>CM016486.1:22022097-24854222 GCA_002890555.2 Lagenaria siceraria
TTACGTTGATCGTTATTATTAGGTTCACGTATGCTCGTTACCTTCACTTCAATGTGGTATTCTAAGTTTTATAGTTCACTATTGACTATATGACCAATAAAGCCATGGTAATTGACAACTGACAATGGACAACTGTGATCAAAATCTTGGAAAGAGAAAAAAAAAAAAATACATCCATATTTTTAAAAAAAATTAAAAATTGTAGAATAAAAAACTTGGAAATTAAAATCCTCACTCTAAATAAAGAAAAATGAAAAAAAAAAAAATTGGAATTTAAGTATTAGTTATATTATTTAAAAAGTGAACATAAAATAAGAAAAAGCAGTTGCGTTTTCTAAACATCACAAGTCGCTTTGGCCGAGTGGTTAAGGCGTGTGCCTGCTAAGTACATGGGGTTTCCCCGCGAGAGTTCGAATCTCTCAGGCGACGTTGGTTTTTTTTTTTCTTTTTTTTTTCATATTAAATCTGTAATTTTCTATGAGGCATTAAATCTATAATTATATTATATTGAAAACTTATATTTCTCCTTATTATTATATTAATTCTCCGATTATATCACAGTGCTGAAAACTTTTTTTTTTTTCTCTTTATTTTATATTACATCTGTAATTATATTACAAACATTGTTTTTTCAATTTTAATCAGTACTGTGAAACTCCTTTTTTTTTTTCTCCCTTTTCCATTTTATATTAATTTTTTTAAAAAAATATTACACATTAACTTTATTCCCCCTTCCATATAAGAGGCAAAGTACTACAAGTTTTTTTTTTCTTTAATTTTTTAAGAAAACAATTCTAATAAAAATTGCAAGTATTTTTTTAAAAGAAAATTAACATGGTGTTTTGATTGAACTAAAAAGGTTGATTTAACACTTTTATTCAAATAAAAAACGTGTAATACTAATAATACATGTATAAGAACAATTTTACAATTTTTGTTATGGTAAACTCAGAAGGAAAAAAAAAAGTATATTTTCTATACTTATTAATATTTCAAGTATTTTTTTTAAAAAAAGATTAAATTATTAATTTAGTCCTAAATTTTAATGGTAATATTTATAGAGTTAGAAAAATGAATAAAACTATTTACAAATATATAAAAATTTGACTGTTTAGTTTATAATAATTTCTCAATATTAATATTTATATTTATAGTTTTTAAAATTTGAGAATCAAACTTCTCTATATATTATTAATATATGTTTCTTAAATGTTAACACGATGATAGAACTAAAAAGGTTGATTTAACATTTTTATTAAAATAAATTAAACGAAAGAAAAGGTGACTAACATAAAACAAGGAGAAGTTATAAAATAACTTCAAAACATAAAATATGGGGAAAGATGTCAATTTGTAAAACTTTCACAAAGGTATTTCACCTTCAACTTTAAATTAAATCCTAAACTTAACCAAGTTTGAAGTTCTTATCATATGTTAAATTTCTGTTAGTCCATTTGAAATGAGAATGTTGCAAACACAAATAAAGGTTAACATTATGACACTTAAGAATACTTTGATTAGTATAGTTTTTTTTTTTTTTTTCTAAATATTTTCTTATTATATGTGACGAGAGTGAGATACACAAAAATAGGTGTATCTTGAGATGCACCCAAGTATTGCATAATATTTTTTGAATATTTATTGTTCTCATTTTACTCTTTTCCATATCAATGAATGTGATATGAACCGCACAACGCATCAAATTATTATTTCATAATTTTGATGTAATGTAATAATTTCTAATTTTATCTTTTTTTATGACATTTAAGTAGGGGTAAATGCTCGACTGTCTTGAATACAAAATGCTTCTAAGAGTGAACGTTGTCCCCACAAACCAACACGAATTACCCAACATATATAGGATTGTGCTACAAGCTAAACACACTTAACTGCGGAGTTCTTATGATTGAGCCACCGAAAAGGAAGGTGCACCTTGTTGGTATAGATAGTAACTTTCAATTCTTTTAAGCCTTTCTTAACCATGCCCATGCTTTCATGTCTTCAGGATCCCTCTCATTCGGATGTGATCTCGGTTCATTCATGTCCCCCTCCTGAACTCGGGTCGTTACAGATAGACAGTGAAAATTTTCTATATTTATAAATAGTTTGACTCGTTTTTCTAAATTTGAAAACAACCCTTTTAAAAATTGTGCTTATTTTCGTACATTTTTTTACAATGATTTTCATCTTTGTCAAGAAAATATTTGAATTCATAGACAAATTTAAAAAACAAAAACAATTTTTTAAGGGGTCGTTGATAACTAATTGGTTTTTGGTTTTTGGTTTTTAGTTTTTGAAAAATAGATTTATTTAGTAACCAATTGGGTTTTCTATTTTTTCAATTTTAAAAACATTTTTAAACTTGTTAAGGACTTTTGAAAATGGAAAAAAAAATCGGGATCTTTAATTCCCATCCCCGCCCCATTCCCCATTTTGAAAAGTCGGGGTTGGGGTCGGGGTCGGGGAATCCCCGTTCGAGGATTCAAGTCCCCGCGGAGAAAAATCTCCGTTTATGTTTTTTTTATAATTTTTATTATTTGAAATTTAAAATGTATATTGAAATTAGAAATATTTTAATACTTTTTATTATAAATTTAATAAAAAAATTAAATTTATTATATTTAAAAATTAAAATTAAAGCTAGTGTTTTAGTAGTTTATATATATATATATATATATAGTATAATAATTATGTATGTAATTAAAAAAATTTAGTATTTTTTTATTTTATATATAAATATATAAATAAACAATTAAAAAAAATTGGGCGTGGGGGCGGGGGTCGGGGACGGGGCGGTGATCCCCTCCCCGTCCCCACCTCGTCCCCGACCGGGGACCCTATTTAAATTCCCGGTTTGACTCCCATACCCAGTCAAACTGAGGATTTCCCGCCCTGTTTGGGTCGGGGACCCGCAGGGAATTTTGCCATCCCTAGTTCGATTCCTACAATTTACAAAATCTTTCTACTTATTGGTTTTTACTACTTTTTAATAATATTTCTGTACTTTAATATATATGAACATTGTGGTCAAGTAGTTAGGTTGAATGTCTTCTCACCTTTAATGTGTTGAGTTTAAATCTTATATAATGCAATTTATGTAATCCTTTTATATGAAATTGGATGAAAAATAATATTTGAAATATTTTTCGTTATTATATACTATTTTTCACATTATAATGTTTGTCGAGTCATGTGATTAAAGTGTTCATTCACATGTTAGTAATTCATCATATCTTAAGAGATGATTGTTCATAACACATTAAGTACCACAAAAGAAACAAATTGTCTTAAAGAAATCACGTAAATTCATTAGATTTAGATTACATATGTTTCGTTGTTGCATTCCAAATTAAACTATTTTCTTGCATTTTATCGATATGTTTATTTTTGTTATTTTTCTTTATTTGATTTGTGATTAATCCGTGCATATAAAATATTGATAATATTTTTATCAATATGAATTTTTAATAAGAAGAAAACGAAAAGTTAAAAATAAAGACATGATTTTACGATTATGTATATTATAGGGAAAGATATTGTAAAAATAGGTTGATTTCATTTTAATTGGAAAAAAAAATATAAAACTAAAAAAATCATCCAACTTATTTTGATTGGCCCATTTGGGCCATTTGGATTAGCAGTGGAACATGGACCGATTGAATTCCCTCCCTTCTCTCACACCTGCCGATCCACAAGCCAACTTATCTTTTGGGGTCGACCCCACTTAAGGTAATTAATGGAAAATTTTTATAGATAGAAAAAATGTCAAACTATTTAAACAAAATAGTGAAAAAGAAAAAAAAAATACGGATAAACATTGATAGACTTCTATCAGTATCTATCAATAATAGATTTCTATCAGCGTCTATCACAACTATCTAACATTTTTGCTATTTTGTGTAAATAATTTTTCTTATTTTTTTTATTTTTAAAAACTCCCATAATTAATTCACTGTGCTGACCCCTCTAAAATAGTTTATTGTTTAGGGTTCACATCTTTTTTGTTGACCTATTTCGGTCAGCTTTCTCTTGGTAATTATCAACCTTTAGCTCTTTACTCGACCACCTTTAATTGGACTTATCCATACATATTTCTTGGCGTAAATGGGCCTATGTTATTGGAGCTGTTTTTCGAGCTCCATAGGTCAATTCTTATCGAGCCTAATTGAATTTGGAGTTTACTTGACTCATATTAAGCTCCCAATGATTATTAGTCACTGTCACTCTCTTATTTTGGTCTTGTCTTATTCATGACATATATTTATGAAGAGCATTTCCAAACATGCCTAAATAAAAAAAAAAAAAATAACTTACAACTTACAAGCTATCCTTGGTTACCTAGATCGTACTTGGAGACATGAATGAGAAATGTAGTGGGTCGTTGTCGTTAGGTTTGACTGTGATCGTATTTTTGTGGGTTGCGATCGGCGACAAATAGCTTGAGGCTTAGTTTGGAGTTGTCGTTGCTTTTAAAATAATTTATGGCAACTGTGCTTCTAAACAAATCAATTGTAAAATGAAGTAAATTAGTGTTTGTTAAATTTTATCTTTAAATATGAACATGTAGGTTATAGTGTTTGGTAATTGTTAGATTGTGGCAAATGTTAGATTGTTGTAATGTTTTAATGAGCCCAAATATTTATAAAGCAAAAATTAGTGTTAGTGATGAACACTGATAGATGTCTATTAATGTCTATCACTAATAGACAATGACATTTTGTTATATTTGAAAATATCTTCAGTAGTTTTGCTATTTGAAACAATTTCTCAAAAAAGTATAATAGTAGACCATTTTTTTTTTTGTTTAAGTATGATATTATTTTAAAGAAAAATCAGTAACATTGAATTAATTGATTTGCATATTTAGGATATAGAAATTTATTTTTGTGAGAAAACAATGGGTGGAATTACTATCAACAGAAAAAATATCAAACTATTTATAAATATAAAAAAATTTCACTTTCTATCTAGAATAGGATGTGATAGAATTTTGTTAATTTTGTTGTCGATAGACAGTAAAATTTTTCTATATTTGTAAATAGTTTGACTCATTTTTCTATATTTAAAAACAACCTTAACCATTAAATATACAAAATCGATTTTAAATTATAAAGAATAAGGTTGAAAATCGAAGATTTGTTAGGAAGTAACTAATTCTACATTAATCTATTTTCAAAAGCTAGCATGTGGAATATGTAATTTGAATTTTTCCATTTGTGGGTTAGAAGGTGACAGTTTTGGTTTGTGTGGCTTCGTGGCTTTGTGTTAGAGGGATATGTTATCATAAACAAATGGATGAAGAGAAAGAAATGGTTGTGAATTTTGAAAAAAAAAAACAGATGAATTTCAACACAATTTTGTTGCATGAGATTTCTTTTACAAAAGGAAACACGTGTAATTCTAGAACACATAATCTGTTACATTTTGTCAATTGTTTCCAAACACAAACTAACAAAATTAAAGTAAATAAAATGAAATTGAAGATAAAAATAAAATGAAATTGAAGATGAAATAGGAATAATGCACGATAATTTTAGACTATTTACAACTATTTTCTAAATTTCATACACTTGATGAACAAAAGTGTATTTTGTTTTTGTTTTTGTTTTTTTCCATTTTGGCCCTTATATGGTCAAATAGTTATTTCAATAAAAAAAAAAAGAGAGACTAAAATAGGCCTTTCAAAATTTTGGATCAGATTAAGAAAAATACTTAGCAATGTGCATCCACTCTCAAATATTTTCAAAAAGATTGTTTGAAAAATTTGTCAAATTGAATTATGATGGAACAATTTAATAGGATATAATAAAGATGAGTATAGTCTATTTAAAAAAATAAACAAAAAGAGGGAAATCGCAAACAAACCATTGTAAATTCTGGGAAAATTTTGCCCCCGAAAAGAAGAGGAAAAAAGACTTCAGCAAAAGTTTATTCTCTCCATTTTACATTATTCCTATCTGATCGTTTATCTCTCTACAGATTAAACTCTAAATCGATTATTCCACCATAAACGGCAAATCAGGATCTATTTTATTGTGAAATCAGATTCTCACATGTTCATATCAGTTACAGATATCTCAAGAAAAGGAGCAAAAAACGAAACGGAAACGGCAAACCGTTTTAATCGCGATCAGGTCGATGATTGAGCGAGCTTGGAAGCCTCCAGATCGGCGGCTTGCTTGAGGAAACTCTGATCGCCATCGTCAAGCGCCATCTGAATCGGAGACGAACCTAATCCATCTGCGATTGCGAGCAAGATGTTCTTCATTTCCGTCCGAAACTCTTCCGCATCTACGGTTCCGCTTTTGTCACAATCGAACTGCTCAAAGATAGAATCGTAGAGCTGAGTGAGTTGCTCCGGCGTAGTAGCGATGTCGACGCCGAAGTGAGTCTCGATTAGGCGGAGCGTCTCGAAGGCCTTACGGAGCTCGGATCGGGAGAGAACGCCGTCCTTGTTGAGATCAAGAGCGGCGAAGGCGTCGTCAACGCTCTTCTGGAAGTGAGATTCGTCGTTCACGAAGTTCCTCACCGTCGATCCGTCGATTACAACCACCGCCATTTCTCTCTCTCTCTGTTGATTTTCTCTCTCTACTGGTGTCGGTATGTGTGGTGGTGACTCGGTGACTCGGTCGTGATTTGAAACTTTGAAATCGGTTCGTTACGTTTGTTATATTTATAAAGTGGGGGCCACATGCGAATTGTGATAAAACGAAAATTCCGCTACAATTCTTTTCTTTCATTTATTTGTTTATTTTTAATTTCAATTAAAAATAATAATATCAGCTCACGTGGTTTTTTTAATATCCCCGGAGTCCGAGACTATTTTTTTATACATATATTTTTATTTTGATAAAATGTTTTTGTCGATTAATATTTCTTTAAAAATTTTAAAAAAATAGATAAATTATTTTAATTGATAAAATAGTGAAAATATTTACAAATATAGTAAAATTTTACTGTTTATTTGCGATAAATTACTATTTTTGTAGTAGACTGTAGATAGACACAGATAATAGTGTGAAATTTTACTTTATTTATAAATATTTTGGTTTATTTTTTTTTAATTAAAAATAATTCAAAAAAAATATTTAATAAATAATAAATATTTTTACGCTTTTTAATAAATAAGCAAAAACACTTATTATTTATATCGTATTCACGTTAAAGATCTTTTCTTTCTTATTTTTATGTTTCATAAATTGTTATTTACAATCAATATAATGAAAATTACTAAGTTACGAGTGGAGTTTTTCTTCTTATCTTAGAGCTATACATATCGTAAATTTAAAGGAGCTCAACTCATATTAAAATTGTACTAAAAATTTTTATTAAAATAAAAAGAAATACAAAGAGTAAGGAAAACATAATGCATATTAAAAAAAAAAAAAATTGAAGAGTTACTTTCACTGTTCAAATAAAATAAAAAATTGATAGCTCATAGATTCACTAGATAGAATTAGAAGTCTAAAGACTTGTTAAACATTTAACCTATTAAATGTAAAATTGAAAGTTCAATGACTTGTTTGAAACTTTTAAAAGTTTAAGTATGAAGTTGACACGAACAAAAAAGTTAAGGGAAACATGTAACTTAAATAAAAAAAAATATATCCTTCAAATTATAGTTGTTTTAAAATAATTTTATAATACGTCAATCTCCTTGTGTTCAAAGGCCACATCTCCCCTTATTATGATCCTATCTGATGGGTGATGAATTTAGTGGAATCGGTGGATCGTCAATTATTTTCTAACATTACTGCACCAAGGTGATGTTGAAATTAGTGTCGTTGTTCGTGATTCCAATGGAGATATTATGCTTGCTATGGAAACACCATTTCCTTCTATCGGGCTCAGTTAACCTTTGCGCTATATGAGGGTCTGTCCAAAGCTTTTGAAGCAAGCTTATCTCCTCTCTAGGTTGAAATTGACTCCCTTATTGTTTGGAATCTCTTGATTGGCAAAACATCATTTGCAAATGAGGTTCCAGCCTTTGTTGATTCCATTCACGATCTCTATCTCTCTGGGTATGTTAAAGGCTTTATTTTTAGTTAACTACAAGAGTAACTCTGTTGCTCACGATTTATCTTACCCCACTCGAAAGATTCATTTTTTAACTAACGGGCTCGAAAACCACTCTCCATGAACAGATTCTACTTTGGTTGTTGATTTGACAGTTTCTTAAATTCTTTTGTTATTTATGTGTATTGTTGTACTTCAAACCAAAAAAAATATAAACCTAATTCCATGACTAAGACACATACTATATACTATTAAATTAAATGATTTTGAGAATAAATTCTTCACAATTAGGGAATAGAAAAGTTGCACACCACCTATTTGTAAAAAGGTGTGAGAAAAGTAAAAGGGCGAAGACATGGCGCGGAGCTTTGGGCACGTACGCCGTGTCGTGCGGCACTAAATATATTCGTAGTTCGTACGCACGCCTACAACCAACCGTGTCCCGCTGCTGCGCTTTCTTCATTCTTGTGGCCAAAAATATTAGAGCATCTTCTTAAACATTCCATTTTCACTACTTTTTTCTCTTCTTTTTTTTTAAGTTATATGTTTTGTCTTCAAACCTTTTATATCTTCTTAAACTTTCATTTTTGTATTTAATAAATTTCTCAAATTTTAAAAATATCAAATATGTCCCTAACAATAATTAAAAAATCAGGTCTAATAAGACATTAAACGTTAAATTTTTTTGTCAAATAGATTTGTTAATTACAAGAATTTTTTTTTGAATAATTGACCTATTAGATACAAATGTTTAAGGACTTGTTAGAGATTGTTTAAAGTTGAAGGACATGTTAAAAATTCATTGAAGTTCAACGCTATATTATGACATTTTTAAAGTTTAGAGACTTATTTTGAAATAAACAAGAAAATTTAACCTACCATTTCGAATACGGTTTTTCTTGTACTAATATAAACAATTATGGAAGCAGTAAATTTACCAAAGGACGATCTCTTGAAAAAAAACTTACCAAAGGAAATATTGTTCCATGCAAAAACTGAAGGTAGAAATAAGGATGCATATTAGAGTATTTGTAGGTTGGGTTGAAATACTTTTTAGACCCAACCCAATTATTCAGGGTGGTTTGAATTATTTTAGATGGAACATGAATCAACCCAATTCATATAATTTCATTTATTTGAATCCAACCAACTGAAATGGTTTGATAACCAGTAAATTTTTATTTATTTAAAAATGTTTCAGTTGGATTGGGTTGGTCTAGTTTTTTGGGTCATCAGTTTTTTTAACACCCCCTAATACATATGGAAACGATTACCTTTTTTTTTTAAAAAAAAACTCTAGAAACAATTTTTTTTTTAAAAAAACTTAAAATTAACTATAAATATGAAAGTTCGAATACTATGACTAAAATGAACATAACTTAATTGATATTAAGCATGTACTATGGATTTTGATGTTAAATTTCCATTCTCCCTTCCAAATATCGTAAAAAAAAAAAAAAAAAACTATTTTATTGTACTAACTTCCGTATAAACAATACTTAGTTGTTATCATTTTCTTGTATAAAATTATTGTTATATTGTTAATGAGTATATCTGTCTATATGAACAAAAATTTAAAAACGTATGGAATTGACTAGTTTATTGAAAATTACAATAGAGACTAAAAAAATTATGTAAAAACAAATTATGTAAAATTTATTTATTAAACACAAATAATTAATTTTGACAGTTTAAAATACGTGAAAAGATTGAATATGGATGTTTTTAAAAGGATAAAATATGTTATGGTAGAAAATTGGAAATCAAAGATGCATTGAAAAAGTGGTTCTTATCATTTTCTATATTCTATTAGAAAGAATATAGAGGGAATAAAACACCTTATTTTTTACAAAAATGGAGGAATATGAGATTTAAACTCCCAACCTCAAGTTCTTAAAAAGAAAGGAATTTATATACCAATTATTTCTAAGCTATCTCATCGTGAGAGATGAATTGGTCACCATTCTCATTTATACATTATCATAATTAATTATTTTTTTTTAAAAAAAAACCATTTAAGAATCTTTTGATTTGATGTTTGATATAAAAAAAGAAAATAGATATGGATGGACTATTAAGGAGAGGCAAATGTGTGAGAGAAGAGAGTGGAGAGGTAATGAAAGAAAGGAATATGAAATTATTTTCATCTATTGAATTATAAATATTTTTAATTGAAATTTTAAAATGGGGTTCCTCACATACTATACGGATGTTATACAAGACGTCCTAGCAAAGTAACAAATAGTAACTCAAGCATGTTATACAAGACGTCCTAGCAAAGTAACAAATAGTAACTCAAGCATAAACACACAAAAGTTAGTAACCTAATTCAGTGATCAACTACCTACGTTTGGGGCAGTGTACCCAAAACAAGATAATTTTCTATATGTGCCAAGTTAAAGAAATTTGATAGAGGTGACCTATAAAGAAGCTGAAAGAGGAGATTCTTCTGGCTGGCTTAACTTCCCTCCTCCAGATGAGAGAGGAATCGTGTCAACCTCTAATATTTTAGTCTAATTCGACAAATATCATTTGAGCCCTTCATGTGTAAATTGTTGTTATGTCTGACACTAAGAACGCGGTAGATGCCAATTTAACAATCTCTCATCGTATAAGGGTGGTATCCTTAGTTTTTTTTAAGCATTCGTGTAATTTTATCGCCCACTCTCTGGAGTGTGTTGCTGTAATTTTTTTTTATCCTTGAATTTTTTTCCCTAAAGAGGAAGGTCATATTGTCTGTTGGAAGGCTGATTACCTTAATTGAGTGTCCTATGCTTTTAATAAAGACTTTATGCATTTTTTTTTTTTTTTTTTTTTTTTTTTTTTTAATGAAACCATGTGTATAGCCCTAACATGATACATTAATTTGTAGAATTTCAATTCAATTTTTATTGTTTAGCTTTTAAAACACATATCCTATACCACACACAAAAACCAAAGCATTTAATTACATATATACAAAGATGTAATTTAAGATATGCTTAAAAATAACAAACAAAAACAAAAGCAAATCCTACCTCTCTTAAAATAAAGTTAAATTACAATTTAGTCCATAAACTATACATCTCTTAAAATAAAGTTAAATTAGAATTTAGTCCATAAACTATAAAACTTGTGGTTATTGAGTTTATCAACTTTCAAAATTTTTCACAAGTTCTTCAACTTTCGAATGTGTATCTAATTAATCCCAAAACTTTAAAAATGTCACTATATCATTAAGGACTCGTTTGGTTACCATTTAATTTTTTAGTTTTTGAAAATTGTGTTTACTTTCTCACAAATTCTTAATCATAATTTTCATATATCCTAGATAAACATGATTACTTAGCCACATTCTAAGAACCAAAACAAATTTTTAAAAACTATTTTTTTTTTTAGTTTTCAAAAATTGGTTTGAATTTTAAAAATATAGCTAAAGTATAGACAACAAAATAGAGAAATAGATATATAGAAATAATGTTTATAAACTTGATTTTAAAAAATGAAAAAAAAATTAAATGGTTACAAAACGTGTCAAAACTTTCGAGCCTGATTAAGAAGGTCGATGATCTATTAGAAAATTCTTATTTTATTAAACACTTTCTAAAGTTGAGACCTTTAAACACAAGATCGAAAATTGGACTAAATTTATAATTTAACCTAAAACTAAAATTAAAACAAAAGAACATAAAAAAAAATGAGAATGTAACAAAGTCAAACCCCTCTTCTTCCGGAGTCAGACTTAGTCAACGACCGAAGTCTGACTAAAAAATTCACTTTCTTCTCCGACGACGGCCCTTCTTTCCTCCTCTTCCCCACATATTTCCCCGGCGAGGAATCCCAATTCTCCGGCGACCCAACCACGAGAACGCTCTCCGGCGATCTCATTACTATTTCTTCATATTCCGCCGCCCCCCGTCCACTACCGCCACCCAAAACTCTCGCCTGCAAGGCGGCGACAACCTCCCTCATCGCCACGTCAGCATCCCGACGATTCCTCAGCAAGATCTCCCCAATCTGCGCCGGCGTCAGGCTGCCACCGGACCTTATACAGCTATCAACGACGTCGAAGAGCGCGTGAGACTCAATCTCCAAATAGTTCTTCACAAGTGTCCGAAACGCCGCCGGCCCACACGTGCCGAGGCTCACATGCACGTCCATCCGGCCACACCGGACCAACGCCGGATCAATCTTCTCCCTGTAATTCGTCGTGAAAACAACGATTCTCTCTTCCCCACAGCAAGACCAAAGCCCATCCGTGAAATTCAAAAGCCCCGACAACGTCACGCGCCCCATCTCCTCCTCATGATCATCACGCGCCCGCGCCTTCGAAACACGATCCGCCGTCAAATCAACCGAACAATCAATATCCTCAATCACAATCACCGACCGGTTCGTCGTCTGAATAAGAAGCGACCGAAGTTCAGAATTATCAGAAACCTTCGTCAGTTCCAAATCATACACATCATAACAAAGGAAATTCGCCATTGCTGCAATCAAGCTCGATTTCCCAGATCCAGGAGGTCCATAAAGCAAATACCCACGTTTCCACGCGCGGCCAACTCTACTGTAAAACTCCCTTCCGGCGGCAAACGCCGTTAAATCATCCATAATCTGTTTTTTCAACTCTGTTTCAAGCGCCAGAGTTTCAAAAGTGGAAGGGTGTCGAAACGGAACAGAGACCCAGCCGGAATCGTAAGAACTAGCATTGCCATTGTTAGTGAAGAGGCGACGTTCACGTGAGGTCCGTTCAAAATCCGCCGCCCTGGCGGTGATGTGATCGAGATACAGAGGAAGGAGAACGTGGCGGTGGCGTTTGGGGATTTTGAGAGAGAAGCTTCGTTTCTCATCCAAAGAATCCTGAACCGTTTCGACTTGGTGGGTCCAGGAAATCCGTTGGCCGTTGAAGGTGTCGTGAACGGAGTGATTAGGAGCGACAGTGAAGGAGATTCTGTTAGAGGATTTGGAGCGGGAGAGGGAGAGACGGCGGCAGGCGGCGGAGTTGTGGAGAGAGTTAAGGTAGAGAGTGACATGGCGGTAGAGTTCATAACGGTCGACGGAGCAGTAGCCATTGAATTCAGGGATGTCGAAATAAGAGAAAGGGGTGAAGAAATCTTGAAGGGATTCATAAAGGGAATGGAGAAGAGAGAGGAATTGGGAAGGGAGGATGTTTTGAAGGACTGTAAGAAGGCCTAAGAAGGACATAATGAGAGAGAGGATTTCCATTTTTTTTTCTGCAAATTGGGTTTTTTTTTTGTTTAGTGGACAAAGGTTGAAGATGATGATGAGGGTTTGGTTTGGGAGAGGGAATGAGGTTAAAAAGAGAGAATGGGAGTGAGGGAATGACTAAGTTTTCATTTTATTTAATTTGTGGACTGACAAAGGTAAAACAATGGATAAAGAAGAACAACCCCACCTCTCTCTCTATGCACTTTTTGTCATGTTGATGAATATCTCTAGTATAGTCTTTGATTCATATAAAGTGAGTTAGTTAATGCCATTTCTATTAGGTGTATTAAGGGTTTGAATATTGGTATTGTTTTTTCCCTTTAAAAAAAAAAGGTTTATGTTACCTTAATTAGTAGATGAGAATCGGTGGGAGTGATTATCACCTGTTTGGAAAGACGTTCTTAACTTCTATGAACCATTTCGAGATTGTTTTGACTCACAACTTAAAGTTGATGGAGTGGTCTATAATAGATCACTCCATGTTTCGAGCTCCAAATAATAGTATTTATAACATACAATTCATTACCGTGATACTATTTAAAATTTTTCTGTTTACTATTTGCTACTTATCCTCTCTATCATTCTTTGTTACTGCATTTTATATTTCCTATTCATACTAAAATAATCTACACCTCAAACATAGACTATTAAACTTATAGGATATAATAACCAACTTAGTTCTCGATGGTTTTTTAGTACATAATTTGTGCAATAGTGATATGAACTACCAAAAGCTCAAAGTTATTATTTATTATTATTATTATTTTTTGGTTCAATCCATGGTGGCCACCTACCTAGGATTTAATATTCTATGGGTAAATTGACATCCACCTGTTGTAGGGTCAGACAGGTTGTCCCGTGGATAGAATCGAGAGTGCGCGTAAGCTGGCCCGGACATATATATATATATTTAAATAATTGAAATGTAGTTTCGTAGTTTTCAATTCAATCCTTTCTAAAACGTATTAAATAAGGATATTTTTGTCATTTTACCAATGTGACATACATTAGGTTTTTTAGGAGGCTACCTACAACCTTACCATTAGATTGTACGAAATAGTTTTGGATTTTGAATTTCAGGAAAATGATATTTTTCTTCTATTTCGATAACAGAGATTCATCACCATCATTTTTTTGCAATTATTGATCTAGGGTTGCATACTCAGACATTCAAATAAGATTAATCAACTTGCTTATGGAGTACTATTTAAACTTCGAGTAGGGAAGTAGTTCTTCTTACCTGATAGTCTACGATCACAAGATAATATTTTCTAATTATAGTGATTTTAAAATTTAGTATTAAAGATTGAAATTGAGTGAGGGAGATGGGATGGGCGGCGGAGGAGTAAGTAAAAGAAAAAGAATGAAAGGAGCGCCGCATTGGGGCATGCGCCAACGACACGGGCGGCTTTTGCTTTTGTGGCGGAGCAGCGCAGCGCAGCTCAGTGCAGATGCTTTATGTTTTCCAACTCTTCACTATTTCTTTCTTTCTTTCTTTCACATTTTACTTTCACTTTTTCCTTTTTCTTTCTTTTCTCAAATCTTATTACACATCAAACTCAATTTTAAATTTAATAAATTCATTCATTTTCTAATGAATTTTAATTTTTGTAATATGGTGTATTTATGTTTTATTTAAATTTTGAATTTTGTATGTTAATGTTTAGTACACTTAGAACCTAATGAGATTTTGCAATATATAAAATTTGTTAATTAAACATGCATGCAATCTAACTTGAATATTTTTATACCATGTTTAAACCACAACATTTACAAAAACAATATAATTGAGTTGGATCTAAGTACATATCATTTAAGTCAAATGACTTGAGTGACAAATAACATTACATATCGAATTTGGACAACATTTGAAGAATAAAAATTATTATATTATTATTGTTAAATTTGTAGTAGGTTATTTATATTAAATTATGTAAATTATCTATATATATATATATATATATATATATATATATTAAATGCATGTTATATATTATTAAATAACTAAATCATATTTAGACTATAGAATAAGGAAAAATTGAGTAGTGAGAAAAAAATATGAAAAACGAGAAATAAGAAAAATAAGTTTTTATTTTTATTTTTTATTTTTTATTTATTTATCAAGGCCTCAGGAACTTATTAAATTTTTTTTAAAGTTCATAACCTTTTTTTGCACAAATTTAAAAGTGAAAGACGAAAATTGTAATTTAACCTATATAGTTCACACAAAATTAAAAGTTCAAAGTTCCATTAAGTACTTCAAAAAGATTCATAAATACAAAATTTCAAAGTTCTTTTTTAAATTTAAGGATTTATTTGATAAAACCCTAAAAGGGTTATAAACTAAAATTGCAATTTTAAAATTTTTGTTATACTAGATTTCTTTAGTGTATGTTAAAAGTTTGGCCAAAAAAATGGCTTTTGAGTTGGATTAATGTGGAGTGAGTTGCTGGTCCTATACTTACCTCTTTGATTTGGCATACGGCTTTCTTATTTTATTTTTCAATAAACAATATTAAAATTGTCTATTAAATTAGAGAAATTTTTAAAAATAAAAAAAAAATAAGGAAAACTATTTACAAAAAATAGCAAAACTTTTAGATAATTGTGGTAGACCGTGATAAAAGTCTATCAAGGTCTATTAGTGATAGAAATAATAAAAGTCAATCACTGATAGATGCCTATAGAAGTCTATCAATATCTGCCAGAAAAATCAATTGAAAATTGGAAAAAGTTCTCCTAAACTCTTCAATTGTATCAATATTTTTCATCCAATTGAATTTTAAACTTACTAAATATTTTAATTTCTACAATATATTCAATTTCCAAATTCATCCACTAAGTTAAACAAAAACAAAAATTTAACCATTATTCCAAATTCACTAATTTTAATAATATGAAGTTTGGCTAGAATTTGAATTTGATAAATGAATAAACTAATCGTGAGATAACTTTTCAAAATTCACAAAATTTAACAAAAATTTAATTTCGATGCCATTTTTATTTAAAATATAATTAATGAAAGGTCAAAATATTTTTTTTAACGCATTATTAAATGAAAATTTACTATATATTAAAAATTATAACACTTTTTCAAGTAGTTTTATGAGTAAATATTGTTTTTTCCATCATCTTTTTTTTCCTATATTGAATTATTTGATTGACAGACAACTTTAGTCACAATCAAATGTAGGACAAAAATAGTAAAGAATATACAAATAGAAAACAATATATCAATCATTGGTCAGTTGAATAAATTGAATATCTAGAAAATTGTCACTTAATTTCCAAAATTCTATGACTGTTATAATCCTTTCTTTTAAATATCTAAAGTTGAATGTAATTTATGGGCCTTTTGCCTTTAATTTTGTGGGGAGGAGGTGGGAATTGTTCTTATTCTTTTTTTATTTCCTTTAATTTTTGGTGAACCAATAACAAATTAATTATTTTTTCTTTAGAGGCCTTTTACTTTTCTTAAGCAAAGTTTGTATTTTTCATACCACTTTTTTTTTTTTTTTTTTTTTTTTTTTTTTTTTTTTTTTTTTTTTAAAAAAAAAGAAAATAGATTTGTTCTTCTTAAAATGCTAATTGGAAAAGGACAACTTTGATATTACCCATCTTCAAATTGTATCTATACCAACATTGTATTCCTTTTTCTCTTTACCCTTTTTTTTAGTTCCTTTAACTTTTCTTTTTTGGTTTAAAAATGGTTGAAAAATGAAAAAGAAAAAGCTAAAGTGCAATGAGAGAGGGAAAAAGAAAAAAATTTAGGGTTTAGGAAGCAAAAGTCATGAACATCATCAATATTTGTGTTTGATGAAAGTTGAGAACATAAGGAATCAAAACAAAAGAAGCCAAAGGAAAATGAATGTCAATCATCAAATTCGCTATAGATTCTTATTTCGTTTCATTTTTCCCCCTAGAATTTTCTATAAGTTAACAATAAAAGTATTAAATATGAAAAAAAAAAAAAAAACTACACAGATTAAAATTACCACTCATAAATTATATAGTCGTTGTTTTAGTTGTACCTACGAACTTTTAATTACAAAAAATCAAACGATTTTATGCATAAAGTTTAGAATTTTATTTGTTAGACTCTCGATTTATTGGAAGTAAGATGAAAAATTAAGTCTACGAAAAAAACTTGTTAACGTTTAAAAAATCACGTGCTCTTTTATTCTCTCCTCCCTTACTTTGTAGCATTACAAACTTCTTACAAAGTCTATTTAGTAACTCTTTCCTATTAAAAGTTTGTAGGAGAAACTATAACTATTATTAATAGTTTAAAACAACGTGAGTTGTGCACTTTATTCTTACCTTTAATATCACTAAATAACATGAATTATTTCATTAATGAAACGATTTAGTTTCTAAATATTAATTTGTCGAAAGTTAATCTCTATACTTTTAAATATATAATTATTTATACCATTAACTGTGTATCTATTTAGTCCACACACAACATATTAAATTTTGTTAAAGAATTCATTAAAATTGTCCATTTTTATTATTTTAGGACTTAGTATTTGTACTTTATAAACACATTTGGTTCCTATTCAATTTATTGATCTACTTTAGATAAATAATCTCATATTAATAATATTTTTCATGGTCAGGACTAAATCATATTACAAATCAAAGTTTAAAGACTAAAATATTACAAAAATTTATAAACTAAAATTCAAAAACTGAATTGTTACTCTCATAAAAGTTGAGGGACAAAATGTATTTTTAACGTAGATGAAATTTTTCTCTATTTTTTATTTATTATAATACCATTTTAATCTCTATATTTTGAATTTTATTCGACTTTTTTTTAACAAAATTTATTCAATTTTAGTCATTTTCTTTTATTAAAAATGTTAATAGGTATGTTTTCAAAATTTACTCTTATTTGTGAATATGTTTTCTAAATCTATAGTAAAAAAAATGCTAATAGATAATAAAATATTTTTAAAAAAATCAACAATAAATTAGTAGTAGAGACTAAATCTAAGATTTATTGAACATATAAGAACGAAAATTAGACATTTAAAAGTACTTAAACTAAAATTGAACAAATATGAAAGTATAAGAACCAAAATAGTATTTTAACCATTTTTTTTTTACTTCTATACTAAATCAATTATTGTTTAACTTCAAACTTCAATGTCACCAAATGAAACAACCTTAGCATAACTAAACTGACATAAAATTTATATCATCGACCTTAATATAAGAGGTTAATTCTCCCACCTTACACATTATATATATATATATATATATATACCCACGACCCAAGTTAATTAAGAAGGATAGGGCTTTTTACAAGAGGCTTGTAATTGAAGTTATTAGGGATAAATTAATGATGTTTATTAAAGGCAACAAAAACCAAAGAATTTTGGTTCTACTTTAGTGAAGCTTTGTTGTTTTTAATGCCACGTCCAATTTTGAGCTCGAGGGCAACTAAAAAGAGAACACTAAAAACCCCTTTAATAAAACACACCCTTTCATATCTCAACCTATACTTTTCACTATCATATTTTACATACTATTCTCTTTTCAATATATATATATATATATTATTATAAATATAATATTTAGTGTAGATATCCATAACCTACATAGGTTACAAAAATCCATAACCTCCCATTGAATTGCATAATGTAACATACACCATTCATATCCTATAAATAGTGTGGAATTGTGTCTTTGTAAGACACACCACAATTGAGTTCAATTCTTATCTCTACTTTCTAATTCTCTCTACTTTGTTGTTTTGTTCTTTCTTTTGTTCGTATTTTATAACACGTTATCAGCACGAGTCTCTATCACTTTGAAGATTTTGTAGAGATTGGATTCGATTCATTGGAATATCAAGAACGCTAAAGACCCGCTAGAATTTTCTCCATAATTCTTAAGGTATTTAGAATTTCGTTCAAATACGGTAAGTATTTTGATTTTCGTGATTTGGTCTTGTTTGATTTAGAAGAAACAAAATTGTATGTGTTTGATGTATTCATCATCGATTTTCTCACCACCATCATTCATCTTTATTCTATTAAAACAAAAGTCCAAAATAAGATGAGTACTCTATTTTAATCATATATGTGATTTATGTATTTGCAAATGGATTTTTAAGGTATATTGGCATTATTTTTTTTTTTTGTTAAACTTTTAATTAGATCAAAGGTAAAAAGTTCATATTATGAGATTTCTGTAATAAGAAAACCTAAGCAATAGGTTGCATGGTAATTTTATTTTCCTAGACCTTATTTATTCTTGATTTTGATTAGAGCTATTCTAATACCAATGATGATATTTTTCAACCTTTTGAAGTAAACTTTAATCTCTGTTTTTATAAGTATGTGTGTTAAGCGTGCACTTGCCTACATGAACTCTTGAATGCGATTTGGTATGAAGTAATTAAGCATTATTATTGAAAATTCATATAAAGCATTGAGCATTTAACATTTTATTTTATGCCTTTGGGGTGCATATGATGCATATTAAATATAGATAATTCGCATTTTGGTTTATATTTTATTTGAAGTATATACAAATATACATATGTATGTTTACTATTGTTAGACCATAAACAATTTTAAATTTGTGAATTGAATAACCTCTTTAAAGTGATTGTGTAAGTTGAGCAAAGAAGATTTTTTTTAAGGTTTTTGAATTCTAAATTCAAATCAATATAATTTAAATTGTCTTCAATTTCTTAAGACAACCAAATTGTAAATTATCATATATGTTTAAAAATGCTTGATATTTTGCCTAAAGTATATCATTTAGAAAAAAGGTTGTAAATTATGGTCAATTCAATTGAGATGTTTCCTACTTGATTTATATTTTCCATATATTTGAATAGGAAAATTGAATTAAGATGTGTTTATCTCTCATATTTCTAAGCATTGGAAATTTTCTAATAAGGATTATTATGATTATCTTCTACACATTTTATCTTTTATATGTTAAAATTATCTTCTAATAATATTATCTTTTATTTTTCAAATATGAGAATAAATATCCAAGACTATCTTTAATTTTATTTTGAAAGGTTTAAGATTTAAAAATTAAAGATTATTCATTAAGTGAATTAGTTTTTATAAGATGGAAAATAAACTTTAATAATTTACTTAGATACATTAATCTATTAATTAACTCTTAATTAAGTATTAATGAATTAGAAATAAAACTTTGACTATAAGATAACTCTGTCTAAGGATGGTTCTGGCTAGGATGAGGTATTTAAGCTGACCATAAGGGAACACCTCTACCTGGGAACTAACCTGGGAGTTGAATTAGTCAAATTTTTGTTTGTCTATTGAAATTTATTGGATTGTTAAATATTTAAATGAATATTTAAATTATTCTCATGTGGATTTTGTAAACTTTAAAAATTTATATATAGTGATAATATATATTTGAATAAATTCTCTCATGGTAAAATTTGAAAGTTATGCATAATAGTTTATTACTTTTCTAAAGCTAATTGTGATTTAATGCACCTGAAGTTGCATAAATCAAAATAAGTTTATGATTTATGCAAAATAATGAATTTCGACCATTTAATATCATTCTTTGACGTGAATGTTATAATATTTAATAATTGTGATTGAAATAATTTTAATAGAGGAATAAGTAATTATTCTATTAAAACCACACGTATTTATATGAGAATTTCATATTTTAAATGTGATGCAAAAGAGATAATGATCTTGTACCTTTCGTACATTAAGAGTTTTTTTTTTTTGAAAAATTAAAATCCTTAATAATGAAAAGGAAGACGATGTGTGGTATAGCAAATTTTGAGAATTTATTTAAATCTCTTGAAGAGATCATAACTTATCATTTTAACCCCTAAATATGATGGTATTTGGATGTTACAAGTTTTTAGAATCTCCGGAAGAGATGATTATTCTTTTTGACCCACTTGTATATGAGATATTTTATTTTCTTTTGAATCTCCTGAAGAGAAAAGAATAATTAATAATATTTATGTTTTGCACATAGTACATCTATGTATATGATACTTAGAAGTAAACAATACATTTTTCAAAATTCAAATGCTTGAAGCGAAAAATCAAATGTGATATATATTAAGTCTTGTAGACTTGATTAAATATTTTGGAAAATAAAATATTATTTTGCTTAGAGGAGCAAAATTTGCAATTGATATACTACATTCTCTTGTAAATCAAAGAGAAGTTTAGTAAATTTAGAAGGTATATATTGTAATAAATATCATCTAGAGAAATTGATAATCTATTGTCTCCTACGGAAAATACATATTGAAAAGTTGTATGTTTTCCCTTCTAAATTGTATTACACATATTCGTGTAATTGAAATATATGCAACAATGAACCCGAAGTTCATTGATCCAAAAATATTTTTATTTGACATGATGAGTCATTTTGGGTCAATATTGAAAATAATTATTGAAAATATATATTGACATCCACTGAAGAACTAGAAGATTCTTCCATCTAATAAATTGTCATATGTGGCTTTGTTGTCAAGAGATTAATTATCAAACTCTCACTAGTTAAAATTGGAATTGAACCTCTCAAGTGAACCATTTAAATATTTTATGGTTTTGTTGACGCATCCAGTTGATGGTCACATATATGTTTTTTATCATTCAAAACCTTACATCTGCAAGGTTAGTTGCTCAAATAATTAAAAGTACAATTTCATGATGTTGAAATTAAAAATTTTGTTTTGATAATGCTAGTGAGTTTGCATCCCAACATTTGATAATTGATTGGGATAAGTATTGAACATCCAGTAGCTTATGTTCAAATAGCAAAGCTTCTATATTTGTATGAGATCACATTGTTGTGTATGCTCTAAGCCAATAGCTTATGAGCTTATGACTAGAAGCCAAATATATTTCATGTGTGCAAATGTGCTGTAAATGATTAAATTGTTACAGCAATTAAGATAATGAAGTAATTAAAATGAATCCTCAAAAGAGGTTATAAATCTATATTGAAATTGATTTCACATCAATTAATAAATACTATGAACCCTTGATGGGTGATATATTTACTACACAATTTGCTATTTGTCATTAATGAGACAAATTTTCCAACATTAGGGGGAGGAATTAAGAAAGTTGGAAAAAGAAATTGAATGACATGCATATGCATTGTCTCATTTTGATCATCATACTCACTTTGAACTAGAAGTTCAAAAGATAACTAATTTAAATATTACAAATCAAATGCGAGATGTATTTACAGAGCCTTTATAGTTGTAAGAAAATTACTAAATTATATATATTGGTTATAAATACAACATCTAAAAGTGATATCCCAATGCAAGAAGTTGTCACTATTAATGAGTCTACATCATGCATGAAGCGTGATAGACAAATGGGTTCCAAAGATAAAAATCCTCGAAAAGTAGTTAATATAATAAAAAAAAAATGACTTAGTTAAGAATATGGATATTCCAGAAAAAATCCTAAATATGAGTACTTATAAGAATCTTTAAGTAAATAAGGATAATAAAGAGATCTCGAGAAATTATATGTCATGACAAGAAAAAGGACGAAACCATGCTTATATAAGTTGACAACATTTTATTATTTATGAAAATGAGTATTATGTATTGAAAAATGTCGACATAGAAGGGATTGACTTATGTAGAAAGAAACAATCCAATAGAAATAAACTCATTTTTCAAATCGTGCGGACTAGTAGTCCAAACTTCAAATAATGTCAAACATGTGGGATACAAGTAAGTATTTGTAAGAAAAACAAATAGAGTGAAGTCACATGATATAAAGCGAGACAGATTCCACAATAATTCTCGCAATGAATTGGTATTGACTATCATAGAACATATCCTCTAATGGTGGATATACAATACCATAAGATATTTAATTTATTTTACTGTGTATGAAAAGTTTAATATACATCTTATGGATGCAGTCATACCACATTTAATGAATCTCTTAATAATGATAATCCCTGAAGGATTAAAGGTACTAAAATCATATGATTCAAATATTAGATAATTATATTTATCATAGAGATTCTTATAAAAATAAAAATAAAATAAAAAAACACTCATGACGAATGTGATATAGTGATCATTTTATTAAAGATTTGTTAAAATAAGGGTATAAAATAACCCTGTTTGTCAATATGATATTATAAATAAATCATAGTCAAGATTTACTATATACGTATATGTTGATGATCTGAATATATAATGGAAACTCCTGAAGAGATTTCAAAGGCAATAAAGTTTCTTAAAAAAAAATTGAAATAAAACATAAAGTGCGCAATGTGATTACATCAATTTATACAGAAAAGATCTTATATGAACTAGTTAGAACATTGAATAGTCCTGTGGTGGTCATTCACATGATGTGAAAAGATATACCATATGATCTCAGGAAGATAATGAAAAATTTAGGTCATGGAGAACCATAATTTTGGAAAATAAGTGCACTTATGTATTCTTACTAGTTACTCACTACAACTACATGTTCTAGTATTGTAGATAATTTTGTTATATAGATACAATATTCCTCTAAAAGAAAGATATTGGAGTAAAGTTAAACTCATGCTATATTTTATATGAGAATTAGCTTACATGGATTTATTTTAGTATGATAAATCTAATTATGATTTAATTGGTTGTGAAGATGCAGATTATTTATCTAACCTATACGAGCTAGATCCTAAACAAGTTACTTAGTACATGGAGAAGCATTTTTATATTTTATGGCGACCTATGGAGTAGATCATAACAACAACCACTTTAAATCATATTGAAATCTCGATGATTCATGTTGGCTCCAATAGTGTTCTTACGTGAAGACAATAAAGCATAAAATGACAACATCAATATTCAACATATTTCTTCAAAAGATGACTTGGAGGACTTATTGACGAATGTGTTACTTACAACAACATTTGAGAAGTTAAGACACAACATTTGCATCTGACAACCAAGAGTTATCAAGTGATGCTTTCATGAGGGGGAGTTATATGTTTTGCACTCTTTTTCCCTTGACTACGGTTTTATCCCACTGGGTTTTCCTAGTTAGGTTTTTAATGAGGCAGTTGTTAAAATATATGAATAATGTACTCTTTTTCCTTTACTAGGTTTTTTATCCCATTGGGTTTTTCCTAGTAAGGTTTTAACGAGACATATATTCTATATAATATGGATATCTAAGGGGGAGTATTATAAATGTAATATTTAGTGTAGATATCCATAACCTACATAGGTTACAAAAATCCATAACCTCCCATTGAATTGCATAATGTAACATACATCATTCATATCCTATAAATAGTGTGGAATTGTGCCTTTGTAAGACACACCACAATTGAGTTCAATTCTTATCTCTACTTTCTAATTCTCTCTACTTTGTTGTTTTGTTCTTTCTTTGTTCTTTCTTTTGTTCATATTTTATAACACACACACACACACATATATATATACACACATTTATTGGGTACAACAATTGAGAATAAGAGGATTTGAACTAACGAACTCATAGAACAATTTAATATCGAGAAAATTTTCTTTATCTCTTTCTCTTAGATATTGGAACCTGATTTTTTTTCACCATAGTTTAAAAAATACTCCTTAATTTTATATTTTATTTAAAAAATATGTTTGAAACTTTTAAAAGTCTCAATAATATCTTTAAAATTAAAAAAATATATTTTTTTAAAAAAATACTCTTATTATTAGGTTTGAATGAGAATCGTTAGTATTTTGTTTAAAAAATGTTTTAGAACTTTCAAAAGTTTCAATAATATATTTAAATTATAAAAATAGAAGTTTAAAATTGATACCCTTTTCATGAGTATATAGATGGAAATTGTTAATACCTTATTTCAAAAATGCCTTAAACTTTCAAAACTTGCATTAAAATCCTAACATTTCAAATAAATAAATTAATAAAATTTAAAAATTCTTGTAATGTTAAATATAGTTAATTTCCTTGAATTTATCTTGTGTCAGGAGAGAACTAATTTGAAAACAATTCAAATAGATAGCCTCATTTTCTTCATACATAGATATTCTTAATTTTCTCTCATTTGTCTAGTTCTTTACATCAATTTTCTAAGCATAGCTCAAAACTTCACAAGTTAAAAGTATAAAATCCTACACAAAATCTTATGAAATCCCAAAATCAAAATCTTTCCTCAAAACTATATTAATTACCAAATACAAAAAGGCAGGTAAAGGAATATAATCTTCGATCATAGGAAACCTTCTTAACTCATCACAACAAGTAGATTAATTATTTGAACAGCAAAAATGATCAACAAAGTCTCCATTGTTACAAATTTGGTAATGTACATGTTTTGTTTAATTTCTTTCCCTCCCACTAGTTGTCCTCAAATTATGACACATATCTCAATGTCTCTCTTTCTATGCATTAAACTCGAACGACATATTCAGACACACTCAACTACTAATGTACAATTTTATTATAACATTTAAGCCATAAGATTTCATGGTGGTTCCTTATTTTCTTTTCTTCTTGCTATATAGCCTATAAACCTTATTGAGTAAACTTTTTGTCATTTTGCTATATTTGTAAATATTTTTATTATTTTATTATTTATAAAAAAAAACTCCTAAAAAAAGTGAATGATTTTTTAAATTTAAAAAATGACTAGAAAACGAGAGAATTAAACTTAAATATCAAAATTTTGTGTTAGCGTGAAAAGATCTTAAAAAAAAAAAAAAAACTCCCCCACCAACATTAACTTTTCCGACGTTTTTCTTAAAAACTATTTGTTCCTTTAATTTTAAAATTTTAATTATTTGTTTCTTACTTATATATCATTATTTATGAAAAAAATAAACATCAAAATAATATATCATATAAAAAAATTATTTTAGTCCTCATACTTGGAAGTTTGTTCAATTTTAGCCCATATATTTTCAAATGTCCAATTTTAGTCCCCGTACTTTCAATAAATCTTCAATTGATTTTTACCGAAATTGATTAAATAATAATAATAATTTTCATGCAAGAAAATAAAATATGAGAATGTATTTTCAAAATTTATAGTAAAAATGCTAGATAACAAATAATTTTTTAAAAATTCAACAATAAATTAACATTGAGGAGTAAATTTAAGATTTATTGAAAATACATGAATAAAAATTGGACAATTGAAAGTATTAGAACTAAAATTGAACAAACTTCAAACGAGACCAAAATGGTATTTTAACAAAAAAAAAAAAAAAAAAAAAAAAAGAAAAACATATGAATGAAAGTACGAAGGGGATTTAATGCTTTCTAATTCTATTTTATTTTGTTTATTAAATGAAAAATACTTATGAATTAATTATTTCTATTTAATGAATGTTAATCATAGTCATAGATTGGTAATGTTGATTTTGGTACGGTAAGAGTCACTTCAAAAAAATAATCTTAGTCGTAACTAGTTCTTTACACTAATTTGGTTCATATAACTAAATTACATCAATTTAATATTAATTTATCTATCACAAATAGTTTTTTTCTAATTTAAGAAACACTATTTTACTTTCTTTCCTGACAAATTTTTTTATTCAAAATCCAAGTTACTGAAAATTATTTTAAGAGTTAGAACAAATATAAACTAAAACTTATTATTTCAATTATTTTCATATTAATAATTAATTTATAATTTATTAAAATATATTTATTTAAAATTTTATATAATTATTAGTATTTTTAACTAATTTTCTTTAATTTAAATTACTTGATAAAAATATTAGAAATAATTGTTATAAAAATTTTGAATGAATTAAAATTTGAAAACAGATACTCACGACTAAAATTTTCTCATAATCTCATTTCACTATTGTAAGCCCGATCCTAAATGAAGCATAAGTCTAAGTCTACTTTGGTTCATATAATTAAATTACAAAAATTTAGTATTAAAATCAAATTTTACTAAGTAATATTAATATTTTTCTAATTTAAAATTAATTAACCTAACACCATAACTAGTTTTTCCTTCCATTGCTCATTAATGATAATCAATTCAAGTCATACATTGATGACACTAAAACACAGTCATAAAAATTCTAAAAATCCCAAAATTCTCATTTTTTTCGCTATTTTTTTTGTTCCAATTTAATGACTCTAAAGAATTTTCATTCTTGAGTGACTAGTGACTATTTATTCTAGTCATAAATTTGTAACATGAAAAATTGTCATAATAGTCGAAAAATTTGAAAATTTCCAATTTTTCTCGCCAAAATCGCGCATTTTTCATTCTCCTACATTTAATAACTGTTATTTATAGTCATAAGTTCTTGACACCAAAAAACTGTCATAAATTTTTTTTAAAAAAATCGAAAACCCTACTTTTTTCATTAAAAATGTGTGAATTTAGCTTTTATGGCTATTTTTTCTCTCTTCTTTCTAAATTTACTACTACTCATGTATCATAAACTTTCTATTTTGTTGTAGTGTTTTGAAAGTAGGTATTGATCTTTTTTGTTCACATATTAACTGTAAGGACACTTTTGATTTTTTTCTTTTTTAAAGTTTAAAGAATATTAGTGAAACTTTTGAAATTCAGGGATATTTTTTTTAACAAAATATAAAATTGACGAGTATTTTCTATAATTAAACCTTTAAAATTATAATTATGTTAGTTGATATATTAGTACATCAATCCTATAAATTATATTCAAATAATTGATGTTTTGACACATCAATGTGAATAACATTTTAATTTAATTATTTTTTATTCTTTATTTTTTACAATTTCTTTATTAATTTTGGCCTTTTTTTTAGGCAAAGAAGGTAGACAATCCAACATTCGATCTTAACTAAAGAATAAAATAGATACATTATCCACGTTTGCTATGTTGAAATTGACATTTCTCGATTAGATGTAGCTTTAAGTTTACAGTTTAAAGAAATTTTAGTATTTAATATTTATTTGCAATTCGATTTTACATTGATATAATTAGGAACATTTTTTTAAAGAGATATAACTAGGAATATTTTGTTTTTTTTTTTTAAAAGATATAAGTGAGCATAATTAAGGTCCCTTTGTAATAATTTAGTTTTTAATTTTTAGTTTTTAAAATTTTGTTTTTGGTAGTAATTATTATTATTTTTTTTTTGTTTTTTTTTTTAAAAAACTAAAAGTATGCTTGATTGTTGTGTTTTTTCTTTTTCTTTTTAAAATTTCAAAACAAGTTTTTGATGATATTTTTAGTTTTATATTTTTTTTATAAAAATAAAATAAAATTTTTTTACAATATTTTTCCATCTGGTATACATAATTATAAAATTATATATATTACCTTTTTTTAAATTTCATATTAATAAAACAATATCAAAATTTTAAATGTATCCGTGAAATGCTTCAACCACATGACTTGCAATGAACATTATAATATGTGAATAAGTATGTAAAAGAGATTGTGATTTTGGGAAATAATTTTCTATATTTTTATAGACTAACTGTGACAATTCAAATAGTGACATCTTTTGGTACGGAGTTGTGTCTTTTGAAAAAAGGCGTATCATTTCATTTGAGTTGTGTCATTTAAAAAATATTAAAATATCATTTTGATCCTTATACTTCGGATTGTTTAATTTTAGTCTCTATACTTTCAAATGTCTAATTTTAGTCTCTGTACTTTCAATAAATCTTAAATTTTATTTTCCTAGTCCTACTAGTTTAATTTATTATGGATTTTATAAATATGTTTTATTTTTATTACCATTTTCACTATAAATTTTGAAAAACATATTCACATATTATGTTTCTTTGCATGAAAATTGTTATTACTATTTAATCAATTTCGATAAAAATTATCTTCAAATGACTAAATTTAAGATTTGCTTAAACTGTATAGACTAAAATTGGACATTTCAAAGTATAGAGACTAATATAAAACAAATTTCAAAATATAAGGACCAAAATAATATTTTTTTAACCTTTACCAGATTATTACGAAGAGGTGTGGTCTTCAAAACTTTTTTTAAAAACAAATCCATTTTATGAATATTTTCCCATAATTTTAATTTTAAAATTTGAAATTGTTTTAAAATTGAAGTTATTTATGTTAAAAAAAAGAGAGAGGGAGATAATTGATTTAGAATTGAAGTGTAAAAAAACATTTCCAAATTTTAATTAATATTTATCCTTCAATTTCAATAAAATTTTAAAAAATGAAAAAAAATAAATAAGAAAGTCTAGTATTCAAGCCTAAGCACTCCAAGTTTTAAGCGCATCAATTTGTATAGTTAAAACACGCACATGTTTTAAAAACACAGAAACAAATTTTTAAAAATGGTTTTTTTTTTTTTCGTTTTTAAAATTTCTTAACAATTTTGATAACGTTTTTAAAATTGAAAAAATAGAAAACTAAATTGTAAATCAAACCTACCTATTTTAAAAAAAATCTGAAATCTAAAAATAAAAAACTAATTAATTATCAAACCGGTTTTAAGATTTTGTGAATAATTTAGTAAATTGCTATGGCCTTGACATTTTAGTTAAGGGAGTTTTAAACATAGAAAAATAAGGAAAACTATTTACACAAAGTAGCAAAATTTTAAATAGTTTGAATTTTAAATAGAAGTTTATCAGGATTTATCAGTGATAGAAATGATAGAAGTCTATTACTGAAATATGGTGATAGAAGTCTATCAATATCTATCCATACTTTTTTTTAAATAGTTTGATATTTTTTTTTAGTTGTGAACATTTCCCTTTTAGTTATATGAATCTGCTTAAGCTAAAAGGTTAGAATATTGCATTATTATGCATCTAAGCTTAATTCTCAATTTCCCATGTTGGATAAAGGGAAGCCCATATGAAGGGAAAAGAGCCCATTTACATAATGGCAAATTGTTATGGCCGCCTAAGAATAGATAGCTACCCAAAATGAAAAATGATGAGAGTAAACTTTTTTCTTCCCTTTTAGACCCCAAGTATATATATATATATATATATATATATATATATATATATATTTACAAGAAAAATACTTAGGTGTATAAGCTGAATCAATGTTTGCGTATCATACCAATTTATTTAATCATAATTTGTCGCATGACAAATAATAATCTTCTTACCTACTTTTTGAAATATTTTAGTTTTTTTTTGTGAGTGTGATGAGAGTGGGATGCATACAAATTAGTGTATCTTGGGATGTACTCAATTATTGCTCTATTTACAATGAGCATCCAATTTTCCAAAAAATAGCTATCTTTTGTGTTTTCTTTTTCTCATTTATACCCTTAGTATATTCATGTATTTTTAGTCAAATCATATCAACTAAAAATTGATCTTTTTATTTTTATTTGAAAAAAAAAAGATATGTTTTGTATTATCTTACTCATTATGATATATATATATATACGAACTTTTAACGTATGTGGGATTTACAAATGGTCATTTTAAAAAAAATAATGAAATTGTATAAAATTCCTAATAAGGGTTAAAGTCTCCCTAATAGTATACAAGATACATATTACTGAATCAACAGAGACCAAACACATTTTATAAGAGAGTTAATGAATAAAAAATTAATTAATTAATAGATTTAGTGTATTAATTTTTTTTTATCATTTGGAGCTTATAGGTCTCTAAGGACAATTTACTAGCTTGTTGTTTGTAATATTGAAATGATGAATTTAGTGAAAAGAAAAAAATTTAATTTTCAAAAAAATTTAATTTGAAATGTTGAAATTAATATTTAATTTATTTGGTATGTAAAATATATAATAGAAAGATATATTTATCATATTTTTGATTCATTAAATATTAAAGTGAATGAAATATTATATATATATATATATATATATATTATTTGCTTTTGAAAAAGATTTGATTTAACTTTGAATAAATTGAGCAGAAAATCACTTACGGGGTGAATTGTTCATAGAAGTTATTGTGATCAAAAGGAACCCTTTCCTATAAGAGAGATTAATTTTCATATCTAGATACCTTGAGTGAGATTCATATCAACCAATTTCCTTGTTTAATAGTTAAGAATCTTATTTTTTTATATATAAAAATATAGTTAAGGATCTAAAAGTATATCTTAATTTTCTCAACAAAAAATAAATAAATAAAATCTTAATACATATTCCTTTTACGTTTTTTAATTTATAAGAATCAATGAACATCATTTAAACATGAAAAATTTTCACATATAGAAAAATGGCTCTTTTCAAATATAGAAAAATGAGTCAAACTATTTATAAATATAGAAAATTTTTATAATCTATCAGTGATAGACCGCGATAGAATTCTATCGATTTCTATCGCTCAAGAATTCTATCGCGGTCTATCACTGATAGATAGTGACATTTTTCTATATTTGTAAATAGTTTGATATTTTTTCTGTTTATAGTAATTTTCCTAAAAAATGTCAAATTATTTACAAAAAAATAGCAAAAAAAAAAAACACTTACATTGATAGACTTCTATAAGCATCTATTAGTGATAGACTTCTATCATTTCTATCACTGATAGACCCTAATAAACTTCTATCAATGTCTATCATAACTATCTTAAAATTTTGCTATTTTGTGTAAATAGTTTATCTTATTTTTCTATTTTTAAAAATTCTCTTATAAACATCATTTAATTTAAAGCTATTTTCAAATATAGAAAAATGAGCCAAACTATTTATAAATATAGAAAATTTTTTAGTGTATATCAATGATAGAACGCGATAGAATTCTATCGCTTGAGCGATAGACAACGATAGAAGTCTATCGCTGAAAGTTAAATTTTTCTATATTTATAAACAGTTTGATATTTTTTCTGTTTAGAGTAATTTCCCTAAAAAATATTTATGAATTTTTAGAGGATTTAATAATATCTTTAAACTTTTTAAAAAATGTCAAAAAATATCTTTACCATTAATTTTGGATGGAAACTCCCGGTACGAATTGTTTCAAAATATCATTGAACAGTAAAAAAATTTAGTAATGCCCTTAAATCTCTTTTAAAAAGTTCAAAAATAACCTTTTTGTTAACATATGAAAAACAAATCATTGGTGTATCCTGTTGGACCGGTATGGCAACCCTAGAGGGGGTGAATAGGGTTTCTTTAAGCTAATGAAAACTTTTTCCTAATGTGGGCCCAATGAAACAAATTAATACACTTTATACTAACAAGTAATTTGAACAAGAATTTCATGCAAATAAATTCAACCCAAAGTAATCAAGAAATTAAAAGTAATACTTTGAAGCACTCTGTTTAATTCTAATAATAAGATTGGTAAAGATATGCAAATTTAAGAACTACCAATCAAAGTAAACAAATATGACCAATTAATTTCAAGGAATAAAAGTTGCAATTAATTTCAAACAATAAACTATAATAGCAAATTAATTGCAAAATTAAATAGGAGAGGGATAGAGAAAATGACACCAGAAATTTATAGTGGTTCGGCACAACCGGCCTACATCCACTTCCCAAGCTCCTCTTGGGTATGTCACTAGAAACCTTGACTCTTTCCACGGCTTAGAGTCGAACCGCTACAATGTTCCTTTTTTGGGCGCAAGAACAAACCCGGTCCTTTCCACGGTTGAGGATCAAACCGTTACAACCACTCTTTTTAGGGATCAAGAGCAACCCTTACAATGAATTTTGGAAATGAAGAATAAGATGAGGAAAACTCTCTCAAAGAGTAAATGTACAAATTTAAGCTCTCAATAAATCAATCCTCACAATACAATAAATCTCTCTCAATAATTAGATGAAAAGAATAAAATTGAAGCTTGGAGAAAGAGCAACAATAGAAGCTTAATGAATTATGGAGGATTGAAAAATAATAAAAGTTCTTAAAATTTAGAGAAGATGAAGTGTTTAAAAAGAGAGAAAAGTTGTTGGAAACTACATTAAATTTGGACCATTAGATGTTGGTAAAAGAAAATTGAATGATTGAGATTTAAACTCAACTAGCCGTTAGACACACACATAAAATAATATAAAATTCATTTTCTTTTAAAAGCAACTAGCCGTTAGACACAAACATATAATAATATTAAATTCATTTTCTTTTTAAAACAATTCTTTTTAAAACCAACAAAAATCAAAAGCTCCATGTGTCACTTATCTATTTCTCCACTTGTCATCCTCTAGTAGGTCCACTTTGATGATTTGGCCGCCACTTCATCGACATCGGGTATTTTTCCGTTAAGCTTGTTCCAGCCATATCTTCTTCGTTTGAACTCCGATTTGAGTGATTCAAATTGCATTGGAACCGTTGTTCCAAGCTCTACACAATGGACACTTCAAAACACTCAAATTGTTAATAAATAAAAGCAGGTTTTTTTATCATCAAAACATTAATTAATTAAAATTAATTAATTAAAATTAATTAATTTGAGATTAAGGGCCAAAAAGCCAACATATCCTTCTATAAAAAATAACTCTGAACTTTCAAAAATTACATTAATACTCAATAACTTTAAAAAATAAGAGTTAAAAAATGTTTCCATAGTTAGTATATGGACGGAACTATTTACTACACTTCATCACCTCCCTCTGGTAGTTCTTCCTCTCTCTTCTACTTCAATCTACAACCTACATTTCCCTATTTTTCTTATTTTTTTCCTCTCCCTTCAATACCATCTTACGCCCCTTCTTCCATTCCCCAATTTCTAAAACTGCCACATTCAATCAAGGTATATATAGGTTACAGCAAGAAGAAAGAATAATAATGAAATTATCAAGAGACTTTAGGACTTAAATGTTTTAACAAGCTTAGGTTGTACATTTAGTAGTTTGGTAAGAGTTAATACGTCATTTAAGTTTAATACACAAAAAGACACATTGTGAATTTTCATCGTAATTTTGAGGATAACAAGTGGGAGAAAAAAGAGAGAAAAACATGTGCATTACTAAATTTAAAGCAATAATGATTTTGTTGATCTATTTTTCAATTTAGATTAGTGTAATTGTTGTGATTAGTTAAGCAGGTTTCTTATGATTAAAGATGATATTTCTTTTGTTTGCCATTTTTTTTAATTTTGTGAATAATTATTTTTGTTGAGTTTTGAGAGGAGAATTTGATTTTAGGACTTTGTGGGATGTTATACTTCAACTTGAACTTTTGGGTCCTGATTTGTTGCTAAGAAAATTGGGTCTTGATTTGTTACTATTCTTAACGGTGAGGGCCCTTTATAACTTTTTTTAAGGGTAAGGATATTAATGCAAATATAATTGAATCACTTGCTTTTCTCTTATAAGTTAAGGAAAAATTGCACAACCATCCATGAACAATGAGGTTGGTCACAACTACACTTATGAACTTTTAATTTGTTCAATTATCCCCTTGTGATTTTTTAATGGTTGCAATCAGTACCTTTTATTAAATTAACTTGTATTTATGGATAACTCACACATGGATAAGGAGGACAAACTTGTCATATTTAAAAAGAAAATGAAGTTTCCTAAACAAAAATAAACAAAGAAGAAAACAAAAGTGATATGAAAACCCTAGCAATTTGAAAATTAGGAACCCAATTGTTGAACCCCTAACAACAAATCCCAAAATCCCCAAATCAATTGATGTCAATCCAAAGGAAAATACTAGAATTGGATTACCTTTTAATCGAAGACCAAGAGTTAAGGAGAACTAGTTCCTTACTCCAAGTTCGAACACTCCACAAGCAAGATGATGAGACTTACCTGAATGTTCTTGGCATGCAACTTTGATTCAAGAATTGCAAAAGTGGCAGGATGAAGCTGTGTTATCTACCAAAGAATTCTCATTCAAGAAAACCCTAAAGTTCTAAAAACATCAAAATTGTTCTTAACAACTTAATGGCTATACTTTAAATAGTCTCTCAATAAAAGAAACCCTAATGCAACTTAGTAAAATGACAAAATTACCCCTACTTAAATGTCATAAAAAAAGGATAAAATTAGAAATTATTAAATTACATCAAAATTATTAAATAACAATTTGATGCCTTGGGTGGTTCATATCAAAAAGCATTAAAGAAACCTCAAATCATAGATAAAACCATAGAAGGTAACCCATTTGTTTAAATCTCTGAAGACGATAACGAAGACGAGTCAATCGGTTCAATAGCTAAAACTTTAAGTGATTCGACCATATTTCTTTTCTAAAAAAAATTATCAAACTTAGATCATAAAATTTCAAAGATCCCCACAAAAAGGAAAAGGAAACTAGCCTCCACCTCTACCTCCACCATGATGATCTTTGCGTAGAGGAAGATCGATAGACAATGCGTAACTTTTCAAAAGAAAAACTTACTTGAAAAGACAAAAGTCCAACAACTAAAATGAAGAGAATTATTGGCTTCGCGGATTATGAATTTTCCTTAAATTTGTTGAATCCAAACCTTTGTCACTTCAACTGAACTAAAATGGTCTTTCTTAAATGTGAATCATCCTCTGTTTTTTTAGTATGGCAAGTTTGTCTTTCTTGTTTATGTGTGAGTGATCTACAAACAAAAGTTAATTTAATAAAAAGGGCCGATCGTAACCATTAAAAAACTACATAGAAATAATTGATCAAACTAGAAGTCCGTGGGCATAATTTTAATCAACTCCATAGTTTAGGGGTTGTCTTGCAATTTTTACTATAAGTTAATGTATTAGTTAAATTTGGTCAAAGGGTAGTTGGACGTTGGAAGGAAAACAATAAAATAAAATAAAAAAGAAAAAAAAGTTTGGATAATTAGAAATATGAGCTGTGATTGAGCATTGATGTATTTATGACATATGGTCCACTCATTGTTATTGCCGTCTGTCAATTATTGTTATGTTGTCGTGTCTGAAAATGTGAAGACAAATATTCACTTTCTAATTTTTTTTCTTTATTCTTTCCTTCGGCGGGTGGAAATTTTTTGTCTTTTTTTTTTTTAATAATAAATTATTTATTGGCTTTTATGTCTTGGATATTTTTAATCAATCATCCATTACTATTCAATCCAAATCCAATTACTTTATCAACTTATTTATAAAAATATATAAATAAATTAATTTCAATTTTTAGTCATTGAATTTTATGATAATTAAGATATGTTTAGTTGGTAAATTTCATTTTATGTTTTCAAATCTTTCAACTATTTGACATTCAGTTTGGATTTTGTTTTAAAAATTATTTTCGAATTCTCTTATTTAAATAATACAAATTTTGAAAATATTTTTATATTTTCAATATATCTAGAATTTAAATTTTTAATTTTAAAATACATAATCATATTAAGTAAAAGATAATAACATTTAGAAGTATAGAATATTATGTTATAAACTCATTTCATTCTTGTAAAATTAAAATATGTATTATGTAAGTGTTATAAATTATATAATTTTGTAAAATAATAATTATACAAAAAAATCAACATAAAACAAGTTCATAAATTAATTAATAAAAAGTTTATAATCAACGTAATATTTAGTGAGTGATTACAACTAGTTTCATAGTTAATAAATATAGTATCAAACACATCTAAAACACTTATGTGAAAACATTAAATATTTTGTTTTCATTGAACTCATCATTTTTAAATTTCTATTTTTAAATTTTTTTACCAAATAAGCTCTTAGTTTCTAAATTTTAGTAGGCTATAATTAATTAGTCTATATACTTTTAAATTTATGTGATTTTTAATTTAATTGAGTAAAATTTCATCAAAATTTAAGTATTAATTTTAAGGAAAAAATACCAATTTGTCCTAAACTTTAAGGATGTATTAATTTAAATCGTAAATTTTTATAAGTGAATAAATTTAGAACCCTCCATTAAAATTTTGTTCTAAAATCGTTAATAGACAACTGTCACACGTATATGAGACTTCTTTTAACTTCGAGGATCAATATAAATTAAATAGGAATACAAGAATCAAATAAATATAGCAGTTTTTCATTAATTTGAGTGATTGACGGGTGTTGAGACAGAAACGTGTATATCTCGTTTGATAATCATTTGGTTTTTAATTTTTGAAAATTGTGTTTGTTTTCTTACCACTTCTTTACGATAAGTTTTATCTTTCCTAACTAAACATTTTAAATTCTAAGCCACAATTTCAAGAACTAAACAAGTTTGTAATAAGTACTTTTTAATTTCCAAAATTTTGGTTTGAGTTTTGAAAACGGTTGAAAAGGTAAATAACAAAACAAAACAAACCAATGAATATAAGTTGGAAGTAGTGTTTTATAAATTTAATTTTGAAAAACAAAAAAATTGATAAACAAATAACTATGTCTTAGGTTATAAATTAATTTCTCCCTAATTTTTATTATGGAGTGCTTTAATCTTCGTAATTACTAATAATTAGTAATAATATCACTTGCTCTCTAATCAATCTATCGATCTACATATATAAGAAATTTAATGATATGTAAATTTTTTTTATTAAATTTTAACTATAATTGTCATGCTAACTAAATTGTTACAAATTTTGTTGTAAATATAATGGACAAATTGTTATACATGAAAAATTTAAGGGATTATATTGATATAAATTTAAAAATTTAAAGACTAAAATTTTATAAACTAAACTAAATTGGTACTTCGACAAAGTTCAAAATCAAATGCATATTTTAACCTATTTAAAAAATGCATATTTTAAACAAAATAAATTTGTTTTTCTTCAGTTATATTCTTAAATAAAATAAAGTTTTAAATTTGTTCATCTATTTTTCCTTTTTAATAAAAAAATGAAATTATCTCTTTTCTTTCGGGGCATTAAGAAACTAAAGATGTTTCTCAAAAAAAAAAAAAAAAAAAAAAAAAAAAAAAAAAAAAAAAAAATTGTGACAATCATATTTAATAAATTACACAAAGCTTGCATCAATTTCTTTTATATTTTAACACCAATTTATATAGTTTTGTTTCAATGTTTTAAGTAGTTCTAATCTTTTCCAAGTTACAGAGTATTAGAAAAAAGTTAACAAATTTAAATTCATTGATCTTCTTTTCAAAATATATTGATATTCAATCATTCAAATTCACTACTATTTTTTTTAGAAAAAATATAAGTTAACAATCAAATATCTTCAAATTACAAATATTAAATAAAATATTATATATTTTAATTCATTTATGTATATATATTTTGGATAATTGCCTTAAAGATTTTCTCCATATTTCACGTAAACCAAATGTATTATTAAACAAAAATAATTCATTAAATTTTCTCTTTAGCCACATAATTTTGAAAATTTCAATCTAAGTTCATATAATCTGATTAACTCTTCCAAAAAAAAAAAAAAATTGTTATAGAAGGTAAATGTTAATATAATTTTCTTATAAGACACGTTTTTTAAACAATAATTTATCATCCAAAAATAACATCTCAAGTAAAAACAATTAAGCATCAGATTGAAGATTTGTATTTTGGAAGTTTTAATCAAGCTATAATAAACCAAATTAAAATCAAATACGAAAAATAGGAACTAAAATGATAATTAAACCTAAAAATTTGAATTAAGGTTCATCTCCATTCCAACTGTTCTTCATCTTGGGTCCCGTCGGGCCTTCTTCTCCACGAATTTCATCTGGTAATTTATTTACAAATCCTCTGAATCCTTCCTTCAACCTCCCCGGCAGCAATTTTTCCACTTTTTCAATCTCCTCCACGATCGGATATTCAATTCTCGGCCCCCATTCCCGGGCGTAATTCAGCCACGGCGGCTCCACCACCACCTCCGCTAAATACTCCGCCGCAACTACAGAGTAGTTCGCTCCGGCATCAAACACCAATCCACTCTTTGCCGTCTCGTTCCGAATTCCGATCTCCGCGCCGCCCTGCAACACCAGCCCCGCTTTCGAGTACGACGCGTGGCCGTTCAACGACGAATACGCCACCACTTTGTTCCCCTTCTCGAACTCAAGCGACGGCGGATCGACCCACTCGCCTTTACTGTGTTGTGCAAAATAAACTTGCCGGAGCTCGCCGTTGAAATTGCTTATCCGTAATGTAATGTGCTCCCAATCTCCGATGTGTTCACCAATCTTTGTGAATGGAATGTCGATTATCCCGACCTTTGCCGTCGCCGGCCCATTGAAGGGGAAGAAAATCCATATTGCTATGTCGGTGAAAATTCCTCCGATCATCGGCTTCACATGGAGATAAACTTTACAGCTCTGTAGATCACCAATTTTCAATTTCTCTTTTCCTTCCTCTTTGGTGGGAAGATTTAACCAGAATTGTCCATCGTTTGATCCCTCTTGAGGAAGATTCGACCCATCAGGGTTGATCGGCACCGGATTCGATTCATTGGATTTATCATACAACAGAGCCCCGCTGGAGAAAAACCAGTCCACCGACGATGGAAGGTATTTTTCTTTCGGATGGAAGTAAATAATTGGTGAATAAGCTTGAAATAGAGAATCGATTTGGGATAAATCCGGCATAGCTGCAGAGATCGAATTCAAATTCTTTAAACAGAACAACAGAGGGGACGGAGAATTCGTTGTCGCTGCTGCTGGCAGAACTAGAAAACCTCCAATGGAAACTCCCGTTTCTGTAATTCCTCTGTTTTTGGGTCTGGAACTATAAACATTAAACCCATTTTCGTCTCTAGATTTCATCGGCCCCCAAATCCATGTTTCCTTCTCGCATTCCTCGGTCAAGTCCGATCGAACACAACGAATTTTGTCCACGGAGGGTTTCTCCGGCGAGTCTGTGACGACGTGACCGACGGCTCTGTAACCGTCTGGCGGCGTCGGCAACCAGATGTAGCCATTACCTTCTCTTTTAATCTTCGATGACTCGGTGCTCCATACCAAAGTATAATCCACAGGTTTCTTTAAGGCTTCTTCTCCGTTGGACCCGGTACTTTTTCCGGCGAGGACAAATCCGAACAGAGCTTTACTGTTCGATTGACAAAAATAGCCCAAAACGAAGAATCCTTCCGGAAGTGAATTGGGTTCGAAGAATGTGGCCCCGAGATTGTCCGGCCCACCTTCACAGGCAGCCCAAATTTTGTTGAACGACGAAATTTGGCAGACTTCCAGCCCGCCGCCAAGGTCGATGGCGCCGGAAGCAAATCCTCCGGCGTTTCGGCTGCTGTCAGAATGCGAGGCCGGATGGGCGGAAGGGAACGAGAATTTGGAATCGATGGGAAGGGCCTTGGGAGGGGTTGAAGAAGAAGAAAGGCAGTTCCCCATTAATGGCGGAAATCGGAGCTTGAGGGAAAGATTTTTGGATTGAAGTCGATTGAGAAGTGAGAGAAATGAAGTGGAATTTTGAAGACTGTTTTGAAGATGGTGAAGGCGTGCACGGAAACCCAAATTTTTAAATTTTTTTAAAAGTTTTTTTTATTTAAAAAAAACCTTGTTTAATTGAAATTCGTTCGAGTTTAGGGGGATTTTGTTGTTTATCATCGTCATATTTTATTTTGTTTTGGGCAATCTTAGGAAAATGATTAAAAAGAGATGGAGAAGTTTATTGGGGGAAAATTACGTGTTGGAGAAATGAGAAAAGGAAAGGGATAATTAAAAACATTCAACACATGTTTATTAGGGAATTTGAATTCTCTATTTTTATGATTTTGAATTAATTCAGTGAATATGTATTTGATAGGTAATTTAATTTTTTTTAATTTTGTGATGTGGATAATTTTAAATGCAAAACCATATTTAAAAAATTAAAAAAGTTAATAAATATAGTATTTCATTTATAGCCTCAACTTATTTTTCTTTTAAATTAAAATATATATTATGTGAAAAAATAATAATTATACACAAAATTTAGGAGAATTTTTAAAAATAGAAAAATAAAGAAAACTATTTACCCAAAATAACAAATTTTTAGATAGGTGGATAGACGCGGATAGAAGTCTATCACTCATAGATGTTGATAGAAATCTATCAATGTCTATCAATTTTTTTTTTTTTTTGCTATTTTCTATAAATAGTTTGACATTTTTTCTATTTGTGAAATTTTTTCCAAATTTTAAGATAAGACATGCTCATAGATTAATCATTATGGATTCCTATAACTAATTTGATAGTTTATAAATATATTATTAAACACGTTTAGAACAATTGTTTAAATTAAAATCAGTTTCTTAATTTTTTATCAAATATATATATGAAAACATCAAATACAATTATATTTTCATTGAATTCCTTATTTCAAACTTTTGTCTTCAAATTGCTTCCCAAACATGTCTTTATTCTCAAAATAACTACTTCTTTGGGCTGTACAATTTTTTTTTTTTTAAAAAAAAAGTCCACTCATTTTTAAATTTTTGGCTATGATTATAGTTATCATCGATTTTATAATTTAACCTAAAGTTAATCCACCTGGCCCTCAATTGTTTTTATTTCATTTAGTTGTGTATTTAGTGATGTGGATTCTTATGTTTAAATAGGAGAATGTATTTGAAAGGTTAAATTATAAATTTAGTTAATATACTTCTATCTATTTAAGTCTCTTAAAAATTTTAATGAAGTGAGCAAGGAAAATCAAATTGATTTAAAATGAAATTTGTCCAATTGCCTAATATTTGTTTTCTCGGACTATCTTTATTTTATTTAAGTGGTATTCTTAGTCTCTAAACTTTTTCTTTTTCTCAAAAAAAAAAAAAATTCAAATTTTTATATATCTGATTTCTATAATTATATAAAGTAAAATAGCTAGCTGTTTGAATTTTAAGAAGTGTCGAATTTTAATATATATATATATATACCCATGCTAAACATAAAATTAAAATATTAGAGTTACATTAAACAAGTATTTTATAATTTTTCTTTTAAATTTTTTTAATTTTAATAAAAAAAAAGCATTTGCAATTACTACCGAAAGGAAAATATCTAGATTTGATAGATATGATCCAACCATATAAAAGAATAATGTTGAAAAATGTGAGCTGAGCTGTGATGATATGAGAACATAAATTAATTTGAAGAAAATATAACCAATCATCTTTCAATAATGCTTTCATACTATATTTAATGTTGGGGGGCAATTTTATCTTATTTTTATTTATTTGCAAGGACATGGTCTTTCTGACTTTGATATTTGTTTAATAATTTATAATATTATATATATTTTTTCTTTTTGAGAAATTATATTATTTTTATTTGGAAAACCTAACTTGAAAGAAATATAATTTATTGTTGACATAAATTTCTCACGTTGTAAAACAAAATGTGACAGGGAAAGAAAAACAAATAAAAATGCACGACTAAGTTGTACATTAGTTTTTCCAACTAGATTAAATAATTAGATATATTTTGTCAAAAAGAAAAAGAATTAATTCGATATATGATATTTGAAATGTAACATGTTTGTTAAAGAAATCTACATTAATTATTTTACCATAGGATTAAAAAATAAATAATCATTCTATTTACTTTGAAAGTTTGTAACTTAATTTAGTGTAAAGGAAGTTTTAAATTTGATTTAAATCCTACCTTTTATTTGGGATGTTTAGTTATTTTATTTGGAATGTTTTCAAATATATATAAAAAATTTTTACTGTCTATCAACGATAGACTGCGATAAACAAGTGAAATTTTGCTATATTTGTAAATAGTTTGATATTTTTTATGTTTATAATAATATCTCTTTTCTTTTGGTTGCTTAAACTTTAAAAAGAAGGTTGTTTTCAAATATAGAAAAATGAGCCAAAATATTTACAAATATTGAAAAATTTAATTGTCTATCCGCGATAGACTGCGACAGACTTCTCCCACTGGGTGATAGACCGTAATAGACTTCTATCGCTCGGTGATAGAAGTCTATCTCAAACTATCGTGAAATTTTTGTATATTTGTAAATAATTTGATATTTTTTCCATTTATAATAATTTTCCTTAAAAATATATATAAGTAGTTTTAAATGGTGAATTCTTAATATTTTAGCAACAAGATCTTTTAGCCTAGGATAAATTATGAGGACTTTATTGATTCATATTAAGGTTTAGAATTAAGTAAAGAGAACAATATATTTGATAGATTAAAGATAGTTATTTATGAATAATTTGAAGTTTAAACAAAACGATGAAGATCCAACCAAAACTTTTTAAACCAAGGCCAAGCTATAAAAGGAAATTCAAACTTTTAAATATATAGAAACTAAATTGAAACTCATCTAACAAAATTTATAATTTAACTATTATTCATTTACCTAACAAAAAAAACATAGGACAAAATGCACTTTTAGTCGTTCTTGAAATTTGAGGTTATTGTCTATTTGGTTCTTGAAGTTTCAAAATAAACACTCTACTCTCTGAAATTTGAAAAATACTTCTAAATGATCATTAAGTTAATTTGACCGTTAGTTGATTAACGATAAAGTAATCCACATGTTGAATTGATGAAACAAATTCACATTAAAAAAAAAAAAAAAACCATTGACAGGCATGGATGAATAGAAATTTAACTGCGTTCATCTCCATTCCAAGTATCCTTCAATTTGGGTCCAGTGGGTCCTTCTTGTCCAAGAATTTCATCTGGCAATCGATTCATAAATTCTTTAAAAGCTTCTTTCAGCCTCCCTGGTAGCAATTTCTCCACCTTCTCCATTTCATCTGCTATTTGGTACTCAATTTTTGGCCCCCATTGCCGGAAATAGTTCACCCACGGCGGCTCCGCCACCACCTCCCCCAAATACTCCGCCGCTATCTCTGCGAACCTCCCTCCCGTGTCCAGCACCATCCCGCTTTTTGCCGTCTCATTCTTCAGCCCAATCTCTCCCCCGCCCTGCAATACCTGTTTAAAATACGATCGATAAGAATAAAGCTTTGGTTGATAATTATTTTTATCTATTTGAAAATTATAGACTGCATAAAACTAAATTGAAACCAACAATAAAAATGGAGAATATTGAAAATATATTAATTTTTTTTAGAACAGTTCATCTCTATCCAAACTTGAATATTAAAAAGTGTCTAATAAACTCTTTCAACTTTTAATTTTGTAACTAATAAATTCCTAACGTATTAAAAAAAACTTAAAATTAATTAATCTATAATTTGTGAATATTAAAAATGTTACATAAGTTAGATGAATATTGAACACATAATTAGAAATTTAATGACCTACTAAACATTGTTAATTTTTTCTTAAAGTTCATGGCCTATTTAACACAAAATTAGAAGTTTAATTACCTATTAAACATTTTCAATGTTGTGATGAAATAGACACAATTAAACGTACATGGTCTAAACTTGTAAGGTAATTATTTGAATCTATTTGAAAAGTTCAAACTATTTAGTCTTTTGAATTCAACAATTTTTTAATAGATTTCTGACTATATATATATATTTATTTAGTAATTTAAATTAAATTCAATGATTTAGATTAAAGTATAGTAGTTTAACAAATTACCAGTCCAGCCTTTGAGTAGGACGCGTGGCCGTTCAACGACGAGTAAGCCACCACTTTATTGCCGTTTTCAATCTCAAGCGACGGCGCGTCAATCCACTCGCCTTTACTGTGCTGTGCAAAATAAACCCTCGACAGCTCTCCGCTAAAATTACTAATCCGTAACGTTATATGCTCCCAATCGCCGACGTGTTCGCCAATCTTTCTGAACGGAATGTCGATTATCCCAACCTTTGCCGTGGCTGGCCCGTTGAACGGGAAAAATATCCATATCGTTATGTCCGTGAAAGTCCCTCCGATCATTGGCTTAATCCGAAGATAAACTTGGCTGCTCTGTAAATCGCCATGTTTCACCTTCTCTTTTGCACCGCCATCGACGGGAAGATCCAGCCAGAACGTGCCGTCGTTTTGGCCGCCTTGAGGGAGGTTTGTCCCATTTGGGTTGATTGGAATGGGTTTTGTCTCGTCGGATTTGTTGTAAAGCAGAGCATCGTTGGAAAAATACCAGTTCACCGACGACGGCAGAAATTTCTCCTTGGGATGAAAGTAAATCAACGGCGCGTAAGCTCGGAAAAGAGTGGAGAGCTGAGAAATGTCTGGCATTGCTGCAGATATTGAAGTAGAGTTTCTTAAACAGAGCAATGGCAGGGGGGAGTTTGCCGCCGGCAAGGCGACGAATGTTCCGACAGAAACTCCCGCCGCTGTGATATCTCTTTTTGTGGGTCTGAAACTGAAGACATTAAATCCATTTTCGTCGATTGAATCTTTGAGTCCCCAAATCCAGGTCTCCTTCTCGGATTGCTCTGTTAAATCTGCACGGACGCATCGAATTCTGTCTACGGAGGGCTTTTCCGATGAAGTGGTGACGACATGGCCGACAGCTCTGTAACCGTCCGGTGGCGTCGGCGACCAGATGTAGCCGTCGATGTCACGTTTGATGTTGGATTTTTCGCTGGTCCATGCGAGGACGAAGTCGACGGGCTTCTTGAGGATGTCTCCGGCAGGAGAGTCATCTCTTCCGACAAGAATTCGAGCAAAGAAGGGCTTGCTGTTGGGGTGACAATAATGGCCAAGAGAGAAGAAGCCTTGGGGAAGAGGAGAGGGCTCGAAGAATGTGGCGCCGAGGTTGTTCGGACCACCGTCATGGGTGGTCCAGATTTTGTTGAAGGATGAAATCCGGCGGATTTTCAGTCCGCCGCCGAGGTCGATGACTCCTCCGGCGAACGCACTTTTGCCTGCAAAACGCAAAAAGTTTTTTTTTTTTTTTTTTTTTTTTTTTTTAGTAATCCTAATGAATAACAATTTTAAAGATAATAATTATGTGATAACAACATTTAGTAAATATAATTAAGTCTATAATGATAGATTTTACTATATTTATAATTTTTTTAAAATGTTGTTATATAGGTTAATATTTTGAATCTGATTATTATATTTGTAATTCTTTTTTTAAAAAAAAAAATTTATTGAATAAGTATTTGAATTTTCACATAAGATTCCAAACTATAAAATTATGAATGTTCATTATTAAGATTTTAACTTGTTTGTTCCAATTTGTCAAATAATAAAAAAAAAAAAAAATCCAAAGTAACGATGGTATTACTTCTACTAAAATGAGCATTACTAGCTGTAATTAGAAGGTATTGCTTCTATAAGAGTCAAGGTTTCAAATGTTTCTATTCCATAGATTATCAATTTAAACATTTCTTCCTGAAAATTATATAATTAAAATAGGAGTAAATTACAACTTTCATAACATTAGAGAGTATATTAAAAAATGACATTAAATATATTTTTAGCCTTTTACCCTAGAATAAACATATATTGGATGCCAAAGAGTATATAGCTCATGTGGCATAAATTTTGTATTCTTCAATCCTATGTCACCAAAAAAAAAAAAAAAAAAAAAAAAAAAAAAAAAAAAAGCATATATGTTAGCCATAAATAAATATTATTGTTAAAATTTTGTCATTGCTTATTTTATTCTAATTAATTAAATTTTAAATTAAAAAAAAATAAAAGGTTAAACTGGAAATTATTTTCAAAATAATTTTATATTTGGTTAGAATACTATTTTAGTCTTTATAGCTTGAGTTTTGTTCCATTTTGGTTCCTATTTTCTAAATTTGAAATATATTTCACATAGTATTTTTTCTTGCATGAAAATTAAAATTATTCTTCGAACAATTCTAATCAATATTAACTTTGAATGACTAAAATTTAAAAATTATTGATGGTAGAAAAATTAAATTTAAGATTTATTGGAGTAAAAAGACTACAAATTCAACAATTGAAAGAACATGATCTAAAATGAAAAAGAATCTAAAATATAGGGATTAAAAACGATAATTTAAAATTAAAACTAGAGAGTAGTTATATATCCATATATGTACAATAATTTTATTTTATTTTATACTCTTCATCATAGTTTTTAATACAACGAGTTAGAGTATGAAGCTATGCTTATGTTGACACTACATTTTTTATTAAAAAAAATTTAAAAATAATTTTTATATCAACATTTTTAAAAATGTGTTTTATATTCTAGTCAATTATTGCATGTGCCTACATGTTATAGACATAAATATTCACTTTTATTTAATTTTATACACCCGTTTTTTATATACTCAAATTTGTATATATACTAGAAAACAAGTCGAATAAATTAATGAGGTCACAAGGTAATTGGAATTGATATGATGGGTAATTACTATTATATTGAAAACTTCAAAGTTGAATGGTTTAATTTTAAAGGAGAAAATTGTCATTAACCACATTTCACAAATAGCATAATCTTATCATCTAACTTCTCTTCAATTTTGACAAATAAACTTCATATCTATTTTTAAAAAATGGCATGATGTATCATTATAGATCTTTAACTATACAAATTCATAACCTAATTAATTACGAATGAATATTTTCTCTTGATTGTTCATACACATGATGTGTATAAATAGAGATATATTCGAATCTCTAATCTTTTAACCGATGATATATATTCAACGAAACTACGGTCAAATTTGACAAAAATGAGATAGAAGATTTTTTTCATATCTTGCTAAAAGACAAGAAAAGAAAGTATATTAATATAAAATTCAACATGCCAATTTTTTCTTGCTCTCTTCCAACTAATATCTAATAGTTATTGATGCATTTGTCAACCTTCCAGCTCCCTCCTTTCTAAAAGCAAGAAAATGACCTATATAATTGAGAAATTTTCTCATATAGAAAAACTGTCAAATTATTTATAGAAAATAGCAAAAAAAAACACTAATAGACTTTTATCAGCATCTATCGATAATAGACTTCTATCATTTCTATCACTGATAGACCATGATAAACTTTTATCAGCGTCTATCACAACTATCTAAAAATTTTGTTATTCTTTTTTTAAATAGTTTCTCTTATTTTTCTATTTCTAATAATTCCCCTATATAATTTCTCTCACCAACCAAACCTTCACCCTTGTTCCAAAGAATTGAATCTCAAGAAGAAGAAAAAAAAAAGATAAATTATGAATTCAGATATATCTATTTGCTATTTCAAACCAACCCTCAAAAGAAGATGTGAAGAGTTTAGATTTTTTTTTCCTTATATATATATATGATAAGAGAAATAATAATAGAGAATAAAAATTGAGAAGAGCTATAAAATTTAAAAAAAAAAAAAAAAAAAAAAAAAAAAAAAAAAAGTAGAGATTAATTAAACCTTGTGGGAAAGTTGGAAGTGAAGAAGGAAAGTTGAAGGTAGTTTCAATGGGCAAAGGCTGGTTCTGGTTCTTCTTGGATCCCTTATTCCCCATTATTGTCTCAGTTAAAGCTTCTTATTTTCTCTTAGCTTTTCAATTTGTGTCTAAAATTGAGAAGACAAGAAAGAAAATGAAAGAAGTAATTAAGAGAAAGAGATATATTGAAGGCTATGGCTTTGAAGCAAAGAGTTTGTAAACCATATATATATATATATATATATATATATATATATATATATATATGTATATAGAAAACAAATTAAAATATTTGTATGTATATATTTTGTGTGTGTGAATGTAAATGCTTTGCACAAACCTTTGACTTCTCTTTTACACCAAGTTGGGACCCTTCCTCTTGCTTTCTTCTTTCATCTTCTTCCTTTTTTTTTTTTTTTTTTTTTGGTTCTTTTATTTTATTTTTTGTGTGTTCTTTTGAAATTAATAATATATTACAACATGAGTTTTATAATGTTAATTGATTAATGATTATTCATGATTATGTCTTAGTCTTTATCTATCCCTACAAAAGTCTCTCTTAAATTAATGGGAGAATATTGTGATGAAAATTTCTTATGATTAAATTGCAGGGATTGAGTACTTGATTCCTTTAGAAAAATCTTCTACATTTTTGTAGTTTAGAATTATATATATATATGGTTGTTTTTAAATATAAAAAAATGAGACAAACTATTTATAAATATAGAAAAATCTTACTACCTACCGTTATAAGTAGTGAAAATTTTATATATTTATAAATAGTTTTATATTTTTTTTTCTATTTATAGTAATTTTTTATATATTATAAATATATAGTTATTAGAAATAATCATATTATTAAATCTAATGCATCATGTATATTTTATCAGACCCATTCACAATTTTTTTTAGAAAATTTTTAAAAATAGAAAAATAAGGAAAATTATTTATACAAAATAACAAAATTTTTAGATAGTTGTGATAGACGCTGATAGAAATCTATCAAGGTCGTCTATCAATGATAGAAATGATAGAAGTCTGTTACGGATAGATACTGATAGACGAAGTCTATCAGTATTTTCTTTTACTATTTTCTGTAAATAGTTTGACATTTTTTCTATATGTAAAAATTTATTTATTTCTTTTTTTTTAGTCTAAATTTAAAATAATAATAAAGTTTCTTCGAAGATTTCAAATAACTTGGATTAAGTTGGAATAATAAAGTGATTAAAAAAATCAATAATTTTTATTTCAATTATGACTTTTAAGTTAAATTAATTAAATTAATTATTAATTGTGCTCATGTTTCACAAGGATGTAGTTTTTTCCTTTGTTTTTAATATTTTTTTTAACGTGTGTACAAAAGTAGACTCTGGTCTCATTCAATATTTTATACTTTGTCATCCCTTCCATGTGCTTTTTTCTATGGAAGAATATTCCTAATTAAATTGCATCCCATTTTACTTATATAGTATAAAAAATAAAAGAAATTCAATTAAAAAACTTTGTCACATGACATATTTTTATTGGTATACAGTCTGGACTGCACTAAGATGTGTACATCTCAGACTACACCTAAACTTTTTTCAATTGCATATAGTAATGTGAAAAAAATGCATCATGTCATATGATTTTTTTTTTTTTTTAAGTTTTGGGTACAAGAGATTTAAAAAATGGAATTTTATAATTAACATAAAAGTCTGATTCTTGGTGCTTTTTTCCCTCACCCAATTCAACAATATGTTAAGTGGAAGATTTGAATCTCTATGATCGAAGGCACATATTTTATATTAATAGAGCTTCTAAAATAAATTGAGAACAAGACTGGATGGGAGAAGTTTTCTATCCATGTTGAGACACTGTCAATGTGATGCGATCACATAGCTCAAGGTATAAAGCCTATTAGTTGAAACTTGACTGTAAGTCCATGTTATCAACTATTATTTACCTTTTTACTCAGCATGCAATCAAAACATCGCTTATTTCACTAAGTTACCGTCAGTTGCATTATTAGTTTTGTTTAAAGAATAATTGAATTGCATCTAGTCTCATGGGATACAATACTTGGAATACTACCAAGGTTACTACTAATTGACAATGTATGCTTACACCTAAGACCACATTAAATTACATTTTTATCATTTATAAACATTTGGTCGATCATCATCTGATCTTTGAAGTGCTTTTGGTCTTCAAAGACATGTTTGATTCTCAAGAGTTTAGGGAGTGTTTTGCTTTCTAAATTTTCTCCAGAAATTCCTATAGAGTCTCTAACTTCTGCTCTGGATTGTCTGTGGAGTTTTTTTTTTTTTTTTTTTTTTTTTTTTTTTTTTTTTTTTTTATCTCAAGGGCCTCAAAAGTCTTCTAATCTTTTAGAAGTCTTCTAAGCTTTAGTCTTCAAAACTTTAGTTTGTCTTTTGATGTTCAAAGCTTCGGGAAGTTGTATTCTTCAGATTTTCAGAGCTTCAACTAATGGATCTTCAGAGTCCTTCCAAATCTTCCTGCAAAATGAAGGGAATGAAGGGCATGACTTCTATTTATAGAGTTTTCAACAATATTGTTTACTAAAAGTTTTATATGAATAAAAATATTTATCAAACAAAACATTAATATAGTCAAATATAGTTTTTGAAGTATAGTAGTTTTCAATTTCATTATAATCTTAATAATTCTTTAATTTGAAAATCAAATTATAAAAAAAATTCAATCAATTTTTTATCCAATGACATTTTTTTTAATATCGAAAGATTCGAACCACAAACTTGAAATAACTGATATTTCAAATAATAAAAATTGGCTAGTACATAAACATATGAAAATAATTATTACCAGACCATCCTAAAAATATTATTATCATTTTTATTATTAACTCTTGACATTTGACTGAAACTTTAAAAGTAAAATATCAATTGACTTAGAGTATATTTGGAATACATTTTCAAGTGTAACAAATAATTCATTTTGAAAGAAATACAAGTATTCGTCAACCACTCAAAATAGATTTTGAAAGTCATTAGTGTCTTTATTTTAAATCGTTTTTATCAAAAGTATTTAAATAAAAATTAATTTTTAGAAAATATTTATTTTTTAAGTTAATCCAAACGAGTCTTATGAGAGTTTAATTATTAAAATAAAGTTCTATCCTCATTTTAAAAATATATATAAACGTAACATTGAAAACCATGGAATTATCAATTGATGTTAACATGAAATGCTTTTTTTTTTTTTTTGGAAAAAGGAACATGAATGCTTTTACATTATAAAGTTAAATGCATTATATTATATACTTTATCCAAAGCCAAAGGAAGGATGGGTTTAGCTTGGATGTTCCCCACAAGAAACAACCTCTATTAAATAATTAACATTTATTAAACTTCTCTTCTACCCCAAGAGAATCCAACCAATTTAATTTATATTAATACTATTTGACAATAACAATGTTTATCCTTGTTGAAAGAAAATTTATGCTCTCAAACGATTTTGCACATTTTTTTCTTCTTCTAAAAATAAGTTATATCTTACAATTATAAACTATTATTAATTAATTTAGTATATTGTAATATCATATAATTTATAATAAATATTTTAATTTAACAAATGTAATTAAATCTATAACATGGGATACTATATTTGTTAATGTTTTTATTTTTTCTTTTATATAATTCTGTGTTTTAAAATTTCAAATTTAAAATCGGAATACTTTAAAAACATAAAAATGTTGTTTTCAAAATTTGTGCTCTTGGATCATTGAATCAAAAACTGTTTTTAAAAGTAGAATCTAAATTGACTATCAAACACATATTCGCTAAACTTAGCGAAGAGAATATGAAAATATAAAAACTTCATAGAAGTATATATTTTTCCTTATTTTTTTAAAAAATGAAAAGTTCAAATTATAGAAAAATAATGAAATTTCATGAATAAAAAAGAAACTTATTTGAAACCTTCTTGAAAAAATGCCTTAAATTTGAGTCAATTTGGCGGGTTTTAGCCGCTTAGGTCTGGTCGATTTGGGCTTCAACCACATTGGGCCTGATTGGCCATGGCTTGGTCAGCTCGATCAAGGCCCAACTTATGAACTTGCTTGGGGCTTTCCTCTTCGGCCCAAATTTGAGTTTAATTTTACCCATCACACATTTCTTAATTTCAAACCTCATTATTATTTGGAAAATTTTCACGGATAGAAAAAATGTCAAACTATTTACAGAAAATAATAATAAAAAAAAAATATTGATAGACATTGATAGACTTTTATCAGCATCTATTAGTGATAGACTTCTATCATTTCCATCGTTGATAGACTTTCATCAGCGTTTGTCACAACTATTTAAAAATTTTGCTATTTTGTATAAATAGTTTCTCTTATTTTTTATTTTAAAAATTCTCCTTATTATTTTAATATTTAGTGATTGTAAAATTTTTAATGGGAACTCAAAACTCTAAATTGAGATTATTGAAAATTAGAGACGAAACAGAATATTGACATGTCTTATCAATAGCTAGATGTGATAAACATATTTTATAAAACTAGTAAGAATGTCAAAATTTTTATTCAAAGTTTTAAAATGATATATATATAATAAAAGAAAACAATATTTATACTATCTTTTCATTCAAATATAGTAAATGTCACTGTCTATCACTAATAGATAGTGATAAACACATCTATCCATGTCTATCACTAATAGACAATAACATTTTTGTTATATTTGTAAATATTTTCAATAGTTTTACTATTTAAAATAAATGCCCAATCTTTTAATACTAGTAAAATAAATTATTTTTAACTATATAAAAGGTAAAATCCAACCTATTTTATTAAATATAAAATTTAAAAGTTAACTGATGTTATATGTCTATATTTACTTTTCATTTATCTTCAAATTTTGTGCCAATGTCCCTAAACTTATCTCTCTATAAAATTAGTTCCTTTTTTATTTTACATTTTTTTTTTGTTCCCTTAACATTTTTATTTAAAATTTGTGTACCATTCTAACTTATTCTCCCTAGATTTTTTTTTCTTTTTCTGTAAGTTTCTCTCTATAAATAATTTATCATTTTTTTACTAAATGTTTGTGAGTCTAAAATTTTGTCCTCCTCGTAGTATTTTTTTTATTATTTTTTTTACCTCTATAAGATATCATCAAAGTTACAATGATTTACCGTATAATTACATTCTAACAATCTTTCCTATCCAATATCTCAGCTTCAAAATATACTTAAGAAAAACAAGATGAGAATCGATATATAAGAATGACACATAGTAAAGTAAGTTTATGCCATGGACTATATAACCACATGAAGTTAAATAAAATTGATGAAGGACATAAAATTTTAGAGGAAAGTTAAAGAACATACTTGTGAAAAGATATTTGAATTTTCTTACGTACCAATAAACTCCAAGAACCTTAAAACCATTTTAAAAAATGTAATAAGAATATATAAAACACATGTATTATAATTCTTAAGTAACAAACAATTAAGCGAAAATAAAGCTAAACATCAAAAGGCAGGAGGTTAAGGAAAATAACACATGAAAATGCATGAATGAATCAATCACTCCTAATGATTTAGTTTGCAGTTTTAGATTTTTTTTTTTATATGGGCACTTTCCATAACTTTTTCAAATTTCAATTTTTCATATAACAAGTTCAATCTTTTAGATGGAATTATATATGTATTATTGTTTTTTTATTAAAAGAAAATTTATACGTGAATCGTATCTATACACAAATGGATGCACCACTTCGATGTTGACATCAAAAACATTTATATGTGAACAGTCGCATCCTATCAACAAAGCATAAAACAGTTTAAAAGACACATACATTCAAACAACCTCGTCTCATCAACAAATAACAAAATAGACATTTATTAACAAAGTAGGGACAAAAAAGAAAAGGAAAGATTCTCGGTTCACAACCCTTCTTTTCTTTTCATAGCCCATTTTATAATACAGTGAAGATTAAGCTAAATACATATTTTAGTATTTTAAATTAGTCCTTCTTGATTATTGATTTCAATTTAGTTTCTCATGTTTTAACATTTTTAATTTAGTATTCTTGCTGTAATTAATTTTAAAATTGGCGAAATATATACTATATACTTATATGACATAATACTTGGTTAATTAGTAGAAATTTAAAGGACAAAATTCGTTGCCATGTCATAACATGTCATTTTTCTCTTCTAAACATATTCAGCAAGTAATATGTCACATAAATTCATCATCAAACTAATTTTATCATTCATCAACACAAAAATAATGAAAGACCAAAATGAAAAAAACATTAATGCATAAGAAATTAAATTGAAACTTTTTAAACAACGAATAAATTGTAAAAGCACCCAAATTTGTGGGACTAAAATATATAAGGTAATAAAATAATGGAGAATGTTACACAAGTTGACTTAAATTATAGATTGGTCAATTCCAAAATTTCAAAATTATTCAAAGTTAGATTACATAACTCCAAACAGTGACCAAACAAACAGCAAAACCTCTTGAAGTAGAAGGCCTGCAATATTTAAATACCAAAAAGAAAATCTAATTATTATTATGTTGAGAAATTGGCAAATGTAGTTTAAGAAGTGAGGAAGATTCAAATTTTATTCATAAAGTTGGAAGGTTTATATACTGACAATAACAATAAGACATTCATATCTTGACATAATCTATATTGTTTAATATAAGTTTTTATTAAAAAAAAATCCAAAAGATAGTACAAATAAAGGAAAACTTTTTATAGTTAGATTTTTCAGTCTCATTAAGAATTTGAAAGTTCTACTATCGATCATAGCTTAATCATAATTGACGTATACTTTTTCTCTTAAATGAAAAATTCAAATCTTCATCTGTACCGAAATTTTTTTTACCATTATTAATATTTAAGAAATTTCACTTTTTAAATGCCAGGAACTACAATAGAGGAAAGCTCACAACGGTGCGGTACTTGGCTACCGACACTTTGATGATCAAGTTAATAATCTTTTAGAAGGAGAGGTAGAAAGTAAAGAGTAAAGAGTAGAGAGTAGAGAGTTCATGGTGTATTTCAGTTTACCTCAAATGCCACGACCCTTCTTGATTATATAGAAATGAGTTTCATAACGATTATTTGCTAATTAACTTCTCAGGTCATTAATTAAGTTGTTACTAACCGTTGTAAATAATTAGGCATAATCTTTAGCTTTATAGGGTCAATCTCCATACTTAAGCATTATTTTCCTCTCATGAACGACGGTATGAGTCAACCTTCATGAAGTCTACAAAATTGGACTCTACGCTCTTCTAGCTAAATACTTAACTATATTTTTAGCTACAACACAATCGTTGTTGTACCTAAAAAAAAATAGAACTTAAAGGATTATTTTGAAATAAATTTAAAATATGGGTATAAAAATGCAATTTTCCCTTAAAAAAAATGGAAGAGAGGAAGGTCATTTTTCTCATGGTGCTCACAGAACCACAAGTATATAAAGTAGAGCCACCCCATTGTTGTGGTACAACAAAATTATGGCTCTTCAATGGAAGACTCAGAACTTTACCAACTTCTTCCTCTTCTTCTTCTTCTTCTTCTTCATTTCTCCAATTTCATCGCTTCAATTCTCCATCAATGTCTGGCCAAAACCAAGAGCCATCAATTGGCCCCATCCCCAAGCCACTCTTCTTTCCCCCAATTTCACCATCATTTCCCCTCACCGCCACTACCTCTCCTCCGCCGTCGACCGCCATCTCTGCCGCATCCTCACCGAGCATCACCGCCCCCTGCTTGACCCTTCTGTCAATATCTCCTCCTCCGCTGCCCCCTTGCAGAAACTCATCGTCAAAGTTGCTGATCTCTCTGCCCCACTCCAAAATGGCGTTAATGAATCCTATACTCTCGACATCTCTGTCACCGGCTCCGCCAATTTGGTGGCGGCTACGGTGTGGGGTGCCATGAGAGGTCTTGAGACGTTCTCTCAACTTGTTTGCGGCGACCCATTGCGGGTTCCGGTGGGGTTTTCACTGTGGGACGCTCCATTGTTTGAGCACAGAGGGTTGATGCTCGACACATCGAGGAATTACTATGGAGTGGAGGATATTTTGCGGACAATTGAAGCAATGAGTATGAATAAGCTTAATGTTTTCCATTGGCATATAACGGATTCGCAGTCTTTCCCTCTTGTGGTGCCATCGGAGCCGGAGCTTGCCGCCAAGGGGGCTTATGGGGATGATATGCAATATTCCCCTGAAGATGTTCGACGAATTGTCAAGTTTGGAATGGAGCATGGTGTTAGAGTCTTGCCGGAAATTGACTCCCCTGGTGAGTTCAATTCAGTTGTTTTTTCTGTCTCAAAATCTGAATTGGTCAATTGGGTTGTTGATTTTGTGATCCTGAGTTGTCTGGTTCTGTTCATTTGCTTGAAAATCTCATGCTTCACCTTGTTTTAGCATGTATGAAGTTGGGTTCTATCTTCCGTTGGTTCATCAATGGCTGGAAAATGATGAACTAATCTGTTATTTGTGAGGAGCTTGCCATAATCATACAGAAAATTGTTGTGTAATTGCAGGACATACTGGATCATGGGCTCTGGCTTACCCTGAAATAGTTTCATGTGCAAACATGTTCTGGTTACCTGCAGGGTACCATTGGGAAGACCGGCTGGCTTCAGAACCTGGCACTGGCCATTTGAACCCCTTGAATCCCAAGACCTACAAAGTCCTTAAAAACGTCATTCGAGACGTTACTGCTCTCTTTCCCGAATCGTTTTACCACTCGGGAGTGGATGAGATTGCCCCAGGATGTTGGAAGGCTGATCCTTTGATCAAATCTTTCTTATCAAATGGTGGTACTCTTAGTGAAGTTCTTGAGATCTTTGTCAACACCACCTTTCCGTACATTCGTTCCCTTAACCGTACGGTTGTCTATTGGGAAGACGTATTGCTCGACGACATTGTCAAGGTGCGACCGGAGTTTCTCCCACAAGAGCATGTCATCTTGCAAACTTGGAACAATGGCGTTAACAATACCAAAAGAATTGTTTCTTCGGGATATCGAGCAATTGTGTCATCTTCTGAATATTATTATTTGGACTGTGGCCATGGTGACTTTATTGGAAACAATAGTCAGTATGACGAACAAGCAAATGGTGAATATAAAAATGGAGGGTCCTGGTGTGGACCTTTCAAAACATGGGAAACTGTTTATAACTATGACATAACTTATGGATTGAGTAAAGAGGAAGCTAGATTGGTGCTGGGTGGAGAAGTGGCATTGTGGTCTGAGCAAGCAGACCCGACGGTTTTGGATGCACGGCTATGGCCTCGAGCTTCAGCAATGGCAGAGGCACTCTGGTCTGGAAATCGGGACGAAACCGGTAAGAAGAGATATGCAGAGGCAACAGATCGTTTGAATGAATGGAGATACAGAATGGTGAATAGAGGCATTGGAGCAGAACCAATTCAGCCACTCTGGTGTGCTCGAAACCCGGGCATGTGTAATACAGTTCAAGAGATCTAATAGTCATAAATTGATGCCAATATGTTAGATTCAAATGAGCCTAACGATTTGAAAACTTACAGGTTTCAAATTGATATATTTGTCAATAGATTATATATAGCTTATTATTGTAAGAACATATCTGAGTGGAAGGACAACAAAATCAAGAAATAGTTTGGGATTTTGTTACTACAATACTTCTAGATCTTAAATTATGAATGTCAAGATTTCAAACTCACAAGCCAATCTTGAGCAGACCTCATCTATGTAGAGGCATTTTCTTTCCAACTGGGTCAATAGTTTTACAAACTTGTGTATCTAGGAAGAGTTACATTTGGGTTGAATTTGAAATTTGACTGCGAAGAAAGAGCTTTTAGTCTCTTAAGGAACTTGTCTATGAAATGACTCGGATCAGCAGGATCAAACATGGCGCCGTTGAGGATCACAACTCCTGGATTCTGACTATTGTACACTGAGAAACTTATGGCAGGCTCGTAACCAGAATTCAAACAGAAGTGCAACAACCCTTTTGGAAATACAATCACATCGCCTGCCTTTAGAACAGTCTGAAACAGTTGATTCTTGGTATCAATGAATCCAGCTAGAACAATACCTGCGAATCATATTTCTCGAAAGAGATGAGAACACAGGACTTCCAACTTTGAAAGCATGTTAGATCATCACTTAACCCAAAAGTTTAAGTTAATGAGTTTCAATGAATTGAATCTTATTTCGGTACTTTGAGAAATACGTACCTTGGTTCAGAAAGAACATCTCGGTGGCTCTCGGGTGCGAGTGAAGAGAAACCATAGCGTCCATACCCAAATCAGTTCTAGAAATAGAAAGCCCCAATGTATTCAGACCAGGGAAATCTGCAGCAGTGACAATCTTCATCAACAAGTTTGATCGATTATCGGTATTGATCGGTCCCGTTAACTTAGCTGAGTTGAAGTCAGAAGTTGTAACAAGGGTGGGGCTTTTGCAATGGTAGCCATTGATGAACTGAGTTCTGTTTGGGGCTGTTGGACAAGTGTCAAAGACATTATTAGAATCTGCTACTGAGATTCCAAGACAAGAAAACAACACAAACAGCAGAAGAAAAATTAAGGAAGAAGCTGATGATGGTTTCTTCATTTTGAGTTATGTGTGTGTTGAACTGAGAATTTTGGATGAGACATATAAATATCCTTGAGTTGGCAAGGCTTTCGAGGTTGCCAACAATGGAAGAAATTAGTTTCCTAATTCTTGGAGTTTACTACTGGATTTTCAATTGATTATGCACTAAGAGAACTGCATTGCTTAAAGCAAAATTTGACAAGAAATTTAGTTGTGTTACATCCATTTATTAGACAGAAATTGTTAATACGAAATTAATGTCTACCCTTTAAACCTTTTTATGATTAGTTTAACCATTCTATTATGCCATGATATAATCAGGGGAATTATTATATATAGAAAAAATCTGAAAGTATTTACGCATTATAGCAAAAAAATATTTCTAACAGGAGGCACGCCTTTCCTTTCTTGAAAATTCCGAAATTGCTCTTTAACAATTTGAAGCTTGCGCCCGTTTCTCATCGTCTTCCTTGCCGATTTTTCTCTGATTTCTTCTTCATCTACCAAACACTCCAAAGCTCACTAAAACTCAGCAACTCAGCAAGATTATAGATAGCGTTTCTCTGATTGTTTTCTTCCATTCGATCAGTAACGTTTCCTTCGCATTTTTTCCAGCGTGGTTCTTTGGTCTTTTTGATCTGCTCGTCGTCTGCAACAATGTTGAAGTTTGCGATATCTTAACATCCAACACGATTTGGAGTCGACAAAAGTGTTGTGCCGGTTCTTTTTCTCCATCATCAATGTTTGGGTTAGTTCTTGATGTTCTTTCGATCTGATCTGTTTTTACCATTGTGTTCTAGTTTTGAACTATTTTATTTGGAGATTTTTTGTTGCTATGGGTAGAGTGTTGACGAATTTCCTTGCATTAAAAATACTTCTATGGATGTCTATATGGATAGACAGTGATAGAGGTCTATCACTGTCTATCATAGTTGCTACAATGTTGTGGTTTTCTGTTTCTTAGTTGTGCAATTTAATCTACTGTGCTTTGAGCTCTCTATGCAAGTTCCCTCTATCATAAGTGCTGCAATTTGGTGGTTTCCACTTATATTAGTTTCCTTTAGTTGATGCAATTGCTTAAGGACTCAATCCAAATTCAAAAGCAGGGACAGTTCTATTATTGTCTGATACATAGTGATAGATCCTTATCTTTATCTATCATTTTCTTTTTTCAATTAAATTCACTATGTTGAAGGACTCAAACCAAATTCAGAAGTATGGACTCACTGCCTATCACAGATAGATTGTGATAGAGCATTATATTTGTCTATCATTTTTTTATATTGTGTAGTTCTTCTTCTTCTTGTTATTATTACGTACAATATTTTGGGACTATAGAAAGTGGTAGATATTGACGATAGTCTTACACTTTTCATGACTTTGAGTACAATATGAAATCAATGGAATCAATTTGTCCGAAGATTCAAAGTTATCTTAGTAATGTTGGTTTTGAGAGGTGGTCTCATGCGTATTCAAGAAGAAGAAGGTATGGAATGATGACAACAAATATTGCAGAAAGTGTAAATTCAGTTTTAAAGGATGTTAGAGATTTACCTGTTGCTAGTCTGCTTGATTCAATTAGAGATATATTACAAAAGTAGTTTTATAATCGAAGTAAAGTTACCTTTTCAATGAAAACTGTTTTGAGTACTTGGGCTGAGAATATATTACGTCAAGATCATGAAAAATCAAGAAGTTTCCTGGTAAAATTTAAATATATTTGACTATAGAAAATGAATGATAGACATAGATACAGTTCTATCTTGGTCTATCAGAGACGAACACTGATTAATTATTTTTGATAGACACATATAGATTACTATTATTGTCTACTAGACTGATAGAGTTTATTAGTATTTATCTCTGATAAACATAGATACACTATTATCATTGTCTATCGGAGATACTCACTGATATTGTCAGTAACCATTTTTATTTTTGATAGTGATTGCATTTCTTTTTTGTATTTATTAGGTTGATCCCATTAGTAATGTTGAATACAAGGTAATGGATGGAGACAAACAATTCATAGTGAAGCTAGACTTGGGATCTTGCAGTTGTCGAGTATGGAATTTTGAGGAAATTCCATGTGCACATGCACTTGCTGTTATTCGGATGCTTAATTTGGATAGTTATTCTTATGTATCTAAGTATTATTATTCAAGAATATTGTCAGAAACATATAAATGTTGTGTTCGACCAGTTGGAGTTCATTTAGATTGAAGGGTTGAAGATGATGTCATGGAAGCATTACCTCCTATTGTTAAACGTCAAGCTGGAAGACCTAAAAAACACAGGATTGTATCTATTAGTGAATTTAAAAGTTCATCAAAATGTAGTCGTTGTAATCGCAAAGATCACAATAATAGGACTTGCAAACTTGAACCATTTAGTCAGATGTGATCATTTCTTTGTATTTTTTTTTTTTTTTATCTTTTACATGTATTGACAGATAGATTGATATTACAGTTTATGTAAGTTATCTTGTTGATTTATTCTCTTGACTTGTAAACAATTGGCATCACTAAACACTGATAAATGTCTATCAGTGTCTATCAATATGTACAAATATGAGTCTATCTATCAGTGTCTATCTACCGATAGATAATGATAGACTACTGTGTTGATTTATTCTCTTGACTTGTAAACAAATGGTATGATATCTTAAGTTTTGAATTGAAGCACAACACACTAACTTTAGTGATAGACACTGATAGATGTCTATCAGTGTCTATCAATATGTACAAATAGTAGCTATCTATCAGTGTCTATCTATTGATAGACAATGATAGACTACTGTGTTGATTTATTCTCTTGACTTGTAAACAAATGGTATGGTATCTTAAGTTTTGAATTGAAGCACAACACACTAACTTTAGTGATAGACACTGATAGGTGTCTATCAATATGTACAGATAATAGTCTATCTATCAATGTCTATCAATATGTACAGATAGTAATCTACCTGTGTCTATCTATTGATAGACAATGATAGACTACTGTGTTGATTTATTATCTTGACTTGTAAACAAATGGTATTACTAAACAAACTAACTTTAGTGATAGACACTGATAGATGTCTATCAATGTCTATCAATATGTACAGATAATGGTCTATCTATCAATGTCTATCAATATGTACAGATAGTAGTCTATATGTGTCTATCTATTGATAGACAATGATAGACTACTGTGTTGATTTATTGAAGCACAACAAACTAACTTTAATGATAGATAGTGATAGATGTCTATCAGTATTTATCAATGTGTACAGATAGTAGTCTATCTATATCTATCTATTGAAAGACAATGATAGACTACTGTGTTGATTTATTGAAGCACAACAAACTAACTTTAGTGATAGATACGGATAGATGTCTATAAGTGTCTATCAATATGTACAGATAATAGTCTATCTATCAATGTCTATCAATATGTATAGATAGTGTCTATCTATGTCTATATATTAATAAACAATGATAGACTACTGCCACTGCCTATCAATAGATAGATATATATAGACTCTTGTGATATTCACGTTTTTAATGTATTAAAATTTTCAAAATTTTTAGATGCACTAGATCTTTTAATTTTATAATCCAATGATTAATTTGACACAAATTTCAAACATTGAAACAAAAGTGATAGAAGAGAAAAGGTAGAACAGTTTCACGAGAGCGTTGGAGGAAAAAAAATCATGGGTTTTTTTGCCTATTAATCGCAAGTCACACGGGTCGGGTCAGATGAATAACGGGTCGCGTGAAATTTTTATGCGTGTCGGCTTGGCTTTTTTGGTATTTCAGTGGGCTGTATTTAGGTACTATTTTTTTTTTGCTATAACTTGTAAATAATTTGTCCAGATTTTCTATATTTAAAAAGCCCTCATATAATTATGGTTAATTGGTATTTTGTTAACCATATTTTAATGGAGAATTTTTAAAAATAGAAAAATAATGGAAACTATTTACACAAAATAACAAAAATTTTAGATAGTTGTGATAGACACAGATAGAAGTAGAAATGATAGAAGTCTATCACTCATAGATGATGATAGAAGTCTATTAATGTCTATCAGTATTTTTTTTGCTATTTTCTGTAAATAGTTTGACATTTTTTCCATCGGTGAAAATTTTCCTATTTTAATTCTATAATTTGATGTGTACAATAAAATGGTTTATACCATTTTTATCCTTTTTTGCTCTATTTTCTAAAACAATACCAATTTACTAGTTTTTTTTTTTAATTTCTAGTTCATTAAGAAAAGATACGGGTAAATCTAAAGTGAGACTAGCTCAATTGATATAAATCTTGTATTATACTATCAATCTCGAGGTTAGAGATTTGATTCTCCGGCCCCACATATTGTTAAAAAAAGAAAAAGAAAAAGATATGCTGAAATAATATCTAGATTTTGAAAATTAGTAGCTTAAAAAAAATCTTTTTTATTTTCAAAATTATCAAACTTTTTGCCAAAAAGTAAAAAATTGTATTTGTAATTTAGTACTGTTTTAAGAGAGAAAAAACTGTCAAATTGAGCTTGTATTTCTTTTAAGCCAATTATTGTTAAGTACTGTAGTTCAATTGAGAAATTACAAGCTCACTTTTACTAATGAAGTTGAAATTAGTAAATAGTAATACCAATATGTAGACTTTATGAGATGACATAATTTTTCAGAGTGTTACAATTTTAGGGATGAGGGCGTACCGTAAAAAAAGGTAAAGATTTTATAAGTAGTTTAAGTTGAACAAAAAGTTGATATAAATGTATTAATTAATCAAGTCAACCCGAACATAGCTCAATTAGTTTACACTTTTCTACTCTGCATCTTATTGAACTAAAAAACACTCAAAAGAAATTATATCATATAAAGTTCGATTTTATGTAATAATTAAAAAAAATGTCCAACATAAACTTGACCTCGTATGATAACAATTTTTTTTAGTTTTCTATTTTTGAAATTTATGATTCTTTTCTCCCAAGTATCTAATTGTGATTTTCTATCTACGTTAAAAAAACCACTTGAATTTCTAGTAAATTTTAAAAATAAAAACAAAAACAAAAATTTGAAAACTTCTTTTTTTGTCTCATTTGGTAACCATTAAGGGTGCGTTTACCTGTTCATAATGGATATAAAGTGCAATCGTAATGGGAATGGGCTAGAACCGTAATGGTATTTCGATTGATATTTTACTTGTCTGTATTGGAAGTGAGTTGAAATTGTCATTAGAAACCTATTGGTGATGTTTACTTCCATTTACAATAGGATTTGAATTTGGATGATTACCATAATGCCCTTTTATATTTCATATTAATTAAATAGATATATTTTTTCTTACTCGCTCTCGCTTTAACTCTCTTGCACTCTCTTTTAGCTCTAGTTCAAGTTTATTAGAAACCAAAAAAAAAAAAAAAAACTAGAGCACACTCACACAAAGTTGTGCAAAATTTCACCAAAAATACAATTGATTTTAGGGTTATTTTAAAATATAGAAAAATGAGTAAAACTATTTATAAATATAGAAAAACTTTATTGTTTATCGCGGTCTATCGCTGATAGCTGATAGCTAGTAAAAAATTTATATATTTGTAAATAGTTTAATATTTTTTTTTTATAATAATTGTCCTTGATTTTATTTGTACTTTATTTTAAAAAATGGAGAAAAAATCTATATGGGTTCGAGCATAAACATCAGACAATGAAGAAGAGGAGAGGAAGAGATGAAGAGGGGGAGGAAGTGAGGGGGAGATGGTTGGGAAAGGAAAAATTAGGGGAAAAAGAACAATAAAACATCAAACCATAAAGAAAAAGAGAGAGAAAGATGAAGAGGGTGGGAGATGAAAATGGAGGAAGTAAGGAGGAGATGAATGGGAAAAGAAAATGACATAAAAAAAATTAATAAAGCACCCAACCATGAGGAAGGAGAAGGAGAAATGAAGAGGGAGGAATGAAGCGAGAAGGAGATGAGTGGAAAAAGTAAAATTCGACAATAATTAAAAGTATATGGACTAAAAAATTCAACAAACTTTGACGTAGCGTCTCGACGTTGCAACCTGTTTTGCTATTTAATTTACACTTTGTCTACATTTTAAGGGGCAAACAAAGACTGATTTCTTGGATAAAAGTGACACCATTACACTTTTAGAAGGTTCGAAGGTAGTAAACTTCATTGGGGGACGATCTTGAGCTCAAGAACGAGAGTTAAGAGACTCAACTTGTTTTTTCTTTCTTTCCATTGTCTTAAAATTATTTGATTTTGGATATTTTTCAAACTATCAATAACTATATCGTAATCATGAGTGGTTGAGTTTGTATTCCTAGGATTTTGATGTAGTTGTGGATTATAAATTGATTTGATTATTCTCTTAGATTAATTTATGTGACTTTCATTCTGGCAATTTTATTCTTAATGTTATTGTTTAAATATGCACAAGAGTCATATCGACAAAATATTTCCATCTTCTTGTATTTCACTTGTGAGAAAAAAATATATATAAGAAAAGGAGAGAATGAGGAAAAAAAGATGAAAAAGAGAAATAAAAATATACTTAGGCCCGTTTGTTTCACATCGTCATAGGATTTTAGAGAGACATTTAATATCTTTGTTTGTTTCACATTATTTCACTTTTTAAAACTCAAGATACTACTATCTAGGGAGTGTTAAAATCTACCAGGCATGAGTTTTCTAATACCCTCCATACATTACATGCAGGATTTTTATACTTAGGAGATAGAACCGTAAAAATATAACCTTAGTTTATTTTTATTATTTTTATTATTATTATCAATTTTAATTAATTATTAAATATAATCATATTATTTAATAAATATTTTTTTATTTAACTATTAATGTAAAAATATATTATTAATTGGGAAATTTTTAAAAATAGAAAAATAAAGAAAACTATTTACACAAAATAGCAAAATTTTTAGATAGTTGTGATAGACGCAGGTAGAAGCCTATTAGAGTCTATCAGTGATAAAAATGATAGAAGTCTATCATTGATAGATGCTAATAGAAGTCTATCAATGTCTATCAAATTTTTTTTTTTATTTTGCTATTTTATGTAAATAATTTGACATTTGTCTATCCATAAAATTTTCCTTATTAATTATTAATAATTAATTTATATTTGCTTAATTAAATTAAATCATTAAATTAATGTTTAATTAATGTTAATATAAAAATATTCATTTATTTCTATTTTTAAGTGACTGAATAATTAATATAATAATATATAAAATAAGGAAAATTATTATAAACAGAAAAAATAGCGATAAAATTATATTGCGGTCTATGCTGATAGACAATAAAATTTTGAAATTTTTTTAGAAAAATAAAGGAAACTATTTACACAAAATAGTAAAATTTTTAGATAGTTGTAATAAACGCCGATAGAAATCTATCAGGGTCTATCAGTGATAGAAATGATAAAAGTCTATCACGCTGATAGAAGTCTATCAATGTTTATTAGTATTTTTTTTTTTTTTTGCTGTTTTTTGTAAATAGTTTGACTTTTTTCTATCTGTGAAAATTTTCCTAAAATTTTCCTATATTTGTAAATAGTTTGATTCATTTTTCTATATTTGAAAACAACCCATTAAATAGTGCTCAATTTAATTTGTGGCAACATTATTTGTTTTCTTACATTTAATTAAGTAATTAGTTAATTTGACTTTCTATATAGAAAATGGGTAAATCAAACACATATATTTAACTTCCAAACATTAATTATTATGTCTATTCCAACAAAAACATTAATTATATCATATATTTAAATCCAAAATATTTAACATTCATACTCATAAAATAATATTTGCTATCCAAACGGACTTTTAGAAACAAGATTTTAAATGAAGATGTAAAATATTGTAGTCTCATCAATTTTATGAAAATATCTTTAAAAATATTGACATTAATAGATATCTTTTAAATAAAAAATAATACTAATAAATAAGCATTCACATTTTCTTAAAATAATTAAAAAGTTGGAAAATTATTGTAAACAGAAAAAGAAAAATATCAAACTATTTACAAATATAGAAAAATTTCACTATCTATATAAAACACAATAGAATTATGTCGCTCAAATCTATCGCGGATAGATAGTAAAAATTTTCTATATTTGTAAATAGTTTCGCTCATTTTTCCATATTTAAAAATACTCATGAAAAAATCTTTTATTATTAAGATTATTTTGTTCGTATTTTTATCATATTTCATAAAAAAATTTAACTATGCAATAAAAATGTAATATCAAATCACACGAACATATAAAAATATCTATGAAATTGTCGACATAATATTTAATACAGATGGGAAGTGGATGAGAAATAGAAATTTTATGAGCCAAAGGCGTCGCTATAGTTGGAAGCTACTAGCAACCAACTCATAACTGGTCCCCAATTAAAAATGGATTATTCACAAAATAAAATTCCTCAATATAAAATCATTGTGAATTATTCAATATTCATCATCAAACGTTTAAACTAATTTTTCTTTTTCTTTTTCTTTTTCTTTTCTTTTCTTTTCCCTCCCTAGTCCTGGGAGAGTCATGATCCAAAATTTGGTTTAAAATAAAATATGACTTACTATTTAAAATAGATAATGAAATTACCAAAATAAACTAGTTTACACGCATATTGGAATTTTGCTCTCTCTTATTTAGATTTAGGGTTTTCAGATTATTGCTCTCTCTATTTTCTCTCACTCTCGACCCTCTTACTTCTCTCATTACTTTGGATAAAAAAATTTTGCTCCTCACTCTTGTTCTCTTATTCCCTAGGTTGAATTTTTTGCTCCTCACTCTCTCTATTTTCTATTCCTCTCGCTCTTTGCTCAATAATAGCAAGAACTCAACATGAGCGCACAATAAGGTCATTTTAGTAATTTTTATATATGATTATGCACAAAAAAAAAAGTGACATAAGTAAAAAAAAAATATTAAGTGTTGTTTGACCCACTAATTTAATAAGTCAGTGATAAATAATTCAACTTCAATAGAAGTTTGCATATTTATGGAAAAAGCCATATTCTCCTCTTTCTCTTATTTTCATATTTTGAGCAATTCTATTTTCACAGCTATACACCCAAAGACAGACTTCTTAAATTAACATATTAACTCCATATTTTAGAACTTAACTAAGTACCTTAAAAAAAAATGTTTAAATACTACTTCGGTCCTTGTACTTTTGACTTTGATTCATTTTGGTCTATGTACTTTTAAAATGTTCATTGTGATTCATATACTTTCAACTTTAGTTCATTTTGGTTTTTGTACTTTCAACATATTATTTTGGTCATTGAACTTTCAAAGAGTGATCACTTTAATGACTCTTAAAAATGAAGTAAAAATAAAAATGAGGGACCAAAATAGTCATTTTTCTAAAGTACAAGGACTAAAGCAAACATTGTGGAAGTATAGGACAAAATGAACCAGTATAGAAATGAAAATGAATATTTTAATAATATAAGAACCAAAATGAACTAAAACTAAAAGTTTAGGAACTAAAATAATATTAAAATAGTTTTTTTTTTTTTTTTTTTTTCAAGGAAGGCAAAAAGAAAAGAGTGATGGAAAAAGAAGATAAATTGAGTGAGGTATCTACCTATCCATCTCCAATGGCGGATATTTCGAGATCACTCGGGTCCAGATGGGTCGTATTCTTCTCCAATCTCTTCTTACTCAGCACCCATTTCTCTCTTTCTGATCCCTTTTCTGAGCTCAGAATGTTCTCTGATTTCCCTTCTTTCATCTTACTCCCTTCTCTCTAACCTCTTCTCTTCTCTTTTCCTTTTTCTGTCTCGCATTCCTTTCAATTTTTGCTTCTGGGTTCTCGATTCTTCCTCTTCTTCTCAACCTCCCCATGACTGTGGCTGTGGCTATGGCTTCTTGGACTTCTGGGTTTCACTCAACTTGCAGTTCTTGGACCCTCAAATCTTCTGAACCCCGTTTTCCCAATGGGGTTTTCACCAAGACCTCCATTCCTTATCAGACCAAATGTTTATGCCTACTCCAAAGGGGAAGGTATGGTTTTCAATTGCTTGATTTTTTATGTTTATGTGCTTAATTTTATCATACCCTTGTCTATATTTGGATTCAAGCTGAAGATATTTGGGTTGTTGCTTTATGCTTGAATTTCTCATTGCATGTAACAGTAATACGTTTTTTTCTGAATTTCTCGCTGGTTAGTTAGTTGAATTCAACAAGACCCAATAGTTCTCTGTTGACTAAGAAGGTGTTGATCTGAAATCATCACTAGATTTTAAGCTGAAGCCGATAAATTATGTGAATTATTAATGTTAATCAATTGGGGGAGAAAATTACATAACAAGGATTAGAACACAGTAACTTCTGCTTTAGTACTATGTTAGCTTATTATTAATTCCAAAAGCTTAAGCTAATTGGTTATTAGCCATTGCATTTTCAGCTGTAAGGGTTTTGATGAGTTGAAGATTAGTATGATTTCTTTCACTTTGAAAAATGTATCTTGGTTTCTTCATTGATTCATGCTAGAGGGGTTTTTTTTATTCAGTTTGTGTGGAGGCATTTCATTTTTGTGAATTTATGTTTATAAGTTTGCTACCGATCCGTATCCAGATGGTCTTCTTCCAACATGAAGAACATTCCACGAGCATCATCAGCTACAGCTGTTGAGGTACTAAAGGTATCGATGCATATGATTTGCGATTGTTGCATGCTTGTTCTTAATTTTTGTTGGACCTCTCTCTCTCTTGGGAGTGGTTGCACAACAGGATGGAAGTAACGGTGATACTGATACAATTCCAACGCCCATAGTTATAATAGACCAGGACTCTGATCTAGATGCAACTGTGGTGGAGATAACCTTTGGTGATCGGCTCGGAGCTCTTCTCGACACGGTAAAAAGCTAACTTTTCATATTACCAAAGTCATCTTTAGCATTCCATTCCCTAGAGCTTCTTTCTAAGCTATGATACCAAAGGATAAAGCTTTCTGTGTTGTCTTGTTTCGTCGTCATTTCCTATGATACCCATTAAAAATGCATTGTTTATAGATGAATGCTCTGAAAAACCTGGGGCTGAATGTTGTCAAGGCGAATGTCTTTTTGGATTCTTCTGGAAAACACAACAGATTTTCCATCACAAAAGCGTAAGTATCGGCTTATTACATTTACACGCTCCATGACTGTCTTTTACATTACTGAATGGCAGGTTGTGATAGTAGTGGGTTACTAGAATTTTGGATATGGTCTATAATTTCTATTAGAACGATAAAAACTATTGCGTTGACCATTGATCATTGGGCGTTACTATATACATGCTATGCAACTTGGTTGGAAGGTTAAAGTTGAGCAATGTGTTAAAAAAATGATACATACACCTTAAAACTCAAGGACACAATCATATGATCACGTTGAAGTAAGGTTGCAACAAAATTATAAATACTCCTTTAAACTCTTTGTAGTATATCAATATGATATGCAATAGTGGATCGGCTTAGGCAACCCTTCGGTTACGTGGACCTTCCAAACATGAACACCAATACCTTGGATTAGATTTGGACTTAAAGTTGTTCCATTGTGATTTTGATTTTTGATTGCTTTACGACTATGCAGAGATACTGGAAGAAAGGTAGATGATCCAGAGTTGCTTGAGGCAATTCGTTTGACAATTATAAATAACTTGATTCAGTATCATCCGGTATGATCTTATCGAGATTTATTCCTGGATCTAGAAATAAAATTTTGGTGGATCTCTATTTAGAGACCTGTTTTGGTAAGTCCCTAAATTTTAAGTTCATGGTTCAGGAGTCGAGTGCTCAATTAGCAATGGGAGCAGCCTTTGGAGTCGTGCCACCGCAACAACAGGTCTTGAATAACTTTCCATTTCATAACTGCTTATACTATGGAGCTTTTTCTACGTACTATATCTGTGCATGATAGCCTGATAGGACAGTGAGTAGAAACCTGCAGAACATTTTTCCTTTGTGTCAGAGATAGGAGTATGCTTTCCTGTTTTACTTCTTGATGCTTTCATGTCACTCGATCTAACTATTCGTTTCAACATTTTATATTCATCATTTCCTAGCTTTTGTACTTCATTGTTACTGTATCGTGGATCCATTTGGTAAGTTACTTGATTGAAATGATGTTTGCTCCTTTGCCTGATTTATTATATGTTATAATTTCTCAGGTTGATGTGGACATTGCTACCCACATCAACATACAAGATGACGGTCCTGACCGAAGGTAATGCTCGTCTGTTTCCTCTGTTTGCGATGGGGAGAAAATAATTGGCATGATGGGAATGGTTTTCATGAATTAACTTACACAAACTCATCAATCCTGCATATATGAAGTGAGTGTAAATTTTCAATTCTTTTCGTTTTGCCCTTTACAGCTTACTGTACGTGGAGACAGCTGATCGACCAGGATTACTGGTGGATCTTGTGAAGATTATAACTGACATAAATGTCGCAGTTGAATCTGGAGAATTCGACACCGAGGTGACTATTTTCAGTGTTAAATTTTCAGACCTTAAGAGTTAACTTCCATGGTAATTGCAAGTTTCTTTAATCCTGACTACAGGGATTGTTGGCTAAGGCCAAGTTTCATGTCAGCTATAGGGGCAAAGCCCTCATCAAACCTCTTCAGCAGGTTGGTAAACATTTAAATTACTGGTTACGGCATACAATATTATCGGTTACTGAAACCAATGGAGGATTTACGTCGAATTTTACAGGTTATTTCAAATAGTTTACGATATTTCTTGAGGCGACCTACGACAGAGGAGGCGAGTTTTTGAGCCGAGTGAGGTAAACCAAAACCAGGATAATTAGACTACAAGAAATATTGTGCATTCATGGTGTACCATTTACGCCCTGTTGTTGTAACATATCTTACCATGCTCATTCATACTAGATTTGAACCTCAACATTAACATTATGAATTTGCAAGAAATGTTCGAGTTTGTTGTTCAATACTCGGCCATGTCACGATGTATTCGACTTCCTTCGTTTGATACTTTGACAGAACACATTACAAGATAAATCTTAAATCTTCTGGTTTTGAACAAGGAAAGAAGAAAAAAAATTGTCCTAAAACTTATATATATATATATATATATATATATATATATATATATATATTTATATTTATATTTATATTTATATTTATATATATACACACACGCACACAAAGTGCTTCCAAAAATGACTTGTAAGGTAGATTATTGTCAATACTGGCGACCTAAACAGATGCTACTGAATAAAATCTTAATTAAACAATTGGAATTTTTATTCCCCAAGTAATCTTTTTTGTTTTTTTGAGTTTCCCCCAATTAAAATACCATTTTGGGCTCGTAAAATTTTAGTCTTTTATATTTTCAAATGTCGAATTTTAGTTTTTATATTTTTAATAAGTCTTAAATTTAGACTTTACTATACGTTCATTATTGACTTTTCAAAAACATTTTATTAGCCACTAGCATTTTCATTATAAATTTTAAAAAATACATTTATATATTGTATTTCGTTAGATAATAATTATTTTTACTATTTAACTAACTTTGATAAAAATTAATTTTGAGGGACTAAGAGTTTGTTAAGATTAACTTTTTAAGTGTTTAATTAAATATTTATAAGTACAGAAAAAGGATTTATAAATACTTAGAAAATCAATTTAAACAGGTCTTAAATTTGAAATTAATTAAAAGTATCAAGATTAAAATTATATATTTAAAAGTACAAAGATTAAAGATTAAAATTGAAAAAATTCTAAATACATGGACAAGAACAAATTCTAAATATATGAACCTGAATAATATTTAACCAACATAACTTAGGTTACCTATAAGGGTCTATTTAGATTATATGCACTGGATTTAAAATCAACTTTCAATATTTATTATTGTGGTATTTAAATTGTTTCAAATATAATTTTTTATTTAATTATAAAAGATCCAATAATTTAAACAAGTGAATAATCATTCAAATTTTAAAAAAAAAAAAAAAAAAAAAAAAAAAAAAAAAGTGAATATAAGAAGCATTATAATTCATGAGTGGCTTGGTGCATTCATTATTATGCTATTATTACTAATGGAGTTACAATAGTTGAAGATGATCTTTTGCATTTAACTCAAAAAGATGATTTTTGCAATTTCTTTAGATTCTTAAAACACACACAAAAAGAAAAAAAGAAAAAATTGTAAAAATTACAAGACAATAATGAATATACATACATACATATGTGAGTCGAAACTCGAAAGCACTTTCTTTATATATATATATATATATATGTGAAAAGATTTAGAGAGCCTTTGTCTTTAAGTAGTTGGCATACAAGTACAACAAGTTCCCATATATAATACAACTTTTTAAAAAAATAGAAAAAAGAGAGAAAAAAAAAAGTAATAACAGGAGAAAGAGAGGGAACTTTTTTTTTAAAAAAAAAAAAACTTGCATTATCATTTAGCATTTAGTGTGTGGGGGTGAAATTGCAAAAAAAAGAAAAAAAAATTAATTAGAATTTGGAAAAGCAGCTGCCAACTTTGCCCTCAAGTCCTTCCTCAAGATCTTGCCCGAGGGCGATTTGGGAATTGCATCTATGAAAAACACCCGGTTGATTCTCTTGTAGAAAACCACCTGCACGTATTATTCAAAAATAAATCGTCATTAATATTCCACACAAATTTAAATTCATCTTTTAATAAGTATTTTAGTCCATTTCCTAAGTCTTGAGTCCCAATTCATAAAAGAAAAATATAATCTCATTTTATTATATCTTACAGTTACTCTATAATTTTCAATGCTACTATTCTTTAACCACTCCAGAATGTTCGGTAACTCTTTTGTTGTATTTTTTTTTTAAAAAAATTAAGCTTAGAAACACTATTTCCATATATTAATTTTATTATTTTGTTATCTAATGTTAAGTTTTTAAAACTAAGAAAAAAAATAGTTTTAGCTTAATTTTTAAAAACTTAATTTTTCAAAAAAAAAAAAAAAAAAAAAATCTAGGCAAAGTTTTGAAAACTGGAAAAAAGAGTGGAGTAGGTTTTAAAAAGTTGTTTTTGTTTTTGGGATTTGACTAAGAATGCAAGTGTTTAGCTAGAAAAAATAAAATTCTTGGACTAAGAAAACAAGCATAATTTTTAAGAAAAAAAAAGGACCAAACAAAGTTTAAAATGTAGATGTCGAAAAACTATTGATAAAATATCAATGTTGATAATATTTACTTAAAAAAATAAAAAGTTCAAAAGAATATTTAAATTAGTAAACAAACATTCTACCCCTTTTAAACAAGTTTAAGGTTTATTATTTATATTATATTCACATATTAATAATATTTTGTTACTTTATCTTATATGTGACACTATAATAAAATGTTTATTCATATTTTATATTAAGTTGATGTCATTTACATGAAAATGTAAAAATATCGATGAAAATTTAATACAATACCAACAAACAACAATACTTTGAATGGGTATTAGTATTACAGTCACAAAAATTAGCTAAATTAAATATTTTTTTCCCCAAATTTAAAATGACAGTTTTAAGTTTTTTTTTTCTAAAAAAATTACTATAAAAAAATCATATTATTTATAAATATAAAAAAAAATTTAGACGGTAATAAACTTTTATTTATATCGCAGTATCATACTAAATTTTTTCCATATTTATAAATAATTTGACTCATTCTTTTATATTAAGAAACAATCGTTTAAAAAAAAAAAAAAATTTTTGAGAGGAAAAGAACAGTACCTGTTTTGAAACAAATAGTTTAATTTCATCCTCAGTTACTTCAGAATTCTTCAATTTCACGACGAACGCAACGGGAACCTCTCCAGCTTGTTCATCTTTCATTCTGCATTTCAATTCACACAAAATTAACCCAACAATCGTCATCCACCATTTTTCACGAATCCAAATTTCAATTGATTCTTACGGTACGACGGCGGCATCAGAGATCACCGGATGAGTCAGCAACAGAGCTTCCAGTTCCGCCGGAGCCACTTGAAATCCTTTGTACTTTATCAGTTCCTTCAACCGATCCACGATGAACAGCTCGTCGTCGTCGTCGATAAATCCGATGTCGCCGGTGTGCAACCACCCGTCCTTGTCGATTGTCGCCGCCGTCGCCTCTGGATTGTTCAGATACCCTTTCATGATTTGATCGCCTCTGATGCAGATCTCTCCCGGCGTGTTTCGAGGCAATGAGCAGCCGGTTTCCGTGTCGACGATCTTCATCTCGGCGTTTCTCACGACGGTGCCGCAGGCGCCTGGTTTCATCGGAAATGGCTCCTTTGCAAATGCTAATCCCATTGTTAGTACTGGACCCGCCTCCGTCATTCCGTATCCCTACAATCAACGCAATTTCTCTCTAAATCAATCTCCGTGTATCCAACGACTACCATTATGCCACGTCGAAAAATATTTTTGCCTGAACATTAATTTTAAGTTTAATCCTAAAGTTTATGAGCATATGGTTAAAATTTTTTTCGTTACATTAAAATTAATTTTCTATAATTAAAGACGAGTTTCGAAGTGATTTTAACCATTTCAAAATTACCACAACCTTTAATTTTGTGTCTAAAATATCTATTGAACTTTTAAAATGTTTAATAAATTTATTTTGCCAAATAACGATTTCATCTTTGTATTGTTTTCTCTCGATTGGTTAATAATAGTTTTCAATAATAATCTCTAACTAATTTTTTAAAAAAATTATATAATATATTAGATATAAAATTGAGTTTTTATGTTTAATTAAACAACTTTTAATTCTTTTTATTTAGGACGTCTATGAATCTTTAAAAACGTTGAATAGGTCTATTAATTTAGCAAATGACACTTTATTATCTTTCGAATTTGTTATATATATTTTAACTGATATAAAAGTGAAATTAATTTTAGTATAACTCAATATCGGAGGTTAAAATCTCTACTGTAGATAAAATAAGAATCGAGTTAAACTTAAACTTAATTTGATTAAAGCTAATTCAAAAGTTCTTTTTTAAGTTCGAATCATTTCTTCCCATTTTTTATTAAAGCTTTTAGGTGAAAACTTTACCAACTTGATTATGCTTTTTGTTGTTCGTGGGTTGTTGTTTAGGTGGACGAAACCTTTCAAAATTCAAATTAGGAAATGGAAAAAAATAAGATAAAAAAAAAAATTTGAAAAATTGAAAATTGAATTAATTAATTTTTTTGGTGACTAAAAATTACACGCAGACTTCTGCTTTTGACTTGACTTGGGTGTCTTTTCGTCTCCACTTAAAGACTTTCTTCACATCAGCAATTTTGACTAATTATTCTTCGAAAAAAGAAGATGTTTTTTTGACTAATTACCAATTAAAAAGAATCTTCATTACGTCCTAAAAAAAATCTTAATCACGTTTAATCTGATTAAATCTTAAATCATTTTTAATAAAATAAAATACATGTCAATTATCGTTAAGTTATATAATTAATTATTACAAATTAAATTATAAGATAATAGATTTTTTAACTTTAAAAAATTACCGGTAGGCTTTAGAACTTTCAACTTATAAAAGTTTGTTCGATAATGTTCTCGTTTACCATTTACTCTTTTTGTTTCTTATTTTTTAAGAAACAGACTTATTTGGTAACGGTTCTTGTTTTTTTTATTTCTAAATTTTAAAAAACATTTCTAAAAATACTAAATGTGAGACGATTTTGTTTCTATTTATATTTATTCGTTCCAATAATAAATCATGTACTAGTAACACCAGGTGCTCATGCATACTTTTCTTCCCCGATCATGGGTCCAAAAACCATATAACACTTTTTATTTTTATTTTTACATTTTTTTATTTTTCTATTATATTTCTTTTATTTTTATTTATTATATTTCTTACTTTTGATATTATATTATTAAAAAAAGAAATAAAAAAAAAATAAGAAGTAGTTATCAATCTAGTTTTTGTATCTATTTCTTTTCTTCTTTTTTTTTAAAAAAAAATAGAAAACCGGAATAGTTATTAAACATATTTCTATTTCTAATTGTTAAAAAAAAAATTATCAAACGACTTCTAAATTTCTCAACTTTAAAAGGTGAGTCAAACTTGTGTGTAACCACCCATCTTTTTGCCGCTCAATTTCAACACACATAGAAAAATTTTAAAAAGATATTTTAATAAAAAAGAATAAAAAATTTGTCACATGACTAACTGTGATTAGAGAAGTGAGTGGTTGCACAAAAATGGAGCACCCTAGGTTGTTCTTGAAGTTTTTTTTTCCTTCTAAAAATGTTAAATAAATTCTTGGGGTAGTTTCAAATATAATAATCAAACTCAAAGAATTAGTAGATATAACACAATGCAAAAAAATTTATACATATAGCAAAATTTAAATTAAACTCTAAGAGTTGATAGACTATATCGCTATATGAATTTATCAGTTAACCGTGATTAGAGAAGTGCTACCTATTGCAACTATTATAAATTACTTACTCTTTTAATTTTGTATCTCATTCTACTTTTAACCTATTCAACTTTTTAAAGAATTAGAAAAATTAAAAGTAGTATTGGACACCAAATTAAATTTTTTTTATTTAAAAATATATAAGAGACAAAATTTAAAATTGGATGATATATTAGACAAATATGAAAAGTTCATAAATGGATAATTAAAATTATGAAATTGTAGTACCTGGCCAAGCACAGCCTTAGGAAACTTGGCTCTCACGGTATCTTCAAGCTCCTTCCCAAGCGGAGCGCCGCCGCATTTGATCACTCTGATCGACGAAAGATCATACTTCTCAAGGTCCGGCGACTTCGCAATAGCCAAAACAATCGGCGGCACAATCGGCGCAATCGACACTCTGTATTTCTCCACCAATTTCAAAAGCAAACCGATCTCAAATTTCGGCATAATCAGAATCGCAGTGCCGGCTCGTAATCCACAGAGCAAAACAGAATTAAGCGAATAAATATGAAACAACGGCAAAACACACAAAATCACATCTTCATTTCCATAATACAGATTCGGATTTTCTCCATCCACTTGCTGAGCCACACTCGTAACCAAACTTTTATGTGTAAGCATCACTCCTTTCGGTAATCCGGTAGTTCCAGAGGAATACGGCAGCGCAACCACGTCGTCTGGATTGATTTCTACCGTCGGGATATCTTTTTCGTCGGCTTTCATTAGATCGCCGAACCATAAACAACCCTCTGGTGGAGAATCGACCGTCATGATTTTAACGTCGGGTAATTCCTCTGTTATTTCCTTTACTTTTTCGTAATATGACGATTGGGTTACGATTAATTTCGATTTTGATCCTTTTGCTTGCTTTGCGATTTCCGCTGCTGTGAAGAAAGGATTCGCCGCCGTCATAATTGCGCCGAGGTATGAAGCGCCGAGGAAAGCGAAGACGAATTCCGGCGAATTTGGGAGGAGGAGCATAATTACATCGCCTTTTGTAATGCCGATCTTGTTTAATCCGGCAGCGACTTTCCGAGCGGAGAGATCGACGTCGTTGTAGGTGAAGGATTCGCCGGTGACGCCGTTGATTAGACAAGTCCGGTCGCCGATTTTGGCGGCGTTTTCGTGTAGGCAGTAGGAATGCAGAGGAAGATGCTTTGGGATGTAGATGTCCGGTAGTTTCGACCGGAAAATGACGTCATTCTGAACTGTTTCAATACCCATTTCAATGCCGAATTGAAGAAGAAGAACAGATAAAACTTTTTTTTTTTTTTTTTTTTTTTTTTGAAGATTTTATTGTTCTTCTGAGTTCGAAGGGGGAAATTTGAGTTGAAGATATAGAGAGTTGGATTGGGGAAGGAGACAAAATTTGGGGGTTGGTGAAGGGACTAAACGGGAATTTTGAAAAATTATATATTTATTTTATTTTGAATAATTAGTTTTCAAATTTACTGATTTAAGAAGATGCATGAAGAAAATTGTTTGAGTGCTTTTCATTTTTGTACACTATTTTATTGGAATTTTGACGTTAATGTAATAAACTTTTTTTTATCCATTATTTCATAAATAAAATATGTATGTCCTCACAAAAATAATAATAAGAAGTATGTCAGCTTTGTTATGCATGCTATATACGTGTTTAATTATTGAATGTATTATGGATTTCGTTAATGATGAATTAATGTAAATTAATGATATGGATTATGACTATTTGTGTCTTTTAATAGATAATTTTTTGAGTTCAACAATAAAATTTTAGATCTTAAAATATGATGATATTAAAAAAAAAACATATAAATATTTCAAACATGTCAGGGAAATGGGAGTTTTTTTTTTCCCCAAATATTTCATTATATTCTATTTTTCAAAATTAATTTATATGATTGATTTTCTAGATTACTGCAATGAAATTTCAATGAAAAAAATTTAAAAATAAAAATGAGAAAGTGTGTAGAGATAGAGAGGAATTATATATTAAAAAATGTATGTTGATAAGTAAGAGAGAAAGTGCATGAGAAGCAATATTTGAATGAGTATAAAATATGTAAAGACAATCTATAAGAAAAAAGGAATTGAAAGTGAGATCTTGGTGAGAAAAAGTAGGTGTAAGATCAAGAGATTAATGAAATAAATATATATATATAGGTTGAAACACACTTTTGATTCAATTTTAGTATCTGTATGTTTAAATTTTTAGTTTTAGTCTCAATACTTTCAAAAAGTTTTAAATTTAGTCCCAACATGATTTTTTTAAAAAAAAATGTTATTTGTTGATTTGGTCCCTATACTTTTAAGAAATCTTAAATCTCTAAATTTATTATTGATTTTTTCACTTATTATATTTTCTTGCATGAAAATTCTTCTTATTGTTTAGCTAATTTTGATAAAAAATTAACTTTGAGAGACTAAATTTAAGATTTATTAAAAGTATACGGACTAAAATTGGGTATTTAAAAGTATAGAAACTAAAATAAAATAAATACAAAGACCAAAATGATATTTTATATATTAGGCAAAACTATTTCTTTATCAATAAAGTATATTAACCAATTAAGTTATGTTTAAATTGGTATATAATAGGGTTGTTTTCAAATATAAGAAAATGAATCAAAATATTTATAAATATAGCAAAATTTCACTGTCTATCTGCGATATACTGGATAGACTACTATATGTGTTTGTCTATAGTCTATTGCAACACATATAATAATCTATCGCAGATAAACAGTGAAATTTTACTATATTTGTAAATATTTTCAACAGTTTTATCATTTAAAATAATTTTTCTATATAATAATATTAGTAATAAAAGATTTTTTTAAATATAGAAAAATGAGTCAAACTATTTACAGTAAAATTTTGCTATATTTGTAAATAGTTTGATTTTTTTTTATTTATAATAATTTCTCTAATAATAATAATAATAATAATGTGTTTTATAAGGAAAAGAAAATGTGATACAATATTCCAAGATAAAATATTTTAGGCAAATGTGAAAAGAATTTTGGAGTACTTTTTTTTTCCTCCCTTTTCTAAAAAAACACCCCTAGTCCTAAGTTATTGTAAAAAAAAAAAAAAAAAAAAAAAAAAAAAAAAAAAAAAAAAAAAAAAAAAATTCAGATGAGAATTGTTTTTTTTTTTTCCTTTTCTCTAAAGCAAAGGTAAGAACTATATGACATTACAAATGCAGGATTAAATTCAATATCTTTAATAAAAAAAAATCGTCAATTAATTCAAATAGTTAACTAGTTAAGTAAAGAGATATACTTTTTCCTAAAAAAATTAGAAGTTTGAATTCCTAAATTCTAACATGTTGTTGAACTTAAAAAGGACTTTTGAAATTGTATTAAATAAGCCATTGATTTTTTTAAAAAAAAAATATTCAATAATTTTTAAAACTTTATTTTATCTAATAGGTTTTTAAACTTAAAAAATGTCTTAACACATCTTTAAACTTTTGCTTTTATATCTCATATATAAGTCCGTGTTTTTAAAATATTTAGAACTTTGTGAATAAAAAATTTAGAGATCTATTAAACAAAACTCTGTTTCAGTTATAAACTTATAATTTAATCCGTTGATTAATAATAAGTTAAAATATAATTTTGGTTCATGTATTTTGAGTTCGAACCCATCAACAACTTTGACATTTTCATTTTCATTTATGTTTTTCTTTTTCTTTTTTAGAAAGAAAAATTTCTTCTCTATTTTATCTCGAGAAAATTGATGTATGGTCGTTGGGTCGCTATTTCGAGTTTAGGTTAAAAAAAATGGAATATGATGGGGAAATTTTTGAAGAGGGGAAAATGGTTGGTGAGAAGATGGGGTTGGTGAGAGTGGGAGTTTTAGGTGATGGTGGGCCCAAAAAGTCAGGCTATTGGTTGCCCTACTTTTTATCAAAGTGCGTTTAGCTAAGCCTTAAACCATTAGTATTTTATTATTATTATTATTATTTTTTCTAAATATATGATTTTAATTTCCTATACCGAATTATTAGGCTTTATTTTATATAATATTAATCCCAAAGAAAAATAGGGAAAGAAATAAGGGGTGGTGCTTCTTCTACTTTTTGTGGTCATGATCCAAAATCAAAGATCCATTCCCATTTCACCTACTACCAACAATGGTTGGTCGTTGCCACCTGGCTTTCAAATCAATTTTCTTCTATTAAAAAAAAAAAAAAAAAAAAAAAGAAACCATATATCCATATCTCATCTCCCCATACTTTTTATTATCTTAAATTTAAACTTTACTACTTTCATTACCTTCCCTTTTTGTATGTCAATAACAAATACAATTTGTCTATCATTATTATGAGTCATTTTAGACTAAAAATTATGAGTTTAGGAGGGCAACGGTTAAGAATAAAATCAGATTAATAACAGTCACGTGAGAATAAGAGAATTGTAAGAAAGGGGCTAATGGGTTAATGGAGGAAAAGACCAAAAAAAAAAAAAAAAAAATGTTGGGCCAAATGGCCTAACTTACTCGCCTCAAAATTAGAGGTAGAGGACAAGGCGAGCCTTTGTCCATCCCTAAAGACTTACTTCTCGTGGTCCATGATCCAAGCCCTCTTGTCAGACCCAAATTTACATTCTTTAATCTCTCTTAGATTCGAAATCCTAGGTCTACCCTACAATACATACGTGGTCATAGGTATCATCCAATGTAAGTTCTTCTAACTTCTAGTTTGCTCTGACCTTTTGTTGATTACTGACTTAAGCATTTGGGGTTCTATGGCAGATACCACACCCGTGTTCTCTTCTTTTCTATTTTGCAAGTCGTATTTCTTCCTCTAACTATAAATTTACTGTTGAGAGCACGTAAATGTTATGTGAGTCTTTTTGTCTAAATTTTGCCATCAACAATGATAATTATATATAAAAAAAAATAACTTTTTAGCCCCAATTTTTGAAGAATGAACATGTGTGTTGAGTTTGTGAATTTTAACTTGTTTTCAAGAATAAGTTTAACAACCTATTGAAATAAATTGTTTATTATTTTAAATAATCATACGACATTTTAAATTAGAAAAAAAATTAAATAAAAAATTATCTTTCTTCCACTCCCCTTCCCTCTCTTCTTCTTCTTCCTTGGTCTTTGATTCAAATGATCATAATCTATTAATTGCAGAAGAAGAAGTGAAGAAAATAGAAAAGGAGGATTTACTTTTTATTTTATTATTTAGCTGAAATTCTAGACTTATTAAACGTTGAAAAACAAAAACCATTTTAATCCCCTTGGATTTCTGCAAAATATTTGAATATTGGAAATTCATGATTTGCAAAAAATAAGATAAAGTTACAAACTTTGATCATATTCTAAGCATAATCACTATTAATCAAAACCTAAATCTCTTTGTTTCACCTAATTTGGAAGAAATGAGAAAGTAATTGTTTTTTAGCTAAATGAGTAGTTAATCAACTTCACAATCTTTGCCATTTTTTTCGTTTCTTCTTCTTCTTATGTTATGAAACTCAAATTCGTACATAGAAAATGAGAGAAAGAATAAGAGGAAAGGAAAGTGGAGGGAGGAGAGAGAGAAGGGATAATTCTTAAAATTTTATCTTTCTAATTTAAAATGTCATGTAATTATTTAAAATAATAATAAAAAATTAGTTCAAAGACTTTTTAAATCCATTCTTAAAAAATTGGGGACTAAAAATATATTTTGAAAACACATGGATTAAACACGCATATTTTTAAAAATTTAGGGACTAAAAATATATATTTGAAAAACTAAAAGATCAAATGCACCTATTCAACAAAATTTAGGAACTAAAAAGGTAATTTTCTTTAATTATAATTTTGGGTTGATAACAATTTATAGTTTAGGTTGAAATATCATTTTAGTCCGAGTTTGTTTAATTTTAGTCAATGTACTTTCAAATGTCCAATTTTGGTTGATGTAATTTCAATAAATCTATTAACTTTGGCCCCTACTCTAGTTTATTGTTGATTTTTTTTTCAAAAACATTTTATTATATATATTAGCAGTCTCTTATTATAAATTTTGAAAAAATACTTACATATTATATTTTTTTTGGCATGTAAATTATTATTATTATTGAACCAATTTCAATAAAAAGAACTACGAGGGACTAAATTTAAGTTTATTGAAAGTACATAGGCTAAAATTGAACATTTGAAAGTATAGGAATTAAAATTGAACAAACAACCAATTACATGGTCCAAATTGATACTTCAACCTAGTTTACTAACATTTTAAAATATTTTATTCGTTTTTATCTATATTTGATATCAAGAAAAAAAGATTAAAATCAAATCAGAATAAAAAAAATTTGTTAGATTAATTATTATTTTATATTGGTAAATTTTAAATATTTATAATAGAATTTTTAAAGTAAATGTGATTATCTTTTATAGAAAATTTAAATTTACATTATTTATTTTAATATAAAGAATAATTTTCTATATATACTTTTAAGAGGGTACAAAACTTATAGCAAAAAGGTCAAAATGAACATAACTCCACTGACATAAGATAATCGTCAAATTAAAGTAACCAAGACGATCCACATTCATTGGAAAAACAATAGGGCTCCTCACAAAAAAAAGTTGGCATTCCAAATTCTTACATCCGTCAAAGATCGTATGTGTACCTGAAAATGATTCAAATTGATAACACAAACTATACAAACAATTATACTATATGTAGAAACTAATAAATTGTATACACAGACGTAGATATTGATATATGAGTTTCTTTGAATCAATGAAGCTAGAAACGCGGTGATTATAACTTTAGTTAGTAATGATTTAATCATTATACTTTTAAATTTGTAACAATTTAGTAATTGAACGTTAATAAGTAACAAATTAGTCATTATACTTTATAATTTGTAATGATTAGTCCTTATTGTGAAAATATTGTTAAGTTTTAATGAAATTTCTTATCTTTGTTGAACAATAAATTGATAGGGAATCAATTATATATATATATATATATATATATATATATATATATATATAAATTACAAACATTAAGTCACTTCATTATAAAAGTTGACATTTAATTTTGAATAGATTTTTCATTATATGGACTAAATTGATATAAATTTTAAAATATACAGATTAAATTGTTACGCATTAAAATTTAGAGACTAAATGTCTATTTGAATTGACTTTCTAAGTATTTATAAATAATTTATTTTTTTGCATTTAAAAACACTTAGAAATTCAATCTAAATGCGCTCTAAATTATTACAAATTTAAAAATACAAATATTAAATTGTTATCCACTAAACATCAAAGACTAAATTGTTATTTTATTAAAAATTTAGGACCAAAAAGTAGTTATTTAACCCATTATTTTATAATGTGTGACTTTTTATTTTTATGAAAAACGTAATTTTCTTATCACAATTATAATTTTATCTCAAATCTCCACACCCAATTTTACTAAAAAGGGAACTCTTTTTATCAGCCCAAATGGAGTATACGAAATGACGAAATTCAATTCAATTTTCACAAAAATGTTGCATGGGCCGTACTGAAGCCAGGCCCAATTAGTAAATCATTCGGCCCATATTCCCAAATTGGGCTTAAAACTGGGGCGAGAGAGACTACCTTTTTTAAGAAATTATTAGCCGAATATCCTAATTTCAAAAATCTCTAAATATCTGATTATTTACACTTTTAGAATTTATTTAAATTTTGGGCAAAATACACTTTTGGTCCCTGAGGTTTGGGGTTGTTGTCTATTTAGTCCCTGAAGTTTAAAAACGAACACTTTAGTCCCTGAGGTTTGAAAAATACTTCTAAATGGTCCCTGAGTTAATTCAACTAACGGTCAAATTAACTCAGGGACTTGACCCAGGGACAGAAGTATTTTTCAAACCTTAGGGATTAAAGTGTTCGTTTTTAAACTTCAGGGACCAAATAGACAACAACCCAAAACTTCAGGGACCAAAAGTGCATTTTGCCCTTAAATTTTCGTACCATTATACTCCTAGAATGGATACAAAAATCAACAATATAAATTTCTTAACAAATTGCAATGTTTTTAGGGTATATCATGTATATACAATTATATCCCAACCAAAAATTGTGATTTTTTTTAATGTATTTATATTTATATTTATTTATTGTAATTCCTCACTTTCGCCGTTCTTCACTTTAAAAATATTCATCTTCAAATATCTTTATCTTTTAAAATATTTATTAACTTACCCTTCAATGCATCGTGGAGGTCCCCCTTCGATTGGGTGGCATCACCTACGGTGTCCTTCTGAAAATTGAATATTGATGCCGATTGGAGTCTTGTCTCCAAGTCAGGTGGTCTTGGATAGGTACTTCAAGATCATTTAGGTTGCGTCTACTTTTTGATCTGAAATTTATCCCTTAATGCTATGAGGTAAAAATTCTAGTGGCAATGGTCATTTATTATGGGTTAGAGAGTATCTCTTCTCTCCATATTTTAAATTTATTGGTGAAATATGACTGTTTGGAAGTTGTTCATTTGTTGAATGATGTGACAGTGGACATTTTTAAGGTCTCTTTTTGTCTCTTGTCTCATTATCCTAAGTGGTTTAGTTGGTGTGTCGTGAAGTTCTTTTGTAATTTTCTTTGATTTTGTATTTTTCTTAAAAAAAACATGAGAAAGCACACATTTTTCAATACTATTCTCATATAAATTTGATGTTATTCTTAACAAACAAACGCAAAAGTTTATTCAAGGTTATCTTCACATTACGAGTCCCTCTAATTAATATTGTTTGTTGTATACATTCATGCCACTCGTGCTCATAAATGTTCGTAGAATAAAATTTGATTGAAAATCATTTTATTTAGGACTCAAAAGTCATCACTAAGGATGTTTCACATGATATATAAAACTTGAGACCCCCAACCACACAGAGAGAAACTAATTGGAATTCTTTATTCATTATTATTTTTTTTACATTACGGTTAAGATATTTATAAAGTTAACTAATTATGGCCACACCCACAAATATTATCCAGTAATAAAAAGTAACATAAAAATGTTATATTACATTGAAAAATGTTTAGTATAATTCAATTAGCATAAAAAATATACTATTAATTTTAATATTAGAGGTTCAATCTTCCCATTTCTAGTGTCTAAAAAAATATTAACAATGTTAGCCAACATATAAATAAATCAAAGGGAAAAAAAATCTTTTTAGTCCCCAAATTTATACGAACATGTGAATTTAATTTTTAAGGTTTCAGGTTGACCATTTCAATTCATAAGTTTTTTTTTTTTTTTTTTTTTTTTTTTTTAAAAAAAAAAAAAGGGTCTAAAAGGTTTTTATTTCCATTTACTACATTTATTAGTTTCTTTTTTTTAAAAAAAAAATTTTAACAATGCTGAAATGACATGTTTAAATTATAAAAAATTAAAAATAATTCATCTCTTCTTTCACTTCTCATCTTCTCTTTCATCCATAGTATTAAATTTTCATCAACATGTCTATATTTCCCTGTTTCTATGAGTTCGACATTGACATGAAAGGTGAATCAATATTTCCATTATATCGTAAAAAAATCTAAGAAACATAAAAAAAACAAGCAACAAAATATCACTAATGTAAATATAATATAAATAATAGACTTTAAAAATCATAAAATATTTATTTACTAATTTAAATTTAAAAAAATTATTATAAACAAAAAAATATAAAATTATTTACAAATAGGGATAGACAATAAATTTTTTCTATATTTATTAATAGTTTTACTCATTTTTTTTATATTTGAAAACAGATGGAAGGACAGGTAAAACGACAATAATTTACTATTTATTCTTCTATATTTAATTTTCTCAAAATTTATCCCCACATATATACATATCCCTCAAATGGAAACTAAAGGGTAGAAAAACCTTCACGCCCATGATTTGATTTTTTTAAACATAATTTAGTTATTATCTTTTTGAATTAAAAATGAATAAATAAAAATCATGAACAAAACCAATCCAATGATTTAAAATAGAATATATATATATATGTGTGTGTATGTCACATATAAAAAAAGGAAAATAACCCCTTTCTCCCATGATTTGAGTTTTTGTTTTTTAATCTGTTCTTTTTTTTTTTTTTTTTTTTTTTTTAAGAAAATGAATAAATAAAATCAAGGCAAAAAACCAAGGCTATAATATAAAGTAGAATTTAAATATAAAATGTAAATCCCTTCCATTCCACCTGTCTTTCAGGGGCACATAACCCAACAAATTAATTGGTTGTAAATTGTAATTGACTAAGAAGGCTTACTAAAGCACTAATCAAAGATAAACTCAAGAAAATAAAGCCACTTCTTTTGAATCCCTTTTTAGAGGTTTCTATAATTATGATAACTTCACCCCTTTTTTTGACCCTTTACCCATCACTAACAACTTAGGACAACCTCTCATTTCCAATGCTACTTTTTGTATTTCATCATCTACATATTCTAAATAGTGATTCATTTAAATTAATGTTATTAAAAAAAAAAATAAAGAGAATACTGATTTCATTTTTAAGTTTTCGGATTTATGTAAAATTCATCTTCGAACTTTTAGTACATATTTGGGAGAGAATTTGAAAACAATAGATTCAATGAAAACAAGGTTGTATTTTATCCTTCCGATACCTGTTTGGTAACAGAATCAGGAATTTGATTCTAATTTAAATAATTGTTTAAAATGTGTTTGATAGTGACGCTATATTTATAAATCATAAAACTAGTTGTAGTTCCCCACTAATATTTAGTTGACAATAAATTATTAATAATTTGTTTATGAATATGATTTATGTTAAAAAAAAAATTATATGATTATTATTTTGTAATATTATATAATTTATAATGCATTACATATTGCATTTTGCATTTTTTTTAAAAAAAAAATTAATTGAGTTTATAACCTGACATATTGTATTTCTAAATATTTTTATTTTTATTTAATATAATTTTGCATCTGAAAACGATTTTCAAAAAAGAATATTATGGTTTATCTGCCAAACACATGTTTGTTGAATTCAATGAATTTAAAAACATAAAACATAATTCGGATCCTCTACCAACAGACCCTTAATTTCGTATTGTATTTGAATTTTAAAAAGTACCTAATAACTTTATAAACTTTTAGTTATGTGTTTAATAAGATCTTAAGCTAATAGGTGTTTCACCTATTTGACATTCTGAAACTAATTGACACAAAGTCGTGAGTATAACGTCCTGTGAGGCTCAAAGTTCAAGTTTATGTCTAATAAGTTTTTTAATTTTAAAAAATATGGAGTATGTTTCAGACCTAATATTAAATACAAAATTAAAAGAGGGACCTATTTAATTTTTTTTTTTTAAAGTTTAGGAATCTAATATATTAGACACCAAACGGTAAGTTTAGAAACTTATTAGATATTTTTTGTAAAATTTAGAGACCTATTAAATATAAATATGAAAGTCTATACACTAAATTTGTATTTTAATCGTTTTTATTTTTTGAAGAAAAAAAAGCTTGTTTGGTATTTTTCGAAGAAAGAAAATGTATTTGTCAAACTAAGCATAGCTCAATGATAATTGATATTTATTATTATATTTATTCAAATTTAGGTTTTAGTTTAATGAAATTTAGTTTTTTAAATTTAGTTTTTTAAATTAAAGTTTTAATGTCAAATAGTACCCATGTAAAAGAAATGGAAATTTATTTCTTACTTTCCTTTTATAACCTAAATTTGTCTATTTATTTTTTCTGTTTTGTTTTTCTTTTTTCTCAACTTATTTGGAAACAAATATTGCAAAAACCTGTCCCTAATTTAATTAAGTTTAATTTTGAAATCTTCCATTATTGTTGTCTCTTAACTTCTTTTCCATCTTTAATTTTTTTTATAATTGGGGGTGAATTAATTAAATTGGAGAAAATGCATTTAAATCATTATGTTTCTAATTAAACAACAATCCAAGTACTGTATATATATATATATATATTTTAGAAGAGTAATATATATCTTCTTTTCAAGTACAAATAATATGTTGATTTAATTATTTAATTAAACCTTTTTTTTATAATATATTTACATGACAAAATCATCCCTGGCCACATGCCAAAAAAGCTAAACCACCATCCTGAATGGGAATTAACAATAATTAATAATTGTTAAAATGATCTCATTTTATAAAGTATGATTGACATTATTCAAAAATATGATAATTAATAGTACCAAACAAATGAAATCAATGGTGGTTAGCCAACAAATTAATTGATTTTCTTTTATATATTCTTGATTTAGAATCTTTAAAAACCCACCTTGTTAGTGGTTGTATGAGGTCAGCCTGAACAAAGCTTTGAGCCATTATTCATATATATTTTTGGATTTCTCTATATATGAAATTTAAAAAGAAAGAAAGAAAAGAAAAACCATTGCCCATTAATAATAATCCTTTCCTTGTTTTATAAAAATAGATAAAAAAAATCAAAGAATTTATAGAAAATAACAAAAAAAAAAAATACTTATAGACATTAATAGATTTCGTCTATCATAACTATCTAAAAAGTTTACTATTTTGGATAAATAGTTTCTATTATTTTTCTATTTTTAAAAGTTTCCAAAATAGTAATTGATAAATAATTAATTTCACAAAATATCTCATAAAAATTGCTTTAAAAAAACATATAACATATTTATCGATTTTAAGTGGCCAAACATTTATACTTTCTTTTGTGGATATATTGTTAGCTAAAATATTCATTCCATTATTTTATAATGTATAAATACATATTTTTTCATTAATTTGTTTTATTAAATTATATTGATGAAAAATCATATATCACTCGATGTTAATTCTAATTGAGTTAAGAGCTATTTCTACATGATCTAATTCGATAAATTTATTTGTTAACATGGTCATGACAAAGTGGATAAACATGTATAGATAGGTCATAAGATGACGGTATAATTTTAGAATTATTTTATTTAAAACAAATTTCTTAATATATAATGCTAAAATATCTATATTTATAGCAAAAGAACCCCACCAAGAGTTTAAAGAAAATTAAAACTTTCCCTCTCTCCCCTCTTTCTAAGGTTGGCAGCCAAAAGTAGAAAAGAATGATTTTTTCTTCCATTCTCTTGTTCTTCCATGGAAGGTCTACCACCAACTTGTGCAAGCTAAAAGCTTTGTGTGAAGTCATAATAGGAGGAACTTTTGAAATTTTCATAAAATTCTTCTTCCTAATACCCTAATTAGCTTCCATGAATGAATTTCAATTTAACTTTATTTTTGTTCTGGAATAAAAAGTATTGATTCTTTATCTATCGAACATAGTTATCATTAACTAATGTGTGAGAGAGACTAAGTTTTTGTTTAGAATATAATTTACATTTGTGTTTAAAAGAAGTAAGAGAGTAAACAAGTTGAATGAAGAGATCATCAAATACTAAACTGACATCTATATGTTGAATTGAGGATAGAAACCTAATCAAACAACAACCGTCAAATCGACTAAAATTAAACAAAATTTAATTTACCGAATCAAACCAATGTTTTTTTTTCTTCTTTCAGTTATATGTTTTAACTATATTTTGTTACTATTTTTTCTATTTGTGTAATGCTTTACTGACATGTTTAATCGTTTAATTGATCCTTACTTGGAGGTTCGTCATTTAATTGAGCATGTTTGGTTTTTGTTTTTTCGTTCAATTCCGTTAACTTTTCCTTGTGCGATGGGATTGGAATCACACTGCTCGGTCACTAATCTAATCTAGCAACACATACACATATATACATGTGTTTGTACATATGTAGACACCTAATATAGTGGCCATAATATACCTTAATGTACTAGAGTCATGTGCATTTTTCCAAAGAAAGTACCTAAAACATAGTCCAATCATAGCAAGAGTGTCACTAGCATAGTTATATTGTCACAAGCATATAAGCATCCAATATGTTATGAAAGTACGGGTCAATTAGAAAATGGGGTAGTTTTGAAAAAAAACAATTGGTAGAAAGTTGCAATTTTTAAACTATTTAGGAAAATAAGGTAGTTTTTTTTTTTTAATCTTTTAATAAATAGGTTTTTGAAAATTGGAATCATCGTTTCTAAGAACTCACATAGGACAATTGTTGTGGTTTTTTTTTTCTTTTTTTACAAATTTAATTTCTAATCACTCTTTTTTTATATATATAATTATTATCTTATTATATCATAAATTTTCTTTTCATTTTTTAGCAAGATTAAATTTAATTAAAAAATATTATGTAATTAAACATTTTATTTGTAAAATAATAAACTATTATAAATAAATAATTTAATATTTTTATTTTTATTTTTTATTTGAAAACACTTATGTAAATAAAATAATTATGTTAAGTCCTCACATAAAAATAAATAAATAAAAATATTGATTTTTTAATATTTAAATAAAATAAAATATTAAATAGATTGATGATGACCGACTAAAATTAAAAATTTATTTTACTATATCATATTGTAGTTTTCTTTTTAAATATTACATACTTCACAAATTTAGTACAACAAAACTACAATTAAGGTTCGAAATATCGATATCAATAGAAATTTCATAAAATTTTATGGAAATTTTTATAATTAATTAGGGTTAACTAGAGAACCGTAGTGATTTTAAAAAAAAAAAATTGGTGAAAAGTGGTGGTTTTAAAATTGTTTAGGAAAATAAAGTAATTTTTTTTTGTCCTTTAGGGCTGTTTATTTTTTGGGAATGTAGATGCCCAAAATTATAGATGTCCAAAATCATAGATGTCCACATTTTTAGATAAACCATGTGATTGTAGTTTATAATTGTGGAAGTTCATATTTTATATTTGAATTAATTATAAATGATTAGTCATTTTAGTCATTAAATCGTGAAAAAATTAACTAATCAAACTAGCATAAAATAAATAAATTCAAAATAATAAAGAAAACATGAAACATCTCAATAGAAAATAGAATGAAAACAATTTTTTTTAAAAAAAAATAAGAAAATCATTGAATTTTACAAACAAAGTATTACCCTCTAAAAAAATGACTGAAAAAGAAAAAAAAATACAATAAAAACAATTAATTTCACAACGTAAAAAAAACATTAATTCTAAATCTAGTTTTAAAATTTTAAACATAAATAAATTTAGTTAAAAAAATTAGTGTAAATAAGACCAAATGAAGAATTAAAAGATAGATATATATATATATATATATATATATATATAATATTTCCCACTGTTTTTTTTTATTTTTCATTGTTTTTTTTCTATATATGTAATTAATTTTAATTTTTTTCTATTTTTGAAAAGACCCCTATATATTACGTATTTCAATTAAAATAGAAGTAAAAATACAAAGCACCCTACCTCTTTTTTTTTTTTTTTTTTTTTTTTGTGAAACTATCCCCTTTTTTTTTTAATTTGTTTCTAAAAATACCTTTTTCTTTCCATTAACCCTAAAGTAGTGTCATAATTAAAATGGAGATTTTTAATTTGAATGTGATGTGAATAACATCAATAGTACACAAATGTAGCTACAATTATATAGACATCTTAGCCACCCATAATAGTAAACAAACTTTTCTCAACATAAACACTATAAAGCAAACTAAATTGGGAGATAGAATCAAATCTTCAATAAACCTCTCTAATTAAAAGTAAAATCAGGTGGGAGATAGAAAGTAAAATAGATAGATTTTAGTTTTCAATTAGAAAAAATTAGTTACAAATGTTTAAATTAATTATTTATTATAATATAGTTATTTAAAAATTTGTATGATTTGAATTGCAACCAATTTTGTTTATCTAAATTATTTGATAAATTTTCTTTAAATGTTATAAAAATTTGTGTGAATCGGTAAATTAATATGAAATGATAAATTTGAAGGTGATTGGTAAATAATTAGGGAACGGTAGCATATTTTTAGGAAAATCAAATTTAAAAGTTGGATATCTAATAGTTGCAAGTTAGAATAAATTAAAAAGTGATTCTAAGTAGATCGTATAATAAGGATAATTATTTGGTTTTTAGTTTTTAGTTTTTGAAAATTAAGTCTATTTTACATTGGTATATTGTGGTGTGATTTAAGAGAAAGAAACATTAGGTATTTATACTAAATTTTAGATCTAAAAATTTGATATATAATTTAACATTTCTTTAAACCACAATATGTTTCTATTTAATTTAATAATAAACCATCTTTTAATTTCTAACTTTTCATGTATATGTTAACAGTCATAAACAATATTAAAAATATAACAACATTTTTTTTCACCAAATAGACTCTACAATCAAGAGTTTTCTATAATCATTTTTTTACCGTTGCAAACTTAATCCCAAACGGGACCTAAATAACTTTAGAGTATATAAAATTTCACCAAACATGAAAGAACTCAAATAGGACCACAAATACAAAGGAAGAAAAAAAAAGGTAAATATACACAAGCTGTTACAAAAAGTCATTATTATTCATATGGTAGCAATTTTTTTTGAATCAGTCACTTATCAAAAACAACCTAACCTTTTAATTATCAACCAAACCATAGACTAAAAATGGGAAATTTTCAAGTTTTGAATATCCTTCCTTTACCTAAAGAACTTCAAGTTAGGTTCTTTCTAATTCTAGCTAACACTTTATTCTAATTTTCTTGTATTTCCAAAGTCAAACCCTAGTCTAATTTAGACAGCTTTTTGTCCTTGCAATATTTAGATTAATTAATTGACAAATAACTTTAGGTCATGTCTTTAATTATGGACAAATAGAGATATAGGAGAATTTGATACTACATAAAAACTTTAGATTAATTCAATATTACAAGTTGAGCTATTAATATTGATATCCAAAAATATATATATTTCAAAAATAGATATTAGTGTATAAATAGAAAAATTTTTAAAAATAGAAAAATAAGAGAAACTATTTACATGAAATAGTAAAATTTTTAGATAGTTGTGATAGACGCCGATAGAAGTCTATCAAGGTCTATCAGTGATAGACTGATAGAAGTCTATCACTGATAGATGCTAATAGAAATCTATCAATATCTATCAGTATTTTTTTTTTTTTTTGCTATCTTTTAAAATAATTTGACATTTTTTCTATTTGTGAAAATTATCCGTATAAATAAATATAAAAATAATCAACTTGAATAAAGGTCACTATTTACATCACATAATATATTTTTTTTAATAATTTTGTAAATGAATTAAAAATATTTTATGATTGCAAAAAAAAAAAAAAAAAAAAAAAAAAAAAAAATCTTTTTTAACTTTTGAAAATCATAATGTCAAGCTTAGTTTAATTAGATATGTATAAATCTTGACTAAAGATTTGAATTTCTTACTCCTATTATATATATAACTATTTTTTTTCTTTTGAAATTATTAAAAAAAACCCAGATACATTCATTGTATCTAATAATCAACTAATTAATATGTGCAAGAATATATATATATATAGAATCGTAATTGACAAAATTAATCATCAATCTCGTGCTTTTCCAAAAATTCAAAATCAAAGGATTGAAATGTGGGACCTACTTCTGTAAATAAGTCCATTTTCATCTTTTAACAACGTTTGAAATTTGGGTTTAAAAATTAGTTTTTTTGTTTGAAAAGATTATTAACATTAAAATTCGGTTAAATTATAAACATTTAAATTTATGACTATTTAGCTTCTAAATATTTAAGAGGCTCTAATAAGTAAGGTTCAAAATATCGATATCGATGGAAATATCAAAGTCCCGATTTTATGGAAATATATAAAAATTTTGGGAAACTATATGAAAATTGGTGGAAATTGATGGAAATTGTTATAATTAATTAATAAAACTATGGTTGTAACTGAGTTAGACTATAATTGACCATTTTTAATCATTATTTCTATAGAGAAAGAGAATATTTAGATATATATTGTAAAATATTTGTGTAAATGTTAATGCGATAGCAGAAATTTAAAAGAGAAATGAAAAAATAATTACAGAATTAAAGAACATGAAATATTTACATACAAAATAATTGTAAATTATTTATTATAGAATGAAAAATCATAGTATTAAACAAACATAACATAACACAATAAGAATAAGAAAACATAACATTAAAATAAAAGGGATGTAAAAAGCATAATATTAAACATAACACGGTATAATGAAAAAGAAAGAAGAAAAAGAAAACTCTAGAAGTAGATAAAGCTTGAGAGAATTAAAGTTTGAGATGAAATGATGTAAAAATTCAGTGAAAAATATTTGAATGAAAATATATTGTTTCTTGATGGTAAAAGAGAAAAAAAAAAATCTCATTGAGTTAGCATAGCTAATTGTTAAAAAAAAAATTAAAATTTAGATGGAAACCTCGAAATTTCGAGAAATTGGGAGAAAATCGAAATTTCTCCCTGAAATTTCGAGCCTATCGAAATCTTGAAATTTCAATGGAAATTTTAAACTATGCTAATAAGTTGATAAATTCTCAATTTTGTGTTTGATAAATTTATAAACTTTAAATTTTGTGTTTAATAAATTTATGAACCTTCAATATTTTATTTAATAGGCCCTAATATATATTCTTTTAAAAAAGATTAATTCATATTTAATTTATTAGATAAAAATTAGATTTTATGTCTAGTAGAACACTAGAATTTCAATTTTATGTTTAGTAGACACGTAAATTTAAAAAATGTATGTCGAATTGATCAATGACCTATTACATACAAAATTAAAAATTTTAGACTCCGTTTTGTAACCAGTTGGTTCTTGATTTTTGGTTTTTGGAAATAGGCATATTTAGTCTCAATTTCTTACTGTGATTTTTATCTTTCTTAAATAAAAGAGTTTGAATTCTTAGCTAAGTTTCAAAAACAAAAACAATATTTTAAAAACTACTTTTTTTAGTTTTAAATAATTGGTTTGATTTTTTAAAATATTAGTAGAAAGTAGATGACAAAGCAAGAAATTTAGAAGTGAATGATGTTGATAGGCTTAATTTTCAAAAACTAAAAATAAAAAACAAAATAGTTACTAAACAAAGCCTTAAGAATCCATTAGATACAAAATTGAAAGTTTAAGGATTTAATAAATATAAAATTACAAATTAAAAATCTTTTAAACTTTGTTTATGTTTATAGACTTATTTAACACAAAATTGGAAATTTAGAAGTTGATAAATGAAATAGAGAAAAATTTAAAAGTTAAGTTTATGGATTTATTTGACATGTTGACTTTTAAGAGTACTTTAACAGGAATAGGTTTTGTTGTTTTCATGTGTTTTGTTTTTGTTTTTTTTTATCCAATTAATTGTTCGTTTTTAGTTATTAGTAGAAGAAATAAATGATGGTAGCATAATAACAAAAATGTTTTTTTTCCCAACAATTTAATTTTTTTTAAAAAAAATTACAAGGTTAATCTGTAAATTAAAATTTTGGAAATATATTCAAACTCTTGGGTTTTTTTTCAAAGAAAAACTAATTATGTCTTCATAAATTTTAAAAATAGGCTAGGACCTGTTTGCAGTAACCGATCAAAAAATTTCATATTATGGAGCACAATTTTATACAAGATTAAAATTTTAGCCCATAAACTTATAAATTTATGTCTATATATAGTTTTTGAACTTTAAAAAATATATAATAAGTCACTAAATTTTCAATTTGTGTGTCTAATGCGTAGTACCATACCTTTGTTTTTTCAAAAAAAAATCTATATATTAGCTAAAAAATTAAAAATTTAAGTTTAAGTTAGAAACAACAATAATTTTTTTTTGTCTAATAAAACTGTTACTATTTATGCATTTTAATATTTTATGACATTTATTATATACTAAATTGAAAATTTTGTATATCTATTAGACATTTTTAAGAGACTTATTAGAGTTAAAATTGAGAGTTTGTAATTTATTGTTCATAATTTTCAAAACTAAGGAATAAATTTGTAATTTAACTTAAATATAATTTTAAATATATTAGTATATGATATCTAGATTAAATAATACTAATTATAACTTATTATAAACAATTATTCAACTAAATATATAGGTAGAAAATGGCATCTAGTCATTTATGAAAGTTTGTAAAAATTAAACTAAAATTTTTCATATAATCATTTTTTGTAAAATAATCTATTAAAATTTAAAAAATATTGATATATAATTAAGTTTTTCGAATCGGCTATAAATTTATTAAAAAATAAAATTATATATGTTAAATAAAATTAGAAATATGAAATATGCTACACTTTTAGTTTTCAAAATGCTACATTTTTAATTTTGAAGTTTTGAGTTTGATTTTAATTTAGTCTCTAAATTTCAAAATATTTTAATTTTACTCTTGAAATTTGAGTTTTGTGTCGGTCTCATACCTAAGATTTCAACATGTTCACCACTTCCAAGCAATTAAATTCCACATTAATGCATTAGAATTAAAAAAAGCAAAGGAGCATTAGACAAACCTTCATAAATAGTCATAATCTCGAGAATCTTAAGCTCATAAATGGTGAGAGATTACCTTCATTCCTACTTAAACTCGTCCAAGTTCGTCATGACACCCAACCCAATTCTCCTAATTGATAAGATGGTTTTCACATATTATGAGCAAACGAATTCCAACCCAAAGATACAAATTAAGGACATGGGTTCAAGAAGAATCGATGAACTTCTCTTGACTCTTTTTTAATTATATACGTTTTTTTAACTTTTTTTCTTAAATTGTATATAAATATCTATAGTGTCTATAAAAGATTTTACCATCTCATTTTAAACTATATGTCAATTTTATTTTTTAGGAGTACAAGGGAATTAAGGATGGGAATTGGTAAGGGTTTCTGATATCCTTGTTTGCTACAAGGTTTCTTAGTTGGACAATGGAATACTCCATTCTCAAATATCCTCTTTTCACATGGATAAAAGTGTTGGATAATTTAACTAATTTTCTTATTTTATTTTATCTTAATCATCTTTCAGGGAATTCAGGTTGATGTTGATTCCATGTATGCTGCAATTGATCGTCATTTGGGAGACTTGGTGATAGATACTGATTCTTCAAGAGGCAAAAAACCATTGAATGATCATCAATTAGTCTATAGCAACCCAATATCCTTATTAGTCTTTAGTTGGCACATGTTTGCTCGTAATTTGTGGCAACATAAAATAGATGCTTTGTGATGCTCCTCTCGACATTGTAGAGGCTTGGGTTGGGTCATTCATAACTATCTGAGGCGAGATCAGCAAGTAGGAATGAAGACAATCTCACACCATTATAAGATTAAGGTTCTCAAGACCATAATTATTTTTGAACGTTTGTATAATGTTGTTTTAATTTTTAATAGGCATGTGGTGGGAAGGCTGATTGTTTGGAGGTCGTAAACTTACGAAATTTTACTTTTGTATGATATTTTAACCTCATTTTTAATATTTATGATTATATACAAAAGTAAAATGATATTAAAAACAACTCTAAAATGTAATATCTTTTGAATAAATACCAACCGTTACTCATAAACTTTTATTTTCCCAATATTTTCTTTAAGGATTTTCAATTGCCCACTTGATGGAGTATAAAGTGAATAAGTTTTGCTTAACATTCAATGTAAAGTAAAGCCTACTTTTATGGCTTATGCCCATAGTAACCATTTATGCTTTTAATTTTTTTAATATAAAGGAATTAAGGGAAAGGTGGAAATTTTTTTTTAAATTTTCGATGAACCAAGAGGTTAATTAATTCAAACCTTTTTTTCCCTACTAACTAGAGGTATTGATGCTCAGTATCCCAATTTTTTTTTTTTATATTTTAAGTTTAATAATACATACTCATTTTACTGAGATTAAACATGTTTAATTTGTGATTTGAATTTTAAGTATTTTAAAGTTATTTTATGAAATTTTTTAATTTTAGTTTTGAAGAAGTATTAATTTGTCTATTTATTTAAGAATAAAGTTAGATTAAATGAAATTGCAAATTCGGCATTAAAATAGACTCACTTGACTAATATCTAAAAGAAAAATTCAAAATCATCTACTATTAAGATATTTACTTTTAAGACATTTTAGAGAGTGATTTTGAAATAGTTAAAATCATTTTTCTTTAATATTCAAAATCACTTCAAAATATATTTTTTTTAATATTTAAAATTAATTTAATGTTAATTTTATAATCTAAAATATGTTTGATTGATTTTTTTTTAAAAGAATAGACGATAAAAGTGATTTTAGCCCGACAAATATATAACTGACTAGAAGAAATCAGAGTGGATGGAATTTAAAATTTAGGTCTAACTTGACTTACTTTAGGTTAGTATAAAGAGAAATTATATTATAAGGTGAAAAAAAAGAATGGAAGTCTTAATCATAAAAAGAAAAGTGTATTTAATATATATTTATTCCGCCTTCAATTAGTACACATATTAAGTATTAGGAAAATAATAGATTGGATTAAATTAAAACTTTGAAAATTTTAATTAAATTTTGTTGGTCACGTGTCGGTGGACTTCTTTCATACTATATAACAACCCCTCATTATTAACATTTCCATTCCTTTCTTCTCTCTCTACAAAAACAACTGTGGTGGTTTCTCTGTGTATACTCAGAAATTCATCTTCAGATTTTTTTTTTTTTTTTTTTTTTTGTGGGCGGTGGTCGGCTGGTGGGTCTGGCTGAGTTAGGTGTTCGACTCGGCGGCGGCGGAAGATTTAAATTTAAAGGTTGTATTATGGGGTTTTGGCATCAGATGATTTTTCCTGTACGGCGGGTTTGGCTCGCCGTTTATGGCCGTCTTAAATCTCGCAAAAACGGTCAGTTTTTATTTCTTTTTATTTTATTTTTGTCAGTTTTTATTTATATATCTTGTTCGTCCGCACACTTTGCTTAATTTTCTTTTATTTTTAATTTTAATTTTGATCCTTTTTATGGAAATTGAATATCAATTTTGATTTTGTATCTATTTAATTTATCTGTCTCTAGATTTAACAACTTTAAAAACTGTTGAATAAATTTTAAATTTTAAATTTCTGTATTTATTAAAGTTAAGTAAATTTCTAATATTACAGTAGTATCTACTACTCTCATTCCTGATTTGATACGTCACGAAATGATATATTATTTAATTATATATTTATTCAATGGATCTACATAATTAATAAATATATGTATAGTATATTAGTTACAAAATTAAAAGTTTAAAGATTACAAAATTATATGGAGACATTGTACCAACTTTATCATTTAAATATGATTAGAAGGTAGGACTATACGAACTATTTAAAAAGATAATTTTTTTTTATGGACAAAAATGTTTTATTTATATGAAAATTGCTATTTCATTAATATTTATACAAAAAAAGGTCATGGAAATATAACGTAATTAATTTCATTAATCTTTTTTATTGTAACTTCTATGGGATATATTATAATTAAATTATAAATGCAACGGTCTATAACGGACATCAAAATATCGGTTCTGAATGAAATGATAAAGCAATTTAATTTCACATTTGGAAAAAAAAAACAAGGACAAAATATTTTTTAATATTGTAAAAAATAAATAATCAGGTTCCTCCCTTTCAAAAAAAAAATAGTAATTAAATAATCAGGTTATTTTTTTTATTTATAATTTTTTATAAAAAGAATAAATTATCTAAAAAGGCACAAGACACGTCAGCGATTAAATGGGTTTATAGTTGAAATTCCTTTAAGTCGGTAGGAGATTAAGTTCTCATCATAATTTAATTGAGTTTAAGGACATTGAAAAGAAAAAAAAAATACAATTCAAGTGGGGAAATATCCACTAAACTAACTTTCACTTTAGAGAGAGAGAAAAAAAAGCTAGCTCCAAAGAAAACCCTATAAAAAGATTTATAAATTCTTATAGTTTTATTTCTTAAAATATGGTTGGTTCTTTATTATTATTATAATTAGATTAATTATTTTAAATGATAAAATTGGTTGTCTATCTTTGATAAATTACTATCATCTATCACTGTCTATTAGTGATAGACACGAATATAGATGTCTAGCTATAACTATTTATCACTGATAAACAGTGACATATTGTTATATTTGTAAATATTATGGTTCATATTTCTATATTTAAAAATAATCATTATTATTATCGAATATGGTTGGTTATTTATTTATTATTTCTTAAACTAGTATTCTTTGAATGTAACTCGGTGGATTTTTCTTAAAAAGTCGACAATTTAATATTTTCATGAATTAAAAAATAAAAAATTATACTTTTTAGCTAGTGTAAAAATTTAGGCCTATGCATTATATGTGATATTAATTAATAGAAATATAAGTTGGATTATCCTAAATAAAGATTCTTAGTATAAATTAAAGTTAAAAAAAATGAGCTCTTTATTAAGGTGGATTGGATAAACATCTCTTTCACACAAAGCTATTTTTGATGCCTCCAAGTCACAAAGCATTGTCAATGGCTTGAAAAAGAGAAATTCAACATAAAAAATCACCTCTTTCTCTCTCTCTCTCCTTTTTCCAAATTACTATTGATTTGTGAAAATAAAATAAAATAAAAATTAGATGCTTCCAACAAGGAATCAGGTTCATATGGCTGATCCTTTTGGACCACTTATTATTGTTGGGCATCAAAAATTACACTCAAATTTAGGAGGAATTATATATATATTTTTGGGATTAGATAACATTTGTGAATTTACCAATATGAGAGCTTGGTATAAACTGTAATTTTTAATTAAATCTCCATTTGTTAACTATTTCATTTTTAAAAATTAGATTTCTTTTCACACATTTTTTTTTTCGTAATAATTTTATGTTTTCATGTGAATTCTTAGTGAAGTTTTCAAAAACTATTTTGTTTTTAGTTTTCATTGTCTAGCTTGATCTTGAAAACATTTGTTAAATAAATAATAAAATAAAGAAATTAATAGGTTGAAATAACGTTTATAAGTTTGATTTTAAAAAGAACTTAATTGTAATAAAATAAGACTTAAATTGTCCATGATGTAGAAAAACAGAATAAATATTTAAATAATTTGGAAGAAAGTAAACATAATTTTCATAAATAGAACATTAAAAACGAAATTGTTATCGAACGGACATAATTTTTGCTTTTTGTTTCCATTTTTTTAAAATAAAAGGTTCATTTTATATGGTTTGCATGTATTCTTTAAAATTATTTTTTAAGTTTAATTTTGATAACAATAATAAAAAGTTCTGGAAATCTCTGGCCAAGATTTGATACAAAATTTAAAATTATGTATTCAAATAAATTAATCTTAAAGTAGTATGTTTTTTTTTCTAATGAAATAAAAAAGTTAAAAAGGAAAATTTTCCCTAGGTAACGAAAAAAAGTTTAAAATAAAAATTAATGCCTTTATATCATAAAAGCTACGAGAAAAAAAAAACATATATTAAATGAAAGAAGGAAAGAAAACTTGGGTAAGATTTCAAAAAAGGTTGATTTTTTTCATTAATCAAACAAACTGTCTCAAACAAATTTGTTTTCCACTAAGAAAGAAAAACAAAGTTAATTGACTGCTCGATTGAAATCTCTAATTCTTATTCAACTTTGTTTCATCATTTAATTTAAAAAATAAAACCTATTATCGTCAAGAATATATACATCCATTGTCTCAACTTTGATATGAATAGAATATTAAATTTTCAAAGTTGTATATGATTCGACAGATGAAGGACTCCTAAAGCTTCATGACGATGTAGAGACGTGCGGCTATCAAGATGTAAAAGTAATGTGGGAAATACTGAGGAGATCAGAAGCTGAGTTAATTAATCATCATCCACAAACGAGACGCAAACACAAGCCATTTTGGAAGGCTTTCGTGTGGTCTAATCCTAACCCTAACCCTAATCCATCCACTAATATAGCTAAAATGACAAGTTTTCCAACTTTCAACCCTGTTTCATAAGGGACCAAGTCAAGTCCTCTTCCCCTCACAAAATGCCTCAAAACAAATAATGTGAAAATATCTTAATGTTGTATCTTTTGGCACTTTTAGGCCAATTTATGTCTTGAGAAAAGTGAATTGTTGTAAATAGAAATAATAAGCTCTAAGGCTTAAAGCTCAAATCAATACTTGGGAGTTTGGGAGAAATAATCCTCCTCACTTTTGTTAAAAGGTGTATTGTACCATTCACAAATGTTTTTGGAGCAATCCCATTCCTAACTTTTTTTTTCTTCCCTTTCATTTGAGTTCTCGATATTTATTTAAAAAATCAAGACCATCTTATATGGGCCTTTTTGTTGTAAGATAGTGAAATATTAGAGTTAGGTAGGACAGTTAGATAGAATGATAGAATGATAGAATGAAGGAGGCTTTAACAACTCTAAGATAAGAATCGTTTTCTTTACCATATATTTTAAGATAAGAATGGAGTATGAAAAAAAATTAAAAGATAATGACTGGCTTGACCTAAAGTAATTGTTAATGCAAATCTAGGCAAGAAATATTCCATTATCTTGCACACGTTTAATGTAAATTTGTTGCTTCAGGAAAAAAAAGGTGATATGCCAAACAAAGTAAACTAAACTAGATATATTGAAGTTAGTATAGAGGTTTGAAGATGTAGCAATAGTTTGGAGAGTTATAAAGAACATATCCTTTGTGATGTTACAATAATGTATTTATATGTGGTATGACCTTAGGTTTACACTATTCCTCTTCAAATTGGGTTGAAAGTGGTCAATTTGGGTTTACAGGAGCAATCTCAGGCCATGAGTTTATAAGCTTGTTTTACCCCTTGGATTGGTTCTTCAGTTTAAATACCTAGTTTGACCTTCATACCTAGTCAAAACTGGAGATTCCTCAACCCGACTCTGTGAAATTTTTTGCCATCTCTAATCTCTAGATATGGTAAGAGCAAGTGAAAGAGGTTGAAATTCACAAGGGTAACACAAGGGAAAACACCAACAATACTTAGACTAATAACAGTCAGTGACGAAGAGGTTATAAGATTATTCTATACTTGCTTTTTTGTGTTTTAAAATCCATTGAAACGTTTAAATCATGTATGTGAATAAGAAATAATGCAACACATAACTGAGGTTGAAGACCGTAAGCACAAAAAGGACAAAAAGAGGGGCAATGAAGCTCCAAACAAGTAAAAATGTCCAAGAAGCTAAAAAAACAAAAGGTACCTTACACTATTTTGTATATTGTGGACGTTAGATATTTTTATGTTTTAGATAAGGATACATTCTATTTATGAAAGTTATTGCGTAGGATGTGAAGTATATAGATGTCTATGGGGTGGGGCTAGGATGGGGAAGGCTTCCCTGTCTCCGTCCTCGCTCCCTATTTCAATCCTCATCCCTGTTGAGATTCTCCATGGAGAATTCACGGAGATCGGGTTTCCGCGGAGAATGGGGATGGTAATTCGGGAGTTCGCTCGAAAGAACTGGCTCTTTCTCATTTTTTAGATCTGATTGGAACAATGGAGAAGTAGGTCTCTTCTCGGCATGATCCAGGCATTAAAGCTAGTAGATCTGGTTCACCTTGCTAACCTAACCACGTCTCGAGTTTTGGAAATTCTTATATCAATCTCGATAAAGTAAGCTTCAGTTACAACCCTGAGTTGAATGGAATGGGCGCCAGAAAGAAAAGGTTTGAAATTCCTAGTTTATTTTATTTTATTTATTCATTTTTAACAACTTTTAAATTTATTCTCAACCGGAATAAAATTTTATATATTATATATGGATCATTTCCAATACATTTTTGTATTAAGAAAAACACAATACAATTTTATAATAAATAATAATATTGATGTGCAAATATAGAATTAAAATATTTAATCCCATAATTTTTAAAAGTTAAAATTTAAAATTTAAGTACGTGCGCGCCCAATTGGTCATTCCTTCCAATTTCCTTTATTCATTTTAGTAAGTGAAATTTGGAACACTTCACCAACAATTCTGCATATACAATATAATTTTTAATCAACTTATATTCCTTCATGAAATGAGAAGTCCTATGAAAATGTCTCCTACTTAAGACTTAAGCAATTCAATGCATATAGATAATGATTTAGTTGAAGGACATATATTCTTAATCTCACGTGTGACCTAGACATCCATAGTTATTCAATTATCTTTATGTATTATTAAGACATATGAATTTTTCTTTACCATAATCTAATTAATATTAAAAGATTTGAATTATCAGGTTAATAAATTTCAATGTCGTATACAAAAATTGTGAATTGAAATAAAATTTATCTAGATTGTTTTAGTTTCATAGAAATTTCGAGTCGAGACTTCAATAGAAAAATGTATGATATTGAAATATAGTACCAAATAAAATTAAACGGGTAAGAATTCAATATTTTCAAATAAAAATTTACGAAAAAGAGGTGAAAATGATAATAATAAAAAAACTAAAAGGACTCTTTTCAAATATACAAAAATGAACTAAATTATTTAATGCGATAGAATTCTAAGGAGGACCGCAATAGTAGAATTCTAAACCATTGTATATTTATGAGTAGTTTGATATTTTTTTTCTTATTTTTCGAACTAAAATGTATTTTTCTCAATAACACAAAGAGAAATAAATTTTTGTATTTATAAATTATAGACACTTTCAGAAACTCCAAATTCTCTCTCCGGTCTCGTTCTTCAAAAGTTTGCAGTGGGAGTTTGCCGTATGAGCTACGAGAAACTACAGTAATGGAGATGGAGAAGAAAGAGATGGCTTGTAAAGCCTCAACTCCTATATCAATTGCAGAGGCCTTCTTCCTCCACCTGATCTGCGCCCTAGGGATAGCCCTAGCTTTCTCGATTGCTCGTTATATCTACTCCACCACTCTCATCTCCGATCCTTCCCGCACTCTCTTCTTGATTTTGGTACTTCTTCTTTCAATTCCTATGATTTTCATCCTTCCTCTTCCTCTGTTTTCTCTTTTCGAATCTACTCCCTGCATTTTGAATCATCTTTCTTCTTTCTCCCTCTTCAGGCCGTTGAATGTCCGATTGTGATTCTTCTTTACAGCCGGTACCGTATGGACCGACAGCAATGCTCGGTATACTTGACTCTATTAGCTTGTTCCATTTTAGTCTGTTTGTTCATGAGAAAATGTATTGAGTGTTTTGAAACCAGATAACGAATTATGAAAACTAGGATTGTGTTCTATGTGAATTTGCAGTACTTGAAAGCTGTGGCGCGAGGCTTGCTTGGACTCCCTGCTGGTTAGTTCGAGTAAACTCATTCCACTTTGCCTGCTTTTGATTTTCATTCGTTTAATGAGTGTTTTGAAGTTGTTCTCCATATGTTCATGTGATTAAGCATTTTGAGGATTGAAATTCTGAATGCGAAAATCATACACATTAAAGTCGTTAACTACTTCTCATAATGTGTATAGCTCACTTCAAATATGGTGTTGTGAGAGTTATTGGGCGTGTCCAGGATGAAGGATTCTAATTGTGGTTATAGCCGTTTTTGTTTTGTTTATTCATATTGATGTATAGTGGTTTGGTTCGTCGTGCTGAACTGGCATAATCAGATCTATGTGGCCTTTATTATGCAGGTGCTATTATTAATGCTTTTGGAGCAATTGTTCTAGGCGCTCCTATTGGTGCTCAGTACGTGAATTAGTGCCTGAAAAGCTATAGTTTTTATCTCCCATGGATTGCAAGTTTTGAATATTATCGTTTGAATGGAAAATTTAATCCAGAATTTGTCCAACAAATAAATCAAGATCTGCTCTCTGTTACAGCTGGTATTTTATCACCAACCATTCATGGGAACACTACTTTTCCTTTTTCTTTCAATCCAAATTGTGAAAATTTCATGTGGAATTTTACTTGGGAAGAAGATTAATTGACAGTAGCATCATTAATCATGGCTGCGTTTTATAATTATAAAACATTGATGTTCCCCACATCTAAACTTTCTCGAGGTTGAATCATGATGGTCATTAATAATACATTTGATACCGTATGCGTTTTTGTATACATGCTCTGAGTACTTCTCCTTGGCACAGATACTTCTTGAAGACCCTTAACTGGTCACTTGTGATGTCATTGTTCAATGTAAGCAAGCAGTTCTTTAAGAAATTTCCTTTGATGGGTATATATATCTAACTATATTGTTTTAAGTTTTTCAACCTTTCTGAAACATGTAATATCGTCTTTTGCTATTGTCTTGGATCCTTAAGATGGAAAGTGGGACCTATATTTTTTCTTTCAGTTTTTCTTGGTTATATTTTAAACTCTGAAATTAGTAAAGACTATTCTGTGGTTGATGAAAATAGAGCTTTTCTTATGTTTAAACATTATTTTCAGTTCGCTTTGCAATGTCATTCTCTTTGTATTGAAATTTCAGAGTATATGTCATGCTGTGTTAGAAAGCAGATTTCTTCATGACTTCTTTTCTTCACATATTGGTATAGATGTATTAGTCCTTTAATGGTAGTTTTTCTTGCTGGTTTTCTTGTAGATCGTGCCTTCAGCATGTGTCTTTGGTTCATCATGGAGGGATTGGCAGCGCCTATTTGCTTACACAAAGTATGCCTCCAGACATTATCTCTCTTCTCTCTCAGTCTGTTCATTTAAACTATCTACTTGACGTGGATGTATTCTTTTACTTGCAAGATATTTAGTTAACATTTAATAAGGTAAATACAAATTTAATATAAAATGTTTATGTAGAGGTAGTGAATGCTGTGTAATTGCAGGCCAAATGGAACTATTGATCACATGATATGCATTCCGGCACATGGTGCCATTATTGGAGCGTGGTTTGGCGCATGGCCCATGCCACTTGATTGGGAAAGGCCATGGCAGGTACTTGTTTTTCATACTGCATTTGTGTTTTCCCCATAGAACTCGGGCATGTCAAACCTCCAATGATATTCAATAATGTCAATTAGCAGTCTCAAGTTTGAACTAAGAAATTTAAAATATTGCATAATTTCAAGGCATCCAAAGGAAAAACGGTGAAGTCAAGTCCGCTTAAATCAAACCTGTGAATTTAGTGATAAAAAGCTATGATTGTGCCCTAAGAAGCATGGATACGAGACACAGATACGACACGATGCAGACACGACGACACGCCATATTTTAAAAATCTAGGACACGACACGGCAATGACACGTTTATTAAAATATTCATTTTGAAAAATATATATCATTTTTATAGTAAAAGAAAATTCATTAGTAAATGAGTTAATGCATTTATATGCTTAAAACACGTAGCTTGATGTATTCCACAATCAAAAGTTGTTATTATTGTCATATATGTGTCTTTCTAGTCCACTCAACAAGTGTTCTATGCAGTCTAATACATTGATTGCACTAACAAGTGTTCGATAGGTGTCCACAAAGTGTCAGAGTGTCCAAGTGTCCGACATAGGACACGGACAAGCAAGCCAAACTAAAGTGTCCGTGCTTCTTAGATTGTGCCTAATTTTTCAAAGAATGAGTCAAGTTTCCTTTTCTCAAACTTGTGAACTTGCACTCAAATGTTTTCAGGACTTGTCGACCAAAAAGAATAGTTTAATAGACATTTTATGTGCCCATGGTTTTATATTGGATTCAAATAGGATATCAGGTTTTGGTATCAATTTATGTCTACGCTGTTCCTTAGATACCATTTCTTCCTCTAGTGCTCCTAATCTCGAAGGTCTTGGTTTTCTCGCATCTATGTGAGAACTTATACTAAATACAGATTACTTTAATATGCAGGAATGGCCAATTTGTGTGAGTTATGGGGCAATACTCGGCTACTCAATCGCAATGGTGGCATCCTTGGTTTTCTCACATCTCCGTTTGCAGCATGTTAAAAGAGACTAACCAGTATTCTGTTCTAGCTAGATTATCAAAATTTCCCCCCATTTTTATCTTCGTTATGGTTTTTCTTCAGGTGCATTGCACGATACTCCTTTTTAAAAGTTCTCACTATTCATGTTTTTTTTAATATCCATCTACACACATGAACTGTTTCTTTGTAGCTATATAATGCACGAAAGCCCCTTTTTTCCTTTCTCCCAATGAGGACGTCTTCATGTGAATTGTCTCTCTCTGTGATTGGTGTGCTAAAATTTGCAGATTCTTTTCCTTTTACACTGATCTTGAAGACCTCTGTCACCCATTTTTGGCCACCGAAAGGGAATACGGAATACTACCCTACCCTTGTTCCAGCCCACAAAAGATGGCTAAGGAGAGAATAGAGGGGGAAAAGAAAAAGATGAAATCCATTAGATTCCAGAAAGAAAAGACATTCTTCTAGGACCCCTTTTCATCTCAAGTGATTCGCCAAGCCCATTGCGGCTTGTCTGGAACCAACCCACCCAACTCAGAATTGCCAAAATTCTTCTAATAACTATTTTCTTTTTTATTTTTCCAGAACCAGATTGTTAGAACTTCCACATGTTACGTTTCTCAGGCCTACCGCACTTGCCTTGGCTTTGCCATCTTAAGTAAAAGTCTGAACAAGACTACTGTTTGTTTGCTTCTTATCTAAAGATTGGTACATTACAAGGATAAAATACACTTGCCAAAAGCATCAAACATCAAATCTTGTTCGTACAAAGTCAAGACAAAGAAAGAGAAGCTTAGCTGTTAGTTGATACAGCTACATATACATTAAGCACCCTGCCTATATTTACAAAAAGTTGACTTGTAAAGAGGCACTGTTATTCATCTACACAGTAATGGAACTACAGGGGTAGATTTTTCTTTTCCTTTCTTCTTTTTCTTTTCACTTGAGACCTGATTTATGGGGTTTTCATGGACTTTCTATTAACAATTTGAACCAAAACAAAGGTTATCTAGCACGATCATCAGAATCATCGAACAAGTTGAACAAAAACTGAGGTAGAGAAGCTATTCTTGGAAGATTAAGCAGCAGCTCACCAACTGAATCGTTCCTCGACATTGCTATGTGCTTGCTTGATTCAAAGCCATTGCGCGCGGTTAAGCCTTCTCGATTCATGATTTCGAATTCTGATGCAGCAATGGGGTAGGTGTTGCCACCTACAACATCGAGGCTATTGCTACCAGCTTTGGTTTGCAAGGTCTTAGCCATACAAGAATCCTTCTGCAGAAGACAGCATAGGGAATTCACCCTGGACATGATGGTCTGCTCATCGGAGTCGGATGCATGTTGAGAATCACCAAAAAGATATTGTGTAATTCCCTCTAGGGCCTCTCTGCTCTGTTGATTTTCTTCAGAAAACATGGGGCCGTTGGGTGTCATCTGCTGTGATAGGCAGTGTTCAATATGGTTGACAAAATCACTTATGGACATCGATGGCCGAATTCCAGGAACCATGACTTGATCCCATTTATTGGAGGACAGTCTTGAACTTTCGGATCCATCGTTTCTCAATTCTTCCGTCGTCGCTTGAGCTTCCAGCCCTAAAATGTATTAGCCCGACAAATCAGAATACTTGCAAAGCTAAGAGTAAGTCAGCTTGAAAATAAAGAATGTCAAGTGGGAAGCCTGTAGGAGCATCTTTTGACTCTTCAAGTGCAATTGGTAAACGTTCTTATACATTCAATGGCCCAATTGATTGGAGATTATGTCAATATTTAAGAGTGATAGTTATACAAATTTAAAATATAAATTTTCTTCATTATGCTTATAATTTCAGCTATAGATTCATGTCGTTACCTGAGTTAGGTGATGGAGATTGCTCAGAATATTCTTCGGAAGCACCAGCAAGACACTCATGTTCTTTAACTGAGGAAGGTGACTGAGTTCCAGATGGTGACACCATACCTAAACTAAAGAAAGTAGGTCCCTCCTTCAAATCAATTCCTTCTGTGGATTCATTTGAACCATTGGTTTTAAAATATGGACATTCCAACACAATATCTGGTTGTTGGCTTAGAAAGTTGAGACGAGGATCGCAACGTACAAGCTTCTCAAAATGCTTGTTCAACAAGCCTTGTGAACACTGCAGGAAATGCCTTCTGCAGAAGCATACAAAATAAAATCAGTGTACCAAACCAAAATAGTTAGGACAAAGGAGAAACCAAGTTATTGCGATCGAGATAAAGCCGATGCAACCAAGTTAAGCAGTCTCTTTCTATGGCTTTCATACTCAAAAGCAGCAGAAATTAATACACCAACGAACCTGTATCTGCTTGCTTCTCCACCGGTAAAGTCAGCTGTTGCTTGCCATAAAGTGTGCTTCTTAGGCTGTGGATTTATTTCCCTAAAGAAAAGGGGCTGTCTCGCCAGCTACAAAAGAGAATGAAAACACCAACGTGTAAATCATTCGAAAACAAAGTGGAAATCCCATAACTTGATGAAGGAAACAATGGCAACAAAAATATGACTCACAACTACATCCAAAGTCCCGAGACCGTCCTCAGGATAAGTCGCCTTGAGGGCGACGATATCCGACCATTGAATTTCTATCTTGTTCTTAAGATTCCCATCTAGAAGTTCCCAAACCAACTTATGCTTTGCAAAATAACACTTCGCCACTAAATCTCCCTCGTATCTTGACTTGTACTGCAAATCAACACAACATTCTCAACATCAAGGAACAAAAACAACCAAATTTGCAAGTAACCAAAATGGGAGAAGATATATAAAAGTACCTCCCAAGTACCAATCTTAAGAATTAACGCTGGGAAGTTAGAAGCCTTGAGTTTGTCTGCAGTACTAAAAGCATTGGCTCCCTTCTGGTCTTTCTTGCTCAAAGTCGCTAATTTAGCAGTTTCTTGAGACAGTTTTGCTTGTATCAAATCCAACAAGGACGGACTCTTTTTTAGACTCAAACCCAACGGGCTTGGCTCATCTAGAGGATTGTACGGACTCGATGAGTCAGGAAACGCATTGGCTTCTGATATCCATCTCTGCATATTCAAAAACAAATTCAGAAATATAAAACCCTAACTGCAAGTTCGGAAGAAGAAGAAGAATCAACACAACTAGAAATATGCTCAATATCATGCAGGTACTCCGTTTTTTGGTAATCGCCACAGAAGAACCAGAAAGAAACACTTCTTCTAAGAACAAATCTATGATTGGTTAAGGAAGAATTAGAAAGGCTGATTTAATGGAGTTTTACCCAATCCCTTTCTATTGTCGAAAATTAATCAACAAGCACAATAAGCTCCAACATTTCGGGAACTTGTTTAGCGAATTCGGTTCGGGATTGAAGGGCCTCAGAAGTCAAAATAAAGGAACGAAATCAATTTGAATCAGATAATAGAGAAAATCAGAGGAACACCTCGGAAGAGAAGTCGGATTTGGATCGCTTGTGAAACTGATCGAGTAGGTCTTCCAAAGAATCCTCAACCTCTTTCTTCAGCCTCTTCGTCGTCGGAATCTTCTCCGTCCCGGAATTCATCAGCTGAACCATCAAGCCGCCAGAAGTAAACAAAAAGAAAACAGCGATTCTTGAAAAACTCAGTCGGAAACGAATCGTTCTCACTGAGTCAAGCTACAGCGAGTCAGTCGGAAAGGAAAAGGAAATATCCGGCGTAGAAGAAAAGACCAATTCGCAAAATTACAGAGTGGTTTCTCGTTGTTTTTCTTTGTAGAAGAGAATGGTAACGGCTACGTTGGGTTTCAACTCGGTGGAGGAATAAGCGAAATCTCCCCGTTTAAACTTATACAGCTTTTCCAGACGGCAAACTCAATTTACCTAATTGCCCCCACCCCCAACCTTCCACGTCAGCCTCCATTCCAGTCCATTCGGACTCCCCACTGGCATTCGCATACTCCCATTTTCTTTTCTTTTCTTTTTTTTCTTTTAATTTTCTTTTTCCTTTTTTGTTGAACTGTTGCTGGTTATGGAGATGGAAAGCATTTTATTGCATCTTAAAAGAAAATAATATGAAATAAATAGGTATAGTCTACAATAATATGGTCTAAAAGATAATAATATGAAAAGTCTTTAAAAATGCTACCAAAATTAAACTTAAAAAATTAAGACTTCGTTCAAAAAAAAATTATGTTTATTTCCTCATAATTTTTTTTAATTATGATTGTCATTAATTCGGTGCAAGCATTCTTAAGGTAATTGATAAATTTTTAAAAATTACCTGTTTTTAGTTTGGTTTTTTGCTTAACATACAGAAAAACAAAATACAGAAACCAGTACACTTGGTTTGAAATCAACAAAAGTGTAATTAAAATAAAAAAAGGAATTATAATGTAAATGGGTGGACTTACAGGACAACAGACCACTAAAGAAAATTCAAAAAATACAGAAATACTAGAAGTTTACTCAAAATTGTTCTTAATATGATAGTTATAAGAAAAATATGGATAATTTTCTTGGGGAAATAGCGGCCAGATGACGACAATCTTAACGTTTGTCGTTTTATTCGAAAGCACGTGGTAGCACGTGAGGAAAACGTGGGACCCATCTGACAATGTTCTCATAGTAAGTGATTTCGGCTTTCCGTTTTTAGAATTGCTGTGATTGGACAAACGCGAAACGTGTCGAAAATTTTAGGACACGTAAGCGTATTCTGTCCACGTGGTGTGATTTTGGATAATCATTAAAAGTGGGCCCCACTTATGGATAAGGTTTGCAACACCAAGGCACTGTATTTTTCTTTTTATTATTTAAATGGAGAAATTATATTATTCTTTTTACTTCTTTAAATAAAAATAAAAATAATAACAGAAATTTCTCGATTTTTCATTTTTCAAAGAATCCACCAAAATTTCGGAGAAATATTCCACGCCCACTTAAGCTTCTCTTTCTTAAGTTTTAAGATAAGTGTCTCATTTGACTTTATTCTAATATTATTTCATTTATTTTAAACTATTTTTTTTTTCCAATCTCTGTATTATTAAATTAATTTTTTGGTACTAGTTTCCCTTGTGATAAGCGTAACTATTATGGAAACGATGATGGAATTAATAAATAGTTTTTAGAAAAAATTATAATTGATAGTGGCATGATATTTATATAAAGTTGATATGAAGATTTTATCCAAGGTTTAATTTTGAAGTATTTTGTAAAACTTGGAGGTGCTATATAATTGATATTTATTGACTTTGTAAAGAAAAGGCTAAGTTTTATTTTCTAAAAGGTAGGTTAAAATATATAAATTTATCTGAAATATATACTTTTTTAGTAAAGAGTTTCAAACTTTGCAACCATATTTTATTTTTATTTATTTATTGAAGCAATAAAAAAAATCCTGTAAAAAGGATACTTTTAAATGTGTATCCAGAGAGAAGAATAATAAAAAGGGAGATTTGATGTATAGATTCAATTTTAAGTATTGTATTTACTTTTAGCTTATTTAAATTATATTTTATTTAGATTTAATAATAATAATTATAGAGTAAAAGATGGAATCTTTGGACTTAAAAAGGATATAGATACTTTGACTTGAAATAAGATAGAGATGTTTTAACCTCTTCAAGCTAGCTAAATATTCGCAATTTGGTAGATAGTAATTAAATGGTGAAATTTTTACTTTAAGGTCTCGTGTATTTACTGAAAATAAGAATGAAGAATTAAAATTGAAATGAAAATCAATTGGAATATTAGTATATATATATATATATATATATATATATATATATATATGAGTATGTTATATTGTTGTGTATACTAATTTTTTGGAACCGAAATTGGAAAGTCAATTGATTGTTTACTTGAGGCCATCAAAAGTCGGGAATACGAGTTAGGATATATCATAATTACTAAAATATTTTTTTCCATATTTTTAACTAATAATTAGAATGCATTAATTACTAAATAATGTAATAATATTAGGACTCTTTTCAATATAGAAAAATGAGTCAAACTATTTTCAAATATAGAAAAATAATGATAATATTAGGGTTGGTAGTAATTTCTCGTAATAATATTACTTATTAAATAATAATTCTAAATTTATTGTAGGAAAATTATTATAAATAGAAAAAATATCAAACTATTTACAAGTATAGAAAATTTTTACTGTTTATCAATGATAGACCGTGATGAACAATAAAAATTTTCTATAATGGTAAATAGTTCAGCTCATTTTTCAATACTTGAAAATAGTTCTTTATTGTATTACTATTTTTTATGGTAATATTTTTTCTTTTAACAATTTATTGATACTAAAACATGGGATAATTGCAAGAATAGAAAAAGAAATTAAAATTAATCTTAAATTTACAAGTCTAGCAATAATATATATATATATATATATATATATATATATATATACACATTATATTTGATTTTTATTTTTTAATATTTTAATTTTACGCTCAATAGTGTATGAGAGGATATATATTTAATATACTTTATATCTAGAATGTTAGTTACTTTTTATTTATATATGGTATGTCAGTTAACACAATTAATAATGCAATTAAGATATACCATTAAAATCATATAAAAAAATTGGAAGGTATAACACAACTAACATCAAAATCTAAGTTAGGTCCATCAAAATCAAACTCGATGGAAAATAACTTCATATCAAAATAGAACAAAAAAACAAAATTATATTTATCATAATTTAACAAAACAACGTATCCATCATAACATAATTAAATGAGGGTAAGATTGGAATAATACATAAAATTAAAATCATATCTGCAAATTTAGAAAAACACACACACATAAAATTTCCATTAAAAGTTTTTTAAATATTTTTTTATTAAAAGAATGTACTTATGTTATTTGTATATAAAAAAACTAGAGGTAAGAAAAAAATAGATAAGCTATTAGTAGTGTATTGGGTAAAAATGAGAGAGATAACAAATGTAAAATAAATAGTAAAATATTGTAAGTCTCATTTTTAGACTAAAGAAAACGAATAAAGATGTAAAGTAATTAACGAGAAAGTTGTGGAACCCACGGAATAAAGAATGAAAACAAGATTGACAAGAGATTAAAAAAGAAAATGAGATTACTCCTTTTACTACTAGAGATTCCCAAATTGGTGTTGGCTTGGTGGGTATGATCACCAATTAATTTCATTAATCTAATTTGTAGTTAAATCTAAATGAGAGACGACTAAATATATGACAATATAATTTAAAATAATAGCAAAATTAGCCCAAATTAAAAATATTTATAAATATGATAAATTTTAAATCTAACAAAAATAAAGCAGGTGAAAAGTAAAAAATGATGCACCAACATATCTCAATGTTATATTATCAATAAAATAATTAAAACTACTATATCAATGATATTTTAGTTCTATATTTTCTATTTATGATTATTTATATGTTGATTGATTATTATGTTTATCATTAATATTCATATCAATCGAACTAAAAGTAGTTTATCATGAATTTTGTAAATTGTTTTAAATCGATAATAATTATCTGTGTGCTAATTTACTATAAGTATCATTGATTATCATATCAATAAATTAAAAAATGTAAATTTGTGGTATTTCACTTGTGTTTACTATTAATAATTGATTGCTTATTTATTTACTCTATCTATCATTGATATATTATACCAATAAATTAAAAAATGTATATTAATAACTTAGTTTTGATATATATCAATCATTTGTTTTCATGCTCTCCGATTAAGTCTATAATTGATAACTATATTGATCAAAATTTAAAATTTTATATTAATAATATTTAACTATATTTATTTGTTAGTATGTCTATTTTGTTCAAACTTCCTCACTTGAGAGTACAATGTTGAGAAATTACGCAAGATGGCCAAAATAGAATATTCAATTAAAAAAATGGCCGGTTTTTGAATTATATGATTTATGGTCAAAATAAGATGTGTAGAGATTCATCTACACATTTAATTTTCCAATTCTGCCTTCAAAAGGCTTTCATCAAGTAGGTATATCTTTTCACAATTTTAATAAATCTTATGGCAATTTAAAAATTATATGATTTAATGTTTTGTGCTAGTTTGAGTTAACCCTTTTAATTTATTTTTAGTTTGTGATAGTTAACATGTTTATTTGATATTAATTTTATCACTAATATACCACATGAATAGGATTAAAGTGGCATAATGATGATATTTGACATTTGTTTCTTTTTTTGGTGATTTGTTTGCTGGTTCATTGGTCTATCACCGAAATACCAAATAAATAGATTAAAAATAGTAAAATTGATCTATCAATTATGGTAATTAAATTACTTAATAGTCATTTATCAGTTATGTATCGCTTTTTTTTTTTTTTTTTTTTAATGTTTATGAATGGTAGATGCGTATTACTAATGGCTTATCATTGATAAATGTAAAAATGATCTATCAATTATGAAAAAATAGAAATGTTTTAATATTGGTAGATATACCAAAAAAATTATTCGACATGTAAAAATGGTCACTAATCGATTATAAAGTAGTCTATTTGCAATAGAAATCCGAGATAAAAATAGTTTATTAGTTATAGTTCCAGGTGTTCAAAACTTCAAAAAAAAAAAAAACCAATTGGAACCACAAGGATTCGGTTGGGTTTGGTTGGTTTAGGCAGGACTAATTCTTGAATTGGGTTAATTCAAATTTTTAAGAATCACAGAATTAAATCCATGTCAAAAATTTTGGTTGATCCAAAAAATATTCTGACCCTGTTGAATCCCAACTCATGTGTCCACTCATAATTAGCTAGATATTAATTAGTGATAAATCTAGAATTGGTCTATCGGTGATTCACTAATACGGTATAAAAATATGTTACCTTCTATCAGTTATACAAAAAGGTTAAAGAAGATATTACATAAAAATATTCAAATGATGAATTATATTTAATAATTATTAAAAGGGATGGAAATTTTCAAATTCACATCTAATAGATTATTATAAGACAACCATATCTTGAATAATTTTTCGATCAATAGACATTACCAGAGGAAAGTAAGTTTCTTAACGGTTTCATTCAAACAATGCTTGAGATTAATTATTTCAACCAGACATTAACTTTTCTTGAGGTCATATATACCCATGAATTGTCTTGTGTGGAAATTTTACAACAAAATGGGCTGGCTGAAAGGAAAAATGTTATATTCTTTATGTGACTCACGTCCTTCTCTTTCAAAGGAATGCTCCTATATTCTTTTTTAGGGGAAAGCTATATTGACAGTGCAACTTACTTAATCGATGATCATTTGCCATCTACTATTCTAGATCAAAATGTTGGGGAAAACCTCTCACTTCTATCGCAAGAATAAGTAGAAAATAATTAAGAATTAAAGAAAACAAAAAAGCTAGACAAACACAAGAATTTATGTGGAAACCCCAAAACAGAAGAAAACTCATGACCCACAAGAAAAAAAAAAACCTAATTTGTGAAAAATTGTTACAATCGCATAGAGTTCTCTCCCTGATCCTAATAACAAGAGCGCTCTCTTAGAGCTTTCGTACCATTTCATAGCCTTTTTCCCACTCTCAACAAGTTAGTACACCCAAATTTAAGGTGTTTCTAACGAAGATGATTTGGAAGGAACCAAAGGCACAAACACCTTTATAATGTTTGGAACTTATCACAATTTTTTTAATCTTTTTAGTGTGGGACAACAATACTTGTTAGACCTCTAATTCAAAACGCGTGTAAGATGAAAGACAAGTCAAAATACAGTAACGTATATATACGGTCTACGAGTGTTGATCCTCTTGATATCAGTATAAGTCGTAAATTTTATGAATTTCATCTTATATATAAATGATACACAACAATCTCCTAGAGAGTGGGTTTCATAGATTTTCTCATACGTTGAGAGTTGAAACACTAATTGTTTGTATCGATGATATTATTGTCACAAGAAATAATAGTAATGAATGAGATCAATTGAAAAAAAAAATGTTTACTTAATGAATTTAAAACTAAAGAACTTGAAAAACTAAAATATTTTCTTGAAATTGAAGTCGCCTATTCTAAACGAAGCATATTCTTATCACGACAAAAGTATGTGATTGACATACTTTTTTATATATATATAAAGAAACTTCAAAAGAATATATTCCACAAAAGAACAAGAAAAGATGGTCGGTGGTAGAAATCACATTTCCCACCCCCATCTAAGAAGACAGATTTTTGTATGGATGACTTATTTCTAAAGGTTCAAATAAAAAGCCCAGATTTTAAAATTTAAATATTTTGACCCTTGGTTTGTGTCATAATATTGTCAAATTATCGTAACAACCCTAAGTACACGTCACACCCTTGATGCTCGATATTTGCTCTCGCTACTCGATCCTCAATATTCACTCTTACTCTCATTTTCTCCATCCCATTCTTTTCTCCCCAAGTTCGAAACAGTAACAAAAGTTTAGTTTTAAAACCTACAAACAGAACTGAAAACTTTTGAACAAGTTTATATTAACCAAACAAATTCTTCAAAACTAAAAAGATAATTTTTTAAAAAAATTTGTTTTTATTTTTAGAATTGGGCTAAAAAGCCAACTCTTTTACTTATGAAAGATGAAAACTATTGTAAAAAATGGAGAGGAAACAATCAAAATTTTCAAAAATTAAATTGTTACACTAAACCAACCCCAAAATATTTGTTTAAAAATCATTTCACTCATAAATTCTAAGGTTTACTTTACTTAGGTCTCTAAATTTTTAGATTTGTTCCATTTTCATCCATAAATGTTGACAATGTCTACTTTAGTACATACCATAGACATCACGACCATTATAGTTTCTTCTATTTTCAAGGACAAAGATCAAATAATTTTGAAATTCATGAACTAAAATGAATATTTTGAAAGTTCAAGAACCAAAATGATATGAGAAATTCAAACATCATGGTGGAATTCAAACCTAAACTTTTAAGCAAAACTCACCTAACGTTAAAAGAGTTGCTTGTATTAAAATTAAAAAAATGTCTATTTTTCCAAAAAAAAGTGGCTAATTCTTATTTTTAATGATTCTACATTTTGTAGCAATGGCCTAGTTTTAAATCATAACAGACAAGTTATGTGAAATGGGGGCAAAATAAGGCAAAGATATTTTAATGACAATCTGCAATTGTTAATCTTGAATTCAATTCACAGGTCAAAGATAGTAATGTAGGGTATGAGCTGTAGTTCCCATCAATTATTGTACCACCAACAATATGAACATTCTAATTGAAGTTTTAATATAAACTCATCATCACATAAATGAAACAAAGAAAAAAAAAATAACAAATTAATGCAAGGAAGCAATGTTAATAACATTCTGCTACATCTTATAGGTTATATGTATGAATCAAAATGGATGAATGAACTTTTGATCTATAATAATCTTTGATTTTTTTTTTTTATAAATACAAATCCCACCAAAGAGAAGAACCAATCATGAGAAGGTTTTGTACCTTGAAGTCCCTACGTATCATAGAAACTTTAATTTGCCTTTAGCCAGAGAAGCTTTAGCATGCTCCAGATGACACAATTCTCTTTGAGCTCCAGTCAAACCCGAACAAGACGACACGGTAGCCCCTAAAGTGATAGCAAAGTAAAGATAGATTGTGCAAAGGAAAGTCAAGAGTGCCAGCGCTGTTAAGAGGAAGCGATGCCGCTTGAAGAGAGTGGACCAACTGCCCAACTCATTTGCAGGAAACTGCTTTCTGAATGATGGGGACCTCCTATGGGGAGAAGCTAGAATGCTGTCAAGAACCATGTTCAAGAACACTAATCTTCCTCTGTGCTCTGAAATTTAGCACCAAACACAAAATCTACTACAAAAGCAAGAAGGGGCCAAGTTTAGACAGATAGCAACACAATAACCCTTTTCTTCAGGAAGTGTGTTTCAAATTCAATATATTCGGATTCCATTCAAACGTATAAGAATTTAAAGTGGTAATGTGACAATGTAATCTGCAGCAGGTAGAAGAGCATTTTGAAATGCATGAAACAATAAGATCATCGAAAACATTGCCATATAATTAGTTCTAGAAGATTAAAACTTGTAGATTTGTTGAATTCAAGGGAAGATAAAATGAAACAAAACTTGAATCATGTATTAAAACTACTAGATATATGAAGCAGAAAGCTAGCCAGAGAATAAAAACTTCTGGTCTTATAGATGGCATGAATACAAGTCTCAACAGTAAGAGACAATACAGAATTTTTTAACTTAACATTCAAAAAGTTCGAATTGTCTTATATTTTTCAAGTCAACATTGAAGTTATAACAGCAAAATCATCAAAGATCACTAATCCATGGGCAAACAGCAACAAGTAACGCATATAAATTAACCTAAACTCGAAAATTTTGTACTCCCTCCAGAAACAAGAATTGCTCCATTAAACCATAGAGATCCTACGCTACTTGATATAATCTATGTAACCTCAAACAAGCAATCAAAAGGGAATTTATCAGGCATCGGCTCAACCTAACTCCAAATCCATAAACATCGCTCTATAGTCTACATTCAACCAGCAAATTAAACACAGAATACATCTCCACATCCTCAACAAATTGTTAAAACGCAAGCCAAATCGCAACACAGAGAAAATCATGATATCGCTAAAAACAGAAGGAAAAACAAAAAGAAAGTCCGATCCAATCGATCTGCACATTCTCGGAACAATGAGCTCGAACTAACAAGAAAATTCAGATCCATGAGAAGAGAAGGAAAGGAAAAGCGGCCGGAAAATCACATTGAAAGGCAGAAAAAGAGCAGATCTGAAAGAGAGAAGAAATTACAAGTTAGGAGAAATGAATCTTACAGTTGATAAAGAGGAGTGAATTGGATGAAAACGCCAATGGAGATGGGAATTTGTTTCCCCTGTGTTATGGTGTTCTTCGAAGAGGAAGAAGACGAAAGGAGAGAAAATGGTGAATTTGCAAGAGCGCACTAATAATGGGGAAATTCCATTTTCTAATTCTAACAATGTTTTCAGTCCGCGGGTCACGGTTTTAGAAAGGATATGAAAACCACGAGATTCGCTGTCCACGCTCTTTCGCGTTTTTGACTCCCGGTCTCTTTTTTTTTTTTTTTTTTTTTTTTTTTATTTTTTATTTTCATCCCTATATTTTCGCTTTTATATACTTTCAATTTTCGAATTTTACCGTCGTACTTTCTTAAATTTAGTGTTTATATTTTTAATATTTATTAGTTTGTTTTTTTAAATTGAATTTGAGGTTTCTTAAGAAAACAAATTTGAAGAGACGTAAACATTTTGTGTATTAATTTTTTAGATCTAAAGTTTTGGCATAAATATTTGTCTTTCTTTTCTCACAAATCACAACAAATACATAATATCATTCATTCTTATTTTTTCTCTTAATTTCTCTCTTGTACTTTTTTAGGAGCAATTGACCAAAAGATGGGTATTCATAGTTGTGGAGCTTTGAGCTCAACCAATAAGCGTATAATAGTTTATCTACACAACATTTGAGTTGGGTTATTGTACCTGAAAGGGATAGACTAGAAAATATTTATTGTACCGATGGTTGATATAAAGAAATATAATAAATACACTGCAAATGACTTCAATCTTCTTAAAGAGAGCAAGATTTTTGGCTCAACATAATTGTTCACATTATTGATTATATTCTCACTATTTACTCCAATTTTCTCTATTATTTAAAAATTTTCTAACAATTTTAAGGATAATTTAAAAAATGAAGTAATAATATTGAGAAACCTAATGAGAAATGAGAATATTGAAATCTCAAAAAAATCCTTTCAATTTAAAGACTTTAAGAGATGGAAGGAAAAAAATGTTGTTCTACCTCAACCTTCTCAAAGTGGCTTATGTCCTTACATTAAAGAACCTAGAGAAGATTGATACTGAAAGCATGAACCTTGAAGAGTTCATGAGAAACCAAAATAAAATTGAAGTACGAAAAGAACGAGTACAATTATCAGTATTATCTTTTACATTGACACAACTCTAAAAATTCAAAGTCCAAAGTTACAAATTAACCATATTTAACTTAAACCTTTAATTTGGTTCCAAAATGTTCAAGCTTGTGTCAATTTTGAACATGTATTAAAACGATTCTACAATAAATTTGAATTTCTAGAATTTATATCTATTTGTTTGTGCCTCTACCCATTTAATGTTTCCACCATTATATAGGAGAACATGTCTATAATCCTCTCGTCACATATTCATATTCTTTAAACAAAATGTCAACGTGCTACTTAACCAATTAATTTTTTTTTTAGTACAACAATGTGAGAGTGTAGAGTTTTAAACCTCCTACTTCAAGGAAATGAATATATGTCAATTAACAATAAATTATGCTCATGTTAGCCACTTATCCAATAAACCCTTAATGAAGTTAACAACAAACATGGTATATAAACCAAATAGACACAGGTATGATAGACCTACAAACCTTTAAAGCTATAATGATATATTTTTTTTTATACATGGATGGAGTAGACACAACAGTTAAAAGACCAACGTCTCTTTGAACATTATAAAAAAATAATAATAATAATGATAATAATAATATAATCTACGTTGCTATTGTTTAAAACAAGTCGTTTCTGTTATTGTTTAGTCAAATAGTTAATAACTGGTTGGAGTTAGTTTCTTTCAAAATCTATTAGCTAGCTGGTAGGTAAAGAGTGTTTTTTAAAAGAGGAAAAAAAAATCACTTTTCTGTCAACAAAAGCTATGAACAAATGATTTTATGAAATGTTGGTTCACCAGTCTATTACGATTAAAATCTAAATTTACACAACTATGGTATGAAAAATGTGCTTCCGTAAGTAAATTGGTACATTTAAATTTGTATAGCTTTGCAATGTGAGACATATTCTCAGGAAAAAGTTTAAATCTTCATCCACGGGATATGACTAAACATCACTAGACACATAATATCCCAACAACCATGAAAAAACAGATGTCAAAATCTGTTGATATTTTTCAATAATTATATTTACACGACAAAAAAAAAAAAAGTTTCGAAATCTCAAGATCTATCTGCAATGCTCTAACCAGTTAGCAACAAATGAGGCTTTAAATTAAACATGAAATTCCAATTCTCTAAACCGGAAAAGACCATACTTGAAGAATTAATTTTCCTATTTATTAGTAGAGTATGTAAAATGCAATGCAAAGAAGACTCAGAAAGAGAAGAATGCTGACAAGGGTACCAATTCACCTCAGCACCAAAAATAATGAATCCAGAGCGGTTAACATTAATTGTTCGTTCGTTAATCATCAAAATCTCCAGAATTCTCCAGTAAGTAGTTAGCTGCTAGTTCCTCGTTGCGGTCACATGCCAAAAATGCCTCGATGACCAATGCTCTATCAAATCCCATTGCCTCGAGCTTCATAAGGGAACAAGCAGCAAAAAAAAAAGTTAAGCACAAAGATCCAGTTTGAAGAGGGAGAACAAAGAGGCACCTCAAGGAATATAAAGGAGTTCGTACTCGTTCGATGGCTGCCTGTTCGGCTGGAGTGACATTAATGGCATGAGGCATGTCTGGCTCAGCCTGTTCAAACATTTCTCTGAAAGAAAGAACATTGTTTATAGTTCTACAGATAGATGCTGCGATGTGAGAGGTTTATCCGATAAAAATCATAATCAATGAAGAGAACATCTCGGATAAACCAGACCCAGAAATAGTTCTGTTCTTGTTCTACAGATGACACATTGATTTCCCTCTTTTTTTTAATTCAACATGTAATGGCGAGGGAGACCTCATACTATGCTTAGATTGACTTGTTCTAAAGATGACCATTATCAACTAGATAAAATGGTAACTCCATCTATTGTCTTTTAAGCACAAAGATTAAATCACACAAGGAAAAAACCAATAAATCATACAGATTAGGCACATTCCGTGCAACAAGGTTAAGTTTTGTGCTTGTGGTGTTGACTAATTCCGTGCTGGTGCAATGCCAAGTTGGTGGAAATGTATGCTGTAGTTTGACCACAAGGATAAACATTAATAAGAGCAATACAGAAGAACTATCATTCCATTATTACACCTGACGTGATTACCTAATTATTATCCCACGCAGGAACCTACGACAGAAGCACTGCACATTTGATGATGGGAAAACAAGAAGGGTTCTCTATGCAACGGCCATCTTATATGTGTGTGATCAATCACAACTAAAGAACTGAAGAACTAGGAGGTTTAATTAACAAGATAACAAGATTTAAGATTGACCAGATGACAGTAGTGTAAGACTCACCCCTCAAAATTTTCAACAGGTTCATTGATTAGCTGAAGGAACTCCGCATGATGATCCTGAATGAGTCTCAAAAGCTGGGGATTCTGCTTTCCAAGTTCTTGAAGCATGGGCTGCCATCAGAAGCAAAAGATTTAACTCTTGGCTAAGCCATGAGTATAATCACTAAGTAAACTGCAAAGCAGATGGATGTGTAGACCTGTAAGATTTGAGGGTTTGTATGCACCATCGTCCGCAAGGCTTGGAACTAGAATGTGAACAATGATAACAAACCTCATACAGTAAGTACGTCGCATTTAATTCTATTCATCCATATGAAATAAAGCAACACAAAATTTTGTTTCTGTGTACAAATGATATACATCTAATGGAATGATATGACTGGTCTAATACAATCCATGTGTGAATTTTTAGATTGAATGTTTGCGACTTTTTAATGGATACATAATACGTGAACCAATGTGTTAAAAAGATGCAAAGCTAACACAACCATTAGGTAAAAAGGACTTCAAACTGCAAACGCATTTTTAAACTCAATGCACTAAGATGTCTAGTAAAGAAAGCTAATGAGCTTATCAATCAAGAAAACCCCATAAAAGACGTTGCACTAGTTACCTGCGGATTGTTTCTAAGGAATTCAAGAGATCCAAGGTTACCGCTGCCGCCGCCGCTGCCAGCAGAAAGTGCCTCCTGCATGATTGCAAGCCAATAAAAAAATAAGTGATTGTGGGCAAGCAAGCAAACAAACAAACTTATTTTTCATGCATCAAAACTTACCTGAGGAAACATATTCAAGGGGGCTGTGTTGGGTGCTCCAGAAACAGGTGCAGGAAGAGATGCATCAGTTTCAGTGGCTTGACCAGAACCAAAACGACCCACTGGTACTGCAACTTCTGCAGATTCTGGAATACCCTGAACATAAAAAACACCATTAGTGACTGGAAACATCCAGTCAAGAGAATTCACACAGTAGAACTTAGGCATACAGAGTACAAGTAATCCACTGCTCGCTCTGGATTGTTATAAGCAGCTCTTAATGCACGAACAACTGTTTCCCTGTCCCAGTTGCCACCACCCATATCCATTAGTTGTTGAACGGTCTGTTCCAGGTTATTACCAGCGACCAAATTTGAAGCAGCTTGACCATAGGTATCGGTTTGCACACTGCAAGTGATTTCCCCAAAAAAGTGACTAGCCTTCTCACCAACAGACAAAAGGTTTCAATTATATATAAAGAAAAACAGAGGAAACATATTGCTCAAACTTTCTGATATCAGCTGTTGTCCCAGTAGTTAATAATAAAAAACTCCTATGAAATACATCCGGTCTGTAGCTTATATCAGATTTGACATATGTTATATTGTAGCATAGACTAAGAAGCACGAACACTTTAGCTTAGCTAGCGTGTCCATGTCTGACACGTGTCGGACACTCCGACACTTATTGGACACGTATCAGACACTTGTTAGTGCAACAAATGTGTTAGACATACATTGAACACTTGTTGAGTAAACTAAACAGATACTTATATGACAATAACAACAACTTTTGAGCTAGGTTCCCCCCCCCCCCCCAAAAATGAGAACATCAAGCTAAGTTTTTTAAACATATAAATGCATCAACCCATTTACTTTAAATTTTCTTTTGGTATCAAAATTATATATTTTAATAAATGTGTCCTTGCCGTGTCGTGTCCTAGATATTTATTTAAAATATGGTGTGTCGCCATGTCCATGTATTGTCGTATCTGTGTCTTGTATCCATATCCGTGCTTCTTAGAGCATAGATTTAGTATTAGGAAATAGAATGTGATTTACTAACCAATTCATGCCTCTTGAAGTTAAAAAAATGTGAATAGGAAATAGAAGCCATACTTATCTGTCACCCTGTCTGAAGTAGACGTCGTGTTCTTGGGGGCACTGGGAAACAAGAACAAAAAATGCATATGGATTATAATTACTCAACTGATAAAAAAAATGCATACCAAAGATCATTCTTGAAAAACTTACGATGACGGTGCTTGAGTGGGAGCTTGAGGTGCAGGAGTCGGCAATGGTGTAACTTGGGTAGCGGTAGTTGAATTTAAAATTGGTTGAGCTACAGGGGGGTTTTGAGCAGGCTGCAATAAATAGGTCCAGGGATGGTTAACATTAAATAATCATAAACAATTTGCAACAAAAATGGTCAACATTACCTCAGTTGACGACTGCCCAGCTGAGCCTGATGTTTTGCTCTGCATAAGAAGCAAATGTATACAATTAAGCATAACCATATTTGATATTTCAGCCATCCATTAAAATCCAAAATAAAAACATTTCTTTAGTGCTTCTTCTTTTAAGAAAATTATACGACCAAAGATACCTTGCTGAGCATGACAACAAGAAAACCCTCTTCAGATACTTTGTTTTCTGCCAGTGTACTTTCATCTTTCAGAACTTTCCCGTTGTGTATCAATAATTGTTGACCACAAGGATAATTATCCTTTCCTTGTACATCTTCAATATTTTTCTTGACAGCCATCACCTACACCATAAATTTTACAATTAGAAATTTCAACAAAAAAAAAAAAAAAACTATGATTTGTTTGATTGCTCAAAATTTCAAGGGATTTCAAATTATAACAAATTTCAAAGGAATTATGATGATTGTTATCGTATAAAAGAGAATGATTTATCTTGTTTTTACGTTAAAAAAATTTCTAACAGAAGTGAATGGATTTAGAATGACTTCGTAGAATTTGGAGGTAGGTCACTCATTTAACCTTGACATATTTGAAGTTTATTCTAATAAATCAAGACTAAAAGCCTATAATAGTACAATTTATATTCAATTTTTTTTCCTTTTTCCGGCTACCATCCAAACTAAGTTTTAATTACATTCATTTCAAATCTATCTCATTCCAATCAAAATAAAGAGTTTAAACCCATTTCTCAGATTTCAAATCAATAGATTAAAATCATTTTTGAAACTTTCTAGATTTAAAAACAGTGGATTAATGTCACATGATCAAAAACAGAATTAAAGTTGGCAGTTAAAGTTTACTACTAAAAACCGCATACCCAACAAGAACAGTGCACTACATGATATCTTCAAATTCTCCAGCTTGTGTTCAAACAATGCATATAATCCAGCAGATCACGAACAATTCAAATAATTTTAATTTTCAAAAAAAAAATATATATATATCTTTAGTGATCGACGTTCAGAAAGAAAAGCAGCTTCCAGATTAAGTAACACGAAAACCCTAATTTCAAAATCTTTTCAATTCCATACAACTCCTCCAGTAGTTTCACACTATTCCAATTATATTAAAGAAAAACAATTAAACTAAGCTCGAGATTGCCAGCTGTGTCAATGCTTGCGTACTCGGCTACATTAATAAATTAAAAAACAAGCCCAAATATTCACATGAAGCAATCAAGAAGGTTAGAGGGAAAAAAAACGAAAAAATAAATGTTAAAACTTACGGTGTCGGTGGGCTGAACCCTAATTTCGAAGTGGCTTCCTTTGAGAGTCTTCACAGTGAGCTTCATTTCGACGAATTACTAGAAGGGGGAGAAGGAGAGGGACAGAAACGACAGCGTTTCAGGAGGAAGGAACCTGAAACGCAGCAGAGATCGAAGAGAACCCTAGATTTGGTAGGAAGAAGACCGCGACCGGTGGGTTGGGCACTGGCTTTTGCTATTTCACACTAAGAATCTGAAATATTGGTACTCATGAGCACTGCACGTGACTAAATGTAATGGGGGTAGTTTTCAGTTTTTTTTTTTTTTAATTATTTTACACAAATTTGAAATATTTTTTTCCACTTTTTTTATTATACAAAACACCCCTAACACTTAAAAAAAAAGTTTATTTTAAATCTTGTAACTTTGAAATTAGGCCACGTTTACCTAGGTGAAAGATAAAGAAGCGAGGGTGATCAATCCGTTTGAATTTGAAAATTATGCCACTACCAATAGTGTTACTATTACAGTATGAGAAGTATGAATTTGTCACATTTATTGTTATCATTAACGTTTGATCCTAAACAGTAATAGTAACGGTAATGGTAACAGTAATTGTAACATATTCATAATTCTAAGTAAACATGATCAAAAGCAATCCAGTTATGTTTGTGATTCATATCTATTATGAGTCATCCATTAATGAAAATCGCATTCCAATTACACCAATTTTCATTACATATGAGTAGACGTGGCCGTACTTAAAAAAATATCATTCAAAAAGAGTTATTTTTCCTTGAAATAAAGATATAAATTAATACAATAACTACATAATATCATTTACAACTCATTTTATACTGCATGGAATGTTGAGATTATTGTTACGATTTATTTCAACTCAAAATGTATTGTCAACGTTATTTATATATTATTTACAAAAAATAAATTTTTACACCATTGATTATTAATTTACAAAAATCAATTTTTACACAATTAATTATTTTGTTTATTTACTTAGATGACATTGTAAATTATGTTATGGATGCATTTTGAATTTTATAAATAAGTTTGGTGATCCAATTTTCATTCATTATTTTATAAATAAGTTCTTTTATGAAGGCAGCTCAAAACTTTTTTGAAGCACCTTACCGTCGAAGCTTTCTTCATATGTATACTTTTGTTGAAGCTATTTTATAAGGTTTTTTTTAAGAGAAAATTAATAAACAACTTACAAAATAACATCTGGGTTTACAAGAGAAACAAACCACGCAAATAAGAATAAAACTTCATTATTTCGTTTGTTTCATATATCATCATAATCTTTGAAAAGTAGTCTTTTTTACGTTGACCTCTAAGTACCTAAGAAAAAAAAAGACCAATAACAAGCTTATCATGAAAGTGAATACTGTATAAAGTCATTGAAGTAGAGAAAAATAACACAATTAAATTTATGAAAAACACGAATAAAACATCAAAATTAAACTAACTTACAACACATCCTAAATAAACTTATCATGAAAAATGAATTCTCACACATTACATTAAGACAAACCACTAAACATATTGAACCGTATATAATAGTTTTAAATACTTATCCAAACTTAATTGCAAATGTTGATACTAAAATTCAGACAGAAAAATAGTTGATTTTCACATGACAACAATGATAAATTTGTTTGATAAAAAGAAGAACGTGACCTGCAAAATAGGAAGATTTGTGCAATTGCGTGATACTTGCCACACATGCTTCGATATTCAAGTTAGAGAGGACTTAGTGGCACAAGTACATAGTTTAAGAGTGAAGAATGAACATACTTTCCCTAGAGCAATAAGGATGTATTTATATGACTAGATGACCTAGGTTATCTCCAATTGAGTTTCAAAGCTACATTAGAATAATCCTTCAGTTCGTTGGGTTGGGGCATGCGAGGAGTATGCCCCATTGGACATTTTTCTAGGGTCAACCACAAGCACCTTACCCTAGCCTCATTTTGGTCCTATGGTGATGTTTCGAAATGGGGCATGCATGGGACCTAGACATAGGATATAAACCTTTAGAGTTAGTAAAGTTGAAATGGGGCATGTTTCGAAATAGGTTGCGCACGCGTCGTAGTATTATGCTTGAACCATACAAAACTTGAAAGAGAGAGAGATGGGCACAAATTGATCGCACACAAAATGTACTGTTATTTTTAGGCTTTATTTTTAGCTAGTTTTGGATCAAATTTTTATGCTTTCAAGAGCTTATTTACGTGTATTTTAGGATTCTAAAATATATGGGACTTGGAGATTGATTCTAAAAGTTAATAGAAGGTCAACTAAGCTTAGAAAAGGATGTTAACTGATTCTTTGACTTATACTTATTTGCATGTTAAAGTCATTATCAAATCATGAAATTATTCAGTTTTTCATTAGTTAGAAGTACAGACGTGTAACTTAGATAACTCAACTCTCATGTTTGATTCTTTAGATAAAATAATGTAGAATTATTTGTGGTACTTTGATAAATGTAAAAAAAAATAAAAAAAATAAAAAAAAATCCATATTTTCACTATATATTTTATTACTTTTCTTTAGCAAAAGAGGAACTTCACATGATATTTTGACCCCAAAATGACGTAAATTGAATGAAATGAGTAAGTATGTGTCCTTAAACTACTTTAAGTTTGTTTTAACTATCTATGGTTCTCTATGTAAATTCGTTAATCGAGAAGATTAACATTTCACAAAGATTATATGCGACTCGATCTCAATCTTGAACTATGAACTCCTGTCTATGAGAGCTTGTGATTTGCATGGGTAGGAAATGACCCTAATAGTTGATTTAATCAACCTACCGTTTTGAGAAATTGACCAAATAGAGAGTTGAGGACATATTTTTATAAGGTGTAATTCATTCCTTCCCATTTAAGATGAATAGATGAGTAGTTCTTTTTACCATTTGTTTGAATTCAAGAAAAGTGATTTGAAATTCGAGAAATAATTTTAAATTTCTTATCCCATTTGGAACATAAAACATTTGAAATAATGTGTTTAAAATTTTGTGTTTGGAAGGTAACCAGGAAAGTAAATAAAGTTAAAAAAGTTTACTAATATTGACTTTTCATTATAATTTGTTAATGAATTATAATAAAATTAAACCAATAATTTATATCTAAATCTCGCAAAATCTGACCATTTGAATTGTAAAAGTTTTATTATTATTATTATTATTATTATTATTATTATTATTAAGGTTTGGAATCCATTCTATGTTCCTTGTCATAATCATAGGGAAAAATTTTCGATTTTTTCCCATTTCTTGAAAATTTAAGATTTTTTTTTTAGCAATTAGCTATGTTAGGTGAATGGAAGTTTTTTTTTTTCTTTTTAGTTTTATGGTCCTGTTTTGATTGCACGAATCATATAGTTTCACATGTCAATGTATAATTTCACCTAAAAATTAAATTGATGTAAATTTTGTTTCTTATACCATCTAAAATTTTTATTTTCAATAAACCACATATTTATTTTTATCTTCATTCAAATCTTTTTCTCAATTGAATTTTTACAGCTTTTCACCTCAAAATTGAATTAATGTGAATTTTGTTTATTTTACCATTCAAATCTTTTATTTTCAAGAAATCAAAATTGTGAAAAATAACATATATTTATTTTTAACTTCATTTAAATAATTTTTTCTATTGAACTTTTATATCATTTGACCTTAAAATTGAATTGATATGAGTTTTTTTTCTTTTACCATCCAAAGCTTTCATTTACAAGAAATCAAAATTGAGAACAATAACATATATTTACTTTTAACTTCATTCAAATATTTTTCATTGAATTTTCACATAATTTCACCTCAAACTTGAATTGGTGCGAGTTTTGTTTCTTTTGTCATCCAAAGTTTTTATTTCCAAGAATTTTTTTGAAAAAATAAAATAAAATCCATAATTGACCCTATAAATACTTCAACCAAATCACTTCTTCCACACTACACTCAAATCTCAAGATCTCTAATGTTCCTCTCATTTTCTCTCTCTACTTGCACCCTCCATTTGGATCCAAGAAAGTTGAAAAAATGATTTTAAATTCTATGATTTGAAATTTGAGAAATGATTTTAAATTAATTACTTTATTTGTAACAAAAAATAAGATTTGAAATGGATGTATTTAAAAATTTGTGTTTCGATGGTAACTGAAAAAGAAGAAGATGACAAGGTCAATTAAATAATTAACTTTTAAATCATATGAAATCTTGCAAAATTCAAGTATTTTAATTAGGGAATTTTTTAAAGTAAAAATATGATTTGAAATCGCTTCAAATTTCAAAATCATTTGCTTTCATACAGTAATAAACAACAAAATTCATTTGAAATCCATAATGAATTGAAATTCCTCAAAATCATGAGGTTCCAAACAAAACAGTAGAGTTTTCTTTTTCTTCCTTTTTTTTTTCCATTATGTTGTGTTATGCTTTTTATATCTTTCTAATGTTCAAAATCTTATGATTTTTATATCCTAATTATGTTATGTTAAGTTTAGTGCTATAATTTGTGTATTGACTTCATTTTATAATGAACCATTTACAATTATTTTGTATGTAAACGTTTCATATCTTTTAATTTTGTAATTAATTACTAATATTTGATATCATTTTGTAATTATTTTTTCATTTTCTTTTTTTAGAATTTCTGCTTTCGCATTAACATTTACACATATATTTACAACATACAGCTAAACGTTGTTTACTTTATCGAACTGATGATTAAAATGATCAATTATAATCTAATTAAGTCACGATCAAAGTTTCATTAACTAATTATAATAATTTTTCTTAAAATTTTTATCGATATTATGATAAAAACAAGATCTCCATATTTCCAACCTCAAACATTCATCATAATAAACAACGAAATTTGAATGGATAACGAGAGAAAATAGTATATGTCTTTTTGCAGTTGACCAATTCAAATTTTTTAAATAAAAGAAATGAAAATTAACCAATTGACTTCAATTTCAAGTTTGTTTTTGTCAGTTTTATATTGCACCCCAATAGTAACACTCTTATTAAACAAACAACAAACATATTCTAAAAATATATATATTAAAATCAATAAATTAATAATTATCTCAAATCATTTTTTTAAAAAGAAAAAAGAAAAAAAAAAAAAACTAACACGGGTATCCATTTGACCAAAAGAGTTACAAATGGCGGGAGAGTTGCATGCAATTTGATACAAACCTTTGGGTGTCCAGAATTTTAAGGAGACGATCCGATTTCTTCGCACAAAAATATTTTCCCGATCTTTCTCTCTAAGAAATTTCATCCAAAAGAAAAAAGAAAATTATGATCATAGAGAGCTCTCTTTTCTCTCTCCTTTTCCCCCCAAAATTCACGAGAAAGCCAATAGAATACCCACTTTCCAAATCAAATCCCTCAAACTCCTAATCCTTTCTCATCAATGCCATTGCCTTTTCAATCAATCCCTTCCCAAAATCTCCCTTCCTTTTCGCTTTTTCTCTTCAATTATTTATACTCAATTTCTTCCTCTTTTCGATTCCCTTAATCATCCTTCTTCTTTGTTTCCTCCTCTGTAATAATCCACCTTCCTCTTCACCTCGTTTCTCTGCCTGGATTTATGCTTATTTGTTAATTTTGTTCTAATGTCGTTTTGCAGGTTGATTTTGCGATTCATTGATTGATTGATTGATTCAGCGTTTGTAGAAGTAGAATTAGGGCTTCGAAATGGAGAAGAAGACTTATCCGATTGGTGAAGATTTTTATATTCTGTATGAGGAAGTTGGGCAGGGTGTGAGCGCTTCAGTTCACCGTGCTCTCTGTAAACCTCTTAACGAGATCGTCGCCATTAAGATTCTCGATTTTGAGCGTGAGAATTGTGATCTGGTATATATTTTTTTTGCTACTTAATTCATTTGGTCTCTCTCGATATATGTATGTTATTTTGTATTCTATTGCTTATCGATTTGATTTCAGAGAAGAAATGTGGTGGATTGTTTCGAATTGCAACTTTTGTTATGTTATTATGTATATTTAATTAATAAAAAATTGTGAAAGGTTAGCTGCTATGCGAATGGCTGCTTCCATTAGCTGGAGTTTAATTAAATCGTCAGGAATCAATTTTTGTTGATTGAGCTAATGGATTTTTTCTTGATAATTTTTTTTTTTTCGAGCAAGACCTTTTTCGTCCCTCTGCTTGGTGAATGAACTAAGAAACTCTGTTCTAAGTTCTGATTAGAAGGGGCATCTTTTATCTTATTTCTATTTTTGTTTTTCTTTGTTATAAAGCCGGCTGGATGATTTATTTGTGAAAATCCTAGTTTTGAAAATAAGAAACAACTTAGATTGATTAGTTCTCCTTTCTCATTCACGACTTATGTCCAAGTTTGGTTGTAAATGAATTATGTTAACTTTCTCCCACTTTTTCTAGATTTTGTGTTGCCTTCCCATAATAATGTTAACATGGCTTGACAACTTCAAACTTTTTACATTGAAATTTTGCCTAATTCTTATAATATTATCTATATTGTCACACTCGCTCTATGTTTGCTTTACTTCTTGATTCTTACTGTCACAGGCTAGCATTTATCGTGAAGTACAGACAATGATCTTGGTTGACCACCCGAATGTCCTTAAATCACACTGCTCCTTTGTCAATGGCCATGATTTGTGGATTGTTATGCCCTACATGTCTGGAGGTTCATGTCTTCACATATTGAAGGCTGCCTATCCTGATGGTTTCGAGGAAGTGGTCATAGCAACAATATTGCGAGATGTATTGAAGGGGGTTGAATATCTTCATAATCATGGACATATACATCGGGATATCAAAGTGAGAATCTGCGATCTTATAATCTATTGTATCATGGTGTGTCAACCTATGTATATATTAGTCAACACCCCCCCAAATAAAATAAAATAAAATAAAATAAAAATTGAAGGGTCTGTTAATAGCTATGTAATTATAGTTTATCTCCATTTTCTTCAGGTTCTTGCTAGTGTGTCTCCATAGTAACTTATTTATGCTGTCATGTCTAGAAACTGCATAGCATACGGTTCAGTGAATGGAAGGATGATGAACATAGGGAAAAAATAAAAGAAAAGAAAAAAAAATGGAGAAGAGGATTTATGTCATGGATATATGCTCAGTTTTCCTAAAAAAGGAATTGTTAGTCTCACCCATTTAGATGTGAGTGGAAGAGAAAGTAGCTAAGTATTTTTAACTGAAGTTGCATTTAATTTGCACAGGAAGGAGCTGAATCTGATTGGTTCATTATTTGATCCCCCATTTGAAGCCTAACTTCATTGTATTCTATGAAATAAGTAACTAGTTACTTCATGAATTAAGTAATTAGTTATTTTACAAGACCACATAACACTCTGATAAAGAATAAAATTTTGCCTATCGATTTTTATTTATTTATGTTTTATCTTTTATAGGCAGGGAATATTCTTATTGATTCACGTGGTGCAATCAAGCTAGGGGATTTTGGTGTTTCTGCTTGCCTTTTTGATTCAGGTGATCGACAACGTGTGAGGAATACATTCGTGGGGACACCTTGCTGGTATATTTGTACTATTATATGCATAATGCATGTATACCTATTGAGTCTCTAGTTCTCTCGTGTTTGAATCATTTGAGAGCCTTTAAGCTATCTTTATTGGAATGATTAAAATTTCAAAATTGTTCATTTCTTCTGAACAAATAGTTTGTATAAAAGAATGAATTATGAACTCTCATCAAAGCAGTTTTATCAATTTGTGTCCTAATAAAAAAGTATCTCTATTTCAGGATGGCACCTGAGGTTATGGAGCAATTAAATGGTTATGACTTCAAGTTAGTATTTTTTTTATCATGCATCGCTGTCATGATTTTCCCTTAGTTTTTATTTTTCTGTTTCCCTCAGACAACAAAGTTGCTTACTAACATTGGTAGACAATTTTTTTTGGCAGGGCTGACATCTGGTCTTTTGCCATAACTGGGTTAGAGCTTGCCCATGGCCATGCTCCTTTCTCAAAATATCCTCCGATGAAGGTGCATTATTATTGTTGATCATACGCTATTACTTTGATCTTTTAAAGTGTCATAAAGTTAAAGATATTGAGAAAATGGTTACTATAGGTACTGATGATGACCTTGCAAAATGCACCTCCAGGGCTTGATTATGAGAGGGATAAAAAATTTTCAAAGGTACAGTATTTTTATTTGGATTTACAATGCGTTTCAAGCTGGTGTAGATATGTATAATTTTTGTTCCTCTATTTCTCTCCAGTCTTTTAAGCAGATGATTGCTAGTTGCTTGGTCAAAGATCCTTCGAAACGGCCTTCTGCAAGTAAGCTGCTAAAGCATTCATTTTTTAGGCAAGCCCGATCAAATGATTACATTGCACGCACCCTTTTGGAAGGGCTACCTGTTCTTGGTGATCGTATAAAGGCACTCAAGGTTGGAATTTTATTTTGGTAATAGGAACGAGCACAATTCTATCTTATTGTATTTGGTACAAGTTGCTTATTAAGAGCAATCCTTTAATCACAGAGAAAGGAAGAAGATATGCTAGCACAAAAGAAAATGCCAGATGGAAAGAAGGAAGAATTATCTCAGGTTTGAATTTTTTATTTAATGGAAATAAGAATGTTTATATACCGACCAATTGTGCCATGATTTTGTGGTAGCTGACAATTCTTGGCAGAGTTCTATCCTTAATAGAGTTGATTTTCTTTTCCTAGCCTTCACATATCTTTTTAATAATTTCTGAAACAGAACGAATATAAACGAGGCATCAGTGGGTGGAACTTCAATCTTGATGATTTAAAGGCTCAGGCATCTCTGGTACTTGTAAATCTTTCATCACCAATTATTTTGTTTTCAACATAAATGATTTTGACAAATGGCATGTTTTGATATCTTTGCAAATTCATCTTTACTATCAGATTCAGGAATTTGAAGAGTCGATAAGTGAAATCAGTGAAGTAGGGAGCTCAAATTCCTTATGTGCACTTGATGTGCAAGAAAAGAAATTACAAGGCCAAAATTCTTCAGAAATTTCAGATATTGTATGTTAATATGCTCGTCCTTTTTTCAATATTTTTGTTTTTTAATATCGTTTCATAACAATCTCAACCTGTTTTCAGGAAGAGAATGGCATGCTGCGGAGACAACCCTCCATGAAAGCAAATGACCCAGTGTATATAATTTATCCTTACTTTCTGTATTAATAATTTCTTAGCCTATCAATGATATGTTATTCATACGTTCGGAATGGATATGAAGATCCTTGTTTTTGGTCCAAGTTGTAAGGCTGTTTCTTGTTATAAGTCAACTAGCCAGATAGAGCGTATTAAAAGCTACCTTTTCGTTTCTTTCTCAGAGATGGTAAAAAATCTATCAATGAATCAACAATTATTGGTTCTTGCTCTCAACATCATTCTACACCCACTGAGAATGGCTCCAGTGAAGAGTTTCCTTTAGAGAGCAGCAAAAGAATTTTGGGGAATACTCCTAATTCTAGCCAACATAAAAGAAGTATTTCGTCTAATACTGCTATTCAACAAGAAGTCAGTTCGCCACTGAACAGAAGAGAGAGGTTTGTCTTTGTAGATTCACTTATAATTTTAAGTTAGAGTTTTCTGCTAATTTATTCATGTGAATTCTTCAGAGAAATATTTTTCTGACCTGCGATAGTTTACTGATATTTCATGGATCTCCAAAATATTACTTGTTTTCATTAATGTGGCCTATGGTGTTGTCTATATTCTAGTAACAGTTTTTAGAAAAATTGCTGGCATGGCCCTTTGTGTATGCATGAATATGTTTGTACTTCATTGAAGAGGTAAGCTGAGTTGGTGGTCCATGAATTTCCTTATTGTGCATCAAATATTGGAAAGAGTAACAAAGAACCACTATTGGAAATTGAATTCTCGGAATCCATAATATACAGTGTTCTAAAACATGTTTCTTTGTCAGATTTGAAGGAAACAAAGATTATTCTTCGCAGAAAATGTCTCAAGATAGTTTCAGTTCATAAGTCAGTTTTCTCTCAAGCAGGTTATAGTTCTCAGAAATGTTTATACCTTCTTTTAACCATATCCTTAAACAAGGGATAAATTGGGTAGACAGCCATGCATAAGGTCATTGTCAGCACTGAAAGATTGTGCTCTAACCCTAAGCATCTACAATAAGGGCTCTATTGAACACATAAATTCTTGATCTTTTTAGTATGTATTAGCAAAAGCTAAATAATCTTCTCTTCCTCTTCCTCTCCCTCTCTTAAAAGGTATAGTTTAAGTTTATAAGATTGGTAAGACTTAAGAGTTTCCCTTTCTTTCAGCCAATTAGTGCCATTATAAAGTAGCTCCACATAATCTGCAAGCCAAATATTATTATACTTGCATCTACAATTTTTTTTTGCAGCTGGGCTCATTTGCTGAACGGATACTGCTATCAAATTGTTTTTTATTATTGTTTCTAATAGTTTAACCAGCACAAGGGTTATCATGTCTATGTTTTCAATGAAAATTCCCTTCTGCTTGTGTTCATTGTGATGCCTAGTTACATTGTCTAATATTTATGAGTTCACGATGAATCACTTTGAATAGTTGAATTTTCAGTTATGAGACAGAAAAGAATGGTGCAAATGGCAGTCTTGCAATTGGAATGACTTCTCAGGTGGTAGATGATGTACTTTCTGTTTCTCATTCTAAAGATCCCAAGTCATCATGTAATGTGTTGAGCTAAATGATGAAACTTTTGTTTTCCTTGATTGCATTTGTGAGTTATAAATTCTTAGTTTTATGTTGGTTGATTGATGTGCTTCAATAGTAGGTCCAGCAACAAATGACGAGGAACAGGATGAGAAAGCAAAGGCACCAGTTATTCAGCAGAAAGGGCGTTTCAAAGTTACCTCGGAGAGTGTTGACATAGAAAAGGTAGGTTCAATAATCTGGAGGATATTCTTTCTTCTCTTGTAGGCTGACTCAATTTGCTTGTTTCTTGTCAGGCAGCCGCATCCCCTATTTTGCAAAAAAGTCACAGTATGCAGGTTGGTAGTTCTGAGGTTAGCATATGATTGATCTTCTGATAGGTACCTATCTAGTATTTTTATTTCAACACAAAGAGAAATTATAAAAACAGTCCTTACAACACAATCTCCCCCTCTCGAGAGAAAGTCACTCTTCTAACATAAAAACCAGACCTACTACTAGTTATTTCCTAATACTTGAACACTACCAATAACTACCCAGATAACTGCTCCTTCTAACCATCTTGTGGATAATCATCCTTACTATTGGATGACTCTCCTAACTCCTTAATAACCTCCCTATCAACCACATCCTTTCCTTTCTTACATTTACGAACATAATGATAAATAACAGAAGGCCTAACATCTTTTTTATTTGATATTTCTTCTTCTTCCTCTTCTTCCCCTTCTTTTACTTCTTTTTTTAAGTGCTTCTCATAATGTAATATTTTGAGATGTACATGCTCTACAAGAAGATTCAAAGAGGTGTAAAAACATGTGGAAGACATTTGAATGTATTCTACATATACAACTTGTTAAAAGTATGCATGCAAATTTGTTATGGATCTAAGAAAAAAGGGTAAGCAAGACTTTTATGTTGATATATTTTATAACCATCAGACCACGGCCATGTTTGCAGTTGTTTCCCCCCTCGAAACTATTGTCTTTTCTTTGTTTGAAAAATTAAAAAAATAAACCTTGAAAAAAAGTTCTGGGACAGTTTTTAAGAGATACTGAAGAATCCAAAAATGTGGACTAGTGTAGATTGATTTGGGGACTATACACTTCGTAAGGCTAAGCGTGTTTACATGTTGTGACAACAGAAAAAATGTTATATTTGATGTGTTCAATTCATATTTATACTTCAATAATTTATTGCTCCTAAGTCCCAGGATGCCCCTTATGCAGGTGATTACCTCAAATTCTGCTACTCCTCTACCTTCTAATCTACCAACTCCTCTACTGACACCTCTACCCTCATCTGATGCTATACCAATTAATACTAGATCTTCTATGTTTCCAGTGTTGCACTCTGTTTTGCAGACAAATATTGTTCAAAGGGTATGGTTAATGAATTAGTATAGCATCCTCCCTTGTCAATTGCTGAATTTAGTCTGTCGTTCCTTGTTGGAACAGGATGATATTTTGACTCTAATGAGGCAAATCTCAATCGGAGAGTTTTCAGGTCTGAGTTTCTCTTCTTTCCCCCTTAGAGGTTCCACATTCATTTTAATGACTAAATCTAAATTCCTTTTACATTTTTTTTCTTATTTTATTCTTTCACAATGCTCAGCTGATGGCGTAGTTGATGTCTCAGCGGCACATATAACAGCAACGGAGAAATCTTTGGTATGTAAGAAAGGAGGATAGTTGAGTTAAATGAAACATTTTATGATTAGAGCTTACCATTTGACAATTTACATTTTGGAATTTGCTTATTTAGACCTTTGGTGATTCGCATACCATCCATCGCTGTTTGCCTACATAGTTGATGTAAAAGAGAAATCTTTGTTAGATGATCAGTAGAGCATCTTGAAATTTGTTAGATGTTCAAAATCACTCCAAAACAAGCATTTAATCCTTCAAGATCAATTTTGATGGTATATAAATCAAGTGTAAAACCAAACATTAAATGATTTTGATTGATCAATTTTGATGGTATGTTTAAGAGTGGTTTTTTGAGTATGACAATAATTTTAACCATTTCAAAATCACTCTCAAACATTACACTAATTAATTATGTTTCATTTAAAAGTACTTCAAATATTTATAGTTTTTTAAAGTATTTGCGAAATCATGATTCTATTCAAGTACTATGTGAATTTTGAAAGTACTTTTATTAGGCTAAAAACATTTCTCACCCCTCCTTCCCCCCCAAAAGTCATCCTAATCATAACCAGTTATATTTGGTTATGATTTTATTAGAGATCCTATGAGATAAACATTCTCTTATGCTGTTGAATGATTGGAGGATCATTATTATTTGCAGCTTGAAGCAGCTCATGAAAGGGAGAAGGATTTACTTAACGAAGTAACTGAGTTACAGTGGAGGTATGTTCATATTTATATGGAGCTTCAATTTTTTAGAGCTCAAAAATGTTTTCCGAAGGCTTGGTTTTTTATTATTAATTCTTTTATGTGTAGGATATTACGTGCGAGAGATGAAATCCAAAGATTAAAATTAAACAACGCAGGTTAAAGGTTGATCTATTTATTTGGGTTCATAATATCTCATGGTTTGCGGATTGAATATGAATATGTGGAATGGACATAGAAAAAGCCTTGAAATAACTACTCTTAGGTGTACAATAGAATAGAGAAGGAAAGGAAAAAGAAGAAAAAAAAAAAAACAACAACAAATGTCATATTGTGTGTACTTTTGATATCTACTCAACATTTTGAACAAATTTCCTTTCGTAGATTTCTCTTCATTAATTTCTGCAAAATAGTGTGCAGATTTAGTGAAATTATTGTTAGTGTACATTATTTTAGTGGTAGTTTATGAAACTTTATTTAAGATTTCAAAATTTTCATTGGATGTTTTAATGCCCTCTCTTCCCTTTTATTTTATTTTATTGTATAGTAATTAATGTTCATTTCTTGTAAGCATCTAGATTTACTTCATTATTTGACAGGAACTTTAACCAGCATCTATTTCTGGGTTTTGATATAGGGTTTTCAAGTTTCATGAAATTAGAGACAAACATAAGAATTTAATACTTGCTTCTAATAATGTTTGACATATTAGATGCATCAATTAGACTTTAAGGAATTTATAGATAATATATTATTAGCATTTGTGAAGAATATGACATACTAATGTGGTTTTCAAACATAAAATTGCTTGTTTTCTGTTTACATTTTGTAGTTTTATAAATTTGTAAATCCTCCATTCTTTTTTTAAGTAATTAACACTAGTATTTACTTTGGTTGGAACAATATATTAAAGTTCGTTGCAGAAAAAACCTAAATACATTGTATTAATTTTCTTACAGTTGAAACACGTTTTAAACTAGATTAATTCACGTTGCCAAAAAGATTAAAAATAAAAGATTAGTTTACCACTAAAGAATTTCAAAGTGAATAAATAAACAAAACTCGTGCACAATAGCAATGAGCTGACAATTATTTGACTTGAAAATAATGTATTGAAAATCGACTGTAATTATTGGCAAAATTTTCATAACTCAAAATTAGGGATGGCAATAGGGCGGATTGGGATGCACCCTCCATTTTTGTCCTCATTGTTTGTTTTGGAGAATTGGGGGTTGGGATGCACCCTCCATTTTTGTCCCCATTCTTTGTTTTGGAGAATTGGGGTTAGAGAATCTCCGTTTGGGATCGGGTCTTTGTGGGGAAAATTTTTCATTTTTCATTTTATTTTAATTATTGTTTTAATTAAAATCAATTAAAATTTGGTATTTATATTGAAATTGTAAATATTTTAGTAAAAAATTTAGTATTATTATTGTTTTATTTATTTAAATGAATAGTTAAAAAATATTTTAGCTTTTTTTTTTTGTAAATTTAATAAAAAAAATAAAGTTATTATATTATGAAATGAAATTTAAGAAAATTTAAGCTACTGTTTTTTATAAATATAAAATAAATAAATAAATATATTAAAATTAGGGCTCTTTTCAAATATAGAAAAATGAGACACTAATTTACAAATATAGAAAAATTTTACAAACTATCAGTACTGCGATAATTCATTTGCATGAGCGATAGAAAACGATAGAATACCAAAAAAAATTTATATTTGTAAATAGTTTGATATTTTTTTGTGTTTATAGTAATTTCCCTTAAAATAAGTAAAAAAAATATTCGAGGCAGGGTCGGGGTGGGAACTCTCTCCGTCCCCAATCGGAGACCTGTTTTGTAACCCCGGTTTGACCCCATTCCCGGTCAAATCGGGGATTCTCCGCTCAGATCAAAGCGGGAATCCAACCGTGGGGATTTTTGCCAATAAAAAGAAGTGATCTATCATCTTTTAGCATATTGAATGATGATTATTGATTTCTAATATTTTAGTTTCGAATGATTATGATGTTCTGTTTTCATTAAATTTATGCTATTACGAATTCAATTTTTTTTAATTATACGTGTATATTTTGTTTTTGTAATAATTATGATATTATGAGTTAGTTTGTGTATACTATATCAATGATTTAGAATTTTTTTGTTCATAAGAATAATTGATGTAAACTAAGATTTATAAGATAGAAGTGATTGGACAGATAGTCAAAACGAAATGACATTTTTAAAAAACAACCAACACAACCTTTAAATATTACAGTTATATTGTTACAATATAACTTGTAAGATTATTACAATTATATTCTTAAATAGTACAAAATGCACAAACCACTCTAAATTAAAAAAAAGTTATAGTGATTGAACACTAAAACTATAGAATAGTTACAATATAATTTTTTTTTTCATTTTTGCAAAATTTTATTACTATAAAAATTAACCATTAAAATTTTGGTTTCCAAATCGTTGTGTCGACATCACGATTAAAAAATAAAAATAATAATAATAATAATAATAAAATGAGGTACAAAAATTAGGATTTTGAAATTTGATGATAACTATAGAGTTGAACTATAAGGTATATCATTAGTGGAGAAAAAGCTTCCTCTCGTCTCGTCTTTTCAACGCTTTCATCTTTTAATCCTTCGTGGATTTATGGATGTCTTAGCTTAGCATTTTTTTCCGTTTTGTTTTCTCAATCCATTTGTAACTGAAATTATAAACATGTTTTTTTTTATAATTGTTTTAAATAGTAAAAGTATTGAAAATATTTTTAAATATCTATCACCAACACTAATAGATGTCTACTACTGTCTATGATTGATAGATAGTGACATTTTACTATATTTATAAATAAATTGGCTCATTTTACTATACTTGAAAATAGTCTCTTTTCTGAAAAAATATCAATTTATACCTCTAAATTTTAGGAGTTGTATTAAAGAAAAATAGCAAAAAAATATATATTAATAGACTTCTATCAACGTCTATCACAAGGATGTCCCACAACCTCTTAGCCCTTTGTCTCTTTTTGGATGTTCTCACTACCACTAGGCAAATCCATAGAATACAATGTATATTGATACACTGATGAAGATTTATGATTTAAATTAATACAATTATTACCCATAATTGTAGAGTTGTTTTCATATATTGTAGCAAAATGAGTCAACATAATTATAAATATAGATGGTGGAAGTATTTTCAAATATAGAAAAAAAATAAAACAATTTTTTTTTTCAAATTGATAGACAATAATATAGACTACTTTTTGCCATTTTGTTATATTTATAAATAAATTGGCTCATTTTAATATATATGGAAAAAGCCCTACAAATTCATAGTTTTTTTTTTTTTTTTAACAGTTAGAAAGAAAATAAGTATTAAATAATAATAATAAAATAAAATAGAAGTGATCCATCCTTCTTTTGGGATATAGGTCGGAGGATGTTTCTGATTTGTTTTGTTCTTTTTTCTAAAATATTTTATTATGTAAAAATTTACAAGATTACATTTTATATATATATATAAAATGTAATCCATTTATAAGATCACATTTTATAAAGGTAAAAATTGATGTCTTGCTTATTTATAATTAATATCAATATCATGATAGGATTAAAATGATTAATAAGGGATATGCATCTATGAATGATAAATGTAAAATGGCCTTTTTGTTATTGACAAAGAAAAAAAAAGTTTGTTAGTGATAGATTGTTAAAAAATAAAAAATTTGTGATATTTGTAAATTATTTATTTATATGACATATTTGCAAATAAGACGAATAATTTTGCTACCGATTATTCAAAAAATAATAATATAGTGCAAAGATAAAATTAAAATGTTCAACCCCATAATTTCTAAACATTAAAATTGAAATATTATTGCATAAACGTACTTCTAACTTCTATATTTTTTTTTTTCAAAGTATCACATATAATAATAATAACCAGGGCGGGGGTGGGGAATCGAGGCTGAAGATAGAAACACCGTCTTCATTTAGCCAATGAGGAGAAGTTTCTACCTCCCCCTCTCCCATTCCTTGCACATTCAAGGTGGATCCCCATGAGTTAAATGGACATTTTAGTTCAATATTCAATTTATATCTATTACATTTATGGTGGAAAATTTCCATCAACATCTCGAAATTTCGGTAGAAAAATTTTATTTTTCTCCCAATTTCAACAAAATTTCAAAATTTTGATTGAAACTTTGAGAAATTTTTTTATTTTATTCCACTCCCCCCCCCCCCCCCCCCCCCCAATTTTGACGAAATTTCAACAAATCTCAAAATTTATATTAGCTAGTTCAAGCCTTTCAATTTTATGGTCTTGATTACACACAATTGTATAGTTTCATATGCTAATGTCATTATTAAATAATGATGAAACATTTTTAATGTGCAACTTTTCCTAATTTCTAACTTTTCTAACTTTTCAACTTTATTTCCAATTTAAAACTTTCATTTCTAAAGAAATTGAAATTAGAAAAACTATAATAAAGAACTTATATTTATTTTTAATTTCATTCAAACTTTTTTCATTAAATTTTCAATCATTTCACCTCAAATTGAATTGATATGATCTTTTTTTCTTTTACCATCCAAAACTTTCATTTTCAAATCATTTCACCTCAAAATATTTCTAAACTTTATATTATTGTATAATTATTTTTTCATTTTTTGTTTAAATTTCCACTCACATCGACTTTTACATACATTTACGATATACATCTAAATGTTGTCTTACTTTATAGAAATAATGATTAAAAACGGTCAATTACAGTCTAAATAAGCAACAATCAAAATTTCATTAACTAATTATAACAATTTCCATAAGTTTCCATAAAGTTTTTCAAAATTTTCATCGATGTTTCCATAAAATCAGGACCTCGATAGTTTCATCGACATCGATATTTTCAACCTAGATTAAATTGGTTAATTCTTAAATTTATTGAATATATATTAAATACAAAATTATAAGTGAGGTAAAAAGCAAACCATTCGATTACCTTATCAGATGTCTCATCAACAAGAGTTGACCTCTAATCCATAACCAAAAGCAAGCAAGAAAAAAACAAGACAAGACAAAACAAAACCTTCTTCCTTCAATTGACCAACTCATACAAGAAACTGAAATCTCTCTCTCTCTCTGTTCTTTCTGTGTGCATGTGGAATGTGAATTAAGGTTCTTTTGAAGGTTGAAGATGGAACCTGAGGAAATATGGAAATGGATTCAGGAAGAAAGAAGGAGGCCGCCACCCACCAAATCACTCTACTCCAAATTTGCATTTCAGTCCCTTCATTCTGATAAAATTTCTTCTAGGTCCCTACTATAGTGTCTATTCTCTAACTCTATTAAATTGAAATGAAGAAGATGGTGATATGATGGTAAAGGAGTATAATGACAGAGAAGAAAGAAAGAACTTTTGAACTAATTTATCGGAAAAGGGGTTTGATTATTGTTCAACAGACATAGCCAAAGCCAATGGACATAGAAAACGTTATGTCTAAATATCATTATTATAAGCAGCAGACCAAAAGCCTTTTCTCTTTCATCCTTGTGCTCTAGCCACTCTCCTCCAGTGTTCTACCCTCCCTTTCGTTTACAAATTACTATTATAGTTTTTATTTCAAACATATTTTTATTTTATTACATTTGGAAAAGAAAAAAAATCCCCAAAAACATAAACAGGGTCTAAGAAATTAAATTATTTATTTAAGATGCTTAAATTATTTCTAGAAAATAAATAAATATTTTGAAAAATTGTAACATGTTGCAGCCACCAGCCAGAAAAACCAGAATGTCCCCCACAAACACAAGCACACCCACTCACCACCCACAAAGGAAAGAGAGAGAAAGAAGATGTTTTTTTAATCTAAGTCCACAAAGTTCAATCTCTTTCTCTTCCATTCCTTCATAAAAACAATCCCAGCACACATCTCTCTTATAGGATATAGCTTTAAATATTGAGTGAAAATCTAATCATCATAGTGATTGCGGCCCTCCACAAAGCAAAAGATGAGCGAATAATACCATTTCTAGTCTCACATTTCATCATTTCTACCACCGACTTTATCCCTATAAAATATCAAATCCCACCAGTAATTACATTAATCTCTCCCTTTCTCTTTCAGCTACTTCTGCACTAGCTCACTTTTCAACCAATTCTAGCTCAAACCTATCCCACTAAATTTTCTTATATGTTTTTTTTCCCCTCCCCTTTATGAAACAGGAAGAAGAAATGTAAGGCAGTAAAGGATGATATGATGATAGAAGGTAACCTTACAAGTCATTTCCACTGTAGTATTGTTTTTCGGCTTGATATGGTTTTCTTCAGAGCTGTGTTCCTTCTCCTGTTTCAGTATCTGGTTTTGAATTCTGGGACTCCAGTTATTATAGGTCACCACTACCCTCCTCATAAGTCCTTGCTCACTGATAAAGCAGCCCTCCTTGCCTTCAGGAAGTGCATCATACATGACCCCACTCCCACTCTAGCTAACTGGATTGAGGCTGTTGATGTATGCAACTTCACTGGTGTTGCTTGTGACCGACACCGTCATCGGGTATCGAAGATCAGTTTGATTGGTGTTGGACTTGTGGGAAAGATTCCACCCTTCCTCTCCAATCTCACGGGTCTTCGAATTCTGGAAATTGTTAACAATTATCTTTTTGGGGAAATTCCTTCTGAACTTTTTTCTCTTCGAAATCTTCACCGCCTTCTCCTCGACAGCAACAGTTTGGAAGGTCCCATACCAACTTCCCTTGCTAGTTTGTCTAGGCTTACTGTTATAAGTCTTAGGGAGAACAAGCTAAATGGCAAAGTTCCTCCTTCTCTCTTTTCTAATTGCACGTCGTTGCTTAATGTAGACCTTTCCAACAACTTCCTAACAGGAAGAATTCCAGAAGAAATTGGAAATTGTCCAAAGCTGTGGAATCTCAATCTGTACAACAACCAGTTCAGTGGAGATCTTCCTCTTTCTTTAAGAAACACTTCGCTCTATAACTTGGATGTCGAATATAATCATCTTTCGGGCGAACTGCCTGCAGTGCTTGTAGAAAACCTGCCTTCACTTAGCTTCCTTCATTTATCAAATAATGATATGGTAAGCCACGATGGAAATACCAATCTTGAACCGTTCATTACTTCTCTTAGAAACTGCAGTAGTCTAGAGGAGCTTGAATTGGCTGGGATGGGGCTTGGAGGGAGGCTGCCCAATTCTATTGGTCATCTGGGTGTCAATTTTTCAGTTCTGTCTTTGCAGGAAAACCAGATATTTGGATCAATTCCTCCAAGTTTAGCCAAGCTTTCCAAACTTGCAGGGTTGAATTTGACATCAAATCTACTAAACGGAACAATTCCTGCAGAGATAAGCAGGTTGTCAAAATTGGAGCAGCTTTTCTTATCACACAACCTCTTCACTTCAGATATTCCAGAAGCATTAGGCGAGTTGCCACATCTTGGATTGTTGGATCTATCTCACAACCAACTTTCAGGAGAAATCCCAGAAAGTATTGGAAATCTGACTCAGATGAACTATTTGTTTCTCAACCACAACCTCTTGTCTGGAACAATACCTTCAGCATTGGTAAAGTGCACAGGTCTACAAAAGCTGGACTTATCTTTCAACATGTTATCAGGAAGCATTCCTCGAGAGATCTTAGGCTTGCAAGAGATAAGAATTTTTATCAACCTTTCTCATAATAATTTTCAAGGAAACTTGCCCATTGAGCTTAGTAAGCTGAAAAATGTTCAAGAGATGGACCTTTCATCCAATAACCTCACTGGAAGCATCTTCCCTCAGATATCAAGTTGCATTGCACTGAGGTTGATAAATTTTTCAAATAATTCCCTCCAAGGTCATCTTCCAGATTCCCTAGGTGAACTCGAGAACCTTGAATCATTTGACATTTCAAAAAACCAATTGTCAGGCATGATTCCAACCAGTCTAGGTAAGCTCCAATCTCTCACTTACCTGAATCTTTCATTCAATAACTTCCAAGGAATGATTCCAAGAGAGGGATTTTTCAAATCATCCACATCTCTGTCATTTTTGAACAATCCACTCCTTTGTGGGACAATTCCTGGAATACCAGCCTGTCCTGGCAAGAGAAATCGGTTTCAGTCACCTGTATTCTTGACTATATTCATTTTAATCATATGCATATCATCTTTCTTATCAACAATATGCTGTGGGATTGCTTGTCAACGTCTAAAAGCAATTATTTCAGCACGAAATAGTGAGTCATCGAGGAGATCAAAGATGCCAGATTTTATGCACAATTTTCCAAGAATAACAAGCAGGCAACTATCAGAAGCCACTGGAGGTTTTGATGAACAGAGACTTATTGGTTCGGGCAGCTATGGACAAGTCTATAGAGGCGTCCTTCCAGATGGAACAACAGTAGCTATTAAGGTTCTGCATACACAATCTGAAAATTCCACAAAGAGTTTTAACAGGGAATGCGAAGTTTTGAAGCGAATTCGCCACAGAAACCTTATCAGAATTATAACAGCTTGTAGTCTTCCGGATTTTAAAGCTCTAGTTCTACCATATATGGCAAATGGAAGCTTGGATAACCATCTATATCCACATTCACCTACCAGCTCGGCTCCAGGTTCTTCAGAATTAAACCTTATTGAGAGGGTGAATATATGCAGTGATATAGCGGAAGGAATGGCATACCTGCATCATCATTCTCCAGTCAGAGTCATACACTGTGATTTAAAGCCAAGCAATGTACTTCTAAAAGATGACATGACAGCCCTTGTTTCTGACTTTGGTATCTCAAGGTTAATGACCCCTGGAATGGGAAGCGGTGCAACTGTTGAAAACATGGGAAAGTCAACTGCAAACATGTTAACTGGATCAATTGGATATATTGCACCAGGTATAATTCTCTGCTTTTAAAAATCCAAGAATTTCACTTTCAATTCACCTACATACCAAGCAAATGTAAAAAATTAGGATTAGGAGTGTCAAGTGAGTTATAGCAGAGTCGAGGAAAGCTTCTCCACCTCCATCTCCATATCTATCGGCTATATCTCCGCTAAGATGCCTATAAAACAAAAAGGGAGCGAAAGGGACCTAATAGGAGTTCACCCAATTCAATTGCATCATATCTAGAGTTCTAACTTAAGTTAAGACCCTCTCCTTCATACCATGATAAGTTATCAATATCACTAGGCCTAAAAGCTTGAGGATGATAAGCTATAAAGCTATTACAAATTGAATCATTGAATATATTCCCAACGATTTTAAATGAGAGAGAGAGAGAGAGAGAGAGAGAGAGCAAAACAACCATCCATTGTTTTTCCCTTTTTCATCTAGGACTTTTATCAAACATGTTAAGTGCATCAATTAAATTACGCCTATTCTTGGTGCAGAATACGGATTTGGTTCTACAGCCTCCATGAAAGGAGACGTTTACAGCTTCGGCGTGCTAGTTCTAGAGATGGTAACAAGAAAAAGGCCAATAGACGACATGTTTGTTGAAGGGCTAAGTTTACATAAGTGGGTGAAGAGTCATTACTATGGCAGAGTAGAAAAAGTAGTGGATTATTCTCTACAGAGAGCTTCGAGAGATGAATCACCTGAAATGAAGAAAATGTGGGAAGTGGCAATCCGAGAGCTAATCGAATTGGGTTTGCTCTGCACTCAAGAATCTCCATCCACAAGACCCACAATGCTGGATGCTGCTGATGACTTGGATCGATTGAAGAGATACCTTAATGGTGGCGACACCACAACAACATTTGCTTCATCACTTGGAATTTCGTCCTCCACTCTTGGCGATGACTCCAATTACTCCCCACAAATCGCCGTTGACAGAAACATCTAAAAATGCCCAATTCCACCGTATAGCCTTTTGACTTCTCAAAATCCCCATTTGCTCCACTCGGTAATTGGGGTTTGACAATGATCGAAATCGCGATTGTGGGGTTCAAAGCTTCTGCGGCGCCCAATTGAATGGAGATTTTGTGTATGTGGCGTGCATCGTTGGCCACTCGATCCATGGTTGTTGACGTGATTGAGGTTTTGGAAGAAATTGGAGGAACTTCATTCATAACGCCATGTTTGAAAAACAAAGACGGATGATTGAAACTATGAAACATTTTGATTTTTTGATCCGAATTCGTTGAATTTTGCCTGTTGGTTGTCTTCTTGCATAAACCAATCAGAGGAAGAAATAATAATGGGAATTGTGAAAAATGGCATTATGAGTTTCTATGATTGAGAATTGAGAAGCAAAGCAAGGGAATGATTTCATTTTTCCACTCCTCTAAACCATAATAAGTTCATCCTCACAAAGTGAAATTGTGCACTCACTCTATATTCTTGCTATTCACTGGTTTTCAATTCTCTCTTCCTTATTTTGTGATTTATTGATGTAATTCTCGTTATTCAATACTTGCTACTCTTGTCTATACACAGTAGCGATCTAGAAAATTCATAAAAAAAAAAAAAAAAATAAATAAATAAATAAAAAGAAAACTACAAAGAGTTGAATTTGGGTCTAAAAGAGGCTAAGAGACACTTAGAAAAAATTTCATAAATATAAAAAATGTCAAACTATTTCAGAAAATAGTAAAGAAAATAGTAAAAAAAACATTGATAGACTTCTATCATTTCTATCACTGATCGACCTGAGTAGATTTTTATCCGCGTCTATCACAACTAACTAAAAATTTTGCTATTTTGGATAAATAGTTTCCCTTATTTTTCTATTTTTAAAATTTTCCCTTAAAATTATTTATATTTTGTTAGTTTTTTTTATATATATTACAAAGAGTTGAGGGAGTTCTGCCTATACTAAATCCACCGATGTCTGTATATTTAATGGAATGACCACTCAAAACAATATATAAAAAGAAAAAGAAAATGAAATTCAATGAATAACAAAAGTTAACAAAAGCAAAGCTTTTGAGTATTAACATATAAACACAATGAAACGATTTTTAATTTCACTTAGGTAAAAGATCATAAAACTTATGGTTTAAAAAGGTATGTCAAAGGGCTTCACTTGGGCCTTGTTAAAAGGTATGTCAGTCTTCTTTCCCAAAAATTTAAAAATTTTATATTGACTAACAATTTTGTTTTGTTTGTTTATAGTTAAAATTTGAAAAACAAAAGTACATTAAAAAAGATAATAAAAAAACGTTATACTCAATTACGTTATGTACCAAAATGATTAAAAAAAAAAACTATTCTAATTATGTTTGAGAACTCCTATTTGAACCTCACAACAATAATAAGAATAATTGTCAATAACGAATTGATAAATAACTTAATTGGAAAGATGATCGATGATAAAGAAGAAAAAGAAATTGTTCCTATCCTTAAGATTTTGAATCCTCTACAATTTAATTGATATATCAATCTAGATTGAAAGTTCTAAAACATGCATTCTAACTACAAGAATAAAAAGAAGGTAAAAAACTAAAGTTTAAGAGAAATTTAAACTCGATGAGAAATCTTCATTCAACTTGTTCTTCAAGTAAGAAAAATACAATCATATTTATACTGAATGAAAAGACGTCATGAAATGACACATCATTTCACCTAAGTAGTCTAAATTCAGCCCATAACCCTTCAAGTTTATACATGAACTTTTAATAAATGCAAATACATGAAATAAATAGTTACATAATTTATTAAAGATGAGAATGAATTTGGATTTCCAAATTTAATACGTCTATTGGATGGACATGTGACTTTTGAAGCTTGAAATGATACAAACTTCTCACTATGGGTAAGAACCATAACTTAAAAATAAATATTTCGTCTGGTAATCTTTTAGTTCTAACTCTTTAATTACCACTCATTTTCTTATAAAAGGTCTTAAAAGAACATTTTGGAGCATTTGTGTAGAAAGTACAAATGATAAAGTAAGTTAGTGGCAAAGAGAAAAGCCCTTAAATATCAATAATATAGATGTAAATGATAGCACAATAGAAAATTCATCTAGAGTTTGATGATGATGTTTCTATAAGTAGGTTGTCTCAAAAGACATCACCGAAGGAGGCATATTCGTTTGTTTCTAAGTGTGGCAAGAAGAAGTTACTTCGAACAATTCATGAATGATCAACTGAGACTTGGTTTATAAATGGATCATAAACATATTGTTCATTTGAGAATCGATGGTATTTAAGGTGCAAGATCTAATTACAGGGGTAAAATATACATTTGACCTAACCGTAATTACGAACAACTCGTGAATGATCGACTTGCTTGTAATGATTATATCCATAGGCACAACTTGTTCTATAGTGGAGTACCCTATAGTTAATGAATGAAAATTGATTAGTTAATCAATTTTGGGTTTTATTGAAGCTTATAATATTTAGGTCCATAATGTCCACTTACTAACTTATACAAATAATTAGGAATCAACTTTATTGAAAGAAAATTTGAAACAATCAAATTAGTATTTGATATATTAAATGAAGGAAAAACATATTTATTGTATTTGATGCATTAAATATCAAATCAAATTATTGATGTATTAAGATAGCTTAGATAAAATTATATATATTTAATTTGAATAAGATTCAAATAAGCAAATATATATTAGGAGAATTTGATAATAATATTGGATATTAAAATATATTTTTTAATCTGGGCAAATTTTGCCCTCGTTCATTATAGATAAGACCTTGGGATGTGTTTTGCCCAAAGAATTGGGAAGTAAGAGTTGTGAACTCCACTTCTTATTTGGCCCAAGAAATTGGTGGGTTCTACTATTAAAAAACATCTATTTTATTTCTTATCAACTCTTTACACTATGAGCCCCAAAAGTTCACAACTCCATCGACTTTATAACTTCTTACTCCTTACTATTCCACTCTTTACCCCCAACACCTCTTAGGGTTTTGTTGTAAGATTAATGATGCTCATCAAAACCTTAGAACTGTAGAGAAAATCAGTTCTCTATAAAATTATTCAAACTCCCTTTCCCTTTCCCTTTTCCCTTCTCTTTCAAAGAGGCTCACACAAGTCTTGATCTCTTGTCAGAATCATAGCAAGGAAGATCTTGTGGTCGAGATGGAGATTCAACTTCGTAGAGCTAGAGCGCAAGAAAATAAAGCTCCGCCAACATGTTCTCTATAATATTTGAAATATGAAAATGCTTAACATTCCTTGTTTTTTTTTTTTTTAATTTATTCTAAATGAAATCAAAGTAGATCCAATGATTCCGTCGCGGAACGAAGAGTTCATTCTCTTCAACTAGTAGCCAAACTTGGTTAAAGTCTTTACTAAGAATTTAAATACAACAAGTTTTGCCACAAGTTTTCCACTAATCCAACAATGTGTAAACAATCTTCATAACTTCGAGTTCATACAAGACTTAATAAAAAAATAATATTCATTTTAAAGTTCAACTCAATACATCAATGTCAACAACAATAACAATATTCATGAGATGATAAGGTATACCAACTTCTTCAGGCTCACAATCTTCTCAACTCACTAAATTTAGAACTCTTAACAAATTGTTGCATCTACATTTCATGACTTTTTTTTTTCTTAGTTGTTGAATCACGACCATCAAATAAAGAATATCAATAACACTTCATAAGAGTTGTCATGATTAAGTTTTCAATGATATTATAATACAGTCAATAACAAACAAGTATTGGCAATTATAAACTACCATAGTCAAGTCTACCATGACCAAGTTATCATTGTCGTCATAAATGACTCAAGAATTTGATATTTCTGTGTGTGTGTGTGTGTATATATATATATATATTAGTGGGAGAGAACTTTGTCAATAAAACATTGATATTGACATTTTCGCATTGTGACAAAAATGTTAATAATGTTTTAAATCAACAAATGTCAAAAGATGACACCTAATTATATAGGCACAAAGTTTGGTTGATGACGGTATTGCATTGTCAAATAATAAATTGCATGATCTAATGAGAATTTTGATAAATACTTACCAGAATGAAAAATTATTTGTTTGATGGCTGTCATTACAGATGTATTTTTAAAATGTTACTCCAAAATTTTGACACAAAATAAGTTTAAAAAAATAAATATTAGTTACTTTTTTACTAGTATATATAGAGATATATACTTATTAAAGCAGGTAGCTCAGGCTATATCTCAGCTATTTCGAACTCCCTCTTGAAAGTTGTTGGAAACTTAATTGATTGAACCCTAATTTTTGGTAGGAAATTAGTTTAGAAAATGAGAGTAAGCTCCCTGGGTCAACTAATTTTTGCCCTTTGGCCCTTCGGTTGTGGAGAGCCTCCCGAGTTACTAGTCATAGTCCCCTACAGATGCAAACTCTTGAAAAAGCCATTCTGATGCTTCCTTGAATGAGTCGAAAAGGGTTGATGGTGTCGGGTGGGTGGTTTGTGACTCTGAAAGATCTCTTAGAGATGTTTGGAATATTGACATGACTTGAGTTGAGTTTTTAAATCAACTCAATGTTTGGATTACCAATATTATAAGTTGGTGTTAAATAATTAAGTCAACTCCACTAATTTTTACAATGTTTATTATTGAAGTTTGTACATTTATCGAGAAAAAAACACAATCTTTTCATATTTTCCTCTTCCCTTCTCTCCCTCCCTCTAATATTTCCAATTACTCCACCTGTCAGCCACCACCGATGACCAACTCTGGCAACATGCTTTGATGACCACCTCTGGTGGCTAACTCCAACGACCAACTTCAATGATCACCTTTAGTGATCACCAACTCCACCGGTCATCTCCAAAGATTAACTCTAACGACCAATTCAATCGATCATTTACTTTAAAAAAAGGAAAAAAAAACTTAGTTGGCGAAAGTGCTTTTAAGTATAAAATTGAAATTATTAGTTCATAGTGTCTAATAGTCATCTTATATAGTAGTTTATACCTTCATGGTTTTACTTTTGGTTTCATCCAAAATGCCTTATATCATTTGTGATAATTGTTATCCCTTATATACCTATGATCATCCTCTTATCTAGTTGATGTGGGGTTTTGATCACATTCCCAACACCAAAACATACATGCATAATAAACTCTAACCTACAATTTGACATACGATGTCATAAAAAATCTTAAACTCATTGATGACCCTTTTGTTGTGCGCAAATAACACCCACACATTCTACTAATGTGAAAGTATATAATACTTTTGTTGTTTGTATGAAATAAGAGTATTTTGCCTACCTCAAGTATAATGGTTACATGTAAAATATTGTAAAATATATATATATATATATGAAGGTTTAAGTTTGACATCTCAATTAAGTGTTAAAAAATTGAAAAAATATATGAGCAATTGAAGGTTAAACAAAAAATTAAACAAACAAAAATAACTATAAAAAAAACATACTTTTTTAGATTATAAAAAATTACAAAAATACTCCTGACTTAATAACTCAACATAGTACCCCGAGGTTGTTTTTTGAGCCTTCCATATGGAAGTTAATTATATTTGGTTTTTTGGTGCCCATGTGGAGGTTTCCTCCATCTGCTTACGGAGGTAAGCAGTTGTAATAACTTTGCGATTTAACATATTTAATTTATTCTTAAAAGAAAAGTTTTTTTAGTACAGTGGAGGTGGAAGATTCAAACCCACAAACCTTGGTTATTAGCACATATTTATATAAGTTGAGCTAAGTTCATTTTGACAAAAAAAAAATGTTAGAACTTTTATTTTCCAAGATTTGTAACTGTTGTTGGTGAAATTGGACTTGACAGAATATGTCAAAGCTAGTAAAAGATGTTAGATTTAGGCTCAATTAAGGCTAAGGCCAACTAATCATACTGATCCAATTAGATCTAAAACTTGCGTTTGGTAAGAAAAACAAATCTCATCCTAAATGAGGATAATGTAAACTTTAGGTCATTCTTCCTATAAATACATTATTATAATTTCATATGGAATCTAGAACTTGAACTTCTGACTTCTTCTCTCCTATTATATAGTTCTTCATCCTTAACTTTGGTATCATAACATTTTTTCCTTATTTTGCAGGTCTTCTGTTCTCTAAATTACAAATTCAATGTTGTTGTCACATGAAAGTTAATTACATTTTTTTCTGTCTGAATTTTAGCATCAATCATACCAACAAAAAAAAATAAAACGGCACATGAACCATAATCATGCAAAAGTTATGTTAAAATTAATTATATCACATAAACTAAAAAAATATTTCTTAAATTCTTTTTAAGATTTGTTTAGATCTTTGAAGGAAGAAAGAATAGCAAAGAGAATATGTGAAAAAGAATGAAGTTTAAAATATAATTAATGAGGATATAAGAGAACATTGTTGAAATAAAAAAATATATATTTAATAAGATTACCATAATATAATGAGACTGCTATAACGTGTGTGACTGACTATAAATAATTGTTGAATATAAATTAAAAAAATTTATATGTCTTCTAATAACCACTATATATATATATATATATATATATATATATATATTTTGCAACTATACATCCAATAGTGATGCAAATTTATTGTGAACGCACACTTAATTTGTTATTATTATTATTTTTTTGGTTGAAATGATGAGTGGTGATCAAGAACAAGTAGGCATCAGATTCTTGGCACAGCCCACAACATTTTGGATCTCTCAATAAGTGGTTTAGCTGTTGTTCTATTTTACCCTTTTTCCTTTATTCCACCTTTCACTTTATTTCTTCATTTATAAAACTGGTTTGACAATCACCAATGGTTTTCTTTAGCAGTATAAAATCACAAGCAATATATATATTCCATTCATTTTAATAAGTCTGTTCAACTTTAATTTCTACACATGTTTTTATATAGCTAAGATTGTTCTATATATAATTTATCGGGAAAATGTGTGAATTTAAAAGATACATGTGAATTCGCCTACTTTTAAATAGGAAAACTATAGAGAATTTCTTAAACTTTTTTAAAGTTGTAAATATACTCTTCTTCAACTTGTAGATTGTTTATTAAATTTCACCACTATTCGAGTCAATGTGGCCAAAAAAAAAAAGTATAAAAACACGTGGTGCAAAATTAACTGTAAACATATAATTTTATATCATTAATTTAAAAAATGAAGATCTTTCAAAACATTTTCTTAGAATTTAGAAAGACTTGAAATGAGTCCTAAAGTAAGCTAGTTTGAAACCTTTTAAGATATATAGTATCCTTATATGAGTTAGATAAAAAATAAATAATATCGTATACTTTTAGAGATAAGAAAGAGGTCCATTGTTCTCAACAAGTAGTCTAAAGCTTAGACTTTGACGTTTTTTTTGTGTGTGTGTCAAGAATAGCTAGTCATACCCTAAATTTAACCACAAAAATGGAATCTTAGTGTCAAACATAATTAAAGTACTTAGCTTTAGAAACTACAAATTCAACACAATTGAATCCAAGACCATGTGAGATTATCAACATTAGTCTAGAAGAAAATTGATATTAGAATAATTTGAACATAAAATTTTGATTTTGATACCATATTAAATCATTATTAAACCTAATTTTACCAATCAAGTTGTAATTTATTGGAGTTTCTTAAATTTGAACAAATAAGTTCAAAAACCTAGCTCAAACCCTAAGAGGGCGTTTAGGTCCCCAACTTGTTTTAGGTAGAGTGGACTATTAAAGCACACTCAATGTTTGGACTTCCTATTCTAATAATTGAAGTTTCCAATTATTATAACTTACACTTTAGCAACAGTAAAACTATTTGAAAACTTTTCTTTGTCTATCGTGTTTACAATTTTGTATCATCCTCTCTCATCATTTATAATCTCGACTAAAATAGTTTGTACCCTAAACACAAACTATTATAACTAAAACTAAAATAGTATCACCTCAAGCACAGATTATTATAACTCACCAGCTATAATAATAATTGACTATAACAACCAACTCAACTCCAAACAGTCCCTACAGCCTGTTTGGTTGGCAATTCGAATTCTGTTTTTATGTTTGTGGATTCACTCAATTCAACAAATGTGTGTTAATTCTGTTTCTGAAAAACTGTTTTCGAATTCTATGATCTAAATCAAGCAAATTTTGAAAATGACATTTTTATGTTTTCATTGGATCCGAATTTTGAATTTTAAAATTTAAAATGCATAATTATATTAAATAAAGACAAAAACATTTAGAAATAGCGTATGACACGTTATAAACTCTCAATTTATTTTTTAAGAATTAAAATATGTATTATGTAATGTATTATAAATTATATAATATTACAAAATAATAATTATACATACTTTTTTAGGTTGTTTTCAAATATAGGAAAATGAGCCAAACTATTTACAAATATATAAAAAATTTATTATCTATCAGCGATAAACCGCGATAGAAAATGCGATAGAAGTCTATCGTTTTCTATCGCTCAAGCGATAGAATTCTATCACGGTCTATCAATCAAGCGATAGAATTCTATCACGGTCTATCGCTGATAGACAGTGAAATTTTTCTATATTTATAAATAGTTTGATATTTTTTCTGTTTATAATATCTAATTTTTTTTAACATAAATCATATGTTCATAAATAAATTAATAATAGTTTATTGTCAATCAATATTTAATGGATAACTACAACTAGTTTTATAATTTATAAATATAATATCATTCACAAGTTAAACAATTGTTTAAATTAGAATTCATTTTTATATCTTAAAACATGAAATACAGCACTATTTTCAGATTTTACCCAGAATTCACCCCCACGTGAAGAAGAAGAAGAAAAAAAAAAAAAAAAAAAAAAAAAGTAATTAAAAGTGTGAGAAACACCCCCTACTTCACCATTTGGGCCCTTTACACGAAAGAGCAAAAGCATATACAACTCACAAAAGAATAGGGGAAAGAATATAATATATATATCAATCTAATCCCACTGTTAAGAAACAAGAAAGGAATTTATACTAGCACTCACACCCTCAAAAGCTGTTCCATTATATTCAATTAGAGAGACAAGAGAATATAATATAATAAAAAATTAATTTAATTTTGTTAATTACATGAAAACTAAAATAGAAGCATAAATATTCGATCCCCCTCTTTACATAAGCTAGGAGGTTAGGTCCTGTCTATAAGAAGGTAGTGGTGAGAGCTATGGCTATGGCTATGGCTATGGCTATGGCTATCCCCTAGTGATCAAGAAAAAAGGTTTATAGGCCCAAGACAATATCATATATAGATCATGGGAGTATATGCATTTGCATGGCGATGCCTCCTAATTTCCCTCTTATTAATCCTTCAAACTGTTTGGATTTCATCCCTTTCCAATGCTTCTAATTCTTTTCGATATCAATCTCTTTCCAATTCCAACCAGTCATTCAACTCTCATCTCCCTCCTCTTCAAGCCCATCATCGTCATCAACTACTTTTAGGTGAGATTATTCAAACCTACCTTCCTTCTTTTTCTTTTTTCTTTTTATTGGTTTCTATGTTTTGTGACGAAAAGTACATCATTGTTGTCTCTGTTTAGAAATAGAGAGTGAAGAAGAAACAGAATATCTTAATTTATTGCTCATATTTTTTTTTAAGTTAAAACATCATTTTGGTTTGTTATTTTAATTTTATTTTTCATTGTTCCATCTTAAAATTTAGTTCCTACAATAAATTTATTGTTTTTTTTTACCAAAAAAGTTAGATTTTATTAACATTTTCTAGTCTTATTTGAATATTATTATTGTTATTATTTGACTAATTCTAAATTTAATTTGAAGGAGTAAACTTTAGATTCAATCAAAGTATAAGGAATTAAAATTAGAAAAATTAAAAGTATTGAACTAAAGTTATATGTAATTCAAAGAGTTAAAATAGTATTTTTTTTTTTTTCTTTTTAACCTATTTTCTTAACGTATATAGAATGTAAAATCCCTTTTTTAAAAAAACATTTATGACTTTGGTCGTATTAAAAATTGATGACTTTGGTCGTATTGCTATAATAATGTTTTTTCCTTGTTGGGTCAAAAACATTTTTTAGGGAGTGGGACAAAATTTTACAAATTCATTAAATTTTGGTTTGATAGATATTTAAAGATAGTTTTCAAATATAAAAAAATGAGTCAAATTATTTACAAATATAGATAATTTTACTGATAGACCGCGATAGAATTCTATTGTTTGAGCGATAGACTTCTATCGCTAATAGACAGTAAAAGTTTTCTATATTTATAAATAATTTGATTTTTTTTTCAATATAGTAATTTTTTAATATTTAATTGTTTTTTTTTTCAGAAAGTTTTGAAAAAAATAAAATGATTTCAATTTTTTTTTTTTTTTTAAGAATTTGATTAAAAATTTAATTTGAGGATGAAACAAGCACAAATTTTAGGAAGACGTAATTATATGAGGTTTTTTCCTTGGTTTTCAGTGAGCGGAAGGGGCGGCGGAGAAGAGAATAAGACGGCGGAGAGTTGGGTTGTTTTAAAAGCTAAAGGGGGAAGGTCCGGCAGTGCGGGGGCAGGCTCCAACAACCACCGGCCGGGAAAGCCGAATCAGAAGAACGCAGCTTCCAGTTTGATGAAGTCTAATAATATAATAATAATTACTCTACTGCCAACTCTGCTGCTCTCTTCCTATTTATACTTGTTTTAATCTACCTTTTTTTCATTGATTTCCATATGGAATAATATGAAAGGATTATATATATACAAGAAAATTTTTGTTATCAACCACTTATACACAAGGATCTTGCAATCATAAGATTTGGTTTTATAAATAAATTGGATTTCAATATAGTGCCATTAATTGTCTCTTTGTTTCGGAGTCCATTAACATTAAAAGAAATATTTATAAAGATAATTTGCTATCGTGAACACGGAAAGTATAGTACTCATATTAGTCATGGTAAATAATTAAAGAAAATTTTTAAAAATAAAAAAATAAGAGAAATTATTTACAGAAAATAGCAAAATTTTTAGATAGTTATGATAGACGCTGATAGAAGTCTATCAAAGTCTATCAGTGATATAAATTATAGAAGTCTATCGCTGATAGATGCTGATAGAAGTCTATCAATGTCTATTAGTATTTTTTTACTATTTTCTGTAAATAATTTGACATTTTCTCTATCAGTAAATATTTTCTAATAATTAAAAAGTAATTAATGACTCATTGTTTAAAGATTTAATTTGAGTTTGATATTATAATCTTTGTTCTTTAGGGTTTATTGTTGATCATTTGGAGCAATTCAATAGTGTTCTAAGTTATCTATGTTTCATGATTAATTGTGATTGTTTCTTCATTTCAAGATTAGAAATGAATATTATGTGAATATTGATTTGAAGAATATTTAAAGTCTGAGCTGCTACATAGGTTCATTCAACAGTGATCAATGATTCCACTACAATGATATGATATTACCGTTTTAGACATAAGTCCTTGCAAACTTTAGTTTGGTCTCAATCTCTTTGATTTGATGTATGGTTTGATGGGCTTTCAAAAAAAAAAAAAAAAAAAAAAAAAAAAAGTTAATAAATTTATTTTTATTTTCTAACTCTCTTTTGTAACATCTTTTTCTTGAGATGTTGAAAAAGATTGGAGGAATGAGAGAAAAAAAAATATATGGAAGGAATGCGAGTTGCTTTGAATGTTTCCAAGAAAGAGAATCATTTCTTCCGTGAAGAAAAAAGTTTTCCTTCCATAAAGGAATCAAAAGAGTTTTAGGAATGAGACACAAATATGATAAATAATTAGCCATAAATATAGCAAATTATAATAAGCCAAGTTCAAATGAGAAAGTGAAGGTTGTTCATCTTTGTATTGAGTTTTGTCTCTTCTCTAAATAAATGAGATAGATTTTTCTATTTATAGAGCTTTTTCGTGAGTATTGTGTAGGCTTCAGCTTTTTCAATTTTGGATCAAACTAAATTAGATTTGAGATTTGTTGGCTTGAGCCCAACCCTTAAGATTTGGACTTAGTTCCCTTTGGATCTAACTTTATAGGCTTCAACTTTAAGCCAAATATTGTTTTTTTTTTTTTTTTTTTTTTTTTTTTTTTTTTTTTTTGTGACCAAATAAATGGCAAATTTCAAGGTTTACTTTGAGTAAATAGCACGAAAATAATTTTAATTATAAAAATGGCAAGACTGGAAAATTAATTTTAAAAAAAAATAAAGTTCGAAATTGTCAAAAATACCCCACCTGAATTAAAACTCCCAACATCCAAATATAGAATTTGAAGAGTTTCTAAGCAATTAAAAAAACACCAAAATACACTATAATTAAACCACTTACCAAGGTCATCAATGCACCTGCCAAACCTCAAATCAAGATTTACTTTACTAATTGATATACGACTCCAGGAGTTCATTCAAAATACCAAATAATCTTCTCCAAAATAAAATTAGGGATTCCAAAAATTTTCAGCCAACATCAACAAATCGTAAAGCGAGAACGAATTTCTTTCCGAGCGACCAACCACAAACTTTCACTCCTCATTCTACCTACAACAAGAAATCTCTACAAACCCTCACAAGAATCTCATCCATTCCTGTAAGTGGTTGTAAATCATGGAAGAAATACACCTTCTCATATACACTCTTCTCTAAGAGAAATCAAAACTCATAGTGTTGAAAGAGGCCCCAAAAGTGTTATTTTAAGACCAGAAGCACGATTCCAAGCAACCTATTTTGTGTGAGAAGAAACTCGACGGTTTCCACGGTCTTCATCATCTTCACAGGTAGCAAAATAAAAAACACCATACATTTTTTACAATTAGCTTTGCTAGCTCAATGATGTATATTTTTTTTTTCTCTTTTACTATCAAGAAATAACATATTTTCATTTAAATTTTTTCCATTGAATTTTCACTTCAAACTTGAATTGATGTGAGTTCTTTAATGTTACTCTCATTTTCTCTCAAGCTCTATCTACTTCTAGAGTTTTCTTTTTCTTCTTTCTTTTCCATTATGTTGTATTATGTTTAATATTATGCTTCTAACATCATTTTATATTTAATGTTATGATTTTTCTATCCTTATTATATATGTTAGTTTAATTTTATGATTTTTCATTTTCTTATCCATTTCACTTTATAATAAACCATTTACAATTATTTTATAAGCAATTATTTCATGTTCTTTAATTTTGTAATTATTTTTTCATTTCTTTTTTAAATTTTTGCTCTCGGATTGATATTTACACAAATACTATAATATACATCTAAATGTTGTCTTACTGTTGGAAAAATAACAAATATTTAATTATTATTTCATTAATGGCAGTTTTGTAAATAATGCCCAATGGCATTTTTGCAATTATTTCATCTTCTTCTTTTGTTAGGGTTTCTTATTGGGCTTAGCATATAAATAGAAGAGAAAGGGGAAATCTACTGTAGCTGCCGTTTCTTACAAACACACACAGAGAGGGAGAGATCGAAACCGAGAGAGAGGGAGACCGAGAGATTAGAAACCGAAAATCACAGAGAGGAGTCGCTGGCGTCCGTGAGACTCGTCTTTGCCGGAATCGTTGAGTGGCCGTGAAGACTATGTTTGTCGCCAGTTCTGTGGGTCTGCTCGCGTGCGACAACTGGTCGAAAACTGCTGTCAGTTTTCGTTTGTAGTCTTGTTCAACTCCGTTTCTGATCAGCTGAAGCGTGGATCTCGGTGTTTCAATTATAGTTGCAGATCTGTGGATTTTAATCTGACGGTAAAGTCGGTATTAAGCGATATTGCTCAAGCAAATTAGTCTCGGTCAAGAGACGGAAGGTTTGTGAATTTGCTGTTCTTGGAGGATAAATTACAGAATATTATTCTTGAAATATCTCTGTAATTTGTGACTGTTGATTCATAATAAAAGTATCAAGCTTGTTCTCAAAGTGGATGTAGATCAAATTGATCGAACCACTATAAATTCTTGTGTCTCTATTATTATCGCTTTTAAGTTTACTGACGGTTTGCATTCTTGTTTGGGCATTGGGTTAAGTTTCCACACACAATTTTCACAACAAGTGGTATCAGAGCGAGGTTTGCAGTAGTGTGTGATGGCTTCATTGTCGACACAGTTCGAACTGGTAAGGTTTGACGGAAAGGGTGACTTCGGTTTATGGAGGAAAAAGATTAGGGCACTTTTAGTACAACAAAAGGTAGCCAAAATCTTAGATGAATCTTCACTTCCGCCAACGATTACAGAAGCTGAGAAAAAGGAGATGGATGAGCTAGCTTATTCAACCATAATTCTCTATCTGTCAGATGGAGTGCTCAGGCTAACTGATGAGGCAAATACTACTGCAGAGTTGTGGAAAAAGCTAGAGAGTCTTTACTTGACTAAATCATTGCCAAGTAAATTATATCTAAAAGAGAATTTTTTTGGATATAAGATGGACCAGAGTAAAGGCTTGGAAGAAAACCTAGAGGAATTTCAGAAGATTGTGGTTGATCGCAGTAACATCGGTGAGAAGGTGTCAGATGAAAATCAAGCAGTTATTCTTCTGAATTCATTGCCTGAATCGTTTCGAGAAGCTAAGGCAGCAATTAAATATGGACGAGATTCCTTGTCCATGGATATTGTGTTGGATGCCTTAAGGACTAGAAATCTTGAAATCAAGAAAGAACGCAAGGATGGCGAGCTACTCATGGCCAGAGGGAGAAGTGAGAAAAAGAATAATAAAGGCAAAGAGCAGAGATCCAGGTCAAAGTCCAAAGGGAAGGTAAGAAAGTGTTTTCTATGCCATAAGGAAGAACACTTTAAGAGAAACTGCCCTTTGAACAAGAACAGTGAAGCATCAAGCAGCAATCATGCAGGTGAATCAAGTTCTGCAAATGTTGCTGATGGGTATGATTTAGCAGAGGCATGGATGGTATCCAAATGGGATATACAAGATGCTTGGATCATGGATTCAGGGTGCACGTATCACATGACTCCTAATCGAGATTTTTTGACTGACTTTCAGGAAATTGATGGGAGAAAAGTTTTGCTTGGTGATAACGGTACCTGTGACGTAAAAGGAATTGGGTCAGTTCATAGCAACACATGATGGGTTAGTTAAATCCCTTACTGATGTAAGGTATGTTCCAGAACTCAAACGAAATCTGATTTCTTTGGGTGAATTAGACAGAGCAGGGTATTCCTATAAGTCAGAGAATGGAGTTCTGAAGGTATCCAAGGGTTCTTTAGTGAAACTGAAGGGAACCTTGAAGAATGGCCTATATATGTTGGAAAGGACTGTAGTTTCAGGTAGTGCTGCTGTTACATCAGGAAAAGAAACTGATATGTCTATGCTATGGCATAAAAGGTTAGCTCATGTGAGTGAAAGAACTCTACATGCTCTTTCACAACAAGGTTTACTTGGAGGCGCTAAGATTGATGAACTCCCATTTTGTGAACATTGTATAATGGGAAAGTCTACGAGAGTGAAGTTTGGGAAAGGGAAGCATTCTACCAAGGGCATACTAGACTATGTTCACTCAGATTTGTGGGGTCCTACTAAAGTACCTTCTATGGGAGGTTCCAGATACTTCATATCAATCATTGATGATTTTTCAAGGAAGGCGTGGATATATCCACTCAAACAGAAGGATGAAGCTTTTGAGAAATTTCGTGAATGGATGAAACTGGTTGAGAACCAAATAGGTAGGAAGGTCAAATACTTGAGGACAGATAATGGTTTGGAATTTGTTAATCACAAATTCAATTCCTTCTGCAAATCTAAGGGGATCACGAGACATTTTTCTGTTACGTACACTCCACAGCAGAATGACTTAGCAGAAAGGTTCAACAGAACATTAATTGAGCGGGCAAGATGTCTCATGATAAATGCATCATTACCCCCAAAGTTTTGGGGGGAAGCTACCCAAACAGCCTGTTATCTCATTAATAGGAGTCCATCGTCTGCCTTAGACTTAAAGACTCCTCAGGAGATATGGTCAGGAAAAGCTCCAAGTTTGGATCATCTCAGAGTGTTTGGATGTTCAGCCTATACTCATGTGAAGGAAGGAAAGCTGAACAAAAGGGCACTGAAATGTATGTTTATTGGCTATCCTCCAGGTGTTAAAGGATATAAACTCTGGTGCTTAGAAGAGGGCAGGAATAAATGTATCATAAGCAGAGATGTGACTTTTAATGAGACAGAGATGCCGTTTTATGTCAGAGAACAGAGAAAACAGCAGTCAGTTCAACATGTTGAGGCAGAAGTCAGAATAGATTCTGAAACACGACCATCAGCTACTTCAGGTGAATCTAGTGGTAGATCATCACTGGTTTCACAGATAGAGTCTTCACAGCAGTCAGGTTCTGATGGTGGACAGTCTCAACAGGTGAGAACTTTGGTTGATGAAGGAGCTTTCATTGATGAAAGTTCAAGTAACAGTGACCTAAAGAATTATCAGCTTACACGTGACAGGCCTTAGAGGGTGAGACATGCTCCAGCAAGGTATGGCTATGCTGATTTAGTTGTTTTTGCCCTTACATGTGCAGCTGATAATATTGAAGTTGAGCCTCTTACTTTTGAGGAGGCAATTGCATTTGATTCAAAAGAACAGTGGAAAGAAGCTATGGAAGAAGAATTGTTCTCATTGCAGAAGAATCAGACATGGTCATTGGTTCCTAAGCCTCCTAAACAGAAACTCATTCAGTCAAAGTGGATTTATAAAATCAAGCCAGGCACAGGAGGTGACAGTAAGCCTAGGTATAAGGCTAAGCTAGTAGCCAAGGGCTATACGCAGAGGGAGGGAGTTGACTTTCATGAGATTTTCTCTCCAGTGGTGAGGCATTCGTCCATTCGTTTGATATTATCTATTGCTGTTCACTTTGATATGTTTCTTGAACAGATGGACGTCACCACAGCATTCCTTCATGGAGAATTGGAGGAGGTGATCTACATGGCTCAACCTAAGGGCTATGAGGAGCAGGGAAAGGAAGACATGGTCTGTCGTCTTCACAGGTCCATTTATGGACTGAAGCAATCGCCCAGACAGTGGTATCTCAGGTTTGACACATTTATTTTGAAGCAGGGGTTTCACAGGAGCTCATATGATGCCTGCATATATTGGAAACTATCTCAGATAGGTACATGTATTTATCTACTTCTTTATGTAGATGATATGATACTAGTGTCTAAGGATTATGCTGATATCTGTGAACTCAAGAGACAGTTGAGTAGTGAGTTTGAAATGAAAGATCTAGGTGAATTGAAAAAGATCTTAGGCATGGATGTTAAAAGAGATAGGGAGAAAGGTTTGTTAACCATTTCGCAGGAGAGTTATGTGCTTAAACTGCTTGAGAAATATAATATGTCTGGTTGCAAAGCAGTTTCGACACCCTTAGCATTTCACTTTAAGCTTTCTTCGTCTCAGTGTCCTGTTACTGAACAAGAAAGATTAGAGATGGATAATATTCCCTATTGTAATGCTGTTGGAAGTATTATATATCTGATGATTTGTACTAGGCCTGATTTGGGATATGCTATGAGTATGATCAGCAGGTTTATGGCAAATCCAGGAAAGGAGCATTGGAATGCAGTTAAATGGGTGCTTTGGTATTTGAAAGGTAATGCCAGTGTATCACTGTGTTATAGCAAGGATTGTGATGAATCAGCACTGTTGGAAGGCTTCACAAATGCAGATTATGCTGCGGACCTTGATAAAAGGAGGTCCTTGTCTGGTCATATATTTCGCTTGTATGGTAATGTGGTCAGTTGGAAAGTAACTCTACAGTCAGTTGTTGTCATGTCTACTACTGAGTCAGAGTATATTTTAGTTGGTGAAGCGGTTAAGGAAGCAGTGTGGTTGAAGAGGATCAGTGGTGAGTTGTTGTCGCAGGAGTTTATTCCTATCATCCATTGTGATAGCCAGAGCACTATCCATCTTGCGAAAAATCCAGCTCATCATGAGAGGTCCAAACATATCGATGTCAAATTTCACTTTATTCGAGAAGTTGTTGCCCAGAAAGATGTTGAACTGGTAAAAGTTTATATAGAACAGAATTTGTCAGATATGTTAACGAAGGTTCTTCCAACTCATAGGTTTAAATACCTATTAGATGAGCTGAATGTTAAATCAGGATGATAGGGGATTGGAGGATCAGCTTGGTGTTTTTAAATATTTTGTTACGAGAGAGATTTGTTGGAAAAATAACAAATATTTAATTATTATTTCATTAATGGCAGTTTTGTAAATAATGCCCAATGACATTTTTGCAATTATTTCATCTTCTTCTTTTGTTAGGGTTTCTTATTGGGCTTAGCATATAAATAGAAGAGAAAGGGGAAATCTACTGTAGCTGCCGTTTTTTACAAACACACACAGGGAGGGAGAGATCGAAACCGAGAGAGAGGGAGACCGAGAGATTAGAAACCGAAAATCACAGAGAGGGAGTCGCTGGCGTCCGTGAGACTCGTCTTCGCCGGAATCGTTGAGTGGCCGTGAAGACTGTGTTCGTCGCCGGTTCTGTGGGTCTGCTCGCGTGCGACAACTGATCGAAAACTGCTGTCAGTTTTCGTTTGTAGTCTTGTTCAGCTCCGTTTCTGATCAGCTGAAGCGTGGGTCTCAGCGTTTCGATTGTAGTTGCAGATCTGTGGATTTTAATTCCGACGGTAAAGTCGGTATTAAGCGGTATTGCTCAAGCAAATTAGTCTCGGTCAAGAGACGGAAGGTTTGTGAATTTGCTGTTCTTGGAGGATAAATTATAGAATATTATTCTTGAAATATCTCTGTAATTTGTGACTATTGATTCATAATAAAAGTATCAAGCTAGTTCTCAAAGTGGATGTAGATCAAATTGATCGAACCACTATAAATTCTTGTGTCTCTATTATTATCGCTTTTAAGTTTACTGACGGTTTGCATTCTTGTTTGGGCATTGGGTTAAGTTTCCACACACAATTTTCACAACACTTACTTTATAGAAATAATGATAAAAAATGGTCAATTATAATCTAATTGAATTACAATCATAGTGTCATTAACTAATTATAACAATTTCCATCGGTTTTCATAAAGTTTCACAAAATTTCTATCGATATCGATATTTTCGTAAATTTGAGACCTCGATATTTCTATCAAATTTCAAACCTGGGTTAAATATTTAGAAAAAAATAATAAAAAATAAAAATGTGTGTGTTGGCACAGCCAATTAAAAAATATATGAAAATTGGATAGTATTAAAATATTAAAACGTCAACGTTTGAATATATCCAATTTAAATGTCATTACCACGGTATAAATATCTAATTTTCGAATTGACTTGTTGACTTTGACACCGATGGCTTTCTTGAGCTGATTGTTACATCCCTTATTTCAAATCAAAATCCCAAAAATTAAAGCCAGTTTGATAATTTTTTTATTGGGTTTGTTTCTTCACCGTATTCTTTAATTCTTTTTAACTATTTTCATTTTAAAATACTATAATTTTTTTAGTCAAAAATTTAAAAATAATAATAAATTTTTTGAAACTATTTTAAAAAAAAAACACAGGTAACAAAAGTAGATAACAAAACAAATCAGAAATATTATTTATAAATTTAATTTTCAAAAATCATAAATTAAAAATAAAACAGTCATCAAAATGGAACTAAATCTTATCCATTTAATCCATTCTCTTTTGATTTTAAATATCTTCTAACAGATATCTTGTTTTTTCAGTTTTTGGTTGTGATTTTTTCAACAAAAAAAAAAAAGGGCAATATAAAGTTTTTTTTTTAAAAAAAAATACTTTTAATGCAAGTTGTCCGATATTTCTCACTAAAATAAATATATAAATACCTAAAATAATTAATGGGATATTTGTTTCAAGTTATCACTTTGAAAAATAATTTATTTTTCGTTTTCATATCATATCTAACTTTCAAATGGTTTATCAAAAATTGACGTTTGGTTTATGTTTGAAACCCTTTTTTTATTGTGCGGTGTGAATTTGAAATGAAAAATATAAATAAATATAAGGTTAAAATATTATTTTAATTTCTATACTTGGAAGTTTATTTAATTTTAGTCATGTACAATCTTAAATTTAGTCTTCACTACTAGGTTGTTGTTGATTTTTCAAAAAAAAAATTTTGTTATCTATGAGCATTTTTACTATAAATTTTGAAAATATGTTTACATATTGTATTTTTTTTACAAATTATTGTTATTATTTAACTAATGTCGGTAAAAATTAACTTTGAAAGACTAAATTTAAGATTTATTGAAAGTACAAGGATTAAAATTGGACAATTAAAAATACTGTGACTAAAATTGAACAAACTTCTAAATATAGGAACTAAAATCATATTTTAACTTAAATATAGTCATATCAGACGTAATCTAACCAATTAAGAGAAGTTAAAAGATTCAAATCTCTTCATTCACGTGAACTTGACAAAAAAAAAAATCATTTATATACATGCACTCATGTTTACATGTAAAATAAATTAACAGAGGACCAAACTTAATTCTCTAACTTCTCTCATCCCTAAAAAATACTGTGAAATAGAGTCTCGACACCATTTTTTTATTATTGCTCTTTTAACCAAGCTATTTGAGGAGATGTATTGTTGTGGGAAAGGTATTCCTATAGAATACCTCATTGGATATTAGAGCTTTTATGGATTTATCATACAAGTGATGGCAACCGATTGCAGTATAAGATTTAAAGAGTCGTTTGATGTGTTGTTATTTATATATTTAGAGATAATGTAATCTTTATGTCCATAAGACTACCTTACGGTAGGTGGTTAGTCAAATTGAGCGGTCTGATATTTTTCTCTCGTGTTTTAAGTGGTCTGGGACTTTTATGTTTGATGGCTCTTTCATTTGAGAGTTTTTTCTTTGAATTTTGTGAGTTTTTATGTTGTTTTTTATATTTTTATTTTTTCATCTCTTAAATTATATTTTGATTGTGTCTTGACGTTAAATTGTGATATCCTTCTTTATTTATTGCAATTCAATATCTTTGGTGGAAAAATTAAACAAAACATTACTTCATGATTATTATTTTTTTTAATCTATTGCTTTAATTGAATCCACCGACTCTATTTGTTGAAATTTTAAATAAATTAATTTTATATTTTGAATAAATTAAAAAAATCAGTACAATAATTAAATAGAATAAAATAAAAGAAATTTCAGTATTTATTTCGAACTTTGTACTCTATTGAATTTATCTCACACATCGATAATTGTTGTTGTATAATTGTATTGTCTAAATTCAAGCACAATTTAATAAAATTGAAAGTCTAAAAATTGGATATTTTTTCGCCATATATTTGTTTCAAAATATGCAGGCGAATATGAGCAAGAAACATTTCAATTTCAACCGTTGAAATTCACAATACAAGTTGCATATGAGACACGTGTCACTTACGTTAATCTAGACTCTCGTATCACGAGGCTGGATCTCGTTTACCCATTCAAAACGGTGCGTTTTCATACGCGGTTCCACTGCAAAGATGGAATCTATCCCCGACCTTTTCAGTTGCACATAACAACAGCTTGTGCCATTTTTAAATTGCTTTTAAAAATAGAAAAATACATTATCCTATCCGTTAGATTAAAAGTAAAATACTATTTTGATACATCCTTTTTTGTATTTTTAAATAAATCTTAAAATTAATTCTGTAATTTGTTTATCTGTTTCGTTTTAAAAAGAAAATATAGCTTCTATCAGCATTATAATCACTATTTAATCAATTTTAATAAAAAATAAAAAATTTAATATTTATTAAAAGTATATAGGTTTTAATTATAGAATTGAAAGTACATTTACAAATATGTTAAAAGATAGAAGTATTATACGGGTTAGATTGAGATATTTTTCGGACCAATACAAAAATTAAAGTCGGTTGGATTGGCTACTTGAAAGATTCGAATAGAGTCTCCAATCCAACCTAACTCTTAGGTTGTTGGATTTTTATTTGTTAATTAATTTGAAATATTTAAATTTATCTAAAATACGTAACTAATAACTAAAATCTCATCAAACTCAAACGTTATATATCAAATTTTTATCATTTGTATAAGTTTGAGAGAATTTCTACAATTATTATAATCTTAAGAGTTGAATTTTAATATTTGTAGAAGTTTAAGGACCCAATTTTTAGAATTAAAAGTTTGACGTTGCAACTACTACCTTATTTTAAGAGTATTTTTTACTATTTGTACTTATTTTTATTTTTTTTTCTTTTTTTCTTTTTCATTACATTATCTTATTTCTGTTTTTAAGTCTGACAAGCACGAGATTTGAATGCGTGCTGACGTGTTTGGCATTTCCTTTCAGCCCATCAAAAGATGTGTCGTACGCCACGTGTCTTCATGCCCGCCACGTTATATCCTTTCTCCCATAAGTTTACTTTTTCTTTTCCACGGTTCTTTGACAAAGAAACAAACAATTATGTTTCTGTTTTGTTTACGTTTTTCTTTTCCTTTTTAATGATTTGATTAAAAAATATTTTTTATTAGTAAAATAAAGACATATTTAGATTAATTTTAAAATAGTTAAAATTACTTTTGTTATTTTTAAAATTACTATGAAATATGTTTTTAATCATTTCAAACTAATTTTGATGATTGAAAATTATATTTAAAAATGTAAAATTAAAAATTAAATTAATTTTGAGTGATTAAAATGTGTTTATTAGTGATTTTAAAAATGACAAAACTCATTTTAACAATTTTAAAATCACTCTCAAACATACCCTGACTATGAAATAAGAAATCGAACTTTCACCCTCTAAAGAGAGATACTATGTTGATTATTTTTTAGTTAAGTTTATTTTAACGATTAAAAAATACTATTTAATTGTCCACGTAAGTATAATTTAATTGGTATAAAATTCAATCTCCGTATTAAAATTAGAGACTCAGGTTTTTCCTTCTTACATATTGTGAAAGGATAAAAAAAAATGATAAAAATTTGATCATTGTATTTTGAATTTCATCCCATTATTATTCTATAATTTTAATATATATATATATATATATATATATATATATATATATATATATATATATATATATAGTAACTAATTCCATGCATTAGTCTATTGTTGACGGTTAAAAAAAATGTTTTTATAAACATCCCAAAATATTTGAAAATATATTCACATAATCATATTTCTTACTTAATATTTTTTTTTTTGGGAAGTAACACAAAAGTTATTATCTTATTTAAAGAATTTCAATGAATATTTATTTTTATAGATTAAAATTCACAAACCTACCTAACACAAAATTTAAAATTTAAGATTCTATTAAAAATAAAATTTAAATTTATATATAATAAAATAATTAATTTTTAAAATATTGAACTTATCAAAGATCTATTAGACATTATATTGAAAATTTAAAGACCTATTTAAAAGCTTAATAACCAAATAAATACGAAAATCAAAATTTTTTAATTTAACTAGAAATTAACCTCATAATAAATAATCCTTACTCTTAGAAGGAAAAATTAATAATAAAAGGAGATTCTTACATCATGACTAATAAGTTTAGTTTTCTTTTTTTTTCAATTACCTTTTTCTAATTCAACAATATGCCAAGTAAGAATTTTTTTTTCTAGTTTAACAATATGCAAAGTAACTTAACTCTTATTTAGACTCTATTTGTTTCTTAGAACATTTCATAATTTTTGTATGAATATTTATTATACATTAATGAAACAAGCATGGTGTCAAAGAGATAAAAAATTGTTACCTTCTCTCTCCCTAAAGCAATAACATTATTATTTAATATTTTTTATGCCACAAATCGAATAAAAAAACATATCAAATTTTTACATAATAACAATGATAAATTTGTAATTTAAAAAATACGTGACCTGCATAAGAAATTTAAATTTGTAATTTGAGGAAGGAAAAAAAAGCTTCGATGATAAGCTGAAAGATGAAAACTATAGAATAATGAGAAAGAATCAAAAGTTTTAGATATTTCGTATAGAGCTATATAATAATCTATTTTTTAGAGATTTGACATGAGGTTTAACTTAATCCTATTAGCGTTAGAATATGAGTTTTTTCCCGTCCCATATAAGATAAAATGTTATCTTATCTTTTTTTTTTTTTTTTTGACTTATTTCCTTAAAGGTCTAGATTCACCATAACACTATTTAAAATGTATATATTTAATCATTAAAATTTTATGCTCCGAATTAATGACATAAATCTAGATATTTAATGCGATATTAATTATCTTGTCTATCAGATACAACTTTTACATATTCATTATCTAAATATTTAAATCTTAGATTTCCAAATTCACATGTTTAATATCATCATCCATAAAATAATATCAATCTCATGACCTTAAATGTATGAAAAAAAAGAGATAATAATAGAAGCTAATCGTGGTTAGGAGATAGGACAATGATAAGATCCCATAATCACCCACCTTAATTTGATAATGCCACCAACCGACATTTTTGAATTTATCCAATTTCGTTACTTTCAATGAATTCGAATTATCAATATAAGTCCATAACATAAATGGATAACTCTCTATTTTTGCTTTCTTTTCCTTCTATTATTTAAGATAAATTTGAGGAATTTATTGTTTTGGATAATTTACTTTCAAATTTGAAAGTTACTAACTTGTAATAAAGAACTAAACCAATTTAAAGTTAAAAATAAAACTAAAAGATATAAATATTTCTCTCTATATTTTTACTTTTTTTTTTCATGGATTAAGCAAGTTGAAATATATTCATTGTTTTACTTATATTAACTAACAAAATAACAAAATAATAAAATAAAATTAAAGATAACTAAGTTAGATATTTCATCAATATATATGAATACCATATATTAGAAATACATACATTAAAAAAAAAATTCTAATTGAACTCTATATAAGTTAATAGAATATTGAAAGTTATATGAGGAAAGGTTTATTATGGGTGGTCCTAGTATCATTAAGGTGTAAAACAGAGTGAAAAAAATCTTTGAGAATACAAGTTTTTCCTACTATATATTTTAGAAGAGATTCAAACCTTGCAAATTGTTTTTAGAAAAAATTTTACGGATAGAAAAAATGTCAAACTATTTACAAAAAATAGCAAAAAATCACTTATAGACATTAATAGACTTCTATCATCAACTTTTATCATTTATATCATTGACAAACTCTGATAGACTTCTATTATCTAAAAATTTTACTATTTGAGTTAATATTTCTCTTATTTTTCTATTTTTAATTTTTTTTTTTGTAACAATTTGACAATTTCAACCTATCTTAAATGATATACCATTAACCATGTTTCAATAGTCTATGATTTTATCTTTCATCTTGGTCATGGTTAGAAAAAAAAACTTCCACTTTTACAATAGCTCGTTATAAATGTATTGCGTGAACCCGCACCTTTGAGAAAATCATAAAGTTTTAAATTTCAATAAAGTTCCATTTTCTTAAAAAAATGTAAATTAAATGAAACATCATTAAATTAATAAATATTTCAAAAATATTGATTCATTTTTGTCAAGTCCACTACACGTAAAAATGTCAACAAAAATTAAGCTCCTCCTATTCAACTTGTCAATAAAAATTAAACACTCATTCATATATTGTAGCAACTTATTCAAGTTATTAGTAAGGAGTTGCTTAGATTGACTAGAGAATATAATATTTTTCAAAAAATTCATTTTTATTTAAACTTTTTTGACAAAAAAACTGTTTAAAATACACTTCAAAAGCTATTTTGAGTGGTTGCTAAACACTCCAATCTTTTTTTAAATAACTTATTTTTTAAATTAAATACTTGAAAATATATTCCAAAGACACTAAAAGAATCTTTTACAACCAATAAAATTAGATACTAATTATTTCTGTAAATCAATATAGCTAGACTAAAACATATGAAAAAATTTAGAGTATATATTATGTTCTCCTTACAATGAAAATAACATTTAAGAATTACGTACAACCCTATGAAATAAATGAATATTTTATTTGATGACATATTAAATCATGTATGATGGAGAACAACAAATAACAGAGAAAATTGAGTAAATATTGAGAAATAAACACGTAAACAATTAGGTTGAAGTTGTAGATATCTCACTCTTTTTAGAAAAATTCAAGCCATATGCAGTATGTATTGAATTTTTTTATATCAACCACTAATGTAGTAGATATATTCTCTGGTCTGTCCCCTTCAAAATACAACAACCCAACTGAAACGTTGTGTAACTCAAACTAGTATGCACTAAAAGGTTGAGCCCAGAGTTTCGATACTAAAATACCTTTCTTTTGGCCAATTGCTCTTAAAAGAGCTAATAAGAAAAAATAGGAGAGAAAGATGTGTTGAATATTGTTGGCATGTATTGAGAAAATGGTAAGAGCCTTTTTATAGTGAAATTTTAAATCTAATATTTATTATACCTAATAAATAACATTTAAAACTCAACTACGTTTTGCACGCAAAGAATTTTATTTTAAGTTAAATCTTTAATTAAGTACTTTACATGTTAAAAAATATATAAAAGTATCAAAATAATATTGACCTAGAGATAGATATGTGATTCCTCCCCTAATTTACTGAAAAAAAAAAAAAAAACATGCATAAGATGTAGTATTAGAAAATTTTCTAAATTCAACTAAAACATTCGGAAAATATTTTTAGAAATAAATAATAAAAAGGATTTACGGCGGTAAATTAGATCATTTATTGAACAGATTAGCTGGCACCTACCCCGGTAAAAAGGTGAAAAGGATAAGGTTAAAAAAGGTGAAAAATAGGAAAAAGGTAAGGTTGGAGGACCAATTATAGAAACGAAGATAACAGATAAGAACAGAAGTTTCTTTCATGGAGGAGACACGTCATCTTCTCTCTCTAAAATTGGCCCACTGGATAAGGACCGACGATCTCGGCCCTCCACACCCTCCGAATCTAAAATCCCTTCTCTCTTTCCCAATTCAATTCTATTTATTTATTTCCCTCCCTTTCCCCTTTTCATTCCAAATCCCATTTCACCTTTCACTCTTCTTCTTCTATTGATTTTCCTTCTCTTTTTAAACCCTTTAACACTTTCCTCTTCTTCTTAATGGCGTCCGTTGCTACTGCTGGATTCATAGCCCGGAGTGCTTCTTCCTCCTCTTCTTCGTGGATTCGTCATAGGAATCGACCGAAGAAGGATCGGAGTTCTACAAATCAACTTAGGGTTTCTTGTTCTTCTTCTTCGGTTGTCGATCCTTATCAGACTCTTCGGATTCAACCTGGCGCCTCTGAATCTGAGGTCAAAAAGGCCTTCCGACATCTCGCTCTTCAGGTTCCATTTCCTCTTTAATTTCGATTTCCTTCTCTCTCTCTCTCTCTCTCTCTTTTCTCTTTTCTTTACAGAATTTGTTTGTCTGATTCTTCCGATTTCATCGATTTTTCAGTATCATCCCGACGTTTGCAGAGGAAGTAATTGTGGTGTGCAGTTTCATCAAATCAACGAAGCTTACGATGTACGTGATCATACTCCCCTTTTTTTAAAAAAATTATTTACTAAAATTAGGACCAATTATTGGAATGAGGAATCGTTTTTTTTTTCCCTCCCTTAAAATAATAATAATTTAGCAGCTATTGCATAACTAATTAAATATATATTTTGAGGAAGAATATTTTGAATTTCACTATACATAGCGTGTGAAATTGAGTGTTTGGTTAGGTTTAATGTCGGTTTCACAGAGTTTTGATCATTCTAACATTGAATTTCCTATACCTATTTGTCGTATATCATGTTAGCTAAAATTATATATATATATATATATATTGGGACTCTGCCTTTTGCTTTTATTGGGACCCTAGAATGATCCAAAATTGTCAAAAGGCAATTTAAGCAATTTGGTCCTATCATTTCTACTGCCTCATACATAGTTGTTGTTGGGATTATTTATGAGAATTTTATCGAGATTAATTTTTAACTTTCTCCAAAACATAGGATTATGTTTGTAGTTTAATCAAATTTGACTGATAACTAATAACAGATACGAGTTAGGAAGATAGTTTGGTATTTGCTAATGGGGTAATTATTTGTTTGGTGAAACAGATTGTGATGAACAACTTAAGAGGTATATCAACACCAATAGAGACATATGAGGCATTTGAGGAAGGGGTGGATGAACCGATGAGAGGAATGGAGGATCCAGATTGGGATTTATGGGAAGAATGGATGGGATGGGAAGGAGCAGGAATTCGTGATTATTCCTCTCATATTAATCCATACATTTAAAAACCAAATAATTTAAAATTAGTTGTGAATTGTTAATAGAATTGGTTCTTAATCTATCAACATCAACAAGCAATGGTTGTGGTGGGTTTGGTTTGGTTGTATTGTATATATAATGGGAAAAGAGGGAAAATTGAAAATTGGTATTCATTAATGTCTACCCTTTTTCTTTCAAGTGTTCTTGTACATATGGTCAATACAGGGCCTTTGTTTTAATAATATGAAAAGGCTTTCAAGATGCCCTATCAAAGTTGTGGTGGGACATTTGTGTTTTTATCTTCATCTTTATCTTGTTCTTTGCCCAATTAAACGTGGTGGAATTTTGTCTACTCATTTTGTCTAATATTATCCGTTTTTCTTAGTAAAACTATATAATCTTTTAATAAAATTCAAAGTTGCTGATAAGAATTATTATTATTATTATTATTATTATTTTTGAGGCAGACTATTACTTTTGTTGAGTTTATTAGGATTGGACATACGGGATAGAAATACGAGGTGTTTAAAGTTTTGCCACTTATTTAGGCAAACTAATCTTTTGGTTTTTGATTTTTTTGAAATTAAGCCTATAGATATTATTTTTATTTCTAAATTTGTTTTTTTTTTTATTATCTATTTTTTTTCAAATAATTTAAAAAATCAAGTTAAATTTTGACAACTAAAAAAATAGTTTCTAAAAATTTATTTTTATTTTTAGAATTTGACTAAAAGTTTAACTATTATATTTTTTAAATTTTAGTGAATAATGATTTAATTCTTTAACTATGTAATCTTTATTGTGTAAGATTCTTATTCAAAAATAGTATGATTTAATATAATTTTTCAAGATGTTGATTAATAAATTGATTGAGAATCAAATTTAAGTAAGTGGTTACTGTTAGTTGAATCTATCTCTTACAAGAGGTGGTCAACTTACTCTTAGGATATTAAATCGGTTCTTAGCTCTTTGGCTCTTTTGGATGTTTCTACCATCACTGGGCCAATCCATGATGGTTAGAATCAAATGGTTATATGAAATAAAGTTAAGTAGAAATTAAATTGTTCTAAATTTAAAAGTATACTGACTAAATTATCATCAACTAAAATTTAGGTAGTAAATTCTTCTTTCATAAAAGTTAATAGGATCAAAATGTTTTTCTAACTTATATTTCAATTATTTTTTCTAGAAAAAGAAAAGATTTACCAAATAATTGTATGATGAGTCAAATCCTTAAACAAAAATGGGAGAGTTAATAAAAAAAATAATTGGAAAATTGTGAGGTAGGTAGCTCCTCTTATTGCATTAATATATGAGAGATTGAGGTTGAGATGCACAATAGGACGTGGACTCTCCTCAATGTGCTCATCTATTCAAAGTCTTAACATTAGTGATTGAATTTAAGTGGGGCCGTGACATGAACCTAACGAATAACATAAACTATAAAGTTCACACCAAAATAGTAACCATCATGTTATTGTGGTTGCAATGTCACATTCCTAAAATACAATAAATAATTACATCTCTTTTAAATACAAGGACTTATGATCAATCGAGTTGTATGCATTCTTTTTATTACCTAATTTTATCGATATATTAAAAAATTTATTTTAACTCTAGCATCAAATTTAAGTACTAAGGCAGTTGCGAATATAGCAATCATGCCCAAAGTAATAATACATATAATATAATTTAGATATAGCTCTTGGAGTTTATTAGTGATAAACTATATTGTTGATAGAAGTCTATTGATAGACTTTGCTATATGTGCAAGTCTTTAAAAGTGTTGCTATATATTTAATTATTAGACTTAAAAGTGTTACCTATTGCAATTACCCTTAGTGGCAGATCTATGAATATATGTCAGCACAATTTAAATAAGGTTGAATGTCAATTTTAATTATTTTAATTTTAGATTTTTATATCTCTAAACTTTAAATATGTGTAATAAATCTTTAAATTTCCGACCTACATTTAAAATTTTAAAAAAATCAAATGTTCTATTATACATAAGTTTTCAACTTTTTTTAATATCTTTTAAGATTCACATATTTATTAGATACAATTAATAGTACAAATTTTGTGTTCAATTAGGGATAAAGTTAAATTTTTTCTAATATAATGATGAATGTTTTAAAATATATATGTCTAACATATTGAAGGTAAAATTGAAATCTCTTGAATCTATTTGGCATTGTTAAAGTTTAACTTTTGCTCAATTTTAAAAATTTTAGGAACATATAAAAAAATGTTTAAACTATAAAGACCTATTTGATATAAATTTAAAAATCGAACAATTAAACTTATAATTTTTTTTTTTACAATACATAGGAATCAAACGAACTATAAATATAAAAGGATAGACTCGAACTTAAGTCGCGTGCAGGCCAACGATCCATACTGAATTTATTAATATATATTGTTAAATATTATTTACATTTATATTAAAAATACAAAAGTGATAATTTGAGGGGTATGTGCCCCTGGCGCCTATGAGTTTGCTACTGATTACCTTAATGTATTTTGTGTATAAAACATTATTGTTTAGACCTTATTTAGTAATCATTTGAAATTTTATTTTTTATTTTTGAAAATCTAAGTCTCGTTTAGTAATAATTTGATTTTTTGTTTTGAAAATTAAGTGCATGTTTGAGAGTGATTTTAAAATCATCAAAATCACTTTTGTCATTTTTTAAATCACTCAAAATTAATTTGGTTTTCAATTTTACAGTTTTAAATGTAATTTTCAATCATTAAAATTAGTTTGAAGGATTAAAAACATGTTTCACAGTGATTTTGAAAATGACAAAGTGATTTTAGCCACTTTAAAATTACTCCCAAATATGCCCTAAGTCTATCAATATCTCTTCCACCTCTAAATGTCTTGATTTATTATCTACTTTTTACCAACGTTTTAAAAAATCAAGCCAAGTTTTGAAAACAAAAAAAAGTAGTTTTAGAAACTTGTTTTTGTTTTTTTGAATTTGGTTAAAAATTCAACTTTTTTACTTAAGAAAAATGCAAATCATCGTTAGAAATTGTGAAGAAATAGACTTAATTTTGAAAAACCAAAAACAAAAAAAAACCAAGCGGTTACAAAACATGACCCAGTCTATAAACACTTCTTTCACCTCTAAATTTTGTTTTGTTATCTACTTTTTACCAGTGTTTTTAAAAATCAAGTTAAGTTTTAAAAACTAAAAAAAGTAATTTTTAAAAAGACTCGTTTTTTAAATTTGGCTAAGAATTCAAAAAAATATTTCTTAAGAATGATGCAAATTATTAAAGAAATTAAGAGAAAAGAGATATTTTTCAAAAACTAAAAATCAAATGATTATCAAATGAGACCATAGTGTCTTATATGATATTGGTCAATTAATAGATAATTTCTTTTTCAACGTAATGAATGTGGGTATAGGACTTTGAATCTCCAACCTTAAAAAAATGAATAAATATTTTAATCCTCGGCTGTACTTGTTGATTAAATCAATCGCAACTTATCCTAAATCATGAAAAAACATTTACAATAAAAAAAAGTTGTATATATAATGTAGGAGTACATTTATTTGCTGTAGAATATGTAATATATATAAGATATGTCAAAATTAACTTAGATTGGCATGCGCTCTTTCTCTAGAGTTTAGAGGTTCAATCGTTCAGAGGTTCAATCCTTCATCCAACAGTATTTTTGTACTAAATATATATTGTAATTTAATTCGTGGAATATGAATTTTGTATTTGTATTTATTTCAGTATAATATAGAGTAAAATTTCTAATACATAATCTTTTGATGCTTTCTCTCGAGAAGTAAACTTTGATATTTAGGCTTGTTGATCTTCTTGGATATCGACATTTGGAATTGTTGATCTTGTTGATCGATTTGGATCATCCTCTAGCTTGTTGATCAACTTTTGGCTTGTTTATGATTTAAGAGCTTTAGAGTTTGAGAACTTCAATCTTCAGTTCTTTGGAACTTGAGAGCTTTGATCTTCAGAACTTGTGAGCCTAAGAGCTTCGGTCTTAAGATCTTGAGAGCTTTAGTCTTAAGTTCTTTGGAACTTGAGAGCTTCAATCTTCAGAATTTGTGAGCTTGAGAGCTTCGATCTTCAGACAATCTTTAGAACTTGTGAGCTTGGAAGCTTCGGTCTTCAGACATTGAGAGCCTTGGTCTTCAATTCTTCATAACTCCAATTTCCAGAACTTCAGTACTTTGTTGCCAGATTTTCCAATAATTCAAAATGAATAAGTAAGACCTCTATTTATAGACTTTCTATGGGCCTTCATGGGCTTGGACCCAAAAACTAGGTTTAGGTTTGGACCCAATATCTTCTTTGGCCCAAAAATTCCCATAATGGACTTAAATTGGGTTGGACTTTGACCTCAGCGACTTTAATTACTCAACCCGATCCAATTTATAATTTCTACAATGGACTTGAGTTTTCGTTGTGATGACGTGGCAACTTGTGGCTAGTCGAAATTTCTCATTCAACAATTGCTCCCTTTTCGAGATTTATGCACGTCTATACGGTGGGTGAATCTCGAAGACAATGATTTGAAATCAAAGTATGATTTTGGCTTCTTTTCATGCATCACCTTAATCAAAATATGAATTTAGCTCAAAATTTTGATTTGAATTTCGTTTGCTTGACACCTTTTTTTGGCCAAGTAAATAAAAAAAGTATTTTAGTTTTTAATTTGAACTAAAGTAGAACTTATGCTCTACTTTAATTGCAAAGTCTCTAGTGAAATTTGAATTTTTGCCAATTTGTTCGCACGAGATTTTCGGAGAAACATGTTTCGTGGAGTTGAACTTGTGTTTATATAGATTTGATGCGGATGTGGTTTGATCTCTAGTTATTGATTATTTGATTCTCTCCCAGTTGAACGCATGCGCTTGATATATGGAAGCGGAGCACGTGGATGTTCATGAAGTTGGAGTTTTGGAAGAATGTATGTATTCCAAGAAACTTCAGTCTTCAAGTGTGCTTCAACCCTAAGAGTTAAGAGAGTCTTCTGAGGGAGAATTCTCTCTAGGGTTTCTAGACGGTAGAACTTCGGGCCCAATCTCCACGTGGCATAATTTGATTGGACGAGTTAACATTCTACTATGAATCAGTGCTTAGACAAGTGGCGTCGTTTAATTTGCCAACTTTTATGTCTCTTAATTTAATTTGAGTACACGTGTAAATTTGTAATTAGTCTCAAATTTATCAATCATTAATTTAAATTAATAATGTGTCAATTTGTGATTGATCGAAATTTATCTGTCAATATATATATATATATATATCGAGATAGGTTTAGGTTAGGCATGCTAAACATAAAATGTCACTATGTTACATAATTGTCTCATGGACTTGAAAACTATACATGTTTTTTTTTGTTAATTTATTTAAAAAAAAACATTCCCAATCTATACTCTTTTAAATGGAGCAATGAAGAAGAATCTTTTTCTGTCGTTTTACCTAATTGATTCTATAGATCCAATAAATTAAACTATGTAGGTTATAAGAGTATGACTATCAAAAACCTAAAATTAAAATCCAATTAAAAAAAGTTTTTAAATTTCAATTTTACATAAATCTCAATGACCCTATAAAAATAATCAACGTAATTGACATAAAAAAAAATTAAAAAAAGAATAAAAATAGATCTTTTCCACAGTGTAAGCAATTACATTTATTTAATTATTCAAATATTTATTTTATCTGATGGAGTTGGAGGTTGGAGGTTTTTTTTATGGAAATTTACACAAACTTCAACTCAGATTTGTTTTATAGTTTTTGACATTTTGCCTGGAAATAATAAGCGTCTTCATTTATCATAGACAAGAGTTTTTTTTTCCCTTTCAAAATTTTGGATTTTCTCTTTTTCATCTTATATATAATTTTATTTTGAATATAGTTAATTAATTAATTATATTTTAATAAAATTAACATAAATATTTATTTTAATAAATCAATAATAATCTCTAAAATATTTACTTAACTTATTCTTACAATAAAAATTTACTAAATGAGGGCAATTATTTATTTACAAAAGTTATTAATTAAGTAGACAATATCGTAAATATATTTAATTAGGAAACTAGGATTTGTTAAATTTAGAAAATTCATTTTTTTAATAATAATAATAGATTTTTTTTTATAATCAAATAATTATTTTTTAGATTAATTTAAATATGATTCGTCATTATGAACATGTAGTCATTATTGATTATTTATAATCAGTTAATTATTTATTGTGATTAATTGTTATTACTTCATCCATTATTAACATATCATATTTATAAAACTTTGTTTTAGTATTCTTTATTAACATATTATATATCTCATTTTTTTCACTTTTTATAATATATTGTTTATTAAAATATATATTTTTATATTATTTAATTAAAATCAAAATTATTAATATTGAACTTAATTAATTATAAAAATGATTAAGCATTAGATTATAATTAATATAACATTCATTAAATATACTAATTGGTTCATTTTAATTATAAATGATTCAATTTTTAAACCTTAACAATTAAAATTATTATTGATTCTTAATTATTTAATTTTTATTAATATATTGAAGAATAGTTTTCAAATGTATAAAAATGAGTAACTTATTTATAAATACAACAAAATGTCATTGTTTATTAGTGATAGACAGATCACTAATAGATAGTGACATTTTGCTATATTTAAAAATATTTGTAGTAGTTTTTTTCATTTAAAATAATTACCCTATATTTGAATGATATTTATTGTTTAATCAATTTATTAAAAATTTAAAATTATATAAAATTGTCATAGTTTCATAAATTAAATAAAAATGTAATTTGTTTTCATAAAATTCTTATAATATTTTACCAGACATGTATAAAACTTTATATCAAACTGCCCCATGTATATATTTTTCCTTCTATTCAACTAAAGTATATATTTTTAACTACGAAATACACGTGCAGCAGTATTCAACTAATCGAAAAAAATTTATCCTTGAAATTAATTGTTTTTTTGGAATAATTGAGAAGTGATTTGTGATAATTGAGAGTTAATTTTGTGTGTGACATGATATGGTCATCTTCACTGGCTGAGATTCCTGAACCTGCTTGGCTTCTTTTCTTGATTCTTCTTCCTCAATCCATCATCGCTTTCAATTTCAATCTCTGTTCATCTTTCACGTTACCTAATCGAAATTCTCTCCCTTCTCGCCTCCGAAATCTAGGTTTTCATTCTTCTTTTCTCGTCCAATCCTTGATTTAATCGATTTTTCGTCAGTGAAATCGGATAAGTAGTTGTATATTTTCATCGCCTGCACGCTCTCTGAGGGACCGCCGCCTTACTTCTCCTTTGGAGGTGATCCTCTTTTTCTTTTGCGTTTTCTATTGTTTCGTTACATGATTTGATACCTGCGGTTTCCATTTACATCTATACACTTAACGTTATTGCGGTGAGAATTAGATTTGGTTGAGAATTTTTGGTGGGTTACTTTCACTTGTAGACTGCACGAACATTGCGGATGGATTATTTGATCACTGTTGCATTTTAAGGTAGAAAAAATATTTGATTTCATGTTGCTGATTATTGTTTGTTCGAGCCAGAAGTGCGTGATTGATAGAATTGATACGGGCCATATATCTGTACAATATATAACATGTATATATATTCAACTAATATATGCGGGGTTGATTGGGAATGTGCTTGTTTCCTAACTGTTTTAAGTTGTTCCATTTAGATATCTCTGTAAATGGCGGATCTCAAAGAGCGGTTGCTTCCACCCAAACCTGCTTCTGCTATTAATGTTAGGGAGGCAATTAATAATCGACCATCAGCCTCTGGCAGGGTGCCTTTTCAAGGTGTGGATGTTCTAGGGCTGAAGAAGCGAGGGCAGGGACTTAGATCTTGGATCCGGGTAGATTCCTCTGGGAACTCCCAGATTATTGAGGTTGATAAGTTCACCATGATGCGTCGTTGTGATCTACCTGCACGTGATTTGCGGTTGCTTGATCCTTTGTTTGTTTACCCTTCAACAATTCTTGGTAGAGAGAAGGCTATTGTAGTCAATCTAGAGCAGATTCGATGCATTATAACAGCTGATGAAGTTTTGCTGTTAAATTCCCTTGATAGTTATGTACTACAGTATGTGGTAGAGCTACAAAGGCGACTGAAAACCACTGGGGTTGATGAGGTTTGGCAGAATGATGCAAATCATGGTGCTGACTTAAACCGAAGAAGGGGAAGTAGGAATTTTGATAATGTATTTGGGAACACCTCTCCTGATTATTTGCCCTTTGAGTTTAGAGCTTTAGAGGTTGCTTTGGAGGCAGCTTGTACATTTCTTGATTCCCAGGTGAGTAGAAATAGAAGTCTGAGCTGTTTCTTTTTATTTTTTATCCCATGTTTTTTTTGGTACTTGTTTATCGCATGTTAATTGTATGTGTTTAAATTAAGAAATGCTTTCTTTTAAAAAGAAAAATAATAAGAATTAAATAGAGAGAGAGAGAGAGAGAATAGAAGTTTCAGTAATGCTTTTCCATACTGCTATTTGAAATATATTAACAAATAGAACAAATAGGCTTTTGAAAGATCATTTATGTACTGGATTTTAGGTCATAAGTTTCTATTGGGACTAAACATATTTTCCCGTTTTTATTATCATGCAATTTCGTACAATATTGTTTATTACTCCTTTAGAATTCATCACACTGAAGAATTGAAGTTTAAAGATTATCCTGCATGTATTGTTTGTCACTGTAAACCTCTGGTAATTAGAGCATACTGTTCAAGTTATATGGTGCAGCTCTATTTCTTAAGGACCTTTTTAGTTCTATTTGGTGAAAGAATAGTGTCTATTTATCTTGTTGTAGAGGATATTTATTTACTTCATCAGTTCATCTCATGTTATTAAAATATTCAAATTTTTATTATCCTTATTCTTTCCGTAATGATACTTGCCAGACTGTTGTTTATGTGGGTAGATTCTTTGCTCGTTTCAAATTTAGTATTTTCGTGTTAGTTAACATCTAAATTGTTTCTGAAAAATCTCAGTCTGAATGTTTTTCTTCCTCTATGTGAATTATGTATAAGTTAGTATAACAGATGGATTATGCCTCTGTGACACCTTGGCTGTATGTTGCATGAATATTGTTGTTATTCTTACTCATTTGACGTGGTACCCTAAATACGCACCTTATGGATCATGATGTCTATAAATCTTTGATTTATTTCATCATATTTTACTAGCTAGTAATTGGTTCTTCTACTGTGATAATACCTATATTTGTTCTTTTCCTCAAAGGCTGCAGAACTAGAAATCGAAGCATACCCATTGCTAGATGAACTTACATCAAAAATCAGTACATTAAATTTGGAGCGGGTCCGTCGCTTGAAAAGCAGACTTGTTGCTCTGACTCGTAGGGTTCAGAAGGTATTGCACATTTACTATAGTGATCCTGATTTATGTAAGTGAATGTTAGCTACGCCATTTTCTCTCTTTGTTCTCTATTTGAGCTGCATCTTTTTAGGTTAGGGATGAAATAGAGCAGCTCATGGATGATGATGGAGATATGGCGGAAATGTATCTCACCGAGAAGAAAATGAGAATGGAGTCCTTTGTTTATGGTGATCAGTCTGTGACTGGATACAGATCAATTGATGGAGCGTCTATTTCTGCTCCTGTTTCTCCTGTATCTTCGCCACCCGAAACTCGGAGGCTTGAGAAAAGCCTGAGCATTGCCAGGAGCCGCCATGAGAGCATGAGAAGTTCAGAAAGTACCACTGAAAATATAGAGGAGCTTGAGATGCTTCTTGAAGCATATTTTGTTGTGATTGATAGCACCCTGAATAAGTTGACATCGGTACGCATTGCACATGATCTTAATTAGTTTCTTCTCTCCTTTTCCTCTATGGGGTGAAGTTAACGTTCTTATTTCATTTTCCCCCCTTTTAGTTGAAGGAATACATCGATGACACAGAAGATTTCATCAACATCCAGTTGGTATGCTCATGTTCTCTCTCCTTTCGTTTGTCAGTTCATACTTCATTCACTTTATTGAACTGTTGGGTTTTCGATTATAATATAATATTAGAGTATGAACAATATCCTCTCTGTTTTTTAAGATTAGCAATCTCCTGGAATTGTAAAAATCCTTTCAGCTGCTGCCATTTAAGCATGCCGAAAAGATAAAAATATAATAAAGTATAGAGAAAAATGCTTATTTAAAATTCAAAACTTACCGTCCCGATCTTCATATATTTTTCTTCAATTACTCAGAAGGTTTTCATGTGCAGGATAATGTACGTAATCAGTTGATTCAGTTTGAGCTACTGCTCACTACTGCAACATTTGTTGTTGCCATTTTTGGGGTGGTAGCTGGAATTTTTGGCATGAATTTTGAAATACCAATGTTTGGGGATCCTGATGCATTCAAGTGGGTTCTTCTAATTACAGGAGTAAGTGGAATTGTCATATTTTCTGCATTTGTTTGGTTTTTCAGATACAAAAGGCTGATGCCACTTTAAATTATGGGTGGTTGAAGGTAACCAAATGGAATCCCCCATTGATTGTATTATTTCTTTTTTTTTCACTCTTGATTAATGTTAACATGAAATGTAAGTAGATGCAGGAAAAACTTGGCTCATCTCTAGTAATTCATTCAACTTAATTTTGAAGCCTTTGTTCAATCTTTCCTGGATTTCATATTTCTCTCTACTCATTGTAGTTTAACTTGTTGGAATGATCTTATATTATATTTGTCTGTTAATAATCATACAAAACCAGATTTAGATTTAAAAAATGTCTGCAGTAACAAAATACCTGTTAAAGTGAGTGTTAGGCTAGTTAAATTTGTATTACTAGAAGTTGGAATGATACTAAATTTGTTTACTAATAGATTATTTTCTTACAATTTTAAATTTATGAACCCTATGTAGGCTGTGCAAACTCATATTTCTATAACTACATTCTTTTATACAACTCAAATGCAGGTGATATAAAATAAAGTTCATTACTTTAACCTCTCAACTTTAAATTTACTGAACTGAATTAAGTAATAATAATGATAATCTAAACTTTAGTAAACTTAGGCTTAAAATTGTTTACTGATCAATTACCCATATGAATACAGGGAAGTGTTAAATTGACATGTACTATAAAAAATTTGATACTCAACCATTAATTTTGTGCGATGTTGATTAAATAAAAAAATTACACTTGAAAGACATATTTGTCCAACTACAAGAATGTTCCATTATCGAAAATTCTATAACAAAATTATAAGACAATTAATGGAAGATATTTCGATTTTTTACACAGAGCTTAACTCGGTGGAATGAAAAGTTTAGGATGTGTTTGGTTAGTAATTTGAAAACATGAATACAAGGTATTCCAAGAATGTTTTCAGTAATTGGATCACAATTAAACAATTCTTCAAAAGGTAATTTATAATAGTTTTAGCAACATGATGCAGTTTTAGTATGAACAGTAAGAAAATGCTGATTCTCTCAAGATTTTGGGGGCCAACTGGGAGGAATTTAAACAACCTGGATGTGATTGTCATAATGTCATTACAAATTAGAACAAACCAAACAATCAAAACCAGCCCACAAATTTGAAAACAATCAAACAATGTCCTCTCACAAGTTTGGGAATTGGGATTCTCAATTCTGCCAGCCAAACTGCTACCAAATCTAGAGATCTCAAAAAAGGAAAGAACAATTCCAACACTAAAACTAGTTTAATTTACCAACAAAGACCTCTGGCCTCTGCATAGCCCAGCCATGGCTCAACTAAATCCAGTCAGATCCAAACCAAATCAAAGCCAGAGAGATGAGCAGAGCACGAATCCGCCATTGTCGAGAACCCGCCCAGGCTGTGGCGGAGGAGGGTGAGAGATGCTTGGTGGCGAGAGGAGAAGATGGAGGAGGAGGAAGAGGATGAACAAGAATGGTCACCTTCATGCCATTAAAACACTGTCCATTGCCACAAATGAAGTAGTACCTTTGGGCCTTGTTGAGAGGAATGAAGTCCTTGCCACTGCTCCAATTCCCAAACGCCCCATCTGTGGTGCAGTTGCCGTATCCTGATTGGTTCACCTCGAACACATTGTATTGGTTCTTCTGATACCTAAATGCTGCCAAATATTTGGTTTGTAAGCAAGGCGTTAGGACTTGGGATAATGTAACACTAACTATACTTCAATATCAAAAGAGACATTACATTAGGGGTCAGCAAGGAAGACCGAAAAATAGAGTCAGCCGACCAAAACTGACCAAACCGACTTCGGTCAGTCAGTTTAATGATATTTTGGTCGGAGGTCGGTCGCTGATGAGCCCAAAGAGGCTCAAACCGACCGAGACATGGAACCGAAAAAATCGATTTTGCTGCTTTTTCAGCTTTCCATCTCCCCCTTCGTTTTTTTTCTCCAGCTAGCTCACCTGAGACATGAAATCAAAAAATCGGCCGACCGACGAGCAGTTGGTCGATCGGCATTACCATCTTCGTCAAAACTGACGAACATTGAAATACCAGTGGTTAGCATCAGTCTGAGCCCAAAGCCGACACCGGCTGACCAATGATCACCGTACATTACACTATAACAATAGTTTACTGGAGAGTTGTCTTTCTAGTTTTACTACCACAAACCCATAATGGACTAACTTCCAAAAATTATACCTAACTTTTATCTTTGCCAACTCTCTCCCTATCAATAACCATTTGAAATGCAACAAAACTACCAATATCAAGTAATATTTGTAAGTATCCAAGTCAGCTTGTCCACACCACTATTACTCTCAAGAGACAACTATTTAACTCTACTACCTTGGTTTTTGCTGAGATTATTTATAATCAAGAGCCCACACTACTACCTAAACCTTAAACAAGTGACCACAAGAGTTACTTCCTTCGTCGAGTCATTTATTATTTTCATTAACTTACAAGGGTAGGGCAGAGAAGGAAGGACTGAACAATTGCACATCTTCAAAGAATACAACATTGTAACTATGAATGAGAATTCCAACGTTTGATCTCTCAAAATAGGAATAACACGTGAATCATACTTTTCATTGAATTCAAAAGATTATAACACAAAAAAAAAAGCTTCTATAACCTCCCTTGTGGAAAGATCTATACAAAATTTCAGGGTAGAGAGAGAGAGAGAGAGAGAGGATTTATAACTTACAGATGAGGTCGCCAACGTAGAAGGTGTGGTTGTTAGCCCAGAGAGTGTAGTTAATGCCGGGGTTCCAGCCGCGGTTGGCGCCGACGATGTGGTCGGTGGCAGAGACGGGGAAGACGGCGACGGCGGCGCAGAGGAGGAGGAAGAAGGCAATGAGGTGGGGCGAGGCCGGCATTGTGAGAGGGAGCTTCAATTCAGCCCTAGATTAGAGTGGAAGAAGGAGAGGAAGATTTGGTTGTTGATATCCAATGGCTATTGGAGAGAGAAGACATGATTTTGAATGGCCCAGTGGGACAAACTCCATTATTTATCAATAAATGGGTGAGATCTGTTTGAATGTAACTTGATAAAGCTTTTTGTGGGGTTTGAAATTTTTGAAGCTTTGTTTTTGGCGCAATTCTGTGTTGTTTTCTTGTTTAAAAATTTGCCTGCAACTGTAACCATGTGAAGGCTGATGGGAATGTTGGTAGTTTGGTAGTAATTTGAGAGAATGTTGGGGCATATTTTGTACATTGGGTTAAACTATCATTTTCAAAGTTTTGTTTAATTTTAATCCATATACTTTTTAATAAATTTTAAATTTAATCCTTTAAAGTTAGTTTGGATTGAAACTGGTTAAATAGTAATAATAATTTTCATGCAAAAAAAAATATAATAGAGGAATATGTTTTCAAAATTTACCATAAAAATGTTGATAGATAAAAAAAAGTTTTTGAAAAATCAACAATAAATTAGTATTGGGGACTAAATTTAAGTTTTATTTAAAGTATAGAGATAAAATTAGACAAGTGATAATATAAAGAATAAAATTGAACAAATTTCAAAGTATAGGGACCAAAATTAGACAAGTGATTGCGTTTTCACCCGTAACATCTTTAAAAAAATCATTTTTAATAAAATATTGTAAACGCTTATTTTAGTAGTATACTTTACATGATTCTTTTTTAGCCAAATTGAGGAGTTTTTCAATTTAAATTAGGGACTTCATTTTGATCCATATTTTTCAATATTTATTGAAAATGGAAAGAGAGAAAATAGAGAAGAGAGAATAGTGAGATACAGAGGGAAATATTTGAGAAAATGAGGGAGGAATGAGGAATTAGGAGATATTATGTAAAATATGTTTTAATTTTTTTAGTTTTAATAGCACAATTTTTTTTGGTTAAATAAATGAAAATATGATGCTGAAGAGATAGAAGGAAGAGAAAGTTAGTGAGAATGGAGGAGATATATATATATATATATATATATAAAGGGAAGATATATTAGATAAAATCAGGAAAAAAATAGATATAGTGTTGGAAATTGAGAATATAATTAATCTTCCTGATTTTAATTTATGAAACTTCATTTTGAATCAATTATATTATATTATTTCTTTCTTTTTAACTTTTCTTAAATTAATAAAATCAAACAATCCTGACTTGATTTAGGACAATGGTATTAAATAATGAAAAACATATTTTTATGGAAAGTTCTATAAAAAAAATTAGACTAGCAAACAAATTCTCTCTTTCTTTCTTTCGTTCTTTTTTAATAATAATAAGAGATTCATTTTTAAAATAATAATAATAATTAGATTCTTTTTTCATACAATAAATATTGAAATACTTTCGAGATTTGTGGAACAATGTTTTTGTTTAATTTTTTATTTCAAAATTTTAATTGGAGCGTTTAGTTTACTATTTTAAAACAAAATATTCACAAAATTAAGAAGATTTATGTTCAATATCTTATTATTTTATATATGTTAAAGCAATTGACATGATTTGATTTTAAACATTTTAAGAAGTCTATATTTCTGATATGGTTTATAAAACAAACTTGATTGCTTGATATTCACATCATTTATGAGCCGTATTTTTTGTCCATAAAATATATATTTTGCCCATATGTATACATTTGTATCAAAGTTAATAGAAAAAAAAATGACTCACAGGACATAAATTACCGTATTTTCTCAATTGTAAACCTTTTAATTAAAAAATCAAATCTTAAACATATATAATTGTAAAAATTAAAACAAATTTAAGAAATTGACTTACTTTACGTGAAATATTTCACAAATGTCCTAAACTTTAATTATATTTTTTTTTGCATAATTTTGGAACAATTTTAACCTTATGATATATTTTCTCTCATATATTTAATTTTTCGTATTATTTTATAATTAAAATATTAAAAAAATTTAATTTAAATTTAGTACTAATTATTTAGAAATTTAATTTTTAGAATAAATATTATTTACACTATATATCATCATTAAATTTGAGTTGTCATTTATGATTTTTTATATTTTGTTTATTACTAATATGATATATATTCCTAAAATTAAGAAATATGATAGTTACATTATCCCTCCTATTTAATTTTTGTATTATTTTATAATTAAGATATTAAAAAAATTAGTTTTTGTTTATAAAGGTATTTTTTCCAATCATTGCAAATTTGTCCATTTTTTCTACATATTTTTTATATTGATTTTAGGAGTTTTTGTTTTTTAAGAATATTTTTTTTAATTATTTACAAATTTGTCACAAATTTTCCTTTTTACATATTTCAAATTTTGACTTAAAATTCAGAATCCATAATGATGGATTGTATTTAGTGTAGAATTTTGATTATAAATATTCTTACTACTTGTGTTTCATTTCTTATATATTTACGAGGTTTATTTTAAACATATACAATGTTATTACTTATTTCAAATATATACGAGATTTATTCGAAATGTATTTAGAACAAGGAAAAATTTGAGGTTGTTAATATACTGCATATTTTATATTTAGTCTCGTTTCTTTTAAGATATATATATATATATATATATATATATATATATATATTCTACCTATACTTATACTTTGTCATGTATACACATATGTATGTGATACTAAGATAGATGACATTCTCAAATTATTTGAAATAAATCCATATATATTTGAAATTAAAAACAAAATGTAACTCCATATATACTATGTATTATAGCACACATGACTTTTACGTGCAAGTTTTGGAGAAAAAATCATTTAATGCGCGTGAATATATGGTATATTTTTTCAAAATTTTGATTTTAAAAATAAAACAGTTTTGGGCGCGAACATGGTATATTTTCTTTTCTATTTGTGTATTTTCTTATTATTATTTTTCAAAATTTTTAAAATTCGTAGAGGGTGATAGAGATATTTGAGCCATATTTTTGTATAATATTTCATCGCTATTCATGAAAAAAATAGAAAGTTTAAGACAATTTTATAATTAAACCTATTTAATTAGATTTTATGTGTACAAAGTTTAAAAATTAAACTCTTCACATAGTTAGAATGTATGATATATCATTTGTGTCAAATCAAATATATTAATTCAATTGATTAGTTATTGAATACTCCATTTGGAGAAAAAGATTTCAAATAAACTTTGTTTGATTATTATTATTATTTTTGTTTTGAGAAGTTGTTTGAAGAATAAAACCAGTTATTTAAAAATAATAAGTATAAGTTTTTTAATTTTAAAAAATTACAACATAAATTATAAAATTAGGATTTCATATAATATGTAGAGGGAAAAAAAGTTTAATGTATTTCTTTGTTAAATAACTTATAAATGAAAAAAAAAAACTATTTTACAATTTCAAATATAAAGCACAAAACATAATATATTATTATAAAAAAAGTCTAAAAAATATTGATTTATGACATAAATAAATTTAAACAAAAATTAAACACTTTTTAGTAACTTTCAATTAAAACTACAAGATTTCATATATAGTCTTTTTTTCTTTTTCTTTCAACATAATTTTCAAACACACAACGGAAAATTTTTATCCCCTATTTTTCTTTAAATTTTATTTTATATAGTTTTTTTCCAGTATTTATTGGGAGAGTTTAAAATAAAATTCATTCCTTCATGTATGAGCATGATTTTGATGATACAGGAATGAAAACATAAAAATAAAAATGATTACATTTTCTAAATTACAATACCAATAATATTAATATATATTTATTTGATAATTTAATTACTAAAACAATTTTTACTTTGTACTATAAGACTTTTTTTTAATGAAAAGACAGATAATATAAAAAATACTAAAATAAAAATTAGATTATCTAATTTTTAAATATTTATAGTGATTAAAACAAAACTATATAACATTTATTACATGCTATAAATCTCGTATGTTTTAAAATATTTTAACTAAAATAACGAGGTTTCATGTGCATTGCACGTGTTCCTTAACTAGCTACATTGAAACGTTATGAAATATAGTTATAAATGCATTTACGCATCAAACTATAATGCACGATGAAATGGAACCGATTATTTAAAACATTATATATTTGTAAGTGTTTGTAAAAGAACCATATACACTTAACCCTAAACATTACTGAGCTTAACTTCAATGGGTATTATATCATTTTCATGCTCCTCTATTTGCACATCTTCAACTCTTCTCCTAAGTTTCTACTGCCTGTTTGCTTCTGTGACTTAGGTATGAATACTCGTAGGATCATATGTTTTTTTTTATTACCAGTCTGGAAAAGAAGTGTTATATGACATTCTCTCTTAGATGTGTTGTTGTCACATCGTATTGCTGTTTGGGGATATTGAGTTGAGATGAGTTTGTCACTTGAGTCGAAGGAAGAGACCTCACTGAAAGGTATGGTAGAATAGTCTAAAAATATATATATTTTTTATTCTATTAATTATTTTTTTTACAATAGTAAGATAAGATAAGATAGATATGTATAATAAAAATCAATTTTTTTTTTTTTTTTTTTTTTTTTTTTGTTAATTACTAATATTCTATTGAAATGAATGTTATGGAATACACGTATGGAATCCACTAATACGCATTTCCATGCGCTCCACCAGCACTTTAGAAAAGCACTAAAATAAAAGCTTCAATTTTTCATTTGCATGCGCGCCAAACCATCCTTTTCTTTTGTAGGTGTCACTTTTAATGGATAAGTTGATAACTCAAGAAAAAAGTAGGGCATATTGCAAACTTTACTTTCTTTTTTCTTTTTTCTTTTGAGAAAAATAAATTAAACCAAAGACAAACTAAATACAAAAAAGATTCTTAAATAGAATTGGGGATATATATTTTGTCCAAAAATCGATCTAATTCAAAAGAAATTCTTCAAACTCTAACTATAAAAAAATCGTGTGCAAAATAGGTCTCCGTTGATATAAGAGAACAAGTAACTCTATCAATTTAGTCTATTTTAAAATTGAAAACCTTTTCTTACCAACTGTTGTAATTCAAAATCTCTCAAGGAAAAAAAAATTATTAACAGATATGATGAAAAATCCCACGAATGTTCATAACCAATATGTTTATTAGATTTAATGCACTCTCATTTTTTACATGTGCTTAAAAATGATACTAAATTTTTATTAACGTTTTTGACATGTTTGTCTATATTTTTATAGGTCAGTGGCACAAAATCAATATAAAAAGTGAATTGCAATTAAATTTTTTTTTATGAAATATTAAAAAGGTTTCCATAAAATATAGAGTTGTTTTCAAATATAGAAAAATGAACCAAACTATTTACACAAATATATAAAAATTTTATTGTCTATCCGCGATAGACCGCAATAAAATTCTATCGCTTTCTATCACTCAAGCGATAGAATTCTATTGCAATCTATTACTGATAGATAGTAAAAAATTTCTATATTTGTAAATAGTTTGATATATATATATTTTTTTTTGTTTATTATAACTTCTCTAAAATTTTATAAGTAATTTCATATTTCAAATATATTCATCAACATCAATATTTTTATTGTCCATTTTCATAAATTGAGATATCAATATTTTTATACGTACCGACATTTAAAACTTTATCAAATACTAATGTTACTAATGTTTAATAGCATGAAAAGAATATATATATTTTGAATTTAACTCAACGATTGGGCCGGGTAGAGAATTTAAAACTCGATATTTCTTGGTCGATTATATATATTTTAACTAGTTGAGTTTTACTCTAGTGACATATATATGATACATATTCGAACATTTAAACGGATGAGAATATTCCTAATGTTCTTGATGAACTATACTCCTATTTCTTTTTTAGATCAACAAATTTGGAGTGTGTGATTAAACATTTGATCTTTCAAGAGGCAATGAATTTTTTTATCCATCAAGTCATGTTATGCCTAACATTGATGGGCTATATTCTTTATTTTCTTATGAAAAATATAATGTGACCAAAATAAATAAAAACCAAAAGTATAACATTTAAACTTACTCACGATCAATATTCTTTATTTCGAAGAGGGTGGCAGAGTGCAACTGTCGAGTGCCAAGTGGTAAAGGTCAAAGGTTTCTTTTTGATCAATTTCTTTTTTGATGGCTTTTCAGTTTTCAGAATCTTTTCGTCAGCATTGCATTTCCCATTTCCCAATTCAATTCTAACAGAGTTTTATTCCGAACGAACGAAGATTTTGATTTCAGGAGCGGCCACATCTCGATTCCTTCGCTTGCTTTCCTCGTTGTTATGGTGAAAATACTCTGCAAAAATTGAACTCAGCTGCGACGACGACGACAATGGCGGATTGGTTTTTGTGCCATGTTTGCCCCGATTCTCCCTATGTAAATCCAATGCCCTTTTCTTCCTCACTATCAATTTTGTTGCCAATAAATGCATTCCTGTCTCCCATTGCTTGTCGTTCTAAACTGTTGTTTTTTTCATGGATTGATTAGCTAATCTTGTTGATGAGTTTGGAACATCATTATATGTTTTCTTTTCCCACTAGAAGTTCTTGTCATGGGACTGTTAAGAATGCATATCAAAGTTTAAGGGTTAAATTCTAAGGTTGATATTGAACTTTTAGATTTGTGCCTATTTGGTCTAGGTTCATGAATGTTTAGAGTTGCGACTGTCAATCCAGTATTTTAAAAAGATTTTCATAAAGTTCTTGAATTTTTAATATTGTGTTTAATAGGTCCTTATAGTAAACTTTTACCATCTCTAACGCCTATGCCACCGCATACCCAAACCTGTCACATAATTTTTAAATAATATAAACTAATATGTAGGCGTTTAACTGAAAAAGGCAAGAGCAAAACTCTATTAGAGACTTTTGAAAGAGACTTAATAGACACAAATTTGAAAGTTCATGAACTTATTAGAGATTTTATAAAGTTTAGAAATTAATTAGACATTTAGAGACCAAACTTATAATTTAACCTTCATTGCGTATATGTAGTTAAGATATTGGGTCTAGCGGGGATTTTACATTTACCAGAGCAATTTGACTTGAGTTTGAATCTCCTATTGATATTAACTGTACTCGTGTTATGCTTTATGAACCAACTTAATATCTGAGCTCATAGATATGAGGGGTGTGAAGAATTTATATAAAGGATTGAATAAAAAAATCAGTGTCTGAGTAGTTAAGTGTAGGATTTTCTTCTCGTATCCCTCCAATTAGTTAACACATCTGCATGACTAGTTAGCTAATTGGCATTTGATTTCTAACAGTGGCTAATTTTGAACTACAACACTTGGATAATATAGTTGATTGAAATCAAGAATATGAAGTTTCTGGTGGCTAATATTGTCCTTCTCTGTTTGCAGGTTTGGAATGGACATCGGTTTTCTAAGTGTTTTATAAATATATATCCTTTCATGTTAGAATTTTGGCGCTGGTTTGTAGTCTGTGGCTCTGTTTGGCCTTTAATTGTTCTGTCTTAACAATCCTTACGACATCAGCTTTTGGAGTAAATGTTTTGACCATCATTGTTACTGCATTGCTCGGACTTACTCTGAAAAATGGTGGAAGGAGACGGAGGGTATGTTTCACTTATCATAGGTTGTCCTTAGTTTTCTATTTTCTAAGAAGCAAATAAAAAATGGTGACCAAGTTCTTAATTTCCACAATCATATAAATCGTCAAAATCTGATAAGAAGTGATGGTATGTTCATATTGATTTCTTGCAAATCATTCTTGTTTCTATACTGCATTTATCAGTTTATCCACACTTCTTTTTGTAGAATTTTCAGAGAAGTCTTCTGGAGAAAATTTTCTTGCATTTCCTTCCGGCCATTGGACTATGCCTATCACTTTTTGACATGATGTTTCTTCTGAGGAAATTACTCACTGGTGATGTTGTTGAATACCATGAGTGGTTATCAACAGGTTCACTACTTGCAGTCTGGGTAAGCTATCTAATCTTAGGGTATTTGTCATTAGTTGTTTTTCATGGACCGTTCATCTTTTTTGTTTATTGTTTGTTTTATGAGTTTCTTTGTGAGTATGCAGATTGTCACTACAATCTTTGCAAATTGTTCCAACTTTGAGCACATAGTTAGCAACAAAATGCTCTGTTTATGGTGGGTTGTGAGAGCAATATTTGGGATTCTCATTTTCGTGTCAACATATGCGGACTTTGAGGTACTCATTTTTTCTCCTAAATATACCATTATATTCTGTTACCATCAGGTTTGTTCTACTTTTTACTATTAACTTAATTTCATCTTGTGATCTCATCCAGATAACTAGGATTTTGATCCTCATTTCGTCACTTTTAAAAGAACTTACATGTCACTCTGAAGTTTGAAATAACTGTGATATTGTGCACAGATGAACTGCATTTATGATCTTTTATCAAAGAATCAAGTTCTGTTCCTCCTAGAATATCATTTTTAAGGATCTAACCGAAAGTGTTTTCAACCATCATGGGTTGGCGTAGTGGTAAATAGGAGGGCATGACTTTGATAAAGGGCTAAGAGGTCTCATGGGTTCAATCCATGGTGGCCACCTACCTAGGATTTAATATCCTACGAGTTTTCTTGACACCCAAATGTTTCGGGTCTGGCGGGTTGTCCCTAAAAAAAAACGAAATTGTTTTCCTAATTTTTAAGAAAGCAATCTGTTTAGTCGTATAAGAAAACTCAAATTCTTGTTTGAACTTACCTGTACTTCATAGTTAGCTTTCTTTGATAGATTAGCACTTCAGGGAAACACAAGGGAGAGATTTTCATTAGATCTTTGATGATGTGTCTAGGTTTTATACGTTGGATTGAAATAGATACCTTAGTAAGAATTTTTTCAATTGTGTGGAGTGTTATTAAGTAGAGGGAGGGGACTAGAAAGAGTATCATTTGGAGGGTTCTGTATCAAGTTTGGCTCGAGCAAGGCATTCACTTTTCCCCTTTGTAATTCCATTTTTCTCGACTATTTAGTTCAACCTTCCTTTTATTTAGCAATCTGGTTCCTGCAAGACTGCTTAAACAATGGCAATCGTTTTTTGCACTGATTTCCCCCCACCCCTTGCACTGCTGGGCTATGAATACTTAGTCAATTATATAAACTGTGCACTAATGAGAAGTTTTTCTTGTATAGATACTCAGAACACTGAACAACAGTTTTGTTGTCTTGTTGGATGTTATGTTTGGCACATCAGCATTCATTATCAGTTCAGAGCATGCAAAAAGCAGGTATGTTAAGTTTTAATGTCAATTAATATATTTTTTTTCTTTATGAATAGAGTAACCTCATTCTTTGTCCGCTAACAACTTGGAATTATAAAATGTGTTTTGTGGTCAATAAAGAACGATTACATTAGCCATAATATTGGTGAACCTGTCACGAAACCGCTAGATTGTTTGATTGTCCTTGGCCTCACGTCCAAGACTTTAAGACGATACTCTCCCCAATTTCCCTCCCCTAAATACAATCTTCTAGCCACTAACAGAATCTTTTGTTTATATATATATAATATATATTATTTTATGGGAAACTAAAGCTCATTGAGAAAGCATGAAAGGATACAAAAAGACAACCCACCAAAAGAAGCCAAAAAACTAAGAGGCATATTGAAATTTGCATATTTATCGAGGAACTCCATCTTCTACTATTTTTTTCTTTTGCACATTTATCATGGAACTCCATATTTACAACTCTGCACTCCAAACACATACTTCTAACTTCATAACTCCAATATATTAACTCTAGCTTTAGAACTCAACTCAACGCCTAAAACACCCCCTTAATTGTACAAACAAGGTCTCTAGTTTAACATAATAAGGGCTAACAAATAATTATAAAGCCTCTTGGAAGCAGATGCTTTGAGAATACTCCAGGTTAGTTTAGGGACCTCCTTTCCTTCGAAGTTGGAACTTGCCTCCATCATGATGCTAATCTCCTTGCTTACGATTATCTTCTCTTATATGTCTCTGTTTTATCACCTTGCCCTTGCCCTCAAACTTTAGCATTAGTTTGTTGTGACAAAGAAATTATAAATAACAGGTATTAAGTTAAGCCAAGGTATCATTCTATGACAACTCTCATCGACTTACCTTCTATTTTTGTTCCTTTAGTGGGCCCTTAGACTCAAATTTGTTTTGATAGTTACATTTTAAGGTCATGTCTTAAGGCAGTGGTTGACAACCTCAGATTGCTCATCTGACATCTGTATGACATTGTGTCCTGCTTATGTAAAGCTTCCCATCGATCGAAAAAGCTTTTTTCAAAACAAACAAACTCAAAACAGCTTATCTCTATCAAATATAATTTGATTTGTGTAGTGTCCTTTTTTTGAAACTAATGTCTAGTCACTCTCCTATTCAAGCCAAAACTTGATGCTCCTTCAGTTTTGGTTTGTGATTCTTGGACAAGTTTCCTTGTGGGGTATTCAACTCAGCCCTCTTCTGTAATGCCAATTGCTTCACTTTGTATGGATAGTTCAAATTCTTGTTCTTTCCCTTTCTGTATTCTTCCAGTTGTTCTCACCATGTTCTCCTTCAAGTATTTTTCCTAGTCCCACGATGAACAACTTTAATATGAAGTAAAATGTATTGGAATCTTGAAGTTTATTAATTTCTTCCCGCCAAAATGCTGGGTATTGATAGTACAATTTATGGACATAAAATTTAAGAAAAAAACAAAAAGACGTCATTAATGATGAATACTTCAATCGAGAACAAAATAATTATACAATGAAATTAAAAATTTTAACAGATGAAAACAAAACCACCACGGGTTAGTTTAGTAGTCTTAACTAAATGAATAAATGTCTGACCCTATTTAGATATGTGACATGATTTGATCCCATTCTTTTCAAGTCTTTTTTATTTGTTCACTAGCTTCAATGACCACTAGGCCAACCCATGGTGGTTAGTGACATAGAGACATGTTAAAATTATAGAGAATGAGATCAAACTTCATTATGGTCATTTGAGATATTAAAATCCTATAAGTTTCCTTGGGAAAAAACCCTACATGTTATTTAATTACTACAAAAGCAATAAGCTATTTTAGAAATGTGCATAAGCTAACTCAAAGCACTCATACATTGTAAAATTAAAATTAACTTTCAAATTTTCCTTTTTTTTAGTTCAAATGTTGTGAGGCATAAGAGTTGCATGATTTTCTTACTTGCAAATATTGGTCATTCAATTTTATTTTTCCAACAAACATTAAACAAAATATCAATACAAGAGTTATAAAAGAAAAAAAAAATGAGACGCTATAGATATACACTTAGTTCTCAATAACGTCTATCACAACTATCTAAAATAAATTATTTTTCTATTTTTAAAAACTTTCCTAATTGTTAAAGACATTTTTGTAAATTAGTAAATTAAAGTTGAGATAAAAGTATTTAAAAATGTTTTTCAAACATTCTCACTTTTTAATATAGTATAGGAGTGTATACATAGTCATGGATATAGGTAACACGTGATAACAATTTATATTTTCTTTAAAAAGTTATTTGACAAATTTTAGTACATAAAATATGACTTATTATTATTATTATTATTATTTTTTTTTTATAAGTAAATTTTCATTTTAAAATTCAGTTAAGATTTCAAATGTATTTTTTAATCTAACATATTATTTTTTTAGACAATTTACCATATTGTTTTAATTTTAAGAAAAGTAGTTGAATCAATAAGCCATAAGTTATTATTGAGAGTAGGTTAAAGTATTATTTTGGCGTTGAAAATTAGTTTTTGTATGTTTATTGAATATTAAAGTTAACCCTCTTATTAGTTTTGAAGTTATTTTTACCTAACTCAAAACAACAACAATAATTTCATTTCATTCAAGAATAGGCGTGACTATATTTCTTAAAATTTATGGAGCAAAAGTTGACTTCTTCTTATTTTTGGAAAGAGCCAACGGTAAATTAATGATAAAGATTAATTTTAAGATTTAATGAAAATACATAAAATAAATTTGAAAATATGGAACCAAAATAGAAGTCTTAAAATACCATAATTAAAGCAATATTTTAACACTTCATTTTTTCGCTTAATATGGTTAAGATAAAAAAAAATTTAAATTTAACACAATATATTTTGTTATACAATGAAAATATTATTTTAATTTTAATAAAAGTAGGAGAATAAACTAAATGTAAGGTTGTCAACGTTGGATGAGAGAATCAAATATTTGACTTTTAGGTCTATATTTGATAATGTAAATTTTATGCTTGTTAAATTATGCTCATTTTGACAATAAAATATAAGTTATGATTAAGACGGCATTTCTTTTCCCTGTTTTTTTTTCTCTCCATTTTGGCACATTAAGAATAGGTGTTGAAAGTTTTTTCTTTTAAAATTCAAAACAATAGAGCCCGATTTTTTCAGTTAGACTCAGATTTTGTTATTATCAAATATATAAACACTTAGATTTAATTACACTATTTTGCACGTATTATTGATGGCATTTTCGAAATTTAAAAAAGCTTGATCACGTGGGTAAAGGGTAGTTTGCTATTTTTCTAAAGATTTTTATGTTTTGCCCATTTTCAAAATGCAACCTAAAATGTTGCCACTTATCACAATTTCTCATTTCTCATTAATTTGGTCAATTGGACTATAGAGAAGGGCCATATAGTAATGCGTGGACGGTATGTGGACTTGGGCGTTGTATTCGGCCCAAATCCTTCAAGGGCCCAATTGTTTATCTTCAACTTTGTGGCCCAACCCAATAGGAGTCGGTAGCTTCAACTCTACTTCGTCTTCCTCTATCAGGCCGCTGACGAATTTCCTTCCTCTGCATGCTCGAAGGACTTCCATTAACAGTTGTAGAGCCGCGAATTTTGAAGCCTCATACAACCGCGGCAGCTGAAATGGGTGAAGAATTGTTCTTCTTCTCGCTACTCAGCAATACAATCCCAATGCTGGTTTTTTTTTACTTCAGTTGTCCCGCCATTGGTATTCTGCTCGTTTGAAAGAATAGTCATCTCTATGAATGTCAGCAGCTCGAACCTACTTTAAGCATTTTCTTGCTCGGATTCGCTCTCCTTTTTCCTCCTTCAGATTCTTTAGTTTCTGTGTATTGTTGAATTAGCTGCAATCGGATTACTCATCCCACGCTTCTTTCATTTCGTAGACCTTAGAATTTTCAGTAGGAATTCCATCCTCTGTTTTAGTACCAGCCATGAGTCCTGGATTATTGAAATGCTCTAATGCCAAACTGCTATGCTTTGTGGTCAATGGTTATGTTATTCACAAGAGGATAATGGTGAACTTCTTACATGACCATAAGGTTGTTTGAGATTCATGGGGCTCTCTGAACCAAAACATCAAAACTCCATGATGATATTCTCCAAGAATCTGCTTCCTTTTGGACAGCTTGATGATAAGATGGCGTCAATGGAAAAGAACAACCGGGAAATGCATCTAAAGGCGAAACAAGTTGAGACAAAACATTCTCTAATATTCTTTTTGTTGAATACTGTCTAAACAAGCTTCTATTACAAATGTAAGAGGCTATTATAGCCTTACAAGAAAGTGAAATGCTAATTAACAAGCTAATAAACATATTGACCTAAAAACAATTACTTTACTAAATAAAAATATAACCTAATATATTATTCTTCCCGAGTCATAAACCTATGTGTGTGAGAAATGGTCTCATTTTGTGTCAAACTTCTAATTAGATGAAATAGTTCATCTTCTGATAAAGAAAATAGTGATATAGATCATCATTAGTAGTCTTCCATGTGTCCATGACTTTGAATATTATTAAGTTTCCCATCTTCATCCATTTGGTCTGTCAGGTTCCAGTTAGCCTAGAAGAATTTGATGCAACTTTGGACTAAATCAATGTAGAATTTGATGCACAATCACGCTCAACTTTACATCTATGTGCTTGTCCATATGTGAACGTGTTTATCTGCATGCTCTTTTTACACACAAGGATCCCATCCACGACTTTTGTAATCCATTCTCTCTTTTCTTGCTTATTCACGTACAATAATTTCGGATTATATTGTGGTTTCATATTCTTACACACAAAGATATGGTGATAATACAACCGTTGTTATTAGGTTAGAGTGTGCTTATAAGTTCTTTCATCTTTGCATGTTACACATCAATTCTTTACTCAGGAAATCTTTGGATTATTTTGACTGTTTGTAGTTCAATGGAAGATTCACTTCTATATGTGGATGTGGACCTAGAGGATAGTCATACGGGGAATAATGTAAGAAAGGTCCGTTATCTTTTACATTCCTTTTCATTTCCTATCAGTTGAAATTGTTTGTAAAGAAAAGTTGCCAGAAGATAGGTTCTCGAACCTGAGTTGCATTTCGGTGTTCTTTGTTTTATGATCATCGATCGACCTTTACTAAAGATATTTGCTAATTCTGCTTATCTTTCCTTTTATTAATTCTCTAACTAATTATTTCTTAAAGAGACCATAGGAAGTTACTTTTTCTTCTTTCCTTCGTGCCCTAGTTCAGGAACCATATTGTTGTTTCAGTAAATTTTGCTACCATTTGGATAAGTATGCCTCCCAATGATTTATACCTTCCTTTGTTTCAATGTGAATTAGCTAATTGATTATTATACGTTTTGGTTCAGAAGGAAGATAAACAAAGCTGTTGGAATCTTTTGACATTCAATTCTATCACGTCAGTTATGGATGATGGTGTCAAAAAGCAGTTGAATTTTGAAGATCTGTTGCAGCTTCCGACTGAGATGGATCCTTCTTTCTGCCACAACAAGTTGTTATTCTGCTGGAAAGATCAATATTCCAGAAATTGCTTAAACCCATCATTTTTTTGGGCAATCTGTTGTGCATATGGTTGGCCATATGTCTCTCTTGGTTTGTTGAAGGTATTTCCATATGTTAAAAGTGCCATGTTTTCTCATTTGTTAGATAATAGCAAACGAGAAAAAATAGGAATTTTATATTTCAAGGTTTTCATTTCAAAATTGGAATTTTATATTTCAAGGTTTTCATTTCATAGAGATGTAGACGTGATTGAAGCTTCTAATTCCTACATCCTTTCCTACATATTATGATATTCTTTGTACCCCAAATTTTAGTCCTAACCATTTTGGCATTAGCAGCCTGCAATAACATCCTATTTTACAAGGGAGAAAACCATTACTTTGTCTATAACTTGATCTCATTCATTGACTAGATATATATTTTACCTTGTCCAGGTGCTTAATGACTGTATTAGTTTTGTTGGACCGATGCTTCTCAATCGGTTGATTAATTTTCTCCAGCAAGGTTTTTACTTCCATGATCTTTTCTTTGTCATCAGTTTATGAATATTGATCACCTCATAATTTCTCCTTATTATTTCTTTCCCTCCTGCTTATTCATGTTATGTCTTCTCCCCATTTTCATGTAAGTTGAAACTTCGATATTCACAGGTAGTTTTGTACGCTTCTATAAGTCTTCCTATTATTCCACTAACAAAGCGTTGCTTTATATTTTGTTTCCACATTTTAGTGTTTGCTTCATTAGCAAAGTAGGTAGAGAACTATGGGGGCACTTATAAACAACAAACTCTTTATTACTATGACAGACCCTTGGCTTATGATGTTTATCTTCATCGTCACCTCATGGTGTTCCCTCTCCAAATACTTTGAAGATTACTTAGTGCAAGACATAAGCCTAAACTGGAGCCCGTTTTTTATGCAAGATTGTTAATTTTAGTATTTTAATTAGCTTTCATGTGATGTACGAGTTTAAATGTTGGTAGGCTTACGTTCATTGTATATTGTGAGGCTTTCTTGGCTATTTTGACAGTTTCTTGTTGTTTGTAGATTCGAACACTAGACATTTTGTTACTTGGTTTTGTTGTTTGGAAATGATGAGGGTGCTATGGGGGTGTCAACCTAGTTGAGATGCTCGGGTGCCCTTCTGATCCTCTATTTTGTACTATCTTTTCATTTTATCAATGAAAAGTTTTGTTTCTGTTAAAAAAAAAAATCTTCATCGTCACTACAAAGTTACTAGTTTAAAAAAGGGATTTGTAGTCTTCACTCTTCCCTCGTCTTACCTTGGTCTCCCTCTTGGGAGTAATCCAAAGTCTGTTTCCTTGTGGGATCTTGTGGTGGATAAAGTTCGAGTTATGTTAGCTTCTAAAAAAAAGCTTCTTTTCTAAAGTTGGTAGGCTTACCTTGATCAAATCGGTCTTGAGTGACATTCCTGTTTATTTCTTCTCTCTTTTCAGAGCCCCATGCAATGTGTATAAGAGTCTGGAGAGGTTGATGCACGATGTCTCTTGGAAGGGTTTGAAGAAGGGAAAGACAAGGGGTCACATTTAATGAGATGGGAGGTTATCGAGAGACCGATTTCCTTTGGGGGTCTTAAAATTGGGAAGCTTAGGGTGTGAAACAAAGCTCTGTTAGCCAAATGGATGTGATGTTTTTCCTCTGCGTAGTATCATTTCTAGTAAACATGGACCCCATCCTTTCAAGTGGTTGTTTTAGGGGGTTAAAGGTACTCACCAAAATTTGTGAAAAGGTATTGCAAAAGAACTCCTTTCTTTTGTTCACCTAGTCCGTTATGTGGTGGAGGAAAGGAGGGGAGGGGAGGGGATCTCTTTGTGCTCTGTTTCCTTGTCTGTATCATTTGTCGTCCCTCAAAAATCACTTTGTTGTTGACTTTTTGGTGTGGTTTGGGGACTCTTGTTCTTTTTCTTTCAGGTTCCAGTGCTCTCTTTCCGACTGGGAGGCGACGGAGGTGGCTTCTCTCCTTTCTTTACTCGAGGGTCACCCCTCTAGAAGAGGGAGAAGGAATGTTAGATTTTGGAACCCTAATCCTTTGGAAGGGTTCACATGCAAGTTTTTCTTTCATTGTTTGGTTGATCCTTCACCCTTAGAAGTGTCGGTCTTTTCGATGCCTTGGACGATTAAGATTGCTAGGAAGGTCGGGTTCTTTACTTGACAAGTTCTTCACAGTCGTGCTAACACGTTGGATCGGCTTGTGAGGAAGTTGCCTTTGCTGGTTGGGCCTTTTTGTTGTCTTCTTTGTCGGAAGGCGGAGGAAGACTTGGACCATATTGCAAGTAGGGTTTGAGATTCTTTTTTCCAGACGTTTGGTATGATGTATGTTAGTTATAGAGATGCTAGTGCTATGATCGAGGAGTTCCTCCTCAATCCGCCTATTGGGGAGCATGGTCGTTTTTTATGGATGGTGAGGTGTGTGCGATCTTATGGGTCTTGTAGGGTGAGCAGAATAGTAGGGTGTTTAGGGGAGTGGAAAGGGATCCTATGCAGATTTGGTCCCTAGTTCGTTTTCATGTATCTTTGTGGGTTTCGATTTCGAAGGTCTTTTGTAACTATTTTATAGGCACTATTTCGTATAGTTGGTCCCTAGTCTCTGCTTGTAGAGGGAGCTCCCTTTTCTTTGTGGGCTTATTTTTTTTTTTTTGTATGTCCATATATTCTTTCATTGTTTTTTTTTAATGAAAGTTGTTTTCATAAAAAAAAGGAAAAAAAAGGGAAAAAAAAAAGGAAAGGGATTTCTAGAAAAGAATAGATGTTGTACCTAGAATATGATTTATTCTAATTTTTTGTTCTGAGAATTTATTCATCACTATATATTGGCAAGATGATATAATAACATTTATCGTTTTTACTTTTATTTAATCAGGTACTAGCACATCAGATGGCTATGTTCTTGCAATATCTTTGGGCCTCACCTCTATCTTCAAGTAACTTTAAAATTATGATTGTCTTGTCATATGCTGTCATTTTCATGACCTCTCATTTTTTTATTTAAGTTGTCATTATTTATTAATCTGTGACATTATTTATCATTTCTAGAAAAGAAACCAAACTGATTTTAGGAAGATGAAGAGTGGTGCCCTGTTTTGGAAAGTGTCAAGGATGTTGAAAACGTTTAAATTAAAGCATATCCCTCTTATTATACAAGGAAAAAGAGCACAGCCAACTCAAATGCTATATATATATGTACATGTATTTATATACTTTAAATTTAATGATGGATACAGCCACTAATTAAGATTTGTTTGCTTCCAATGAGCTGTTTTTGTTCCCAACTCAGCATGGTTTTCAGCTTTGGCTTGAAGAAGATTTTATTTTTGGGTCACTCTTTGGTGTGAAAAGTTTTTAGAAATCAAAGTTATCTGGCTTCTGGTGGATGTGGATATTGTTTATAAGTGTTTAGGTTGCTGCAAACTCTGTTAGGATTCATTCTCTCTAATTGGCTACGTGCTGCCTTTTGGATTTTTTGATTTTGTGAACGTTTTGCTTCTCCTTTGGTCCCTCTGTGTTTGTTGTTGATCTTTCTCAATGTTTAGAGAGGTTTTGCCTCATTCCTGGATTCTGCCTGGTGGTCCTGTTGATTATTCAAGTTTTTGCTGCCTCAGATGATTATGTTCAGCTTGGTCTACCTTCTTTGTTCAAAGAGGCTTTAGCTTTGTCCTTCTTGCTGTTTTAAAGCCATTGTTTCTTTTGGTGTCCTTTTATTTCTTCCTTCAAGTATCTTTGTTGCAGCCGTATAATTTCTGGTCAGTGTTTCTAGCTTTATACAGGTTCTAGTTTTAAGTTTTATTAGTTCTCTTTTTGTTTTTCTTTTCTCTCCCTTTAGGAGATTGTATCTTTGAACACTTTTCTTCCTTTTCTCATTAATTAATGAAAAGTTCGTTTCTTCTTTCTTGTTAAAAACTTGTTTCTGGTTTTGTTACTTTTTATATATTTTTAATTAGGAAACAAATGTTTATTACTGAATGTCACAAGAATTACTTAATTCATTTTTGAACAAGAGATAAAACTTCTCAAAACTTTTAATTAAATGTCACAAGGATTATTTATTTATTTAATATTCTTGTTATTATGTTTGAAAGGAAATAGATTCACTACATTGATAATGTTTTGGAACATTATGAGAAAACAAATCTGTTGTGGAGTGTTGACACAAGACCTAGCGTGAATAATACCATGGGAGGAGAGATATGGACCAAGTTTTGAATTAAAATAGTCTTGAGCATTATCTATTTGAAGAACTTAAATTTTACTTTGAAATTGAGTGAAAATCATAGTATGGAACAAATGGAAAACATACGAGGCTTTAGATTAGAAAGGTCCAAGTCATCCTGGTATGATCATTAATAAATGTTAAGAACCATTGTGCTCCTGATACATTTTCACCTCGGAAGGCCCCCATATATCATTGTGGATGAGAGAGAAAAGTTTTGTACTTTGAGCGTTAAGACTCATTCATTAATTTAATGAAAAGTCTTGTTTCTGTTTCATAAAAAGAAATGTTTTAAAGATTTATAAGGCACACTGGGATAAACATTTTTTGTGCGTTTCAATAATTGACAATTTTCACACTGAATGAAGTTTGACTTTTTCTTGATAAATAAATTAGGAAACAACTTTTTGGGGTACAGAAATTTTAGATGACTGAGGCGAAAATGCCGTAACATAACTTGACTTTCCATTGACAATGACTCCGATTGGGAAACAAATATTATAGACTTAGGACATGACTCAGGACTGGGACTGAAGATTGAACTTGAAGAACATTTTTCTTGAAGAAGATAGAGACCATCATGTTGCTTAGTATTGCCAATCACCTTCTCTGAATCTACCTCCTGAAATTCACACAAGTTTTAGTAAAAAGTAGTGATGCAGTTTGAGTCACCAGTAAGTTTGCTAGCTGAAATTAGATTGAAGTTCAACTTGGGAACATTAAGTACAATAGAGAGAATGAGATCATTTGTCAATTTTATTGACCTTGTTCTTGTAATTTCAGAAAGAGATCCATTGGCTACTCGAATTGTCCAACCTCCAGGTTGGGATTTGCATTGGAGAAATTAGGTATTGTCACCAATCATGTGATCTGACACTTCAGAATCCATGATCCAAGGTTTGTGCTTTCTATTCTGCACCAAAGAGACAAGGAAATAGTACCTTGATAAGTAAGATTGCTAGAAAGTTTCTTGACTGATGTTGATGGTGTAGAGGTTGAGAATGAAAGATGACCAATCATTTGTTGTAACACCTCCATTTGTTCCTTTGAGAAACATCAAAAGTTGTGGGATAGAAAGAAGGAGAAGCAAAATGAGCATGGTTTTTGTATTCATCTTCATCGATGGTTTCCAGTTTATTGGTTTGCCATGAATTTCCAACAAGTATCTCGTTCATGTACCACTTTCTTATTGCGATCACATCAAGGATGATTGCCTTTCTTGGATTTTCCATCTCGAGATGAACAATGGGTAACCATGCCTAAAATCTCTGGTCCAATTGATGACCAGCCACAAGCATCATTAGTTGTTTTCTACTCTCCTCACGATGTGCTATAGCAAAGGCTTCTCTGAGAAAATGTGGATCTGTTGCTTCCATTATTCTTCCCCTTACATCGTCTAGCTCCTTGTTAATTCCAAGAAGAAACCTCAATATCCTCTTTTTCTCAATTATCTTCGTGTAAAGTGCTAAGTCATTTGTACACTTCCATTCATATGTTTTGTACATATTCGATTGTTGTTAATCACGTACAAGCAAATTAATATATTGAGTAACATTGAGTTCCTCTTGATGCATACATTCGAGTTTCAATGAGTAGGACTGAGGAGTTCTCAAAGCTAGAGTAGGTATTACAAGCAGCTTCCCGTATCTCTTTAGTTGTTTTACGCAATAGAAAGTTTTCTCAACATCTGTAGTCCTAGAATGTATTAGCCAAACTAAATGATCATCTGTTTTCCATGATCAATTTTGAGTACTTGATGTCTGGCGTAGGAGTATCACTAGTGAGATATCCATCTTTGCCTCGAACATAGATATACATGAAAATCAGTTGACTTCATTGGAGAAAATTGTCATTGTCAAAACTAACACTTCCTAAACCGTGTTTCGTCGTTTGTGGCCACTGAAAATCAAGGTTACAGTGACTGCTAAAAAAATAAAATAAAATTAAGGCCTAGAAGGCAACAAACTATAAACCCAAAAAATTCAAATCGAAACCCACAAAAGTAGAGAAAATACAAACAACCCCACTCAGTCATAAATGATCAACCATAGATGGTCAACTTTGAGCAGTTGTAGATTCAAAGGAAGGTGGTAAAACAAAAAGAAAACACGTATGTAACCCACTGTTCAACTGGAATGAGAAAAACGTTAGCCATGAACCAAATCCACAGACATGAACGAATGCTCTGTGTGATCATGCCGGAGAATGAGCAATGGATAGACTAGGGTGGTGACGAGGGATGAGCAGTGAAAAAGAAATGACACGGAAAGGGGGGACCCTTACACCGGAGAAATTGTCGTCGGAGGTGTTGTCAGAAGAAATAATCACTGGCGAGAGTTTGATGGCTAGAGTTTGAGTTCAAAATCTTTGCTTCGTTACCATGAAGTTTTGGGAGAAAAATTACTCTTTGTATGTTATTTATTTTTTTGTAAGGAAACAAACTTTTCATTAATATTATGAAAAGAGTCTAATGCTCAATTTACCATGATACATAACGAATCAGAAAATGAGAACAAGAAATAAATGAAGAGAAAACTAAGACAATCCATAAATATAGAAAAAGCTAAGACTAATCAAAGAAAATGAATGCTCTCCAATTTAAACAAATATCTAGCACCAAAAAACTTGAAAATAGCTTGGAGAGAGAACACCAGGTGGATGCATTTATTCTTGCAACATCATAGCGATCAATCCATAATAGTGATTTTTCATAAAAGATCCATTGGTTCCTTTCGAACCAAATTTCAGCAAGCAAAGCTTTCACCGTATTAGACCAAAGTAAATTAGCTTGTGGTTTCATCATAGGACCTTCCAAGATTTGGATAACATTCTCCTTGAATGAACTGCTAAATACTCTCTGTTTGTTATCGAAACTCTAAATTACAGGAAGATATAATATAATAGAAAACAACAATATAATAGAAAACAACAATAAAGGAAACTAGCTCTATTAAGTACAAAAATATAGCTCATGAGAGAATATAAAAAGAATGGTATCTAGACCAAATATAGAATTCCATTTCAAAAAAAAAAAAAAAAAAAAAGGAATAAATCTACAAGTTTCTCTTCTAAAAAAAATTTGTTGCCCCGAAAATGCTGGTATGAGCATTGATGGAACCTAATTGTATCTTCTTGTCCAATATTGTGTTCTTTATATGCTTCTTCAAATAAAATACTTCTAAAAGTAGTTGCTTTCCTTAAAGTTATTCTTACTCTTTTCAAAGTTTGTACTTTTAGGGCCTCTCATCAATATTGCCTGCAAATTACTTGCAAGTTGCAAAAATGTACATTCATTTCCCGTTCGTTGCAGTGTAACTATTGCCAGAATTTGTGAACTAGTAATTATTGATTCCATTGTGCAGATCGTTTCTAGATACTCAGTACACTTTCCATCTGTCCAAACTGAAGCTAAAGTTACGATCTAGTATCATGACCATCATCTATCAGAAAGTGAGCATTCTCCCTCCTGTTATTCAAAATTCTACCTTGGCAGTGTAATAACTCGGTGGGATGATTGTATTAATGAATACACAGTGCCTTTATATGATTGGAAAACATTCAAGGTGTAGTTTTTAGGTCATTATATTCTTAACAGGGTTTCATGTTATTGAATGCATTTTGTTTGACTTGTTTTAAAAGTTTGGGGTCCATTTGGTCTCTATTTTTATTATTATTTTTTAATTTTTACCTTTCTTGAAATAGGAAAAATCATCCATGAGTTAAATTTATGTTTAAAAAGATTGTTTCCCAAAAGATGATTTCCAAAAAAAGTATCCACTTTGTTGGTGAATATTTCATAACATTTTTTTTTTCATGTTTTACTTGGCTTCACAATATGTTTTCTCTCTCTTTCTAACAATAAACAACTTATCATTTGATGGGATGATATGTTCTCTTTTAGAACAAACGCTTGGATTTTAGATAACAACTTGCCTATGAGTTTTCTAAAGGAAGAACCACTTTTACAATCAGATCTAATTGAATTGTTTCGAGACCTTTTCCTGATGAATCTTGTTGACTATCAAGCATTTATGGCTCTCATCCTAAAATAGGCAATGCTACCAAATTATAATTAGATGAGCTTTGTGACTTGTGTGTATAAGACCAAAATTCTAATTTACAGGCTGAAGTGAATTCTTGTTAGATACTATTTCTCAATACCAGTTTTCCTTCATCACTTGTAGTTGTAGACAATTTATTCGTTAATGAAATGTGAAGCCCTTTTCATTATTTATATTTCTTGTCAGGATGACATCTTCATTTTTACAACAATACACAATTTGTGACTGAATATATTCATATCTCACCAAATTTGGCTTTAAGCATGAATTACTTTTGCTACAGTGTCTATCCGTTAGCACAGCAGAGCGATCACAATTTTCTTCAGGAGAGATCCAGACCTTTATGTCTGTTGATACTGATAGAACTGTCAACTTGTGCAACAGTTTCCATGATATGTGGAGGTAGTGGCACTCATCTTTTGTTTGCATATAAAATGAATTAAGATTTGCCGACCTATATCAAATTGGCAGAGGAAATTTTAGAAAAGCCTTTACTTTTTAGATCAACAAAAAAGTAGAAAAATCAATTTGATCCCAAAGATCTTCAATATTCTTGCACTAGTGTTTCATTCTAGTCAGTGAACTGATGATATGAAGTTAAAGCTCTACACCTCCTAAATTTCCTTTTCAATTTTCTACTATTGCCTCAAAAAATATCCCCACATAACGGAAAACACAAATCTATTGAAAAGTGTTACTATCTGTCTGAAGCAAACAATGATGTTAGTTTAAATTAAAATGGCGTGCTTTGTCATTGTAAGTCATCAGTTGCCTATGGCTTAAATTTAAGTATGAAATTGATCAAAAGTTTATAGTTGGCTTAGTGATTCAATTTTTATTTCCTGTGCTTATCTCTTCTTTTGGACTAGTGTTATTCTAAGAAAGTAATTGTCGAAGAGGATTTATTTTTAGTAATGGTAACATTTGAATATTTTCAGCCTGCCTTTGCAAATAGGAGTGGCATTGTATTTACTATACACTCAAGTCAAGTTTGCCTTTCTTTCTGGAATTGCCATAACAATACTACTCATTCCAGGTATTGCTCAACCTTGCTTCTGTAGTGTACCATCTAAACTTATTTTAATCTTTTCTTTCTACAGTAATTAGTCAAATTTAAGGTTATTTTAAAAAAAAAAAAGTCAAATTTAAGGTTGGGTTCTATGGAAAAATGCCCTCTCCTCTCTCTTCTTTCCTTTCCTGCCCCAACTCTGCCCCACCTAGCCTCCTGCACCGCCGATCTCCGACGACAACTTTCAGCCAGTTCCTTGCAGATTAGTCTCCTAAGATAAGTCTTCTCGGATTAATTACCTTTCTTATTTGCATATATCTGGTTATGTCCTTACTTATTTGGATTTTGATTAAAGCAAAATATGGGTCCTCCCATTTTGACTTAAAGGCTGCTGATTTGAGGAATGCATCATCGAAAAGCCCATGAAATCACATTATGAAACAGAAGGATCTCATTTATGAGAATATTCAATGCAACATTGACAGTGGTAAGGCTACTGCCTTTTGGAATGATTTTTGGATTGGTGATGGCACCCTAAACAAAAATATCCCAGACTATACCTTCTTGCAAGGGACAAAGATGCATATGTGGCTGAGGTTTGGGATGCAACTCTTTGCTCATGGAACATTCATTTCAGAAGGCTTTTTACCGAGTAAGAGATTACTGAATGGGCTGACTTCACTCATTGCATGCCCATCATTGAACTATCAGCCAATAATGATTCCTCATCATGGAAACTTAACAAAGATGTTTTCTCTTATACGGAAGCATTAATCCAAGTGGTCCTCTCCACCAAATTGGCATACATCATGAAAAGTCAGCCTTATCCTTTGCAGCCCATGGATTAGCATTTCAAGATCTTGGCTGAAAGTGGAAGCTTTGGCATTTTTCAAGCTTGGAAATGGAAGTAGAGTTGCATTCTGGTACGATTCTTGGGTTGATAATACTTCCTTGAAGGTCAGTTTCCCAAATTTATTTAGAATTGCAAGCTTCCCCAATGGTTCAGTTATGGAGCATTGGGATCCTTCCACCTCCTCTTGGTCTATCATATTTCGAAGACTTCTAAAAGAGGAAGAAATAAGTGATTTTCAGAGATTGTTGAGTTGCATTTCCAACATTGCAGTAAGGGATTGTCCCGATAAGTGTATATGGTCAATTGATTCTAAAGGAGTCTTCACGGTCAAATCCCTTGTTAATCATCTTTCTTTGGCCTCCCCCTTAGCCAAGCATTTGAAGAAAGCTTTGTGGAAATCCAAGAGCCCTCGGAGGGTTAATATAACAATTTAGATCATGCTTTTCGGGCTACTAAATTGCTCATCAGTTTTTCCAAGGAAACTGCCCTCTCATTATTTATCTCCTAATATGTGTGCTTTGTGCAAGGCTGCTGGGGAGGATCTCCAACACCTCTTTTTTGATTGCTGTTATGCTGTACAATGTTGGCAATATTTGTTTGATTGCTTTAACATTAGATGGGTGTTTGGAAAAGATTTTAGGGATAATGTCTTGCAGGTTCTTGTGGGACCAAAGCTGAAATCAACAACACAACTTCTTTGGAACAATGCTGTAAAGCCTTTTCTCACAGATTTATGGTTCGAAAGAAATCAACAAGTGTTTCATGACAAAGAAACTCCTTGGATTTCTCATCTTGAAGCTGCAAGACTAAATGCTTCTTTATGGTGCTCCCTTTCCAAGGCATTTGCAGATTATTCCATTCAAGAAATAAGTTTAATTTGGCGTGCCTTCATTTCCCAAGATCATTAGCCTGCTGTCTCAAGCTTCTGTCCACTGCATTATTAGTCCTTTTAGTTTCAGCTCGGCTTAGTGTTGTTTTTGAACTCTTCTTTCATGTATTGGTCCTATTTAATGGCTTTGTTTAGGCTGTGTATCTCTTTATAACAGCTGTCAGCTAGTATATTGGGTTTTTTGGGCTGTGTTTTGGGCTGCGTTTTAAGGAGCAGTTTTTGGTCTGTAGGTTGAGTACTGAACTTTGAATGTTTTGGCTGTTTTGCTTATAGTCCTCTTTGGGATATGATGAGGGTGCTAAAGGGGTGTCAACCTAGTTGAGATACCCGGGTGCACTTGCTAATCCTTAGTTTCCACTTTTTGCGTATCTATTTGTACTTTGGGCCATAGTCTCATTTCATTATCTTAATGAAGAGACTTGTTTTTTATTTCAAAAAAAAAAAAAATCCAAGTGGTCATCTGATGGATACTGAGTTGTTCCAGAAGATTTGGAGATGCCCTTGCTTGAACCATGTTAAGTTCCTATTGTGGGAAATTATTAATTCTTGCCTCAATACCACGGACCATCTTCAATATCGATGCCCATGGATCCAATTATCCCCCTCTTGGTGCAACCTTTGTCAATCTAACAATGAATCAACCATACACTCGTTCATCAACTGCCCCTTCACGACAAGGATTTGGTCGGATATTTTTGCAGCTTTTAAATGGACAGCGGTCTTCCCAAATGACATCTTTAGTTGGTTCAGATTATTGTTCTATGATCCTCCCTTTAAAGCCTCCAAAGAGCAATTATGGAAGTGCTATGTGATTTTGTGGAAGATTTGGGACGAAAGAAATTCTCATATCTTCCAAGAGAAATACAAGACTTCTAAAGACATTTTAGACTCCACCATCTTCAATGCTATTTTTTGGTGTAAAGATATACCGGCTCTTAAATGCCATAGTTTTTCTTTCCTTATTGCAAATTGGAAACACCTTTTGTATACCATATGAATTGGTTCCTTTGTACTCTTGAATATCTTCGGATATTTCATTTATCAATAAAATTGTCTCTTATTCAAAAAAAAAAAAAAAAAAAAAAAACCGATTTTATCCTCTTCATCTCAATTGGGTGCTGCCTTTGTGTCCTCATGGAGGTTAAGAGATGCTGTATTCGTAGTACCTATTTTACAATTTGGAAACAAAAGAATGGTTTCTTCCATCCTCTTCATCTCAATTGGGTGCTGCCTTTGTGTCCTCATGGAGGTTAAGAGATGCTGTATTCGTAGTACCTATTTTACAATTTGGAAACAAAAGAATGGTTTCTTCCTTGAAGATATAACCAACAAGAAGAAAATCTCTCTCTCTTACCCTTTTGCGTTGGTTTGAAGGAGGCTTGGTGGAACTTCGGCATCCTCCGATGAAATCGTTCTTCCATAGAAAAGATAGAGATGAATTTGGGACTATTAGGTTATCTAAGTTTCATTCTTATCATGGTTGGTTAGTTGAATTTGCTATTTGGCCGGCTACTGGAGGAAGGCAAAATCTTCATGTTGGTCTGGAGACATGGTTAATTTTATGAGGAATTCCATGCTTTCTTTCTTCTTTTGATTCTCCTATCCAGCATGACTTGGATGTTGATTCAATGGCTAGTGTAAGCAGGGAAGAGTCTGAATACTAATTTGGAGACAGTTCACACGGAGGTTGATTCAGAGTTACTTTTTGGTGAAGAATTTTTTCTTTTTTTTTAAAGAAGAAATCAAACTAATGACATATTTCTTTTCTGAAAAGTATACAAAACTTTTCATTAAAAATGAGACTAATGCTCAAAATACAAACTAATGGCATAATAATGGAGCATTTTAAATTTGTCCAAAAGATATGAGAAAGTCCTCAATCCTTACAAATTCTTATGATAAGAAAGATCCAAATGAAGAACAAAAGAGTCACAAACTAGAACTGATTTTTCCAAGCAGTCAAAAGCAAGAGTAAAATGCAACCCCTAGAAGTACAAAATCTTGTTGTCATTTTTTTTTCACCTAAACTCCTCATCATTATCTAATGGTTTTGAGAATAGTCAAAGCTGAGGGGTTGCTGACAGAATGGGGCCTGAAAAGCAGAGTGCCTGAGCTGGTTGTAGGAATGGGCATACATCATTGCAGCACTCTGCCACTGCTCATAAGAAGCATCTCTAGATGCCTGGTGTAAACCCATTGCGCAGAAAGGGCTTACAACAGGACTTGGATGAGGCCCATAGTTAACTGAAGCTTGAGTTCCTAGCATATGACCCTTGAGAGAATAACCCAAATCATATTGTACAAATGGAGGCTGAATTTTTTGCATAATAAAGGGAGCCAAGCTTAAGTTTTGCATAATAAAGGGAGCCAAGCTGAATTTTTTGGTGAAGATATTGCAAGTTTATGTCAGAAATCAATAGAAAAAAAGATTGATAGTACTCCAAGGGTTAATTTTTCTCCTGTTCATCCATCTCAGATTCCATCCATTATTGTTGCCATTGTGGAGGCTTGTGATCTGAATTTGTGTAAAATCTCTGTGCAAGAGATGTTTCTATTAAGCATGAAGATTGTCTTATAGAACACTAGAGGTCCTGGAGATAAATCAAAGTGATTGGCTCTCAAAATGTTTCTTCAGAATCTTCATCCGAATTTGGTCTTATCTCAGAAAACTAAGGAGGAGGAGTTTGATATAATGTTTATAAAATCTTTGTGGAGCTCAAAGGAAATTGGTTGGTCCTTTGTAGAAGCTTGGAAATTTAGGAGGCCTGGCTAAAGTTGGGTGATGAAAATTCTAGCTTTTTTCATCGGTTTTTGGTAGTAATGAAAAGAAAGATTTTGATCATTGAGTTAATGAATAATCAAGGGGTTTCTATCAATTCTTTTCGGGGCACTAAAGCTGAAGTTTTGGGGTTTTTTCCTCCCTATATTTGCAGCGTCGGGGATTTTGATCAGTTCCTTTAAATGTTAGATGATCTCAACTTTCTGATGCTCAAAATGATATGCTCACACCGCAGTTTTCTTCTATTGAAATCTGAACGCCAAGAAAGGAGAAGATCTTCAACATCTATTCTTCGTTTGCAGGTTTTCTAGATGTTGTTGGGGTCCGTTGTACTCCTTTTGGGTGTTTTGTGAGGATTTCAAATTCTGATTTTGGTGAGTCATCTTTATTTTTTTTATTTTTTTATTTTTTTATTTTTGAAAAGGAAACCAACCACTTCATTGATATAATGAAGTGAGTCAAAACTCAAAATACAATATTGATATACAAAGAGCTAAAAGAAAGTTAAGGATCAGTAGGAGCACCCGAGAATCTCAACTAGGTTGACACCCCCATAGCACCCTCATATCCCTAATAAAAATAAATGAGATCATTCCATCATCCACAGAAACAAAAACAAAAGGAACAAGCTGTCCGTTATAAAGTAAAATCTAAACTTATGAAATAAAAGCATGCCAATTTGAATATAAGTCTTGAATAGAGAATTCTTCGAAAGACTTGGATAAGGTACACCAAGAGGAAGCATTCCGACGAGCGACTTCAAAACAATCCAACCAGCTAAGATTTTTGTCGTGGAACACTCTTTGATTTTGTTCAAACCAAATTTCAGCAAGTATAACCATAACCGCATTGGCCCAAATTAAACGAGGGCCTTCTTTCAAAGCTGGACCAACTAAAATCTGCTGAATGTTGTCTTGGTGAGTTCATCTTTAAAGCCGCAATCTCAGTTGTTTTGGTCTAATACAGTCGAAGCAAACCTTGCTAAAATTTGGTTGGAAAGAATTCATAATCTTCCAAGTTAAATCATAGGCATGGTTGGATTTTTCTCAAATTGCTTGGATTATTGCTTCTTTTGGAGCTCTCTTTATAAGTCTATTTTTGCAGAATTTTCCATTCAAGATTCATGTTTAAATTGAAATGCTTTTGTTTTTCCAACTTAGTCTATTTATTTAGAAGGATGACGTCCCGGAACTTCTTTTGTATTTGCATATGTACTTGTCATTGATTCCTTGTACTTCGAGCATTAGTCTTTTTTCATTTATTTAATGAGCATGCTTCTAGTTTATCTATAAACTTTTCCAAAAGTGAGATTTTGGGGATTAACTTTTTTGATTTTGAGTTGGATTGGATGGTGACTACTTTCGGTTGTAAGCAGGGTGCTTGGCCAACATCATACCTTCGTTTTCCTTTGGGAGGTAACCCTTCTTCACTCTGTTTCGGGCAATCGATTGTTGAGAGATTGCAGTTTAAGCTTCACAACTAGAAATACGCCTATATTTCGAAGGGTACTCTTATTCAGGTTACTTTGTCTGGTTTCCACTTATTATTTGTCCTTTTGCGCTCCCACCAAGGCTATTAAGAGGTTGGATAAATTGATTTATGATTTTTTCTGAGAGGAGGGCTCCTGTGGTAATGTTGCTATGCATAATGTGAATGGGGAGATCTCTCAACGTCCGAAATTGATGGGTGGCCTTGGTGTTGGAAATTTTAGTTGCCGTAATTCCATTTTTGGCCAAGTGAATTTGGCGCTTTTAGCACGAATAGGATGCTTTGTGGAGAAAGCTCATTGTGGCTAAGTTGGTCAATGACCTATTCTAATAGTATGTTTGAAGCTCATTGTGGCTAAGTTGGTTAATGACCTATTCTAATAGTATGTTTGACATTCTTGCTTCTCTTTTAGTGGGTCATCCATTTCATGGTTCAAAGAAGATGGTTGGGTTGGTCACTATTCAAGCTTTCTTTTGGATTTTATAGGGCAAGCCCAACAAATGTCTTTTTAGGACTCTTTTTCAGATTTTGATAGTTTTATGGATTTGGTTTTGTCTATAACTTAGTATTGGTGCAAAAATAGGCACCCTTCGAATCACTTTGGTCTTTCTTACTTAGTTTCGAATTGGAAATCTCTATTGTAATTACTTTTAGGTGCTTATTTCATTGATAATGAAATGTTTCTTATCTGAAAAAAGTTCAAAAGTTTCGTTTCCGTTTAAAAAAAAAATATTTTCTTTCTACAGTTTGTCAATGTTGTATCTGTTTAATAAATGCTGACAAGTTATTCTTATATATTGACTAGTGAATAAATGGATATCTGAATTGATTGCAAGAGCTACGGAGGAAATGATGAAGCAAAAAGATGAAAGGTATATATCTTCTCCTGGTGAAGGCCAAGTTTGGAGTGAATTTTATTGAATAATAAGATGATCAAAATACAGATGAAAGCCCCATTTATATATGGAAACTGGAAGCTGGCCTTACTAACAAAACTTACTAATCCTAACAATCAAACTAAAAAGAATTGTTAAATGAAAAAAATGCTGGAAACTCTAACTATAACGAATTAAAGGAAAGACTAAAACACATCATAATTCTACCTGTCTCAAAATTACTCATCCCCAAGTTAAGATGAAACTGAAAACCATTGGGGGCATGATATTGGTGCAGATTTGCAACATTGAATATAGGGTTGATGTGCAAAGTAGGAGAGAAATCGATCTTGTAGGCATTGGTCACATATTTCTGCAAAATCATGAAAGGACACGACTTCTTATTCTCTAACTTTTTGTATGTGCCAGCTGGAAAATGAGATTCCCTCAGATCATTGTGAATCTTTTCTTTGTCTATCAACAGCATCCTTGTAGGAAGAGTTGGACTTCTTCATATTGTCTTGAACCTCCTTGTGAATCTGTGAGGCCTCCAATTGTGCACATTGGAAAGGCACAAAGGGAAATTAGCAAAGAGGGTTGGGTAGTGGGACTAGAGGGGATCATGCATGGTATGGGTTGGGGAGATGTTCATAATTTTGTGAGGGGAGTTAGAAGACATTCTACATTTGTGTAAGAGTAGTTGCTTTTGGGAGAGAGGAACCAACTCTGTCAAATAGTTGGAGTATCTTTCATGTTATCTTGTTATCTCGGTTGTGTTGAACTCATAGGGGGTGTTTGGCCCAATAGGAGTTGGGGGAGTAGAGTTGTGAACTCCCCTCCTTGTTTGGCCCAAGAAGTTTGTGGGTTCCACTACTTAAAAAAAATTAATTTTATACCTTCTTAATTCCTTACACTGTGGGCCCGAAATGTTCACAACTCCCAAGACTTCATAACTCCATGGAGTTCACAACTCCACTCTTTGGCCCAAATGCCCCCTTAAGGAATTGCTAGCTATTTCCAATGGAAGTGGAACAATGAATGTTCTAGGCTATCGTATGTTATTTTGCAGGTTGATTTTTGCTCGAGGAAGCCTAACAAACTGATATTGGAGTACGTTCCAACTTAGGAAGGGCATAAAAAATGCTCCAAGAAACTTAACAAACAGTATTAAAGCACGTTCCAACCTGGTGAGGACGTGAAAAGTGGTTGAGAAACAACTAGAGGAAAGAATAGAAGGGAATGAGAAAGATGTGGGGGAAATGAAAGAAGTGATTTAGAGTATGGGAAAAAGTATTGAACGCTTGCCGCCTGGTGGTAGAGGTCCTAGAGAATCAATGAAAAATGGCGACCTTAATGTTTGAGATATCTAATGGTAAGTATCGAGTCTATCGACTGACCTTGACTTTTATAGAAGAGTCATCTTAAAAAAAAGGAAAGAAGTCGAAGGGGTTGGAGAGTCTGAAGGAACTCCAAATGGAGAATCTTCTCAACAACAAGAGGAACAGAGTAACGATGAGCTTGTTTTTCCAAGAGAGACTCTATGCTCTGGTTATTTAGAAGTGAATGATACTTCGAAATCAATTAGTTATCAGACATGGAGAAGATCACAATATCCATGGTAGGTTCCGAACATGTTGCTGTTGATTGGTATAGTTGGACACATAATCGTTGGAGATTTAAATAATGGGATGACTTGAATACTTGGTTATTCGAGCGATTCTGACCCACCCAAGAAGGCAGTTTATGTGCTTGCTTTTTAGTTGTGAAGCATAACAGAATTGTGGAAAATAATAGGAAAAAGTTTGGGACCTACTTTGCACCATTGTCAAATCTTGCCGATGACTAAAAAGATAGCAATCAACGCCTCCTTCCTACCAACCTTGATTGGAGTCCTATCTCCTCCTCTCAAGCTACTGATTTGGAGTGTCCATTTACTGAAGAGGAAGTTTATATGGCTGTCTCCTCTCTCGGCACAAGCAAATCTCCCAATCCTGATGGTTTCACTGCTGGATTTTTCAAGTTTTTTTGGTCCACTATTAAATCTGACATGATGCGACTTATACAAGATTTTTATACCTCTGGGGTTAGTAATGTTAAGTTGAATGAGACTTACATTTGTTTGATTCCTAAGAAAGTGGATTCAAAATCAATTTCAGACTACCGTCCTATTAGTCTCATTCCTTGTGCATACAAAATTGTGGCCCGTATATTATTGAATCGTCTCAAGCTGCTCCTCCTTTATACTATCGCAGCCAATCAACTTGCTTTTGTGGCCAATAGGCAGATCCTTGATGCCTCTTTGATGGCTAATGAGCTTATTGATGATTGGTCCTTTTCCAAGAAGATAGGGTTGGTTCTTAAGCTTGATTTAGAGAAGGCTTTTGATACAGTTGATTGGGAATTTCTTGACTTTATTCTTATGGCTAAGGGTTTTGGTAATCTTTGGCGTACTTGGATCAGAGGTTGTGTCACCAGTGTTAATTACTCCATTACTATTAATGGTCGTTCCCGGGGGAAGATTATTCCAACACGGGGTATCAGACAAGGTAATCCTCTTTCCCCTTTCTTATTTATTCTAGTTGCTGATTGCCTGAGTCGCCTTCTTGATCATAGCTCCTCATTGGGTTTTACTGTTGCGCATCCGGTTGGAAATTCGACTTTTTCTCTGAATCATTTATAGTTTGCTGATGATACTTTGTTATTCTCTGTTGCTGAGCGTCCTGCACTTCAAAACTTGTTTGATGTTGTCCGTACCTTTGAATATGCTTCTGGACTGAGAATTAATTTTGCTAAGAGCGAACTCCTTGGGATTCATGTACCTGACTCTGATTATGAATGGTTAGTAAACTCTTTTAGCTGTAAAAGGGGTTTTTGGCCATCTACATATCTTGGGCTTCCTTTGGGAGGTAATTCTAACTCTATCAATTTCTGGAAGCCGGTGGTGGAGAAAATTCAGCGCAAGCTTCATAATTGGAAATATACTTACATTTCGAAAGGTGGTAGACACACTTTCATTCAGGCTACTCTATCCAATCTCCCTACGTATTATTTATCATTGTTCAAAGCCCCCTCCTTTATCATCAATTGCCGTGACAAGTTGGTTCGTGATATCTTTTGGGAAGGTGCTCATGGTGATGGTGGTATGCATAATGTTAATTGGGGGATCTCTCAACGTCCTCAACTTTCAGGGAGCCTTGGTATTGGTAATTTTAAGCATCGAAATTCCTCCCTTCTTGCAAAATGGACTTGGCGGTTTATATCTGAGCATTATGCTTTATAGCGAACCTTTATTGTGGCTAAATATTATTCTTCTGATTGTTTTTAGCCTACTCCTATCTCCCGTGCTTCTTCTAAAGTCCCTTGGAAGTTCATTTGTCACTACACTGGTTTGATTGCCGATTGTGTCCGTCGACGGCTTGGGGATGGTTCTACTACTACTTTTTGGAATGACTCTTGGCTTAGTTGTGGTGTCCATTCAACAGTGTTTCCGAGACTTTTTCACTTCTATCAGCAGCCGGAGGCTTCTGTGGCTAATTTGTGGATCTCATCCTTCGGTACATGGAACTTAAATCTTTGTTGTAATCTTACTAAGTTAGAAATTGCAGAATGGGCTACTTTGTTGCATCACTTGGCTTCTGTCAGATTGCGCTCCTACCCTGATTCTTGGATTTGGCCTCTGGATTTATCTATGACTTTTACTGTTAAATCTCTTATGACTGATCTAGTGGGTGCTACTGAATATGTTTTATTTGATCTTTATTCGTTCATTTGGAAAGGTAATTATCCCAAGAAGATTAAGATTTTTCTTTGGGAGCTTAGCTGGGGTGCCATTAATACTGCTGATCGTTTGCAGCGTCGTTTTTCTTATATGTGTATTTCTCCTTCTTGGTGCATCATGTGTTGTCAGCATGCTTTATCTCCTATTCATTTATTTTTCCATTGTCCATTTGCTGCAAAATTTTGAGATCTTGTTTTGTCTTCTTTTGGGTGGTCCTTTATGTGCCCTAATTCCATCTCTGATGCATTGGCTTCTTTACTAGTGAGTCATCCTTTTGGTGGTACGAAGCAGACGATTTGGTTGGCTCTTGTTCAAGCTTTTTTCTGGAGATTGTGGGGTGAACAGAACAGTCGGCTTTTCAATGACTCTTCTTCACCTTTTAATCGCTTTATGGAAACCGTTTTGTTTACTGCTTTTTCTTGGTGTAAAACTAAGCACCCTTTTAGTCATTTCAGCTTATCTTTTTCAGTCAGTAATTAACATTCTCTGATATAATCACCTTTTGGTGTTTGGGGTAATCCCCTGCTTTCATTATCAATGAAATGTTTCTTTTACCAAAAAAAATCTTGTTGATGACGTGTTGGACAATACCTTTTCGAACGACCTGCAACAAGTCCCAAATTTAGGGAGAGAATATGAGAGAATTTGAGACATTGGAAGTTGAGTCTTTCTCTGTCACTCCAACTATCCCATCACCACTGAAGTTTCATCTCCTACCATAAATGAGATAATACTCTTGAGTCTAACCAGTCTTGTACCCCTAAAGCATCGAAAAATTGAACACCTATTGTTTATTAAGAGAAGAAGAGAGGCTGCCTCACACAACCAAGAACGCCAACCACCTGAACCCGATTCTTTATTACTGAATTCCACTTAAGAGGATGTTACTTTTATGACACCTTTAATTGATGATTTGTACCTACCAATTGTTCAGAGAAAAGCTGTTAGAAGTTGCACCGATCATCCTATTGAAAAATATGTTGAATATGGGAAATTGCATCCTTCTTATCGAGCATTTATGACTCATTGGATAGTATTCAAATCCCACAAACCATTCATGATGCACTTAGAGATCCAAAATGGAAAAAGGCGGTGGATGAAGAGATTCGAGTTCTTGAAAGCAATGGAACATGGGTTTTTACAAGGCTGCCAAATGGAAAGAATCCAGTTGGTTGCAAATGGATTTTCACAGTCAATTGCAAATCTGATGGAAGTGTGGAACAATTTAACGCCAGATTTGTTGCCAAAGGCTTTACCCAATCATATGGTATAGATTACCAAGAAACCTTTGCTTCGGTTGGGAAATTGAATACTGTTGTTTTTTTGCTGTCCTTAGTTGTTAATCAGGATTGGCCTCTTCACCAACTTGATGTGAAAAATGTCTTTTTAAATGGTGAGCTTGAAGAAAAAGTTTGTATGCAAATTCCTCCCCAAATGGAAGACAAGTCTAATGGTAATTGGTATGCAAGTTGAGAAAGTCTTTTTATGGTTTAAAATAATCTCCTCGTGCATGGTTTGACAGATTCACCAAAGAACTAATTAAAGGTGGTTACTATCAATATCAAGCTGATCGTACCTTGTTCGTGATCTCTGATTTTGCGATGAAGTGATGAGTCGAGTACAAGCTTCCTCCAAAATATCTATGTTAATCTCTGATTTTTCAAAGAAACCAGAGTGAGTAAGCTTTCTAGCATAAAAGAAAGGGTAAAGTTCAATAAACCGAGAAGTCAAAATAGGGTCTTGAATTGTTGAGTTGAAATATGGCTCTGAAGATTGACCACAATCTGAAGAAGAGTGAATAGCCTGAAGGTCATCATGTAAATAGGAGCTAACTGAATTTTGCAAATGAACATTCTCATCAGAATGGTTTGGAACAAGCCGGCCTAAAATTGCTTAAGCTTGTCACGTAGATTGAATAGCATTTATTTCTCTTAAGCTGGACTCTGCGAACTATTTTTTGTCTTTGTTCCAAAAAGCATTCCGCAGATAACTCCTATAGCAGACCAGAGCACAACATTTTGAGGTGGTTGTTTTGCTGGATGGTTGGGACTGATAACTCTCGGCTCAATTTTGAGCATTCTGCTTGGCAACTGCACAATCATAATTCCATGAATTTATCAGTAGAGATCATGATGTAGACTAGGATCTTGGAGTAATTTTTGAAGAGAAATCTTTATTCATTAATTGTCCATACATGGGGGAAAGACTCCTATTTATAGAGTTTTAATACAAGTGGGGGGTAAAAAGGGAATTAACTTACACTTTTATCCAATTACCCAATTTAACCCCTTTCTACTTACATCATTCTACCCCTCCAAAAAGAAAACTCGTCCTCGAGTTTTAAAAAAAAGAAATAAAATAAATTTGTACAACGGAGTATGACCAAACCAACCTCCTACATCTTGAACAAAAATATTATGAAAAACACTCCAAGACATAAAATTTTCATCAAGTTCATCAAGACTCCAATCGTTGTTGGTGTTCAAATACCCATGGATCAAGTCAATATCTTTAAGCAAAGAAAAGAACTCCTTCCTTAGTGAATCAATAGCTTTCACTGATTGTACAGAAAGAAAGTTCTTCCAATATCCACCAAAGTTCTTCTCAACAACTTTCCTTAGTGAATCAATAGCCTTCACTGGTTGTAAAACATCCTTCTTCTTAAGTGGTGTTAGAAAAGAGTCTCTCACATTAAGACGGGCAACAATGGTCAAAATTGGTTCCATTGGGAGCATAGTCAAATAACAACCTAAAACATTAAGATTTGTACTCCTATCTTGATGTTCTTGCAGCATGACCACTTGACTTTGGACTCGATATGGGTTGCCTTGATGTTCTTGAAGGAAAGCAACATGTTCTTGAACATTTGATTGAATGCCCATTTGATCTTGAAACGATTCTTGAACCCATTCTTTGACATTCTTGAATTGGTGTTGTTGCTCATGATTTTCATATGAAAATCGAGAAAAACCTTGCCAATCAACTTCTTATTCTTTTGATGTTTCAAAATTAAACCCAACCACATTTTGAAGAAAAGGTCTATGAGGAGGATGATGTTGTTCAAAAACTGAATTATAATTGTTCATACCCGTTTGATTTATTTGGATGAAGGGTCTTGGTGGACTTCTTGCTCTTTCTTGAAAATGTCGACCATAATTCTTCTCTTGATAGAAAACAAGGCCATTATGACCATAATTTCTGTGTTCTTGGTATGGTTCTTGGGCTTGAAGATGGTTTTCTTGATACAAAGGGTTAGGAGGTACCTTGAAAAATAATTTTGGTGGAATTGTGAACAACCTTCATCGTTTGAAGAGTCCAAATCATATCCCATCATATTGTGTGGAATTGGTCTTTGTTGTTGAGGAATAATACCTACCGGATGATTTTGGTAATTGATTGTTGGTTGAAATTCTGAAATTTATCTTCTAGGTGGACTTCTTGCAACTTCTTGCATTCTTGGATTTTCTTGATTTTCTTGATTGCCGTAGTCGATTTCTTTGCCTTTTCCTTTGTTGTGGACTGCAAAAGCTCTTCCAATTTCGGCTGTAAGTGTCTCAATGGCTTGCTGTATCCCAGAATTTTTGTTGTTTATTCCACTCACAGCATTTTCTAATGCCTTAAGCCGCTGCTCGACCGTTGGTGGGGAGAAAGATGCTTCCCCATCCGAGAGAGTTGGTTCGGTATTTTTGGAGTTTTTCCCGGCCATCAGATCCCTTTCACGAGGTGCTCTGATACCACTTTGATGTACACTAGAATCTTGGAGTAATTCTTGAAGAGAAATCTTTATTCATTAATTGTTCATACATGGGGGGAAGACTCCTATTTATAGAGTTTTAATACAAGTGGGGGGTAAAAAGGGAATTAACCTACACTTTTATCCAATTACCCAATTTAACCCCTTTCTACTTACATCAGATCAAGCAACAGGAAGGCTTCCAAATGAACATTAATCGTGGAAATTGCATATTTTCCACGTGTGGGAGGAATGCAAGGGTTTGCAATTCCACCATTACCCAGTTTTAAAGTGGAACAACTAAACGTTCCAGAACTCACCTGGTACTCCAATACCTCGTCAGAAAGAAAGGGAATCTATGCATTATGCTCATGCTGGACCTAGTGGGATGCTTGTGTCAAAATAAAAAACAACCAGGCCTAAAATTTTAGGGTGGCTTTGTCATCAAGTTGTCATACTTGGAGGCTTGTTTTATTTATTTATTTATTTTTTGTTTTTTCCCCTCTGATGTTCCTATCCAAGTTCTTGGTGCCTTTTTCTATTTGGTTTCGTTTGGTTCTAAGTCATTGTGGTTCTCTGGTTCTCCAATTAATCAAGTTGAGCTTCACCTCCAGTGTTGTTTGGAATTTTCATTCAAAGAGCCAATTGTTCTATCTTGGGTTGTATTTGTGTTAATTTTCCGAACAAGTCCAACTTTGGGGTTTTTTTTTTCTTGGTTGTATTTGATTTATCTTTCTTATTTCGTTTCATTGTACTTCAAGCGTTATTCTTTTTTCATTTCTTCAATGAAAAGCTTTGTTTTCATTTAAAAAAAAAACCATGTTTCCCTTTTAGGACATAGAAAGGACGCTAAAACCTTCATCAATCATTACTTGAGTTATTCTCTTAAGATCCACTACATTTGAAAAATTGAAGAATGATAAATCCCCATGACCAGTGCGAGGTGGATCAAGCGAAAAATTGCCAAACTTATATGTTATCTCAATCTCAACAGGTATGAATCCAATTTTTTTTTCCTTCACTTTAATTATAGCAGATGTACGATCGAGATTCAGTGTCTAAGAGGAGATGTTAACCAAGCCTCCAAAATGCTGACCAATTGCGTCAAAGCAATAACGTTTTCAGTAAGGCAACGGTAAATTCTTCAATGGAATCCATCCACCATAACCTTTAATAAATTTTAGATGGGAATGTTCTTTACGAGACCATTTTTCAATTTTTAGGTGAAAGTCCCCAATTAGTCTCGATTTCCCATCAAAATCCAAAATTAGAAAAATCATTCCTTAGATGCAAGAGGCTTTATCTGCCATAAATGGGTTAGTGGAAACCTTGGATTGAAAATAAACCTCTACATGAATGTTCGACCAAGAATTGTGAGCTAACAATCTTGAAATCACTAAAAGAGATTTTTTTTTTCTTTTTTTAAAAAGAAAATGAGTCTCTTTATTGAAATAATGAAATGAGACTGATGCTCAAAATACAAAGAAAATCACTAAAAGAGAATTAAAACTCAAATCCACTAAGCAACCCATTTGCAAAAATGACATTGAGAGATGATCATTTTTACCCTTCTGTAGGGACAATGCTTCTTCTTCCTCATCAAGCTTTGAAGGAGTGAAGGGAGAGTGCTGCAAATTCCTTACTTCTGAAAGAAAACCTTGAATCATTTCCCAAAAAACAAACCAACCTTTTTTTTCAACCCCAACTAGAACAAGTAATCTCCTTCTGCCAGCAATAGGTGGTCATACAACACACTTCAATTTCCAACCAAGGGGGGATTTAAATTTAGCCAAACGGATAGTGTCGCAATCATCCCTGAATTTTTTTTCCGAAAATAAGACTAAGGCGGAAACGAAGAAGAGCCAACCCGTCCATGCTGGACGGAAGTTGGATGGTCTAAAACTGGTGGCGGAGGACGAACGATGGATGGAAAGAGGGAGACAAAAGAGCTAAGGGTTTAGGGCGGCTAGGTTAAATACGCGGATAAAAACGGCTAGGGTTGGGAGAGAGGCCAGGGCGAATGTGGTCAGAGGTTGGCCGAAAGGGAACGGAGAGGTCTGAGACGGACGGTGGTTGGAGAAAGAACGAAAGGCGGCTAAGGTGGAACGGCTAGGATTTCGCGCGGCTATGGCTTTTCGGGCGGCTAGGGCATTTTCCTTGGTCACTCACTTTAATCACCTTCTTTTGGGCCACCCCTCTAACCAACCAGTAACAACTTACTATTCTCCACTCCCCTTCCTCACATGCCTACACTTATGCACATGCTTAATTGGGGGTCAATCACTTAACTTTTTCTGTCAACTGCCAACATCAGCAACTTGAAGAAAAAATATCTTATTCTAAATGAAAAACTTCGGAATGAGAATAAATATCATTGACGGAATAATTGCAATGTTCTGCACACACCAAAGTTGCAGAGAATTTGATATGATCAATCTCTCCTCCTTTGATGTCATTTTGCCTTAAAAAATCGAAGATTTCTTTCACATATTGCAATTGGCACAATATGTTTATAAAAACCTACACATTATGGGATAACAATGAAGCTAAATAATGAAAAGTTAGGTGACGAATTATGACTTATGAGAGAACTTAAAGTTTTATACGTTCTATAGAGTTTATCTGTAATGATTTATGTTACTCTTTAATAGAATAAGGAGGACGGGAGAAATTTTGACTCACATCCACACTTTGAAGACACATGGGTGGGAAGTGCTTTTTTCTGATTGGTTGATGAAGACAAGATCTCAAGAAGTCAGCTATTTGAGTGTAAGACTAGCGAGTTTTTTCATTGTTGACTTGGGTTCAAGATTTATGTACGATGCTTGTATATTATATGACAAACATTTTAATTTATATTGCCAGACACGAAAGTACTTAGATGCATGGTGCGTATTCTTTTGGGCTACTACACCAACCTTGTTTTCTCTGTTCACATTTGGGCTCTTCACATTGATGGGATATCAACTTGATGCTGCAACGGTATCTTTTCTTCTTTTTATTAATTTTTTATTTTATGTATTTTTTTTTAGTAGACGGTATCCTATGTATTTGTCGAATATGTTTAGTACTTCATAGGAGAATCCCTGTTTACTTGTTTTCAGCACTCTCCCCACTAGTTGACTTTTCCAGGAAAATGCATTTATTGTCTTTTTTTTTATCAACCTTAACGTGCAGGTTTTCACTTGTCTTGCCCTATTTAACACTTTGATTTCTCCTTTAAATTCATTCCCTTGGGTCATTAATGGAATGATTGATGTAAGTTTTCTATGCTCCATGGTTTTTATTTTGTAGAGTTCTCATTATATGTATCTCTTAATTGGGTTTCAAATACATGGCCAGGCTGTTATATCTCTTAGACGATTGACGAGATTTCTATCTTGCATTGAGAACAAAATTGAACCAGATAGAGCAAATATTTCTCCTTTCCCAACCATAAACAATGACCAGGCTGTATCTGATGTTAAAGAAACTGCAGTTTTCATGTCTAATGCATGTTGTTCTTGGTCCAGCAGCAAGGAAGTAGAACCCAATATTTTATTAAATAATTTGACTCTGGAGATTTACAAAGGTTCCTTTGTTGCCGTTATTGGAGAGGTAAGCTTTATGAAAAACTCATGATAAGTTTGATGTAGGGTTCTTTTTGTAACTACTTTTATTGTTTATTTATTTAGTTGTTGAGTGTCATTAGAAAGTCTTTTGCTATCCTTTTCTCTTGCCTGTTAAAAGACTCCCCTAAAGAAATTCTACGGATTAAGTCTTTTGTTGTCTTGTTTACCCATGTAGTCTAGCCTATATCTAAAGGGAAGGACTCCCCTTTGGTAAACATTGTTTCGAAGGCTATTAAAATAAGTTATAGCCCAACTTTCCCTTGCCTCAGTCACCAAGATTTGGCTCAGAGCCTTGGAGTTTCTGCCTTTTGATAAAATGACAACATCCAAGATTTTGGCAGCTGAAAACTAAGGGGCCTACACCAGTAAGCCTTATGTGGTGGCGCTCAACATCATACATCACACATCACATTCTTCCATGAGAATCCTTACTCACCCGAGAAACAATTCAATGATTTTGTTAAATCACCAATCAAACTTAAACCTTAAGTCGATAAGTTATGAACCTATAGTACATCAATATTTAACACTCTCCCTTGCTTGTGGACTTGAAAATTTGTATAAGACTGAAGAAGTGAGAAACAATATTAATTGGGGAAGGAAATGACATTACAGGGTTTTGAACACATGAACTTTTGCTCTAAAATAATTTAAATTTCCATTGAACACAGGAACTATTTTGGAAAAATAAAAGCACTCCAATTTAAACATAAATCTTAAATATAAAAGTCAGCCAAAAGCTTGGAAAGAGAACACCAAGATGAAGCTTTAATCCGCACAACTTCATGATGATCGATCCACGGAAGAGATTTATTTATCTTCAAAGACACGTTGATTTCTTTCAAACCAAATTTCAGCCAGAATGACTTTGACTGCATTTGACCGTAATAACTAGACTGGGGCTTCAAAAAAAACTGACTAAAATTTGAATCACATTGGCCTTAAAAGAATCTTAACAAACCCAAAGAAAACCAATTGAATAAAAAGGAGGTCAAAATCCTCTATTTTGTTCCCTAAATTAAAACCAAATCAAGGTTTTGATTTTAAAGTAACTTTATAAGGCAGCTCGCTTGGACTTGTCCCTAAGTCTCAGGTACACTTGAAATTATTTTCATAATTGTTGAGCAGAATAACCCTTCAAACTATAATCTGAGATGGATAGTGTTATCTCTTATATAGTGTCCAAAGAAATATGGATTAATTCAATTAAGTTTTCTCTCTAAAAGCCCAAGTGCAAACTTCAAAGAGAGAATTCTTTGTGAGGACCAAGGTCGAAGACGACGATTTTTTTTGTTCCAACTAACTAACAATGATGTTTTACTCGGTTCAAGAGATTTGAGAACTTCGTGATTCATGTATAGTTATGAAATGAAACTACAGAAAATGCTAGAGTTCAATGAGAATGCAATGAGATTAATGTTCATGGTGAAGAAGCAGAATGAAAATGCATTTAAGAGTGTCAGATGAGAGAAATGAGGTTGAGATGAGTACTACCAATCTTTGAACATACAATAAAGTTTCGGTTTATGTTCTTAACCTCAAAAACGAGCTCAACCTCTCGGTGAGTAAGCCACATTTGTCATATTTATATGATGCATGTTTTAAGTGATTTGAATGTAAAGTTGTTTTTATCTCTAAAAATACTTCCTACTTTGCTTAATGAAATCCACAACTACTTACCCTCTTGAGCAGTTAATCGTTACTACTTTATTCGATTAGCTAGGTGGAACCAAGATTAAGAAATACATGCACATTAAGCAACCTGAACCTTTACCCAAGGGGTGTTTGTCGGAATGATGATATACTCACCCCAACCCTCTAGAGAATTAGCTACTCATGACTAAAGAAGACATAAAAGTGGAGAAGAGGAAGAAGATGAAGTACATGATGTATTAATAAATAAAACAATAGCTACAGTGGTTCTTGTTGATTATTTCCTTTTTCTGTTAATATCTCCATTGTATTTATTGTGTTATATTTGCTGTATTTTTATTTTTTTCTTATTTGTAATGGGGTATTTCTTCTATTTTAGAAACCCTTTCGTCCTAAGAGAAATAAGAAAAATAATTTTAGCAGGGTATCAGAGCTGTAAATGTTTTGAAACCCTAAAAACCTTAAAAAACCCCAATTTTATGAAAATCTAAAAAAATTCTAGCTTTTGCCGCTGCTGGCGCTAGGATTGGTCACTTTTGCTAGACGTCGCATCTCAGTCGCCGGTTGATCGCATCTCCTCCTGACGTCACATCCCAACCACGTGCTTCGCATCCCAGCCGCTTGGTTGGTCGCATTTTTTGGGTATCGATGCTTGTCTGCAAGCTGTCTCTACCAACCGACCTTGTCTGTATCGCCATCTGCCACTTTCTGCCGCTCAACGCAGCCCATCACCACCGTCCGCTAGTGTCTCCCCTTTGCTGGGTTGTTTAGCCATTGTTTGTTGTTTTTTTTGTCCCTTCAGATCTACGGTTTGTTTTTGGGTATTTGTTTCTTCAGCAATATGTCAGTCACTAAGGAACCTGTCGCGAAAGTCTTTGACAATTGTATCCATTCCAACGGTCCCACTGTCAAATAAACACTATTCGGCTTAATGGGGATAACTTTCTTCATTGGTCTCGAAGTATTTGGATGTATATTCTCGTGGACAAGGAAAGATTGGTTACATCACTGGAGAAACAATTGCCCCCTACCCAGATGATCCTTCATTTGCCGGGTGGGATGTTGAAAACTCCATGGTTATGACTTGACTCGTAAATTCCATGGTTGAAGACATCAGCTGTAACTACATGTCTTACCCGACTGCCAAGGAATTATGGGATAGTGTGACTAACCCCCAGAGATTCTTATCTCATTCCAAACGAGCTTGAGGGGGAGTGTTGATTATTTCATTTTTTATTAATATCTCCATTGTATTTATTATGTTATTTGCTGTATTTTTTTCCCTTATTTGTAATGGGGTATTTTTTCTATTTAAGAAACCCTTTCCTTCTAAATGAAATAAGAGAAAAATAATATTTTCAGCAGTGTTAATGTCAAAATGGAACAAAGATCAAAAGAAGGTGGTGGATGAATAATGGTAGAACAAGCTTCCGGTGACAATATCTTGCTTCCCATCGACTTGAACTTGTTGTTGCTCCCTCTACCGTGTGATGGTTGTGATGGATGATTGGAAGGAAGAAGATAACTCTCTCGAGCTCTTTGGTTCTCTGTGTGAGGAAGAATATTTTCTCTCAGTTTCCAAATTGATTTTCTCTGAATCCTCCCTTTCTCTCTTTCAGGGCCACCCTTTATATAGCTGGACGCGAGGAACATTCTTTGCCATTGAATACCACAACAGGCACATCAAATAGCTTGTTCATGTCGCTCTTTGCAGTTGTCGGTGGCCCCCTTCTATGCGTTGGGTATAACTTTGCTGCATCTACTCACTCATGCTTCGCTGCCTCCGTTGTTGCAAAGAGTTACTTCAATGCAAGGCTTTACTCCTCTGCATGTTATCTGTTTTCCTACATTTTTTAGTGGATTAAAACTTGATATTACATAGATCTTAGTTTTGGACTTGCTCGATTCTCCATCAATGACAACTAATTATTCTAATTCTAAGCCACAATAACTTGTATTTCTATAAGTTATCAGATGGGGTGGAATTTTACGCAACTGAATGCCATAAGCTTCAACAAGTGAAGAAAATTTTGATGGAATTTGGGAGGGAGATAAAAGAAGAATCACTCACCTTTTGAACTTGAGTACACTGTCTTTCCTCCCCCCTTTGAAACAAGTTATCAAATGCTTCCCCAAATTGCTTCTCTAAAAATGGCTCATCAGAAACTAGATCCAAAAATGAAGATTGGGTTCTTCTCTACTTATACTAACCGGATCCTCATTAGAACAGTCACTTCTTCATACTTAATATACAAATACTTTAACAGTTATTTCTTCATCAGATGTGCTTACTCATTGTTAAATGATATGAGTAAAGGAACTTGAAGAAGTGAGAAACCATCCATCAACTTTGACAACTTTGAAGAAAGGCCACCCCCATTAAGCAAGAGAAATAACATCGTGCTGCCCATAGAATTTGAAGAAGACAAAACTTTTGATTGATAGAATGAAAAGACAAAAAACAAAACTTTTCATTGATAAAATGAAAAGACACTAATGCTCATAGGATACAAACCCCACAAGGGAGTGAATGAGGAAAGCAATAAAATAAAGCAACGAATGATGGAACAAGCTTACAACAAAAAGATAAAGGCATTTCAGATGAGTCATATATCTTGTAAAGGGGAACCATCAAAAGATTTGGGAAGAGAGCACCAAGATGAACCCCTAAGACCAGCTGAATCAAAATTGAAGCATTCATGGGAAGCCGATACACATGAATTGATCGTAGAACTAAAACAAGCAATTCATGATTTGGAATTAAAGGTCTTAGAGACTAAAAATTTGTGTGTCCAATATAATCGGTCAAGAATGAAAGAATTACAAACGATGCCTAACAAATTGAAACTACCATCAACAATTCCTTTTCTTGCAATAGAATTGAAACTACCATTGACAATTCAAATTAGCTCTAGCGTAGTTACCTGTTTAAGCCAAGGAAACATTAGGATTACCCGATGACAAATTGATCTTTAGTAGCTTCAGGAATTGATCAACATGCTCTCTACTGAATGGATTGGAGTCAACACTATTAGCACTTGGAGAAGCAGCTGATTGTTACTCTTATCACTTGGCTTATAGCTTTTCCAATTTGCAGGCTTCCCATGAATTTTCCAACAAGTCTCACGAGTATTGCAGGGCTTGTTACAATGGTGGCACAATACCTGAGGTTTGTTCGGTGGAATAGAAGCTTTATTAGCAGTGGCTTCAACCACCATAGTGGAAGTCTCAACTGTGTCTATACTTTTCTTGCCAAGCATAACATTCCGACAACTCTCTTCCTTGCGAACCTAAAAAAAAACTTCATTAATTGATGGGAGAGGTTTTTTGCTTGCTACTCTACCTCTAACCTCATCAAACTCATCATTGAGTCTAGTGAGAAATTTGTAAACACGATCGTCTGCCACTTTCTCGTAGTGCACTTGATCCTTTGTTGATTTTCATTCATAACTTTCATACAAATTTAAGTGTTGCCAAATTCTTGTTAGCGTGTGAAACTATTGTGTAACTGTATCCCCCTGTCGAATATCAGCTAATTTGAGATTTAACACTCATGATTGATTGTCTAAGTAAAAATACATCTGGTTGACATTGTCCAATGAGTTTTCAGTCTTGGAATAAATTTCCTTCGCAGTAGAATAACACATATAGCTGGAATAAACTTCCTCAGCCATGGAATTGACTAACCAAGTCATGACCATGGAGTTTTCAGCATCATCTCAAGCAGCAAATGATGGGTCATTCTTGGCAAGTTTTTTTTTTCTTCTTCTTCTAGTAAAATTCCCAATCTTCCCTTGTCCACGAATATACATTCGAACACTTTGGGAGCGACAAAGTTGGAAGTTGTCCTCATTAAGTCGGATCATGGTAACTTGAACATTTGGAATATGACGATTGTTAAAATTTTGGCCATTGGATCACTTGTCATCTGACAAGTTGCGTACTATTAGGAACTTAAAAAAATACACTAACCAAAAATAAGTTAAATCCACGCCAAATAGGAAAAAACTAGCAACCTCACAAAAAAACAAAAACTCAATTGATAGCCTTTATACTTGACATACGATAGTCGGAAGCTCGCGAAACTTAAAAGTTGATCCTAGAAGCAACTCGGAACTCCGGTCGACGGCAGCAGACGCGATGTCAAAGACGATCGGGTGACAGGCGGTGAGCGGATGTGAGATGAATGGCAAGAAAAAAGTCCAATAGCATGGTTGACAAGGTGCAAAGTTGGAGTCAAATTGACGCGTTCAAATGTGGAAATTAGCGACGACGTTGGTTGGATCAGAAATGGTCTATGATGTTGGTGACAGCGGCGGAAGCTGAAGTGATGGTGATTGGTGGCTGCGGCTACACGACTAGGGTTAGGGTTTTTTCCCTTTTTGGATTTTTAGGGTTTTTTTGGGTGCTTTGATACCATGTTGCAAAGTTGGAATATTATTAGATGATTCCTTTCTTATTTTTACAAGAGTACAAAGCCCTAATTTAAATAGAAGGCAGACCTAATCACTTAAAAGGAAAGAATCCTACAAAAATAATTACAGCTAATAAAACCAAATATTAAGGCATAAATCAACTATTGCATCAGTATAGTTATTTGTTTATCAAATCTATGATGTGAATGTGTACTTCATGTTTTGCATTATACAATCTATTCTAAAGGTATGTGATTCAGGTTGGTTCAGGAAAAACATCCTTATTGAGTGCAATCTTGGGTGAAATGCGGCTTCTACATGGTTCTGTTCATGCAAACAAATCGATTGCATATGTGTCCCAGGTTTTTTCTGACCTACTATGCCTATGTTCTGTAACAGGAATCTTATTACATTCCATTTTGTCTCTGTAGGTCTCATGGATACTTTCTGGAACAATTCGTGATAACATATTATTCGGAAAGGATTATGATCCTCAAAGGTGAATCTGTGCAGTGTTGCAGAAAATTGTCTGCTTCTATTCTCTTGTGAAGCCTGTTCTTTTCTTCTTCTTCCTTTTTTTTGTTCAATAAAATTTCATTTGATTTGAATTCTAAGCTTCTGACCTTTCCTAATGCCTTTCTCTCCTCTCTCCACTCACCATGACCCACGACCCAGTTATAGCAGCCTAGACAGATAACTGCAGAAAGGAAAAGTTTTTTGATTGAAATTGATCCATCCTCCCGTGGGACCAGAGTTTGTCTTTCCAGAGCTCCGAAGATAGATTTTTTTTTTCATCTTGATTCATTGGAGCACTGATGTAGACTACAAATCTTGGAGAATTTTTGAAGGAAAATCTTATTCATTAATTGTCCATGCATGTGGAGAAAACTCCTATTTATAGAGTTTTAATACAAGTGGGGGGTAAAAAGGAAATTAACCTATACTTTTATCCAATTACCCAATTTAACCTCATTTTACTTACTACAAGCACCCTACGATGGATAACAAAGACACTCAACACCCTTCTTGTGGCGCTCCTAATCAGAAGTTCTTCAAAGAAAAGAGTTGATGGCCAAATAATTTGGCTCGAAAAAATTAATAGCAAGAAAGGTTTCTTTGTGCAACTGGTGAAGCTCGACTACAATAGAGGAAAGAATTGTCTCATCATTTCATCTGGAGGAGAACAAAAAAAGCTTTCATTTGAGAGAGAGATAAAAGCCCCCATTGCCATGAAAGGAAAGGAACCATTGAAAGATTTGATCAAAGCTCATTAATTGATCAACCACCCAACATCAATGAGAGCCAAACAATCGCAGAGCCCACAACTGCCTTGGTTCCTTTCTCTACCAGCAACATTATTGTGATTAGACGGAAGAACTTCCATGATGAGCGGTACAAAATCATTAGAGCCCTCAAAGTTGATGTTTCTGCATATTGCTCCTTGGCTCCCTTCCAACCCAACAAGGCCATTATGTGTTGTGAAGACAATAAACAAGCAAAAATTTTTGGTAGTTACAAAGGTTTTTTTTTTTAAACGAAAACAATACTATTTTGTTGATATAATGAAATGAGCCAAAAGCTCTTAGTACAAATAAGCAAATACAGAAAAAAAGTACAATGGGTAGATTGCAGAACAATATAAGACACTAATCATAAGAGGCATAAGAAGCTAAAATAAGATACAAAACACCCAATTAGAATGAGGTTTGAAGCTTGAATGACAAAGAACTTTGAGAGCGTAAGATGCTTGAAGCTGATCCCCTAATTAGAATGACATATAAGCTGCTGACATAAGGACCTCTCCAAGGACTGAGCCAGCCAAAATCCTGATACAACCTTACAACTCCAGCCAAAACAATGGACAATCACGAGAGGAGGAGAGCACCAACCAACTTACGGGAAGCCTTATGACAATAAAAAAAACTTACTCAAAAATCAAACCACAATCTTCAATCAAGGAGGAAAATTTAGAAGAGATTTGGGAAGGAGATAGTTGAAATTGCAGAGAGCAAGTCTTTTGATTTGAGCTTTTCTTGGCCGAATTTTGGAAAAGTGCTGCAACATCTTCAATTACATCCTCATTGAGGTGTACTTCTTTAGTTCCATCTTTACCAATTCCTGCGTTGATTTCTTCCTGAAATAAATCGCATTCTTTGCCAAAGTTGTCCACAAATTCTGCTTCTTCCTTATCTACCTCTGTCTCATAGCAATCAATGTCTTCACTACTAATGCTCACTATTGATTCGCAATCGAAGCCATGCTGTCTAGAGAGGGGAGAATTTGAATTGTCACATGGAACACCTCTAACAAATTGCACATTGAACCTTGGAATTTTAAAGACCGACTGATGAAACTGTTGAGTAGATTTAACAGGCCGTTTGGAGGAAGCTTCCGGCAATTGGGCTCGAACGCAACAATCTTCCAGCAAATCAGGATTCGTGAGTGCAGACCAAGAATTAATGAAGGAGGTCATCTTCCTTACAAAATGTCTTGGAAAAGGTTTTAGTAGATATGAGTGTTTTTTCTTTGTCGCCGGTAAAACAGGGGATGCAATATACTTTTCGAAAGTCTGAAGTGCAGAAGCTTTAGTTGGAGATTTCATTTTTGAAGTAAAAAAACATCTTTATCATTTAATGGAGAGAGAAAAGGCCTGATAAATGAATCAGTCGTTTGGACTTCCCCTGAGTGAGTTCCAATATTGAAACGCGGATTCGGCGGGAAATTGAATTTGATGGGGTGAACCTTTTGGACTACCTTCATGGGAAAACCAAAGGACACTCGCTCGATGTCTTTCTCATTAAGATCATTAAAGTTTCCGATTTGAATAACATTAGAAAGATCACCCATTGGCTGAGATGGCTTCTTCTCTTTCTTAATTAATACAGAAACCGGATTTGAAACCTCTGTGTTCCTACTGACTTTGCGTCTGACTTCTAGATCGTCTTCTTCCTTAAGAGAAGTCTTCTTCTCTGTTTCTATTGATATTTGTGTCTTTGTTGAGGTCTTCTTTGATAAATGATCAAAAGGATTCCGAGAGAAAAGTAGAATGGATTGAATTGAATCAAGAAAGTCCACTTCAGGATTATCGAATTTGAAATTCAAACTTTCATCTTGTAATACTTGTCTCAATCAAATTAGATCAAGAGAATTAGTGAAGTTCTTAATCAACAAGTCACAGATTGGCCTGGTCATGGGTTCATTCACAAGCTCAAAGTTCTGAAAGCTGCTATTAAAGATTGGAACTTATCAACCTTTGGAGTCATTGAATCACAGTGAGATGCTTTATTAAAGGAATTGGCTCACATTGATAAAGAAACAGAGGATGGCTCCATCACACAAACTCTTATTGACCGAAGATTCATCATCAAAGATAAGCTCCTCTCCATCAATGGCACTCAAAAAAAATTAGATGAAGACAAAAGCGTAAGGCCAATTGGTTTCTCAATGGGGATGAAAATATATCTTTCTTCCACAAATATGCTGCTGCTAAGAAAAGGAATAATTGCATCATTGAAGTCCTCAACAAACATAATCATCGTTTGCTATAGACAAAGACATTGAGGCCGAATTTATAAAATTGTACAAGAAGCTCTTCACCAAAAAAACCTGGCCTGAGATTTCTGCCTCATCTGTTAGATTGGGAATCCATCAATAGTGAACAGTGTAGCCTTTTGGAAGCTCCATTGACCGAGGCTGAAATTTTGATGGCGATAAAGGCATTGGGCAATAATAAATCAACGGGGCCGGATGATTTCACCTTTAAGGTCTTTAAAAAATCATGGAACATCCTAAAGCCTAACTTAAATAGAGGGTTCCAAGATTTTTTTCAGAACGGAATTATCAACTCCAATGTTAACGAGGCTTATATATGCCTTATTCTTAAGAAAGTTGATGCGAAGAAAGCTGAGGACTATAAGCCTATAAGCCATTACTTGTCTCTGTAAGATTATTGCTCGTGTTCTTTCAAATCACCTAAAAAAGGTGCTTCCATCATCCATTATGGACTATCAATCCGCTTTTGCTGAAGAAATGCAAAACTTGGATGCATCTCTAATTGCCAATGAAATCAATGAAGAATGGCATAGAAAGAAAGTACAAGGAGTGGTTACAAGGAGTGGTCATTAAACTTCATGTAGAAACAGCCTTTGACAACGTGGACTGGGGTTTTCTTGATGAATTGATGTAAGTTTGTTAGATTGTTGATATAATATTAAAATTACCTTCACCTATCAGCTTAAACTTTTGAGTCAATCAGTGATTTAACATGGTATTAGAGCAAGACTCCTATATTCGAACCCTGTAATGTCATTTATTCTCCATTTAATGTTGATTTCCACCTGTTGGGTCTTCTACAAATTTCAAGCTCACAAGTGAGGGAGGTGTTAAGAGTGTTGATATAATATTCAAATTACCTTCACCCATTAGCTGAAGCTTTTGAGTCAATCGATGATTTAACAAAATTAAAGAGCTTTGCCACCAAGTGGAGGCAATGGATTAGAGGTTGCATCTCATCCACCAACTTCTCCATCATTATCAATGTCAAGCCCAGAGTGAAATTCAAAGAATTGAGAGGCCTTCAACAAGGTGATCCCTTATCCCCTTCCTCTTTATATTATCATGGATTGTCTTTGCAGGATTCTCTCCTTGGTGGCTGATCACAGTTTCATAAGAGGATACAATGTGCCAGTAGCCTCTCTCAACATTATTCACCGTCCTTTTTGCACCATTCTTTTTTCCACCAATAATGAAGAGGAGGTTGATAACCTCCTTAATTGGGTTAGTCTTCGAAGAAGCTTCCGGTCTCAATATAAAAAGGCACAATCTGAATTTTTGGGCATCAATTGTGATGAGATTTGGGTTGAGAATATTGCCAAGAAATATGATTGAAAGGTGGGACAGTGGTCAGCTATGTACTTGGGCTCCCTCTTTATGGTAAACCATCATCTTTGTCATTTTGGCAGCTCATCATGGACAAAATTGACACAAGGTTACGCTCATGGCAGCACAATAATCGTTCCTAAGGAGGTATAATGACCCTCCTGAATGCAACTTTGTCCAATAATCATATATACTATTTATCCCTCTACCATGTTCCCTCTAAAGTGCCTGATGGCATAGAAACTAGAAAGATGTTTTAGAAATTTCCTTTGGTCTGGTAATCAGGGCAACAAGACTACCCATCTCCTGAAATGGGATGTCCTTAAACAACCTTTGGAGGAAGGGGGACTTGGAATCATTGACATCAGGTAACGCAACAGGGCACTCCTTACTAAATGACTTTGGTGGTTGCATCAGGAAAAAGATGCCCTTTGGAGGAAACTTATCAAAGCTAAATATGGCTCCCACCATTTTGATTTATAGGCATCTGATTATTGTCAATCATCTTCCAAAAGCCCCTGGAGTTTCATATTGAAACAGAAAGATCTTATCGGTGCATCATTGGCTATGGCACATCCACTGCTTTTTGGCTTGACAATTCGTTCAGTGATGGTCCCCTCAAACAAAAATTTCCTGAACTTCTTGAAATTGTTGGCCATAAAGGGGCATCTGTAGTCGAGGCTTGGAACACTGAACATTGCTCATGGAGCTTAAACTTTAGAAAACATCTCAAAGATGATGAGATTACAGAGTGGGCTGCTTTCTCTCACCTTATTCCTAATATTGGGTTATCTAACTAGCCCGACACGTGGGCATGGAAGCTTGACTTTAGTGGCATTTTTTCCACAAAGTCATTATACACTCATCTCACCCTTAATAGCCCCACTACTACCAAAGGTTTATACAATAAGATTTGGAAATACCCCTGCCCTGAAAGAATCAAATGATGTGGGAAGTCTCTAAAACATGCCTCAACACCATGGACAGATTACAGAAATGTTGCCCCTGGATCAATTTATCTCTCTCATGGTGCTGCCTTTGCGAATAAACAATGAATCTACCGATCACTTATTCTTCAAGTGCCCATCACCATTGATATTAGGTCGGAATTATCTACAGCCTTCAATTGGTCCACGGTTCCTCCTGTTGAAGAAATTGGCACAAAAGGAAGAGAGACAATCTCTTGGAAAGAAAGAAACTTTATTATAAATGTACAAGGATGGACACTTAAAGAGAATACTCTTTTACACTCTCTAACTCACTCACTTTTCTTCCCTAACTCTCTAGCCTTTTGCTTTTTCTTCCTCTCTTTGCTTGCTTTACAAATGGGGTTACACCTCCTATTTATAGGCATGAGATTCTTGGAGCCTAAGCAAAAAGATGTATCTAGGTTGTTCTTAGACTCTAAAGATTCTAGATATTTCTTAGTTTATTCTTATCTAAAGGAACTCTCTAGAATTCCTTAAACCTAAAGAAAACCTAGGATATTTCTAGAACATTTCTTAATGAAATACTTATTTACATACTTTTAAATAAATCTAGAGATATCTAATATTTACACTAAATTATATAGATATCTCAAGAAGCTTCTAGAATAGTTATGGTTGCTTCTACTTCAACACCTCCTAATGATACACAGAGTTGGCTTTGTATGCTGCTTCTTGATCACCCATTCACAACCACCAGGGAACATTTATGGATTAGCATTTCTTCAGCAGTTTGGTGGAAGTTATGGTATGAAAGGAGCGCAAGAATCCTCTAGGACAAGGCCAAGACTACAAAGGATATCCTATACAGCCATATTCAATGCTTTTTCTTGGTGTAAAAATTTGGAGGGTATTAAAAGTCGTAGTTTTTCTTTTCTAATAGCAAATTGGAAACATCTTTCGTATTCCCTTTGAATGGGATCATTTTGTGTATAATTGGTTATTTCATTCAGCTTTTGATTCATAAACTTGAACTCAATTTGAGCAGATACCGGGATACTTTGTGGGCTTGTGCTCTAGATGCTGATATTTCATTAATGCCTGGAGGGGACAGGGCTCATATTGGAGAAAGAGGGGTCAACTTATCTGGGGGCCAGAGAGCCCGATTAGCCATGGCAAGGTTATGGCATCTTCATGTGCTCCAATTTAAATTTTATCTGTAATAAAGTGACTTGTTTTTTATTATTATAAAACGTCATTTACACCTTTGCAACTCACAGGGCTCTTTATCATGGATTGGATATTCTTATGCTTGATGATGTTCTTAGTGCAGTGGATGCACAAGTTGCAGATTGGATATTGCGTAATGCCATTTTGGGTCCTTTGGCACAGAAAAAAACACGCATACTTAGTACCCATAATCATCAGGTTGTTCCCTTAACTGTTCACTGTTTACTTGAAAACCAGCTCATATAATTCTTTTTGAAGTAAATGAAATACTTATTTCAAATGTTGCTGGCATAGAACCACAGAGGTTGTATAATTTCATTATAAAAGTTTGCTATAACCATTTGAAAATTTTAATTTGGAATGTCTAGAACGCAAGACATTCTTAGGATTGCACATCAACACATACTAAATCTTCTTTCTAGATTAAATCAGGATCTTTTTCCCCATCTTCCACAGGCAATATATTCTGCTGATATGGTTATTGTGATGGATAAAGGAAAGGTAAAGTGGATTGGAAATCCAACCAACTTGTCGGGCTCATCTTATGTTGCATTTACCCTGTCGAATGAACTTGATACTACCCAATGTATTCAAGGACAAGACTGCCAAGTAATTGAGAGAACTGAAACTCATAAACATTTCCTTGATGAGAAAGAGGACACGAATGCTCCAAATGGAATAACTGAGACTGTTGATGATGAGATGCGGAAAGAGGGCAGAGTTCAACTCAGTGTATACAAGTAAGCATTCACAGCATATTCAACTTCAATGAACAGTGAGCAATTCTGAAAGCTGTTTTTTAGGATAACTTTTTTATTAATGATTAATTAATTATTGTCAGTACTCAGTAGTTTCTGAAATATTTGGTGGCAACAATTCCAGGAACTATGCAGCATTTTGTGGTTGGTTCATTGCAATCATTATTTGCATTTCTGCATTTTTAATGCAAGCTTCACGCAATGGGAATGATCTTTGGCTTTCTTTTTGGGTCGATACTACCGGAAGAAGTCAGATGGACAGTTCAACAACCTTTTACCTAGTAATCAGCACTTATATTTTTCTGTTCTGTTACTGCTCATACATCACCTATGTTTTTTCTAAAAAGAAACCAGACTTTTCATTGATTAAATGAAAAGAGACTAGCACTCAAAATACAATGAAACAAGATGAAAGAAAACATAGCAATTACAACCATTGTGGCCAAGTACATCACCTTATGTGGTTGGCATAGATTATATATTTTGATTTGATCAAATAATATTCTAATGTAGAATAGTTGTTAATTACTGAAATTGAAGAAATCTCAAGCTGTAGTTCCTCCCACGATTGATATAAGGGCGCATTTACTCTCTTGTAAACGTAGTCAGGGAATGGGAATCCATAATTGTGGGATGACCAAAACTTGTAGTTAGAATTAATTGTGAGTCCCACCATTTTTTATTACGCCAAACTCTTAAATTCAATTCCCCCAAAATAGGTGGTATTTTGATTACGTGGGACCCACCCTATTTTTTGTGTTCACTTTACACGATTTGCCCCTTTCTCTCTCATAAGTATTTTTTGTTTCTCTCTAATTGGCTTCCCCTCCTCTCGCTCTAGCTTTTTTTCCCCTCTTCTCTTGCTCTTTCCCTCTTTTCCTTTAGCTCTGCTTTTCCCTCTTCCTCTCATTCTAGTTTTGTAGCCCCCTCATTTTGGCTTGTCCCTCTTCCTCTCGTTCTGGCTTTTCCTTTTTCCTCTCCTTCTCTGTTTTCCAAATCATCTCCACCAAATTACACTTAGAATTCCACAAAATAAAATTAGAGGAAAAAAAACTAAAAATACCTTAGAGGAAGAAAAGCTCTGTGCTGGAGTATCTTGGCCAGCAAAACCAGCTCTCGCTTTGGTTCAAGATTGCAGAACGAAATCACTGTTATTTTTTAAACCAAAAAGCTTATATTATTCATTATATAGATTTTATAAAATTAAAAAAATTGTTTATATATATATATATAGTCATCTAAAAAAATCTCTATTAGAAATATTCATATTGAGATTATTTTTTAAAAAAATAAATCTACAACTTAATTTAAATTTGAATTAGATTAATGAAATCCATTGGAAATATATAAAGGCATTATGGTAATCATTCAAATTTCATTCCCATTACAGATGAAAGTAAACACCACCAAAAGTTATATGATTACCATTCCAACCAATTCCCTTTACAACTCAATCCAACAACGATTGCACCCTAAATCCCAGACGGATAGGTAGATGCACCCTAAGACTTTCTAATTAGCTACTCGGGCTTTCACTTTACTAAACCAACCACCAGAATCAGTTATTTAGTTTTAGGGACTGTTGTACCCTTCAGCTAATGGTTGGTTCTAATAACTGTTAGTTTGTTAAGGTTGATTACCATTATTATTATTATTATTTTTAAACAAGAAACAAGCTTTTCATTGTTATAATGGAAAGAGACTAGTATTCCGAAGATACAAACTCCGAAACAGAGTGAAATAAGCAAAAACATAAAAACATATTAAAAAACTAAATATACATAATTAATCATGATAGATAAAGGCGCTCTAATTTAGGCAAACATCTTGAATAGAAAGCCCCCAAATAATTTGGAAAGAGAGCACCAAGTAGACGCTTTCAAGCGAGCCAAGTCGAAGCATAGAAAACCGGTGAGAGACTTGTCATGGAAGATGTGTTGTTTTCTTTCAAACCATAATTCTAAAAGAATTGCTTTAATAGCATTTATCCGGATCAGTCTGGCTCTGGAATGTAGTAAGGGAACCACCAAACAATACTGAAATATTACCAGTATGAGACACTTGTAGAATACCAAAGGAGAATTGAAGATTGCAAACAAATGAGCCCAAATCTGTGCAGCATGGGGACAATTGAAGGTATGAAGAAGAGTTTCCTCAGCCGAATAACAAAATGGCATGAGACACTTTGTGGGATTCTTCTTTTGCAAAACCTCTAAGGTATTAAGATTGCCATTCAACATTATCCAAATCAAAATACTAATCCTTTCAGGGCTTTTAAACTTCCAGAGAGTCGAGACTTCCACCTTATCCAATATCCATTGGTTACGAAGACACCAAATGCTTGGTTAAAGATTTTACTGAAAGAATACTTGAAGGTTCAAAGAACAAACTCGTCGATCATCACTAAGACCAAACAAGACAGTGGATATGGTAGATAATGAAGACTGAAAGTTAAATACTTTTCTTTCTTCAAAGATCTTGTAAAGAAAATTTTGAAGCACCTATTTGGCCGTCCCAATGATCTAAAACAGTCCCATTATGAGATAAGCAAACAAGAAACAGCCTGGGAAAGGAAGATTGTAAAGAAGAGTTGCCGAACCAAATATCCTTCTAAAATACAACCCAATACAACACTTTCTAATGATAATCAAAACGTACAAACAAAAAAGCAACCAAGTCTTCCAGAACATGCTGGATAGAGTGTTTTAAAAAGCTCTCCTGGTTGCGCACCTAGGCTCAAGGCGCAGGTCTGGCGCCTTGCCTTGAAAAGACACGCCTCATGCACGCGCCTTTTGTGAAGCCCAAGCCTCAAAGTCCTGCACCTGAGGGATTTTCTCATTATTTTTAAAAACTAGTAATAATTAGGGGTTTTCCTTCTTTATTAACCAAAAAAATCAAATTTACTCTAAGCTTAAATGCAAAATTTCTTGTGTTTAGGGGTCTTTTTTTTCATATTTCCACTTCAACTATGTTTTCTCTTCTTAATGTAGTACTTTTATATATAGTGTCCCTCACAAAAAGAGGCCCACACCTTTTTTTGCGCCTTGCACTTAAGCCCTAGAAGAATATTGCGCTTTATTATTGCGCCTTGAGCTTTATAAAACACTGTTGGATACCAAGGAAAGGATACCAAATAAAATAGTTATATGAAGGAGAAATATTATATAAATATTTGGAATGTCACACAAACTCACATTTAAAATACGACTAACATGTAAGTTGATTAGAGTGTATGGTCATATTTCTAAGTTTACTGGAAATATCTTATTGTAGGAGAGCATGAAAGTTTGCTGACTCAACATTTTCATTTTTTGAAGCTCTTAATATTAAGGTGTGCCTTTGACATATCTTCTTTCATTTTGATACCATACAAATTTTTGCAGGTTACCCTCTGCATCTTTTGCATCATAAATTCATTCTTTACTTTGCTGAGAGCATTCTCATTTGCATTTGGTGGCTTACAAGCTGCAGTTAAGGTGCATGATACATTATTGAATAAGCTTATTCATGCACCTATCCAGTTTTTTTATCAAACACCTGGTGGGCGAATCCTGAATAGGTTAGTTGAGGACAATGAGAAACATAGAACTCCTTCCTTCTCCCCATGCCTTGCATAATTGTTTCTTATTGCAGGTTGTCTTCTGATCTCTATACCATTGACGATTCTCTTCCATTCATCCTCAACATCCTCCTGGCAAATTTTGTTGGCTTGTTGGGAATTGCAGTAGTCCTGTCATATGTACAGGTGCCTTTCAAATTTGTTTAGATTCCTTATACCTTGCTGGTTGTGAACTTGTTTTTTCCCTAAAAATTTATTAGGTAAAAATTGTTTGAACGCTTATATATATTTGTTTAGGTATTCTTTGTGGTGTTGCTACTGCCATTTTGGTATATCTACAGTAAGCTTCAGGTATGCATAAAATACTATTTTAGCTTCATATTACTATGTACACCAGGATTCAAATATTAATTTTGATGACTGTCTTTAATTTTTTAAAAACTTGATATACTTAATACGAGTACTGATACTTTAGGACTGGTATGATCCGACTTTCTTATTATGCCAGTATAACTTACTTCTACTTTATCCCCACAAATAAAAAATAAAGTAACGGTATCTTCACATTTTGTCCATTTATAATTACTCCTCTATACTCTTTTTATTTTTAGATGACGTCCCTTGCTTTAATGAAAATAGAAAACACATTAAATAATACTCATGTGGCCACATATTATAGAAATTTCCAGCATAAGAACAAGGTCTTGTTCCTCAACTCTTTACATCTTTATCTTTGTCAGCTCTTCCACATACCATTCATTGGTTTGAATTAAGTGTTCTATTACAGGGTGTACATGTGAGTCTGGTGGGCATTGTCTGGAATCCATTCTTCACTAGATACCTTTATATAATTGCACCAGACGCTGCTGATAACTCAATATATTCTATTTTTGTAGAGTTCCAAAATGATTATTTGAACAACGATCATATATCAAAATTTCTTCTAGAATAGTGCTAGTGGAATGCTACACTTGATGTTCTAGATGTTGCACAAGGGATATATAATTTCACCTCTGCTTGCATAATTAAAAACCTTGCAGTTCTTTTACAGGGCCACAGCTCGGGAGTTGAGACGGCTCGATAGTGTTTCACGATCTCCCATATATTCCTCCTTCACTGAGACTCTTGATGGGTCTGCAACTATTAGAGCATTCAAGTGTGAGGTGGTATTTTGTATCCTATATTTGTTATAAAGTTTCTAGGAAGAACAGTTATTCAAATTGTTTAATGATACAATATTAAATTTAGCTCTACCTATAAGCTTAAACTTTTAGGTCAATTGGTAATTTAACATGGTATTAGAGCAGGCAGTCCAGAAGGTCCTCTTTTCAAATCTATGTAATGTTATTTCTTTCCCAATTAATATTAATTTCCTCTTGTTGGGTTTATAATATTAGATGTACCTTCACTCATAAACTTAAGCTTTTAGGTCAATCGGTAATTTGACACAAATAAAAATATAGTATTGGTAGGGTCACATTGATTTAAAAGTTGAAGATGTGTAAAATAAATGGTTTTGGGTGAGAAGTTATTTTGCAATCTCATTACTCTATAAAGATATTAAGGCCCTCTGTTCAATCTAAAACAGTTATTTCCAGTTAAAATTTATAAGGTGTTCGATGCCTTAAATTTTCTTTGGCCATTGATGCTATTTTGTCTTGATGGCTATTCTGTGTTCAAGTAATGTTTGCAAAGAATTGCTATTGGCTTTTGTATTTTTCTACTTATAGAATTTGATGAATACAGGATTTCTTTTTCACAAGATTCACAAAGCAAATCATATTGTATCAACAAACCAGTTACTCTGAAATAACAGCGAGTTTGTGGCTTTCCCTCCGACTTCAGGTATATTTAAAGGAAAAGTGTTGAGTTTATGACCTAATATCTTTTTCAAACACACAATCAATGCATTGCGTTTCTTACTACATATTTCTAAATTTGGCGTTGCCCAATGTGCAACATTTGTATTGCAGTCTAATCCTCTTCTCCTCCACAACTGATTTCAAAATCAGACTCTTTTATATTTTTATTATTATGATTATTTTTTTTTTAAAGGAAACAAAACTCTTCATTGATATAATGAAAAGAGACTAATGCTCACAATACAAGGATACTTGAAAATCAAAAGATCATGTAAAAATTGCTAGAAGCCAGAAGATAAACATCTTAAAATAGAAGATTAACAAGAAAAAGTAAATGCTCTCCAGTTCAAACAAATATTTTGGATAGAAAAGTTCACAAAAAGCTTGGAAAGAGAGCATCAAGATGAGGCATTAATTCTTGCAGCTTCAAAACGATCCAACCATTGAAGAGGTTTATCATGGAACACCCTTTGATTTCTTTCAAACCAGATTTCAGCAAAAAGAGCTTTGACAACATTAGACCATAATATTTGGGTAGTAGGCTTGAAAGAAGGCCCTTTCTCCAAGTCTAGTTTAAGAATCCAACGTTTCTTCTTTTTCGACCGATAGTCTTCAACTACCTCGTTGGCAATGAGAATTGGATCTTGGAGGGGATTTTAATTCAACTAGGAGGGCTAGAGAAAGGTTTCCTTTGGGAAGATCTACAAGAGATATGCGAAAGTTCAATTATTTTATTGATACTGTTAATCTGATGGAAATCCCTTTAGCAAATGGTCGTTTCACTTGGTCACGCGATGGAAATGTTGTATCTCGTTCTCTTCTTGACAGATTCTTCATTTCAAATAATTGGGATGAGGTGTTTGAAAATTCCAGACTTACTAGGCAGACCCGATGCTGTTCAGACCACTTTCCAATTCTTCTTAAAGCTGAATCCTTTGAATGGGGTCCCTCTCCATTCAGATTTTGAAATAGCTGGTTATTAAATAAGGAAGGCTGCAGAATTATTGAAAGATCAGTAAATAATGGAAGATTTCATGGCTGGGCTGGATTTATTATTTCTTCTAAATTAAGAAGTATAAAGGCAGAATTAAAAAGATGGCATGCTGACTTTGTCAAGAAGCAGAAAAGACAGGAGGAGTTGTTGTTAGAAAGTATCAACGGAGAAGATATGATTACTGATAATGAAGACTTCTTTTCTACATCACTGGATTTGAGAGCATCGTTGAAAGCAGAGCTTTTATCCCTATACCAATTGGTGGAAAGGGACTTAATCCAGAAATGTAAGTCAAATTGGCTAAAGTTAGGGGATGAAAATACCAGATTCTTCCATCGTTTCTTGGCTGCAAAGAAGAGGAAAAATCTGATTGCAGAGCTTTTAAATGAACAAGGTATCCCTGCCAATTCCTTTCGAGAGATTGAAGATCTAATATTCGGATTCTACTCTTCCCAATACTCCAAGACCCTGGGTGTCAGATTCATCCCTCTCAACTTCGAGGTATCTGATGGCAGAGCTTTTAAATGATCAAGTTAATGTGTTGCAGATTCTCTTGGGTCCAAGATTGAAGTTGATTCCCAGGTTACTTTGGACAAATGCCATTAAAGCTTTGCCGGTTGAAATATGGTTTGAGAGAAATCAAAGAGTTTTCCAAGACAAATGTACTCCTTGGCTGGGTAGATTCGAGATAGCTCGCCTCAATGCCTCTTCTTGGTGCTCACTATCCAGCTCCTTTGCAGACTTCTCCTTCCAAGATCTTTGCCTAAATTGGAGGGCATTCATTTTCCAAACTTAATAGTTGCTGGTTTAATAATAGTTTTATTTGCCAATTCTCTTAGTTAAGTTGTATTGACAACAAATTAGCTTTTGGATTTCCCCTACTTATTTGCCCCACTGTATCCGAGGTAATTTTTGCATTTGGCTTCAGTTTGTTTCAGTTTGGTAGGTTGTTTCTATTGGCCCCTTTGTATTCGGGGTGTTATTTGGGACTTTGTTTTGGTTTAGTTTCATTGGATTTGATGAGAGTGCTAAGGGGCTGTCAACCTAGTTGAGATGTCCGGGTGCACTCACTGATCCTATCTTATTCTTATTTTTGTGATCTTGTATCCATGTTTGTTCTTTTGAGCATTAGTCTCAATTCATTATATCAATGAAAGAGACTCGTTTCCTTTTAAAAAAAATAAAATTGGATCCAAGATTTGTCTTCCTCCAATGAAAGCACTTTGTGATTGGGATATAATACAAGGCATAATTCTTTTCAACCTCTTAGCAAGCACCTTGGCAATAATTTTGTAGACTGAAGTAGTGAGACTAATCGGTCTAAAGTCTTAAATACAGTCTTTATATACTATTATTGTTATTATTATTGATGTGAAAAAACTGAATTAACAACTTAAATACAGTCTTTAAATACTATCAGGTACAAAGGGGAACATGAAAGACTGGTTAACAGTCAAAACCTGGCACAGAAATTCTGAGCCCAAAACAAAAGCATTAGTTATTAATTAATCAAACTAAATGCTAAAATAAAGTCATAGACATATATAGAATTATGGAATCCAAGGTTCTGGACTAACAACCTTCCTGTACATTTTGATAATTTTTACTTGCATTTTTCCTTTATTGTTGACTTCAGAATCTATTTTTTCAATTTTAGCCTATATATTTGACCAGTGTGGATGAAAGTAATAGGGATCTTTTTTATTGTTGTAATTAGCTTTTACTTTCAGTTATTAGCAGGTTTGATAATCTCATTTATTGCGGTGATGGCTGTTATTGGATCTCTGGGAAATCTCCCACTAAACATTGGTACTCCAGGCCTGGTATGATCTGGCTTTCTTATTTATTAAATTCTGCTATATGCTTCCAAAATTTGATCAACGGTCAATATGATGTTGTAGTGCAGTGTCAAGCGTCTAATTCAATCTTGAAGGTTGAGAAGGTTGTTTCCGGGCTCAAGATTAATAGGGATAAGAATTTTGAAGAGGGTGGGGGTTCTCATCTAGTTAAGTGGGACATTGTATTGCAGTTGTGACCAATTGAGTTGCGTGCTTTGAGCATCACACTGTCAATAATGAGGCCCGTCTAGCTAAGTGGTTGGGGTGGATACGTATAAGATTGTGCATCTCTCATCTTTTTTTAGTATATCTCATATTGGTTTATGTTAAAATATTGATAGAAGATTACATTTTTGGTAACCCATCAACTTTTGAGTTCAATAATGATTTAACATGCTATTTGAGCGTTCAAGCCTTTGAATATCATATCCTTCTCAATTAATATTGATAACCACTTGTTGGGCTTTGTGATACTTTTTGAACTTACAAGTGGAGGGAATGTTAAACTCTTGGTATAGAAATTAAAATTTTTCGTATCAGTTTAGCTTAAGTGTCTGGGTTCAGTGGTGATTTAACTGTATAGTTCTAATTTCTTATCAATCGTACAATTCTATTTTCATTGTTATGAAATAGAGTGATTAATTAGACTTTACATTGTTTGCTAGATAGGTTGGACTGGCACTCTCGTATGCTGCTCCAATCGTTTCCTTGTTAGGAAACTTCTTGACAAGTTTTACTGAAACAGAGAAAGAGATGGTTTCTATGGAAAGAGCTCTTCAGGTATGAATGAAAAACTTATATCTTGTGCAAATTCAAGAAAATTTATTTCAGTTATTTATGTTTTTACTTATGTCCAATTTTTTAGTATATGGACATTCCTCAAGAAGATTTGCATGGGTGCCGATCCTTAGATTCAAAGTGGCCATATCAAGGAAGAATTGAATTTCAAAATGTTACCTTGAGATACAAACCATCTTTGCCAGCAGCACTTCGTGATATTTCTTTTACAATCTTCGGAGGAGCACAGGTGTGTGAAAAAATAAAGACCGTTGAAAGGATGGATGCTTGTTTGGATGGATGCTTCTTTTTCTATCTAGTTCTATGTTTCATTCCTACTGCTTCCTTGCTGCCTGGTTTATATTCTTACAGTATGACATCATGTTTCGTTCATGTTTATTGACATCATCTCTTCACTCTTTCTAATAGGTAGGCATAATTGGTAGAACAGGTGCTGGAAAATCTAGTATCCTGAATTCCCTATTCCGCCTTACACCAATATGTGCCGGGCGTATATTGGTGGATGGGATAGATATTGCTGAAGTCCCAGTTAGAGATCTACGCATGCACTTTGCTGTTGTTCCTCAAACTCCATTTTTGTTTGAAGGATCATTAAGGTGCTTGAATGAAATGCTTTCTTCCAAAATATTGTTTATGTTTATTTCTTCAATTTAATTTAGTCAGTTATCAATTATTCCTATCTGAAATAGTTTGAAAATTTTCTTTGGAAGTTTGTGTTTATTTAATCTTCAACCCTGATATTTTCAAAATTATTTAGTTCAGATGCCTTTATATCTTTTACTAATTCACAGGGAAAATCTGGATCCATTTCACTTGTATGACGATCAAAAAATTTTGGAAGTTCTTGAAAGATGTTATATCAAGAGGGAAATTGAAGCAGCTGGAGGATTAGATTTTCATGTTAAGGAATCTGGGTTATCATTTTCTGTTGGGCAACGGCAGCTTCTTTGCCTTGCACGTGCACTTCTCAAGTCCTCTAAGGTGAGGGGCAAAATCAGTTCTTTTTTATCATATGGTAGTGTGATAAAATAAATTTTAACTTTTTATCATATAACCCCATGGTCTCTTGCAGTTTTGTTTTTTTCTAATATCGTCATAGAAAGTACATGTTTCTTACTGGGAAAAGAAGCAAAGAAAATAGGAAAGAAAAATCATATATCATTTCAACCTTAGTCTCTTTTTATTAAATCAACATGTTGTTACTTCGTAAAAATAAAAAGAACAACAAAAGACAAAAATCATATAATTGTGCGAAACACAAGTATGATTTCCCCCCAGCACATTGATCAGACTAATTGGACTAAAGATAAAATCTATAACCTCTAAAAAGGGATTACTCAGTGGTACACTCTAAATAAACTAAGAAAATATCCACTTTTCAACTTATAGTATACCTCATTTTGGATGGACAATCCCGTTCATTCTTCTTTCTATTTTTCCTGTGATATGTGTTTTGCCATCCAGCATCATTTTAATATTCATATCCACTTTTCCGTTTTAATACTAAATCTCAACGAACTAGGCTTCACGCATAACAGAGTCAATGAAAGACTTTGTAGATTGGAACAAAGCTACAATAAAAATAGGTTGTTTCCTCTTGCAAATATGCTAATTATTATGGATAAATTTTTCGTTTGTAACTTTATTTTTACTACTATATATTTCCTTGTACAATATTTTATGCCATAGAATTTTTCATATGAATGTAGTTAGGCTGCTACTATTACTAATAATAACACCGGAAGTGTATTTTCCTCTACTATCTGCCTCTGCACATGGTATGAGAACTCTTCGTGTCATGTCAATCGAACTTCTCTCAATGTCTTCGTTAGTAACTAGAAGATTTTTCAACAAAAGCACTAGTACACATCTTTGGAACCTTGTTGGGTAAGTTGGGAATGGTAGATTGTTTGTTTCCATATTGAAAACAGTGGAATATTGGGCACAATTAGGGGTGTTTGTGGGTTGGGTTGAAGCACTTTTTAGACCCAACTCAATTTACAACCCAAACAACCCTTATTAAATAATGAACTCAATCTAACCATGAAATATTTGGGTTGGGTTTGTTCGGGTTATTCAGGTCATTATTTAAATTTTTGTTCAAAAAAGAAGTAACATGTTAACATGTAAAAGAATTTGTTTAACTATTTTCACATATTGAAATAAGATTAAGAAATCAATTTAAATTTATATTATGAAAAATTTATTTCCATAGTGTTAAAAAATTATTTTAAATAATTGTTGAATAATAAATAATCTAAAAAAATCATGAAATAAAGTTAAAATAAATAATATGTATATATAATTGTAGTGGAAGTAATACTTTTTAATATTAATAAGATCGGGTTATTTTAGGTGAAACCCATGAACCAACCAACCCATAAAGTTTTCATTTAGATGAACCCAACTCAACCCAACCCAAATGAGTTGATAACCCAACCCAAATTGTACGGGTTTGGGTTGGGTTGATCGAGTTTTTCGGGTCATCAAGTTTTTGAGCACCTCTAACACAACCATATAATTATTTATTTCCTCATTTTTGCTGGTTCACTAGAATTATGGTTCTATTTCCTTGTTTGGGATTTTTCTTCCCTCTAATTCATGGCCTATAACTACATTCACTTTTAGTTCAAGTGCTATAATTTCTTTTGAGTTTAAATGTGAGAACTGTAATGGAGTTACTTTTGTGCTTGGGTATGTGCATGCTGAACTTTGAGGAGATGCTGATACAAATCTTTTCAGGTGCTGTGTTTGGATGAGTGCACAGCAAACGTTGATACTCAGACAGCAGCATTGCTGCAACATACCATATCCAATGAATGCAGAGGGATGACAGTGGTCACAATTGCCCATCGTATTTCCACAGTTTTAAACATGGATGATATTCTGATTCTTGACTATGGGGTCCTGGTATACAAACTCCCCTGTTAGTGTCTCTAAAGGAATATGCCATTACCTGAAATAATAATTTTGCATGTGTATATCTTTGAAAGAGTATGCATGTCTTTTTGTTCCTAATTGTTGCTTGTTGGAATTTTAAATATGCTTAAGAAGTTCCTGTTTCTTGTTTCTAGTTCAATGAGAAACAAAAATGTTTGATATCCCATCTTGTTTCTTGTTTCTAAATTGTAAGAAATGTTCTTGTAAAATGGGCAAATTTGAGAAACTACATAGGATTCTGTCTCTTTTTCTGTTTTTTCCTTTCTTTCTTTTTCTTTTTTTTTTTTTTTTCAATTTTCAAGTATATACCCCTTATTTCTTTCTTTCGACATGCATCTGTCCTCTTTTCTCTCTCCTTTCTATCTTTTTCATAATTTTTTTTCCTTGTAATATTTCCTTATCATTTTTTCCCTTTTCAATTGTTTCTTTTCTCTCTCTTTCCTTTTCCATTTTTTATCATTTTCTCCCTCTTTTTTCTCCTTGTTTTATTAACAAGCTTTTAGTTATTATTTGTATTAAAATCTTAGGGAAATTTTTGCAGATAGAAAATATGTCAAACTATTTACAGAAAATAGCAAAAAAAATACTGATAGACATTGATAGACTTCTATCAATATCTATCAGTGATAAACTTCTATAATTTCTATCACTGATAAACCTTGATAGACTTCTATCAGCGTCTATCACAACTATCTAAAAACTTTGCTATTTTGTGTAAATAGTTTTTCTTATTTTTTTATTTTTAAAATTTCCTAAAATCTTAATTATTTTCCTCAATTTTGGTAGGATTTTAATGTGATTTTATTTAATAAATTTATTAATTAGATTTTCATGTTTACCATTAATTTTCAAAGAAAAGAAATTCTTCTCTCTTTTTTAGATTTTATTTGTGTATAATTTATTATTATTGTTGTTATTATTATTTGAAATTACATGTGTGTATAAATTGGCTGATAAGAAACATCTGCATTTGTAAAGAAAAAAATAAAATACAAAAGTTTATTGTTGAATAAAAGAAATCGGGATATTTGATTGTTTCTTCTCTTACAGACAGATGTTTGCTGATAATTATCAAGAAAATAATGTATTTCACCGACTAATCGTCTACAGAATATAGTTAATATTTGATGTTAACTGGGTTTCGAGCTTTTGCTCGTTTGTAACTAATCTTTTTCCTTCTTTCTGACAGGTGGAACAAGGAAGCCCCCGGGATCTCCTGGAAAACAAGTTCTCCAAATTTTCAAGCTTTGTTAAGGCATCTACGATGTGACCGTTCAACAAGTTTTGCTTTATGCCTGGATCATGCTTTTCTGAACGTCAAAGGAGCACTCCTTCCAATTGTTCGTCTTAATTTAACCATGCATTTTAATCACCAACATGCTGGCAATTATTAAATACAAAGAGCATTTGCTAGATCTCTAGTCATCTGAGAGCTTAATGTATGACGCTTTGGAGCTTTTATCATCAATCTCTTATTTTGTTGTCCGCTTCTGCATATCAAGTATTGAAGATATTATTACTTGTTTGCTAGCTTACCATCATAAATATGCACTTTTTTCTGTCAATGATTTTTATTCAGAGTTTCATCTTCTATAACCTGGAACTCGCTTTGCCAGCTTCAGTTGCAGCAGAAAGTTTCCTTCTAGCAAAATGTTCAAGTTTTCAAAATCTTTCAAATTATGTTTTTACCATATTACGAACTTTCAATTCCAAAAAGAGTGCACTATCACGATATTGTGAGATAAACTTATCTGCTATGCTCTAATGGTGAAGCAGGAGTTATTGTCTAACCCATCACTTAACTTCATGTAATTTGCTAGGTTATAATATAGTAAAACATGGCTAAAGATAAAACTTCTTTGAACATTTTTACTACAATTATGTTAGAACTCCATGTTCAATATCATTGAATTTATCCTGATTAAGAGCAAACAAGAATAAAACCCACTAATTTAAGGAATAGAATTGACCTGTTGATATTTTCCGATGCTTTGTTCTGCGTTACCATTTTATTCCTTTATGTTTCTTGAATTTCTTATAGTTGGTTATTAAGTTAATTCGATATGATTGAACTGTTGGTGTGGAGGAGTCTATGTACAAAGGTGGTCCTACTTCTCTAAGGTTCGAAGGCAGAAGGCAGTCCATTTGTAAGGTAAGGCATTAATGTTAGACCTAAAGTCATTATAGGATTCTATGCTATTGTTGTTATTTGTCCATTCCTTGGAGGCATTTAAATTAGTTTTTATGATGGCAGTAGATCGGGTTTGAGATATTGTTCCCCAAGTATAGATATGTAACTGGATTTTGTGTGTGTTTCGTGGAGGGGACCAACCGCACACTGATTCCTACTATTTGCATGTTTATAGCAGTCAATTAATTTAGGATGCCTGTACTATAAAGCCTATTCTGTAGGTTATAATAAGCTTCTGATTCTTTCACCTTTTTCTGATGAGTCCGGCGTATGGTCCATTTTTTGGTTCGTCTGCCTGGATAATTGCCACTTGCCAATTCCCCCTGTTTTAGTCCAGTTAATCAGCTTAGTGGGTCTTGAACCACCTTTTAAATTGTGCTTTGTGGGGGCACTTAGAAGTGTAAAGGGTGATCGATTCTATTGCAGGAACCTTAAGAAATTAATGCTTTTTAAATAGAGCTTAGCTACTTGGTGACTCATTGCGAATCTGCGATACCAATTAAAGAGAGTGGGTCCTCATTAAAATATTTATACGAGTGACTGTTTACCTTTCCGGATTTAGATGGCGTCTTCAGATTATGCATGTTATCCTAGATGAAATTGCAACTGTCACCTCAGACATCGATGATACTTCTTTGCTGTTGTTTTTTAATTAGTTAAGTTACATTTTATATAAACTTTATGTGGAGGCATTAGAAAGTTCTCGAATTTATTTTATATTTTTGTTGTGTATATTTTCAATAAATTTGTTGAAAACATCGGTTCCTTTTCTTTCCTTTCTCTCGCTTTGTGAGAGACATCGTTGGAGGGGAGGTCTCTTTGGATCTTCTAGTTGGAAGGGTGAGAGGTATTTCTAAGTATCATGCCCTTTAGATTTCTCGCTCCTTTTGATAGATGGGAAATGGGGATGATAATGAAGTTCTAAAGAATATGTTTTTGTGGTATTACTTATGTTGAGAGGATATGCATGCATATATTTTTAAGAAGTGTAGTGAACATATTAAATGATTAAATTATCTTTAGTAAAATAGCTTAATATTTTGGAGGAGTAGTGGTTTAGCATAGTATCAAATGAGAAATCTTATACTCAAATCTCCAAAATTTTGTTTTCTTATTTCATACTAATAATTTACATGTTAGTTCTCACCTTAACAAATTAAATTATTAATAACTGAGTCCACAAGGAGAAATGTTGATGATATATTAAATAATTAAATTTATCTTATCCCAAAATTTTGGGTCAATTGGTGATTTAACTTACGTGATAGGTGAATTGCCTTTTTTTTCCCCTTTCCCTCTGGGACAATTTGTGTTTCACCTTCATTACCATTGAGGATTGATCTGTCATCCCTTCCCGCCGCAAGCTTTCTAATCCCCCCCTCCCCCCTCCCGTTTTCTAGCTTTATTTGAAGTTTGGAACAAATAACTAGTAGTGGGTTTGGTTCGAAGTACGAAGTGTTTTGAAGGTCCTAATTATGCATTTGTTTAATGTGAAATCTAGAAACAAGAAAGCTTGGGGATGACAAAAGAGGGCAACATCAATACTGTCATGTATTTAATTGCTCTTGAACTTTTCCCTAAGCCTTTGTGACAAAAGAGGCCCATCTTGTGATATCTGGAAAAAGAGAAAACAGTTTCTTTTATTCATAATTATGGTAGTAAATTACATGACAGTTCCTTTTGTAAGCATATAGTTTATGGTAGTCTAGAAATGCCAAACAGGATTAACTTGAACCGTAGGAAATTAAAATTGAAAAACCACATCTTGACTCGGCCACCTTTGTCTAATGTCAACCTATCACAGGCATTCAATAGATTCTACATCTACACAACAAAGAGTTCGATCATTTATCAGAGATATATGTTCCGGAGAGGAACCATATGAAGTAAGCACATTTCTCTTCCCAAGTTGACAAGGCAAGAGCGAGAAGGTGGGATGAGTTGTCTTGACCAAAATATGAGAATTAAAAAAGGATGCCAAACTCAACAGCAAAAATAATAATAATAATAATGGAGAAAAGAAAGCACTAGAATTTCCCATTACCTATCCAATGGGTTAAAATAAACCATTTTATTGTCAGAGTTATTGTAGCTCAACAGTAATTGACATATACTTCTCTCTTGAAGTTAGAGATTTAATTTCAAAAAAAAAGAAAAAATCCTGTTTCTAAAAAATTAAACTCAAAAGTAAACTCAGTCAGCGTTGGAAGCTGACTCAACTAAAAAAAGGTTGGGACAATATGTATGATGTTAGATTCCATTAGGAGTATATTCATTTTCTTTTTAATGGTAGGAAAGATTGAAACGTATAACTCTGTTTTGTATAGTTTTTGAAAATCATTAATGATTAGTTTGGACCTTTGGAGTGATCCTTTTGTCAATAGATACTCCTATGTACCATTGTAGCCTCTAGTTCTGTTGATGTTGTATTCACCCAGTTCATTACAGTCCATCCACATAGATGGAAAGGCATTTTACTATAGGGCGAGGCCAAATAAAAGGTGACTCATTTAGATCCTTACAAATAAATTCATTATGTATGTGGCAGTATAATGTAACTGACAATAAAGGCTTCTCATGCCATCTACCTCAATAGAGAGAAACTTTTAAAACTAGGATTCCAGAAAGCTTGTCTTGATGTAGGAAAGAAGCTCACCACTTGAATTATACCAGGTCATTACAAGCTAGCATGCACTATCTTTTTATTTATTTATTTACTTCATTCGCATAATGTTTTCCCTTGTTGTATTTAAAGATCCTAAGATGTAGGTTTATCAACACTGATCTAATCTTATCCAAAAAAGTGCATGCTTAAAATTTGTGTCTCAATCAGGTTATTAGGATCTTATATAAAAATTCTAACTCAGTATATATTTTTCTATGTCATTTCTCAATAAAGGGGGGAAATCTAAAGAAAAATAAGGGTAGAAGAAAACTGAAAGAGGGTTTAATGTTACTAATGGTAGGTGTAATTGGGGTTTCTAGTGTCTGTAGATAGAGAAACTTGTTCAAAACTGTTTTCTTTCAACCTATAGGGGTTAGTTTGGGAGGCTGGAATGTAATCAGGACTACTGAGAATCAGAGGAGGATTGGAATGCGTGATATATCGAATGTGGAACAAAAATGAGACCATGAAGCATGAAAACAATAGGAAAGATGGTTGGATTAAAAACTGTGAGAACGGAATGAGTTTAGTATTACAAATCGGATCCAAAACGCTCAATCCAAACATGGGTTTTTTATTGTTCCTCCATGTAATAAAAAACCCATGTTTGGATTGAGCGTCTTGGGTCCGATTTGTAATACTAAACTCATTCCGTTCTCACGTACTTTTATCTATCTACAGCTAATCTTAATCCAAAAAGGCTGCATACATCCGTAATCAGAACTCATAAGTATTTAAGTGCCATGTCACTTTTACATTAATGCTGCTAATAAAAAAAACTGGCCTAAAAAAGATCATCAAATCTATTTTATAGTACAAGTACGTACTACTGTGTTATAATCTGACTAGGTCACCATTTGTTTTGTCACATTATTAATAGGTATTTTGTGGATTTAAAATTTCATCACTGCCCGTTCATCTTAACCATTCAAGATGAAGGCAACTTTTCTGAAGTCACCGTGTGTTTTAATGGAAGCACCTAATTCAAGTTCATCTTGGGATATCTGAATTTAATTAGGACATAAATGGACAGTCTTTGTCTCACGTTTACCATTACCACACCTTGCACAATCATAGTCATTCATTGCTGCTAAAACACTATAAATGCATCAAACATGAATTACTAAATCCTCAAACATGATTTTGGATGTTGGAATTTCCTTAGTAGGTACTACATAAATGTGTCTAAGCTCTCAAACCATTGTATTCCTGATTTCAGATGAGCAGATGTGACTGAGTAGACTTTTATCCATCTACAAGTATGATATTACTTTAAATGCTAATCATGTGATTGAATATTCGTGGCAATCTCATGGAATTACTGTAAATTTTTCCAGTATTCATCTTCTTTTATGACGGTTAATGGTCATAGGAGAGAAGAGATGGTTTTGTAGCATCCATCTTTCTATGATGGCTCATAGTGTTATTGGAGAGAGGTGGAGTCAGTTCAGTAACAGATGAGAAAAGGGGAGCTGGGAGAGAAGAAAGTTCGAAAGAATGGTTCAAAAGGGGGCTTGAGTGCATGGACCAACTGTATCTTGTTACTATTCTTTTTCTTTTTCTTTAACAGAATTAATCCTGTTCAATAGCCTCCTCCAGCCATCATATTTCTCCTAGGATTTTCTTACTTATATAAAAAAACAAAAATCTTCAAATTAAAGGAGTGCGTAATATGTTGAGATGAAGGATTTTCATTTATAAGGTCGATGTTGCCTTTAGTTGAAAACTAGAGTTGCATACTTGTATACGTATAATTAATTTAATTTTTGAAATTTTAATAAATACCCAAAATTCCAATGATATTTTGCAATTTTCCAACCACCTGTCATATTAGCCCTCAACTGACTTTTGAACTTGTTCAAGACCAATGATTGAAATGTGAAAAAGTGTAAGCTTAACTTCTTTCAGTTGTCATTGACTGAACTGAAGAGTATTGAGGAGAAAAAAAGGAAAAAAAAAAAAAAGAGACTAGGCTAGAGGTTTATGAACATTCCTTTTGTACTGTTAAGACAGTACACAGCAGGATTTTGTCATTTTCTGTACTGATTTGGGAGAGAAGGGAAGGAAAGAAAAGAAGAAAGGAAGATACTTAGATGTCTCGAGGGTCAACAAATATCCCTGCTGAAGACGGTGGAGATTTGATCCAATCAGACGTTTTAGATCTTTCACAGTTATCCCCTTGCAAATCTGTCAGCTTCTTGATGCACCATAGATCTTCATTCCATGAAAGTCTCCTCCAATGGGGGATGGCTACTCTTACAGGATCCTGTTGGCCTACCTCTGTTACCACCGCCCCACATCCCACATCGTCCTTGGCCATGTTATGCACGAATGTGCATAGAGACTTCATGAGGCGTGGACCATTAGTTCCTCTCATGGTTAGTCCGTACAAAAAATACACCCCAAATTGGCTGAATACATCTGGAAATGAAGGAACTCTCAACCATGGTAGCCATGAATCCAACAATCTACTTCCCATGCAACACGCATAAGTTAGCTTAGACATTCCCTTCACCTGCAACTTGAAAACTTCTTTAGTGTTCCACACGCTCAAGACTGCAAAGCTCTGAGGGAGGATCCCTGTTTCAGGGTCCCACTTAGGGAGCAGCTTCTTGGGAACTGCCATGAAAGTGCCCAAGTTAAGCTTGTTGGACAGAATGGCGTCGATGTCCATGGCGAAGAACTCAGCATTTGCAAAGAGATGGCGATAAATTTTAACAGCAACGTGTGGAGGAATGCGGACAATGGCGATCCCTGAGCCTATTGGCTTGTAATGGGCGTGGACAGGCTGAACCAGCACTGTGGGGGATCTGAATTTTGTGTATGCAAATTTCTGTGTAAACAAGCTGATGCACGGCTGATTGGCGCAGTCTGTTGCTATATATGCATAGTCTGCTCCCTTTTGCCTGCACCATTCCTCTAGATGTTGAACAAGTTTTGTGCCAACTCCAAGCCTCCTGTATTGCACGAACGTTTAACAATGCTTAGGATTTCTGGGTATTGCTATCAACTTTTTGCTTTTTTAGGTTTTATCATATTTCCTTCTTTGACTGGCACAGGTAATGTGATGTAAGAAATATTGAGAGAGAGAGAGAGTGAGAGAGAGAAGAAAAGAAAGTAGATTCTTGTGGACCAAACCTGTCAGGCTTAAGCAAATTCTTGTGGACCAAAGTGTTTTTAAAGCTGAAGGAATATTTCTTTGTATTATGAAGGAACAAAGAGAACAAACATGTTGTCTTATTTTTAATTGAATGGTAAGGCAGTCCCCTCTATACAAGTGTCCAATAACAAGCCAAATAGTTGGCCACATAAAAAGCTTTGGCTCTTATTTTTCCTAGATACCAAGACATTTGCTTTACTTTATGGTGGAACCTGATCCATGTTTTATTTATTTATTTATTTATTTCTCTCGTTTTTGTTTCTCCATCTTATGTTGTGGGAACAGAGTACTTTGTGTGCTTAACTGTTGAAGGGATCAAAACTCATTTCTAAATTTTTAAGAGTTTCAAATATAATTTTATGTTACTTAAAACAACGTTTCTCCATTCTTGGAAAATCGTTTTCAAGTTACTAACTATCTGAACGTTTAGATGGGATAAACTTTTGCTGAAATGATAAAAGAGACATTGTTCATGTCAAATAGCCAACTGAGAAAACTGTTTTGTAGAGAGGACTGTTTTGTAGAGAGGTTAAAGTCTTCTGTTGAGATTGAAGGAAGTATATTAGAGAGAGAGAAAGACCTGTGAGTAGTAGAGACCCTTAAGCCCAAAATATATGCCAGCTTTAGAACATGATGAGAATGACCTGTTGTCACATGTTTGATACATCCTCTTATAACTCCTACGATTTCTCTTGCTTTTCCATACTCTGCAACCTGTCACACAATTCCCAAAAAACACCAAATGAGAAATTAAAATATCCCAAGAGAAACCTTCCTATATAAATGTATATTATATTTAAAACGTACCATTTTAAAGACATACAAATAAATGCATCATTTTCACAAGTTGATGGCATATATATATATATATATTGTATTTACCAGCATGACGTGCAAAGGGAAGTGGCGAACGCGGCAAATAGGATCACCCAGAAGATCAGTGAAAATAGAAGGCTTCCCTTTCTGTCCAACATCACACTGCCTCTCCATCTTCTCCACTGACACCTTATCTCTCTCTTCACAATATTCTCTCACTACAACCAAATTACTATTTTCCTCTTTGTTTGACTCAACTTGTAGCCTATATTCATCAGCTATCTTCAGCACCATAGTTTTGAACAGAGGAAACCTCTACTAAGAACCCTCTTAGGATTGTGTTTGGAGCTTCAACCCCACCATCTCCCATATTTATACACCATTTTAGAAACTCTAATTAAGTGGGTCTCACCTTATGTAGTGCCTCACCTTAATCCACGTTTTCCCACTTAAGCCTATTAATCATAGCTTTAAGATGGATTGATTAATAATGTTTTTCCTAATGACTATGATTAACCAGGTGGATTTAATTATTTCTTCAATTATTGTTTCATTAGCTACTCATAAGCAAAGCACCTTTATATTCAACAAGAATATAAGGTTATAAAAAAGAAAGATACTTGAAAAAGTCTCTCGCATTTATATTTTAAAGTCACTGGTGGCTATGATGAGACCTTCATGATGGTGATGGTGATGGTGATGGTGATGCCAATCATGATCAAAAGCTATAATCTTTTTACCTCTTCTACTGATCATCTCAACTTGGTCCAGGTGCAGTTTTGTTTTTGGTTCAATCTTGATGAGAAGCTGTGTCGAAAACCCATGCTAATAAGATGCGTCCTTGAGCTATTTAAGTGGTTAGATCTTAAGGTTCTTGTTTGTACAAGTGCAGTTGATGTCAAAGCTATTGTCACGTTTTGTGTTTGAACCACTGAAGAAACAGGATTGAAAGGACGATTGGTGTGAGAAGTGAATGGGATTCATTCAAATTGTCTGGTGTGGTCCACTATAAATATTAAATACAGAATCTCAAAATAACTTGATATGTTCCATGGATGAAATCATGTCATGTGGGTCATTACATGGTAAATATTCTAACAGTTTTTGTACAAGAATACTTGTCCTTGAATGAAATTATCTTGTTATACCCCACAATAGCACCTTTTCTTTTTTAAAATTCTTAAGGAATGTTTAGATCATGTTCTGAATAAGCCTGAGTTCATGTAGCTTGGAGTTGGAAGTTCAAGTTTCTCCTGTTTATGCTTGGTTTCAGTTTATGATCCATAAAAGTAGCAAATTTGGGAAGTTGATGTTAGAAATTTGAGTTGCATATCAAATGTAGCCTCCTACTTCATTGTCTGCTTTGAAAGATTTAAATTATAACTTAATTTTCGAAAGCTATGAACTTTACGTGCTTCATTCTTTGTAGACACTTGACAGTACTCTCTCATATAATATATGTCTTCCTTTCGCCAATTATTGGTGGATATGGCAAAAGAGAAGAGAGCATGCCAAGCTGACTGCTGAGGCATGTGGCTACCTTGTGACCTTCATCATCGTTTTCCCATAACTCTCTCTCTTCTCTCTCTCTTCCTTTTGTTTTTTTTAAACTAAATTTACCTTCTCTAGATGACAAGTTCTCATGCCATTGCAGATAACGAGAGAATTCAGCAATATCCATAAAGTTGATCGGAAAAAACCAGGTTTGCCTTCAGAAGTTTAAAAAATAAAAAGAATAAAAATTTGAAATCAGATAAGTTTGTTTAAATTAAGGCTGTAGTGTATTGGAAAGACTAATGCTGAAAAACATTTCTATTTAGGGGAAAAGAGAATTTCATTTGAAATTTTGGTACGTTGGGGTCTCTGTCACCAACTTTGTTTCACGGACATGTCTTCAAAGACAAAAAAATAAAACATGGTTAATACAAGAAATCTGATAACAAAGTATGGAGAAGGGGATGTTGAGATAAACGTGAATAAATTGGCATTATCTAAACTTCTAATACAGAAAACAAATGTTGGGTTGTAGAGTCAAATCAAAGCTAAGACGTTAGAATATGAATAAAGTTTCACATCAATTATAGGTATGAATGGTCGATTTATTTTGACTTTTTTGCTTAAGGTTATTGGAGAAAATAAAAGTGTAAAGTTCTTAGAGCCAAATCGAGTCAAAAAGATGTTAGGATACAACTACAATTTTTAACAGATCACAAATTAATATAACATTTCAAGTGATATGGGGTTTAGTAAATAGAGTCCACTTTATTTATTTATTTATTTTTATTATTATTTTTTTAATAAACAAAACAACGACGAATTACAAAACAACATCCTTAGAAACGAGAGACATAAACCACGCAAGGTAAGAAAAAAAAAAGAACAGAGAAGATTCATGCTCAACCATCGCCTTGTTCGCAAGGGAATGCAGCGAGAAAATGTGACTTTACCTCATGTGGGAAAAAGTAACCATATTCAAATCATGCACAAAGGATTTAACTTCCTCAATGAAAAAAGAAACTTCATAGAGGTCTACGGAGACCCCATTGATAAGATTAATCACCTCCAAGCAATCTAACTCAATCCAAATATTACCCACAAGATTAGAGCGAACACTATTTAGACCTTCGCAAATCGCTATAGCTTCAAGAATCTTGACCTCCGAACCTCTAGGAATGAATTTAACCCTAGCTAGACGCACACGGCCCAAGAGAGGCCACTTTATCATTCTTATACTTGCATTCAAGATCATAATTTAGGTTATCCTAATATATTTAACCTTGCCCTAAAGATTATTAATCACATAAAAGGAATATGGGTGTGGGAAAAGAATTGTTTGAGTGATTATGAGTAATATTTGTTCTTTTTCCAACGGAATCAACAACAATGATTTCTTTTTTTATCTGTAAGTATCCGAATCAGCTTCGTGCATCTTGACCGAATTTCATGGCACAACCTGCATGGTCCTACAACATTTGAATCAATATCAATGTTTTTATATGCAAGTTTGTATAAGTTTGATCCTATTTAATTTCTAAATAAATTTATCAACCATATCAATAAATTCTTAGTTTCTTAGATTTGTAATCCTCCATTCTCCTGCATTCAAATACGAAAATTCTTTAATTAAAGAACTATCTTATCATATCACTTTTTAATGGGGTAAAAATTCTTTAATATATGTCAGAGGTATAAAAATCGTTACGATAGTTTGATTAAAATATATATATATATTCTCTTATGTAGCTCTTTTGGCCTTATTCATTAAAAAAAAAAAAAAAAAAATCCAATGAGAATGAGAATTTCAATCTACATTAAGGATTTGATAGCTACTCCTTCCCCTTTCTTCTAACTTTATAAATCAACCCTAATCTCAAGAGGTATTTAAATGGATAGATATCTCACATTCTACATGCCACTTGTGAGAATTCCTCCTAGCTTAGCTAGAGTTTTTACTTTAATTTATTAATTTAATTTATTATTATTTTGAAAAGCCTAGCTAGGTAGAGTTGATATGGTTTTCTTTAGGTATATTGATTAAAGAACATAAAATAAAGATAAATCAATAAAAAGTAGAGCCGTCACCAACATTATAGACTTACATTATTTTAATATCAAAGAGAAACTCCATTGGCTGTATCTGTATATGAATATCTCTATAAAATGCTCTCCATGTTTTGTTTTTCATATTTCATATACACATTATTCTCTTGCATAAAGTTGAAAAAAAAAAAAAAAAAAAAAAAGGAGAAAAAAGTTTAATTATTTGCAAAATTAATTAGATTTATTTATATATTCTTCTTCACACAGCACTTTTGACACACATATTATATTTGCCCAAATATATATTAAGTTATTCTCTTTGATAATTTTGTTTTCAATTATATGCCTTTTTTTTTTATTTGTTTTAGCTTTTGAGATTTTTTTCGAATGTTCTATATCTTTCCTAATTTTCAATACTTCAAAATAAATACACATTCTGATTGGTTATCCATGAAAACCCTTATGGATGAATCTTGTATGTTCAAATAAAATTAACTAATCATGGATTAATGTTTAGGTGTGACGTCATATACTATGCAGCTGTTTTTTTTTTTTTTTTTTTGTATATATATAATTTAATTCTATGGGGATTTTTTTTTTTTTGTGTGTGTGGTTGTTATTCTTTTGGCTTACGTTTTTTTCATTAAGATGACATGTTAAATATTCGACTACAAGATTTATATTTTGCAAAGAACAATGTTGACTAGCTACGGTATATATTCTCTACTACAAGGTTCAATAATTGTGTGTGTTAGAAGCCAAGAATGTTTTGGAGGGGGCAAAGAAAAGTTTAAAGGATATATTGTCTTGAAAATTTCGGATAGCTTTCTGTTTCTGTAACTATTTTCGAAAACTTTGTTATGAGACGATTTGTACAAATTGAAATCACTACTCACAATCTCATCAATTTGGATAGAAGTATAATTGTTTGTTTTGAAAAGTTGGATAACTATGAACATAAATTAAAAGAAAATTGAATAGTTTTACAAGGTAGAGTTCACTCATATCTTTGGTCGTATAAGTAAATAAATTAATTAATAATATTTAAATTACTTATTATCATTTTTTAGATTGTTGAAGCTCATAAAAATATTAGTATAAAAATAGAGTGATTTTCAAAATTATTTGCAAAAAACAGGTGGTCTTCAAACTATTTGAAAAAATAGAGCACTTTTTTTTTTTTTTTTTTTTTTTTGTCTTTACTCAATTCAGTCGAATTCAGTCTCTTGGACAGACTAAAATGTTTGGACCCAACAACACCTCAGCGCCACGTGGACAAGTCGGACAACACCTCAACAGCCACCGGATAACAATTTAAAGAATTAACGGGGTTTTAATTTTTTTTATTTTTTTTTAAATTTTCCATCTTTAAGGAAAATGGAACTAAAATAATTTTTTTTAGAGTTCCGTTTGTAAGAAAGACGGAAATAGCAATTCTAAAATTTTTAGTAAAATTTGGTCTTCATTTAAATAGATTTCGGCTTAGGTTGTGATTGATTTTGTTTAAAGTTTGAGATAACTTTTAACTGAAAATTATTTTGAAGGAATTCACAATTTGTATTTTAACTTGGTTTGTAAAATCTGTATAGGAGAGATAAAAAATTACTATGTTACCTTAACCAATTTTGAAATTGAATTTCATTTTAGGAGGTGAGATCAGGTGATTATTTATTATATATTTTTATTTTATTGGTATTTATATTTGTCTTTAGAAAGAGAGAATTATTGAGGTTGGTCTTTGAGCCTAACCAGAGATAGAGAAATAAAGAGATTTTCTTCTTTAAAGAGATTGATATTATGTTTATATTGTTAAAGTTTGATGACTTGTTGAACACAAAATAAAAGTTCAATGAATGTAACATTAAAAGAAAATTAATTTTATTCATTAGTGGAAGATATCCACTTCGAAGGCATTCTACTTGTCCAAACTTCGTTCCTATTGATATAAGCTAGACAATAGTAATGGTATCAAGTTGTTAACATTACGTTCATGGTGTTATAGTGAATAACCAATTCTGTTATTATTTGTTATCTTTCTGTTTCTTATGTAGGTTTCTATAAATACCCTCATATTTGTAATATTATTTATTGAGATGAAATGAGAAATATCTTCACAATTCAATGAGGATTTCATGATATCAGAGCGGGTGGTGCAGGATATCTTATGTTCAAGCTCCTATAATGTTGTGTCCTCTCCATTTAATATCAATTTTCACTTGTTGGGTCTATTAAATTTGTCTTTACCTACTAGCTTAAGTTTTTGGGTCAATCGGCGTTTTAAGATGGTATCATAGTTTAAGCATAAAAAAATTTAGTGGTCGTCCCATTATTTGATTTAAGATTAATTGGAATGAACATGAATTATGAAGCAAAGAAATGAAATTGGTCAAAAATCTCTTTATTTCTCTATCTCTTGTCATGTTCAAAGAACAACATTAATAATTCCTTCATTTAGGAGAAAAATGTAAACGACAATAATAAAAATATCATCCACTAGACCTCACTTCCTAAAATGAAATTCAATTTCACAATTAGCTGTGCAATATTCTAAATTTTATAACTCACCCAAACAAATTTTACAAACCAACGTAAATTACAAATTGTGAATTCCTTCGAAATAATTTTCAGTTAAAATTCTTTCAAACTTTAAACAAAATCAGTCACAGCATAAGCCAAAATATATTTAAATGAAGACCAAATTATACTACAAATTTTAGAATTGCTATTTCCGTTTTTCTTAAAAACGAAACTCTATAAAATATTATTTTAGTTCCGTTTTCCTTAAAGACGGAAATTTAAGGAAAAAAAAAAATGGAAACGCCTTTATTCGTTAAATTGTTGTCCAGTGGCTGTTAAGGTGTCGTCGCACTTATCCACGTGGCGGTGAGGTGTTGTTGGATCCTGCCTTTCGGTCACAAAAATTTTCATACTCCCTCTATTTATTGTGTGTCACGTCAACTTATTTTTAAGAATAGATGAATCTATTAACATTAAAGTGGGGTCTACTATTATTTATGGAGACAGATTTATAGCGTGAATACAAAAAGTATAGTACTCCCGTAGTACTAGAAAAATTCTCATGTCAGTTTATCCAAGAAACTGAATTTTAACGTATTCAAAAGAGACTAAATAGAGTAAAGACAAAAAAAAAAAAAAAAAAAAAAAAAAAAAAAAAAAATTGCTCTATTTTTACAAATAGTTTGAAGATCACTTGTTTTTTTGCAAATAATTTTAAAAACCACTCTATTCTTATACTTAATCCTTTGTATGCACATTGGCTCTCTTTTACATAATTTTGTATTTCAAACTATAGAATCCATTTAAATATATAAATATTGTAAATGAATTCGATCAACCGCTAAAATATTGAACCAGATTCAATATTAAAATGAAAAATTGGATCGGGTAGCATCAATTAAAGTATCATTTAAAAATTTAACAAAAAAATCATAAGAATTGTAGCAAGACGTCTTTCTTGCACACGAGACCTTTTTCTGTTAATCATAAAATGCCTTTAACGATATTACTAAATTTTGTCGTTCCAATATTTGAACATCAACAAATCAAATTATAGCCTACAAAATTGCCCCTATTTGTTCAATAGCAAAAAAATTACAAACAGAAAAAATATCAAACAATTTACAAATATAGAAAAATTTTACTATCTATCACAGTTTGGTTCATTTTTCTATATTTGAAAACAACTCTGGTTCAATATTGAAATAATATCATTTTTTTTTCAAATATCACTTTACTCAATTTTCCATTTTTCTTTTATATTTTTATATTTTTTTTCAAATCTCATATTATCTTTATTGTTCCAATTTTTCTTTCTTCTTTTTTTTTTTAATTTTTTTTTTTCAAATCCTATATCATCTTGTTCCTTTTTTTTCTTATGTATATATATCATATATATACATACAATTTTATCTTATTTCTTCTTCTTAGATATCTCAAATTATAGAAGATGAATGTGATAGTGCTCCTCATTTGCTTTCTTTTCCGGGGTTATTCCCAAAAAACTATTATTTATCCTCTTTACCGATCTATTTGTCTCCGTCTTTCATTTATGCTATCGTTGTTATTTTTGTAGAAAAATTTCATATAATGGTTTGACTTTCTTCGAATACTTTCTGATAGCTTCCTTTGTAGAGAAAGCTGATTTTGTTGGTGTGTGCGATCTTGATACGGTTTGAAGCTGTAGATTATTCTTTGTCGTTTCTTTTCTAAACACCAAAGAAAATTCAGATAGTAAAAAGAATTTGCTAAGTTTTTTAATCAAATTCTGCAAATTAAGACTGGAGTTATTGTTATTGTTGTGATTCTTCAACGTATGAATACTGAATCGTCCTCTTTGAACTTGTCGAGGTGAAACAAAAATAGTGAATTCGAAATTGGAAGATAAAAAGACAGAAAAATAATTAACTGATAATTACTTTTTTTTATTTGATTCCAGTCCCCTATTTTACATAATTACCAACTCTCGAGTACGTGGTCATTTATCTCTTCTTTTCTTTGTTGTTCATCAATTTTTTGAATGTCTCTTCAATAAATTATTAAAATTACAATGTAATTAACTAATGAACATTATATGATTTTCAAACAATCATCAAATTTATGTATGGTGTATATTACCATTACGTTGGATTCCCAAATCATCGTGTAAAATCTTTAAAATGGAAAAATAAAAGATTTAGAGTGTGAAAATTTAATAATTCAAAAATTGTAGTTTAGATAAAATCTTTTTTGAAAACTTATAAAATCTGGGTATGATTTTAAAAATCTTGTATTTTTTAAATAAGTTTGGGGGCTATTTTCAAATATAGAAAAATGAAACAAACTATTTACAAATATAGGAAAAAAAATTTGATATTTTTTCTATTTATAGTAATTTTCCTAAGTTTGGGGTGTTTTTGTAATCTAATAATTATTAATCAATTAAACCAAAAATCGATTTGTACTTTCAAAGTGAAACTTTAAAAAAAATGTTATTCCTCTTGTCAGCCCAATCGTTTGATCTTTAACCAAATTAATATCAGAATGACTAAAAATTACACTATAATTGCTCATTTTTCCCTTGTGATCAGTCTAGGAGTGATAGTCTGTTCAGCTTTATTGGTTTTGGACCAACCAAGAACCAAACCAAACCAAACGATTTTATAAAAAAGAATCCAAACCGATGTCCAATAAATAACAAAAAAAAACTAATGGATTGACTTTTATTTGGTTCAGTTTATTATTAGTTTGGTTCTCGATTTTTAATATTTTTTTGTTTTTCTTCCAAATTTTAATTTTTATTTCCAACATTGTTTTGAATTTTTTTGCACTTTCTAAATTTAAAAAAGCATACACACGGCATAAATTGTCTTTTTTTCTAAACAATAAATATATATGCACCATAATAATTAAAACACTAAAAATACCTAATATTAGAGTTTATTTTTAAGGGTACGTATACTCTTGGTTCGATTTGGTTTTGATTGGTTTTTCCAATCAAAATCCAATCTGAATCAATAATTTGTTGTTTTCTCCAAATACAAACTAATAAGTCCAGTTTTATACTAATAAACTAAACCAAACCAGTGGATCGATTTGGATTGTTTTGGTTTTTTTGTTGCACTCCTAGTTGTCTAAGATTCTTCCCCATTTTACAAAGGGGTTTTTTTTAATCCCATGAATCATCCTCCTCTACCCATCTATAATTTCGATAGTTTGATTTTAAAACTGAACATTTTTTTCAGAGCTACAATAATTAGGTTATACCTAATCTCATGCTTACCTTTCATTTACATAATAATAATAATCATCGTCATTTAAAAAAAATTGTCACATGACAAGTTTTTATTAGACAATTGTCTGAGCTGCATAAAGATAAGTGCACCTCACATAAGTTTTTCTCTTCTTTTTATTTGGATTTTTGGTTATATATATATATATATATATTGATTCTGAATGATTTTTAAATTCCGATTTTCTGATTATAGATATATTCTTTTAAGATTTTTCATCTTCTTATTCCCTTCTTCCATTATTTAATTAATATTTTTCTTTTGACATTTCTTACCATTTTTCTTTTTGATGTTTATCATCAAAGGTTATTCTAAACTCAAACAACAATTATTATTGTTCAATTAACTATAGCACTTTTATTATTTCTGAAACACATATCTATCATCAATCTTCGATATAACTCATTTATTGCCAATTGTTTTCCTTCTTCAATAGGTTCTCTCATTCTTACATATTAAAGTTGATTGTTTTCATTTTAGTTTAGATGTTGCTTCAATAGATAATTATATGTATTGTTTTTCCATTTTTCAAAATATACAATTAAATTTGCTCATTTAGTTTGTTAACCCAATTACATTAGAGTGTTCGTTTTTTCTTTCCATTCACTAGACCTTTCTCTTTAGTTATAGAGTTGTTGATTACAATAGTCAGTCGTTGATCTCAACGTTGTTAATAGATGTCACTACAATAATTTTGTTGATACATATCAGAACAAATAGTTGGTCTGGGTGGTTGTTAATACATGTCAAAACAAACAGTGCCCTAGTACAAGAATACATTGTCAACAAGTAGTATTAAAAAGAACAGAATCGAAGTATTAAATCCCAAAAGAAACATAGCACAAATTTCCAAATTCACAAGTAAAGACCTCTTTAAAGTTTACAACGTTGCTTTGGAAATAAAAGTAAGTAAAAGGACAGGAAAGTAGCTGAAATAAAGAAAAAAAATAAGAAATGCAAGGTATTGAAATGAACCTACTATTGAATAAAAGGGATTCAAAATAGTTTGTGCCCTTTAAGGAAATTGCACCCAATCTCTCGCAATTTTGTTGCTCAATTGAGCTTTAGACAGAATTTGGCATGTTGCCCATATGCACCCACATCTTGCCCTTTCAGCCACAATGGAGTTTAAGCAGTATGTGATCAGATTGTGCCAGCAACTCACACCCTTTTCGCACTTTACACTCTGAACTAAGTTTAACATCTATTCAACATTTTTTAAAAGAACTCTTACGGGAGACTAAGAGAAAATAAGCACATATATCTATGGTTAATTTAAACTTAAATAAATAAACATGGAACTTTAACGATACTATAGGCTTTTTTATATTAACCGTCTTGGGCATGCATCAAATTATTATTTAGGTTTTATTTAATAATTTTGATGTAATTTTAGTTTTTTTTTTTCAATTTTAACCTTTATATGACATATTTTTTGTCATTTTACTATGATGCATTATAATTTTTATTGGGAGGCTATTTAAAGTCTTGCTATTAGGTTGTTTGGAAGTTTTAAGATTACGATAAATTAAGTTTTGGCCTTTGTGCTTCTTTCAAGATTAGCCATGAGAGTTTCTTGAATTTGCAATTCATGTATTGAGTTGCATACCAAGAACATTCCAGTGGAATTGATCATCCTATCTTGTGGAGTGTTCGAATCTTGGGCCAAGGAACTTGTTCTTTGTCTCAAGAGCTTTGATCTTAAAGAAATTCGTGTCTAACTCAATCCTTAGTATTGAAATCATATCGATTTGAAGGTTTTAGTAATTGAGAATTAGGAGTTCTCATACAAAAGGGTTTCTAATTCCAATTCGCTAGGATTTTCATATCATTTTTTCTTATGCCTATGGCCAAAAACAAAGTCCAATGTCGTGGTATTTTCTTTTCTATATTATTGGACTTAACATAATATGCTAACCTAAGTGATCAAGTTTGATTAGGCCAAACGTGGCTACAATTGTCCTAGGTATAATTCTTATCTGCAGACTGACTTCTAAATCTCATCTTAGAATGCAGTCGAAATTGTCATGGGCACAACTAGCAGTTTGTGCGCATAAGGATAAAAAAATTGTCAACTTTTAAAACTTGACTCTTTTTGCAACAAAACACATTTTATTTATAAATCAAGGCTAAAACATAAGTTTGCTCTTTTTGGAATAACTTTCATCAATAAATACTTGGTTTCTTTATTATAATACTTCTTAAGTATTAGAGTTAAACAACTCACATCAATGAGAATTATTAGTAGTTTAATAAGTCATAACGTTACATTAAAAAAACGTTTCATTTGATTATAATATAATAACAAAACAAAAAGGGTAAAATCAATTTATACTCTTAAGTTTTGTGAGTTGTATTAATTAAAAATGTAAGCTAATAATTGTATCAATTATAACTTTCATAAGTTTATCAATTTACACTCTCCAACATTTATTAGCACTACTGCAACTTTGGCATTTGTTGACGGCCAAAAAATTTCAAAAAAGACCTATATTAATGGCTAAAGAACGTCAATAAAACCCTATCAAGAAAGTTTGAATGTCAACAAAAATAGTTTTGTTGACGGCCAAAAAAGGTCAATAACCCCTTTGTTAAAACTTTTGGCAGTGAACAAAGGGTATGTTGACGTGCTTTGTCCATCAATTATATGGAAAAACCGTCAATGAAGGACTCTTTGTTGATACTTTTTGAACGTCAATGTAAAATAATATGATTCGCTTGCAAGATACTTTTTGAACGTCAATGTAAGTTATTTTCACATCCTCTCGAACATCATGTCCAAGAGAGTCAATTGAATACACCATAGAAGCTATTAATGAAATAACGTATACTATATATATATACACACACAAGTATATCTCAATAAAGTTAGCTAGAAATATCTACAATTAGAAAACTAATTAAAATACTTGTTTTCTACACTTACCTAAGATTATAAGAGCATATCGACAATTTATTCTTGATCGATATTAACCTATTGCATAGAAATCGATCGAGATTGTTGTTCCTTCAATTCCTGAACCTAATATATATTACTAAAGTAAATTATACATACATGATATATAGATCATTATAACGGTAAACTAAACTCAAAACAACACCAAAGTAAACTAATGTTAAATAGCCAAATTAACTAACCTAAAAATATGCTAAAATAAACTAAAACTAAAACTTAACATTATAAACTTAAACTAAACTTAACTTAGTGCTAAAATAGATTATGTTTGGAAAACATTAGTGCAACATTTTCATATGGGTAGAAGCTTATAATTGTATCAATAAAACTTATAAATTTTCTTTAGTGAATCAATTTAAGCCATTCATTAGAATTCACTTTGAAACTTAACAATGTATTCGTTTTTATAAGATTAAACTTCTTTAAATGTCAGATTTTACAAAATAGGTCGTTTTCAACTTCTCTTCTTCCTATATTTTTTCTACTTATTTAGAAAGAGAACATTATATAATATATTTATGTATTTATTTATTTATTTATTTTGTTACTACGATGACATTTTTTGAGATGAACCATTGTTATTTAGATAAATTTGAGTTGGTTTTAAATGAAATCATATGAAAATAGTTATGGAGAGACATTTGCTCCATGAATTCTTTGGGTAATACAAATGACATCAACTAATATCCTACATTCCCTGCAATTGGCCATCTCACCTTACTCGTCTCAATGGCACGAACCGTGTAAGATGAAAACTACCCTCACAAACTAACATTAGTCCTTTTATCATGTTTGTCCTCACCCACATGCTTTCTAAGAAATTTTCTAAGATGTTTCCCAACTCTATGTCAACTATATGCTTAACTTTTGGAGTTTATATGATTGTGTCACTGAGAAGAAAGGTGCATCTTATTAGTATAAGTAGTTTTAACCATACATACATAGCTTCAGGAACTCACTTATTTTGATGCAATGTCTATTCATTCATGTACTATACATTGTACCAGGAGAGGTTCTACCCTGATACCATTTATAACATTCTCGGTCCAAGATTTGAACCAAAAATTCAAATCCACTATTGAATTAAACAATACCTAAGTCACCATAAGAATAGAATCTCTAGGAACAATATGAATTTGATGAAAGATGTCACATGAGCTAAGCTTCTAGACTTGATGGTGGCATGCTATTTTTTTTTCTTTATTTGTATTAATAAAATTGACCTTAAAAGGAGTTGTACCAAAGGTTTGATTTGCAATCATTGAGTTTAGAAGCCTAATGGCCTAATAACGATCTTCCAATAAAATTAAAAAAAAAAAAAAAAAAAAAAAAAAAAAAAAAAAGTAGCTCATGAATTGACATGTTTGATTAATGATAAAAAGATACATTGAAGTTGTTTTTTGCCATATTTTGTAGGGCCTCTGGCTACCTTTCTTCTATACAATAAAACAATACAAATTAGAGTATATATATAAAATTAGGCTGCAAAATATGCTTTATTTAGAAATGATTTTTAACATACCCACCTTGCAAAATATGCGCATGATGTCTAATAAACCTCAACCTATACCTATACCTAATTAATGATGATTCAATAAACTACTCCTTATTCTCTAAAAATAAATATAAATGTTTCTCTTTTTACACAAAAATTAATAAACGAAAGTGTCATTCACTTTAAAATGGATATAGTGAATTTAATTCAACTGATATAAAATATGTGTTAACGATTAAAATGTTTTGTGGTTCGAATTTCTCCAGCCTATATTGTAAAAAAAATAAAAAAAATAAAAATATTTGACATGTTGCTAATTTTCTCACCATTTCTTTATAATAATTTTCATTTTTTCATAGTCAAATTGCAAAAATAAAGAACTGGGTTTTAAAGCTACTACCTCGTTTGGTAACCATAGATAGCTATTTGTTTTTCATTTTTGAAAATTAAGCTTATTTCTCCTTAGTTCCTTAACAATGGTTTGTATCTATTTTGAGTAAAAGAGTTATTCTTAACCAACTTCCAAAAACAAAAATAAATTTTTTAAAACTACTTTTTTTAGTTTTGAAAACTTGTCTTGATTTTTAAAAATATTGGTAAAATGTAGCTAATAAAGCAAAAAAAAATTAGAGGTGAAATGAGTGTTTATAGGCTTAATTTTAATTTTAAGAACTAAAAACCAAAAATAAAATAGTTACCAAATGGGACCTATGTTTCTCCGTTTTAAAATTTTAGTTTGGATTTTGAAACATTCTATATTTAGTTTTTAAAAAAAATTCAAAAATCAAATAGATAATCATTTCGTTTTTTTTTTTAAAAAATAATTAAGTCTATTTTCTCTCTATTTCTTACGATAATTTGTATCTTTTTTAATATAAGAATTGAATGCTTAGTCAAATTCTAAAAACAAAAACTACTTTTTAGTTTTTAAAATTTTGCTTGATTTTTTAAAATATTGATAAAAGATAGATAAAAACAAAAAAAATTTAAAAGTAAAAGAAATGTTTATAAACTTAATTTTTAAAATGATTACTCAACCGCATCAAATTTTTTGAGAAAATAAGACAAGATGGCCAAAAAAAAGTGACTTCTAACCAAATCCTACTAACTTTGTTTTTTTATTTATTTATTTTAAAAAAACAGTACCTAACTTTGAATTATTCAATTGCAAGATTATATATCTTTTTTTTTCTCAATTAATTGTTTTATAAATTAATAAATTATAGTGGGAATAGTGGCAATGAGGACATAATCAACTTTTAATGCCAAAAGTTAAATGGCAAAGACATTCCACATTAGAGATAGACATGAACTTCCCAACAACTTGTGTTGCCTTATTCTTTCTTATCAATTATTGTTATTAATATTATAAAATGGTCAATTTTTTAGTTCCCAGTCTATATTAAATTAAAAGGGACATCACTTTTTTTTTTCTTCTCCATATCTACCTCCTAAAAAAAACCTTAGCCAGAATATTCACAAATTCTCTGGCTAAGGTTTTTTTTTTTAATAATTGAATTTATTTACTTTTTTACCCGCATTAATGTAATATTTACTCAATTTCATACCAAGTAATAATGTATAATATATATCTATGTTATCAATTATATATATATAATACGTAGATTCAATAAAATAGATAGTGTAACATCTCAAGTCTAAGATTCGCTACTCGATAGCTCTGGTAATGTCACCCTTGCTTTGTCTTAAATTGTTTCTAAGAGTGAAGACTATCTCCACAAACCAACATGGGTCCTTTCAGTATGACATATTTGTCCTCACTCACATGTTTCATATTTCTAGGAGGGAAGACTATCCTCACAAACCCAGTACAGGTCACCCAACAGAGAATTGCTTCAAACTAAACATGCTTAGCTTTGGTGTTCCCATGATTGAGTCACCGGAAAAGGAAGGTACATCTTATTGGTAGAGGTAGTAATGTTCAATTCTTTTAAGCCTTTCTTAATCATGCTTTCATATCCACAAGCTCTCTCATTCGGATGTGATCTTAGTTCATTCATCTACCTCTTCTAAACTCAGGTGTTACATACCCACCAGCTTTCGCCTTGATTCGTCCCTAAACCATATATAGGTTTCGGTCGGATACCATTTATAACGCCCTAGGCCTAGGATTTGGAATTCGGATTTGACACCTAACGACCCTAGTATTCCCCTACATCTTCTGCAACCTATCAACGCCATCTTTACTTGTCTTAAACTGTTGTAAGAGTGAAAACTATCCCCACAAACCAACACGGGTCCTTTCAGCATGCTAATGATTGAGCCACCGAAAAGGAATGTGCACTTTGTTGATATAGGTAGTAACTTTCAATTCTTTTAAGTCTTTCTTAACCATGCATGTGCTTTTATATCTTCAGGATTCCTCTCATTCGACTCATTCATGTACTCCTCCTAAACTCGACCGTTATAGATAATAATGTCATATTTCAATAATAAATTAGGAATAATTTTTCCTTCAAAAAAAAAAAAGAAATGTTTTTGTCTTAAAAAAATGTTTTCTATTTTCTGTTTTAACAAACTAAAGACATAAGTCTTATTACACTTCAAAAATAAAGGAACTAGTTCATAATTAAATTTTTTTTAAAAAAAAAAGTCGAAACAACTAAACATTAATTATAGTCGAAGTAACTTTAATTCAACATTAAATTAAAATTAAAATTAATAAATAAATAAAAGAAGAAAGAAGAAAGCAGAAAACCATTGTATGAAGAATTTACCAAATTTAATATTACAACGTTGATTTCATTTAATAAATAAAAAAATAGATATGAATGATAAAATAATAATAAATAAATATTAGCACCATGATGTGTGGAGGACCATGTGTCAAGTAATTAAAGCCTCCTTAAAGTTTGTAAATCATAATGAATAGAAAAAAGTGATGCCTTATAAATTTTTATTCATTTCTTATATTAAATAAAGTTCTTAAAAAAACATAAAAGTAGTTTTATGTGTCAATTGCCAAAAGCTACAGCTGTGTTCCACTGTTGAGTCTTTTTTTTTTTCCCTTCTAACCTTTAACCTCTTTTTTCTTATTTTTATTTTTATTTTTATTAATTAAAGCATGAATAACAATAATAATGGTCTAAAGGTTTGTGAAGTGATCATTTGTTGGGCTGAAGGATATTAACATAATAAATGGTTTTTTAAATGAAAAAACATAATAAATAATTTAGATTTTTAATTTTTTTTAAAGGTAATAATTGGGTGCATCTATTTCTCCTTCCATCACTTATACTAAAAAAATATTCAAAAAATAAATAAAAATAGTTTATCACATGTCACATTATGATAGAATAATTTGGTAAAATGCATAAAGATAGGTACTCTTCGAGATGCACCTAAGAATTTTTCCTTTTTAAAAAACTAGTTAAAAGACACGTGCATGGCACGTGACTAAATTTGGTTAATTAAAATTTTTACGATAGGAATTGAATATTGATGGAATTTTATAAAAATATGTTAGGTAATTTGTTATGTTTCCTTTTTCTTAAAAATAAAATAAACTAAAATAAAATCGAATTTTATAAAAATATGTTATGAGTTTGGTCAAAATTGCCATGGGTAACCAAAAAATATATATATGCATGGTATTTGCAAACCTAGTAATGGTTCTTATATTTTGCTAAAATTGTAAATATAGCAAAAAAAAATATATATAAATTTGATTCTCGATTTTTTTATTATAACGATTTTACTCTGATTTGTGTATATATCTAATCTACTTTATATTTTGGTATATCTACTTTATATTTGATATATCAATCAATCAATATATTTTATTTAAAGAATATCACTTATACAACTAATATATCATGACTTTAATTATGTGATGGTCGACGTTGTTTGTTCGATTATAGTAAATATTATTGTTAATTTGTTTTGATATAGAGTTATTTTCATCCCATTAGTTAATTTCAATCTTGATGATATATGTTAAATGCATTAATTTTGTTAAATGATAAATCAAATATATATTATATTAGTTAATTTGTTTTATTTTTAAATTTTTTATATGATTTTAATGAAATATAAGTTATATTTAATTTGGTATATCAACTATATCACAAATTTTTCATATTTTGTATATTAATTGATTGATATATCTGATTTAGAGAATATATATATATATATATATATATATATATATATATGATATTGTTGGTATATACCAAATATCAAGTATATTATTTAGAATCATACTTAAAAGTATAAGATTGACATTTCAATTGTGTATTTAATTCAAAATGAATTATATGTAGATCTTTAGTGTATCAATAGTATATCATAATGAGCTTAAAATCTAATACAAAGTATTTAGTGTATCGGTAATTTATCAACACTCATTCAAGTTTTATTTAAATTGCAACATAGATGTATCAATAGTATATCATTATTTAAACTGCAACATAAATGTATCAACATGGATTGAACCATTAAAAGCTGATTATAATGTACTAGAAAAATAATATTCTATAATAGACGAATAAAATTTGAAATTAAGTCAACGAATGTAAATGAACAAGTACTTCTTGACTCATAAATATGGTTTGTGAATTATATATTTAGTATAACTTATATACTTTATATTTGGTATATTAGTCAAAGTTCACGAATAATAACAAATGTATAAGCACTAGCTTGTTGACGGATAAATACGATATATGAATGGTAATTTTGATCTATCAATTGTAAAATTTATATACTTTATGTTTGGTATAATTAGTCAACTAATATACCAAATATAAAGGTGTATCAAATAACTAATATACCAATTATAAAATATATAAGATATATTACTGATAAATTTAGAATAACAAAAAAACGAAAATATGCTTTAATGTTTTTTTTTCTTTTTTGCTGTATTTAGCAATTTTGAAAAATTATGGTTAAATTTGTAATTTTAAGATTTTTTTTTTCCTATTTTGGTGAGTGCCTCTAAGTTTAATTGAATTGGTTGTGTACATAAAAATAGTTGGAGTTAGTAACATTAGTAGTACAGAGGTCGGGAGAAGTTTGCATAGTCAGAATGGTTGGATATTATTTCAATATTAGTGAAATAAAATGAAACATATAAAATCAATTGACTACATCAATTAATCCCCTAAGAACATAATATAGCAACTTATATTCACTAAAACAATATCTAGCATTGAGGGTAGTGTTGGAGGTTTGAATGCAACTTCGAGCAAGGCATGGTTCATCATTCAATTGAGGCACTTTCAAGTAGCGTCTCAACGCTACCCATACGAGTTAATTAGCTTGACGTTTTAAGAGTCATGAAATCCTTCTTATCTTAACTTCATAATTTTTCAACTCTTGCACAGTTCATTTTTTTTTCATTATTCTCTCCTTAAAAATATTGATATATCTGATGATTTTTTCACTCTTGATTACATATATATGATTATGAAAAATATGAAGTGTTGTCTGGGTTATATCTATCTCTATGTGTAGCTCACTAGTTGTTGCTCTATTAAAAATTGTCATGTGGCAAGAAATTTTGACGTTTTAAAAAAAGTTAAATTTTTCTTGTCATGTAATAAATGAAGAGGCTCTAGGTGGATAGGTGTAGACAAGGCTACACTTAATCATTACTCAATGATTATTCACCTTATTCTTATAAATGGAAAAATATAAACATTGATTACATTAACAAAGAGACCTAAACTTTCTGTTTTCAACAATTATTTTACACGACATTTGCACATTCTTCTCCCTGTTCACTGATAAACATTGAATATTCTTTATTCTGAGATTTGATTTGTAAGGGAAAGTGGTTTATAATTGAAATTTTATGGCTCACGACATTTGCACATTTTCTACCATGTTCACTGATCGATTATATGTTCTCTTCTTTTTCTAATTTGTACCATAAATTTTTTTCATCGTTTGAGAGATCCAAATCGAGCTCTAGATGGTCATCTTTCTCACGTACTTCAATAGTTTTCATCTGGATTACTTAAAAAAAAAAAAAAACAAACAAACAAAAGAAAGAAGAGTAGAACAAGTGTGTGAATGGGTGTTGAAAATTGTTTGTTAGTTTTATTATATGTTTGAATTGGACACAGTGATTCTCAAGAGGAGGAAGAAAAAAGGATTTTGATGCGTGAAGAGGGACAATGCCTTTTTTTAGATTGGGAGGGAAAGATGGTGGAGGCCGCAAGGAGGGGAGGAGAGAGAAAGGTGAGAGAGAGTTTTTTTTTCTTTTTAATTTTGTCTGATTTAAAAATATTTTAGTAATATAAAAAAATACCTAATTATTGTAATTGAGAACTTTTAAACCTATTTTTCAAAATCGAAGGACTAAATTGGCCAAATTCAAATTATAGAGACCAATCACATCTATTCTTAAAAATTAAGGAAGTTTGAGGTATTTTTTTTAATAATAATAATAATAAATCAAAAGATAGGAAGACAGAAGAAAAAAATGAAGAAATTAAATGATGGGAAATGTATAAAATATAATGTGCAAACAAAACAAAAATATGAAAGACAAAAGCAAAAAATAAAATAATAATAATAATAATAAACACAAAACTGACTCTTTACTTAGTGTTGAAGAAAATCAAAGGAAGCTTGTAGACAAAAGGATGAAGTTTTCTACTGGAGGAGATTGAAGATTGAATATATAATAATGTCATTGCATAATGTAGGTTTATTGTATATATTAAATCTTTTTAATTCTTTAATACAATAAGGATGAAAAGATTATTAACTACAGACCTCTCAGTCGTGAACACATACGTTTTTTGTCAGTTAAGTTGAACTTACTTTGGCCATAGTGAGTTGATTAAAATCACTTAGTCATAATATATGTAAATTAAATAATCATAAGATACTTTTTGATGAAGAATTTGACATTACAATACACACATATATATAATAACATCATATGATCATCAAATGCTTATATTTTTATCAAAGAGTAAATGGTAAAATAGAAGATTTTAAAAAATTGTAGGTTAAAATACCATTTTAGTCCATATACTGGGGGTTTATTCTATATTGGTCTTTGTACTTTCAAATGTTCAATTTTTGACCTTGTACTTAAAAAAAACTTCAAATTTTGTCTCTACATTTAGTTTATTATTAATTTTTCCATTAAAAAAATTGGTCTCATAAGTCATAACACTCTTTATAAATCGTGAAAATATATTCACATATTGTCTTTTTTCATTAAAATTATTATGATTATTTAATTAAGGGTTAACAACACATAAGACCCTAATAAACACCTTATGTTATACTTATTTCCAACTTTTCTATTATTTACTAGAATGTCTAAAGTGGACTTCTTAATTACACAAATATTATGGCCCGATTACTTTTCTGTCCTCAATCTATAATCAATTACACGTATTCTAAAATAAAGGACTCAAAAGTTTCTTTGATTCATGCGCAACTTTTATTTAGACTAAAATTCTTTGTCAAATCAGCCCATTGAGACCCCTTTAGTAGATCCACGCGAGACCCCCTTCCCCAGACTCTTTCCCTATCCCTCATTCACTAAGCCTGTGGCCGTCGTCCACCACCGTTCATAGCAGCACACCGTTCGTTCGTCGCTCACTGCTCACCCAAGCTTGTTCACCACCATTATTCACGGACGTCCACCGCCATTATATATATGTGTGTGTGTTTGTTTTATGTTGAATATTGAGTCCATCTTTGATTTATATACTGTGATAAATATCTTTTTTTTATTTGAAAATTATGGGATTTGAAAATTGATTTAAAGCTGTTAAATTAATTGTGAATTAGACTAAATTTTGATTTATTGGAATTTATGACTACTTGAATGGAATTTATGATATATACTATGATATAAATGAAATTTATGATATATATTGTGATTTATGTTGAACGTTGAGTGATATCTATACTGTAGTATAATTAATAAAGAAATTTAGCTTTTAAAAAATATACTCTTAAGTTATTGCACTGTCATATAGATAATGTTATATCGAAACTTTCGAATTATACAACCATCTATCTGAATATATTTCAAATATACTTACAAATGGAGTAGTGTCAAACAAACATATATTTTACAGTATATTTTATTATATAACAAATCTTAGTATATTTTATATGGTTAGAATATTTTCAAACATCTAACACAATATTATAAGGTAACATCTAATACAATATTATAAGGTATATTTAAAAAATAACTATGAATTTGCCATAAGAAATAAAAATCCGTTGTCGTGAAACCAACAAGCTCAAAACGCCATAAAAAATGTTTGATACATGAAATAGAAAATAAAATCATATTAATTGCAAATGGAAAAAGATTGATACTCTATAATAAATGCATAGTCTCTCTCCAACATGAAGGGACCTTGTAAATATGGAAAATATTTTTCTAATAAATAGGCACACATACACCGGCCGGCCACCTCAAGGGCTATTTCGTCTTAAATTTTTATTAAATCTTATATCTGAAAATATCTAAAAATGTAAGTCATTTATGAAAATAAGTTTTGAAAAATGATGGATTCCAAATATCTCTTTAATTAATCAATTTCGAAAAATGTTCCAACCTTTTCTAGCCGAAAGTTTGGGCTTAAGAAGTTATAACCCAACGCACTCTGTCTGGGCCATAGCTCAATTATAGCCCAATAACTTGACCCAACACAGGGCCCAGGGCCCATATCGGTTCCAACGTATACCGGTCGAAAGGGCTACTCTGCATCTTCGTCTTCCTGTGAATCATTTTCCCGAGAAAGTGGGGAGAAAATCCGGCGACAAAATTATCAGAATGGGCATTTTGGCAGTAATTGGAGTGTTGTTGCCATTTCCGTACTACTACGTATTATGGAATCGTCCACAGTTGTGGGTAAACTTGTGCGGCAAATCGCTCGAACCCTGCAAATTGATGGCCCAGGTCTCGGTTTTTCTCAAGTTGCTTCAGTTCCTCTCCATCTTTCATGTCTCCTCCTTCTCATGGCCGCCGCCGCTATACTTCTGGCCTCTCATGGCCTTCGGACAGTTCTTGAACTTCAGGTCTCTCTCTCTTTCTCTCTCTGATGTGCTGAAGTCCGCTTCGAATGTAGTTGCTTACTTACCATGACTTTTGTGCATGCTACTGAATTTGCGAGCTGGAAGTTGAAGTAACAGTTTATTGTGCATATGTTTTATGTGCATCTGGTTTAGTAAGCCATATGACAATGATCTATGCTGTTAAATCTCGAGAAAATGAGGGCGTTTTTGTATTTATAACTATGTTTGTTTGTGTGTGTGTTACGGATGAATTTAATGATTAAATTTCTCTCAATACCTTAAACTTATTGGATTAGGAGATGATTAGCAATGTGGGGATAATTGTGAGTTTGGGGTGGCTTTTGAGCACTTTATCGTTAGTAACAAGCATTTAAAGTAGAAGTTTTCTTTTAGAATTTTCAATATCATCTTGGATTGTCCAACCACATACGCTGAAAATTGTAGAAACTAGAAAGTACCTTTAGGTTCGCTAAGAGTACTTTTTAGTTTTTAACCTTCCAAATTCATCCCAATCTAAGGCTGAAACCCTTGGCAATCTTTGAAGTTTTAAGTTGAGTTTTCTTTTCTTCGGGAGAAATTCGAAACTTGAATTCACTGCTTATTCTAAGTTCAGTTGAGTGTTCTCCCTTTTTTGGGAGAAGGAATGGTTGTGTTGCACTAGAAAGACATTATTGGAGTGACCAAAAGATTGGAGATATCACAAAGAAAAACTGTCTAATTTGGTTAACAAACAAAAGATTAAAGCCTTTTTAGAATGACTTTCTAGGTTCTTAAAAAAGTATTTTTAAGCACTTAGAAAGTGATAACTACAAACTTATTTAGTTTTTGGACATCCAAGAAACTTTAAGGGTAACGTTATCTGAAAATTCTATTGTTTCTCTTGACTAAAAGACCCCACAAAATAGCACACACACAATCCTGCAACAAAAACCCCATAGGAGAAATGTCTTTGAACACTTTCCATGGTATAAATTCTTTCATGTAAAATTTGACAAGCAAACACATTAATGTTCCTAGGAATTCAAACCTATTAGAGTGAAGAAAAATTTGAGGCAACCGGAGAGAAAATAGGTAGACAAGATATGAAAAAGTTGTGGCAAGAGAGTCTCCTAGAAGGATCAGGGACCAATCCCTAACATCCCTTCTCTCTGGGATCGAATATTGGTCTTGAATAAGAGAAAGAAGACTCGCCACTTTGGACACCTAACCATCTAAGGAGATCGAAGAAGGGTTTGGGAAAGGCAGCATGGAGGCCACTGAATGTAGTCTCTTATCCGATAATGGCAGAAATAAAGCACATAGAGGTGTTCTATCACCCACCCAAAGATCCCCTCCCAAAAATACTTCAAACCTTTCACAACAGAACAGTTAATATTAAGAAATTGAGAGAAGGAAATCTCGAAGAGATAGCTTCCAGGGGTTTTTTCTAAGGCCGTTAGAATCACCACTTGCAACCCACTTGAAAGGATGAGGATCATACCTACTGACTAACTCACCCTAAACCACAACGTGTTAGTCTCCATGAAGAAACTCCACAACCACTTTGCCAGGGAAGCCTTCATTACGCAGTCTTAAGCTCTCAATTCCTTGTTCCTTAGGCTTCTAACACCACCTCCCACTTAAGTGGGACTTTCCTCCCTCATCCATCCCTTCCCACAACAAATTACTAATTAATCTCTCAATTTTCTTACTCAGCCTGACTGAAATTCTTAAAAGACAAAGGAAGTAACTTGGCATCCCACCCCGACTAGCTTCATTTTAAGTGGATGCCTCAATGACCTAGTGTACTTTTAGTGGTGTTAATGAAAGTTTATTTCCTATCAAAACGAAAAAAGCAACTCATGTGGACAGGTTTACAATTCATAATGTCAAGATTTTCCCGTCATAATGCTATTGTAAATATTTAAGTGTGGAGCTTCTTGCATCAAAAGTGAGCATCTCAGAAGTTAAAACTCAATAACTGCAAAAACCATTTCCATGCCTAGGCTTCTGTGTACTTTAAAGATGATAATGATTGCAATTCAAGAGGTTTTATTAGAATGGCAAATAACTTCCCTAATTAATAAGTACCTGGTCAGTATCCGAATCTTTAATGTGAATAAGAACCTATGCTATATTTTCTTTTGTTGCTTTGCATTTTGCAATATCCGACCAATCATTAAAGCATATGTTCAATTTGATGGCGCTGAACTTTATCTATTCCCAAATCCTTTTTCATTGATTCCTAGATGCAATAATGATGCTTGGAATAGTCAAACAAGCATTACAAACCATCATGGGTTGGCCCAGTGGTAAATATGGGACATGACCTTGATAAAGGGCTAAGAAGTCATGGTAGCCATGGTAGCCACCTACCTAGGATTTATATCCTATGGGTTTCCTTGACACCCAAATGTTATAGGGTCAAGTGGGTTGTCTCGTGAGATTAGTCGAGGTGTGCATAAGCTGGCCCGAACACTCACGATCACGGATATTAAAAAAAAAAAAAACGTTATAGAGATTATTTTTCCTGTACAATTGTCTCATTTGATTTATAGTCTTCACTAAATACTCCATTTATGATTATTGCTATATCTCATAGTACAAACAACTAGGTTTACGTGAATGTGATCGAACGAAAAATCAAAACAGAAAATACAATTAGAACTGTATATCCCGAGCACTTGGAGATTCTTGAACTTTCTTTAGGCTACTATCTGAAAATAGACTAAGTATCAAAATCAGCTGCTTTAGTTTCCATTCAAAGCAAAGAAAGCAAGGAAACTAAAGCACTAATGCTAATCAAGACTGAAGTTTTAGGATGTTCATCTCTCTTATGTAACATACTATTCCAGGCAACTAAATACATCTGCTACTGGGTCATCTAGTAAGATTGGGTGTGTGGAATTCGTTGGAGCTTAATTGTCACAATGTTGCTGCAGTTTCCAGGGTCAATTGAAAGAAAACAATATCGTATTGTTGCGGCTTATAACATTAAGTATCATTTTCTTATCTTCTGCCAAACATTAAGTATCATTTTCTTATCTTCTGCCAAACAACAGGGTCTACCAGTTACTTGGTGAATCTGGTGTTTACTACGGAGTACGATTTGGGAAGAACATTCCATGGGTAACAGAATTTCCATTTGGATATATAAAAGATCCTCAGTATGTGGGAAGCATGTTGAGCCTTTTTGCTTGTCTTTCCTGGGTACCCTTACAATATATTCTGCTCTGGACTCTGGGGTACATTTTTATGATGCATATTGAATCCAAGGAAGATCCTGCAACTCGGGCAAAGCCTCAAAGTTGAATTTGTGAGAGAATAAACTTGGAGCATCGACATCCGAACAATGGATCAATATGTGGTCGGTGGCAGCTGGTTCGAGCATCCATTAGCCCGGTAACGACCCCAAGATCAAGCTCTTGAAATTTTGAATGTTATCCCAGTTTGAGCTTTTTATGATGTCCTCAATTCTACTATTTTGCCCATTGTTTGTTGAACTACTAAAGAGTTTTCCCACCTACTTTGTGGGTTCTCTTCGTTATAATGCCAGTTCTTGTTCAAGTCTTTTGGAAGCTTGATGCCACAATAAATATATATATATATATATATGTTTTTGTTCTATCAAAATATATATAATCTTTGCCGGTTTAGGCACAGTCTAACCTGTTAAAGTATAAGTAACCTTTAGAAATGTCAAATCTTCAAAATCTCAGCCTGTTGTTTGTTAGAACTTGAAGGAGCATATATATATATATATATGTATGTAATTCATGTGTATCAATGCATTGAGAAAAGAATTTTGTTGAGTATGGCTTAAAAGGTAAGATATGAGACTTTTCTTTAAAAGTTTTGGTGTGATTTTTTCAAAACAGAGACAACGAAGGGAGGGGAGATTTAAGCTCAAGATATGGTTGGTTGAATTGTTGCTTTTTCAAAGATTGTGGCTAGCTATGGGTCTTTATGTGGTTGGACAAATTTTTTTTCTAGGTGTTTCTTTTGTTGACTAAGTTCAATGTTTCTCAGACTCAACCAAGTTTGGATATTTCGATGCTAAGTTCGTTCAGATACTTTTACGATGGTTTTTAGTTATAAGCTTCCTTTAACATTTTTTAGCTTTCGTTCGAGAAAGAATATTAATTTTAAGATTAGAATTCCAGTGAATTAAATGAAAATTATAAATTATAAATTTGATCTTTGAACTTCTAGAATTGTGGAGTTTTTTTTTTTTTTTCTTTTTTTGAATTATTTGGGGTAGGAGAATCTGACTTTTGTCATCGAAGTTGACACTCTAAACTTTGTGTCAGTTGACTTGTGCTCATTTTAACAACTATGGTTAATTGATCTCTAAAAACTATAATGTGTTTACAAATGTTTAATTTTGTTTTAAGTTGGTTAATGAATTGTATAAAATGTTCAAGTAGAATAATTTATTTGAAATTCAAAGTCTATTAAACACAACAAAGTTATTATACAAAATTGAAATCTAAGAGTATACTAAACATAATCTGATGGTTCAACTAAACTTACAATTTGTCAGTCAAAAAGCTGAATTTTTGAACCCTCGGGTAATTGTATTAAAAAAAATTGTAATCAAATAAAAATATTAGATCAAGAATATGTTCAGTTCATTCACTTTAGTCCAAGGGTAAAATGAATGGGTTTTCCCTTCAATCACTTCATTCAAGTACATCAAAACTTTGGGCTCTTTTCAAATATAGAAAAATGAGTCAAATTATTTATAAGTATAGAAAAATTTTCTAGTCTATCAATGATATACCGCGATAGAATTTTAACGATTTCTATCGTTCAAGCGATAGAATTTATTTGTTTTAGCGATAGAAAGTGATAGAATTCTATCACGGTCTATCATTGATAGACAGTAAAAAAAAATTATATTTGTAAATAGTTTGATATTTTTTCTGTTTATAATAATTTTCCTAAAACCTTTCCATAAAAGAAATTGACTAATGAGAAATCTCATTGAAAGTTCAAATCTAGTTTCAATATGAAACAATACGAAAATTGGAATAAAAATGAACCCAATATTTTCAAAGCAAATGATTCCATACTAACGACTTTCTAGAAGAAAAAAAAAGGAAAAAGGAAAAATAAGCTCAAAAATAGAAAAAAGAAAACAAAAATTATACAAATTTGGTATTTTGGAGGGATTTTTTTTCTTGAGTTTAACCACCAAAGGCGTCTAAGATAAGAGATTTGAACTTCTAACTTTTCAATCAAAATATTACCTATACTAAATTGACTTAGGAACTCTTATTGATATCAAATTCAATTGCTTGAAAATTTTCGCCATTACAAATTGAAATTGTTGGACGACCCAAAAACGTCAACCAAGTACCCAATTTGAATCTCTTGATTCTCATTTTTCACCCATTTTAGTACTCTTTTTCAACGTTTTTTTTTTGTTCTTTTTTCTTTTCTTTTTTCCTCTTCAAAAATCTCAAAACTATCTTCGACCTCCTAAAATCATTCAAATCATCTCTCCTTCAATGTCTATTTACAGATTAATCTCAAGGAGATTTTATCCTCCACTTAAACGTCTAAACTCCAATCGAGTTTAATCAATGTGGGAAAATCTTTCCCGAAATCGCCGCCGCAAGCGCCGCCGTGAAATTGGGATCTTTCGTCAAGGAAGAGGCCATCTGTTCAACGAGAAACTGTTGCAGTTCCGGCGAGTCAAATCTTGGGTTGGAGGTCGTTTTAGCTTCCATGGTCGGCTTTGGCTTCGCCAAGTCGAGTGAAATCGCCGGCGCCGACGAGGATCCCGGCGCTGCCGTGAGCAGTGCCGGAGCTATGCTGACGCTACGGGCGGCGGCGCCACCGGAAGTGGCCTCAATCTGAGATGGGTGTGGATGATTGTGTTCGCCTTCGTATGTGGCTACAAGAACTGATTGATCTTCTACACTTCTTTGAACCTACAAATTAAATCCTCCATTTAGTACAAACCCTTTTAATTTTTTTTTTAACAATTTTTAATAAAAACTATTTTTTCTCAAAGAAAAAAAGAGTTTGTTGCGGTTGTTTACCTTCTTTTTAACAGGACAAGTAGGAGCAAAAGAGCATTTGAAATAAGCTCTAGGACAAGGATTATCTCTAGTGACCTTTTGGCCATATTTCCTCCATTGAAATCCATCTTTAACAACCTGCAAATTCAAAGTCAAAAAATAGGTAAGTTTATTTAGATTGAAAATCCCATCTTTCATCTTTAAAATTGGGTTTTTTTTTTTTTTTTTTTTTTTTTGGGTAAAAACTCACCAGATTTGAATCAGAAGCTCCAATTTTGACTTGAACTCTAGTGATTTTAGCAGATTTGTTAATGGTTTCTTCTTTTGGTTTCTTGTAAGACTCTTCATCAGTTGAACTACTCTCAGAATTCCCATTCGTTCCAGGCATATTATTATTGTTATTGCTGCTTTCAGACTTCCTCTTCTTTGAAGAAGAGATCTCCTTTTCTCCATTTTTGTTCATTTGTTCTACCAAATGCCCTCTCAAAGTGTTGTAATTTTCACAAACAACAGTCAACATTTCAGTCAATTTCTTGTTCTCTGCACTTACCCTCTTCAATTCCTCCATTAAAGCTCCAGTCTGAAATTGAAAAAAAAAATTAAAAAATAACCCCATCATCATCAAAATCAACACAAATTCTCTGTTTATGAACCAAGAAATTGAAATCCATCAAACACCCACCTCTTCTTTCACAGAAACCTTCCTCTCAACAACATCCATATAATTCCTCTCCTTCTGCAAAAACAAAACCCCAAAACAAAATCAGTCCAAAACCCATAAAAGGGAAACAAAATAGAGAAAGAAAGAAAGAAACAGAGGATTAAGACAACTCCACTCACCGGAGCTTCACCGGAGAATCTGAGAGGTTGAGTATTGAGATCTAAAGAAGTGTCAACAGAATCCAACAACCAAGAGGAAAAGGCAGCCATAAGAAGTGAAAACCCAAGTGAAAAAAGAAGAAAAGATTTGATTTTGGGAGTGTTTGAGGAAGACCCAGAAGGGATTTAAGAGTGGAAAAAGGGAGAAATGAGGAAATATATAGAAGGAAGAGAGGTTGAGAGAAAGAAAGAGAGGAAAGTCCATGGAAAGAGAGAGAAAAAGGATAGAAAAAGGCTGGCAGTGGCAGTGGCAATTTGACAGAAGAATTAGAAGAGGAAAATACATGGAAGAGGTTCTGATTTGGTGTGCTCTTTTTGGCATATTGAACAAATGTGATTGGTGAAAGAGGGGGCCATGTCGGTTGAGTAAGGGATTTCAATTTTCAATTTCTTTTTTTTTTTTTTTTTTTTTGAAAAAAGTAGGGAGGGGGAGAGGATTCAAAGTCAAGGAACAAGTTGTGGATCATTGTTAGAATTTAAAAAGTAATAAATGTTTATGAGCGATTAGATAGAGTGGGTCCTTCCTTTTAGAGGTGTGAGTTTAGGGTTTAGTTTTTAAGAGTTCAAACTCTTGAATTTTTCATGGCAATTCAACTTTTGATATTTTCTACAATTGGGTTTATTTATGGAGAATATAGAAAAAAAATATTTATACAAAATAGCAAAATTTTTAGATAGTTGTGATAGACGCTGATTGAAGTCTATCAGGATCTTTCGATAATAGAAATTATAAAAGTCTATTAATACTGATAGAAATATATCAATGTCTATCAGTATTTTTTTTTTTTTTTTTTTGCTATTTTTTGTAAATAGTTTGACATTTTTTTTATCGGTGAAAATTTCTCTTTATTTATTGCATTGTGGTTATTTCTTTTGGATTGATAGAATTCAAAGTCTTTTGTGTAGCATGTGATATTTTAGAGTTGACAAAAAAAAAAATTGTTAAGGATTTTAATCTAGAAACTTTAGTTGTATCTAGTAGGTTTCTAAAGTCTGTTTGATAATCATTTAATTTTTTAAAATTAAGTTTATAAACACTACTTCTATTTATAGTTTTTTTTAATTAAAATAACATATAAATACTACTATCATCTATAAGTTTTCTATTTTGTTGAATTTATTCACTTTCTACCAATGTTTTTAAAAATAAAAAAAATTAAAAACTTAAAAACAATGTTTTGAAAAGTAAAAATTATGGTAAGAAAGTTGAGATAATAAGCATAAATTTTTTTTAAAAAAAAATAGGAAACTAAAAAGAAATCATTATCAAATGGGCTTTTAAAATTTTAATTTTACTTTCTGAACTTGACAATGAATTTAAATGTTTCCTTAAGAAAGATGAAACTCATTTTAAAGAACTTGTGAGAAAGCAAACACAATATTTAAACAAAAGAAATAAAATGGTTATCAAACATGACCTAAACATTTCAGTTTTGTGTCTAATAATGTCATATTTAGCATTTTAAATAATTCACAAATTTTTTAGATACAATATTAAATACTGGGTTTCTCGCAAAATAAAAATATATTAAATATTGTGTTATAGAATTCCAACCTTCCAATTTTATCTCTAATCTTGCATTAACAAATCATCAAATTTAAAAAGTGTTTAATAAATTCTTTAACTTTCAAATTTTTTTTTTGTCATAATAAATTTAACTTTTAACATTGTGTCAATAGATCTTGATTTCTTAAACATTGTAAAGTTGGAAAATCTTAATTTGTGTAATAGTTGTTCTTCAAAAAGTTGTTTTTATTTTTCATCCTAGTTCTACACATGTTATTTAGAACGCCTATTATAACATCTATAAATAAGTTTTCAAATGATCTAAAGGTACTTATTCAAAAGTCTATAAGATGTTTCTTTTTTAGGTAAATAAAGTAATTAGGGATGGCGATTGAATGAATAGATTTGAGAATTCATTAATTGTCATAGAGTTAAATATTATATGCAAAAATCTTAGTGAATGAGAATTTTCTCTTTTTGTAATAAAGTTAGAAATGATGACCAAATTGAGTCGTTGGTTAATAAATATGGATGGCTTTGATTTCGTATATTTGGAAGGTTGACATTTTTTTAAATCAAAAGTTGAAGTTGACTAATAATTTTGTCAAAGTTTTTATGCAATAATATTGACGAAGTTTTTATGTAAGAGTATATGTCAAGTTGGCTTCAAATTTATAGTTTATTACAATAGAGTTCATGATAGGCTTCATATTAATTAGAGACGATATCAAAACCTTGAATTAATAATTGTATCAATTTAAATCTTAAACTTTTGTAATTACGTTCCATTTAAAAAAATATTGTGTCAATCTTATAATTGTATCAATTAAACTTTCATAAATGGATCAATTTAGACTCTTAGACAAAATTGCAATGAAAATCGTCCATGTATTTACTCTAATTGTTCATTTTGTAAAATCGATATTTGAAGATGTTTTACACACATTTTAGAATTAATGCATGCATAGTTGATCTTCAAAAGTAATCGCAATGAATTATTTAAATTGATTCGCTTGTGAAATCTAGGAGTTTAATTGACTTGAATTATAAGTTTTACACGGTATTGGTCAAACAAAATCTAACAAATGGTATAAATTGATACACTACTTACGGAAGTTTGGGGTTTAAATTGATACAGTTATTAGTTCAGGGTTTAGGGTTTAGGGTTTAGGGTTTAGGGTTTTTTTTTTACGTACCAAAAAAAAAGTATTCATAGTGCCAAAGTGTGAGCATAGTTTAGCAATAGCTCCCTTCATTTTCATCTCAAAAATTCATCTCGAGTTCTCACTTATTACCAAAGTGATTTGCTACACTCACAACAATCCAACCAAGCTTAATTGACCCTGGAACAAACCCACAACAGGGAAAAATAAAGCTTTTCTTAATCATAATACATGAATATTGAGGCTTAGACAATCCATAAGCTCAAAACTCTTAATACATTCACTTTTCTAATAAGGAGGCTAACCCTAAAATTAAACAAGGAAGGGATAAATCATCCGTACAAGAAAAAAAAAAGGCAAGCCACGAAATCTGCAAAATCACATTGACAGATAAGGAAAAAAACATTTTGCAGAATCTGTTATTTGTCATGAACAATGTCTTGACATCATACATGACATGTTACAAACATGTTGCTCAAGTTTTGCCCGTAATAAAATCAATCAATCATACTGTAGTAACAATATATGTAGAAAAAATAAAGACATATGGTGAATTTGTGAACCATGTCTATTGTCTTCCTCCTCCTTTCAATCTCACATCTCCAAATTTATGTTCTTTTAATTACGAATTTTAAGCTGACTATTCTAACCCCTAAATTTACTTTCATATTCGTACGTGTTTAGATTTGTTCACTGGTATAAGCATGCATTAGCTTTTTATTTCATGAATTTAACGGCAAAAACTTTCCAAAATTGTTTTTAAAAAAATCAAACTTAATTAAAATAAAACTTTTCAAATTTCAGGATATATAATTAAAATCAATCTATAGTTCAAAAATAATTTTTTTTTCTATATTTTTTAATAATTTAACCAAATATTTAAAAGGAACGGGTTCTCCTTCGTTTGTGCATCAAAATTATAGTATATAGAGAGGGAAAAAAGTTCATGATATGGAAGATTTTTTCTTTTCTAGAAAGCTTTTAAAAAAGAAAAAAAAAATCAACATCAGCTTAAGTGTAATGAATAGCAATTTTAGAGATACCAACCAATTTTATAGCAGCATTTTAAAAAATAAAAATTATGTTATTTTATTATACCATAAAAGTCTATTAGCTATATATATTAATATTTTGAATCTGATTATTATATTTGTAAATATTTCATTAAATTAATATAAATTTGTATTATTAATTTTGAGATTTTAGCCTGATTGCCCACCTCATGTTATGGCAGATATATGCTGACCAGATACTCGGTTCCCCAGCTATTATCTAGCGTTGGATCCTTTCTCGTTTTCGTCACGTTTTCAAAACATTTTCCACGTGCTTATTTTATCTTTTCTTTTTAATTATATAAAAAAAAATAATAGCTTTTAATAAAACAAAATATTTTCTTAAAATAATATAATATGATAAGACCTCCACACGGCTTTATGGGAGACACGGTATTATCACATGACCATCTATTTTACTTTTCTTTTTATATTTTCTTTTATTTTATGTTGACATCAGCATTGAAATTGGACGCGGAGTAAGAACCTTCCCCTCACTCCAACACACACAATACACATAAAAACTTCGTCTTTTATTTAAATTTTTAAAAATATTCCATACATGTATAAGCTTTTACGGTATTTGGAGTGAGGAGATGAGATGAATTGAAATGTAAACTCAACTTATTGTTTGAGAAGCCAATTTCGTATGTTACCGATATTTTATACCATGTCTACCAACAGTGTATTCAGCTCACATTACCAACGACCACCTCCAACAACCAACTTTGGCGACTACACGTGACGGCTACCTCCGGCAACCACCTCCGACAGCCAACTCCGGTGACCACTGCCTGCAGCCAACTCCGACAACATCTAACCACCATTGTTGACGGCCAACTCCAACGACTTCCGACGACGACCACTCCACCAACTCCGATAACCATTATTTTAAATTATGACTACTACAAATTTGAGCTTTGTTGACACATCTTCTGTTTTAAATTATTACTACTACTCAAAACCGTCTTTGCTATAGTATTTATTATTTTTCACTCATCCTCTCTTTTTTTCTTTTCTACAGTGTTTACTATTTTCTACTCAAACAAAAATAGTTTATAACACTCCAATCACAAATTATTATAACTTAGACTTTAATAGTTAGCACTCCAAACACTACTATTATAACCCATTGACTATTATAATCCACGGACTATAATAACCAATTCAGCGTCCAAACACCCCTAAATGTTTATATTTAAGTTGACGCACAAAATTATCAATAAAAACACATTTGTTGACACAAAAGTACCATCAAAATATTGAATTTTTGCTTTTTTTTTATTAGTTCATAGTATTTTATAATCATTCTTTATAGTAATTGAACATTCATAAAATTACTTTTATCAGGTAAGAAATCAAACAATTTGTATGTAAAAATACTTTTGATAAAAAAATTGTCAGGTAGGTAAGTGGTTTTTATTTTAAAAAGTTTTTATCAAAAGTGTTAAAATTATAGACATCAATGTTACTTGGACTTTTTAAATTCCTTATTATTTTTTTTTTATCCTAATGTCTTTTGAAAAGTTTTTATTTTGCATCTAATAATTAGTCCTCCCTGATAAATGAGATATTAAAATTTTAGTTCATAATTCTTTAGATACATTTTTTTTGTTTGATTAAGAATAATTATTAGATACAATCTTGAATAGTGAAGCTTATAATTTAAGTCTAGTTTAATAACTATTTTATTTTTAATTATTTATATTTGAAATTGAAGTTTATAAATATTACTTTTACCTATAATTTTCTTTGCTTAATAATCTATTTTCAATCCATGTTTTTAAAAACGAAATCAATGTTTGACAATTTAAAAGGTAACTTTGGAAATTTCACTAAGAAATCAAATATTTCTTCAAAAAAAGGTAAAAAACTAGTAAGAAAATTAGAAAGAAACGAGCAAAATTTTGAAAAAAATATCAATTCACACTCCTAAATTTTGGTTTAAGATCAAACTAATAATCGTATTAATTTAATCCCCGAACTTTCATAATTGTATCAATTTACATGATCGATTATGTTTTATTTGAATAAACATCATGTGAGACTTATTATTTTACCAATTAAAACCCTAAATTTTCATAAGTGAAACAAATGAGAGTTTCAATTAAGATTTCCTTTGAAAATTGTTCATGCATCAATTCTAACCATCCATTTTATTAATCCGACATTTACAAAAGCTTACACACATGTAAAAACTAAATACATTGACGATTTTTAGATATAATCTTAATAAAGTGGTTATATTGATTCACTAATAACAATTTAGAAGTTTAATGTGAAACAATTGTATGTTTTGCACGATATTTTTCGAATTAAATCTGAAGGAGAGTATTAATTCAATACATTTGTAAAAGTTTATAGTTTAAATTGATACAACTCTCAAAATTTATGAGTGTAAATTTTTTTTCCTCGATCCAGAATCTTGAACCTTGTATTAATGATACCACTTTTTTTTTTAAGAACAAAACTCAATACAACTAACACAACGTTCTTAAAAATAATTGAGACGATACTTGCTCAATCAAAACTCTATTTACAATGAAAAACGCTAGAGAATTATGGTTTCGACCTACATAAAAGAAAGATACCATACTCAAATTTTGCATAATCAAACGAGCTTCTTCGATGAAGAAAGAAACTTCATATAAGCTCGAATCAACTCTGTCGCTTGTGTTTTTCTAGAAAAAACTTTAGGAAATTAGGGGTTTTTTTTTTTAACAAGCTTCCTCAATCAAGAATGATATCACTTCTTGTCGTCACTTCGGTTTGTTTTTTCATTTTAAAACTATTGACATGAAAGAAAAAAAAACAATAAAATCTCTCTCTCTTCAGAGGGCCCACCAAGGCTATATTATTCTACAGAGTGAAAGAGAGCTAAAGTTGTCTTTTTAAATATAGAAAATAGGCCATGAGTTCCACATTTTAAACCCCTTCAGCTTCATTTTGTTTTTATTGAATTTTTTAATTGTTTTTTTTTTTTCCCCATTAGATTCATCCCCTTTCCACAACAAGTGCAACCAATAACCACAACTTTTTTTCCCTTTTTTTTTTTTTTTTTTTGTATAATATCAATTATATTCTCATTTATGGCCAATTTTAGAGATCATCATCTGAGAAAAAAAATCTTAAATAGTGAAAAAAGAATATAATCTACTTAAATATTATAGCAACTAATTAAACAGTCAGTCTTGATTTAATTCCTAATCTAGATGATCAAATTGCATTTAAATTAAGTTTTTTATGCCTTTTTTGTTGTCGTCGATTACTCTCTTTATTAAATTTGCTTTTTAGGAAACCAATTTTTGACTTTGTTTTAATTCTGTTTCATGGATTGAAAATTACGAAAAGTATTATTATTGTATTTTTTTAATAGACCGTTTTCATATTTTAAGAGAGAAAAAACATATGGAGTATCTCATGTAATATTTAAACAATTTTGCAAAGGATCTAACATATTTAAAGTATATAAAACAATTCATCCAAATATCGAGAAGATTGGATTAAATAATTAATTTTTTAAGAGAAATTTTCACCTATAAAAAAAACATTAAACTATTTACACAAAATTAAAAAAAAAAAAAAATACTGACAGACAGATAAACTTCTATCGCATCTATTAATGATAAACTTCTATCCGCATCTATCAATGATAAACTTCTATTATTTCTATCATTGATAGACTCTATAGAATTCTATCAATGTTTATTATAGCTATCTAAAAATTTTGCTATTTTATGCAAATAGTTTTTCTTATTTTTTTTATTTTTAAAAATTCTCCTTTTTTAATGTAATAATTGAATCTTAAAAGATGAGAATGTTCATTATTTCTCTAATTCTTCAAAATTATGAAGATGAAGAGCTTAATGAAAATGAAAGAGTGAAAGAGTGTTTCAATGGCCATGGTCTAGTTGATCGATAAAAACTATGAGTTTAATAAAGAATTTAGAGAGAATAAATTTAACATCCTACGAGTTTGTTGATACTCAAATATTGTAGAAAAAAAGATAAAAATATGTCTTGATTCGACTCAATCTATATAATATTTTTTGTAATTATAAAATTAGAACATTAGAATGTAAATGTATAACCCACAATAATTGATCTCTAAAGTTCAAATTTTGTTACTCCATATTGATTGTACTAAAAAAATATTTAAATGAAAATAGTTGGAAAAACAAACAAAAACTTGAAAGTAGTAGAGAGAGAAAGAGATAGATTAGCAAAACTACCCGTCTACCAATGTGGACTTTTTGTCATCGAAAAATTTTTATTTTAAACTTTTTTTTTAAAGGTTTAATAAAAGAGTAGAAAACATGAAAAATATTGTGTTTCTTTCTCTAGATTAATTTTTTTTTATATACGATAAAAAAGATTCTTTTTCTCCAAGTCTAATTTATTTTAATTGTGGAAATATAATATATATATCTTAGAAATTTGTACATCTTATTTAGTGCGAACAAAATTTCTATCATTTTTCATTGATATAGTACCAAATGAATGGAAAAAAAGAAAACAAATCTACGAAGGCACATGTCTGTCGAGAATAGATATAATATTATATTATTTGGGAGATACGTGGAGTTATGTTATTCTTAATACATTATATATTCGAATTTTCAATACAAACATGAACAATGAAACATATAAGATTCTCAAACAAAGAGAATTTAACGTAAAGAAAACATAAGTGGAGGAAAACGGCGTAGTATTGAAAATGGAAATGGTGTGGGAAATTCCTATAATAGCCCTAAGGTGTGAGTGGGAAGTGGAGAGGATGATATGGTAAAATTGAAAAGGAAGGGAAAGGAAGACTTGACTTTGACTGAAACCCTAATTTTCCATTTTCATCACCGTCACAACTTTTTTCTTTTTTTTTTTTTTTTTTTAAAAAAAAAGTTATATTATTCAACACCGTCACGCCCTTTTAAACCATCTCATTTTCTGGTCAAGCCATTTGATTTTGATTAACTTTTTTTTTTTTTCCCAAATCCCACGCTTCATCGTTCAAATCAATTAATAATAATTAAAATTATAATTACAGTAGGTTTTTCAATTTTGTGTCAAATAGATTTTGAAAAGTCTTTAAAAGTCTGTTTGATGGAGAATTCAGATTATATTTTATGTTTCTAGATTCACTAAATTTAGAAAATAAATGTTTGACAAATAACACGCATTCTGTTTTTGAAAACTGTTTTCAAATTCTGTGATTCAAACCATGCAAATTCTGAAAATAACATTTTTATGTTTTTATTGTATCCAGATTTTAAATTTTAAATTTTAAAATGGAGAATTATATTAAATGAGGATAAAAACATTTAGAAATATAATATGTCATGCTATAAACTCAAATCATTTTTTTAAACGATATAATATGTATTATGTAATGTATTGTATTATAAAAGATATAATATTACAGAATAATAATTATATAATTTTATTAACTTAAATCATATTTATAAATCAATTAATAATAGCTTATTGTCAATTAAATATTAATGAATAACTACAACGAGTTTTATGATCTATAAATATATAGTAGCAAGCACATTTTAAACAATTGATTAAATTATAATCCAATTTTTTAATATGCTATCAAACACATATATGAAAACATAAAATAAACTATGTTTTCATTGAGTTCCTTATTTTCAGATTTCTGTTTTTAAATTCTCTACCAGACGTGTCTTAAACTTTTAATCTTGTGTAAAATAGGTACTCAAAATTGAAACACAAAATTAAATGTTTAGAGTTATATTACACATAAAATTTAGTTTTAAACCTATAAAATCAATTATCTTTTTAAAAAATTTTAATATATCAAAAACACTTATTAGAGACAAATTTAAAAATTTAGAGGGTCTATTACATTTTTTTAAGTCACTTTTTTTAACAAAAATAGAAAATTTTGAGGACTAAACTCATAGTTGAGCATTATTATTATAATTTGAGTATTACAATTCAAACCAAAATTAAGTATATATAACTTTGATTTTAAGGAATGCGTAATATATTTTTTTAGAAAGTATGTCCTGTTGTCAAATAATCTAACTTAGTTATAGGTTGATTGGTTAAGACAAATACCTTTAATTAAATGGTTGATGTACAACTCTCCAAAATGAAAAATGTTAGCTATTAAACGGGCAATTTATATTAATTTTTGTGACTACAGTCAATACAAACTTATTATTTTTTCCCAAGAAAAAGATTATATAGTTAAGTGAGAACATACTGAAAAATGAATTTATTTATAAATTATATATCTCTATGTAGTTTTTTAATATTTTCCAAATATAACAAAAGTGTGACTTTTCTTAGCGTGGCTTATGTCACAATTTGAGTTTGAGTGGGTTAAAAGCACTTTGTCAAAAACATGTTTTTTATCATTCAAAAAAAATTAATTTCATGTTTGAATATTTTACATTTTATTAATTTCATGTTTGAATATTTTACATTTTTTAGTACGATTTTTTTACCATCAAACTTGATTTGTATATTTTGGAACTATTTTAAATATGACATAAGTAACTTTTTAACCATTTTAAAATCATTCCAAGCATGTCTTTACTTTGATTTGATTGTGCTAATTAAATATGTAAAAACCTTCATCCATATATATATATTTAATTTGTCAAAATGAACTTAACGCAACGTAATTAGCTTAACTTTTTTTATAGAAGTCGAAAGTTCGATCCCGCATCTCATAATTATTGTACTCAATACATATATGACTCTTTTTGAAATCTATCTGTAAGATATTTACTAATTTTGGGAAGCCAATTGTCCAAAAGGGTATGATTTTACTAATGTAAAGCAAATAGTAGTAGTAATAATAATAAAGGTTAAAAAATTTGTGGGTCCTAATCTATTATGAAAACTTAGTTCCTAAACCTTTACAGATTTAATCTATGTACTTTGAAATTTGTAACAATTTACCCACTTAACTTTAATAGATAACAATTTAATTTATGTAATTTACAATTTTTAACAATTTAGTCTTTATTGTGAAAAGTATTATTTAGATTTGATGAAATTTCTTACTTTTGAGATTGAAATTGTTATAAATTTCGAAGTACATGGACTAAATTGTTAGTCATTAAAATTTAAAAACTAAATCGTTACAAATCTAAAATTATTTTTAACCATACAAAATTGAACCTAATTTATTTTGACAATATATAAAGAGAGGAAATCGAACTTCTGTTTTTGAAGTTGATAGTACACATGTTATCACAATTACATATTTTGACAAAATTAAACAATAATTATAATAATAATAATATATAAATCATGTGTTTGTTAGATTAGCAATGTGGAAAATGTACCAAACCCTAAGAACTCCCCTAAAGACTGAAAATTTGGAGAAATTGACCAAATGCAATTAATCCCTCATTCGCCCACAATTTTTACTTGAAAATCAAGTCCATTGAACCCGTTGTTACATTTATTTTCCACCATGTTCCCATCCAAAAAAAATTAAATATTATTCCAAATCTGTTTTTTTTTCTCCATTATAATAATTTTTATCTTTTCATGTTTGAAAAGAAACCGATCCAATCACATCCCCATGTGTGACTTCTTAGTTTCGTGTCTCCACAATCATTAAATTAGGATGTACCTAATTTTATGCTTCCTTCATTTCTTTTAAAAAAAAAAAAAAATTAAAAACATAACAACACAACAATTTTTATTCAACAGTTGCTTGAGCTGTACAAAGATAAGTGCAGCCCAAACAACACCTAAATATTTCTCTTATAAAATGTCACTTGAAAAACAAATGGTCATGATTAAGATTAAACACATTGATCTTATAAACATTTGCAAGATTTTATTAATGTTAATTTTTTTTTTGTTGTCCATCTCAATTTAGTTTAGTAAATAATACACTAATTATCTTGAATTTCTTACATTGCAATTATTCAACTAATTGATACAAACATGTATGTATTCGAGCCACATACAAACATCATGGTCTATCGGTAATAAATGATATAAGTCTATCACTGATAGATGCTGATAGAAGTCTATCAATGTCTATCAGTGTTTTTTTTGCTATTTTCTGTAAATAGTTTGACATTTTTTCTATCTGTGAAAATTTTCCTAAAAAAAATTATTACTATTTTTTTCTAAATGTAATCCCTCAACTTGTAGGTTTGTGTATTTAGTCTATAAACATTAAAAAGAGAACTTTACTAGGTATATAAATTTTTAATTTTATGTCTAATAAATCTATAAATTTTTAAAAAATGTCTAATCTGTCTTAAGTTTTTTTTTATTATGTGTCCAATATATCATTAATTTTCAAGTTTTTATCAATATGTCCTTACTATTTAATATTCCCTTTAAAAAATCAACGTCGTATTAAACAAAAATAATTGAAAGTTTAAGGACCCATTAAATTTATTTAATTTTATTCATGTCGATGTCGAAATCTCTGGAGGGGGCACAACAATACTAATTAAATTTATTTGTGTGAAGGGAACAAGGAACCTCCAAAAGAGTGTAACCCTATTCACTTGTGTATTGGCGGGATGTCATGTCCACTCAGATTCTTAAGTTAGAAAACAGGTAAAGCTTACAGTATTAAACTCTAACTCAACTAATTCACTTACCTCTTAAAGAGCTCTCATATGGTACATTTATAGGACTAGTTACCCTAAACCCTTTTGGATTTAGTTCTAGAGTCGTTTTAGGATAATCCTACAACTTATGGAGCCAAGGCCGAACATCTTTTCCTAGACCCATTTTGGTCCTAGGGTGATGCTTTGGGTTGGAGCATGCCTCATGAACTATTTTACTAGGCTTGACCTCTACCAAGGTTGAGGTCGAGCTTATTGATTTGGGATTTGACACGAACTAACTCTCTCACCTAGGGCTAAAAAGTGTTATTTTTGTCCCAAACCTTGTTATTTTCTTCGATCTTGTTGCTTCTCTTCTTATTTTATATCGATTATACCATTCGGTCCAATTACCCACAACAATATCAATTTATCTTAATATTTTTTAATGTTGCAAAGATTTCGTGGATACAAAATAAAGTTAAATAATTTATTAGACATTTTTTAAAAACCCATAGATCAAATAAATAAAAATCTAAAAGTTAATTAACTATATTTGTAATTTAACTTAAAAGAAAAGTAATTAGAACTAAAAATAGAGAGTTTAAAATTTTAATAACTAAATGTGAATAGAGATGTAATACTTCGAAAACCAAAATGAAGTTCAAACTTCAAGCTAATACATAAAATTCTAAGTTTTTTTTTCTTTCTCGAATGCAAAATTCTAAGAGTTGAAATGGTATAAAAAGCCATGAAATCGATATATTAATAACCAATCTTGAAATTCCCAAATAAAGAAATAAGAAAAAGAAAGAAAAAAAAGTCCACGTAGAATTAAGTGATTGGGTCAAAATCGAACGGAGTTGCCAAAAGAAAATTGGGTTATTGTTTGAGTCCTTTTTCAGCGTAAATTCAACGTTGGCTGGAAGTGGTTTTTTTTTCTAAATTATTTATTTATTTTTTGCTTGAGAAAGTGGAGAGTTAAATAATTAATGTTTCTTTTTGCTGTTAATTAATTAATTAATTGTTGTTAGGAAGAGTTAGATTAAAGCAGTAAATAAGATAATAATATTAGGAAGAAAAAGTGGGAGAGCCAAACAAGACCTAATAGTGAAATACGTGGGATTGACTTGACGTGACCAAGGAGACTTTGATTTTAATTTTTCTTTTATTTTTTAAAAAATCCCAAATAAAAATTATTAAAACAATTAAAAACACGATTACCAGTCAAAACAAAGCTCCACAAAATGATGTCATGGATGAGATAATTATCTTAAAAAGTCTTGCACGTTTTGAATGAGAATATTCATCCATACCTATCCACACGTGGACTTTTCCCACATCACCCTTTTCATTTTTTATAATTCATTTCGCCTACAATAATATATACTACTACAGTAATATCTATTTTTATTATTTACTTGCCACGTTAATATATTTTTAAAAACAATGTAAAATTCACTATTATTTTTTTAAAAAATTATGAACCTAAACTTACCATATGAAAAAAAAAAAAGTATAAGTATAGTACTCTCGTCGTATTATAAATTTTTAGTTAATAATTTTGTAAATAGTATGTGTGAAAAGACTTCTAGAAGAAAACTTTTTTTAAACAAAAAAGTTCTCTAATTATAAGAAATTTTGTAAAGGCTATTAGAAAATAAACCATGTCATTGTCATTTTTTCTATTATATTTTTAAAAATGATTTTGAAATAATGTTTTTTTCGTCATATTATTTGAACAAAAAACACCATACACATACTTTTAACTTATTTTCATGAAAAATATTTATTTTAATGGTATTGTTGTTTTTTCTAGTATAATAAGGGTAAAAGAATTTTAGAGAATTTTAGGTTATTAACACATACTACATGTCAATTATAAACTGTGTTCATTCTGACGTATTGTTTTTTTTTTTTTTAAATTTTATATTAATAACACATAGATATATTGTTTTATATATATATTTGAAACGAATTGTGAGGAGGTTTATTAAGAGTATGTCGAAAATATCAATTTGAAAGTTCACATTGCACCAAATATCAATTATTGTTTGAAATCATTCTTAAAAACGAAAAAGAAAAAGAAAAATTGTTTAAAATCTATTAGCCATCTCAACCATATTTTAATTTCAAGGCACCAACAGCTACAGTAATATTATAATTAGGTTGCCAAAAAAAAAAAAAAAAAAAAACTTAGATTCAATCATCCATCAAATTATCTCAACAGCCTTTATTTGTGATCATCTTTAATTATATTTGTTACATCATAATCAAACAAAAATAATATAAAGATTTTTTAAATTTCAAGCACGATCGAGCTAAAATATTTAAATATAGACATTGACAAAGATAAAATGAAAATATAAATATAATATTTTGTGTCGACAGATACTTTGTAAAAACATGAAAATTATGAGAATTCGCAAATTTCTTGAATTAGATTATAAAATTGGATTTTTTTTTTAGTAAGTCCTAAACATAGTACTATTGAAAAATATTGGTATGAAAATTTTAAAATCAGTTACAAATATAACAATCAAATTCAAAGTATTAGTATATATAGTAACATTTTAAAAAAATTGTAAATATATCAAAATCTATCAGTGATAGATTTCTATCGTTGATAAATTTTTATGGTCTAGGTGGTCTATCACTGATAGATCATAAGAGTCTATCACCGATAAAAGTTTATCACTGATAGACTTTGCTATATTTGCATTTTTTTTAAAAATGTTGCTATACACTTAGTTATTATCCCTAAAATTGCTACTCATTATAATTACCCAAAATTACTCCATATATAACATATATGTGTATGTGGGAAGATTTGTATTTTTTTTTTTTTTTTTTTGTATCAAATAACCACTAGATAGAAACATTAAAGTACTTTTCGTAGAATCTTTCTCCTACCTTCGACGATGCAAAATTACTAACTGTAATGTGGCTATCTTGTTAAATAACTTCTCTTTAATGAGAATCTAGAAGTTCAAATTTCCTCATTCCACATTTGTTGAACTCATAAATCAAACAAATAAATAAATACTCATACTTATGAACGATTTTAAATTGGCGGATACCCTATCACATAGAAAGATTATTCAACCTTGGAAGAATGATCAACCAATCAAAATCAAATTAGTGAAATTTACCAATGTTAAATATTGGAATCCTTTTAAACTAAGATATATAAAAGATTATTCAACTTTGCAAGAAAATGATCCACCTATCGAAATCAATCAAATTAGTGATTTGATGAATAGTAGTAAATTGGAATTTTTTTTTTCCCTTAGTTGAATCTCACTATATTTATTTTTGTCGTTGGAAAAAAAATTAAAAGAGTGTCATGATCAAGATAAATTGAGAGACCACTTAATTAATAAAGAAAAGTTAGCTTCATTCTATACGTTATTCTCTCGAATCTTTATCACCACTATATTTTCAAAAAAAATTCCAAGTTCATGAAATTGGTGAACTATTATTATTATTCCCTACACAACACTTTTTAAAGACCTGAATTTTGACATGCATATATTTAATTATGACCTCATTTTGGACAAATTAATTCCTTGGAAACTAATTAATTATATATTATAATTACCATAATGCTTTTATATATCTTAAACAAACAAATGGAGAGAGATTCATGTTTTGGAGTCAAAGCCAATATATATAAAAAAAAAAAAAAACATTCAATTCCGTAGGTTATTTGAACTCGTACTAAAATAAATAAATAATGTTAATCTTTCAAAAAAGAAAAAAAAAAACTACACTTTTTCTCAATTTTGTAAATTTATTTTATATTGTCTTTGTTTGAAACATTTGGAATTTGAATTCTACTTTGGGGTTGGTGTTTTGATCCTCTAGACAAAAGTTGGATATGGGGTTGTTGTTGCTTAGGGGTGAACAAGAAATAAAAATTCGAAATACCGACAAAATCGATTGAAATTTGACTAAACTAATATTAGTTGGTAATTGATTGATTTGCCCTAACGACTTAAAATTTGACAAATTAAATTTATAACTATTTAAAAAAAAATTCATTTGGTCTTAATAGGTTAAAAACTTTTATAGTAACACTATTTTTGTTATGCGATCCTTAAAGTAAAGATGATAAAACAGTTATCGTATCTCAACGGTCTTTATCGTGAATCAAGATAGAATCGCTGAAGTTTCTTTCATATTAAAAATACAATGCATCAAACAATTCTAAAAGTCTTTATAAATAGTGCAAATTAAAATTTTAATCTAGATAGATGCATGAAGGGTAGAAAAGAAAAAAAGAGACAGAAAGATTAGTAAATAGTGACGAAAAAAAGATTTGTCTCCCAAATAAAAAATAGAAAAGAAAAAAAAAAGTTGCACAAACGATGCGTGCAACTTGTAATAATCCGACAAGGATAGAGAAAAGTCAAAATGGAAGCTGGGCGGAGACCCACGTACGTAAAGAACATGGATTTCGACAGGACGGCGTCGTACCATTCCAAAGTCTTGGAGATGGGCTTGACCATGACCAAACAAAACAATAAACATTATTATTAAAATAACTTTATAATATGAAATAATAATAATAATTTATTCCCTAATGTTTTTTTTATTGTTTGGTGGTGGTCCAATGAATTTGCACTTCTTTTCGGCCTTTGTTTCCATTCATGAATAAATGGAAACTGGCTATTGCTGGATTTTCTTACTTATTTAAAATAACAAAAAAATTAAAAATAGATTATTGAGAGAGACTCTTGAATTCAAATGCTATGGATTTAAGCTAGCCATTCGAGTTGGATAAGAGCCACTTGTGTTTGGTTGAGAATCAATTTTCTAATAGTCTTTTTAAATTATCCATTCACTCAAAAATTTAAACTAATAGATAAAAGTAGATTTAATTATATATCATCTAACACTCTCTCTTACTTGCGGATCACAGGACCTCCCTAGACTTCCTGCTCTAATACTCTCTTAAATCGCTAATTAACCAAAAAGCTTAAGTTGATAAGTGAAGGTAGATTTAATATAATATTTTAACAAGTCTACTTTTTTAAATCTTGGGAAATTATTTCTTTTTGGATTAAATTGGAAGTGTGGCTTCTAGAGGCTAGAAAATATTAAAATTTAATTTTATGATTTGATAAAACCTTCATAAATAATTCTTGCAGTGGGGACTTTGTATGGAGATTTTATCAAATCGATTCTAATTTTTAAAATCATAGAGACTAAATTCTTTTTTTTTTTTAAAAAAAAAACATAAGAACTAAATTTGTGATTAAATTAAACTTTATTTATATCTTCTTTTCTTTTTTATATATATATATATATATATATATATATATATATATATATATATATATATATATATATATGTTGTGTCGTGAATGACAAGAGCAATTTTGTCACGAGTGAAGACTTATTTGTTGTTTATTTGAGTCATTTTGATGTGTTAGATTGAAAAGAATTGTCTCTCATGGTGGTCTTGAAAGATAGAGTTGTCCTCTTTAGATAGAATGAATGTGTTTACTATTCAACCTTTCAATCCTTCTATTTTTCTCATTCGTTTTTTTCTATACTATAAAGCCACTAGTCATTTACTTTCACCATCCATTTCTATTGATTTGACCCTTTGAGTGACTTTTCACAAATTATATCATATAGGAGAAATAATATAATATCAGGATAACATATTATAGTTAAAAACGTAATATTTAAATTTCTAGTTATTTTTTTTCTTATAATCGTGAGTATTCAAGAGTCAACTTACGTACACCTCGACTATTCTCATTTTATAACAAAATTATATACATCATGAGAATTTTGAAAATAAGTATTAAGTTTTTTTTCCTAGATGATCAGTAATATTCATATTGATAATATCAATGTTTCTATTGTTTCTCAAATTTATGCTTAACTAATATTTTATGGAAAAAATGTATTCATTTCATATTAAGGAACATAACATAATGAACTTTCTTAAAAACAATTAACCTAAAATGTTATAGGTAAGGACCAAGAAGACACATTATTTAACAAACTCCTAAATTTCCTTTTCAAAGTCAATGTTTAAATGTTAATCATATCTACCAAACATCTAAAAAAAATTAAATTATAAAACGCCACTTTTGAAATTTTTAGAACAAAAATGAATAAATAAATTTAGGTAATTTCTAAAAGCCCATAAAATTCAAAATTGAGTGAAATTAGGATGGAAAACCTATTGATTTAGTTGTTTACAACTATAAAACCAGCCTATGACTTCAGGGTGGGAAATAACCTAAACTTTCCGTTTCTTTCCTTTTGTGATCAACTTTAAATCTTAAATTGGGAACCATTGAAGATAACAATAATGGTGATAAATAGCTGTTAAATTAAATTATTAATTTAATTTGGAAAGATTGGAAAGATGGAAAAGAAGTCATTCACAAATAATTGTTATATATAAACTCAAAAATTTCTAAGTCCTTTAAGAATATTGTTTAATAGATTTATAAACTTTTGATTATATATATAATATATCTCAAAAATATTAAAAATGTTTAAAAATTAACTATTTGATATAAAATTAATATTTTAAAAATCTATTAGACACAAAAATCAAGAATTCATAAATCTATTATACATTTTTAAACTTCATAAACTATATATAGATACAAATCTAGAAGCTCTAAATTCGTCAATGCTTTGTGGGGTAACTCTTGATGCACGTTGACATATGTGTATAGTACAAGACCACAAAGCTGAGGGAGCAGTCACCTTCCTAAATCGTAGTTGCATTGCCTCGACCCGAGTCGAGGTTTTATTTAAGAAAGTGTATGGTACAACATTTTATCTGATATTCACTCTAACCCACCTTAGATCCATACAATTCCTTATAGGTACCAAAATGTTTAATGTTATTCACTAATAGGTACATAATATTTAATTTACTTACTCTACTAATTATTGAGAATACTTCGATTCATTACACTAATTTACATCGGAGATATTTATTAGCATATTGAAATTTGAATATATATGATCAAAGTTTTAGATTTTTTTTTAGTTCAAGGATTGAAGAATGAGATCAAACCATTAAATTTTGAAATGATCATAATTTGTGTATTACGTACTCAATTATATTCGGATTAGGAGTTTGGAAAGTTAGTGATTGTCCTTCAATGTTTAACATTATGTTTTGATAGATCCTTAAACTTTGAACGGTTTTAATGATTATGCTCATCTATTAGGGACATTTAAATGCTTGTAATTTATCAAACAATTTTGTAAAATGAGGAGGCTAGTTTGATACAAAATACAAAGTCTAGTTTACTTAACATTTATAAAAATTCAAATATACATACATACATATATATAGACACAACAACCATAAATCAAAAATAAAATCTTATTAATATAAAAAGGTATGTTTTTCATGTTTCAAATAACGAGGTTTGGATTACTTAACTTAAATTGGGTTTTTTCGAATTTTCACTTGTATCTCACTCCTAGCCGATACTTTTTTAAATGTGTCAACCTTTTTTTAGTTAGATAATATGCGGAGGTGAAGATTTGAACATTTAACCTGTTGGTGAGAAATACATATATTAAAACAACATAGTAGAATTATGCTCAAACTTTATTATATGGGTAATCATATAGTATATATTATGGAAAAATATGTTACATTATTAAATATTATAAAATGAATTTACAAGGGACGGAGTTGACATGTGATTTCATTTTATATTACTGACAAAATGTTAAATAGTTGAAATTAAAAATGCAATTTTTTTTATAATAATAATAGTGTTTTTTTAATGCCAAAAAATAGTATTTTTTTTCTTTAAAAAAGTAAAAGTAGTTGAGGGCACGTGTGAGTTTGAATCAACGACCAATGCGTGTGAACACGCGACAGCCGATTTTGGAACAGTTGGTCATCTAATAATATATGCCAACAGTCTTTCTATCTCTTTTTTTTTTTTTTCGAGAAGATTTATTTTTTCTTCTCAATTCTAATTTACTTTATTTTAAAAGAAAAAAATATAATTTAATCAACTACATTGTTACTCTCATGTATATGAAGAAAATGGATATCAATGGATGACCAAAATCAAGGAAATTAGAACTTCTTAAAAAAGAAAGGAATATCTGTTTAACAAATTTGTTTTAAAAACTTATTCATAGATTCTATGATTTAAATAGTGAAAATTTGAAAATAATAATTTTTATAAGTATACTATATTTCATGTTATAAAATCATTTACTTCTTTAGAATTAATATTATGCAGTCCATAATATTCATAAATTTATATGGTTTTGCAAAAGAATCATTATGATAAAAGTTTATCACATAAAATGTTTATTCATATTTCATAAATTTATTAAGAGGAATTGAAATTAAAAAAAAAAAATATCAATCTGTAACTAGTACAACTATTTTATTGTTTATAAATATATTAAAAACTACATTTATGAGCAGACGTTTAAATTGAGATTTAGTTTTTAAATTTGCTGCCCAATCTATATTTTAAAGAGAAATTGGACCGAATGACAAATTTCAGGAGGTCATCTTGATTTTTAACAAAATTTAAAATTAATAAGATTTTTGACAAAAGCATGCCGCGCACATGTCAGATATTTTTGAAATCCTCTAATTGCTCTTTATGTGGTTAGATTACAAGTTTTAAATTACTGTGTAAGTGCAAAACCGTGTATCAATTGGAAATAGAAATACAGTGTAACTGGCATCATCGATTATGAGACCGTGCATCAATTCTTATAAGAAATACAGTGTATGAGAAATTGGATGGAATGGCAAATTTCATGGATCATTTGATTTTTAACAAAATTTGAAATTAATAAGATTTTTGGCAAAAGCATGCCGCGCACATGCCAGATATTTTTGAAACTCCCTAATTGCCCTTTATGTGGTTAGATTACAAGTTTCAAATTACTGTATTAGTGCAAAACCGTGTATCAATTGGAAATAGAAATACAGTATAACTGGCATAAGAAATACAATGTATTTGGAATCATGGCTTACACCATTTCAACCTAACCGATCTAGGAGATAAAAGTGCTATATTTTTCTCCTTTTGAATTTGAATTGTTAGTTGCAAATTATAATTCAAATTAGATTTGTTTTTATTTAACCATTTTGAATTTGAATGGTTAGTTGCATATTAGATTTGTTTTTATTTAATCATTTTGAATTTGAATTATTAGTTGCATATTAGATTTGTTTTTATTTAACCAAATTTCACTTCTATATATATTTAATTAAGTTTTTGTAGCTAAAATCTATAGCAAAAAACGTATATTAGTGACTACAGCGTCAATCCATTCACAAATACAAATCTAATTAAACCAAAGCTCAAATATGTTAGAAATCAGGATGCAATTATCATTTAAACTTAATTCTCACAAATATATATTGGAATTCTTACTCCTAAACTAGATAACTAATAGTGACGATGTAGCCAAGATTAAGCATCATCCAAAATATATTACAACCCAAAAAAAAGTAAAAAGTAAAACTGATGTTGTAGATGGATAGATGGCAAAAAAAAAAAAAAAAAAAAAAGTGAAATTTCGAGATTTTAAGAATATTCTGATTCTCTCCATTTCGACAAAATTTCGACATTTTGACGAAATTTTGATTATTTTTTAATTAACTATGTTTGCTTAGTTCAAAATTTTCAATTTTATGGTCTTAATTACACACAATTCTATAATTTTACACGCCAATGTCATTAAAAAAAATAAAGAAACTAAGTTTTAGGTTACCAATGCCCTACATAACCGCCAATATATATATATATATATATATATATATATATTTAATTAGCCGCCACCCTTCCCTTCCTTCGCAAGCATCCTCCTTTGGGCTTCCCTTCCTTTGCGACCTTCCTCCTTTGCGTGAAGAGCAACGTCATCGTCTGTGTCATTCCGAGGTTACCACAAGCCATTACGCCACATCCATCGACTGCCTCACTGTTGTTTGTGTTGAGACTGCCCCCATTGCGGAGGGTAACATCGATAAGTGTCATGGATCTTCCTCTCTCATTCACTCTCTCCTCGTTTTTTCTCAATATCTTTTTTGCCTCTGTTTATCCGATATCATCGCTATTGTCGTCATGAGGCAATAATAAGAATTGGCCAACAGTATCTAGGTGAGTATCAAGGTTGTTTCGTGGGTTTTCGTTAAAGTTTTGTTTTCTGTGATATGGTTGGCTTCCATTAAATTAAGGATTTTTTTGAACTTTGGTGAGAATTTTAGCTGCTATCGAGCAAGGGGTGTTTGACGATGATCAATTTAAATGTAATGCAATAGTACAGTGTATTTGCGTAATAGTGTAGTGTATTTGCGCTTTTCTGAATTTGTTTTAGTATGTGATGCTTGGTTTTATCAATTTTAGCGTGTGGGGTAATTTGAATATTTGTTAATTAGAATTTTTTAATTTAAAAATTATTTTGTTATTTTTATGATTTTAAATTTTTTTTTGCTATTTTTACAAATAAAACTTTAAAATTTGCTATTTATCTTGTTAGCCCAAAGTACTGAAAACATGAAATAGAAATACAACTATATTTTGTTGCACCCATTCTAATCATTTTTCTGCTTTTACATCACTAATCAAATGCACAGTGATAATTTCATGTTTTTTCCCCCACTAATTAGCCTTCTTAAATTTTCATAATTGGAAATTATTATGTATATAAAAAGTTAAGATGTAAAAGTTTGCACCTTTCTATTGGAAAATTATTTGGCCATATTTTATGTAAATTTAATATTTTTATGCTAAATATTGTCTAATAATTTATTTCATGTTTACATCATGTAATGAAAATAGGATTTTACTTATCCAAAAGCAGCTCAACTAATTATGTATATGTCATTGATCAAGAGAACAAAGGTTCAAATCTCCATCTTAACTTCAACTCGGAAAAAAAAAAAGGAAAAAGATTAAGAAAAACTGAAATTTTTTCTGAGGTGGGGCTATTTTGATAAAACAATATGTTGAAACCTGAGAAAGCCCAATATCCAGTGACTAGCAAAAAGGAAGCACATTTCAAATGAAAGGCAGGCCGTAGGCTCATTGAATTTTACGAATCATTGGTCGGCCCATTTATTTTAGGGCCCAGTAAGATTGTATAGTTGAGGGAAACACATCGGCCCAATTGGCCCATATCTTTAGTTGCTTCTGTCTTGGAAATAGAAATTGGAGAAAATGACAAAATTCGGGAGATACTTTTGATTTTTGTCAAAAATCGGAAATAATAAGAATTTTGACAAAATGCATGCCGCTCATGACAAACACTTTTATAATTCAAAAGTTGTCTCTGGTATGGTTGAATAACAACATTTTCAAATATAGTATAATTGCTATATTGTGTATCAATTATGAATAGAAATATAATGTAAATGATAAGAGTTGATCATGAGATTCCAACCTAACGAATTAAGAAATGAAGGGGGCGGATTTTTCGTCCAATTTGAATTTTGAATTGGCTGTTTAAAATAAGATTTGATATAACCAATTTTCGAAAACAAATACAGTGCAAGTGTAGAGTTTGATTAATAACTTAGATATAAATAAGTATAAGTGAACAACTTGATTAATAATTAGATATAAATACAGTGTAATTGGAGCTTGATTAATAACCGAATTAATCACATTATAATCTAACAAATTCAGTTTCAAAAAATGAAAATGAGTGCCATTTTATAATTTTTACGTTTTTTGGAATTCGAATTTATTTTTAATATTCAAATTAGATTTTGAAAACTACTTTACAAATTGATTCAAACTAAACCAATATCTTCTTTATTTTTCTCGTCTAATTGATTCAAAGCTATGTAATTTAACTAATCTAGATGCTATTTTTCATCCATTCAAATTTAGTTATTGATTTTATTTTTATTATTTGTTTTTGGAATAAGTGATGGGTTGGATAAAATCAAAATTTGGCTTAATTTAGGTTTAATGGATGTTTGAGATCCATTCAAATTACGCCACATCCATTCAAATTACGCCACATCAATCGACTGCCTCAACTGTTGTTTGTGCCGAGACTACCTCCATCGCGAAGGGTAGCATCGATAAGTGTCATAGATCTTCCTCTCTCATTCACTCTCTTCTCGTTTTTTCTCGATATCTTTTTTTGACTCCGTTTATCAGATACATCGCTATTGTCGTCATGTGGCCATAAAGAAGAATTGGCCAACAGGTGAGTATCAAGGTTGTTTTGTGAGTTTTTGTTAAAGTTTTGTTTTCTGTGATATGGTTGACTTCAATTAAATTAATGATTATTTTAGAGTTTGGTGGGAATTTTAGCTGCTATTGAGCAAGGGGTGTTTGGCGATGTTCAATTTAAATGTAATGCAAGTACAATATATTTGCGTAATAGTGTAGTGTATTTGCACTTTTCTGAATTTGTTTTAGTATGTGATGTTGGTTTTATCAATTGTAGTGTGTGGGGGTAATTTGGATATTTGTTAATTAGAATTTTTTAATTTTAAAAATTGTTTGGCTATTTTTATGATTTAAATTTTTTTTGCTATTTTTCCAAATGAAACCTTAAAATTTGCTATTTGTCTTGTCAGCCCTATCAGAAAGAGGTGACCCACCTGGAGGGATGACCAAGAAAATTGCATTTTTGAAATCGGACCAAAATAATTTTTTTAATATTAATTAGATTTACCAAATGACCAAAATAGCCCCTAAAAACTCATGAATATGGAGTGATTAAAATAAATGGAAAATTACCAATAAAAAATAAATAAATAAATGGAAAATTCAAATGGCTCTTTTCAAATATAGAAAAATTAGCCAAACTATTTATAAATATAAAATTTTTTAGAGCAAATCAGTGATAGACCGCAATAGAATTCTATCACTTTATAGTAATTTCTTAAATTCAAATCATTACCGCCAATATCCTATAAATATCTTTTTTAATAAATAAAAAATAAAATATACGAAATAGTTGAAAATCTATCTAATATATCAAATATCTAATATAATATCTAAAAAACAAGGCTAACTTACAAAACTAAAAAATCTAAAAAAACATAATGAAACATTAATTGATGGTAACTAGAAAAGTAATAATTTATGTGTTCCTTTTCTACAAAATTAAACATTAATCATCGAGAATATTTAATTTTAGTGTAAATAATTTCGTAAAAAGTATTATTTTGTAAATATCATACCACCCTGCTTGTTTTTCTCAATTTAATTCTAATAATATTATTAAATAAAAAATCCAATAGAATCATATACATTAAACAATTAAAATACGAAAAAGACATTAAAAATAATTTTTTTAAAGTGAGTGTAACTTAACAATAATTAACATATATTTTATCTTTTAAGATTATGATTCAACTGCAAGTTATTGGCCAACAAACTTAACTTAGTTGTAAATGATATGCACTCCTTATTTTTAAAGTTTGGGGTTTGATGTTTTATCCTTATAATTATTGTACTAAAAAAATTTACTCTATTGTAATTAACAAATAAAAATAAATCTCATTTTTTTAGTATATTTTGTTTTCAATATAATATGTTTTCTAGTATAATTCTAATTTCTTTTGCTTTACATTCAAGGGGACTTTTTAAAATTAGAAAAATAAGGGAAACTATTTACACAAAATAACAAAATTTTTAGATAGTTGTGATAGACGCTGATATAAGTCTATCAGGATCTATCAGCGATAGAAATAATAGAAGTCTATCACTGATAGATGCTGATAGAAGTCTATCAATGTCTATCAGTATTTTTTTTGCTATATTATGTAAATAGTTTGACATTTTTTCTATCGGTGAAAATTTCCTTACATTCAATGCATTTTTTTATAATTTAGATATTGGAATGGACACATTATTTTTTCTATATTTTTTAAAATCGTTTTTCTGATTTTTTTTGTAAGTTTTAACTTCATGATTATACAATAAAACCCTAATATTGTATAAAACAATAAATACCAAGATCTTTGAACTAAATGATTTTCACAATAACATTAATTAGAATAACATACCTTGATCCATGATAATAGTCTTCTAAAGGATTGTGTTTCTCTATCTTGGCCCTCCTCATCAAGAAACCCTAATTAAGTTCTAAAGGAAGGCCAAGATAGAGAAACACAATCCTTTAGAAAACTATTATCATGGATCAAGGTATGTTATTCTAATTAATGTTATTGTGAAAATCATTTAGTTCAAAGATCTTAATATTTATTGTTTTATACAATATTAGGGTTTTATTGTATAATCATGAAGTTAAAACTTACATGTGGTATAGAGCGGACCAATCCCTAGGGTCGTTATATTGACACCTCCCATCAGGGTGTTTAATTAGGGTTTTATCTTTTATTTAGTTTAGGAATTATCTTTTACTTAATTGACCTAATAAAATAATAGGTCTAAGAGATAAATTAGTAGATAATGCACATGGGCCACATTAATGATAATACTAAATTTAAAATAAATCTAACATTCTTTCCTCTTTAGATGGAATGGATAGATGATTTTTTAAATTTAGATTTTAGAATGAATTGCATACATTTTCGTTTTGGATATTTGTTTCTGAATCATCTTCAAATAATGAATAAAGATAATTTTAATTGTAAACTGCATTTATATGATCTCGTATAATTTAATTAAACATTTTTCTTTTCTAGAAGTAATTTTGTTTAAATTTATATTTTGTAATTAACTTCTTGTGTTCCAAAAGTTATGGAATTGTTAAATTCTAAATGTTGTACAAAAATTAATTAATTTTCTTTTTATAAAATGAAATTAGAGGACTAATTCAATATCTTATTTTTCATGTGAATCTAAAAAAAATAAAACAAAGAAAAAAGGAGAACAAAATTAGGCATTAGCAAAATTTACAAAATAAAAATAAAAAAGGAAAACTAAAAAGGCAAAAAAGGAAAAAATTAAAGCGTTTTCAAAAGTTAATTGGATAAGAAAAAGTAAATAAAAAAAGCAAAGAAAAAAAATGAAATTAAATACACAAAAGGAAAAAAAAACACACCAAAAAAAAAAGGAGAATAAACACAACGTTTTTTTTAAGGCCAAAATAAACAATAAAAAAACTTACAAAATAACCCAAAAAATATGGAGAGAATATTATTTAGAAAGCTATTTTTCAAATCAAATAATGACCTTGAGAGAATGTGAAACTGCAAAAGCATGAATAACTTTGTACTTCTTCTAGGAACATGATAAAATTATAAGGAATTAACATATTTACCCATTGTTATGGATTATTTTTGGGCTAAAGGGTAGAAGCAACATAGCAAAGAAAGGGATGCTGCCGGGCCAATAAAATGTGGTGGACAGTCAAGCAAATGGGCCTAGAAGATAAGATGGGCTCAAGGAAAAGGATGGCTTGATGAATGGAATGTACAACAACCTATTTGGGCCTTGAGAAGAGGATGATTTAGGTCAAAAGCCCAAACCCACCTCCTCGGCCTCGACCAAGGATGAGGCCAAGGCCAATCCTCAAAATTTGAGGAATGGGGCATGTCAAATGCACGCCCTGACCCATTCGACTCGAGAAATAACCTAATAAGACTCGAGAACCCAGAAAAAGAAGCCTTAGGTCAGATTTTCTCTATAAATATATAATTATAACTCCATATGAGGTAACTTAAATTCTACTCTCAAACTTTCCAGTTTCCATACTCTCTCACGCTTTGACTCAAGCTTGGAGTATGTATGGCTAGCACCACACCAGTGTGCAAGTTTACTCTTTTGCATGCCAAATTCTTTTCCTTAAATTACAAATTCAACTTAGGGTATTACGTGAAGGTCAGATGTGTTTTCTCTGCCCCAAATTTGGCATCAACACCCACAAAAATAATGTCCACTACAAAGATTGAATATAGATGGGGAGGAATACACCTCATTAATAAGATTGATAATCTTTGACAAATTAGAATCAACCTCTAAAGGCATATTGAACCCACTCTACTCCTGCTTGATCACTTTAAGACCCTCCAAGATGGCTTCAGCCTCCAACAAACTAATACCCATTTCTCTAAATAAATTTGCATCCACTAAAAAAGACAACTTCTTTGATAAAGATGCAATTTATTGAAAAAGAATGGATTAATAACCATTGACTCAGACATAATAATAATAAGGTTAAAATATTGTTTTGGTTTCTGTTCCATTTTGATCCCGAGAGTTTTAAATGTTCAATTTTAATTGTTGTACTATCGCCATCTTGTAACTGTCCATACCATATAACTCATCGTGGCCTCACTCAACGCTCGTGAGAGAGAAAATAAGAAAACACAAATGGAAAGAAGATTAGAGTTAATAAGAAAACAAAAATATTCCTCTATCATCTTCTTTTTCAAGTTTTTTTTAGGTCAGTTCTACTTTTTGCTGCTATTTCAAGATTTTGTTTTTGGGTATGTATTTCTTTCTTGGTTGGTTTTAGCAAAGGGGAGGAAATTGGATCTTATGGTCCTTGCTTGGTTTCTTCGTCCAGTGGTCTTTAATTTTTCAACACCTCCTTTTCTCTTTACTAATTTCTTGGTCTCGTGGTCTTTAATTTTGTTTTGGGTGTGCAGAAAAAATAAGAGAAAAAATAGGCAAATTAAGAAGAGGATGAACATGGAGAAGAAATAGATAATGGAAGAGGAGAGGGAATGTAATTGAAAAGTGAAAAAAAAAAATGATTTCTATCATATTTTACATTTTTTCAGGGGTGTTTTCAACTATAGAAAAATAAGTCAAACTATTTGTCGATATAGAAAAATTTCAATGTCGATAGACCGCAAAAAAATTCTATTGCTTGATCAGTGATAGACAGCGATAGAAGTATATCACTCAAGCGATAGAATTCCATCACAGTCTATCGCTGATAGACAATAACATTTTTCTATATTTATAAATAGTTTTATATTTTTTCTATTTATAATAATTTCTCTTTTTTATTATTTTTGTTTGTGAACTTAGAGGTTTATTATTTCTAATTTGATATTAGGGATTATTTTTAAATTTTATTAAAAATATAGGGATTAAAATTGAATATTTAAAAATACAAAAACTAAAATAGAACAACTATCAAAATATAGAGACCAAAATGATATTCTAATCTAATAATAAGAGAATTGTGCTAGTGATTGCGTTTTAGATAAATTTTCTACCCATATTTACAAATGGTTCAAAATTCCCCACGTTTTTTTCTAAATTTTATTTAATCACCTTTACTTAATCTTGATCACTTGCTTTCCATCTATTTTTGTTTTATTATTAAATATCTGATTTTAGGTTCAAAATATCTAATGACACCTTTGCTATGAGCCTATGATTAGCTTTTTGTCAAATCAAACTGTTTCTTCTTCTTTTTTTGGAGCTAAGCATTAGTTTTAAGAAGTGAACTGGATTTTGAAAACTTCTACTTTATTTCTCATAAGAAAGACAAATTTGGGCAAGAGAGTTGTAACTTGTAACAATCTAATAAACTTCGGGGGAAAAAATTTCAATTGATGCCAATATCTAAGCAATCCAACATCACGACGGACTTTTCAATATCTCTATGATAGTATAATATTGTCCATTTTAGGCATATATCCTCATGACTTTACTTTTGACTTCACCTAAAAGGTTTCATACAATTGAAAATAGTTATTCTTCTTTATAAACACATCATCATCCCCTTATTTGAGACTTTGATCGCATTTCCAACATATTAATGATATAGATCAAATGTATACTGGTTCGTGTCAAACTAGATACATCCGATCTTCTGTAACTTTAAGTTCTATCTTAATTATGTAGAGGTTACAAAAGACCTTCGCCTCATATATTACAAATCACATTCCAAGAAATTACAAGAATGGATATCTTGACTTCTAAGCACCACAACCAATGGGTGTCTTTGGATTAAACAATAGAATAAACTCTCAAACCCACCCACAAAGGAAATTCACTAAGGGGTTGTTTGGATCGCTAAAATGGAATTAAGATTACTAGAATCTAGATTATTAAAATTTGATTAACATTATTTGGAGTGTAGGGTTGGGTTTGGTTTCTAATTAATGTGTTTGGATTGTAGGGTTGAGTTGGTTTGTTTTTATTACTATTAATTTGACTGTTTTATATCTATTTTCTACATCACAAATAAGCTATGGGATGGATGGAATTAAATTTTGGTTTAATTTAGATATTTAAAATCTACTGCAGGTAATTTAGATTTAAAGTAGATTAAATTAAGATATTTTAGTCTTCAAATTTTTGGATTAGAGAGTGCATTTCTTGAAGCAAGCTCGCTGCCTCCTCTGTTCTTTATTGACATTTCCTTTCCTGTCCTAACTTAGTTCACTTTGCATAGTTGGGATTGATAAAAGTGAAATAAAAATAGAGGAATTAAATGAAAACGAAGGAAGGAAAGAAACCCAGTATTAAGAGTGCGAACAAAATCTCACATTAATTAGGGAAGGAAATGATCATTGGTATGAGGCCAATAGTACCAAAAGCAAAACCACGAAGGTTTATGTCCAAAGTAGATAATATCATATTATTGTGGAAGTCCGGTATTTTTTTCTTAAAATTTATTACCAAGAATTTATTATTATATATTTTTTTATTAAAAAATGTCTTATCCCACTTTGATATATAAATCTTTGTTAAAGTGATGGGACTTGGGAGGACTTCTATTACACAAATGCTTTCATTTAAAATGATTTATTAAGGCTGCCTTTAAAAATAGTAAATACATCAATTTTATATGTGGGTAGATTTTTTCAAACCTCGAATCGACCAAATGAATGATTAGAAATTTAGAATGGATGCGTAAATAGTTTTTAAAGAAAATTTAATAAAGAATCTAAATTAATTCATTTATGACCATTTAAAATTTTAATTGAAACAATTTAAGTCTCACATTATATTTTTCAAATGAAATTAAACTAAGAGTTTGTGTAAATTGATACACTTATAAAAATGCAAAATTTAAATTGCTACAATTATTAATTTACCATTTTTATTAATACAACTCATAAAATTTAAAAATATAAATCGATATTTTTTCGATAGCGAACCATTAAAAAGACAACCATGATTGAGATATACAAAGAAATCCAAAAAATTTCATGTTCAACTTGCACAATTGGCTACTCCAATTTGGCAAATTACAATTGGCGCGAAAATGAGGTGTTCATAAATAAATTTATTTATTTTTTTTAAATGTGTAAATAAAAGGTTTTTTTAGTTCATAAATAAAAGTTTTTTTTTTGTCTTTACCCTCTTAAAAAATATTTATTTGATTTTAAAACCTTCGTATAAATACTTTGATTAGTCGTTGAATTTGAATAGTAAATTTAATTGAAAATATATGTTTATGTAGCTCATGGTTGGTGATTTGTTAAAGTTAAATGTTTAGTATTAAAATGTGAAGGTTTGAACTTACCACCAATATTACAATTATATGCAGATTTTTTCAAAAAAAAAAAAAAATGCAGTTATAATATATATTTAAAAAAACTAATATTTAAAACATTAAGTTAGGCTCAAGTTGACTGTAAATAAATGTTGGATAAAAATGTTTGAATTAAAATACAAGTTTAACTTTTAGATTGTATATAATAGATTACATCAAAATACAAAATGACAAAACAATTTTTTATTTATATTTTTGAAAATACTTGAAACTACGAGAAACAAAAAACTAAAAACTAGAAACATAAAAATTGTCAAATAGGTGTAAAAAGATGTTAGTATCTGGATTTGTATCCAGTAAATCTTCAAGACACCGTTTGATAATAATTTAATTTTTATTTTTTAAAATTAAGTTTATAAACACTACTTTAAAGTATATTTTTTATTTTGTTATTTATTGTCTAACAATGTTTCCAAAATCCACCCCAAGTTTTGAAGACTAATTTTTTAATTTTAAAATTTAGCTAAAAATTCAAATGTTACTATAATAAAAGTGAAAATCATTCACAAAAAATGTAAAATACAAATAATTTAAAAAACCAAAAACTAAAAACCAAAAATAAAAAAAGTATTTGAACTCCCAATCGTATGCGTACTGTAATCCAAAGTTTGAAATGTCAACATCAAAAATTGTAAAAGTTTTAATTTTACAAAAATGTCGATGAAAATATTAAAAAATATCGATATCACAAGATATTTTAAAAAAATTACATTAAACAAAAATTTAAAAAACAAATAGTTAAATTAATAAATAAAATTGTACTCATTTTAAACTAATTGACGTATTTAGTATATTTTATTGCTTATTTTTTATTAGAGTCGATTTAAGCTGCGAGTGAGGTGTTCGCCTAAGACCCCATTTTAGAAAGACCTCATATTTTGTATGTATGTATGTAGATTTAATTTAATTTTTAATGAAATTAAATTTCAAATATAAAATAATCTACTTATTACTTTTCATAAAAAAAATTCTTATAATATTGAAAATACAAATTACTAAAAAAAAAATTCATAATGAATTAGCTCATAAATTCACTCAATTTTGATTGGTTGACATTTTAAATTTATTAACCTTTTATCTTATTATTCATAATTCTTTTCAATTTTCCTTAAAAATCTCAACCATTAATATAACTCTCGTAAAACTCTCACAAGTTTATGTTGGGAGAGTTAAAAGAACTTTCATATTTTATATTTATTTATTTTCAAAACTAAAACTCTTATAGTTCCCTCATAAATATATTATATATGGTAAGTTAGATTCATTTTAAGTTGAATTCTCTCATTCTCTTTAAATCTCTTTCAACTGTCATATTTTCATTGATATTTTGTGTGGCCTCACGAGTCCAAATTTGATTATCAATGGTTAGAGCAGAAATCATTTCTTCAACTCAATCAGCTGCTTCAAAGTTTCAAATTTTTTTTTTGTACAAATTCTTTTACTTTTTTTTGAAAATACATTAAAATATGGTACATTTTCTAACATTAGTGGTTTACATTTATTTTTTGAATTAAAAATATTAAGAGAACTCTTGCAAAATGAAATTAATTGTCTTATGAAAATATTAAATTATATAAAAAGGGTAAATGCTCTTCTAAATGCATATATTGCTTATAGAATATTATTAACAATATCAGTAACAGTTGCTTCGACTTAAAGAAGCTTTTTAAAATTTAAATAAATTAAATCTTATTTAAGGTCAACAATGTCGCAAGAAACATTAAATAGATTGATTATATTATCTATTGAAAATGATATATTAATGAACTTACAACATTAAATTTTAATATATAATTTTGCATCTCAAAAAGTAGAGAAAAATAAATTTTAGATAATATTTTCTATATAAAGAAATATCTATCAAAGTTTTGCCTAAGGGCTCAGCTCATGCAAATATCGAATCTATAAAAAAAAAAAAAGAAGTGAAAATAGCTAAAGATATGTCGACAAAAATTCAATTAGAGTGTGTAATACTGTAATCTACTTGAAAATTCGAGAAAGTTTTTTCAAAGCAAAAAAAAAAAAATCCGAAAGATAATCCCAAGCTTTAAACTGAATAAAAATCAAAATAATAAAAAAAGCTTTAAACTGAATTATTGGCTTTTAGCTCTATTTTGCGGACCCACAAAGCCCCACGTGTCAAACATTCATTAGGAGAAATATTTTCAATTTTGAGTTTTACATATTGGAAATATTCTCAATTATTAAAATAGCAAAACCCTAGATATTTCTATGTGCCGATTGTGATTTGTGATAGCCCACTGCAACAAACGCCAAAAAACAAACAAAATTAAACCGTGTTCTTCAATGGCTTGGCTGGATCTCATTGCTCCACTCTTTCAAATCTTCTTCTCTTTCTTTATTATAATCATCATTTTCACTATCCAATTCCACTGATTCTCGCCCAATCCCTCACTCATTCATCCATCTCTCATTCAATCACTTTTCTGCTCAACCCCTTCCTGTTTCCTCATCAATCCACACCATTTTCCTCCACCATGTTAACTTTACTCATCTGGGTCATCCCCATTTCACTGATTAAAACCCCTTGTTGGAAACTCTGTTTTTAGCCTTCGTTGAAGATAAATCGGAGATGGCAGGTGAGGCAGCGCTGGCGAGGAATGTTCTATTTGGGAAATACGAAATGGGTCGGCTATTGGGGAAAGGAACCTTTGCGAAGGTCTATTATGGAAGAAACTTGATGACCCACGAGAGTGTTGCAATTAAAGTTATCCTCAAGGATAGGGTGAAGAAAGAGGGGCTTCTTGAGCAAATCCGGCGAGAAATTTCTGTTATGGGGTTGGTTCGTCATCCCCATATTGTGGAATTGAAAGAAGTAATGGCAACGAAATCGAAGGTGTATTTTGTGATGGAGTATGTTAATGGAGGCGAACTGTTTGTGAAATTGTCTCAACAAGGAAAATTGACTGAAGATGGAGCAAGAAAGTACTTTCAACAACTTATCTCCGCCGTGGACTTTTGCCACAGCCGTGGTGTCTCTCACCGTGATTTGAAGCCTGAAAATCTCCTTCTCGACGAGAATGGGAATTTGAAGGTATCTGATTTTGGCCTCTCCGCCCTGCCTGAGCAGCTCCGGATCGATGGTTTGCTTCACACACGGTGTGGAACTCCGGCGTATGTGGCGCCTGAGGTACTCAGAAAGAAGGGTTACGACGGCGCTAAGGCGGATATTTGGTCTTGTGGGGTGATTTTGTTTGTGTTGCTTGCTGGGACTCTGCCATTTCGAGCTGATAATGTGATGAAGTTGTATAGGAAGATTTTCAAGGCAGAGTTTGAGTTTCCTCCATGGTTTTCTTCAGAAGCCATGGAAATGGTGTCTAAGCTTCTGGTTGTTGATCCTCAAAAGAGAGCTTCAATGGTTGAGATAATGCAGAGTCCTTGGTTTCAAAAGGGCTTCACAAAGCCAGTTTCATTCATTGAGAAAGATGAATTCGACAATGAATTCTCTGAATTGGCAAATCCTAAGTTGCCATCTTCTCCTCCTTTTTACAATGCCTTTGAGTTCATTTCCTCAATGTCCTCTGGTTTTGACCTGTCTAGTCTGTTTGAAAGCAAGAAGAAACGAGCCTCAATTTTCACTTCAAAATGCTCTGCTTCAGCCATTATTGCCAAGCTTCAGTCTCTGGCCGTGAAACTCAACTTCAAGGCTACTAACCTGAAGGAGTTCAAGGTTAGACTGCAGGCCAAGGAGGAGGGGAGGAAAGGGAAGTTGACGGTGACCGCGGAGGTTTACAAGGCGGCACCGGAGCTGGCAGTGGTTGAGTTCTCGAAGTCGGCCGGTGACACTTTGGAATACAATAAGTTCTGTGAGAAGGATGTGAGGCCTGCATTGAAAGACATAGTTTGGAGCTGGCAAGGAGAGAATGAGTGCCTTTAACAGTGGCTTCTTTGCAAATTAAAATGACCTTCGAGGGAGAAACAGAAGCCATTTTTGTGCATGATGAACAGAAGTTTCTCTTTGAAGTTCCCTTTTTGATGTGTTTGGGAGGAGGGAAGAATGTATAGTATAGCATTGAATGGTTTTGGTTTAGATTAGAAGACAGTGGGAGTTGATAGCTATGTGTTTGGAATTGGTCAACTTTGTGAATACTTTATAGGATTTGCTTGTAAAATACATGCCTTTGTTAAAGAGTGATCAGTTTATTAGTTTTGAATTTTGATGAACTTCATTTAACAATTTTATGTTATATGGGCTTTGACGATTTGTAGTTTGTCTAATGTTTGGGGGTATTGTATATAAAATTTTGACATATAATACAATTCTTATCCTTGATATTTATTTATTTATTTATTGTTGAAATAATTTTATCCTAGCCCTATTGTTGACAATTATGTATCACTTCCAATTTTAATAAGCTTAGGTTTATGAAGTCTCAAGCTAAAAAGTTTAGGTTTGTAAAAATGAGTGTTTATTTGTATCATTTGTGTGTGGTTTGTAAGTTTGTAATCGATAAAGAGATAAAATGACAAAATTTAATGGTATGGGTTGGAGAAGAAATTTTCACCAATGACAAAGTGTCACATCATCAATTATTGGGCTCAAAATTAAAGTTTGGAGATCAACAAATGGCTAACTAAAAAAAATGCCATGTGTCTTCAATCCGGCTATTGGATCACAGTAGTGGCCTTATCAATTTCAACGCGATCAATAAATTTGCCCAAACTTTTCATTGGGCTTTAAATCATAAATTGGATCAAATATAACAATTAAAATTGTTCGGGTCCAAAATTTGTCCTAATTCAAGCCTTCAGTGGAAAATTTGGGCCGAAAAATGAATTGGGCTCAAGCTCAACTTTAGCACAAGCCCAAAAGGTAGTTTGGCCCAAGCCCAAAAGTTTAAAAGCAAATAGGCTCAAAGCCCATAGAAATCTTTTATAAATAGAGGCCCTTCTTCTTCATTGGAGATTGGAAAACTTGCGCAACGAAATGCTGAAGCTCTAGAAGCTCTCATAGCTCACAAAGTGAAGTTTGAAGCTGTCAAATTCTTAGTATCTGAAAATTAACTCCCAAGCTCTAAAAACCTGAACACCGAAGACTTAGGAGGCTAAAGTTCCTTAAGGCTTTGAAGCTGAAGGTGATTTGGGAGACTTTTCGAGAGAAAGAGTCAAAGGATTAAATACTAGAGACTGTACTCACAAATACTGAAATTAATACAAATACAAAATTTAAATTTCACGAATTAAATTTCTTTAAAAATTTCGTTGAACAGTATAATTTGAAAAATGAAAAAATATCTATACTATTGGGAGAGATAGAATCAAAGGAATAAATGGATAAAAAGGGAATTCGAGTTACAAAAAGATATAAAGTCTAAAGTAACAAAATGTGTCAAGTCAATTTAAACTAATAAAACGTGTCAATTTAAATTTAATATTATAAACAAAGTGGTAAAAATCAAGATTTTGGGAACGATTTTTTCAAAAAGACTTCTTGAAAATCAGAACTTAGGGCTATGGAGACAAAAATACCTTATATTTTATTTGGTGCATAGATTCAGTATTGTGAATTATTTGCATCATCTAGTTGGCAGTAGTCAACAGCATATATATTATCGTGGCTTATTCTGATTCGCTTGGAGTGCTTGTGGGTTGCTTGAGTAGAAGTGTATAGTTTGTGGGGTTGGAGTATTTGGCCGATTAGTGCAAATAGGTTTTCGTGTTGGTGCTGGCGGGTTATCCTTTGCGTTTGGGATAGTTTGAGATCCTTAGTTCGATATTCTATTGGGGATATAGACAACATTGTTCGATCTAGTTTGACTCTTGGCTTGTAGGGGGTCCTATCCTCCAACAATTTAGTACTGCGGATGCTGATAGTTCCCTTCGTTTCCTGTGCCTTGATGGAATTTGAGTCTGGCCTTCTAATTTTAGAGAGTTGGTTGAGCTAGCATTGCAAGGTCATTTCATTGTGGCAGGGTGGGTTGGGAGGATAATGTAACTTGGCTGCCTTGTCGTTCTGGTGTGTTTTCGGTCGCTAGTGCCTGGTAGTCCCTATGTTCTAGGCATCCTGTAATGCGTTGGGCCATCCTCCTTTGGTTTGGAGGTAATATTTCTAGGCATTCATTCATTTCATGTCTTCTGGTTCGTAATCGATTATGGACGCAAGATCATATGAGTTGATGGTGTATTGATATTTTGAGTGATTGTGTTTTGTGTAATGGTGGTGTTGAGTCGACAAATCATTTATTTTTTTTAATGTCCTTTTAGAAAGACTGTTTTTTTTTGGGGGGGGGGGGGGGACATGATTTTGTGGGGAGATCTTCTAATAGGATCTCCCATTGGGATACAGAGCTCAATTAGATTTGTCACTTTAGCGCAGGTAATCGGCTAAGGCATAAGGTTTTGAGAGTTGTTTGGTGTGTTGTTATATATCATGTTTGGTGTGAGTGTAATATGCATGTACATAGTGCTACCTTAAGTCCTCCCCAAGTGATTAATTAGTTCGACTGTTCGGTCTGAAGTTTTTATCTGTTGTGCTAAGTGGCTTGGGACTTCTCTTGTTGGGACCCATGCAGCTTCATCTCCTTGGGATATTTTTCCTCGAGTTGTCTATGATTTATTAATTTTATGTACGATTAGCTTTTTGTCATTGTTCGTTTCTTTGTTTCTGTGGTGTTTTATTTGTGCCTTGATCTTGGACTGTGAGACTTGTCTCTCTTTTTGGCAATTCCATACCTTTGGAAAAAACTTATATAATAGAGAGACAAAAACATCTCTATCTTTGATAATGTTAATGTTGGATTTAATTTTGACCCATTCCTATACACGTCAATTAGGAGACAATGTGATCACCAATTAAGGTGAAATGTATTCTTAATGCACATGCTAAATTGTTCTAGGCTAGAGTTGGTGTGAACTTGTACATCATACATCTTTAAGTCGTGATATTGCTATCATCTCTCACCTTCCACCGTACAATATCGTGATGTGTTGAAAAGGGATATCCCTATTGAGAAAAATTTGATATTATTAAATGTAAATAGAATAATTGATTTATAAAATTGGTAGGAAGATAACTCTTCAGCCTAGATTTTCTATGCTATCGAAAACTAGAGGAATGATGGATAGCCAAAAACAATGACATCCATCACATTAATTTAACAGTTGAACAAATCGATAAAAGTGGTTATATTTAGAAATTAAAAGAATAAAATTCTTAATATTTAAATATGATTTCTGGTAAAATAATCTCTTAACACAAATATAAAGTATAATTATAATTCAATAACGAAAAAGATAATGAAAATATCATTTTAAATAAACCTCAAATGATCAATTTAAGCATATTGAGCAACTTCCTTCTAAGTTGCACCCGAATTTGGGACGTGGATATGTATATAGTTTGATTTTGATGTGTTTACTATTTTTCTTGGTTTAAACATTTGTTAATTAAAATGAGGGACGGTGACCAATTAAATAGAGACACGTCACTTTAGTGAGCTTAATTGGAGGCACTATTCTAAGGTCAAAATATCTCAAACTTGTGAAGGGATTAGACTGCCTATTTTTCTGTCCATTGAATAATTCAACTTCTATTAACGATCTGAAGTGCTGCTTTGACTTGGGCCTGGGCCCATATAATCGAATTATGGTTCAATTTTTTTTATTGGATGGGCCCTGGATGATGTTCGGCTTAAAGCAGTGGATGCTAAAATTTCAGTGGAAATGATGAGAAATAGGTTTTAAAAAAAAAAAAAAACCAACGGGACAAATGACAAAAATTGAAAAGCGATATTGAGAAATAGTTGATTATTTATTTATTTATTTTTTGCAAAAATAGCAAATGAATAGTGAGAAAGTAAAGGGACACATATGAAGCTTTTATTCCATCTAAGGGTATGCAAATATTTGAATCCTAAAAAAATATTTAGATTATAATGGAAAATAAAGAAAAAAAAATGAAAGAACTCGTACTAACAAAGAACTGAGAAAGACAAGAAGTGTTTCAAGAGGAAAGAAAGTAAAATAATAGTTAAATAACATAAACTAATTAGCAAAAACAATGGATGAGAAAAGAAAAATTCAAGAAAGATGAAAAACAAAAAGAAGTAAAAACTCTCCAAGTTGATCCTTAATCCAACTAAGTTCAATCCCTTTTGAGATGAACAAAATCCTTACTTATTTTTTCGAAGTAAGTGGTCAAAAAAGGGTATGCAAATAGTGAGAAGATCGAAGCAGCAACCTCCTAAAGATTTCGAACAGAATGATAAAAGAAAAGAGCTGAAATTTTTGAGAATTTCTCCAAGGGAATGGGGCTTGATCATTTGGAAAAAAAATTGTCGCTTTTTATAGACCTTCATGAGCTAAGTTTCCTCAAAATTAGCTTTGTATATCTTTCCTTATCGATTGTAACGAAAATAGTGAAAATTTTAAATGATTTGATTTGATTTTAGAGAAGATTATGCAAATCTCGAAAAATATGAAATTTTTTCTTGAGATTAGGTTGTGACCACATCTTGGGTGTTGGCTCTTCTCAACCCGCAATTTGGATGCAATTTTTACCTTTTTTTGCAAATGACACAAAAACACAAGAATAATTAAAAAATGACTCTTTATGCACATCTTTTTGTTTACTTTACTAATCATGATTAAGAATACATGCTTGACTTGATATTTGGTCCAATAAAAAAAAATTGTAATTTGATCAATAATGGTGAACCCAAAAAAGACACCATCTTGACGAACTACTCTTCTCATTGTCAATTGGTTTAGAGATGAAACTTGATATTATTTAATACGGTATCAAAGTTCATAAAATTTAAGGGCATGTTGAGAATTCTACCTTAGATCAGAAGTTTGCTATATTTGTAAATATTTTTGTATCCTATCAAACAAATCTAGACCGCAAAGTAATGTCTTTTGTAAAATTAGAAGTTTTGAAATTTTGTGTCGCTTCTGATACTCAATCTCTACCTCTACCTAATGTGTAGAAAAATGAAGAAGGGAAATATGACTGGACATTAGTTTGACTGTTCTTCTCCACACAAGTAATATTAAATAATATATAAGAACAAAAAAGAAAGTAATTATTTGATTATTTCTTGGCACCTATCAAAGAGAATTTTGACCCTAGAAGACACTAATAATAGCACTATTATGTGTATATATATATTTAATGATGAAGATTAAAATTTCAGAATTTGGCCAAGTGACTTCTGAAAATGGGAAAAAGAGTTAAATGCCTCTCCATTCACAAAGTTGTGGATCCCAAATTTCAAACTCTCCGTTTTCTTCTTTTTATCGTCTCCATTCTTCCAAGGAAATCAATAGATTTGAGTTTAACTTGACTTGTTGATGTTAAATTTTGGATAGAGAAAAACGTACTTAACCTTTACATGGTTACAATGGTAAGTTTATAATTTTTTAGGGAGGAGAAGATCTGCAAAACAAAGAAAAAGAGCTATGATGCTTAAGTCGTATGAGAATTATGGAATAGAGAAGAAGTTAGAAGGTTAGTTCTAGATGATCAAGATACCTTATATGAAGTTATAATGATGTATTTATAGGGAAAATGAGAAAGAGTTTACCTTTTCTCTTACGATAAAGATGGAATGGATATTTCCTTATCGATTAGATTTGATTGGATGAATGATTTGCTGACACTTGGACTTATTCGAACCAAGTCCACTTTATCTTCTATTTATCTTCTTTTATCGTTCCTTGATTTTTCGCCTATTTTGTCAAGTCAAAATTCATTCACAACATAAACCTACTTTGACTTCTGATTCATGCTATGAAATGCATGAAATTAGACCTTTATTTTAGTATTTTATTGTGAAAAATGAACTCTTGTATGATGTTTATCTAAAATTTGATATTAATATGTTTAAATAAGCTTAATGAGGGTTAATTATGTGCAAAGGATGATTTTCGCGGATTTAGTGCAGATCTGGTACGTTGTTGACAGATTTCTGACTAATTTTCATATGATGCAGCGACAGCAGCAAGTGATGTACCAGTATTGTCGAGTCCTAATTTTCCAGATGCGATTGTGCTTAAAGCAGCCGCGATTTCCCTAGCTAAAAATCCTCGATTCTGCTGGGTGAATTTGTAGAACAAAAATCTCGGCCCTCCTTAACCAATTTGGGGGATTTATAAAAGGCAAGGAAACCCTAAATTCGGGGACACAACTCGCTGCCGCCGCAACCATCACTTCATACTCCATCTCATTGTCAATTTTCCAGCACCTTGGGATTCTCTTTGAAGTTCAAGCCAGCAGTCTTAAGAATAAAAGTTCCTCTGAGGCGTAGCGGCTCGAGGATTACTCTTCCACAGAAGTGTGCGTTGAGGCAAGATTCTTTCTTGAAAAAGAAGGAATCGTCCTAGGGAAAGGCTTGTACTTGAGGATCTTCCCAAGCTCACTTGAGTTGTATTTATTTTTTCCAACTTTACTGTTTTCTTATTATTTCCCATTTACATTCTACCAATCAAACGTTATATTGTAGCTATGGTTTATGATTTAATAAAAATGATTGTTTTATCAAAAGCCATGAGCTAAATATTTTTAGGGGTTTAACAATGTGAAAGCCTTAGGGTTGTTATGATTTAGGTTATGTAACGCTCACACCACTTTGTGTAATCACATTCTCTTTGTTGATTTTAAAAAGATAAAATCGGTAAGTTAAACTGGCCATTTGATTTAACGATCTATCGGAGCTTTAATGCTGAGAAGGTTCGGGTGTAAGCGGATTTTACAAAGGGATATGGGGCTAAGAGCCTAGATATAGGATGGTCATGTTGCCTTAGAAATAAGGGACACTATAGGATAAAGGAACTGAACTTGATTTAATCTAAGATCCAGCTAACCATGGAAACATTAGGCATTAGCTGCTTAGAGCCCCTAAAGGAACTTGACACAAGACCGAATAAGTGTAGTTTCTTGTCCATGTGTAAAGCAGTGTGTTTGGTGTGATGCGGTCACATCACTTAAGGCATAACATCCGAATGGTCATAGCATTGTTACCCCTGTTTGATTCCCGTTGTTAATTGTTTCTAAGTTCTCTTTCACTAAAAATTACAAACATTCTCTTCGGTTACCTTGGTTACATTAGTCTACAGTCATAAGAATTTTAAACTCAATCTAGTCCTGTGGGATTCGATATTTGGAATACTCTAAGTTATTACTTCATCGACAGTGTATGCTTGCACTTAGACCATATTTATTATCTTTTTTATCACTCATACACGCCTGGTCGATCAACTTCGAATCGAAAACAAGTCAATACCAATTAGGTTATTTGAATTTTACCCTCAACACCTGTTGCAAACTTGCAAGTAAAAAGTCTACGTCCACTGTACTTTCTTCTTAAATGGGTTTCATCATCCATTAACATAGGGTGAATGCAATTCAAAAACTCTAAAATAAAAGTACCTAAGGCCATAAAAGAGTGTTTGAAGTATTTATCGTCATCAAGTTCGAAGTTGAACACTATACTAGGATTGTCAATCTTCAATGCTTCACCAAATCTCGACAATAGCTTGTACAAATCTTCTATCAACCCCCTAACAAGTTTCAATGTTTTCTTTTGCTTGACATGCCCTTTCATAACTTACACTAAGATCCTCATGTATATCCCTTATAATGTCCTTTGGTCTATAAGTACAACCAACATCTTCAAACTTTGACTTTAAAAGATGACCAGGTAGCAGACACTCATCTTCTAATCTGTCAGTGATCATGATTTAACAAGTCATGCTTGCATGTACGGATGTTAGAATAGTTCAAAATCATAAATATATCATATCCCTTGAACTTTGCAACTCGAAGTCTCCATTTACATTTATTCATGCAATACGTAACAATGTAAAAGTACTTGGTAAACTTCTTAACCATAAACTTCGAGTTTTTTATTTTCTCATCACCATAATGTACAATCTTATAAACAGATCTTTTTTGCGCATAAATATTTCAGCAACTTTTACATCATCAAAACAAAAAGATTGACCAAACATGATGATGAAGTTACTTGAGAGAGCTACCATAAAGGGGTATGGTGCGATCGAAACAAGTGTATGAGGAACTAATCTCGATCTCATCATCATCATCTCCCTCGAGCTCATCATCTCTCCTAAAATCTAGCTAGTTATTTTTGCAGACTCATTATCAATTTAGTTATTTTTCATTACCATGTTTTTTCCCCACAATTTTCCAAACTAAAATGGGCCAATTTTTGGAATTTCCCTAAATTGTTGTACGACACAAACCAATCTAAAAATAACAACAAAATTTTAATTTCTATGTCATGGAATCACAAAGAAGATGAGAAGATAAGAAGATCCTCCATGCTCTCCAATTTTGATGGACACATTTAAAAGCGGATAAAAGAGTTATCAAAGTTCAATTATTACACCATTATTGATTATTGAGGAAGTGACAAAAGACAAGGTTACTAACTTGAAACATCTCAATCGTAAATGTGCGACAGTATCTTTCTTATAACATGTCTCAATATGATAATTTGTGATCAAATCATGACCATCGAGTCACTTAATCAATAACTATATGATATGATCGTATATATGCCAAATTTTTTTAAGAGAAATATTAATATTTATTTTTGTGCATTTTACCAAATTGTCAAATTATTATATGTCATATGACAATTTTTTTTCTTTTTTAAAAAGTTTTAATTATTTTTTTTGTGTGATGAGAATATGATATATAAAGATGAGTGATTCATTATCGACGATGACAAATAAAAGTATATTATATTCTCTTTTAAGTCCAAATCAAATAACAATGGCACGGATAAGTACTGCATATTTCTTGTCTTTATACCAAACATAATCTTCCCTATTCAAGTCAGGTTGCAATCTTTCCATAATTAGGTCAAGTATACCTATTTTACCTACACATTATTTCACAGTACACTAAAGCTTATGCTGTTTTTTCTTTCCTTTTTTTGTCATCATTAATTGATTTAGCCATCAAAAGTTACTTTAGTGAAAAGTAAAAAAAAAAAAACATATGCTAATATAATTGGAGACTTGGAGTCCCACAATTATTATGGTTACCTTAATTGTAGTTCTTTGTATTTATACAGCACAAAACAAAATTACATCTCTTTTATGCTAGATATGGCATTCTTTAGAAATAGGAACATCTTCAATTCAAATCATGCAATCTTAACATTGTTTTTTCTTTTTTTTTTTTTTTTAAAAAATATATATTATTGTTAATGATTTTTTAGTTTCTAAAAGGGTAGATTGTGGGGTTTTTTTTTTTTTTTTTTTAGAGAATTGACAAATCGAACTTTCAACCTCAAAGGAGGGTGTGCATACTAATATTGTAATTCCAAATGAAGATCATTATTGTGTTGTGGAATATCCACTACTTTGAAAGCAAAATTCGGCACAACCTCAATGCTAAATTGCAATTATTGTTTGCTCCCCAAGATTTACACAACCTCCTAATTCAAGAGTGCTCTCGCAAGAAAAAGGAATCGAATCAAAGGAATATTTCTCATAATAGTATATCAGAGAGAAGAAATCGGAAAAGCTCGATAAAAAACTCAGATCTTGAATAACTGTATATGAAGATAAAAAAGAAGAAAATGGGAAGTCTAATGAGATGAAAAAGGTTAGGTTAAATTAAATTAGATAAAAAAAATTAGGAAAATTTTTACAGATTGAAAAAATGTCAAACTACTGATAGACATTGATAGACTTCTATCAGCAAATATACTTCTATCATTTCTATTACTGATAGACCTTGATAAACTTCTATCAACGTTTATCACAACTATATAAAAATTTTGCTATTTTGTGTAAATAGTTTTCCTTATTTTTCTATTTTTAAAAATTCTCCAAAAAATTATGGATTTGAATTTAATTAAATTGTTTTAATAAAATTGTAAAATTTTAAATGGAAAGGTAGTAATAAATAACTCTTTTTTTGCCCAAGTACGGTTACCTAAAACCGCCTGCTCGTTGGATTGGACAAACGACGGTGTGAAGAAAGTTTCTACATCCACCACAACCACAATTTGGAAGCTTCCTTATATGCCTTTATGTATATACCCCTTTGGTAATGTTAAATCTTCTAATGTGTGATAACTTTTCTCATTAACTTTTGTTTTTGCTAGGGGCCTTGGCCCAAAGTCATTCCCAACACTAATTATTGTTAACCTAAGCTAGCTTTAACTATATGGTGGTAAATATTGTATATATTTGGCATCTATACATAAAAAAAATTGGTTAAATTATGAAAAATATCCGTTTCATTTATCCTTTGTTGATGACTTTTTTTCCTAACCTTAACTACCAAATTTACTTCATATAAATATTTAGATTTGTTCACGTATGCAACACATAAAGAGTCTCGAACTTTTCCTCCATAATTTTAACAAGAAATGACTTAACAGATTGTTTTGAATAAACTTTAAACTTCACTGGCTAAAATGAAAATTTTTTAAGTTTAAAGATGTAACTAAGTGTCTGTTTAGATTGACTTTCTAAGTGTTTATAAGTGCAAATTTTTTTTTTTTTTTTTTTATAAATACTTAGGGGTTGTTTGAGAGGCTAGAATGTAATCACGATTACTAGAAATTAGATGAATGTTGGAATGCATGAGGAATCAAGGGCGGAATGGAAATGAGATCATAAAACATGAAAGAGGTGAAAAAGAGTACTGGGATGAAAAATGTGGGAACAGAGTAAATTTAGTATTACAAGGGCCCAAAACGCTCAATTCAAATATGAGTTTTGGATTACATTACAACTCAATTTCATTCTAAACTTGGCCCCAAACAATCTTTTAGAAAGTCAGTTCCTACCCACCCTAAAACTAACCTCTTAATTTTGGTGTATTTATGATAATTTAATCTAAAAGTTTTTATCAAAATTTGTATAATAAATTATTATACAAAATTTGCATCAATCATTCAGGAAAAAGAAAAAAAAGCAAAGAATAATGATGAGAATTCAATTTGTTTTCTCTATTTTCCGGACATAGTGGCAGCCAAAATGAGAGAAAAGAAAAAGAAAAAGGAAACCGCAAACTCAAACATCAACCGTCTATTTTCGAATCATCGAATCAACTAATTACAACAAAAACAATATAATTGATAAATAAAAAAAATCTCAGTGGGGCCGACAAAACGTATAAAACACAGAAAATTTCCAATTTTCCAATCGTCTGTTAACGTCAACATCGGAACTTTGACTTATTTTGTCAGTGCTCTAAAATTTGTACTTGTGGGAGTGGGACCCAGTGAGAGCTTTTGATGACGTGGCGACACGTGGGTGGGTAGAGGAGTGCGTGATGCATACGGCCGCCACACGTTAGGAATTTTGCTTTTTGGGGAAAATTTCTTAGGAGAAAAAGGGTAAGAATCAGGTGTGTCGTTTCCTATATAACAGATGATCTGAGCCCTTCCTTTTGTGGGCCCACGAGTTTGATGCTGTGCTCCAATTGGTCCATGGAATCTCTTTGAAAAAGGCCATGTGTTTGGATTATAAGAAAAGGGTTCACAAAATGGTTAGGGGATGGGAAAGATGGATCAATTTTAGCCTAAGGCTTGTGTAAAATTCCCATCATTTTTCTTTTTCCTTTTTACTTTATAATATACTTCTTTTGTTTTACGAGATAATTCTATTGGGGAGGGAAAAGATACATGACTTGAGATAATAAAATACTTGAATTTTATAGGAGGGGTGGATCTACTAAGGGAATATGCGAATGTTTCCCCTCAAATAGTGACGTTTTATATATATGTATATTGTATTTATTATAAATAAAATAAAAATTGGTTGTATTGTAAATATGTAGTAGTTGTTTTCAATAAAACATATTATATGAATTTGCTTTAGCAGTTTGGAGCTCTGTAAACTTTGTGATAAGTAAAGGTTTGATCCCTTGAGAAGACAACTTCCTTTTTTTTTTTTTTATTTCATTTATATAAAGGTTAAATTACAAATTTAGTTCCACAATTTTGAAAATTATGACTAATAAATCCCTAAACCTTCAATTTTGCCTCTATTCCCTTAAAAATGTCTAATAAGTCTATAAATTACTTCAATTTTATATCTAATAGATCTTAGAAACATTAAAAATGTTTAAAAATTAACCGTTTTATAAGACAAAAAGATTTGTGTCTAATTGAACTTAGATGCAAAATTGATATTTTAAGAATTTATCAAACAAAAAATTGAAAATTCAGGGACATTTAGACATATTTAAAGTTAAAAACTATATATAAATACAAGTCTAAAAGTTTATAGGCTAAACTTCTAATTTTATATACATTTGTACATTCCTTACCTAAAATTTTGGATCTGGCACTAGTACATACGATGATAGGTTTGTTTGAGTAGGTTGTCTAATTTAGAAAAGAGTAAGTGTGAGAAACAAGCCTAAAAAAAACGATAACTATATCGAAAACCATTGTCTTGAAGGGAAGGTGTTGTTAGTCGAATGTGTAAATGCATTAAAAAAGAAAAAAAAAATTAAAAACGTCATTGGTTAAGATAAACTTTTATTTGTTTTTCAATGATATTTGGCTCATGAGTTGAGTTTACATAACGATAAAATTGATAAGCGAATGTATTGGATCTCTATATATTCCAAACTACACCATTGTTATTTTATGAGCTATTCACACTTAAACTAAGGAAATTACTATAAACAGAAAAAATATCAAACTATTTATAAATATAGAAAATTTTTATTGTCTATCACGTTTGATCACAAATAGACTGTAAAATTTTTTTATATTTATAAATAATTTGGCTCATTTTTCTATATTTGAAAACAACTCCTTCAACTATATAGAATTAAAATTTAAAAATCTACTTCTCTATTTATAAATTACTTTAAGTCCCTAAGTTATATGACAAACTCACAAAGTTTTGAAATTTACTCATTAATATATGATTATAAATATATTCAAATATCTTTATTTGATATTATGTATTTATTATAGTTTTGAAATTTACTCATTAATATATGATTATAAATATATTCAAATATCTTTATTTGATATTATGTATTTATTATAGTATGAACTATAGAATCGATAACTCGCATTTTAATTATTAACTAATAAATTCTCATAAATCAAAAACTCTACTAACTAATCAAAAAATATTTTTTAACTAATTTTTTTTCTAAACAATTGATGAACAACATTAGCTACAATTTATCGTACCATTTTTTAAAAAAATGTATATTATTATTATTTCGAAAGATTAATAATTAATTTAGTTTAATAATAATAAAAGTGGAGATTAAATCATTGATTTTTGAAATAATAATTAATACTTATATGCTTGAGTTACAATTAATACTTTTCTTAATCATTAGTCAAAAAGAGGGAAAAGAAAAATCAGGCAAATAAAAAGAACGGGATAAAGTTACAACTTTAAATATACTTTTTTAGGGAGAAAAATGGATGCTCACTTTACCTAGTTTGCCACAAATTATTTATTTAAAATTGTTTAAAATCATATTTAAAATATATTTTTCTTTTTGCTATTAGTTGAGTAATTATTGACCTAGAATATTGAGATTTGTATTTGATTTGAATCCGTTATCCTCTATATTTGAATTTTGAATAACAATATATTTTTAGTTTCCATTTATATATAAGTATCAAACATAATATACGTTTAGTTATCAAACATAATATACGTTTAGTTATGAAATTTTAAATTTGGTTTCAATTTAGTTTTTAAGTTTTAAAATATTATAATTTTACCTTTGAGATTTGAATTTTGTTTCAATTTAGTCTAGAATTCAAAATTCACACTTTTAAGCTCGATTTTTGATACTCACTTTTAGTCATTAGCATTAATATCTATTAATTATTTTAAAATAATTATGAAGTGAAATTTTAAATTTAATTTTAATAGTGATGAAAAATAGTAAAACTTAATTAATTATAATTCTTTTAATTCTTTTTAATTAAATAATAGACATTAACATAAAATAATGAAAACGAGTATTTAGTGAAAAATCAAAATTAAAAGTATAAATCTTGAAACCTAGGGATCAAATTGAAACAAAATTTAAATCTCCAAGGTAAAATTGTATCATTTTGAAACTTAGAGATTAAATTGAAATCTTACTCAAAATTTAAGAACTAAATTTGTTACATTTTAAAACCTATAGACTAAATAGAAATTAGTCCTAAAACATTGGCATTTTGTGTGTGTATTTTCAAATAAAAAACTGCATTAAATGAAATAATCAACCATCCATTTACAAGTTTTAAATAAATTGTAGGAAAATTTCAATAGGTGACAATTTGAATATGTTATTTTTGTAGGTGTGTCACCCATTTAATTTGATATTTTACAAATATGACAAAAACTTCAACTCAAGATTTCTAATTATTTTTATTTCGTATTTGCCCCAAAGAATCAATTGAAGATAGAGAGAGAAAAGCGGCGATCGGATGTCCGATAGTCGACGAAGGTAAGCGGCAATAAAATGGTGTGGATTAGTGCTAGTTGGTGAAAGTGAGATGTGGGGGGAGAAGGGGTGGTTGCAAAGAAGAAGAAGGATTTTTTTTTAATTTAAATCTAAGCGTATAATTATAAAGTATATCAACTCAGTCAAGTGCATTAGCAGTATAAATGAGTGCATCGTTATCAAGTTTATCGATAATATATCAATCAAGTGTATCAGCCGTATATCAGCCAATTGTATTAATAATATATCAATCAAGTGTACCATTATCAAGTATATCATTCAAGTTTATCAAGTTTATCAATAGTATAAACGAGCGTATGACTGACAAGTATATCAAGTATATCAGTCAAGTACATCATTATCAAGTATATAAGTATAACAAGTGTATATCAATAGTAAGGGTATTTGCGACATTTTACATCTTCTATATGTGGGCATGGCTTCGTTTTTGCCATTTTGCAAACAACAAACATGTGAGCTGTGAGTCTAATTAATGTACTTTGTTTTGGCCTTTTTGCAAGTGTCCATAAACTATATACTCTCATTAAGAGGTCGTTTGGCTGGATGGTTTTTTGGATGGAAACTGACACAGACATCCAAAACCTAGGTTTGTTATACAGTTTTTAACACTTTGCTTGGAAATAACTTATACTCAAGACATCTTCATTTCCCATAGACAAGGGTTTTCTTTTTTCATCCCAAACTATGGGTTTTCTCTTTTTCCCCCTTTTCTTCTGTTTTTCATTTTATATAAATTTCATTTTAAATGTAGTTAATTAATTAATATTATTTTAACAAAATTAATATAATTATTTGTTTTGATAAATAAATAATAATCTATTAAAATATTTACTTAATTTATCTTTACAAATAAAAATTTATTAAATGAATGGAATTACTCATTTACATAAATTATCAATTAATAATCTAACACTATCTTAAATATATTCAATTAGTAAACTAGGATTAGTTAAATTTAGTTAGTATAAAAAATCATCTTTCAATAATAATAATGGATTACTTATTATTTCTTTGTATAATCAAACGAGATTAGTTTTAATTTCATCCTTTATTATGAACATATGATCATTATTTATTATTTATTATCAATTAATTATTTATTGTGATTAATTTTTATTACTTCATTCATTATTAACCCATCATATTTTAAAAATTTTCTTTTTAGTAATCTTTATTAACATATCATATTTTAATTTCATTTTTTCACTTTTTATATAATATATTTTCTTATATTATTTAATTAAAATTAAAATTGCTAATGTTGAACTTAGTTAATTAAAAATGATTAAGTATTAGATTATAATTAATATGACACTAAATATATTGATTGATTAAGTATTTGATTCTCGTAGTCTTATTCCCAACTTTTCTATTTCCGAACATCCTTTATTCTTAGACATTTGTGAAACCTTAAACCAACCTATCTCTAAAAGACTTTCCTGGTAGATGATGGACCCCTAATCATGTGAGGGTTTGAAATTAAATTTATGTGGATATAAATTATTTGCATATAAATTCATCCTATAATTAATGTTGAAGTTAAAGTTTGTCTTTGATAGATAGATTTGTTCATTAATATTAATATTACTATATTAATATATAGAGTTTTTCAATATTAGAATTCTCAAATTTACTAAATACCTTAGAAAAATTTTTACAGATAGAAAAAATATCAAACTATTTACATAAAATAGCAAAAAAAACATTGATAGAGATTGATAGACTTTTATCATTTTTATCATAACTATCTAAAATTTTTATTATTTTGTATAAATAGTTTCCTTTATTTGTTTATTTTTAAAAATTTTCCTAAGTTATAAGTACAATTAAATCGTATTATTATTAACTTTGTCATATAATTGAAAGTTGTCACTATGACTAAATTATAAAAGCTATACTGTTGAACTATATAGGTTTTATAAGCTTACAGTTGATCTTAAACATTTAATTCGAAGAAAATTTAAACGGATAAAAGTTAGATATGTGTGTGAGATAGAACATGTAGGAGACTAGGAATTAAAAGTCACAAGCCATAAAATTAGCTAAATAGCATACTCAAATTCACATAAAATTAGATGCAATAAACCATGTCTCAATGTTATCACCTTACCTTGGAATGCACAATTTTTTTCCACGGTCAACACTTGTCTAAAACAATACTAAAAAGTAAGGTCTTCGACAGGTTAACTCAAAGGTAAGTCTACTTTCTCGTATTCACTCGATCTCTTTTGTTAGTATCGTAACATTAAATTTGCTTTCACTTATAAACTTAAGTTTTTGGGTCGATCAGTAATTTAAGATTATATCATTTGTCTGACCATAAGTTAGAAGAGTATTAGATGATATAGTATTAAATTTACCTTCACCCGTTAGCTTAATCTATTGAGTCAATGAATGATTTAAGATCTTTCTTTGCACAACGTCAAAGAAAGATGTAGAGAGACCATTAGATCTACTTTAAATGCCTTAGATATCAAGGGACGTATAGAATGGACAACGAATTTTTAATCATAGATAAAACATTCAATCACTTCTAGTAAGAGTGAGAACCAAAGTTGGGGGTCGTAATACTCCCGACGTTCTTTTTCCATTATGCACATTCTCAATCAACCGTCACACATAAGATTGAGGTTTCCAACAATAGATTTCTAATATCTACAAACAATTAGTTGAATACAAATCACAAATTAACAATCACACATTATTAGCCTTAATTCTATCCAACCTGATCATTCGATTGACAATCCTACATGTAATTCAATTCTAAATATGTTTGTTCATTTATAATCCGTACAAAACACGTCAATGAATCCCACCAAATTACTCCTTTTATTTGTTTTTTTTTTTTTTTGGCATAAAGTGACATATGAGTTGTTACATAACTATTATTAACCTTCATGATTAATGATTAACCCAAATTTACAACTTAGAGATGGTTTAAAGTATTAAAGAGACATAAATTTTAATGTATACTTAATCTAAAAGTAGAGTAAATTTTTAGGGGAGAGATGCTGCTGAGAAGGGAGCAAAAGGGAGGAGAGAGAAATGAAGGGAGGGAGGTTATTGGAAAATTGCTATTTCTAATCTAAAAAGTTTTTTATAGAACAAAAGTAACATCTTTTTTAAAAACTCTTTTTTCTAACCTATTTTATAGCTTTTCAAATTTGGGTCCCATCTAGTGAAAAGTCTTAAATACACTCTCAATTATGTGCTTTTCTAATTGCTTTCAATTTTTCCTTTTTGAAAAATTTCTTGGTACTTCTTGTAAGGATTCTTAGTACCAAGAAATTTTACAGTAATTTTTTTATAGAGTGAATTCCATTTTTCTAACAATACAATTAAAAAAAATCCTTACTAAAAAATTTCTTCGTACTTCTCGTAAGATTTTTAAGGGAAAACTTTAAAAGAATTGATATTGGTTTAAGTTTTTTTTTAAAAAAATAGAATTGATTTAAGTATTTAAAAAAACAGAATTGGCCAAAAAATAAAAATAAACTAGGGAAAATTCCGTTTTAAGAGAAAATTGGCATAAATTTGGGATTTTTCGGTTTTAAGGAAAAATCTCATTAAAAGTTACTGTAAAATTTTCCGTAAAGATTCTTCCCATGAAATTGGACAGTGACCTTCTTTTTCCTTTTTTTTTTTTTATTTATAAATTAGACTTAAAAAAAAAAAAGAAATTCTATTTCTTGGTAAAATCTTAACTTCAAGTCTAATTTATAAATAAAATCCCAACTAACTTAAAATCTAATTTATAAAATAAAATTAAAAAAAGTTACTATAAAATTTTCCGTAAATATTCTTCCATGAAATTTTACAGGAAGCTTCTTTTTCATTTTTTTTTTTACAAATTAGACTTTAAAAAAAATAAAAACCTACCAGGAAATTTTATTTCTTGGTAAAATCTTACCTAACTTCAAATCTAATTTATAAAATAAAATTAAAAAAAGGTTACTGTAAAATTTCTCGTAAACACTTTTTAATTTTTTTTTACAAATTAGACTTTGAAAAAAATAAAAAATCTACGAGGAAATTTTATTTCTTGGTAAAATCTTAACTAACTTAAAATCTAATTTATAACATAAAATTAAAAAAAGATTACTGTAAAATTTTTCATAAACATTCTTCCATGAAATTTTACATTCTTGTTAAAATCTTAACTAACTTCAAATCTAATTTATAAATTAAATTAAAAAAAAGTTACTGTAAAATTTTCCGTAAACATTCTTCCATGAAATTTTACAGTAAGCTTCTTTTTTATTTTTTTTACAAACTAGACTTTGAAAAAAATAAAAACCTACCAAAAATTTTATTTCTTGGTAAAATCTTAACTAACTTAAAATCTAATTTATAAAATAAAATTAAAAAAAGGTTACTGTAAAATTTCCCGTAAACATTCTTCCATAAAATTTTACAGTGAGCTTCTTTTTCATTTTTTTTAAACTTAAATTTCATTTTTTTAAACTTAAACAAATATCAATTCCAATAAATTTTTGTTTAATATTTTTAACCAATTATAATTCTAATTAAAGGTAAAAAAAATACTTAAATTAATTCAATAAGATTTTCCGATTTTAACAGCATTTTTTGTTGTTTCCTAATTTAACTTTTCTTTTAAATATCGTAAAAATTTTTAGTACTTTTTGTAAATATTCTAACAAGAAGTAGCAAGAAATTTTTTAATAAGGATTTTTTTTAAAATATTAATAGTAGAAAATGGAATTGACTCTATAAAAAAATATAGTGTAAAATTTCTTGGTACTACTAGTAAGAATAAAAGAACACATAATTGATGGTATTCAAGACTTTTTACTGTGTAAGACCCTTCATTAAAATTTTGAAAAAGGTGAAAAAGAGGTTAGAAAAGGAAGTTAAAAAAAAAAAAAAAAAAAAAAAAAAAAAAAAAAAAAAAAAAAAAAAAAGTTATTTTTGTTCCATCAAAAAGTTAAATTTAACAATTTTCTGAGGTTATTTAAGGGGGAGAGAGAAGTCTGAAAGAGTAAGCAAAGCGGGAGCTCTGACTACCAGCTTATCGAATCCCTCTTCATCAACGCCCTTATCATATTCTGGATTAAGGTTCGTTCTTCAAGTAACCCATTTCTTCAATTTCATTTTCTTTCTGGTTCACTTGCCTGAATTCTCTGTTTTGATTTTTGGAAAATATCGCAGAAAATTTAGCGAACTGAGATCTGTTGCCCCTTTTTCCCCTTTCTATTTTTACCCAAAATGCGTTCATTTCAAATTCTTCGATAAGATTGTGTCTATTCGATTCTCTTTCGACTTTTGTTTTTTTTACGTATTCAGCTATGGAATAACGGAACAGAGGATCGGTTTTTAGTTCTGCATATTGTGTAATTCTTCCTTATCTGAGTCCACTCTTACTCTATTTTCGTTCAATTTCTCGTTTTACTTGTTTTCTGATGGATATAGCAAATGGGTTGTGTTTGTTTGTTTACTCTGAGCGTTCTTTCTAGCTAACTTTTCAAATTTCATTTCGTTTCAAAAAGAGGGGAAAAAAAGAAGAGGAACAATAAAATGGCTGCTGGAGGGTCTGGTTCTGGGCAGCCACAATTCCTTGTGAGGGCTGGAGATGAGAGTTTTTCGCACGCGCCGTTGATCGAGAACCCGGAAACTGATCAGATTATCGTTCCTGATGTGAGCCTTTTAGCTTTGATGTTCTGATGATTAATACTTGAGAATTTTCAAATGATTGGATAATTAATCATTTAATTGTACTTTGAATGAGACGATGTTAAAGTTTAAGCAACTTGTAAGCTATTGAGTATTATTGGGTATGGACAAAACTGATTGAGAGCTACTGTTGCGTATTATGTGCAGAAGAAAAGCTGGAAGAACCTTTTTGCATACATGGGCCCGGGATTTCTTGTTTCTATTGCATATATTGATCCGGGGAATTGTAAGATTTCTAGTTTCTCTCTTTTGTACACTACTTTTTGATTTGTGGTTTGTCTCTTTATTCCATCAAGAATAGGATTCTGAAGGTTTTGTTTGGTTATTCTCAGTTGAAACTGATCTACAATCTGGAGCACAGTACAAGTATGGGGTACGGCAGTCTTTTCGATATAGTTACTTTACTTTTAACAATCAACAAACACATGACTTTGTGGTCAAAGGCTAAAGTTTGTTATGATCTTTCAATCTCTTATCCCCACACCCTTCTATGTGTATGGGTTAGTTTAATAAGTAATAAACTAAGTATGCTGCTATGAAGAGCTGACATGATCCATGCACCATAGGCCTCTTCGTTTATATCATTTCATTTCTGTCCAACTATAAAAAAATATCACACTATAGATTATAGAAACATATGTATGGTGCTGCCTCCAGCCTAATCTCATAAATCTACTCAAGACAAGTTTCTGAATTAGAAATTTTCTACAGGTTTTCAATTATGTAATGTACTGAACATTCTGAATAGACTCCAATTTTATTTATATTTATCTTTTCTTGTCGAAGCTAGTAAGTCCTGTCATGTCATTAGAATTGCACTTGCTTGTTATATTCCTAGTGGACCTGACAACTAACACTGCTTCTCTCCGTCAAGTTGCTTTGGATCATATTAGTGGCTTCCTTTGCTGCCCTCATCATTCAGTCCTTAGCAGCCAATCTAGGGGTTGTCACAGGTAAATGATTTCTGCATAACTTCTTTTTCTTATCAAAATTGTGATATTTTCATAGTTTCAAGAGTTGTTTGACATCTTTTTCTTGTTTTTTTGGTAAGTGTAGGAAAACATTTAGCAGAGCACTGTAAAGCTGAGTACCCCAAGGCGCAAAATTTCATCCTCTGGGTCCTTGCTGAAATTGCAATTGTTGCATGTGATATTCCCGAAGGTAAAGTGAAGTAATCCTATTCATTAGAAACCTAATCGTTGAGTGAAAATACTCTTGGTCATAGAAGAAATAAGCACAATTATTGCATGTTTAGTCTTTTGCATTTGGTGTACTCATGTTGAAATGATTTTTCTGAGATTTGTACTTTAGCAGTTTCCCAATCGAAAAGTTTGTGTGTATTGATTTATATTAGTTGCCAATGGGCCCAATATGAATGCGTTGTTAAAGCTAGTATTGTTACCATTAGTAGGTGGAGCTGGAGGATAAGGAAATATCATAACTACTCAGCATATACTGTGTAAAAGCTGATTAGATGTCCATTGACCAACTGTAGTGTTTGACATTTATATGATCACGTGTACAAGCCAGACCGAAAAGCATACTTCGAGTTAGGTTAAATTGCAAATTTAGGCCCCGAAGATGTTTAGGGACCAATTAGACAAAAAATTGAATATTTAGGAATCTATTATACTCAAAATTGACAGTTTAGAAATCTATTAGATACTTCTAAAAATTTAGGAACCAAATAAATACAAACTTCAAAGTTTAGGGACTAAACGTATAATTTAACATTTGAGTTAAAAATATATAAACACAGAATCATGGTAAAAAATTATCATTATTATTATTTTTCTTTGTAATAAATTAGTGTTCAGATTTTCTATGGGGTATTGTATTCTATATTTGCTATACTACATCCATTGGTATAGAACTCTTGTTCATTCTTGAAGTTATTCTTATATCTCCTCCTTTATGTTTCCAGTGATAGGAACCGCTTTTGCATTGAATATGCTCTTCAGCATTCCTGTTTGGTGTGGCGTTCTTCTGACAGGGCTTAGTACACTATTGCTTCTTGCACTGCAGCAATATGGGGTATTTTGAGATCTACTTTTTTTGGGATTTTACTTATCTTGCAGTAATAGAGTTTGCATCAATACTTATGTTGGGAAATATTTCTCCCGTTTGTGCTAGTATTGATTGTCATGGTGATAGCAAAACTTTAGAGCTGAACTTTAGCTTCTTTAAATGCTCACCATGACTGAGTTTCTATCCATAATGCAGATTAGAAAGCTTGAATTCTTGATTGCCTTTCTTGTGTTGACAATTGCGATTTGCTTCTTCCTGGAGCTGGGCTATGCAAAGCCTGATGTTGGGGAAATTTTTTATGGGCTATTTGTCCCTCAATTGAAAGGAAGTGGTGCGACTGGTCTTGCAATTTCACTTCTTGGTGCTATGGTTATGCCGTATGTCATTTACATTCTTTAATAACATTCATAACCTTCATTCCTTATACTTCTCAATATTCTAAGTCTAACTACCTGCTGCAGACACAATCTCTTTCTTCATTCAGCACTGGTGCTCTCTCGGAAAATACCCAGATCCCTTTCTGGCATCAAGGTGATGTTTCGTATTCATCAGTCTTGACCTTTGTTTTCCTTATTACTTAAAAACTTCCGGGGTGAGTTATAATCTATTTAATAATTTACCTAATATGCAAGTATCTTATAGGTTCACACAAGTATGCGTCAAAGCTTTGGTTGCTGCTATATTATTTAAATAGCAATTCTACATTCTATCGTACTAACGGTATGTATTTTCTTTACAGGAAGCTTGCAGATTTTATATGATAGAGAGTGGCTTTGCTCTTATGGTGGCCTTCCTCATTAATTTGTCAGTCATTTCTGTTAGTGGTGCAGTTTGCAATGCCCCAGATCTAAATAAGGAGGACCAAATGAGCTGCAATGACTTGGACTTGAATAAAGCTTCATTTTTATTGAGAGTATGTGTGATCTAGCAACTTTTGCCTGTATCCTTCTTGTTTATTACCTCATGGGATTTTGTCCTCACCAATGGTGCGCCAGTTTTATTCAGAAGTCTTCTATACTTTTTTCAGAATGTATTGGGTAAATGGAGTTCAAAACTTTTTGCCATTGCTTTGTTGGCATCTGGCCAGAGTTCTACCATAACAGGAACATATGCAGGACAGTATGTTATGCAGGTATTATGCTGATCCTTTTTCTATGTTAAAGCTCTGCTTCTTTTCAATTTCTGAATTCTGGCTCTCATCCATATATATTATTGGTGTTGAGTAAATTGGAAATAGCATGTTAGAGGTTTCAAAATTTTCTGAATGCTCATGGTCATAAACAGGGCCTACTTTTGGGTACTACATAATGCCCGATTTCAAGTAACTTTTTGATACTCGTGTTTCTTTGAATATTTTTTTTCCACTTTTTGACACATTCATGTTTGTATCGCCTCGCTTTTGTAGGGGTTTCTCGATTTGAAACTGACGCCATGGATCAGAAACTTTTTAACTCGAAGCTTAGCAATTGTTCCTAGTTTGATTGTTGCAATCATTGGTGGGTCTTCTGGAGCTGGGAAGCTGATCATTATTGCGTCGGTAAGAGATAATACTTCCCACGAATGTAATTGAGGTCTAACGTCCAGTCAGCTATGCATTGCCAATACCTCATGTCTTTGTTCTATGCATGTTATTAAACAAATTCAATTAGGGTAGAAGTTGATAGAAAATGGTAGTAAATTCACTTTGAAATGTGATTCGTCGTTTATTGAAGCGGTAAACCGATCAATAACCATAATCATTGAATTGGTTTTTTATTTCATATGCTTAGGATTTAACGCTGATCCACCATCTTTTTCACTGAGGGCCCAAGTTTCTTGTCATAGTTCAGTTGTAGTGTGCTGACCAAATACCTATTATGATTGAAGGCCAAAGCATTTTGACTCCCTGAAATCTTCTTTTTTGGCAGATGATTTTGTCATTTGAACTCCCTTTTGCTCTCGTTCCCCTTCTGAAGTTTACAAGCAGTAAGACCAAGATGGGACCACATGTCAACTCTACTGCGGTAATTTCTGACTGCAACTCTATGATACTCGACTTTTTTTTCTTTTGTTATCATTTGTTAGATGATCCCAAACAAAGCTTGAGCTAAACATGGTAAATTCTTAAAAGAAGGCTGTATGATAGCCATTTGGTTTTGATTTTGGCTTTTGAAAATTGTAGTTGTTTCTCACCATTTCTCTAATCATTTTTTCTAAGGAAACATTTGAGTTGTTAGCCATATTCCAAAAACAAAAACAAATCTTTTTGAGAACTACTTTTTTCTTTTTAGTTTACAATACTTGGCTTGGATTTGAAAATAGTTTTAAAAAGTAGATAACAAGACAAATAAAACCATGTGTAAAAGTAGTGTTTACAAGCTTAATCTTCAAAAATAAAAAACTAAAAACCAAATAGTCATAGAACATGACCCGGAAAATTTGAATTAAAAATTGTAACTCCTTATCACCCACTAACATCATGAAGAAAATAAAACTGTTATTTATTTGCTAAAGCGGTTCTTATCTTGAATGGCGCTCATTGTAGAGTTGAATTTGAAGCTGTCTGTAATTTTACCTCAATTGTTATACCAAATATGAATGGCTATTTAATCTTAAAATAAACTATCATAATATTTATATCATACTAGTCCTATTAACCAAGGAAAGGTTGGATTATTCTGGTTAAAATGCTTCTTCTTTTAGTTATTATCTTCAAGGATGAACTTCTGAATGTCATGAAAGGGGTCTCACACTCTCACACTCTTGACAACACCAAGCTGATAATCATAGTTTTCTGATCTTTGCTATATATTTTTGAAATGTAGATTACAGTATTGACATGGATTATTGGCTTCCTCATCATGGCTATAAATATATACTACCTCATGAGCCGTTTCATCCACATGCTCCTTCATAACGATCTTCAACTCGCAGCAGTCGTGTTCATAGGGATACTTGGATTTTCAGGCATGGCACTATATTTAGCTGGAATTGCTTATCTGGTTTTGAGAAAGACCAAGGAGGTCACTCATCTCTTAGCACTAACAACAGATGAAAGTCGAAGACTGAGCAACGAGCCGAGTATGACATCGGGATATAGTCTCCCGAGTGAAGATATAGTAAGTACGCAGTTGCCTCAAAGAATTAGAACTACCAATGATGTAAACTGACACAATATACAGTTAAAAACATGAACCCCATAGAAGGAAGGCAGATCCTTGGGTGCTGGTTTCATTTGTTTGGAAATAGAACAAACAGATGAAACTCAGAAGCACAGCAAAATGAAAAAAAAAAGAAAAAAGAAAAAAGAAAAAAGAAAAAAGAAGAAAGAGTTTAATCAGCTTAAGCCAACTCTACCCATATATCATCACCTACTTTCTGCCTACTGCTAAGCTAACTGCATTACTTTTGCAGTGTTCACTTGAGCTTTCAATTAGGGTTTTAATTAGTACAAAAATAATTAGATACTTACCTTTTTGCCCCTCTTTTTTGGCCATCTCTCCTCTTAGAAATGTCACTTTATTATTATTGTATTTGGGTTTTAACTTTTAATTAACCTAACAGTAACTCATAATGGATGGTTATTGTTTGTTAGATAAAAATATACTGAGTATGTTGTGACATTATAACATGTGTGTCATCAAATTTATTAGAAATATTCAGTCCTCGACGATGAAATAATGATAAGACGAATTTAAAATGGAGACAATATGGGCACAACTCAACCGATATAGATTTGAATTTTCTACCTTGCATATTGTTAGTATTTGAAAAAAAATTATTAAAATGGAGTGAAATAATTATGACACGTGTTTAGGAAAAAACGTTTTTTCTTTTAACATATGCCATATATCTTTAGGAATAATACGTAAAATTAATTGTATTAGCATTTTGAAATTTTCATTTTGATGAATGACATTTTGAGATGTAATGATTTTGTGTCAAAATTTTAGGTTTATGATTGATTTATGCATAGCTTAATTGTTATAGCTTGATTGTTAAGGTATTATGTAGCTTTTCTTAGTGGTCTTAGGTTTGAAGTTTCACTCCATTTTGTTTTTAATAATGTTATTCTCCATGAGAGAGGTATCAAAATCACTTAGGTAATGATTATAGCCTATAAGCTAGTGATCAATGATTATAAGCTTTTTAATGTGTAACAATTTAGTTCATAATGATTTAATCTCAATTACTTATCTAATAATTGTAGTTTAAACTTACCTAATGGTCTCAATTACATTTTATTTAGCGAATGATGGATATATTGTAGTTAATAAACACGACGTCTAGTGTCTAGTACTTTATTTACCCTACTAATTTGCTAATTTTACGAGCTACATACATCTAAAACACACACTTTACTACATAGTAACTTTTATAAGCACTCATATCACAAAAAGATGTTTTCTTCTGGCATTATGATAAAAGATGCATATGTATTCGGTCAAAAGTGGTTATAAATTGAAACAATTTGATAATTGTGAGTCTTCACCTTAAGTCATGAGAATACTGCAATGTGGAAGAATTTTTGGACTAATATTCTGACAAAAATCAAAGTATTAACGAAGTGAGCGATTTGTTATATAAGAGAAACAATTGAAAGTTCTTAGTGCTGTTTGTGAAAGTGTGGGGTTGAATATGAGATTCATGTTGTCCCAAATTGTAAAGGAAGTAAAAAGATTTGAAAATCTTGGCCCTTTATAAGTACCATCTCTATCTCTATAATATTCATTATTATGATATTTCTCATCATTTTGTAGAGCTTAATTTTTTTTTTGAATTCCTTTATACAAATATTAACTTATTATACTCAAATCTTGGTTTTAATAATCCATTCTATTTTACAATCCAAAGACAAAAATCCTTTACAAATCCAAGCTTCCTAACCTCTAAACTTGTTGGTTAATTAAGGAAGGCACCATGGTTTGCTTTCTATAATGGAAACACACATAGACTGCCACTATTGCTATAGACCCACCCACAAAGGGTCAAACTCTTATAATAATATTTGTGATAATCTTAAAATGTTTCATTACTAAGGTCCGTTAGGTAACTATTTGGTTTTTAAAAATTAAACTTTGACACTACTTCTATCTCCAAATTTCATTCTTTTACTAATGGTTTAAAAAACCAAACCAAATTTTGTAAATTAAAAAAAAAATAGTTTTTAAAATTTATTTTTGTTTTTAGAATTTGGCTATAAATTCAATCATTGTACTTAAAGAAATATGCAAGTCATTGTAAGAAATGGAGAGGAAATAAACTTAATTTTTTTTTTTTAAAAAAAAAAAAACGAAATGATTATCAAACAATACCTAAAATATTTGAATATATTCTTAATAATAAAATATGCATTAAGATCGGACCAATTTCCCATTATGGGTCAAGAAAAACCTTTAAAGGGACTTTAATTTGAAGCATCTAGGAAGCTATATATAAAAATATTTTATTCATTCTATGAAACTTATCATAGTGTTACAAATCTACTACCATTATTTATTATAGATCATGGGATTAAGTGTTGTGGATATGTAACAAACATCCTTAACAAAAGTTGGATGTTAAAACAACTTTATCCACAATTAAGTTCGGTGAGAGGAAGGCAATAAATAATAAGATAACTATGTAGTTTTTTATTTTTAGTTTTTGAAAATTATACTTCTTATTCCACATTTTTTTTCATCATGCATCTAAAGTTTATATTTAATTTTTAAAAAATAATTTAATAGTTCCATTTTAATTAATTGTAGACATAGTTAAAAAAAATATTAAATACCTCAATTAACCTCGAAGGTTTTTTTTTTTTTTTGAAGAATTAACCTAGAAGCTGAGTTTAATGAAGTTAATGGTGATTATTTGGATTGTGTAGATTCTTCTAATTTTAAGACATACAATAAATATTGAAAATCAAATTGGAATACTATATAATCCAATTTAACAATAAATACAAATTAAGATAATAATTTATATAGAAATTAAATTAAGGAAAATTATTGTAAACAGAAAAAATATCGCTGATAGACAGTAAAAAATTTATATATTTGTAAATAATTTGACTCATTTTTCTATATTTAAAAATAACCCTTAAACTAAACCAATTATTTTGAGAAAAATTTTTAAAAATAGAAAAATAAGGGAAATTATCAACACAAAATAGCAAAATTTTTAGATAGTTGTGATAGACGCTAATAGAAGTCTATCAATGTCTATTAATGATAGAAATGATAGAAGTCTATCACTGATAGATGCTGATAAAAGTCTATCAATATCCATCAGTGTTTTTTTTGTTATTTTCTATAAATAGTTTGACATTTTTTCTACCAGCCATAGAATTTCAACGTTTAAGCTACTATTAATTCATTGATTGGTATATATCACACAAAACTTTCATGTTTAGTTATTTGTTTATTTTTTAGTACGAGGGTTTGGTAGGAACTCAAATCACAGACCATTTATTCGCTAACATATTTTTATATCAGTTGATGTATGTTCATTTTGGTAAAATCTCATATTTTAAAAAAACAGAATATAAAAATGAAATGAATGAAGATATAGTACATTAACAACACAATTAAACCAAAGTTGGAGGCAAACTGTAAAGGTAGGCACTTACAAGATTTACTTCAAGAGATATTCATTTGAAGGAAAAAAAAAAAAAAAAAAAACCCCAACTTTTTATAGTGGAGAATAGGCGTATAAAGTTTATCAACCCACTATAGATTTAAGCAATGGTTGAATATTAAATAAACAACCAATAAAATTGGAATTTGGAACTTGCATCATAAGACACTTTCTTCCAAAGAAGCTACCTCTCATCTTCTTCTCTCCTTCATTCAATCTGCCAAACTTGTATTGTTTTGTTCTCATAATGAATGGCCATAATTTGAGATTCAAAATAGAATATAGTAAAAGTGTTTTTCTTTTCATTTAAGTGGTTTGAGCTAAAGTGACTTCCATTCCATCTTTTTTTAAGCCATCTTAATCCATTTTCTTTATTATTTTTATTTTTTATCTTTTTGAAATATATTTATATTTACCCACTTTACCATTTCGTTTTTAGTTTTTAAAATTGAGTTGCAAGAATTGTACTCTCATTGGTGTATCAACATATATATGAGTAGAATATATGATATACTTTATATTTTGGTATATCAATAAAATGATATATTTTATATTTAGTATATCAGAGATAAAATTTAGGAAAATTACTATAAACAAAAAAAATATCAAACAATTTACAAATATAGAAAAATTTCACTGTCTATCAGTGATAGACCGCGATACAATTCTATCGCTTTCTATCGCTCAACCAAATAAATTCTATCGCCTGCGCGATAGAAAGTGATAGAATTCTATCGCGATCTATCAGTGATAGACTGTAAAATTTTTCTATATTTGTAAATAATTTGGCTCATTTTTCTATATTTGAAAAGAGTCCTAAAATTTATATACCATATTTACTAAATTTATCATTAAGAAGTGCTCATTTATTTGTTTTTATTCGTGGATTTAAAGTGAATTTTAATTTTATTCATTTGTTTCAAACCATTGCTTTTTTAGTACATTATCATCAACTTATAATAATAGTTTAATTTGTTCTGTTGGTAACAATTTTTAATAAATGCTGATAAATTATTGATACACCAACATTATACTTGAAATTGAATTTTAAACATCAGAACTATACAGATAGTCTTGAATAAATGTAATTTTAAAAAGTATTGATATATTAATGATACACCATTATTATACTTGCAATTATATTAGAATGAATGTTGGTATACTACTGATACCCTAACTGTATACTTGAAATTAGATTTTAATGAATATTGATACTCTATTGATACACTAATGTTATACTTTAAATGAATTTTGAATGAGCGCTAACAAATTAATGATCATTAATAATACTTTAAAATTTCATTTTTAACCAGTACATGGGTCATTTTAAGGAAAATTTAAGTTTCTCCAAGAAATATTTTAACGATGACCCATAATCAGTTTTTTTTCGAGGTTTAAGGTAGTCCTTGAACAATTTTTTGATCTTGTTTTTTTTGTGTGATACACCTTTTTAATTCAAGAATTATGTGTTCAAAAATTTGGGTACGTTCATATCGCTGGACAAATGCCTGACACATGTACATGAAATTTAAATCACAAAAGAGGCTCCTTAGGGGAAGCCAAAGGTACGACCCAAAAAAGACGAAAAAATGACCAAATTTTGGCCAATGTGAAGAACTTGTGAAATTTCATTTTTAACCAGTACATGAGTTCATTTTAAGGAAAATTAAAGTTTCTCCAAGAAAAACTGAAAATAATGATCCAGACTCAGTTTTTTTCTGAGGTTGAAGCTAGTTCAACGGTTTCTTTGATTTTTTTTTTTTTGTGTGATACATCTTTTTAATTCAGGAATTTTGGGTCCATAAATTTGGGTTCATATCCGTGGACGAGTCCCTGACATATCTACATGAAATTTAAATCGCGAAGGGGGCTCCTTAAGGAAGGCAAATGGTATGATTCAAAACAGACGAAAAATAGTCAATACTAACACAAATTTCGGCTGGTGTGAAAAACTTGTGAAATTTCATTTTTGACCAGTACATGAGTGCAGTTCATTTTAAGGAAAATCGAAGTTTCCCCCAAGAAAAATTGAAAAATGAGGATCCATACTCTTTTTTTTTTTTTTTTTTAGGTTTAAGCTAGTCGTTCAACGATTTTTTGAATCTTTTTTTGTGTGATACATCTTTTTAATTCAGGAATTCTGGGTTAAAAATTTGAGTTCATATCTCTGGACAAATTCCTGACACATGTACATGAAAAACTTTCATAAATAAATTAAATCAATTTAAACCCTGAAACTTAAAACATTATGAAGCTATTTAAATTGATATACTTATGAAAGTTTAGGGTTTAAATCGTTACAATTATTAGTTTGAGGTTTGAATTGATACACTTATGAAAGTTCATGGTTTAAATTGATACAACACTCAAAGTTGAAGGGTATAAGTTGATATTTGCCCTAACTTTATTTGATAGGATGAGAGCGAATTCGACACTATTTTTTCGGTCCTGTCAGAAGGGTGGGTGTGAAATGATTGTTTGGTTCAAGTTTTGCTACTAGAATTGTTTCTAGGATTCGTTTAAGTTGTTATGAAATTATGTTTGTTAGTTAAGTACTTTTAGTATCATTCTTTTTATTCATGAAAGTTAGAATGGGAGGGGGTGGGGGGTTTAGAAAATTATTATGTTTTAGGTAACCTAAGTGTTATGTTTAATTGATGAGTGTTTATGTTTATGAAGTTTGGACAAGTCCAATATTGTGGTTAAGATTTATTTATGAAAAGGTGGGTGTGGAATATGATTGTAATTTTGTTCAAGTTTTGTTACTAGAATTGTTTGTAGGATTCATTTAAGTTGTTATGAATTTATATTTGTTAGTTAATTAATTTTTGTATATTCTTTTTATTCATGAAATTTAAAATGGGGTACGCTTTAGGTAATTTGTTAAAATTTTTCGGCCACATGCATTATTCATTGAGGCATCACTTGAATTTTTATGCACCGGAAAAGACATTATCTTAAAAGTCAAATTTCAATTATAAAAATAGATGGAAATTTCTTTGGTGGGTGGATGGGGTGTGATATGGATTTTCGTTTACAAGTCAAAAATGGCGCAACGCATTTCAATTAAATTGTATTTTCTTTATTTGGTCAAAATAATACAACCACGAACCAACAATATTATACTAAATTTTCATGGATACTAGGGTTATTATTTTTTAATTTCAATTTTCTTTATTTTCTCCAAGGAAGATTTAATTAACTATATCTATATCTATGTTTGCTAATCAAACTTAGAAAATCTTAATTTTAATTAATGAGTGATAGAATGATGGAAATTAATGTCATATGTTTGCTGTATTTACAAAATTATAAGCCATTACTTCACTTTATTTGCAAATACAAGACATTTTATTTTATGGGACTAAGGTCGGACTCATGTTATTCAATTACATATAATTAAGGGGTAGTTGCAAATATAGTAATTAGACCCAAAGTATTAACAAATATAGCATAATGCAAAAGTATTTGCAAATATAGTAAAATTTAGATAAGCTCTCAGAGTCTATCAGTGATAGACCATATTGCTAATAGTAGTCTATCAGCGATAGAGGTCTATCACTGATAGATTTTGCTATATTTATAATTTTTTTAAAAATATTGGTATACACTTAATTATTAACCCTAAAGGGGTGTCTAGTGTGCAGAGTTGGGTTGAGCTGAGTTGGTAATAATTGTCTGTGTTTGGGATGTAAAGTTGACCTAAATTAGTAATAATTGTTTGTGTTTAGTGTGCAGAGTTGAGTTGATTTATGAGTATTGGTCAGTTTTTTGTAACCTAAAACAATATGCATTTCTTTTAATTTTTTTGTTTTTATTTAAGTTTTTTATTTCACCATTCAAATACACACATTCTTTTCCAAATTGTTAAGACTAATTTTAGATGTGAATACAATAAAGTACAAATATATTTTATAATTTTGTACACGTAGCTATTGCACTTGATGTAAGCAAAATACTATTATTTATATAATCAACGACCTTACAACATAGTTTTAATGTTCATGAAACGTATTAGTTGAACATCCAAAAAAAAAAAAATAAATAAAATAAAATAAAGTTGCCATTAATAGTCTATTTATATGTTAATATATATATATATTGCTAATAATTGGCTGATTTCATGAATAAAAAAAATGTTGATTAAAGGTTGTGAGTCATGTTTTCTTTTCTTTGTAGTAATAAGTTTGAGAGGGAGAGAGAAAGTCCAAAAGTAATTCATACTTCGATTATCGAAGGAAATTATCATATATAAATTAATAAGGGAAAACAAGAGTTTGAATGCAATTAAATATTTAAAAAAAATAACAAATCAAACACTAGGATACAAATTTTTCTATTCCAAATTCTCAACACTAAAAAGTTTCAACTTTTGGATATTTAGTTTATTGGGAAATATCAATGTTGAAGTTGGGAGGGAAGAGGAAGATGGCCTTTGTCTTGTAGGCTCTTCACAGTTTCATATATGCATTGTTTGATTGGTGTGAACTCCATTCCTAATGACTTTAGCTTCCCAACTGTGTATTTGTAAGGTTTCTTTCTCGGATTTACCTCATCAGAACACCTATAACAATTTCATCAAATAAAACCCATTATTCTCTATAATTGGAATAATACTCGATTTTTTTCTTAATTTTAAGTGTAGGAAGAGATAGGATGAAACTTACTTGCTAGGAAGAGGATATTGTGGGAAGAAGTTTTTAAGGATATCAACCAATTCTCCACGATGAAGCATACTCTCAACACAAATGTATCTGCCTGAAGCTGAAGGAGTTTCATAAACTAAAACATGGGCTTTTGCAACATCCTTAACATCAACATAACCTTGAACTGCATTTACATATGTCTTAACTGAACCTGTCAAATATTTCATTATATGAACCACACTTGCATTCACACCTTCTTGCAACAAAGGTCCCAATACCAACATTGGATTCACAACTACAAGATCCACTTCTCTTTCTTTTGCCACTTCCCATGCTGCTTGTTCTGCCACAGTCTTTGCATAGCAATACCAATTCTGTACATAAATTTAATTTCCACACTTCAATATTCATCATATATTTTCTTCTAAAGGTAATTGCAATAGGTAGCACTTTTAGAGCTAATAATTAAGTGTATAACAACATTTTAAAAGAATTACAAATATAGTAAAATCTATCAATGATAGACTTTATCGTTGTAGACTCTTATCAGTGATATAATTTATCCCTGGCAGACTCCGAGAGTTGAATCTAAATTTTATTATATCTTCTAATACTTTTGGCCTACTTGCGTTTTTTTAGAAGTAGCTAGTTTCTTTTGTAAGTTAATTATAGGGTTGTTATAAGTCAATTACCTTGGTGTTCTTGCAAAACTCAAGGTCACTCCAACAAGACTCGTCCACCACCGCGTCTGGGCTTCGGTTAGGGTTCATATAGATGGTGCCGATCGATGACGTAAATACCACTCGTCGAACGTTCGCTTCTGCGGCAGCAGTCATGACGTTCTTTGTTCCGATTATGGCTTGTTCTACCTTTTCCTGTAAATTGTAGTGAGTTAATATTATTGTTATTTGCATATAAAATAAAATATAAAGTAATTTATTGTAACTCATCAGCTTAATATTAAACCAAAAAAAGGAGAGAAAAGGATGAAGTGAAGTTCTTACGGGATCATCGGTCACCGGAGACGCAGTGTGGAAAACACCATGACAACCCATAATGGCAGCTTTGAGGCTGTCAAAATCAAGAAGATCAGCACTAAACAAAGACAACCTCTCTTTAGCTCCTTCTAAGTTCTTCAAATGAGCATTCTTTTGATCATCTGGGTTTCTAACAGTTCCTCTAACAGTGTAGCCCTTCTCAAGAAGAAGCTTTACAAGCCATGAAGCAATGAAGCCTCCGGCACCAGTGACACACACAATTTCGCCGGAAACTGCATCGGTATCGATCGGCATAATGGTGGATTAGGAAAAAGGATTTTTTTTTTTTTTTGTTTGGGGGTTATTTGGAAGTTAAAGAGAATTGAGAGAAAGATGAAAGAAAAAGATGTAGATTTAGATGGATGGACACAAAAAGGAGTGGAAGTTTATGTGGTTTTAAAGGAGAGGAGTTCACCTACCTTAAATTAAAAAAATCAGCACATGTTAATGTTTATTTAAAAGAGCTATATAATTTGGGCTCCTATTATTGACTATTATTATTTGGTTGGGTCAAAGTGAGACCTCAACAACCACCATGCTTCACCAAATTTGCTTGATTTTCTTTTTCTTAACCTCACCAAACTTCCACGAATGTCCTCTTTCTGTCAAAGTAGTTTTTGTATAATTATATCCATCGGAAAACATTACTGAGTGTGGCTGCTACACCGCAGCCTCGTCTCCTAATTACTGGAGTTACCTCTAATAATCAATAATACAAATTCAAAATAGTTTTTTTTTTCTATCATGTAGATTGATGCTCAATTTTGGACTGGAGAAATACATCTGATCTTCACGTAGCACCAACAGTGAATTTATTTGAAGAGGAGGAGAACATGACCTGCAAAAAAGAAAACCTGCACACCGGGGTGTGTGGCAGATGCACATTCATTTTGATGCTTTTAAGTTAGTAACCCATCAAAGAAAAAAAGTATAAAGCTTAAGAGTTATTTGATAACAATTTTGTTTTTGTTATTGGAATTATCTCTGATAATAAATTTTAACGTGTTTTTAGGATTATTGAGAAATTTTGATAATAGAAAAAGACGTTTTTTTAAAACGATGGTTGATTTTATTCCACAAATGTGCTCTTGCTCTAGTGGTAGTGGTTGCAGGCCATGGGTTTGACCTCGCTGTATGTAAAAAAAAATTTCGGTACATTGTGGTTTAGTGGTTAGTTCAATTGCCTACCATGTTTAAAGTTTAGGTTGAAATCCTATATAATGCAAAAAAAAAAAAAAAAAAAAAAAAAAAAAAAAAACCTTTTTGACACTTTTTATGTGAAATTGAATGGAAAGTAATATTTAAAATATTTTCTTGTTATACAATTTATTTCCACATTAATTCTCACTTTTTTTTTAATTTGAACCGTAATATTTTAAAGATTTTTTTTCCTCAAAATTCAAAGTTAGAATGCTTGAAAAATATAATTATTATTATTTTTTGTGAAGAATACAATCTTAACGGAAGAATATGTATTTTCTATAAAAAAAATGTGATTATTTGAATTACTCTTTATAAATTTTAAATATGTGATTTTCTTATCAATTTAAAAACAAACAATAACATTAGTTTAAAGAGAAAATATCAGTGCCTCAGGGTTTGGGCCGATCACCCCAGCTGGCAAATATATACTAATTGGAAAATAAAGGAGCTGAGGCTGAAAATATGTGTACTTATTAATAGCCCCATTCAACCATCCTAAAAGGGGAGACAAAGTAATCGAAATGTTGTAAGATTGGTACCACAATAATGCAGTGATCTCTTGAAATCTATTGATCACAAAACTTAGAAGTCAATCATGATAGGGTTGGTCACCCTACAAGTTATTGATGCAAATGGTGGAAAGGTCACCCAAACTCGAAATTGAATGAACCGAAGCTGAAGATGAAGTCTCTTTGAGGAACTCCTGTGCTCCCAATGCCTCTTCAATAGAGTAGACAAAAAATGACTTCTACCTAATCAATCCTTGTGATATTCTGGCTATGGCACATGAAGGCACATTCAAAGAAAAGTTGTCTCAATTATTAACCACCAAGTTTGAAAATCTGAAAATGTTTGAAAAAGAAACTATTGTAGAGTTTAATGTACGTCATTCTTGACCTTGCAAATGAATCTTTTGCCCTGGGAGAGAAGATTTGAAGAGAAACTTGTTAGAAAAGTGCTCAAATCACTTCCTAAGAGGTTGTTTGGTGCGCTGAGTTGAGTTGATCATATGTATGGAGTTCATATGTCTGTGGAGTTTATATGTCTGTGGAGTTCATATGTCTATGTTTTGGGTATTTGAGGTGCTGATTTCATATGTCAGAGGTATCTGGTGCAATTTTTTTTACATAAATAATATATTTTTATGATGATTATTTTTGTTTGAAAACTTTTTTATCCAATAATTCTACATATATATATTTTTAATAAACTATAGATTGCACTTTGTTTTATTGTTTTTTTTAAGTACACATGTATTGTTGGAAGTTTTGAAAAATGAGATTTAGGGTTTACTTTTGGATCATGCATTTCAATTTTGATATGAAAGTGACAACTATAAAAGAGGCTCAAGACATTTCAACCATGAGAGTTGATTTGTTTGGGTCGCTTCAGACTTTCATATTGACATTTGAAGATAAATATGAGAAGAAGAGGAAAGGAGATAGCTTTGCAATCCACAGTTGATGCTCTGTCGGAAAGGAAGAATGATGACTCTAAAGACTCACTGGCTAAGTCTATTTCATTACTATCTAAACAGTTTACCAAGGTCTTGAAATGCCTTGGAAAAACTGGAAATCATGTCCCTCGAAGTGCTAGGACTAGTGGAAATTAAATGTTGGCACTAAACACTATAGAGCACAGAATCTGAAGAAAGAGGCAGAGAACCTCTGAAGACGACCTTTCTTCAAGCGTCAAAGTAAAACTTACATACTAACTCTGTCTAATGAAGAGTCAGTTGATGAGAGTGATTCTGAAGAAGATGTTCGTGCTCTTGTTAGTTGCATTTCTTCTAACACCTCCGATGACAAAATTCTTGTAGAAGATCTGGGAGCCTTCAACTTTGTAATGACTTTTGACCACTCATAATTGTTAATTATTTATTTTAATAGTGATTAATAAAATGTAAGACATCTCCAAATCAAAACAATTTTTTTAAAGAAATTTCCTTGAAACAACACTATAAAACAAGATTTTATTCTTTGTACAGATGTTGTGCAGTGCTAATACCTTCTTCGTACACAAAAGACTCTTGAATTCTTTAGGGTGTTTGGCCCATGAATTTAGAATTATGGGAGTTTGGCTTTTGAAGCCAAGCCTATGTGTTGGGTCCTTGAAATAAAATACCCGAGATTAAGCAACCAAACCCATAGGTTTGGAATAAGTTTTTTTAACGAATGTCATGAGTTTGAGAATAATTCTCTTTCATCTCCTACCTCTTATAAATGGTCATCAGTGACCGTCGACAACAACTGTCGGCCCAACTATCACGATTGATCATCATAGACTGTCAACAACCAAACGTTTTGACCATCAATAATCGACCATTGTGATCGTAAACAACATATCGTCGTGATGGTCCACAAACCACCGTCGTGACTATCAGTTGCCAACCTTCAAGATCGTTAATGATTGACCGCGGTGATTATTGTGATGGCGACCGACCTTCGTGATCTTTGGTGACCGATCGTCATGACCGTCGATGATCGAACGTCATGATCATTGACCATCAACCTTCATGATCATTAGCAGTTTACCGCAGTGATCATTGTCGATCGATGCATGGTTGTTCGTGATAGTTGACAATTTTCGCCGGAGGCCTTCTGTGACCACTAATCGTTGATAACTTTTTTTTCCTTATACATTTTTTCCCGCCATTTCCTTTTCTTCCTCCCTCTTCCCTTGGATTTCTTATTCTTTTCTTATTCTTTATTTTCGCGGTGAAGCACGGTGTTGATTGTGCTAGTCATGGATCGTCAAATATTCTTTGTCGCCCACTGCCCACTGCTAGTCACCAGCATTTGTTTTTTTGTTTTTTCCCTCTTTTTTCTTCTTCTCTCTTCCCTTATTAGTCATTCATACATACACATAGACACAAAAAAGAAATTAATTCTTTCATCTAGGAGCTCTAACAACTGAAGTGTTGCATCAATCATGTTGCTCATGGATCGTCAGATTCTCTTCATTGACCATTGTCTGCCTACCATCAGTGGTCACCCACTGGCAGTCAACGACGATTGTTTTCTTTTTTCTTTTCTCCCTCTTTTCCCTTTGATTTCACATTCCCTTCTCCTTCTTTTTCATTTTCACATGCACAAAAAAAAAAAAAAATTAGAATCAACCTTAAAATATTAATATTTAAGGCTATCAGTGGCTATCAATGATATACTTTTATAAAAAGTTATCAACTTTGAAAGAAAACCACATCAACTTTGAAAGATTAAGCTATACTAGTGATGGAAAACTATTAGTGGCTATAACTGATAGACTTTCATAAATGACTATCAACTTTGAAAGATTAGCACAATAGCTATCGTTGATAACCTTTTATCATGGCTATTATTGATGTTTCTATCGGTGGTTATTAACTTTGAAAGATTAATACACTTAAAGCTATTAGTGATAGAAAGCTACTAATGACTATCACTAATAGACTTCTATAAGTGACTATTAGTTTTGAAACATTAACACTTAAAAGCTATTACTTGCAATCAACGATGGACTTCTAATAGTGGCTATGAGTTTTAATTAGCTATCAATGATTATTAGCTAAATTGTTGAGGTTCAAACAACGTTTTTCACTTCTGCTTCATCTCGCATTGGTTTCTCTATTTATGATGATGATTGATTATGAATAGTTGATTATTAATAGTTATTAGTGACTTTCTATCAATGACTATCAACTTTGAAGATAAATTATCAACTTTCAAATATTAACATTTAAAGCTATAAGTGATAGAAATCTATAAGTGACTATCACTGATATCTACCTAAATCATATCACCGATATCACTAATATCATCAACAAAAAATTCAAAAAGCTCCATTTTTTTTTGCACAAAAAATGCATGATTTTGGATTTAGTGACTGTTTTTCTCTCTCTTCCTTATATTTACTATTGTCCATGAGTCAAGAAAATTCTAATTTCTTGTAGTGAACAAACATTATATAACAAAAAGAGATATAGAAGAGAAATGGAAGCTCTACCAAAGAAACTTCCATTTTTGCACTTAAAAACCAAATTCCCAGAATCCTAGCAACTACATTCAAACGACGCTGTCACGGGCTATTTCAGTTGACCAAGTCAAATTTTGATTTCAGTCGAAAACATCCAAATAAACATCCACTGTTTCATTGAACACGAAAAAGTCAAAGTCATTCACCAGAAAATCTCTGTTCGTTGTCCAGATTACTCTTGAATTGAAAATGTGTGTGATTCGAAGTGAGAATGTGTTGTCAGTGGCACCAGCGTAGAAGTCGAGAGCGAAAATGGAGCTTTTATATAAGAGGAAAACTCCATTTGTATGGTTGAATTGTGATGCAAAAGCTCTGAAGTCTGGATAGATCTGGTCCATCTTTTGGGGTTTGACAATTTCAATGTCTGTGTGAATGAGGAGGAAGAAGAAGAAATTTGTAATTTTGAAAAAATTCATTAAGAATTAGCTTCAAATTTCATGATTCAAGTGGGAAAAGTTGAAGATGAAGAGAAGAAAAAGAGAATGGTGTGATATATTATGAGCGAATAAAATGAAATCAAAGACCGCCACAACCGAAAAAAAAAGGAAAAAAAAGGACGAAGAAGAAGGAAATACGTGCGCTTTAACGAACCGACAAGAGCAAACTTGGAAATTTAATAAAAATTCAAAAATTGACTAGTCAACATTTATCATATTTATCAATATTTTAAAGATGTGTTATTCTTTTAGATTTCTTCTTTGATTTTGCTATCTACTACAATTTTAGTTTTAATTTACCATTCTAGGAGCTTTGTGGACTTTCCGTTTTAGTATTTGGGCTGGGCTTTTTTTTTTTTTTTTTTTTCTTTCATTTTTGCAAACTTAAAAATTGAAGCTACGAACCCAATTTTTGTAACATGGTTTGCTATTGGTGCAACCGGCCTTAAATTAATAATTATAACAAAGTGCTTATCGAAAATAATGATAAGCACCACGCATCAAACAATGAAATTTATCACTTAACTTCCTCTCTCATTCTTAAGAACTCAAGCACTCTGAATTTGACTGGCCAAAAATTAATATATGTGTAGGTATAAATACTTTAATCATTTGATATTGCTTTTTCAATACACATGGATTACTATTATTGGATTGCACGCACAACATTTATTTTATATTATCTACGCTGAGAAATTCCTTAATATTTTCACCGTTTTTTGTCATGATTTTTCGACACCCTCTTTGTTTTCCTCAATTACAAAACAAAAAGATTCAATACTTTGAATACAATAACACTTTTAAATTACAATCATTAATCAAACTTTGGAATATAATCTGTTTCTCTTAATTTTTTTCATACCCAAAGAATTTGCTGAACACAAAAAAAAAAAAAAAAAAAAAAAACATGTTTTGAATTATAAACGAATGTGAAGCCATGGGAATAAAGATCAATGTTGAAGTTGAGAAGGAAGTGGAAGATGACCCTTTTCTTGTAGGCTCTTCACAGTTTCATATAAGCATTGTTTGATTGGTGTGAACTCCATTCCTAATGACTTTAGCTTCCCAACTGTGTATTTGTAAGGTTTCTTTCTCGGATTTACCTCATCAGAACACCTATAACAATTTCATCAAATAAAACCCATTATTCTCTATAATTGGAATAATACTCGATTTTTTTCTTAATTTTAAGTGTAGGAAGAGATAGGATGAAACTTACTTGCTAGGAAGAGGATATTGTGGGAAGAAGTTTTTAAGGATATCAACCAATTCTCCACGATGAAGCATACTCTCAACACAAATGTATCTGCCTGAAGCTGAAGGAGTTTCATAAACTAAAACATGGGCTTTTGCAACATCCTTAACATCAACATAACCTTGAACTGCATTTACATATGTCTTAGCTGAACCTGTCAAATATTTCATTATATGAACCACACTTGCATTCACACCTTCTTGCAACAAAGGTCCCAATACCAACATTGGATTCACAACTACAAGATCCACTTCTCTTTCTTTTGCCACTTCCCATGCTGCTTGTTCTGCCACTGTCTTTGCATAGCAATACCAATTCTGTGCATATCATTTAATTTCCACATTTCAATATTCATCATATATTTTTTTAAAGGTAATTGCAACAAATAGCACTTTTAGAGTTAATAATGAAGTGTATAGCAACATTTTAAAAGAATTACAAATATAGCAAAATCTATCAGTGATATAATCTATCACTAGCAAATTCAGAGAGTTGAATTTAAATTTTTCTATATTTGCTAATATACCACTTTTCTAAAGTAGCTAGTTTCTTTTGTAAGTTAATTATAGGATTATTATAAGTCAATTACCTTAGTGTTCTTGCAAAATTCAAGGTCACTCCAACATGACTCATCCACCACCATGTCCGGGCTTCGGTTAGGGTTCATATAGACGGTGCCGATCGACGACGTGAACACCACTCGTCGGACGTTTGCTTCAGCGGCTGTGGTCATGACGTTCTTTGTTCCGAGAATGGCCTGTTCCACCTTTTCCTGTAAATTTTAGTGAGTTAATATTATTGTTATTTGCCTTATATAAAATCAAATATAAAGTAATTTACCGTAACTCATCTATCAGCTTAATATTCAACTTGAAAAAAAAAAGAGAAAATGATGAAGTGAAGTTGTTTCGGGATCATCCGTCACCGGAGACGCAGTGTGGAAGACACCATGGCAACCCATAATGGCAGCTTTGAGGCTGTCAAAATCAAGAAGATCAGCACTAAACAAAGAAAGTCTCTCTTTAGCTCCTTCTAAGTTCTTCAAATGAGCATTCTTTTGGTCATCTGGGTTTCTTACAGTTCCTCTAACAGTGTAGCCCTTCTCAAGAAGAAGCTTTACAAGCCATGAAGCGATGAAGCCACCGGCGCCAGTGACACACACAATTTGGCCGGAAACTGCAGAGGTATCGATGGGCATGGTGGTGGATATTTGAAAAATGAAAAAGGGTTTGTTTTGTTTTGGGTTTTGAAAAAGAATGAGAGAAAGTTGAAAGAATGGATGCAGAAAAACGAGTGGAAGGTTTGATTGGTTTTAAAGGAGATGAATTGATTAAAGAATTAGCACATTTGTGTTGATATCTATTAATATTGAAAACGGTTAGTTTTGGTTGCTATTGAATATTTTGGTCAAATTGAGACCACTAAAAACCTACAGCCGCCTTTGTCGAAGATGCTTTAATTCTCTCTCCCAAGTTTCAAGCTCACCAAACTTCCACGAATGTTCTCTCTCTCAAAGTTTACTTTGTAATATAAAAATTACTTTTTTTAGTCTACTTATTCTGAGAAGGACAATGATTATCTGGTTGCATCTAATTTCATTTTATGGAAATTTTTTTTTTTTCATACTCTCTTCATTATTGTGTGCCACGTCAGCCTACATTTAAGAATAAGGCGGGATCCATTGATATTAATGTGGGATCCACAAGTATTTATGGAAACATATTTATACTGTGAACACAAGGAGTATGATACTTAGTACTAGAAAAATTTTCCTCCTAATGCATAGTAAAACAAAATAAACAATTCAATTTTTTTAAAAGTATTTTTGCCACAGGGTAATATTTTATTGGTTGTATGGGTTGCAAAAAATAGGTGCGGATAATATCCATTTTTTTCTTTTGAAAAATAAGTACCTTTAGTACTCGAGTTTTTAAAATGTAGCTTTTCAGTCTTCAAATATTTTAAAAATAGTGTCTAGAAGGTAGTTCTCCACAATTTTTGTCCGTAAAGAAGAATAGAAAAAAGAAAAAAGGGAAGAGAGATGAAATAATTTCTTAACTTTTTTAAATTTAAAATGTCATATCATTATTTAAAATAATAAAATAAAATTACTTCGAAGTCTTCTTAAAAGTTTGGGATAAAAAACCTACATTTTAAAAATTTATATACCAAATTAACATATCCGTAGAAAGGGCGTTATCAAATATAGAAAAATGAGACAAAATATTTACAAATATAGAAAATTTCACTATCTATCAGCAATAAACCACGATAGACTTCTATCAATGAGCGATATAACTATCACCCAATGATAGAAGTCTATCGTGGTCTGTCCCTGATAGACAATGAAATTTTTAAATATTTGTAAATATTTTGATATATTTTTCATTTATAATAATTTTCCTCCGTCGAAACTCAGTAATTTTTCCAAAATCTTGAGTCCAAGTAGTAGGGTATGGTAGGAATGTCATCCACTTCTATATGATAATTGACTTTTATGTTATGTACTTAGCTACTTTCATAATCGAATTTATATTCTTATATCTATTTAAAAAAATTTGAATGCCCGTTGGTTTAATCGATTATTTATGAATTATTATTATTGTTATTTGTTTCCTTGGGCACAAATTAAATTAGTATATATAGAGACAAAAACTAAGGCCGGCACTTATTAAAAACAGATCTTCTTAAGGGTATTTTATTGAATAAATCTACTATTACAAAATTTAGCTTATTCAATTTTTGGCTTGCTAGATCTTGAACTAACTGATCTTATCGCGTAATAGGAATATATAAATAATGAAAGATACTCCTTTTTTTTTTTTCTACTAGTTAAAAATATATATGGTCAAATATTCTTTTCAAGATGTCTCATGTAATATAATAATAAGACTAATAATGTTATTCCTCTCTAATTAATATTGATTTCTACGTGTTGGGTATTTCATGTATCTGAAGCTTACGAGTGAGATGGAGTGTTAGATGATATAATATTAAATTTATCTTCACTCATTAGCTTAAGCTTTTGGGTTAATAAGATTTTAATTTTGGATTAATTCCTTAGCATTTCTTTATTATATGTGTCTTAAATAAACATTTAAATTTTTACGAAAATTTCAAAAGTAAAAACAAGTTTTTTATTTTTTTTCAAAAAATATCTTGAATGTTGAAAACATTTTTAGAAAGTAGATACTAAAAACAAGAAACAAATAGATGAAAGTATAATTTATAAATATGATTTAAAAAAATAAATAAATAGTTATCAAACTAGGTTTAGATTTGAATTTATGACCTTTTAGTAAGAATTATAATGTCTTAACCAGTTGAATTATGTTGATGTTGACACATTTTTACATTTTTTCTGTCATGATATTTGTTGATTTATTCTATAATAAAACTCTAGAACAATAAATGTCAAAAGAAAAAAAAAATCTCTAGAACAATAATAAGCATTTTGAATAATGTAATAAAATGTTTATAAATCAAAATATAATTTTGGAATATAAACTTCTCTTTCATTCTAATTTTTTAAATTACAACCAAACATTGGAATATAAGTTCTTTTCCATTTCCATGGAATAATTTTCTCAACACTAAAAAGATACATCATTTGGATTAAAATGTGAAGCCATATGAATAATAAAGAATATCAATAATGTTGAAGATGGGAAGGAAGTGGAAGATGACCCTTCTCTTGTAGGCTCTTTACAGTTTCGTATATGCATTCTTTGATTGGTGTGAACTCCATTCCTAATGACTTTAGCTTCTCAACTGTGTATTTGTAAGGTTTCTTTCTCGGATTTATCTCATCAGAACACCTATAACAATTCCATCAAATTAAACCCATTATTCTCCATAATTGAAATAATACTCGAATTTTTAATTAAGTATAGGAAGAGCTAGGATGAAACTTACTTGGTAGGAAGAGGATATTGAGGGAAGAAGTTTTTAAGGATATCAACCAATTCTCCACGATGAAGCATACTCTCAACGCAAATGTATCTGCCTGAAGCTGAAGGAGTTTCATAAACCAAAACATGGACTTTTGCAACATCCTTAACATCAACATAACCTTGAACTGCATTTACATATGTCTTAGCTGATCCTGTCAAATACTTCATTATATGAACCACACTTGCATTCACACCTTCTTGCAACAAGGGCCCCAATACCAACATTGGATTTACAACTACAAGATCTACTCCTCTTTCTTTTGCCACTTCCCATGCTGCTTGTTCTGCTATTGTCTTTGCATAGCAATACCAATTCTGTACACATATAATTTAATTTCCACACTTCAATATTCGTCATATATTTTTCTAAAGTGTAGCTAGTTTCTTTTCTAAGTTAATCATAGGTTTGTTACGTCAATTACCTTGGTGCTCTTGCAAAACTCAAGGTCACTCCAACAAGACTCATCTACCAATGCGTCCAGGCTTCGGTTAGGGTTCATATAGACGGTGCCGATCGACGATGTGAACACTACTCGTCGAACGTTTGCTTCAGCAGCAGCAGTCATAACGTTCTTTGTTCCGATTATGGCTTGTTCCACCTTTTCCTGTAGAAGATTTGATCCAAGGTATTATTACCATTTTTTAGAATCAAATAAAAAAAATTAGAAAACTAAACCCTATCAGATAATCTATTAGAGCCAATTTGATAAACCATTTAGGCCTTGTTTGATAATCTTTTAGGTTTTAAATTTTTATTTTTAAAAATTAAGTTTATAAACAATGATTCAACCTATTGATTTGTTTGTTTTTTTTTATATACTTTTTAAGAGTGTTTTACAAAACCAAGTCAAGTTTTGAAAACTAAAAAAAAAAAAAAATTTAAAAAGTAGTAGTTGTTTTTTGAATTTAGCTAAGAATTTGAGTGTTTAGTTAGGAATAATGAAAACCTCATGGTAAAGAAGTTGCACGAAAACAATCATAAACTTTAAAACCCAGAAAAAAAATAAAATGGTTATTAAATGGGACCTGCATTTCTAGTTTTTGGTTTTTGAATTTTAAGCTTATAAAAGCTATTTCCACTTATAAGTTTCTTTGTTTTGATATCAACTGTTTACCATTGTTTTCAAAAATCAAGTCTAAGAGTATTGAAAATTAAATGAAAAAAATAGGAAAATTATTATAAACAGAAAAAATATCGAACTATTTACAAATATAGAAAAATTTCATTGTCTACCAGTTATAGACTGCGATAGAAAATGACAGACTTCTATATCTATTAGTTCATGTTTTTTTTTTTTAATCTAGATTCTAGGACCATTTTCAAAATCAAAACCAAAATTTTGAAAATTAAAAAAGAATATGTAGTTTTCAAAAACTTGTTTTTATTTCTTAAAATTGTTATCCATATGTTAATATAGAAAATATAAAAATCATGAGTAAGAAATTGTGAAATAACAAGCACAATTTTCAAGAACAATAAATGAAATGATTACTAAATAGAGTTTCAAATCTCGTTTAATAACCATTTGGATTTTGGTTTTTGTACATATTTGTGGGTGTTTTCTCACCATTTATTTACTTTGACTTCCATGTTTCTTAAAAAGTAATACTTGGGTGTAACCCATTCAATCACATAAAAAAATTCTCATGTAGCAAAATGACGTTAATAACAACTATATATATATATATATATATATATATATATATATATATATATATATATTTTTGTTAGTTTTCAAAATTTGATTTGAATTTTAAAAATATTATTAGAAAGTAAATAAAAAATTAAGAAATTACTATGTATAAAAGTAGCATTTACAGGCCGTAATTTTCAAAACTAAAAAATAAAATGGTTATAAGATGGAGACCTAAATTGTAATGAAACAACAGAGCGTAAGAGATTGGTTGAATTAGTTCTTACAGGATCATCGGTGACTGGAGACGCAGTATGGAAAACACCATGACAACCCGTAATGGCAGTTTTGAGGCTTTCAAAATCAAGAAGATCAGCACTAAACAAAGAAAGCCTCTCTTTAGCTCCTTCTAAGTTCTTCAAATGAGCATTCTTTTGATCATCTGGGTTTCTAACGGTTCCTCTAACAGTGTAGCCCTTCTCAAGAAGAAGTTTTACCAGCCATGAAGCAATGAAGCCTCCGGCGCCGGTGACACACACAATTTCGCCGGAAACTGCAGCGGTATCGATCAGCATAGTGGTGGAATATATATGGAAAAAGGTTTTTTTTTTCTTTCTTTTTTTCTTTTTTTCTTTTGGGGGAGGATGGTTTAAGTGAAAGAAATTTTGGGTTATATATAAAGAAATCAGAAGAGGAAAGTTGAAGAAAATTCAAGTGCATTATGAGGAGTGGCCTTTGAGGCTGCTTTTATAGGAAAGACAAAAGCCAGCTGTCACTAACCACAACCCTTACAAAAAGCTGTAACACATTTTCTAGGCTAATTATAATTAAAATACTTAATTACTTTTTGGCTCCTATATTGAATAATTGGGTCAAAATGAGAACACATCGATTAGTAAGCTTCAACGAAAGTGAACTAATTTTCTCTCTCCCTTTGTGAATAGTAGAAGAGATCATGTATATATATAGATATATAGAATTATCTCAACTTGATGGTAGTTGGGATTAATATTATTTTTATGGTTTAAATCAACCATTGAGTGAGTAACATATATTAGAAGACTAATTTTATTAAGGGTAGTTGATTATTGGACATATTAATTTTTTAAAGTGTGGCTGGCTCGATAATTCGAGTATAGAATATAAACACATCTTTTGAAATGGAAAATACTCACTTAACCACCAATTTCTTTTAAAAGTTTATTTATACTGACTTTCTTTATTTAGTGGTTAAAAATTTGTTGTGCCCTCTATTTATTAAATATAATAACAAAAAATATATTATAAAGTTAATCATGTAGTTGTTTCTACTAACATGAATATAACTTAATTGAGAATAGTAATATTAAAAATACATTATAGAGTTGTTTCTAGTAATTGATATGTAGACAATAATATTAACTAATATATGGTCAGAATTTTATTTTTGTTTTAATTTCTTTAAAAATGAGAATTCGCATTAAAACTTAAGAGCCCAATAAAGAATATAATATCAATAAATCTATAAAGAATCTTTTTAGAGAAATTAAAGGCTAATATAGTCCAACGAAATGATTGCAAGGAGGTATTCCAAAGGACAACACTTCTTCCGAGGCGGATAAAAGTGGTGGGGCAAAAAGGAAATGCCCATAGTTTACCTAATATTTCGGCATATCTTATAGATATGTGGATACCGTCAACATATCCTTTAGATATATTGACGGTTTAGATAGACTCTTGACCTATTGTTTTGTTAGATATGACGATGATTCATGTAGACCGTTAATATATCATTATATTTGGTCAACGATTTGTATTAACTATTGTCGAGGTCGCTCTTCGTTTGTTCACTCAAGTCGTATTGCAAGACTGTAAGGTCTAGCCATGATTTGAGTGAACTATTGATAGATACACAAGAAATGCCAATGAATTGTTTTGAATGTAGGTTGATTCTTAAAAATGAAAAGATATTTAAAAATCAAAATTTAAATTAGTTTATTAAGAAGTCGTTTGATATCCAATTAGTTTTTTATTTTTAGTTTTTCATTTGTCAAAAACAGGTTTGTTTGATATGTTTTTCCAATTTTAAAAGTGTTTTAAAAAGGGTTAGGAAATTTCAAAAAACGAAAAAAAAATAAAAAAATCATTTTGATCAACATTCATGTTGTCTAACGTTGCATAACTAGTAGTCTTGCTATCATTTTTATATTTATTTCATTTAATGTTTCACGGATTTGAATCACAACTATTTTGGTTTTAAATTAATTTGCTTATAAATATTTTTTTCTTAACTTTTCAAATATTATAAAAATTTTAGTCAATTTTATATTTGAAATAACATATACATGTTGTAATGATCCCAATTAGAAGTGTAGAAAGTTGAGCTGATGCACTTGTTGTATTTTTCGTTTCATCATTTAAATGAGAGATTTTGATTTTGGAACTGTGTGAGATTTTCTAGAATTTTATATTTAACTTGAAGTTTTGAGTCTAGTTCAATAGTAAAGACATTTTAATTTTGTTTTTTTTTAATTGAAGGTGTTAAAGAAAATTATGAAAGTTGAAGGGTATTTTTTTTAAAATGAGGTATAATAGTCTCTATATTCATATACTAATAGTAAAAGGTATTTTTGAAGCTATTTTGAAAATTTAAGGGTGATAATTTTTTAAAGTCGTGTAACTTTTTAAATGAAAAATAAAGTTTAGTATTTTCTAAAATTTAAGCCTTTTCTTTTAATATCTTTCACTTTTTCATTTCTTGGGATGATTTTGTGTAAGTATTCTTAAATTACAAATCCAAGTATGGGAGGGAGAGGAGATCAGTGGAAAACACTTCACCAATATTCAATAGTGTTCAACTAAAGAATAATAAAAATTTTGCATTATGTAATAATTCTATAAAGTTACAATTTAGGACATAAATTTAACTAATTCCCAAAAAAAAAATCTCAACAACACTTAAAAAAAATACAACTTTTGATTATGTATATAAGGCAATGAAAAAGCAAAGAAAAAATCAGTGTTGAAGTTGGGAGGGAAGTGGAAGATGACCCTTCTCTTGTAAGCTCTTCACAGTTTCATATATGCATTGTTTGATTGGTGTGAATTCCATTCCCAATGACTTTAGCTTCTCAACAGTGTATTTGTAAGGTTTCTTCTTGGGATTCACCTCATCAGAACACCTATTAACAAATTCCCATCAAATTAATATTGTATAGTGCATTGTAATGTTATATTTTAATTGAACTTTATTGAAGAAAAATGTTCTTTAATTGAATTATTGAAGAAAAAGGGTGAGGTGTGTGGTGCTTAAAGTCATATAATTGGCAATGTTTTCTGTCTCCCACTTACTAAAAATGTTTTTCAATGTTGGCCAACTTTTTTGTTGGTCAATAATGTACTAATTCTCCTACTAATTTCTCTTTTTTTAAAATTGAGTTAAAAACTTTTTGAAATTTCTTCGAAGAAGAGACTTTCTAGTAGGTTGATGAAGGAAATTTGGAATTTGGAATTCTCACTATTTTCTAAGACCCTAACTCCATAACTTTTGAATTAAAACAATTTTATATATTAATTAAAAAAATAATAAAAGAGATTATCATAAAATGAAAACACCACAAACAAAAAAAAACAATATTTTTATACTAAACTTTTTTTTTTTTTTTTCACTAAATGGTTTGTTCTAAGTTTTTAATTTCAAGCTAAAATTTTGTGGAAAGGACAAGATTTGTCTGAAGAGAACCTACTTGGTAGGAAGAGGATATTCTGGGAAGAAGTTTTTAAGAATATCAACTAATTCTCCACGATGAAGCATACTCTCAACACAAATGTATCTGCCTGAAGATGAAGGAGTTTCATAAACCAAAACATGGGCTTTCGCAACATCCTTAACATCAACATAACCTTGAACTGCATTTACATATGTCTTAGTTGATCCTGTTAAATACTTCATTATATGAACCACACTTGCGTTCACACCTTCTTGCAACAAAGGTCCCAATACTAACATGGGATTTACCACTACAAGATCTACTCCTCTTTCTTTTGCCACTTCCCATGCTGTTTGTTCTGCTATTGTCTTTGCATAGCAATACCAATTCTGTACATAAATTTAATTTTCTCACATCAATATTCATAATTGCAACACTTTTAGAGCTAATAATGAAGTGTATAGTAACATTTTAAAATAATTGCAAATATAACAAAATATATTACTGATATAGACTCCTATCAGTGAGACTTTATCGTTGATAAACTCTTATGAGCAATATAGTTTATCACTGGCAGACTCAGAGAACTGGGTCTAATTTTTAATTTATTATATATGCAAATTCTTTTGTATTGTGCTATATCGACTAATACTTTTGGTCTGATTACTATATATGCAAAGTGTCATTTTTTAAAAAAGTATAGGATTATTATGTCAATTACCTTGGTGTTCTTGCAAAACTCAAGGTCACTCCAACAAGACTCATCTACCACCGTGTCCGGGTTTCGGTTAGGGTTCATATAGACGGTACCGATTGACGACGTGAAGACCACTCGTCGGACATTTGCTTCAGCGGCGGCGGTCATGACGTTCTTTGTCCCAATTATGGCTTGTTCTACCTTTTCCTGTAAATTGTAGTGAGTTTTGTTATTGTTATATAAAGTAAAAAGTAATTTACCGTAACTCATTAGCTTAATATTAAACTTAGAAAAAGAGAGAAAAGGATGAAGTGAAGTTCTTACGGGATCATCGGTCACCGGAGACGCAGTGTGAAAAACACCATGACAACCCATAATGGCTGCTTTAAGGCTTTCAAAATCAAGAAGATCAGCACTAAACAAAGAAAGCCTCTCATTAGCTCCTTCTAAGTTCTTCAAATGAGCATTCTTTTGGTCATCTGGGTTTCTAACAGTTCCTCTAACAGTGTAGCCTTTCTCAAGAAGAAGCTTTACAAGCCATGAAGCAATGAAGCCTCCGGCGCCGGTGACACACACAATTTCGCCGGAAACTGCAGCGGTATCGATCGGCATAGTGGTGAATTAAGGAAAAAGGATTTGTTTAAGTTGAAATAAGAGAGGATTAATGTGTGTGTAAGTTTGAAAATTTGAGATGAGATAAAGATTTGGATGCACAAAAACGAGTTGCGCTTTGGCAGCTCTTTTATAGAGGGAAGTAATAAATGGCAGAACTCACCTACCAAGCTTACCACAACTTAATAAAAATAGAAGAAAACAAATTTCCCATATTTCTATTTGGGGTTTCAATTTGAATATATAATTTTGGTCAAAACTATCGTGCTTCACCGAAGTTGCCTACCTTACTCTCTTTCTTTCTCTCTAGCACACCTAAATTCAATCTTTGAATCAATTGTTCATAGTTTATGTATTTTGAATTATGTTTAAGAAAAAACTTAGGTGCACACCTAATACACCTAGTATCCTTTTCTTAAATATAAATAATTAAAAATATATTTAATCGGTTTTAATCAATGAAAATTTTTACAAATAGAAAAAATGTCAAACTATTTAAAAAAATAACAAAAAAAGAACATTGATAGACATTAATAGACTTCTATCAGCATTTATTAGTGATAGACTTCTATCATTTCTATCACTGATAGACACTGATAAACTTCTATCAGCGTCTATCACAATTATCCAAAAATTTTGCTATTTTGTGTAAATAGTTTTCCTTATTTTTCTATTTTTAAAAATAAAAGCGATACTTGAGATAATAATAACGTTTACTCAAATTCATGTGTCAATGACTTGTCAATAAATTTTAAAAATAAAAGTTCAAATTTCATTTGATCTTTTCTTTAGTACAATACAAGATAGAGGATTAATTCGAACCACAAAGCTCTTGTCGCTAACATATTTGTATGCAGTTACGTTCATTTTGACCAAATTTTATTTGATCCTAGAGCTTCAAGTTTAATATATTTTAATTTCAAAGTTTTAAAATATGTCTTTTATTTCTTTAGCTATTAAAAAAACTAAATTGATAGTTGATAGCACTTAAAATGTGCTAATTTAATGGCTCTAATCTTGCATGTTGATAATATTTAATGTACTTAAATATGTTATTTTGTAGGTGTTGAGCAATTTGGAGGTACAATTGAGCGTCAGAAAGAAAACGGAGCTAAAACGGATCAATTTAGAGTTCTAACGAAGCAATTAGACCAAAAAAGGCAAAAATTATAAAACTACCACTAAGGAAGCATATTTTGACAATGTCGCAGCGCTGTGTGCATATAAAATCTGTCGTTTGGTAATTAGGTCATATTTTTATCCGAGTGGCTGTTTTGGGCATATGACCACTCGTTTTATTTGTTTTTCCGTGCTCTATTCATCTACAACATTAGATTGTAGAGTTTTTTTCATCTTCTTTCTATAATCAAGTCAAATGATATCGGATATGTTGATTATGGGCTACGGTAACTCATTCTAGCTTGGTATCTAGGAATTTTTTTTCCTATTTTCATGTACTCTTGAGAATCTAAACTTGGTTGTATGTATTTGATTGATTCAATTCTGATTTCAATAAGATTTTGACCATATTATCGTATGCTTGTGGATTTTATGAATACCGCTTTGATTAATGTATGATATGTGACACTTGATTGTATGTTAATCTCAAGAAGCAATATGTTAGGTTGGCTTGAAATCCATAACAACAAGTATTGTTTTAACCAACCTAGAATTGAATCGAATGAATGTCTAATTAGGTGCTTGAAAATTAGATGTTCCACCCTTAATACAATTAGGACAAATTGAAATTCTTCGATTCCCTGTGTTCAACCTGCATGCTACCACTACTATACAAAACTTGTAGAAACAATTAAAATTAGCACATCAATAGTCATATAAAAAATCAATTCTTACTATTTATGTCAGGATGAATGACTCTTCAATTGTCTACTTTTTTAGCACAAACCCTTATGTTTTTTATTTTGGTTTCACCCTCAAAATTAGTTTCATATCATTAGAAAAGTTATCTTTACTTCTAAACCATGGATCTTTCCTTTACTTAGCCAATATAGAACTTTGGTCGCACCCAACGTGTTTATCGAATATACTCGTGTCAATCACCTTGTAGGTGGTTTAAATACATATGCAATAAGTCAGTAAATCAATACACATATTCAAAAGCAATACAATGGTAAGGATCAAAACCATTTGTCTACTTTGCGTTACAGGATTAAAATATACGATTAAATTATAAGTTAATATTTTAGATTTTTATCAAATAATAGGCCGTTAAATTTCAATAGACCAATAAAGTTTTTAACATAGAGGTATTAGACAGCTTTCAACTTTAGAAATTGTCTAATAAATATCTAATATCTAATAGATATTTTATTTATTTGATATTTTAAAATTTTTATAAACTTATTAGACATAAAATAAAATTTTAACTTTATTAGATTCTTTAATGTTAAATAATATTAAATATATTTAATCAGTAACTTATTAAAAGATGAAAGTTAGAAAAGCCTATAAATATATATATATATATATATATAAAAGTCCATAAACTCATCATGCAATGTATTTTAACAATAAAATAAACACATTGAAGTTTGAAGAATTAAAGTAAAATAAAGCTAAAGAATCAAAAGACTAAAATAGATGTTTTCTTAGTAATTTTAAGAATAAAAATAAATAAATAAGGTTGGGATATAGAAAGGAAAGAATTTTCAACGGTCTGCAAGTCTTCGTTTGACAAACACAACAACCCACGTGTAGCCGTACAACACGACAAACGCTGGACCTAAATTCTAAAGTCATCCATTAAAATAAAATCAGTCAATTTTTGCAAGCCACTATAAACAATAGGTTAGATTTACTCGATTTTATTTTAATAGGAATTTAATTTTCTTTAAAACTAAATCAACATCTTAAATCGTGAATTGACCCAAAAACTTAAGCTGATAGGTAAATGACAAATTTAATATCATATCTTAGCAGAAAAAATTAGCAATAATTAATTTTAATTAATTAATTAATATTTTGAGGATAACAAACCTTAATTAATTTACTAAAAATAGAGTATTTTGAAGTGTCCATTGTATAGAGTTCAGAATAACGAATTCAATGCATTTTGAATAACTTAAATTGGAGCTCAAATGAAGAAGATATAGTCGAAACAAGCTTAATAGAAAGATATCCGAGGTGATGACGTGGTAGCCAAATCATCAAAATTGACTCAATTAGAAGGTGACATGTGGAGCAATGGAGGAGTAACATATGGTGGGTTTTAAAAGAAAATAATTTAAAAAAATATTTGGGTTGTTTTCAAATATAAGAAAATGAACTAAAATCTTTACAAATATAGCAAAATTTCACTGTTTATCTATGATAAAATATTATTATATTATATTATATTATGTTTGTATCTAACTACTAATTGAGTATAGAAATTATGAAGTTTCTATTAACTATATATTTCCTTCCATTTTTTTTAATTATTATTACTACTACATTTAAGTCTTCACCATTGATTTTATTTTAGAAAATATTTAGGACATCCCAAACATCACCTATCTTTGTATATCTCATTAAATTGTCCAATCACAATGTGCCACATGGCAAATTCTTTTTACTTTTGCTTTGAAATATTTTAATATATTTTTTATACACGTGGTGATAGTGGGGTGCATAGGGATGGGTGCATCTTCGGATCACCCAAGTATTGCTCTTTCTTTTGCCAACATCTTATGACCTAAATTGAATTTGGTTTTCACTACTTTCTCCTCTTATTGAACTCTTCATCTTCTCCACATTTCTTTAACAATTTCACATCTTGGTAATTCTCCAATTTGCTAAAAACCACCATTGTTGCTCTCTCTAAGCTCCAATTTTCTTCTTTTCATCTAATTCTTGAGAGAAATTTATTATATTGTGAACATTGATTTGTTAAGTGTTTCAAACTTGTAAATTCTCTCTATTGAAAGAGTTGTAAGTTTGCGCACACTTACAACTCTTCAATTTTTTCAAACTTTTGTAAGAGTTGCTCTTGATTCCGAAAAAAGATTTGTTGTAACAGTTTGATATTCAACCGTGGAAAGGATCGAGTTTGTTCTTGCGCCCAAAAAAGGAATGTTCTATCAATTTGACTCTAAGCCGTAGAAAGAGTCAAGTTTGAGTGACATACCAAGAGGAGATTGGGAAGTGAATGTAGGTTGGGTTGTGTCGAACCACTATAAAATCATGTTGTCAATTTTTCTATCACTCTCCTAATTTATTTTTACAATTAATTTTTGTTATTATATTTTATTTCATGAAATTGTTTACGAATTTTTGTTCTTTAAATTAATTGCTCATATTGCTTTATTTTGATTGGTAGGTATTAAATTTTTAAATTATTTATATCAATCTTATTATTATAATTAAATAGGGTGCTTTAAAGTGTTAGTTTAATTTCTTCATTACTTTGAGTCGAATTATTTGCATAAAATTCTTATTTAAATTACTATAAACAAAAAAATTCAAACTATTTACAAATATAGAAAAATTTCACTGTCTATCAGCGATAGATCGTGATAGAATTCTATCGGTTGAACGATAGACTTCTATGGCTCAAGTGATAAAATTCTATCACAGTATATCGCTGATAGACAAAAAAAAAAAATAATAATTCTATATTTGTAAATAGTTTGACTCATTTTTCTATATTTGAAAGTAACTCTTACTTATTTGCAAAAAGTGTATTAATTTATTTAATTGAGCCCACATTAGGAAAAAGTTTTTATTATTTTAAATAAATACTCTATTCACCCCCTCTAAGGTTGTCATACAGATCCTACAAAACCGACACAACCGTCAATTTTGACTAATTGTCGATCGGAGTTGGTTTTTCTCTTGATAAAACCATTCAATCGGTGATATTAGATAAACATAGGGTTCATCTTTGAAAACCAATAGACTTTGGGTGAAATGTTATGTTTATCTAATATGGTATTAGAGTCCAAAATAGACATTCGATCTAGAAACAAATTAAAATGGAATTTGACCAAAAAAATGGTGAATCCAAAGAGGTACCAATGTTGAGGATCTCACATTGAAAAGATGGAAAAACCTCATGATTGAATTTGTATAAGATAAATGAACTATTCCTTTCATTGTTGATTAATTTTGAGTGGAATTCCATGTTTATCTACCAAGTCAGTCGGTGAGCCACCAAAAAGCCTCAAATTGATCGATCGACCGACTTAATGAAAAAATATATGCTACAAACACAACATATTAATACTACTGTTAGAGATGTCTTAGGGGCGGGAATAGAAAAGACTTTCAACCTTGAGGTCAGAGGTCCGATCCCCCTCTCCCACATGATCCAAAAATGTATGTTTATAAAGCCTGTACTTAATAAAACATTATTTTAAAACAAAGTTTAAAAAACTAAAATAAAACATTGTAGATCCCTAAACACTAAACATTAAAAAGTATGCATATATGTATGTGTTTATGAACTTGGAAGCAATCTAATCGTAAAAGTTGAAAACTAATATATAAGATCGAACTTTTTTTTTTGGAGAAAGATACTTATAATGGTTAGAGGGATCAGTATGTGAATGTGTATGTGTCCCATCAAGAGAGAGCAGTTTATACTAAATACATATGCATTACATATAGGAAATATATAGGAAATACATAGGAAATGGGAATCCCAAGATCTATATACTAATTAAATACATTTGCATTATATTTATGTGTCTATATATATATATAAGAAATGGGGAGATCAAGATCTATATATTTTCTGTCTTCCCCTCTTTCTTTACATTTTGTATACTTTTTCTGTAGGATATATTATCTGTTAAGTTAATTAGTTTTATAGTGAAGGTGTGGTTGGATTTGTAATTGTAAAATTAAGGAAGTGGAAGATGACCCTTCTCTTGAAGGCTCTTCACAGTTTCATATATGCATTGCTTCACAGGTATGAACTCATCCATCCCCAAATCCTTCAGCTTTTTTACACTAAATTTGTAAGGTTTCTTCTTAGGGTTCACCTGATCACAGCACCTATATACCATTCCATATCAAATACAATTTCTTCATTAAAAAAGAGTCAAAGATATATGAAAGAGCCTTTTTGGTTGATATAATTAAATTTAACTCTAAACCAGCTTAAGTAATTTAAGCTTCTGAAATCATAATTTAACCTAGTAAGACAGCATAAAATCGTCTATTTAAACCACACATAATATGTAGTATATTATAATATGAATATAATTAAATTTTACTATAATCCAACATATTTACGTTAACCTTTAGTCAATTAGTGATTATCATCCAAATATATATATATATATCTATATAGTTGCAATATTATTACTTTTGACCTTTAATTTTATAAAAGTTTCAAAATTATCTTTTTACCTCTAATTTCATGTGGCTGTGGGTTAAGAAAAAGGGAGAGAAAAAAAAAACTTTTAAAATTTTGGAGTTAGATCTTAAAAGGATGTGATGATCTGGTGTCTAGAATAGGTGACAACTTAAATTTTCGTTTTAGATTATCTAAGTTACAATGTCCATTAAAATTCGAAAAGATTTCTAATCTAATAGTAACTTTAAAAACTTTATGGAAAGCTAAATATAATATTGCAACTTTTAAAAAAACAGTAGTATTTTAAAAAAGAAATGAGAAAGGTTAAAAGTATTTTTTAGAAGAGAATTATACGCTTTTGGTTAGCTTTGAGTTAGCGATAGCATTTGGTTCTTGAGATGTCACTCGAGGTTTGATTTCGTAGCATGCTTATTCATGTTGTTAGTTTTCCATTATTGTAGCAATAGAGAAGTGGATACATCAATTTTTTTTTATGTATATAAATTTTAAAATAAAAATGTATTTCTTTTTCTCCCTCTTCTTAGTTCCTCATTCCATATCTTTTCCTTTAGGATATGTTTGTTTCACAAGTTTTGTTATGAAATTTTAGACAGACATTTAATATATCCTTGTTTGTTTCACGGGATTTCATCTTTTAAAACCTAAGATATTATTATCCAAGAAACTTTAAAACCTATTTAACATGAGTTAATTTCTAATATCCTCCATACTAAGACTTTTATACTTGGGAGATGAACCGTAATATACATAGCCTAATTAATTAATAAATTAATATCAATTAATCATTACTATTAATTTTAGGGTTGTTTTCAAATATAGCAAAATGAGCCAACTTATTTACAAATATAGCAAAATGTTACTATCTATCAGTGTAATGTCTATCAGTGTCTATCACTGATAAACAGTGACATTTTGCTATATTTAAAAATATTTCCAAGAGTTTTGCTATTTAAAACAATTATCTTTAATGGTAATTAATTATTAAATATAAATATATTATTGATATTTTATGTTATCTTAACTAATACATTTACCATTGATATTTTATGTTATCTTAACTATTTAATATAAATTTTTAGACCAAAAGTTTAATTTTCCCTTTTTTTTTTTCAATAATTTATCCTAATTCTTATGTATATTAAAGATGTGACTAAGAACAAAATCACAAATTCCTATTTGCTTTTAGTTTTATTCCCCTCCCAAAATATCAACTATAACATTTTATAATATATATTCCATAAGTTTTTAACGAGAAAATCTCAACATATCTTTTACATTTTTTGAAATTGAGTTTCCTTTGTTTTGTTTGGAATATTTTCGTAATAATGTTTTTAGATTACCTTTCTTCTGAATTACAAATTACAATTAATGTGTATGTTGAAATAACAAATTATTTAAAAGGTTTTTTCATTAATGGCAATATGGTAAATAATGCCTGATGGCATTTTTTATAAATTCCTTCATCTTCTTCAATTAGGAATTTATTTGGCCTTCATATAAAAAGGAAAAAGAAGGGGAAGAAGGGTTGCAGCCGTAAAACACAAATTACAAAGAGAGAGACCGAGAGAGAGACTGACGGAGCGAGAGAGAGCTCGTCGGATTTTGCGTCGGTCAGCACAGAGGAAGAGTGGGCTCGTTCGGGCTGCTGTTGGGTGCAGATCCGGTCTGTTCGCGGAGAGACTCGGCGTGGATCCGAGTTTCGATCAGCAGATTCATCGTTTCGGTGTGGTTAGTTCTCGGTGCGGGTCAGTGACTGTGTTCGCGAGAGACGAACTCCAGTGGTCAGTTCGTGGATTGATTCGAAGGGGTTGGTCTCGGTGGAGACTCTCAGATCTGTGGGTGCTTTACCATCGGTTAAGTCGGTGGTGCGGCGGTATTGCTCTAGCGATTGGTCTCGGTCAAGAGACAAAAGGAATCGTGGTTTTGCTGTTCTTGAATGAATTACAGATTATTGTTAATCTAGAATAGTAACTGTAATTTTGTAACTCTTTGACTCATAATAAAAGTGCTAAGCTAGTTCTCAAAGTGGATGTAGATCAAATTGATCGAACCACTATAAATCTTAATTTTTCAACAAGTGGTATCAGAGCCAAGTTTGTGGTAGTGTGCAGTTGAGATATTCTTTTATGATGGCTTCATTGTCGGGAAAGGGTGACTTCGGTTTATGGAGGAAAAAGATTAGGGCTCTTTTAGTACAGCAAAAAATAGCTAAAATCTTAGATGAATCAGAACTTCCGCCAACGATTACAGAAGCTGAGAAAAAAGAGATGGATGAGATAGCCTATTCGACCATAATTCTCTATCTTTCAGATAAAGTGCTTAGGCTAGTACATGAGGCTAATACTACTGCGGAGTTGTGGAAAAATTTAGAGTCTTTATTTGACTAAGTCCTTGCCAAGTAAATTATATCTAAAAGAGAAATTTTTTGGATATAAGATGAACCAGAGTAAAGGCTTGGAAGATAACCTGGATGAATTTCAGAAGATTGTTGTTGATCTCGATAACATCGGTGAGAAGGTGTCGGATGAAAATCAAGCTGTTATTCTTCTAAATTCATTGCCTGAATCGTTTCGAGAAGTTAAGGCAACAATTAAATATGGACGAGATTCTATGTCCATGGATATTGTGTTGGATGCCTTAAGGACTAGAAATCTTGAAATTAAGAAAGAACGCAAGGATGGCGAGTTACTCATGGCCAGGGAGAGAAGTGAGAAAAAGAATAATAAAGGCAAAGAGACGAGATCCAGGTCGAAGTCCAAAGGGAAGGTAAGAAAGTGTTTCCTATGCCATAAGGAAGGACACTTTAAGAAAAATTGCCCTTTGAACAAAAACAGGGAAGCATCAAGTAGCAAGCATGCAGGTGAATCAAGTACTGCAAATGTTACTGATGGGTATGATTCAGCAGAGGCATGGATGGTATCCAAATGGGATATACAAGATGCTTGGATCATGGATTCAGGGTGCACGTATCACATGACTCCTAATCGAGAGTTTCTGATTGACTTTCAGGAAATTGATGGGGGAAAAGTTTTGCTTGGTGATAATGGTACCTGTGAGGTAAAAGGAATTGGTCAGTTCAGATAGCAACACATGATGGGTTGGTTAAAACGCTTACTGATGTAAGGTATGTTCCAAAACTCAAACGGAATCTGATTTCTCTGGGTGAATTAGACAGAGCAGGTTATTCTTATAAGTCTGAGAATGGAGTTCTGAAGGTATCCAAGGGTTCTTTGGTGAAACTGAAGGAAACCTTGAAGAATGGCCTATATGTGTTGGAGGGGACTGCAGTTTCAGGTAGCGTTGCTGTTACATCTGGGAAAGAAACAGATATGACTTTGCTATGGCATAAAAGGTTAGCTCATGTGAGTCAAAGAGCTCTACATGCTCTTTCACAACAAGGTTTACTTGGAGGGGCTAAAATTGATGAACTCCCATTTTGTGAACATTGCATAATGGAAAAATCTACCAGAGTGAAGTTTGGGAAAGGGAAGCATTCTACGAAGGGCATACTAGATTATGTTCACTCAGATTTGTGGGGTCCTACTAGTACCTTCTATGGGAGGTTCCAGATACTTCATGTCGATCATTGATGACTTTTCGAGGAAAGCGTGGATATACCCACTTAAACAAAAGGATGAAGCTTTTGAGAAATTTCGTGAATGGATGAAACAGGTTGAGAACCAAACAGGTAGGAAGGTAAAGTATTTGAGGACAGATAATGGTCTGGAATTTGTTAATCACAAATTCAATTCCTTCTGCAAATCTAAGGGGATCACGAGGCATTTTTCTGTTACGTACACTCCACAGCAGAATGGCTTAGCAGAGAGGTTTAACAGAACATTAATAGAGCGTGCGAGATGTCTCATGATAAATGCATCATTACCCCCAAAGTTTTGGGGGGAAGCTGCCCAAACAGCCTGTTATCTCATTAATAGGAGTCCATCGTCTGCCTTAGACTTAAAGACTCCTCAGGAGATATGGTCAGGAAAAGCTCCAAGTTTGGATCATCTCAGAGTGTTCGGATGTTCAGCTTATGCTCATGTGAAGGAAGGAAACTGAATAAGAGGGCACTGAAATGTATGTTTATTGGCTATCCTCAGGGTGTTAAAGGATATAAACTTTGGTGCTTAGAAGAGGGAAGAAATAAATGTATCATCAGTAGAGATGTGACCTTTAATGAAATAGAGATGTCGTTTTATGTCAGAGAGTAGAGAAAACAGCAGTCAGTTGAACATGTTGAGGCAGAGGTCAGAATAGATTCTGAAGCACGACCATCAGTTACTTCAGGTGAATCTAGTGGTGGATCACTACTGGTTTCACAGGCAGAGTCTTCACAGCAGTCAGTTTCTGATGGTGGACAATCTCAACAGGTGAGAACTTTGGTTGATGAGGGAGCTTTCACTGATGAAAGTTCAAGTAACAATGACCTGCATAATTATTAGCTTACACGTGACAGGCCTCAGAGGGTGAGACATGCTCCAGCAAGGTATGACTATGCTGATTTAGTTGTTTTTGCCCTTACGTGTGCAGCTGATAATATTGAAGCTGACCCTCTCACTTTTGAGGAGTCAATTGCATCGGATTCAAAAGAACAGTGGAAGGAAGCTATGGAAGAAGAATTGTTCTCTTTGCAGAAGAATCAGACATGGTCATTGGTTCCAAAGCCTCCTAGCTCATTCAGTCAAAGTCGATTTATAAAATCAAGCCAGGTACAGGAGGTGACAGTAAGCCTAAGTATAAGGCTAGGCTGGTAGCCAAGGCCTATACACAGAAGGAGGGAGTTGACTTTCATGAGATTTTCTCTCCAGTGGTGAGGCATTCGTCCATTCGTTTAATCTTATCTATTGCTGTTCACTTTGATATGTTTCTTGAACAGAGGGACGTCACCACAGTATTCCTTCATGGAGAATTGGAGGATGTGATCTACATGGCTCAACCTAAGAGCTATGAGGTGCAGGGAAAGGAAGACATGGTCTGTCGTCTTCACAGGTCCATTTATGGACTGAAGCAATCGCCAAGACAGTGGTATATTAGGTTTGACACGTTTATCTTGAAGCAGGGGTTTCACAGGAGCTCATATGATGCCTGCGTATACTGGAAACTATCTCAGAAAGGTACATATATTTATCTACTTCTCTATGTAGATGATATGATACTAGTGTCTAAAGATTATGCTGATATCTGTGAACTCAAGAGACAGTTGAGTAGTGAGTTTGAGATGAAAGATCTAGGTGAATTGAAAAAGATCTTAGGCATGGATGTTAAGAGAGATAGGGAGAAAGGTTTGTTAACCATTTCGCAGGAAAATTATGTGCATAAACTGCTTGAGAAATATAATATGTCTGGTTGTAAGGCAGTTTCGACACCCTTAACATCTCATTTTAAACTTTCTTCGTCTCAGTGTCCTGTTACTGAACAAGAAAGGTTAGAGATGGATAATATTCCCTATTGTAATACTGTTAGAAGCATTATGTATCTGATGATTTGTACTAGGCCTGACTTGGGGTATGCTATGAGTATGATCAGTAGGTTTATGTCAAATCCTAGGAAGGAGCATTGGAATGCAGTTAAATAGGTGCTTCGGTATTTGAAAGGTAAAGCCAGTGTATCACTGTGTTTTAGCAGGGATTGTGATGAATCAGCACTGTTGGAAGGCTTCATAGATGCAGATTATGCTGCGGACCTTGATAAAAAGAGGTCCTTATCTGGTCATATTTTTCGTTTGTATGGTAATGTGGTCAGTTGGAAGGTAACTCTACAGTCAGTTGTTGCCCTGTCTACTACTGAGTCAGAGTATATTTCAGTTGGTGAAGCTGTTAAGAAAGCAATGTGGTTGAAGAGGATCATTGGTGAGTTGTTGTCGCAGGAGTTTGTTCCTATCATCCATTGTGATAGCCAAAGTGCTATTCATCTTGCGAAAAATCCATCTCATCATGAGAGGTCTAAACATATCGATGTCAAATTTCACTTTATTCGAGAAGTTGTTGCTCAGAAAGATGTTGAATTGGTAAAAGTTCATATAGAACAGAATTTGTCAGATATGTTGACTAAGGTTCTTCCAGCTCATGGGTTTAAATACCTATTAAATGAGCTGAATGTTAAATCAGGATGATAGGGGAATTGGAGGATGGGTTTGCTGTTTTTTAATATTTTGTTATGAGGGAGATTTGTTGAAATAACAAATTATTTAAAAGGTTTTTTCATTAATGGCAATATGGTAAATAATGCCTTATGGCATTTTTTGTAAATTCCTTCATCTTCTTCAATTAGGAATTTATTTGGCCTTCATATAAAAAGGAAAAAGAAGGGAAATGAGGGCTGCAGCCGTAAAACACAAATCACAGAGAGAGAGACCGAGAGAGAGACTGACGGAGCGAGAGAGAGATCGTCGGATTTTGCGTCGGTCAGCACAGAGGAAGAGTGGGTCTCGCTCGGGCTGCTGTTGGGTGCAGATTCAGTGCGTTCGCGGAGAGACTCGGCGTGGATCCGAGTTTCGATCAGCAGATTCATCGTTTCGGTGTGGTTAGTTCTCGGTGCGGGTCAGTGACTGTGTTCGCGAGAGACGAACTCCAGTGGTCAGTTCGTGGATTGATTCGAAGGGGTTGGTCTCGGTGGAGATTCTCAGATCTGTGGGTGCTTTACCGGAAGTTAAGTCGGTGGTGCAGCGGTATTGCTCTAGCGATTGGTCTCGGTCAAGAGACAAAAGGAATCGTGGGTTCGTGGTTTTGCTGTTCTTGAATGAATTACAGATTATTGTTAATCTAGAATAGTAACTGTAATTTTGTAACTCTTTGACTCATAATAAAAGTGCTAAGCTGGTTCTCAAAGTGGATGTAAATCAAATTGATCGAATCACTATAAATCTTTGTGTCTCTGTTTATTATTATCGTTTTCAAGTTTGCTGCCTATTGCGTTCTGTTTGGGTGTTCTTCTGACTAATAATCCGCACTAATTTTTCAACAGTATAGTAATGTATTTTAAATATACATTTCAAAATTTTATTCCTAAAAAAAATTGTTATTGACACTTTCAAAAGTTAGAACAAGAGTCAAAGATATATATAAAGACTCCATGTGTGTATTTAAAAATCACCAATGATTCTTGTCATTCAAAGCTTTCACATGGTCAATATATGAGTCTAAACTACTTTAATTTTAACCTGTCGGTTTTTTTAATATTGTTCCTCATCAATCATTTTAAAGGAAAAGAAAAGTGAAGAAATAAAAATGAAATATCTAACCTCTCATATTCACACTAAGAATCAACGTTATCTTTAAATATAAAAAAATTAGCAACTTTTTTACAAATATAGCAAAATGTCACTGTTTATTTGTGATAGACAGTGATAGTATTTTCAAATATCATCTATCATTGTCTATTAGTGATGAATTCTATCATTGATAAACAGTAATATTTTGCTATATTTAAAAATATTTCTAGCAGCATTTAAGACCATTACCTTAAGAATTAATATCAGGAAGAAAATTATTGATAAAAACTAAATAAGAGCCCAATTAGAATTTGTTCCATTGATATAGACATATTTGTGGAATTTTGGGAGGCTTTTTTTTTCTATTATTTTTTTCTTTTTTTATTAATTAAATTGAAAGCTCTATCCAACCTAAAAAAGAAAAATTAAAGCCAAATCTTTTAGGGGTAGTTGAGTTGCACCAAGAAGTCATAGTTGGGTTATTTTTCTTTATTTCTCTACCAAACATAGATGACAAAAAGCCAAAAAATAATTCTACACCCATTTGCCTACCTAATGTTATGGGTCAACTAGAACCTGAAAATTGAACCTCTTCAAAATATTTAACTATATGTTCAGTTTATATTGCTACTAATTTTAAATCCTTGGAATTTAATTATCATTTGTTTTCATTTTATCTTTTAAGCTTTGGTTATTTTAATTTCATCCACCATTCTTTTTTATGTTTTTCTAAATATCGAATTAAATTTCTAGCGATAATTATTCTAAATAAAATATAGAGCTATTTTCAAATATAAAAAAATAAACCAAACTATTTACAAATATAATTTTTTTTTTTTACTTTCTATAAGGGATAGACCGCAATTGAATTTTATCGCTTGAGTGATAGACAGTGATAGAAATCTATCGCGGTCTATCGCATTGACATCCTCTCTTATATATTTTAATCATTATTTTTTTACAATACAATTTTTGCCTTTAGATTTGTTGAAGCTTCCCTACGTAATGAATAGTTTTAAAACTTTTATAAAATGTCAAAAGCAATATTACAACTAATAAAAAGAAAATATAACTATGTTTTAAAGAAATGGCAAAGTTTAGAGGATTTTTTTTTAATTTTAAATTTAATCCAACAAAAAAGAGAGGAAAAGAGAGGATTAATTCAAACTTACTTGGTAGGAATGGGATACTCAGGAAAGAACTTAGCCAAAATTTCAACTAATTCTCCTCGATGAAGCATATTTTCAACACAAATGTATCTACCAAAAGCAGAGGGAGTCTCATACACCAACAAGTGAGCTTTTGCAACATCCTTAACATGAACATACCCTAATTTTTTACACAAAGATACGAAGCACTTTATTAAGTATGTGAGAAACATACCAGAGAGAGCACAAGATATTACAAAAGAAAAAAAAACAAATGTCGATTAATTAAAGAATAAATATAGAATAAAATATGAACATAACCTTGAACTGCATTAACATATGTCTTGACTGATCCTGTCAAGTACTTCATTAAATGAGTTACACTTGCATTGATTGTTTGCTGTAATAATGGTCCAAGCACCAACATTGGGTTCACCGCTACTAGATCCACCCCTTTCTCCTTTGCCATTGCCCATGCTGTTTGCTCTGCCACTGTTTTTGCATAACAATACCAGTTCTGTGCAAAGTAATTTAAAACCCTTTACTAATACTTCATAGACTTGATTTTGTTATTTGTAAGGTCATGTCTATGTGATTGTAACAATTTTTCACATGGTAGAATTTTTCTGGTCCGTAATTTTTTTTTTCGATTTGGAGTTTTTTTACGTTAATTCTTGTGTTCTCAATTTTATTGTCTTGTTTTAATTTCTCTGCTTATTTCTGTAGTAGTAGTGTGAGGTTTTTTCTAACATAAAATGGAATTACAAGAGAATTTTAACACTATTTAGACAGTTTAGTAAAATAAATTATTTATTAATTTATCCAAAATCACTTCATAATTTGATCAGTTGACGTGTGCAAGATCATGCAAAGCTTAATTTGTATTTAGGTTACCACCACCACAATATTAACTTTTTAAAAATAAAAAAATTTGGCATCTTATCTAATATGGTTTACAAAGTTTAATTCTATCTTTTCCTATATTTTTTTCCCACTATTTATATGATTCAATTTTTTAATTATGACAATGGTTTTTCTTAAACTTTTGTCAAATTAATAATCTAGATTAAATAAAATTACTTGCAACTCAAATCATATAAATGGTTAAATAGTTATGCTATAATAACCTAGAGATTATATATATATATATATAATTTGTTTGCTTTGGTCATTATAGTTATAAATCACACCAATTTAATTAGTCTTCTATATTTTGGTATGCTTGAACAAATACGATAACTTAATTTTTTTAATTTAAAATTAAAACTTATTAAACAATATTTTACTTCTACTCCACGGTTGATTTTTTAAAGTGATATTATGATATTAAATTTATATTACGGTAATATTATAGAGATTCGAACATTAAAATTCCTGTGAATATAAGAATTCCTGCTTTCATATCATATGAAATCATCCATATCAATTCGGAAATTTTATTTTGACTTAGATTTTTCGTACTTATTTTAGTTTAGTTCTTATAATATTTTAAATATTCTGTCTCGGTACTTAAACATTATTGAGAATTTTGTTGTTACCCTTCCCACTAAATCTTTGTATGACATTTAAAAGCATTTTGTGAGTAAAGTTGCATTCTCACGCTATCAAACGTACAAAACAAAATATTATCTCAAAATATATATTTATTCTTGATCAAAAGATTAGACATTCGAATTAATCACATTTTGTATACGGTTAAACTCAAAAAAATAAAAAAATTGAGAATTTCATTAGGAAAAAAAACTTAAAACTTAATTTTTAAAAGTAAAAAATTAAATGATTATTGAAGAGAACGGGTGGAAAAGTTAAGTATGGAGACTGACTCATAGGGTTGGCCATCAGTCATAAGTTTATTGGCTAAGTATGGAAACCAACTCATATAGAGTCGACCATCAAACCATAAGTTTATTTAGCTAAGTTATGGAAACTGACCCATAGAGTCGGTCATCAAGCCATAACTTTATTTGGCCAAGACTGACCCATAGGGTCGACCATGCATTAATCTATAACTTTATTTGGCTAAGTATAGAGATCGACTCATAGGGTTGGCCATCAAGCCATAAGTTTATTTAGCTAAGTATGGAGACTGACCCATAAGGTCGCCCATCAAACTATAAATTTATTTGACTAAAGTATGGAGACCGACCCATATGGTCGCCCATAAAGCCATAAGGCCTAAGTTTGAAAGTCGACCCATGGGAATGGCTATAGAGCTTGAAGAGGTTAACCCTCTAAAGGTAAAGATTGTGCTTAAGTGTTCTCTACTTTTGTACATGCTTCTGTCACTAGTGGACTAAATCTAACAAGTCGTAATGGTTTAATTAATGACTCGATAAATTAATTAACAAATAATCGTTATGAAACCTATTTCTATATAATTAAGAGGGCTTGTAACATTTGAGGGATGTTTAAATACATCCTAAGCTCTCTACTCTCTAGCTCTCTAAACCATTACTGACATCTTAATCGTTGGAGTGTTGATGACCACGCACCAAACTAGTTGAAAAATTACAAATTCGCAGTTGATACTAAATTTCGGTATCAATAATTATAAATAACGATAATAATTAGTTTTGTTTGTTTTTTTTAAAATTTCTCCTTATTATCTTAGTATCGGAATTTTCTTTCCTCTAACTTGATATTAAATTAAATTAATGAATTTATAAAAAGAAAAACTAAAATAAAAGGGAAAGACAAAAACTGAATGACAAAAGTTGAAATGGTAAGTTATTACCTTTGTATTTTTGCAAAAGTCAAGGTCACTCCAACAAGACTCATCCACCACCGTGTCGGGGCTCCGATGAGGGTTCATGTGTATAGTTCCAATCGACGATGTGAACACCACTCGCCGGACCTTGGCCTCCGCTGCTGCCATTATAACATTCTTCGTCCCAATTATTGCCTGCTCCACCTTTTCCTACGAAAATGAGTCGTTGCAAATATATAGCCATCAAATCCAAAATATTTACAAATATAACATAATGTAAAAAAATTTACAAATATAGCAAAATTTAAATTCTGTTTTCGAAGTCTATTAGTGATAGACCATATCACTAGTAGGAATCCATGGTGATAAACCATATCACTAGTAGGAATCTATCAGTGATATACCATATCGCTAGTAGGAGTCTATTAGTAATAGTCTATCATAGATAGATTATACGACATCTGTAATTTTTTTAAAATGTTGCTATACATTTAATTATTATCCTTAAAAGTGCTATTCAACCCAATTTTCCAAAATATACATTATGTTCTAATTCTTAAAATTTTAACCGCAGAGATAAATTTTGAGAGAAAACAACACAAACCTAATGTTTAGTATATTTTATGTCTACTTTTTTGACAAAAGGGTCACTCAACTTTTTGGCTTTGTAATTTCAACTAGCACTAAATGTTGAAGTATTTGCTTCAAAAAAAAAATGTTGAAGTATTTTTATAATTGAATTTACAAAATTCATGGGCTTAAATTTCTAGGGTGAATAGTGATTTAACATGATATTAGAATAATTAAAATATTGATATAATTAAATTTTTTTGTAACACAGTGGTAATTTAACATAGTTAAAGCAAGAGATCCAGTGTGTATTGTCATTTTCTCTCCAGTTACTATTAATTTTTCACTTATTTTGCCTACTATAAATTCTTCACTTATTTTGCCTACTATAAATTCTTCATGTCGACAAGTGAAAACAAGAGTATTGAGATATTGATACAATTAAATTTAGGCTAAATTATACCTTGAACTTTTTAAAGTTTAAAAAATACTCTTAAACTTTTTTAAAAAGTTCAAAAATACCCTTAGCGTTAGTTTTGGATGGAAACCATTAGTATTTTGTTTAAAAAATACTCTTGAATTTTCAAAATTGTGAAAATATCTTTAAACTTAAAAAAAAAAAATTAAAATATCATTACTATTAGTACATGAACATAAACCATTAATACTTGTTTAGAAAATATCCTTAAGTTTTCAAAAGTTGCATTAATGCTCTTAGCCTTACAAAAAAAGAGTTAAAAAATGCTTCTATCATTAGTATAGTGATCAATTTGTTTGAAGTTTTTTGAGTTAAAAAATAACCAAATTTTAAAACAAATTATATAGATATCCTCTTTTTTTAGAGACACTCTCATTTTTCTCTCATTTGTCTAATTCTTATACAAAATTTATAACAATTAAATATAAACCAAAACTTAAGTTAAAACACCAAATCTCACCAGATTCTAAATTCTAAATTCAAAATCTCCCCTTAAAAGACTTACCAAAACGATAAATAGCTAAGTATAAAAAGGACGCATTTGGCTATTAACACACACTCAACTACTAATGTACAACCTTGTTAAAACACACAAGACCTAAGGTCCCTTTCGTGCTTCCATTATTCTTTTTCTTTTTGTTATAATCTATATATCTCAATTGAAGGGGGCAAATTTTTTTAATGAGATAAACAAAGGTCAAACAATTAACAAGAATGAGAGGTAAGAGAGGAAAAAAAACAAGCAAAATAGAGAAATGTTAGGTCATATATTGAAGTAGGAGAGTGAGAAGAAATGAAAGAGGGAGGTAATGAAATGTAGATAAATGATACTTTTTTTTTTAAGATAAGGGTACTAATGCAACTTTTTGAAAGTTTAGATGTATTTTTGCAATGACATTAACGGTTTTTGTTCTTATATTAACAATGAGGGTATTTTTGAACTTTTTGGTAAGTTTGAGGATGTTTTTAAAAGTTCAAGGGTATTTTTAAAACAAAAGTTTAATAGTTTCCACCCAAAACTTTGTGTTGAACAGGATTTAACACTAAATTTAAAATTTGAAGTTAATAATTAGATGATATTTAGAATGTTTGGAGCTACTTACTGGGTCATCGGTCACCGGAGACGCCGTGTGGAAAACACCCTCGCAACCGATAATGGCGGCTTTAAGGCTCTCAAAATCAAGAAGATCAGCACCGTACAGCTTTAACCTTTCCTCAGCGCCATCCAACTCTTTCAAATGATCATTCTTTCGATCATCTTTAGAAAAAAAGAACGCAAAATAAAGGGGAGAAAAAAACAACATTCATCGTTATAAAACAGAGACAAAAAAAAAAAAAAAAAAAAAAGCTTGCAGAATTAAATTTAAAACAAAAATAACCAAGGTTTCGTTTGATAATCATTTTATTTTTTATATCTAAAAATAAAGCTTATGAACGCCGGTTCTACCCTTAATTAACCTTGTTTTGCTATCTACTTTCTACTCATCATTTTAAAAACTAAACCAAATTTTGGAAACTAAAAAAAACAATTTTTATTTTTAGAATTTGACTAAAAATTAAAGTGTATTTTTAAAAACAAAGATGAAAACCATAATTTGAAAATGGGGATCGAGGAATACAAACATAAATTTCAAAAACAGAAAATTAAAAACAAAATATCGTTATCAAATAGGTCATTGACTTTTAGTTTTTTTATTTTTTTGTTTTCGAAAACTAAGTTTATAAACACTACTTCATCTATTGGTTTATTTATTTTGTTGTTTACTTTTAAGAAGAGTTTTCAAAATCCAAGTAAAATTATGAAAACTAATTCCATTTGATAACTATTTGGTTTTTGATAATTAAACTTATAAATACTTTTTAGGAGTGTTTTCAAACATCAAGCTAAGTATTTTCAAAAACTTATTTTTGTTTTTGAAAATTAGTTTAGATTTCAAATGTTTAGTAAAACAAAATGAAAAACACAATAGAAGAGTTATAAGAAAAGAAGCACTATTTTGGAAAAACAAATAGTTGCCAATAGGGCTTAAAGGTTTTAAAAATTTTGTTTTTGTGTTTTTGGTATTTGGCTAAGACTTTAAGGGTGTGTTCGGGCCAAAGAATTTAGAAATAGGAGTGGAAAAATAGTCAATTGTGAAATTTAGTCCTTATTTGGTCCAAGAAATTAGTGGGTCCCACTACTAAAAAATATCAATTTTATATTTTATCAATTCCTTACATTGTTGAGTCCACAACTCCCTAAACTTCATAACTTCTTACTTTTTACTATTTCACTCCTTACCAGGGGGTGTTTGGGGTGAGGAGTGAAATAGTGAAGAGTAAGGAGTTATGAAGTCTAGAGAGATGTAAACTCTTGGGACTCACAGTGTAATAAGCTGATAAGATATAAAGTTGATGCATTTTAGTAGTGAGACCCACCAACTCTTTGTGCCAAACAAGGAGTGGAGTTCAATACTCCTACTTCTCAACTCCAACTTTCCAACTCTTTGGGCCAAACAATGTTTATGAAGGAAAGATGAAGACTATAAAATTTGTAAGAAAACAAGCATAATTTTTAAAAAATATAAAAGAGTGAATAAAATTAACCTACCTGGGTTTCTTACCGTGCCTCTAACAATGTAACCCTTTTGGAGGAGAAGCTTCAGAAGCCAAGAGGCAATGAAGCCACCAGCGCCGGTGACACAAACAGTTTGACCGGAAGCTAGGGGGTCGGCGAGGGGCATTTTGGGATAGGTGGGAAAATGGTTATAAATGAGGAAGTTTAAGAGTGGGTGAGAGAAGGGATTGATGAAGAGCCAAATGTAGAGGAAAATGGAGCTACAACAAATGACTAAGCATTTTGGTTTGTTTTATAAGGCAAAAAAGTAGGCTTTACTAGAAGAATTCTCTCATCTCATACACCTACTACTACTACTACCCCTTTTTTTTTTTTTTTTTTAATTTTATCATTTTCTCTCTTTTAATTTTTAGGCTCTAGGATTAAGGCTTTAGGTGATAGTTTTTCTTCTTTTCCTCAATTATAATTCTTTTTAATTGCGTATATTATTTTTCTAGTTGAGTTTAATTTCTGGAGGAAGATAGAACTATTGGCCTTTTGAACGAGTAGTTGGTACCTTATCAATTGAACTAAGCTTAGACTAGCTCCCTTTTCATTGAACTAAGTTAGAGTGACTCTTTTTTTATTATTATTATTTTAATTTTAGGATTTTGTGTGGTTTTAAGTATGTACTCTATATTGGTTTTTAAGCTCTTCTAAATTGAATTTTGTAAATTATAAACTCATATGATGGTTCAATTTTACGCATATAAGCTTTAGAGACTCAAACTTTATATAGAGGTTCGAAAATCAAAAAGTAAAATTTAAACCTTTTTGAAATTAACTTTCAAATTTACCCTTTAGTTTTTTTAGACAAGAATTCTGTTTTGGTCCTTGAATTTTCAAGCATTGATGCATTTGGTCTTCAATATTTCAAATTGGAAATTTTAGTCTCTGGGTTTAATAATAGGTCTAAAAAGTTCCTTAATTAATCAATCTATTAAATTTAAACATAAAATTGATTAAAAATATGATGTGGCAAAATGACATGGAAAAAATGTATATTTTTTAATCTTTCTCACTTCTTTCACTTCTCTCTCTCCTCTTTCTTCCTCAAATCCTCCTCTCTCTCTTCACTCCTATCATCTCCTCACTCCACCATCTCCATCTTCTCTCTTTATCTCTTATTTTTCTATGAAGAAAATGATGAAATTTGCTCATATCTCTCTCTTCTTTTTCTCATATTTCTTTGTCTTCTCTCTTGTCCTCTCTCATCTCCATCTTCTCACTCTGTCTCTCATTTTTAAAAACAAAAAATAAGTTTTTACTGTGTTTAAGTAATTTCTATTTTTTAATATTCTATTTCTTTTCTATTCTGATTTTCTAATTTTATTTTCCAGATTTTTGTGTTTCTGTTTGTTTTATTCCGTGTTTACTGTTGTTGTGATTAATGAATAATTAGTGTATATTTAATATATTTAGAATAATCAAAATACAATGAATATATAGACTCCAAGAAACTAATAAAGAAAAATACATAAAAAGAAAAATACTACAAAAGAAACTAATAATTGGGAATAAATCTAATTTACTTTAACACTCTCCCTCAAACTCAAGGTGACCAACTTAAGTTTGTTAACTGACATGATGGCAGATGACAAAAACTGAAAAAACTTCTGAGCTGGAAACAAATCATGGCACATCTAGGCTGGACCACGAAAGCCTCTTGAGGCGGAAACAAATATCCACAAAGAACTTTTGGGTTGGAGACAGATACCCACAAAGTACTTTTGGACTGGAAATAGAGACCCACGAAGAATTTCCAGACTAGAAACAGAGATCTACATAAAGATCTGAAACAAAACCCACGAACAACAGATCTGAAAGATCTAAAACCAGAACAAAGACTGAAACTAAACCAAACCAAACCACATCGACTGAACCAAACCAAATAAAAAAAAACCAAGCTGATTGTTTTAAAATAAAAATAACTAAAACAGAATTTGACCAAAATCCAACGAAGCAAAACAAACTCACGAGAACCAAAAAAAAAAGCAGCGTGAATCGAGAGTGGCAGTGATGCACGAATAGAGCAGTGGTGGTGACGTCGGTGACTAAGGGGTGGAGGCATGGAGCAGATTTGGGCGGCTGGTCGATGCGAACGGAGTAGCAGAGGTGATCAGATCTATAACGAACGGCGTGCTGGGAGGAGTGCGTGACGACGGGATGAATAGAACGAATAGAAACAACTAAAGCGAATTGAGAATGAACAGAAACTAGGCGAATCTGGTCGGTACTGATAGAGATCCGGGCAGCGATGTATATATGGATCTGAACGAAGCCGGATCTGGGCATCTGTGCGTGTGGGAAGTTTCAGGTGGCACGGACAGAAAGAAATCCATGGCGAGATAGGCTGGGACAACGTGGATCTGCCCCCATCGTCCGTCAACGGCCAATCGTCGGAGGCAAAGTTCAAGCGGCTAGAATTGAATTAGATAAAACCCTAACCTTGTTCTGATACCATGGTATGATTTATGAATAATTAGTGTATATTCTGTTGGGTTTTATGTCCTAAAACTCGTAGTTTGTAAACATTAACGTGTATTCTATTTATCAATAAAGTTGTTATCAATGTTATTCAGTAAACTTGTTATTGAATAAAGTGAATTGTTGTTAATATAACTCTAAATCCAATAAACTAAGAACCCATGGCTTTAGTATGAAAACTTGAACTTTATGTAATGACATAAAAATGGATCAAGATCAAGTAAATAGCTAAAACGGTCTATAGTATAAGGATAAGGTTGGGTACCTTATCTTGAAGACACTATTGAATGTGGCCTACTTTGTATTTGATACAAATGATGTGATCCTAAATCATTCATGTGGAGACATGTGAATGGGGGCATTCTATGCAATGAGTTTGTATAAGACCGGACCACGAAATAGACACTATTACTTTATAATGTCGTTTACTGTTAAATACTGACTATTTCAACTAGATGACCTAGGTAACTCGATCTTAATCTTGAGCTAACTATGAACTCCTATTTATTCGGGATTATCCTTAGATCTGCATGGGTGAGAGTGGCCCGGGTGCGCCGACTCAATAAGCCTCCCATTTCAGGGGTAAGACCGAGTAGATAGCTGGGGACATAGTTTTGCGAGAAGGAATTCACTCCTACCCGATTTAGGGTTAGTAGATAGGTTGTTCCCTTAAGTACTGATTCTGGGTCTTGAACAAGGGGCCCCACCCTCTCATTGGCCCGAGAGGGACTCAGTTTAGTGATAGGATCACAAACCAATTGTTCATTAGAGGATCAGTGGGACTTAAGGAACAAGATGTAATCACAGGGGTAAAACGGTAATTTTGACCTAGTTGTGATTACGAACAACCTGTGAAGGATCGACTTACTTATTATGGTTATATCAAGTGGATAGAAATATATCTACAGTGAGGAGAGTGCAGCTACGGGCTTTAGTGGAGTGTCCCGTTAGTTAACGAATGTTGGTTAATTAGGTTAAAGAGTTTGACCGGTTAATCTCGGATCGTTGGAGCTCATGATCTGTAGGTCCATTAGGTCCCTCTACTAGCTCATAAATGGACTAAAATCTTAGATAGTGTGGTGAGTAAGTTTGAATAGTTCAATATTGACTTAAGGAATGAAAGTCGAATATATACGATATATCGACGTTTAATTATGAATTAAACGGACAAATAGAGTTATTTATAATATTTAAATATGATTTAAATATTAATTATATGAATAGGGATTCATATCGATTTTTTGGAAAAATCGAGAAAAGTGGGAAAAATAATATTATTTTATTATTTAATATTAAAATAATATTATATTTTATTAATTAAATATTAAATTGTTTTTTATTTAATTAATTATTTTTTATTTTTAAAAAATCAAACTAAAATTCATTTTAAATTCTTTTTTGGAAATTAATTAAAAATAGAGTTTAAAATTGATTTTTTTGAAAATTGGATTTTCCCACTAACTAAGCAAGTTGCTTAGTTGTTTGCTTCACATTAAGCCAACAATTTGAGAGTTTGAGTTGTCAAATTTTGGTGCAATTGGATTGCATGTTGTTCTTCAATAAATAGAGATTATTTTGGCTTAATTGAAGTTAAGAATTTTGTGAAATTAATGGTTAATTTTGCAAAATATCCTCCATAACTCTTTTCTTCCCCAACCTTCATTCCTTCTCAAATTCACCACAAATATTGGATCCCACCATCCAATCTAAGCCTAGAGAATAGTAGAGAAGACTCTTGTGGTGGTCTACAACCAAGCGGTGTTGATTTCCATTAAGAATTGAAGGAGAATTTGGAGCTTCAAGGGTAAGTGTTCTTGAAACTTGGTTTTTCTTTTTTAATTGCATGTTTAATCCTCAAAATTAAGCATCTTAGAGTGAAATTTGGTCAAATTAAATTCCGCTGCATACTCATTTATCTTTCATATTCATTATATTTAGAATAATCAGAATACAATGAATAAATAAATTCTAAGAAACTAATAAAGGAAAATACATAAAAGGAAAAATACTATCAAGGAAATTAATAATTGGGAATAAATCTAATTTTTTTTAACAACTGCTTTTGGTGTTTTTTTTAAATATTTGAATTTACTGCTTTGGGTGTTTTTTGTTTGTTTTTTTTTTTTTTTTTTTTTGGTGTTTCAAGAATAGTTTTGCGGTTCAACTATTTTAATTTATTGAAAATTAAAATAAAAAATAGAAATTACTTAAACAAAATAAGAGGTAAAAAAGAAGATGGAGATGGAGGAGAGGAGACAAGAGTGTGAAAGAGAGAGAAGATAGAGAAGAGGAAGAAAGGGGAGAGAGAGAAGTGAGAGAAGAAGAGGAAGATAGAGAAGTGAGATGTTTTAAACCTATTCTTAAAAGGGTTAGTTGTAGCCATGTCAAAAATATTTGTTAAAATTAGGCCCATAATATATGTTTTATGGTTTTGCAAAAATGTCAAAGTTCATAACCCAGCCCAATTTCGTTGATAGAAAAAATCAAAAATACCCTTACATTTGATTACTATATGATTTTCTACTGATTTTCATTTGATTTCGGTTGCCTGCTCATTTCCATTTGATTACTATATGATTTCGTGCTGATTTTCATTTGATTTCCATATGTGGTTGTCTGCTGATTTCTGGTTGTCTGCTGATTTCTATTTGATTACTATATGATTTTCTGCTGATTTCCATATGGGGGTTGTCGATTGATTTCTATTTGGTTAGTATATGATTTCTTGCTAATTTCCCTTTGATTTCCATATGGGGCTGATTTTAAGTTGTCTGCTGATTTCTATTTGATTACAATATGATTTCCTGCTGATTTCCTATTGATAGTTAATAGTTTCTTACAGTCAATTGATTGTCGTGTGATTACTATATGATTACTTTATGATTGTCATTTAATTGGCTTATGATTGCCTTCTTTTCATCTTTTGTCCAATGTTATTAATTGGAACAAAGAATTGGAACAAAGAAAGCAGTAAGTAGAATTTTACCACATTGTTAGATTGCCCTATTGATTCACTCATGTTTACTTCATGTAATTAGTGATTAATGTTTGTTACACTCATTTATTAAAAACTAATATAGTGTCGATATACTTGAACAGGACATTCCATCACATGAGTTCAAGGTTCATCCGCATATGATGTATAATATCTTTGGGAGTCGAATGATCATAGTTGTATATTTAAACTCTCAATCACAATGACTATGACTAATAAATTTTGAAGATGCTTGCTTATGAGAAGCACAAACCATCATAGAATAATTATGATTGCTAACATACTTTCGAATCATCCATAATTCGCTACTTTTATAACGTGGTGCTCTAACAAACCATTGGCAACCATCTTGAGTACATACCAACTCAACAGATTTTGGATTTGATCTCAACGTCCTAAACTCAAAATTATTCTTTACCGCTATAAAATGAAACGAATTCAACAAAATTTTCTTACTAGCAAACAAATCCTTATTCTTCAATAACAATGTAGAAGACATTTTGTTAATATGAACATCTCTAAAGATTTCTATGTCACCTTCAAAATCAGCCTCAACTATAGAAGAAGAAGCAATGAGACATTTTGTAAATTGATCCTTAACCACAGAAAAAATCAACATACATCACAAACTACTAAGTATCAAATACTAATCGAATAGCAATTAGATAATAATCAAATGGCAATCACAAACTAAATACTATCAAATAATAAATCAGATAACAAAGCAACTACATGAAAACTCATATCAGACCTAAGCGCAATCGTAAGGACGAACTTCAACAAAAAAAAAAAATTAAATGGTTGAAAACTTTCGAAATTGGCTTCAAAAAATCTCCGGCTCACGAAATCAAAACTAGTAAAATTGTGTTTACAATCGTGAATGAGAGAGGTGAGGACGAAATTCAAGCAAAAAAAATTAAAAATAAACCATAGCTTCAAGAAGAAATCGTGATTTTGAAGCTGTGGGTTTAGCTAACGAAATCAAAAAAAAATTTGGAAAAAAATCTGTGCAATCGAATCTTGTACTTCCAATCTTGGAGAATCCAAGAATATTGGAGATTGAAGAATCTTGTTGTTGCAGAAACTTGGAGAGCACTAAAGAAGAAGACGTGCGTGGAAAGGAGAATGTCGAAGAGATGAAGAAACGCACTTGGGAATAATATCAAATGATAATTTTTTATTTTTGGAGATATAAGGGTAATTTTGGAATATATTTTCATATAAAAATCAAATCAAGCATGATCTTTTTACCATCTATGTTGTTATCAATATATTTTGACATATTTACAATATTTTTAAAGTTGATGATATGGATGTTAATGTATAATCAAATTTTGATATCCAATGCAATTCCCTTTCTTAAAAATTCGTGGATTAAATGGCCATCGAAAATTTTAGGAAAGAAATGTACTTATTCAAAAAGAATATCTTTTCCTATTTTTTAAATTTCAAAATCACTTTATTTGGTGATTCGCAATGACATGAGAACCAAATAATTTATTGAATGGAAATATTTATAGTTCAAAAACAAAAATAAAAAACTCCTATAAAGGTGTATTAAAAGAAAATGCATTAATTATTTGACCCTAATTGGTCCACATGGAGGAACTACAACTTGCAGTCAGTTTCTAATATTAATTTTTTATATATGATTACATTTTAATTAATAATTAGGTGATACTAATATACTTTTATTCAATAAAAGCAAACTAACTTCAGATTTACCCTTTATTTTTTAAAGTTCAAAGTCATTTTATTTGGTAATCTCGCAATGACATGAGAACCAAAAATAATTTGTTGCATGGAAATATTTATAGTTCAAAAACAAAAATAAATAACTCCTATAAAGTTGTATTAAAAGAAAATGCATTACTAATTGGTCCACGTGGAGGAACAACAACTTGTGGTCAGTTTCTAATAATTCTTTTTTATATATTACATTTAATTAATAATTAGATGTTACTAATACTTGTATTCAATAAAAACAAACTTTGAATTATATATTACATTTTATTCGTCTATATGAGCACATATCACAAAATGATATATTCTAATAAGATAAAGTGTTATAAAAAGGTTAAGTTATATAAAATACCCATAAATTTTGAATTAGGTTTTAGTTATGTCCATATAATTTGTATGGTTTCATTTTCACCCTTTAACCCTGAAATTTGTTTAAAAAAAAATTCCCCCAAAAGATTATTTTGATAAAATAAGATGAAAGTTGATACAAAAATTTATAGGCATAAGTGACATCATTTACATCATTCATGTAAATTTTATGTGCAATTGATGTTTAAAAATTAAAATGTGTAATTGATATTATTTACAACTAGACTATATAGATCAAGGTTGTTGTTTCTATTTATTTCATCTCGAAAGATAGCATTAAAATCATTTATATACAGTCTATTTTATACATATGTGGCACACCAATTTGCATGAATATAATGTTGTTATAAGTGATATGTTGATCGTACGAGTTTGTCGTGCACTCTTGATCAAATAATAAATTTTGGTTCCTACCTTAATTGTAGTATAGTATGAGTCAAATCCACGGGAAACCATCGTATTTCTCAACTAAAATGCTTATAATCCTTAGATAACCGAAGGGGGTTGGTTTGGTGTTTGACACTCGAAAAATAAATGCGCGAAAAGTAAATTGAATGCAATTGTGAGTAAGAGAAATATTATGGATGAAGGGCCAAGCTTGGGTTTATTTCAAAGTCTTCCCAATTTAGTCTATTTGATCATTGAACACAAGAGATTGATTTTAACTTCTTGTCTATGGCTAGCCACATTGATTAGTAATGCTAAACAATTGCCCTAATAAGCTAATTAGCCAACATGTATAGATGAACGCATGCTACTCATTTGAATTAATTGCATTAAGTTTTAGGCCAGGATTATGCTAGGATGAATATTTAAATGGTGGTGTCATATTAAACATTCAATATGATTTCCTCTATGGTTGATTAAACAATGTCATTGCTATTGACTTACAATTTATAAGCTAACCTAAAAACCAAAAGTATAAAAACCAAAAGTATAAAAACCAAACAATAGTATAAAAACCAAAAGTATTAAATCATACAATCAAACAATAGTTTGTCTAACAACTCAAAGAATATATGATAATTTTGCAATTCTATTAAGATGAAATTCCATCAAACAAAAATATGAATTATCAGTTTGGATGAAGAACAATCCTCACGAATTCAACAAAATTAAGAGAAATACTCCTAAAAATCCACGCTAGATATACCTTACCTTAGTCAAGAATTATCATAATAAACAAAGTTAAATGATAAAATTGCATCAATACAACCCAAAGTGAATAAAAACGAAAGAAGAATGAGAAAATAGTCGTAGAAAGAATTGGGAAACTCCTATCCTAATTCAAACGGGTGGCTAAGGCAATATTTATAAAAATTGTGATAGGTCGTAGTGCTAGGGTACAACACCGCGACACCCTTGACCTTTTTGCTATAGTGTTACGCGTGTGCCCACAATGTTGCACTCGTATGCGTGTCCGTCAACCTAGCCGCGATGCTCTTGCCCAGCACGCATACTGAGTTAGGCACGTTACGCCATTGCTGCATGGCGCTTGCCTTCAGGGGAAATTTCGTAAATTTACTCTAGTTGATGCTTTTACCTCCATTTAAGTCCATTTTAACCCGATTCACACCCTAAGGGTTTGTTCTACCTCTTTTGTGTCTAAAACCTATAAGATCATGACATAAACATATAAAACCAAGGAACGAACTGGAATTAAGCTGAGGGAGATAACACATTTCAAGTACTATCATATGTCATGTATGCCTTCAATTTTTAAAGTCTAGAGAGACAATAATGAAAACCTATCTAAAGTTTAGGGGTACTTTGAATAGGTTAAATTATACAAAATACTCATGTACTTTGTAATTTGTTTCGAAACTACCTCTAAACTTTAAAATCTTCATTAATATCCTTAAACTAAAAAAAATGTTAAAAAATATTCTTATCATTAGTTTTTAATTAAAACCATCAATGCTTTTCTTTTCAAATTATCCTGAATTTTTACACATTTCATTAATCTCTTTAAACTAAAAAAAATGCTAAATAACACTCTTTCTGTTAGTATAGGAACGGTAACCGTTAGCACCTCGTTTAAAAAATATCCTTCAACTTTCAAAGATTGTATTAATGCCTTTAACCTTGAAAAAAAAGTTAAAAAATTTCCTTATTGTTAATATATAGAAGAAAACCGTTTATCTATATTCTATTATATCTCCATCTTCCATTTCCTTTCCCTCCTCTCTACTTCAATATATGGCCTAACAGTACTTCTCTATTTTTGCTCTTATCTTCGTACTCTCTTATTCTCCATCTTCTATTTTTGAATCTTTAAAACTATTCCCTTCTATCAAAGTATATAGGTGATAGCAAGAAGGAAGGAGAAGAATAGAATTGTATTATTATATTATTCTAATTTAAGGCTGAAGTTGAATTAAATAATACTTTTTTACCATCATTTTATATTTGTTTTAATGAATGTTATATATTCTATTATATCACATGTACTAAATTTTATTTAAATTAAAAAAATGAAAAAAGAAGAAACAAGAAACACACAATTTTCAAACCTTTTTCTGTTTCTATTTTTTTAAAGAAACAAAAAAAACAAAAAAACAAAAAACAAAAATAGTTATGACACACATTATTATCATCACGGGACCCTCGTGGGCTTGACCTCCGGCCCACTTCTCTTCGTCTAATCTCACTTTCAAGTGACCTGCGTGAAAGATTCCCACACTAATACAGTGTCGAGCCTACCATACTTTGATGTCTAAATTAGTATAGGGAGTGTATATATAGTTCAATTAAGCACACAAAAGTAAGGTTAGGTCTCTCTCCTTTGGAGATTACTTACTCTTTCTCTTTTGGAATCGTCGAATGAGGTTATTTATAATGTCCTCTCTCTAATAGTCGCATGTGGTTATTTGTAACTCTGGCGATGTTAGGGTAGTTTACAGCACTTTAGTTGTAGGGCGTACCAGACCAAAAGCAGCTCAGTTATTCTTGATTGGTATATATTCATCTGATCGGTTGGTTGATCCAGAATTTGAAGCTCTGACTTTTTCTCTTTTGAGACTTACATTGATAGAAAGAAAAATATTGATGGCGAAAGAAAAATATTCTTTGAATATTTAATTTAATGACCAAATTGCATGCTGATATCTCAAATTAATATTGATGGCCCGATAGGTGGTTGTTAGGATTTCCATTTCAATATGAAGAATTACCCGATTATTATTATACATAATCATGTGGTAGAGTGGATCATCTTTTAAAAAATTATTAATTAGTAAAATCATAATATGGATTGAATGAGACTTCTAAGAGACTCTTTTTTACTCTTTTTCCTTTCCAAAAGAGCATGAAGAGTAGTTTCTGTTGAAGAAATTGGCACAAAAGGAAGAGAGACAATCTCTTGAAAAGAAAGAAACTTTTATTATGAATGTACAAGGATGGACACTTAGAGAGAATACTCTTTTACACTCTCTAACTCACTCACTTTTCTTCTCTAACTCTCTAGCCTTTTGCTTTTTCTTCCTCTCTTTGCTTGCTTTACAAATGGGGTCACACCTCCTATTTATAGGTGCGAGATCCTTGGAGCTTAAGCTATGAGATTTTTCTAGACTTCTCTTAGATCTAAACTATTCTAGACATTTCTATCATATTATTCCTATCTCAAGGAATTCTCGGATCCTAAAGAAAGCCTAGGATATTTCTAGAACATTTCTTAATGAAATACTTATTTACATACTTTTAGATAAATCTAGAAATATCTAATATTTACACTAAATTATATAGATATTTCAAGAAGCTACTAGAATAGTTAGTGTTGCTTTTACTTCAACAGTTTCCACATCTTTTCTATAGATAGGGCATGTTGGGTCGTCTATCACCTTCCTTCTAAATAAATGTCACATTTTGGATGGAAAATGTAATTTTGACATGCTCTCCACATGTATTTGCAACTGCAGCTTCAATTTTTGAACTTTAAGCATCTATAACAAATTGTTTGAAGTTAGAAAGGATTGAATTTGGCCAATTTGATTCAACGCCCTAATTAAATTCCTGTGCTTAATACGGCTAATCAACTAGTATGAAACGTTATTATGTCCAATTAGGTTAATTAAGATATTTATGTCTAACTAATTTGAAACAGGGAGTTTCGATTAGGATGGAATGTTATCATGTCCAACTAATCACAATCAAGCTTTTAACTAATAAATATTATTTTTACGATGAATTAATGAACAAAATTCCACTTAGTAGCTAGCCCCACCATCTCTGTATTAATTAGCATGGTAATCTTTGTACTATATCTCCTAATTCTCTTACTGATCCTTTACTTTCGTGCATTTATTTTTTTTTTTTGTCTTTAGTTTACCTATCAACCCTCCATACTACTTCATTTTCAAATTTAGCTTAGAGAAATTAAACTTTTGTGGTTCGACCCCATCTTTTACTAATTACTACAAATCTTTAATAGTTTAGATCGGTATTCTATAAGTTTCATTTGATGGAAAGGGTTTCTACAAAAAAAACAAAAAAAAAATATTTTCCTTTAGTCGGATGTAGGTCCCATCAACCTTAGTTTAGCAATCTTATTCTTCTATCTTCATTTTAGGCTTTCTATTTCTGTGATTCTTGGTCTTGGCCAATCTCAATAAATCTATCCATAACGATTTGTTTTAAAAGAAAATAACAAACAAATTGAACAAAAACAAAGGATACAATTTCTCTCGTGCTCAGCCATCAATGAAATGATTCTACACCCAAAAAACAGGTTGGCAAGAGACCACCATGGGTAGCGAAAAAAGTTATAAGTAATTCGCCAAAATATGTAGTCTCTCAAATAACCGTTGGTTGTAGTTTTGAGGATACAAAATACAAATTTGAAATACTTTACGATAGCAAAATTATCAGTCACATTGTGCCAATTTCATCGAACACCTAAGAATTGCAACACCTCGAATAAGAATCGTAAGGTTTATTTTTCACAACCTTTGCAATTTAAAGAGTACTTAATTGCCACTTTTAACTTTTCATGAATGTATGTAACTAAAAAAACTATTTAATCCAAGTGGTTTTTTTTTTTATTTTCCTAAAAGGAATTATTTCTACACTCTTCTTCCTCGATTAAACCGACTAGACTGACCAAACTACTCAAACCGATCTAAATCATTGACAATTTAGTTACGGTTGGATTTGTTAGATTAAGTGCAATTATTCAACATTAAAAAAGTTCAAGTACTATAAAAAAAAAATATGTCTTTGGTTTCAAATTATTCCAATTTTAAATACTTTAAGCTTGATATAATGCTTTGAGAGAGTGATCTTCTAATTGGGGTCAGGAAGAAATTTCTGTGTGGTTGTAATAATTTTTCACATAGTGAAAATTTTCTAGTCCGTAATTTTTTTTCCCATTTGGAGTTTTTCTACGTTAATTCTCTTATGTTTTCAATTTTAGTGTTTTTTTTTAAAAAAAAATTCGTTATTTTTCTGCTTATTCCTATCGGAGAAGTAATAATTTTTTTTCTTAACACGACTTAGGTGGTTGGCTTCGAGTTGACATATAGGCACACCAACTCGCCATCCAAGTTGACCGCCTCAACTAAAACTTTTTTTCTCTAAGAAAAAAAAATCCATTGTTGCACTTCCTCTAAATTCTTTGTTGCTTCATCCTCCTTTAATTCCAACTTTTGAGTAATAGGATATCGGAATTCAAACTTCATACCTATTAGTCGAAAAGCGTTTGATTATTGAACTTTAGCCACGTTTACTTCCACAAAAATATAATCAATCAATCGTAATATAGAAAATGAGATCCATTTAAATACATTCTCATAAAACTTAATTACAGAGAAACCATATTTTTCAAGTTTTGAAACGATGTTTAAATAACAATGTTTAAATATAAATCATAAAAATATAAAAGGGTCTTTTTTTTTTTTTTTTTTTTTTTTTTTTGGTGGGAAAGGAATTAAGTAATTTTTTTAAAAAAAATTAAAATAGAGAATAGCGATAAATCACTTGAAACTTAAAATGTGGTAGGTGTCCTCAAACTCAGGACTCCAACTTGAAGTCTTTCTTCACCAAACTCATATTAATTGTTCTAAGAAAATGACATAATGACTTTTTTTTTTTTTTTTCTCTCTCTCGCTTTTCAAAAATGTAGTTGGATGTGTTTCTCTTCTATGAACTAGTTTGTGGAATACGCAATTCGACACGTCGTTACATCTAGAGACATTTATAATAGACATAATAATGTATTTGGTAATTTATAAAAGGTTTGGTAAGTTAACCATAAATTTGAATACGAATTGCATCTAGTTTGACAAAAAAATATATATCAAAATTTGACATTATTGAAGGAAGTTGGGAGTGGTGGAAAGTCAATATAAGAGATAAACTTGTTGGAGATCATGGAATCTTGCTACCTATAGGTTTTGATAAATGACCAAAGTTTCTAGATATTGCAAATATCCTCATTACCATATGTAGGTGGGGTATTATTGAATTTTCTTAATTATTTTTTAATTTTCTTTTTGAGTCTATATCGAAAAATTTGTGTCTCTAACCTCCAGATCAAATAATATTTAAGTTGGTTGGACTTTCGTTACAAAAATTTAAATCTGACAGGTTTGTTAATATTTCGTAAACAAGGATGGAAGACTATAGTCATGATGATTTTGGAAAAATGGGCCTATTTTTACAAAAGCTTACAGTTTTTTTTTTTTTTTTTTTTTTAAAAAAAACAGTTGGTAAAATATGATAGTTAATAACCATAACCATTACCGAAAATGGTTGGGAGATATCATTGTAAATCGCGCATAAGGTAACATGCCAAATCAATATCGTTTTTAACTAAACTTCATGCTGAGTAATGTTGCTCTCATTCATTCTCGAGTAATTGCCATGGGTAACAAATTAAAATTATAGTTTAGCATATCTGTCATCAACTTTTTAATTTTTATAAATATGATATAATATTTTTAAAATTATCTAAATTACTAAAATCACGTTATTATTAATTTGGTATTTATTTTTTCTCTTATTCCAAGATTTAGTCTTTGTACCTTCCAATAGTTTAAACATAGAGAATCAAATATGACTATATGATTGATATCTAATATTTATCTGATTTCTATTTAATTGTTATGTACTTCGTACCTGATTTCTATTTGATTGTCATATGATTGTTATCTGATTGATTGATAAAATGGGTAGCTTTGTACCTTTTAATTTCATAGTTGGTATTGTGATCCTCCTTTGATACAATAAGTGATTGCTAATGATATACCCATTTTGATAGATTGCTAAGTAATACCCAATTAGATGGTATCCAATTGTACCTTTTTATAATAAGATATATTAATGTAATAGATTGCAAAGTGATATCATATACACAATATAAGGTATATCATTTCCAGAAATGGACATGTGATATAACAATGATAGGTATGCAATACATAAAATTTTGGTAATAACTTTTAATTCCTTGTGGTGTTACAGTTGAGTACATTATCAATAAAAAACTATGTGCTAATGTTCAGTATGTTATCAAACAAAAACATAAAGTCTAACATCGAAGTCTAAACATCTTCCAAAATATATCTCATTTCGATTGTGAAATCTTCAAGTCAAAACTAGGTGTTTCAATAATGTTATATGTCCTTTGTGCCTTTTTTTGGAGATTTGTGTGTGTGTTTCGTCATTTCCAAATCAACAACCTTAGGTGTGAGTTTCAATTTTCGTTTTGGTCATTCATTCTCTATTTCATGCTTATCTAGTGAAGATTTCCTTGTTTGCATTCTAATCTCAACAACCTAAAAAAATAAATAGAGGGTGAATTAGAAACATCTATAATATAGCAATTAGATAGCAATCGAATAGCAATCCTATGGTAATCAAATAGCAATCCTATGGTAATCCGATAGCAATCCTATGGTAACCAGATTACAATCATATGATTGGAAGTTAGAACTAAACAATGATACAAACAGTTATTCCTAAAATAGAAGATAATCAGATGACAAGTAACAGACAATCAAAGGGGCAATCAAAGGGGCAATCAAATGACAATAAAAAACTATAACTATATAAGATAATTAGATGATCAAAAGAAAATTAGATAAAAATCAGATGACAATTAAAAAGTAATCATATAGTATTATTAAAAACTACAATTCGAAACTATTAATTATGTGGCAAAAAAGAGAGGTAATCAAATGTAAATCAAATTGCAATATCACAAACGACTAAATTTGAGACAAAAATAGAAGATATTCGGATGACAATCAACATGTAAATCATATTGTGATATTACTAACATATTGATTAAAAAAATAGAAGGTAATTAGAAACTTCTTAGTAATTGAAAAAAAAATCAGATAATAATTAAAAGGTAATCAAAACATGATAATTTTGATTTGGAGAAAAATTTTCAATGATATATTTTCATTTCATTTGAATACGTGATAAACTAGACACAACACTCATAGCTTTCTACTTAGATTTTTCAGCAGAAACATCCAATTTCACAATCACTTTCGCACAAAAATCAAACAAAAACTAAGTATAAAAAAACATAACCCAAAAAGAAAAAGAAAAGGAATCAAATCCATGAAAGAGAAAGAAATCGGCATGTCGTATGTACCTTCATTGCTGGAAAGAATTAAACAAAGAATCAAGGAGAGTTTCAAAAAATTTAGAGAAGGGGAAGAAGGAGGGTGGAGGGTGGAGGGAGAAGGGAAGAGATGAGAGAATAGATAACTTTTAGAATTTATTATCTTTAATTTAAAATTTCATATCAAACGTTTAAAGTAATAAGAATAACAAAATTACTCAAGACTCTATTATTAAAAACCTAGGGGCAAAAAGAGAACATTTTAAAATTTTAGGGATCAAATTCATCTACGAATTCTTCATATGATCAAACAACTGCAAAAGAGTGCCATCAATGAATTCCAACTTAATCTTGACAGTGAGACCAAGAGTCATTGCACGATGCCATAAGAAATAATTCAATTTTGTCAGTAATTCTAAAACAAGAATATAATCAAATTAGTTATGTTGGAATGATGGTGGAAATAAGGATTCATGTACTGTCCGACAACAGAGGAAACAATAGGATGGACGACGATAGTTGAAACTGAAAGAAGATGAAGAATCAGGGATGTTAGGGTTTGAGGCTGGCGGGATCGGCTATGGAAGAAGACGAAGAAGAAAGATCTCCAAAAAAAATATTACATCTAATACCATATTAAGTCTGAAAGTAAATTAAATTTGCTTAATATAGATAGCCAATATATACAGGAAAAGAGTAAAGGGCAACAAGAGTAAAAAATATATAACAAACTCTAATACTTATATAAAATGATGAAATAACTATTTTTAAGTTTGAATAATTTATATAGTTATTTATATTTCTGATTTTTCTAAAAATATCCACATTTTCATTGACATTTCTATAAAATTGAAACCTCACTATTTTCCTCCACGTTACAGACTTAAAACTTTGGTGATAGCAATTGGATTTTTACCCTTAAGTGAAACTTTAAAGTAGTAGTTTGTTTATTAATTTCGAAAAGCAAGAAATTAAAAATAAAGTGGGAATCTGGGGTATCATATATGAACACTTTTTTTAAAAAAAAGAATAATATATATATATATATATATATATATATATATATATATATATACACATGATTTCATCAACTTTTTTCTCCTAAACACAAATATCTCTCAGTCATGATCCCACTAAGATCAAAAGCTTAACGACTAAGGAAGAGACCACTTTATTTGTTCAGCATTTCTAAATTTGTTTATAATTACACAATCTTTTTCATTCTTTTTTCTTCTTACCTGATTTATTGTGTCGTAGGTGTTTGTTTCATATAAGTTGAGCGTAGCTTATGTTGATATCTTTTTCACCATATATATCTCTTTTAGAACCCTATCAATTGGCATAGTTTATTGCTGTCATGGGAGGGGATCTTAAAAATGTACTTACCCCTATTTAATTTTTTAAATAGCTACCTATTTCAGAAGGAAAAAAACCCATTTTTGTTAACAACACATTTTAAAATGGGTTATTTTCAAATATAGCAAAATGAGCCAAAATATTTATAAATATAGCAAAATGTCATTATCTATCAATGGTATCATCTATTATTATCTATCAGTCATAGACACTAATAGACATCTATCATTGTTTATCATTATCTATCAATGAGATAGACAATGATATTTTGCTATATTTAAAAATATTTCTAATAGTTTTGTCATTTAAAACTATTCTACTTCTCGTTCTAAAATTTTTAAAATATCTATATCATACTAAAGACTAAAAAAATAATAATTTTGGTCTTTGAAATTTTGAAAGGTTTGTTTATTTGTTTTTTTTTTAAAAAAAAAATCAACTATGTTTATTTTAGTTGTTAAACTCAACAAAAAAAATTATTTTAATTATTGTTATTATTTTTCAAATTAAAAAAATATACCCACAATAACTAACTTATGTAGCTCAAGTGTACATGCCTCGGATCAACTTTGTTACTACACATATTCAAAGTGACATTATTCATCTCTATTCAACAATTAACGATATATATTAGTTATAACTTAGAAGTAAAATATCATTATTTTTCAAATAATTCATAAGAACTAAAATAGACATTTTAAAAGTTTATAGACTAAATTGAAATAAATTTAAAAGTTTAAAGATACTAAAATAATATTGCAAAAGTTTAAAGATAACAATAAAATAAACTTCAAAGTTTAGGTCTCTTAACCCTTTCTAATTTCTGATTTTTGGATTTTAATGTTACATTTTGTGTTTTTAGTTTTAACCATATATTTAATAATTGATTGGGTCAAAAACACAAAACAAAACATTTTTTTATAACTATTATTGGTCTCAGAGATTTTTTTTAGTACCACAAGATCCAACTTTCAACTTCTAGAGAATAAAGTCATGCCAATTAGTTAGGTTGGTTTTGACTTTTTCTAAGTACTTAATTTATTAATAGTTAAAACATTTACGAAAGAAATTGCAAAATTATTATTACTCTTTTTTAAGAAAAATGTTTAATTGTTTATGAAATTAACTCGATAATTTGGTTTATTTCTATCTTTTAAATCATGAATTGAAATGAAAATTTAAAAGCAAATCTATATTTCTTTTTGAATTGTGGAATTTTTTTTTTTTTTGTGAAATCCCTTATTTTAGTTTGTATTTAAAAGTCAACATAATAATAATGGTAGAAAATTCAAAATTTTCTTAAAAATACAAATTCTTTTTAATTAAATAAGTTTTTTAAAATGAAGATTCTTATAAATGAAAAATCATTATTAGCGTTATTATTTCTATTAACACTTTTTTTATTTAAGAAACATATAAAATATATCAAATCTTCGCATCCCAAGAATTTAATCTTTCTATTGGAATAAACCTCACTTTTACTAATAAGCAAAAAAAATAATATAAGAAATAAAGGAAAGCAATAAATCTAAGAACACGAAAATTAACGTAAAAAAACTTGAAACTGAAAAATTTATAGACCATAAAAATTCTACTATGTAAAAAATTGTTATAATTACATAGAATTCTCTACCCAATCCTAATTACAAGAGCATTCTTTCAAAACTTTTATACTACTCACACCCTTTAATCCAACTCTCAAACTAGAGAATACAAAAGGTAATTTAACTAGAGTTGGCACGCCCAAACTTATAGTATTTCTAATGCGACGATTTGAAAACAAAGACATAAACTTCTTTTATAGTGTTTGGAACCGATCACTTCTTTAAACCTTCCAATGTAGGACTAACTGGACTTCTAATATTTTGCCAAAACTCAACAAATTCTACGTTGGCAAGATATTTGAAGAATCTTCAGCTTCTGTTACATCCATTGTCTTCACTGACAAATTCTCAACTTAAAGAATTATAACTCACTCCATCATAAAGAGTAGACCACTTGGAATACCACTTTTCAACATTTTCCTTTTTCGTTACATGCTGATAAATCGCACCTAGCAACTTGGTTCACCTGGGAGTTCTTCAGCCATCAACATATCTTCCACCCCACACCTTGCATAACTACCAAGTCAATGATTGTGTGTAAACTTGTGGAACTGCTAACATCACATCATCTATTATGGTAAAATGGGCATATTGTTGTAATGCAATAAAAATAAAATTATGGAAAAGTGGTAAATTGGTAAATTAGTCATAAAAAAAGCATACACTACAACACATAATACGTAATCAGTGTCAAGAATAAATAAATTTGTCAATTATTCCATGTCAAGATAATAGTATATATTTGACAATTAAAAAACGTCAAGAATAACGATACATGATACGCAATTCGTAATCCGTGTCAAGGACCTTGGAGGCCAAAGCATAGGCAGTCTTAGCCTCAAAGGCCAATTGACTTCATCCATGGATCTTCTTTTTTAGGTACTAAATATAATTTCCTTCTTTTTATTTGAATTTTAGTCTCAATATTATTTTCTTTTTTGAACTTTTTTCTTAGGTCGAAAATTACTTAAAACACAACTCATCCGACATAATTTTGCTTTAATTTCTATGAAAAGTTTGTTTCCATGATTTTGTTAGCACACTTTAGGGTTCTTTTGCCAAAAAAAAAAAAAAAACGAAATAAAGTAGGGACCAAACATGAAATGTATTTTTCTCTTAAATTTATAAACTTAAGTCTCTTGTCTTTATTTTTTGTTTGTGGTTTTTCAGCAATATTTAAAAAATTTGTAATCTCGGAAACAAATAATTTGGTCCCCATTTTATATAGTCATTTGATCTATGAAAATTGTTGTTGTTTTAATTTTTCACCATTTATTGACACAGGGTTCTCATATTTTCTAATTAAACGTTAAATTCTTAGCTAACTTTCCAATACAAAAATATTAAGTTTTGAAAAAATATATATACCAAACACATTTTCAAAAATACTAAAAATGATGAAATACGAACATTTTCCTATTGAATCATTATTTTCAAATCACTAACCAAACGCATCTTTAACAATTCTAAAAAATGTATTTGGGACAGTTGTAAATATATCAATTAAGCTCATAGTAATAATAGATGGAGCTTAAAGAAAAAGAATTTACAAATATTGCACAATTTACATTCAACTCATAAAAAATGTCCAAAATGTTGGACAGTTGAAGTTGGTAAGTGTTAGACTTCTATGATCAATAGAAAAATCTATCAACATTAGAAATGATAGGCTTCTATCACCGATAGCAAAATCTATTAATGATAGAAGTCTATCATTGATAGACTCATATCAACGATTGAGTCTATCACACAAATACTCTATCGTGGGTATATAGAGAGTGTTGTTATTATTATTATTGTTATTTTTGGTATATCAATGAAAGTGTGAAGAAAAGAATGACAACAAATTGATAACGAAAAAAAATGATAAAAAAGGACTAAATAATTGCATGAGAAATGAGTGAAGCTATAATAGGTTTATATCAATCATATAGAAGCATGTCAATTATATGCATATCAACGATAGACTTTTGTTAGTGCTAGAAATATTTTTATACTTCTATCTCTTATAGAAGTTTATCACTGATTTAGTGAATAGATGCATATTCACTAAAAACATATCAGACTATCAGTGATATGTTTTTACTATCATTGATAGAAGTAGAAGTTAAAAGGATCTACGGTCAAGAACGAATCCACGATCGACGAGAAGAAAGAACCAAAACTCAAATCGGGACGCCAAGAAGAACCAATAAAAAACAAGAAGATGGATCATATTTGTAAATGGTTTTAAGTTTGCTATTTTTGCTATATATGCAACAAACTTTAAATATAAAAGTTTATCGTCAATTTGAGCATGACTAATCTCATTAAGATATATATTTAATCAAAAGATCAAAGATTCAAAGTGGAAGGTGTTTTTAAATTAAATTAAATATTAATATAAATAAATATAAAGGTTTACACGTAAATTACTTTCACCGACCATGTGTACCTAAAGCTCATGTCAATTTGCATACTTTTCAAATAAAGGCAATAGAAAAGATCATGTCTCTCTGCAATTGCATGCCCACTTCTTCATGCATGAACAGGCTGTACAATATTTCATTTGCAATATAAACAAAATATTGTTGTTACCTCATAAGTAAAATTTCCTACTAATTTTGAATAGGATTAATCTGTATTGTGTTTAATAAATAAGTCCATTTTATGAATACTTTTAAACCACATTAAAAATTAACCATAGAAAAAAGTTAGGGAAGTGGGTAGAAAAGTAATGCTGTTCCATAGATATTTTTTGCTGGGAAAAGTTACTAAATTCAAACTACAATTAATTTGATTTATATATGCATGGGTCATTTTACTTTACGTATTTACGAAGCTCTCTCTTTCTTTTTATAATTTTACAAAAGTCACTTACCACCCACTTTCACTTTCGGCCCCCCGAATCACTCATGTGCTACGAAGAAAAGCACTTACTTTTTTGTTTTCCTCATTAATTTACTTTTTTTTTTCTTTTTAATTTCTATATATAAACACTCCATATTAATGCAATTCTCTCCATGCCATTCACACTCTTCACTAAAATGAAGAACAAAGCCTCTATTTTGTTGAAGAAAATCACTTCCGTTTTAAGTGCCGTAGCAAAGGCCAAGTCCATGGCCATCAACACTAAATTCAGCGCCACCAAAGCTCGTCTTCTCATGCTCTCCATGGTCAAGTCCAAAAAAATTCTCTTGGATTCTCTCTCTCACAAGATCCACACCATTCTCGGCCAGAACGACGACGATGACCATGACGATGACGACCGTAGCAAGGCCATTGTCCTCTATGATGCTGCCACTACACATGCTAGCCAGTATGAGCCGAGTGGGAGCGTGTCGATGGCAGCGGAGGTCGAGGAAGAGGATGATAAGTATCCAGATCTAACACATTCATTGTTCAACGAAGAGGACGACTATGACATCGATGACGCGAAGCTGCAGGCTGCTGGTGGCTCGATTATCGACATGATGAGAAACTCCAAAGAAGAAGGAGAGGAGTTCAAGCTTGAGGAAGAGATTGATGAAGCGGCAGACTTATTTATAAAGAGGTTCCGTAAGCAGATACGCATGCAAAAGCTTGAATCTTTCAAGAGGCTTCAAGAGATGCTGGCTAGAGGGACTTGATCATTTCATTATATTAATTCATATTTATATTTTGACGTTATCTTATAATTATTGATTTTAGTTGTTTCTTCTTGTTTGTTTGGTGAGAAAATGGGATCGATAAAAAATAATATTCCATAAATAATAATATTAAAATCTCAAGGTTTGTTGAAAGAAAAGAATAAAATGGAAAATAAGAGAGTGATCAAATCTAATAGATGAATAAAACCTTATATGTAGAAGTTAAAACTCAAAGATAACAATTTAAAAATATCAAAGAAAAAAAACTAAAATGTTAGATATAACATCATATTGAGACATTAAACTGAAAATTAATTATAACATGCAGTAAAGTAAGAAACTTTAAAATTTAAACTGAAAAATTAAATATGAAAATGAAAAATTCATAACTCAACACTCTTCCTTTAGATTTTTGTTTATCAGACGCTATTTTTGGGATATAAAACATAAATTGTTTATGTGGTGGGAACTTTAATTTTGTGGAAAGATCGATTTACATGTTATTCAGAACTATCAAAAGTGGCCTAAGCAATTTGTGAAGTCATATTGCTTGATTTGTAGTCAATGCGATCGAAATATATTCAACTTCAGTAGTAAAGATTGAGCCACAAATTCTTGTTTTCTTGATTTTCCAAAAAGCATCTTAGTGCCTTATGAAGTACTTTTAGAATCTTCGATGATACAACCATCCCGAACACTATTAGAATATTCAATCAATTTCAAATCACCTGTAAAGGATATTTTTATTTAAGATTATAAATTGATCCAAAAGTTTAGGAGTTTAATTAATATAGCTATAAGTTTCCACTATATTTTTCCAAACAAAATATAATAGAGGGTGTAAATTGATATAAACTTATAAAAATTCAAGGTTTAAATTGATACACTTATTAGTTCGGAGTTTAAATTGATACAACCACTAAAGTTTAGGCGTTGTTCGATGATATTTTAGAAGAAATTTAATTCATTGAATGAATTTTGTGTTTGTATTTGATTTTCGTGTAATAGGTACAGTCTCTAGTATATATTTCTTTGATGCTTTCTCTCGAATGTTACAAGAAGTTCAAGTCTTACAAATCTTCTTGGAACTTTCAACATTAGAGTTTTTAAGAACTTGAGAGAAGTTTTAGTCTCCTAAGTCTTTGGTCTTCAAATCTTCAGAGCTTTAAAGATTGAGAGCTTTGGTATTCAGAACTTCAGAGCTAGCCTCAATCTCCCAGTTCTTCAAAACTTCAGATATTAAGAGTTTCGATCTTCAAAACTTCAAAGCTCGAGAGTTTCGATCTACAATTCCTCACAGAACTTGAGAGCTTCGTCTCTAGAACTTCAAAGCTTCCAATCTCTCCCTGAATGGAGTAAAGGCCTCCATTTATAGAAGTTTTCATGGGTCTCATATGGACATGAGTTCAATTGCTTTTGGGCCTAAAGATTGGGGTTGGACCCAACCGTTTATTTGGCCAAATTTGCACTATAGGTTTGAATTGTATTAAAATTTGGACTCAGGTGACTTTAACTACTCAGTCCTATCTAATTTATAATTTAAGGACCGAATTGAATCTCTAGCCAAATTTATTGATCATGATTTATGCTTAATCACCGTTGAATTTGATAAACTTATCATTGTGATCATATGGCCAAAAACGAGAAATATGTCATTTTAGTTTATTATTTGTTTGTCTCACAGTTTTAATTTAGGGACACAATAAATCTTAATTGGTCCTAAATTTAATAAAATTTGCTTTTATTGTATGATGTGACAAAATTTGATTGACTAAATTTTCTTAAGTATAATTGATATTTTCTCCTTTTTTTTTTTTTTTTGCATTGGAAGATTTTTAGGTTAAAAATCACATTTAATCCCTAAATTTTATAAAAAGTAAAAATTTAGTTGTGAGCTTAGTTTGTAAGGATATAGTCATAGTTTCATTTTTATAACAACTTTTTGTTGGAAAAGAAAAGGGTGGGATTTCAAGAAGCTGACGTGGAGTGGAAGTGATCCACGTCATTTCCCGCCAAAACATCCCGCCAAAATACCCTCCTGGACGAGTAAAGTGCGTTTAGGTCAGTGGAGTGTTCCACACCCGTTCACACATTTTCTCTCCTTTTCCCGCTCCCTTTCCCTGAGAAATGGCTGGAGAAACTCCCGATGGCCACTCCTCCGGCAATCCGCCTTCGACGCCTGATTCCCCCACCACCTCCGCCGGTTTCGAAACAGACCAGCTTCCTCATCTCAGTCAAACTTCCGACAACTACCCCGATGAGGACGAAGCCGCCGTTGATCCTCATATCCTTCCCGACGAGCCTGACCCCGATGAAGAAGAGGAAGGAGAGGATCTCTACCACGACAATTTCTTGGAGTCGGTTCTCGAAATGAAATCCCCCTTTTTTTAAAAAAAAAAAATTAGTTTCGTCGGAATCTATTGCCACATGGAGTGCCGATCTTATGAATTTTTTCTTCATCTTGTAGCGATTATCGGAGGATGGACGAGCATGACCAGTACGAGTCATTGGGCCTCGACGATTCTTTAGAGGACGAGAGGGATTTGGATCAGATTATGGAGGACAGACGAGCTGCCGAGATGGAACTGGAAACTCGCGATGCTCAGTTCACTCGTCGGAAGCTTCCTGAGCTATTACATGATCATGGTAAATTTTTTGCTAACTCTGTTCTACCTGAATCGCGAATTATAACTTTTTTCCTCGATTTCAGTATGTTTACTCGCTGAGCAAGTAGTCAATACATTACTGAGCTACGCGTTCTTCCATTATTTTTTCTTGGCCGTCTTTCATGTTTTCTTTAATGTGTTACCATTCCAATTAAAATTTTAGAATTGCTCATGTTTGAGAATATGAATTATGCACCGTATTGATTCTTCACCTTTAATTTTCCCAAGCAAAAGGTTGAGATAAATAGAACTAATTGAAGTGCACTCACTCTACCTGATGAGTTTCAATATCTAAAAGGTCTTTAATTTCAATTTGTATTGAAGTTTTATTTAGGCACGCACAAGGTTTTAAGTATGCAACCATTTAAATTTCGACTGAAAAACTTTGGCTACATAAAATAAACTCGTGAAGGATTCTGTCCTTCTGTATTCAAGCCATTCTGAGTTGTTATCCAGGACGTGGTTATCTGCTTTAGCTAACACAATAATTGTGGATGATACATAGCACCGAAGATGTTTTGTCATATGGATTAGATGTGGTCGTCTCATAATTTTAAATTCAGTTGAAGATAATTTGAGGTCTAACCTCCTGAAAGAACTAAAAGCTAGAGACATTTTCTTGATGTTGCTTTACTAGTCTTGATCGCTGTGAGCTTATTAGTTTTTTTTTCCCTTTTGATCTTTTTTGGGGACTGGCAGATCTAACTTATGAAACTTAATTATTTTTTATGTTTTGATGCAGACTCTGAGGATGACAACTACAGGCCTTCAAAAAGATCAAGAGCTGATTTTCGGCCTCCAGCTGGAGCAAGAAGCTATGATGACATTGATGGTATGCAAAGTTCTCCGGGTAGATCACAAAGGGAAAACTCACGAGATGATGTGCCCATGACAGATCATTCTGTCGATGACCAATATGAGGTGTTTAAGGCTGTCACATCTTTATTTTCCACATAGTAGGGTTTTGCACCTAATTATTGTTAACCATATTTGGAATAACAAGTTACCTCCAAATTTCCAATTGTAGGATGACGACGATGATGAAAATGAGCATGAGATGTATCGTGTTCAAGGGCCACTTAGAGAACATGTTACCATGGATGCGGTTCGGCGCTTTATAGGCAAAAAATTTAAGAAATTCTTAGAAACATATGTGAATCCAAAGAGTGGAAATGGTGAGCTTGAGTACATGCGATTGATAAATGAGATGGTGTTAGGTGGGCATCTACTTCACTGTAATTGTACTGGATTGTTAACATTTGGTTTATTCTGTAAAATATAACAAATATTGTTTTCTAAGATGACCTGCGGAGTCATGTTCATGCTTCTCTCATTTTCTCAGACTGGTTGCTTTAATGTTTGGTTTGCAGCCAATAGGTGCAGTTTGGAGATTGATTACAAACAGTTCATCTTTGTTCATCCAAATATTGCAATCTGGTTGGCTGATGCACCCCAGCCCGTCTTAGAAGTTATGGAAGATGTCGCAAAGAAGGTTGTTTTTGACATACATCCAAACTACAAAAATATCCACCAAAAGATCTACGTTCGCATCAATAATTTACCAGTCTATGATCAGATTCGAAATATTAGGTATCCTGGAAGATTCATGGTGCAGGGTCTTTTCAGATATATGTTTTCATTTCTTGTTTTCCTAATCACCCTATTTTCAATTGTGTCCTGCATTTTGTAGGCAAATTCATTTAAATACCATGATTCGTATTGGGGGCGTAGTGACCCGACGCTCTGGTGTCTTCCCCCAGTTGCAGCAGGTGAAGTATGATTGTAATAAATGTGGCACAATATTGGGACCATTTTTTCAGAATTCTTACTCAGAGGTCAAGGTTGGTTCTTGTCCTGAATGCCAATCAAAAGGGCCATTCACAGTAAATGTCGAGCAGGTGAATTCTTCATTTTAATTCTCTCTTTTTTTAATTTTTTTTATTTGCTTAAGAATCATGGTTGTAGTTCTGTACCTAAGAATCTCATTTAAAGACTTATTTAATTTATCTGCTTCGACTGCTCTCCTATTGCAAAATGGGTGAGATGGTTCCTTTTCATGTATTTTTGTTTAGCATTTCACGCAGTGAAATAAAACCTCTGTGAATGTTAATCAAATTCCTTACATTCTTGACTGTTATGTTGCAGACTATATATAGGAACTATCAAAAGCTAACCCTCCAAGAAAGTCCAGGAATTGTGCCAGCTGGTCGACTTCCAAGGTACAAGGAAGTGATACTATTGAACGATCTAATTGATTGTGCCCGTCCTGGGGAAGAAATTGTACGTTCCCTGCCCTTGATGTGCTTGTGTCAATCTTTTTCTATCTGACGTGCTTGCAGACTTTTTATGTATGATCTGATTGATTTCAGGAAGTCACAGGCATTTATACAAATAATTTTGACTTATCATTGAATACAAAGAACGGTTTTCCTGTATTTTCCACTGTTGTTGAAGCAAATTATATTACCAAGAAGCAAGATCTATTTTCTGCTTACAAGCTTACCCAGGAAGACAAGGAAGAGATTGAGAAGTTGGCTAAAGACCCTAGAATTGGAGAAAGGGTTAGTTATATTAAGAACTTAATGAGTTTATCCCTTTAGTGTTAGAATTAAGCCTTTTGATTTGGTATGAACTGATAACAGATAATCAAGTCCATTGCACCATCAATCTATGGTCACGATGACATAAAAACAGCAATTGCTCTTGCAATGTTTGGAGGTCAAGAAAAAAATGTTGAAGGGAAACACCGGTTACGAGGTGATATCAATGTTCTTCTACTAGGTGATCCTGGCACAGCCAAATCTCAGTTTCTCAAGTAAGAGCTACATTTATGAGTTCGGGGATAAAATTCATAAATGACATACTGGTCTACAGCTGCTTGAATAGTAAGTTGTATATATTTTTACCAGGTATGTTGAGAAAACTGGGCATAGAGCAGTGTACACCACAGGGAAAGGAGCTTCAGCTGTAGGACTAACGGCAGCAGTGCATAAGGATCCTGTCACAAGGGAGTGGACCCTTGAGGGAGGTGCCCTTGTATTAGCCGATAGAGGAATCTGTCTTATTGATGAGTTTGACAAAATGAATGATCAGGACAGGTAGGGAAAGCAATTATCGATTCACATTCTAAATTTTGCAAATCCACCTATTTCCCTGCCCAATCTAGAAAGTCTTAAATTTTTGGTGTGTTAGAATTAAAGTTCTCATCTGTGATTAGGGTGAGTATCCATGAAGCAATGGAGCAGCAGAGCATTAGCATATCAAAAGCTGGAATAGTCACTTCTCTTCAAGCCAGATGTTCGGTCATTGCTGCTGCCAATCCCATTGGAGGAAGGTACGGCAAGTACATTAGTGTTTGACTTGTAATTATGCGAGGAAAGAAGTCCAACGGTACCTATGGAGAATAATAAATGGTTCAAGTCATAAATTTGATCCATTCTGGGATGTTCATGTTTTTTTTTGTTTTTTACCAAGTACACTCTTCCCTCACCAATCGGGACAAAAAGTGATCACTTATTTTTCACTCATCCTTCACATCTAGGAATTTTGAAATTACAGCATTATTTTAATCAACTACCTTTTTATAGGTACGACTCCTCAAAAACATTTTCACAAAATGTTGAGCTGACCGATCCTATCATTTCTCGATTTGACATCCTCTGCGTTGTTAAGGTAAATTTCAAGGAACTGAATGCAGCTTCTTTCTTCAAATTGTGGAAGTTGATCGTAACCAAAAAGGAATTTGATAATTTGCAGGATGTGGTGGACTCTGTAACAGACGAAATGCTTGCTAGGTTTGTGGTTGATAGTCATTTCAAATCGCAGCCAAAGGGAGCCAATCTTGATGACAAGTCTGTAAATGAATCTCAGGAGGATAGTCAAGACTCTGCAAGACCACTGGATCCCGAGGTCACACACTTGTACTTATCATCCTCTTAGTAGGTTATCTGTGGGCTTCTGCTCTAATATTCCTAAATACTGTTTTTCCAGGTGCTCCCCCAAGATCTACTGAGGAAGTACATAACTTATTCTAAGTTAAATGTTTTTCCAAGGTTGCATGATGCTGATTTGGATAAGTTAACACATGTCTATGCAGAATTACGAAGGGAATCTTCTGTAAGGCTCTATTGCCTCCTTTTTATTTTTATTATTATTATTGATTGTATTTTAATGAAGGGCACTTAACTTTGTCGATGGAAACTTTGCTGATTAACTATCATATTGTAATGTGACTATAGCACGGGCAAGGAGTTCCCATTGCAGTTAGGCACATAGAGTCAATGATACGCATGTCTGAAGCACATGCAAGAATGCACCTTAGACAGCACGTCACACAAGAAGATGTTGATATGGCAATTCGTGTGTTACTTGATTCTTTCATTTCAACCCAGAAATTTGGAGTGCAGAAAGCTCTGCAAAAGGTATTAAAGGAGATCACTGCTCTCTCTCTCTCTCTCTCTCTCTATCTATCTATCTATCTATCTCTATCTTAAAGGAGATCACTTTGTGTAATTCTTAATGTTGTATTTTTGTTAGAATAACTAATTTTAGTATCTCAAATCTTAAGATCAGCGATGTGGATGCAATATGTTTTATGAAAGTTCGGAGCAAAATTACCTTTTGTTATTCTCATTGCTTCTATTCTGTCAATATGGCCATATGGCCAAGTCAAAGGATAAACCCAAAATTCCCATGCCCTTCCCATGTTCATAATTGAACCATCTACTATGCTCTGATTTCATTTTTTCGTGTTAAATTGGAAAGCTTTTGTATCTTGCAGAGCTTCAGAAAGTATATGACTTTCAAGAAGGATTACAATGAACTGCTGCTATATCTTCTCCGAGAGCTCGTGAAGAATGCACTTCACTTTGAGGAAATTGTTTGTGGATCTACGTCGGAGCTTACCCAAATCAATGTGAAGTTGGAAGACCTACAAAGCAAGGTAATGATATCGTGCTTGTTTTCTATGTTTAAAGTAGATAAATGCGGTACTTACACATTTGATATCGATGCAGGCACAGGATCATGAAATTTATGATCTGAAACCCTTCTTCACCAGCTCTCATTTTTCAAATGCTAATTTTGTGCTGGATGAAGAGCATGGACTAATCAGGCATCACCTTGCCAGATGATTTAAGGATAACGATTGAAAATGGATTAGGAAATAGGTAACTAAATTATCTTACTGAATTGATGATATTCGTAGAGAATTTGAAGGTTATGGGTAGGAAGTGTTAAATGGGATTGAAATGACTACCCTCTTTTGAGAATTTAGAGGTGTACTGTTTTCGGATCTGTATTTAATCAAAGTTAAAGAACAAGTCGAAGAACTTCTCTTCTTTAGCATGATCTTATGCAATCTCTTTCCCGAGCTAAAGCCTTGTGATGACTTGGGGCAGTCCTGGTTTTGGAATTATATGTTGTGTTAACATAGAAAGGGTGGAAAATAGTTGGAATGATCGACTATATAGGAGCAACTCTGAACAATAATGCTTTGCTTTCTTCAAATTTAATTTTTTGTTGTCTAACATGAGGGTAGTAGGAACACTGGTGTAAGATTGAATTGTCATTTGAGTGTATTGATTTTCAATTCCAGTAGAATCAAATTTGACTCAATATAAGATCGTTAAAACGTGGATAATAGGAAAGAATAATGAAGGGAACAAAATGAAAATTAATTTTTCATTGACTTTTATTCTGTGCAGAAATAACAAATTAATTAATTATTTCTTACCTAGATAATATGAGATCTCTATTCTATAGTATTTATAATTAGAATTTAATCATTATGATTTGATAGTATCTTCATAAATTTAGTCCTTATAGTTTATAATTAGAATTTAATCTATTGTTTATGAGGTTTTATGAAACTATAGGTATGAAGTTCTAACTTTAAAATCATACCAAACAAATGTTATATAAATTTAAATTATATTAACTTTCTTATAAATTAATGAATAGTGGTAAGGTTATTCTCAGATATTATAAAAATTTAAGATATTACCGTGTCTTTTTTAGGTTATATATAGATGTTTGTATTCTGTTTTAAGAGAATGTTCCTATGTTTTTAGGTTTATTATTTTTCAGGAGTTTTTCATCTGTGCCCACTTCCCTATAAAGAACTGGCCTTTTCCTTTGTTATTCAAGCAAGTCTGATTCATTCAATCAAATATAGTACTAAACGCTTTCTCCTGAAATTTTGTTTATTCTTTAAATCTCAGAATGCTATAGAACTAAGCTGCACTAATGAGGGCAGTAGGAGTCTCTAAACTATAACAACAACGAACATTGATTAAGTTAACAAAAGTCTTCACAAGAACAGCAACCATCTTTGAAATGATGGAAGACATAAGGATCTTTTACTATGATTTCTCGACCAACCATCTTGGATATGAACTTTGCAGACTCATGACAACTATGGCATACACGAAGGTTCTTTGTAATACGAATTGTCCTTCCTGCTTCTGTACTAATCAGTCCAAATGAAATCGCCAAGAGTTCGCTGTGTCCTATTGGAACACACTCTCGCTCCTCGTCGACATCGTGAAAGCTGAAATCTGGATTCGGCTTCGAACCATCTTCTTCCATTTTTTTCATTAAGCACTGTAAATTCCAATATATGTTCTGCGATCTCGGGTGGGATACATCCCCTGTCCCAAACACGTGAATTTTGTTGCAGAACTCCATCCAACTGTAAGCCTTCTTAGGTCTTAATCCCATGTCTCTTATTGTTTCTCTCAACTTTTCAACCATGTCCCATTTTTCGTTGCACGCATACCAGTTCGAAAGTAGAATGTAATTCTCAGCATTTAGAGGTTCCAAATCACACAGCTGCTCAATGATTCGCTTGCCTAGTTTTTGCTGATGGTGGTTCCTGCATCCATCGAGCAATGCTCTCAAAATCTCAGCATTTTTGTCAAGTTTATTTTTTTCTACAAATGTTCTTGCTTCATCCAGTCGCCCCGCTCGGGCTAAAAGAGCCACCTTTAAAACAATGTGTGCCACAGTCGGTTCGGTGATGCAATTGAAGTAAACATCCCCTTCATCTACCATGTTTGCAGTAGTACAAGCATGCAAAACTGCAGTGTAAGTGATCTCATCTCTATGCATCCTCAAGTTTCTCTCCATCTCACGGAACAAACTGACTCCAAGTTTTCCTTGGCCATGTAAGCTATAGCCCAAAGTCATGATGGTCCACGAAACCATATCTTTCTCCTTCATCATCGAGAACGTTTTTGATGCAGATTGGATACATCCAGATTTGACATACATGTCGACCAAAGCATTTTGGACAATGAGATTCTCATCAAAAGCATTTTTAAGCACGTAACCATGAATCTCTTTTCCATGCTTATAAGCAGCCATTCTACCACAGGCTGGGAGAATGCTGCTGATTGAAAGAGGATCAGGCTTCAATCCTCCATCCATATTCATCTGTCGAAACAGCTTAAAGGCCTCATTGATTCCACCTTTCTTAACGTACATATGGATAAGTTCTGTCCACGAAATGACATCTTTGGACGGCATTCGGTCGAAGAACCCCCGAGCATCTTTGATACTATCACAGTCAAGGTACATTTTCAAGAGAGAATTACTGACCAAGACATTAAATTCTAAGCCATGAATTCTTGCGAGATGGTGGATGTTTCTTCCATGTTGCAGCATTTTGAGTGCACCACATGCAACAATGGCCGTAGCCAAGGCCACTGCATCAATATCATCCGCCAACTCCACCATTTGGTAAAACACGTCTATGGCAAAACTGGGTTTATCTTCCATCAAGTACAGCTTGGCTAACATAGTCCAAGAAACAGAGTTTCTGCAAACGGACTTGTCATGAAGCCACTTTGCAGTGTCAGCACTGTCAAGAATCCCGTACAATTCAATTAAGGAAGTAAGTACATAGAGGTTAGAGGAGAACCCAAGTTTGAAGGCTTGAGCGTGGAGCTGTTTGCCAACCTGCAGATCACCATACTGGCGGGTAGCGCATATAATTCGAGGAAGGGTGTGTTTGTCAGGGCGAACTCCACGAAACAACATCTGTTGATATGTTGAAATTACATGCCCCAAATCTCCATTGGTGAGATGGGTTTGAATCAGATTGTTCCAAGCAAAAGTATCCCATATAGGAATTTCGTCGAACAGTTGGTGGGCTACGCATAAATTAGCATAATTCTCGGTAGTTATAGTACGAACATGAGGGGGATTATTAAATGGTGGTTGGCGATGGTATGTGTGATTGGCTTTTTGAGTAATGGGGAGACGATGAATGTGGGTGGAGAGAAGAAGATTCATGGTGAAATTTCAGAGGTTTGCCATTAGGAAGCAGAAGACACAAAAAAAAAAGGAGGAGAATTTTAGCCTTTCATTGTCATTCTTTACATAAGTGAATCATTTCGCATAAAGTGAAAGGAAAGGAAGCAAAATCAGAGAAGAGAGAGGATACCGAACCAATTCAATTCTTCAGCATTGGAGGGGAGGCCATTGCTTGCTTACGTTTTCTCGAAATTAGAGCTTCCTTTGTTACATACATTAGGCGTCTGTGACTGTTTATCGAGTGAGAAATTTGAAAATAGGTTGAGGAATATTCAATCGCTTTGGTAACAATTTGGACATCATAACCATCTTTTTTTTTTCTTTTTTTTTTTTTAATTAAGTTTATATACGCTCAATTTTTTTTTTATCATGATTTTCATATGAAGCAAGTACAAGAATTAATTTTTAACTAAATTTTAAAAACAAAAACAATTATTTGAATTTTTTTTTTTAGGAAGTATATAACGAAGCGCCAAAGTGAGCTGACATACGAGATTGTTATTAACCAAGAGATTTGTAGTTTGAATTCTCCGGTCGTACAAAAAAGGTATATAACAAAGCAAATAATTTAGACGTGGAAAAAGTGTTTATAGACTTAATTTTTAAAACCTAAAAATCAAATGGTTATCAAAGAGCCTAAAGTATATCATTAGTATATCAAAATTCATTCTAAATAAAGTTTAAAATACAACATATTAGTGTATTAGTAGTATATTAACATTGTCAAAGTGAGTTTAGCTCAGTGCTAATTGACATGGTCTACCTCCCTAGAGATTGAGTATATATTTAAAGTTACTAATAGAATGAATTGAGGCACAACTAATCATTATAAATGCATGAACACTTGTTAACGAATAAATTTAGTAAATCAGTTAACTAATATACCAAATATAAAGTACATAAAATATACATGTTGTCGATACTAATAAAGGGTAAAATTGAAATAATAAAAAACGAAATTTCAAAAATCCATGGCTAAATTTACAAATTTAATTAATTAATTTATTTATTTATTTTGTCATTCTTGCAACTAAGAAGGTACATTTTCCCCCTTAATTTCAATTCTACTAATAATAAACATAATAATAATTAAAGACTCTTCCATTCTCTCTCATTCCATTCTCTACCACTGAAAGTTGTCATTATAATTAACACATCACAACAGAGTTGAGTTTCAATTGATTCTTTGTCTCTCTGTTTTTCCAGCACCATCTCTATCATTATTACTTTCCCTCCCTCACCTCTACTTGGAATTGCATCTCTAATTACAATTCTTCAATATTTGAATGAAGTAAAATGGAAAATATTACATAAGTAATGACAAAAAAATAAAAAAAGGGCCCCTACCAGGTTCGAACCGGTGACCTCTTGATCTGCAGTCAAATGCTCTACCACTGAGCTAAGAACCCATTTGTGTAATAAAATCACTTGTAACTTTAAATTAATTTGTTAAAATCACTTACAAACAAAGCTAGAAATTTCAACCCAGGACCTCTTAACCAATGTTAATAGCAAATAACATGATGCCACATTTGTTTATCTCTTAATGGTGAAGTTATATATATTAGTGTTTTAGCATGTGCATTTGTACGTGGATATTTTTTTTTATAAGTCTAAAATCATTTAATTCTAAAATAGTTTAGGCAAAATGTTAATAATTTTCATCATGTTAAAATTAATTTTAGTATGTTATTGTATCTTTTCTTCAAATATCTTTATGTTTATTAATTCATTTACTAAAAAAAATTGATTAAAGTTGAAAAACATTTTGAAATCTATGTTAAACAAAATATGTTAATAAATAAACATCATACTTAAACTTGTGTCATGTACATATAATTATGCAGTAACTTCATGTATATATTTCATCTTTAATCTCATGAGCAACAACATTTGAATTATTATTAATTATTTTAATAAGTATATACTTATTTCACAGTAATATTTTGAACCAATTAGTATATATACTTATTTTACAATAATATTTTGGTTATTTATTATTATTCTTTAATATTTTGATTATTATTCTCTTACTTTTGTTTACCATGCGTGGATGGAGGGATTATTGTTCTCTGACTTCAATTTATATATTTGCAATTTTTGTCATTAACCATTAAATAATCAACAATAAATTTATCATCGATCGTTAATTAGGAAAAAAAATGAAATTTAATATCACCATTATTTATAATCTATTAACAATTTCTTTAGGCATGATGTTAAATTATTAAAATTAGTTTACTAATTTGATTTCATATTATATTTAAAGTGTACTTTTAGCTTTTAATTCTCACATTTTAAATTTTAATCTATTGTGTTGATGTTTAATTAATTAATTAATTTACTTTCTATAACCGATTAACAATTTCTTTAAGTATGAGGTTACGTGATTTTTTATTTCAACAAAAAAAAAAAAAAATAAGCATGCAATTAATTGATCAATAATTTCTTTTATAATATATAAATGAAACTATCAATTTCTCTTCAGAAAAAAAATGAAATTAACAATTAACTAATTATAAAATAACAATAAAAAAACAATGTACAGTAACAAATAAAAAATAATAACCCTCTATACACATTTCTTAGATTTGCTCACTTCTTGATAATTTCAAATCAAACTCTATTTTTCAACTTCATCAAAGTGAATTCTTAAAGTAGCAAAGCCTAAGATCCGAGATTTTGATTTGACATGTGCATTCTTGCGACTTGAACATGAACACGAAGATCTTGAGATACTTTGGAGATTAGAAAGACCTTGAGAACAATGAATTGAGAGAAAAATAAATAAAGAAAGATCGAAGCTCGTGTTGATTAAAAAATGGAGAAGAAACCCCTTTTTATAGTAGTAGAGAAGGTGATAGTTACAAAACTATTTGAATTCTAAAACTATTAAAATTCTATTAATTAAAAAGGGAAAATAACTTGTAAGTTGGAAGAGCCTTCACATTCCAACATTTAAGTTGTATAACTTATTATTGATTAAGGATTAATGGATTAATTTACTAATTATTAATAGTATTTATGTAAATAAGTAAAATACCGAAGGGATAAAAGTGTCCAAAAAAGTTTTTCTGAAATCCTCACTTTTTAATATATTATAGATTATAGACATGTGTATAATATACGTACATGTATACACATACACAATATGGGTCTTTTTAGAACTTTCGCATATATATGTTTAGGTCTTTTTCACGACTTTTACCTTTCCTTAACTTTTTGTATAAGGCCCTACAAGGTTTGAACGGGTGGCCTCTTCATCTCCATTAGGTCTTTTTCATTCCCCTTTTTTGTTTATAAAAGTCTTAACAACCAAAATTTGGAGCTTTGAACAACCCAAGTTTGATCTCAATCCAACAACTAAAGTTAAATCTTAATTAAAATTTAATACAAATAAACTAAAGCAAACAAACTCAAATGCTAAAATTAAAACAGATAAACTTAAACAAACAAACTCAAATTCTAAACTAAAGAGCTATGTACTTTGTTTGAACACATTAAACTCAAAACAGACTAAACCATTACAATCAAATTATTTTAAAACAAGCAAATAAAATCCAAATATCATACACAAAGAAGCAAATAAATCACTCTCCTTTTTTAGATCAAAGATTGTAAATTTAAACCAAATAAGCTCATTCCCCTCTTTTAGATCAATCATTGTTAATTTAAAGCAAATAAACATCGTAAAGTTAGAACCTAAGTTTGCCTCATTAATCCTCAACACACCATTAACAATCAAGTGTAATTCCCTCAATTTTACAAGCAATATTTTCTCTCAATCCAAACTAAGTAAAGGAGGAGATAAGGTTTTCTCTCAATCATTGTTATATGGTTTTGTTAAAACTGCATTAGTCACATTATTATGGGATCCAATGCTTCATAATCTTTGATTAATTCTAGAAAATTATTATTTTTACTTACCCCTCTTCATTGATTAATCTATCCCATGTCCCAAATTATATAATGCTATTTAGTTTATAATTAAGTTTGTCAGGTCTTTGAGTGGAACAAAAAAATACCAATTTTCAATTCAGCTAATTACATTACGGTTTTTGTTTTTAAACCTGAGAATGTGATTCTAATTTGATTCTCTTTGATTTTTTTTTTTATAATAATTGTAATTAACGTAGCTCATAATGCTAATCTCAATAATACAAAATGTGATCCACATCATTTCTCTCAAGCTAAAATTCAAACTAAGTAAAGGAGGAGATAAGGTTTTCTCTTATTTTTTTACAACTTTTTTCATGGTTTCAACAAATTTCAAGCAAAAATTAACCAAAAAACTAAATTTGAAATAACTAAACCTAATCTCATCATTTAATTAGATATTTGACATAAGATAGTTTAAGAAATTTCAAGTAAAAAACATCAATTAATGTTAAGAGGAAAATTATCGATCTTACCGGTGTGAGGAGGTGAGCGGCTGCGAAGAGAAGGTGACGGTGGCAAAGAGAAGGCGAGCGGCGAAGAGAAGGGCGCGAACAACGGCGAAAGAAACGGCGAAAGAAAGAGGGGGATGAAATCGACGGCGAAAGAAAGAGAGGATGGAGGAGAGTGACCGGCGGCAGAATGGAAAATTGGGAGGGAGAGGGGCGTGGCTGCTGTGTGAGAGACGAAGTAGAAAAATGAGGGTTCAAAATATTTTAGGGCTTTTTAATCGGGTCTTTCCCGACGCCACTAAAAAGCGTCGGGAAAGACCCCTTATCCCGACGCCAACATACAAAGGCGTCGGCGTAGCCCTACTCTATCCCGACGCCTCATAACTGTTGCGTCGGGATACCCCTCTATGCCGACGCCATCCTGTGGCATTGGCAGATAGGTCCTACACTGACGCCTAAAACGGCGTCGACAATATTGACGTCGGCGGAAACCTTTTTTCTTGTAGTGTCCTAGCACACTTAGATAAGAACCATTACACTACAAAAAAAAAAAAAAAAAAACTTTTTGTTGACATAAAAACTGACGGGATAACCCTAGATTAGTCGGTAGAAGGATTTAACGTCGACAATTACACATTGTGTGTACCAATTTACATCAAGACAGGTCTATCAGGAGAGATTTTCTCGATGCAATTTTGGTTGGCATCGGCCTAGACTGTACGTGTTGACGCCGATCAACAGAATGGTCAATCTCGGTTTCGTCTATGCAAAGAAGCTAACGTCCTAGTCTACTTCGAAGCCTTTTAGTATGCATTGGGATAGACTGCTAGTCAACATTGACTTTATTTTTTAAAAAAATTTGTTTTTAATAACAATTTTATTTCTCTTAGCTTCAATTGTTCCCAAATATTCTTTAAAAAAATATAAATAATTTTTATATGTGTATCGTTTGCAATTTTAAGTATAAAAAATGTCAAGTAATAGATAATTTTAAAGAAAAACGTCAAGATTATTGACTCGGTGTTCGAAGCCAAGGCTTCCTAGATCCTTACCCCAAATAAGGGTATGGTAAAAAAGGGCCTTACCGGGTTCGAACCAGTGACCTCTTGATCTGCAGTCAAATGCTCTACCACTAAGCTAAGGACCCCTTGTGAAATAATTTACTTTTAATGATATAGAAACAAACATTAAAATGATGGTATGATTTTTCAAAGAAAGTATGAAAATTAATTTTAATAAATCAATTTTGTTAAAATCACTCTTTCTAAAAATACTCTCAAACATGTCCTAAATTAATTTTGTTAAAATCACAAACAAAACTAGAAATTTCAAGCCATGAACTCTTAACCAATGTTAATAGCAAATAGCATGATGCCACCTTTGCTTATCTCTTGATGGTGAAGTTATATATATGTGTGTATATATACATGTATATACGTGTGTACGTATATGCAACATGTATACACATACATAATATGGGTCTTTTTAGAACTTTCACATATATATGTTTGGGTCTTTTTCAGGATTTTTACCTTTTCCTAACTTTATGTATAAGGCCCTACGAGGTTTGAACAGGTAGCCTCTCGATCTCTACTCAAATGCCTTAGCACACTGAAATAAGGACCCATTACACTACAAAAAAAAAAAACGATATTCTGTTGACATAAAAAACTGAAGGGATAAACCCCAAATTAGTCAATAGAAGGATTTGCACGGTGCGTCGCCAATTTGTATCAGGATAGGTCTGTCGAGAGAGATTCTCTCGACGCAATAATGTTTTTCAGATGAAATTGCAAACAATAATTTTGACAGTGATTGAAGGATTAATTAGCGATTTGGCATATCACAAGAAGTTTATTCATGGTTTAAGAGTATAGGCTTCTGCTAAATCTTTGATAATTGTAGTTGATCTTAGTTGTTAGTCTTACTGATTATTAATTATTGCTTCTTTAGATTTTGGTTAAGTACTTTTATGTTTGGATGTTGAATTTTGGTGGATGATTTTGAGCCTTAGATTCAATTGTTAGTAAGGTTCTTTTCTCTACTTTTGGTTATATGTTAACAAAACACTTCAGCAACAAACAATAAATATCTTGTTCGGGTGAAATCGCATTGACATAACATTATATTGATTCGGTAAAGAAACAAATAATACAAACAAAGTTTAATAAATGCTCTACCACAGAGCTAAGGACTCATTTATAAAATAAGATCACTTTTAAGAATATAAAACCAAACATTAAAATTTGTATGAAAATCAGTATTATCATTATTATTAAGAAAATTATTTTAAATGACATAATTACTGAAAATATTTACAAATATAGCAAAATTTCACCGTCTATTTGCGATAGACCACGATAGACTACTATCTGTATCATGATAAACTACAGATAAATATAAATTGTAGTCTATCGCGGTCTATCGCAGATAGACAGTGAAATTTTATTATGTATAAATATTTTGGTTCACTTTTCTATATTTGAAAACAACTCAAATATTTTGGTTTCTCCTCCTCCTCCTCAACTAACACGAAAACTCTCATATCAAAACGAAACAAAAAAAAAAAATCAATATTCACCATAATCGAGTAAACAACATCCACCACAACAATAATTTTGATTCCAAAAATAATTATCTTAGCAAATTAATAATAACTTGATCCTTTATTTCACAATCTTTCATCATGGGTGATGAAATATATATATATATATATATATATATATATATATATATTTTTGAAGTAAACAAGGGCATGCATATTAGCATTTATTGGATTTGCAATACATGTAGAAGTTATAAATTATTAAAGGGTTGTGATCATCAAGATCAAGGATAGATTTGAATAAGAGACCTTATACCCAAGAAAGAAATTATGTTATAGTGATTAAAACCAGCTGCTAAGAAAAGAGTCTTCCATTCTTTCTCATTTCTCTTTTTAGTGTTAAAAGTAGCCATCATCAACACATCACCACAAAGCAGAGTTTCAGTTGATTCTTTATCTTCCATTTGGTTTTCCATTTCCAGCACTGCCTCTATGATTATCACTTTCCCACCTTCACCACTTTTAATAATTGCATCTTTACAGTTCTTCAGTATGCTTATGCATTCTTCATCGTTGCACTGGTGTAGAACTGACTGTTCATTACCCAAAATCCCAAATGAAGTACGTCACTATTATTAATGTTAATTAAATTCCATAAATTTTTACTATTAATCTTTATTACAAAATAATAAAGTTTATATATAATTTTGGTCCTTATAAAGGGTTTTTGGTTTTACTTAAAATGCAACATACCATTTGAGATAGTTATCCTCACTTATATACTATAAATCTTTTTCTTACCTAACTAACGTGGGACTTTAGTTAACACTCCAACAACTTGGCACCACTTTTGAAATAATATCCTTTTCAAACCTTGTACATTTAAAAAAAATCGTTTTTCATCACTTTGTTTTTATTTTTTCTCATTTTTTTAATTAAAAAAATTGGCATATGACTTTATTCACTAAATTTCTTAAAATGTTGCCATAAATAATATATGTATCAAAGAATTTCCGTTTTATATTAAAATTTGTGTTAAACTTTGCAAGTAGGCATAAAAATGGTAGATCACTTTTTGATAGTATAGGAATCAAAATGTACATTTTGAAAGTATAAGGACTAAAATGAGTAAAAATCGAAAGTACAATAAATATATATATATATATATATATATATATATTTTAAAAAGATAGGAATCGATGTGGATCAGTAGGTGCATCAGAATATCTCACCTAGGTTGACACAGTCGTAGCACCCTCATCATTTCCCACATCCCCTCATTGATAAGCAATAAGATCGGGGCCAAAAGGTAGTACATAAAGGGCTAGAGAGAAGCCCACGAAAATCAGCGAAGAAGATTACATGAAAGTACAATATTTAAACCTAAAATTATGAAAAATACTTGGGTCCATCTTGAGCTACATTTATCTTTGTGTGGCCCACCAAAATACCTAATCCCAAGCTGTCATGTGGCAAAAAAAAATTAATTTTTAAATTTTTTTTTTACCCTTTGTGATTGACGGGATGCATCGAGATAGTTGTAGCTTGGCCAGCTCCTCAGGTTTAAAATATCAATGTCGACAGAAATATCGAGGTCTTAATTTTATGAGAATTTTGATGAAAATATAGATAAAATATTAATTTTGATGGATATTTTTAAAAAAATTATAAATACAAAAAATACGAAAAATAAATTTAAATTAGTAAATAAATAATTTATGATTTTTAAATTAATTAATATGTCTATTATTTATATTATTATATTAGCATTAGTGATATTTTGTTGTTGGAATTTTCTACGATATAATAGAAATATCGAAGCAGCCTTTGTATCGATGTCGAATCCACCAGAAGGTGAAAATATTAATGAAAATATGAACATGTCAATGAAAATTTAATACAATCGATACACCCAAAGTATTGTTGCTAATTATAAAAGGGAATCATACCTTGAGTAAGACTGCATCTGTTGGTGGAATTTGTATTGGTTGAAACAGGTAATTTCCTTCTCCAACTCCAATAAGATTGGAATCTTTTGTGGTTTTGTAGGGAAGATCAATGACATTGCAAGCAATGTGTGGGAATGCTTCGACAATGGCCTTAGCCATAATGGCTTGACCACCCCCAACATCAACCATAGACTTCACCCCTTCAAACACCTCTCTACACTCCCCCCTCCTTATTAGTCTCCCAATCAATTGAGAATCATACGCCATTGTTTGATAGAACAAATTCCCAAATTCAGTCTCATCCCCAATACACTTCCACATTGACTTCCCATTCACCATTTCAAAAGCAGAGTGCCCATCCTCCGCCGCACTACGCAACCACCTGCTCAAGCTTTCACATGGACTCATCATAGCTTCATGGAGTGCTAGAAACAAGAAGGGTAAGGTTTCTAATGTTTGCGTCGTCGTATTGGGGCGGAGGAGATATCGAGAGGACGGTGTGAGACCGTACTTTATTACGTCTTGGTGTTGAGTTTGAGAAAAGAAGCCGGAATGAACGAGGAGGCGCATGAGGCGGGCAAGGGATTGAGCTTTGGAGGGGTGAATATGGAGTGCTTCAATTAATTGGAAAAGGCTCATGGGTTGACCATGGTTGTGGATGATGTCTGGAATGCCTAATTCAATAATACATTTCAAAGACATGGAGTTCATGTATTTGAATGTGTGATTCCAAATATGAGCTTGAGCTTCAAGAAATTTTTCATCTCTGTTTTCCTTTTCATCTCCCATTATTATTATCTCTTCGAATTAATTACCTTTCTTTAACTTAACCTTGATTTTGATCCACACACTTGACAAACTCTCACCTTCCATATATATATACACACACACACAAGAGATCACTAACCTTTTCCTTCATAAAAACTCAATTAATTTATTAATGGAGCTTAATGAAACTAATTAAAAACTCAACTTCAATTAGGGGTGAAATTAGGAACTCTTGAAAAAAAAAATAGAAATTTGCGAAAATAAACAACCAACAAATTATAACCCAGTGAAGTTCAACGCCAATCGAACATTTTAAATAAAGGTTTAAAGTAATATTCGAACTCAAACATAAAAAATAAAAATAATAAAAAAATTATATTCGTTGCAAAATCGAGTAAAATAATCATAATAATAATAAATTACAAGTTTAGTTCTTCCTTTGTTTCTATTTCATCTATGAGATGAAATTTAAAAAGTGCCTAATTTAAGTGATTTGAGCTTTATGTTCAAATTTTAAAAATTGTAGAATAGATTCTTAAACTTCCAGTTGTGTATCTTTGACACCTATATATTCAACAATTTTTAAAAATAAAGAGATGTATCAAATATAAAAATAGAAACTTTAAAATTTCATTAGGCATAAAATTCGATTTTATATATATACATATCAATTTGTATTTTTTAAAAAAATTTGAATATTTCAAAATCTATTGGACAAAAAATTAAAATTTGAGTATTCAATACTTCTTTAAAGTTCATATATCTAATAGACACAAAAATTAAAAATTCAAAAACTTATGGTATATTAATTAAAGTTTCAAGAAAAAAAAAAAAAAAAAAAAAAAAAAAAACTAATATCCATCCTATTTGAGTTCCAACCATAAGAACATCAATAATTAATAGACAGAAATATTTAATAAGAAATAAAAACTCAACTAAGGCTTTTCAAAAAAAAAAAAAAAAAAAAAAAAAAAAAAAAAAACTCAATTAATGGAGGATCCTTTATTTTAAAACTCTATTAATCTACCTTCTCCTATTAATGGAATTCAATACATACTATCCTTCGCCGATCACATTTAACTATAGCATTAAATTCTTAATTACTAAAAAAAAAGGATTATTTTTAAATATAGGAAAATAAATCAAAATATTTACAAATATAGCAAAATTTCACTATCTATCTCCGATAGACCGCGATAGACTACTAGCATTTTGTCATTTAACATAATTTCTCCAAAAAAAATATATTGATTTTCCCACCTATGAAAAGAAATATCAATTTAAACTTCTAAACTTTAGGAGTTATATCAATTTATACACATAGATTTTAAATGTTATATCAATTTAAACCCTGAACAAATAATTGTATTAATTTAAATCCTAAATTTTTGTAAGTGTATCAATTTACACATTTCATTACATTCTGTTTGGGAAAAGCTCGTGTGAATTTATAATTGTATAAATGAAGTCCCTAAATTTTTATAAGTAAATCAATTTAGACTCTTAATCATAATTTTCTTTGAGATTTTGTCCATGCATTTTACTCTAATCGTTCATTTTGTAAAATTGACTATTTAGAAATGTGATATTGGCTAAATATACTTGTTTAAGTTTCCTGACATTGATCTTTTGGGTTTAGGAAGTGTCCTACATTATATCTTTGGGAGTTCTTATCTCAGAGGTTGTTCTTTAATGTGCCAACTCTGCAAAATAAGTTTTTCCTTATTTAAATTATTTTGCAGATTATTCTCTTTGAGATATTTGTCTTTTTATATGAATGTCGATATTTTGTGATGGTTTTTTCCATCTTTCCACTGTGCCTTTTAAGCCCAAGATGTCCTCGTGCTAGAGTTACCGCACATATTATTTTGTGAGATTGTTTAGAGTGCTCGAATGAGTAAGTGTACCACAGTGTATTGACTTGATGAAGAAGAAGACCTTGGTGCATTGATTGTTTCACATATTGATCGGTCTTAAGGGGAGCCTATGCCCTTGTTGCTTGAGAAGGATTTCTCACATACTTATGGAGAGCCTAAGTTTGTAAGTGAAGGGAGCTCACTACAAGAAGGAAAGATAACATCAAGTGAGAGGGAGTCTCACACACTTAGGGGGAGTCTAAGTGTTATACCACTAATATTCGCACACTTAGGGGAGCCTAAGTTCAAGAGAGAGGAAGTCTTGCATCTAGGGAGAGCCTAAGTGATTAGATAAGTTGGACTCTATGGGTGTCATTGTAATCTTTGCTATTTACATATAAGTACAACATTGTATTCACTCGACTTTTATATATTAGTGAATTATCTTTTCCAAGCACACTGCCCCCCAGACGTACCTCAGACATATAGTTGGTATTCACTGAACTGGGTTACCAATTTTCGTATGTCTATCCTTACTTTATTATTCGCTGTTCTTTTGCTATTGTCTCTGATTGTGCCCGGACGTGTTGTGTGACATCTAAATTTAGTTAGTGAATCACTTTTAATGCATGTATGATTGTCAAATGTAATTGTAATGAAATATCTAAGTTGATTGACGAATGAAAATTTAAGAGTTTATTGACTAAAAAATAAACTCTTAAATTTTTAGAATTGTGTTTTGTGTTTCAATTTTTTTTAATTCTTCTTAGTCATTAATTTTTATTTGTAATAATTTTTATTAAAAATATTGTGAACTTAATTTTATTTATCTACTATAATCTTATCGTTCTTCATTTTCAAATTCTTGTAAGTTACTATTGAACCCATAAAAAGAGCATTGTAACGGTTTAACTCCTTAACCGTATGGAAAAAGATCGAATTTGTCCACACTCTAAGAAAAAAAAATGTTGTAGTCATTAACTCTAATGGTGTGTTTAGATTGACTATTTAAATATTCAAATAAGTATTTATAAGTGGGAAAATGTTTATAAACATTTGGAAAATTATTCCAACCGGACTAGAAGTCCTAAAAAGAGACGTATTTTTAGTTAAATACCGAAAAGGTGTTTAGATTGACTATCTAAATATTCAAATAAGTGTTTATAAGTGGAAAAAAATGTTTATAAACACTTAGAAAGTTATTCCAACCGGATTAGGAAAAAAAATTGTTACTATTTATGACAATTCTGCTAGAATATTTTGCTGAAATTAATTGCTGTAATTTGATTATTTGCGTTGGTAGGATTTTTACATATTTATTTCCAATCTTTTATCTTAAATTAAATAGGTTTTTGAAATTGTTATTCTTACTTTATAATTTATTATTAGGTGAATTTATTTGCATGAATTTTAGTCTAATTTATTTGGTTGCTAACTATATTGATTTGTTTAATTTAGTCAACTTGGAAAAAAAGATTTTATACCAAAATATGGTGCTTTATGTGTTGAGTTAAAAATTGATAAAATTGTATATAGCTCAATTGGTATATATATCTTAAAGACGAAGGAATCTATAGATTGAATACATATGTCTTGTTTGGTATGCACATAAGATTGTGTTTCTTATTTTCAGATCACTTAACTAAATAATAGAATTTGTGATCAATAATTATTTGATGAATTTATTTAAAAAAAAAAGAAAACAGATTTTGATTTGAAACTTGCAATATTTTCAATTATACTCTAAAATTGTCTTAAGTGAATCAATTAAGATTATTTTTTAAAATCGTCAAAGAAAAATTCTTACACGTGGATAGACTTTTTCAAATGTTAGATTAACAAAATAGAAGATAAAATAGAAGATATAATTGATGCATGCGCGATTTTGAAATGAAATCTTAATTGAAAATCCAAATTCATTTGCTTATAAAAGTTATTAAGGATTTTATTAATTAATAAAATGACAAGTCTCACAAGATGTTATCTAAATGAAACGTATGAGGGTAGAAATTGATATACAATTATGAAAGTTTATAGTTTAAATTAATATATTTATTAGTTCAAGATTTAATTGATACAACTTTCAAAATTTAGAGGTATAAATTGATATTTTCTTATTTTATTATAAATATATTTACTAAACACACTCTTTAAATAATAACTTTTTCAATTGAAATCTCAATTACTAAATTTGCTAGTAATTAATGTATATATATTCCAAAACATTGAATGCATATAAAGCAACTCTAATTTCTATTGAGTTCAATGATTCCAAATCACACACCAAAAAGTTTTCTTAACTCCAAATTAGTAAGCATAAAAACTCAATGAATGGATAAACTTGTATTCAATAGAACATCAATACAAAATGCCTAAAATTTTTAATTGTAATAACAAGGGATAAATGAGCCCAATAATAATATACGTGAATCTATAGTCGAGCAATATCAAAATTCAAGAGTGAGTACCAATAAATATGTATAAATAATATATAACCATACATTGACGCGATATTAAATGAATAGGGTTGGAAAATAAATGCCAACATGAACTACCTTTAATATTAATTGGTACGAGCATAGATGAACTAGTATAGTGCTTGTACTATCAACTTCGAAGTTAAACGTTCGATTTTTCTATCTCACAAATTGTAAAAAAAAAATAGTATATATTTCGTTAATTTCTTGAAGTTAGAGATTCAAATTGACATACCCTACACATTTATTGTACTAAAATAAATGGTTAGAAAAGAAATATATTACGTAAAATATTAAAATTCAGTATGATTTGTTTGTTTGTTTTTAAATAAAAAAAATGAGTTTAAACTCCTCAACTTTGTATATGGAGTAAATTGAAACCCTAAATTAATAATTTCATCTATTTCAAATGTAAATTTTGCTAGTTGAATCAATTAAAATCTTAAAGTAAATAATTTGAGTAAGTAAAACTTTACCTTTGCTCGAGTGATTTCATTTTTATTTTCTATTACACATTTTATCAGAAAAACATTAAATAAAACCAAGATATAAATGAGAAGCTTAATATTATATTTTTTTATAGTGCAAAGTAAATTTTTGGTCCTTAAAATTTGGACGATGGAATTTGGTTGTCTTGAAGTTTTAAAATAAACACTTTTAATTTTCAATGTTTGCAAAATAAATTTTAAATAGTTCTTAAATTACTGTTGACCATTAATTAACTAATAAAAAAGGACACGGCATAAGTGTAATAGCAATGATAATTATTTGTAGTGGCAATTTCCTACAATGACTTTAATACATGTGCACGTACGTTACCTAATAAACATTATTGAAGACATTTCATCCATCAGGACAAAAACTATAAAATAACAAACTTTGTAACTTTAAATACAAAACTGAAATATTAACCTAAATTGTACCAAAACAGTTAGAACTTATTTGGTAGGCAATTCAGATTATGTTTTATGTTTTCAGATTCTCTGAATTTAATGAATAAGTATTGGTAGGCAGTTTGGATTTTATTTTTAAAAATTGTTTTTGAATTCTGTGATCTAAACTGTGTAAATTTTGAAAAACAACATTTTTATATTTTTTGTATATCCATATTCTGAATTCGAAATTTTAAAATGCAAAATTATATTAGAAAAGATACAAACAATAACAAATATAGTATTTCATGTTATAGATTTAATTATTTTTTTCTTCTAAAAAACTCAATTGTTTTTGTAAAATTAAAATATTTATTATATGTTATATGATATTACAAAGTAGTATTATACAAAAAAAAAAAAAAAAAAAAAAAAAAAAAAAAAAAAAATTTAACATAAAACAAGTTTATAAATTAACTAATGATAGTTTATATTCAATCTTATGATTAATGAGTAACTATAACTAATTTTATGGTTTATAAATATGTTATCAAACACATTTTGAGAAATTATTTAAATTAAAATTTAATTTATAAATCTACTATCAAACACACATATGAAAATATGAAATATAACTCTATTTTGTTAGTTTCTCATGAATTCAACTTAAAATTAGTAAACAAAATTAGTAAACAAGTTGATTTCATTAAAATAATAATAATAATAATATAATTTGTTTATTAAAGATTCAATGTGTGTTAGGTAGATGAGTTTGAAAGCACATAGATTTGGGTGATGGGTATGAAGTATAATAAATATTATTTTGATTGAATATAAGAACTGCAATCTAGAAGGTCAAAGATCTTATACCAAATTTCAAAAGGAAAAGCACGTAATTGAGGAGTTACATATCATTTCCAATTTTGTTTTTGGTTTTCACAATGATGAGAAGAAATATCCATTTGGTTGCTATTAGTAAGTCAAACAACCTTTAAAACCTTATATTTTATTATTCAGCCTCTAAATTTATCTAACTTACAACACTTTCATTTCAAAGATATATATTGCATTAAACTAAACCAACCCAAACTCAATAATAAATATATTTTATTGCTTTTTTTCCTTTCTTATTCAAGGACTAAATAACAAATGGTAAGAAGTATGCTTATTATAAAATTTTCAATGTCATGAAATTCTAAAATTTTAAATTAAAATAGGTTTCTATATCATTTTCAAATATATAAGTTGAATTCTATTGATGTTTATCACTAATAGATATAGTGAAATTTTTCAATATTTATAAATAGTTTTATTCATTTTTTTAATATTTAAAAACAACTCTATATTTATATTATTATATATATTAAAAATAAGTACGTTAGACGACGGCGCACGTTAAGCATGTGGAAAACACACAGCCACAAGATATCGAGGAAATAAAAAAATTGGAATTAAATTGGATGGGATTTGAGTACTGGAAGCTCACTTCCTTTGACTCTTACTTTGTCCCTTTCCAAATCTAAACCAAAAATACGACTAAAGAAAATAATAAATGTATATATAAGGATATTCGATACATATATATAACTATCTCTTGGTTCCCAAAATTTTATACAAGTCATGATTTATTCTTTGACAATTTAGACTATTTGTAACAATTTAACTCATAATTTAGTTCTTGTATTTTTAAATTTGTAAAATTTAGTCTTTGAATTATATAACATGTAACAATTTATTCTCTATACCTTTAAATTTGTAACAATTTAAATTCTTATACTAATAATTTAGTCTCTATCATATAAATTTTCATTAAACTTAATTGTCAATTTTGATTATGTAACGACTTAGTCTTTATAATTTATAAACATACTTAACCCTTAATCGGTTTATAAATTTATATGTATAAGAAATTTTATAAATTTTAATAGTATTTTCTCTATAAAGACTAAATCGTTACAAATTGTAAAGTAGGATAATTAAAATTGATACTTATAAAGTTGATAAATAAATTTGAAAGTAAATAGAGTAAACCTATTACAAACTAAACATTCAGGATGTGTGTGTACTTGACTAGCTACAATTTTTTGTGTGTGTGTACTTGACTAGCTACAATTTTTTGTCCTCAGAAATTATTCCAGGAGACTCTTCGCTATAAAATAGCTAGTAATTTTGTTTCATTAGATGTAGAAGAGCAAAATTGTAAAAGCATTTTAAATTTATATCCGGTGATTATTATAAAATGACATACAAAATTTCTAATATATGTATCTAACCATTGTTATGAGACAACTACATTGTGACAGTCTCATTAAATAACTTTTTAAAGGTGACATAAAAATACTATTGTTATGTATGACTTGGTTGGTTTTTAGAATTAGAGTGATTATAAATTCATGTTATGTTGTAAGTTGTTTTGAACTCAAATAATATACTTTCAAATCCTGTTTTTAGTCCATTTTTTTACTTTATGAACAAGATTTGAAGTATTTAAGCCTATGCTTATACATTCATAATTAATATAGGGGTGGATTTATGAAGGAGAGTACCCCTTCAACTGGGGACTTTATACATTTATATGTCTTATTTTTTCTAAAATATAAAAGAAGTAGTTTTTTTTTTCTTTTTGTCTAATATATATATATTACATATTTTCATAGAAATAGTTTGCTTCAGTGGTTGAAGGGACACAATCTTGTTTCTAGATCTCGTGTCCAAGCCATGCCCTAGGCACTTTTTGTTTCCTTTTTTCATTTTTATTATTATTATTGTTTTTATGTCTTTAAATATATTATTTTAATTTTCAACTTTTAAATTAAAGTGAACTTACTAACAAATATTTCATATTTTAATATATTTATAATTTTTTAATTTTATTTTAAAAAATATTTATAATATCTGATTTTTAGCACACTTGAAACAGGCCATAAAAACTTAATTCTATTTTAATTTTTCTTATATATATACAAAAATTTTGGATCTTTACAAAATTATTTTACAAATATTGATTGAATGGTTTTTTTGCTTATGTATTTAGGTGAATAATTCTCTAAACGTTTATAATAATTTTGTAATAAGTATTACTTAATATAGATGATTTGTTAATGTTTGATGGTTAATCTCTCCCTAATTTATATAATATATAAAATTATTAAAATACTCTCATTAACCCTTTGCCTCACTTTTATCATGGTTGTCACCGTAACTCATGCTACGACCTCTGACAATCAACTCTTGCATCTAACTCTAGCGACCACCACCTTTGACCAACTTCGATGGTAAACTCCAACAACAAGCATCGACGATCAACTTCGAGATCACCTTCGGCAATCACTACTGTCGGCTAACTTTAGCAACAATCTCTGACAATCAACTCCTGCGACTACTAGAGGCAAATTTATTAAGGGACTTGAGAGGCATGTGTCCCTCAAATGGTGACGGTTATACATATATTTCTATTGTTTTTATTAAATATTTAATACTTGTAATTTCATAGATTAATCATTTGTGTTTCATTTTTCATGTCGTACTCTACTTTGCTTCAATGGTCGGAAGGCTTTCAAGTTTTGCAACCGGCCAAAGTTCAAATCCTTGTCTTAGCACCCTTTTTTTTTTCCTTTACATTTTAATTTTAATTGCTTTAATTTTCCGGTGTATATTTAGGAAATTACTATAAACATAAAAAATATCAAACTATTTACAAATATAAAAAAATTTCTGATATCGTTGTCTATCTCTCAAGCGATAGAATTCTATTACGATCTATTGCTGATAAACAGTAAAATTGTTCTATATTTGTAAATAGTTTGACTTATTTTTCTATATTTAAAAACAACCCAAATTATATATTATTTTAATTTTTAGTATACTTGAAACATGTTAGGAAAACTTAACTCCATTTAAAATTTTCTCACATATATATATACAAATATACAAAAAATGAATCTTTATTAAATTATTTTACGATTACCTCGACCAACTCTAATGACTAACTAGAATGGCCAATTAGATCGATCATATGCTAAAAAGAAAATACAAAAATAAAAGATTTCAACCAATGAAAATGTTCTTAAATACAAAATTGAAATTATTAGGTCAGAGGGTTAGAGTGTTTAATAGTAGTGTTCTTCATATTAATTTAACATTAATAGAAACACTAGGAGTATATACCAGACCAACTAAACTTGTTTAAAAAACTACTATTAAAAACAATGTAACCAAACATGTTAGTATTTTTTAAAAAAATAATTTTTATAAAAAGTGTTTAAATGAAAATGACTTTTTGAAAACACTTATGAAGTGTTAGGGATAAGAAGTGGAGTTGTGAAGTTTGAGGAGTTGGTGAACTCCTGAAGCCCACATTGTAAGGAGTTAATAAGACATAAAATTAATGTTTTCTAATCGTAGGACCTACGAACACCATGGGCCAAACAATGAGTGGAGTTCCCAACTCCCTACTTTCTAAGTACTCCTTAGCCCAAACACTCTCTCAAAGTGTAACATATATTGGTGTAATGAGTTTATCAACATTCATTTAGAATAGTTTAACTAATAGGATGAGATGAATCATTATAAGTTGCAATGATAATGTACTATGGAAATAATTACTTTGAAACAAATGAATTAAGATTTAAATCAAACCCCACAAATGATACATTTGGTATGTGAATTGTGTATAGCTGATATACTTTATATTTGGTATATCAGTTGACTCATATGCCAAGTATAAAGTTTATTAAATATACTACTAATATACATGTCGATGTACCAATAATCAGGATAAATTGATAAAGTTAAAAAAGAAAAATCAAATTTTATGTTTATTTTTTTTTCTAAATTGTTTCAAAACAATTTATTTACGTAATTTCTTAAAAATTTCGTATAGTATTCTAATGAATCCATTTAGAGAAAGTATAATGTAGGTATTTTCTTAGTTGGTCAACTAGTAAAAAGAAAAATAAAATAATATTGACCGTATATATATTAAAAGAACTAACTTTACTTTAGCCCGACAGCCTTTTCTTAAAAGTTATGTATGTATTCAATTTTTAAAAATGGTCAATTTAAACTTTTAGGACCAAAGAATGGGGAAATATTTTTCTTAATAAAATCCCTTAAGCTTAAGAACAAAGATTTCAAAAACAAAATAAATAAATAGGGTCAATTGAACAAACATTTATTCAAAACCCACCAGCAAGTCTTTGCCTTTATAGAGATTTAAAGTTTTATATGCTGTGTGGAAGAGTCAACATAAAGCTTCAGTAAAAGAAAACATGTAAATCTGATTACCCAAAATTAAAGATTTTTTATTTTATTCTCTTGCTTACAATAAACCTTTTTCTGAGTATTCAAAAATTTTCTCCTCATCTGAATTATTATCTTGTTACAAAGAAAAATAAAAAATATATATTAAGTCGTTTTAGAAATTGTGTTTATTTTCTTACTACTTTTTTTCTAACTAAATACTGTTCCGCAAAAACTGATTGTGATCGATTAGAGTAAAATCACACCTAAAATAGATTGAGAATAATAACAATCAAATAGAAGGGAGAGAATAACCTATAGTGATTTTAGGTGGAAAACCCATAAACAAATTAGGGTAAAAATCACGGACAAGGATAGAAGAATTTCACTATTATAAAATAGGAGTTACAAACGTTCTTTCTTATAAAGGAATACAAAGCTCTCAAACTCTCTCTATTTTATCTCTCACTCACTTGTTTGATATTTTGGGATGATTTGGCAACCATGGGTCCCCACCTATTTATAGTGCAAATAAATTTGACCATCAAGCTAATCCAATTGCTCCAAATTATCCTCGATAGATGTGAAGGATCCAATGACTCTAATTTGTACTTGATCAATGTGAAAGATCTAAGAGCCACAATTTAGTCTTGGACAAGTGCAAAATCCAATGTCCAAGATCCAATGTCCCAAAATTGTCTTCAAGAAACTGCTTGAATAAGGAGTTTTCTTAATAATTATCCAACAAATACTTGAATTCTTAGCTAAATTTTAAAAACAAAAATAACTTTTTAGTTTAATTTTTTAAAATGCTTCTTAAAAATAGATGATAAAACAAAAAAGTCAACGAAAGAAATAGTATTTATAAGCATAATTTTCAAAAACCAAAGAATTATTAAAGACAAAACCTTAAATTACTTCCATTTAATTTTTACGATAATCCGAACACACCATCCAACTTGTGATTTGATGAGCAAAATAAAGTACAAGCGAAAATGTAAAATATATTCTAGACTAAATTTGATTATCATATATCTTCTTGATGATGTATTTTTTTTAATCTTTAAAGTTTAGATTTTGAATTCTAAGAAATGTATGGGTCGTTATTATGATGATGTAAAAAAAATGATTTGATATTAGTATTTTGATTAACAAGTAACAATGACACTAAAGAGTGTAAGCCAGCTAGATTAAAAAAGAAAAAAAAAAAAGTAGTAAATTGAAAGAAAAAAGTTTCTAAACGTACTATATACCCTTTCACCTCATTGAATTTTTTGGCCATTTCCGACCTTATTTTATCTAAATAACCTATTTTTCTTTTTCTTATGTCATATTGTGTCAATAAAGCATTTATTCGTACTTCAGCTAATCTATCACTTTTAACATTTCAGAAACAATGTTAATAAATGATAAGGATTTAAAATCAAAAAAAAAAAAAAAAAAAAAAAAATTAGTAATTTCTTTGAAAATGTTGGGGCCATATAAACACAAACATTGGTTAGGAAGAAAAGAACATTAAAGTTAAAAACATATTTTTCGTCTACCACTTTCATAAAGATAATAATTTAGTCTCTAAATACCGAATTTTAATTTATAATAATTTAGTCTCTATGCTTTAATATATGTAATAATTTAGTTTTTGAAATTTATTGTTAATAATTTAGTTTATATACTTTAAATTTTAGAGTTGTTTTCAAATATAGAAAAATGAAGCAAACTATTTACAAATATAGAAACATTTCACTGTCTATCATGATAGACTTTGACAAATTTCTATTGTATGACAAATTTCTATTGCTTGAGCGATAGAATATCAGAAGTAGTGAAATTTTTCTATATTTATAAACAGTTTGATATATTTTTTTATTTATAATAATTTTTCTAAAAAATAACTAAAAATAAAAATTATTTTAAACAGAAATACCAATTTAGAATTCTTGTCAAACTATGAGTTTTGGTTCAAATTATAATTTGATGGAATTTAAATTAAAAGGTAAGTTAGATACATTTAAATTTGATTCAATGAATCAAATTGTATTTGGGCATGATCAATTTTTTAATCCCAAATCAAATTCCAAAAAATCTATTTTAGAATTTTATTATGAATCTAAACTAAATTTTAGATATCTAGCTTTTACTTTGTATTAAATTTTGACATATTCCAAATTTAAAAAAAAAAAAAAAATGTGAAATCCAAATTTAAGCATCTAAGATTCGAGAGTTGATTTCAAATTTTAAGAAAAAATTACACTCATACTCAATCCCAAAGTAAATTTGAGCAAAATTGAAAATTGAAAGGTACAACAAATAATATAAAAAAATTAAAATCAAATTTGTCACGGTTAAAACTTTTAATTGAAATACAAAACTTAAATCGTAAATTAATAAAAAAAGACATTCAAACTTGTGACTTAATAACTCAACTCATATTTTAACTTCACAAAATTATTAATTCCCCAAATTAGATAATTCAAAACTTACAACTTAACTAAACAGCTCAAACACTCCGTAAAAATCTCTTTTTCATAATAGGGATCAAACAGCTACAAAATCTAAAATTTATAAACTAAATAAGCATATATACTCAATCGTAACAGATTATAGTTTTAATTTTCTCCTAATATAATGTAATGTAACCCATTAAAAACGAAAAAGCTTAACTGTAGTCAAATCTAATTAAGGGAAATTGATGAAGAAAAGTGGTGTTTACTAAACCCAAAAGAAAAGAGAAAAAGGGTTGAACAGTCAGAATTAGGACAAACATTTATTCAAAACCCATCCACCAGATTTTGTCGTATACTGTAGAAAGGAAGAACATAAGGCCCCACAAGTGTAATTAATAAAAAAAAAAAACTTTAATCACAAATTAACACAAAAAATCTGTCATAAGAAAGGAATGGGATTTACCCAAATTTGGCTTCCACAAGAACAAAACTCTGCATACACATTACACATACATCATCAGTGCAGTTATAAACAAGTAATTTGGTCTGAACTTGGTGTGTTATATAATTTATACACATCTCTAATAATACAATTAATTTACCCAAAAAAAACTAAGCTACATTAACAATGATTTGGATTTTTTTATTTTTTTATTTTTAAAAAAAAGAAAGCTGAAAATCAATGAATGAATCAATTATGTCTTGGATTTGATTCGAATCTTAGGCTTATAAGAAAAGTGAATTGAACGAAGATGATGAAGTGGGTAGGTCGATCGGAGCGGCGGTGAGTGAAATGGGTTAGCCTTCTTCAACCCAAAAGTTGAAATCCGTTTCTTTTTCGTCTCTTTAATGGTCTCGAGCTTCGGCTTCCATTGCCGGGTTCTGACGAGCTGTGTGTAATCTTTAGCCAACTGAGGGGTGGTGCAGATTTTTCCAAACGGTAAGGAAGAGGTGGATTGTTGCGGTGGGAGGGGTTTTGGATTCCCCTGTTCTAGTAATTGAGAAATGAACTCGTCGGAGACTCGGATTCTGAGGCAGCCGGAGGGGGTTCGTTGGAGGTCAAAAGGGCGGTGGCAGATGGCGGCGTTGTTGAGGAATCTGTTGTTGTTTTTAATATTGTTGGTGTTGGAAGAGGAAAAGAAAGAAGCGATTGTGACGAAAGAGAGAACGGAGTGGAAAAAAGGCTTAGGAAGAAGGAAGTACTTATGGCCAAGTTGGAGGAGATCTTGATCGGAGAGAGGAGGGATTTTCTGACCGATATAAAAAGAATCAGATCGACAAACTAAATGCTTAGGAAATTCAAGCAAAACCTCAGAGACATAAATGGGTCGATCATAGATTCTAACAACACCATCGGAATTAATAAGCTTGATATTAGCGTTGGCAGGATCAGGAATAGCGTTCTTCATCAAATGAAAACAAGACCAGGAAACCATATTCTGAACACTGAGGACCTTCATCCCCATATTGGATATTATTGGATTTAGAAATGGAGAGAAAATGTAATGAAAGAAGAGGAGAATATAAGGGAAATAAGAGATATAGGTCAGAGAAGGAGATTATGACTAAATTAAACTATTAGGAGGGAGGGAGGGAGGGAGGGAGAAGAAAGAGGCGTGAGACCCGGGTAAAACTTTTTTCTTTTTTGTTTCTCTCTCTTTTGAATGTTAAATGGAGAAAGTAACAGTAGTTGGGATTTGTTGTTTAGCTGTTAAAAAGAAAAAAGAAAAAAGAAAAAAGAAAAAAAAAGAAGAGTTTGACTGGTTGTTTGACTGAGAGTTGTTGTGTTGTGTTGTTATGTTAAGTTATATGATGATATGAAATGAAATGGTATGATCTGTAGTACACCAATTTTGAATATTACGTAGCGCGCACTCTTTTCCAATATTATTATAAAAAAAATTTGGTTTTATTATTAAGAGGCAGCCAGAGTTTTTGCTTGGCTTCGGCTTCTGATCTGATGACCTCCCCCTAAAAACAGGGCCACGTTTTGTAATTATAAAATAAAAGTTTTAAATTAATTGAATCACTGTTTTTGAGAAGGGGGCATACATACACGCGCACAAGAAGAACACACACGTGAGGGTGGGGGAGGTGGGGGAAATGGAAAAATGGGGCCAATGTAAAGTAAAGATGTCAAAAATGGCGACTTAGTTTGGAAGAAGAAAGAAAGAAAGAAAGAAAGAAAGAGAGAGAGTGGAAGGGATTTGTAGGGTTTTTGAATTGTATGTTATCTGTAATAGGCCAACTGACAGGGTCATTGCTGGTTGGCATCCACTCTTTTTTCTTTCTTTCTTTTTTCTCTTCTCTTCTAATCCAATTCCAATGCTTTTGAAGTTTTGACCCACACACCCCCATGCATTTCTTCCCTTTTTCTCCCTATTTTCCCCCACTTTTTACTACTTTCATTATTATTATCATTATTACTTTCGCTTCAATATCACTTTTCTTACCAATAATTTCCAATACCTTACACTCTTCATATAATATTACATTTATTTTCACTCATTAGTTTAGTAAAGGAACTGTCTCACAGGTTGAAATGTAATCAAGATTACTATGAATCAGTTGAAATGCATGAAAAATTAAAGGTAGAGTAGAAATAGAATCGTGTAGAAAAGATGGTTAAGTTAAAAACTGTCGGAAACAGAATGAGTTTGATATTACAAATCCGGCCCAAAATGCTTAATCCAAACATGGGTTTTGGATTACATTACAATGCATTCCCATTCCAAACTTTGGCCCTCAAACAGCCCTTAAGTATTTTTTTTTTTTTTTTTTTTTTTTTTTTTTTTTTTTTGGTTAATCCATGATTTACCATGTATCAAAACGGGAAGTCTAAGAGGTATTGTGTTCAAATCCCTGCAATGTCATTTCTTCTCTAATTAGTATTGATTTTCACTTATTGAGTTTTCTACATATTTTAAGCTTTTGGATCCGTTAGTGATTTAACAATACGAACAATAATTTAGTTTTTAAACTATAACCTATTTTGTCATAGAAGTAGACTTCTTGAAATGTCATAAAGATTTTTCTTTTTCGTTACATGTGATTAAAAAGTTCTAGAATTTATGGTACAATTTATATCTACTTAGCTCATTCAAAAGTTTTTAATCGTCAACCTAACTTACATAACTGTGAGGTCATTGCACATGAGCAAACTTGTGGAATTCCTAACATATTACATCATTTATCATGGTAAAACAAACATATCACGTGGATGAATATTATCTTTCTTAAGAGGAAGACATCGTCTTACCTAATAAGAGAGACAGTAATGTTAGCTTCAACTTAGAGCTCTTTAACAAACCTAAGGTTTCATCTAAAAAATCAATTGATAATAAGAGGAGTAATCTATTTCTCTTATAAAGATTGTGAAGTCCCTTGATTTTTTATAAGTGATCCCAAACATACTCTTCAAGATGATACCCTTTTGAGTTCACCATTATTGGATCGAGTTTCAATTTTTATTTTTGGACCGAATGTCTATTTAAGCTTGATGAACTCTAATATCATGTTAAATCATCGATTGATAAAAAAAAAAATTAAGCAAAATTGACTTAAAATATTAAATTAATAAGTAAAAGTGAATTGAATTATATTAATACTTCAACATCCTCAGGTGAAAATATCATTTCGTTTTCCAACTTTCTTTCCATTAACAAAACTCTACTAGTAACTTCGACAAAATATAAATTCTCCTTCCCTTACATCAAGGCCAACTTCAATATTCATAAGAAGATGGAAGTGAAAAGATGAGCTTCAACACTTCATCAGATTTTTGCATTTTTGAATTAAAGAACTTGAATGCCTTAGTTTAGAGATGAACTTGAATGCTTTATTTTCTTCATCTATATTTATGTAAATCACGTCTAATTCAGAAATTAAATCATTAAGAACACTTTAATGATAATTGAATCGTAGGGTGTGAAACTACTCCCTTAGGTATAATGATTTACATTCTTCTTTTTTCTTTTTTTCTTTTTTTCTTTTTTTATCTAATACAACACTTCAAGCTTCTAAACTTTTTTGCTGTCAAAATTTTATGCACATTCGTGATGAACATTCTTAGACGATCCCAACCCTTAAGAATGGCTAAACAACGGATTACTTAGAGGATCAACAAAACAACGGATTGGACAAAGCATGCGGCTCCCATTAATCCTTGATCTTCGAATCACACTACAAGCAAGACCAATCAATTCAAGCTTGAATGATTTTGAATATGCAAATCTAAACATCATAGAATTGGAAAGAAACATAGCTATAGGCTAAAAGAAATCTCAAAGACGTTTTTAACTACATTTTTATGTCTCTCATTCTTTTTGACAAATTACATGACATTATATAGACCTCAAAGTATAACCATAGACATTCTAGGAGAAATTTAAAGAGTTGCAACTCTCACAAATTATGACCATTATCAACCATGATCTAATTGTAACATAAAAACACATAAAATGACCTAAAGCTAAAAAAAAATACATTTAATAAATACAATAAATCCGAAAGTAGTTGTTTTCCATTGATATTCCATGCATTTGTTCATTAAATGAAGTTTGATATCACGTGACTTAACATAATTCATCTTATTTGGTTTGTGTAAACTTGGACAACTTTTTGACAATTTTTTCTTGAAGTTCTTATGGCATGATTGAGGTTCATCGTTTATATCACTTGATTTCTATTCAACTACATTTTAGTGGATTTCTACTGTAAGGGTTGATTTGAAACATTTGTGAAATGTCAAAGACAATATCTTAACTTTTGAAAGAATTGGAATACTTTTTAAACAACTGACAAAATTCAATGATATTTTATTTTATTTTGGGTAATTATTTTAAATGATAAAAAAATATTTAGTTTAACCTTTATTTTAATTAAGGTGGCATTCTTGAAATAAGGTCGGACCATTTGCAACCAATACCAATGAACTTTCTCTTCTATGGCGAATTTTCGCTTTCTTCCCTTAAAATCATTACTCTCTTTTTAGTATTCAATATTATTTCAGTACTAAAAAATTGTAGTAGTTTTCATGAGAGTCCATATTTTAATTACTATAGTTGGTGTGTGGTGTTGGTCTAAATTATTTCAACACTCAAATTTTGTGTGTGAGATAGGCTAAATTATAAAAACTAAAATATACTTTAAAAAAAATAAGTCATGTGACAAATTGTGGTTGAACAATTGGATAGGTTACCAAAAAAAAAAAAAAAAAATTTATACCTCCCTCTTGGCCAACTAGTGAGGTTTGAAAGTCGTGCGAGTTAGTAGAAATGGTCTCCTCCCTCAAATGAGTTTTGGTAACTCAATGCTAATGCTTCTTAGAGTTGTGATAAGAATTTTGGTGAACTTTGATAGGTTGTTTATGTCTCTCGATGATCTTCAATATGTGCTAGGTTCAAGTGAAGTGATGCATGAGTGACCCATTAAAGCTTTGGAGGGTGAGACTATCAGATCAGGATTATCTTCTCTTCTTCAACTTAGAGAGGAGGTGCTTTAACTCCTAATATGAAATCTGATTTAGCAAATATTATTTTTGCTCTCATTGTGTCGAACGTCGATCTGTCCAAAATAAAAAAGATTGTAAATACTTCTTTGATGATCGCCCATCATTTGAATGTGATTACTTTTGTTAATTGTGATCATTCATGTAATTTCACTCCCCACTGTCTTGGGCGAGGTGTGTTTAATTATTTTGATTTCCATCCTTCTTCTTTATCTAGGTTAGAAGGCCAGAAGATTTTGTGATTTTTTTTTTTATGTTGGTTAGTCTCTAATTAATGTTCTTTTTCAAATAGAAGTACAAGCATTAAATTATTAGTAAAGCTTATGTATTGAATTGTTATAACTTATAAAGGACTCTTATGCTGATTTTTTTTTCTTCATTTTTTTAAAAAAGAGAATAGGTGGGGTCATGGCCCACAAACCAAGACAAGTGGGTCCACCGATCCGCAATCTCCACGGTGCATATTTCACATTTCCAATATACCGTATGAATCTGTTAGACGGTCGGTGGTAATCTCGGCGCCGGACGGTTTCAACCAGAATCAAATCTCGAGAGCTTGATGGGAGCTGGGTGGGGACGGTGGTCCAAATTAGCTGCTGTAGTGGCGGCGGTGGCGATTCTGAGAGAATTGGGGAAGCGATACGGATGGGAAATTGACAAAGAAGCGGCTCTTAAGGTGTTCAGCCAATGGTCTGATCGATTGGGGGTGTGGGCCATGCCTGCGTATGTCGGCATCCATACCTTCACGCTTGCTCTCTGTTTGCCTTACGCCGTCTTCTTCGAAGCCACTGCTTCTTTGCTCTTCGGTTTCTTCCCTGCCGTGATTTGTGTTTTCTCTGCCAAGGTGCTTGGGGCTTCCCTCTCCTTCTGGATCGGCAGGTTTGATCTCAAATTTCCTGTTATCGTATGATTTTTTTGATTTGATTCTGAGATTATGCAAGGATTATGATGTGTCATGATATGTAATCGTCTGCTCGTGGTATGGAATTTTCTTGCTGTAGTTTAAGATATGTTTGTTGATTGGGCAGTTTTGTTGTTCACATTTTGGGGGTTTTAATTGTATGTTGGATGCCTTGAAATGGATTATTTTGCCCTGAATCTGTACTTTATAGACAGAAGCTGGATTACGTCCTTAGTCTGTGTAGATAAGTGAAATTATAGAAGTTTTGTTGAATTTCTCCTGTTGGACATTGTTGTAAATCGGTGCTTACTATGTGTTGTACCCTTTTTGAAGATGTTTCAGTTAGTGTATAATGAAGGCAGATATTTTGTAATTGACGCTGGCTGTGAAGGAGTTAGGAAACTCAGGTGTAATGACTTAATAATTTTCAGATGTATGGGAACAGAAACAGAAACTATTCATTAATATAGTTTTTATGGGAATTGTAGACTGTATCAACCAAGAAAAGAGACAAAAGGGGAAATGAGAAATCCCCTTTAACCCCAATTTGCATAGACCATCAAGACGTTGGAGTTGGAAAGTTTTTTGGAGAAAGTGCACCAATTAGAGGAAAAGAATATAACTAGGTCCATCAAGTCTTGAAAAATATCATATCTTTAAACACCTTTTGATGATTTCTTTTAAACCACTACCTTCAAGGTAACACATGATAGCATTGTACCAAAGAATCTTTGCTTGATCTCTAAAGGGATGGGGATGACCATGAAGAAGTAAATTAGAGTTACCATCTTAGGGAAGTACCAACGAAGGTTAAATTGATTAAACAACTTCCCCCATCTTCTAGCTGGAAAGGAGCCATGAAATTATAGGTGATTTTGGACCGACCCTTGGGTAATAACCAGAGAACCCTTGTCCATGAGTTTCCCCCTGCTTTATAGATTAACTAGTTAGGAAACAACCACCGTGAAAGAGACTTAGAATGTTAATCGTAGCTTTTGGGATCTTAATCTTGTGAGGAATTTAAAACTCAAGGAGGCTATGGAATAGGCTGATCTCAGCATGGTCTTAGCACCGATCACCTTCTTTCAGCTAGATGATGCTTGGAAATGGCCTTTCAATTCTAGATGGACATGTCTCTTCTAAATCTCTCTTGGCTGAGATGGGTGATAGAATCAATATTTTGGAGACATCTTTGGCTAAAGGCATATGGATTTTGAATGCGAATACCCAAAGAAGATTAAGTTTTTCCTATGGGAATTGTCTCATAAGGCCATAAACACCAAAAATTCCCTTTAAAAAATAATGCCAAATTTGGTCTTATCTCCGAGGTGGTGTCCTTGCTGATTCCTAGAGATGTTACTACTCACTTGGCTCCATTCTCTCTGGTCACTCTTTCAAGGACAGTTTTTTTTTTTTTTGTGGCTTCATATTTGGGTTTTATTAATAGAAGGAAAGAAACCAAAGAGTCTTCATGGACAAGAATCATCCTTTCGATACACTCTTTGACCTTGTCATTTATTAAATTATTATGCTATTTCTTGGTGTAAAAGTTCAAATCTTTTTGCTTCGTATTCATCCCTACTAAACAATTGGGATAGCTTATTGTAATACTATGAATTGTACGTCCTTTTTGTGAATTTTACTCATCAATAAAATTGTTTCTTATATATATATAAATAAAAGGGAAATTTTAGCTGATTCTTGTCATCCGATGATCTCTTACAAAAGGTGCACAAACTTATGGACCAAGTATAGTTGGGAAACATTTTCTGCAATTTGTTTTGTTGCTAGTGTTCAACCAATCTTCGAATTTTAGATTTTGAAATAACCTTGTCCTACCGGCTACCAAGGACTTGTTTCATTTGAAAGAGTCGTTAAAAAACAGATTTACAGGTAGAGGCTCCACTGATCTTTAAAAAAACACCAGACTCCCTCCACTGATGAGCTTTCTGAGGCTAACATCCTTGAATGGATGCAAGTGAGCAGTGGCTTCTTTACCTGCAAACTGGTGTTCATATACAGCCCACCTTGACGGAAGAAAAGGCACTCACTTTCAACTTTAGCAGAAAACAAATAGTGACTTGTGACTCTTCATTTCTTTAGCCATCATCAATGAGCGGAAGAAACCATTTAGAATTGATCAAATGTAATTTGCAAATGGCATTTTATCCTGTGATGAAAAACATCATTTTAAAAGTTAGTTTGACAAATAAATGGCTTTACGTTTTTCTAATTTACTTTATTTGTAAGTTGTTCCCCCATCTAGAAAATTGTCATCTTTCTGATACGGTCAACATGTTAATCTGGCGGGCTTTATTGGATTGTTTACTTGACATTTCAATATTATATTTTCTCTTGAAATGTTTGAAGAGTCTCATTGTTGGTTCTTATGAATTTCTATTCTCCATCCCTCTTCTCAATCTCAATCCAAGTTCATCTTTTGTTCAGGTTACTTTTTAGGAAGTCAAGTTCAGCTATGGAGTGGGCCCAGAGGAATAAATATTTCCATCTTCTTTCTAGAGGAGTAGAGCAAGATGGTTGGAAATTTGTCCTTCTTGCTCGCTTTTCACCGATTCCCTCATACGTTATAAATTATGCTCTTGCCGCAACCAAAGTTGGGTTCTTTCTTGATTTTCTGCTGCCAACTGTAATTGGATGCATGCCAATGATACTTCAGAACACGTCGATTGGCAGTCTTGCCAGTGCTGCGGTTGCTTCAGCGTCGGGCTCTCAGAAATCTCAGATATGGTCATACATTTTTCCTGTACTTGGTATTGGGTCAAGCATTCTAATTTCCTGGAGGATTAAAAAGTACTCTAGTGGACTCAACAAAATGGCCGAAAGTTCCTCTAGTGTTGAAGGGAATGATAATGTTGACCCATCGAAAACCAAGGAGTTTAAGAAAAATCAATAATCTTTAGTAACTGACAGATAAGTTACTTGAAACTTTTAGATGATATACTTTCATTCATGATTTGTATACCCTGGACCAATGTCCATGACATGCTTAGTTTTTCTTTTCTTTTCTTAAGAAATTATTAGATTTATGGCATATTCTCGTCTTATGATTCGGGAGTCCCAGTTCACTTGCACTAATCCAAGCCTATTAACACATTAAAGCCTTCATTTGAATCACAAACTGATAGATGGCTATTCAGATGGAATATCGAAGGAGATGGGCAATAATTTTTAAAAGTTTAATAGGGTCATCTTAAGAAGCTCGTTTGTACTAAGATGAAATATGCAATGAGAGATGGGTAGTAAATGTTATACATTACTTACGTGGTGCAAAACAGTAGAGTCTATGTATGAAGATGTTCTGAAGAGTCTTTTTGACAAATTATTTGTGGCATTCTTAGGCAGGTAGGCTAGTTTGAGCGACTCATAAATGTTTTGCAGCTTTAGATTGAAAGAAAATGAAGGTTTTATTATTGGGGAAGTTGCAAGGAAAAAGGGAAAAAATTCATAAATATAGCCATGGTTTTTCAAAAATAGCAAATATATACCTATAAACTAAAAAGGTGAAAAATGGGGGAGTTGACACGAAAATGTGAGTTTATGCGAATAACAAGGTACTAAACGTCTTTAATTATTGGTGAATGTGAGTTTTTTTTTACCCACCCAACCCAACTTGGGGGCCAAACACTTCCTAAAGGTGATTTTCATTTTTTATTATTTGAATTTTATCCTTGTTGGCATGCATATCAATACTATATCTGCTATATCAACCATATATTTGCTATATCAACCAACTAAAGGTGTGTTTGGAAAAAATTAATCATTTTGAAAAAAATTCATATATGTCAATCACCTAAAATGGATTTTAAAAAAATGAGTGTGTAAATAAGTTAGTTTAAGATAAACACTCGAAACCAATTTTTAGAAAAACGAATTTTGAGTCATTTCTCCCTAATTTGTATGAGAAACTTCGGCCACCACTTCCGACAACCGTCGCGGGACAACCTCTAGCCACTACTTCCGGCGACCACCACCGGCCACTTTTGGCTACCGTTTTCAGCGACTATCAGTGGCCACCTCTGGCCACTGTCTCTGTCGACCACCATCAGGCACCCTTTGACCACTGTCTCGGGCCATCGTCGCCGACCACATCTGGTCACCACTTTTGCGCAACCTCCACTCGCCAACCTCAAACGACCACCACTGGCCACCTCCGACCACCATCTCCAACGACCACGGGCCATTACCTCCATCGACAAAACTAAAAAAACTTTTACATAAAAATACTTTTGAAAACCAGTTGTCAAACACATGTGTGTTTTTATTCTATTGAGTTTTTACCAAAAGTTTTTAAATGAAAATGCATTTTTGAAAAATATTTTTTCCTTAAGTCATTCCAAACGGGCCATAATATACTTTATATTTCATATATTAATATACCAAATATAAAGAATATAAGTTATACAATTCATATACCAAACTTACCATTCATATATCATATTTATCGGTCAACAAGTGCTTGTGAATTTGTTATTAGTTGTGGACTTAATTTGTATCCTTATTTATTTGTTTCAAAGTATTACTTTTCTAGTACATTATCAACTTATAATGATTCAATCTGTCCTATTGGTAATCATTATTTTTCTAGTACATTATCATCAATTTATAATGTTGAGGTTGAACACATTGATTTGGGCCTTCACCCAAGCTAATCTTCTTCCTTAGACCTATTTTAGTCGATGTTTCTTGTTGCTTTTGTCCCTATTTTATATTTTTTCAGTCTAAAATCACCCATAACAAAGATAGAATTTTCTATTAGATTCATTTTGATTTATCATGTAACGACCAAGTTAAACTTTAAAGTTCATTGATATTAAATAGGGGGAGTTTAAATAATCAATCTTACAATTTTTATTAGTGTTGGCTCCATGTACAAAATAAATCAACCTAAGTTAATAGGAAAAATAGAAAAATCTAAAACTATTTGTAAATATAGAAACAAAATTTAAACTCAGTTCAAGTAAAAAATTTAAAAAGCTCATCTAGATAAACGTCCATCAAGATAAACGTCCATCTGAATAATTGAAGTCTCCCAGTGATAGACTTCTATCATTGACAGACTGTCATTGTAAAATCTATTAGTGACACAAGTATATCACTGATTAACTTGTATTATTGTTGATAGAATATTATCTATATCTATCACTAGTATATTTCTATTATTGATAGTTTAGTTCAATCATAGACTTTTATTGTACTTAGAACTATATTTGCTATTATGTTTTTTTTTTTTTTTTTTACTAGTATGTCAAGTCAATAGAATATAAATATGATTTATAAAAATGAAACTATTTTCTTCTTTTATTATTTGGTGCTTTCTTATTTGTTCATTTTCTTTTAGATTTAGTATGGATATATATTTTCAATAAAAATATAATTATTATATCGATGATATTTAACTTTCTTTTTTTTTCTTCTATATATTATTATTTACAAATGCATATTTGTTATTGAGTCTATTATTGATATAATTAAAAATGATATATTAGTGATATTTGAAATTGTTTTCTATCCGTGATTGTTTGTGTGCTCACATGTTATGAGATTTATCATTCTTTATCGGGAATTTTTCACATATAGAAAAAATGTCAAACTATTTACAAAAAATAGCGAAAAAAACACTGATCTACCAACATCTATCAATGATAAACTTCTATCATTTCTGTCACTGGTAGACTCTGATAGACTTTTATCAGCGTCTATCACAATTATCCAAAAAATTTGCTATTTTGTGTAAATAGTTTCCTTTATTTTTCTATTTTTAAAAATTTCCCTTCTTTATCATATCAGAAAATTATAAAAGATTAGAAATAGTAAATCAGTGATAACTTAATATTAATAACAAATCAGTTGATAACAAATAATAATATATTACTAATAGCAATGTATTACCAATATATCATTTTGATACGAGCAATAAATATATATCAATGATAATAGACATCTATCACTAATAGAGGAAGAAAAAATCTTTCAGTGACAAACATAAAAATGTTCTATCATTGATAGACATAAGAATTGTCTACCTAACATGTAGAAATTGTTATTAATAGACAAAAAAAAAATCTATTGGTAATAAAAGTTATCACTAATTGACATATTAATGGTATATCTAAAAAAATATAAAAAGATTTATTAGCAATAGACATAAAAATGGTTAATAAGTTAGGGGTGTCCATTGAAACCGTCAAAACCGAACCGAAATTGAAACCGAATCGAAACCGAACCGTTTATTCACCAAAACCGAATCTTGCGGTGCAGTTCGGTTTAGTGTATTTCTAAAATTGATTTATGCGGTTCGGTTCGGTTTAAAAATCTAAAACCGAAATAAAATCGAACCGAACCGTTTATTCACCAAAACCGAATCTTGCGGTGCAGTTCGGTTTAGTGTATTTCTAAAATTGATTTATGCGGTTCGGTTCGGTTTAAAAATCTAAACCCGAAATAAAATCGAACCGAACCGCATTAATATATATATATATATATAGGGTTTTTTTCAATCAAATTTTGAATTCCCTTCAACCGTCCCTTTTCCTTCCCACACGAGCACCAAACCTGAAGCCAAGCCACCCTTTCTCCTTCTCCTCTGAGTCTCTGTCTCTAACCTCTCCATGGCGACGACGTCAACGCTCCAACCCCAACAGACCGACTCCTCACTGCAAGTGCAAGACGCCACCGTCTCTCTCCGTCTTGGTCAGTCTCGCTGTCTCAGGTCCCTCCACTGCCTCAATCTCAATCTCTCCCTTCGCCATCGTCTCTCTCCTTCATCTTGGTTCTCAATCTTAGGTTCTCTCTCACTCCGTTGCACACTACCCTCAGCCACCTTCGCCGCCTCCATCTTGGTCTCTCTCATTCCATCTCAGTCTCTCTCACTCCATCTATTTTTTTTTCTTTTCTGAGACTACTCCGTTATTTATATACATATCAATTTAAAAAAAAAAAACTCAAAACCGAAAATCGAACCGCACCCAAACTGAAACCGAACCGAACCGAGTACTCTCCCAAACCGAATTGCGCGGTTCGGTTCGGTTTCATATAATTTCAAAACCGAATTATTCGGTTCGGTTCGGTTTAACTCCCAAACCGAACCGTGAACACCCCTATAATAAGTGCTAGACATCTATCAGTCATAGAATGTATATACATTTTCTATAATGATAAACATAAAAATGTTTTGTCAGAGACAAAAGTTTATAAGTGATAGACATAGACTATTAAAATGGTTTGTCAATGATAGTGGTCTATCATTGATAGATTGTTAAAATGGTCTATTGGTGATAGAAATCTATTAGTGATAAACTATTAAATGGTATATGTGTTGAGTTTTGGTAAAATATTAGAAATACAATTGTCCAACATTGGAAAAGTTTAAGAAAGTGATGGGCTCCAAATACTATAAAAGACGTCTATATTTTTTGTTTCAAATCGTCTTAGTTGGAAATACTTTAAGCTTGAGTATGCTAACTCTAATTAAATTCTCTTTTTGTATGCTCTAGTTTGAAAGTGAGAAAAGGAGTTTGAGTGGTACAAATGCTTTGAGAGAGTGCTTAATTGAAGTTAGAGAGAATTATTTTGTGTGATTGTAATAATTTTTCACATAGTGATTTTTTTTTTGTTCGATTTAGAGTTTTTCCACGTTAATTTCTTTTGTTTTTAGTTTAATGTTTTTATTTTAATTTCTCTGTTATTTTTCTACTTATTCATACAGTAGAAGACTTTCCCAACAATATGAGTGATAGGCCTAAAAATCTTTAAAAAAATTCTTACAAATTATTTATTTATGTGACATATTTACAAATATAATAACCAATTTTGCCACCTATTACAATTATCGTTTATTTTAGACTTTGCTATTTTTTTGCTATTTTATAAATGGCTGTTTCTAGAAAGATATCATGTTTTAAAAATGTTCACAACTAATAGAGAAATCAAACATAGATATAATTTGTTTGAAAACTGTCGTAAAGCAAAAAAAAAAAAAAAAAAAAAAAAAAAAAAAAAAAAAAAAAAAAAAAAAAAAAAAAAAAAAAACTGACCAGGTTACCAAAGTTGACTTGTAAATACAGCACCCACACCTACCCCCCATCTCAATGAATATGCCATGTCTATATGCCCCTAACCTTTTATTTTATTTTATTTTAGACTTTTGAGACTTTTAATTTCTCCCTTTCATTTTGTTGCCATTCTACATTGAGCTTACCCCAATGTTTTTTCATTCAATAATTTCAATGTGTATATATCTATCTACCCTTTATGGAAATTAATTTGGTGACTTTATCATCATCTACCCATTTTCATATACTTTTACTCACTACAAGTTCATTATTGACTAAATTGTGTACAAATATTTTTCAATTTGTGTGTATCTCATTTTATTTTTGTGCTTCATTTTTCAGGAGTCTAGTTTACATTGATTCTTATTATTTTTTTTTTTTCAAATCTTTGTTGGCATTTTTCATTCACAGATGGGTGGTAAAATTGAAATTAAATGATACAAAGTTTTTCTAATTAATATAAATAGTTAGTCTCAAATTTAAATGTTCCCAATACTTTCAAGTTATAAATTGTACCAATAATTTTTTTGATTTTGTTAGGTATTTCTTAGGGATAGTCGCAAGAATAGCAAAAGACACTTTAAAATTTGTAAATTAAGCAACGATTTTTTGAAATTTACAAATAAAGTAAAAAAAAAAATTAATGTGAAATTTTCATTTTTCATTATTCCAATTTTACCCTCTTTGGTATATCAACATGTAAATCAGTAGTATATCTAATATATTTTAGATTCGGTATATCAATTAATTGATATATTTTTATATTGATATACGTTATGTTCGGTAGATCAGTTGATTAATGTTTTACTTAAAAAAAAAAAAGACATCTGATGAAATTTGAAAATTTATAAACAAAATTTAAAAAAAAAAAAAAAAAAAAAAGAGTTAGACTAGAATGTATGAATAAAATTAAAAATTGCTACTTGAGATTAAAGTTTTATATCTAACCTTATTCATGACTTAAGTATAACAAATCTCATATAGTTTGGTTATTTTAATTTTCCCAAATACTTTTGTCTATGCGTTCCATGCAGAATCATCGGTTTGAAGATCTTATTATTATGTGTACTCACACATCTAAATGATTAAATATTATTCTTACTTATAAATTCTTGTAATTTTAAAAACAGTTTCAAAATACAACGTTTAACTCTTTGTTTAAAATACGGTTGAAGAGCACTAAACTATTGTAAAGAAATGTACAAAAGAAATCAAACTTGAACAAGTTTAGTTAGTTAAAATATATGACCTAGATTATGAGGTTAGGATAAATTTAAATCTCACCACTGTTCATATATTGTTGAGCTAAAAAAATGTATGAAAAAAAAAAAAAGAATACTTCATTACATTCAAAAATCATAATAAGTTAACTCAAAATTCATTATACCACATCCTTATTAATAGTATCTTTGTGCAACAGACTATTTAATTGATTGAATCTCAAATGTGATATATATATATATATATTCTTGGATTCATTGAATTAAAACATCGTAGGAAATTATGAATATTTTAAAATTTCCCATTCTTTTTTGACAAATTGAATTCAAATATTTGTCCTCTCATGCTATTTTGGAGCATAAAATGTATACAATTTATGAGGGAGGGAAGTATGGTAGAAAAAGCTAAGCAATCAATATTAGTTGAAATTTATTGACTTTGAAAATTGGTGTAAATAAGTTTGGCTTTCATTCTCCGGCCTATGTATTTTGACAATTCAAAAGCCATTTTTGTCTCTTTCTCATTCTTTGCCTTCACAATTCCACCCACTTTTAGAGATTTTTTAGGATTATATTGTCGTAGTTTCAAAATCAATATAGTTAAATAAATTAGTAGTTTTCAAACAATCTAAGATGTGATATATATATATATATATATATATATATATATATATATATATATATATATATTTCCAATGTTTTACCAAATCTTAATGTGGCTTGATGGTTTTATTTATTTATTTGTTTTTTATATCAACAAAAATAAACTTTTAGAACTAAATTATTATATGTTGGTATTGTAAATATGAATTCATCTTTATTGACAAGTTGGATGATAAAGGTTACAATTGTGAGTTTGGCAATCATCAGTGTAAACTCAAGTAAGGATCTTGGGTAGTGATAGTTGGTCACAAAAATTCCACATTGTACAAAATATCAGTTTAGTGTTGACAAAGGATTAGAGAAACAATGGATGTCAGTTTAACCGATGTATATGGCAAGTATAGAGGCACAACTGAGCTATCACCAATGACAACTAATTTCGATAAGTTAAATCAAAATTCATGCATCAGCTCAGAAACAATAGAGAAGTTCAAGAGAGATCAGTTGTTGGTTGTCATGAACCTCCAATTTTCAAACATTCAAATGGATTAATGAAGTCACCTAGGCAAGTAATGACATTAAAGTGTCACGAACCCGTATAAGCTTTTATGTTATTCTCTTTTTTTTTTCTCTCTTCATTATTTATTTAATTTATCATTGTTAATTTATTTGGCTTTAATCTCCAAAGTAGAGAGTTGGGATACAGTTTTGTTATTATTAAAGTGACCAAACGAGAGATTTTTTTTTTTTTTTTTTAAATAATGTTATATTTAAGTAAGTATTGACAAAAGTATGGTGAATTTAAAAATATTGACTTAAGTACATGGGGTGGAGGGTCAAAATTGTGTACCGAGTACATGAGTTCCACTCTACATCCAACTACCTTATATTATTTGTCATTAATTTTAAAGCCACATTAATGTTGAACTTTACCCCAAATATATATATATATCCTTAGACCGCAGTGGCATCCCTCTTTCAATATGTAAGAAAGATTATAAATGGTAGTATTTAAAATATTTTAGAGACTTATCATTATTATTAAAGTTCAAAAGAAGAATGGATTTTGATGGAAATTTCTATCAATGAGGGGAAAAAAAGTAAGGATAAAAATTCCATAAAAAAGTTGATGAACAAACTAGGGCTAGCCATATTGCAAAATATAATGCATCCAAAGTGCGTGTAGCCCTAACTTTTATAATATATATATATATATATATATATATATACATATTTATTTATTTTAAAGATCCTTATGATGTTCTAAGTGAAGAGATCCATTACATGTCATCTACGAATTATTCGGTAATATTCCTCCCACCTAAACTATTTGATACTTGGCCCTTTATTTCTATCATAGTCTCCATGCTCTTCATCAGATTTGGCCTTTTTTCCCCTCCTTTTTTGCTTTCCTTTTTGTTATTGTTAGGACATGATGATATTTTTTTAGAAATAATTTCAAGTAACTCACCATATCAATCTATCGTGACATTCCACTTTCTTTATATTGTGCTTTAGTCTATTATATTGCAATTCTAAGCTTATGGTTTTTTTTTTTTTTTTTTTTATCAAAAGAAGTAGCATAGCTCTCTTAACGTCAGAGGTTCAATTTTTTATTATCCCAAAATTGTTGTACTTAAAAAAAAATTTTTGACATATATTTTTTCTTTTTTAAAAATATGTTTACTTAAAAGAATAATTTAACATTAGTTCCAATAAGATTTTTAAGAAAGAAAAAAAAAAGGTTTGTTAAAAAGTGTCTTGTTTAAGGGATTGCTTTAAGGCTCATGATAAAGACATCTCTAGATTATTAAACATGTACAAAAAAATCAAGAATTGGACAATATATCTATTCACATTCAAAGAGGGTTGATAGCACTTCCCATATTATTAGGGGTTGTATATTTTAATTTTCTAATAAATTTAGGGCATGTTTGGATTAACTTTCTAAGTGTTAAATTTGTTGAAGACTGTCCAAATTAGTTGCGTATTGTTTAATTATCTTTGTTTTGGTTTTTCAATTGCACTAAAATTATTATTTCATTGTTATTCAATTTTAGATTTTTTTTTTAAAAAATCTTATATTAGTTACCTTATATTTTTTAGATTGTTGATCACCCATTTAAATAGACCCAACCTATACCTTTTTATTCTTGATTACACCCTCTATTCAATTTTAGGGATGCTTGATAACAATTTCCATGTTTAGAACTTCTTAATGAGAAAGACTATGTTAATTACCTTTGCTTTTCTTTATTCTTATTCAATTTCTAGATTTCAAAAAAATATATCTTATATTGGTTATCTTATATTTATGAAATTTAAGGTGGTTTGTTATTATCTTATATTTTATTTTTTAAACGTTTTTGTGAACTTTTCTAATTTAATTTATAATAATTTCACTTTCTTAATATATTATATTCTCGATCATCTTATCACTCGGTGGTATTTTTGTCTATTACCACATTTTAAAAATATCAATCGATTCACCAATTTACTCTAAAAAGGTGATGGTCGGCTAATTTTTAAAAATTTTAGATTTAACTATTTGTCTAATGACAACATGATCGAATTGATATGCATGAAAATTGAAGTCACGAAAACAAAAAAAAAAATGCCAATCGAGTGTGTTTTAAAAACACTTTAAATAATTATAAAAACAAATGTGCTTAATGCCAATACTTTTTAAGAATTATTTTAGCTTCTAGGTTAAGCACTCGGACAAAGACACTTTATTAAGTATATTTAATAAATAACTTTTAAGTGTTTTTAACATTTTTATAACTCTTTTTAAGTAACCCGAGATTTGAATGTGAAGTGTTTTTTAGTCCAGATATTATGATTTTGAATAAAAAATACTTTTAGTCACGTGACTCTAATTTCAACCAAAAAAAAATTGTTTTTATTCATAATAAAAATATTAATTTATTATAAAACAAGAGAATAAAGAACAAATAAGGAGAAAAGAATGTAGAGGCTGAATGTATTCTCTATCCAATTGTATCTCTCAAACGTCCCAATAACTACTATTTATAGAGTTTATAAGATATGAAATAATATCTAAAGATATAAAACCTATGGATATCTATATCTAATTCAAATATTTATAAACATAATTTTCTTTTTAGTTGAACAAATATATATATAATAGCCATTTTTCAATCTTAAAAGAACGGTAACTAATACCTTTTGATTTAGTCAGAATTATGGCAAAATAGTTCCGAACGACGCTTTTTCTTTTAAAAAAATTAAATTAAAAAATCGTCAAATTTTGTGTGACAAAAAATCATAATAATAATAATTTCAATATAGTATAGCTAAAGACGACCTCTTGCATTTTGAGGGGCCATCCATTCCCATGTGGCCGCACTCCTTTATCCGACAAAATCCAAAATTATTATTCCTTATTATATACAATCAAACGTTTATCTTAAGTAATTATCTGCAAAATTATATTTATCACAATTTCATATTCCAATATACCAAACTTTAAGATTAATTACTCTTAACCAATGCCTAACCTAAAATTAACCCTCATAAAATTTATACTATCAACCTTGAGTTTAAATATTCGATTTTCCTTACTCTACATATTATTATGAGAAAAAAATTAATAACAAAAACATAGAATATAATATTTTTGGGTAATTATAATGAGTAGCAATTTTATAGATAATAATCAAGTGTATAGCAACATTTTTAAAAAATTGCAAATATAGCAAAGTCTATCAATGATAAACTACTTAGACCATAAAAGTCCTATCAGCGATGAAAGTCTATCACGGATAGACTTTGCTATCTTTACAATTTTTTTTTTAAAATGATGTTATATATGCTAATATTTTGAATTTGATTGCTATATTTGCAACTGTTCCAATATTTTTTTATTCCTAGATTTTGGGTGTAGTCTCTAAATTTTAAAATATTATACTTTAATCCTTAAGTTTTGTGTTTGATTTCAATTTAGTCTCCAGATTTGAAAATTCTACAATTTCACCCTTTAAATTTGAGTTTTGTTTCAATATGGTCCCTCTAAGTAGTAAGATTTACATTTTTAACCTTGATTTTTTACAAAAATACTCACTTTAATTTTTAGCGTTATTAATTATTTTAAAATAAAAATTAGGTATTATATATTGAAATTTAGAGAGAGAGAAAAATTAGGTCCAGAACCTATAAACAAAAATGTTTTTTTTTTTTTTTTTTTTTTTTTCCAAAAACATATCTCGAGCACACATCGTCATAGATGACCACACTTGAATAGGTCGTCTAAATAAAGTTGCTCGTTTCTTTTTTAATACAAAATTACAAGTCCACGGCCGGTCATCAACAACCATAATTTCAAATACTATACATATAATATTATACGTTGCATTTGTTCTTGAAGAATGCATGAACATATTCTATAAGAATAAATAATTATATCTCTAAACCATCTATTTAAAATATTAAAATTTTAAGAATTTTTTAAAACTAAATGTTATTGGTTGAGATTGGTCTGGATACGCTAAAACCTAGTTAAAAATTAATTACAAATAACAAAAACATACTTTACAATCCACTTCATTTTAAATTCAGGTCAAATATTCAAATTTAATCCATATATTTTCTATAAAACTTAAAATTACTCCTTACCGTTAATTTATTGTTAAAATTCTCAATCATTATTAGTATTATCATTATAAATTTTAGAAATATATTCAAATGATATCTCTTCTAACATAGAAATTGTTATTCTTATTATTTAACCAATTTTAATTAAAAAAAAAATTGATTACAAACAACTAATTTTAAAATCTATTGAAAATACCTACATAAAATTTAGACGTACAAAATCAAAATAGAATGAAAGAAAAAATGAGTCTTGACTGATAATTTTGTCGCCCACTCTTTGGCACATGCTGTGGTTAGTTTTATAGATCCCCAAGCTACTTCTTTTGAGGAGGAAAGTGGTGTTGCTTGTTGGGAGAGTCTAAGGGCCCGATTGAATTAATTTTAAAAATAAATGTTTTTTCAAAAATTCATTTTCATTTAAATACTTTTGATAAGAACCGTTTAAAATAAAGACATCAATGACTTTCAAAATCTAATTTGTATAGTTGTCAAACACTTGTATTTCTTTCAAAATAACTTATTTTTAAAATTAAATACTTGAAAAGATATTCTAGACACGCACTAATTATCCTATTTGAATGTTTTCTGTACTTATTAAGACCTTATTTGTAAATAGTTATTATTTTAATTAATGAAGTTTAATTTATCAAGAAGAATAAAATAAAAGATAGAATGAAAGGGGTAGAGTAGAATCCCATCTAGCAACAAAAGTTTAAGATTTCTTGCAAGACGTAGGATCGGAATTACATGTTTTACAGTAAGTTTATGTATTTATAGTTGGCAAAAAAAAAAAAAAAAAAAAAATTGAACCTACATATTAAAGCAAAAATGAAGAGGAAAAAAAAATAAAAATTACAATAAAAAAAAAAAAATATGGGTAATGGGCATGTAATGAATGAGGTTTGGTAGTTGGTTTGGGAGTAGTGCGGTATGTGTCAACCTTCACCAAAATCATTGACCTGATTCCCATCCACTTTGTAACAATACATTACAAATTCATCTAATTTCAAAGCAATTAGAAGTTCTCTTTATGAAACTCAAATTTAGTGGATGTTTTACGAGAGAAATCCGAAGCCAATTGGCTAAGCTCCTTAGTAAGTGCTGGTGCCCCACAATAGAACACTCCAACTCGAGTATCAGGATGATGAAGAGTAATCTTCTTATAAACTTGCCTCCAATTTGGCTTAGCAAAATGTGACTTTACTCGAGTCCCTGATACCACATCCACCCCACTCTTAGCATGTTGCAATGACTGAAGCATTGCTATCAACGCGGACCTAGCATCCCCTTCTTCGTACACGCTCGTGCAATAGTTGTGTAGCTCGATTACTCCTCTTTCGTCCATTTCTGCTACTTCATTCATCATCCCTTTAAACCATTCGAATGACCCTTGCTCTCTCGTCACCCAGTAAAAATATGCCTTTTTAGTTCGAAACCCTTTTCCGTGCTTGCTACCACCTCGACTGCTATGCTCTTGCCCATTCTCTACTGCATTTGCTTCTGCTTCTTTCTCTTCTATGTTGTCGATTATGTCCTTTACTATACTCACCATTGGTGTCGCCCCGATTCCTAACCCTACTAGTAATACCACGTCGTATTTCTTGTAGTCTTGTGCTGGTGCCCCGTATGGACCGTCGATCAATATTTTCGGGAACCTGTTATATTCAATTTGTATTAGTTTATGTTACATAAATCACAAATCACCAATCAACTTAATTTATCTTTATGTAATTTCTAGTTAATGAATGAGGATGCACTCATCTTTATGCATCTCACTCTCATCACACATATAAATAAGGGGGATTTTTAAAAATAGAAAAATAAGGGAAACTATTTACACAAAATAGTAAAATTTTTAGATAGTTGTGATAGACGCTAATAGAAGTCCATCAGTGATAGAAATGATAAAAGTAATGCTAATAGAAATCTATCAATGTCTATTAGTGTTTTTTTTTTTTTTTTTTTGTTATTTTCTATAAATAGTTTGACATTTTTTTCTATCTATGAAGATTTTTCTTTTTTTAATGAATAAGAATATCGTACACAAACAAATCGATATCGATAACTATGTGTCTCTTTCGGCTGACGCAAGGAGTGAAACCAACAAAACCAAGAAAAAATTTCTACCCTTCTCGTGATCTTATCATACCATATATATGAAAATGATTGTTTATTCTTTTTTTCAAAGGGTGTGTTTTGGACGAATTCTTGGGGATCAATAATGCAACTACTCTATGATGGAATGGACCGCAAGCCAATAACACAAAAAAACAAATGGGGTTATAGTAGTAACTTCTTTATATATTTTTTTTTCTTCCTCAAGTTCATTCAACCTTATCTTCATCATATGCTTAAATCATATTCATTTAATTAGAAAAGGGGCTTAAGGTTAATTTAATATCTTACTTGGGATTAGGAGCTCCTCCTTGCAAAAATTCAGCTCTGAGAAGTCCACTTTTTCCAGCTTGAGGAGGCTGACAAACCTCTGAGAAAACAGTCTTGAGTTGCCTTGTCCAATCACCAAGTGTCCGAATATGAACACTCAAATAATTATCTTCTGGAGCTGAAGTAATTGAAAATGGATGCCTGTATTCAAAATTTCAAAAAAAACCCCATTAAAATTTATCTACTTTTATTTTTGTTTTTCACAATAACAAAGATAGAATATTCAACTTACCACTCGAAAGGAGATACGTCTCGGCAGTTAACAAACATGTATTGCCCACTCTTGTATTTGAAGCCATGTGGCTTAGACATGTGCAATGCCAGAACGTTTCCAGGATAAACAGCCACCTTAATTAATCAAAAAAAAAAAAAAAAGTTTCCCATTACTTCAATTGCAAAACAACACACCACAAAATAAGCTGCAACATTTAATGTTATTGAACTAAATTCCTTACCTTAAGGATCTTCACTGGCTTGATACCCGATCTAAATGCTCTTATTAACCTTTCGCATGCGTAAAGAACAACCGGTACTGCCAAATACATCCATGTCTGTAATGAAAAAGTTCAGAGACATATTATAAACTAAAATATATACGTTTGATTAAAGAGTAGTTGTTATAGCGCTTACCGTTTTTTTATACCATTCTTTCGTTAGGTAGAGGTAGATACCGTGGACGACGAGGAGGACGTAGACGATGACGAAGAGATGGTGGGAGTACCAAAAGGCATTGAAGCCAGTGAGTTTTTTGAAGGGTTTAGGTACATTAAGCTTGTTTCTTCTAAACCATGGAGTGGCTAATGTGAAAGCAATGGCCATTAATACAACCATTATAATCCCTGTAACTCCTTCCACTCCTTTTACAAACCACCAATAATTATCAGGCTGCTCTTCTCCAAAGAAGGGCTTCATTGGCTCGTATTCTTCCTCTGTTGCGTGGAGAAGCCGTGGAAAATCGCATGTCAAATGAGCGATTGCGTGCAATCCCACTCCCACTGAAATTCCCACTGCGATAACCTTGTGGAAATTTAGATTGTCATCGAAGGGAACGATGACGCCTAATTTGGTTTTGTTACGAAGCCAAGTGATTGTGTTACGACAAACAGGGAGTAAAATTAGAGCCATGTTGAATTTTAGAGTTTCAGCTCCTCCTTTAGCGATTGAAACGCAGTAACCCATTACGTTGAATACTGCTCTATGGCGGTACTGAATGAATTTGTAAGCGAAGAGACCGCCGCAGATGCCGAGCCAGAGCATTAGCACCCAAATCCTCTGCCAATTGTCTTCTATGAAGTACTGGAATTTGTCGTATGTTCTTATGATGGGGTTGGTTTCGTTTGTTGGCTTTAGTTTTTGGCTCAGTAATTGACTTAGAACTCGGCTGTCGCTTACCCTCACTGATTGATTCGGAGCTTGTAATAACAGAGTTTCCAGATTGTGTATCTGAAGCAGAGGAAATTACAGTGTTATTACAACAGAGTTCATTTTTCAAGATTTATTTTTTTTTTCAATTTTTTGTTTGATTTCACTCACCATGATGTACCCTGCATTTCCTGGGTCGAGTTCTTCCATGATCAAGGCGGCGTATTCTTTTGCTTGTTTTTGAATTGTGGACAGCTTGTTAGCAGAAGCACTCATACTAATAATCTACAAACAGGGTAAATTTAAACAGGATTTAATCAATGGAAAATTCTATATATTTATGGAAATTGAATTAATGGAGCTTGGTAAGTAAATGGGTACCTCTTCGACTTCTTCTTCTGTGATTCTTCCATCTGCGTCCGTATCCACCCTGAAGTTTCAAATTCAATTGAAGATTTTAGTTTTAGTTTGATTTGGGAGAAAGAGATTTATTAAGTAATTAGTGATTGGGAGGTTTGTTACATGTCAAAGAAAGTTTGTAGCCTGGAATCGAAGCTGTCATCGGAGATCTGATCCCAAAACTCTTTGAGCTGAGCTTTGTTGATGGAATCACCGGTAATGTTGCGCCTACGAGCAAGTGCACGGAAAAGCTCACCGGCGAACTCTTTCGAATCTTTGTTCATTCCTACAAACAAAATGAAAAAGAACCAAGTATAAGAAACAGAGTAACTCTCCACCTCTGTTTTGGGAATTAATCATTGACTCACCAATGCATTCTCCGAACAAGGAGGACGGGAGGAGGCCGTTGGTGGAGGCGGTGAGTTCATCGAACCGCTTCTCGACCGGAGCCCAACCGGCAGAGGTTCCACCACCGCCGGTTTTTGCGGCGATGAACTTAAGCCCCTTGAGAGCGTGGGTGGCTGCAGATTTGGTCCGGTCGAAGCGGCGAGTGGAGGTGCGGCGGTTGAGCGAGGTGAATCGTTTGAGCTCCTGAGAGACCTGTTTGATACGGGAAGAAGTGGAACGAAGAACAGAGGCTCGGAAGGAGGGAGATTTCTTCTCGAGAGTTCTTTTGGCAAGGAGGGAAAGTTCAGGGTCTTCAAGAGAGTTGGGATCTTGGCCGGCACCGGCGGTGTGAACGCTGTGAACGGCGACAGAGTCATCGCGAATATCGAGGGTGATTTCAACATATGTGTCGTCGTCATCGGCGGCCTTGAGTGAGGAAGAAGAAGAAGAGAGGTCGAATTTAGCATTCTTCCTTGGCTTTGTAGTTGAAGAAATTGGGCCGCTGAAGGCTCTCCGGTCACCCCTTCTGACGCTGGCGACACTCTCGGCGTCGGAATTGTTCTCAGAATAAGGTTCGTGAGGTCTCATTTTTTAGTGATAAACAGAGAGAATTGGGAATGTGGGATTTTTGTGTACTGTGAGAAAAAATATAAGAAGAAGAAGAAGAAGAAGATATATAGATGAAATGGAATGGAAGAGAAATGGAGGTTTATATATATACATACAAGTGGGAAAGGAAGAAGAAGAAGAAGGAGAAAAGGGAGATTGACCAGTCAGGATGAGACTTAGAATTTGCAGCTGGAAAGTGCTTGGAAACTGGATGGAACCCAACCATTTTAATTTTAATTTTATATATATATATATATTCACATTTATGAACTTTATTTGTTATTTGAATATACTACGGAAAAGCATTATTGACTTCAACCTTATATTATATTATTATGTGATCTGATCTTTATATTTCTTAAGAGTCTAAACTTCTCATTTATTTATCTCTCTCTCTCTCTCTCTCTCTCTAATTGAAATTTTAACTAAATTAATTTCTTCTTTGTGACACATGGAAATAACTAGATAATTTTGTTTATTTATTATTTTTGGATCTAAATACCGATTTTGCCCTTCATAATTTTTTATGGTATCTATTTAACCTATTTGGTTTTTGTAATGTAATTTAAAAGATTCCTTAATAGCTTTTGAAATTTAAAAGTTGTGTTTATTTTGTGGTATAATTTTAAGTGCTTCTAATATTGTATATGAATAGAAATTTTCTTAGTTTAAAACTAATGTGAAGCACATTGATTGTATTGTTAGGAATCATATTAGTTTCAATATAATTTAGGAAATTTAACAAGCCATGTGACATGCTACTTTAGTCTCTCTTTTTTTCTTCTTTCTTTTAGCAAAATAACAAGTATAATGGGAGATGTGGTATGATTGTGTGAAAACTAGCAAAATTAACCCATAAAAGCATTAAATTACTTATCATATTCCTATACTTTCAATGTTCGCCAAATACCTCAGCTTATAATTCTTAAATGATGTATCATTAGTATATAAGCAATAAATTAAAGAAATTAACCATAGATTTTTTTAGTACAACAAATAGAATAAGGAGATTTGAACCTCTAAATCAACAAGAAGGACATGTTAATTAGATTGTATAAATTAAAAGTAGGTGAGATTTAAATAGATACATTAATGTTTTAAAAGGTCAAAGTTGTAGCTTAGAATTTAGGTTGTGAGGGCAATTAGGGTTGTATATGAGATATTAATACACAAATTATAGACGCAAATTTGGAATGCCATGCAGAGAGATATGGAAAGTGAGAGCCCGTCAAACTGCCCCATCAACCCCACTTTTTCTTTCTTTCTTTCCTTCCTCTCCCATGAATTAAATGATGTTGGACTCAAATTCATTCATTTTCTAATTGCTTTGGATTTATTCTATTTTCCTTTGAACATTCTTCATAATTAATAGCAATGACTTAATCATATCATAATTTGTTTTTAAAGCATGAAAATTAGATTGTTATTTTTAAGAGAATGTGTTATATGAGAGAAGGATAAAGTTCCAAGAGATCTAGAAAGCTTGGAATGAACTCCCATTATTGAAGAGAAAGTCAAAGTCTAACCTGACGTGTGATCATCATAGAGCATATGTAACCGTACCGCCAAAGTAGATACAAAGATTTTCAAAGACAATGAAGTTATAAAGAAGGGTTCTATGCATATAATTTTCTTGCATAATAGTAAAAAATGCTCGTATTGTGGTGCCCTAGAGGTTGAACGTTAAAAACTTTGAAGAAAACAATAAAGAAAGGGAAACTAGAAGGGTAGGAGGAAAAGGGTCGTTGGATCTCAAATATTTTGTTATATTTTCATCTCATGATATCTAGAGCTTTAAGGCCTGATTCATGTGACTAGTCAACCTATGAGATAACATAGGGTTCCATCTTATTACGATGCCTCTATGAGTTCACCATTTTTGAACTAGATCTCAATTTTTTTATTTTAAACCGTATGCTCGTTTGGGCTTCATGAGATATCTCTTGACTTTTTTCAATGTGGGATCTGATCAACACAACCATACAAAGCTATTGTTGTATGTATACTTCTGCATTTAAAATTCTCCAAAGCTATTGTTGTATAATTGTGCATTAAAAAATCTGCTAATATATATTAGATAACATAGAGTTCCATCTCAAAATTAATTGGCAATGAAAAAAGTAGTTCATCTATCTTGTAAGAAGTATGAGGTCCCTTGATTTTTCCAATATGATACTCAAAACTATATTCAATTTTGACCCCATGCAGTATTAGAGACTGAATGAAGTATGTTTGCAACATGCATGAGAGAGTGTTTAGTTGTTAAAATTAGCCTCTGCTCTTCTCTTTCTACTTTATGTTACTTTTGAGAGGTGACAGTTGAGAGCGTTCTTGGTGAGTTGGTGATGCAAGCCCTAGGTTTCTTAAAGCTTATGTTCTCTCATCCTATTTTGTGTGTTTTTTTCTTAATATAATTGGGGTAGGGAGGATTCGAAACACAATTCTCATGATCATTAATACACTCGTATGCTTGTTTTTTTAGAGGTATTGATTGTCGTAGTTAATCACATTAGTTAGAAGACACGTGCAATACATATAATTAAAAATCTTTTAAACATACTTTTCTAATTGGACATGCTTTTAATTAAATTTAAATAATAAATATTTGACATAAAATTTAAAAGTAGTGAAGAGGTAATGACTAAAACTAGATACAAATTTTATTTGGTGCGTTTATAATAAATATAAATGTGTTGAATGTAGTTAAAAATGTTTGAAACATAATTTCACATAATGAAATATAAATGGTTGAACGATTATAATATTTTGTAAATATTGAGCATGAAGTTTAAAAGTAATTAAAGAGATAAAATAAAATAAAATATTTTCATTTATAATATTAAATGGGTCTTGAATAAAAATAAACTATCAATAATTTTAATAACGATATATACTTATATTTTTTTTTATTTGAAACTATGTTGTAGCTTCTAAAACATTGTGAAATTTTATAAATTTCATTTTTATGTTTTATTTTTTTTCACTAATAAATTATATTTACATGTTTCTTCAAATACATTATCATTAAATAGTTATATTCTTCTTTGAAAACAATTACCGTTTATATACAAAATCTTGTTTACGTTGAAAAAGAAAATTGAACACTCATAAAATCTAATCCTACCTCTTCATCCCGGTCACATTTCAATGTTAATTCTTTTACAAAGAACAAAGGTTTTTACTTTTCATTTTTTTTTTTTTTTTTTTTTTTTTTTTTTTTTTTTGAAGAAAACTTTGAGCTGTCTAATAAAATTAAGTTTGAAAGAAGAAAAACAAAAAGATGTGTATGTATTATGTGAAGGAATGCAAGAAACAAAAGTGTAGTTCTTTTGTGAAAGGAAATGTATGTATGGTTTTAAATTTCAATTTACTAATCCTTTATTAATAAAGAAAACACAGCAAAAAATAAAGGAGCTTCATAAAGAAAAAAAAATAAAAGTTTAAAAAAGATAGAAATTGTTGAAAGATTTAATGGCAAAAATGGAATGTAGAATTAAATGGAGGACGAAGAAAAAAAAAATGCATGAAATTAGATATATATTGTACCATGCAAGAAAATGTGATTGTGAAGACAAAGTAGACATTATTGAATAGCATCTTTGAGGGTGATTCTAAAATAGTTAAAATCAATTTTGTCATTTGCAAAATCAATCTTAAACATGCTTTTAATCATTCAAACCAAACAAAATAGAAATTATTGAAAGATTTAAAGACAAATAGGAAAGTTAATTCTAGTCCCCTCATGGCCCTTTTACTATAGTATAGATTTTTGCAACTATTTCAAAGATCTATATAATTAGTTCAGTTTACTAAATGGATGATTAGATCTGATTACTAAATATATGGAGCACAAATTCAGTTTTTCTGCACAATTTAAAATCTGATTAGTTCTAACTTAAAAGGATCTAATTACCCCTAAAAATGCTAGAATCAGTCAAAATAACCCTTGAACATGTAATAACTCATTTTTACTTGAATTAAGACTGATCAAAGACTTATATTACTCACCGTCTACCCATTTTTCACATGTTTTATCCACAATTTCAATGTAAATTTCTTCACAAAATGGATGATTAGATCAATTGATGCATGAACGATTTTCAAAAGAAATTCTAATTAATTGGAAGTGTAAATAAATTCACTCATAAAAGTTTAGGGATTTAATTGATACATTTATAAGTCTCACAAAATTTTCTACTAAATGGAACATAATGAAAGGTGTAATGGTATATACTACAAAATTCAAGGTTTGATTAATTTACACAATTATTAACTTTAGGATTTTAATTGGCACAACACTTAAAATATAATTTAGAGTTTTTTTTAGCAAACACCAAAATTTTGGAGATATAAATTAATATTTTTTATTTCAAAATAATATATCATCTAATGACATATCAAATACGGAATAAAATAAATATCTACCGCTATTATATATAGTAGTAGAATTCTTGCCCATAGGCATACATGCATTTTACCCAAGCTTCTGCATGCTCAATCTATTTTTCATTAATTGTTTTGGTTTACGAATTTGTTGCATATTTTTAGCCTTAAGAAGATTGGTTAGATTTAATATATGATTATATCTGTTTTCAGTAAAATTTTATTTGTTTAATTTATTTTTTCTTTATTACATAGGAAAATATTATCATCTTTTATTAGTATTAGAGATCTTTTTGCTTTAATTAAAGATTTGTTTTTAGGGTTAGTTTATTATTTCATTCAATGTAGCCACTCCTTGGTCTATAAAACCTATGGAATTCCTTGTATTTATAAAGAAGTTTTGATAAATAAAATTTGAGTGTTAACTTTATTCCTTTGTTGAGCACATTTTCCTTTGCAAGCTTTGCTTTAATTTTGAATGTTAGAAATGTAAATATATTAATATCTTTTTTTTTTTTGAACATGTAAATGTAAGGAGCTATTTGGAAGCCTGTATTAGAATGAGTTTAGATCTTAATGTACTCTAAAGCTCATGTTTGAATTGAACATTTTTGGCTCAATTTGTAATATTAAACTCATTTTGTTCCGAAAGTTTTTAACCAAACCCTCTTTCCCACCGTTTTCACGTTTCATGATTTCATTTTCGTTCTACCCTTAATATCTCACGTATTCCAATACTTCTCTGATTCTCAGTAATCTTGTTTACATTCTAGATTCCCAAACCGTGCCTAAATATATTAGTTTGTGATCAAACTTACGAGGGTTTCAATCTTGTGTTTGGTTATTAATCATAAGGTAATTATCATTCTTCCAATTGGTGAATCCAATCTCTTGGTTTGTGTGCTAAAGTTTAACCTGATTGCCAACAATATAATTCCACTTGATTATTGATTCTCATGAAAAAATCATGAATCAAAATCTCATGAACAATAACCTTTTAATTAACGTTATTGAGGAATGTTAAACCATTGTAGTTTTAATATCATTATCTTCCTTTATTTCTTTATATAATTATGTATATCTTTCATATTTCAAATACTTTTTTTTTTATATATCAGTTTGCCACGTGTAGGGGGTTTATAAAAACCCTTGAACCCTTATTTATTCTTTGTGCGTTGTCTTTTGTATTATTGAGAAGACTAAAATTTTTCCCCCTATTTCTTCGCAAGCTTTCATAAAGAATTTAAAATGATCACATAAATATATTAGTCAAAATAATAGATATATGTTCCTCTCCCTAGATTCATCATATTATAAATAAATTAAGTTTTTGTAATCTTGGTTGTGTTTAGACTATGATAGTAGATAACATTTTCTAGAATGAATAAATGATGCATGGATGTATTCTCCATTAAATAAAATGAAAAATGTTTAATATAATGTTTTAAATCCACAAGTCTACTCTCTCATCAAATTAATTTAAAGACAAGACCCAAAATTTCTTATCGTACACCATATGATTATCAACAACGTACGTTCTATATTGTATTTAGATTAAGATTAAGCTCGAAACTCGTGCGAAAAAAAAAAAATAAAGTGTGTGAGAAAAAAAGAAGTTAGGGGAAGGGTGAAGAAAGTCAAGTGGGGTTAGTTGAGGGAAATAAGAAAAAACAAAGAAAGAGAGAGAGAAATGAGGGAAAGAAAGGAGTTTGGGGGATTTTATTTTTGGTCAACAAAGGCCCTCCGTGTTGAAGTTGACTCATGAATGCGCGTGTGATAAATTTAATTTATTTACTTATAAATTCTTTATAAATAAAATAAATAAATAAAAGGGAGGAGTTAGCAGCCATGTTTTACTTTTGTGGTTCGTAAAATTGAAGTGGCGGTTAGATAAGGACACGGCGGGCCGGCGGCGTCTACGGAACCCAAAACGGAACCAACCATTATCGGACGCAGTCACACACCCACCGACTATCTGTCCCAACACTCCACATACATCCAAAATTTCTCTCAATTTTCATTTTTTTTATAATTATTTAATTTGTTTATGGTAGCTCCGAATCTTAAGTTATTAAGATTAAATATTATAAAATTACAGATAGAGTAAGACCTATAATATTACCAAGGTCAACAAATTGATTGGTGATTTTTTTACAAATTTTCACATTGCTTCTTTTTTAATTGAAATTAGAAAGTAACTCGACAAGAGATACAACGGTTGAATGTGAAATTTTGACCAATCATAAATTGCTACGTCATTTTATAAATTAATTATAAAATTATAAATGTTTAAATTTGAGATTAATTAAAAGCTAACATGTGTTCGAAATTGAGAATGAAGACAAAAATTGACAAATTGCGATGATGACACTTAAGACTAAAGTTCTTTAATTTGGAGATACAGAGAGAACTTAGAGAATTATCCAACCATAAAAAGACTTCCTAAACTCCTAAAAATTTAATCACGCTTGAAGACTAAAGTTCTTTAATTTGGAGATATGAGCATCCAAAGAGAACTTAGAGAGAATATTCCAACCATTAAAAGACTTCCTAAACTCCTAAAAATTTAATCATATTCGAAGGCTAAAGTTATTTAATTTTCAATTTTCAAATTTAATTTCTTATTTATGCCAATTTTGAAAAAAAAAAAAAAAAAGGAATTACTCATTTAAGTGTTCTATTTTTAAAAATATATCGATTTAAATTAATGTGGCTAGGTATCGTTCTATATCTGTGATTTTTTTAGCACAATATATATCTAATATATAGGAAAATTTTAAAAAATAGAAAAATAAAAAAAAATATTTACACAAAATAGAAAATTTTTTAGATAGTTGTGATAGACGCGGATAGAAATCTATCACTGATAGATGCTGATAAAAGGATATCAATGTCTATTAGTATTTTTTTTTTTTTTTTTCTGTAAATAGTTTACATTTTTTCTGGGGAGATTTTTAAAAACAGAAAAATAAGGGAAACTATTTACACAAAATAGCAAAAATTTTAGATAGTTGTGATAGACGTTGATAGAGGTTTATCAGGGTCAATCAGTGATAGAAATGATAGAAGTCTATCACTGATTGATGCTGATAGAAGTCTATCAATGTCTATCAGTGTTTTTTTTGCTATTTTCTATAAATTGTTTGCCATTTTTGCTATCTGTAAAAATTTTCCTTTTTTCTATCTGTGAAAATTTTCCTAATATATATCTAATATATATGTTTCACACAAAAAAAAAAAAAAAATCTAATATATCTAATATATATTTTTCGAGAAAAAATATGTAATATATATCTATGTCGACATCAAGCCGTTTAAATTCCAATACCAAGGGTGGTAGTGGAAGCATAGTTGTTTGATATTATTATCGATTTGTTTTTCATTGTTGTGTTTATGGATTTGCATATATTATTTTATGTTAGATTTGATACTCCATTTTCTCATGTGCACAAAAAATTTTAAAAAAACACCTTGGAAATGATTAAGTCTAATTTTGTTCCAAGTTGATGTAATAATGATGGGCCATATAAGTAAAGAGGTGTTGGTGTTGCTTCCATTATCCCCATCTCCATTCATATTACAAATTATTATTCATCAACCCCAACCATTAAATTAATATACTTCCATTTCTAATTTCCCTTTTTTCTTTTTTATTTAATCATATTGCTTCAATACAAGACACCCACCCAACCTTATTTAGTTAAAGAAGTTTAATTGAAAATGTCAATTACCACTCACCTTTTTTATTTTAACTTAGTATGTTAATACCAATATATTATATACTCTTTTTTTATGCACATGAATATGAATGTCTAAACCAACTTACGTCTACTTCAGCTGGTTTTAGAAGGCAACCACATTCTATCATATTACATTTAGGTCATGTTTACCAAACCGTAATAAAAATTAGTGTAATCATAATAGAATTCTATTGATGGATTAATTATAATGAGTCTGAATTACAAATGTAATTGAATTGCTTTTGATCGCGTGTATTTAGAATTATGAATTTTGTCACATTTACTGTTACTGTTAGCGTTACCTTTACCTCTGAATGTCAAACGGTAACGGTAACAGTAAATGTGTCAAAATTCATATTTTTCTTTTTAGAACAGTAATGGTAACGGCAACGATAATAATAATGATAACGCAATTGGATTGAGCATCTTATATTCATCAATCAATTTGTGTTTTTTTATTACAGATTTTAAAGTGGGTTTCATGTGTCAGTATAAATGTAGTACACAAGTAAACAATACCAAAGGTAATCAAATGGGGTTCACGTTTCACATTACCATTAATTTATTACGTTTTTGCTAGAGTAAACGTGTGACCTTAATTGTTGAAGTAATTCGACTAAAATTTTAGGTAGATGATCACACTAATTTGAATTCATTTCTCCTAAACTCTTTATTATTTAAATAGGATCTTATTATATTGACTGTACCGGGCCAACTCATAGTAGTCGGTAATAGTAATCTACTCATTTGAAAAGAAAAAAAAACTATTCTTTGAGTATAGGTAGAAATTAATATATTTGTTTTGTCTTAAGAAAGACCTTAAGCTACCTACCATGTGTTTGTCTTTATGGAATGGGCTTTATTTGAGCTATTTAAACAAATTAGGGGCTCTTCAAATGCGCTCACAAATAATTTTTACAAACTAATCGAGTTCAACATTTTTTTATTTTTAATTTGGAGATTCAAAATTTTCATACCTAATTGTTGTTACTTGCAAATTAGTCCTTGTCAAAAAAAAATTAGTTAGCATTTTGGTTGTTTTCTTGATTTAGCTATTTGGAAGTACATATTACTTTTTAAATTCTCAAACATTTTGTCATTTTGAGGATACCTAATAAATGTAGTTTCTAAGTTTTGAAATGTATATCTATTTGGTTTTAAACTTTGAGGTTTGTATCGATTTGGTTCTTAAACTTTTAAAATTATAAATTTAATCCTTGATCATCGATAATCTTTAGAATTCATAAATCTACTATGTAGCCACCTATTTTTGTCCTATTTGTTTTATTTTATTATTTTTATTTTTCTCCCATTATATGCTAATTTTGATTTGAAAAATAATAAGTAAATAATTAAATAAAAGATCTTTTTTAATAATTAATTTTTTAAAAGAAAATATTAGTAATAATAATAATAATAAAATTTCCTTTTAATGATTAAGGTAACATTATATGTAGGAGTTTTTTTTTTCTCTTTAATAGAAGATTCTTTTATTTAGGGAATTTTTGTATTTAAAAATTGTTTTTAAAAAAATAATCTCATTAATCAATATTTTATTTTTTCCTTTTAAAACTAGTTGATTGATTTTTTCCTAATTAAAGATGTTCTTGGTTGGCTATAAATTGGTTGGTTTTAGTTTTCAAAAGAGGGGAGGAGATTGGTTTTGAGGAAGAAACCCTAGATCTACTATGAAAAAAGGAGAGAATACAAAAGAAAATAAGAGAGTTTCTTTTCCAAAAAAAAAAAAAAAAAAAAAAAAAAAAAAAAAAAAAAAAAAAAACTTATACAACATAAGTTTAGTTTTTGTGGAGGTTGCACTTGGTAGGGCATTTGGTCCCGAGGATCCGCACCTCAAACAACGAACGACCTTTATGTTTCGGGTTCCGAACCTTCATCTTCTTCGTTTGGAGCACCTACAAGTAGTAAAAGAGGAAAAGAGGTATAAACAACATGTTTCCTTCATCACTCCTTTATTTTTGTTTTTCATATGTATTTCTCTTGATTTATTTTTGTTCATGTTCATTTTTTTTTTTGAATTCTCTACGGTCTAAAAAATAAAAGAGACGAAAGTAGAGATTATCATATCTTCCAATGATTTGCTCTTACTATGTTTATAAAAAAAATGACAACGATTTGAATTGTTAAAAATGTAGAAGTAGAAGGAGAAGTGAGGTTTTAAAATGGGAAAGAAAAGATTTGTTGGGAAAGGAAAAAATTTATTTCAAAGGTTAAAAAATGGATTTTTAGAATTGTTTAAATAAAAAAAGGTTAAATATATAAATAGTTAAAAGTTTATTTGAGTTATTATTATTATTATTATTATTATTATCATTATTATTATTTAAGAAGAAAAAAAAGGAAAGAAAGAATGGGATCCATCAATTAATTAATTTTTTTAATTTCTTTTAAAATTGTGTGGTTTGACCACTATATTTTATTATTGTTAATTATTATTATTATTATTATTTAATATTTTGATTTTGATTTTGTTTATATATTTCATATTTCCTTTTAGCAATTTCTCTTTATATTTTTAATATTTTTCTTTTAAATATAGTATTTAGTTACTTTGTTTATTAAACTTTTCACCTCTAATTTTGTATGTTCGTATTTATGTTACAAATTATATATTGTTATATCTTTAAATCTTCACTTTTACTTTCTAAAAAAAAATCGACGATGGAACTTAGAAAATTTGGGAATCCGATTTTCTAAAATTCTTGAGGTGAGGAGTCGATTCTTTGGGAGTCCGAGATCGATCTCCAATATGTTTTATTAAAATTTTAATATTTACTTAGTTCATCATTATGTTATGTTTTGATTTCTATTTGAAATTTATCCAACTTTTTATTTAAATCTTTTTTATAACTCTTATTAAATCATTTAAACTTTTCTTACAACTTTTTTTTCTAACCTTTTAAAAAAAAATAATCTATTATTTCATAAGGTTTCCTAATTTATTTTTTTAATAACCTACCGTTTTTCTAAAAAAAAAAATCCTACGATGGAATCTAGAAATATCTGGGAGTCCGTTTTTCTAGATTTCTTGAGGTGGGGGATCATATCTTTGAGTCCGAGATATTGATCTCAACAAAAATGAATTTAATTAATGATTTTTAAAATTTTATTAAAAGGCTATTCCTACGATGGATTTGAGAAATTGTAATATTTTCCCGATTTCTTGATGCAATGAACTTTTCCTTAATTTTAGTGTAGCCTAATTGACGGAAATATTTTCCACTTATTTTATGGGATCATTACTTCAATATTGGAGTAATGAGTGGTAAAATAAGACATTTGTTTTTTTTTAAAAAAAAAAACTCTTCCCAAATGATTTCATTTAAAGAATAATTTTTGATTCAAGTTAAAAATGAATTGGCCACCGTTTTACTTAAGGGGTGTTGTGGGGTGCTAACACCTTCCCCACACACAAATGACTCCCGAACTCAACTCTAGTTTTCGCAGACTATTTTTATTGATTTTTACTTAAAATTGTTTACTTTATTTCGGTGCCCAATCACACCGTAAAAAAGATTGGTGACGACTCCTTTTATTTTTTTTAACCCTTTTTGAGGACGTCGGCCGCTCCGCGTCGTCTCGGGCACGTGTCGACATACTAAATACAAATTAATTAAAAAATTTAGACTTCCATTTGATATAAAATTTAAAAAAAAATCTAATAGATCATTTAGTTTTTTGAAATTTTTAGACTAATTATACATAGAATTGAAGCATAGAAAGTTTATTAGACCTAAAATTAAAATTTTAGAGATTTATTATATTATTTTAAAAATTTTAGAGACAAAAATAGATACAAAATTTCAAAATTTACAGATAAAATTGTCTCTTTAACGGGGCAAAAACAAAAATATGAAAGTTCAATGGTGATATATAATGCGATACAATTAAATTAATGATTTGTTTGAGAATAATTTTAAAATTGTTAAAATTACCTTTGTCATTTTCAATATCACTTGAAAAATGATTTTAATCCTTCAAAATTAGTTTTGATAATATGAAAAATGCATTTAAAAGTATAAAATTAAATATTAAATTGATTATGACAAAAATTATTTTAACTATTTAAATATCACTACAGGCTCAATAACCACCTTTTTGGATAATGATCCGTCCCCTTACCTTTACTTACTAGCAATCATATTATGAACTGAAATTATTATTTAAAAAAAAAATCTATCGAAATCGAAGAATCAAAATTAGTAACTTATTGATGTTGTTTATTTTAAACGGTAAGGAATCAGAATAGGGAATTCGACATAGTACAATTACTATGATACCCCTACCATATTTTAAACTTATTAAAAAAAACATGCAAATAGAAAAAAAAAAAAGAAAAAAAAAAAAAAAAAAAACATAAAGAGTATTTGTAAAAATAGCAATATTTTCCTGCAAAAAATTTCAAATTAGGTTTTCTACTATTCTAATTTTACTCTTACTTGTGTAACAACATTTATATATATGATATCCTTTAGATGAGGTATATCGTTTATATAACTGATATTTCATGACTTTAATTTTGTTGTGGTGGATCTTATCTGTTTGATTATGGTTAATATTTTTCTTTCCATTTTGAGATTGAGTTGTTTTCATTCGATTAGTTTGATTTAGATTTTAGTGTTTAATTGTGTTTTTTTTTTCAAAATTTTATCTAATTTTGATGTAAATGTTAATTACATTAATTATGTCAAATTGATATACTAAAAATAAAGAATATCAGTTAATTTTTGTTCTATTTTCAAAATATTGATAAGATTTTGATGGCCTATAAATTAATTTAGTTTGGTGCATCACTTGTATAAAAGATATACGTCATATTTCATATATCAGCTGAGTGATATACCAGATTTTGAGAGAAAAAATGACATATCGATAATATTTGTTGATATACCAAATATGAAGTATATAATTCATAATGATGTATTTAAAGTATAACATTAGTATTTCAATTATATATCAGTACTAATTTAAAACATATTTCAAGTATATCATTAGTGTATCAATAATATATCATCAATTGTTCAAAATGTAATATAAGTATTACCTTGGTGTATCAGTAGTTTAAACACTCATTTAAAATTCATTTAAAATATAACATTGATCGAGTAATAGTATATCAGTAGTCATTAAAAATTCATTTTTAAGTATATCATTAGTGTAGCAGTAATATATTATCACTTATTCTAATTAAGTCCATACTTCAAATATAACAATATTGGTGTATCAATAGTACATCAATAATGATTCAAAATGTAATTCAAGTATATCAGTAGTGTATTAGTAATATTAACACTCATTCAAAATGCAATTTCAATTATATTATTAGTGTATCAGTAATTTATCTGTACTCGTTCGATATTCATTTAAAGTATAACATTAGAGTATAACATTAGTGTATCAATACTCATTAATGACTAATTTCAAATAATGCATGAGCATGAAATGTGAAACAAGATTAAAGTTTAAAGATAATAAAAGAGATAAAATGAAGTAAGATATATTCATTTATAATTTTAAATATTCTCAAGCAAAATGAAATAAGACATTAATTAAGCACATTTTTTTTTTGTTAAAAGATGTATATGATTTTCAGTTTCACTTTAGTAATCCTTTATTTCTATTAAAAAAAAAAAGTGAGAAATTGTGAATTTAGGGCATAATAGGCCTTATGAAATAGTTTAATGGCAAATAAAGAAGTTAAAAATTCTCCTATCATAACTACATTTAGGATCTGTTTGGATTGACTTCCTATGTATTTATAAACATTTTTTTAACACTTATAAACACTTACTTAAACACTTAAAAAATCAATTCAAACGAATTTTTAATATATACTAGTTTGATACTACATGCATCGGCTGTATTTTGTAAAGATTGAATGTAATTTAATTACAAAAGTTTAAAAGTAATTTCATGCATGAGAGATGTTAAATTAAACTAATTGAATACAATGACTTTAAATTAAAATTTAGTTTATAAGTAAGTAATTAATTAATTAGTTATCATTGTAAATTGACCATTAATACCTAAAATATATTATATTATTAAAACAATATTAATAGAACATAGCAAAAAAGACAAACCTAAACCTTCAAATTATTAATTTTATTTAGATTAGCATCATGTGGTTACCTACCTAATTTCAAACTTTTATTTCATTTATATCATTGAGTTATTTACTTAATTTCAAACTTCAATTTAAATCTTACTCAAAGAAGGGAAAAAAACTTCAATTTACATCAACCTAATAGTTTTTAAAATTTTGAATTAATTATTTAATAATTATATATATATATATAGATTTCGATTTCGATTTAGATAACTAATTATACACTTAATTTCCAACTTTAATTTAAATAAAAAAAATTCAATATTTAAAACCTTTGTATAAGTTATTTAATAATTTAAAAAATTTTATTTTAATTTTTATTTTAATTTGGATATATTTGATTATGTATCTGATTTATAACTTTAATTTAAACTATATTTTATTTTGTATTAATTATTTATTAATAAACAAAACATTTTCCTTTATTTTTACTTGGATAGATTTAATTACATAATTTATCTAACATAATCGTATAATCATCCAATAAAATTGATAAAAAGGAATATCAAAACTTTCTCCTCATTTAGAATATTTTAGATATAGATTTATTGATCGAAGAAAGAAGATGGTAGGTGGTAACAGTCAAGGAGATGGCGGAGATGGCGGCAGTTGTTTTGCCAAAAGAGGGTTCAAGGAGGATGAGGTTGAACGAGAATAATGTTTTTTTTTTAATATAAATATATAAATATTATTTTCTTATTTAGAAAACTGTCATGTGTTGGGTTTTTGTTAGTTACTTGACGGATTTATGTCAATTCAATGATCATGATTGATTATTTTCTAAAAGTTAGGAGCATTATTGTTAAAATTTAAGAACTAATTTCACGTAAACTCTAAATTTTATGGAAAAATATATTTTTTTAATTCTATACCTAAACAATATAAAAAATTAAAAAAATAAAAAAAATAAGAGGTAAATATATAAAGGGGTTAGGAGTACGTACCCCTCACATCATGACGTTTTATATATATGTATTTTATTTTTAAAATAATATTAAATTTTGTAACTATATTTTAAAATAATATATTATAAGTGTTACTTCCAATATTTTGAATGTGTATTTGCAATTGCCGCAGCGGTTGGGAGTTGTCATCAGCAGTTCAAGGGATCGAGATTGAGAGCGGAGTATTTAATTTAAATCTTTTCAGTTAAATTTTACTGTTCAAAATTTTCAAAATATATTTAGACATTATTTTAATTTTTAACTTTAAAAATTATTTTCTACATTATTTTGAGGGGGCTTTTAAATATAGAAAAATTAGGCAAATTATTTACAAGTTATAAAAAAAAAAAAAATAGTACCTAAATACAACCCACTCAAATACCAAAAAAGCCCAGCCCACATGCATAAAATGTTCACGCAACCCGTTATTCACCTTACCTGACCCGTGCGACCCGCAATTAATAGGCAAAAAACCCACGATTTTTTCTCCAAAATCTTTTTTCCCTCCAATGCTCTCGTGAAATTGTTCTTCATCGCCTCTTCTCCTTCTCATCTCTTCCCTTATTCCATCATAACAGCTTCTTCTCCTTCTTCTATCTTTTCTCTTCTATCACTTTTGTTTCAATGTTTGAAATTTGTGTCAAATTAATCATTGGATTATAAAATTAAAAGATCAAGTGCATCTGAAAATTTTGAAAATTTTAATACATTAAAAACGTGAATATCACAAGAGTCTATCTGTATCTATCTACTGATAGACAGTGACATTGTCTATCAATAGATAGACACATATAGACTACTATCTGTACATATTGATAGATATTGATAGATAGACTATTATCTGTACATATTGATAGACACTGATAGACATCTATCAGTGTCTATCACTAAAGTTAGTTTGTTGTGCTTCAATAAATCAACATAGTAGTCTATCATTGTCTATCAATAGATAGACTACTATCTGTACATATTGATAGACACTGATAGACATCTATCACTATCTATCACTAAAATTAGTTTGTTGTGCTTCAATAAATCAACACAGTAGTCTATTATTGTCTATCAATACATAGACACAAATAGACTATTATCTATACATATTGATAGACATTGATAGATAGACTATTATCTGTACATATTGATAGACACTGATAAACACCTATCAGTATCTATCACTAAAGTTAGTGTGTTGTGCTTCAATTCAAAACTTAAGATACCATACCATTTGTATACAAGTCAAAAGAATAAATCAACACAGTAGTCTATCATTGTCTATCGATAGATAGACACTAATAGATAGACTCATATCTGTATATAGATCTATCAGTGTCTATCACTAAAGTTAGTTTGTTTAGTGATACCATTTGTTTATAAGTCAAGAGAATAAATCAACAAGATAACTTTCATAAACTGTAATATCAATCTATCTGTCAATACATGTAAAAGATAAAAAAAAAATACAAAGAAATGATCACATCTGACTAAATGGTTCAAGTTTGCAAGTCCTACTATTGTGACCTTTGCGATTACAACGGCTACATTTTAATGAACTTTTAAATTCACCAATAGATACAATCTTGTATTTTTTAGGTCTTCCAGCTTGACGTTTAACAATAAGAGGTAATGCTTTCATGACATCATCTTCAACCCTCCAATCTAAATGAACTCCAACTGGTTGAACACAACATTTATATGTTTCTGACAATATTCTTGAATAATAATACTTAGATACATAAGAATAACTATCCAAATTAAGCATCCGAATAACAGCAAGTGCATCTGCACGTGGAATTTCCTCAAAATCCCATACTCGACAACTGTATCCCAAGTCTAGCTTCACTATGAATTGTTTGTCTCCATCCATTACCTTGTATTCAACATTGCTAATGGGATCAACCTAATAAATACAAAAAAGAAATGCAATCAGTATCAAAAATAAAAGTGGTTACTAATAATATAAGTGAGTATCTCCGATAGACAATGATACGATTTATGTCTATCAGAGATAAACACTAATAAACTCTATCAGTCTAATAGACAATGATAGTAGTCTATTTATGTCTATCAAAGATAATTAATCAGTGTTCATCTCTGATAGACCAAGATAGAACTCTATCTATGTCTATCATTCATTTTCTATATCCAAATATATTTAAATTTTACCAGGAAACTTCTTGATTTTTCATGCTCTTGACGTAATATATTCTCAGCCAAAGTACTCAAAACAGTTTTCATTGAAAAGGCAGCTTTACTTCGATCATAAAACCGCTTTTGCAATATATCTCTAATTGAATCAAGCAGACTAACAACAGGTAAATCTCTAACATCATTTAAAACTGAATTTACACTTTCTGCAATATTTGTTGTCATCATTCCATACCTTCTTCTTCTTGAATAAGCACGAGACCACCTCTCAAAACCAACATTACTAAGATAACTTCGAATCTTCGGACAAATTGATTCCATTGATTTCATATTGTACTCAAAGTCATGAAAAGTGTAAGACTAATGTTAATATCTACCACTTTCTATAGTCCCAAAATATTGCACGTAATAATAACAAGAAGAAGGAGAACTACGCAACATAAAAAAAAATGATAGACAAGTATAATGCTCTATCACAATCTATCTTTGATAGACAGTGAGTCCATACTTTTGAATTTGGTTTGAGTCCTTCAGCACAGTGAATTTTAATTGAAAAAAGAAAATGATAGATAAAGATAAGACTCTATCACTATCTATCAGACAATAATAGAATTGTCCGTGCTTTTGCATTTGGATTGAGTCCTTAAGCAATTACATAAACTAAAGGAAACTAATATAAGTGGAAACCACCAAATTGAAGCACTTATGATAGAGGGAACTTGCATGGAGAGCTCAAAGCATAGTAAATTAAATTGCACAACTAAGAAACAGAAAACTACAACATTGTAGCAACTGTGATAGACAATGATAGAGGTGTATCACTGTGTATCCATATAGACATTCATAGAAGTATTTTTAATGCAAGGAAATTCGTCAACACTCTACTCATAACAATAAAAAATCTCCAAATAAAATAGTTCAAAACTAGAACACAATGGTAAAAACAGATCAGACCGAAAGAATATCAAGAACTAACCCAAACATTAATGATGGAGAAAAAGAATTGGCACCACACTTTTATCGACTCCAAATCGTGTTGGATGTTAAGCTATCGCAAACTTCAACATTGTTGCAGACGACGAGCAGATCAAAACAACCAAAGAACCACGCCGAAAAAAACGCGAAGGAAACATTATTAATTTTGTATTTAATTGAGCCTTAAAATTTTAATTTAGTTAATAATGAATAGTACATTAATTTTTTTCCTAAAAATGTCCAATAAGATATTGGCTATTGGACACAGAGTAAAATTTTATATATGTTATTTTCTAACATTTTTTAATATAAATTACAAAATTTATACACATTTTAAAGTTTAGGATCTTATATACAGATTTAAAACAAATATGTGCAATCGTTCATAAGATGTTGGAGAACAAAAATGTTTTAACCCATGGCTTTCGTCATTCAAGATCTAATGACAAGCGGCAGTTCCAACAAATAAATAATTTTTTTAAGAAAAAAATGCAGATTCAATAAATAAATATAATTTAAGATTTTAGGTTCATAAATCACAAATGGGTATTTAGCTAAGTGGTAGAGCATTTGATTGCAGATCAAGAGGTTACCAGTTCATATTTGGTAGGGCCCTTTTTTTAATTTTTTTTTTTTTAAAGTTGATTTATGGTGAGAAGGAAGAAAGAAAAAAATAGATGCACTAAAAACTCAATATTTGTTTTAACAAATTTATAATTTTTTAGCGTTGAAATCACCAAATGGATTGTGAGAAACAAAATTGGAAAAAATGGATCATCATTTATTACTTGTTTAATTTTGTTAACTATATTGCATTTTTGGTAAGTTAAAAAATTAAAATAGTTTTGATCATGGAAGTGAAAGTTAAATATATATATATATATATATATATATATATATATATATATATATATATATATATATATATATATATAATTTTGGTTATGGTAATGTGTAATGTGTAACATTTAAATTGTTACTCTAAAAGGAAAATATTAGTGTTAAGCCTGTGTGGTGTGGACCGTTGAGTTATTATAAGGCTATTTGGTTGGGCCAACAGAGTAGCCCAAATACAGGCCTGTCTCAAATTCAAAACAAGGATGATCTACATCTAGTTAAACAATAATTTGGGCTTGACCTTGGACTAAATTAGAACTGAAAATTGGACGGATAGCAAATTTGAGGGCTTGATTTTGAAAAACAGTAACAACTTTAACCTTTTAGATTTATAGCAAACACCCTCTTCTTCACGTGGTTCCAATTAAGGGTATTCCAAAAAAATTTCTCTCTGTTTTGATCCAAGAAAGTTGAAAAAATGATTTTAAATCCTTTGATTTGAAATTCAAGAAATGATTTTAAATTAATTACTTTATTTGGAACCAGAAAATTTTGAAATGAATGTATTTAAAATTCAGGTTAATTAAATAATTTATTTTAAAATCCTATGAAATCCAAGCATTTTGGTCCGGAATGTTTTTTTAAGTAAAAATATGATTTGAAATCATTCTATTTCCTACCGTAACAAACAATAGAATTCATTTGAAATCTGTTATGAATTGAAATCCATTAAAATCATCGGCTTCCAAACATACTATAAAGGATCCAAATACTATGTAACTGCATTCCACTTTTTCAATTTCAAATATGTTGGTTTTAAAAATAGTGATTTTAATAAAATTGATCTTTTAAGAAGTGATTTATTGTAAGTGGTTTTTTTTAGACAGTGTTCCTAGACAGAGGCATAATGGCCTTTCACCATCCTTTTTAATCCCGTTAACTCTCTTGTTTGTTTCACATAATTTTATCTTTTAAAAATCGATATTATTATTGAGAGAATTTTAAAACCCATCGATATGGTTTTTAAATACCCTGCATAATTGTGGAATTCAAATGCCTCAACGATCCATCGTAAAGATATACCCTAATTAATTAGTAAATTAATATTAATTATTCATTACTATTAAGTTAATTAATTATTAAATATAAATATATTATTTAGATTTAATAATTTTAAACTAATACCTTTATAATTTATATTTATGTTATCTTAACTATTTAGTATAAATTATTATTATGGATTATCAATATTCTAATTAATTTATAGGGGTCTTTTCACAAATAGGAAAAAAAAACAAAACTAATTACACATATAGAAAAAAAAGTGGGAAATACAAAAGCATGGGGTGCACTTTTTTCTATATGTGTAATTAGTTTTGTTTTTTTTCTATACACAACAATTTCTCTAATTTATATTAATTTAATTTTTTTAGTAATTAATTTAAATAATTTAATTATTTTTAATAAATGTTTAGATATAAAAATGGAAAATTGTTTGAAGGGACACTGGTTAGAATAGCCAAAAAAAATAATAATAATCTTAAATTTACAAATTTAGTGATGGTTTTTTAAATTTTGCAAATATAGAAAAAAGCATAAAAGTGCTCGTTCATTGACTATTATTCATGGACTTAATTTCAATCCTTATTCGTTTGTTATAGAATATTATTTTTTATACTACACTATAATCAACTTATAATGGTTCAATCCGTTATGTTAGAAAGCATTTTGAATGTATATTGATAAACTATTGGTACATCAATGTTATACTTGAAATTGAATTTTGAAAATGTACATTGAACAAATGTATTTTTAAGAAGTATTGATATACTAATGATATACCAACATTTTATACTTGAAATGAATTTTGAGTTAATGTTAATATAATACTAATACACCAATATTATACTTAAAACTTTATTTAAAAGAAATGCTGATATATTACTAATACACTAATGATATACTTACTTGAAATTAGTTTTTTGTGTGAATTGATACAATATTGATAAACTAATTTGTACTTCAAATGAATTTTGAATAAGTGTCTAACTATAAATACTAATGCACTAATGGTATATATACTTGAAAATTAATTTTCAATGAGTATTGATATACTACTGATACACCAATGTAATAGTTAAAATATATTTAGATTATGAGCAATATACTATTGATACGCTAAAAATGTACATCAAGTGAATTTTTAATGATTAATGATATACTATTATATATCTATATTATAATTTAAATGAAATTTGAATGGGTGTTGATAATTTACTGATACACAAAATACTTAGTATTGCATTCTTAGCTCATTATGATATATCATTAATACACCAATGATCTATTTGCAATTCATTTTGAATTAGTACTAATATACAATTGAAAGTCTAATGTTAAACTTTAAAGTATCATTCTGAATGATATACTTCATATTTTGTATATCAACAATATCATTGAAATGTTTTTTTCCTTTCTGAATGAAGTATACCAATCAATTAATATATGAAATATGAAATATTTATTATACAAATGATATAGCAAATTAAATATAACTTATACCATTAAAATCATATCAAAAAATTGAAAATAAAACCGATTAACTAATATAATTTACATTTGGTATATCACTTGACAAAATTAATACATTTAACATATACCATCAACATCAAAATGAATTAATCGAATGAAAATAATTTTATATCAACACAAAATAAACAAATAAAAAGAATATTGATCATAATCAAATAAATAACATCGGCCATAACACAATTGAAGTCTTGATATATCAGTTGTATAAATTATATTCTTTAAATAAAATATATCATTTGATTGATATACTAAAATATAAAGTATATCATTTATAGGGTAAAATTGAAAAAATTGCTAACATTATTTCTCAAAATATATAGGGCAATATGATGAAATTTATTGTTTAGAGTAAAAATTGATTTGCTCTAAAATAAAAAAGATAAAGCGATGTATCAATAGTTGAATAATTTTGTCCATAGCTTAATAGAATAGACACTCTTCAATTGACACGTATCTATCTCTAAAGTTATGCAGATAAAATATTTTGTCCGATTAAAGTGACAAAAATGTTATGCATGTTGGTAATAACATAACATTTATTTGAATAAAATAATATAATATTATAATAAATTAATGCTACTTTACAAATTTCTCAAGGAAGAAGAAATAGTTTATGTACAAAACAAAGGGAGAGAAATACATCCACTTTTATCAAACATTATTAAAAAAATAAATAAAGGAATAAAGTAATGATTAGATTCAGATTAAGTGGTGCTTCCATTTTTTTATCACAAAAAAAATATAATCATTTAAAAAAAAATAAATAATCAAACAATTTTTATTGAATGCAGCACGGTAGGTTGCACCTTAGCTTTTTTTAGAAAAAAAAAAAAAAAAAAAAAAAAAAAAAAAAAAAAAAAAATTGAATGCTGCTAGATGAGGCACGCTGTACAAGTGGAGAAGCACGAAAACCATTCCTTTTTTTTCAATTTCTTCCTGAATTTAAAAACATTTTTTTTTTTTAAATTGAAAAACAAACATATTAGATAATGACTTGTTTTTAAAACAGAAAATAAATTGGTTGCCAAATGACCATTAATGTTATTATGTAATGTTTCGTTAATTTTAAATAAGTTGGAAGGGACATTTATTGCATTTTATCCCTCCATCGAAGGTTTTCAAATAATACATAGAAAGTAAAAGAAAACAACATATTAAAGTAATCGATTTGTCAATGAAGTTAGACAACAGAAAACGAAAACCAAAAGTGCAGAAATCGCAAGATGAAAAGAAAGAAATTATAAGAAGATAATCTAAGAACTATTTGAAGAATATAATGAAAATTAAAATGTTGTTTTCCATATATTATTAAAATAACTATTATGTTTAGAAAGAAGAATACAAGTGTGAATACACAAAATATATATATATATATATATATATATTACAAATAAAGAAAGTATAAATTAAAATATGGAATTATTTTTAAATAAAAAAAATGAGTCAAACTATTTATAAATATAAAAAAATTTCACTGACTATCTCTGATAGAACGTGATAGAATTTTATCGTTGGAGCGATAGACAATGATAGAAGTCATCGCTCAAGCGATAGAATTCTATCGCATTCTATCACAGATAACCAGTAAAATTTTTCTATATTTATAAATAGTTTGATATTTTTTCTGTTTATGGTAATTTTTCTTAATATATATATATAAGTCAAAATAATTAAGTATAGCTCAACTGATATAGTATATGTCCTATAGAGAGAGAGAAAAAAAAAAGTATAGAATGGAAAAGGGTGTTTGAAATTATTGGGTTAACTTTACTTTTAGACGTCATTTTGGTCAGCATGTTGAAGACTTTGAATTTAATAGAGTGGGTCATGCATGCATGGGCGTATCAGAATTCATATTTTTAGCTATATTACCATGCATATATATAAAATATAATGTATAGCTAATTATTGAAACTAAGTGATTTACAACCGACCTCGTAATTGTGTTGAGGCTGAGATATGGACAAAAGTAAGGATGATATTGAAACAACAAAATTCAAAACTACTTTTTTGAAGTGATTGAACCAAAACGAAAAAAGGTGGGCAAATAGTAAACCACTTTTTAATTAATTTAAAGATGATGCTTGTCACCGACGCTTTGTTTTCTCTCTCTTTTTTAGTCTTTACTATTGCTTTTCTTTACGAACAATACATCCACTACTCGGTTTCATTACATATATTAATTCAATGTTCACCTAACACTATCTCATGTAAATATATATATATATATATATATATATATATATATATACGTTTTGAAGTATATAATTCATGTGAAATCAACCATTTCCTTACATTGTAAGGTTTTATTGAAGTATTGGCTTATATGTGAACCTCATTATTAGGTTTTTGCGAAATGAAGTTTTTGTCTTTTGGTCATACATACCTTTTCTGCACAAACAAATTGAAATTTCAACACTACATGTTTTTTATACGTTTTGATAGAACTAATGGGTATGTATATATTAATTTATGAATGAAAAATTGAGAATTTATATATTAACATGTGTTCTAATTTTAAATTTGAAGAAAAAAAAAAAAAGGAGAAATCTTAAGTAACATCACTTTGTCTTTATTATGACCATGTGATTAAAGAACCCTAACATGGTCGAATTGTGTCATGTAGCCATTGGATCCAAAATCAAATAACTTTATATAGCTTATTAAATGACAATAATTGGTCCATAAAGTCCAAACCCAAAGGTTTAAGTTCAAAGCCCAAACAAAAGCCCGACCTAAAGTGGTAAGACCCAAAAGTCAACTAAATCTAAACCAATGCACAAATACTAGTGAAAAACTCGGTAAATAAAAGAGTTGAGAAATACTCATTATCTATACGTCTCGGCTAGCTTTGCATCTTTAGTTTCTTTGTTAACACGTATGGTCGCATGATCTGTGAAAACAATAACTTTCAGACCTATCAAATAGGGTCTCAACTTCTCAAAAGCGGAAATTATATACTCATTTTCAGTAGTTTTCACTTAAGAGTTTTATTCTAGCGTTAGTAAATAGAATGAATCATTTTTTCATGTTTCGTCCCAATATTATCGGACAACATAGTCACTCAAGTCACACATTAGTTCAAAGAGTAAACTCTAATCCAATTAGGTGATGAGATGATAAGGACAGTAGTAAGTGCCTTCTTCAAAATATATATTAAAATCTTCTAAACACTTTGGAGTGAATTCAAATGACTTCGTTTGCTTTCAACAACATTGCAAAGGGATTTAGACATTTTTAAAAAATCTCTTATATGAACATTTTGTAGAAACCTAAATGTTTAAGAAAACTTCTGATCTCTTGAAATGAAGTTGGTGGTTCCATCTTCTTAATTATCTCAATCTTTTTCCTATCCACTTTCTATTCCCTTCTTGGTAATTTGTGTCCTAGAATAATGCCCGTATTCACCATGAAGTGACATTTTTTCCAATTCAAAATCAAATATGTCTCTTTACATCTTTTCAATACATCACCAAGATTTTCTTAATACCGAGTGAATTAACTCCCAATTGAGAAGTCGTCCATATACATTGCCATCACGAATTCAACCATGTCATAAAATATAGCCATCATACACCTCTAGAAGGGTGTTAGAGTATATTACAAAAACCAATGTGTATTCTTCTAAATTAAAGACCAATAATTTTTGCTTGATCACTAGAGCTATGCTAATTAATTTGGTTGTAACCAAAATAACCATCTAAGAAACAATAGAAAAACTTACTCAAGAGCCTATCCAACATTTGATCAATAAAACATAAAGGAGAAAATGGTCCTTACAAATAACCTTGTTTAGCCTCTTTGTAGATCTATACACACCCTCTATTTTCTCACTATCCTAATTACTTTCAAAAGATTAAAGGAGAGAAAGATATATCATCAGGTGTATTGGAGTTTTGGCTATTGACTCTATGTAATTTTCTCTAAGGTAGTGGTTCTGCATATGTCTCAAATAAAGCCTTAACATCTGTTTTGACATCAGAAGTCTTTCCTGCAGAATACATTCCTTATCTAAACATATCCGGTGAAGATTTTCAGCCTGATACTTTCCTTTAGTGTCTAGCGGCCTTCTTATTCCTTGTTAGGATTTGTTTCCTTTCTTAATTACAGTTTATAAAGGAATGTTGGCTAATCTTTTAGGGCAAGATGAATATTGTTTTGTCTGTTCAAGGGTTTACTGTTCAAACGACTGCTTTGTTCTAGATTGTGTTTTGACTCTTTGATAACCTTTCGCTATGCAAGTGGTTCTTCCATTGGAGTGCAACACGTTGAAGTTTTCACAGATTTAGGGGGAGCCTAAGTCATAGCTGCCGGAGAAGGGATTCTCAGTTTTAGGGGAAACCTACGACTCAGCTTTGGAGAAGGGAGTTCTCCACCTTGGGGTATCCTAAGGTTCATTGGTGAAGGGAGTTCACTAACTTGAGGAAAGATATACATCGTGAGAGGAGTCTCACACACTGTCGGGTATCGAAGTGTTAGAAGCTAATATTAACATACTTAGGGGGAACCTAAGTTCACTTGAGAAGGAGTCTTACATCTAGGGAAGCCTAAGTGATCAGAGAGTTCAAAATTACGTGAGCTATTGTAGTGCCATGAATTACAGATAAGTACTACGTTGTAAACTGCTTAACTTTTTAATATTAGTGGATTATCTTTCCTAGGCACTCTGCTCCCCAAACGTAGGTGGTTTATCACCAAATTGGGTTACCAACTCTTGTGTGTCTTTACTTGTTCTTTTATCATTTTTATTTTTTATTGTTATAGTTGTTGTCAATGTTGTTTGTAGGACATCCACATATTGGTTGAATAGTCCTCTATCACTTTTTCAAGGTGATTAATCAAGCTTTACTTATGGAAAGTTTTAAAATATTAGGAACAAAATTGTATATATATGAACAAATAAATCGTATCTTAGAAATTAGAAAATGTAAATCTCTCACAATGGTTGAAGAAAAGCACTATATAAATGAAAAATGAAATAAAAATGTAAAATACTTAATTAACATAAATAGAAGAGCAAATTGTTGTTAAATAAATTCAATAATTGTATGAATTATGTATAAGGGAACCTAGACTCATTGACATTTGAGAGGGAAGGTGCATGCAAGGAACTTAAAAGAAGAAGTTTGGTAAATTTGAAGGGGCAATAATGGAAGAAATGGGAAGGATATTGATGTTTGAAAGATTGAAGAGCTGTCAAAGACATTAATGGGCACATGTGTTTAGGCTCTTTATCCAGCTTCCATTTAGGCATTCTCTTATTCATTACAACACAGAAACCCAATTAAATCCAGCTTCACATATACTTGCATTAATTAGCAACTAAATTATACATGGTTGTTATTATTATATAATTAAGGATATGCATATATGATACCCACCCAATAATTCAATTATATATTACTATACAAATTGAAAGGAACTTCACATGCTTGTCTTAATGTAACCTCCGACACTCCTAGGTCCACTTAATTATGTCAAAAAATCTAATTAACTTTATCAATTTTTCTGCCCATCGACCCTTCTTTTTCATTAATCTAACTTTTTACTTTATTACCTTCTTAAGAAATTGCCAACAAAATTTCACATCCATTAAAGAAATAAGTTATGGTATAGCTACACTAACTCGATGATGTCTAAAGTAGACCGTATCATCAATTTTAGAAATACTAGTTGGAAGATATGTGTGTGTGATGCACGTAACTTAAAATGTTTATGACTTCATTTTTATGATAAAATTTAGATTTAGATTTTAATTTTATTTTCAATTAAAGATCTAACAAAAAAAAAAGTAGGAAAATTGCATTGGGTATCAAATTTTGATTATATATTAGCATCCATGTCATCAACTTTCAAAATATTACAAATATGGTAAAAATATATTGAAAATAATATACATGGTTAAAAAATCACATTATTTGATTTTTTATGTGAAAATAATATTCCAAAACTACCATTATCTCTTAAGAAATAGAAAATTAGTAAATTTAATATTCTCCTCCCTTTACGCACGTTTTCTTCCTCAATATTCTCCACGTTTCTGGAACAACCTAAGATTCTTCGATCTTCACCAATATTCACTATTTCTCCAAGATTTGAAATACATAATTTCTTTTGATGCACACGATTGCGTAGATTTTTTTTTTCGAAATCTTGTTTTGATTTCATTAGTTGAACACACGGTTTCAAAATCTCCTTCCTTGAGAGATTTCTCTTCTTGAAGCCACGGTTTGCATTCGATTTTTTTGCTTGAATTTTGTCCTCACCTTCTCTCATTCACGATTGTGCTCACAATTTTATTGGTTTCGATTTCTCCAAGATCTTCTCTGATTTTTCCATTACTAAAGTTCTTTTAGGAATGAATGTTAGATTTTCATGATGGGGATGTTAATTATTTGTGTATAATCATGAGTGTACATTGCTACTTTGTATTCGAGATAATTTGTATTCTTTGGTTATTATGTTTATTGTAGTTTGATTTTATGGACTTTTTATTTTAGGCTATGTATATTGAGGAATTGAAAGGAGGGGAGTTGTAACGTGGGTAAGAAGGAAATTCATGTGTTATTGTTAGTACTTTGGAGAGTCAGAATTGTTAGGTCTGATATGAAAATGACTTATTTGGGCTCCTATAGGAATATCTGACTTGCTGTATCAATGTGTTTCTTTCCATTTACATTCTTCTTCTTGTATTTTTCTTCCCCCAATATTCTATTTGAACATTCTTTTGAGATGATGGTTAGCAATTAATTTATTCATCAGGCTATGATGTCAAGCTTAAGACCATTGATCATTAAGGATAACCCACAAAAATTTGTTGTAGCTTGCAAAATGCTAGTTAGATATGTTATACAAGATGTGGAAATTAAATTAAAAATTAGAAGTGCGAGTGAATTGTTTAAGCATAGAGAATCAAATATGGCTATATAATTTATATCTAATTACTGTCTGATATCTATTTAATTACCATGTGATTGCCATATATTAATATCTGATTGTCATGTGATTTTCATTAGATATTAAGTATTTTGTGATTTCTATTTGATTAACATGTGATTGTCATCTTATTGATATCTGATTGTCATTTATTACATGTGATTTTCATAGATATTAAATACTTTGTGATTTCTATTTGATTGTCACGTGATTTATATCTCACTGATATCTGATTCCCATATGATTTTCATTAGATATTAAGTACTTTGTTATTTATATTTAATTGTCATGTGATTGATGTTTGATTTTTTACTACTTGTATTTTAGAGATTAACAACCCTCGTCAAGCAAGAAGACCTAAAAAGCAAAGGATTCCTTCAATTGGTGAATTGACAAAGCACGCGAATTGTAGTCATTGTATGTGTGTTGGTCATAATAGAAAAACATGTAAATAACTTGTATCGATTTGAATAATTATATTGTGGAAATCAAAAGATATATTTGTTAATCATTTGTTTTTACGTAAGTACAATATATAGTGCCTTATTTTAGCAATTTATGGTTGACAACAATCAGGTAATCATTGACAATTAGTATGGCATAATCAAACAACAATCATATAACAATCAATATCAAATGAAAATCAGATAGCAATCACATATCATTGACAACCATAATTAGATAGTAATAAGATAAAAATCAGTATCATTGACCACGCATTTTAGATATTAATCAAACAACAATCAGAAAATCCTTGGTATCATTAACAATTGGTATCAAATAATAATCAGACAACAATCAATATCATTGACAATCAATATCATATAGTAGTTAGAGAACAATCAGATAACAATGTTATCGTTGACAATCATATTACAATCAATATCAAATAACAATCAAACAACAATAAGTATCATTAACAATTAATAACAATCAAACAATAATAAGACAACAATCAGATAGCAATTGGTATCATTGACAATTATATGGTAATCAGATAGCAATCAAATAGTAATTAGTGGGCAATCAGATACAGTCACACATTTTTAACTGTGGGGCATTTTGATCATCCGAAAATTTCAATTGGGCTAGGCTTAAAGATTTTGACTTTTTTGCAAAATTATAAAACATTGCATAGGGGTCCAATTTTAACAAATCAATTTGACATTTTTTCAATTGTCAAAAAAGTAAGTAAATAAAACCAAAATGTGCCAATACAATTTTTTTTTAAAAAAAAATTATAAGTTGGTGGGAATCTTCATGGATGAAATATGTTAGCTTGATTTGATATGATTCAATATTTCATTTATAGAAAAAAAAAACTAACAAATTTAATTTCCATCTTGTTTGGAAAGCTTTAATCTCTCTAGAAAAAAGAAAAAAACCATTTTTTGGACCATTTGAAGATGAAGTTTGGGCCAAAAATAAATAATTTGTATTATATTTATTCTATGAAATAATGTATATAATTTCTACTAAATGGTGTGCATTAGTTTAAAATTTTGTTTGCGTTATTGTGTTTGTCGAAAAACTTTATTTTTTAAAAAAAATTAAAAAAATCTCCTTTTCCTAAACTCATACGTGTTTTTGTGGGTCTTTAAAAAAAAAAATAAACAAAAAGGTAAATTTAAATTACTAATCTTAAAAAAAATACAAATTTTGCTTTTCTTCTTTCGTGTTTGTTAAATAAGTGTAAAATTGAAATAAAAGTTTTAAAAGATTCAACCAAAAAATACAACTAAAAGCTATGAATATAGTTATTTTTAAGAGTTGTTCTCAAATATAGAAAATGAATCAAACTATTTGTAGATATAGAACATTTTCTGTGTCTATCAGTAATAGACCGCTGATAAATATTAAATTTTTTTTGTATTTATAAATGTTTGATATTTTTTTTGTTTCTATTAATTTCACCATTTTTAATTATGAATCGGTATGAGTGTAATTTATTTAGTACCGTTAAAAAAACACCCAAAAAGAATAAGATGAAAAGTCAAAAGATACCACAATTAAAGATTTAAAGGCGAGGGTATAATAAGTATTTATAAAAAAATAAATAAATAAAGGACAAAATGGGGAGATAAATTTCTCTACTCATAGTACCTTTTATATATATAGGGAGAGAGATTATGGATAGAAAAATTTGCTATAACTAATTTCATTAAATTTGAGAGAATATTGTTATTTTTAACCTAAAAAGTTTTTTATGGAACAAAAGTAACCTCTTTTTTTTTTAAACTTCTTTTTCTAACCTCGTTTTCAACTTTTAGATTTTCAATGGTGGACTCTACATAGTAAAATGACAAAAATACCCCCAATTTATTTTCCATCTCCCTTGGTTGATTTACAAATTTAATCTCCATAGTTTAGAGTATGCTATATATAATTTTATCTCAATAATTGATAAAATTTTCGTAATTAGTTCTAACCATAAGTGTCAAATTCGTAATTTAACTTTTAACCAAAAATAAATAAATAGGTTTTGGGGCTAACCAATATATAGTAGCAAAAAAGGAGGAAGTAGAGTGTTGGATGGCCAACATACCTAATAAAACCAAATCTATTACCAAGTCAAACTAGCTAGGGTTATGGAGCTACCACTAATTAATACTATTTTTGATAACTCAAAACTTCTTATCCAATCTTTTAACGTGTGAATTAAATGTAAGAACATATCTTATCTTTCTTCATTTGAATCTAAACATAACATGTCAATATTTTGGATTTTGGATTAACCTAAAAAAAGTTAATTTAATAATCAACCAAAAGCTTGGTGAAAAGCTCTCCTCATCTATGATTACTGTTCTCTATTATTATTATTTTTTTTATTATTTTTTTTTTTGTTATTATCGTCAGGATCTATCATTGATGTTATTCTTTTTTTATTGATGGTGCAATAACTAACATTAGAAAAACTACGTTTATAAGTTTCAAATGTTATTGAGTTTAATTTCGATTTGAGATTATTAAATCTCAAAATGTTACATTTTTATCTCTAAGTTTTAAGTTTGGTTCAATTTGGTCCTTAAGATTTTAAAATTTACACTTTTGGCCTTGAATTTTTATTACAAACTCACAACTTTTCGTGCTTGATGTTAACATCTATTAATTAATTTTAAAAAATTTAAATTAGTTTTCACTAAGGGAAATTTTCATTATAGGAAAAATGTCAAACTATTTATAGAAAATAGCAAAAAAAGACATTGATAGACTTCTATCAGCATTTATTAGTGATAGACTTCTATCATTTTTATCATTGATAGACTTCTATCAGCGTCTATCACAATTATTTAAAAATTTTGCTATTTTGTGTAAATAGTTTTCCTTATTTTTCTATTTTAAAAAATTCCCCTTTCCCTAAAAGTTCTTCACTTTAAAATTAATTAAATTTATTTTTTATTTAAAAGTTAATGTCAAATATTAAGGTGAACATCACTAAAATTACAAGGGTGAAAGTGTAAAATATTGAAACTTATGAACTAAATAAAAACTAAACTAGAAACTCAATAATAAAATTGTAATATTTTGAAACCTAGTTAGAGACCAAATAAAAATTAAACTCAATACTATAGGTAAAAGTGTAATATATTGAACCCTAAAGACCAATTAATTAGTCTAATCATCGTGTCTAATATAAATTATACAACTAGACACTTATGCATGTAAACACATTTTAAAATTAATTACTTATGAATGTATGCAATGAATTTAAATAATTTTTAATTAATCTCGTCAATTGCTTACATGAAAATCATTTAATTACAACTTAACCGCAATTATTTTCCTTTAGTTAGAATCAAATTTTCAACTTTAGGGAACATAATAAGTATTCTCAAGTCATTCTCATATTTACTTGTTTTTTCACTCAAAGTTCAGTTTTGTTTCCAAATCATAATGGATTTTTTTTTTTTTTTTTTTTTTTTTTGCAAAAATTATGTCTACCGAAAATGTAATAGATTTCAAGGATTTGAGATCAAAGAATAACTAAAAATTTGGAGATGTACTAGAAAATAGACCATAATAGCAAAATTAAATCGAATCAAAATAAATAAATAAATAGAACCCACAACCAAATCAGAAGACTCAACACAAACTAAAATTAGTAAAGGTAAGGAAATGATTAGATGATATAATATTAAATTTGCTTTTACTCATCAACTTAAGCTTTTGTATCAATCAGCGATTTAACAAAAATCAAAGACGTAATATATGAAAAAAAAATCAATGTATATATTCAATAATGAGAAGGATGATGCATATATGTGAATATTAAAGGAAGTTTCTTTCCTTTTGGAAAAAAATCAATTAATATCCTTAAACTTTGGAGTTGAATTCGTTAAGACTTTGTATTGATAATTGTATCGATTTAAATTCCTAAACTTTCGTAATTGTTTCAACATACATCCTCATTTAAATTTCGTTTGAAAATTAATATTATGTAAATTTGGTAACGGTTTCAATTAGACTCCTAAATTGTCATAATTAAGTAAAACAATTTAGATAATTTTTTAGTATTACATTTGAAAATCTTTCTTGCATCAATTTTTATATATGTGAATATAATTATTAATTATTTCTGAATTTGAACTGATATGACTTTAGAGTTTATAAGTATGTGTCCATTACGATTGGGTTAGTTTAATGAAAGAGGTTGAAGAAAAAATAGTTGGATTTTATAGGAAGTCTAACCAAAGAAAAATAAAATAATGTGGTGTATTGATATGATAAAAGGATAATTAATTTATAAAATAATAAAATAAAGAAGAACAAACTCCAAATTTCCATAAATATACCAGTAATTTTATGGATGCCTGACATTATACTGAAATGGGACGGCAAAAATGGATCCTGTTTTCCAATCTGGGATTCAATTTAATTCTATTTTTATTCTACTTCGCAGAACACAATGTTAATTAATCACACACTCGGATTCTGTGTTACATCATCCATCGGGACTATATACTTAACCTTTACGTCGGAAAATGTTATCTGCAGAAAATAAAAATAAAATCCAAATAAATAATTATCTCAACTGGCATGGAACATTTTTTTTTAATTCTAAAAAAAAAATTACGATAATTTATGTTAAGTTAACGATATCATATCATCGTAGAGATAGATACATCGAAAAGCAATTTGTTCTTATCTATTAGCATTAGCTATTTCAAACAAACATTATAGATGAAATTAAAAAAAAAAAAAAAAAAATTGATCTGCACAGATTTTGTAGATTAATAATTCAAATTTTATAATGAAGAAGAAAATCATGTTGAATGTGCAATATAATCATTGAATTAATCATTTTTATTAAAAGTATTTACAATGAATTAAATATAATTAGTGGAATAAAATCTTCTCCAAATCAACCCACTACAAATCAACCCAACTCCAACTTCGGTTTCCCCAACATGATAAAATCCATATAATTGAATTATATAAATAAAATTCTCGACAATACATCTCAATGAAAACTGTGGAAATTTTATAAAATAATTAAAAATATTAATCCGACATTATTTCATGTACTTAGTTTTATTTAATTTGTTTATTTGTATATTTTATTTATTTAAATAAAAGAAGTATATACTATAATATCTCTCCTTCTGCTGAAATGAACCACATAAGAAGTAAATATAACAACTTAATTTTTGTGTGTCACACGAATTAGTGTGTTGCTGGAGTTAGATCCAATGTTTGGGGAGAGGTCTTGTTAAATAAATTATTTTAAATTAGAAAAATAATTATAAAAAAATTTAACTAGTCTCTCTAAAATTATCGAGATTTTTAAAATATGTTTAAAAAGTCCTTGCAATAATTTGTAATTCAAAATGTTATATAATTATATAAAAAATTTAAAAATATATATTTAAAGGACCTCTTAAAATTATCCTTAAAAATTTGGGAACTAAAAATGGTACATACTGAAAATTTATGGACTAAATACACCTAATTTAAAAAATTAGAGAGTTTTGAAAATTCTGAAAACAAACACATCTATTTTTCAAAATTCTAACGTTAAAAAGATAAAAATTTCAAAATGATAATAAATACATAAAACCCTCGTATAAAATCGATAATGCTCTATTTTGTTGCTGCATCATGAAATAGGAAGTATTACCATCAATCTTATAATTTTATCTAAATCATTTGTTTTCAGCTAAGCAAATGGTCCTCCCATATGTTTCTAATCAAATGCCACTTTCTCTTTGAAATAAAAATTAAAAATAGTGGCACTTTACGGGATTTTAACCATATTCAATTTTAGTTAATTCACCTATTAATTTTAACATAAAAAAAATGTAAAATACTTCATAAACTCATTAATTTCAATAAAATAAAATTAAAAAAAAATACTTCAACCATGGAACAAATTGTAATTATATTTATAACAAAGATTAGATTGCAAATACTAAAAGATAAATCACTTTTTTAAGGAGCGAAAAAAAAAAAAGAAAAATTATATTAGATGTGATAATGGCTTGGATTATTATAAAATCAGTGGCCGACAGTAGACGAAATCTACGAAGATGTTAAATAGTAATATGGTAAGGTCGTAACTGCGTCAAACGAAATCAATGCCGTTTGAGCTGGGAATTTTTTGTTAACTTATTATTATTATTACTATTTTTTTTTCTTTTTTTTTGAGATATTTTGTTAACCTCTGGTTAACCATAGCCTTATGAATTATAATTATTTATACTTAATCTAGAGTCTAGAGTTGTTGGACTTATTGAATAAAGAATCTAGATTTTATTTTATATTTTTAAATTTATTAAATTTAGCAAATATGTATTTGATAGCAACTTAACTTTTATTTTTAAAATTGTTTTTGGATTCTACGATTTAGACCGTGTAAATATTTAAAATAACAATTTTATGTTTTCATTATATCAAAATTTTGAAGTTTAAATTTTAAAATACATAATTATATAGATAAAAATAAAAACATTTAGAAATATAATATGTGATGTTATAAACTTAATTTATTTTTTTAAAAAATATAATATGTATTATGTAATGTATTATAAATTATATAATATTACAAAATAATAATTATATAACTTTTTAATATTAATCATATTCATAAATAAATTAATGATAATTTATCGTCAACTAAATATTAACGGGTAACTACAACTAGTTTTATGATTTATAAATATATAGTATCAAATACATTTTAAATAATTGTTTAAATTATAATCCAATTCTGGAAACGGCTACCAAACATATATTTGAAAACATGTAATACGACTTTATTTTTATCTCTTGTTTTCAAATTCTCTATCAAACAGGTGTTTAATATATTCTCTCTATCTTGAATTTTCATATTATATTTTGATTTTGTAACTTAATATATATTCACCCCCTTGGTATATTTAATTACACATTATCCATTTCGTAGAGAAATCCATTATTTTAATAACAGGGGAGGGGATTCATTAAAAGGGAGCATAACAGTATAAAATTGAGTAGCCAGAAACAATTCTAAACTGAAATTAACACCCTTCAAAAATAAAATAATATTGGAAGCTTAGGAACTAAAATGAAATTCAAAGACTAAAAATATATAGTTTTTAATCCCTATTGTTTGAGTTTATTTTTTCAATATAATCCAGATCATTCACAAAATTTTAACTACCCATTTATTTTTTGTCGCTGATTGTTTAAATTGATAATAAGATAATAAAATTACAACACACACAAATTTAACAAAATAAGAGAGAAAACTAACTCTAAAAAATTTTAGGTAAGCCTGTCAATTATAAGATTTCATTAAAAATGATATAATAATTAAAAATAATTGAAATATACAAAATTAAACCATGACTTAAATTTTTAGTACATAGTGAAGATTTAAACTTTCAATTTTAAGAAGAGTACATGACAATTACTACTAAGTTAAACTAAATTATATTTAGACTAAAGTGAAACTTTTTAAACAAACCAAATAAAATAGAAAATACAACAAGTATTAATTGAGTAAAACGTATAGACTTTATTTGATAATCATTTCAATTTTAGTTTTTTAGCGTGTGAAAATTAAGCTTATAAATTCTACTTTTACGTATAGTTTTTTTTTTTTTTTTTTTTGTATTATCTATTTTCTATCATATTTTTAAAAATTAAGCAAATTTTTAATAACTAAAAAAACCAAAACTTCCAGGGAAAAATTAAAAGAAAATAAAAATAATTTAAAAATAAGAGAATAAAATAGAAATGTAGTTAAGGGAATTTCAAAGAGTAATACTTCGGGAGAAGTTTAGACTCACCCAATCTTGGTGTACCTATTTCAATCCCAAAAGAAAAAAAAAAAATTGTTTAAAAATTGTCAAGTGTCAACTTACAAGTAAGCATTCGAATAGATTGGACAACGATTAAGATGGTCCAAGATGTACCTGAATATTTTTTAGGAAAAAATATATTTTTAGTCTCTAGATTTTAGTTTTAGCTTCTATTTGGTCTTTAGGTTTTAAAATGTTACATATTTAATCTTTAAGTTTTGAGTTTTGAGTTTTGAGTTTTGTTTCAATTTGATTCTTTAGTTTCAAATGTTACACTTTTAATCTCAAATTTTTACTAAAAATTCAGTTTTCATCTTTAATGTTAATAGTTGTTAATTAATTTAAAATAATTATAATTAATTAAGTTTTATTATTTTTTATCACTATTAGAATTAAATTTTAAAATCTTACTTCATAATTAATTTAAATTAAATAATAGACATTGACTGAACATTTAATTAAAAAATGGAGGTTAAAACTCCAAAATCTTAAAGGTCATGACCAAATTGAAACAAAACTCAAATCTCATAAATAAAATTGTAAAATTTAGAAACTTAAAGACTAAAATGAAACCAAACTCAAAACTTAAAATTAAATTAGTAACATTTTGAAACATATGAACCAAATGAAAAATTAAACTTAAAGTTTAGTAAAAGAGAAATTATTATATACAGAAAAAAATATTAAATTATTTACAAATATAGAAAAATTTAACTATCTATCAGTGATAGACTATGATAAAATTCTATCGACTTCTATAGTTCAAACGATAAAATTTTATAGTTTAACTCATTTTTCTATATTTGAAAAAATACCCCGTATTTTGATTTTTTATTTTATAATTTAAAAATGAGAAGAAAAAAAGGAAAAAGGGGAGAAAGCGGATTGAGCGCATCCATAGCATGTGCTCAGGTAAGGAGTGTAGGGAGACCAGCCACGTGTTGTCATCCCAAAGGCCAACCTCCTTTTTCTTTCTTTCTTTTTTTTTTTTTTTTCTTCATTCACTTTCCCTTATCCAACCATCGGTTGGCAGCTAACCCCCCTACTCTCCCAATCTTCACTTCCCCTTCAGATTTTGGGTTTCTCAATAAAATCATTCATTTAAAAACATTTTTTTATTTTTTTATTTTTTTAATGAAAACATTTTGGGACCCCTTCTGCCGATTCCCTTCCCCCACAATACTGCCATTGACAACCAAAACAAAATGTCTCCATTCTTTCCCTTTTTTATTTACTCTTAAAAAATTTAAAAATTAAAAAAACACAGTGTCCGATTTTTGTTTGGTCCCATCAAACCTAAGTTTATAAACATCCATCATTTCTAATAAGACCCCAAAATCAAATAGATTGAGATATCTTTGAATCTGTTATCTAATCCTTCAAAATTCAAAATGACTAAATATATAGTTAAATTTAAATTATATTGAGATATAATATATATATATATATTTTTTTTTTCTTTACTTTTGGTTTGTTTTTATCATAACAAAATTGGATGCAGCCAGCTACTTCGTCACTTCACTAACCATTCTCATCTCATTTCCTTGCACCTTCCCACTCCCTGCTCTCTCTGTACTCTCCTTTTTATCTCGCCGACAGACATTCAATGCTAAATTCCCATTTTATTTTATTTTATTTTTATTTATTTCTTATTTCATTTTCCTATTCCTATCCATTACTATTCACTATCATTCTCTATTATACTTATACTCCTTCAAATATTTTACTTTTTTTCCCTTTTTTCCCAGGACCAGCTTCTGCTTATAAAATGGTACCACAAATTCCACCTCTAGTTCTTAAAAATTGACATTTGTTTCTATTTTGTCAATAATATTTTTCTGATGCCAACACTATAAATTAGAAATATATTACCAAAATTCACCCTGAAAATCTGAGTTATGAATCTAATTATAAACATAATTCTAACTAGTTAAGGATTTTATTAATTACTCTAATTGGATGTCATCAAAATAAAAATTCATATTGTCGGTTGGTAATTTAACCAATGTATAGACTCATCTTAAAATGTAAAAGAGAATATACAAATAACATCAAAACTAAGCTTAAACCATACAAATTAAAATGTTTCTTCTCGCCAAAGCTTTTGCCAACAACAATATTTTCCAAACCACATATTCTCTCAACCTTAAGAAACTCCTTAACATTCACTTTTAACTTTCAATTTTATGATCCAATCAAAATTAATATCGATAAAATTGTAATTTTAGGAGGCTAATTTAAAATTAATGATAACTTAATTACTAATTAAATATATTTTATTTACAAAAATATCATGGACATTTTTATCCATATATCAGTAAAAAGAAAATCTATAGAATATTTTTGTAAAAGGAAGAACCAAAAAGAGGAGGAAGAGTAAAGTTGAAATTTAAGTAAAAATGTTGTAATTAACTTCATCCATATTAAAAAGTTAAAAAAGCATAGAATCTTTTTGACGAACCAAAATAAAGAAAGGAAGACTAGAGTTGTAATTTGAAGTTAAAATGGTGTAAATCCGAGTATAATTAACGTGGATTTGCAGAGGCATTACAGGAATCAAGTCATTGGAATACCAAATTATTAATATTTTGGAACATCACAGCACCGCCAATGCACTGACCCGACTGTTTATATGGAAAATCGTCACTGTCAATTGGCTTAAAACTGTGCGCCACAAATTTTTAATACATTAAATCACAGCCTACTTAAACCCCCCCTCTCCCTCCCCTTTTTCCCTCACAATTCACATCACAGCAAATCCCCAAAATGGCCTCCTATCTCTCCCTTTCCCTACTCTTTCTCCTGAGTTTGGCTTATGGAGCTCTCGCCGCCGCCCCAAGAAAGCCCCTGGACGTCCCCTTCGGCCGTAACTACGCACCCACTTGGGCTTTTGATCACATCAAGTACAAAAATGGTGGCGCCGAGGTCGACCTCGTTCTCGACAAGTACACCGGCACTGGCTTCCAGTCTAAAGGCTCCTACTTATTTGGCCATTTCAGTATGAGCATGAAGCTCGTCGGAGGCGACTCTGCCGGAGTCGTCACTGCTTTCTATGTAATTAAACTCCAAATCCAATCAACACTCACTGACTCACACCCACATTACATTCTATTTTTCAACTGATTCGAACTTTTCCATTTCTTTTTTTCTTCCTCGCAGCTCTCTTCCCAAAACTCCGAACACGACGAAATCGACTTCGAGTTCTTGGGAAACAGATCCGGGCAACCCCCTATTCTTCAAACCAACGTTTTCACCGGCGGTAAAGGCGACCGAGAACAAAGGATTTACCTCTGGTTCGATCCATCCAAGGATTTCCACACCTACTCCGTCCTCTGGAACTTATACATGATAGTGTGAGTAGAATCATTCTGTTTTTTTTTTTTTAATTTTATTATGTAATTTTATCTCCTCTGCTTCTAATAATGAAATGGGGGCAGGTTTTTTGTGGACGATGTGCCAATAAGAGTGTTCAAGAACTGCAAAGATTTGGGTGTGAAGTTCCCATTTGACCAACCAATGAAGATATACTCGAGCCTATGGAACGCAGACGACTGGGCTACGAGAGGAGGATTGGAGAAGACGGACTGGTCAAAGGCTCCATTTGTAGCGTCGTACAAGGGGTTCCACGTGGACGGATGTGAGTCGTCAGTTCAAGCCAAATTCTGCGCCACGCAGGGCCGACGCTGGTGGGACCAAAGGGAGTTCCAAGACCTTGATGGGTTGCAGTACAGAAAGCTCAACTGGGTTCGCCAAAAGTACACCATTTACAATTACTGCACCGATAGGAAGCGCTACCCAACCCTCCCACCAGAGTGCAAGCGCGACAGAGATATTTGATTCTGTTTTTCTTTTTCTTTTTTAATTTTCTTTTTACTGCTACTATTTCTGGTCTTTTCATATTTTTCTTGGGGGACCCAAATTGCTAAATTAATCTTTGTATTTCCTTGTGATTTTTCTTGCTTTATTTTGTCCTTATTTGGCTCCCCTTTCTTCTTCTTCCTCACTGTCGCTATCGCCTCGTGCTTTCCCCCTCTCTTGGAATATGTTTTCTATTATATTTATATTTATATTTATTATATTATACTATATTATATTATTAATAATGCTTTTATTAATAATAATTATCTTTCATCATTTTATATATATTTCAACACATGTCTCGCACTCACTTTGCTTCTGCTTTATGATTCTTTCTTTTCTTAATTAATAATTAATTCGTTTTTTTTTCTTTCTGTTAACTGACTATTAATTTTTCTATTTCAATTGATACTGAGTGATAGGTTTAATTTAATATTACACGGGTCAATTTCTCTTTTTTTGTTTTGTTTTAAACTTTCTAACGCTGATTGTGATACACCATGACACCAATGCTACATTTACGGACTTCTCATATTTATACGAATGTCATCCTCAAGTCTTCAATTTTTTTTTGTTTGAAAAATCTTTAAGTATTCATTATTTGGTATAAACTTAATTCGTCTAAAAATATTCGAGTAAATATTGAGCTATAATCCATATTTTTGCAATTCACTTAAATATCAAATCACAAGTTGTCCCAATATACATTTCTTTATATTTTTTATGCATGAAAATGAATGTAGCTAGGTTGCTTGTATTAAGTATTACATTTAATGTAAGTATCAAATATGCTACTTTTTCAATTATAGATTGAGTTAGGATTTGAACTCTTAAACTTATCATTTATGTACACGATAGATGTTTAAACTTTTAAAAGTGTTACCTAAATTTTTGATTTTGTATCTCAAATATTTTTTACTTTTACTTTTAAAAAGGATCAACTTTCAATTTTAAGTCAATTTGATTTAAAAGGTACAAATTAGTTAGATTCAAAATTGAAAAGGTGAAAAGTATATTTTGACTTAAATAGTTTTAAAATTGAAAATTAAAATTCAGATGGAAACTTAAATTTGTGAAAATTTTATGAATTTACAAGGAATAGAGAGGGGTTTTTGTTTATGTTTTTTTTTTTTTTTTTCTTTCTTTTTTAACAATAATTTAAAAAGAAAAATTTAGTAGATAATGCAGTTATACGTGTCAGGAATCAGGATACATCCATACCATGTGATTGCAATTGCATTGCATAACTCATAATAATAATTATTTCTTTTAGAGACAACTCATACGGCTTTTGCACGTGACTCTGGAGTGCTATTGTTTTAAAAATTAACACGAATTATTGTTAGGGAAATTTTAAAAAACAATTGTCAAACTGTTTACAGAAAATAGTAAAAAAAATACTGATGGAATATTGATAAATTTCTATTAGCATCTATCAGTGAAATACTTCTACTATTTCTATCAGCGTCTATCACAACTATCTAAAAATTTTACTATTTTGTATAAATAGTTTCTCTTATTTTTTTATTTTTTAAAATTCTCCTTCTCCTTCTTCTTCTTGTTATTATTATGTTTGAAAAGCAAATATCTAATAAAGAAATTTTGACATATAGAAAAAATGTCAAACTATTTACAGAAAATAACAAAAACAACACTAATAATAGATATTGATAGATTTTTATCTGATAGATATCACTCATAGACTTCTGTAATTTCTATCACTGATAGACTTCTATCAACGTCTATCACAATTATTCAAAAATTTTACTGTTTTGTGTAAATAGTTTCCTTTATTTTTCTATTTTTAAAAATTTCTCTATCTAATATGTTTTAAACTTTCTAAAATTTAAAAAGTATGAAATAAGACTACGTTTACCCTATTAAAAGCATAATAAATTAATGAAAATGTAAAAAGTGGGCCATATTTAATTACCTTTGGTGTTGTTTACTTATGTACTGCATCCATACTGACACATGAGGCCAACTTCAAAATCTGTAATAAAAAAATGCAAACTGATTGACGAGCGAAGGATGCTCAATCCAATTGTGTATGAAAATTACGTCGTATCATTACCATTACTGTTTCAAAGGATAAATTATGAATTTTGACACATTTACTGTTACCTCTACCATTACTATTTGACCTTCAGAGGTAAATCTGACAAAATTCATAATTTTAAGTAAACGCGATATAAACAACCTAATTACATTTGCGATTCAGACTAATTACAATTGATTCACCAATGAAATTCTATTACGATTGCACCAATTTTCATTACGATTTGGTAAATGTGGCCTAAGTTCATAAAATTTTAATTTGGGCAAAATGTATTTTTTGTCTCCCAAATTTGGAGTTGATGTCTATTTGGTCCTTAAAATTTCAAAACGAACATTTTAATCTCAATTCTACAAAATGATCCTAACTTAACTTTGACCTAGTGAAATATAATATTGGTTGTACTGTTATGTAATGAGGTGACATGTTGGCATTAAAAATTAATTAAAAAACTAAAAAAAATCATAATTATTTTAATATTTTCCTCTTGATATTTCACCAAGTATTGTCTCCATTAATCAATTAATCCATTAATCTCATCACAGCCCACTACGTTGATGTCAAAAAATGAATCAACCGTAAATTTGTATTATCACTACAAAAAAAAAAAAAAACTACTTTCAATGGCGCATAAAACGTGTTGTTAAAAGTAAAAAAGCGCCACTAAAAGTATTAGCAATGCAGAGACCCGCGTCACTAGGAGTGTTACTGTATCCGCGTAGCTAAAGGTTTTAGTGACGCGTTTATTTTGCGCCGCTAAAAGTGTACTTTTACTGACACGTACGCGTTACTAAATGCACATTTTTAGCAACACATTATTTGTCACTATTTCGTTTATACAGTGACGTTGAAAAATGCATCTTTGAAAGTTAAGTTTTATATGGATGTGTGGTCATTATAAGTATCTTTTCCAACACATTTAAACGTCGGTAAAATTAATATATTTGCCACTATAAATTTGAAGTTGTTTTTTTTAAAACTCGGATTTATTGACGTGATAGAAAACGTCGATAAAAATATTTTATAATTAAAAAAATAATATTCTTATTTAATATATAAACCTGTAATAAAATTTAAAATATATTAATCTTTTGAACAAATTAAGAGTCAATTGATCAATTTATATTTAAATAAAAAAATTACAAGTGAAGATACACATTTCCAACATTATCATTGAAACAAAGTGAAATAATATCAACTTGGCCACATGTTTACATGACAAAATTATATCAACAAACTTTGATAATTTTGTAATAAGTGAGTTCGAGTAATATGAACCAAAGTTATAATTATCAAGTTTACATCAAGTAAACGATGAACAAAATTAATACCAACACTAGGTATCACTAGTTTGCATAACAAATATTCCTACATATCTTTGAAGTATGAAACTTCATTTTGAAACAAAAATATAAAATACCTACCCAAACTCTTTCCATTTCCATCCAAATTCAACTTTAAATCTTGTATTGAAGACCATCGAGACATCATATCTGACAAATAAAGAAGTGAAATATATAAGCACATTAGGATAAATAATTGAACGCTTGTATACTAGAACAAACACCATATTTCAGAACAAACACCAAAACCATTCGAGGGGGGGGGGGGGGGACAAAAGCACAACCATATTGGAGAACAAATACTAAAACCATGCTCGGCATTTGAATTTCAAAAGCACAACCATATTCTATAACAAACACCAAAATAAGGCAAAACTAATATATGACTGCCATAATGGCAAGATAGTCATAACAGTTCACTTATACTAAGTTTGCATATACTAATCTAATCCAACACTTTATATCAAACTAGAGTTTCGAACACCTATTTGAGTTGTAAAAATTACCTATTGATTGTCATTAGATTGTTTTGAACTTCTTTCCATGTTAGATATAACTTCTTGACTTGCCATCCTCCTTTAAATTTCTTCAATTGTAACTTGTTGCGATGCAACAATACTTTGCAAATGTGCAATCTCTGCTCAACATATCAAACTAGAATTATGTTGTTTTCCAATGAGTTTATAAACAAAAAAGCACAATCAAATCAATTTATATAAAGAAATTAAAACTTATAGAAATTAAAACCCAACCCTAACACAGACAAAACAAAAACTTATAGAAATTAAAACCCAACCTATAACAACCTGATCTTTCTTTTCCTTAGATTTAGAAACAAATGTATATACTGAATCTTAAGTTTACTTGCACATTATATATATACTGAATTGTAGGAAAGAGGAACAATTAAAAAGTAAATTTTCAACAATGGATTTAAACATCAGAAATTGTCTTCACAAGTAAAAACTTATGAACTGTTTACATGGTAAAACTGAAGTTTCTAAGAAATTCAAAGCCATCAAACATAAAGATGTGTATGATTCCTTATGATTTGAGTCTTGTTTAAGCCCAAACCATAAGTAACTAATCAATTTAAAGATAAGAAATTGTCTTCCTAAGTACAAAAGTATAATGACATAGATTGAGCATTCAAACAAAGAATACGACATAGTAATGGAAAAAGAAAAACAATGATATAGAGATAAAGATGAAACTTAATCCAAGAGCATCATCAACTTTCATAATGTTTACACCAACGACTTCTCCATCAACATTAACAAGAGGCCCATAGAATTTTCCTACGTGACAAGTACCCAATTAAAGAATGCCGATTATTTTGTATATAGTACATACTACAATGAATAGTTGACAAGCTTCTACCACGATAAGGCATGTAACAAGTAAAAACAAAACGTGTTATATACCACATTAATTGCATAGTCTGTTTGTAGATATTCCCTTCGCATTCCACCAAGACCCACAACTCTTACGATCAACACAACTGGATCAAAAGAAGAAAAGTAGACAACCAAATAGATAGTTAATGCTCAGCATCGCAAACCCACAAAGATATTAATTTTATTGAAACTTTCTAGCTTCATAATCCTTCCACACATTACCAAGTATAGCAAGAACAACAACCACCAATGAATTTCATTAACAGAACAAAAAAGTTTCAAACTTTAAAAATCATATAAGAGTTTGTATTGAAATATCACCACAGTGTGAGCTGTACATAAAGGCCCATCTGCAAAAAAAATAAAACAACCCACGAAAGGAATAAGAAGAAACTTTAAGAAACAAATAAGATTTTTCCAAGAAAATGACAAAAAATTAGAGTTTTGAGAGAGAAGAGATGGAAACTTATTAACCAAGGTCGCACAAAGATTGGTTGCCAAATCTGTACCCTGTTGCCACAGTTCGTTGTAGGTTCATCGCAAGTGGTCTGTGTTCGCTGGAGAACGAGATGGAAGGAAGTTGTTGCTTTAAGGAGGGGGTTTGGGTTGTTTTCCAATAGATAGGGAGGGGGAAAATAGATTAAGGGAGATGGGAAGGGAAAATATGAGGGAGATGGGGAGGGAAAATGGATGCCAGGGATAGAAGAAATGGAAAGAAACGGGGAGAAATGAAAAGAAAAGAAAGGGGTTTAGGGATTAGGGTTTTTTCTATTTTCCCCTCACTTTTTTCCTTTTTCTTTTCAATAGAGGGAGGGAAGGCAAAAATAGAGGGAGGGAAATGAAAATCACGTTTTGTATTTTTTTTCTTTCTGGATTTCATTCTTTTTTTTTTTTAAAAAAAATTGTTTTAGTGATGCAGTCATATGTTGCTAAAAAATATTTACCTTTTGTGAAATAGGTTAACATGTTGCAAAAACTTTTAGCAACGTTGGTTTGGCGTGCGTTGCTAATAGTTATTTTTTGCGACACGTTTTCTAACATGTCACTATAAATTAGCATTTAGCGACATGTTTTTGCTGTGTCACTAAAAAATTGTCACTAAAAGTGAGTTTTCTTGTAGTGTATTACAGGGTAAAATAGTCCAAGTGCGTGCAAGACAAGAGAAATTAAGCACTGCTGTAGTGTCAAACCACATACACTTCGACACTCAAACTAGTCTCGAATTTGTGAGTAACTTGATAGTATAAAATAGTAGAGGATTTAAAGTATATTTAATAATGCGTAACTAAACATCAAGCTCATAACTGTCCATTCTAAATTTATTTATAATCTGTCCCTCAATTATTGCGGATTTTATTAAATGGGAAAGTTGATGACACTCCATAACCCGATCTTACTTATACCCAAAGCTATCGTTTTAAGATGTTTACCAAATTTACCCTTTCAAAAAAGTTAAACTAATTCATTAAAATATAGTCGGAGGAATCAATTCACACCATTTTTCTTGGGAACTTTTTATTTACTTATTACCTTTAAGAAAAGCTGTATTCTTTTGTTTTGCTTTAATTTCCTTTCTCATTGCTAGCCTCGATTAGTACTAAAATTAAATTTAACTTAGAGAGATTAATTTCCGCTTCATGGATTTGATCTAGTCCACTATTACGTATTGCAAATCTAATAACTTGGATCTATCACAAATTATCTAGTATTGACTAGTTGTTGCATTTTTAATTAAAACTAAACTCAAAACTTAAGAACTAAAAATATAGCATTTTAAAATTTAGGGACCAAATAGAAACTAGACTCAAAGTTTAGAGACTAAGAAGAAATTTTTCCTTAATTTTAGATTAAGTAATATTATAAAATTATACACCTAAATCTATTTAAAAAAAAATGAAACTAGTTTTTTTTGGTATATATTAAAAAAAATAAAAATTAAAAAAAAAATCTGAATATATATTTGGTAAATTGAAAAAACACACGTGCAAATACATGTAGTATCCAACTAGTTATATTAAAGAAAGGATATGCTAACACAAATTTTAAAAAATAATATTTAAATAAATATGTGTATATATATAATGAAATTAAAAATAAAAAAAAAAAACTTAAAAACGCTATTATTATAAATGAAAATGACCTGACTATGAGTCGAATACATGAGACACATGAACTTTAAGTCCCATTTGATCACAACGAACTAAAACACAAGTATTGATAATATGACCAAACTATAATATATATATACCAACCAGGCACATGCCCCTTGGTGTTTATGTAGATCTGCCATTATTGATGAATAACTTCTTTTACTAACTAATGTGAAACTTTAATTGTTTCCACCTGATATTTGAGTAGGACTCAAAATGTGTGTTACATTGGTTTTCATAAATAAGATTCTTGAACGAATTAGCCTAAATAAAATTTTCTAACTGAGAAAGAAGAGTCTTCCTAGATGTTTGATGCATGCAAATACGCTTATCACAAGCATGCCAACCTCTGGTTTTATTTAGTCCACTGTAATGGTAATAGTTGAAACAGTAAAAATAGAAAATTTTCCTTAGTATGATTATGGAAATTTAAAAATGCGAAAAAAGGTAAGTATGTGGATGAATTAGAAAGAAAAAGAGAGTAAAAAATATGTGATAGAATTTTGAGATTTAATTTATATAGATCAGCAGATAATAAATAAGGAAATAAGATTGAATTAGATAGATCAGGGTGTAGTTAGTAAAGCATTATTCGTAATTTGAAGCGTTCTATTTAAAGTTGAAAGAGGTTTTAATTTGGTATAAATTTAGATTGGTTGTTCCCATGAGTGGACATGAAGCAAAGAGATGGAAAGACAAAGATGAATAAGGGGAAATTGGATGATTTTAATTGTGTCGTCTGAAATAGAGAAATCCATCCTCACCCAATTTACCCTCCTAAACCCTAAAATTTAGCACTACTGCTTGTTGTAAAGCTGCTTCATCCCAATTTCAAGTCTCTCTCACATTTCTTTTTCTTCTTCTTTATATTGCCAATTGCATTAATCAATCAAATCCAACATCAAAATATTAGCTGTTGGTGAAGAGAATTTAATTCAAGAGAAAGAGATGGGTGCAGCGGAGTTTGCAGTCGCTCCGCAACCAGCCGCCGTGGAGTTTGAAGCTAAGATCACTTCCGTTGTTATCATTTACTCTATAATGGCCGCCACCGGAGGCCTCATGTTTGGTTATGACATTGGCATTTCTGGTAATTTAGGGTAACATTCTGTCTTGTTTTGTATATACCATTTTTCATAAAGATGTTTGATAACTATTTTTTATCTTTTGTTTATATATATAGTTGACATGATATTATTTAATAGATATATGTAAAAATTTATCTAATTAACTTTCTTATTTATTGTTTTTTGTTTTTAAATTTTTTTAAAAACAAACTTGTTTGTTAATTCATCCATTTCTTTACTTTAATTTACATATATTTTTTTTTAAATAAAAAAACTAGGTGTAATAAATAACTTTTTAATTATCTGATGGTGCCACTTTAATTACAAGTTTTATAACATGTTTTTCCTCCACTATTCTAATTTTAGTTTATATGGTTGGAAAAGATATAAAATTTGAAACAAAATCATAAAAACTAATTAAATTAATAAGTATCTTACATTATATAATCATTTTAACAATATTCTTACAATAAAATATCATGTCCAAATTAATGATATTTTGCTAATGTTTTTGTTAACACCTACCCATTCATTGTCAAATGAAAATACAGACGTGGTAGATCAAAACTTAATATTTTAGGAGTAACCACATCAAGTTAAAGGATAAATACATGTATATATTTTATTTGGTCTCTAAATTTCAAAATGTTACATTTTAATTTTGAAATTTTGAGTTTGATCAATTTAATTCCTAGATTTTAAAATGTTACCATGTTACCCTTTAGATATGAGTTTTATTTCATTTTGGTCTTTGGATTTCAAGATTTACACTTATAACCTCAATTTTTATTTTTTACTAAACACGCATTTCAATTTTTGGTCTTAAATATCTCTTAATTAATTTAAAAGAATTAAAAAGTTTATAGTTAATTTAGTTTCACTATTTTTTTTATCATCATTAAAATTAAATTTAAAATTTCAATTCATAATTATTTTAAATTAGTAAATAGGCATTAACGCCAAATACTGAAGTAAATATTTTGTAAAAAATAAAAGTTAAAAAGTGTAAATCCTAAAATGTAGGGACCAAATTAAAACAAAACTAAAATCTCAAAAATAAAATAGAAAATTATTTATTAAATAAAAAAATCAAACCATTTACAAATATAGTAAAATTTCACTGTCTATAAGTGATAAAAGACTATCAAAATTTATTGCCTAATAATAAAAGTCTATCACGATCTATTGCGGTCTATTGCTAACAGACAGAGAAACTTTTTTATATTTATAAATATTTTTGCTCATTTCTCTATATTTGAAAACAATCCAAATAAAATTATATTATTTTGAAACTTAGAAATTAAATTGAAATTAAACTCGAAACTTAGCAAGTAAAAATATAACATTTTGAAATTTAGACTAGGAAAAAAAAATAGAAGTAGTTTTTCTTATTTTGCATTAAAGTAGGAATTGTGTATTAATTTGTTAAATGGTTTAATAATTAAGTGTGTGTTAAATTGGAGATGGTTTGTGCAGGAGGATTAACGTCAATGCCTTCATTCTTGAAGAAATTCTTTCCATTAGCATACGAGAAGACACATAAGCAAGAAACAGAGAACAACAATTACTGCAAATACGAAAATCAAGGCTTACAAGTCTTCACCTCTGCTTTATATCTCACTGCTTTAACTTCCACTTTCTTAGCCTCTCACACCACCCGACTCATGGGTCGCAAACAAACCATGCTTTTCGGCGGACTCTTCTTCATCGTCGGAACCATTCTCAGCGCCACCGCCTTCTCCTACCCTATTCTCATTCTCGGTAGAATCTCTCTCGGCTGTGGCGTTGGCTTCAGCAGTCAAGCCGCTCCCCTGTTTCTCTCTGAAATTGCCCCCACCAGAATCCGTGGAGCTCTCACCATTCTCTTCCAATTCGACGTCACTCTGGGCATTCTCTTCGGCAATTTCACTTCTTACGTCACTTCCAAGTAATTCCCCCCCCCCCCCCCCCCCCCCCCTTTTTCCTTTTACATTCATTCCTTCAATTCATTTATTTATATATTATCAGGCTTCAAACCGAATGGAATTGGAGGGTCTCTCTGGCTTTAGCAGGGGTTCCTGCTCTGCTTTTTACTCTTGGAGCAATCTTAGTTGAAGATACTCCCAACAGTTTAATCGAACGTGGCCATTTAGAAAAAGGAAAATCAGTGCTAAGAAAAATCAAAGGCACTGATAATATTGAAGCAGAGTATTTAGAACTTGTCAAAGCAAGTCGTATTTCTCAACAAGTAGATCATCCATTTGCAGATCTTCTCATGGGTCAAAATGGTCCACCATTAGTTATTGCAATTATGTTTCAAGTCTTCCAACAATTCACTGGAATCAACGCAATCATGTTATATTCTCCACTTCTTTTCAAAACATTAGGCTTTGGCGACAATGCATCTCTATACTCCGCTGTCATAACCGGAGTCGTTAATGTCCTTGCTACATCCATCTCCATTTACTCCGTCGACAAAATCGGTCGACGAATGCTGTTATTAGAAGCTGGAGTTCAAATGTTCGTCTCGCAAATAATCATCGTAATTGTACTTGCTGTTAAAGTCCAAGATAATACCAATACTTTGTCGCATGGGATGGCCATTGTGATTGTGTTAATGCTATGCACTTTCGTTTCGTCTTTCGCTTGGTCTTGGGGTCCATTGGGATGGTTGCTTCCTAGTGAAATTTTTCCATTGGAAACTCGATCTGCTGGGTTAAGCGTTACGGTTTGTGTTAATATGATGTTTACTTTTCTGATAGCACAGTCTTTTCCATCCATGCTTTGCCAAATGAAATTTGGGATCTTCTTGTTCTTTTCTGCTTGGGTGTTGGTAATGTCGTTGTTTGTCTTCTTTTTGCTGCCGGAGACAAAGGGTATTCCTATTGAAGAGATGACGGAGAAAGTATGGAAGCAACATTGGTTCTGGAATAAATTTATGGATGATGAGGTTCTAGAGTATGAAGATTCAGATTAAAGTGTACACAACATAAGAACCTTCCATTTCTATTTTTATTTTGCTAGTTAGTTTTCAGTTTTGGGATAGATTATACTATCATGTAGAATTTATAAATAAAAAGAAAAATTATGGAGAGAAATATTAACAATGTATGTGGTGTACATAATGGATTGTAATAAGGGCCGTGACAATTGCAATAATAGTATATTTACAAATCTATAGCAATAGTATTTTTTTTACTTTGCATAAATATAGCCAAAAAAAAAAGTTAAATCTGAATTTTAATTTGTTTTTTATTCTTATTTTATTCTCATTTTTGATGCATCTATATGTATATTTTCATATATCAGTCTGCTATATAACAAATGTAAAGTATATAAGTTAGTTAATATACATAATATTAAGTATATCAATAATAGAATTTGAATACCAAAATAAAGCATTGATAAAACTAAATTTACTAGGCAACATGATCTTGTTATTTGTGTAAATATTTGCTAATACATTGTCATAAATACTTATAAATGATTCCATTTTTCATGTTGGTAAAAAATGCCTCCCATCATTAAACACATCAAGTTGGGAAACCTCAAAAGAAAAGTTGATGAGATTGAAAAAGCTTGGACGTGACTAATTGCATTTTCAATGCTTTATGTATAAATATTAGATATCTCAATATTTATCTAGAAGATTTTAAATAAGGGCCGGTTTAAATAAAATAAATCTTTTTCAAAAATTCATTTTTATTTAAACATTTTTTTGATAGGAACTGTTTAAAATAAAGATACTAACGGCTTTTTCAAAATCCATTTTGAATGGTTGTCTAACACTTGTATTTCTTTCAAAATGATTTATTTTTTAAATTAAACACTTGAAAAGGTATTCTAAACACACTCTAAGTATCTAAAAAGAAATGTTCTAGAAACATCCTAGCATTTCTTTATATCCAAAAAATTCTAGAGAATTCCAATGTAAATAAGGATAAATCTCATTGAAATATCTAGACTAGTTTAGATCCTAGACAAGCTTAGAAAAATCCCCAAGCTTGAGCTCCAAGGATTTCACACCTATAAATAAGAGTTGTAACCTCATTTGTAAGACAAGAAAAGAAAGAAAGAAAAGTTGCTAGTGAGTATTAAGAGAGTGAAAAAAGGCTTCTCTCAAAAGTATACATACTTGTACTTTCTTAATAATTTTTTTTCTTCCAATTGCTTGTCTCTCTTCCTTTTATGCCAATTTCTTTAACAAAGAACGTACGTTTAAAGTGAACTACACGTCTTTTTCTAGCCATCTAATCACAAAAATAGGCTTATCAAATTCAACAGTGATTAAGCTCGGACTACGATGAATGAAAATTGCTAGTGGTCTGATGAGGCCTGAAATTATAAATTGGATCAGACCGAGTAACTAAAGTCACTTAAGTCCAAAAACCAACTCAATTCAAGTCCATGGTAGAAATTTTGGACCAAAGAAGATATTGGGCCCCAAGCCCAATTTTGGGCATAAAAGCAACTGGGTCCAAGGCTATGTAAGGGTCATAAAAATTCTATAAATAGGGGTCTTACCCTTTATTTAGAGAGGTGAGAAAAATTAACAATGAAGTGCTAAAGCTCAGGAAACCTAAAAATTGAAGCTTCTGAAGCTTTTAAAATTTTGAAGTTTTAATCAATCTCAAGATTACAACCTTATAAAGATTGAAAACTTGGGAGACTAGAATTTCCTAATTCCAGAATACTAAAGCTTTGATCGATCTTATTTACAACTTCCTGATGTTGGAAAAACTAATGGAGATTGGAAGAATTGAAGGCTGAAGCTTTGAACTCTAAAGATTGAAAGGTTGGAGCTCTAAATATCTAAAGAAGATATAACTCCCTCAAAGCTTTGGAGATTAGACGATAGATTAAAAGCTCTGAAGACTAAAGATATCAACTTCTACTCTTATGAAGATCTAAAGACAAACTCAGAAGACTTGTACAAAATTAGAAGACTCTCTAAAGCTTTAAAGTCAGAAACAAGCCAGAGGTCAATCTAAGTTGATCAACAAGCCACAGGCCGATCCAAACCGATCAACGAACCAAAGGTTGATCCAAACCGATTAGTAAGAGTAACAAGTCCAAAGGCCGATCCTCCAAGAAGATCATCAAGCCCAAAGACCGATCATCCAAGAAGATTAACAAGCCTAAAGATTAAAGTTTACTTTTCGTGAAAAAGCATCAAAGGATTATGTATTAGAGAGTGTACTTACTATAACACGAAATTCGAATTAAACGAATCAAATTTCTCTGGAGATCTCATCGATCACATATACTTAGTTTACACACAATTTTTTTTTATAAAGAAATTATAATAATAATGCACTAATTTAATAGTAATTAATATTATTTAGAAAACTTATAGGTTTTGGTTAGTATTTGGAGGGCTACTACTCTTTCTTTACGATCTCAACGTGAAAGCCATCAGGAAATTGTACGCCTGGGGTTCGAACAATATTGCCTCCTTTAATTGCCTTCAACCTAAGTGTAAAAAATGCCATATAAGAAAAAACTACATTAAGTCATCTCTCCCTACGATAATATATGCATAAAAAAATATAAAAAAGAAATTCTAATTATTTATTGTAATATAAATGGGAATTTAGAAGGTAATTAATAAGAGAGATTAATTACGTGTAATTGGTAACCAAGTTATGGAGAAACACAGCCATTTGCATTTTGGCAAAGTCTGCACCAATGCAAAATCTCATTCCCCCACCAAATGCCATGAAATGCTTCGATGCTCCATCACATATCTGCTTATTATTATTAATTAATATAACATAATAATTTCACATAATTAAATTGCATTATAACATCTATACAAAACTCTTCAACCCTATCATAAACTTTAAAAAACCATTGTATACTTCTATCTCTAAAGTTTTATGTTACTGACATTTTTCTTCTTTAAATTTTAAATTCAATATTTTATGGAAAATAAATTTAAAGAGAGGACAAACCATAACAACCCTATCATAATTAAACTGCATTAAATATTTTATGAATATTTCTAACTAATAGTGTGCTTATATATATAAGGGATATTATGATATATATTATTGAATTGAATAAAGGTACCTCCCATCGCTATGGGTTGAAGGCAAGTGGGTCAGTGTAATTTTTTGGATCCAAATGAATGGCTGGAGGACAAACCATAACAGCCCATCCTTTTGGGATCGTATATCCTGTGCAACCATATATATAATTAAAAATTTAATTTCTACTTATACTTTAAACAAGTAATTAATTAGAATCTAATATATCATATTATTTCTCCTTACCCTTAAACTCAACGTCTTTTAATGCTCTTCGAAAGATCCCTGGAGCAATATTTGCCAACCTCAATGTTTCGTTCAGAAACTATATTAAGTAATTTTTCCACTTGTTAATTAATTAATTTCAAACATAACTATATAATAATTTTTCAAATGCTTCGTTGACCTTGATTTGTATTCCTTCCAAGTAATCCCACCACTTTTATTTTTCCTCTCCTCCAAAATTGCTTCATGTTCTGCCTGATTATCAAGATTTTGCATGCAAATTAAATACGTAAACAAGGGATGTGATGAAACTAAATATGTTTTTTTCAAAAAACATTTCAAACTCAGAAAATATTACATTTAAAAAGGAACGTACCATTAATTCGTTCAACACGTGGGGATGGTCTATGAGAAATTTGATGGCTAAAGTCAAAGCAATTGAAGTGGTTTCATAGCTTGCAAAAAGAATCGCAAAGATCAAGTTCAAAACAATTTCTTGGGTGAGAGGAGTTCCATCTTTCTGGAGTTCTTGAAGAACATAATCAAAATAATCAATATGTTGTTTCCTTGGATTTTGCTGCCTTTCTTGTAACATGTTTTCCAGCATCCTAATTACTTTTTTTCTACCCTGTCAAAAATATATATATAAATTCTCAAATTTAACACAAATTTATTACACACATTAGTATGGTGCAATTATGATCTACATTAAAATATACCATTATTCATTTTCATCCATGTACATGTATTTTGAGATTTATTCAATTTTAAAAAAAATTAACAATAAACTAGCACTAAAATTAAATATAAGATTTTTTTAAAAGTTCAATAACTATAACTAAATAGGCCTAAATCTCATAACTATGAGATGATATATATATATTTTTTTGAATAATTTACTTTCGTGTAATTAATTTCATTTAATAGAATTCAAAACATTAATACAATTTTCTAGACACGAGGAATATTTTTTTTCTTTTGTTGACAATACATTGGGTAGGGGATTATGCTCATTTTGGCATGGCCAAGTGATGCTATCATATTATTAGTATTACTTTTTATTTTTATTTTTCTAGTTAATTAGGTTATGTTGAATTCCTTTTAAGAAGATATATATGTATTTTTTTTAATCTAGATAATTGCAATCTTCATATGTTAAGTTAATGGAATGTAAAAAACTATACATAATTGTAATGTGTAGTACTTTTAAGGATAATAACTAAGTGTATAACAATATTTTAAAATTTTTGTAAATATAGCAAAATCTATCAGTGATATGGTCTATCACTAATAGACTTATGTCAGTGACATGGTCTATCAGTGATAGACTCTGAGAGTTTGATTTAAATTTTGTTATATTTACAAATTCTTTTGCACTGTGCTATATCTACAAATATTTTAGGCCCGATTGCTATATTTGCAACTGCCTCATTATTAAAAGTTATCCCTTCATTTTTATATAAATTAAATTAAAAAGTTTTTATTTATATATTTTTTATTATAATCAATAATAAAATAGCAAAGTTTTGGAATTTCAAGAGTTTTCTTGCTTTTCCTTATAACTTTTTTTTACATTACTTGCTTTTTTATAACTTATTTTTAATAAATATTTGTAGATTCTATTATAATAATAGGAGAGAAAAACTATTATTATTATAAAAGTAATCAATATATCCCTATGTTTTTTTTTTTAAAATTTTAAATTGCAATATATAATCACATATTGATTTTCTCTTTTCTAAACTTAACAAACCAAACTATTATTTTTCATTATTTTAAATTTTTTCTAACAAATATTAGATATAAAAAAAAAAAAAAAAAAAACTATGGACGCAGGCTAAAAACTTGCAACTAAAATACTAATTTTTCTTTTTTTTGACAAGTTTACTTTCATCAAGTCAATGTAAAATTCAAAATATGTAATTAATTTTATTAAATAGAATTCAAAACACAAATAAATTATTAAATTAATACAGTTTTCTGGGTACGAGGAGTATCGTGTGGTCAAGTGAAGTGATGCTATATTATTAGTATTAGTATTTATTTTCCTGTTAGGTTAAGTTTAATTTCTTTTAGGAACAAGTTTGTTTTTTTTTTTTTTTTTTTTTTTTTTTTGGAATGTTGTTTGAAATCACAAAATATCCGAAAATATAGATAACAAACCTTTTAAATGATTGTGTATGTTTTGAATAAATTATTTATAAGAATGTCTCAATAAAATATTGAAATAACTAATGTTTTTTTTGAACTACTTATGTTATACCAATAATGCACTTACTAGTTTTTAAAAATTTTAAAGGCTGACTAATAGGTTTAATCCATGATGATTACTAATGTAAGATTAATATCTTACCGATTTTCTTGACATTGAAATATTGTGGAGTTAGGCAAGTTGTCCAATAAGTTCAATTGAGGTGCACGTAACACTCATAGATATAAAAAAAAAGACTAATTTTTAAAAATTTTACTTATTAATCTAACAGAATTTAAATTTGTATCACATACATTTTGATCTTTATTAATTTAATGTTATACTTGTATATGTCAAACTATTTTTAGGTGTTATTTTTTTTTATAATAAATTAAGGATTGTTTTCAAATATGGAAAAATGAGTCCAACTATTTATAAATATAGAAAATTTTTATTGTCTATCAGTGATAGATCCCAATAGAATTCTATCGCTTGAGTGATAAAAGTCTATCGCTCAAGTGATAGAAGTCTATTACATCTATTGCAGTATTTTTCTATATTTATAAATAGTTTGATATTCTTTTTGTTAATAGTAATTTTCCATAAATTAATTTATATATTACTTTTAGGTTTTTGTAATTGGGTCTTTGTTTCGTTGGTTGGGGTTTTCTGTGTTGTGCCTCTTTTCTTTTCGAAAAAAAAAAAAATTCAATTCTAACTTCTCTTTTTTCCAAAAATAAGATGTTAAAAAAATGGTTTTAAATGACAAAATTATTGAAAATATTTTTAAATAATTATTGCAACCATGATAGAAATTTAATTTTCATTATTTGAATTTGAACGTTTTGTCATTCATCATGAGTATGTTTTTTTTTAACTCTTGAACTCTTAAATAATTATTCCAAAAAACACTCTCGAAAATAGTGAGTGGAAATTGACACTACAACAATACTAATGTATAAAATTATTGGACAATATACATAACATCATTTAGAACTATATTTTAATCTTCTGTATAGTTAAAACATGAGTTGAAAATAATATGGAATACAATCTTCAATTCTTACATTCAACTACTCACATCATTTTACTTCTTTCATCTAATAAAAAAAAAGAAAAAAAAATCCTAAAGATACATTTAGAACAAGTTGAAAAGTTAAAATTAAACTTTTTGAAATTTAGGATCATAATTGTAATTTTCAAATGAGCAATTTAACCTTTTTAATATTTATAATTCTTTAACCTACTAAACTAAAACAACCAAGTTTCTTTGACACAAGCAATTAACTGAGGAACCAAAATTAAATAAATAAACAAAAAGTTACCTGTAAACATTTGTGAAAAGAGGTTCCAGGAATATCAAGAGGGAAAGAGATCAAACCCTGAATGAAGGCAACAAAATTCTCTCTCAAATTTTCTGAAGACTTTTTTGGATCATAACTAATTAATCTCTTTGCAGTGAGATCAAATATCATCTGCATGGAACCAAATTAATATTAATAAAGGTAAAAAAAAAAAGAAAAATTAAAACCTTGATTGAATATGTCAAACAATTAGAACAAGTTTTTTTTTTTCTTTCTCAATATAAATTTACATTTGCAATCTCATCCTTCAATTCAACTGTATTATGAAATGCCCATTTCTTCAATCTTGTAGTTGCTGCAACTTCAACTTCAAAAATCATATTTTTCAAACTTTCAATTCCAAAAACATTAATAATCATGTTCTTCAAATACTTATGCATAAAACCATGCAAGGACCCTATAGATTGTCCTCCAAATATCTTTCTAAAGGTCTCTGGATACCAACACTCAAACAATTGTTCCTCTTGTTGAAATATAATATAATTCAATTCAGGATCTGTTGAAATAATTAATGGTTTCCCCACTAATCTTGTTTTGAAAATTGGTCCATACCTGAAACAAAAATACCAAAATTCAAAAAAAAAAAAAAAAAAGAAGAAAGAATAATATAGATGGTTTAATTTCTTAATATACAAAAAGGAAAAAAAAAAACAAAACATTTTCATACTTGAGAATTCTGTCTTTGATGCAAGGAGATAAATCAAAAGATGGATTAGGAGCAAAGAACTGCCTTGATTCACCAATTATGGGAAAACCCATTGAACCTTTTGGAAGTTTTCCATAATATTTTGAATATTTCAAACCATAGAGCCAAATTATAACACTAAAACCAAAAATAGCAGCCATAACAACCCACATTTTGCTCACTAATTAATTAAATCAAAAGTTTAATTTAGGTTAAACAGGGACTTAAGAAGTATATGTAGACGATGGTTACAAAAGAAAAAAAGATCACGAGAGAGAGACAAGAAAAAAAGATCACGAGAAAGAGAGACAACAATTTCTTTGGCCAAGAACCTAGTCTTCCACAACCAGAGCAAGCACATCGATACACATTATCATTATATTAGAGAGTACATTGGAAGAAAGGATGTGCAACTAGAGTATGTCAAGACTCATGATCAGGTAGCTGACACTTTCACTAAACCTCTTAAGAAAGAAGACTTCACAAGATTGAGAGATTTGCTTGGAGTAACAAAATCAAGTTTATGAGGGGTGTTAGAATATAAACTTAATTTTTGGTTGGAATTATTTGGGCCTAGTAAAAAATAAAAGCCCAATTTCTAGAAATATTAAGTATTAGATATTATATTATTGGATCAAACATTGACAGTGGTCTATACATATACGTAGCTTACACACCATTTATTCTTTTTTATAAAGAAATTATAATAATGCACTAATTTAATAGTAATTTAATATTATTTAGAAGACTTATAGGTTTTGGTTAGTATTTGGAGGGCTACTACTTTTTTTTTAACGATCTCAACATGAAAGCCATCGGGAAATTGTACGCCTGGGGTTCGAACAATATTGCCTCCTTTAATTGCCTTCAACCTAAGTGTAAAAAATGCCATATAAGAAAAAACTACATTAAATCATCTCTCCCTACGATAATATATGCATAAAAAAATATAAAAAATAAATTTTAATTGTTTATTTTAATATAAATGGGAATTTAGAAGGTAATTAATAAGAGAGATTAATTACGTGTAATTGGTAACCAAGTTATGGAGAAACACAGCCATTTGCATTTTGGCAAAGTCTGCACCAATGCAAAATCTCATTCCTCCACCAAATGCCATGAAATGCTTCGATGCCCCATCACATCTCTGCTTATTATTATTAATTAATATAATATAATAATTTCGAGATAAAAAAACTAGAGAGAGTTAAAAACCACTAGAGAGAGAAAAGGTGAGAAATTATTTTTTTTTTTTAAAAAAAGTATAAAATTAGAGTTAAACATTACAGAAAAGTAGGGAGAGGGTAAACAATTAGAGAGAAATAAAGATAAAAATGGACACAAATTTAAAAAAAACTGTTTTAGGACAAAATAAAGTGAAATAGTAGCATAATTTTTAAATATGAAATAATAGTAAAAATACCCTTCACAATCGTCTAACAAAAATCACTTTAGAATTATTTTCCAAGTAGTTGATAGTGAATCACAACTTTAAGTAATTTTGGATGTTTTCAAAATCATTTTCTCATCAGTGTCAAACATCAAAATTTTAGAAGAAAAGTAATTTTGGACACCTCAAAAATAATTTTGATCATTTAAAAATCATTTTCAAATATGTTATTGTTGATCATCTAGGAGTTTTGTAATTCAACTATGTAATGTTTGATAACAAACTTGTGAATATTTCTAACAAAAAAAAAAAAGAAAAGAAATATATATATATATATATATATATATATATTAGAGGGGTATTAAGATACATATTATTAAGGGAAATTACTATAAACAAAAAAAATATCAAACTATTTACAAATATAGAAAAAATTTAACTTTCTATCGCAAATTTTTTTCTATATTTGTAAATAGTTCAACTTATTTTTCCATATTTAAAAACAACAATATTATTAAATTGCCAAAGTGTGAGCATAGTTCAATTAGCATAGTACTTGTACTATCAAGTTCAAAATTAGATGTTTGATCTTTCCTCTCTACATATTGTCAAAATATATATATATATATATATTATATTGAATTGAATAAGGTACCTCCCATCGCCATGGGTTGAAGGCAAGTGGATCAATGTAATTTTTTGGATGTAAGTGAATGGCTGGAGGGCAAACCATAACAGCCCATCCTTCTGGAATTGTGTATCCTGTGCAACCATATATATAAAATTTAATCCACTTATAATTTAAATAAGTAATTTATTAAAATCTAACACACCATATTATTTTTCCTTACCCTTAAACTCAACATCTTTTAATGCTCTTCGAAATATACCTGGAGCAATATTTGCCAACCTCAATGTTTCGTTTAGAAACTATATTAATTAAGTTTTCCACTTGTTAATTAACTAATTTCAAACTATCATTAACAATAACACAACTAAATAATTTTCCGAATGCTTCGTTGACCTTGAATGTAAATGTCATGGATTTGTATTCGTTCCAGGTAATCCCACCACTTTTATTCTTCCTCTCCTTCAAAATTCTTTCATGTTCTGCCTGATGATCAAGATTTTGCATGGAAATTAAATATGTTAACAAGGGATGTGATGAAACTAAATTTGTTTTTGTTTTTTTTTAAAGATCATTTCAAACCCAAAGATACATCTAAAAAGGAATGCACCGTTAACTCGTTCAAGACGTGGGGGTGGTCTATGAGAAATTTGATGGCTAAAGTCAAAGCAATTGAAGTGGTTTCATAGCTTGCAAATAGAAGCAAAAAGATCAAGTCCAAAGCAATTTCTTGGGTGAGAGGAGTTCCATCTTTTTGGAGTTCTTGAAGAACATAATCAAAATAATCAATATGTTGTTTCCTTGGATTTTGCTGCCTTTCATGTAGCATGTTTTCCAGCATCCTAATTACTCTTTTTCTACCCTGTCAAAAAAAAGTATATAAATTCTCAAATTCAATGGTTAGAAATAATATGAAATGTTTCTCTTTCACAACTAGCATCCTTTTAAAAAATTCGTTAAAATAGTTTGATTCGGTCCATCTCGGTCGAGATCGACTACTGAAATTTGAAAAAAAAAAAGTTAACTTTTTCATTTAATATCGATTGTTTTGGACTTTCTTAGTAAAATCTCGTACGGATGAACAACGAGATTCTCCTATTTTTTTTTCTAAATATCACGTCATATTTCCAAAAGTTATACCAAAATTTACATCTTTTCAAATTTTCTTCAAAATTTGTTTTCTTTACCAAATCTTATATAAAAATTTTCAAATCTTTCACCCAATTTCTGTTTCAAATTTCTAAATTTCAAATTTTCAAATGGAATTACAAATTATCTAAGTGGATTTTCTAAATGGATATTGTTTTCAAATTTTGGAACAGATCAAATTTTGCAAAAAAAATTATGTAAGATTTGGAAAATATATAAAATCTCGGTGTTAATCATGCCCGAGATTTCTCCGAGAAAGCCCAAAATATATTAGATAAGATGAAAAGTTAATTTTTTAATATAAATCTCGGTAGTCGATCTGGGCTGAGATGATCGAAAAAAAAAACTCTTTTAACAAGTTTTGAACAATGTGCTATTTCTAAAATATGAAAACATGAAAGTCCAAATATTTAGTATAAGTGTGCATGACTACCAGTAGGCTAATGATGAGTTTTGATAAAAAAAAATAATAATAATAATAATGTATACAACAGAAATGAAACAGAGAGAAGCTACTTTTTGTAATTTCTCAATTTTGACCCCATTTTCAAAAACATTTCTCAAATTCTAGAAACAGAAAACGAGAGCAGTTATCAAACAAGTCGGTTTCTTAAAAAATGAGAAACAAGAAACGGAAACGTTAGGGTCCGTTTAAGGTAAAACAGTAGTATAGACATGCATGACTACCAATATGTCAAAAATGAGTTTTGATAAATAAAAGAAACAACATTATATAAAATAGAAATGGAACAGTTTCTCAAATTTGGCCCCATTTTTAGAAACGTTTCTCAAATTCTAAACACAAGAAACAAGAACGATTATCAAACAAGTCAGCTTCTTAAAAAATGAGAAACAAAAACAGGAAATAGAAAATAGAAACGTTATCAAATGAGTCCCTAAATGTTCCCCTATAAAAATTGAGGATGTCTGGGAACCAAGTGGCTAGAGTGTATATCATAAATTACCCCCTTTCCTTCTCTAACAATACAACATAAAAAATTCAAAGATGTTTAAGAAAAAGAAGAAAGAAGAAAGAATTGCAATAAGATAGTTGCATCTTGCATCCAAGATGTACTTATCGTCATTTGAGTTTGTACATTTTATTGTTGATCGAGATTTTTTATATTTTATTATTATTTTTTAATTCTTGAACTCTTAAATTATTCCCAAAAACAATCCAAAAAAAAAATAACGATGAGTGGAAATTGACAGTACAACAACACTAATGTGTAACATTAATTGGACTAACATACATCACATCATTTAGAATTATATTTTTAATTTCCTATACAAAGTTGAAACATGAGTTAGAAAATAATATGATCAATTCGTACAATCAACTACACACTAATCGTTTTTACCTTCGTACATCTTAAATAAATAAATAAATAAAAGGCCCTCTAAAATCATATATTATTAGAATAATTTCGAAATTGAAAGGTGAAAATGATTTTTTTTTAAAAAATTTAGGGTGGCACGTAACTTCAAACTGTGCTATTTAGCCTTTTAAAAATAAAAAATTTATAATTCTTTAACCTACTAAAAATAAATTTCTATCAGACTCTCATCTTCCGTTTTTCATAGGTTAATTTTGAAAGAAAAACCCTAAAACGACCAAGTTTTTTTTTTTTTTTTTGACACAAGTAATTTAAGGAACCACAACTAAATAAATAAATAAAAAGTTACCTGTAAGCATTTGTGAAAAGAGGTTCCAGGAATATCAAGAGGGAAAGAGATCAAACCCTGAATGAAGGCAACAAAGTTCTCTCTCAAATTTTCTGAAGACTTTTTTGGATCATAACTAATTAATCTCTTTGCAGTGAGATCAAATATCATCTGCATGGAACCAAATTAATATTAATAAGGTAAAAAAGAAAAATTAAAACCTTGATTGAACATGTCAAATAATTAAAACAAGTTTTTTTTTTTTCAATATAAATTTACATTTGCAATCTCATCCTTCAATTCAACTGTATTATGAGATGCCCATTTCTTCAATCTTGTAGTTGCTGCAACTTCAACTTCAAAAATCATATTTTTCAAACTTTCAATTCCAAAAACATTAATAATCATGTTCTTCAAATATTTATGCATAAAACCATGCAAGGACCCTACAAATTGTCCTCCAAATATCTTTCTGAAGGTCTCTGGATACCAACACTCAAACAATTGTTCCTCTTGTTGAAATATAATATAATTCAGTTCAGGATCTGCTGAAATAATTAATGGTTTCCCCACTAATCTTGTTTTGAAAATTGGTCCATACCTGAAACAAAAATACCAAAATTCAAAAAAAAAAAAAAGAAGAAAGAATAATATAGATGGTTTAATTTCTTAATATACAAAAAGGAAAAAAAAAATAAAACATTGTCATACTTGAGAATTCTGTCTTTGATGAAAGGAGATAAATCAAAAGATGGATTAGGAGCAAAGAACTGCCTTGATTCACCAATTATGGGAAATCCCATTGAACCTTTTGGAAGTTTTCCATAATATTTTGAATATTTCAAACCATAGAGCCAAATTATAACACTAAAACCAAAAATAGCAGCCATAACAACCCACATTTTGCTCACTAATTAATTAAATCAAAAGTTTAATTTAGGTTAAACAGGGACTTAAGAAGTATATGTAGACGATGGTTACAAAAGAAAAAAAGATCACGAGAGAGAGAGACAAGAAAAAAAGATCACGAGAGAGAGAGAGACTTACGCGTTATGTTGGAGTTGAAAAAGATTTTGTAATTATTGAAGGTTTAAAATATCATTTTGGTTCTTATACTTTAAACTTTCTTCCATTTTAGTTTTAATATTTTTAATTATTGTCTAATTTTAGTCTTTATGCTATCAATAAATCTTAAATTTAATAATAATAATTTAGAAAAATATCAATTTATTCCCCTAAACTTTAGAGTTGTATCAATTAAAATCTTAATCTAATAATTGTATTGATTTAAATCTTGAACTTTCATAAGGATATGAATTTAATTGCACCTTCCTCCATATGTTGTTCAACCAATATCGTATGAAACTTATGGTTTCAATCAATTAAACTCAAAAAGTTTCATATGTTTCTCAAACGTGCGTAGACTTCTTCAAATGTTGGTTTTAGAAAATGGACAATTAGAGTAATGTATGAACGACTCTTAAAGGAAAATTTGACTACGAGTCTAAATTGATTAATTTATGAAAGTTTAGAGATATAATTGATATGATTATAAGTTTTACACGAGATTTTTCCAAACTGAACATAATGGAGGATGGTGTAAATCGATACAATTACAAAAGTTCAGAGTTTAAATGGATACAAATCTTAAAATTTAGGGGTATAGATTAATATTTTCCCTAATAATTTTCATGCAATTCAATGCAATATGTGAATATGGTTTGAAAATTTATTGTAAAATTGTTAATAGATCATAACAAAAAGTTTTTTTTTTTTTTTTTTTTTTTTTTTTTTTTAAATATCAATAATAAACGAACAATGGAAACTAAATTTAAGATTGATTGAAAATATAAGGACTAAAATTAGACAATTGAAAGTATAAAGACTAAAATTGAACGAACTCTAAAGTATTAGAGATTAAAATAAAATTTTAATCTAATTTTAATTTAATGGTATTGTTTAGTCCTTGCCTATAACGTGTACAATCTTGCAATTACGTTAAGGAAAATAATTCTCACAAGTGCATTCATTGAGTACTTCAAGTTTGTTGCAAAAATAGTTCACCAAAAATGTTCCATAACTTTATTTATTAGATCAATTTAATTAAAAGATATAGAAATGTAAACTATGAGGATAATGATATATAAAAAAGCTAAAACAGGCTTCTTGTGGTTTACCTAATTGGCTAATTGGTTTATAAAAGGATAACGGTGACGGGTGGAAAATTGATTTAATGTCTTATAAATAAATAATTTCCACATATGATCATTTTTTTTAAAAAAAGGGGAAATTTTTACAAATAGAAAAAATGTCAAACTATTTACAGAAAATAGTAAAAAAAACACTGATAGACATTGCTAGACTTTTATAAGCATCTATCAGTGATAGACTTCAATAATTTCTATTACTGATAGATCCTGATAGACTTCTATCAGCGTCTATCACAACTATTTAAAAATTTGGCTATTTTATGTAAATAGTTTTTCTTATTTTTCTATTTTTAAAACTTTCCCAAAAAAAAAATCCAAGTCTATTATTGATACCCTATATCATTATTGGTATGTCATTTTTATAGTCTATTCATAATAGATCTCTATTATTGATAAACTATAAATTAAAATGCGTTGTTTTCATATATAGGAAAACGAACTGAAATATTTACAAATATAGCAAAATTTCACTATCTATCTGGGATATACTGCTATAGACTATTATCTGTGTCTATCTGTGTAGTCTATCGCAATTCGCAACACATATAGTAGTCTATCGCAGTCTATCAAGGTTTATCGCAGATAGATGGTGAAGTTTTGCTATATTTATAAATATTTTCAGTATTTTGACATTTAAAATAATTTTTTAATGAAAACCTATTTTTATAATTTATGCGATAAACTTATATGAAAGGAGTAAATAGACCATTTGTATGTCTTTCCCTTTACATGTATGTGAAAACTAATCAACAACTTAGGTTTATGAGCCTAATAAGCTAAAAAATGACTTATCAATAGTGCTTAGACATTTAAGTTGTTTTGCTTCTTGGCTTTGACCATCTATCTAAAGGTAATTCGGTCTCTAACATCCCATGTGAGTTGTGCTAATTGGTTTTGTGGGTTAGGATTATTATGCATTTCCGTCTTATTTTAAAGGGTATTTAGGATAAACACTACGCTTGCATGCACATTTAGTATAAGAGCTTTGACTCAAGGTAATTAGATGTGCATAGCCGATTTGAAGGAAAGTTGAAGTTTGTAAAAAAAAAAAAACTAAAAAACGGTGGTCTAGACTAAGTTTTTTTTTTTCCTAAGCCCAAGCTAGTTTTTCAACGGTTTATTTGAAACTTTTTTGGGTGGTACACCCCTTTAATTCATGTATCTTGGGACGAAATTCTGGATTCACATCTCTAGACATGGTCCTTACAAGCGTGCATAAGCTTTACCTCACGAAGGGTGCTCCTTGGGGGAGGACAAAGACACGACCAAAATGGACCAAAAATGGCCTTATATTTGCCCATACAAAAAATGACAAAAATTTTAACTGTGTCGAAAAAGCAGGAAAATTGATTTCTAACAAGAAAATGGGTCGATTTGAAGGAAAGTTGAAGTTTGTCCTAAAAAAACTGAAAAAGGGTGGTCCAGACTCAATTTTCTCTCCTAGGCCCAAGCTAGTTTTTCAAGGGTTTCTTCGAAATTTTTTTTGGTGGTCCACCCCTTTAATTCAGGTATCTTGGGACGAAATTCTGGATTCACATCCCTGGACATGGTTCTTATAAGCGTGCATAATCTTTACCTCCCGAAGGGTGCTCCTTAGGGGAAGACAAAGGCACGACCAAAACAGACCAAAAATAGCTTATATTTGTCCATATAAAAAATGACCAAAATTTTTCTTGTGTCGAAAACGCAACAAAATTGATTTCTAACAAGAAAATGTGTCGATTTGAAGGAAACTTGAAGTTCATAAAAAAAAAAAAAACGGTGGTCCAAACTCAGTTTTTTTCCTAGGCCTAAGCCAGTTTTTCAACGGTTTCTTCGAAACTTTTTTGGGTGGTACACCCCTTTAATTCACGTATCTTGGGATGAAATTCTGGATTCACATTCTTGGACATGGTCCTTACAAGCGTGCATAAGTTTTACCTCGCGAAGGGTCCTCCTTGGGGGAGGACAAAGGCACAACCAAAACAGACCAAAAATGACCTTATATTTGCCCATACAAAAAATGACCAAACTTTTACCTGTATCGAAAACGTATGAAAATTGATTTCTAACAAGAAAATGGGTTGATTTGAAGAAAAGTTGAAGTTCGCCCAAAAAAATTGAAAAACGGTGGTCCAGACTCAATTTTTTTTCAAGGCCCAAGCTAGTTTTTCAACTGTTTCTTCGAAACTCATTTGGGTGGTACACCCTTTTAATTCAGGTATCTTGGGACAAAATTCTGGATTCACATCCCTGGACATGGTCCTTACAAAGGTTCATAAACTTTACCACACGAAGGATGCTCCTTGGGGGAGGACAAAGGCACGACCAAAACGAACCAAAAATGACCTTATATTTGTCCGCACAAAAAAAGACCAAAATTTTACCTATGTCGAAAACGCAAGAAAATTGATTTCTTACAAGAAAATGGGTTGATTTGAAGGAAAGTTGAAGTTCGTCCCAAAAAAAATTTGAAAATGGTGGTCCAGACTCAGTTTTTTTCCTAGGTCCAAGCTAGTTTTTCTACTGCATTTTGGAAACGTTTTTTGGTGGTACACCCCTTTAATTCAGGTATCTTGAGTCGAAATTCTGGATTCACATCCCTGGACATGGTCCTGACAAGCGTGCATAATCTTTACATCATGAAGGGTGCTCCTTCGGGGAGTATAAAGGCGCGACCAAAACGGGCAAAGGAAGGGCCTTATATTAGACCAAACCAAAAGTGACCAAAATTTCACCCCGATAAAAAACTCACGAAACTTGATCTGTAACAAGCAAATGGGTCAATTTGAAGAAAAGTTGATGTTCGTCCTAAAAAAACTGAAAAATAGTGGTCTAGACACGGTTTTTTTCCTAGCCTAAACTAGTTTTTCTACGGCATTTTGGAAACTATTTTTGGTGGTACACCCCTTTAATCAGATATCTTGAATCGAAATTCTGGATTCACATCCCTGGACATGGTACTGACAAACGTGCATAAGCTTTACACCGCGAATGGCGCTCCTTAGGGGAGTACAAAGGCGCGACCAAAACAAGCCAAAAATGGGCCTTATTTTAGCTCATACCAAAACCGGCCAAAATTTGACCCCGGTCAAAAACTCACGAAACTTAATCTCTAACAAGAAAATGGATCGATTTGAAGGAAAATTGAAGTTCGTCCCAAAGAAAACTGAAAAACAGTGGTCCAGACTCAATTTTTTTCCTAGGCCCAAGCTAGTTTTTCTACGGCTTTTTGGAAACTTTTTTTGGTGGTACACACCCCTTTAATTCGGGTATCTCAGGTCCAAAATTGTGGATCCACATCCCTAGAAATGATCATGACAAGCGTGCATAAGGTTTACACTACGAAGGGCGCTCCTTAGGGGAGTACAATGGCGCGACCAAAACGGGCCAAAAATGGGCCTTATATTAGCACATACCAAAAGTGGCCAAAATTTGACCCCAGTCAAAAACTCACGAAATTTCATCTCTAACAAGCAAATGGGTCGATTTGAAGGAAAGTTGAAGTTCGTCCCAAAGAAAACTGAAAAGCAGTGGTCCAAACTCAGTTTTTTTCCTAGGCCCAAGCTAGTTTTTCATTGGCTTTTTGGAAACGTTTTTGGGTGGTACACACCTTTCATTCGTGTATCTTGGGTCGAAATTTTGGATTCACATCCCTGGACATGGTCCTGACAAGCGTGCATAAGCTTTAGGCCGCGAAGGGCGCTCCTTAGGGGACTACTAAGGCGCGACCGAAACGGGCAAAAAATGGGCCTTATATTAGCCCATACCAAAATGGACCAAAATTTGACTCCGGTCAAAAACTCACGAAACTTGATCTCTAACAAGCAAATAGGTCAATTTGAAGGAAACTTGAAGGTCGCGCAAAAAAAACTAAAAAACAGTGGTCCAGCCTCAGTTTTTTTCCTAGGCCCAAACTAGTTTTTCTAGGGCATTTTGTAAACTATTTTTGGTGGTACACCCCTTTAATTCGAATATCTTGAATCGAAATTCTGGATTCACATCCCTGGACATGGTCCTGACAAGGGGTGCATAAGCTTTAGGCTGCGAAGGGTGCTCCTTAGGGGAGTACCAAGGCGCGACCAAAAATGGGTTATATTTGCCCATACCAAAAGTGACCAAAATTTGACCCCAGTAAAAAACTCTCGAAGCTTGATCTCTAACAAGTAAATGGGTCAATTTGAAGGAAAGTTGAAGTTCGTCCCAAAAAAACTGAAAAATAGTGGTCCAGGCTTAGGTTTTTTCCTAGGCCCAAGCTAGTTTTCATCGGCTTTTTGGAAACTTTTTTGGGTGGTACACCCCTTTAACTTGGGTATCTTGGGTCGAAATTTTGGATTCACATCACTGGACATGGTCCTGAGAAGCGTGCATAAGCTTTAGGCCGCGAAGGGCGCTCCTTAGGGGAGTACCAAGGCGCGACCAAAACGGGCCAAAAATGGGCCTTGTACTAGCCCATACAAAAAGTGACCAAAATTTGACCCCGGTCAAAAACCCACGAAACTTGATCTCTAACAAGAAAATGGATCAATTTGAGGTAAAGTTAAAGTTCGTCCAAAAAAAAACTAAAAAACAGTGGTCCAGACTAAGTTTTTTTCCTAGGCCCAAGGCTAGTTTTTCATCGGCTTTTTGGAAACTTTTTTGGGTGGTACACCCCTTTAATTCAGGTATCTTGGGTCGAAATTTTGGATTCACATCCCTCGACATGGTCGTGACAAGCGTGCATAAGCTTTAGGCCGCGAAGGGCGCTCCTTAGGGAAGTACCAAGGTGCGACGAAAACGGGCCAAAAATGGGCCTTATATTAGCCCATACCAAAAGTGACCAAAATTTGACCACGGTAAAAAACTCACGAAACTTGATCTCTAACAAGCAAATGGGTCAATTTGAAGGAAAGTTGAAGTTCGTCCCAAAAAAACGTGAAAAACAGTGGTCTAGACTCAATTTTTTTCCTAGGCACAACCTAGTTTTTCATCGGCTTTTCGGAAACTTTTTTAAGTAGTACACCCCTTTCATTCGGGTATCTTGGGTCTAAATTTTGGATTCACATCCCTGAACATGGTCCTGACAAGCGTGCATAAGCTTTAGGCTGCGAAGGGCGCTCCTTAGGAGACTACCAAGGCGCGATCAAAACGGGCAAAAAATGGGCCTTATATTAGCCCATACCAAAATGGACCAAAATTTGACTCCGGTCACAAACTCACGAACTCTAACAAGAAAATGGGTCAATTTGAAAGAAAGTTGAATTTCGCCCAAAAAAAAACTGAAAAGCAATGGTCCAGACTCAGTTTTTTTCCTAGGCCCAAAGCTAGTTTTTCATCGGCTTTTTGGAAACATTTTTGGGTGGTACACCCCTTTAATTTGGGTATCTTCGGTCGAAATTTTGGATTCACATGCCTGGACATGGTCCTGACAAGGGTGCATAAGCTTTAGGCTGTGAAGGGCGCTACTTAGGGGAGTACCAAAGCGCAACCAAAACGGGCCAAAAATGAACTTATATTTGCCCATACCAAAAGTGACCAAAATTTGACCCTAGTCAAAAACTCACGAAACTTGATCTCTAACAACCAAATGGGTCAATTTGAAGGAAAGTTGAAGTTTTTCCCAAAAAGACTGAAAAACAATGGTCCAGGCTCAGTTTTTTTCTAGGCCCAAGCTATTTTTCATCGGCTTTTTGGAAACTTTTTTGGGTGGTACACCCCTTTAACTTGGGTATCTTGGGTCAAAATTTTGGATTCACATCCCTGGACATGGTCCTGAGAAGCGTGCATAAGCTTTAGACCGCGAAGGGCGCTCCTTAGGGGAGTACCAAAGCGCGGCCAAAACGGGCCAAAACTGGGCCTTATATTAGCCCATACCAAAAGTGACCAAAATTTGACCCAGGTCAAAAACTCACGAAACTTGATCTCTAACAACAAAATGGGTCAATTTGAGGGAAAGTTAAAGTTCGTCCCAAAAAAAACTGAAAAACAGTGGTCCAGACTAAGTTTTTTTCCTAGGCCCAAAGCTAGTTTTTCATCGGCTTTTTGGAAACTTTTTTGGGTGCTACACCCCTTTAATTCGGGTATCTTGGGTCGAAATTTTGGATTCACATTCCTCGACATGATCCTGACGAGCGTGCATAAGCTTTAGGCCGCGAAGGGCGCTCCTTAGGGAAGTACCAAGGCGCAACGAAAACGGGCCAAAAATGGGCCTTATATTAGCCCATACCAAAAGTGACCAAAATTTGATCCCGGTCAAAAACTCGCGAAACTTGATCTCTAACAAGAAAATGGGTCAATTTGAAGGAAAGTTGAAGATCGTCCAAAAAAAACTGAAAAATAGTGGTCTAGACTCAATATTTTTCCTAGGCCAAGCTGGTTTTTCTACGGCTTTTTAGAAAATTTTTTTGGTGGTACACCCCTTTCATTCGAGTATCTTGAGTCGAAATTCTGGATTCACATCCCTGCACATGGTCCTGAGAAGCGTGCATAAGCTTTACACCGCGAAGGGCGCTCCTTATAGGAGCACAAAGACACGACCAAAACGGACCAAAAATGGGCCTTATGTTAGCCCATACCAAAAGCGACCAAAATTTGACCCCGGTCAAATATTCGCTTTGCCTCGCGAAGGGTGCTCCTTGGGGGAGGACAAAGGCACGAGTAAAATGGACCAAAAATGGCCATATATTTGCCCATACCAAAATTTTACCTGTGTCGAAAACGCAGAAAAATTGATTCTAAAAAGGAAGTGGGTCAATTTGAAAGAAAGTTGAAGTTCGTCAAAAAAAAAAACTGAAAAATGGTGGTCCAGACTCAATTTTTCTTTCTAGGCCCAAGTTAGTTTTTCAACGGTTATTTGAAATATTTTTGGGTGGTACACCCCTTTAGTTCGGATATCTTGGGACGAAATTCTATATTCACATCCCTAGACATGGTCCTTACAAGCGTGCATAAGATTTACCTCGCGAAGGGTGCTCCTTGGGGGAGAATAAAGGCACGACCAAAACGGACAAAAAATGGCCATATATTTGCCCATACAAAAAATGACCAAAATTTTACAAAATGCAGAAAAATTGATTTCTAACAAGAAAATGGGTCGATTTGAAGGAAAGTTGAAGTTCGTAAAAAAAAAAAAAAAAAAAAAAAAAACTGAAAAAGGGTGGTCCAGACTCAGTTTTTCTTCCTAGGCCCAAGCTAGTTTTTCAACGATTTCTTCGAAACTTTTTTGGGTGCTACACCTCTTTAATTCAAGTATCTTGGGATGAAATTCTGAATTCACATCCCTAGACATGGTCCTTACAAGCGTGCATAAGCTTTACCTCGCAACGGGTGCTCCTTGGGGGAGGACAAAAGTACAACCAAAACGGACCAAAAATGGTCATATATTTGCCCATACAAAAAATGACCAAAATTTTACCAGTGTCGAAAACGCAGGAAAATTGATTTCTCAGTTTTTCTTCCAGGCCCTAGCTAGTTTTTCAATGGTTTCTTCGAAACTTTTTTAGGTAGTACACCTCTTTAATTCAGGTATCTTGGGACGAAATTCTGGATTCACATCCCTGGACATGGTCCTTACAAACGTGCATAAGATTTACTTCGCGAAGGGTACTCCTTGGAGGAGAACAAAGACACGACCAAAATGGACCAAAAATGGCCATATAAATCCCATACAAAAAATGACCAAAATTTTACCTGTGTTGAAAACGCAGGAAAATTAATTTCTAATAAGAAATGGGTCGATTTGAAGGAAAGTTGAAGTTCGTCCAAAAAAAAACTGAAAAACGGTGGTCCAGACTCACTTTTTCTTCCTAGGCCCAAGATAGTTTTTCAACAATTTCTTTGAAATTTTTTGGGTGGTACACCCCTTTAATTCAGGTATCTTGGGACGAAATTCTAGATTCACATCCCTGGACATGGTCTTTACAAGCGTGCATAAGATTTACCTCGCGAAGGGTGCTCCTTGGGGGAGAACAAAGACACAACTAAAACGGACCAAAAATGGCCATATATTTGCCCATATAAAAAATGACCAAAATTGTACATGTGTCAAAAACGTAGGAAAATTGATTTCTAATAAGAAAATGGCTCGATTTGAAGGAAAGTTGAAGTTCGTCCCAAAAAAAACTGAAAAACGGTGGTCCAGACTCAGTTTTTCTTCCTAGGTCCAAGATAGTTTTTCAGTGGTACACCCCTTTAATTCAGGTATCTTGGGACGAAATTCTGGATTCACATCCCTGGACATGGTCCTTACAAGCGTGCATAAGATTTACCTCGTGAAGGGTGCTCCTTGGGGGAGTACAAAGGCACGACCAAAACGGACCAAAATGGGCATATATTTGCCCATACAAAAAATGACAAAAATTTTACCTGTGTTGAAAATGCAGGAAAATTGATTTCGAACAAGGAAATGGGTCGATTTGAAGGAAAGTTGAAGCTTGTCCCAAAAAAACTAAAAAAGGGTGGTCCAGACTCAATTTTTCTTCCTATGTCCAAGCTAGATTTTCAACGCTTTCTTCGAAACTTTCCTTCAAATCGACTATGCACATAATCAGTTAGTCTGTGATTAAGTTAGAAGTGCTGAGCTGTCAATCTAGGGAGCTTTGTGGGAAATGACCAATCTAATTTTATCAATTGTAATTTGTCAAAGTTGTTTAACTTTTTGGTTGACTAAATAAAAATATGCTAGATGACACCCAGATACTTTTTGTGGCGAATCTAGCTTAAACTCAACAAAGATCACAAAGTATAAATAATACTAGGAAAAGTGTAAGAATGTCAAATTAACACCTAAGCATTGCAATCTAAGTCTATCGCAAAAATAAATAAATAAATAAATAAATAAAAGGGACAATTGGGATAGGTTTGGGCGATTGGTGTGTAAATGCTTAAGATTCGGATTAGGGTGCCACCAATAGTAAACGAAAGTTAGAGTCAAAATTACTGGGGATGACTACCATATCTAGGACATGTTTGAGAGTGATTCTAAAATAGTTATTTCACTTTTGTCATTTTTAAAATTGTTATGCAATATGCTTTTAATGATTCAAAACCAATTTGATAAAATGAAACTTGCATTTAAAAATATAAAATTCAATATTAAATTAATTTTGAGGGATTAAATACATTTTCAGAGTAATTTTGATCATGACAAAAATGGTTTTGACAATTTTAAAGTCATTTCTAAACATATGCACTTACTTTGGTGGATAATTGATAGGTTTCAGGGTTGGTAACTTGGTTTGCTCCTCTATGGCCAAATTTTTCTTTAAAAAATACTTAAGTGCATCTCGAGCAACACCTATATATCTTTGTGCATGTACTCACCAAATTGTTCAACTACAATTTCCCCTCTCATAAATTCTTCTTACTTACTTTTTTAAAAAAAATATTTTAATTTTTTTTTTTGTGTGATGAGAGTGAGATAATGCATAAAGATAGAAAAAAATTCTTAGGTGTTGCTTGGGCTACACCTATTTTTGTATAGCCTACCAGTTGCCCAATTAAAAAATGGTTACGTGGCAAGAAATTTGAACTTTTTAGAAAAAAGTTAAATTATTATTTTTCCATGTAATAAATGAAGGGACTGTAGGCTACAACTAATCATTGCCCTAAATATAAAGATAAGTACATCTTGAAATTAGAGATGTTCACATGGCGGAACGGGGGCGGGGATGGCTTCCCCGCTCCTCGTGCCTGCCAAATTCCCCACGGAGATCGGGGCAAGGATTCCCAGCGGGGAATTTACGAAGATCGGATTTTCCGTAGGAAATTTTTTCCTATTTGATTTTTTTTATATAAACAATTAACCTAAATTACTATTATGGAAAAGTTTAAGTTAAATGGTTTATGATTAGTTCTACCAATTAGAATTTAAAAAGAAATTACCGAAAATTTTCAAGTTGAAGGAAATAATTATCTATCAAATTATTTATATATATAATCTAAATTTATTAAAATTCAAACATATCATTTTTTTACACTAATTCAAACATATTCATTATTTTGACTATTAAACAATAAATCTTGAAAATTAAATATAATATTTATAAAATAAAAATAACATAACATAATATTAAATTACTATAATAAATATAAGAAAAAAGTCTAACGGTGGGAAATGCATTCCCCGTCCTTATCCCCATTTAGCTTTTGAAGAATTTTTTTTCCCGTCGCTCCCTCATTCTAGCTCTAAACAAGGAATCTCTATGGCTATAAAAAAGCTAAAAAAGAAATACTCTTTCGAAGAGACTCAAACATAAACACTAAACCATAAAACTCATTTGCAGGGACTGAATTACCTTAGGATAGATAGTCAAAACCAAGAAGCAAAGACAACTTGAAAGCCTAAGCACTTATTCACAAGTCCATTTTCTTCTAGGGAAGAAACACTCAACAAATTTGATGACACTTGAATGTTTCTAGGTATGCAATTCTAAAATACACATAATAATTTTTAAAAAAATGATAAGAATTTTCAATTGTAATTCTAAGACTCTCCTTCAAGAAAATAATAAAAAATTTCAAACAACATTCATAAAAAGCTGAAAAATTACATTCCATAAAACTCATATAAGGAAAAGTTCAATGTGTTTTATATAATGTCTTCTTTTGCAGTGGTCGGATTTCAAATTTTCAATGTATTTTAAGGTACCCAATTTGGTTAGATTCGATCAAGAATATCCTTTCATTAATGGGTTTTTAGTTAATATTAAGCTTTTTAAATCCATATTAGTTTTCATCAATTTTGGTACGATTTTAGATTTTTTTATTAAATAAGTGAATAAAAAAGATATTTATGTTTACCAATAATTTTGGCATTTATACTTTCAACTTTGGTTCATTTTGATATCATCAATTTTTCAAAAATGATCGTTCGGGTCACTAAAAAAAGAAATAAAAATAAAAGGATAAAAATGGTTACTTTTTAAAAGTATAAAAACCAAAATAAATATTTTCAAAATATAGGAACTGAAATGAAAGTACAAGAACCAAAATGAACTAAAATTAAGAGTATAAAGACCAAAATGAATATTTTGAAAGTATAAGAGCCATAATGAACTAAAGCTAAAAGTATAAAAACTAAAATAGTATTTAGACCCATATAAATTAATTAGAAAATTTTAGATGAAAATATAATTAAATTATTTTTCTTAAATAATCAGAATAATATCTCATTTTATTTTATTTTATTTTGAGAGTTCAAGAATAATTGGTTTACTTTTTTTTATTAAAAAAATGGTTAATACCACTCCTTGTTACAGGAAATAAAATTGTCCATCTTTTAAAAGCTTAGCATCCTCTCGTCTAAAAATAAATAAATAATTGGGTTGGAAGATAAAAAGCTTTGACCTTTTGACTTCAAAAGTAGGTGGCACAATCCTGTTTTTACTAGTATGGGGTCAATTAATAAAGGATGAAACAAAAATTAATTTTATCTCAAATTTGACCGAGCTATATCAATTTTTACCATAAACTTTCTATTTCATTAAACGGATGGAAATTAATGAGAATGAAGATATATACTCCTATCAAAGTAGTTAATTTTGTGCATGACTTTACTAAATTTTAGAATAAAAATTAATAATCCTTATTTAAGGGTAAAAAAAAGTCTTCGCTATAGTTGTTAATTATTTCTTTTTAGGTTATTTTCAAATATAAAAAATTGAACTAAAATCCATCAGATCATGATAAAATTCTATCGGGATAGACAACTTTTTTCTATTTATAGTAATTTTCTTTTCTCTTTTCTTTTTTAGTTTTTTTGGTGGAGGGGAATATAAAATAGACTAATTTTACACTCACCCCTAAAATTGGTACTATTAGCAAATCAAATGGGGAAAAAAGGTCAAAAAGAGAAGCCAAACGTGGTATGCAACACGAAGGGCTATATTTCAACAATGAAAGCATCTAAAGACTTGGAGTGTGTATTTGGGAAAAGGAAGTTTATTATTCCACTTTGTTGAATTGAATCAGATTCTTCAAAGATAAAACTTTCGAAAAGAGGATTATTCTGTAACAGTCTAATCATTCACGAATGTATAAACTATGTTGAAAAGCCTCACATAATTTGCTCCACATCTTTTGTCAACATTAGCAAGAAAGATACTGAAAGTTAAATATATATATATATATGTATGAATAGAAAAGTAGAAAATTCATTCAATCAATCAAATGATATCAATATAACTTTCCTTCATAAAGTTAAGGAAAGATTAAAGGTCATCGTCATCTACTAGAACTAGCACACAGTGTTGCTTTTGTAAATTATATGGGCAGGCGTAGGAAGAATTTGGTATACAATGAATGGAGTGATGTGTAGAGGCAGAGCACCAAAATAATATATAACTTCCAGTTCATTCCTTCTAAATATTTTACACAAAACTAAACTACTCTTTTCTACTAGATACGAGCCGAGCGAGTGCTTGATCGAGCGTGCAAACGAACATATCCCTCTCTATTTTATTGTTTCTTCCTCTTTTAATAGAAAAATATCAATCAACCACCAATCGACATCACGACGCTATGTGGTCTAGTCTATATATTCTAAAGGACAGACCTTGGCAGCACCCATCTTCACGCTGGAACTCCAATTAGCCTCAGCTGGCAATTGCATAACATAACAACTCAGAATCAATCACTAGAATAATGAGGATTAGGCTGTGTCATTTCATTTATGGAAGCAAACTTACGATGTTGTTTTGAGGCTGCCCTGAATAGAAGCCTTGAAGAATCACGGGCAGAACGTTACAGGCAGCGAGAACGTATATCACCAATGCATGCTTTCCCATCCACTCCATCACCACATTCATGCGTCTCCATCTGTACACATCAACCTACACACAACCGTACACAACCAATCGTTAACCGTGCTTGTCAGTATTAGTTACCAAATGAATCATGAGTAGAGATCAGAGAATTAAGTTGTTTTATACCATCAAGTATATCCCTGTAAAGAGAAGTCCAGCTGCTCCAGCAGTGACACTCATGTAACTAACTGTATAAAGAACCTTATTTATATGCATCCCTGCAAAAGAGTTTTGAGTTACTATTTGTCCTAGTCCCCTTCAGTCTCTCTATCAAAATCATCATTTTGAACGAATCTCACTCACCTAAGAAGTCCAAGCCAATGGCCAACACAATTAGACAAGAAGAAGGTATAATCCAATGAAGCATTCTGTCTCGATGATCCTGCAAGTAGATAAGAAAGATAAGAAACTGTTTTTTCCTGAATAGAACAGATGCACAAATGCATGTAAAAGTACAACGTAAGCCAGAGTGTCTCACTCACTTTAAAATGTACAATGATATGACCATAATGCAAGCCAACCAAGCAGGTCACAACAGCCATCACTGTGCTGCAAAATGCAACGAGATACGATAAGAATAACAAACAAAATGAAAACTACAATAAATTTTGTGCATAAACACAACGTATTGTTATGATTTTCTATAGATAGAATCAGAAGAAACATGGATACCTTAAAAGTCCTTCGGGATCAAAAGGAGCTTGACACCAAGAAGGAGCATCAGGAGGCAATGGACCATAGTCTGGAGCATTAATGCTGCATTGCTGAGAACAGACAAAAAAAGATACATGAATTATCAGGATAAGCACACCCTTTAGGGGGTAAAAAAATAGTCTCCTCAAATATTTACCTCAGACCGTGCATAAATAGGCCTTTTATACAGATGTTGAATACCAAATATCTTACGATCTATCATTCCCACAGCATTGCAGGCTGGTCCAGTGTCACCACGTGTGCCACATTTCACCTGAAATTGGGGCATTATGTGAGACAGCCATTCAGCTAACGAATTAAAACTTTTCTGGTATTCATAACCCTGAATGAAAATAATATGACTTAAGGATTCAAAGCTCACAGAAAATGTCTTTGGAGAAGCCACATTGGATGTAGTTAGACTTGGAACTTGGTACTCCCAATCAGGAACATACAATCCATATGACAGGACAAGATATAACGTTGTGAGGACAACAGCGACAACCCTGTTGCGAGGAAGTTGGAAATATTTAATTTAAAATAAATATGACAAAAAAAAATTAGTAATCTCTAATGTGAACTCAAATACTCCATTCTTGTCAAAGGAACATTGTTATAAACAAACAATTCTAGCCCCATATATCAAGGAGTACCAACTGACATGATTTTAATGAAATATATATCACACAACTATTAAGCGATCAAAGTAATTTGTTGGTGAAAAATGGCCAGCAGACACTGAAGGTGGAATGACTTAAAGAAACCCAATATTCTTCTAACCTAATTTTAGCCTCTACGCAATGCAATTAAAAAATGAAAATGAAAAGATCAGATTGAAGAGATACAAAGTTAGAGAAGAAAAAGAAGGTAAAAGAATCTTACAGCTGTAATTGATACTTTCTCCGCAGTGCAGTTTCTGAATTCACATAATCACTGCCCTTTAGCCATATCTCACACAGAGCTGCCAGAAAATATGCAATTGCTATTCTCTGTAGGAAAGGGAAGAAAAAGAAAAAAAAGAAAGAACCAATCAAATCAAATACTTAAAAAAGAGTAACGAGAAATAGTAAAAATTGGAGAAAAAATGGTCAACCGTCAATGCAGAGGAAAAATGTTACCTGTAAGATTCCCATCCATCTAATTTGCTGGATATCCACTCCATAAGTTAGATTGTTTACACCATGGAGAAAACCACCTGAACAGAGAAGGTTACTTTTTCAGCATAGACCTCACAAAATATTGTAGTGTACCTAACTCCCTCAAATATTTAAAATGATCTTGGAAGTTTAATAGTTCTGATCAATTCCCTTCTAGATGAGAGAATAGATTCTAACTTCAGCAGTGGAAAAATCCATAAATAACAGTTGAATAAATATTATATTTCTTGTAAATTACCTTGAAGAAAGAGGCCTAAGAACAAAAGCTTCAACGTCCGTAATACAGCCTTCTGAGTTGCAATGCCTCTGCTTGGAATTTTCTGGGTAAGGGGGAGGGGAAATAAAAACAAACTTTTTCACGTGGGGAAAATGGAACAACAACAATAATAATAATCTTCTTAATTTGGGGGTAAAAATAGTTGGAATAATGGAAGAACATATCAGGTGGATTGCCTCCAAATTTGATTTTTGAAATTTTCAAGGTTAGTAAAGGAATTGACTGTGACATGCCAAGGTCCATGTAAAGTAAAAACAACCTAATTTAAATATAAAAAATAATATTGTTTTTTAAAACATAAATAAAGAACTACCTTGTAAGCAAGGGCAAGTGAAACTCCAACAATGAATAGAAAAAATGGCATTACAAGATCTGCCAGGGTTAAACCATTCCATGGTGAATGATTTATTGCAGGCATAACCCCACCAGCATAGTCCACCACTATCATTAACTGCAAACAAATAAGGATAAAATGAAGCAATTAATTTCAATTTTTGGTCTGTGGTTGAGCCCTTGTATGTCTACAATTAATATATTGAATTAAGTTCAAATAATAATCAATTATAACATTTTGTCTTTTGTAGTCTCTATTCAGTCATCCCATTATTTTCCAAAGCCAACTACTGAACAGAGGTATTAACCCTGTAACTGTTTGAGACACATTATTACAATAGTAACATTACTTCTAAATACAACATCGAAACCAAACAAAATGCAGTCATTATGATCTAACAACCATTTCAGAGCTACAAATTGCAAATAAAAAACTTTCAATTATCGTCAGCACTGAAAGAGAAGAAAGGTCTAATATGGTCTTATATTAAGATTTATAAGTCCATTGATCGCGTAATATAAACCACAATAAGGACCATTATTTTTGTTTTCTTTCCCACTGAGCATTTCCATACCTCATTCAACAGACATAATTACAAACAAAGTCAACTTGTTGAACTTACACTATTCAATGTGTTCATCACGATCTATGGTTGGAAGCTAAGCTAATAACTACAAGGAATTAATATGTTTCTTAACAAACACAACTTCAGTTGCCATCTAACCCCAGATCTCTCTTCTTTTTCTATTTTTTATTATTCTTTTCATAAGTATCTAGCCTTGTGCGTAGCTCAACTATTCTCACATGACAATCCGTCTAACCTTACAACATTTTGGAGTCAGATTCTCTAACTTTCACTTTTGACTTGGTGTAGAAGATAATATTTAGAAAAAAAATTAAGAAAGCAAAGAAATTATTTTGTTATGTCACTTCGGTCCCATCAAAACTATGAAATTATATGTATAGAAAATTAGAATACCCTATCAAAATTACTAGCTCTAGAATTGCAAACTTTCTAACCATTTCCTTCCACCAAAAACTGGGTATGGCAACATGTAAAATATCCAAGCATGTCAATCCTAAACGCAACTTTGGGCCATAACCTAACCGATAAAAAAGAAAGCTTGCCAAATCGAAAACCCACAATTGTTAAAGTAATTAAAAAGCACCAGAAAGATTTTGCTCAACAGCTACACCTAAATTAGACACTGGTGAAAGATCACATCAAAGGAACGGGTCAAAAGATGGCAAATGGGTCTTTACGTGTCCATCTACCAGCTGTTCATAAAAGAGTAAAGTTGCCGCAAGGCAGTGTTTCGTTCATGGTTTCTTCAGGGCAAAGCTAAACAAAAAACAAATGAAAAAGAAGGGTTTAAAGTGTTCCACTTCTTCTTCTTCTTCAAGCACCTTCTTAACCAATCGCCATTAAAGACAACCAGCAAAACTATGAAGCTTGCTTGCTGCGTCATCATGCACAGCTTGAATCATGCATGTCCTACGGAAATAATACGTCTCCTTCATTGCACGCGGTTTTGTATAATATTATCTTTAAACCCAATTAGTGGACCCCCTGATTCTACACTACCAAACTTATATGCTTCACCGATCAATACCCTTTGTTTATTCAAAAGGGGATGACAAATGAATGGTTGACAGATTGTAGAACATGATATATTTTATATTAAATCAACTTGAAATAATGGTAAGAACTTTTTTTCCTTTTCTAAAGAAAATTATTTCATAATCTAAAAATTCGGAAACATGGTCAAAATTAGGTTTCATCTCTTCCCCTAAAATCTCCCTGAATGATGGAACTCATATCATCATTCGAGGATCAAAACCAAGATTAATACTGGCGTGGGCAGTTTTCTAAAAACCGAAACCCCCTCCATTAAATACTTCAGTTTGAAAAGTCAAAATAGATATTATTTCTCCCAATCTCCACCGACGGCCGGTAAAATTCTGCAAGTCAAATCCTGATTTTTTTTTTTTTATAAACCCTTTTTTAAAAAATAGTAAAACAAGTCCACAATAAGACCAATGTTCTTTCCTCCAATCCATGCGATTACGAGAAATCTCAATCAGTGATAACACAGACAACAAATAAAATCATTCCATCCAATTAAAAAAATACCAACCTGGGGAGAAAAGAATTAACAAAAACCAAACAAAGAAGTAAAACTAAAGCAATCGTGGGTAAGAAAAAGAAAGAAAGGAATTGAAAGAAAACGATTACCGCAACAGTGATACCGCGAAATACATCAAGCGAAACAAGGCGTTGGCGTTGGTCGGAAGATCGGAGAATGGGTCTAGCAGAAGATGAAAATTGAGGGTCATCGATTTTGGAAGAAACAGGAGTGGTTAAAGGATTGGCATTGTGAAGAGGAAGAGGAGATCTGGAATGTGAATCACGAAGAGCCATCTCAACATCTTCATCAGTCTGATTACAGTGCTTAGAAACAGAGACAAGAGTAACGGAATCTGGATTTATGAGAATAGCAGTCTCATTGGCGAGATCACAGTCATCGGCTCCTTTAATAGGCTCGTAGTTACCCATATCTTTACGGATTGCCATTACAACAAGAACAACACCATATACCGAAACTGAATGGGAAGTTTGAAAGATGATAAAGAACAGAGAGATCAAGCAAAACAAGAGATTAAACTTTAAAAAGGGGAAGAACAAGAAGAAGGTTTAAGGGGAAAGAAAACCTTCCCTGCTGGAATGGAATGGTTTCCCAGTTTCCCAGTTTCCCCTAAATTCTTTGCTTTCCTTCTTCTGCAACCCCTTTTCTCTTTCTCTCAATCACTTCCATTGGCCCCTCTGCTTCTTACTTGCTTATTTATAGTTCCAACCAACCAACCCAGAAAAAAGCAGATTAAAATATCTTAATCTTTTTTCTTTTTCTTTTTTTAAATCTTTCAATTATTCCGGGATTGTGTATTATTATCAGGCAAAAGGAAAAGGAGAGGTTAAAAAAAAAAAATAATGGAGGTAAAAGAAAAAAAAATAAAAGTTATGAATTTAAAGAGGTGTTACTGTTGGTTTTCCGACGGAGATTCTGTATTTATTTTTGGAGTGTAGGAATAGGAATAATAAATGAGGGGGTAAAGTAAAAGGGAAAAAAAGAAAAATAAACTGATGAAATTATATTTAATATTTATTTTTTATGATTATGATTATGATAAATGATAATGATGATTTTGTTGGGGGCGTGGGAATCACGTGAGAGGCTGGGGAAGATGGGCTTGGGCTGAGGGGGCAAAATCCCTAACTGACCCCTCAATGAGACGTTTATCAGTGATTGAATTTTATCCTACAAAAAAAAAAAAAAAAAAAAAAAAAAAAAAAAAGTGTTGAATCATCAAATGAATGAATGAATTTGATTGTATGTACGGGAATTAGTTTTCCACGTGGCGATTTACAATTCGTCTGTTTTTCTCTTGGCTTATCTGCCACTGGCGGTGGATACGGCGTCTTCTTCCTCCTTCCACTCCCACTTTATCTCTTTCCTCTTTATTTTATTTTTTTAAAAAAAACCATTGCATTAAATCTATTTTGATTAATTGAAAAGGATTTTAAAAAACCGCCAAAACAAGTCCTTTCAATTGATTGAAGCTTCCTCTGTTCAAATTTTTTTAAAAAAATTGATTGATTGAAGCTTCCCTATTAAAAAAAAAAAAAAAATCCAACTACCGTAAAGTGAGATCAAATTATAATTTTTCGGATGGTAGTTACTGTATAATCAAGTAAATTATGCTCGAAGTTAATTTAAAGAAAGGATTTAAACTTTATTTTTTGATCTTTTTTATGTATAAAACTTTGTTTAAGTATTTATGGAATGTTAGAAATGTTTCTTAAAAAATGGTGGTATTTGATTGATTAAAATTTTAAACATGCTTTTTAGTCAAATAAAATTAATTTTTTAGGACATAGAGAATTTAGATTCTGTTTTTGTGCAAATTTTTTAATTATCCAGATTATGATTTTAAAATTTTAAAATGTAGAATTATATTAAAAAAATATAAAAATAATAACAAATATAGTATTTCATGTTATAAACTCTATTAATTTTGTTAAATTAGAATATGTATTATATAATATAGCATATATTATATGATATTATAAAATAATAATTATACAAATTTTTTAACATAAAATAAGTCTAGAAATTAATTAGTAAATTATAAGAAAGGATTTAAACTTTATTTTTGGATCTTTTATATATATATATATATATATATATATATATATATATATATAAAACTTTGTCTAAAGTATTTATGGAATGTGAGAAATGTTTTTTAAAAAATGGGGATTGTTTTAAAAAAAATGATAAATTATTAAATTATTTGCAAACATAGAAAAAAATACCTATAGTGATGAAAGACTATTGCAAAGAGACAATGGAATATTTTTATATTTATAAATAGTTTGATATTTTTTTTTTTCATTTCTAATAATTTCTCAAAAAATGGTGGTGTTTAATTGATTAAAATTTTGAAAAGTCTTTTTAATCCAATAAAATTAATTTTTAAGGCATGTTTGGTAGACAATATGTTTTTAGATTTACTAAATACAACAGATTCTATCATTTGAGCATAGACTTCTATTGTTGTCTATTGCTCGCGGTAGAATTCTATCGCGGTCTATCGTTGATAGACAGTCAAATTTTTCTATATTTGTAAATAGTTTGACTCATTTTTCTATATTTGAAAACATTCATATATTATATGATATTAAAAAATAAGAATAATTATACAATTTTTTTCACATAAAAATAAATTAATTAGTAATAGTTTATATTCTACCTAATATTTAATAAGTAAGTCTAATTAGTTTTATCGTTTATAAATACATTATCGAATAAATTTTAAAAATTTGTTTAAATTGTAATTTAATTTTTGAATCTGCAACCAATTACATCTAAAAACATTAAATACATCTCTATTTTAATTGAACTCTTTGTTTTGATTGTCTACCGACTCTTATTTTTTTTAATGATAAATAGTAGATTGAAAATTGTAAAAATAGAATTAAGAAAAATACTTAAACCATTTAATTAATTTTCTCAAAAGTGCTTTACTTTGACAAATTTTTGTCATTTAATAAAAACCAAAATCTATTAGGGAATCTCATACAACACACATAACCTACTACATGTGCCATCTTCATATTCTTATCTATGTACACAATTATTGATTAAGTATGATATAGACAAAACATAAATCAATGTTAGATCTTTTATGTTTGTTTAGTAAATAAATGTGAATGGGAGTTAATTTGATGCATAACTCAATTGGATAAAGCATATATTGTAGACCAACAGAATAAAAATTTGAATTCATAAATCATATATGTCAAACTTTAAAAAAAAATGCAGCTTTATACTATTTACTCTAATGGAATAAGTAAATGTTAATTTCTAAAAGTTTGTTTCATAATCTATTATGGCTTGTTTGATTACTATTTTATTTTTAGTTTTCGTTTCATTACAATTTCATTTTTAATTTTTTTTTTCTAAATTTGTGGTCAATTATTTTTTAAATAAAAAAACTAAAATTTTGTAAAACTATTTTTTATATATATATAATTTTTAAAACTTGATTGGGTTTTTAAAACCATTAGGAAAAAGTGGTAACACAATATAGGAACATATGGATGAGAGTAGTATTTATAGGCTTAGTTTTCAAAAATTAAAATCAAAAAATCAAAAAAATCAAAAAGTTATTAAAGGAATCTTAGATTTTGGTTTTTTTTTTTTTTTTTTTTTTTTTTTTTTTTAGTTTTGAATTTTTTGTTTTTAAAAATTAGATATGTTTGACAATCAAAATTTCTTTTTTTTTTTGAAATTTTAGTAATCTATAATCTATAATACATATAAATGAGACTGTTGAGGAGAATCTTTGTCTTTCTCTTTTGCCTCTATATTTTTAGTGAATGTCTTCTTTACCCTTCGACCTTAAAGCATGACTCTTCATTTGGTGTTTATCAAGGGATGTTAGGACAATAGAGGTGCAACTTATGTCGATGGGATACAACTATTTGAGTGCAAATGGTTACACATATTGAATTGGTATACAAAAATGTGACTATTGGTTGATATCCTTTATCTTTGGGACGTGACTCTTCAAATTTAGTGTCCGTTGATTGTTTTGTATGTAGTTGGTTACACATCGAATAATTACAGTCATTCATGTATGGATGTAATCCATATAAGAGGCAACTTATTAAGTTTAAGTATTTGTTGAGAGATATTATAACAATAAAAGATGGTCCTTCATATTTTCACTTTACAAAATATATTTATATATGAAAGTCTACTTTTAAGTTCAATAAGTATAATTTATGTTAACACGACACTACTATTTGAGTGTAGATGGAGTTACACTTTGAATCCGTGCATCTATCGTTGATTTTACACTATTATATATTTTTGTTCTTAAATAGAAATTTCTTTGTATATATTTATAAAAATATAAAGTAGTAGAAGTATTTCAGTATACTCATCATGATTTAAAATTAGAAAAACAAAAATGAGTTTTCAATATTCACACTAAACCTTTACACATAAGAAAATAATAAATAATATAATAAACCATAAAATTCATAAAATGCACATGGGCCATTACTAGTGTTTTTAAAATTGTAAATGAATTTCGAAAATAGAAAATATTAACTTGGTTAAACAATTCAAATTCTATTTTATGTTTTCCGTTTGAGTTCAACAAATATGTATTTGGTAGATCGTGTCAATGATTAAAATAGTACAAATTTTGAAAACAATATTTTTATATTTTCTGTCTATCCAAATTTTAAATTCAAAAATTTAAAATGCAAAATTATATTAGAAAAGATAAAAACAATAACAAATATAATATTTCATGTTATAAACTCAATTATTTTTGTAAAATTAAAATATGTGTTATATAATATATTATATATTATATGATATTACAAAATAATTATTATACAAAAATTTTAACATAAAACAAGTTTATAAATTAATTAGTGATAGTTTACATTCAACCTAATATTTAGTGAGTAAATTAATTAATTTATGGTTTTGTTAAAAAAAAAAGATACTTTAGGTCCGAGGTGCACCCGATTAATTAATTTTATGGTTTATAAATATATTATCAAACACATTTTGAAAAATGATTTAAATTAGAATTTAATTTCTAAATCTGTCCCTAAACAGATATTTAAAAACATGAAGTACAATTTTTATTTTTAAATAAAAATTCTTTTATTTCTAAAATTATGTTTTTAGATTGTCAGCCAAACAGGCATTTTGAATATGAATATATTGTCATAGCTGGCGCCCTTTCACCCTCTATGATTTTTCTTGTTTCGTCTGACGACGGGCCACTTTTTAAATTTATTTTATTTTCTACTTTTTTATTTAAAAAAATATCAATATATATTCATAAATTTTAAGGGTTGTATTAGTTTAAACTCTAAACTAATAATTTTATTCATTAAAATTTCAAATTTTTGTAAGTGTATCAATTTTACATCGTCGTTTAATTTAGAAAAAATTGTGTGAAACTTATAATTACATTCATTACCCTAAACATTGATCAATTCATACTCTTAGTTAGAATTTTCTTTTAAAACCGTTCATGCATTTACTCTAATCGTCCATTTTGTAAAATCGACATTTGAAGAAGTCTACAAATGTTTGAAAATTAATGCATGGATGACTTAAAAATTGAGGTGTTTGATTGACTCAAATTATAAGTTTCATATGATAATAGTCGAACGAATTTCGGAGGAGGGTATAAATTGATATACTAACGAAAGTTTTTTTTTCTTTTTTAGTATAATTGGGGTAGAAGAAATACACTTACAAAAGTTAAGGGTTTAATTATCAGTTATGGTTTTAATTAATACAACCTCCAAAGTTTAGGGGTATACATTGACATATGCCCTTTCTTACTAATAAGAACTTTTAAAACACTTGCACCTTTAATTTTTGTTCTTATGAAATTTTTTAAATTTCAATTACTTTTTTGGTTCTTGAATTTTCAAGAAGTGATCATCTTTTAACATTGAAGTTGTAGAATGTCACTTTTGTTAAGGATCCTACGTTGGAAAAACTGAGTGACTTTACACTCTTTATAAGATAGATGAGTTACTCCTCTCATTATTGCCAATTAATTTTAAGAAGATCAACTCCATGTTATCTAATATGGTATCAGAACTCATAAAACTCAAACGGATATTAATCGAGATCCGATCAAGAATGATGAACTAAAAGAGCTACCATTAATAATCAAGCAAATGCTTAACACTTATTGTTGAGAATAGTTCCATATAAGTCCAACCCCCTTTATTATTCTTTCCTTAAGTAGAATATATAGGTTGTTTAATTCCTTTTTTTTTTTTCTTTCCTTTGTGCTCATTATATTAGTGCCATATAGCGCAAACAATAAAAATTCAGTAAAAAAAGAAAAAATATTTATATTTAGTTTGCATGTTCTTGAACACCATGTAATGGATGCCCTACAAAATTGGAAATTAAATATGACATAAACCAAAAACTGATATTGTTAGGCAGATTTGGCTCAACAATTATGGCTTGTTGACCTTTTAGTTATTTGGTATCCATATCTAAGGAAGTTCTAGAAATATGACACATAAGACACTACTCATAACAGTTTTTTCTTTCTTTCCTTCTTTCAAATACCTATACTTGGATTCAGATAATTATAAAAAAAAATAGTTACTAAACATATCTCTTTTGTTTTTAAAAATGGAAAATTTTTAAATTCAAAAACTATATATTCAAAAGTTTCCTAAAATGATTATCGAATGAGATCTAATTTATGCCCGCATATTAACTTTAGGATTTTTCAAATAATTTATTAAAAGTATATTTAATGACTATAATGATTTTTGTTCCAAAATTTATATCAGAGTATATATAATTTAGAGAAATTTCCACAAATAGAAAATATGTCAAACTATTTATAAAAAATATAAAAAAAGTATTGATAGACTTTTATCAACATCTACCATTGATAGATTTCTATCATTTCTATTATTGATAGACCATGATAGACTTCTATCAGCATCTATTACAACTATCTAAAAATTTTATTATTTTGTGTAAACAGTTTATCTTATTTTTCTATTTTTAAAAATTTTCCTATAATTTAAATACCAAGAATAGAATTTCGATAGGGGGTAGAGCAAATATATTTTTTCTCCAAGATTGGGCAAGATTTTATTTACCCAATCTTCTCATTAAATTAAAAAAAAAAAAAGCCTTTATCGAGAGGAATAAAAAAAATCGATTCATATATTAAGTTAAATTATAAGTTTTAGTCGTTAGAGGGTGGAGTTTATGACTATTTAGCCTTAATACTTTTAAGAGTGTTGGTAGCATTTTTATTTTGTATTCAATAAATCTTTGAAAAATTTTAAAAATTATAATTGATTGATCTATTAAATATAAATTTGAATTTATACTAATATATAATCCTAGACTTTTAATTTTGTGTTTAGTAAATTTGTGAATTTTGAAAACATCAAAACTCATGAACTAAGACTCCGATTAGTAATCATTTGGTTTTTGGTTTTGTATATTTGAAAAATCAAGCATATTTCTCCTAAATTCTTACTATAGTTTGTATTTTTTTTGAGTAAAATAGTTGAATTCTTAGCCAAGTTTCAAAAACAAAAACAAATTCTTAAAAACTATTTTTTTTCGTTTTTAAAATTTAGCTTGGTATTTGAAAACATAACGAAGTAAGAAATTTAGATATGAAATGAGTATTTACAGACTTCATTTTCAAAACCAAAAACCAAGGTCTCATTTGATTTTAAAAATTAAGCCTATACACACTCATTGCACCTCTAGAAATTCTTTGTTAATAATCTACTTTTTACCAATGCTTTCAAAAGTCAAGCCAAGTTTTGAAAACTAAAAAAAAATAGTTTTTAAAAGTATGTTTTTGGAATTTGAAATTTGGCTAAAAATTCAACTCTGTGAAGAAACAAGTACAATTTTCAAAAACTAAAAACAAAAACTTGAATGGGCACAAATGGACTCAAATCATTATCAAACAAGGCTTAAATTTGTAATTTCGAAAGCTCAAAATCAAACACACACAATTTTGTAACATAACCTATCATTTAAGATGATCGAAGGGGCAACATTCTTCTATGAACTCCAACCCTTAATTTAAACCAAACCATTATTTAAATAAAAAGTTCCCAAAATTAAGGGGCACATTTAATTTCTTCTTTTGCCTCCTACCCTCATTTAAACCAAACCATTATTTAAAAGGAAAAAGAAAAAACTTTTCAAGAACTAGAAGAGAAGAACTCACATTCATTGTGTAAGCATTGCAAGATTCATGCCTGTTTTCTTTCATCAACTGCTCCATATATTCAGCAGCCTAAAAGGCCATTAAGATGCAATTTTTCATTGCATTTGCCATTTTGCTATCATGCCCCTTTTTGCCCTTTTAGGCCAATCATAACTCTTTTTCTCATTTCTTCTCACCACTAATTAATTTGTTATTAATTATCATTTTTAACCTTAATTAATTTATAATATCTCTAGACCAAACCCACTAAACTCCAATCACAAAATTACAACCCACCGACTTATATCTCCATTACCATTTTGATTCCAATTTCTCCATGCATTTCTATTTATTTTATTCTCCTTTTTTTTTCCTCTCACATGCATGTCTGCTTCTATTTATTTATTTATTTATTTATTTGTCATTCTAATTATTTTTATTTGCCATCCATGTGCTAAATGCTAAATAAATCCATCAACTTTAATGTATACATCATCTCTTGTTTATATTTTAATCTACTATGTCATATCTTAGAGTAAGCTAAAAGTGTAAATTATTAAATGGTATACGAAATATACTTAGCTTGGTTTTTGAAGTATGTTTTAAATACATTCATACGTTTTTGAAGAGTCATTTCATTTAAATTTTTGAATTTTAAAATTATTTTTAATAGTTTGGTTGGGTTTTTATTAAAATATTAAATTAAAATTGGAAGACATGCATGCAAAATGTCGTTTACCATTAATTAAATCAAATCAAATATTCATGAACTTTAATTGGGATTTGTTTAAGTTTTCCTCGTTGAATTTGGAAAGTTTTATTTTTACTTTCCAACTTTGAAATTGATGTGGCAATTGATTTTAAAAATTAGAAGGCGTAATTATATAGAAGATTACGTTCGATCTCACCATTTATATATCATCTCAATTCTTAAAACATATTGTTAAAATCATTTACGTAATTAATTTTTACAGATAAGTTGTCACGTCAATTTACATAAATGATATTGTGAATAATGTCGTATACGTCTTTTGAGATCTTTACATATTGATAATTACATTTTTATCTTATTTTAACGACAAAAGTCTCCGGTGTTATTTTTTTAAAAACAACTTTTAAAATTCAAAGGTAAAAAATACTAAAGTTTAGAGGTATTTTGTATAATTTAACATTTGCAATTCAGTTTCAACTATATTGAAGTTTATAGTCGTTGTTACCACTCATTTCAACACAAACGATATCATTCAAAATCATTACGAAATCATTTACGTAATCAATTTTTATACATTAACTATCAAGTCAACATAATTCACAGAATCAACTCGGCTAAGAAATTAAGGCTCCATTTGAAATTGTTGTAGCGAAAAATCAACGATCATATGAAGTAGATTAGTATTTGGTAAATTTTAAATTTAAAAATAAAAAAGCAGGTAACAACGTTTGGTAAGTTTAAACTAAATTTGATATGATTTAGCTATAAAAATTAGATTAAACATATTATATAATATGTATAAGTTGAAATTTAATATATAAATTTCATAAGCTAATTATTTATAATTTTTATAATTTAAATTACAAATTTTATATTTTTATATTTCTTTAAATTATATGATAAAAGTAGAAAAAAAATCATTGTTATATATAATTGAAAAGGAGAAATATCATTTCAATCTAAGTATTATTCAATATAAGTTCATTTTTTCAAAAAAAAAAAGAAAAAGAAAAAAGAAAATCGCATGCACGGTGTAAATTTGTAAGATATTTTATTTAATATAAATTATTTGTGCAGGTTTAGGCAAACAGTTGTTATAAAAATGTTGTATCATTCAAATTTTATTGACATAGGATTAAATAGATGTAAAAGAAAAAAAATTATATATAAAAAGATGAGATTTTAATTTAAAATCGTTAGTTAGGGAAAGGAACAGATTTTTAAGAAAACTAAAAGCTAGTATGGAGGTGTTTTTGAAGAAATTGAAAAGTGATTTTTAAAAATAGTTTATGGGCATGTTTGAGAGTGATTTTAAAATCGTTGAAATCAATTTTGTCATTTTTAAAATTACTCAAAAATACACTTTAATCACTAAAAACAATTTAATTTTCAATTTTACATTTTTAAATGCAATTTTCAATCATCAAAATTAATTTCGAAGGATTTAAAACATATTTCACGTTGATTTTGAAAATGACAAAAGTGATTTTAGCAATTTTAAAATCACTCTCAGACATGTCCTATGTTTTCTTAACCATAAAAGCATCCATATTTTAACCTTTATGTTTCGGTTCTGGCTATAAAGCATCACAATAGTCAAAATTTCTAGAGATAACATTCAAGAAATGAATTTTCGTTATTCTTCAAAAAAAAAAAAAAAGTTAATAATAATAATAATAATAAATAAATAAATATTCTCAATTTGTTAATCTCTTTTGCTGTTTGAATAAAATAATTTGAGATTTTACTCCATCCATCCCTCCATTTACAAAGAAAAAAAAAGATAATAAAAAATATATATTTTTTAAAAATTAGTCACATAGCAACTTATTCAGGCGACGCAGAATGCAGCCAAGTATTTTCTATAACAAAATTCAAATTTTCTAAATTTATAAATTGACAAAAATTTCTGACGGAAGCAGTTAAAAAAAAAAAGTGTTGCGATGAAAGAGTAAAATGAACAAAATATGTAAAATAATTGGTAGTTGAGGAATTTATCAATTTAATAATTGCACTGTACGGAATTACGGAAAATGATATAGAGAGAAAGTAGTGAAATATTATATTAATGTGAACCTATTTATCTATTTGAAATAAGAAGGGAAGAAGAAAGAGTCAAACTTCTTTGAAAGAACCAAATTAAATTGCCCCATCATATTAAAGCTAGAACCATATGCTTGTTACCAAATTTCAAACCCAAGACTTTTGGGAATGCCCTCAATTTGAACATTATTAGTACATGTTGTTTGACGCTTTTGAGATGCTCCAATTTATACGCCATTGTCTTCTGTCCAACTATTGTGACACCGACACTTAGATAATCATCTTCCCATATCTTATCACTTGTGTATTTAACTTTTTATGTCAAATTGATTGTTAGCTGACTAGCAAAAAATGTGATATGATATTATTTATGATGGTGAGATTTGGAAAACTTGTGGTGTTTTAAAGGATATGGAAGGAAAAAGCTCTACTTTATATGAGGAATAAGGATTTTCGTACTTATCCCCCTTTTCTTCTTCTTCTTTTTTTCCTTTTTATCTATCTTCTTTGATTTTTCTTATAACAACCTGACTTTTTAAGACTTTTAACTCCGGTTATTACTTCATGAATAGTTAGGAAACATCCACTTGGGTGCTACTACATCCTCTTCAACTTAAAATGTCGGTCTAATTGTTCATTCATTTGAAGAGTAACTCTAATTGAGATTTCTTGAGTATATTTTGTTTGCAACATCTCCATAGTGCAGATTAAAAGAAATAAAGTAAAAAAAGGTTAGAGTAAATATTATAAAAACAATGATTTTTCATCTCTTTGTTTTTCTAGTTTTTTTCATCTTTTATAAAAATATATTGTTTCTAGAGCATCAAAACTGTTCTAGGTAATTTTGGACTAAGAGTTACAAGTCTCAAAAGGGACATAATTTTAAGGATAAATTGGGAATGCACCAATCATGCAAGGATCAAAAGAGGGTAGAAAAAGGACTAGAATGAGAAGAGGTAAAGGAAGACCGGGAGTTGGGTCAAAAGGCCCACATGCTCACCCTCATCCTTGGTCGACCCTTCCTCTTGGTGGAGGCCGCTTCCCGTGGGCCACAACCTTAACCTACTTGATAAAGCCCAAACCAGCTCCATCGAATCCTATCTAAAATAGGTCAAGAGCAACCCTAGGGTTCACTCTCCTATAAATAAGGACCTATAACATTATAAAAGGTAAGTTGTTCTTCCTCCTAAAGCTTGCTCCTAAAAAACTTGCTCTTATCCTTTGCTAGATGTTTTGTGGAAGATACCACGCTGGTGTTCTATTTTAATTGTGCGTGAGTTTCTCTTGTCTTAAATTTTGGCATCAACAAAAACTTTAAGGTTTTATTTGATAACTCCTTTGATTTTTTATTTGAAATTTTTGATAATTAAGCTTATAAATACTACTTTTACATTTAACTTTTAATTATCCATGAAATAAAAAGGGTGAAATTGAAAAGGAACAAAATAAGCAATAATCGAGAGTTGAGGAATTTATGATTTTACAGACTGTATCCCACTGTACGGAAGATGTTTAAAAAAGGAAGCAATCAATTATTTTATATTAGCTTAGATACTATTTATGTATTTGACATAGTCATCCTTGGTCAAATCAACTACTTTTGGCTCTTCAAAAAATTAAAAAGAAGAAGATGAAGAGTCAAACTTCTTTGAAGGAAGCTATGTGACCATCATATAAAAGTTGGAACCATATGCTTGTTACTCAATTTCAAACCCTATACCTTGAGATGCTTCAATTTGAACATTAATACACGTTTATTGACGCTTTTGAAATGTCCTAATTTGGCCTTCTTTATTTCATGTTCGACTACTAGACGATTAGAGCGATTCCGTGCAAAAATCGAAAGGACACGTACCCTCATTAAAATTATTGTCAAAAGAAAATTATGCCTATTTATAAATAGATTATATTCTAGTGATGGGGGAATAGAACCTTTAACCTCAAGGTTGGTAATACAAGAATTTTGTCATTGAGCTACATTAATGTTGATGATATCTAATAAATCTTAAAATCTAAAAATGCTCAGTAATTTATATAATCGAAAGTTAATATAATCAAAATATTTATTAATTGTTTTGCTTGAAGTAAAATTTAATATGATATGTAATTGAGCTCTAAGTTTTCAATTTTTAATTTTGTATCTATTTCAAATGTAAATTTAAAAATAATGTAAAGACTTACTAAGCATATAAGACAAAGAAAAAAAAATTATTAGGAAAATATTAAACCCAAAATAGAAAATTTGTAGACCCTAAAATTTATTAACTAAATTAATAATATAACTTCATATATATGAATGGTGTACATTTGGACATAAATTTCAAATTGAGGGAGTTTGAGTGGCCACTCATCCCTCAAACGCTTATTTTCTGCCTCACAAAACCACATTTCCAATTCTACATTCTTTTCATTTGTTTATTGTTCTTATTGTAATTTGTAGGTAGTTGAACATGACAATAGACTTTTCTTTTTGGTCATCTAATAAAAATATAAAATAAAATTATATTGGTCTTAATAAAGTAATAATCTTTAAACTTTCACATTTTGATGGATGATAACCTTAATTAATTTATCAAGATTAGCATAATCATACTTTAGAAAAAATATGTTTTTTTAGTTATCTATGTATTTATATATCTATATAATAGGTTATTAGAATGTAAGTGTGAATATAAAATTTTCATTTCAACTAATTTAGATTCACTCAATATCGTTTGTGTGTATATAGTTAGAAAATATTTATACGAGGTAGGGTGTACCTGGATTGGATTGGGATGTGTTTTTTGGACCAACCCGAAAATTCAGGTTGGTTGGGTTGGCAACCCAAAAGACCCAAATAAAGTTCTCAACCCAACCTTTAAAATTCGGGTTGAGTTGTTGGGTTATAACTTTTTTTTTTTTTTTTAATTTAAAACGTAAATTTATCTACAACACATATCACTAATAACTAAAACTTTATAAAATTCAAATGTTAAATATATATCAAATGCCTATGATATTTATTACAAACTTTAAACAAAGACAAACATCATAACAATTCTAAAAGAAAAATATTAGAAATTCACAAATTTATCAATCAAAAGTAATCCAACTTTAAACAAAGAGAAATATAATTTTTTTTTATTAATATATATGTAATTTGGGTTGGGTTGGGTTAACCCAAATTTTTTTAGCCAACCCACAACCCAACCCAAACAAACAGACAAAAATAGAAAAAGTTTAACCCAACCCAACCGAAGGATGTAACAAAACTAACACAACTCAATCCTTACCTTTTGAGTTGGGTAGTATGAGTTGTTCAGATTATCGGGTCATTTGAACACCCCTAATATTAACAGTATTTGGTATTATGATTACTTTTCTTTGTTTTTTTTTTTTTTCTAATGCAAACTGTTTTTTCCAAGTTGTGAGACGAATTAATTCAACCAACATCTACCAATAGGTCCAATACTGAATATTTGAAAATGAAATCTACAAATACTTTTTGAAGTAATGCAAAAAGCCATAAAATATTTTTTTTCAAAATACTATTAAATGTTAGCTTTAATAACCGATTCGCGAAGAAATTTCAAACCTATGGTTTAATATAATGTGAATTTTGATAGATTTATGTAAGAATATGAACTGTAGTTCGCCATGGCTGAAATTTCAAAATTTCATGAGTTCAAACAACTCGTGTCCGTTGAATGAGAACCTACAGCAGTTGAACTACTAATTTGAACGGATCAAAGAATATTAATATTAAAAAAAAAAAAGAAGAACCCTTGCATTTTCTCGTAGAAAAGTATTATTATTTAGGAGCAAGGGCAAGAATTGAAAAAAAAAAAAAACTTTATAAATCTAGTAATGATTTTTTTTAAAAAAATTGCAAAGTATTCAACAAAAAGATAAATTTCTTAACTGAGAATCAAAGCTTAAACTAAAATAAAATCCTATTTCAATTAACTCTTCTATCTAATTGGCATTCATGCAAGAGTTTAATTAGGGCACGAAAAAAAGTCATCTTAGAGGGTGAAAGAGCTCAAGGAGTTGTCGAAGGACTATCACGAGCTCAATGACGAGAGTCAAAAGCTTGGCGAGCAATCTACATGGAGTCTAGGACGATTGCTACGTCGTTTTTCCTTTCCCTTTCTCTTTTATTGTTTTGTATGGTTGATTTGATTTATGTGGACTTTTATTCTACAAGTATGAATAGCTAAAATAATTAGTTCTAGAGTATTGAGATCTATAATTTGGTGATTAATGAATTACACATTTCGGGATAGAATTGCTAGCTATCGAATGAGTTCTAATTTTTTTTGGTATTAATTAACCTCAATCAATTGGTCATTGTTTGTCGTTTGTGTGCTAATTTCATTGCTTGAGAGATGGAGTAGCTAGACCTAAAAATTAGACAATCATTTGATTATGCATGAGAATATAGAAAAATGATAGAGATCGATCATAAAAGGTCATAATGTCATGCTAGTGTTTTATTTACAAAGTGGTTTGAAATTAAATGGTTAGTGTGAGAGATGATTGAGCTCGAGAGAAGAAATCTAGAATATGTATACTTCTACGTTTACACAATTGATAGTAATTTGGTCCCTTAGGTCGATTAATTGATGTGATTAGATCACAAACAACTAAGTCAATACCTTGGAATTGTTATTTAGCTTAAATTCATTTTATGTACATTGTTTAGATTAATCTTAGGAATTTGCATGAAATTTGTGTCACTTAGATAAAATTGGCGAGTCATTGCAATGGTTAAGTGAAATTATGAAACCAAGCTCCTGTGGAGGATACTCGGTCTCAGATTGTTTATTTTACTATAATTTGACGCTTGTGTTACACGTATTCAATGTGAAAACGTTGGGGATGGTTCCACAATGTCCTTCATTTGGGGTCATCCTATCATATATAATTCAGTCGCAATTAGTAAGTTTTATAGATTGCCCGACATTGAGATAGTTATAATGATTATGCTAATGGGCACGTAGATGTAAAACAAATTATACATAAACATTATGTAGGTCTGGTCCTAAATTGGTTATTTAGTGTTGTAAGGTTGTTAGTTCAAGGATACAAACCTCTCAATACCTAATAGGATTTGACATGACTTTATTTGTGCTAAACTCTTTACGGTTACACGCCTTACAAACATAACCGAAGAACAAGCTATTCAAGTTTCTGCATAATCATGGGATGCTTTGTGAATGTGGGAAGGTCATTAGCTAGTCCATCTGCCACATTCCTGTTAAGCTAGGTTTCACTATGGTTGGTCTTGGGCACTTGTCTTTGATCACTGGTCTATACTATCATTAGGGGTGTTCACGGTTCCGTTTGAGGCCCAAACCGAATCGAATCGCTAAATTTTAAAATAGAAATGATGGAACCGAACCGCATATTTTGGTTCGGTTTGGTTTTGTGATGAGAGATTGAGACAAATTAGAGTGAGAGATCGAGAGAGATAAAGGTGAGTCGGGACTGGGAGGCAGCTGGATTCGCCAGCGTGAGGTAAGGCCGTGAGGGTGAGGTGAGTTCGGCGGCGTGAGGTGAGGAGACGAGACAAAGACTAAGGGAGGGGTGGGCGTTCGCCGTTCGGACTTCGGCGTGCGTGTCAACTGTCAGCCGTTCGAGTCATCGTGAGTGGAATCGTGATTGAGATTTGAGAGGAGGGTGTCAGCGACGAACTGCGAAGGCGTGAAATGGGATGGCCGATGGGAATCGTGATTGAGAATGATTTGAGAGAAGGGTGTCGGCAACGAAGGCGTGAAATGGGATGGGAATCGTGATTGCGATTTGAGAGGAGGGTTAAACAACTTAAACCTAAAAACAAATTAAAAATATAAAATAAAAATAAAAAGTATTAAATATATATAATATAAAAATAAATATTATATTATAAAAAATAAATATATTATTTTTTTAATAATATGCGGTTCGGTTCGATTTTCGTGCAGTTTGAATCCTAAAACCGAACCGAACCGCTTAAAATCGGTTTAAACTTGCACTAAACCGAATCGAACCGCATAATTCGATTTCGGTTCGGTTTCGCAATCGGTTCGGTTTGAGCGGTTTGAATGATCACCCCTTGCCATCATAATAAAGTTCAGTTGAGCCAGGACAAGGAGCTAGCCCACATAAGACCATTGACGATATAAACTATATCTTGGTGCTACATGGCTATGAGCCTACAGATGAGGGTGAGCTAGAGGGCAAGAGAGCTAGTCCATCTCAAGGCCATTATGCATTGATTATAATTTCTTGTCTAATAGCTAAAAGTCGTCATATAATTAGTAATTGTTATATGTTGTTTGTCATGTAACAAGGATTGTTTTGTCAACATATTTTAATTGATTGTTCCAAGAGACTTATATTAGTATAACAGTCTATGTTTAGGGAGAAATAAGCTGATTTACTTAATTAGGCTATCCAAGTGGTTAACAATCTTTTTTGTTTTTTCCTTATGCTTAATGTAACGTTTTTTATATTTAATGGAACAATATCGTACCCAATGGTTGAGCATTTAGTTTAGTTAAGATGTTGTCATAGTTAATACTGATATGGGACGCTCATTTCAACTCTACCTAACGAGTTGGTCGAGTGCTTAAACGAAAAGATGGCTTTTGAGTACATGTGATTTATTTGTAACTATGTGGGCCTCTTTTCTCTGAACTTAGGTCGTTTAGTAATATTATTCTTGATTATTTTACTCCATTCATTTATTTTCTGTACATTTATGTCTTCCCATCATTTAGATTTTTTTGCAACCTACCCTCGCCCCGTTACTGCTTTAACTCAAAAAGTAACTTATGAGAAACTAAGCATATGTTCCCTCTAGTTTGACCTAGTTCGGTATTAAATACTGCAAGTTAGTAGCTTGGATTGGTAAAATATAAAATTTATTTGATTGAGGGCTTCCACAAACCCTTAGATCAAACAATATTTCCTCCGATTGATGTCTCCACGTAGTTAGGTTTAGGAGTATAACTTATATTATAATACTATAAGTTAAAGATTATATTAAAACTTGACATCACAAACTTGCAGCTTTGCATGGTGTAAAGATCACCCACCAATGATCACTCTTGGTTGTTTAATTAATTGAAAATTAGTTTAATAGGTGAAATCAATAGCCTAGGATATCACTCTCCTAAAATTTCTCACGCTTTTATTATGTCATTCTTGCTTTGCTCAATTTTAACCTCTCCGTTAAAATATTTTTTTAGATAAATTAAAATTAAGCGTGTCATTAACCGTAGTATTTAAGTGAATTAGAACATCAATCCCAAAGATGTATTAAAACTTGACATCGTACATTGCATTAAATCATCTTGACAATTTTGACCAAATTCATTAAATATTATGTTACGCAAGTTTATCATCAATCAATTTTAAAATTCAGCAAGAGTAGGGGACTTATTTAAAAAAACAGGACTGATTTTTTTAAAAAAAAATGTTAAAACATAATTGATTAAAATTTAAACTTCAAAAACATTAGGACTAGTTTTTTTTTTTTTTTTTTTTTTTTTTTTTTTTTTTTTTTTTAAATCAAAACTTTTCTAAAACATAAATTTCACATTCTTTTTTATGTTTATTTTTTTAGAAAACTAAAAACAAAAAAGGAAAAAAGAAACCCAAAGTTTATATACAAATTTATTAACTTTTCTTCAAATTAGAAACGAGAAACACAAGACATAAAACCCTTATCAAACACATATTCTATTTTTACAAACCTAACAAAATGAAAAAAAAAAATGTTGGGGAAAAGAAAATAAGAGGCTAAAATGGAAATAAAAAAGAATAAAAAAAAATGTGGTTGTTAGGAAGCCAAGGGAAGAAGGGTTGTGGCAGAAAAGCTATGAGATTCTAGTCTAATCTCCCTCATTCAAAGGTTAAGATTTGAAGACAAATTAAAATGGAAAGTAAAAAATTGTAGAACAAGAAACAAAGAATGTAATTCCTTTAGAAATGACTTGACTTACTTTCCTCACGTGTTTCTCAAGTCCTAATGTCCTCTAATTTCTTTCATTTTAATAATCACATGGATTTCACTAATACTATCCTTTTTCTTTCTATTTGGATTCCCTTTTTTTTCTTTCATAGGATTCTACTTTTGTTACACATGAGTGAAAGAGATCTTTCAATCATGATTATAAAGACATATATTTTTATTTATTTTATTTATTAAATTATAAGTTTAATTCTCGAAATTTTATAATGTGTTTAACAAATCTTTGACATATTTAGAAAACTACATGATATATTAAATATAAAATTGAATTTTACGTTTAATAAAATCTTGGACTTTCAATTTAGTATCTAGTCTACAAATTTTTATATAAAAAATTATTATAAATGAAAAAATATCAAATTATTTATAAATATAGAAAATTTTCAGACAGCGATAAACTGTGATAGACTTGTATCACTAAGCGATAGAAGTCTATCCCGGTCTTTCGCTAATAGATAATGAAATTTTTCTATATTTATAAATATTTTGATTTATTTTTCTATATTTGAAAACAACTCATTTTATATTGTTGAATATGTCGAGAATCTATTCGACAAAAAATTTAAAGTTTAAATTTTTAGAGTCTATTAGTTTAGGGGTCAAATAGCCACAATAAATTAATCATATTTTATTTTATTTTATTGTCTGTTATTTGCTTTTATATATATATTTTTTTTTTTTGTTCTAAAATTACTATTTCACTATTTTTCTTAAATCTTTCCTATTAATTTTAGTTAGTTAATTAAGTATTGAATATTAGTAATTAAATTTATTTCGTTAGTTCTTACTAAATTACATAATTTTTAGTATTATTATTGCTTTAAATTAATATTTTTTTAGATTTTATTATTCAATTGATAAGTCTATACTTGGGTTAGCGTTAAAGTTATTTAACACTATTTTAATTATATTCTACCTAACTAATTAACCATTAAGTAAATTAAGATCAGCACTAATTACCACTATTCTCTTACTAATATTTAAATACTTGAGCATCCTGATCAAAACCTCTTCCTTTTTTCACTTCAATGGACATAACTTTTGAAAGAATTGATTCTTAATTCCTATGTATACATTAATGACATTGCCCATTCAATCATAATATTTGTAAATTAATTTCCTTTGATTTTCTTCCATGTGTTTTAAAATTGAAGATTGATTGCACTTTCAACAATAACTTTATTAAAGTATAAAATTAAAGAAATGTGTTAAACAAAGTTACAATCCTATTCCTATTGCAATGTCACAATCTTTTATTGATATCGAAAAATGGATCAACGATGTATTTGTATACTTGGGTGAAAATTTAAACAATACATCTTACAAAACAAATAACACTCAAGTCAGTAATGGATAGGTGAGTAACTTGACAGTAAAGAATAATATGAAATTTTCATTATACCTTTGATTAATGACTTACATCGTTTCACTAGTACAAAACTTGACTATAATATTAGTCAAGATTAAATATCTCAATAAATCTATCCACAATAATCCTTGTGGTTTTTCGGTCTAAAACAAAATGTGATGAGATTGTTGTCAATAAGCTTAAAGTGACTTTAATTTGATTGGTTGTTTCTCTATTTGAAAAAAGATACATTTATAGAAAATTTTGGACAGCATCGAGACATATTAGGGACAACATTGAGTTTGCTGACTAATTTATTCACGTGTGCGCCTCAACCTTTGTTTTGGTCAATTTTCCATAGTGTCTTAGACATTAACTCCTCGAGTTTTGTTGGCTTGAATATATGATTTTAGAACATCTCTACGCTATCCTCTCACTTCAAAGTACACTTTTTAAACTATTTTCATGTCTATTTTTTGTATGAATCCTCATAAGTGTTCCAAATGCTCCAAAGCGTGAAATATATACAAATAAACTCGTAAAAGCACTTCTCTGTATCCAAAAGTTCAAGGACATTTTTCGATTTTCTTGGTAAGCGTATAATACACTCTCTTTTTTCCTCTTAAAAATCTAAAGATATTAATGATAATGAAATTTTTGAAAGTGGATAGATTTGAAAAAAAAAATATAAAATTTACGGGTATTTTCTTCCACTTAATTTATTAATTTAAGATTAAAATAGGTGGATTAAAAAGAAGGGAAATTTTCAAAATTAGAAAAATAAGATAAACTATTTACACAAAATAGCAAAAGTTTTAGATAGTTGCGATAGACTTCTATCAGCGATAGAAATGATAGAAGTCTATTATTGATAGATGTCGATAGAAGTCTATCAATATCTATCAATATTTCTTTTGCTATTTTATGTAAATAGTTGGACATTTTTTTCTATCCGTAAAAATTTCCCCAAAAAGAATATACTTTTAGTATCCAATATTGGCAATTGGCAAAGGGTCTGTGGGCATAGAAAGCTCCTTGGAATCCAAATCAGCAAAGCATATAAAAAGGGGAAAGCAGAATTGAAAAAGAGCAGAATTAGTAAGCAGATGGGACAGAGACAGACGGTGTGCCACGAGACAAAAAAAAAAAAAAAAAAAAAAAAAAAAAAGCTCCTTTACCATTATCATTTTCTCCCACGCCTCCTCAAATAAATTAAAGCTAAACTTTAGTGTTGATATCAATTTAAATTGTAAATTAATAATTATTATATTAAGAAAAAATTTACTTTTTAGTCCCTAAATTTTAAATAATATGTGCACTTGGTCCTCAAGTTTTAAAAAGATACATTTTTAGTCCATAAGTTTATAAGAACAAATCCATTTGATTTCTAAATTTTCAAAATATACATTTTCAGTTCTTGAGTTTTTAAAAATAAGTTTAAAAGGTGATTCAAGTATTTTTTTTTCTTTGATTTTTTAAAAAATAATTATATAATATTTAAAATTAGAAAAAAAATAGTTTTAGAAAGGACATGATTTTTAAAATTATTCTTCTAATTTAAAATGTCATATACTTATTTAAAATAATTATAATAAGTTATTTGAGAGACTTCTTAAACCTATTTTTAAAAATTTAGGGACTAAAAAAGTATATTTTGAAAACATAAGGACCAAATAAACATATTCTTATAAACTTGAGAACTAAAAAGTTACATTTTTAAAATTCAGGAACCAAACGAACATATTGTTCAAAACTTGGAGACTAAAAAGATAATTTTTTCTTATATCAATTTACATATGCTTTTAGAGTTTGTTCGACCAATATCATGTAAAACTTATAATTTAAGTTAATTCAACTTTTTTTTTAATATCCGTGAGTTTTCGAGTCCGCTTACGCGCATGCACCTCGACTAATCTCTAAAGACTACTCGCTTGATCCTACAACATTTACATATTAAGAAAACGGTAAGATATTAAATCTTATGTAGGTGGCCACCATAGAAAAACTTGTAATTTTTCACAAACCAATCAATTTAGACTTCATCGGTTTAACAAAATGTGCAATTAAAGTAAATTATTGACAATTTTTAAAAGAAATTTTATTTAAAAATTTAAATTAATTTATTTATGAAAATTTAAAAATTTAATTGATATAATTAGAAGTTTCATTTTTTTTTTTTAACCAAACGAAATTAAGAGCATAAATTCTTACTATTATTAGTTAAATAAAATTTAGTAATATAAATTGATACCTTCCATTTGTGGTAGGTCCCTCAGGCTAGGCTACCAGATGTATGCATGAATTTACGGCGCCGCACTAATTATTTATGTAAATTCGCTTGAACTTTTTTATTTTTTTTTTGTTTTAATTTATTCACACGCTAGTCTGTCCATCCTTTAATCACATGCACATGCATCCAAAATGGTGAGTTTTTTTTTTAACTAAAAGAAATGCACTTTGCAATTACTTTAAAGAAGATGGTAATGAATTTAGAGGCATTTTTAAAAGAGGAAAAACTAAAAATAAAATTAACGTAATTTTAAAAAAGTTATAATTATAATTTAATTCACATTATAAGTTTCTAAGAATTTAAATCTAGTATCAATTTGATCCTATTTAGCCCTTGATAATTGAAAAATAATTTTAAATGGTCTTAATTGACAAACAAAAAATTATGTGACAATTAAGTTTGATAACTGTGTATGAGTTGGAGAACAGAAAGAAAAAAAAAGAAGAGAAAATCCACCTCACCAAAAAAAAATATATTAATTAATATTTTTTTTTTTTCAATTCATCAATATACAATCATCTACTTAATCGCTTCTCCACTTTCTATTACTCAATTAATAGTTAAAAATCGAAATTTTAGAAATTAATAGACAGTAACACTACAAGAAAAACCATTTTTAGTGGCGCATAAAAAGCGTTGCTAAATGTCAAAGAGCGCCACTAAAAGTATTAGCAACGTAGAGAGCCGCGTCGCTAGGACTGTCGCTGTAGCCGCGACGCTAAAGGTTTTAGCGACGTATTAGCAACGCAGAGAGTCGCGTCGCTAGGACTGTCGCTGTAGCCGCGGCGCTAAAGGTTTTAGCGACGTATTTATTATACGCCGCTAAATGTCTACTTTTACTGACACATACACGTCACTAAATGCGTACTTTTAGCAACACATTATTTGTTACTATTGCTATTATACAGCGACGTTTAAAAATGCGTCTCTGAAAGTTGGATTTGTGGTCATTACAGGTATTTTTGCAACATATTTAAGCGTCAGTGAAAGTCATATTGTGTCACTATAAATTCGGATATTGTCCAAACTTGGATTTACTGACGTTATAGAAAACGTCGGTAAAAATATTTTATTAATTAAAAAAATAATATTCAATTTACTATATAAACCTGTTATAAAATTTAATATATTATAATCTTTTGAACAAATTAAGACTCAACTAATCAATATATATTTAAACCAAAAATTACTAGTGAGATATACATTTCCAACGCTATCATTGAAACAAAATAAAATAATATCGACTAATTCGCCACAAACATGACAAGTTATATAGAAAACTCTAATAATTTTGTAATAATTGAGTTTGAGTAATATCAACCTAAGTTATAGGTATCAAGTAATTACATCGAGTAAACGATGAACAAAATTAGTACCAACACTAGGCATCACTAGTTTGTTGACCAAATTTTCCTACAAATGAAGCATGAAACTTCATTTTAAAACAAAAGTATAAAGTACCTACCCAAACTCTTTCATTTCCATCCAAATTCAACTTCACAATCTTGTATTGAAGACCATCGAGCCATCATATCTGACAAATAAAGAAGTGAAATATTTAAGCGCATGAAGATAAAGAATTGAACAAAACCCAAATTCTATGGCAAATACCAACAGTATGCTAGACATAATTTGGAACTCAAGAAAACTCATCAACATCTTAATGATCACCTCAAACCAAACAACGCAAAACTCTTGAACAAAAAAACATATCAAGTCAACTCAAACCAAGCAAAACCTTGAGCAACAACCCAAATACAATGAGAAAAGTGACATGGGGAGGAGGGGGGGGGGGGGGTCAAAAGCACAACCAAATTCTATGACAAATACCAAAAGTATGCTAGACATAATTTGGAACTCAAGAAAGCTCATCAACATCTTAATGATCACCTCAAATCAAACAACGCAAAACTCTTGAACAAAAAACATATCAAGTCAACTCAAACCAAGCAAAACTAATCTATTACTACCATAACTTAAAAATGGAGAAAGATCAACATTATCTCCATGGAATATCCATCGGCTATACGTCGGAGATATGCCATATTTATATAAATGGCGTTCTACGACATCTAATTTATTCCAATTGATATTCATACAGTTTGAACAAGGACATCTTGTTCTTCCTTCTTCGTCTAAATAATTCTTCGCGACTTCGATAAAATTATCAACGCCGTTACAATATTGACTAGACATTCGATCTCTTAAATTTATTCAATTTCGATTCATAACAAGTACAACTTAAAGTACCTAAGTTAGAAATCAAAGTGTTAGAATATAAATCTTATGTAAATTATAAAATAGGCGATCAAATTAGTATTAAAGTTAGAAGAATTTATTAGTACCAAAATGTCAAATCAAGAGGAAATACTTTGAAGATGTTGCATTATATAGCAACTTTTCTAGTCAAAGCTAAAATCACTTGCTACAAACCATTAAAATCACCCTATACTTAAGACTACTAAAGTAGAATGGTGAATAACTTCATATTGCACACACTGCTACTATATATATAATAACTCCCTAGCTATTCCAAGAACTATAAGAGTGTGAATTAGCTACCATAAAAGTACAAATAATCGAATGAGCCAAAGTTTAATTAAGCTTTATCATCGTTATAAGATTCGTTGCTAATAATTAACTTTTTGTGACAAATTTTTAAGACGTTGCTATAAATTAACTTTTTGTGACAAAAATTACACACGCGGCTAAAACTTTGTCACTAAATAATAAATTTTTTGCAGTGTAAATACAAATCTCAAAAACCAAAAGTATTTTTCTATAAATAAAAAATCAAATAAACACTGAATGCAAATCTTAACAACCAAAAGTTTTCTTTTATAAATAAAGTTATTACCAAGTTTGATTCTCCCCGAAAATATAACTTTCGTTTTCCAAATTCATTTTAATAAAAAGAACTCAAAAAAATTAAGAATTAAAAAAGAAGCAGTTTATTAATCTAAGGCTCGTTTGGGAAGCAACTTGTTTATAACTATCTCCAAAGAAGAAGAAAAAAAGTCATATAAACATTTATATAACAAATAATAAAATGCTCGAGAGACTGATGTAAAAAAAAAAAAAAAAAAAAGAAATCAGATATTTCAATTAATAAAAATATTTTTCATTGACCTAAAACTTTCGTCCAAAGAATGTCAGTTAGTTTGCAAAGTTTGCATCCAACGATCCGAGTATTCTTTTTTCTTTTTAATTTGAAAAGAGTATAATTTCAATTAAATCTATATGGTTTAAGCTTAGTTTTAATTATTTTAGTCCGTAAATTTTTTATGAAATCTCATAACTCATTTCTAAATTGTGTTTTTTATATACCACCTAAAGACTACCTAGTTTTTCTTTTTTTTTTTTTTTTTTTTTTTTTTTTTTTTTTTTAATTATAAAGTTTGACTTGATATTAAGAACCAAAGTTTAAATTTTAAATCATGTGGCAAAACTAGCAAAATAGAACAATTATGAATATTGCAAATGGGCTAAACTATTTGAACTTTTTACATTAAATCTACCAAGGAAAACGTAGGTCTAGCCAAAAAGAAAAAAAAAAGAAAAATCGAAAATAACCTCAAAAAATACAAAAGTCTGAAATTTAGATTTTTTTTTGGTAAACAATCAATTGATAAGCTGAATTACAAGTATATCGTTGATATTTAATATGACTAATGTATTTCATATTTTGTGTATCAACAAACATAGATTAGTATATTAAAATTGATTTTGATAGTGAAAGAGTTTTATAAAATTTGGTTCTCATAAAAACAAGTTAGAAAAATGGCCTAAAAATATGACCTTATTTTGTACCATTAGCATATAGGGCAAAACATTTAGAATCAAGTGATTGTGTGTTTAGTAACCTAAGTTCACATTAGCCATAAAAATATAAGTTTAATGGCTTAGGCTACTAAAGATACTTCATAGAAGGTTGAATAGACACGAATCTGATTCATCAATGCATTGAATTTGAGCTAAGACATAAGTTTTCATATTAGGCTACACTTACTTTAAGGAGGGGCATGAACATGGTTTGAATCCTATTTTCTCATCGATCTATTTTTCAATTTCAACTCTTATTAAATCTTCCATTTAATTTTCTTCGGTTACTAGAATTGTAATTTTGAGGAGAATTTTGTTTTATAAATTTTGTTGAAACATCATTCTCTAGAGAGACGACTTAAAATTCTTCCAATATTTTTATTAATTGTCACAATGTGCACTTTACACTTGACTGAAGACTTTTCTTCTAAAAGATTTTCAATTTCACGAACACGTTTTCAGTCGATCAAAAGTATTGCACTATCTTATAAATTGTTGCATTATGACAGAGGTAAGTGTTCCAATAGGAGGGCCTATTACAAAAATTATCAGAAATCATTCTAACAATTTTGAAAAGTGTTGCTATAACCCTCTTAACAAAGCTCCTGTCATGATTTCATTAATTGGTGTAGAAATTGTTGCAATGGCTGATAGCTATTATGATAGCTCCATAAAACCATTGTTATAGATCTCATTTCTTGTAGTGAGTATAGAAGTATGGTAGAACGTGAAAAAATAAATGATTTGGTGAGTTAATAAATGATAAGGTACAGTGTTGTAAGGACAATTTGTGCTTATGTCTTAACATATCCCCTCTAACGATAGGAGGTGAAGAGAGCAACCCAACTTTTTCATGAAGAGTAATGAACCAATGATGAGATAATGATTTTCTAATATAGTTGGAGGCAAGGTCGTGGCATTCAAATTCTCACACTAAGTGATAGCTCCACAAAAAGAGCAATTTTTCTAGCCTAAATTGTGTTTAATGTGCTTAATTTTCGAATAGAGTTCGAGAGTCTTTAGATTGATTCTAAATGATTTTGGGTTTACCAAAATATTTTGGGGTTTATTCAAGCAACCGTACTCGAAGGGATGAGAAAAGACTAAAACGTCCCTACCTTAGGACCATCTAAACCCTATTCAATGCTCTACATAACGCTACAAAACAAAAGGTAAGTATCATAACATTTGACTAAAGCGTTGCAACGTTCTGGAAAGATCAAAAGCTCCAATTATTGAGAAATATTGTAGTGCACTTGCCTCAACTTTGCAAACGTCACAACGCTTCTCCAAGCGTTGCGACAATTTCACCAGACACTATAAATACATCCTTTCATTTTTAGGTAGGAGGAAAATTCTTTGATTTTCAGTCACCTTCTTGTATCCTCTTTCTTTATTTTTAGTTCTTTAGCCCTAAAAATTAGGTTTTCTTGATGTAATCGCATTGAATGATGGCAAGATTTAAGCTAACATCCCAATAGGAGGTTGAAGTTCGTTTTTTAGCTTAGAGATTGGGAAACACAATTGTAAATTTTAAGGTTTTAACTTTATATATATATCTTGATTCTAGCCCCTCTAATTCTTGTTTATGACCCTTTAGCATGATTTTACTATTGATTTGATGCATCGATTATAATTTCTTGTCTAATAGCTAAAAGTCAATACATGCATAATTCATAATTGTTGTATGTTGATTGTCGAGTAGCTAACATTGTATTATCAGTGTATGTTAATTAGTTGTTTCAAGAAATTTGTATTAGAATAATCAATCTAGTGTTAGAGAAAAATAAGTTAATTTGCTTAGGTTATTCAAGTAGTTAATCGTCTTAGCATTTTTTTCTTGTGCTTAATGCAAGTGTTTATATTTATATGAAACGAAGCTATTGTTCACAGTGTCAAATTTAATACTCTAGGATGCTGGTTTTGGCTTTATTAAATGAGTTGGTCAAGTACTTGAATGAAAAGATGCATGTTGGGTACCTATGATCTATTTGCAACGGAGTGGCCCCCTTCCTCTAAGCTTGGTCGTGTAGTGATATTCTTCTTGATTATTTAACCCCATGTGTTTATTTTCCATGCATTTACCCCCAACTGTTACTGCTTTCGCTTGAAAGTGGCCTATGAGAAACTAACCATAGGCGTCTACTAATAAATACTACAAATATCTAACTTTAGATGAGTACATTATAATATTTTTTTAATTGAAGATCTCAACAAACCCTTCACATCACCAGGTAATCGAAATTGAATCAAGAGGAACATGAAGTTGAGTAAAGAGGTTTGAGCCACATAAATTTGAAAGTAACATGGGAGAGTGCCCCATATTTTGATTTAGTATTCGAGTTATATATGTTTAATTTATTCAATGATTAACACACGAGGGTAGAGCTAAAGAAACCAGAATAGCTACCAACATAACGATGGTTATCAGGGCACATGCAACCTAGTCAGCATCAAAGTAACCAATAAGATCAAGATGAGATGTTGATTAAAGGAAGTATTGTAGTGAGTTTAGGGGCATTGCACTATAACACATGAACTTCCATGGGATGCTTATCACAAACAGCGTGTTTAAGGCGCTAAGTTTGTTATTATATTTTGTAGGTTATAAGCGTCTGTGTTTGGAATGCAAACTATATTTTAGTATGAGTTATAATATTCCATGTTTGGGATGTAGACTATTTCAGTCTGGGTAGGAATAGTAAACATTGTAACAAAGAGACAAAGAGAGGATGAGTAAAAAATAGTAAATACTATAACAACTAGTAAATATTGTAACAAAGAGCAATTTGAAATAGTAATACCTAGATAATCGTAGGTCATAAATAGTTGTAAAACTATTGTATTTGGAGCCCCAAACATGGAGTGGGCTATTATAGCCCACTCTACCAACTTCATGGGGAGCCAAACACCCCCAAAGAGACAAGTTTTAGCTTCAATATAGATGGGTAGCCATCTAGTTTTTGGTTTTTGGTTTTTGGTTTTCAAAAATTAAGTCTATTTTCTCTCAATTTCTTATAATATTTTACAATGTTATTAAGAACAAGAGTTGAATTCTTAGCCAAATTTCAAAACCAAAAATAAATTTAAATTTTTTTTTCTTTTGTTCTAAAAAATTGGCTTGATTTTAAAAACATTGATAAAAAGTAGATAACAAAACAAGAAATTTAGAGGTGGAAAGGATGTTTATAAGCTTAGCTTTGAAAAACTAAAAACAAAAAAACTAAGTGATTACCAAACGGGACCTAAGAGATCATATCAGCATACACAAGCACAAGTAAAATATCACAACCACAATGACAAATGAAAAGCGAGGAAAAAAATCACACTAACGACATAATTACATCAGGGGGCTTGAACACAAGACTTCTCTAGACTACTTGTTCTAATATCATCTTAAATCGCTGATTGACCCAAAAACTTAAACTGACGGGTGAAAGTAGATTTAATTATACATCTTCTAACAAGTTTGAACAATTATTTAAAATGTGTTTATAAATCATAAACCCAATTGTAGTTACCCATTAAATATTATTTGATAATAAACTATTATTAATTTATTTATGAACATGTTTTATGTTAAACTTTTTTGTATAATTATTGTTTTGTCATATTATATAATTTATAATACATTACATAATATATATTTCAATTTTAAAAAATGAGTTAAATTTATAATCGGTATTTATAAAGGTTTTTATCTTTATTCATTTTAAAATTTAAAATTCAAAATTTGAATACAATGAAAACATCAAAATTGTTGTTTTCAAAATGTGTACTATTAGATCACAAAATCCGAAAATAGTTTTCAGAAACAGATTATAGATGGTTTGCCAAATAAATATTTATTGAATTCAATGAACTAGAAAACTTAAAAATAAAATTTAAATTGTCAACCAAACATCCCTTAACAGAGCAACTTAATTATAATTACGGCTAAACATAATAATATTAAATAAATAAAAATAAGATGTTTTAGTCTAGTAAAATTTTGTTTTTCTTGATAAATCAGTTAAAAAAAATGATAAATATATGATGTTTATGAGATTGTGTCCTTAGATTTACCTTGGTGATAATAACCTGGATAACTTATTATTTAAGTCTAAAACTTTTGAAACATGACTTAACTAAAAAGCTGAGAACACAGTGGGACAAAGCTTTTACTTTTGCCTACTTTATTTCTTACATTCCAAAATTTCTTTTATGGTATATACTACCTTCATCTCAAATTTAGGTATAGACAAGGTTTAAAATATCAATATCAATGAAAATATCGATTTTGATCGATATTTCTAAAAAAATTATAAAAACATAAAATTTTAAAAATTAAATTAAATTAGTAAATAAATAATTTATTATTTTCAAATATATAAATATATCTATTATTTATATCAGTACGAATTTGATGTTTATTTTGTGTGTTTCGTAAATTTTTTTATGATATAATGGAAATATCGATTCACTCTTCATATCGATATCGAATCTATGAAAATGTGGAAATCGATGGAAATATCGACATGTCGATGTAAATTTAAAACTATGGGTGTTGAGATATTTTTTTAGATTTGGGTTAACTGAATCTTTTACCTTTCCCATCTTTTGCATTGAGTAAAAAATAATGGCCTAGGGATGAAGGGCAGGTCACCACTTCTACCACCGTCATCTTTCTTGTGTTTTGGGAAAATCTAAATGGCAAGATTCAAAGTAAAAAAAAAAAAAAAAGTTTTTCTTTTTATACATTCATAGTTTTCAAAACAAGACCACAATATATTTAATATAAAAAGTAAAAAATTTACAAGATAAAATCAAGTAATTTGAAAAACTTACCTTAAAAAAATAATCAGAAACTTGGACCCTCCGTCTCTTGAGATTACTCAAGCTCTAAACCAATGGATTAATGCTTAATTACTCTCTTCTTCTCCCACTCTATTTATTAACTAAAAGACCATAATTAGTACTCTAACTAATTACAAACATACCCATCATATCCCAATTATTTCGCTAATATCATTCCTATCAAACATCCAAGTTAATGCCATGTTTGCCTCAAAAAGAAATGTTGAATTAACCTTCTATTACTTAACTAAGATAGAGTTGTCAAAGGAAGGTTGTCTAAGGGTTGGGCTTAAATGTTATTTTGGGATTAAAATTGTAGTTTATTATAAAGCTTTGTTATAGAAAACCATTATCAAAGTGTTTTGGAAAAAAAAAAACATGTACTAAGTAGAAAAGAACAAACTTTGTAGGACCATTTGGCAGGTAAATAGGCAAGAAAATGGCAAAAGGGGAAGGGCATAGGGCAGGCAGATAAATTCAACTACTTAGACTTAATTAATTCCTCGTTTTGTGTGCATAGACTTTTGGAAAAAGGAGGCATCCTTAATCAACTTCTATTTTCATATTTCTTAAATCTTAGTTTACTAATATTATTTTTATCCTGTCTTCAATATTTCTCTCCTTCCTTAATTATTAGGAAAATTATGCCTTAAATTATGGTTTAAATACCACTTTAGTCTCTCGTATTTTTTATTTTGGTTTATTTTAGTTCTTATATTTTTAAATTATAAATTAGTTTCTGTTCATATATATTCAATTTTGGTTCATTTTGGTCCTTGAATTTTAAAAGAGTGACCATTTTGATGTTTTAATAAAAATGAAACTGAAACGACTAAAATGACCGATTTTTAAAAGTACAATGATCAAAAGTGCATGAATCAAAATAGTATTAAACCCGAAAATTATTTAGTGTTATTGCCTTACTCTCTCTAAACTGTTGGAGGTATGACGAAACCATAATTAATTTTTAGTTTCTCTCCTATATCTCATGGTATAAAACTAGTCATACTATACCAACCTCTATAAATAATTTCTCTACGTATTATTGGTATTGCTCTTCGAAATTATTGCAATGACTATTATTTTCCATCTTGGGTTATTTTTCCAGGTTGTTCATGGAAAGATTTATAGAATTAACCTACTTATGTCATATTCTCTCATATTAAATTTTCTTATTATTTTATGAGCAATATTTCAACAATTCTAATCTTAGACTCACGTAAGACTTATTTATGACTTTTTTTTCCCTTCATTTTTTTTCTTTCCTTAATTGTAGGTATTTCTGTGTTTTTATTTAATTTAACCAAATCATTTAAAATGCAAAAAATTTTATTTTGCATTCTACTAACTTTCCATTTTCCTGATTTTAGTTAATATTTGATTTTTTTTTCTTCAATTTTTCTTTAACCGTATTTCATTGATATTTCTTATTCGATTCTTGGCCTACGTTTTTCTTTATTCCATATTTTTTAATATATATTTTATTAAATGCAAAAAAATTCACATTCCAGTAATTTTTTATTTTTTATATAGATTTCGCTATTATATTCCCTAATCTGATAGGATAATTCAAATATACATGTAATACTTGTTGGAGAATATACAATATATTCTCGTATATATTTAAGGCTCGAAGATGTACTAAAATATATATGCAATATACTATATATTGTGCATTTGATTATATTCTGACATTAGTCAAATATACAATATCTTATTTTCTATTTAATGAAAATATATTAATATATTATCATGTATTGTATATATGTTAATTATAATGTACCTTATATTATCTAATATACACTTATATATGTGCTAATGGAAGCTATATATGATTTCTCTCAACATTGAAGGTAGGGCTGCCGTCATTAATGGTGAGAAGGAAAATCATGCATAGTTCAATTTCAAATACGCATCATTAAAAAAAGTAAAATAATGCATTATTTGTAACTCTTAAATTTTTTATTGGATTATTATTATGAATGAATGAGAATAAAAGCTTCCTAGTAATTAGATCCTTACTTTTTTTAAAAATATGAGATCCATTAGATCATTTATGTAAAATATAACTTTAAATAATAGAAAATTTTCACAGATAGAAAAAATATCAAACTATTTATAGAAAATGACAAAAAAAAACACAGTAAAAGACTTCTACCATTTCTGTCACCGATAGATCCTGATAGACTTCTATTAGTGTTTATCACAACTATCTAAAAATTTTTCTATTTTGTGTAAATAATTTCTCATATATTTATATTTTTAAAAATTCCTCTTTGATAATGAAAAATGAAGGTAATATTTAGGCTATTTGCGTAGAAACCCCTCCATTTTAATATGTACTTCTGACGTACAACTGTTTTTGTTTTGTGAGTTCAAAATCACAGTTGGTTCAAAAGGGGCTTCATATCTACTAATTAATTTCTCTTTATTTAACACTGTTGATGTAACTAAGCTGGTGTCCTACAAAAGATTGAAGATTAATGGTTTGATTTGGAATTAATGACCTCGAAGGATGTTAAGTATACAGATAGAAATATAGATTTTCTCAGAACAAATTAACTGATGAGGTCAGAAAGCCGTTTAAAAAAGCAAACATCAAATCACAACATTTTGCTTCAAACTGATCATATTGTTATTTATTTATTTCCCGAGTAGGAAAATGAGAATACATTGAGAAAAATGGACATACAAAAAGCATGCCCAACAAAAGGAAGAGTCCAAGAACTAACTACTTTCAACCCAACAAAATCAAACCAAGATCATAAGAACAAAAAAAATCCGAGTGATAAAAGCCCACAAAGACGCATTAAACCTCACTACCTCCCAAACTTCATCATACGAACTCTCTACCTTAGGTTACCTAGATTTTCTACTCCATCTACTAAATCGATAAAGTCCATATGTGAAGATTACAATACAAGTCATAATATTCTATAAAATAAAAATAAGCCACTCCCAGAACTCCTAACAACTTTGAAAGCTTGCTATACTTGCTAACTTTTTGTGTATTTTAATCATGTTTTAGTACTTGACGTTGTATTGTTTTTTCAATGTATCCTTGTGGTTTAAAAGTTATCCATTTATTGTCTCATGTTTTAATATTTTTCAATCTAATATCTCATTGCAAAGAGTATCCATTATGACAACTCCCGGAGAAATATAAACAAATAGGCATACTTACCAGACACGATTTCTCAAGATGAACATTTGAGCAATAACCTCAAAAAAGCTGAGCGAAGAGAACGTAAACAGAAAAGCATCTCAATCTCAACAAAAGTTCCACTCGTGCATTTATTAACGTCTGTTGCAAGTAACAATAGCACAGTAGATTACTCCTTCAGGATGCCCCAACTTTAACTAGGTCTTCGAGCGCCTTCGAGATCTGTGCCTCACTCAAGCCCTCCAGACGAGCAACCCTCTCAATGCCCATGTCTGCCAAATCAAAAGGAAAAATGGAAAAATAATTGGTTGCAGTAACCAAAAACGAACATAAAAGGTGCATATCGCAGTCACATATCCTTTAAATTTCAGCACATGATAACTCTTTCATAAAAGATATATCTAATCTTATGAAATTTAACGTCAAACACTTATGAGATATTAGCATTCATAAGAAACATCTATTATCGTTCACTAATCGTTCCCTATGATCATGGGCCAAACCAGATGGTTAAGAAAACAAAGAAAGCATGTCCTCCACTTCCATTTTCCAGATGATAATCTCCACAATTGTTGGTGGAAGTGTCAATCCGTGACCTCCATCTTGAACCAAAATCTTTCATTCTCAGAACACCATCAAGGTAATTCCAATCCCCATAATCACAAGCTTTCACTTTGTCCATCTGCGTAAGAAGCCTCTCCTCTTTTTTCTCTTTTCCAGAGGTGGCTGGTGATCCACTCAACCAACCACCAAAACCACTAAAGGCCCCTTAGAAAGCCATTTTCAAACTGAAAGAGGGATTGGCTTCAAGAGACTAACATGGAAGGTATTGAACAAACACCAGATCCTGAGAAAACACCAGATCCCTCGGAAGGGTAATATAGCTCTCCCAGTCCCTACCATTTTTTCTTCAATTATGTCGTTTCAAATGCTTTTCTATAAGTTTGGAAGTCCAAAAATGAATCTCTCTTATGGATACCCCTTGTTAAATCCATGATTAGGCCTGTGGAAGACAAGTGGCTGTAGCTTTATGATTCTGCTCATTTGGCTGCAAGCCTGCAAGTTTCTTTTGAATGTCGTCACAAAGGATTCTGGAATCCTTGAGCCAAAACGAATGCAAATGCGCTTGGAAGGATGAACACTCTTATTTGGGAGCTACTCATAGGAAATCCCAGTATATACATTTCCCTGAAGTTCACATACTTCCTCACTTGATGAATGTTTTGTGGATCATAATTACAGATTGATGAATGTTTCAATCTCTTTTTGTACAGCAGTTAACCTTTTTGAACAGCCTCCTGAAGTCGACTGTACATTTTGCTACCAAGTAAATTATCCCCCAAAAAGAAGTCCTTCCTAAAACTGAACTTTCATCGGGAAAGAATAAAAGGAATACATGGCATACAAAAAAAGCACGACAAAAGAAAAAAAGAGCCCGACAAAAAGCAAGGAGCAAGGGGCAAGAGGAAACCCAATCTAACAAAATCAAAGCAAGATCATAGTTACAAAAGAGTCTATTAACATTCAAGATGAGGCATTGAACCTAGCCCACTCCCATACTTCCTCACTTGATCTGTCCATTTTCCTAAAGTTTTTGTTATTCCTCTCAATCCAAATCCCCCAAACAATAGCCCTTCCTGTATCCTTTTGTATCTCAAAGCACTAGTCTCTTTTCATTCCCTTAATAGAAAGTTTTGTATCATTTTCTTAAAATTAATTTTAAAAAAATTGTCAATGGGAATTTTTTGGGAGGCTGATGGAGAAAAAGAATTTGGGTATAAATGGAGGATGAGAATGTGGAGTTGTACTCGAAGTGTGAGTTACTCTATTCTCATTAATGGGAGTCTGAAGAACAAGATAAAGGCTTTTAGGGGCCTTAGACTGAGGGATCCTTTATCACCTTTTCTTTTCTTGCTTGTGGTGGATGTGCTGAGTAGGATCATTTCTCCGATTGTTGAAGGTAAAATTATTGAGCCCTTTGAGGTTGGTAAAGAGAATGTGTCTTCATCTCACCTTCAATTCACCAACGGCACAATCCTTTTTTATTCTAGTAGGAGTAGGAAGGATTCATTCTTAATTTTAAATAATATGCTGGCTTTTTCGAAGTTATATATAGGCAGCTTTTTTGAAATTATATCTAGGCTTAAGAATTTAAGATCAATAGGAGAAGTGTCAGATTTTGGGATAAATTGCAGCCAGGAGAAGCTTAGCAGTTGGGCAAAAAATTTTTTTGGTTGTGAGTTGTGACGTTGGTTTTGTCTACCCTATTTTATTTTACTCTAAATGTCCTCCAAATGTTTTTTTTGTAAAGTTTTTCAATTTCTGTGCACTTTATTAAATGGTCTACTGGGAATAGGTATAAAGGTCTAATTTTTAGAAGATTGGTGGATAGGTGGTAAACCTGTTTGTTCTATGTTTCCTCACTTGTACCATCTTTTAGACAAAAGGTCGCATTAGGTAGCCTTCATCCTCCTCTAGATTCCCCTTCATTTTCTTCTGGTTTTTGGGGTTCAACCGCCCTTTGACCAGTAGGGATGCCATTGATGGGGTGGTCCTATTTGCTAATAGGTGACTTTTTGATGAGTCCAAGGAGAAGGGATATTCGCTTTTGGTCCCCTAATCCTTCATGGGTTTTCTATCCTGGTTCGTTGTTATCTTTCCACTTATGGCCCTCCTACCCCTCCCAGTGCTTTTGCTTTCTCCTCTCTTTCAAAGGTAAAGATTCCCAAAAAGATCAAATTCTTTGCATGACAGGTTCTTCATTAGAAACTTAACACATTGGGTCATATTCAAAAGCACTCTTCCATTATGTTGTGCTCACAATGATGCTCTGTGTCATCAAGTGTAGGAGGATTTGATTCCTTTTTTGGTCGACTGTAAGTATACTTTAGCAATCGGGGAGCGTTGTCAGGATTCCTAGAGGATCTGCTGGGTTTGTAACAGAGGCAGTTCTTCTTGATTGAAGAGACTCTTTCGAAAAAAGTTAAATATTACATATCAACATGAAGAAGAAAATCAGGAACAACCCATCTAGTTTCTACATCTGAAGCCTAAAATCAACATAGAAAACAGAAGGCCCAACACATTGCACCAAAAAGTTACCTCAAGTTACCTCAGATTGAAGAGACTCTTTTGAATCTCCCTTTCAGCAAAAAGGCCAAGTTTTATGGCAGGTGTGTATTTTTGCGGGGATTTTAGGGACTTTGGCTTGAGAGGAATGGTAGGATTTTCAAGGGTGTGAAGAGATCTGCAAATGAGATTTGGGATATTTTTCATTTTAATACCTTGTAGTGGGTTTTGGTCTCTCTACTTTATTGTAATTATCAATTAGGTTTTATTCTTTTGGATTGTAGTCCTTTCTTAATTAGTGTTAGACTCCTAGTTATGGGGCTAGTTTTTTTTTCATTTTTTTTATGCCCTTGTATATTCTTTCAATGAAAGCTTGGTTCTCATTATAAACAATAATAATAATAAATAAATAAATAAATAAATTGATAATCTCAAATAATAAAAAAGTGGAACAAAAGTGAAATACTCTAAGGATTTTTACATGGATATCAAGCAAACCTAATATTGTTGAGTGTAACTACACTATAGTCTACACAAGTGTCGGTTGAAGAACTTGAATCTGAATAATTTCATGATTCCTTATCACATATATTGTTAAGTTTATTTTAGATAGCAATATAGCATTGATGTGAAGAACTAAATACCATATCTTAAAGTGTGAATGTGTTAAATTGCCACAACGTTACCTATAAAATATGCAATTAAAATTTCTGAAAGCCAAAGACAAAAAGAAATAAGTAAAACTGAAAACATGAATTAACAAATAAGTGAATCTATCCTTGCATCTGTAAGAGCCTAAAAGTTTATATCACTACTACTCATGACTCATGAGTGTCTATCTTGAAAGATCAGCGACCGACTATAACCAAAAGTAAGAACAGATCATCTTAACAATATGTTTTCTTTCGGGGGTGAATGACAGTCGAGGGAAAATGGGACACAGTGAAACTCCCGTGGCTACTAATTTCTCCTTCATTTAGAAGGTAAACGAAGATTTCAGCATAGGAGTAGAACCAGTTGATTTTTATTCTACTTGAGAAACCACAGGACCAGTCAAGTGTCACAGTTCACATAAGAAAACAAAAGAAAACTGCAAAGCTTGACAAAATAAACCCAGAACGAATTCGATTAGATGGGCATTTACTACATCCTGGAAATGGTGTCTTCAAAATAGTATGACCTGACTATCGACCATGGAAAGAATATTTTCATGACTAATAGATAACGAATGTAATAATCAATGTCAAAGAAAGACCACCCAGCAGATTATTTGACATCACTAATCGCGCTTATCAATCAATTCGAGTATAGCGGTAAATAAAACATCAAAGCTCGAAAGAATCTCGAAACCTAGAGCAAAGAAAATAAAACGAAATGAAATCATTTGAGGGGGTAGAGGGCATTGAAGTACCATATCTAGCCCATAATTGCGGCTCGACTCCACTGCATTCGCGGATCAAAATTGGAAATTTGGGATTCAAAGTCTTGAGATCCTTGTAATTCTTTTCCACAAATGCCCTGTCAGAGCCAGAACTCCTTTAATCAAACAATCTCTGAAAATAAGCTCCGGGAAGAGCACGATTTGCAGTTTTAAAAGGGACCGTAAAGCGTAAAAGAGAGCAGAAGCGGAATACCTAGCGGGGGCGCTTGAAGGAGAGGATTGGCAGAGCAAGATTCGAAGCTCCTTCAAATTCTTGGATAGCTGTCCTCTCCATGCCATTTCAACCTCTCTCGCTGTTCGTGAATGAAGTGAAGTCTCTGTACCTCAGATGAACGAACCCGGACCTTCCCAAATGCCAATCGGCCTTCGCCAGTGCTAAGTAACAAGGGAATTTTTTTTATTTTTATTTTTTTTCTTTTTAATACCCTTTTCAATGAGCTTAACTAGTTCAAGAATCTTCATCGTATATGGTTTTTTTTTTTTTTAATCCTTCCAAATTATAAAAATACCCTTAAACTTTCTATTTCATTTTAAAGATATATTGAACTTTCACTCGCTTTTCGCTCTTTCTCAATTTATTTTTCTATGGTCAGAGATTTTCTCACTTCTCACTCTCACTTTCCTTATTTCTAAAAAAATATGCAGATTTAGCCGAAGAAGAATTAAAATTAGAGATGTACATTTACCCCGTAGGAACCCGCCCCAAAAAAAGTGGTCCCCGATTGGATGGAGAATGGAGAAGAAGCATGGAGAAATTTCTCTCTGTTGACTAAACAGGACGAGAATGGAAATTTCTTCTATATAGTATAAAACGAAATAATTGTACTAGTATTTAGATTATCGAATAAATATGTTAATACTTTAGTATTGGAATAATATAAATAATGCAACAAACTTTATTTTAATGTTTTCACATATCTTCACGCCAAATTCACTCCCATACATTATAAGAGTGCAAAGATGTTGGCTTTTTTATTTTTTACAAAGCTAGAGATCCTTCTATGATTCAAATGAGATTAATCAAAACTAATCCAATGAATCGGTTTAACTCCAAACCTAAAGCCAAATTTGAAAAAGACAACGCTAAAGAATTTGAAGAAACATAAGGTTTTGATAACAATCAAACAAGGATTTTCTTAGTACAATTTAGGGTAAGGGGATACAAACCACAAACCTCATGGTTACTAACACACTCTATACCAATTGAACCATGCTCGATTTGGCAGCATTACAAGCCTTTTAAAATGACAAATGAACACTCAACATACTAAGGACCAAAAGTCTTTAAAAAAACCTATTAAAAATTGAAGAAAATTAGACCTAGAAAATGAAATTTCAAGTCCTCGTCAATCAATGTCTAAATGTGAAACAAACATGAAAATGCTCCAAATTGTCTTAAGTATTATATGTAGGAGACAATAATCAACATCTTCACGTTTGACAAGGATTAACATCACAAACTTCCAAGATTTACAATCGGCCAATCTGGACAGATACCCATTCACAATTACAAATACTTTATATCTATCTGACATAGTACAACATAAGAATTTACTAAAAATATAAAGATAAAATAGATATTTTCTCCTCATAGTCCTTTTCTATATATAGTATTAGATTTATATATATTTATAGAATTATAGAAGCGTTTCAAGTTACAAAATACCTATGCTTATCAAAAAACTCGAGTAATGTTACCAAACTACCCCTAACAAACTATAATAATTTCTATAACCACCACTCGAACAAAACGACTAAACTTAAAAGAGGGTTACTTGGCAATTTCCTGAAACTCAGGATCTTCAATTTCCCGTTTAATATGAGAAATTAAACTTAAATTGAGAAATATATATTAAATTCAAATTCTAGACACTTGGTATAGTTAAAATAGCAAAGTCTATTTTTGCTACAAATAGAAATAATGAAGCAATTACAAAAGGGCAAATCAGTAGATTTACAAATATTGTCTGTGAAAAGTTGTCTATGAATATACACACTTCCTGTGAATAATTCAATAAATCGAGATCCCAAGAAAGCGTTGGAAGTATTTATAATTACAGCAATTGCAAGTCTACTTGAAAGTTGAAACAGAACATTATGCAAAGAAGCAAAATCAGTCCAAACTCCAAAGATGCCACAACTTACGACTGGCTGATGCTGTTGCGCGTATATGGGCGCGTCAAGGACAATATTGCATTCAGGTAACTGATAAGAACCATATCTGAAGGATTGAGCAATTCAGAATCTTTGCAGTATCTGTATATTATACACATCCACTGACTATATGTATGGGCATTGACAACAGTTACGGCCTCAAAAGTTTTGGACCCATGTTTGAGGACATCCAAGATGTTACCACTTCCACAAGCAGGTCTAGATCCTTGGATACTTCAGCCCGGAGGATTTTCGAGTCTACACCTAACGTGTTTCCGACTTCCTTCGCAACAGTCTCCCAAGGTGTTCCGGCAGTTAGATTGGTAAAGAGCTCACTACCTCTGTTCACCGCATCTGCCATTGCTGGTGGTATGTCGGGAAGGGCCTATAAATAAGGAGAAAAATCTCAAATCCCAATCCTGTCATCTCTAACCTTCTTGGAAATGATAATAGCAATAATAAGATAAAAGTGATTCATTGTTCATAGATGATGAAATGGGGAGAAAGGGAGGACCTGCTGCAAGGGTAACCCGTGATTGCCAGGCAACGACCGAGTTGACATGTCCAGCATTGAACTAATTGCAGACTCCGAGCTAAGCAGCTGAGCTAGTATCGGAGTTTCATCGATTGTATCATCCTTGAACTTTACGAGAAGATTCCGGGAGATGCCATAGTATGACTTTACCTGATCAAGCATTCCACAAGAACAAGTTAAGTGCATATCTATAACCAAAGTCTAAGGATGTCTTCTGCACTAATTGTGAAGTGCAGACCAGAGGAAGAGCAGCTATACCATCATTCATCCTAAAAACCTTGCAAGCTATTTATACTTTGGTCACAGACTCGAGAAGAACAAGAATCGCTAAGCATAATTGTGCAATTTTTATTCCATGTCCATCCAATTCTGAACTTGTAAGAGTGTTCAAATCAGTGGCCTTTTCAAATTTAATGTAAAAGATTGTGCAAAAGCCAAATTATTAATTGCACAAATCCAACTATAAAAACACACAAACCCAGCTATAAAATTAAACGACTTAGAACCAGTTGTAAAATATCAAAACCAGCCAAATAAAATGCTTGTGTGCTCATAGAGCCACCCCCACTATAGAAGAAAAATACAGAACTAAACAATATGCATAAATAATTTGTTGTTATTTTGGACATACAAGTCGTCGAGTTTCCTCCGGCTTTGGAATAAAATCCTCTCTTCCCCTCACCAGATCCATGTACAAGGGAGGCAGCTGCTCAACTAAAGGAAGAACTTGCTTCATTATTGGAGGGCTAAGATTTTCTAATTGTTTCATTGTCATCTCTGCCTGCACATGCATATTAACAACAATAAAACTTCTGTTGAGATGATACCATGAACTCATGAGTCACGTTTAAAACAACAGACGGAACTCTGATCTTTCATAGAGACAAAAGATCCCACTCTAGATGGAATAGGGAAATTTAGGACTTTATGGTGTTTTGGCATTACCTTGTAGTTGAAGCACCTACTCTTAAAATAACTTTAATAAAAATGTTTTTATATCTTATATTTTTTTAAAATGGCTTCAAATAACAAATTTACTTCGCTACACCACATTCAAAAGTGATTCTATTAGTTTATGTTTTTCCTAATTACATATTTGGAAGATTTTCTGTTAATCACTTTGAAGCCTTTTTTGTTGTTTTAGCTTTTTTTTTAGAAAAGTAACTTTTCATTGATAAAATGAAAAGAGACCAATGTTAAAAAATACATTATCTTCAACAGAATAGAGAAACTAAGAAAAATAAAAGAAGAAGAAATACTAATGAGATACAAAGAGAAGAAGACATCAAAATGTAACACACTTAAAACCTAACAAACCAACTCCATAAAGAAAACCGAAGTTGTTTCTACTTTTTAAAATTAAAATTATTAAAAAGCATTTTATTATTATCTAAGATCACTCCAAAAATTATATTAAAAACACATTAAATTAGTAGAAAAAATGATATGATTAAAAAAAAATAACTTTTTTTTTAAAAGCTATTCCAAACACACTACTAATAAGGTTTGGCAGCAGCTAAAATCAGAAACAAGATTCTTGAATCTCGATAAAACTACCAAACTACAAGGGAAATGAGCGAGATAAATAGAAGACATAAACAGTGCAGAAAACTGTTTAATCCGATTGTCTATCAGAAAGCATTATCCACCTATAGCATTAGCTTTGAGTTCTCAAGTAGCCAGAAAACCTATAATAGATAACAAATAGAAATTAAACACCACAATTTTCGTATAAACAAATAGGGAATTGGCAGTGGGTAGCAAAATATTTAGTACATTTATTTTCGTATAAAAAAATAGGAAATTGGCAATATTTTTTAAAGCTCAAGGCGCAATAAAGCGTAATAGTCTTCTGGGGCTTAAATGCAAGGTGCATGAGGCGCACTATATATAAAAGTACTACATTAAGAAGAGAAAACATAGTTGAAGTGGAAATATGAAAAAAGAGACCCCTAAACACAAGAAATTTTGCATTTAGGCTTAGTAAATTTGATTTTTTTAGTTAATGAAGAAGGAAAAACTCTAATTATTACTAAAATAATGAAAAAGCTCCAAAGCACAGGGTTTTGAGCCTTGGGGCTTCACAAAAGGCACGCCTTATTTTGTGAGCCTCGCCTTTCCAAAAAGGTGAAGCGCCAGACCTACGCCTTGAGACTAGGCGTGCCTAGACGCAGGCCCGTGAGGGCTTTATAAAATACTGGAAATCGGTAATGAGTAGCAAAATATTTAGTATATTTATTTTCATATAAACAGATAGGGAATTGATAACAGGTAGCAAAATATTTAGTATATTTGCAAATCTAACTACTTTTGATTCTCGCAAATATAGCAAAATATTTTAAATCAAACTCCCATATTTTTGTTGTTCTGATTTTACCCTTCTTATTTTTATATCTACGAATGATATATTTGATTTACTATCAAAATGAATGTCAATAAATAATGGTACACCAATGATATACCCAATTTTCTACCAAAGTGTATTTTAAATTAATGATGATATACCAACGTTATACCTAAAATGCATAATAAATTAATCTTGATACCGATATACATGTTTTACTACTAAAATGTATATCAAGTAAACCCTGGTCATAATTGTCATCTTTTCTTCCAAAAAAAATTTACACTATAACATATTAGAAAATTAAACAAAATGAGCAATCAGCAAATAAAATTCTCAATGATGTTAATATAAATAATCAAATATTATTATTCAGATTTGTTAAAATAACAACTTATTTTTCTCATAAAAATCAATATCCATTATTAAAAACTAAAAAAATATTATAGGTTAAAAACTTAAAATCTCAACAAAATTTTAATATATATATATATATATATATATATATATATATATTTCAAAAACATCAATAGATTCTTAACCTTATAAAATCATAACTCTCTAGTTTCTCTTGAATGTCAATATTAACTACTAATCATAAATTTGAAAAGTATGAAAATATAAATTAAAGTAGGGGGGCAGAAAGATAAATTCTTTTACGCTACATTTTAATATAATAATAAATTTCTTATATGATGTTTAGAATCCCGAATTCATTTTCAGAGCTCCTGCTCATATAGGTTGAGCATGTAATAGTTTTAGAGTCTTCAGGGCAACACATGGGTAAGTAAAATTCTGTTCTTTTTTTCCCAAAATCTGCAGAATTTAGACCCAGAAAGTAAATACAGACGGATAGGACAAGAGTGGTTAACCTAGAGAACACGAACTCATGTTAGTTTATGCTACAACTACTGCTAAATTGAAAATTATGATTGTGTTTATTCCACTACAAAATATAGTCATGAAATTTCAGAATAACAAGCTTTGAAAAAACCATGCACGTTCATCACTATGATCATAAAAGATAAAATATCTCACCCCTAGACGAAAAGTTGGTGATGATGCAATTTGTGATAAGAGAGGCCCCATGCTTTGAGCCATTGGAACAAGCACTGGGGAGAACAAAGGAACAGCTGAGCTTGCCTCCTGGGAACAGATAACTTTTTGTCAATTCTCTAAAAAATAAAGAGGGTGGCACAGACAGAGAAACATCGCAACACATGAGTAAAGTTTCATCGCAACCATGGTAATGTTTGCTCCTTGGTGAGATTTCATGGTTTTCTTTGGGCTTCGATTTCAAAAAATTTTGTAATTATTCCCTAGGTAGTTATTTAGTTAGAATCCCTTTCTTTAGAGGAATTTTTGCTAGCTTTATTTTTTTTATGCTCTTGTGTTCTTTCATTTTTTTTCTCAATGAAGGTAGTTGTTTCTATTAAAAAAATTAAAAAAAAAAAAAGATTTAACAAAATAATCATAAAAATATTAATAATAATATAACATATTACCAGTATAAAATGTGAATACTAATAATTTAAAATGTTATTGCATAACAAATAACTAACATATTTTATATTGTCATGGACTTGTTTTATTAAGACATTTATCCATCCATTGCCCCATTCTAGATGCCTTAACACTACTGATCACTGATGCAAAAGCATTTTCTCTTCTTTTCCTTTTCCAATTAAGAAAAAGCTTCTCAAAAGAAGAACAAAAAAAGTATAGAGAGCAGATAAAATGCTGCCAAAGCACAATTGTTGAGGATCCTACATCAGAAAGATAAAGAGACCACAATCTTTATAAAATTCATGACTCGCTCTTTTATTGGCAATTGGTTTTGAGATGTAATCTCATGTTAAGGATCTCACCTCAAAAAAAATGAAGAGACCGCACAATCTTTATAAGATACCTGAGTTGCTCCTCTCTTATTCCCAAATGATTTTAAGATGAAACCCATGTTTATCTAATACAAATTAGACAATAAATGGGCTGCCATCCAGAAGAAGATTGTATCAAGAGATATTTGTTAAATACCCGTGCATTTCTTTAATTCATTCAACCAAACACGTCATGACTTTGATAATAATCAGTAGTACAAGCTTTTATAAAGTTATTGCTATGGGTTGAATGATTTTATTATCAAAGTTATCATAATTCTAAGCATAATCATATTGCAGTATACTTCTTCCTCTCAATGTAAGGTTCAGTTTTATCAGCTATAAAATTTAGTTATTGAAATATTCTATATAAGGTGTACTGTATTTTCCCGTCTTAAACATGGACCTTGCCCATGTGCTTAGGAGCTACAAAACCTTGCTGTTTTCATGCGCTTGCCCAAACACTAGTTTTGATGACCAAGAAGAAGAAGAAGCTATATTTACCTTTTCGAGGTAAATAAGTACTTAAACTAACAAATTTGTATTTGACTTTTCCTTATCCAACCGTATGTTTGAAACTCCAAATTCATGTATATGACTTATTGCAAAAATACCTTGTTATTGAATGCCATTAGTACATTTCCACTTCTTTCCACAGCATATCTTGATCCTGATGAACAGATAAGTTAGCATTCTAACCCATTTGATTTGCTGCAAACGAAATCAGTTCCTGACATGACATAAAGAGATGTTATGATACCAATCAAAAGGTGGATGACAGATCCCAGAGAATGGCCAATACCAAAAATCGGAAGATCTCGTACCTGTATGATTAACTAATTAACTTTTTCCTTCAAGATTTTAAGGGGGAAAAAATGGGAAAGAGAGTGTTTCTCACCACAAATAATAGAGAGAAGGAAGGAAAAAAATAAAAGAAAACTCACTGAGTCAAGAAATGCCCGATGACACCTATCAAATTTAAACTGCACTTCATCCGCAATTAAGAAATAGTCAAATCCACTGGCATAGGGTGTTGCAATGATGAAAATACCCCTGATTCATAATAGTGTCTGGTCAAATCTTCTTCATTTCTCATTTATAAGTATATAGTCTACAAAGATTTGAAAATCATGGATTTAAAGTCTCAAACAATTAAACATAGTACAACTAATCTGAAATTTGATAACCATTTTAAGAACAAGATTAACAGATCAAAGGACTATAAAAGGAAGTATGATAAAAAAAATCTGGTGCCACTTAAATGAATAAAACACTCGGGAAGACAGATACCTGTTCCATCACAATCCAAGTATAGAAAAGATATATGACCTATCGAAATATTACATAGAAAAAAATGAATTCATAAAGAGAGTAGAACCAAAAGCCTCACTTCTCGGAAAGGCGCTCCAAAAACAAGCGATATGTAAGCTGAGGTGCAGCTCCAACAAATATACCCCCAACAAAATGTACAACATATTTTGGGGTTGAGTTTCGTGGTTTGAGAACCCATGCTCCCTGAAATTTTACAATGGAGATTAACATCTTAAGAATTTTGGAGAAAAGAATGGGGAAAAAATGAAGGCTCTATTTCTTAAGATTCTATTAGCTGATGTAAAGAAATGCTGAAAATATGTTGTGCTCAGTGGTTCCTCATCTTGAGCCTTGATACAAACTTTAATTTTTTTTTTTTTAATAAATAACCGAATTTCATTCGAAAAACAATGAAGAATACAAGGGCATACAAAAACAAAGTCCAAAGAAAAAAGAGCCAAAAATATAAATGGGGCCTCAATCAAGTAAAATAAAACCTAAAAGGGAAAAAGAAAAAAAAAACTATATTTGCTATTGATGTCTAAAGAGAAACATGGAATCTTATGAAGAACCAAACATCACTTAAGGTCCTCTCAAGCTCTCTAAAAATCCTACTGTTTGTCTCACATCAAAGACCCCACAAAACTACCTACAACCCAACTTGCCATAGAAACCTCCCCTCCTCGCAAAAGGGTGGATGAAGAAGGAATACTTCAATCATCTCTCTAGATCCCCTAGGTTTGGCAAAGAATAAGCCAAACACCTTGGAAAACCAACTCCTCACTATTTGCAAAATAATAGCTTCAAAGAATATGATCTAGATCTATGCCATCCTCTTACAGAGAATGCAACACAACAGCCTATCAAGCCATGCAACTTCCTTGAAATTCGATAGAAGGTGTTAACTCTTCTGGGAATGACCTGGCACAAGAAGAACTTAACTTTCTCAAGAATTTTCAATTTTCACAACAGGTAAAGACATAACCACTCAAGGGGGAGGGATTCACCAAACACCAAAAGAAGGGCCTACAAGACAAAGGACGATAGAACTCCATCGAAGGAGAGGAAGAGCTCTCAAAATGAGAAAAAAACACCTACGACCAAATGAATCCTCATAGAGGGCAGTTAATATAAATGAGGAAACAAAGCGCAAATGGGTTTATCCCTAACCATTTATCTCCCAAAAATAAATATTCGCCCCACCACCCACCACCCACCGAACTATGAACGAATTGGGAAAAGAAAGAGAGCTATTTAGAGATACCACCCCACCCGAGATCCATTCAAATGGGAGTGGTCGTCTATAATTGCTCACAGTGACCTTGTATCATAAGATGTCAAACTCACAAGGGAAGTCCCACAACTATTTAGCCAACAAATCCTTGTTTTGGGCACTTAAGTTACCCATGTATAACTCCCAAGATTCACTGGTGGTCACCAAACCACCTCTCACCTTACTAAATGAGAGTCATTCACCTCCTTAATCCCTCCTCATAAAGAATTACTCATAAGCTTCTCCAAGGTATTACTAACCAAACCAAGGATCCCAAATAGGATCATAAAGTAGATTGAAGTGCACCTCAAAACTGACTAAATGAGAGTAAGCATACCTCCTATCAAGCAAAAGGTTCTCTTCATGCACCTCAAAACTGACTAAATGAGAGTAAGCCTACCTCCTATCAAGCACAAGGTTCTCTTCATGCACCTCAAAACTGACTAAATGAGAGTAAGCATACCTCCTATCAAGCAAAGGGTTCTCTTCATGCACCTCAAAACTGACTAAATGAGAGTAAGTCTACCTCCTATCAAATAAAAGGTTATCTTCTATGAGGAGAGCCACTTGCGAATCTTTATCACCATTCGGTCCCAAGATGAAATGTGTTATGACCAAGGAAAAGACCTAAGTGGAAAGAAGGGAAAGACCCTACTTTGCACCCCACAAAATCCTTCTGTTGATTAGACTGGAAAAGGCTTTCCAGTCCATTGTGTCTCTATATTTAAGCCGCCTTCTAAAGTTGACAGTCCAGCATTTTTGTTGTCCCCAAGCAAGTTCACTGCCTTGCTGCTACGTGGAAAGAACATAAAGTCTTAAAGGTCTTTCCACAATGCCTCTATTGAAGAAATCTTCAAGTTAAAAGTAGAGCTGCTACCACCGGTTGTTCTGGGAGAAATATGATTGCAGAGAGGATCTATATGCCTTAGAATACCAAACCAAGGACTTCAGAGCTAAACATCAGCAAATGGAAGGAAGCTTGTCAAAGGTGACAGTGGTTTAGCATCTCATTTTTCCAAGGTGTGGTTAGCAACTCCATAGAATTTCTAAATCTTTAGAGAGGAGACTCCATTTCTATTCTTGGTTAAGACTAAATCAAGCCCACCATTTAAGGTTTGGAAGTTACAATCTTCCAGTTGCCAAGATGCAAGCGCCTTTTTTCGATAGGGCATCCCAAATAAAGTCACAGACCATTCTGCCAATCATCGAATAAGTTTTCCTAGGAGCTGCAAAAAATCAGATGGTAATAGGAAGGGGGAGTTTCAAAAGGACCACTTGAATAAGAGTGAGCCATCCACCTTTGAGCAACATCTATTCCACTTACCAAAGGTACTAAAATGTATTGCAAAAAGTATATTTGCCATGGACTATATGTACCAATACATGCATGGAAAGCAGTGGACTGCAAGTCAAACATGAAAATCAATAATAATAATAAAAGATATGGTAATTGTAGATCACCTCAACTTCTGTCCAGTCTTTTAAACCACCCCAGGCCTCTTGTGATTGCCTAACGGTCTCGGTTAGTAACCTGGAAACGTGGGAAAAAACTTTTGCTTAGCAACAGTATGCAAAAACACGAACTTCGAAAATTAAGGATTCCATTTACTTCATACAAGCAATTATTCATGATTCAACTAGTAATAGTAATTGATGAATGATAGGATGTAAAATGTAATTCATATTTTCTAATTGAACTCTTATATGCATTTCATCTCCTGTGTTAGCTCACTCGGTGCTTTATATATGTGTGTCTATATATATATATATGAAAACAACAACCAACTAACATTTTGCTGCCAAACTAAGTCCTGCTGTCAGATCCTGCTAACTAAAAAATGCGCCCTCTCTATGATGCTACCTCTTATTTATACCCTCCCCCTATGACTTGTTCACTCACCCAATGTCACACTCGATTGAAAGTTGGACCCACGACACCCAATTAACATTTTGCTACCAAACTAACTCCCCCCACTTTTTACACATTTCTTTTAGTACATTTTTACCAACGGAGGCCCATCAGCACACATTAACACCCTGATAGCTTGCGTCCCCCATAATTTTTTCTTCTATGAGACAAGGTCTAAGTATAGTTGGGATCATTCAATATTGCACTTGTTACTAAACAAGGTTTAAGCTCAGTTTAAATTGGAGATGTTTTGTTTTTGAATAAATTTTGGCTTCTGGTTTTCCTCTTGCTCTTGTAATTCTAATTTGTAAGGTATCTCTTGACTACCCATAAAGGAAGTTTTTGGTTGGTGCCTAAGAAGCATGGATACGGATACGACATCATACGAACACGGTAACATATCATCTTCTAAAAAATCTAAGATATTGACTCGGCAAGGACACATTTATTAAAATACACTTCAACAAGTTTATACATTTACATGCTTAAACAAATGAGATTGATATATTTCGTCTCAAACTTTTTTTGTCCTATATTATTATACGCCTATTTAGTATACTTAACAAGTATTCCATACATACCAAACAAATGATCGACCTATATTGACCATGTACAACTAGTGTCCAACACATATCTATTGTGCTAACAAGTGTCTGATATGTGTTCAACAATTCCCGAACACGTGTTAGACATGGAAATGCTAGCTAATCTAAAGTGTCATTGCATTACCCATTCGGCCAATGCTCATGTCTTGTTACCCTCGGTGTTTTTAAAGTGCAAAGTGCATCTTAAGGCGACAAGCTCTTTAATCGCCTTAAGGCGAGAGGTGACAAAAAAGCATTGCCCAACTGAAGCAAGGCGCACTTAAAAAATAATAAATAAATATTATTCTTTACCATTATAGATAATAAAAAAAAAAAAAGAAAAAAATACTTCGATTTTTAGAATGTTAAAATAGGCGCTCGCCTCAACAACACTGGTTACCCTACTTGCTAGGACATCGATTCAGACATAAGAAGAAGACTCAATGGTGCTACATCATTAAAGCCTTTTTTTTTTTTTATTCTACGGAGAGAAAGGAACAATCACCTATTTAAGAAAAAGAAGCTATATCTTTGGAATATTTTACACTCACACCCCTTTAACGTTTATAGTATTTCAAATCTTATTTCTCTATGGAGAAGTTTTTTGTAATCCATCCTCAAAGGTTTGGAAGTGCTTTTCCTTTCCTTTTATAAATTTCATTCAATCAATGAAATTATGGTTTCCTTCTCAAAATAATAATAATAATCATAATAAATAACATAGGATATAAGCTCCAGCCTGTTTGGGAGGGCTGGAATCTCTCCCAAAAATGACTACAGGCGCAAAATACAGTGTATCCTCCTCACTACACCCCTTTTCACATATACGCCTGTTATCCCTCCCCACTAACTGATTGTCAGGATGAAATTCCCTTCTTTTCCTTCTTTGCATAAGTATTCACGATTTAGGACCTAACATAGTTTCATCTGATCAATGAACGTTCCATTTCCATTTTTTTCTTTTTTTCTTCATGCCCTATTACATTCTACTGGTAAGCCATAAAGCAAATGTGAAGATACCTCAAGGCTCTTCTCATCTTGGCATATCATTTCACTAAGTCAAGCAATATCTCATCCTTCTTTTATCTTTCTCTCTCTCCCTCTCTCTTTTTCTTTTAATATAAAACCAAGCTTTCACTCAGAATTCTCTGTTATACGAATACCAACTAAGCCAGCCATCGAAATAATAAAAAAAAGTACAGCATATATATTGGCAGAGTGCGTCTTCACCAATCAATCAGCCAACTGTTCACTTCCCACCTTGTAAAGATTAAATAGTTGATCTTCGAACTAAGTCACTTCTCAGTGCAACCGATCCTTGTGTGCTAGCAGGCTAGGGGAGGATGTAAAATAGCCGTTGTGTTGTCTACAATATATCTCTTGCACGTTTGTATTGGCAGCCGAAGGTAGCTACTACATAGTCTTATTTAATGGCAAGAGCCTCATCTCTCCCTATCCTAAGCTTATCCCAACTCTCTCGAACTCCACGTTCATGCATTTCTAAGGAAGACCCAATTGAAGAAGGGTCAACCGTATCAACACACACACATTGCGGATGAATTAAAGAAAAACTGAGAAAGAAAAGTACAGGAAAAAGTTGAACTAGCAAGAGTTGACTCAAGAAAACAATCATAACTTGCAACATATTCACCAGACCGATTGAGCAAGAAAATTCCCCAAAAGAAAACCAAAAAATGAAGCCACAACGCAGAAGAAGGGGGAAAGAGAAGTGGAAACCTCTCGATATCGGAGTAGAGTTGCAAAGCGGTGGAAGTAGAAGGAGGTGGCTGTGCATTGCCGGAGTCTTGATAATTGCACTTGATTCGGCTGCTTCGAATGAATTGATGGCGTGATTGACGTCCAATTAGAGCTATGGGGAGCTTGAAGTTGTGATATCTTTGTGATTGATGGAGTATGGGATGGGAATGGGGATGCCGATGTGTATGCGTTGGCTTCAGCAAACTGGCCATTCTCTATCTTCCTCGATTCAGATTTGTTTTGCCTTGATTTCAGCTTTATTGACCAATTCATTTCACATCGCATTCTGAATTATTATTTTCACGAATAACAATTCTTTACGCAAAGATTTGTAGGGTATTGGCAATTTTGGTCAAAGACTCTAGACGTTCCTCACAAAAATAAATAAAATTAAAAAAAAAAAAAAAAGTAACAACTACATTTCCTTATTGAAAAATTACTGTAAATAGAAAAAATATTAAACTATTTATAAATATAAAAAAGTTTTACTGTCTATCAATAATAGACCGCAATAGATTTATCACGATCTATTGCGGACAGAAAGTGAAATTTTTTTATATTTATAAATAGTTTGATTCATTTTTTTTATAATTGAAAATATCCCTTTTCTTTTTCTCGTAAAATACACTTTTAGTCCTCGAGGGTGAGATTAAGTTTATTTTAATCTTAATGTTTCAAGAGTATTGAAGTTTCGAAAAGATATTTCATAAAGTTACTGGCTTATTTTGTTTTTTTTAAAAAAAGGTTATTGGCTTGATTGTTAGTTAGCTAAGACAATAGTATGCGTCACTTTTTTTTTTAATATAACAATTATAGGGATGGAAGATCAAACTTCTGACTTCAAAATAAAGAGTGCATGTCAATTACTGTTGAAGTAAACTCATTTTAGCATAGTACGTATTGATTACTAATGTGGTAAGTATTTGTGACCATGTAACAACCAAAATCAATAGTTCAACTAGCATAAAACATATACTATCGACTTCGATGTCAAAGCTTATACTGATATATGCTTTAGTTTTTTTATTTTCATATTCCTCAAGATTTTATTTTTTAGCTTCTGGTTTGCTCAAAAAAAATTTATAGAAATAAGCTTGACTTAACAGTAATTGATATGCATTCGTTCTCTTAAAGTTAAATATCGAGAATTGAATCGATATTTCTATAATTGTTGTGCTTGAAAAAAAAAAAGTTAACTTGCAAATTGTACTAATTTAGTTTTGTATACTAAACATGTGAGTTAACAATTTTTTTTCTCACTCTTTCTTCTCTCCTGTTCCAATCCTTGTTAAATGGAAGCTTTCTTCCGTTTCAAATCTAATCCTAAACAAAGGAATAAACCTCCCTTTGTTTTTCCTGTGCTATAATGATCCGGACAAAGAGTCCTAGTGAGCGCCAATGAGAAGATTAGGAGAGAGAGTAGAGAGGGACAGTGAGCAAAGTTTTCTCGATAAATTGGAGAGAGAAGAAAGAGAGAGAGAAAAAAAAGAATTGTTATCTCACATAAATCGACGGTCATAAAATGTGTAATATCGACCAAGAGATTAAACGTTCAAATCTTCCACCTCACATGTTGAACAAAAAAAACACATCATATTTTTCGTTATCCAACTAACGTTCAAGCAAACTTATGGACCATTTGTAACCATTGTGAAAGCATCAAAGACTAAATGTCCATTTTCGTAACCTTACCAAGCATACACCAACCTCCATCCTAGAGACTAATCATGTTATATATATATAAAGTCAATTAAGTTAAGCAGTAATTAGCATGCACTTCATTCATCTTGAAGTTTGATCCTCCATCCTCGTAATTATTATACTTAAAAAAATATATGTATTTCTTTAAAATAAAAAACAATGCTTAAATGATTGAAATTGTTACATATGTCATGCCCTCAAGCTCTCAAAGCTTTTATTCAATCAATCATCACCTAAATTCACGAGTTACAATTGATCCTTGCTAAAATGACAAAAAGCACAATTATAGATTTGAAATCGTTACAATCAAATTCTTAAATTAATAATTTATTATAAATTAACCTAATTTCTCCTAATTCTATGAACTTTAAAACTACAACATACCAATAAAAACATTTTCGTTTCCAATGATATTGGCTCGTCATCTTAATTTACGAAAATAAAAATAGAATGTCATTCAATTATATCTATACTTATAATTTAAAGAAGCATTTGGAACACTGAATTGAGTTATAAAATCTAGAGTTAATATATCTTCAAGATTGATTCTTTTTATAATAGAACATATACGTAATTACATTACACCCCTATTTTTTGGCCTTCTGCTAATTAACATTGGCAATCATTGGGACATTTGTATAAAATAAGGTTTCAAACCATGGATGTAATGTAATTATCCCTTAACCAATGGTAGACCAACTCTTGAAGATCCAATCCGCTCCAAAGTTAACCAAACACCAAAACGAGCCACAGATTAGTGCCAAACACTAGAAAGAAAAAAAAAACCATAATAAAATTATATTGTTTTATTTTAGTTGACCAAATATATAATACATTAATTAAAATAAATACTACTTTATGCCAATGCTATCATGCATCAACATGCAGAATAACATATTGGAAGAGTTTAGTTGAAACTTCAGTAAATGACAATTGACCGCTCGTAACTATGAATTCAACAACACATTCTTCAACTGTACAAGGTACAAGTGTTCATTCGTTCCATCAACAAGTCCCTCGCTTCTTGTAGATAATAACACAGTAACAACCAACGAACAAATCTATAGTATGAGAGAGTTTTTCGACCAACTTCACATTGCATTTTCAGCAGGTTGGGATTGATATGTTCGCCTCCTTAACTGTGACTCCGTTGTTGGCTGCTGTAAGAAGATTTTGGTCGGATCATTTGGATCAACATATCTGCAAGTTAAACAGCAACAACATAATCAAATGACGAATTCCAACTTGACCATGCGACCGAACTCAACAAGAATCAACATTACTTACGCATGTCTCATCATTTCATCGACAGGAGTTTGTGCTGCCTGCAATGGATCCACTCGGGGAACTGCATTCGTATGTTGATTGTATTGCCTCACTGAGGTCAGCAAGTTGAAGAAGAGTGGCACAAAGGTACCGCATCCTCCTTCCTTGAACAAAATCTTAAACGAGTGAGTTGAGTAGAGAGCCCTGTGCTGGTCTTCAGGCACCACCTGTAATAAGCTATTAACTAGGCTGCTAAAGGACTCGGACATACTAAACAAGATGTGATCTAATAGTTGGCATACTTACAGGTTCAACTAATCCAGAGATATTGTTGCAGAAAAATATTGGCTGGTTAAATTTCTCATCATGAACAAAGAGCTGCAAAGGCAACAAGCAAAATTAGATAGCAATGCAACAAAATGTCAAATAGAACAACGCAATCCAAGAGCTATTTAGGACTAAAAATTACGGACACATAATGATAAAGGGATAAATTGCTTTGAGGTAAGGTCGTGAGGACTCGATTATAATTAATAGGATTATTCATCAGTTGGTTCAAGGTGAGGTGGTGAGAACTAGGGGATATATTGGGAATGTTAGTGAGATATTATTGAGGGTGTAATAATAATTATGAACACATAATGATAAGAGGTCAATGATAGGATTATTCATCAGTTGCGTCAAGGTGAGGTCGTGAGGACTCAAACACATCATTGTGTTTTAACAGGGCTGCCTTTCCATGAAGACTGTGTGAGAGTACTATTAGGGGACATATTGGAAATATATTGATATATTATTAAGGGTACAATGATAAATAGATAGAGGTAGCTTGGTTATAAATATAAGGAGCTAGGATTTTTGGAGGAGAGGTCTTATTTTGGTGCGCCAGTCCATAGTTGATGGATTGTAGTAGAGACAGCCCTCTCAAGAGGCTATTGATATTGTAATTTCTATGATATTGCAATATAATTCTATCTTTGTGTTTCATCACTTCATGGGTTTCTTCGATTTGAGATCCTTACAAACTGATACAGGATCTAGAGTGCTCAAATAAAGGCAATGGTGAAGATAGTAAGACCAGTCCTTTTCATGTTAACAAAGCTCTACTCTATATGATTCAGGAGGTAGAAGATTTAAGAATTTTAGGTGCTTCAACGTGAGACGTCTTTTCTTTCAAGCTTGGAAGGTGGTGTGATAAAAAAAAGCATGGTAAGCCTGAGGTTATTGCATATTATGGGGTGAATTAAAAGAGGTCTCGCTTCAATGATGTAGAAAGAGGGAATAATTGGAGCTATTGGAGAGAATGTGAGGGGTTTCATTCAGTGTTATTCAAAAACTATTATTATGTGTGAATGCTCCGGAGCAAGCACCCAATTGAAGGAATATTCGTAGTGCAAATTGTGGCGAATCACATCCAAGGTGATTGCTGAAAGAGTTTGGGGTGTTCACCAATCACCAGCGTTGGAAATCCATGACAATCCATTTTCACTTGATGCAACTAGGATGGGTTTATTCGTGAAGACTGAACATTGTGGATGAATTGGCTATCAAGAGAAAAGGAAGTGCAGGAATAGTCACTAGGATGGAGGGTGAGAAGTCTAAATTTGGTTTCTAATAATACAATCGATGCAATGAATTAAAAAGAAACCAATTCAGCTAACAGGAAGGGGAAAGATTAATTGTAAATTTGTAATAAGTAATGAAGTTATTGGTTTGGCAAAATGTAAAAATTCATAGAAAACATGAGTGATTTGAGGGGGGAAAACGAGGCGGTATTGAGAGAGATTTAAATAGTTCTCTAGGAAACAAGGTTGCTTTTATTAGACTAAATATGAAGCAATTACCAAAAAACAAAAGGAAAAGAAAATAAATAAATAAATAAAAGTTCCTTCACATTAGGGCGTAGGTTAAATGCGTTAAAGATAGATTCACAACCAAAAATGATGTCTGTTAACTAATTCAGAACAGGAAGTATTCTTAATACATCTTCCTAGGAATTTGAAAAAACCCTTTTGTTTATGCAAGAAAATGATCCACAATTCAATCCCAAAGATAGATAATTGTAAAAACAAAAAACATCAAGAAGGCGAGTTAACATAAAGAGTCAAAGCCCATACCAAAGGCATGTCGAATGCAGTAAAGTATGGATCTGGTTTATTTGAGACAAAGACCATGCGTACATTTGACAAGTAAATAGTCCCTTTTGCTTTCACACGATCACTATTAGCCCTGAAAGAAAGAGGTAAAATCCATTACGCTCATGCACCATCCCAGCCATTTCCAACCTAGTTCATCCAAATTCATACGGAGGAGGCATTTATTACTAGTAAAGTATGTCAGAATCGGAAATTATAATATCTTTCCTTTTTTCTTGTATAAGAGACCAAAAACTGTTCAGAAGGGAAAACTGCCTATGAAAAAAGGAGCAACATGAAATCCTTGCACTTCTAAAATGCACATAGAAAAAAAAGCAAAACCTGAGAAACAAATTTCACTGATGAGTGAAATAAAGGGGTTGGTGGATTACACAAAAGTTCGCAAATTAGAAACTAAAGAAGATAGGCTATAATCAGTAAAAGAATGTTTGCATTTACACCAATACAAAGTATGAAAAAGGCAAAGGAGCAAATCCGTAAAATAATCAAAGGTATAGGAGTGTCCCAAAAATGAATCAATTCCTTTCTCCCCAAAGAAACCAAAGAAAGACTCGATTGAGAGCAAGCCACAAGATTTTCTTCACTGCATGGAAAGCCGCTCCATAAGATTTTCTTCGCACCATTGACAGTCAATTTCTTATGGGCACATGCATCCAGGTAATTTAGTCTTGTGATTATGCCTCTTCATTATCTGCACATGCCTGTTTTAACTAGGTGCTCATTTTGTATGGGCTCTAGGTTAATGTTTCTCTTCAGTAGTGTGGTTATTCGCAAGAACTTACTGAATCCACCATTTGGGATCATGATAAATTAAAAGTTGTTCATGCTACTCAGCCTATACTAAACCAAAAAGACAATGAGCCAACCAAAAGCTAACCATTGAAAAAGGGACTCCAAACAATCTCTAACATTGTAATAAATAAATAAATAAGTTCCTAAATTCAATGGTTCCTCCTCGCGTAGACATTATGCTACCTTCAATAATCAATCACATCTCAACCCCATCGAACACAGTATAAACTAAATGGAATTATAAAAGACGTTCCCACGATTAAGGTCAATCAAAACGTCTCTACGCCCAGAATCAACTCAAATTCGCAAATCGGAAAACCAATTAAGCCAGGAAAAATTTAGAAAAACAGAAACAAAAATAAAAAACCCACATATGACACAATTTTAGGAATAAAAAACCCAGCAAATTCCCAACCTAGTTCAATTATAATGGTCGGTCGCGTAATGGGTATCGAAAAGGAAATAAGAAGATATGGAACTGACCCAGGGATCTTATCAATCTCAAATTCAACGGCATCTCTAGCCAATACGAAAAGCTCGTTGGTGAAGGGAACAGGCATCCCATTTGGAAATAGATTAGGGTTGAGAGCCATGGAAGATTAGAAGTGAGCCGGCTTACGGAGACGCGAGATTTAAAACTCAGCTCTCTGCCAACTTCCACGACCTTCTGGACAATTCGCACAGGCAGAACCTTCAAGAATGGCGGATTTTTGCGGAAACGAGCCTCTTTCTAGGAGAAAACTGGGTAAATTTAAGGTCTCTTGTTTTTTGACGTCATGACATTATAAACCTTGGTCGAAATTTTTAAAGTAGAAAAATAAGATATACTACTTATATAAAATAGGAAAAATTTTAGATAGTTGTAATAGACACTGATAGAAATCTATCAATATCTATTCATTTTTATTTTATTATTTTTTTTTGTAAATAGTTTAACATTTCTTCTATTAGTGAAAATTTTCTCTATATCCAAATAAAAATTCAATTTTTCTCCTAACAGGTTATGTAGTATTAATTTTCATAAACTTTCAAAATTGGATCATAAATTGAACGGAAATTGGATTTTGTAGCACAAATTACAATTTTATAGGTACATGAATTCCTTTGTCTTAAAATGTCTAAGGTTCATTACACTATAATTAATCCATCATATTCATAATTAGACACTTTATCAATTTCATAATTTTGAACTCTCTATTTTCATTCGGATCAACATGAATTCACTTCCTCTTTTCTTTTGTATTAATCCTAAAATGTCAGTTTCTTTATTACACTGTAATTAATCATATTCATAATTTCAGTCCCTATCGACTTTATAATTTTGAACTCTCAATTTCCATTCAGATATTGAGCGTGAATTCACTTACTCAAAAATATTTCGCATAAATGTTGGTTCTAAATTTAAAAATTCTCTAAACTTGATCTAAATTATCTATAAATCTAGGTATTATCTTTTTTTTTTCTTTCAATGTTGCTTTTTCTTTTACGTGTCATTTATTTATTTATTTATTATTTAGATATACGTTTTTGCTAACCAATTCATACCATTTTTTTTAAACTTATCATTTTCTTTATTATAATTTCATTTTAAACATAAATATATATATAGATACCACCAATTCTTTCTATTTTTATAGTTTACTTTATCATTATCTTTATTATAATTTCGTTTTAAATACGAAATATAGGATTTAGTAACTCATTGTTCTCTTTATCAACAAAATCAGCAAACAAATGGAGTTTGAAACCCTTAAATATAAGGCATTATCTTTTCTTTAATACAAAAAGTTTTAAAAAAAATTAGGATTTCGAATCTTTGAAATTCCTATGATAAATCTTCACTCTCCCTCCCTTCATTTTTCTTTCCAATACATTAGGCAAACAGATGGATATTTAATGACCACGTATGATGTACCTTTCTTGTTGTAGGGCTTCTTGATTGTTTTGTAAATTCTAGTAACTTCAAATTTTCTCCGAATCCTTAATGCATGTGTATCGTGAATTTGAAGTTTGTTTAATGAAGGTGATGAAGCTCCTTTGAAAAAGAACAATCGATGCACGACTAATGGATGTTCTCACTTCCTGATTTTCGTTTTTTCTGAAGGTCCTAAAAATTGATTGGTTTCATTGTGGTTTGGGTGAAAGACCTTTGGGGTTTATCATGTGGTAGCTGGATAATGGAAAGGTGTTCTATTTTGGAGTTTATTGTGGAATAACGGGAGCATTTAAAGGTTATTCATTCAAAAATGAAAGTGATTCTTGGTTTAGGGAAGATAAACGACTGCAGTGGGGTTTTCAAATTTCAACTTAGAATGAGGGTTGGTAGCATCTCATTCACATGATTGGAAGTAGTTAGAACATTTGTTAATTTGTAATTTTTTTTTTTAATTCGTTTTGCCATTTATATTAAAGGAAAATTTTTTTGGCTATTTTTTCAAATAAAATGTTAAAAACTGCTATTCCTCTTGTCAACGTTTTAGTCAATTATTACAATTTCTATTATCTATTCAATTTTGATAATTCACACTCTAATTTCAACAAACAAACAAAAAAAAAAAAGCAATATGAAATTTTTCCTAAATTCATATGTGGTGTTTGGCCCACCAACTCAAGTTGGGTTGAGTTGGTTATAAAAATAACTAATTCTCCCTCCCTCTAATGTTTCCATCACATCATTGCACGCGACATGTGCTGTCGACTAACTTCGATGACTACCTTAGGCAGCCAACTCCATCAATCAACTCTAGTAACCATCTCCAGTGATCACTTTAGCGATGGTCACTGGCCAAACTCCAGTGAAAACCTCACTCCAATGATCAACTACGACACCACCTCCCACAACTAGCTTCGACGATTATCTATGGCCAACTGACTTCAACGGTCGCCTCCGATAACCACCTCTAGTGAACTAATTTTGATTTGCTATTTCTCAAAATAAAATGTTAAAATTTATAATTCCACTTATCAGTCGTGTTGATTTCCCAACTTTCATCGCCCAAATTCATTTTGTTGATTTCCACAGCACCAGTCCAGCCCATCCTTCCTCTCTTTACATACTCACTCTCCAAATGTTGCCATTGAAATTCAAATGCCACTTTTTTTTTTTTTTTCTTTTTTGCTAATTTATACGCACCTACCAAATGATTAAATGTCCACTAAACTATTACATATTATGATTATTAATATCATTATTTACTTTTATGATAGCATAATACCGTAAAATCTTTATAAATTAATTGTGTTAGGACTACATAATTTTATTGATTTAAAGAGGTTTTAATTAATCGATTAATTAATAATTTTTTAATTTAAAGAGATCAACGAACCTAACCTATCCTATTCTATTCTTCATGAATAAAACATCTACATTATTTGTTATATTGAAGTTTTTTTTTTTTTGGTATTTATTTGCAATTGAGCTTGAGTTAGTATTTGTGGTGGACTGATGAAAGAGGCATAAACTTCCAGATTATTATTATAGATAGAATCTTTTTAATAATAAAAGTCTATTAGGATAAGCAATTGTGGACTTCTACATATATATTTTTTGAAAAAAAAAATCAACTAATTAAAGAATTACATCAAGCGAAACTAGAGACCTAAACCACTCACGATAGGAAGGAAGAAGAAAGGAAGAAACTTGCTCTCCCAATGGCTTAGAGGCCAAAGAGTAAGCCAAAACATTATTCCGGTGACAAACATGGGTAAAAGAAACATCGTCCAACTTTTGTGCATACGACTTAGCCTCGTGGATGAAGAAGGAGACTTCTTTAAGATCTTAAGAGCGTCTGAACAAGAGGTTAGCAACTTCCAAATAGTCTGATTCCATAACAACTGGTCAAATATTATGAGAAATAATGTTTAGAAGGCTTTCACAGATAGCCAGAGCTTCAAGGACCTTTACATCATCGCATATTTTGATAAACTTGAGACTAGCTGGACGAACACAAACCAAGTAGTCCCAGAGCATCCAACCAAGGCCACCAGAACAACGGTCATGACTCCAACCAACGTCCATGTTCAGCTTCCACTGGTTTCTCAAAGGTGGGTACTAGCCAAGAGGGTACATAATAGGAGGAGGTAACTGGATGCCTTCAACAACTTTATCAGTAGATGTCTATAACAAGCATACTCTACATGTATACACCTCTCAGTAGTTTTATATATATTAATAAAAGTCTATCAGCGATAATCATTGATAGAATTCTACCAATTTTAGATTTTTCGTTCTTTTTTTGGAAAAGAATTAGATTTTTAATTTAATTTTAAGTATTTCATGTAAACCCGCTCTTATGCACCATAACTTATCTATTTTTATATATAATTTTACTAATGATTTATAAGTGATAGACTCTTATTATTACTAATATACACAAAGTTTAAGTTATTTTGTTTAATTTAAAATAAAATAAATAAATATGAAGATAGATCTTGATAAAGGAGGGTTTTAATTTTAAATTTGGTAAAATCCTTTCCATGTGGCATATACAAAAGAAAAAATTGGGAACAATCCATGCAACAACATATTTAAGAAACAAAGTTTGTGGGCAAGAGTTTATGCTCTACGTGTCATGGGGAATTATTCCAAAGAAGGGTAAAATAGAGATTAAAAATATAATTTGAGTAAGTTGCCATATTTGCAAGTATGTATATATATATATATATATATATATATATATATATATATATATATATATATATATATATATATATATTGTGCTATATGTGCAAAATCATTAAAAAAAAACAATGGCTACCCATCACAATTTTTCTAAAAAAATTAATAACCATACTTCTTTACAAAAAAAAATAAAAATAAAAAAGGGTAAGATTTTGCATAATTTTAAAATAGAGAATCCAAAAATATTTGGGAGAAAAATTAACAACTTCAATTATCCATATGTTTAATAATTATATTCCATTAATGTAACTATTCACATGATTTTTCTTTTTTTTTTTTAATTTTTTTATTTCTAAACTATTGACATGACTTGATGTCAATTGCCCTTATATGACTTCATGTTATGTTAGAGTAACCAACATGGTTGTCAAAATTTCGAGAAGTGTACATATTTTTTCTTAAAAAGAAGACTCTTATACGTATAGTATATCTACATAAATTTGACTTTGTTTACGTATTTTTAGCCCATAATTTCATACCTATTTTGACTAGTATATATTTTTCGTTGAAATCCATATGGGGGCAAAATGCATAAACCAACTAAAAAAATATAGTAGTTGTGCGATTGCAATTCTATTTTTTTAGCTAGGGATATGACAAATTAAGCTCTAAACATATACTTAATTGAAAAAATTAAATATTTTTCAAGTTACATACTTGTAAAAAAAGAATGTTTTTGTTAAATTAAGTTAAGGAAAGTTTTTACAGATAAAAAAAATATCAAACTATTTATAGAAAATAACAAAAAAAAACACTGATAAACATTGATAGACTTCTATCAGTATCTATCAGTAATAGATTTCTATCATTTTTATTATTAATAGACTCTGATAGACTTTTATTAGCGTCTATCATAACTATCTAAAAATTTTACTATTTTGTGTAATAGTTTTCTTATTTTTCTATTTTAAAAATTTTCTCTTATGTTAACCATCGTTTGATTAAGTTGTGGGTTGTAATTCTTTTAAATAATGGATTTCATATTTTAAGAAATTTTGTCCCATCTTAAACTTTTAACCTATCTAATCATGTCATCTTTTTTATTCAATTTTAATTTATAACTTTTGTTTCAATTATATTATAAGAATTTTAATTTAAAACATTCATCTATTCATTTTCATTTTAATCTCCTTTATTACTTTTAAATATCATCTTAAATATTATCCATACAAACTCATTAAAAAAATTATATTCATTCAAAAACATTATGTTACGAAAGATGTTATTTATCTACCACATGCTGCACATTTTGCTCTTGAGTGCTTATTAAAATGGTTGGTTTTCTAATTCTTTCCTTTTTCATAATGCACAATTGAGCTAATCTGCCAAACTTAAAAGTGTTTCAAATTGAGATGATTTGAAACTAAATGCATAAACTTCTTTTATAGTGCTTGAAGTTCAATCACTTTTTTAAACATTTTCAATGTGAAACAACTGCATATTGCCAAAACCCAACATGATGATTCAAATTTGTAATCTCTTAGTCGAAAAGATATACATTTAACTTTGATATTGGTGCATATAATAACCTATTAATAAAAGAAGTAGGGCCCCGTTTGGATTGACTTGAGAAAAAAATGTTTTTCAAAAAATTCATTTTTATTTATAGTCTTATGATAAAAAAAAAATTGTTTAAAATACACTTCAAAATCTAATAGAGTGGTTGCCAAACACTTCAATTTTTTTACAAAATGACTTAGGGTGTGTTTGGAATACATTTTTCAAGTGTTTAATTTAAAAAATAAATCATTTTGGAAAAAAAATTGGAGTGTTTGGCAACCACTCAAAATAAATTTTGAATGGTATTTTAAACGGTTTTTATCAAAAGAGTTTAAATAAAAATGAATTTTTTGCAAAATACTTTTTTCTCAAGTCAATCCAAATAAGTCTTTATTTTTTAAAATTAAACACTTGAAAATGTATTACAAACACACTCGTAATCATCTATATTAATATATTTTAGATGCAAATTGAGAAAATCTATAGAATTGCAATATCAACAAAAAGATTATGAAAAATATACAAAGAAAAAAAAAGAAAAAGAAAAAGAAAAAGGTTGTAATAATCCAAGGAAGAGAAAAAAGAGATTTGATATAGGTTCAACAAAAACGGAAAACGACCTCCCAACCGCCAACTCTTAATTAAGCTACAAAAGAAAAGAATTTCCCTTAATGAAAAAAAAATACAGAAATTCGGCTTGCATTTCCTTTTCAACAACCAACCATTTTGCTGCCTTTCTCTTTTCTTTTCCTTGAAGCACCAATAATATCTCTCTTAATTTCTCTACCCAAAAAAAAAAAAAAAAAAAAACCATCCCAACCCAACGAACTATTATCAAAATAATTTTTTCTTTTTTTTAAAAAAAAAAAAAAACTTCCCTTTTTCTTTTTTCTTCTTCCTTCCTGTTTGTTGCACTTTGCATTTTCAGTATCAATCAAATGATATAATATATTCTGTCACTTCAAGCATAATTAACAACTCCATTTTATCAATCCCTTGGAAAAGAGGAAGTGTAAAGAAATCTTCAATTGGAACATGAAAAATGATGGCTTTTAGCTTGGTTTCTGCATGGAACAAGAGGCGTAGACAAAAAAAGTCTTCTCAATTAGACCATCAAATTGCAGACCCTTGTATGTTAATAATAATAATAATGTACAATCTTCAACTTTCTTCCCTTACTCGATTCTTTTCTTGGCTTACCAAGTTGTGTTCATCAGGGATCTATAGACCAGTTGAGTTGTGGCAACTTGAGGATCAAACCCTTCAAAGACCTTCCAAAAGACATCATGGATCCGCTGTCTTCACGTTTCGGGAAATGGAAGATGCTACGTGTTCCTTTAGCGACGCTAACTTGCTCGGAAAAGGTGGTTTCGGTCGAGTTTATCGAGGCACCTTGCGATCTGGAGAGGTATGTTTTTCTGTTTCTTCTTCCCAATTTTTGTTACTTAAGCTCCCGTTTGATAACGTTTATGAAAAATTATAATTATAAATAACACTACTTAAGTTTTAACTAATCGAGTTTTTTTTTAATCCATTTCTAAGAATTTCATTAAAATTCATGCCAAGTTTTGAAATCTAGAAAATAAAAGTAGTGTTGAAAACTTTGTTTTTAGTTTTTTGAAATTTGGTTGAAGAGATCGAACCTTAGACTTCGAAGTTGAGGGTACAAGTTCATGTGATCAGTTGAGCTATGTTTATGTTGACTTTATTTTGAAGAAATTGTAAAAAAAAATCGCAGTCGTTTCAAAAAATGGTTATATGTAAATCAAACTTAAACATTTTAGAACAAAATTAACTAAGAACACATTTGCTAATTACCATTTGGTTTTTGACTTTTAGAAATTAAGTTTAATTATTAACCCTACCTAATTCTACTAATAAATTTTGTGTTCTATTATTTACTTTCTACTCATATTTTCAAAAACCATGCCAGCTAAATTTTGAAAAAAAAAAAAAAAAAAAAAACTTATGTTCTTGTTTGGTGGAATTTGACTATGAATTGATGAGTGTTTTTTTAACATAATAGAGAGAAATTAAGAAGAAATTGACATAAATTTCAAAATTAGAAAATTAAAAACGAAATCATTATCAAACAAAGAACGCCTAAACAATATATACAAGGCATAATACTTAGATACATCCCAAAATGCACTCATCTATCTACATCTTCCTACTCTCATCACACACACAACCAATAAATTAAAATATTTCAAAAAAAGAGTAAGAAGAATTTGCTATGATTGGACAATTTAATGAGATATATAATAATAGGTATAGTCCGGGATGCACGTAATTAGTACTTTTCATATATACAACGTAACTCAAAAGATCAAATACGTAACTAGTAACTTTTTTAGTACACCGAGATTCAAACCTTCAACTTGAAGATGGGATTTTGTATGAAGGTTGTAGCAATCAAAAAAATGGAGATGCCAGCATTTAAGGAAGCAGAAGGAGAGCGTGAGTTCAGAGTGGAAGTTGACATTCTGAGCAGATTGGACCATCCAAATCTTGTTTCCTTGATTGGTTATTGTGCAGATGGGAAGCATCGGTTTCTAGTTTATGAATATATGCATAAAGGGAATTTACAAGATCATTTAAATGGTAATTTATTTTATTTATTTCTTTTTTTTTTTCAAACTTAATATATACATATATTAATATAATAGTTAATTGAATTTTTGGATAAATATAAAGTAATTAAAATTTTGATTTTGGGTTTGTGTAGGAATTGGAGAAGCAAAGATGGATTGGGAAAGGAGGCTGAAAGTGGCACTTGGAGCAGCAAAGGGACTTGCCTATCTCCATTCAAGTTCAGCTGCTGGGATCCCAATTGTTCATAGAGATTTCAAATCCACTAATATTCTTCTCGACTCCAACTTGGATGCAAAGGTAAATCAAAAACCAATATCATCCTATTTATTAAATATAAATAAATCGATTTTATTCTTTACAAAGTAGGAAGTATAAAAATTAAATTGATATTAGAGAATAAGGGAGAAAATGTTTAAATAAAAATTATTTATTTGAAAAATACTTTTTTTTCTCTAAATAAATCAATTTTATAGAGAAGGAAACCAAATCGATGTTAGCAATGGATTGGTTTTTATTCCGTTCGATTCTCATTTCTTGCCTTTTCATTTTTTTTTCTTTTAATTTCAATTTTGTTTTGTTTTTATTTTGATTTGGTCCTTTTTTGTTCTTTTGAAATTAAAATTAACTTATTTCTTTTTCTCACTGATTAAAATCGAACATTTTTATTTGTATTTTTTTTTTTTACCCTTTTCAAAAATAACAAACAAATATATCAAACAACAACAAGTAAACATATATTCATCATATAATAATTAGTTATTAAAATGCTAAAAGAGAACTAAGGTTAAAGTTTATTTCTAAGGGTATATATATGTCATCAATTCGGTTTGATTTTGACTGGTTTTTTTCAAGAAAAAAGAAAAATCAATTTGAACCAACATTGTTTTTTTGTTTTCTCCAAACACAAATCAAGATGTCCAATTTTATACTAAACAAAACCAAACTAAAGCAGTGGATGGATTTGGTTTGGTATGGTTTTTTGTTTTTGCTTTTTTTTAAAAAAAAATTTCACAAATAAAAAAAAAAAGTCAAACTATTTACAAAAAATAGCAAAAAAAAAACATTGTTAGACATTGATAGACTTTTATCAACATCTATCAGTGATAGATTTCTATCATTTCTATCCCTAGTAGACTCTGATAGACTTTTATTAGCGTCTATCACAACTATTTAAAAATTTTGCAATTTTCTATAAGTCGTTTTCCTTATTTTTTTCATTTTTAAAAATTCTCTTTTTTTTTTGTTTGTTATTTTTTGTTTTTTCACGTAATCTCTTTATATAATTAGGCTGGTTGCATTGTTGATATCTCTTATTATGTTTGTTTGATAGATATCGGACTTTGGGCTTGCAAAGTTTATGCCAGAAGGACAAGAATCACATGTCACTGCAAGAGTCCTCGGCACGTTTGGATACTTTGACCCTGAGTATACTTCGGTATGTCTTTAGTTTAAACACACATTAAACCAAATACTAGGCCAAGTTCCCTAGTATTTTGAGAGGTTTCAATGTTACCTTACTATTACAAAATCTGTGTTAATTAACATTTATAACTTTTAGTTACTTAACGTTTATATGAAAAACATCAAGTAATCTGTGTGTTTTTTAAGAAAAATGTCAAGAAAAAACATTAAAAAAAAAAAAAAAAGAGGTTTGATAGAAATTTACGAATTATTTAAATTTGACATTTAAGATAACTAAGATAACTTTTTAGTTTTTGGTTTTTGGTTTTTTAATTAAGTTTACAAACACTACTTCCACTTATTCACTTTTTTTGTTTTGTTTGGTTGTATATATACTTTTTAGGATTGTTTTAAAAAAAGAAAGCCAAATTTTTGAAAACTTAAAAAAAAAAAATAGTTTTTATCTTTGGAATTTAGCTAAAAAGTCAAGTATATGGTTAGGAAAAAAGGTGTAAAGTGAGGAGGAGGAGGAGGAGAGGTAAGCTTTTTGATAGAAATTACCAAAATGATCGTCATCATTGTACTGTGTATACGTGTCGAGCTCTCAACTCTTGACTCTCACTATTAGCTCTCCCTACTCTCGCTCCTTGCTCTTTCACTTTCAATCTTGCAATTCTTGTTATTTGCTTTCTTTTAATACAGAGACTGAGAGCAAAGAGTAAAGAGCGAGAGCCAAGAGCAAAGAGCTAGAACTAAGAACAAAGAGCAAGATTCCATCCTGCGCGTACAATGTTCCGTTTTGGTAATATCACGCTTATATGACATAAGCAAAAGGTCAAAAAAAACTTAAAGTTTTAAAAAGTGAGGCAGATTTCATTTTGAGCCCATATTTTAAGTCATCTCATCTATATGAAAAACACAATAATTTTGACGAAAGTGACGTTGCTAATAACGTAGTTATTTTATTTCAAATTATATATGAGATGCAGAGATGGAAATTGAAATCTATTAAATATTATATAACTGAGAAAATTTTAAAGAAAGTAACTTGAAGTCGTTGGTATGATAATAGACAGGAAAATTGAGCTTGCAAAGTGATGTATATGCATTTGGAGTGGTTCTTCTTGAGCTGCTGACGGGCCGCCGAGCAGTGGACTTGAACCAGGGCCCAAACGATCAAAACCTTGTCCTACTGGTAAAACCTAAAACCATTTTCTGAATATTATTTTCAATATATATGGTTTTATACATTACTTTAAATAAGGGAAATTTTTCACAAATAAAAAAAATGTCAAACTATTTACAGAAAATAGCAAAAAAATATCGATAAATATTGATAGACTTCTATCAGCATCTATCAGTGATAGACTTCTATCATTTTTATTACTGATAGACTTCTATCACCGTCTATCATAACTATTTAAAAAATTTGCTATTTTGTGTAAATAGTTTTCTATATTTTTTTTATTTTTAAAACTTTCCTTAAATAAGAAGTTTTTTCTGTTGCACTATATATATTCAAAGTGATTGTATTCATCACAAATATGTTTTTTTTTCTTACTACATACTTTGAAGATTTTCTACAAAAGTATTTAAAATTCATTTTTGGATATTTAATTTCTCACTAATTTCTTCAAAAATATATTTTATTTGAGAAAATACATTCATAATTCTTAAGTTTCAAACGATTATACTTTTACTCTTAAGTTTTGAGTTTAATTTCTATTTGGTTCTTAAAAACTAAATAAAAACAAAACTCAAAACTTAAAGATAAAAATATAACATTTTGAAATCTAAAGACCCAAATGAAATTAAAATCGAAACTCTAAAGTAAAAATATAACATTTTGATACATATGGACTAAATGAAAATAAGACAAAACTTAAGGGATGTAATATTATTAAACACACTTTAAATTATTATTATTTTTCAAAAGTGCATATAAAAATGATTTTGTTTAAAAAACACATTTTTTTTCAAAAGTTTTTCCAAAAATAGAGATTATGTAGGGAAATTTTCACACGTAGAAAAAATGTCAAACTATTTACAGAAAATAGCAAAAAAAAAAAAACACGGATAGACATTGATAGACTTCTATAAACATCTATTAGTGATAAGACTTCTATCATTTCTATCACTGATAGAACCTAATAGACTTCTATCAGCGTCTATCACAATTATCTAAAAATTTTGTTATTTTGTGTAAAAAGTTTCCTTTATTTTTCTATTTTTAATAATTTTCCTATTATGTATCTATCTTAAAAGTACTTTATAAGTGTTTATAGAATTTTTAATCATTTTTTATTACTTAACTAAACACCGTGAAAATTTTGAGAAAAAATAATTTTAATTAGCTAAAAAAAGACTTATCAATGTTTCAAAAGTCATCTATATTAAAAAAAAGAAAAAAAGAAAAAAGAAAAAACAAACAAAAACAAAAAGAAAGAAATTATTATAAATAAAAAAAAAAAATCAAATTGTTTACAAATATAGGAAAAATTTACTGTCTATCTGCAATAGACCAAGATGAACTTCTATCACTGAGCAATAAAAATCTATCGTTGATAGACAGTAAAAATTTTCTATATTTATAAATATTTTGACTCATTTTTCTATATTTGAAAACCTCACTTAAAAAAGTGCTTTTAACTTAATTAGTTTATTTATATGAAAGAAATAACTCTAATACCATGAGTCATACTAATGTGTATTTTTAAAGGTACGACATATATTGAACGATCGAAAAAAATTACGCAAAGTGATAGATCCAGAAATGAGTCGAAGTTCGTATACAATGGAATCTATAATCATATTTGCAAATTTGGCTTCACGTTGCGTCCGAACAGAGAGTAGTGAAAGACCAACAATGGCAGAATGTGTAAAGGAGCTTCAAATGATTATCTACACAAAGTTGCAAACTCGCAAGGCTTAAACATATTATGATTATATATAAATATTAAGTGCACTTCATTAATTGTTTTGTATTCAATGAATTATTCTTAAACCAATTTAAAGTGGTGAAGAAACATGTGCATCTTTTTTTGTGGATAGTGAGATTAAACCTTTACTCCCACATTTGCGATGTAATAACTTTTTTAGGAAAAAAAAACAAATACAATCAACTAGTTCTTATGAAACCTAGAATTTTTATACATAATTCTAGCTAGAATGGGGAATATCATTGAGAATTGGTTGTTTATATATATATATATGCTTCTTTGATGACATTAGTGCTTGAAGTTGAATTCAAACTATTTTTCTTGCGAGTAAATTTGATGTTTGAAATAGCTCAATGAGATAAAATTACAAAATTTGTATATAGAGCAATTCGTCAAACTGATTATAAATGTCATACGAGATGTCCTAGTACAGTTAGAGACAACAGCAAAAAAATAGACAGTGAATCAAGAATAAACACACTAGAATCAGTAACCCAGTTCGTTGATAACCACCTACGTTTGGGGGACAGTGTGCACGGAAAAGATAATCAACTAATATATATAAGGTAGGCAATTACAATGTTGTACTTATCTGTAAATGACGATGATTACAGCGACACACGTAGAGCTTAACTTAGCTAATTACCTAGGCTCCCCCTAGATGTGAGACTCCCTCCCACTCGCACTTGGGCTCCCCCTAAGTATGTGAATATTAGTGATGCAACACTTAGGTTCCCCCTAAGTGTGTGTGACTCCCTCTCACTTGAAGTTATCTTTTCTCCTTCTTGTGGACTTGCTTCACACGAGAATATAGACTCCCCCTAAATCTTGAGAAACCTTTCTCAATCGATTTTGTCTTAGGCTCCCCCTAAGATTGAACAAACTTCGTAAAATTAAAACATTCATTGCAAGAATAATGTGAACTATACGCCGCCATTTAGTAAGAAATCACAGCTCTTCTTCTTCAGAACACACTATGATGATAATACTCAATTCACGATCTCACACAACAATCGATGTGGCAACCCTAGCAAACAAATTTCTTTAGCTTAAGTAGCACATAAAAAATATGGAAAGTAATCCCACACAAAATTGGGAAATCATCAAAAAAAAAAAAAAAAAAAACATCCCAGAGAAAATATTCTGCAGAATAATTTAAATAAGGAAAGAATTATTCGACAAATCTGACATCTTGAGTAACAACCTCTGAGACAAGATCCCATGGACACATATTCAGAGACAACCCAAAAATTACCCAAAAATAAATGTCAGGTGACTTAAACAAATATATAGCCAATCTCACATATTTAACACTTTTCTTAGGGAGGGATAAGATATATAATCTTTCAATTTGGGGGGATTTGAAGAAAACTTAGAAAAACTTAGAAATGTTAATTTTAGAAATACTATTTGTCTATATAATGTTTGATATAGATTTATTGGGGGAATAAATTGTATATAAAACTGTCATATACTAGCAGTATCAACTTTTATTTAGGTATTCACGAGTGTATGAGTTAGTTTATGCGTACCTCAACTAATCTCGTGGGATACTAGCAGTATCAACTTAGTGACTCATTTCAATCAAATAGCTTTTCGATGCCATCTTTAATTATGACAACAAATTTGTCGCAAACCAGTCAAATAGCTTTTCGATGCCATCTTCAATATCCTTATTATCACTATCAAAATGTATTGCAAAGAACCCAAATTAACAGACGATGTGGAAACTTAATTGCAAATAGAACATGGCAATCCAAGTAAAAGTGGAGCTTCTTGCAAAATCACTAGTCAAAGTCTTGATGCTAGTATTCACTAGTATTTAGTTAACACATCAAACATTACCAACCAACTGACAACCCAACATATATGAAGATAATTGCTTTTTTTTTAAGTCATTTATCCATGCATAACCAACTGCCAACTCAACATCTACTAGTATTCTCTTGAGAGCCAGCATACATGCATAACCAAATACATATATACATTAATGTCAACAAAAATCTTGAATTGCATAAAATAGTTATAATTTCTCCAAGTTTACAACTCCTTGAAACAAAGGAGGGGAGAGGAAGAACAACCTTTCCTTTCAAGGAAACCTTTCTATTTTGGTTCATCATCCATTCATTGGCTATTCCTGTTGACACTCTCTTTCTGTAAAGCATCATTATAAGGATGTTTAGAAGCAGTTTTGGAAGTCCCAAAGTCTGTGGCAGATGTGGATGCTGATGTTGAGGTTGTATTTATTCCATCATTCTGCAAAATGTTCTCAATTGCCTTAACCACTTCACTCATTGTGGGACGGTCTGCAGCTGCTTCTTCAACACATTGCATCGCCAACTCTAAGTACTTTCCAAACCCGATAAGATTTGTCGTATTATCGATTATGGTTGCATCCATCAAATGCTTCAAACCATAATATTCCTCATCACTCTTATTCATCGACATACGCACCTCACGAACTATGTACTTCCCCTTTTCAATTGGCAGCTTAGCAGTTAGTAATTCCAACATAACTATTCCAAAGCTGTACACGTCACTTTTCTCTGTCAATTGTTGACTCATGTAATATTCAGGATCCAAATAACCCTGCATATGAATGTCATGGACAAATCAGTACAACAAGACTAATGCTTGATTGAAATGTTGAGACAACAAAAAAGATTATGCATAAACTACTTACCAATGTGCCTTTGACTTGAGTAGAAACATGTCCCTTTACACTGTCTGAGACAAGCTTGGACAAGCCAAAATCTGCAACCTTTGCATTTAAACGTTCATCTAGTAAAATGTTGGTGGACTTAACATCTCTATGAATTATGGGAGGATTAGCAAGCTCGTGTAAGTAAGTAAGTCCTCTGGCCGACCCCAGTGCGATACGAAGCCTTTTCTTCCAGTCAAGATAAATACCAGATTTTCCTAAAATTAGTATTGCACGTGTTATTTGCAATTAGATGTTCAATAAGGCATTGACTACCATCTAAACTGTAACCAAAATAATTATTGTTTCCCATGTTTTTTCCCTTTCTTCTTGTAGTTCTTTTTGAAAACAGGCTTTGCCAAGAGCGGCACACTCGGCCGGGGATAAATAAAACCTCAACAGAAGCCCAACTATACAAGAGGCAAGACTCTCCACTCTTACTACAAATAATCTCATTCTCAATCATTTATAACCAAGGATGAATTTGAAGTGGATCCGAAGGACCATACCAAGGTATTATATTGAATTGAGCTTCACACATTGCATTTCAGTATAGATGATTCTCCTATTACCCTCTAACCATAAATTCCAAAGAAAGCAAAGATCCCACCAACCAAAAAGCCCTCACCTCATACAAGAGAGATAAATTATTGTTTTGAATTCAAACTTCATTAAAATAGTTCGAGACTGTTAAGGGAGAAACATACACTTAACAGTCATGTTTTTCTTTTATATCTTAAACTTCGATGTTAGTTTATGATGTCTTGTCTCTCGACTAATCAAAACAGAACAATAGTCTAATCCTACAACATTTTGTCATTTAACCTTGAAAACTAGTCTCTTTTTATCTAACTTTCATTTGTTAGAGAGCCTCCAAAATAATAAGAATTATAAGAAGAAAAATTGAAACAAAAAAGCACACAATATTTCCAACTTCAATTTCACCTCACCTCAAAAGATTTTAGGAAACTTACCAGCTAGGCTCTGTCTAAGTGTCCCATTAGGCATGAATTCATAAACAAGAATCTGTTCTCCGTGTTCGGAACAAAATCCCACTAGGCCTAGAAGATTCTTGTGATGAACTCGTGAAAGAAGCTCAATTTCCGTCTTGAACTCAAGGCCACCCTGCATTGATCCTTGTTGAGCTCTTTTGATTGCAACTACTTTTCCATCCACCAGCATTCCTCTGTATACCTATACCGATGACGACGACAACGCAAAAACAACTCTGATGCAATTTGTACAAGAACAAGAAAAACAACAAGAATGGGCGTTCAAGAAAGCAATAACCAATCATTTGTACATTTACCATGCCAAATCCTCCGGATCCTATCACATTACTGGTGGAGAAATTATCTGTGCATTTTTTAAGTTCATCATAAGAAAACCATCTGGCTCCCTTTAATTGTGGTGCGCTTCCACTATCGTTTCCACTTGGCACCCAGAAAGCTGGATTAGATATAAGCTTAGTGCTATTTGGTCAGCCATACAAACTCCAAAGCACATTGATAAAAGCAATAATGATTAGCACATCACTTACCATTTGGCTTGGCCTTTTCTGCACGTCTCTTTTGTTGAATTGCATATGTTCCAATTCCAATGAAGCATAGAACAAGAAAGGCACAACCAACAGCTATGCCAATTACCACTCCGGTGTTGGTTGAAGTTGATCCCTTATCGATGGCTTGAGGCATTTATATATGCTTTTTAGCATCAGTTCATCAAAGCTAATGCTAAAGCATAACAACTACAGAACCATTTTAGGTAAAATGATTATTAAGATTACCTGAAAAAGGATAAGGAGACGCAAAGAAATAATATGGCCCAAACTTGTCGGGAGGTTTGTAATTTTGACTGTGCAAATCAAAACCAATCCTCTGAATGTCTTCCCTGTTGAAATACTTATCATTGGCTGGAAAAAGTGCAAGCTGCATCTGAAGATAATCATCAGCATTAAAGAAAGGGTTTCCAATAAAAGGCGTTCGGTTGAATTTTTCCAAAAGGCTCGTTTCCAATGAGTGAAACAGAGTTATATTGGACAATTCCCGGAAAGAGGGTCCTCTAAAGTATAAAGTCCCTTCATATGGATAGGCACATTCACAACTCTGAGGGTTCAGCTTCTCATCAGAAGGACATGACTTAATGCCACAGTTGACAAGGCTGGTAGTATAGGGCTTTGCTTGTTGCTGTTGAAGTTGGCAGTAGTTCGTCTTTGAGAGGAAATTAGCATCACACACAGGATTTCCTGTCAGCCTACACGTTATACTCATATGAATGAATAAAAGTAAGTCCAAGGGAAAACATGAAATCTAACATTGAGAAAATGGTAAAGATTTTTCTCACATCAAATTGTTAGTATATCCCGAAGAGGTAACTGAGGAAATATTGTTATTTTGCAAATCGACTAGCTGCAACCGTTGGCTGATGCTATCACCCATATTTAATGTCCCACTAAATGCATTATTCTTCAGTTTTCTGTGACAATTTAAGAAAGTAGAATAAATTACTTATTGCAATTAAGAATTCTACCTTAATGTTTAAAACAAAGCTTACACTTGTTGTATATGTGGTAAGCTAAAGATTCCTTCTGGCAGATTTCCCCGTATTGATCCATATTCAACAACACTGAAACCATGTTAATTAGCAGACATTTACCGTTAGATGTCAAAGATTTCAAAAACTTGACAAATATTTCTCACATATTAGCATTGTTAGAGACCATATGCCAAGTTTAGTTTTATGGTGATGTAGAACTTACAGAGTGGTGAGAGATTGTACATTTGATAACCATTCCGGAGCTACTGATGAGCTAAATGAGTTGTTACTAAGATCCCTGTAAAGACAAACTTCACGAGTTAAGTAAACTAGTACAATGAAGAGCAAAATGAAAATGTTAGTTCCTTGCCATATGCTTACACGTAATTTAATGAGCTCATTTGAGTTAAGTTTGGTAGTGGACCTGTTAGCTTATTGTTGGCTAAATGCCTGAAAGAAGCACACAGTAGTGGGGATCAAAAAGGAAGTTGATTAACTACCCAAAAAAGAGCAGTAAGGAAACATTATGTAATTTTTACATGATGAGTACTCACAATTCATTCACATTTACTAGATTGCTTAGAGTTGATGGGACATTTCCTGTTAAAGAATTTCGATCAAGTCGACTGTTACACATTTGAACAACTTCAGTAAGTTAAAGTAAGAAAATTGCATAAGAAATAATATAGGACATTGAAGGCAAAGTAACTTATACTTACAGAATCTCAAGGGTCTTAACAAGTCCCAATGTTGGTGGGATACTCCCAGAAAAATTATTTCCATCAAATAATCTGATGAAAGAATGGAGTAAGGTATGAAACAGAATATGACTGAACAGAGATTTTGGATTGATATCCACTTACATGTGTAATAATACCATCTCAGAGCGAAAAAGTTCAGGTGGAATGGTACCTGATAACTGGTTTTTGCTGAAATGACTGCAATTCACAAAGTCAAGCTTTAATTTTGACGTTCTTGGGGTGTAGAAACATCTGATTTGTAGTTATATTTTCTTTCTTTTTCACAATAGATTTGATTGCGTGGAGAAAATAATACTCACAAATGTTTAGCCTTAAGAAGTTGATCTAAACCCGAAGATCCGGAAGTGGAAACTGGGAGAGCACCAGTCAATTGATTATCTGCCAGGTCTAGCCAGTATAGATTAGAGAGTTTTCCCAGAGTTGCCGGTATAGTACCAGTGAAGTTGTTAGAATATAAAGACCTGAGATAGATAAGAATTTTAAATGAAAAAAAAAAAAAAAAAAAGAAAGAAAGAACTAAAGAATATCCTTGTTTGCTTAACAATAAATTCTATCTCACAAGAAGGTTAACTCAGGAAGATTGCCCAATTCTTCCGGAATATTGCCACTAAATCCACACGTAGAAAGGATCCTGTTGAAAATTGAAATTGCAAAAAACTATCTTAGCTGTAGAAAAACAAAAGCAGAAAAGGTAAATGGCATTAAATTTGATTGCTTATTAGCGATCTTTACAAGGTCTCTAATTTCAACAAATTCCCTAGAGCCGAAGAGATTGAACCAATGAGGTCTCGATTGGCTGCGAGGTCCCTGCAATTAAAACATTTAGAAACTCAAGGATCTCAATGAACAAATATGAGACTGCTTGCTAAACTGGAACACAGAAAATTTTCGTGCAAGTATGGTCAGAATTCATGTTATTTCATATTGTAAAATGTTACATTACATGCTCCTATAAACTCAACCACAAAGAGATTGATACAACTCACAATGATCTCAGTTCAGTAAGGCCTCCAATGTCACCACCAAGTTTACCTTTTAGGCCCATACTTGATAATTTCCTAAAGAGGTTAACACACAGTGAGTGAGTGATAAGGAGTAAAACTAAAGGTAAGAGAATTATTATTAATGATAAATAATTGATATTTACAATGCAACTACTCTTGAGTTTTTGCAAATTACTCCTTCCCATGGAGCTCCACATGGATCATTTGTTGTTCCCCAGTTTGGTGGTGTATTTTGCCATCCATCTTTCAAGGATTGTAGAACTGAAGCTGCACCAACAACATGAGCATGAAGCTTACAAGGGTCGCTTCCACCCTCTTAACATTGTTAAAGTTAAATTGCAGTCAAAATCTGCTTCATTGTAACACTCATAGTTTCCAAAGGATCATTCTAACAAATTTTGAAGTATAGAAACTGAAAAAAATAAGTTCAAATCTAGAGTCAAATATGTCGCTCTTAAATTCCCAATCAACCCAAAAGTATGAATCCAAAAGCTCAAATTGATAGGTTACAGTAAATTTAATTATATCAATACTTTAAATCTTCCATTTACTTGTGAGCTTGATAATTTGTAGAAAGCTCAACAAGTTCGATATTAATTGGTAGAGAAATGACATTACAGAAGTTTCAGACACACACCCTCCTACTCTAATACCATATAAAATCACAAAATCAATCCAAAATCTTAAAGTACTGGGCTACGGTAAAACTAATTATATCAATATAGTTAATCTGGATGTATGTTAGTCCCTGAACTTTGAAATGTTTAAATTTCATCTCTAAACGTCTAGTTTTGATTCCAACACATCTAACTGGTGAACACCATCATATGGTAAGCTTTTTTTGGAGAAGAGAAATAAATTTCAAAGATGAATGAAACAAAGGGAGCTAAATGTATTACAATAATGCTCTCCTATTGGAAATCAACGAGGAAAGACTATAGTCATTAAAAGTAAACACCATCAGGTGGTTTTTTTCCTTCTTTATTTTTCGAATTCAACAACTATAGGGTGGGAGGTTGAGCCATCAACCTATCGACTTTTGGGATAATAATTGAAACTCATCTACTGAGTTGAGTTATGCTCAGATTGGCATAAGATGGTAAGTTAATTGAACTAAGTAATGATTCAACATCATGTAACACAACATAGAGTCGGTCAACCATACAAAATAAGGCAAACCAGGAAGAAAATTTGGTAGAATACATTTTAAACCCTTTTTTTGTGAGTGTGTTCATCCAACAAGAAGAAATGGTTTGATTGGAGAACTCAAGTAAATGAAATCTTGTCTTTGTCTTCTTTGCAATGGAATGCTTCATACTTGAAAGATGGCAGGTTTAGCAAACAAAGAAACAAACAGCACAGACAGGATAAGAAAGTAGTTTCAAAAGGTTAAGTAGGTACTTACAATCGTGGGAATCAGTATAGGAAGCGGCCAAGTAGAAGAAAGCCAAAAATAGCAGCGTTTGAACGACTGAAACCGCCAAAATCGTCCCCATAATTTCTCTCCCACCACGCACACAACTTGGTCACACCCTTCTTCACTAAAACAATGATCGGAACAAAACGGGCAGTTCCCATTTCCCTTAGTCATTTTTGGTTGCATCTCTCTTGAATGCTGGTAGGTGGATGTAATTATCAGTCTTCGCTGATATTTTGATCGAGCAATTCAATGCTAACAGTTGGATTTTAAGTTGGAGCTGCCCCACCAATGCATTAACTCAAAATCAGTGTATACTATGGAAAAATCTTTTGTATAAAGTAGCTCCTTGTCTTGGGCAAAATTCAAAAATTCTCTTATGTGACATAACATGTCAATCTAAATTAATGGACCCAATTCTAACAATATATATTATCCAATACATAAAACAACTTAAAGATTGAGAATGCGACTAAAGTCCAACGTTGGTTAGATAAGAAATTAATTATAGGTATAAGTGAGAACAAATGCTTTTTTGAGTTGAAACCGAAAGTAAGGCCATGAGTGTTTATGCTAAAGTTTGTAAAATTACTAATTAATTTATGAATTTGTTTCATCTTAAAAAGTTTGTAAAATTATTATTTTGTAATATGATATAGGGAAATTTTTAAAAATAGAGAAATAAGATAAACTATTTAATAAAATAGCAAATTTTTTAGATAGTTGTGGACGTCTATCAGGGTCTATCAGTGATAGAAATGATAGAAGTCTATCACTAATAGATGCTAATAGAAGTCTATCAATGTCTATCAGTATTTTTTTTTTTTTGCTATTTTCTGTAAATAGTTTTATATTTTTTCTATATGCGAAAATTTCCCTATCATATAATATATAATATATTACATACTTTAATTTAACAAAAATAATTAAGTTTATAACATGAAATACTACACATGTTAATGTTTTTATCATTTTTAGCATACTTATGCATTTTAAAATATCAAATTCAAAAATTGGATACATTGAAAACACAAAAAAAAAAAAAAAAAAAAAAAAAAAAATTATTTTCAAAATTTGCACCATTTGAATCATAGAATTCGAAAACAATTTTTGAAAACATAATTCACATATTCGCTGAATTCAATGAATCTGGAAAATATAAAATATAATTTGAATTGTGTACCAAATAGATCCTAAAAAATCGACTTAGAAGAAGAAAGCCCCTTTACAGAGGTTTCACAGTTGTTCTTTTTGCAATCAATTTTATATGATGTTTGCAAATTAAATTCTAACTCCTTTTTTTATCCATTAAATGTTCAGCTAAGTTTGAGACTCAAAAGTAAATCATAAGAAAGTTGGTACAATTTTGATTGAATTAAAGGGAAAAAAAGAAAAAATAATTTGAAGACAGAGAAATGGAGAGCAAGAGTTCAATAGTTTTGAAGCACCAAATAGTCAACATAAATACTTCTATCCAAAAGAAGATTTTTCTATACGGAATTATCTCTTGATCAATGATCAGACTTCAAAATTAATTATAACCCCACCCCTCTCACCACTTTTTTTTTTTTTTTTTTTTTTTTTTTTTTTTTTTTTAACAAAATAACATAATTAGACAAAACAAGAAAATAAAAGAGAAATTTTTACGGATAAATTTTTTTTAAAACTATTTATAGAAAATAGCAAAAAAAAACATTGATAGACATTGATAGATTTCTATCAACATCAGTGATAGACTTCTATCATTTCTATTACTGATAGACCCTGATAGACTTCTATCAGCGTCTATCACAATATCTAAAAATTTTGCTATTTTGTGTAAATATTTTCTTTTGTTTTTCTATTTTTAAAAATCTCCCAAAATAAAAAAGTATTTACATAGGTATAACATCACATTTTGAAAATATCTCTATTAGCTGGAAAATGGCATGCAGACCAAACTAAAATTTGATATAGGTTTTAAAAATACTCGTTTTTAACCTTTTATTTAGGTCATTTTCTTGTGAAATTACCAAGATCACTCTGAACTTCTTCAAGAATCCAAAGGAGAAAGTAAAATATATTTGATAAGGAAAAAAAAATATAAAAAAAAACAAGAGGAAAGAGCGAGAAGTGAAAGGAAGACACGAAATCTACGTTCGCTTTTCATTCTTGGATTGAATTGGTAATTTTCACAATATATTTGTGTCCGCAAATGGTGGGTCAAATTTTAATTCTAAAAAAGGTATCCATATGAAAAATTGTTAAATGTCTGATTGACTCACACTTCCCTCCACTTGCGGGCTTGAAATATTAAGAAAAGTCCAGAAGTTGAAATGGATATTAATTGGGAGAAAACAACAATGCAGGGATTTGAAAATACAACAATACACGGCTTGAACACAAGACCTCCCTGAACTACCTGCTATCATACCGTGTTAAATCGCCTATTGACCCAAAACTTAGGCTGATGGGTGAGTTAAATAGATATTTCTATGTTTTTTTTTTTTTTTGGTAGTTTATAAAGAAAGGAAAATAACTAAAAGAAAAAAAAAGATCTCACTACATGCACGTGGCAGTGGTGATTAGTGGATTAAGCGACAAAACAGTGGACTCCAATTTTGTGCTGATAAAGCAAATTTTGGAAACCGAAGATATGAAGTGAAATGTGCGGGAAAAATATGTGGTGATGGATTTTTCCGTGCGCATGTAATGTTCTTTTCGTCTTCTCCTCAACTACTGGGCTTCGATTTCTTCATCCGATGAGCACCAATCTCGATTTCCATTTCCATTAACAGCTTCCAGGAGCCAATTTCAGTTCACAAATGGCCCAATTCACTGCACACACTCGGGTTAAGTTGCTGCTCAACGGTGACGGAGTTCCATTCGGTTCAGAACCGAAAGATCGATTCAGATACAAGCTCAGATCAGTACGAACCCTCAAACGCAGGATTCCCCTGTCTGGTCCCTCCTCTTCTACATCTTCTACTTCAGCTTTGAGGAAATCCACCCAGCATGCTGCGGAGGTGCGTGTTGGTGTGAGGGGTGAGAGCGTTAGCGGTGACGATGCCGTTGTTGATCTTGACTATGACTACGAATTTGAGACTGACGATTTGGCTTGCTTCAGAGGTCTCGTCTTGGATATTTCCTACAGGTTATTCCACTTTTCTTTTAATCGATGAATTCTTCTTGAGCGCTGTGCTAAATTTGTTATCTCTTACAGCGTTACTATAAGGAAATAATTGGAATGTTATTAATGGTGGCATAATTGTGATTAGTTAGTAAGTTGGTCAGAGTAGATGGTTATAAATAGCCGGAGGTAGTAGTTTAAGAGTTTGGCATGATTTTAGGAATTGATCAATTTTAGGACGTGGGAGAGAGCCTTATCCGTTATTGTTTTTCTAATATATATAGATATATTCTCATTGAAATCCTAACATTATCAGAATGTTTTCCATCTCTATCTTTGAGGAAAATTCTTAACGCTCTCCTACTTTCTTCTTTTGGGTGAAATTATGGGTAGAATTCGACTTCTAGACTTATTTATGATCGATATTGGTATTGCTCTTTCGATTAGCTGTTTTACTTGGTCGTACTGCATTCAAACGAATAAAAGATTCCCTCATCTGTTGATGCTGAAGCAAATGCTAGCTAAGAGTAAGTCAATGATTTAACAAACTTCTGGTATTGGAGCTTGAAGTGAGGCAGACATTAATGCAAGAGAAAACATGAAGCCAGCAGCAGCAAGTATATCAAATTGATTATTCTCGATTCTATCCAAATGATCAGGAGCGAATATACCATGTATTCAAAGTATTACTAAGTATAAAATTTCAATTGCTATTATGAAATACTTTTAGGCTTCTGGGTTTGATGAACGTTTTCTAGGAAACAAAATAACCAGCGGTTGTGTTTTTCCTATTTATAGTCGAGGTGTAAAAATAGGCAGCCTAGATATGGTTACATGGCCAGCTCAAAGTCCTGAAGAGAATAAAAGGCGTATGTACTGTGGACACGTGTAAAGCGATATGAAGAAAGAAACGAAGTTTGACTATAAGAATAAAAATATTGAGTGAGTTTTCTATTCAATACATGTACTCGATAAAGATTAATATTGCATGTCGAGCTTGCCATGCTAATCAGTTCTTGAAAATGTATGGCTATGGAAAAAGAGGAACATGATTCCAATGGAACAACCTATGATTCAATGTTGAGGCGGTTGATAAGGGTATGGAAGCCTGACAGACATGTTGTATTTTCAAGCCTTTTCATTACCTATAGTCAGTTTTAAGGGCCTCCATGTTCATTTATGATGTTTGGGAGGTTAAGTTTGCTGATCACCTGGTTGCTGCCCAACAGTCGATGTATCCTACTGAACTTGATGCGTCAAGATAGCAGGCGATGAAAGTATAAAGAAAGAAAAGGGGTTGACTAAAAGAATATGGGTTGCACTTGCACCCACCCCCACCCCCAAGCAAGATTTATCCTGCGCGTTGAGGTTGTCAGACATAAACAAAGAAAGACACCTCTTAGCAAAGCTTTAGCGAAAATATAGAGCCTTTGGTCTTTCGAGGGAACACAGCAAATTTTACCTTGCCATTGACCCTTCAAGTAGCATATTTTAAATACAATTGTTAGATACGACTGGCATTTTCACATTGAGAGCCAATTCGTTCTTGCACCATAGTCAATAGTTTTGGACTCCTGCGAATGTTGTACAATGAACACCAGGGATGACTGAAGTGGTTTCTTTTTTAGATAATGTTTCATTCTCAACATTTCACCTGTTTTATTCAAGCATGAAGTAACCAATGATATTTAGGGTCCACGTCCTGCATGTGGCACCATGCATTGAAGAGAAAACAAACACAAACAAACTCCACTCTTTTCCACTACTTTTTGCTTAAAAGTTTTCGTTCATTTCCTGCTGCTATTTAGTCGAACAAATACTTGACTCAATTTCTGTATGTGGATTGACCTCCACATGTCTGTTGTACTTGTTTCATATTGCTTTTTTATCTCCATATTATTTGTATACCTGGAAGGGTTTGCAATTTATCTTTTGCTATTGATTTCCTTGCTTCAGGCCAGTTAACGTTGTTTGTTGGAAACGTGCAATTTGTTTGGAGTTCATGGAGAAGGTTTGACTAATCTCTTTTATGCATTATGTGTAAAAATAAAGATAATATATAGTTCCTAAAGTGTCAATTTTATTGGTTTTATAGTTTTTATTAATAATATGTCTAGAAGATCTCTTTAAATTTTTTGAAGTCATGGTTAGGGAAATTCAGAAAGTCTGTCAAGTAGCAAGAGTGAAAAGCCATATGGGAATGACAATCCTTGGGCATTTAAATTGTCACTCTCTGCAATTTATATATCTTTGCAGGAAGAATGTCAATGTTAAATCTTTGATTATGGACTTCTAAAGGTTTAAATAACGGTTTGTTCCTATCAATTGACTGAGGTTGATCAAGTAGTTTTGAGTCTACCATAAATTGTTATATTAGTGTTTCGATACTTTATAGTTTATCTCAAAGCTTTTTGGCTTCTCCAGGCTGATGTTTTGGAATACTATGACCAGACTGTGAGTTCTCCAAGTGGATCCTTCTATATACCAGCAGTCTTACGGGTATGCGTAAACCATTTACCCGGTTCAATCATGGTTTTTTTTTTCACAGGATTGCATGTTATTGGTCTTTATTTCCATAACCAGGAGAAGTTCAAGATTGACTTCATCTTTTTGACTTGAGTCTCTTCCTTATCAAAGGTCTTTGAACTAAATATACCATCTCTGTTTTCAGGTTCCCCATTTATTGCAAGTTGTTAAGAGGAGGAGAATCAAGAACTCTTTGAGTCGTAAAAACATACTTTATCGGGACAATTACACTTGTCAGTAAGTTAATAAAAATTCACAATTGACTAGTTTTGTCCAATTTATCATTTAAAATTGAAATGGAAGAAATTATTTTGAGATACTTTGCTAGTTTTAAGATGGGGGAACTTGAATCGATTATATAATCATTCTGATTGTTGTTCTTCTATTAAACATAATTTTCCATTTTAGTTGTATTGTTATTTTTATGACGACAGATGCCATAGTCCACTTTGTTTCTTTTAGTGCTTTTTAATATTGTTGCCAGTGGAGAACAGCGAGAAAGAGTGTCTATGGCCTTGTTTTCAACCCCCGACCAATATTGTATTTTGAAATAAAACCCCCACAGTTTCATGGCCCATTTCCAGTAATGCAATTGCACTATCCTCTATTCTACCATAAATTCATGTGTTTGTACAGCAAACTGCTTGCCTTTTAACATAATGTCTCCATTTTGGATGCCTAACATAATCATCATCAACTCTCATTTATAAATTGGTTTCTGGCAAGGTCATTGTTTTTTTACCACACTTGGATAAAACAAGCTATTGGTCATTCAATTGGTATTAGCTCTGTCCCCAGTCTCGTGCCTGGAGCCCTCATTCCAATTATAAAGGGTAAGGAAAATCAGGTAAGGCCCATATCCAGTGCCTGCTATCATAGCCTATATAGCCTCTGAATTGCATGTGAGCTTATCCCTTTTGAGCTCCTGGCAAGGGGAGAAGAGGCAGCACTAAAAGTTGTCATGAAGCAACCGTAGGACCCTGTCATTCCCAGATAATCGAATAGTTCTTTCAAAGATTTCAGAGTTGGAAACTGTATCACGGCCTGCACCTTATTGAGCCTTTAAACCTTTGGATGAGATTCAACGTATTCCAAGTTCTTTTTGGCAAAGTGGAACTTCTTAAGCTTCATGTGTAGTTTAAGATCATTGAGGATAGTGAACACTGGCTAGATGATTAATATGGGATTCAATATTGGGTTCGTGTGCTAATTAGAGAGTGGTTTCTTTGGCTTTTGAGCAGAGAAGGTTTGGGTATTGGCACTTTCAGTGTAGAAACGAAGCCTTATTATCTAAAATAGCTTTGGAGGTTCTTGACTGAGTTTGATCAGTTTTGGTAGATTTAGGTTTTATTAAATTCTTAACACTACTTTCAGTAGGAAGGTTTAATTAGACTATTAATATTGAAATGTGGGATGATATTGCAAGGATCATTGGAAAATCTTTGACCTAAATATTTTTAATTCTTATTTTTTTCTGGCAATTTCTTTTTCTTTTTTTGTTTTTGCTCTTCTCAAATAGTTCTTTTATCAACAGGTATTGTTCATCACATGAGAGTTTGACCATTGACCATGTTCTGCCCATATCCCGGGGTGGAGAATGGACATGGGAAAACCTGGTGAGTTATTCATTAGATATTAACATCATATTAAAAATGCTCTACTGAATTTTCAGTTGGCCGTGATAATAAAATTATCAATCTTTAGTTTAATCTGGACAATTCATCTGCTGATACTTCCAACATCTCCTCATTTACGAAATTTGTTCACTGTTTTCTGTAATCTCTCATGTCGCAATAGGTTGCTGCCTGTGTACAATGCAATTCAAAGAAAGGCCAAAAAACAGTAGAAGAAGCAAATATGAAGCTGAAGAAAACTCCTAAGGTAATGTTACGTTTTGTTTATAGTGAGAAATTGAATTTCATTCTTTTCTTCTGTGTGTGTTTTGTGGGTGTCTGCTATGCTTCTTTATTATAACATTTGATCAGGTTTGACTTCATCTAGTTCATGCTTATTGATTTTTACTTCGAATTTTGTAGGCCCCTAAAGATTATGATATACTTGCCATTCCTCTAACAAGTACCGCAATAAAGATGTTGAAACTGAGAAAGGGGACTCCTGAAGAATGGCGTCAATATCTATCAAGTGAGCAATGACCGTGTATTTAAGTGGTACTTTTAAATTCTTCTTTGCACATATTGCACAAATTCCATGTAATACTTGGTTCTTCTAAGACTTCTATGGCACCTTCTTAAATAGCTTAATCTATCATTAGTTCCCATAACCATTTTGCATTTCTTTTTGCTGAAAATATTGCACTTCTTCTCTTTGTGTTCTACCAATCACTGCATTGTCAGGACCTTTAAACTTCCATTTATAGTATTACATCAAATAGTTCATATCATTTTAACCTTATTATCCCTAGGAGCTACAAGTGTCAATACAATGTTTTGTGCCTTCCAGAAACTGAAAGTGAACATTATTTTGCCTGTCAAAATACTCTTTATTAAAAAAAAAAAAAAATTGTATAGGAGCTACATTTGCACTAAGTCGTTTTACCTGGCAATTTTGACATTCTCCTGCACAATCAACATGTGTATAGGAACTATTTTCTTAACTTAATTGTTATAAGTGACAAAACTTCTTAACTTAATTGTTATAAGTGACAAAACTGTTAGAAATATTTATAAATATAGCAAAATGTTACAAATATAGTAAAATGTCATAATCTATTCATGATAGACACTAATTGACATATATTAGTGTCTATCACGGATAGATAGTGACATTTTGCTATATTTATTAATAAATTGTCTGATTTTGCTATATTTGAAAATAACCCTAGGATAATTGTTATAAGTGGCAAAACAGTTAGAAATATTTACAAATATAGCAAAATGTCATTATCTATCAGTGATAAACACTAATTGACATATATCAGTGTCTATCACGGATAGACAGTGACATTTTGCTATATTTATTAATAAATTAACTGATTTTGCTATATTTGAAAATAACCCATAAAAGTTCTCAATATTATCCATTCAAAATAATAATATGAAAAGCTTAAATATAGATATTTCAATTCATTTGTAAAAATTAATTCTAAAATTTTAGACTTTACATTTAATTATAATGAATAGTTGACAACTTCCTTCCACTCCCATCTCTCATCAATAAAAATTGGCATTTTAAAAAATAGATATGCCTTTCATAAATAATGTTATCATATTTTGCTCTATGAGTTCTAGTTAAAATCATTATTTAGGTCATATTTATGTCTTTGTTTTGTAATTGTAATAAAATGTAAGTTCCATAACCAAATACAATTCAATTGCAGAGTTGAGAATGAACATTTAGAAATTTCATGGGACCCATTAGCTTTTGTCATATACTTTTGAACGATTTTTTAATTTTTGCCTATAGATATCATTAAAGTTATTGTTATAGACACTGTTACAGTAGGTGAATTATGAATTTTTCACCGTTATTGTTATCATTATAGATACCGCAACAATAATGGTAAAGGTAAGAAGACAATGATACCGGACAATGTAATAGTCTCAATCGTAATCAAATTACGTTTGCAAAACGTTTTAGTAAACGTGATTAAAAGCAACTTAATTATGTTTGCGATTGAGACTCATTATGATTGATAACCCATTACGATTATACCAATTTTGATTACAAATTAGTAAACATGTCTTAAAGATTTAATGAATGAGAATGCACTCTTAGAGTGAAAAAAAAAAAATCACGAATTCATAGGTATATAAGGAAAAAACTTCTATATTGATATGGTGTCTTTTGATTGAAACAAAAAAAATAGTGTCACTTGGACAATTTTAACAATATCATACTAATATAGAATTCAATGTAGAATTCTCTTTGTTTAATGAATGACCTATGTAAAAGGAGATGTAGGGATCATAGTTTTTGCATGGAGAAATCTAACTGCCTAATCAACTCTTTTTCTAAATTCAATTAATCTATAATACCAAAAACATTAATTTAGAAATATAGATAGATAGTAGATTGTAGATGTGTTGAGAAAAGTGTCTTTCACTTGATTATTTTATTGACTTTTCTTAATTCAATGAGACGTAATAGTTCTAAATAGGTTTTATCCACTCTGGATATTATATAGCATATCTACTATACCGTGATGATTACATGTTATATAATTTATATACTACTTAAACAAAAAAAATCCATCAATCTACATAATACTTGGGTTAAGTTTATATTTGATCTATAGGATTTCAAAAGTAACACTCTTTTTATTTTATAAATCTAAGAGACTAAAAAGTTTTATTTTTGAAATCATAGAGATCAAATAAAAACCTAACCCAAACCTGAAGCACATAAAAATGTAATTTATTCATTTATATGAATAAACAAACTCGTTTAGAACTAGCAAAACTATTACCAAAGAGGCAAACAGCCCACTAATGACCCTTTCAGCTGCTCAAACTTCATTGTGAGTTAAGCAGATAAACATTCAAGGATCAAATTCCATTGCTAAACAAATTGGCCTAATTAATTTGATTGCACCAATGATTTATCTCCTCGTGGGTTTAGACACTGAAAATGTCACCAAAAAACTAATGTAAAATGCTATGAGACATCCTATGCTTATTTGTAGCAGTGTAGTCAAAAGTATATTCAGATCACCTCAAATCTGTCATCAGAAAATGGTTCACCTCAACAAATTTCACATAGAACTGATTTCTTTACTTTTTAAAACAAAGCTTAAAACCAGTATTTGCCAGGATGTACATTTTAGAGTAGAGAAGGAAATACTTTCATGATAAAATGGTGCCTTTTTTTAAACCAACCTGTTTACTTCCATTTCTCTTATATATAAAATAGAGATTGGAAGAAAAACTATAGTGATTCAGTGAATTGGTTTCAGTTACACTTAACAAATATAATGAAAGTGGAAGCATCTAACAAGTATCAACTGAAAAACAGAGTAGCCATGTCTACAGTCCAACAAATAACAACCACCTCAAACCAACAATCTTATTTACCTCTTTAGCTTAGCTTCTCTGGAAGTGAAAGCCATTGACAAAATGTGGTTCGAATCGAATTTCTAATAACAATGCTGGAAGGAACTAGTGCTGTTTGAAGTTACCTTCAAAACTGGATATGACCATTCTGAAGTAAATTTCGAGCATTGCATAAAATAGTACTGGCTTCCTCGTTTGATGAATCAAGCAACCGCAGCTCTTTAATCTCATGTTGCCATTTTTCAACATGATCCTTGTGAATGCTGGGAAGGAAGAAAGAAAGAAAAATTAAGTTAAGAAAATAGTCCTCAAGAAAAATGTTTTGAGGCTAAGTTTTCAAATTTCAACTCACGCTATGATTCGCTCTTCAAATTCATTACTAAGATCTTTAAAAGCAGTCTTTCCCGACTCCAGCAGTTCAGACACCTTCATAGAAGAAAAAATGTGGATCAGTAGAAAACATTTGCAGCCAAACAAAAACTTAAACTAATACACGTTGTTGCAATATTTTCAGCCCACAAGGATTGAACGCAGCCACCATCTACCAGCTGTGTGAAGCTTTCGATCTTTTCAAGTAGGCAAGCTATATTTGATTCCATCTCCTCGGATCCCCTAATGCTCATCTCAGATTGCTCATTTTCTAAAACGTTGGATATGCCTGTATCCTTTCCCTGCTCTTCCACCTGAGAAAGTGGAACTTTGTTGAATTTCTTAATCTTCTTTTACTTTGGCATGAAGAATAACGACATTAGAAAAACGAGTAAACATACAGCTAATTTCATGCGTTTGCCAGTGAATTCAGTTCCATTGCTCTCCATTCCAGATATGCAGCTGCTATCAATCAACTGTAGCATAGTGAAAAGTTTCTCAAAGAAAAATATTCGTATAATGAGAAAGAACCTAGTCAACATCATTGCAAGGATTTGAGGTTGCCATGCGCTAAATTTTTTAGACGCAAGCATACGTTGATGCACACACAGAGAGAGGGATACTCATACGACAATAAGTAGATTGATTAAACGCTTAACTTAGGCTAATTCAGGAGAAAAGATAAACAGAATATGGAACCGGACAGGTAGAAGTAAGTGTGAAACTGTAACACTCTGAAGTAGAAAGAAGTTGAAATTAGAACAGAAGCTTCAGTAAGATACTCAAACGTAAGGTTACACACATCAATCGACGTTAAACTTCTTCTTGATAGCATAGCAAAACATTTTCCGTCTTGTCTACTCAAAATGAACGTCAAGAAATTATTCCGGGAGACATTACAAGGCGGAATCATTGTTGTTTTTCCAGTAGCACGATTTGAAAAGGAGAAGAAAATGGCGAAAAGAACAGGTTTCATAAAGAATCGATACTAAACTGTTTGATCATCACTATTCTTAGGGCAATTGATTCAAGCGGCTATTTGTTTACCAAACTGTGATGATCAAATTATAGGACAACTTGAAGTAATTGCATATGAATGAAGAACAGCAAGATCAAATGAATCATGATAGGGAGCATTCGTAAGATGGAAAAATTACGGTTCGATATCGACATTCCTTACCAATTTTCTCTAGTTGGTTGCCTTCTCCACATGCGTCAGTTTGATGAACTAGCGCGCCAGAAGACATGAGAATGAAGTTTTATTTTGTTTTTGTTCGGCTAAGTACTCTTTTAATCCCGGAAAACAAGACAAATCACAAATTCCTAAAATTAACAACCGGCATCTCTGACCCTTTGTATAAATATAATACAGCAATAATAATAATAAAGAAATTGTCAAAGTAGAAAAAATGTGAAATTATTTATAGAAAATAGTAAAAAATAAAATATAGGTAGACATTGATAGACTTCTGGATAAACTTCTATCATTTTTATCACTGACTTAATAAATTTTTATCTGCGGCTATCACAACTATCTAAAAGTTTTGCTATTTTTTTAAATAGTTTTCCTTATTTTTCTATTTTTAAAAATTATCCTTTTCAAAATGGATTGAAACTCTAATAACGTCATATATATATATATATATATATATATATATATATATATAAAAGGGGCAAAACCAAGTACATCATTTAGGCTCATAGCCTACATATATGTTGTTTGCAAAAATAGCAAAAATGAAGCCCAACTCACATATAAAAAATGTAATATGTCATAAATGCACTTGTTGGCTTTTTGGCCCTTAATCTTTAATTAATTAATTAATTAATTTTTTATGAAAATAACCTTGCTTTTATTCCCTAATAATTTGAGTATTTTGAAGAGACCATTGTGTAGAGCTCGGAACAACAATTCTAATGCAATTTGAATCACTCAAATCAGGGTTCAAACGAAGAAATTATAGCCGAAACAAGCTTAACGAAAAAATCTTGACCTAATGACGTGACAAATTTTTGGAGCATGGGAGAAATAATACGGACTTTTGATTTTTGGATTGGTTTTAAAAAGAAAATAAATTTAATATTATATATGTTTGTGTCTAACGGCTAATTGACTTAAAAACTTAACAAATAAAATGCATGTTGTTAGAGGTTACTTTAAAATTTAAAAAAATTATATTTATTTTTACGTTTAATCTCAACCATTCAATTTTCTTTTACAAATATCTAAAGACCCAAATTAAATTTGGATTTCACCAACTTTCCCTCTCTTTTTGAACACTTCATCTTCTCTAAATTTTAACAACAATTTCACATTATTTTCAATCTTTCATAAAACAAAATCTCCATTGTTTCTCTCTCCAAGCTTCAATTTTCTTCTTTTCATCTTCTTCTTGAGATAAATATTTTATGTTGTGAGGATTGATTTTATTGAGTGCTTCAAATTTGTAAATCTACTCGTTAAGAATATTTTTCTCATCTTGTTCTTCATTTCAAATCTATTGTTAAAGGTTGCTCTTGAACCCATAACAAGAGTGTTGTAACGGTTTGATCCTCAACACTTGAAAGGATCAAGTTTGTTCTTGCATCAGAAAAAAGAACGTTGTAACAGTTCAACTTTAAGTCGTGAAAAGAGTTAAGTTTTAGTGACATACTATAAGGAGCTTGGGAAATGGATGTAAGTCATTTGTGTCAAACCACTATAAATTTTTTTATATCAATTTCTCTATCCCTCTCCTATTTCATTTTGCAATTAATTTGTTATTATATTTTATTGCTTGAAATTAATTGCAATTTTTGTTCTTGAAATTAAGTGCTTGTATTGACTTATTTTGATGGATAGTTCTAAATTTTCTATATCAATTACCAATCTTGTTATTAGAATCAAATAAGGTGCTAGAAAGTGTTAGTGTGAATTTGTTGTCTAATTCAAGGTGAATTTATTTGCATGAAATTATTGTTTATATTACCTATGAGCAAAAAGTGTATTGATTTGCTTAATTAGGCCCACATTAATAAAAAAAAATTTAATTAGTTCGAATAAATCCTATCCACCCCTCTAGAGTTGCCATACCCATTCTACAGTCTTCACTACCAATACTCTTAATACACTTGACTGATATACTTGATAATGATACGCTTAACTAAACTTGAAATATTTGATAATGATGCACTTGACTGATAAATTTGTCTATCATGCACTTGTTTATACTGCTGATAACTTGATACACTTGACTGATGTACTTGATACTAATATACTTGATCGATATATTGATGATAAACTTGATAATAATGCACTATTTTATAATGCTGATACACTTGATTGATATATACAAGTGATAAACTTAATAATGATGCACTCTTTTATAATATTGATGCAATCGACTGATATACAAACTTCCTCAATGCAATCAACTAAATATTGTTGTTTCTATCCCTCGTGCTAGTGTAGAAGAACACTGAGACCTTAATTAAAATCCTCATGAAAGACTTTGATATTGAGAGAGGAGCAATAAGTCAAAGTTGTTGTAAAAGTACCAAATGAAGACTTTGTTTTCGGGATTATATTTTGGTTTAATAGAACTATGCCTAAGAGTAAATAAAGGATAGGATGATAAATGACTAAAAGAGAATGAGTTCAATTCATGATGATCATCTATCTAGAATTTAATATCCTACGAATTTTATTGGCACCTAAATATTGTAGGGTCGGGCAGATTGTCCGTAGTCGAGGTATGCATAAACGGGCCCGAACACTTATTGTTATAAAAAATATGATTTAATGGTTTGAGAGGTTGAAGCTGCCGCACGATTTGTTTTAAATTTTTAATTGCAAATTTCGGATTTATGCAAAGGCAAATGGGTTTCAACTTTTAAGAAATCCCAAGCTGAAAGCCAATTGGTAACAATAAATGAAAAGAATTGTAACAATAAATACTAAATATTGACAACAAATATTTGCATACACTCCCTCCTAAATTAGTTTAAAGATATTTTTTATAGTCAGCTTGTTAATTAATTTGTCAAATTGCTTCTTTCGAAGTCCTTTAATAAAATACTTATCAACCTCAATATGTTTCATTCTATCATGTAAAAATTGGATTATGAATTACTGAAATGACAATTTTATTGTCACAATAAATTCGTATACGTGTCTTATGAAGGAACTCCAATTCTTTAAGTACTCTTTTAATCTACATACCCTCACAAATTTCATGTACTAAAGTTTTAAATTCTGTTTCAGTACTGCTACTATACTTTGTTTCTTGCTCTTCATGTAACTAAGTTGCCTCCCGCAAAAGAATAATAACATTAGGTAGATGTTATATTTATAAACTTCTATTTGAAAGTAATGATGCTTTTTGAATATGATACCTTTCCTCGGAATTTCCTTTTAGATATCTCAAAATTCTATAAGTATCTTCAAAATGAATTGGTCCAATCACATGCATAAATTGACTTTTCATGCTTACAACATATGCAATATAAGGACGCGTATGAGATAGATAGGTTAACTGTAACATCCCAAGTTAAAGTGAATTTTAAATTTACTATCACAAATTATTAGGATTTTATTTCTCTTTACTTTTGGTTTTTGGAGCCTTCAGACAATTTGAGAAGATAATTAATTTTAATTAGTTTGATAAGAAATTTGAAATTTTATTTCTCGTTATCCTTGTACTAAGCGATCGTTATCTTTGTACTACGTGATCTGTATCCTTGTACTAAGCGATCGTTATCACATACTAAAATGACATTTAGAATCCTCAGACACACATAAGCAACTATCAGAAAATAAAAGCTATAGACTACATACTTTCAGACAATAACCCTTTCAGATCATCGTGCATTTCAGGAAAAGAGTAACATGCCTTTCAGAGTAAAACGAGAACGGTGGACCAACGAAAAGGTGTCAAAATGCTTAGAGAAAATGATCGAAGACGATGAAAGAAACTGAGAGCAATGAGATAGCCTTGTGCGAAAATGAGAGAAGATAAAAGGGGAACGAATGTGAAAGATTGCAAATAGTTTAAGAATGAGTTAGAGAATGTAAAAGAATGTGCATAACAAACATTTTAAATTCGAGGGTAAAAGAGATATTTTACATGTGAAAAGAGTCAAGTTTTTAGAAAGAGGTTAGTTGTCGAATTTTTTTTTTTTTTTTTAGGTCGGACAGTTTTCCAGATTTAAACCTAGATTTACATTTACTATATGTTTAAATAATATTATATGTGCGTGTGAGAGAGAGTTAAAAGAAAATAAAAAAGAAATTAAAATTAAAATTTACCTTCCAAGTCACGAATCCAGTCGCAAAGAAGAGCAGCCGGCGTTTCGGATTTTCCTCAGCCGCCGTCCACCGTTCGCCCACCGGCCACCGCTCGCCATCGACTGTAACCGTCCGTCGCCGAAAGGTAACGCCACCGTCACTCTCTCTCTCCATTCTGTTCTATCTTCCTTCTGATTCTCTCTCTCACAGTTATCTCTCGATCTATGCCAGCCGCCGACACTAGTCCTGCCGTCCTTATCCGCCGCACGCAGACCGCTGTCCACCGCCGTCCTCTACCGAAGCCCGCCGCCGGATCCGTACAGTGGACAAAACTCATAAGGTTGAGTTTTGGGTAAGTTTTTGGATGATTTTTGTGATGCTCCATTGAGTTTTGGCATAATTATCGATTTACCCATGATTTTAGAGGTTGGATTCGAAGCTTTGAAGGAGTTAGAGCCGCCGTCCAGCAGTAGCGAGCGTTTGGATGTTTTGGTGAGAAAGACCTTGGATGCCCTTTTGAAAACATTATTAGTTGCTGGAATTTGGATCTGTAACCCTTAATTGTTGGTTATGCATAGGTCGAATTACTAGTGTGAAGTTTGGAATCGATATTGGATCAAGCCACAACTTGGGTAAGTGTTTAAAGACAGTTTTATGCTTTTGGTCAAGCCCTAAATATCTAAGTTAATTTTGGTTTATAATTAAGGGTTGATTCAAGATTGTTACTCAAAACTAAAAAAGAGACTAGTTTACTGGGATAATAACACGTTTGAGCTTAATTTCAAGTAAGTGAGTTTACTATTGTAATGCCCTTGAGCCAGTTAAAAATTATGTTTTAATGATATTTGTGATACGAATGTTACTTAAGCATGTTCTTTTATGTGATTGAATGTGTCGATTTTTTATTGACAAGCATGTACACTAGTAGCATGAACTATGATATTATGTTGTTTTATGTGGCACCTGCATGTGCATGTTACATGAAAACTATGACACGACTCGCCTTCTAGGCACATGACATGACTCGGCTGAAAAGGCACATGGCACTATTAGCCTAAAAAGACACATGATATGCTTAACGCCTTGGAATGGTACATGACACGAAAAACGCCCTAGAAAGGCACATGACACGTTGAATTTTACTAACTTTTAGGTCCTACTAGTTGAAATGATTTTCAAACTCATGATTGTATGTGATTGCATAGCCTGACCTCAATAGTGAGATTACATATTGAGTATTTATTTAAAATCCTTTCATTAAATGTTTTTTTTAAGTAAAGACAAGAACGTACTAGGTGCTTGGTGAGGAGATCTGTTGAAGGTGCCATATGGGACTAGTGTTATCGCTTCTGCATAGTGTCATGTTTTCAAGAAGTTATGGATGGTAGTAATGACCCAATTAGAGATCTTGAAAAGCCGAGTCTGTTACATTAACCTTGTAATAAGTTTTGGTATCGCTCCTTTACATTTAGTTCTTTTTCTTTGGCAACTCTTAAGTTTTTGGGCTCAATGGAAGTTTTTGCAACTTTACATCCAAGGATTCCTATTTCTTCAAGTAAGTTGAAGACATATTTTCTTTGATTAATAAAGATACCCTTCTTTGATCCTGCAAAATTCATCCCAAGAAATATTTCAGTGTTCCCAGATGCATTTACACCCCTACAAATCACCCCATCCTCTTCGTCAATGGGAACGTTTCTTCTCACATTGAAATGCGAGTTATGAAAAGGGGCATTCTTTTTTGTTGCTTTCAATTTCTTATTCTCGTTTGATTATATCTGTTGAATGAGTGGATTATGTGTTTGATACGTTAGATTATTGATTGATAGATGATGGGTTTGTGTTAGGACCTAGCTAATGGAGTTTTGCCCAACTTGTGGGAACATGCTGCAATTTGAGTTGCCCAATATGGGTAAATCTTCCAGATTCTTCTGCCCAACTTGTCCATATGTGTCCTACTTGGAGAACAGGGTATGTGTCGCTGATTTTTTTTAGTAGTAAGGCCTCAAGTTGTTTCGCTTTCCTTTTTCGCATATTAATTTCTTATGTGGTGGCTTAAGGAGTGCATTCTCGTGGTTCTACTATTCAGGTAAAAATCAAAAGAAAGCAACATTTGGTAAAAAAGGAATTAGAACCCATAATCTCTGATGACGATATGAAAAATGCAGCTCAAACCGAAGGTATACATCTTTCCCTTCTAGGTTTTTTTCTCCTCTGTGCTTAGTCTTTGTTTTTGAATTAAAATTTTACCTGCTGGAGTTGCGCAAAAGATATAATCGTATAGCTACTGCAAGGACAATGAACTGATTCACCTTTAAAATTATTCAAATGCTTATGCATATACACGTATATGATAGCCAAACTAGTGTGGCAGTTATATTTCCTTTAATTAAATGAATTACGAAGGCTCACCAAAAGTCAACAAGTAGCTAGAAAGAAAGAATTCTACTGTCTGAGGTCATAATTGAGCTGGAGTATTTTACAAATTGGCAACAATACCATTAACCCACATAATACTGTTTTTATCCTTAAACTTCCTTGAAGCTTAAAAATGAATAGCTTTAAAGCTATTAGGCACAACAAACTTCAAAACATTTCCATCTACACGACCAACACTCCAAAAAAATATGGAGAGTCAGTTAATCCTTCTAAAAGGAAACACCAATTGAGCTAGAGGAACAGTGAAAGCTTGTCCTTGGGATAACATGGTTAGATTCACTGATGTCGAAAAGAAAGATAGATCACTTGAAAACTTTGCACTTTTTGGGAAGCTTTGACTTCCAATCCTTTTTCACAACTTCAATAGGATAGGTGCCTCGCTACGGACTATAGATTGATTAAGATGGTTGACAGATAAATACCTTGAAGGAGTGAGGCTTCATATTCTAGAAATATTGGAGGGAATCATGGATGATATGCACTGGACTGCCCACTCCTCTATTACTATTACCTGTATAGAGGTCCTATGCTTCAAATTACAGCAAAAGTTATGCTTATGCCGCACGTCTTTAGTTGAAATACACCCGTAGATATATAGCACTTTGTCGAATTATGAGGGACTTCTAGGAGTTTTTATCCATACCATAAGAGCAACCCAAAATGAGTAATCTCGCCCGTTTTTCCTTGTCATAATTTTGTGCCGAAGAAAATTGAGTTTCTATCCCATAACCATTGACAAAAGAGAGCTAAACTTTCCTGTCTAATATTACTAATATTTAGGCCTCCATTTGATGAGTAAAAGAGAGCTAAGCTTTGGCTTAATGATGTTCTAGCAACAACTATAAATACCTTGAATTGAGACTCCTTCGAAGGATGGGAGAGATGACACCAAGAAGAAGCCTTTAGATGAGCCAAATCAAACCAAGCAAGAGAACATTGGGAAGAGTTCTGAAAAATGCGGTAGTTCCTCTCCTGCCAAAGTTCAAAAAGTAATGCCTTCACAGCATTCACCCAGAGAAAAAATGCTTGTGAATTCCATCATCTGCTCCCACCTTGGCCAATCTGACCCTGCCAAAAGAAGTTTCAGATGTAACTCGCAATTTCTGGTACAACTTTACTGGAAAATTGGAACATTGAAAGATAATTCAGGAGGAAATGAGAAAGGGGTGGCTGTGCTAAGTAAGACGCCTCCCTTGACAATGAGGGCCCATTCCACTTCATCGACTTGGGGAAATTAATTATTGCCGCCACTCCCCTATTTGATAGAATTATAGAAGTCCAAAAGCAAATTAATAAAACTTCAGAATATCTAGTCCCTTCGGGGACATCCGATAAAACTTCAGAATATCTAGAAATTCGAGATCTAAAAACTTCTATATATGCAACCTTACTTGAACAGGTTTGTTTTATAGGTTATATAACTGTGTTCTTGACTTCTAAGGAGAAAAAAACTTCTATACGTCGATAATAAAACAATATCATTTGTGTTTGTAAAAGGGTGAAATGAATCTTATTTACGGAACCTTCTACCATTTCTGTCATCACGCCTAGGAGAGAAATCTGATAAAAATTAGCAGCCACCAAGAGTGAGAAAAGGGAATATAAGGTCATATTCATGGGGATTTCCTTGACTTGATTCTCGAGAATATCTTGTCTTCTACTATAAGCATTCTCTAAATCAAGCTTAAAGCTGAGTCCTTCCTGGCCGTCTTTCTTCTACACGGGCATTTTGTTTTCATGTATTGTAACTTGAATAGATGATCTACTTCTTCAATCTTCGTCAGACGCTGAGAAAAATAGCTTTTGTCTTTTGTGAATCCTATTAGTGTTACATGGTGCTTCCAAGGTATCTTACTTGGCGTGAGAGGAAGATGTATGCATTAAGTCTGTAAAATCGGACATATCTATCTGAGTGGTTTAACCGTAGTATGTTATGCTAAATTGCTCATTGTAGACAGGTCTGGGTTGTCTAGCCTTAGGAACTTAAATGATTTTGTACAACCAAGGGAAGAACTAGTAGGGGCCGGAATGGAATATCAGTTATAGTCTTGAATTGGATCTGAGGCTCTTTATTAGGATTGGAACAAGCAAGGAATGAGGGACCACTAGCTTCCCTTAAGCGCTCAACATGCATTTAACTCAAAACATGTTTTATCATGTGGCTGAGCAAACGGTAGTTGCACTTGTCTTTGTGAAGAGTGAAGGTGAAGCAACCTAGCATCAGAGTAGAATGGATGACTTGCAACTGAAAGTCTGTTCTTTGAATCAATATATCATACCATGTAATGGAAATCAAATGTTGGTCTAAATTTTGCAGTTTGTAGAATTTGGGCCCTAATGGTGTTCAGTTCGTCACATAACCAGGAGCAACCAATTCCCTTGTCTCTCCCTTTCTGGGAAATGGCTGCCTTCACGAGCATGTGATTGGATGCGTGGGGGACTGTGGAAGCATATGTTGGATAAGCCAGGGGTTTCATGGGACAGTCTAAAAGAGGGAGGGTCGTCCGGTCCAGCAAGAAGATAGAACTCTAATAAAAGTTGTCAATTTGGTCACTTTTGCATAAAATGGAAAGTGGACTGGACGATGACACAAAATTTGTGAAGTTTTTACTGGGGGAAGGAAGAAAATTTTCTGGGTTGTGAACCATCTCTACAACAAGGACACGGGCATTGAATAATAATATGATAATTATTATTATTTTTTAATTTTTTTTCCTATATCCATGAGTGTTCAGGTCAGCTTACGTGTATCTTACATAACAACCCGTCTGATCCTATAACCTTTAGATGTCAAGGAAACTTGTAGGATATTAAATCCTAGGCAAGTGACTACCATGAATTGAACTCATGACCTCTTAGTCTTTTAGTAAGGTCATGTCCCCTTTTTACCTCTAGGCAAACCCATGATGGTTAATATGGTAATTATGATAAAAAGGAATAATACGGTGATTCATTTTTGGAAATTGTAGAACATTTGGACAGCATTATTATCCTGGACAACTTATTATTATTGTTATTCTGAATAGATCTAAAACATTGGCATTGTTTTGTTTTCTGAAATGCATAGGTAGATGATATTATATCACAGAGAATGAGAAGTTTTAGAATGTTGTTCCTTTGTTGTTTATTTCTCTGTTCTCTAAACTGTTTTTGTTTATTGTCCATACTGTAGCAACATGTCCAAATTGCGCGTTTGGCAAGGCTGCTTTTATACAAATACAACTGAGATCAGCTGATGAACCTGCTACAACATTTTACAAGTGCATGAACGAAGATTGTAGACAGAATTGGCGCGAGGATTAAGGGCCAAATTTTTCATTACTGATTTTCTATTTTTTTTTAAATTTTTTTATTTTAACTCATTTGGAGGTAATTTCTATGAATAAATTATTTTTTACGTGAACAGCATTATGAATTTTGTTGGCACTTCGATCATTATTGTATCTCGATAGCTATTTTATTTTCATGTTTTTCTTCTCTTAACATCTTCTCTCGTTCTAATTGAGTCTGCTTTTCCTTATTGACAACGACACTTGATTATTATTATTCTTCTTCTTTTGCTTTATATTTTATATTTTATTTTTATTTTTATATCAAACAGAAAATTTCATTCATGAGATGAAATTATAGGAGATTCTATCCAATTCAAAAAAACTATAATTAGACAAAAATTAGATAAACGTCTATAACTAAGAATCAACAGAAAATCAAATATTTATCCAAGAGTTTAATAACATTGAGATCTAGATTCTTTTAATTTTATTTTTTAAGTAAAATCTAAATTTGCATAAAAGAATCAAACCTACGTTAAAATGTTAAATTAATAATGAACTTTTATCCACTTTTTGTTACAATTATGAGTGAATTTATTAGAGTATAGAATTGCGATAAATGGTTAAAGTAAGTTTGGTTTAGTAATAATATTGACATACACTCTGGTTAGAAGAATCAATCTCTCATCCGCAATTATTGTTTTAAATTCCCACCACTATTATATTAAAATAAATAATAAACATTTTTCTTTATAGAGAATGAGGTAATATTGAGCTAGCTAACTTTGGCCAACATAGTATATATATTTAGGCTAAATTACAAAAAAATGTCCTTAAACTTTGTAATTTGTTTGGCTAATTTTATGACAAATTATATAGATATCACTTTTTTTTCTATATAGACACTCTCATTTAATTCCATCCAAAATTAATTATAATAATATTTTTTAATTCCTTTTTAGAAGTTAGGATATTCTTAAAAGTTCAAGGATATTTTTGACCCAAAGTAAAAAAGTTGGAGTATTTTGTATAATTTAGCTATATATTTATTAATTTGACTATTTTTTTAAGAGTTATTTTCAAATATAGAAAAATAAACAAAACTATTTACAAATATATAAAATTTTTATGATCTATCGCAGTACATAGTTGATAAACGGTGAAATTTTTTTATATTCATAAATAGTTTGATATTTTTTTTTTATAGTAATTTTCTTTTTTTAATAACATTTTCAAAAATATCGATGGATATGGACTATTCCTATTAACATTTACTCAAAATTCAAACCTCCACATTTTTTGTCAACATCAATGTATTAAATCTTGGTTTGGAATAGTTGGACTAAAAAAACAAAAAAATTGACATTTTCCAAAAATATCTTATCTTTATGGTTATGGTGAAGAACAGAAGTGTGAGATAATTGTGAAGCCCGAGAAAGGGATTTTCTTGGAAAACAATTGGTCGCCAATGGCAGCAGCATGGCGTACGAACATGGATGACGTTAACTCGGACGTCGAATCAAAGGGAAAGTTTGGATTGGTCCTTTTTCCCAAATCTCAACTCTCTATTGTTTATACGGAACTTATTACCTCTTCCCATTTCCCCCATCCACTCTTTCTTCCTCCTCCATCTTCTTCGCCTTTGTTTCTGCTTCTGATTCTGATTCCGATTCTGCCTTCCAAAATAGCAAGGAAATGGCATCATCTCACTTGTATTTTTCCCTTTCCTTGCTATTTTTGGCTGCCGTCTGCACCTTCCATCATCAGGTGAGGTTCCTGATTCTTTTCTCTGTATTTGTACAGTTTTTCATTCTAATTTTCTTGGCTTCTTCTTCGATTCTCTTGTGTTCTTGTAGCTCTTGTACTTTCCTGTATCTTTGGAGGTGATCGTAGTCGAGTGTACCCGTAATCTAGTTTAAATAGCAAACAAAATTGATAGAATATACCATTTGATTTAGGTAAAAGTTGTTATGTGTGGGGTTTACATAATTGAGAAAGATTTTATAATTGTTAACTCATTACTTGACTTGTCTTCAGTTTATTATTATTTTTTTTTTTTTTTTTTTTTATATCGGTGGAATTCCACCTTTCAGTTTCAACAACCCTCAGCCAAAAAGGGGTCCTGTGAATCCATGGGAATCCATGGCAAATAGGGGAGTTGACTAATTTCTTTCTGCGAAATTAAATCTATCATACACAGATATTTACTCAATTACTTAGGATATGAAAACCCCTGGCTCTGCCAACACGGCTCATAGAATTATGTGAAAATGTTCACCACTTGGCAACTTCAACAATAAGTGTAAATTCTTCTGCTACTTTTGTTATTTATTCGATTTGATCAGTGTACAATTTTTGCTGTAAATGTTTTTTTAGCCATTTTAGAGTATTTCACGAGAAGATGTTGTATTAGTATTCGTTTGTTATAAGAATCTATCCGATCCTTTTCAATTGTTATTCAATATATTGTGTACTCTGTTGACAGCAGGTCTATGCGGAGGAACAAGTTCTAAAGTTCAAACTCGACGCTGATATTCTTCAGGTACTGCTTTTCTGTTTTCGCAAGTTTGTGGTTATTAATGGTCCAAAGATAATGACACTCGTCCGTTTATCTCCTTAACCCAATACATTGACAGTGACTTTCGAACGGTTTGAAGAAAAGATTTATATCCAATTAAATAACGATTTCTCATCTGGGTCCCTTAAAATTGCATCTATATGTATACTCGTGTTATCAAATTTTACTTGTTAATGACTTTTATATTGTACTAACTCATTTAGAGGTGAATATTAATTTTAAACTTCATTCTGATGTTTGATAAAATAGATATAACAATTATCCTTTTAGTTAAATATGGTGTGCCTGTCTATTGTTGTGAACTGGATCTATTCAATTTGTTTTGTCTAATTAATTTGTAAAGGTTGAGTTAGCAAGAGCCTGTTTAACTAAGTTGAAGCATTTCTAACCTGAACTATGTCCCATATGAATACTTCAATTTCTTTCTTCTATTTTTAAAAATTGTTATTATAATAATTTGAAACATCTCTAATAGTTTTTATGATGTCTTGTCTTGTCTTGCAGGAGTCTATCGTTCAGCATGTAAACGAACACCCACAGGCTGGCTGGAAAGCTACCATGAACCCACGTTTTTCAAACTACTCTGTAAGTTTCAACTTGATTAACTTCATTCTATTATTAATGGTTGAAATTTGGTTGGTTTTCTCTGAATGTCCTACACGTTTTCTTCTTTTAATTTTTGTAAGAACTCCTTTTTTGTTTGTTGATGTTTTGACACTATTGTTTATTGTGCAGGTTAGCCAATTCAAGTACCTGCTTGGTGTCAAACGAACTCCTGAAAGGGATTTGAAAAGTACCCCTGTTTTATCCCATCCCAAGTCTTTAAAGTTACCAAAAAGCTTTGATGCAAGAGAAGCTTGGCCTCAGTGTATCAGCATTGGAACCATTCTAGGTTAATTCCTTCATCTCACTTTACTGTTATAGAATTCAGATTATTTTCAAATAAAAACATGCTGATGCTTCCCTCTGTGAATGTCAAAATTCTGGATGAATGTCCTCATAAAGATCAGGTAACTATTTTCCATTAATTTAAGAAAATTTCCTCTTCTGTATTATTATTTATGAAAATTCTCATCCCATCTTTATGTTTTAGGGGCACTGTGGTTCTTGCTGGGCATTTGGTGCTGTTGAGTCACTTTCAGATCGATTCTGCATTCATTTTGACATGGTATGTTAACTACACTGCTACTCTTGTTCACTATAGTATTAATGTCTAAATAGCCAAATTTCTTCCCTTATTTATTGGTAATCAAATATAACATTTGTTTCAGAACATTTCTTTGTCGGTTAATGATCTTTTGGCATGCTGTGGCTTCATGTGTGGTGACGGCTGTGATGGGGGTTACCCAATTTCTGCATGGCGATACTTTGTTCGCCATGGAGTTGTTACTGAACAGGTAACATGTATAGCTAATTGGAGAATGACACTCCATATATAATTTAAGGCTCGTCGTTTGAAATTTTTTTGATCCTGTCTTAACATATCACATATGGCTCTTGAATTTTATGCTTTTGACATTGATAAACGCTGTAAATAACTATCTGAGACCTTGCAGTGTGATCCATATTTTGACACTACTGGTTGTTCCCACCCTGGTTGTGAACCTGCATATCCTACTCCTAAATGTGTCAGGCATTGTGTAGATAAGAACCAGATTTGGAAAAAAGCAAAGCACTATGGTGTTAATGCTTATAGGATTAAAAGAGATCCAAATGATATCATGGCAGAAGTTTATAAGAATGGACCAGTCGAGGTTTCCTTCACGGTGTATGAGGTAAGTGAATCATCTTACTTTGCACTTGGTTTAATCTGTTCAATCTTTTGGATAAAATTTCTGTAGTGTATATTCTTTTTGCGTCCCTACTTAGCAAGTATACATGCTTTAGAGCTAAAGTTTACATATTAATAACTAGAGGATTTAGAAGTCTGATTACAGTAACAGTTTTAAACAAACATTACAGGGCCATAGTTTATTGAAGACTTTCAAGTACCATGTAACTTTACTGCTAGGGATGTTTGTTTGAAGGGTTAGGCATCCCAAGCCTAACCCTTTTTTGGGGCAAGAGTTTAAGAAGCCTTGGCTTCCTTAACCTTCTCCCATGGGGTTGAATAGTGTCCCCATGGGTTACCATCCTTCTTCCTTTTCTTTCAACTCTTTTTTGTTAATATAATTATTTTAATTTCAATAATATATATATATATATATATATACTCTTTCTCTCTCTTCTATTTTTTTTCCTCGGGGAGCTTTTTCTTAAATTTTTTTTATTATTAGATTAGTTTTTTGGTTTTTTTTTAAAAAAAACTATGGAGACTAAAATTAGACATTTGAAAGTACAAGGATTAAAATTAAACAAATTTCAAAGTATAGGAACCAAAATGGTATTTTAACCTTATAATTATTATTATTACTATTATACTATCTTTTTGAATTCTCTCACTCTTTCTTTATTTGTTTAAAATAATTGAACTTTTATGAGCAGTAATGAGATCAGTATACTCTTCATGCATGAGCAGTAATGTGATCAGTGTACTTCGGTGTTACCGAATTTATTTTTGAGCTGGGAACACATGATGTATTCTCAGAATTAGGGGTTACTTCCAACCTGTGAAACTACGGTCTGCTGTCTATAGTTTAGAAATTTTGAAATACACCAAATCATCCACAAAAGGTTTCCTTCTACTAATGTTTAGAGCCATTGAACCTTTTCATCCTTGATTATGATAAGTTTTTAGGATCTCATCTCATTGGATTAGCGTAGTGCTTCTTGCAGACTGTCTATCATATAATGCAGAAGTGTTGGAGTATCTCTGCCATAAACTATTTCGAATTGAGTCTTCTTTACAATGGAATGCTAGCCCATAGCACTATTTTGCCCATAAAATCCATTTTACCGATTCCTTTTGCCTGGAATTGTGAAACTCTTCAAATGTGTTTCTAAGAATCGTTGAACTACTTCAGTTGTCCTTCCTGTTTGTGGATGATAACTAAGTTGAAATTGAAATATGTCCATATAGAATTGGATCGAATTCATTCCAATATTGAATATTAAAATTAAGCTCCCTATAAAAAACAGTGTCCATGGCAGTGTAGTAGTGGGACAAAGATAGTAAGTCAGCATATTTAGAAAGACGGTTTACAAGAAGTAGTATGGAAGCTTTACCCATTGATAGGGGCAGGCCTTTCACAAAATTCATTAAAAGATGGTATTGAATTTCTATCTTCTGTTGGGAATACGTCCCGATGGAGACACCAACTCAAACTGAACCAATAGTTACACCTCATACACTCACAAATCACTCATATTGGTAGAATTCACCATACAACTCCAAAGTTTTGAGATGTTTCACCGGTAACAAAATAGAGATTGTCACATGGAATAGAGGAGTGGGGAGAAGAAAAGCTAATTCACAGAGTAAAGATCGAAGCAATATTAGTTCGACACTGGCAAGTCCATGGTACTCAAATTCACTACATGGCTTGCAACAACAATTTTCTTTCTTGGAAACCGTAGGAATTAAAGTAGAACCCAAGGTAAACACTATATGTTGCTTCTGACTTGCGGTCATTAGGCTAGAGGCCTAATCAGTATTTGAAAAATCAGCGCATAAAGCTGGGCAACAATCTGCAAATCTTTGGTCCTTGGATTGTGTTTTTGGCATTTTTTGAGAAATTTGTGAAAATAATCATAAAATATTTCATATGTAAAAGTCTTATTGGCTACCAATATTCTATACCTTGCTCTTAGTTGTAAAAGTAATGCTTCTTGTACCAATATACAGGATTTTGCTCATTATAAATCTGGGGTTTACAAATATATCACTGGCGATGTAATGGGAGGGCATGCTGTAAAGCTTATTGGATGGGGTACAACGGATGATGGAGAGGATTATTGGGTCTGTTGAGATATCCTCCTCTTCCTTTATCTTCTAACTTGTAAGTTTGTAATCGCCAATTTTTTTGAGATATTATGCTAATCACGTTCATTTTCTTGTCACAGCTTTTGGCAAATCAGTGGAACAGAGGCTGGGGCGATGTAAGTTTTCACGAAATTTTGTTGTCCTAAGGTTATGTTTGGAAGTGCTTTTAACGTGGCTAAAAACACTTTTTCCATGGTCAGAAACACTACCACTTAAACTCAATTATGTTTGGTTCTAATGCAAAAGTACTTTTGGAAAAAAGTCAATTAAAGGGAAAGCATTTGTTGAGTGCTTTTAGTTCAATTGTTTGACCATGAAGCTTTAGCGAACGAAGTACTAACTACTACTAAAGATCAAATTTAATTGTTACTAAGCAACTTTTACTTAAGTGTGCACAACTTTTCTAGTAAAGTGCTTGTTGAATGTACTTTCTGGCTCTTGACTATAATGCATTGAAACTTAAATTTTTAGGATGGCTACTTCAAGATAAGAAGAGGAACGAATGAGTGTGGGATTGAGGAAGATGTTGTTGCTGGTTTGCCCTCAACTAGAAATATTGCCTTGGAGGCTGCCATATGATCCAGATGCTGCTGTTTCACAATCAAGCTTTGCTCAACCAAAGATATGTTTCTGTCTTGCATTTGGGTTAGAACTATTTATGCATATGAAGTTGGTTAATGCTTTGCTGAATGTTTCCAAGTATCTGTGTCTTAAACAATTAGTGTGATGTCTGAAAAGAAATACTAATAAAATAATGTGTTAATATTCTTGGAGAATGATGGCCCTTGTAACACTTTCCCCTCCAGTATTGTTCCTTTGAAAAGAGAATATTACACTTGAACAAATTGGATTGGGAGAATATCTATTCTTCTTGTTTCGAATTTTCTTCTGCAACTTTTTAAAAGCTGATTTATGATTTTAATTAGGAATGCTATTGTTTGTGATGTTTAGAATGTTTGATGGTATTAGAGCCCTTCAGGGCAAAGCACTAAAACTCCCAATTTTAAGTTGAGTCAACCAGAGGGAAAGACTATATATAGCTAGAACTTGAAGACAATAATTGTAACTGAAATTGCATATGAAAACCAAGGTGTTTTGACTTATAAAGGAAGCAGTTGATGAAGTAGTTTGATCCTGAGTTTCAGAAATGAGGCTTGACTTGAAATGATTTTTTTTTTACTTTGACTTTGACTTTGACTTTGCTATCTATTTTATTGAATGTAACTTTTTCAATTTAAATATTTTTAGAATTTATTCAATGCTATTCCTCCTTTTAAGTTTCAGTTGCCATAGATTAAATAGGAAAGCTCCATCTTCTTGTCCATCCCTACCCAAACTCACTGTGGTTTTAACATGAAAAATGTTGGTTTAAATCCTATTTTAGTCTCTAAACTTTGAATCTTATTCTATTTTGGTCTCTAAACTTTAAAAAATGCTTGTTTTAGTCCTTAAACTTTGAAAAAATGTTTATTTTAGTCACTACTATTAAAATTTTGTTAACTCTTCAACAAAAATGTGAGAGACTTTGTATTTCTGGATGATTAGGCTTTAGATATATTGAGCAAGATGAAGGTGAAATAAAATGCTAACAACTAACACACCAAAATACAGAACGACCAAAATTCTGAACTAAAAATATCTTTTAAATTCTCCCGCTTTGGCACCTTATTCAAAATTGAAATTATGATTTTTTTAGTCTAACTTATTTGGTTCATTCAAAAATACAAGTCACTTTGCCATTTTGTTAAAGAGTTAACAAAATCTTAATATAGCAATGACCAAAATAAGCACTTTTTAAAAGTTTAGTGACTAAAACAAACATTTTTAAAAGTTTAAAGACCAAAATAAAACAATATTCAAAGTTCAGGGATTAAAACGAGCATTTTCAAAGTTCATATAGTATGTAAGAGTAAGGCTTAAAATATAGATGTCAATGGAAATGTCGATAGAAATATAGATGATTGATATTTAAACAAGTTGTTTAATATTTATATTCTATTTACATAATACATAAGTGACATTTTGTTTCGTATTTTTTATGTTTTGTGAATTTGTTTACAATATATTGAAAATATCGATCATCCTTTATATCGATATCGAGAAATATGAAAATATCAATATATCAACAAACATTTAATACATGCATGGAGGAGAGTAACATCCTCTTATGCATCTCGGTATTATTGCATTATTCTTTATTGGTCATTCCTTCCAATACAAAAATGCCTCTATGGTTGACGTTCAACATCAATTTCTTGTGGTCTCTTTGTCATAAAAGAAATGCGAGAATGTTTCAGGAATGATATCTCTACCTTTGATCACTTTTTAAACTTGATTTTATTCATTCTTTGTTATTGGTGTAAGCAAAAACGCCTATTAAAAGATTATAGTCTTTCTTCATTAATTTTCAATTAAAATTTAATTATAATTACAAAATACTTTCCGAAAGAGAGAGAAAAAAAATGCAATAATAAACTTTTGAATTGCAAAACTTCTAAAAGAGACTTGAGAATAACTTGAAATCTTAGACTAAAATTTTGCCATATTTGAGGCATAAAAGATGACGAATAATTCTACTTTACACTTGTCAAAGCGAGCATAGTATGTAGTATGTGTTATAAGAGGTATGTGGTCTGAATTAGAGATGTCTACGGGATGGGATGAGGACGGGATCCCCGCCCCCTATTTCAATCCTCATCCGTGCAAATTCCCTGCGGGGATCGGGTTTCCTGCAGGAAAAAATTCTCCTTTAGTTTTTTCTTAATTTATTTATTTTTTAACAAGTTTTTTTTAATTTATTCTTAAATGATATAAAATTTTTAAAATTTTCTATAATAAATTTGTCATTATGATACATTTATCTTTAAATAAAACACTATAAAATTTTCTTAAAAAAATAACAATATATTATGTGCAAAGATATGATTAAAATATTTTATCTCCTTATTTCTAAAAGTTAAAATATTAATTGCTAGTTTCAACTTAAACATTACAATATACATATCTTAAAAGTAAGAAACATTCAACATCTCTATTTTAGAAATGCATTAAAGTATGAAAAAAATTATGACGGTAACTAGGAAAAGGCTAATTGGTAAAAACTATAAGTTTTTAAAAGTATATATAATATATATGGCGGAGCGGGGAGTTGGGGTGAGGCCGGGGTCTGGGTCGGGGTCCGAGACAGGGAGAAAATTTTGCCCGCTCCCTCTTCCATTTCCCGTGAAATTGAGGATTCTCCACCCCAAATAGGGTAGGTCCCCACAAGGTCCCAATTCCTGAGTAAAATAGACATCTCTAATTTGAATCTCCAATTTCTATTGTACTAAAAGAAATTCTACTTTACACTGCATCTTTAAGAAAATAGTTCAAAATTAAATTAGTCTGGTTGTAGTCAAATCATTTTACCAATTTTGCCCATCCAAATCAAATTTACAAAACCCATAAACTCCAATAATAACATTTACTAGAAACAAATAAAAAAACAAACTTATTTCACATTCAAACAACCTTTATTTCACCAAAATAGTTCAAAATAGGTTTAGTCAAAAGAAAGAAAGGATAAGAAAAGTTGTGTCAATTCAATTATTGTATAAAAGTTGGCCCTCTCCATTTATAGCCAAATGTACACACAATGAGCTGGCTTATTCAAACACACACTACTTTTACAATTGGTACAAGAAATTTACACGTGTGTGGACTCAACAATAGGCTAAGCCAATAATTAGGCAAGATTGTTCCTCAATATCCTCCCTTCAAACTTGTGGATTTAAGAGCATGAACCATTTCATCTTTAGGTGGTACTTACCTTGTCTCATCCTAACTTCTTCAAAATTGTCGTTTCGTTTTGAAAAATCGAATTGTCATAAGTGAATCAATTTAGACTATTTTATTAAGATTACTTTTAAAAATCGTCAATACATCAATTCTTACACTCGTGTAGACTTCTTCAAATGATGAACAAAAAATAGACTATAAAAATTGATGCATGGACAATATTCGAAGAAAGTTCTAATTCGAGTTTAAAATAATTCGATTATAAAAGTTTTTTTTTAAAATTTAATTGATAAATTTATGAGTCTCACACGATGTTTATTTAGATGAAATGTAAAAAAGAGTATAAAATGATATATTAATAAAAGTTAGGGTTTAGATCGATAGACTTGTGAATATTCAATGTTTAAGTGAATTTATTAGTTTAGAGTTTTAATTGATGTAACCTCCGATATATTCCTTTTTTTTCCCTTATTTTAGTCTTGGTATTTTGAAATTTTCTATTTTGATTTTCATAATTTGGAAAATGACTATTTTGGTCCCAACAACACTTTACTCAATAACATTACTAAAATATAGCCATAATTTTGTATTAAAAAGTTTTTTTTTTTTGGAAATGTATAAGTTTATGTTAAAAAAATTTAAATAACGACCAACATGGCCATCTTGATTTTAGAGACTAAAATAAACATTTAGATATTGCAAGAACTAAAACCATCGTTGTGATTTTTTTTTTAAAAAAATATATCATAAAAGACTTATATTTTGTTTTAATTAAACACCTAAATCTTCATAACCATTCATCAAATTACCTATAAAAATTGTCAATACATCAATTTTATACATGTGTAGACTTTTTCAAATATCGGAGTAACAAAATGGACGACTAATTTTTTTTTTGTACATCAAAGAAAAGCAAAAAAAAAAAAAAAAAAAAAAACTTAAAAGGAATTCAAATTAAAAAAGAGAGTAGAATTCACCCATTGAAACGATCTTCAATTCAAATCTCAGAATAATCAAAACGACGAGCATAGGAAATAAATTCAAGAATAACTAAATTACACCAGCGATAAACAAAACGAAAGCCAAAGATTGAACTATTGAGACGACTAAAATTGATACATTGAAAATTTTCGAAAAAAAATCTAAATAAAAGCTTAAATTAACTTCTAAAAATTTAGGAATTTATTACACAGCTTAAAAAAAAAAAAAAAAAAGTCAAAACTAGAGTAAATGGATATTTTGACTTAATATTTATTCACGGCGAAATCGGAAAAGAATATCCATATCTGGTCTCTGTGGTGATAGAAATTAGCGCCACGTGTCTGCACTTCACTTTTTATATCCATAGAACCCGAAAACAATGCGACGTTGCGTGCGCCTCTTATCCACTTCCCACTCTCAAAATTCCAAATTCTTCGTTGTTTTTTCTTCAACCGCTTGATTTTCCATTCCTCTTTTCTTCTCCTCCTTCAATTCATGACTACGCCTCCATTTCCATCCCGATCTTCTCGTTCTTCAAGATCCTATTCGCCTACTTTATTTTCCCCCAATTTCTCACCAACCCCACTTCCAAATTCTTCCTACTTTCTTCAATCCCTGCCATTTCAACAGATTTTTCCTCAATTTTAATGGCAGACGCTATCAGCAAGATTGCTTTTGCCCCTTTTCCGCGTTCTTCTTTGTCTCCTTGTCGTCTTCATCATCTTCCTCCACCTTCTTTCGGCCTTAAATCTGCCTATTCTTCTTCTCATCAACGGCTTTCTGTGAAATTACCATCCACCTCGCGCCCGTTTTCGAGCAGTCACTCCTATGGCAGAATAATACAGTTTACAGAAGCTTGGTGTTTCTCCAGGAATTCCGTTGCTCCTGCACGATCTTCCACGATTTCCCATGTTCGTATTGCTATCTTTAATTTCAACTCTAACGCCCCATTGAATTTTTACCTGATATTAGGGTTATTGGGTTACCTTTGTAACTTTTGTTTGTATCGTTATCTTCTCTGTGTTTATTTTATTTTGATTCCGATTGGGAAACTCTGCTGTCTCTTCATGGTTTTGATCTGGGTCTTTATGAACAGAACTAGTTGCTCTATACCTATATATTTCTATATTTTAATCCTTTTCCTTGTCTAGAATATTTGCTGATAAATTCCTATATTGATTTTCCATTCATGGAAGAATCCCACTTCTGTAATTCGGTTAGCACTTGATTATGTACACAAATTATTATGCATTTTGTTTATTAACCCTTTTGTTGCTATTCAATAGAGTGGCTTTCGGATTCCAAAAGCTCAGAAATGGTGGGAAAAAGGGTTGCAACCTAATATGAAAGAGGTGACCGGTGCACATGATCTTGTGGATTCTCTTTTAAATGCTGGGGATAAGCTTGTTATTGTCGATTTCTACTCCCCTGGTTGTGGTGGCTGCAAAGCTCTTCACCCGAAGGTCTTCCTCGTTCTTTACTGTCTAGAAAAATCTATCTTCTTAGGTTTCTTTGTCCTGAAGTTTGTACATTGTACGCAGATATGCCAATTTGCTGAGATGTATCCTGACATCCAATTTTTGCAAGTGAACTATGAAGAGCACAAATCCATGTGTTATAGTCTTGGTGTTCATGTGCTTCCCTTCTTTCGCTTTTACAGAGGTGCTCAGGGTCGCCTTTGCAGCTTTAGCTGCACTAATGCAACGGTAAGAAATCTTTAAATAGATTGGGAGTGTTCTGCTATCGTAATGTTATTAGATTATAATATTTGATTGTGGATGTATGTTCTTAAAGAAGCATGCTTTTCCTAAAATGCTCTGGTTTTTTTCTCACTTCGGTCTACTTATTTAGCAGTTGCTTTTGGTAGGAACCTGCTTTACGATAGAGTATGTACTATGCAGTATTGTTGTCTTTTCATCGATGTTGCCTGTTATTTATCGGTTTTAATTTGTCATTTAACCACATTTGAAATGATTTATTCAACAATAGAGCTGTTTTCTGGTTTCATCCGTGCCTCATGAGTATCCAAATTCTGTTTTTTTTTCCTCTGCTAATGCACTCGCTTCTCCATCAGTTTATTGATGAAGAATTGGTCTGATCTCACAGATTAAGAAATTCAAGGATGCATTAGCCAAGCACAACACTGATCGATGCAGCCTTGGCCCCACGCAAGGGTTGGAGGAGAAAGATCTTGTTGCACTTGCCGCCAACAAAGAATTGTCTTTCAACTACACGCCTAAACCAGCAGAAGAGGTTCCCATCCCCATCCCTGCGACTGTGGGAGGCGTAAGAATATCGGAATCAGAACAATCACATCTGGACTTGGAGCAACTGCCTCTTCCTCTTCCTTCAACTATCCTAAAGTCTGCCCAAGTCCCCAAGGAGAATGCCTATGCGGGATGAAGCCGACTCCCATATCCTATCCTTAATACGAGTACTTTTGGTTATAAAGGTTCAGGGGTCCTATATTAACGAGACCCGGTGAAGTTGTATGGTTTGTTTCTTCTTTTTTCTTTTGGTGGCTTGGATCCCAGCCTGCTGATTCTTTAGAACATCAGCAGCCAGCTGTGTGATTGATTATATATATAGTTGCTCGTTGTTGTACATGGTTGTATAAAGCTTCTCTGCAAGATTATGAGTTCAAAGATTTCTGTAATATTGTAACTAATAAATTGGTGTGAGTGCATTGAAGAAACTTGTGCACGTTGATGAATATCATACTGAAAGTGAAAACCACCATGGCTAATTAATTGCCTCAAGAGAATTTTCTTCCATAGAAGCTATGTCATTATTGTTAATTATGCAATGTCTGACTTATATATGTTTGCTCTAGAGTTAACTATGCCTTACATTCTTATCTGTTATTCTGATCTATTATGCAGGAGGTCTAAGAATCTCAGCTGTTGGCCATTAGAGAATTTTTTGAGTCATTTTCTAATGGATTATAGGGATGATTTCTGAAAATGTGGTAAGATTATATATTAAGACTATGTATGAACATATCGTGAATTATAAATACGATTGCGGTGTGGTCTAATTGGCCATGCTATTAACGTATTTGCTAGTGATCAATTTTATTTGAATCACGATGGAAGACGGTAAAATTTCATCCAGCATGTGAGACATTGTGGTAAAATTTCATCCAGCATGTGAGACATTGTGAGATAAAAATTTGTGTAGATATAGCGAGATGAGATCATACAGAAACAATGCAAAAGAAAATCAAATCCAGAGCAAGTCAACCAATATTATGCTCAAAATAGGTAGATACAAAGAAAGGAAGAAGTTGCTAAGCAGAGAGAGATGAGAAAGAAAACCCAGAATAGATAACAAAACATGTAAAATCTTACCTGTAGACAATTAAGAAAAATTAGACGGTTCGTAATAGAGCAGGAGGTCCCAAGATCTGAGAATTAGGGATGTTATTCGAAAATTTTCTCGATGGATTTCATGGGATTAGAGTGAGGGATTCTTCGTGGAAAATTTGCAAGGTTCGAGTTTCTTATAGGGAATTATTTTCTATTTAGTTTTTTTTAATCTCAATTAAATAATATTTTTTAAAAAAAATCAATTAAAAACAAACTCTCGACAAAAAATTCTCATCTCGAATGCTAATTTCCCATGAAGAATCCTAATAATTGAAAGAAAATAATATTTCATATCATAATACTTAATTATCCATACAACTGTATGGTTCAAACATATCTAAGTATTCAAGTGATTAAACGATAAAAAAAATTAAATTTTAAATAAGCAATTCACAATCACAAATGGTCCATATTACGAGTAAAATAATAGTTTGCCACGTGGGACTTCATTAGTGATTAAGATATGCCTTCGATCTGACCCAAAACCTTTGACCTGACCTGCCCGACACTCTAAGGACATTACCAACAATCCATCGGTAACAAATCCTGAGTTGATGGGTATGGTAGGTGAATTCTGATACACTTCCTTCTATAAAAGAAAGAGAACAACTCCACTCAAAGGTATGCATTACACACATGGTTAGTTCAACAATACTATCTTGAGCATTAGAGTGCACTGGTCGAGCACCACACTAGTGTGAGTTTTTGCATAGGTTGGAGACTACTTCTGACAAGTATGGAAGACAATCGAGATGTCGCCCTGAAATATGAAAACCTATAAAAGAAAATAATCTCGAGTTTTCAGTGCAAGCGCACACTGTCAACAAGCAATACAAGAAATAACTTCAGATATAGTATCCAAGGGCGAACAAATGTAAGATGAGTAAAACATTCTTCAAGAATGCAATTGCAAAGTGTCCAACAAAATAATTCGGAGAGATGACTTTTGGTTGTGAAATATAAAACAAAGATAATGAAATCAAAGGAGGGATTCAAATATGCACATAAATTTTAGTTAGAGAATGTCACCTTTTCATGCAATTGTAATTTTGACTTCAACTTTAAAATGACGAACCAGATTCAACACCTATTTGACTTTTTATGAAGTATCTTTTGGAGTTTAAGACTATAAACCTATATGTTTATGGGTTAATGAGAACTTAGGTAAATAAAAACACAATCAAAAGTCCTAAAGATTTTGTCCTATATATCTAGGATAAAAAACCTAGGATAAAAAACAAAGTCTTATGTCTATGATCTTTTCCTATATTGCTTTTATGAACACTGAAAAGCACTCAAAAAAGTGCTTTTTTGAGCTTAGAATTTCGTTGATTTTATTGCTTAATTTGTGTTCGTTGATGTCTTTTATGTTTAATTGTGGAAAATCGAGCATTTAGACCAGAACGGGCTAAAAAAGATGTAAATGACAAAAATACCCCTTAAGAAGGTCAAAGGTTGACCTGAGGCAAGCGAATGGGTCAAATTACTGAAAATAGGACAAAAATGGGCGTGGACGGTGTTGCAAATAGAAGTAATGAAACAGGGTAGCGCCATGTCGCTACGAAAAATGTTCATCAGATGCATGTGTTTTATTTAACAACACCGCAGTGCTACCTTATAGTGTCCTGGCACCGTCCTAGTATATATATATGTGTGTGTGTATATGTATGTATTTTATTTTACTGAGAGGAGGAGTCAAATTTTGGCAGAGACGACGACTTGGAGCTCAGAGAAGTTGATGCATGATCAAGGAGATCGTTGGGGAATAATCCCGAGCTTAAGGACGACAGTCAAGAGCCCGACCTGCTTTTCTTCCCTTCTCTAATCTTTGATTTTCTCTGTATTTGGAACGTTATGAACTGTACTCTTTATATATATTGTAGCCATGAGTGATTGAGTTGTGTCCTTACAGTTTTTTTATTTTGTTTATGGATTGTGAAAACTATGTTGATTGTTTCTTGAAATTGATTTATGCATAAATTATTTTGGCATGTTTATGCTTAATACTTTTGAACAATTGCTCATTGTTTGAATGATTGTTACTTAATGTCTTACTTCAAAATTGCTCATTGTTTGAATGATTGTTACTTAATGTCTTACTTGAGATAAAGGGCATTAAGTTAGATTTAATATGCTAAACGGTTAAATCAATCATGCATGAAGGTGATAGGAGAGATTAATAGAGATAAAAAAATAGAGAAACTTAATGTTGTAGCTAATCAATTAATTACATGAAAGTGAATTAATGGTTAGGTATTAGAAAGGGTTGAGCTCGAAAGAGGACACCTGGATAAAAGACTCCTAGGTTTATAGTTAGCATACAAATCAATTTAAAGTCAAATAATTAATTTAGTTAATCTATTAACGAAGTCATTACCCTAAGACGTGTCTTTGCATGGTTTCGCCAAGTTGTTATCATTTATTTGCTTTCTAGGATTAGTAGTCTAGATTAGTTTTTACTACAGTCTAGTCCCCTAAATAAAATTAGAAGAATCTCTGAGTAGCTAATAGTGTATCAAACAAATTTTTCAGAGGATGATACTCGGCCCAAGTCGTTTTAACTATATTATTACTCGACGTGTGCGCTTGAGCGTATCAAACACCAAGTTTTACCTAACTCTTTCAGTATTAGACTAACTTTTGTATATTAATTTAGGTGATAAATCTAGACTAATAATAGAAATAAACTCAATAAAAGCAAACCATACTATGAGAATGAATAAAGTTACTTTTTGTGCATGAAATGTCGCTTATTATCCTTCTTTGGGTATTTATATATTTGAATCCTACGAAATAATTGTTACACTTGTATTAATTGCTGTGAATGAAAATACAACCCTTGAATTTTAAGAAAACTTGTAGCTCAATGAAGTCGTAAAGATGATAAAGAAAACAATAATAAAGACTTAAAACAGTACGTGTTGGAAATTGAATTTAAAAACTAAAAAATGCAACGTAACAAAAGAGCCTAAACCCCAGAGGTTTTACTATAATTTTTCTCAATCATCCCAACTTCCTTTTTCAAGGATAGTTGCGTCTTAATTCCCTAACTCTTTCAATAAGGGTGGATCGAATAGAGAGTAACAAGAACTCAAGAGTGTTACAAGACCAAAAATCCTAGAAAACTGAAAACGGTGCGATGAGTATAAATAGATGAATATATATTTTTCGTGTCCTGAGTCTTTGATTTCATGCCCTTTTTATAGTTTCAATGTTTGGGTTTCTCCAAGATCTTTTTCAAGGATAAAATCATTGAGATTCATGCCATAAATAGTTGGAAAATCCTTTCCAAAATTACTGCAATTCTAATATTCTTTCCTTATTTGAAAAATCTACTAGCTGCCTTTGCAATTGAATTGCATCATAAATTATAATTTTGGAAATTTCGCCATTATTATTCTTCATGAAACACGAAAATTATATTAAAAAAATATTTCAAAAATCAAGGATCAAACAAATTTAATGGGCTCACACAAAATATTTCTAAATTCATAAGATTCTATCTTAAGTTAACCCAAAAATATATTGTAACAATCCAATAAAACTTCGATTTTTAATGCTAAATAAATCTTATAAATGAGATTTATTAGGTACTCATTGGCAAACACCATGTTGCAGCCCATTTCGTTCTAGAAAAGTAGTGCATCAACATTGGGCATATCATTTGTGGGAGGACAGAGCACATTAGCCAAGGGGTTCTCTATCAATATTATTCAATGAATGATATTGCTTAATGGCTATAGTTAAAGAGATGAACTCCCACACTTTAAACCTTACCCTTTAGTGTGGGGTTGACTTTGACTTGGTCAGGAATCTTCCTAGTGGAAGAATTGATTCGTTTTTACATAATCAAGAGACAACATGCACCACCTCATCTTGTACTAGTTCTTGAGTGAGTTGCTTTAGGATTACATCGTGAGGTTTAAGGAGAGAAATAAGAAAGGAAAAAGAGAGAAGAAAAGAAAAAAAAAAAGTAAAGAAAGGAAGAAGACGATTGGCCAATGGTGAAGGCTGACGACAATTGTCATTGATGTTGAAGGAAGAAGATAGAAAGAGGAGTGGGAGAAAGAAGAAAGAGAAAAAAAAAACATATTGTTTTTTCAATTTAATAATTTAAAATTAGAAAGGATATTTAAAAAAAAAATAGGTGTCACATCAATTTTTTATTAATAGTTATCGCAAAAATTGACAAATAGACTAAAAATGCTATTAAATATAGACTAAAAATGTTACTAAATATAAGTATCAAGATAAAATTCATTTCAGGCTCGAGAAAAAAAAATTGGAATTTAAAAGCAAAACTAAACTTTTAAATATATTTTTAATTTTTGTATTCTCTGTGTTCGTTGAAGAAGATCAATCGTGTTTCTGTTTGAGTTTGTGGCAGCTGTTTTTCATTGTATTCTTTTGAAAACAACACAACATTGCAAAGATATTCGGTTTTAAGGGGAGCCTAAGACAAACTCATTTGAAAAGGAGTTCTTAAGACTTAAGGAGAGTCTAATTTCTCAAGTGAATGGAGCTCACTAGAAGAAGGAAAGATAGTTTCAAGTGGAAGGGAGTCTCACACAAGGGGGAGTCTAAGTGTTGCACCACTAATATTCACATAGGCGGGGCAACCAAGTTAAAAAAAGAGCGAGTCTCACATCTAGGGAGCCTAGGTGATTAGCCAAGTTGTGCTCTATAGGTATCATTGTAATCTTCATTATTTACAGATAAAGACATCATTGTAATCGCTCAACTTTTATATATCAATGGATTATCTTTCCTGGGCACACTGCCCCCAGACGTAGGTGGTATTCACCGAACTGGGTTACCAATTCTCGTGTGTTTATCCAAGCTTGCTTTCCTATTTGTTGTTTTTACTGGTGTCTCTGGTTATGAAAGGACATGTTTTGTGACATCTGAATTTAGTCCATTAAATCACTTCCAAAATTATACACCCAAATATTTTCTTTAAACATTATCCATTAATCAAGGTTATAATATGTTAATTAGTTTAGATATATTCAAGTTGACGCATAATTAAGTGTGCTAAATTCAACAACAAAAACCCTTCGAAATTAGTCAATGTAATTCGAAACGTCTTTAATCACTCAAAATTAATTTAATATTTAATTTAACACTTTTAAATCCAATTTTCATTTATCAAAATTATTGGTTTTGAATTATTAAAAGCATGCTTGATTTTAAAAATGACAAAAATAATTTTAATCATTTTAAAATCATTCCAAACATACCCCTACGTCTCTCTACTTGAGTGCACAGATATAACTCCTCAATATATTATATATATAACAAGAAGAAGAAGTATAACAATAATCAACTAAAGCCATTAAGATCAAACATCTTGCAAGTAGTAGAAGCCCCATGATCATTATTACTAATTAGTTGATCCTCTCCAGCATTCAAGTCCATTCTATATCTAAACCCAGTCTCCACCACTTTCTCTTTTTCCACTGCCTCCTTTCTTTTACTCCCAAATCTCTGTCCCTCCGATGGCGAATACCCATTATACCCTTCCCCGGCCTTCTCCCCCTGCACCAGCCCAATGCTCATGGACAGCCCATGAAGGTGCTCGGCACCGGACGAGCCACGATCCACGTAGGGTCGGAGGGCTAAGTGGCTATTGTAGAGCAGGACTTGTTGGTCTTGGTGGTCCTTGGAGCCGCCCTCACAGGAGGTCAAGCAACTGTCCATTGAACAGTCAGGGGGCTGGCTTTGTTGAGGACATAGCCTTTGGCTTTGGCTTTGGCTTTGGTGGTGTAGCTCTGGAAATGCTGCGGTTAGACATTGAGTGGAAACTTTAGAGACCAATTCTGAGAGCTGCACTTTGGCGGCTTCAAGTCCTACTGTCCCTAAGTTTTGTCTTCCTAGTGTTTCTTGTGCTTTCTCCAATACTGTTTGGAGATACTTCCCTTGTGCTTCTATTCTCAGCTGCAAATGCCTTTGTACCTGTTTTTTTTTCCCTCTTCCCATTAGTATATATTCTCATGAAATCGACGAATCAAAGAAAACAAAAAGCGTAAACAGTAAAAAGATTTACATAGTTCACTAATAGTATGTGAGCTACGACCACAAACAGAGAGAGACCAGATTTTATTAGAGAGAAAATATCAAAGTTCAAATTCAAAAGTATCAGTAGAATTAGAGAGTTTATAGAATTAGAGAGTTTATATATAGCGTACTGCTTTCAACCCTAAAACCAAAATCGTAAATAACATAAATACAAATACAAATTAGGTTTTGGACGCGTTGCTCCCTAACTCCGTAGTTAGTCATTCGAAACACTAGATAACAGATCATCCAAGACATTCTAACATATATCATGGAGTGGAGAAGACGGTGTAATTGTAAATATACAACTTATATCAAGTATATACCTCGAGTTGCTCGTGTAACCTTTTTTGCACTTCGATCTGCATCTGTATAGTTTCACTTATTTGAAGGCTTCTGAACAAAAAATAGTGTAATTGTGAATAAGACACTACTATGTGTAACATGAATAGAGTATAAGTGAAATAATAACTTAACGCTACAATAACTTTAAATAACTGAGTTTGTTTCTTTAGTGACACTCTATAAAGTAATTTTTATATGTTAAAGATAAATATAATTTAATTAACATACGAATGTGTTAACAGTCAAAAGTCTGTTATTCAAATTTTCTTACCGTACTTTAAAAAAAAATAACTTTTACATGCATTAAATTTAGTTCTTAAACAAATATACTTGAATGGAAAGATAATAAAACACAATAAAAAGAAATTTATGCTCTAAACTTATTCTCTTTCTTTAAAAGAAAGGAAAAAAAAACAATTGAAAATACATAAAAGACCTGTATGTCTATAAAATCTTTGCTAAGCTAAGACTTGAAATATTTCCTTTGAAGGAAAAATATTGATACAAGGATATTAATTAATTAAGGTGGCTTACTTGTTGGACTGGGAAGAGGGCTGTGGGGCGACGACTATATTGTTAGTGCGAGCTGCTCCATTTCCCTCTGCCAATCTCTGGTCTACAGAAACAGCCACTGTTCCTACACGCCAACCCATACCTATTTCAACTTCAGTTCATAATATTATAAAATAAAATACCCACAAAAATATTATAATTATTTTTAATATGGCCTATGCTTAATTTTGTGTTAATTAAATTACCAGTTTTATTTGTTCCACTTCCACCATTTGCTTGTCCATGCAAATTCTTGCTTAGCCTGTATTTCTGCATCCAAAAAAAAAACCACATCTCTTAAATCTCCATTAATTGGACAATCATTACTATTACAAAGAATAGAGTACATTAAATCACCAGAAAAGTTTAGGTTATATTTTGTAACTATTTCGTTTATACATGATATTTGTGAGTGTCTGGACTAGCTTACACACTTCGACTAATCACACGGGACAACTCACCTGACCCTATACTAGGTTGGTGTCAATTTACCCCTAGGATTAGATGACCACCATAGTCCTTTGACCTTTTATTGAATCCACAACCCCTTAATCCTTTGACCTTTTTGGATGTTCTCACTCCAACCATGATGGTTTTCATACTTTAAGAGTATTTTAAAAAAAAAAAAAACTGTAAATACAACTTTCATCTATTGATTTTCATACTTTAGGAGTAATTTTAAAATTAAAGTCAAAATTTAAAAACTAAAAAAAAATTTAAAAAAAAGTTTTCAAAAAACTTGTTATTATTTTAAAAAATGGGGTAAAAACTCAAATATTTACCTGGGCAATATAAAAACTATGAATAAACACCCTTTTAAAAATTAAAAAAAAAATTAAAAAAAAAAAAAAAGAATTATCAAACAGAACTTTAATAATAGATTATGATTTACCTGAAGATGGCTTTTCAAGTGGTATAAAGTAAGTCCAGGAATGCCCATGATTTTCATCACAGTTTTAGGAGTGGCCTCTACAAATTAAGACAAAATTCAAGAAATTAAATAAATAAATAAATAAATAAAATTAATAAAGATGAAATTAAATAAAAGTGAGCTTACTGTCAGCCCCTCCCAGCTGATTGACAGCTTCAACAAAACGATCATGCAAATCAGGAGTCCATTTAAGCCTTGGCTTAGCATCAGTAGAAAGAACAAGTCCTGAATCTCCAGGCCCATTCCCACCTTGTAAAAACATATGCCTCTCTGACGAATGAATGCTCTTCCCTCTATGCTGATGATGGTACATTCTCTTCCTTCTCTCTCCTTCTACGTTTTATTATCTACTTTTTCTTTTCAAATCGAAACTAAAAATAAGTAATAATTCTAAAAAAAAAAATATATATATATATATATATATATATATATATTAATTTTGAAATTTAGCTAGTTAAAATTATTACCTGATAGATATGAGTTTGAGAATGAGGAGAATTGAATAAGATGGAAGTAATGGATTAAGAAAGAGAGAGGTTTATTGAGGTGTAGGTGGTTGGAAAGTACAAAGATGAGTACTGAACAATACAATTTTGGGTAATAATGAAAAGGCAAAGGGGAGAGAAGCTTCAGGTTGGGGTTTGGATTTTGCTTATTATCTTTCTTTTTTTTTTTTTTTTTCTTTCGCTCAAATGTTGGTTGTGTTTGTGTTGAGAGATCAAAGGGATGGGGGAAGGAAGGAGGACTTATAAAGCGACTGGCCAAAGGAATATAATCTTACAACACACAAAAACACACAAAAAGAGAAAAAAAAAACAATACTTTTCTTTTTTTTATTATTATTATTATTTTAAATGAGTAATTACAATAAATAACACTTTTAGAATTAATAATTAAGTGTATAATAATATTTTAAAAAATTGTTAATATAACAAAATATATAGAACTCCGAAAGTTAAATATAAATTTTACTATATTTGCTATTTTTTTAAATGTGTTATATTTGCTAATATTTTGAGTTTGATTGTTATATTATTGATAAATAGTTGGATTGAGTATTTTGAAAAAAAGGAAAAGTTGGAAGAAAATCCCATTTGAAATATGGTTAGAGAAACAGGGAAGGCCTTTCATTTGGTGCGAGAATCAATCCCATTTGAGAAAGGAATGAAGCTAAGGAAGGAAAGGAAGGAAGAGGAGGGAGAAAATAGTTTTTTTTTTTTTTAAAAAAAAAAAGGAAATTCGTTTTTTCGTAGAGGAATTGGAATTGGAATCGCATTCCCAGAATTAGGACAAGGAACTTTTGCGAGTTCTTTTTTCTTTTTCTTTTTTTTCTTTTTTTTTTTTAAAGGGGGAATCCACTGTCCCTTTCGTTCTTCAAACCCCCTTCCTTCAATCCAAGATTCTTTTGTAAATATCGTATGGATCCCAATTTCCCCTTAGTTTTCTTTGCATTTCTCTCATCCCCACCCTCTATGTGTGTTGTCAATCTCCATATATATCTATCTATTTATACTTTTATTTTTATATTTATATTTATATATATATATATATATATATATATATATATATATATAACTAAGAAATTAAAGTTCCAAGTCATTCGCCTCGTATATTATTGAAAAAAAAAACATTCATCCATATCAACTTTCATTTTATTCATTATATTTATTACGAAAAAATATTGGACATATAACAAATATAAAGTGATCAAACTATATCAACGTTGAATTCAAAATATTTATTCGTTTATTTATTATAGTTTTCTACTTGCTAAACTCAAAATCTTAATTAAAAGTATTAGATGAAGGTTGTTAACAAATTTTAAGACAAGATTTTCCTTCATAACTTCTTGTATAAATACAAATTGGACCAGTTATAAAGCGATGACGTTAAAATATATTTTCTATATAATATTTTTACATTTAGAATTATTTTAAGTACACCAACTTGAGCATAGTTTAAGTGACATGAAACTTGTACTATCAATCTTGAGGTTAAGATATCTGATTTTTTTAACCTCACATATTTCCAAAAAAAAAAAACAAAAGACATTTAAGGTAGAGCTATTACTCTTTTCATTCCTTTGCTTTGTTCCCTTGCTATTAAATCATTGATCTATTGCTTTCGACGGAACTATATTAAATGACTATGACCTAAGAGTTTTTAAGGTAGTAGTAAGAAGTTACTACATCACCGCTAGATTCAAGAGTTTACGATGATAATTTAGGTCCCATTTGGTAATCATTTAATTTTTTAAAACTAAGTCTATTTTCTCTTAATTTTTTACCACGATCCTTTGCATATTTGTCTTAATTAAAAGAGTTAAATATATTCTTAATTAAATTTTAAAAGCAAAAACAGATTTTAAAAGTTTTAGCTTGGTTTTTTAAAACACTGGTAAAAAACAGATAATAAATCAAAAAATTTAAAAAAAATAAATGTGTTTTTAGGCTTAATTTTTAAAAACAAAAAATCAAATAACTACGAAACAGAGCTTTAGAATTTGCATCTACAAACTAGGATATTGTATGAATCAAGAAGACAATATATATATATTATATTATATTGTATTGGTTTGAACAGTACCTCCAATTACGATATCGTGTCAAAATCACCGGTAGCAAACGCTTAAGCTGATAGATTATGGTAAATTTACGAAGCACTGAGCCTTAGGATTTGGAGGTGCAAGCGCCATTGGAACGCGAAGCAAAGAAAGTGAAGATCAGAAGACCATCGTCCAAGAATTTAGAAGATTCCGAAGAAGACCAAAAGCACCCAAAACTGGGAGTGTAAGATTAGATACATAGGAGAGAGAGATGGAAAGAAAGAAAGGAAGGAATATGGAATAAAGGAATCGGTTCTGTTTTGTCTGCTTCAGTAAGTTTGGTACTTATTCAGCCCATAAAAGAAGAAAATATTAATTAAAAATATATATATAATAACAACAATAAAATAAATTAAATTAAATTAAATTAAATTAAAATTAGCAAGAAGAAGAAGAAGAAAAAAGGAGGAAAAAAAAATGTTCACAAATAGTTGAAAATAGGAACAAAAATAGGCAGCCGGCCCCGTCGAATCCAAAGGCAGCAAATGCAACAAGGCACAAGTGGGACCTCCAACCAATGAACTCTTTTTTTTTTTTTTTTTTTTTTTTTAATTTTAATTTTAATTTTATAAATACAATTCAAACTCGTGGCTTGCTTGGCCGGCTTTCCAGATTCGTAGATTTATTTTTCAATTTATTTATTTATTATCTGTATGAATCTATACATACATGCACTAAAAAAAATTAATAAAAAAATCCCTTAACATCCCTCTTCTTCTTCTTTTCCGATCGTTATTATTCATAATTATATATTAAATTTTAAATGATATGATAATTCAATATCCTGATGAATAAGGTTCTGATCCCTCGGGAATTAAACGCAATCTTTCTAGCTAAATATGCCTATCTATATATATCACCAATACTAAATTACTAAACTAATGGGGTGGTGAAAATTGATGAGAGACGACATGAAACTATAATGAATTAATTATTTTGATATATAGAATTATATAATATTGTAAATATGTTGTATAGTTAGAGAATATATGTACATATGGAGTTAAGTTTGGAGGAATCTAAGAATTTTTGGCTTTAGAGTTGAAAAGCAAGGAATTCCCAAACAGTAAGGTGGTGGCATGTGGATAGGGAATATATACACAAAAAAAGTTCAGGGATTTGGTGCCCTTTTCCCAACTTACTTCTTAATTTGCTACTTATTTCTTCACAAACATCAATGTCTATTTCAATTTTCAAATTACTTAATCTAACCCTAACCCTAACCCTAACCTCTCATTCTCCTATATATCAACTTTAATCAATCCTAACTCTTCCATTGCATGCATCTTTACCATTATTGCTCCTCGTATCAACTAATCTAGAAAAATAATATGTTAAACTAATAATGCATATACATATATATATATATATATATATATATATATATATATATATATCATGATTAGAACAAACATATAACCTAATATATACAATTTTAGGGAAATGATTATCAATTTTGACCTTGGACTTGTCAGCTAGAGGTTGTAATAGTTTTTTTCCTGAACAAAGTACTATTTGTGTGGCATCAGTAGGTGTATCAAGTCATCTCAACTAGGTTGACACGACCATAGCACCATCACCATGCCCAAAAAATAGCCAAGATACATTCAAAAGTGAAGAGTACAGAAGAGTTAGCAAAGGAGGGTCACCTGAAAATGAGAGTTAGAGATAAGCTCAATACAAAAAATGAGGAAATTAAAGGAAGGCCGACTAATTTAAAGTAATAATTTGGACCATAAACTTTCAATTTCATTTATTTTAACCCTAAATTTACTTTTTTTTTAAAAAAATTAACCCTAAATTTACTTAACCCCACAATTTTAACCAATGCTAATTTTACCTACTAATTTTAACCCCACAAAAAATAAATTAATGTTTTGCATAAAAATAAGTTTGACCAATGTACCGATGGACCTTTGAATAATATTCCCAAAATTCATTAGTTTCAACAAAAGGAAAAGCTCTAATGTTGCATTATTTTCTCTGATTTTTTTAGTCAATTTACCAATATCATATCATATATGAATAAATATAATACTTGCCAAAATGTATTTAGCTCAGTAGTAATTGACATAATTTTTTTTCTGGAAGGTTAGAAGTTCAATCTCCCATCTTCATAGAGTTAAATATTTTTTAAAATTTAAGTTCATGGTCAAAATTGATTAACCGAACAAATATTCTATTATAACGTAGTCATATCGACTAATCTGGTTTAGGCATATACTCTTGGTCAACCGCATAGGTTGTTGAGAACTTAAAAAATAAAATAGTTATAGAGCATTGGATTGTGGCAAAGTTGAGAAAGAAAGTAAGAAATGACCACGGAATGCTATTCGTTGAGAAAAAAGTTATGTAAAAATTATATTTTAGAAAGCAAAAAAAAAAAATATATATTATATTCCTTCCATGTTAAAGAGAATGAGAACATTAGAATCCGTATGAACTTCACATCAAAAGATGATCATAAGAGATATATATATAAATAATATATATAATATATAATATATGGTATATGTTTTATAGGGTTAGATTCTCTAAGTCAAGAACTAATATATTCTTCTCTTGTGAATGCCACAAAAAATGGGTTCCCAGTTCCCACATAACTTTTTCCCACCTTTCTTTTCTTTTCTTTTCTTTTTATTTATACATTTTTTGTTAAAATATTAATGATTAACATATCTTCTTCGCTTTAATTAACAATTAAATTTACCCTATCTCCAAATTATATATAAATAATAATATTCTATACATTTTTATATTATATGGTTGCATTTTCTGAAACTCCCAACCGAGTCAAAATGTCCTTTTCAGGCATATATTCGCATACCATTTTCATATATTAGTTGGCAACCAAACTGATCTCCATCAGAATATATTTCTTATATTAAGTATCTATGAAGAAAAAATAAAATTCTTGTCTTGACTTAATCTCCATCATGCAATGATAATCTGAATGTACATTTATTTTTAAAAAAATTGAGTCATATATAATTCATAGTGTTTCAAATAATCAAGCTCACACAAAATATTTGACTATATTCTATAAGTATCTTTTTTTTTTTTTTTACAAAGTTAATAGAGGGGATCAGTAGATGCATCGGGATATTTCAACTAGGTTGACACATCCTTAGCACCTTTATTATGCCCCAGAATCAATTGATGCATTGATCAAAAAATCAAGAATGTACATAGAGAGCAAGAGAAATGCTCGGATACAAAAAAGGATAGACTAGAGAAAAGTCTTCCAGTTTAAAGCGATAATAGATGCATCATAGTTACAAAAAAGCGATGATTTAGTACTCCAAAGGGTAACTAAAGAAACAATCTCTTCCCACAATCCAGTAGCCGATTTGTTGTTGTTTTGGAAGATACGATTGTTGCGTTAGATACGGTTATTCTATACATGTCTTTTAAACTAATATAAATCAATCAAATGGTTCTCAACGTAACGAAGTTACTAATTATAAAAATAAAAAATAAAAACTTTAAATTAAGTTTATTATAATTTATATAAATAGCAATAGCACACTTAATAACTTACAAGTTTTTTACATCAAGTACTATAACAACTTATACGACTAATCGAGCCTTAAAGACTATATATAAAATAATCAAATTGATGTTATGTGTTACTAATTCAATATATATCGATGGTTGATGACATTATGAAAGTATATAATATATTCCCAAAATATGTACAGTTAAGTGAAACTTGAAATTGGTACAAGCACTTCTACCCCATCATCTTCACCTTTCTACCAAAAGGGGAAAAGGGACATATTCTCCAAAAGAAAAGCATTTTCTTTCCATTTATAAACAATTTTAAAACTAAATTAAATTTGTCATTTTCTATACACCCAACTCAATAACCCAACAAAATAGAATGATCACTTCAATTGAAGTTGATGATTGAGTATCATATTTTTGCTTCTTCAATCAAGTTTGGAGTTGTTGTAATTATATACATAGTCTTCATAATGCAAGAAAATAATAGAAATAATGAGAATTTGAGTCAAGGATTCCAAATGCATGCATGTGAACCTTATTTTAAATTGGCTATATTTTCTTGTATAAGAACTCAAATCTGGTGTGAGAGTGTTTCACTTATTTAGTTATCTTTTCATTTGCAAAACTGATTTGTTTTTAACAAATCTTAGCTTTATAATTAACTTCATTGATAAATATTGGTTGGCTTAAATTTGGAACTTTTATATTTATGAGACTAGAAAATATTCTTTTTGGGGAATCAAAAGTGATATAAAGAAGAGCTTTTACATGGGTGCAATGTAGTGGGTTTAAATAGTAGTTTATATCTCTATGTGACAAATTTTTTATAATGGAGTTGTCAATGTTGTTTAAAGAAGAGTTTACATGAGCAATAATATAGGGGGTTATTTGCTATAGTTTGAAGGGGCATGACTTAAAAGACTAGCAAAAAAAATAATTATGATGTGGAGCTAACATATTTGAACTTTGCAAATCGAGAAAAAAAAAATTCTAGCCCAACCTAAAATATAAGATCAAAATGTCAAAAATAACCCTAAACCCTAAACCCTAAACCATATTTGAATGATTATTAACCAACATTACTAATACATCAATAATATTATACTTGATAAATCATTTTAAATGTGCCCTGATATTACTATTCATATAGTACTAGTGAGATGCACTTTAGTTCTATGTAGTATCATTAATATACACTAGCGATACATTTTAGTTTTATTGTAATACTATCGATACACTTCAATGCATAGATATATATATCATTTATAATATATCATCTAATTAAGGATATAAATTAATTAATTAATTGTCAATTCAATGCATAAATATATATCATTTAATTAAATAAGGAAAACTATTTACACAAAATAACAAAATTTTTAGATAGTAATCTATCAAGGTCTATTATTATTATTTTTTTTGTTGTTATTTTCGGTAAATAATTTGACATTTTTTTACCTGTGTAAATTTTTCTTTAATTAAGTATATAAATAAATAAATAATTTATTTATATATATATATATATATATATTAAAGAAATAGTAAGTCTATCATTAATGTAGGTAGGTTTTGTATACATAACAAAGAAATACAACTCATTAATATACCTTGTTACTTGTTGATTAACTAACAAGCCTATCATATATTGATATGCAAATAAAGTTATTATAAGATACATATAATAATTGATATACTTCAATTCATGTATCATCGATATATCTATCAATAATGTACTTTTCATCAATATGCGACTGTAATTGATGTATTTTGCATTTAGTATATCAATGATATGGATACATTATATATTGATACACTTAAATTCATCTATATAATTGATATACACATATGGTTGATATATATTAGTATCAATGATATGTAACTAACATGTAGTACATCAATAATGGTACCTAATATTATGTATATCATTAATTAATCCACAGAAGACACTAAAATAATAAAGAAGACAAATATCCCAATATGAAATAAATGGCCCCTTTGGATTGACTTTGTTTATAAACACTTTTTTTTTTTTTTTTTGCATTTATAAACACTTATTTAGACACTTAAAAAGTCAATCCAAACGAACCTAAAATATCTAAACACAGAGTTCACGGCTTAAATCACCCTAAACCACAATTTATGAAAATCCTAATAAGAGAACAACTAGATCAATAAAGATAAAAGAAAACTCTTGAAGGATGCCTGTCACACTTGTTTCTAACCAATGGTAGATCCATAAATTCATGTTACGAGGCACAATCTAATTTATATAAAGATAGAAATATAGCAAAATTTTAGATTCATGTCTATATACCGTGCTTGAACTTAAAAAAATTCATAATAGGTTTTTGAATAGTTGAATTCTTAATTTTTGTGTCTAATAGATTCCTAAAATATCAATGCATTCAATAAGTGTTTTACATATTGGAAATGTTAAAAACTAATTTTTTTTTTTATTAAACATTAAATTTAACTTTGTGTCTAATAAAATCATTAGACGCTTTTTAAAAATTAATATATCTATTAACTAAAATTCGAAATTATAAGGTTTAATTAAAGACAAAAAACAATTTTTTATCTAATAAAAACGGTTAATTCGTAAACATTTTTAATACTTTTGAGATTTATTAGATTTAAAATTGAAAGTTTATAGTTCTATTGGGAATTTTAAAGTGACTTGTTAAAACTAAAATTGAAAGAATAAGAATTAAATTTTAAAAAATTATGGACTAAACTTATAATTTAACCTTTATATAAAAATGTAACTTTAAATAGGTATGATATCTAGATTAAGTAATATTAATTAAAAATAACTATACACTTTTATATAATTATTCATCTAAATATGTGGGGGGAAATTAACTTTATATATTTATAGAAGTTTTTAAAAATAAAACTAATTTTTCACAAATAAAATAATAATTAAAAAAAGATGCATATGCTAGACTTGAATGTGGGCTTATAAAAAGGCATATAACGACATCCTAAGCAGCCACGGAAGCAAGAACCTCAAGTATGTTAGTAAAAGTAAAAACAATATAATTATAATTAACTTTAACAATACTTTTTTATATTTACAAAAAAAAAAAAAAAAAAAAAAAACATATACATTTATTTAAATTGAGCCAATTAAGGGGGCACGCGCTGCCCTTCATAAATCTATCCTTGATTATTGATATACCAAATATGAAACATATCAGTAAGTCAAGAAGAAATTTATAAATGATATTGTTGATATACTAAAAATAAAACATATCATTATGTCTGATATATTTCATATTTGGTATATCAATGATACACTGATCATATACCAAAATTCCTAAAAATTTAGGGACTTTTTAGATTGACTAGAAAAAAAAATGTTTTTCAAAAAACTCATATTTATTTAAATTCTTTTGATAAAAACTATTTAAAATACACTTCAAAACTTATTTTGAGTGGTTGTCAAACACTCCAATTTTTTTCAAAATGACTTACTTTTTAAATTAAATACTTAAAAATCTATTCCAAACACACTATTAGACTCGATATTCCTCATGTATCTAGGTTTGTTTTCAACTTTTCAATATATTGTTTGTGTTGTTGGCCTTTTTTTTTTTCTTATTTATTTTCTAGATTTTTAAAGTTTAAATAGTGTTATCTCATTTACAATATATGTTTGTTTGCCAAATTTGCAAGTGTCCCATGTTTATATAGTTCTGATTGACTTTTATTTTCCAACTTTATTTTGAGTTGACTTTTTTTTCCTGTGATAATTCTTTGGCATCTTGGATTTTTATCTTGACTTTTACATTTGTTTTAAACTTTGTTCCCACTTAACTTATTGATAATTGTTGCTGACATGTGGGTATACATTGGACTTTTTTATTTATTTTTTTAGGAATGGAACTTTCCCCCTTTAGTTATACGATAATGTATATATTTTCTTAGAAAAGATACATGAAGTGCAAGTTTACAACGTAAGTATTTTTTTTTCATCAATTTGGTTTGTTCATTTATGAAATATTAAATGTTCTAGTAAGTGGCGAATCTAGAAATTTAAGTGAGAGGGGCACAAATATATATAATGTTTAACCGTTTAGCTATTAATTTATAGTCTTGTGTTTATATATAATCCATAAACTTAAAAATTGTCTAACAAATTTCTTAATTTTTCATTTTTGGTGTTTAATAGATTCTTAAAATATTAATTTCGCATCTAATACATTTCTTACATGTTAGATTGTTAAAAAATTAAATGTTATATTAGACATTACATTTAATTTGTGTTTAATAGGTATGATTAGAAATATTTTTAAAATTAGTGTATTAATTAGCTATAAAAATTTTAAATTTAAGGTTCAAATAGACACAATTTTATTGTTTGAAACAGTTACTTTTAAAACCTTTTAAACCTTTTTAGTATTTATGAGATCTATTAAAAATAAATTGGACGTAATTTATAGATCTTTATTAAACATTTTTAAGAGACCTAATCAAAATGAAAAGTTTATGAATTTATTAGTACATGTAATAATGTTTTTGTTTAATTCTGTAAAAAATAAAAATAAAAAATGGAACAAGTGAAATCTTCCTTTTTAGTTTTTTTGGATAAAAACTAAACTATGTTTTTTTTAACCAACTTGATAATATAATGTTGTATTTTGCTGTAAGAATATAGTCAGCTTAGCTTAGTGATAATTGACATGATTTTTTTCACTTGAAATCGAAGGATTGATCTCCACCCCTACAATTGTTATACTACAAAAAAAGCTATACTTGAAAGTTGACTAAATAAAAAAAAAATATAACTAAATTAATTCATGGTAAATTCTTAAAAATAGAAAAATAAGGAAAATTATTTACACAAAATAGCAAAATTTTTAGATAGTTGTGATAGACGCTAATAGAAGTCTATCAGGGATATAAATTATAGAAATCTATCACTAATAGATGCTAATAGAAGTCTATCAATGTCTATCAGTATTTTTTTGCTATTTTCTTTAAATAATTTAACATTTTTTCTATATGGAAAATTTTTCCTTAAATCATCTACTGAAATTCCTTTTATTTTAAATAGTTTAATAGACCAAAATACTCAACATTACAAAATTTTTACAAAAGTCAAAAATATAATTCAAATCAAAACCAACCGAAATCTAAAATATGATATGAACCAAAATCTAAAATCTAGGTGAGTAACTATGCCAATCTAAAATAAATTTATTTGAATGAAAATGTGTTAGTTTAAAATCAAAACCAAAATGATTTGGAAAATGAAAATTCAAACTTTAAAAAATAGTTATAAAATTGAATCTCAGGCCTATCTAACACTAGTCAAGTCTTCAATCTTCTCATAAATCAAATTTTGTCCTTGTTGCTTGTCATTATATCTCGAAAATTGCTATTTCTAATTTAAAAAATTCTTTACTAAAAACTTCTTTTTTTAACCTATTTTTTTAGAATTTTAGTGGAAGGTCTCACACAATGAAAAATCTTGGTACTTCCGGTAAGGATTCTTACGGGTAGTACTAAGAAATTTTACATTAATTTTTTTTATAAAGTCAATTCCATTTTTTTCCATTACGATTTTCAAAAAAAAAATCCTTACTAAACAATTTACTGGTGTTTCTGGTAAGAATTTCTATGGAAAGTACTAACAAATCCCGGTTTAATCTTATTAGAAATTTAAGTTTTTTACCTTTAATTAAAATTGTAATTGGTTAAAAAAATTAAACTAAAACTTATTGGAATTGATATTAATTTATGTTTAAAACCGTTAAGTTTAAACTTAAAAAAAAATTAGAATTGATTTAAGTTTTTTTAAAAATTGAATGAAAAAAAATTAAACTAAAAAAAATAGATTTGAAATTAGATTTGGATAAAAAAAAATTAAACTAACTCAAGTTTTAATTTAAAAGAGTAAAAAAAAACTTAAAACTAAAAGAAAAAGAAAAAAAAGGGGATTTCTGTTAAAACTGAAAAATTCCGTAAAATTTGGAATTTCCCGAACGGGATTTCCTCATGTTATGGGAAATTCCTTTTTTAAGTTTTTTTTTTAATTTAAAAGAAAACTTAAAAAAGAAAACTAAAACTTGGCACACAAAAGTATGTCAAATTGGTTGGCAAAAAAAAAAAAATAAAGGGTTCATGCTCTTTTGTGTATGAGAAGACATTAGCACCTATAACACTCGTTCGAAGAAGGAAGATTTATTTTTTTAAGGGAAAAAATAATTTTTGTTTTGATTTTTAAATATCCCATATGATCACTATTATTACCAACAAGAATAATTATTATGAGTGGCCAAAGACAATTAGAAAATTTATTTGAATTTAATTTGGCATTCCAGAATGAATTCTTCCCCTCAAGAATATTAAGAAAGTCAACATCTTGACTTCCTAATCTCCAATCGGATATTTTTTTAAAAGATTTGGTTTAATTATTTAAAATATTTATGAAAATATTTCATAAAAATATTTGTAATTTTTAAAGGAGAGAATTTTGTCGAAGATCAATTTGATTAGTTTATTTATTTTAAAAAAAATGGAGAAAGAAAACATTTTAAAGAAAAATTATTTTTGAAGGGAATTTTTTTTTATAGAATCGAATTTACTTTTAGAAAAATATTTATGGAGGATTATAGAGTATTCAAATTTTATTTTAAGGAATTAAATGTCTTTTCTAAAAAAAAGATTTTTTTTTTTATATAATGCATATTTGCAACAAATATATTGTTTTTATACCATAATAGAATAAAATACATGTGTAAAAGGAATTTTTTTTATTTTATTAAAAGTTGATTTAAAAGAAAACATATTAACATCAAATCTTATCATTCCAAGATATTGATTTCTCGCCTCTAAACTCCTAAGTATTGGCATCCCGAGTATTAAGGATTCCGTCATTAGAAAGTTTTAACAATAATTTTGTTCAAAAATATATAATGCAAATATTAGAAATGAAACAATTATATCATTAACTATGTACCTAACATAATATACCAAGGTAATCATTTATGAAATTTAAAATCCAAAGTTGTAAGGTAAAGTTAATCAACTAAATAAAACTCTAAAACATTATTCATGGAATTTAAATTTTACCAGCTAACTCAAAATATATATATGATGAACAAATTAAGTCTATATGAGGCACAAATAAAATTAGTCTACCTATGATGTACAAATAAAATTTACCTAGAATAATATTGCTAAAAATGTACAAACAAATATATAATTAAAAAAGTCCTATTTGGAAATAGGTAAAACTCACCTTTTTGATGATTAACAATTGTGAAAGCTTCTTTTTGAAGTGCGGACAAAAAATATGAAGAGAAGTTAGGTTGAGTGATTGTTGGAGGAGAAAAAGAAGGAAATTTAAAAAAAAAAAATCAAATCAAACGAGACAAGGAGAGAAAACTTGAGAGGAGAAATTGAAAGAACCACTAAAATCTTTTTTGGGTTTTTACAGTATGTATTGTGTGTGAGAAAGATGAAAAATCTTTTGAGAGAAAAAAAATGTAAAAAGAAAATATATATGTGAGAGAAAAAGAAAAATGGCTAAGGTTTTTCTCGTGCTGCGTTTGTAAAACATGTGTGCCAAAAATCTACAATTTATAGAATTTCCAAACCTTCTTTATTAGGAAAAAATAAATCAAATCAAATTTAAAATAAAGAAAAATAATACATTTAATTTGAAAAGATTTTTATGATTAAAAAAAACATGTGGTTTAAATATTTCCTTCCAAATTTAATTAAATACAATTTTTCCGTAAACAAAAGATTTGATCATTCAAATTTTTTTTTCTATACAATTTTTATTTATTTGATTAAAACATTAAAAGCTTCAAAATTTTATTCTCCCTAAAATAAAAATATGAGGAAAAAAAATAAAGGAAGTCTTTTATTTTATGAACATGAAAATTTCTAAATTTATTTTCCTAAAATTCAAAGATGTTTTTTTTTATTTATTTTGTTTAAATAAAAAGAATGCAATTTATTTTTTGTTTATTTTTATTTAAAAGCGAGTAAATTCGAAATTCGTGAGAAAGACACAAAATTACACAAAATAAAAAATGACAAAATAAATTTCGGACAAGTTTAGGGGTCTACAAAACTAAAACTATATAAAAAAAAAAAACGAGATTTCCCTTAATACCAAAAAATCTTGAAAAATCGAGAATTTCTTGAACCGAATTTTTCGGTTTAAGGTTTAGGGTTTATGGAAAATCTTTTTTTCTTTTTAGTTTAAAAGAAAACTAAAACTAAAACTAAAAAAAAAAAAAAAAAACGAGATTTTCCGTTAAAACTGAGAACTCCCCATCGGAAAATTCGTGATTTTAGGGGATTTTCCAGTTCTAATAGAAAATTTCGTTTTTTTTTTAGTTTTTTTTTTACTCTCTTAAATTAAAACTTAAGTTAATTTAATTTATTTTTATCCAAATCTAATTTTTTTAGTTTAATTGTTTTTTTGTCAATTCCATTTTTTAAAAAACTTAAATCAATTCTATTTTTTTTTTTAACTTCAACTTAATTCTTTAAATTTAAATCAATATCAATTCCAATCAGTTTAATTTTTTTAACCAATTATAATTCTAATTAAAGGAAAAAAATTTCAATTAATTCTAATAAGATTTTCGAGTTTTAATGGAATTTTTTTTTAGTTTTCTAATATAAATTTTCTTTTAAAAATCCTTACCACAAATTTTGTTAGTACTTTCCGTAAAAAATCTTACTAGATGTACCAAGAAATTTTTAGTAAGAATTTTTTTTTTTAAATCGTAATGCTAAAAAATGGAATTGACTTTATAAAAAAATTACTGTAAAATTTATTGATTCTATCCATAAGAATCCTTACGAGAAGTACCAAAAAAAATTTCAATAAAGAAAAATCGAAGGTAGACAATTAAAAGAGCACATAATTGAGGGTATTCAAAACTTTTCCGGTAGGCTGTACTCTACTAAAATTCTGAAAAGGTAAAAAAAAAAAAAATTAAAAAAGAGGTTACTTTTGTCCCATAAAAAATATTTTATATCAGAAATAACAATTTCTCTATATCCTTGCAACCTTTCTTCTAAGGTTAAGCCACACAAATATCTTGTACAACAATCAAGTAAAATGAAGATCAAACATGATTTAATTATTACAAATATCTTGTATGTCCATAAGTTTAGAAAATACACGAAATCACCGGCCTAGAAAGAAATACAATTAGGTAAAAAAAAAGTAAAAAGAAAAAATCTAAATACAAGATATGTAAGAGGTAAATATTTTGCATGTGTTAATCAAACGTAACGTAATTGTAACTGAATTTTTCTCGATTAACGCAACAACAAAACTTGTGATGAATGTCTACAAAGTTTAAAGAATGTCTGTGATTGAATTCAGAGCTAGTTTTTGGCCTTCGAGGCTTTGTTATAACTAAATAGTAACATCATGTTTTCTCCTCATGTAAATCACATCATGAGGCCAACAATGAATTTTATTGTTAATTTCATAACAAATATAACAAATTCACAAATGATAAAAGACAAGGTTTATTTTATGATTGTTAATTTCCAACGAATTGGCTTTGATTGAATTGGATATGAGTAAGACTATGAGCCCCATAGTAGATTTAAGAGGGAAAAATTGCATAAAAAGCCCATTTTAAAGTTCAAAATGATAAATGATCTAATTTTTAAAAAAAATGTCAAATGACCCTTTGATTATGTCATGACCACGTGAAATTACACTATTACCCTTATTTATTTTTTCCTTTCTTCCCTCCTTTCCCCAACGTGTTCTGACTTTTTTTTTTTTTTTTTTTTTTTTCCTTTTTTCTCTTCTTCCTAGAATTCCACTTTGCCCTCTCTTCATCTTCTCCGTCCTCTCCTTCTTCTCCTTCTTCTGCAATAAGCGAGAGTGAGAGTAAGCGACGATGAGAAAGAGCGAGAGCGAGAGGAATGGTGAGTGAAAGTAAGCGAGAGCAATGGTGAGTGAAAGTAAGCGAGAGCGAGAGGGAGCGAGCGCGAGAAAGATGAGAGTGATTGTGTGTTAGAGCGAGAGTGACAGAGCGAGAGCGAGATGGACTTTTCCGCGTGCGCGAATTTATTTTGGTAATTTCATCCAATCTTGACGTTAGCAGAGAGTCGTTTGGCATTTTTTCAAAAATCTGGGTTATTTGACATTTTTTGTCAAAATTTTGGATCATCCGTATAAATTTTCCATTTAAGAGAGATAGTGTCCCTCGAAAGAAATAAGTTCGGAGGAGTTTAACTCCTTAACGAGGGCACCCCAATAGCAGTGATAAATAGTGAAATAAACTTATTTGACCGCCTCTATTTAAGCTTTATATGTCCCCAACGTGCAGATTTGACACTAAAATGGGTTGAATTCAAGTAATAATTGCATGAGGCAATTAATTAAGCACAACATGCTTTTATTCGTGGAAATTGCAAATATATATATATATATATATATATATATTTTGCAAATACAGTCATTTTGAAAATTTTTAAGGACAGTTTGGTTTAAAGTTTTATAGATGTCTAAAAATAGGATACTTGAGAATAAGATGTATAGGAATCAAAGATGATTGTGTTTGATTTTACATGAAAATGTTATCAGAACTTTATGTACAAAGATTATGTTTATATTTAATTTATGAAATTAAGCATGATAATTTTATATAAATTTAATAGATTAATTAATTAAACGATAAATATCATTCAATATATTGAAAAGAATTAATTAATTAATTAAGAATCAATGATAATTTTAATTACAAATATTTGAAAATTGAGTAATTGATCATTAAAATTAGAGTTGTTTTCAAATATACAAAAATGAGTCAAACTATTTACAAATATATAAAATTTTAGTGATAGACAGTAAAAGTCTTTTATATTTATAAATAATTTGATATTTTTTCTGTTTATAATAATTTCTCTTAAAATTAACCAATTAATATATTTATTGAATGTTATACGGATTATAATCTAATACTTAATCATTTTTAATTAATTAAGTTTCACATTAGTAATTTTAATTTTAATTAAATAATAAACGCTATATTTTAATAAACAATATATTATATATAAGAATGAAAAAAAAGAGAAAAATATGATATGGTAATAAAGAATATTAATAAAGAATACTAATTTTTTTTTTATAAATATGATATGTTAATAATGAATGAAGTAATAAAAATTAATCAAATAAATAATTAACCAATTATAAATAATCAATAATGGTCCTATATTCATAATAAAGGATCTAATTAAAATTAATCCAAATAAATAATTGTTTGATTATAAAAAATAATAAATAATCAATTATTATTGAAAACTAAATTGTTGTACTAACTAAATTTAATAATATTAGTTTACTAATTAAATATATTTAAGATATTATTAGCTAATTAATTAATAATTTATATAATTAAGTAATTGCATTTATTTAATAAATTTTATTATAAAAATAAATTAAGTAAACATTTTAATAGATTATTATTTATTTATTAAAATAAATATTTATATTAATTTTATTAAATTAATATTAATTAATTAATTAACTATATTCAAATGAAATTATATATAAAATGAAAAATAGAAGAAGATAGAAAAAAAAAACCCATGAGAAAAAAGAAAATCATTATCTGTGGAAAAAAAATAACATCTGAAAAAGTATTGAAAACCGTAAAACACACATTAGATTTGGATATTTGTGTCAATTGTCCTGCAGAAAACCTTCAAACCAAACTATATACACTTATAAAAGGTCATAAATACTTGAAGAATAATAGTTCTTCAAATATATTCTAATTTTATTGTTTAATTTAAAATAGAAATTCAAAAGTTGAACCAATATTTGCTTACTGAATTATTATAGAAAACAATACTTTTTCACTACCAATAAACTCTTCATTCCTATGATGTTTTGTGTTGACAATAATTCTTACTTAATTTGTTAGTGTTGATTTCTTGTACATTCAATAACATGTTGATGTGATCGTTATTGATTATCATAAGAGAAAAATAGTGAAGATAATTAAATAAAAGAGTAATCGTCATAATGGGCATGACTCAATTGTAATTGGCATGTACTCGTTTTCACGAAGCAAGAAATTCAAATATATATAACCCAACTTATTGTATTTAAAAAAGAAAAGAAAAAAAACAAAGAGAGATATAATGTCGTATAATTTTATTTAAGAATAATCATAAAAGGTTATACAATCTTATGGAAATACCGAAATAAGTATTTTTGCTCTATCAATTATTGCAACAACAATCTTTTTCATTAGAAGTGTTAGGCAGCTTGAGATAGCAAAATCCAGCACCTTTGTTATGTCGGATGCAATCATTATAACATGAATCATCGTCGTAAGTGTCAGAACATGGTCGAATACAACTCATGTATATGTCTTCTTTTGCTGCATTAGACCGCAAATTAACATTGTTAAAAATATTGTTTTAGCAAAAAAGACAAAATATTATGAAATCAAAAGAGTTATGAGATAAGAATACATACCTGATGAAACAAAACAAGTGAACATCATCAAGACAATAATAGACACCGTAAAAAACTTATGAGTCGTCATAGTACATCTTAGAATTTTTCGTGTTTTCTAAAATTTAAAGTGTAAATTATTTATAGAGAATTGAATTCGTGTTTTCTAAAATCTAAAGTGTAAATTAAAACAAACTAAAGTAACCGTGTTAGTTTGGTTTACACAAACTAACACCTCTATAAAAAGAAATTTCATAATAGAAAAAGAATATTAATAGATACTAGTTTAATAAAATGTTAAAACGGATTATATTGTGAATGGAAAATAAATTGAAAATTTTAAAATAATACAAGTAAGATTTTTTTTATGCCTCTAAAAAGTACATTTATTTATTTGATATATATATAAAAAGTAGTTGTAAATATGACAACCAGACCCAAAGTATTAGAAAATGTAACATATTGTAAATTTTTTTTTTATAAATATAGCAAAATTTAGATCCAGCTTTCAAAATCTATCAGTGATAGATTATATCATAGATAAGAGTCTATTATTTAATATATTTTGCTATATTTGTAATTTTTACAAAATATTGCTATGTACTTAATTATTATCCCTAAAAATAAATGTTACCTATTGCAATTACCCTAAAAAAATGTAAAAGGCACAAACTTATGAGCCCAACAAAAGTTTCATTCGGCACTAATTGCCTTAGCATTCCCATGCATTCTTTAAGACCTAGCAACATCAACCTTGCTTGTTCTCACTCACGGGCTTCCCTATAAAAAATTCCAAGAGGGAGTTCTTACGATTAAGCCACCAAAAATGATCGTGCATCTTTTTGGTATAGGTATTAACTTTCAATCTTTTAAACCTTTCTTAACCATACTTCCTAATCCTCAAGATCCCTCTCATTCAGATGTGATCTCGGTTTATTGATGTACCCCTCCTAAACTTGGGCATTACATGCCTACTAGCTTTCGCTCGATTTATTTCCGAACTACATCTTACTGGGAGAGGTTCCACTCTGATACCATCTGTAACGATCGACTCGAATTTTTCCAAGTTAAGGTCATAGATGTTATTCAAGCATCCTAAAAAATTAAAATTTTATTCAGGTTTATTTCTTAAAATTGGCTCCACTTGATCAGTTATTGCAACAAACAATCTTTTTTGTTAGAAATGCTAGGTGGCTTGGGATAACAAAATCCAACAGCTTTATTTGGTCATATGTAATCATTATTACATGAATCATCATTGTAAATGTCAGAACAAGGTCGAATATAACTCATGAATCCATTTCCTTTTGCTGCCATTGAACCAAAGATTGACATTATTTAAAATATTGTTTTGGCAAAAAAGTCAAAATATATTGTGAAATCCAAAAAATTGTGAGATCATAACATACTTGATGAAACAAAACAACCATGGATGATGTAAAAAACTTATATAAGTTGTCATGCCTCTTAGGTTTGAATGTTTTGACTTCTATGGGGTTAGTAATAGAGAAGGTGTATTTTCTAAAATTTAAAGTGTAGTTATTTGTGGTGTGTCTTTGTAGAGACTCCAAAATGACAAGGGTGTTAAACATACTCTAAAAGAAATGCAAGTAACCGTATTGATTTAGTTTATGCAAACTAACACCTCTATAAAAAAACAAGTTCATAATAGGAAATGATATTAATAGATATTTGCTAGTTAACCATCATGAGTTGGCTTAGTGGTAGTGAGAACATAAAAAAAAGATCAAAGGGCTAATGGATCATGAGTTTAGTTCATGGTAACCACCTACATAGAATATGATCAGTCGAGGTGTGAGTAAACTGGTCCAAACACTCGCTCTTTTCTTCTTTGTTTTGCAAATCGTCTTTGCGAGTGCACACTATGAACTCAGGAATAAAGTGGAGAATACTTTAAATATTGAACCCATGAGAACAAGGTTCTTAAAACCTTGGTTTCAACATGAGGAGCAGATAAATCTATCCAACCAGTGGACATATTCATCTTCTTCATAGTGACCATTCCATCATCTCTCATTTCATTTGTTTCCATTATGACTAAACCTCTAGGTTGGCTGAGGCAGAAATACCAAAGTTTCGACAAGTATAACTAACAACAAGCTATTTAGTTTTCGTTAATGCTGTAAAAACAATATTGTCCAAGGCTTGTGGGAGCCTTTCTCTCTTGAAAGAAAATTCTCAAGAGATTAGGGAGAGTAAGACACTAAGAGAAAATTTGCTAATTCTTTAGAGGATGGAAGATGTAGAAATGAGTATTTAGCTCAATCCAAGGGTCTTATAGAATTGCATGCTAATGACCAAATATGTGTTTGAATGTTTACCTTCTCTTTCATTCAACATACTTCACATTTATAGTTACTTTTTCAAAGCACAACCAAATTCCATCATTTTATCTTGGTTTCCACTAGTCACAAACTTGATGGAGATCTTTATTTGATTAGTTAAAATTCTTTACTCCATTTCCTTGAATTTTGGTACTTAAAATATGTTCTATTTTATACCATTTGTCGGCAATGTATACATACACTAATTGATTGTTTGTCTTGACACATGTCATTTACATATGTACTGATTCAGAACTACATGTATTTGTAAGCTATACAGACTACGTGATAATATAATAAAGATCAACCGTTAATTTTGGTAAATTTCTTTCACTGTAAGGACTAAATTGTTATAAATTTTAATGTACAACACTTAGAGCCTGTTTGGAATGATTTTTCAATTGCTTAAGTCATTTTTTATAGGGTTGTTTACAAATATAGACAGTGACATTTTTCTATATTTGTAAATAGTTTGATATTTTTTATGTTTATAATAATTTTCCTTTTTTATAAGCAATGTAAATTATGTTTTATGTTATTAAAATTCACTAGTTCAACAAATATGTTACACACACATATATATAGGAAAATTGTTGGGTATAGAAAAAAAATAAAAGTAATTACACATATAGAAAAAAGTGCCCCATGTTTTTGTATTTCCTACTTTTTTCTTTACGTGTAATTACTTTTATTTTTTTTCTATTTGTGAAAAGACCCTATATATATATATATATATATAATTGTTTTTGGATTATGCAATATAAATAGTATAAATTGTAAAAACAATACTTTTATATTTTGATTGAACACATATTTTGAATTTGAAAATTTAATATTTCATATGTTATAAAGTCAATAAATTTTGAATTTGAAAATTTAAAAGGTAGGTTTGTATTAAAAAATTTAAAAACTTAAATGAATATAATATTTCATATGTTATAAACTCAATTAATTTTTTAAAATTAAAATACATATAATATAACATATTATAAATTATATGAGCAAAGCTCAATTGACACAAAACTTGTATCGTCATCTTTAAATTATAGTCAAAGTAAATTTAGATTAATGTTAATTAGCATGACCTTCTTCTCTATAGGTCGAGAGGTTGAAGGTTCGATCCATATTCACACGGTTGTACTAAAAAGCCTTCAAGGTTATAGACTAAAAGTTTGACCTTTATTTTATTTTGTTTCTAATCTTTAATTTAAATATTTAAATTTTGCTAAATTAAATTGGGAAGTAGTATCTTAAAAAAAGAAAAAAGGAAAAAAAAAGAAATAGTATGGTGCGGAGTGACTAAGCCATCGCGCCTTTATTTACACAGACTGTCTTTTGTGTCTTCTCAATCGATCATCTTCCTTGCAACCGATGCCCGTACATACATACGAAACAAGAGAGACCCGGCAGGGATTGAACCAATCCGATTGTTCGTCCGCCCTTCCATACCAATCCTCTAGTTTCTTGTTTTTGGTCAATTCATTCCTGAAATCTACATCTCTAGTTCTGCCATGGGTGCGAGTCGAAAGCTCCAAGGGGAAATTGACCGAGTTCTCAAGAAGGTCCAAGAAGGGGTTGACGTCTTTGACAGCATTTGGAACAAGGTTCATTTTCACCATCCACCCACTCGCTTTCGAGCTTTGCCTGTAAATTTGGAGTTGGGCCTTACTTTTTCTTGTCTGTCTCGTTTTTAGGTTTATGATACCGACAATTCCAATCAGAAGGAGAAATTTGAGGCGGACTTGAAGAAGGAGATAAAGAAACTTCAGAGATACAGGGACCAAATCAAGACCTGGATTCAGTCCAGTGAGATTAAGGATAAGAAGGTTTCTCTCCTCTTTTGTTTCTTTATGTTCTCAAAGTTACTGTGGTTTCTGTGAACTTTCAATGGCACATTGACTCCTAGGATGGTGATTTCTTTACTTTTTTTTGCTCATACAGTCAGTTCTTAGTAGTTAGTACATATCCAATCAATCAATCGCACAAACATTTTATATTTGGGAATTTAAGTACGTTTAGCTTTTAGAGATCCAAAAGTTATTGCTCGTAACTTCTAAACATAGCTTATTTGAGATGGACCAAATGTGGAGATCCTACCTTGGACTCTATACCCCATGTTGAAACCAACCTGCTGAAGTGTTCTAATGGAAACCTCAATTTCTCTTGGATACTCAATACTTGGTCTTCCATATGGCTTTGGCAGGCTCTTATTAACAACAGTAGACTGTAGGGCTGGAGGTCGGTTGGTTGGTTGATGAAAGATAGCCTAGAATATTCACCTTAGCTGTCCAACATCCATTGCATCTTATCCCGACCCAATATTTGGCCACACTTTATTTTTATTGCATTACCTGAGGAATTAATCTTATACTTTTTGTCCATTCCATGAGAATTTTGAAAAAACATAATGGCCTCTCCCACAACCCTTAGTGGATACGCCACATATTATCGTCTAAAAGGTTGATGGTTCGATTCTCCATCCCACAATGGTTTTCTCCAATAACCAAACTGATGTAGTAGAATTAGAGCAACTTAGGGTATCTTGGTCCAATCCTACTTCATCATACATCACAAACTTTTTCGGTTCTCCATTCAAATCTTCAAGTTCAGATTTTTTCTTCTATCGTTCACAATATAGTGGCAGAGACGTGAATTCTCATCCTCTTGAGCTGAACAACTTTACATCTCTGCAAGAAGTCCATGTTCGGCTCTTCTAAGGTTAAAGCTCTCCCTTCCTCTATGAGGTGTATTTCTTTGATTCAATTAGCCAAGTTTGTTCTTGAAGAAATATAAGGTTTCCAAGGGTTTTCTTGTTCCAGATTATAATATGCTCCTTTGCTGCTTTAGGCTAATGATCCAACGTAAAGTCTGGCCTCCCCTCAACTAATTTCATTCCACCATTTTTCCGGAGAAAGGCATAAAGGACTAATGCTGCAGCTAACAATTTCAAATTTGAGAGGGCGTTGGACCCCTACCAGAGAGCCAGTCTTCAAGAGAATCTGCTCATGATCTGAAGTAGTCCTTACTTTCCTTGAGAGCCTCAAGTTCTGAAATGTAAAGAACCAACCTTCCTAATTCTAAGATTCGTGGAAAGTTATATCTAATTTATCTGTTGTATTCTAATACCTTGTCTTGCTTAAATATTCTAATTACTACTTATAATATCTGTTTTATATTCCTTAGCTAGAAAAATTGGAATGTACATGTTGCATCAATTTACTTGATTGTTTTTTTTGTCAACTAAGAGAAATATCCAATATACTTGATGAAAATTTTGTTTTTATCATAAATCTTGATTACAGAGACCAATTATTTTCTATTTTGATATTTGTTGTTACAGGTCAGTGCCTCTTATGAGCAGGCTTTGTTGGATGCTCGTAAACTCATTGAGCGTGAAATGGAAAGATTTAAGATTTGTGAAAAGGAGACAAAAACTAAAGCCTTCTCAAAAGAAGGTTTGGGTCAACAGCCTAAAACTGTATGCTCTTAAGCTCTATTCTCTCTCCTTTTTGAGCCTATGTCAATTGATAACTTGCTAAACATGCTTATAAAAAATTGCTTCCATACTTAGATGTGTTTAGGTATTTGTCCCATTAATTTTTAGCAATTATCCTTTTGGAGATTAGGTTTTAAAGAAATCAAATACTTTCTGAATATAAGTTCCTTGATTGGTTAGATCATTTTGAATTCATCAAGATCAAAGCTTCTTGGCGGGTTTCATTGTCTAAAACATTTTGTTGGTTATTCTCTTAATGACATCTATAATATGTGGAGGCTTACTATATATACACACACCCCTACATAGGGGCAATCTTTAGCTTTCCCTCTTTCTTTCTTTTGTTTCTAATCTTTCTCAGTCGACACTTCGTTTTCTTTGAGCTTTTGTACTCCCTATAGCTTCTCAATCATTAATGAAAAGTTTTGTTTTTTGTTCAGAAAAAAAAAACTTCACATGCTGTTTTGCAATTTAAAAGATAATCGTGAGTTTGATTGTGAATTTTTATAAGGAATGTTATCAATGATTTGTTCTCTCTCTCTCTCTCTCTCGTGTTTGCAACCACTACTTAGAACAGTTCATGTTGGTATAGCAATGGTGGTTCTAAATATGAAAAAGGAGAGAGGAAGTAAGTTATGCACCCACGAAAATGACAACTAAGTTGGCTTGTAAGTGTTGTGTGGAGGAGAATGTTTTTTCTGTAGATTTTAGCCGAGATAAGAATGAAAAGAGGCTAATGCTCAAATTACAATGAGAGAAAAGAAGTAAATGAAACTAAGAGAACGAGGATCAGCAACCACACTCGGATATCTTAACTAGGTTGACACACCCTTAGCGCCCTCATTACATCCTAATAAAGGAAATTACAATAAAGGCCTCTCAACATAAGCACTAAAACGAAATACATGATTAATTTGGAGAAATGAAAGCATTCCAATTTAAACAAATGTCCGGGATGGAGTAATCCTCATATGCATTAGAAAGGGAACACCATGTTGAGGATAAGAAAAGAAGGTTGTTATTGCTAACAAATAAAAATTTCTCGCTATCGTTTGAGGCAGCTCTAAAACCAAAGTTTGTAGTGTGGATATATGATGTGTTGGAAGATCAGCTTTTAACACCTATCAATGTTAAGTTATTTAGAATGATCCACTATGAAATTGGTTTTATTTGGCTATTGAAAGTTTTTTTTTTTTTTTGGAGAAGGGAGACAAATTTTATTGATGAATAAAGTTAAAAGAGCAAAGCTCCGAAACATTTATAGGTGGATGACATAAGGCGTCTCCAATTGGAAATCAAATATGAAAGATTGAAATATGAAAAAGACCTATGTTGTTTGTACCAACGTAGAGCCTTAAAAAAAGGAACTTCCAAAATTGAAAATTGATTAGAGGTAATATGATCTTTATAAAGTCTTCCATCCCTTTCGCCCCAAAGAAACCAAAACTACACTCTATTAAGAGCAAGCCAAATAGTCTTCTTATTGTCATAAAAAATGCAGGCAAGAAATTTATAAGGGCTATTCAGAAAAACCAAACTCCAACCAAAGCTTCCATAATGATTTCCCAATTACGAAAAACATAAGAACAATGTAGAAAAAGGTGGCCCAGAGATTCCTAATGGGCGGTACGCATAGAGATTCATAATGGGCGGTACACATGGAGCAAATGGAAGGGGAGGGATACATAAAAGGCATTTTCCTTTAAAGATGGCCAATCGTATTAATAGCCCCAAGACTAAGCTCCCAAAGGAAATTTTTTATCGTCTTGGGATAAGAATTTGACCAAATCACCTTATAGAGACCACCTGGAGTTAAGATCAAGGGAATTGTCAATATCAACCTTGAGGGTTTTGGCTGTAAAAATTTTGGAAGGATCAAGTGGCCAAGACCAACTGTCACTACAATTCTGAAGAGTAATAGAGGAGAGGAGGTAAGAAAGATTAGACCATCTAGTTGTTTCCAAATCATCAAGGTTCCAACAAAAATGTAAGTTCCAAGCACTTTGATCTACCAACCAAGCATTGCTGAGAATAAGATGAGGTCTAGCAGATAAATGAAACAACAGGGGAAAACAAAGGAGAGAATTACACAACTAAGCCATAAATCATGCCAAAATGAGATAGAGGAGCCATTGCCCAAATAACATGCAGTACGACTTCGAACAATTCCTGACTCTGAAGTAGAGTTGATAAATCGCTTAGGAGATTTATAGGAACTGTGCTAAATATGTTGTGGCCAAACAGTATCAGATGTGTAATATTTAGCTACAATATAATTACACCATAAAGACAAATCCTCATGAAGAAACCGCCAAATCCATTAGACTATAAAGTTGAATTCCTCTACTTGAATTTGCCAATTCCAATGCCCCTAACAATTTTAAGAAGTAGAGGCCTCTCCTAGTTAACATTATGGGTGCCACCATTGCCTCAAGAAATCTCCCATAATTTTTTTTTTTGATACAGACATATCTTCAATTGTGAAGCTTGTGTTGAAACCTTTCAATAACTGGTTGCCAAAGATGCACAAAATTCGGATTACCTCCCATAGGAAGCCTAAGATACTGAGTAGGCCAATGCCCTTGTCTAGGAAGCACGGACATGCCAATATTGGCGAAGTGTCAGTGTCGGACACGGATACGTCCGGACATGCTCCTGACATGTGTCAGACACGCAAAAATTTGTGTCCTTTTTATTTATTATTATTTTTTAATATCGGACACGCGAGGACACGTATAGACCAAAAAAATCCAAAATTTTAAACGAACCGACGACGTTGGGGAGGGGAGTTTTGGCAAAGGGAGGGAAGATCAAACAACTTTGATAGCAGCGGAGAGAGGCGTAGTCGAACCTCGACATCAGAGACAAAGGGAGAGAGGCGTGGTCGAACCTTGACATCAACGACAAAGGGAGAGAGGTGTGGTCGAGCCTTGACATCAACGACAAAGGGAGAGAGGTGTGGTCGAACCTTGATATTGGGGCAAAGGGAGAGAGGCGTGGTCGAACCTTCACATTGGCAGAGGGTGAAAGACAGAATCGTGAAGGTGGGTGTGTGTGCGTATGTGAAAGTTTGGAAGAAGATATAGTATTTAGGGTTAGGGTTTTTTATATTTAATTGGGCTTTTGGCCCTTAATACATAATTTGGCCATGAGTTTCATTAAAGAATGGGTTATTGGTTTTGTTTTCTTTTAAATGCTCTTTTCTTTTTTCTTTATTAATTTTTTTTTGTAAAAAAACAAACGTTTTTTTTTAATAATTAATTAAAAAAACTAGTATTTTAAATAATTAATAAAAATATTGTTTTATATATATAGTTAAAAAATTAAATAAAAAAATAACGTGTCCACAATATGTCGTGTCCTACATTTCTAGAAATTGGCGTGTTGCCGTGTCATATCATGTCGTGTCACGTGTCTTGTGTCGGTGTCCGTGCTTCCTAAGCCCTTGTTTACAACCAAAGCAGAAAGAAGATCATCCATTTTTGAGACCGCTAAATTGGTGCCCAAACTCACTTTTGCTAAAGTTGATATTTAGTCTAGAAGCATGTTAAAAAATCTTGATAATTATGAACAAGTTGTCCAATGCCTCACAATATTTGGTGATTGAAAGTTATGAACAAGGGGTTGGTTTGTAGAAATGTGAAGTTTTCTCCTTGGGAAAGAAAGAGAACGTGGTCATCCATGTAGGGGAAAACTTGAACAGCTGGAAAGAGTTTTAAAGATGACCAACATTTTCTTTTTCTTTTTTTTTTTTTTTGGGGGGGGGGGGGTGAAAGATGACAAAGGAGTTAAAGAGAGCCAAGAAGTAACAAGTTTTGTTTAGATGGAAAGATGTTTGAAACGAACAAGACAGACATACCCTGTAACCCCTCAATAATGCAAGGATGATATCATGGGAAGAAACTTTGGTAGTGTCAAGGAGGTGCTTCCATGATGAATGGATCCAAATCTATGAGATTCAATATGACGCCTTGCAAAAAGTGTTGATCGTAGATCCTTTTCATTCGGACAAGACCCTTCCAAAATTTCTGGATACTGACTTTGCAAGAATAGTGGTTGTGAACAAAGAATGGATGGTGGTAGGTAACTACACTCTCAAATTCGAGTTTTGAAAAGAAGAGTTGCACAAAAGAATAAATGTCGACATGGAGGGTATATCATATGGAGATGTGATTTTGCTCCGGCGATCTAGCACATTTTTCTCGAGGTGTTCAGTTTCAACTTTGTTAGCTCTCGGAGTTGCGAAGAGGTGGTCGAGGAGTTGTTCTTTCATCTACTGTTTGTGATAAAGGGAGGTTTTGTGGCGGCATGGGTGTGCTATTTTGTGGGGGTTTGGGGAGAAAGAAACAACAAAATCTTTAGAGAATATGAGAGTTCGTTTGGCGATGTCTGGGCCCTCGTTAGATTCTCTGTTTCTCTTGAGCCTCTACTTCTAGACTATTTTGTAAATATTCACTCTTTCTTGTTTCTCTTGATTGGAGCTCGTTCTTGTAGTTTGGCTCCATTTTGTGATGGGTTTTTCCTTTTATGTATGTCGTGCATTCTTTCATTTTTTCTTAATGAAAGTTAAGTTTCTTTATAAGAAAACATAAATACATATGTAGGTTGGTTATAATTATGCAATATTCCCCTACATTTATGGAGTTTGGACACATTTAAAGCTTTAGGTGATGTGTGTGGGAATATAATGAATGCAATGAAAAGTGCTCCTCTCATGGGCCAATCACCTTCCTACACTTTTAGTAGAAGGATCTGGAGTATTTTGGCAGTTTATTTGGTTTGAATTGGTGCATGCCTCGGTCTATTGAGGAGTGGATGGTGGATTCCTTAAATGGAGGAGGATTTTAAGATAACGTTTTATGTTGCTCTCATAATTCTCTTATGCTTTATTGTTTTAATTTATTTTCTATTTTGGTTTTGTATCCATTTTTGGGTTTCTTGTACTTTTGAGCATTAGTATCTTTTCATCCTATCAATAAAAAGTGATTGTTTCTTTTTTTTAAAACAAGTTACGTACAACTCAAACAACTGAAACTGATCTCATTTGCCTTCTCTGAACTATTTTGGGTTTTTGTTTAGGATCAGACCAGTATTCTTCTTTGCTTGGTCCTGACTCCCAACTGCCCACCCCACCCCCCACCTCCACCCCCCTTTTCTGGGAAAAGTGATTTTATGAAGAGCCAAAATTTCAAGGGGAATGGATTGGAAGTGCTGAAATACAACTGCAAATAAAAAGAGCCTTTATAAAATTCAGGGTATGCATAAAATCTAGGATATGCCTGAGGGCTCTCCAAAAGTATAACTGAGACCCAGTTACAATCAACCAGAATGAGGCTATATGATAACAAGGACTTCTTTTTAATGAGTGTTGAAATTATTATATTTTTGGTTAAATTTTAAGTTTGGTCTGTTAGCTTCTTGGTTTTGGGTTTATTTTTTTTCTCCTTTTTCAACTCCTATTGGTTTGCTTTCAAGTGTCAGTAACAGAAATATTGGCAGTTTTCTATGTTATGGGCTATATATTTGTAGATTGATCTAAAACTATATTGGTTTTTGACTTCCTTTCCCTGTCAATAATGGAAATTTGTCCTCTTGTCTGTCATTTTAGTCATTTTTAATTTCAATTAATTTTCTTTTAAGTGGCTCTGAAGGAAAATTCTAGTTGTTTTGTCTGTTCATGTACAAATAACTTGTAAATAGTAGCTTTGCGTACACATGTGAAAAATTGTTTACTATTTTTATTGTTGGCTCTAATGAATCTTCTCTGTGGTTTTTAAAATAGGATCCAAAGGAGAAAGCTAAATCGGAGACACGGGATTGGTTGAACAATGTGGTATGAAAATCTACTTGTACAGAACCTTCGTAGACTCTATGTTTGTATTGGAGAACAACACATTTGATTAAAGAATCAGCATGTTCTTAGTTGCAATGGTTGAGCTTTCAGATTTCAGGAAAAATTAATATTTCTTTTATAAGAAACCCAAACTTGTGTAATTATGGCTTCTTCTTGTTGCTCTATTTTTAAAGATTATTGTAATCATGGTTCTGTGCAAATTTTAGGCTATTGATTGGGAAGTGCTTTTGTAATTCCTTCACGAGGTGGGGATATCTTGTCTCCTCTCTTTTCTGTGCTCCCCTTGATAATGAAATATTTGTTTTGTATTCAAAAAGGGGGAAAAATAGTTTGTTCCATAAGCAGGTATGTGCAATTGACACATCTAATCAGAGTCTTTTGAGGACTACTCTCTCTTCCTTCATGTCTTTTTGTCTCAAAATTTTTGATGCAGTGTTGAAGCTGGTTTTTTGAAGTTTTGATCTTTTTTCCCTACTTTGCATTGTCCTTGCTACACATGGTTGTTCTTATAGTTTCAGATTCAGTTGTTTCGTTCAAGAGACAATTTGTTCTGATATGGGATGTATTTGACTGTATTTGCTTTTCTTTTCTGGCTTTGTCTAGTTAATTTGGTTGTATTTTTGTTATTTTGCTTATTCTGTTTCTTTGTATTTAGAGCATTCGACTCTTTTCATTTCATCAATGAAAAAACTTGTTTCCTTTTAAAAAAAAGAAAAAAACTCTTATACTAAGGAGTCCTATTTCAGGTTCTTGGGCTTTTCTGGTTCCTATTCTTTTCTTGTTTGACTTGGTTTTCTTTTTGTGATTGAGAAGTTGTCAACAAGTTTTCTCAGTTTGATTTTGGGTGCAACTGATTGACAGACAAGTCTTTTAATAATCAGTTCACATATGCTATAAGAGGTGTATAGGAAAGTAATTGCATATGGTATTTATTATGAGGGAGAACGTTTTGTATGAAAGAGTGGGAATGGTGGGTCCCCTGCTAGTTATTTGAGTAATTGATGTTTCTGTGGATAGACCAGACTCTTTGAAACTCTAGAACCATATATAAACCTTTTCTTTTGTTGTTTATGCTTGGTAGGACAAAGAAAAACTCTGTCCAAATTTCTTAACAGGCACTCAATGTTTTTATCCTCGTCAGGTTAGTGAGTTGGAATCTCAGATTGATAGTTTTGAAGCTGAGATTGAAGGTTTGTCTGTGAAGAAGGGAAAAGCAAGGCCACCTCGATTGGTTGGTAGTATTGTACTTTGAATTTTCTAAAATGATGTGTTGTTCTTTCCTAGAACTTTGGTTTTACAATTATCTGTCCATTTTGCTTTTACAGGTTCATCTTGAAACATCTATTACCCGGCACAAGGCTCATATAATGAAGCTGGAACTAATCTTGAGACTGCTTGATAACGATGAATTGAGTCCTGAGCAAGTCAATGATGTCAAGGACTTCTTAGAAGATTATGTGGAAAGGAATCAGGTTGTTATTCCTTCCATGTCTTTTTGCTTTCATATTGTATTGTACAGTTGCTAGTACTCTTTCTCCTTTTGTAAGAAAGTAGCATTCATTATGATAATGCATAAAAAAAATGACCCAAACAATGAAGCCAACAAAAATGAAAGCCAGTTACAAGGGACTGCTCTCATTGTTTGATAAGAGAGTGACATGTTGCTCTCATTATAAGAATTAGAAATAAAGGAACATTACAAAATTCTTAAGATGAGGAAGCTAAAGGGATGCTTGGAACTTCCTTCCAGTCATCCGATTTAAGCCCAACCAAAGCTGTTTTCTTCCTATAATATGAACTTCAAAGCTTTTTTAAAGCAATTCAAAATATAAAAGAAATTATCCAGCTCACAATCATACTCTGCTGTTCGCAAACAGAAAATGATGATACTAACTTGGTTTTGGCCTACTTTAACACTGTTCAGAAAATCTGCCTCTATGTCCCCGAAACTCATTTTGATAAGGATGTCTGCTTCCAATACAAAAAGAAAGGGTGTCAACATACCTCTTCTCTAACCTGTTTAAAAGTATAAATCCTCTCCTTACCTCCCATTGGCAAAAACAAAAAACTTCGCATCTGTAAGTCTTGTTTATTTACATGGCCCACTTAGAGCTATACTGTGGCTTTTGTGGAAGGAAAGAAATTCTAAAGTTTTTTTCAGATACGATTTTCTCTCTCTTCTTTTTGTGATTTTGGCTTCATCAATTTAAATTTTAAAGTGGCAGGTCTTTTTGTAATCTTCCTTTAGTTTGAGGGATGCCTTATCCCTTCTTTCCTATGGCAAAACATCTTAGTAGCAATGAAGATTAACCTAATATTTAGTTGTTAACTACAACTAATTTTATGGTTTATAAATATATCGTCAAATACATTTTGAAAAATTGTTTTAATTAGGATCCATTTTCTTATTTTGCTACCGAATACATATCTGAAAACACTGAAATATGGGATACAATTCTATTTTTTTCTGGATCTCTTATTTTCAAATTTTTGCTTTCAATTTCTAATTGTATGCCGTTGTATATTCGATTTCTTAGTTTGATTTCTTATAATATATATATATATATATATTTTAGTTTTAGTGTTTCTAATTTGGCTTGGAGACCTTGGTTTTCTAAGTTGATTAAGATAATAGCATAAGAATCTTCGTAACCCTATGGTGGCTACCTATGTAGGATGTTTATTTTTTTTTATTTTTTGAAAAAGATAAAACACTTTTCAATAAGAAAATGAAAAGCGACTATCACTCTGGGATACAAACTCCAAAAGGAGCTCATATTAAAGAGTACAAAAAGAAACTTCAATGCAAAGTAGACTTAAAAAAGCAGAGTAAATAAATTACAAAGAAACAATAAAACTCTTCCAGTTTTGATAAATATCTTGAATGGAAAACCCTTTGAACTTTTTGGGGAGAGAACGCCATGAAGATGCCTTTAAACGGGCAAATTCAAAATTTTCATAATGCAAGCGAGAAAAGCTCTGAAAAAGATCACTGATTTCTTTCCATCCATAACTCAAAAAGAAGGGTTTTGACAACATTAATCCAAAGAAAATATGCATTCAAGCTCAACAAAGGACCACATAGATCTATAGTGGCCACCTACTTACGAATTAATTTTTTACGAGTTTTCTTGATATCCAAATGTTGTAGGGTCAGGCGGGTTGTCCTGTGAGATTAGTTGAGGTGCACGTAAGTTTGCCCGGCCACTCATGGATATTAAAAAAAAAAAAAAACAAACAGAGGACCACATAGAAGACATTATTCTTCAATTTGTTTGAAAATACCCACCAAAGGTTGAACAAAGAAAATAGTTTAAACCAACTACTGTGAATAAGAGCCCTTGAAAAAAAAATGGTCGAGAGATTCTCCAACTAACAAATAGAGAGAATAATTAGAGGTATAAAAATCTGATTGGAAAGCTTTTTATGCAAAAATTTCGATGATGGTGACAGAGGAATAAGAAACAGTCTGAGGCTTCTAATAGTTGAAGGCTTGAACGAAGATAGAAACGTAAGAACTGGAGATTAAAGTCAGAGATGAACTGATGATCGGAGAAGAAGTACAAAACAACCGAAGGCTAGAGACAGAAAGGTGAGAAGGAACGGTTGAACAAAGAAGAAATGGTTGAAATATTGTCGGAAGGCAGCGGTTGGAGGCTAGGGGAAGGAAAGAGAAGAGAGCATTGTGCGGAGACAACCGACTGTTTACATAGGATGTTAAATTCAAATTTCTTATAATCAAATGCTGTAAGGTTAGGTTGTTGTCTTATTAGATTAATTGAGGTTCATGTTAGTTGGCCTTGACATTCACATATATTAGAGGGAAAAATAAAAAAAAGGAATCATGGTTATAGAGGAGAGTAAAAATGGTACGCCATGTAGAAGTACCATGTAATAGTTAGGACTATTCATACATAGTTGATTGATATATCTGCAAATACATTTTTATGTCTTTATCTGGACTTATGTTGTTTATTTGACTACCACTACTGAAACTGTATACTTTTATTTCTTCATACCATTTGATTGTGTTCATATGACTATATTTCAGTTCATGGAAATATCACTCACTCTAGCCATTGACATCTCAAAAACTTTGTCTATATAGGAGGATTTTGATGAATTCAGTGATGTGGATGAGCTTTATAGCTCATTGCCACTCGATAAGGTGGAATCTCTTGAAGATCTGGTTGCAATTTGCCCTCCCAGCCTTGTGAAGGTTTGGATTTTTCCTCCCTCTATTCCATATCAAGTTAACAATAAACTATTACTACACATTTTTGCTGGTATATATATTTAATCGGGGGATGTCGGAATTGCATAGTCTTGATGTGGCCTATGACCCATGGATAGAGTCATTCCCTTATACATGTTTGAATATTTGATTCTATGTGGTTATGTATCAAGGCTTCTTTTTATTGATATATCTAATAGAACCACATAGGTTGAACTTGTGTTCAATAAAGCCAATATAAATAATAAAAGGCCATGTGTCATGATTTAATATCCTACTAGTTTTCTTGGCAACCAAATATAGTAGTGTCAATTGTTCTTTGAGAATAATCGAGATATGATAAGTTGGTCTGGATAAACACAAATGTAAAAGAAAGTAGGTGTACATATATTGATCTTCATAGGAAACTGAAAATTTGCTAAAATAGAATGTACTCTTCAAACAAGAGTGAACTTCAAAGGACCAAAGAATGGATTATAAGCCTTACAGACCTTCAATATGTTTGCTAATGTTATATATATATTTTAAGATTAACATCATTGATGATTTTTTTGTAATCCTCATGGCCTAAAATTACTTAACCTTTTGAAAATTTGTCATTCACCTATTATTAATGAGGAAGTTATGGAAGATCAATTGTAGAAATTTATTCTTCGAGTGGAGGTGCATGTTAGATGATATAATATTAAATTTACCTTCACCCATCAACTTAAGCATTTGGGTTAATCGGTGATTTAACATGGTATCAGAGCAGGTGGTCTAATGAGATCCTGCGTTCAAATTCCTGCCATGTTATTTCCTTCCCAGTTAATATTGATTTCCGCTTGTTGGGTCTTCTACATATTCCAAGCCCACAAAATGAGGGGAGTGTTAGATGATATATTAAATGTACCTTCACCTATCAACTTAAACTTTTAGGTCAATCAGTGATTTTAGCGGTGCAATCTTCCTTTATTAAGCAATTCAAGCTTCTTGTATGATACAAAGAAGGCATAAGAAAATAATTTGAGCTTAAGATACAAGTCTCAAGAGCCTTTTGAATAATTTTTTTTTTAATAAAAACTAATTTGATATGTTATCTTTTGGCAGGGTACACCAGCTCTCAACTTGAAGACTACAGTGGCAACGTCGGCAGCTCAGGTTCCTGTATGTCTTTCTCCATTAATAATTTTATAGCAGAGACATTTATTTGTTTTATTTTCTTGATATTGTAAAGGATTTAGATTAAGTTGAAAGGTAAAATCCATAGTATTCCTTTTTAGCTGTTGTCATGTCAAGGAGGTCTTACCTTTTGATATTGAATTGGCTTCTCACTTCAAATTATTGCTAATATATTGCTAGGCAAACAAATGTTAATGGCCATTTTGCTTTAGTTTTAGGAGACGTGTTATTTGCAAAATTCTATTTTTGTCAAAGATTTGGAGATTTTTCATAGATATTTATCCCGATTTTAGTGTTTGATTGTTTGTATAGAGAACCTTTTAGGATTTGCATGTAAATTAGCGAGATACTTCTGCGAAGTCTATGCGCCAACTGCTTTTTTACTGTAGCTTAGGATTAAACAAAATAATTGCACATTTTAGACCCTTGTTTCGTTCTAAATATCACACTTCATAGTTGCTGCCTTGCTGGAGTACATTGGTAATGGATGTTGAATTTTCCAGGTTACTGCTGCTCCAAATCATCAACAAAATACTGTCATTCCGGATCAGGTTGATGATTCAACTTTGCCAGATAGTGACATTCTTTTGAAGACCCCACCTCCTAAGAATAGTGTCCTTGGTTCTTCTGCGGCTACAACACCCACCGGGAACCATACAGCCTCGACTTCCTTGAATGGTGCAGTGCATGGGTCTGGCTTATCCGCTACATCAGCCATTCTTCCTGGCTCAAGTGCTGTTCGTGCTGTATTGGAGACTACGGGTGCTCCTAATTCATCTCCTGTAAATATGCCTACTTCTGCAAAGGATGAAGAAATCGCTAGCTTCCCAGGCCGTAAACTGTCTCCATCATTTTCAGATTCTGGACTTGTTAGGGGTGGCATGGGAAGGGGTGTGATTGCTAACCAGCCACCCTCCACTTTCTCCCATACTTCTGGTATTGTGGTTCCTAGCAATATAACTCTTGGTAACGTTTCTTCTGCCACTGAAGTGACAAAGAGAAACATTATGGGAGCTGAAGAACGGGCTGGTAACAGTGGCATGGTTCAGTCCATGGTTTCCCCTTTAAGTAATAGAATCGTTTTGCCTACAGCAGCTAAAGTTAGTGATGGAACGACCACAGTTGATCCTACCAATGTTAGTGATGCAGCGGCTATAGGTGGTCGAGTTTTCTCTCCATCTGTGGTTCCTAGCATGCAGTGGAGGCCAGGAAGTTCTTTTCAAAATCCGAATGAAGGAGTATGATGCTCACTAGTCCATTCAAAATTTGAGCTCATTTTTTGAATTTGAATGCTTATTAATGTGGATTATTTAACTATTGGTGATTAATGGGAGATTTAAATCATTTTTGGGGTTGATAATGAATTAATTTTTTTAAGGATGAAGTATTATTTAGTTATATGTTTTAATAAAAAGATAATAAAGATAATTTTAGATGTCAACATGAGCATAGCTCAACAGTTAAGGTATTTCTTTCTCTTGAGGTCAAAGGTTCAAACCCTCACTCCCATATTTGTTATACTAAAAAAGATAAAGAAATGGAAGCGGAAGAAAAGATAATTTAAGCTAACTTGACTGTTTGTTTCTGTTTCTTTCTCAAGAAAGCTAAGGTGATTGTTTCAAGTTTTTTCTGAACCATGTTTGTTTCCTTTATATAATATTCACATATATCTTTCGGGGTAAATGGCTTAATTTCAGATGACTTTGATGTAATGATATCTTATATCCCACTCTTTGATGCAAAGTACTTGTAATAAATTAATCTGCTGAAGCACCTTCATTTTCAATCTAACTGATTACTGGCTTATTCCCAAAACATGCTATAAAATTACTTCTCTTATGTGCTTAACCATCTCATCATCAGGGGCAGTTTCGTGGAAGAGCTGAAATAGCACCAGATCAGAGGGAGAAGTTCTTGCAGCGTCTCCAGCAAGTTCAGCAACAGGGCCATAGTACACTTCTTGGCATAACTCTTGGTGGGGGAAATCATAAGCAGTTTTCTTCACAACAGCAAAGTTCACTTCTACAGCAGGTTATCTTATTCAAAATTCTAAGCTCTTCATTCCACGTCCGGCAATTATTTTTCTAGAACAGTGGCCTTTCTGCTGCTTCTTCATGACTGCCTTTGTTTTTTTTTTTTCCCAAGGATATGGGACTTATCATTAAGAAAATGAAAAGTAGGGGTGTTCGTGGGTTGGGTTGAAACTCGTTTTAGACCCAACCCAATAGTTCGAGTTGTAAGTTTCTTCAACTCAAATAATCATTACTAAATAATGAACCCAACCCAACCCAACCATGAAACATTTGGGTTAGGTTGGTTCGGGTTACTCGGGTCATTTATTTAATTTTTTTTTATCTAAAAATAAGTAAAATGTTGGGATGTTTTCAAAGATAGAAAAATGAGCCAAACTATTTACAAATATAGAAAATTTTTAGTGTCTATCAGCGATAGACCGTGATAGAATTCCATGTAAAAATTTCCCAAAAATGTTCATTCAAGAACCTCATTTCATTTGGAGAAAAGTTTATTCGACCGCGATATAATTTCCCAAAAATGTTAATATGTGAAAATTATATTTAATTATTTTCATATATTGAGTTAAAATTAACAACTCAATTTCAATTTATATTATGAAAATATTCTTTCTAAAATGCTAAAAAATAATTTTTAAGAGTTGTTTGAAAATACATTAACTAAAAAAAATCATGAAATTAAAATAAATATATGTATATATAATTGTATCATAATTAAAAAAAACGTACTTTTAAAATTAATAATAAATTTGGGTTGGTTCAAGTTGTTTTGGGTTTAGGTGAACCTAGAAACCAACCCAACCCTAATGAGTTGATAACCCAACCCAAACTGTATGGGTTGGGTTGGGTTGGATTGATTGGGTTTTTCGAGTTCTCGAATGTTTTGAACACCCTTAATCAAAAGAGACTGATGCTTTGAAATACAAAGATAAAAGTTGCAAACCGGGATAGAGAAACGATAAAAGAGAACAAAGAACAACCATAAAAGAACAACAACAAACGAAAAGTAACAGTAACAAAGCTGAACAAAACACTAAACATGGGAAATAAAAACATCCTATTTCAACAAATATCTTTCACTGAATAATTGCTAGATATCTTCGAAAGAGAACACCAACTAGAAGTTTTAAGACAAGCTGAATCCAATCTCTCATGATAAGAAAGATAAGAATTTTGGAATACTCTCTGGTTTCTTTCAAACCATAATCCATAAAGAAGATCTTTAACTGCATTGATCCGAAGAAGATTTGCCATATAGGAGCCAGCGTAGGACCAGTCAGTATTTGAGGAATATTATCTCAAATTATTTGAAAAAACCTATAGAATGCTGAATAAACTGAGAATCTTTCCCCAACAAAAAGAAGCATAAGAACACTAAAAAAAGGTATGATTGCGAGATTCTTCTGCCTTATAGCATAGAAGACAAATTGGAGGAAGAAGACATTGATGAGAAATCTTCCTTTGCAGAATTTCAGCTGAATTAAGATAATTCACCATTGAGCATAATCGATATGAGAATGTTGGTCTTCTTTGGACATTTACACTTCCACAATGCAGAATACAAACAATCATCCAAAGGAGAAGAAGACTCCAAAAATCTAGACAAAGACTTCATCAAGAACTTGCCCGATGGTTCAAGAGACCGTTTTCTAGAATCATCATTCAGAGTGATCAAGGAGAGGTGAGCATTAACAGATTCTAGAAATTGACAATTTCTTCTTCCTTTATGACTTCAACAAATGTCTGAAGGAGAAATCCCATGATAATGTTAAAGAGTTCCAAAAGGCAGAGTCCGAACCTCCTTGATTCAATGATAATGCGAATAAACGAGGAAATAAAACCTTAAGAGGATATATCAATTAAAAGTTTCGTTTCCGTTTAAAAAAAAAAAAAAAAGAGGATAATTGTTGATCCAAGGATCAATCCAGAAATGAGTCCTTTGTCCATTCCCTAAACGGAAGAGAACTTTTCAACTTGTGCCAACCAAAAACTTGAGAACCATGAATGCTCACAATTACTTTTCTCCAAATGAAATGAGGTTCTTGAATGAACCTATGACCCCATTTAGAGACAGGGGCCAAATTTCTTTGCTTCAAGGCTTCAATTCCAAGTCCCCGCTTGAGCTTGAGATGTGAAATTCCACCTGACCAGATGGTTTATTTTACTGCCTTCCTTAGCTTCCCATAAAAAGCCCTAAATAAACGATCCAATTCCAAACTAATCACAGAAGGCATAAGAAATAGGGACATATAATATAAAGGAATGCATGATAGCGTGAATTACACAAGGTCATGCGTCCTCCTCAAGAGAGATTATATCTTCTCCATTGGTCAATCTTTTTCTGAATTTGTTTATCAAATGGGAGGGGAAAGTTGAGAAATGTACCGGAAACAAAACCCCTTTGGTCATCAAGCACCAATCTGAGACTTGTCTGAGGAATGTAGTAGCCACAATCTCTTGTTCACAATGTATGAGTATTCTGCCCTATGAATTTCATAATAAATGTTGTTTTGCAAGGTCCTTTTCCAATTTGGATGACTCGGGAACAACAACAACATGCATGAATTCATTGTTGGGAGGAAGTTGCAGGCGAAAGGGATAAAGATTCCCATTCAATGGATTGCGAGTACACACAATGGTACCTTCCATTCCTGTTTTTTCCTTCAATTTACAAGTCATTTCCTCCACCCCATGTCCTTTGAATGTAAAAGAACCCTCCACTGTATATTCATCTACATCTCCACTTTCATTAGTCACGTGATAGTAAATGGTTCTCCCTTCAGATTTGGGTGGTAAGCTAATGGTTGAATCAGTAGACTCAAGTCTAGAGTAATGGGTCGATTTGGCAGAGGTAGAAGGGAGCGAGTTGGGATTGAAATTCAGAGAATCCACATGCTCAATTGTGGCACTTGAATCTCAACAACGTCGATGTCCTAGAGTATCCAATCTTGTGTGGCAGTTCGACTCGGAATATCATGGGTGACCAAATTTCGCCGCGGAGGTAGACCCCCATTCGCTTTCAAGAAGTTCCCATATGGGGTCTTGAACTTGACCTGCGACCCTTCTTTGATGGGTTCCTACTCGACAAACGAATCTAGCCGTCGAGGAAGTGTTTGAAGCACTTTCCGACCTGTCATTCCAAGCAAGAAAGGCTGATTGCTGACGGTCAGGTACTTGCTGTAGAAACTTCTGAGACGAATGATAGAGTCAGAGTTGGCGTCGGATGCAAACTTTACAGACCAACGAGCATTTTTTGAGGATCTGTTATGGTCTTGGTTGACGGAGTCCTGATCGTCATCAGCGACAAGGTACTTGTTGTGATGGCTGCGAAGGCGGACGGTCTTGGCGTTGCAGAAGAAATCCATGTCGGATCGAGGTTGTCACCAGAGAAAGATTTGACCTAGGAAGGATAGGAATAGAATGAAGATTTCAAAAGTGGTAAAAGAAAGTTAGCTAGTGATACAAGTTGAAGCCACACGGTTTTTAAATTAAATATTGGGCAAATCTGTCTGAGTTTGACCGCCCTTCCCACTAGGGGTGATCATTGGTCGGTCGACTTCAATTTTGGACTCAAACCGACGCCTACCACTGATGCATTGGATTTCGTCAGTTAGTTCTTATCGATTTTGGAAACATTGATGCCACCGGTTGAATCCGACCACGAGCGATCGATCGGTCATTGTTAGTTTGATGCTTTTGATGAATCATGATGGTGGTAGTTGGAAGAGATAGTGGGAGAAGGGAAGAGAAGGAGAAGACGTAAAAGAGAAGAGGATAAAACCCCTTTGGTGAATGAGAAATGAGCAATGGGAATGTTTCCCCCCCTTAATTCATTGGCTTTTGGGAGATTACCCTATCCTCCCGTTTTCCATATTCTTTATCCTTTTCTCTCTACTTTCTCACCTTCCATCCTCCCTCCCTCTACTTTATCTCTCCCCCTTCGAATTTTGAATTTCTGCATTCTCTCTCTATACTCTCACCCCCCTTGTATGTGATGAATATTTCATGAGTGAGGTTGATATTGAGGTGGTTGAGGACAAAATTGACGTTCTTTGACGTTTATTGTTTTTTTCCAGTTGCATTCTGATATAGTTGTGTAAGTTTTGCTTGTAAAATTCTTCATTTTGTAAATGCCTAAAAGATAAGGCCTTCATGTGAGGCAATAGCCTGATGAATCATCGAGGTGTTAAATTTTATGTGATATGAAGAAAGTAGGTGGAGCATAAGTGCTCGCTTAAAGAACTGGTATATGAAAACATAAGTTAAAAGAAAACAAATTAAAGAACTGGTATATGAAAACATAAGTTAAATAAACTCTTGCCCACTTTCTTTTTTCTTAAAAAGAATTACGAACAACTTTAAAAGAATACGTGGACACTTCGAAACCGAAGTCCAAAGAGAAACATGAAAGACTTAAATAAGTTGACTTGTCAATTTGAACATATCTCAACTGGTTAAGTCATTATATGAACCAAGAGGTTAGAGATTTAAATCTCAATCCCCATCTCTACTTGTTGAACTTAGGCCACGTCTACCAAACCGTAATGAAAATTGGTGTAATCGTAATAAAATTTCATTGATGGATCAATTATAGTAAGTCTGAATCGCAAATGTAATTGAATTGCCTTTGATTGCGTTTACTTAGAATTACAAATCTGTCACAATTTACTGTTATCGTTACTGTAACTACTTGACCTTAACGGTAATGGTAAAGGTAAAGGTAACAATAAATGTGGAAAGATTCATAATTTTCATACTGTAACAGTAACAATATTTGTAATGGTAACGATAACGATAATGGTAGTGGGTCCTACGTAATTTTCAACCATAATCAGATTGAGCACCCTCCGTTCCTCAATTAGATTGTGCTTTTAAATTACAGATATGGGGGTAGGTCCCACAGTTCATTACGATTACAGAATATAGGTAAACAACAACAAATGTAATCAACTGGGGCCCACTTTTTATTTTACCATTGATAGATTGTGTTTCAGTTGGGGTAAACGTGGCCTTAATTGAATAAGCTTACCATTGTGTTACACCATAATACAAGAAGAACGTTCTCTTGATTGTTCTGTGGAATCTTTCATAGTTGTACATGTTTATCGTGGATATTTATGCTTGTTGATCACCATGTTCAGTCTGTCCATAATTTGGCATCCTTAAATAGTATCAGTTATATCAGTGATTTGTTTTGTTGTATTTGCAGTTCAACTCCCAAAGTTCATCTGTTAGTTCTCAAGCTGGTCTGGGAATTGGAGTTCAAGCACCTGGAGTAAATGCTGTTACATCTGGTTCATTACAGCAGCAAGCAAATTCCTTCCAGCAGTCTAATCAGCAGGCATTAATGACAAGTGGGGCAAAAGATTCTGGTATGATCCGTCTTCTTCTCGTCATATTCCAATGAGTTAAGGCTCGTCCACGCCTATGGTTTGCCCTTCACATTCAATTTTTGCATGGGTGAAGGGGGCACAATTGTAATTTTGAATCCCCTTTGTAAATACCTTGGGATAGGACATCACATATAAATGTAGTCATACAAATTCGAGGGACCAAACCACGAGAGACTTCTATAGAAAATCAGTCAAGCCGTCTATATATTTGGGTTTACCCCTTAATGGCAAGCCTCATATGGTTACTTTTTGGGAGCCTTAGAAAAGGTGGAGAGATGATTAAAGGGATGGAGAGTCACTCACATTCCAAAAGGAGGTAGATTAACTCTAATTTAGGCAATTTTATCCAATCTTCCCATGTACTATCTCATCCTTTTCAAACTATCATCCAAGGCTGCTTCCATTTGGAGAAGCTCTACAGAAACTTCTTATGTAACAGCAACAAAGACAAAGAGGGCCCTCACTCCTTGAAATGGCAAAAGGTTAAACAAGTTAAACTCCCCATTCACAATTGGGGCCTTGGCTTGACTGATTTACAGATTAAAAGTCGCAGCTTTCTTGCTAAATGGATATGGAGATTCCAACACAAGAAAGCCACTTTGTGGAGACGCTTTATTGCTGCTAGGTATGGGCCCACCTTACAACCCAGCAAGCTAACTCAATTAGTCCAAGGGCCCATGGAAATATATTATTCTTCAAAAAGCATTAATTCTTGACAACATTGTGAGCATCATTGGAAATGGGCATTCTATCTCCTTCTGGAATGACAAATGGATCGACTCATGCCCTCTAAAGGAAGCCTTTCCTAGATTACATGCCCCATCTAGGCACAAGAACTCATCCATTGCCGATTGTTGGACTAGAGAGAATGCTTCTTGGGACCTTGGTTTGAGAGACATCTCAAGAAAGCCGAAAGCATTGTGATGTAGTAGGATTATGGTAAATTAAGGTATCTTGGTTTAATCCTTAATTGATTAGGATTAGGATTAGGATTAGTTTCTTTAATTTATTAGGATCAAGAGTAGTTTCCTTGGCTTATTAGGATTAGGATTAGTTTCCTTAGGTTTTTTAGGATTAAGATTAGTTTCTTTAATTAATTAAAGATTAGGATTAGTTTGCTTTCCAATTCTCTATAAATAGAGGGATTGTCTTCTTGTATTAATAACTTTTAATTGATAATAAAGACTTTCATTTTATTATTAGAGATTCCTCTCCTTTTATATTTTAGGCTACATCAATTTCATATCAGAGCAATCGTTTGGGCCAATGTCAACTGCTGCCGGTGGAAGACCAGAAAACTCTTGGTGACGTCGATTGCAAGAGGGAGCTTCGTGAGTTGTGCTCGTTGCCGAACAACGCACACCTAATTAGGGAGAACCCTTTAAATTTAAGAACAAAAAGAAATTTGAAAAATCATTCGAAGAATGAAATTTTATAGAAAAGCTAATACATTTGGGGGCAGAAATCATTATTTTGGTTATGGAGAACAACCAAGAAAGGTTACATATTCAAGAAAACTCAAAAATCAATCCTACAACAATTATGAGGTTGAAACTTATTCAAGAACACTCAATTTGTACATCAATCCTAAAGTATTGGAGGAAATGAAGAATGGAGTAAAAGAGATTCGACAGTTGTTGGGAAAGATGACTCAAAACATGAATCAACTTTCAGAACAATGGCAAGAGTTCAAAAAAGAAATAATTCAAGAAAATCAAGACCTAGAGCTTGTTGGATTAAAATAAGATCAAGAATTCAACCAAGGATGTGGAATCATGCAACAAACACATAAGACAAAAAACTCAAAAGAAATTTGGAACCCACATGTGGACCAATGAGCAAGGAAGAAAAAATAAGCGAAGAAAAATCTAGAGCAAAGGTTAAGGAAATAGTGTTCAAGAAAAAAGAAGACGTGATAATAGATGGAGGCGATTTTGGTGAAGAAGACAATACCATGGGCAACCCGATTTGAAGAAGTTCAAATCTTTGATTGCAGTCGATTGCTTGGAAGACAACGAGGTAGAATGCGTGGTAACACATGATCCTTTCAACTCGATGCACGCGATTTGACCCAACATGTGTGCTCAATTCCTTGCACGTGTTTCACACGATTTGATCCCTTCGAATTTGTACGACCCAAACTCGGGTTTGGTCCTCCCTAGTTTCAATTTGGTGCCTCCCTTTTTGTGGGATTATTTCAAACAATTTCTTCACAATTTTTGGGTTATGCAACAACTTTTCGAATGAGTTTATGGGTTGCTTTTATACTCCAACTTTAGCTAAAATAGTTGAGCAAAATCTTCGTGGCAGGAGTGTATATAGTTCTCAACAACCAAAGAAAAATTTTGAATTCTTAGATTTTTAGATGGATTCCTTCCATCCTTGTAGTTGCAGTGCAAGATTTCCACACGCCAACAATTTTATTTGGGGTTTTCACAAATCATCCAAAAAAAATAAAAACTTAGTATTCTTCTTTTTCTTTTAGAAACTTGAAGACGAGTTTCTTTTGGGAGGGATAGAATGATGTATTAGGATTATGGTAAATTAAGGTATCTTGGTCTAATCCTTAATCGATTAGGATTAGAACTAGTTTCCTTGGTTTATTAGGATTAAGAGTAGTGGGGTCTTATTGACCAAATGGTTGTGGTGCTTTCCTTGAGAGTTTGACAACTTGTGGCATAAGGTTATTTTGGGTATGGTTCCCATCCACTTGAATGGTCCTTGGGTTGGAGTTAAAGAACTTCTAGAAATCCTTGGAGAGCGATAGCTAAGGGCTTTCTGTTTATTTCTCGGTTTGTTTGGTGTTTTGTAGGTGATGGCCTAAAACACATTTTTGGGGCCATAAGTGGTTGGGAGATAGACGATGTTTGCTCCGTGTTTCTTCATTTGTACCAGTTATTTTCTATGAGTTGTCACTTTGTGGCTTTTGTCTTACTTTTGGTTAAGTGAAGTCGTCTTACATCTGATTGGAAGTTCCACCCCCCACAATCTTGGGTGTTGTCGTCCTTTGCCAAGGGGGGAACAACAGATATGTGACGCATTTGTTTCTATTAGGGTATTTTTCTATACTCTGGATAGAAGGGGCATTTGTTTTGAGGCCTCTATCCTTCGAAGTTGAGGTGTTGATAGATGAGAGGTGGGACATCAACGATTTTGTGGAGAAGATGGTGCTATTGTCAAGCTTCCATATTCAGTTGTCAGATCGATGAGAGAGCTGAAATAGTTGCATCATCTTTGAGATTCCTCCTAAAATTCAGAGTCTAGGATATGTTCACACGGGTTCACACATCAGCAACGAATGCAAATTTAGATTCAACAACAGCAAAAAACTAAGGAAAACTCTGTTTGAGGTCCTTCTGTTTCAAAATGAGATCTCGTTATGGTTTTTCTTTCAAGTTTTAACAATCTGGTCAACTGAGGTCTAGGCATGGTGAAGGATGGTTGTCGGGGGTTAAAGGTCAATGTCATGGTTGCAGATTCCGGCGAGAAGGATGGGTGGGAGGGGTGGGAGGGAGGAGAGAGGGGAGAGAGAAAAAATGACTACCATAATTTGAGAAATTATTGAGAGATTTAGGGAAGTGGTCAGTGGTGGATCCAGTTAAATTTTTAGCCTCTATGATGTGCATTGCCACATATTTTCGAAGTTATCCTTCCTTTACCATTCAAGAAATGAGATATTGATTACTGAAATGTTTATGTTTTCTCTTAGAATTAAATAAGCAAGACTGATGATAAATTCGTGTGTAATGCAGATGTTGCCCATTCAAAAGTTGAAGAGGTGCAGCAGCAGCAACAGCAACAGCAACAGCAGCAAAGTTTACCTGAGGATACTACTGATTCTGCTGCCGGTTCTGTCCTTGGAAAGAATCTGATGAGCGAGGATGATTTAAAAGGATCATATCCAGGAGATACTCCAGTACGTGTTATTTCTTATCTATCATAATCATCAATACGGTGCATTAATTTGTTCATTGTCAAATAGGCTGTTAAATGTTATTACATTACATATACAATATGAAGCTGTATATTTTTCAGAATGACCAGCGGAGAAAATTTAAAAGGGACGAGAAAAAAAACAATTGAAAAGATAAGATACAATATGAGCCTGTATATTAAATAGACTACGTCTAAAACTCCTAACATTTGCTTAGAGCTTTTACATAAATGAAAATAGTCAAACAAATTTGTTGGATATTCAGTTCGCTTGTAGATATCTCCTAACTAGGATTAGGAACGGAAATATATTGAAAGATAAAGGATGGAGAACTACAAGATAAACCAAGTTTAAGGCACTTAAAACCTCTCCTTTTGAGTATGTTAACTCAAGTCCTAAATCACTTAACAATTGAAATAAAAAGGATGTTCAATTTACTTGCCGATACCTCCTAACTAGGAGTAGGAATAGAAATATATTGAAATATAAAGGATGAAGAACTACAAGATAAACCAAGTTTAAGGCAAATAAATTTGTTGGATATTCAGTTCACTTGTAGATACCTCCTAACTAGGATTAGGAACGGAAATATATTGAAATATAAAGGAGGAAGAACTACACGATAGACCAAGTTTAAGGCACTTAGAACCTTCCCTCTTGAGTATGCTAACCCTAGCCCTGAATTACTCAACAATTGGAATATTACCTCCTAACTAGGATTAGGAACTGAAATATATTAAAATATAAAGGATGAAAACTACAAGATAAACCAAGTTTAAGGCACTTAAAACTTCATCTCTTGAGTATGCTAACCCAAGTCCTAAATCACTTAATAATTGCCTGCCTTCTCTCAACCCCCCTCCCTCTCTTTAACCAGAAAACACTAACTCCCTAACTTGTTACCTTTGTGCCCTTACTAATACCATACTAATATTCCTAACTAAGACACCCTTACAGTATCCTCAATGCTCTCTCTCTCCCTCCCTCCCAAACCCATCCCATCCACTGGAAGTTCACGCCAACCATGCTGTCGATCCCTGTACCTCTAGACCATCACCATTCACCATGGCTCTCCCCCAACCATCCCAATCAGTCACCCTCAATAGGAAGTCTTTCTCCATTGAAGTTTAACCTTCCTCTAGAGATGCCAGGGTGCGTATATCAGAAGCCACAAGAGACAAAACTTTCTCCTTCTGGATGCTGGAGTACACTTCGATGGATTACAGACAACCTAAACCTTTTGGTAGTTGCACCCCTGAACCAAAAATATTTCAAGGAGATTTGAGTAGATGACCAAGTTCTCTGGCTCAAGAAGACATTTAGCAGAAAGGGATACTCCTTGGAGCTGGTAAAGCTGGACTACAATGGTGGAAAAAACAGGCTTCTGATATCGTTAGGAGAACAAAGAAAAGGTTGGAGTACATTTCACTTAATTACATAAGTCTAAGCTCTTAATGTCTAGTCTAGGTAAGTAACCCTTGATTCAAGAGTTATCACCTACTCCAAAAAGTTGCAGAAAAGAGAGAAGACATTGTCTATAGAAGTGTGATTGCTATCCATCCAAATGCACCTAAGGAAGCTTCTGATGATGTAAGTGAATAAATTTCAATCTTCTCCTTGGAAGAGATGACTAACTAAGGAGGAGGAAGATGTGCCGACACCTTCTGATCAAGACTCATGACTATCTGAAAGTGGAATAAAGCAATTTCTAAAATATGGTAACTTGATCTCAATGAACAGAATATTATCTTGAGGCTCATTTACAGATGATGCACCTATCAAGATTCAAGTTGGTAAGCATGTCTTTCACACTTTCTAAACAAATATTCTGTCTTCGTCTGATAGAAACCAAATACTTGAAAATGGACTTTTTTTTCTTTCTTTTTTGGATATTCGTGAGTGTCTGAGCCAGCTTACGTGCACCTCGACTAATCTTACGGGACAACCTGCCTAATCCTACAACATTTGAGTGTCAAAGAAATTCGTAGGATATTAATTCCTAGGTAGGTGACCACCATAGAATGAACCTATAACCTCTTAGTCATTTTTTTACTACTAGGCTAACCCATGATGGTTAATACTTGAAAATGGAATTGTATTGAAAAGTTGAAGAACAAGAATCTATAATATGTAAAGCTATGAAGCACAAACATTTCATGTGAGGTAGAGAATCAGTATCGGATGCATATCAGATACTGATACTCTCAGATACTTCCTAGATATGCATCTGATATGCAATTTGGCGTATCTCTTATATATATATATATATGTATGTATATGTATGTATGTATATATGTATGTATGTATTGGATGTGCATGTCCCCTTCTAGAACTAAACAGCCAAATATTTTTTTATTAAATTATTTGTTTTATAAAAACTGTATCACTTGATAATCAAAACAGCGATCTGAATTTCCACCATCTGTATGCTGTAGGTTGGATCATTGACTGAGACAGCTTCAGTGTCGAGAGAAGATGACCTTTCTCCTGGTCAACCTTTACAGCCTGGCCAACCTTCTGGAGGTCTTGGTGTCATTGGCCGAAGAAGTGTTTCTGACTTGGGTGCCATTGGTGATAACCTTGGTGGGTCCTCGATGACTACTGGAGGAATGCATGATCAATTCTATAATTTGCAAATGCTTGAAGCTGCATTCTACAAGCTACCTCAGCCGAAAGACTCAGAGCGTCCAAGGAGCTATACTCCAGTTCAGATACATATTTCTTTGTTTTATTTACTTTATTTCATTGAGTTTATCTTACGCTAAACCTATTTCATCTGCAGAGGCACCCTGCAATTACTCCTCTGAGCTATCCTCAAGTACAGGCCCCTATTATAAACAATCCTGCTTTATGGGACCGATTAGGTCTAGAGACCTATGGCACTGACACATTGTTCTTTGCATTTTACTATCAACCGGTATTACTCTCTCTATCTTTTCATGTAATGCTATTCTTTGACAATGAGTATAATCATGTGCTGGACCGCAGAACACCTATCAACAATATTTGGCTGCTAGAGAATTAAAGAAGCAATCTTGGAGATACCACAGAAAATATCAGACATGGTTTCAACGACATGAAGAGCCAAAAGTTGCTACAGATGAATATGAGCAAGGAACGTATGTGTACTTCGATTTCCATGTTAACAATGATGACCTACAACATGGATGGTATGTTTTCTTATTAATCCCACCAATTTTTCTGTTTGGTACCTCATTTCTTGTTGACTTGTGTAAATGTAAGGTGTGATCTTGTGTTTCATTAAATGAACGGGCCAGTTCTACTCTTATGGATATGTTACAAAAATATTACTTATGTGTATTGTGTTGGTAACTATATTTGAATTTTCTGTACTGTAGGTGCCAAAGGATTAAAACTGAGTTCACTTTTGAGTATAACTACCTCGAAGATGAACTCAATATATAGAGGTTGTAATCGCTTTAATCAAGTGATCCTAAGCTTTCCCAGGTTTGAATTTTTTCCCCATCTTTTTGAAGTGCTAACTCTTTTCTTGTTTTACAGAAACTAGAAAGAGAGATATATCCGTAGCTTGACAAGTACTTGTATTAATTATAGTGGATAATGGGTGAAAAGAATGGAAGTCAGCACATTTTAGTCTTTGGTGAAGTCTCGTTTCTTCTTTAGATGTTTGAAGTATTTCCACTTTGTAATGAAATTTTCAAATAATAGTTACTTATTTTGTGTGTAGTTTAGATTTTGCAGTTTGAATTAGTATGAAGGTCAATTTGATCATCTTTATTTTCGTTTTACATTTGCAGGTTCATTATCAGGGAAGGTTGCAGTCAGTTAAAGGTTGACTTAGCCTTTTTGTTTCCCTTTCTGTTTTTAATTGTAAAGGACACATGGTTATCAGCTATAAAGATATTATATTAACATGCCTTCCCTTATAATATTTGTCTTTTTGTGGTGGTCATTGGATCGGATCAGACCCTTTACTAAGCTATTTTATAATAGACTCTGGAGTGAGAACTTAGATTTTCCTAAGCTACAACAGGCCCAGGAGAAAATGAATTAAATCTCAACCTTAGCTTTAGTCTTGACAACTTATCTGAGTCGTATTTAATGATTTTGATTCCCAAGATCCATACTTGTTTTCATGTAATAAATGTTCTCAAGAAGCATTTAACAGTACCTCTGAGTTTTAAGAAGTATGGGCCTATCATGTGAATACATGGGCCTTTTACAGTGTAAAGATAATCCTTTTTCACAGATACATTCTCAACTTTTTGGTGCATGGATGAATTGATGGGAATGTATGGAGGAATGGTTATTGCTTTCTGATGCGATTTATTATTATTAGTGCCTTGAAAATATTAGTCGACCAGTACAAATAAATCATGTATGTTCATCCAAGTTATTATTATTTGTTAGATCAACAATTGCAGGGGTGTTTGATAGAGCCATCAATTTTATCTATTGGGTTAGGCTCGAATTGACATTTATATGGTTTAGGAGTTTATTTTCTTTATTATTATTTTTTTTAATCGTCACATTTTTTATCTGTCTAAATTTTACTTGTTCCAAAAGGAACAGCTGAGATCAGTATTGTTCATTTCTTCTAGTTATAATTTTTCAAATTAGAAAATTCCAATTCGTGACAACTTTCATTATGGCATATTAAGAAAAAGCTTACCTGTACATAAAGAAAATTCCAATTTGTCCATTCGAGTGTCTATTACATATGCACTAAGAAAATATAGGTTAATAAAATTACCAATTTCAACGTTAAGTTCAATGGTTCACATGTTTTAATATTTAAAATACCTTTATTTGGTTATTATAACAAATTTTTAAAAGAGTCGTGATCTGACTTGTCCAAAATGCATTTTAATTAGTTTTTATGCTAAGTATTGAATAATTTTGAATATTGAATTGTCTTAATATGACTCGAGATTGAGAAGTGGTCACCACTTTTAGGAGGCATCCTCCGGTGCAAAGGAATCTTGTCCTTTTTATTTTTAACACTTTATGAGATTCTCAAAAGTGTCGACACACAGCAATTTATCACTAACATCATAAAGTAAATAATCATCAATTAATAGATGTGATTTTCTAAAGAGATTTCGTTTCCACCGATTCTTCAACTTATATGATTGCTTTTACAAATTGCATCAATGGATTCTTTGAATTTATGGATGTATGGTGATCTAATGTAGGTATTTTTTATGATATTTTATTTTTCACTTAAAGATGTATGAGACTGTAAAGACTAAATCTGGAGTTTGAAAAAGATATATATACTGAATAATTCTTCTTTTTTTTTTCTTCTTCTTCTTGTTTTTAGTTAAACATACGGACGGGTGAAAATATAAACCTTCTCAAATTTTAGTAGAAATTATAGTGCCTTCACTAGTTGTGTAATGCTTGCAAAGTAAGTCTTGAAGAATAGGAATCATATTGATATTTTGAACTATACAATTTTTTTTTAATTTTAAAACAAACTTGGGTAAATTTCCTACCCCATTCCATTAGTGCATGTTTACGAGTGATTTTAAAATAATTAAAATCACTTTTGTCATGTTTAAAATCATTCTAAAACACACTTTTAGTAACTCAAAATTGACTCAATGTTTAATTTTACACTTTCATTTTTCATAATATTAAAATTGATTTTGAATGATTAAAAATATTTTTTAGTGATTTAAAAAATGAAAAAAGTGATTTTAATCATTTGAAAATTACTCCAAAACATGTCTTTGGTCGAAATAGAAATGTTATTCCTTTGTTGGATTTATTAGGAGTTATTTGGAATCGAGATGAGAAGCTCATTGATGTTTTTTGAAAAATCCTATTATGGGGAACTATAGAGATTCGCGGTTCATTATTGAAGTAGTAATGAAAATTATTTCCAAATGAGCTTACTTCAGTTGATATAAGTATATGTTGAGTTGCTAACGACCGGTAGGTCTGTGTTTTGAATTCTCCATCTATAAAAGTAAAAATAATAATGGAAATAAAATCTTTTTTTCGTGGATTCGATATCGATATGAGGGGTGAATCGATATTTCCATTATATCATAGAAAAATCTGCGAAACACAAAAAATAAACATCAAAATGACACTAATATAAACATGATATAAATAATAGACATGTTTATTTATTTGAAAGTATAAATTTATTTTTTTTTTATTTTTGTTTTTATAATTTTTCTAAAAGTATCCATCAAAATTGATATTTTATCAATATTTCTATCGAAATTTCCGTAAAATTAAGACTTCGATATTTTTATGTACATCGATGTTTTAAACCTTGGCTATATTGAATCTTTTTTTTTCCCCTTAAACGAAGAGAATGTTGAATCTCCCTTAAAAATAAGAGGAGAGAGAAATCTGATGCCTCGTGTTCCACCTTGTCCATCACGTGTGTGTTTAGATTAAAATGTAATCCAAATATACAAACTTTATATTATATTCATATAAAATATTAAATTCTCTGATTGCGTCGGCGACCGACTTCCATACACATAGGCACATTTGAAATGACGATTATACCCCTTGGGGCCACGTCACCCATATTTTATCATTCACTCGCCTTTTAAGTAAAAGACAAGGAAAGTGGGCTACCTTTTCTCTCCTTTCCTTTTCTTCATCCCCAATCACATTACAATTTTATTCCTTTCCTTTCCTTCTATTTTTATTTTATTATATTTTATTATCTCTTTTTTCGTATTATACTTTGTACTATAATTTAAATAATATTAATGCCCCTCCAATTTTCATACGCCGTTTTGGGTTTACCATTCTAACTTCCTTTTTTCTATATATATATATATTCTTTGATTAGAATTTTAATATCTATGAAGGTTTCACTGAACAAAAATGTCTTTTTGTTATGTAAAAAAATTTGTTAATTATAACATTCTTCTAAATTTAATGTTTTGATTGTAATAAAATTATAACAATAATACATTTTTTTTAATCAACAACATATGGAGATGGAGAGATTAGAATCTTTGATATCGCTAACATAGAGTATAGATTGGCTGATATAAATTTGTACTATCAACTTCAAGGTTTAGGTTAGATCGCTTACCCCACATATTGTGAGATCTCATTGTTGAAAGAAAACATATTAACTAATTGAGTTAAATGAGAATAATGTAAATGCAATAATTCAATTGATTTAGTTTGTAAAATGAGAATAATTATTTTATAAGACATGAAATAAAAAAGAAGTATATCAACGATGAACGAGAGCCTGATATAACTAAGACATTATATCATCTAGAAAGAGGTCTGAGGTACAAAACCCTTTCCAACTTACTCACCCAAAAAATAAAAAAAAATAAATTAAATTAAGGAAAAATTTATACCTACGGCATGAAGATAGAACAAAGTATATGCGGGTTATTAATTCTTTCATTTATTGAGATTTTATCTCCTTTTTTACCACTAGATCAACCCATGATGGTTCATATGCGTGTAAACTATTGCTACTCTTCTTATTTAATCATATTTATTCTATCTACTTAATAACTATCTTACTTCTTTAAGTCGCTAATTATTGTGTCAACTTACTGTTCCTTTTACTTGTTCATATGTCAAGGTGAACATAACTCAATTGACATACCAATGTGTTAGTGATCACGTGGTTCAAATTCTCCTATCCTAGTTGTTAAAAAAGAAAAATGCTTACCGCTCCTAAATCAATCAATGTGGGCAACTAAAGATGGTATTATACATATGTTTTAGAGGTCAAAGGTTAAATTTTCACATGGTTGAATTATAAATAAATAAAAACCTCCTTAACTTGCCACATCAATATTTAAGTTTTTTTAAAAAAAAAAAAAAAAAAGCATTATTCAAGTATTAATACTTACAACAGTAACCGTAAAATCAAAATTAAAGGTTTAAAACATAATTAAGATTTCAAAACCAACTAGATTCCACAGTAAAAAAAAATTGAGAGAATAAATTTACGCAAAATACAAGATTTACCTTTTCAACTTTACCTTTTATTTTAAAAAATACCTTTATTATTTTAATAGTAGTAATATTATTCTCGAACTTTCTTAAATGTTTCAAAACTAAATATTGTAGTAGAAATCAATTAAGATGTTAGATGAAAACCGAGACGTGTAATAGTGACTTCAAATGGTTTGGCAAGTATAGTTTTGAAGCACTAGTTTTGCCACTTCTAAAATAATACAGTAATAGTTGCTGTACCGTGGACTACATCTATCTTTTGCAGTACACTCCAACCACAAAGTAAAAGAAAAAAAAAAAGAGTTTGTCACTTGTCAAATTGTAATTGGATAATTGGATAGTTGTACAAAGAGATGTATGGAAAATTTCCTATACTACACGAGTAAGGAAAAATAGGAAAATTTTCATACTCCTTTCATTTATTGTGTGCCACATCACCATGCTTTTAAAAATATAGTGGGACCCACTGACACTAATGTGGAGTCCAATAATAATTATGTATACAAATATATAACATGAACAAATGAAGTATGATGCTCTTGTAGTACTAGAAATTTTCTCAAGAGATCTATGAAAATTTTTCTAATATTACGGGAATAATATACTCTCTTTGTTCACACTATAAATTTGTCTTCATAAATACAAGCAAACTCTACATTAATGTTAGTGGGTCATATTCTATTTTTAAAAGCACATTGATACGTCACACAATAAAATGGAAAGATTTTTAGAAATTTTCTCTAGATCTAGCTATCGTGCACCATTTTTTTTTCTCAAGAAAATAAGATTTCTTTTTGTTTTACGATATTTCAGATGTGAAATTGAATCTTTAATATACAAGTTTTATAATTTTTTTAATACAACAATCAACGACGTAGAGATCGAACGGTCGAAGCTTGAACTGTGCAGTCGCAGAGTATGTTTTTTTACACAAACGAAAAGTATATATTTGGTAATTTAGTCCTAAATTTATAACCAAAGTATAAGAAAGTATATATTTTTCCTTTTTTGTGTTTTTTGTTTTTTGTTTTTTGTTTTTTTTTTTTGTTTTTCTTTTGTTTTCCTTCATTGGGGGTTAAGGTTAACGTAAATAAGAGCCCAAACATAACTGGTACAGGCACTGCTGTGTTGCACACAGAGAGAGAGAGAACCTGATTCATCTGTTTCGCTTTCCAACGCCAATTTACACACAAACCCATACGAGAGAGAGAGAGCAAAAGGCTTTCCCTTTTCATTTTGAATTTTCAATCCTTTTTCCAATAACATATCACCCATTTCTTAACTTTTTCCCCTTTTTTCTTTTTGTTCTTCAAATCTCTACGCTCCCCCTTCAGCCTTTCTTCTTCTTCTTCTTCTTCTTCTTCCCATTATACTAATTGTTTAATCCTCCATTCAATTGTAACCGTTAGAGTTGAGGCCCCATTTATCTTATTAATCTCTCTCTCTCTCATATACCCTTCTCTGAAATTTTCCTTTCCCACTCTCCACTTTCTCTGCTGGCGGTTGTTGTGTTCATCTTTTTCAGCTTCACGTTTCTCCAATACCACATTGGATTCATTCTGTTTTCTTAATCCAATAATAATCCCACAGCCCCACAGTATATTTTTCTCTCTTTCTTTGATTTGTTCATTGTTACTCCTTTTTTGGGGCTGTTCTTGTTCTTCTTCCTTTTGCTCTGTTTCACTCTAACCCTCCTCTTTTCTCAGTTTTTCCTGATTTGGGGTTGTTTCTGTTCTTCTCCTCTCGTTCTATTTCCATTGAAGATCGAGAGAGAATTGAAATTCTCATCCTTTTTCTTCTATCGTGTACTTAACTTTATTCGTAGTGTTAATTCTTAGCTTTTGCTCTACTTTCTTCTTCGTCGCTTTATTGGATTCTTTTCTCTCTCTCTATCACGATCTCTATAGTCTTGCGGGGAAAATATCGCTGGATCTTCGGTTTTACCAAGCCACCATCAACACCAAATTAGGGGAACAGGAAAACGCTGAGTTTTTTTTTCTCTCCTTTTCTATAATCAATCTATTGAGATCACTTTCATTTTCTGTCCTTTTGAAGTTCATCTGGGTATCATTGTTTTTGTTAGTGGATTCCTTTTTTCCCTTTTGTTGGTTGTGAGAGAGGTGGGAAAATGGGAAGATTAGGGTTCCTGAAGTGGGTTTTGTTAGTTGGGGTTTTGGGTTGCTGTGTTGAAGGTCTTGGAGTTAATTGGGGAACCATGGCTAATCATAAATTACCCCCTAAGACCATTGTGCAGATGTTTAAGGATAATGGGATTCAGAAAGTGAAGCTGTTTGATGCAGATCAGTCCTCCATGGGTGCTCTGGCTGGGACTGGTATTGAGGTCATGGTTGCCATTCCTAATGATCAACTTTCCGCCATGGGAGACTACAATCGAGCTAAACAATGGGTGCAGAGGAATGTCACCCGTTACAGCTTTGATGGAGGAGTTACCATCAAGTAATTCATTCCACTTTCTATAACTATTTCAAGCCACAGAGAATTGATTGTGTTTCCTTTTTTTATATATATATATTTTCTGCTTTATTTTTTATACTAAGCCTGATCTGTTTTTCTTTGGATCTTGCAAATCCTCATCCCACGTAGATAGTTATGTTATTTCCATATCTGAGGAAGTCACTGGGTTTGCATATAGGTGGTTAACTTTGCAATCATTTGGATGGTTTGAATTTGTTTATTTATTGTTGAAATAAGTCTCTTCTATTTATTAGCAATCTGAGAAACATGGTTTGAAATTATTATTTTTTCTCAGATGGGTTCTGGAAATTCATTTAGAAGTTCTTATTTCTTTTTGTAAGCATTGACTTTTCTGATTAAGTTAGTTATATAATAATATAAGGATCGTTGGCTTTCCAGCTTCGGCAAAGGCTGGAGAGTTCTTTAACTATTTAAAAACAGGTTGTGGATGTGGTTTACTTTGACCATGAATCCTTGAATGGGTTGATCTTTTCTGCCCATGAATTCAGCTCAGTTGTTTTCCTATCAAATTTGATTTTATGTTTCTTGAAATAGATCAATAATATGTATAATTATAGTGCATGCCAAATCTTTTCTTTAAATAGATGCCTGTCGTTTTCTTATTTTATAAATACCAAAGATTAAAGTACAGTAAGCAATTTCTTTGTGCGAATATCCTTTCAAGAGACTATTTTATCTCCTTGGATGGAACTAGTTTGTTTCCTATGGAGTCTTTACAGTATAAAAGCCTTTTTGGTGGAGATTCTTGTATTTCTCGTTGCATCAACTTCATCCTGTTTCTTACAAGGAATACATGTATCAGCCTGCACATAAATAAATAAATAAATCATGAAAAACAAACAAAAAAAAAGAAACTGTGTTTGAGTACTTAGCTTTGATCAAACTATTGGGAAGTTTCATTTATCTTTGATTCGAGTTGTCCACTCGCTGTTGATGTTTAAATTAGAAGATTGGATGGGCTTGCGATTGTTGATTTTGTCTTGGGGTTATGAGCATAAAACTGACGTTTTCTTACTATGCTGATCTTGTTCAGATATGTTGCTGTTGGCAATGAACCATTTCTTTCATCCTATAATGGATCATTCTTGAATGTTACCTTTCCAGCCCTTCAAAACATTCAAAACGCACTCAATGAAGCAGGTCATGGAGACTCCATCAAGGCAACAGTGCCCTTAAATGCTGATGTTTACAACTCCCCGGTTAATAGCCCGTATCCATCTGCTGGTAGGTTTCGCAGTGATATTAATGGACTCATGACTGGAATTGTCCAGTTTCTAAACAAGAACAATGCACCTTTTACTGTAAACATTTACCCTTTTCTTAGTCTTTATGGCAACGACAATTTCCCTTTCGACTATGCTTTCTTCGATGGTGCAAGTAATCCTGTTGTTGACATTGGCACTGGGATTCAGTATACCAATGTTTTCGATGCCAACTTCGACACCTTAGTTTCGTCTCTGAAAGCTGTTGGACTCGGGGACATGCCCATTCTAGTTGGCGAGGTTGGATGGCCAACTGATGGTGACAAGAATGCCAATGCCGGTAATGCTTACAGATTTTACAATGGCCTTCTACCAAGGCTTGCAGCCAACAAGGGCACCCCACTGAGGCCTGGATTCATTGAAGTATACTTGTTCAGTTTTCTGGATGAAAATGGCAAGAGCATTGCTCCAGGAAATTTCGAGCGGCATTGGGGTATTTTCGGGTATGATGGTCAGCCAAAGTTTGCCATGGATCTTTCTGGTCAGGACCAAAACAAACTACTTGTGGGAGCACAGAATGTTCAGTATCTTCCTCAAAAGTGGTGTATGTTCGATCCAAATGCAAAGGATCTAAGCAAACTTGCTGATAACATAGATTACGCTTGCACCTTTTCAGATTGCACTTCCCTTGGATACGGATCTTCTTGCAATAATTTGGATGCCAATGGGAATGCTTCTTATGCATTCAATATGTATTTCCAGGTACAAAATCAAGATGAATTGGCCTGTAATTTCCAAGGTTTAGCCACAATAACCTCACGGAATCTTTCGCAAGGTACTTGCAATTTCATCATCCAGCTATCTTCCTCGCCCCTGTCCCATGCTGCTTCATTTGTTAGTTTAGCATCTATGGCCTTGTTATTCACAGCACTGTTGCTATAATTTGCTTCTGTAGATACGTTATGATGATGTCCCAATTTATTACATTTTTACTTCAATTTTTACTAATGTATTCGTAGGTTTACATTAAAGTTATCGATTAATTGATTGATTCTATTCAATCGTTATTGTGGTTCTCATCATGTTCATGTATGTATGGCTTGGAATTTTCACTGAATCTTTTCTGTTCGGCATTTTGACTTGATGGAATAGTGCATATGAAAAGAGGTATTAATGGATTGTGGATGTAACTATGCCCTACCAACCGTACGAATCCGTTGTGAGTGAATAAATAATGTAAATAAATGTAATTGGACACAAGGGGACGGTTCATGTGTGCTTGAGAGTTAAATGAGAGAGCTGCAGTACTCTTAATTTGAATAGAAAGATTAGTTTACATTGGAGAACCATTGTGTTGCAGCTTCGGGTTCGGTGTGTCGGTAGTAGGTTTTACGAAGAGGAGGGAAAGGTAGTAGAAGTAGAAGAAGAGGCATTCATCATTCTCATCTCCATAACTCTCTTGTGGGAATTGGAATGCAATAAACTCACAAAAGTAGGGCTGTTGGCTGGTCTATACTCTGGTAATAATCTTCCTGACTTCTTGTATCTAACTCCACATGCATTACATAATGTCTTGGGGCCCAATGGCCCACTTCTCCACTGTGGAGTCCTCTGTGCCTGACAATGGCTGCATCTCCTCCCACTCCCTGAACCCCGTTGCTGCTGCTTCTTCATACTCTTCTTGACTGTTGTCTCTATCTGATCCATATCTACTGTCTTCTCTCTTTCTCCTCCTCGAGCCTTAGGCGGAAGTAAGAGCTCGCTATCGGCCAACCAATAGGTCTGTTGCAATAGAAGGGGGTCTGTAGAGGAGGTCAGCTGTAAGGAATGTCTGTTTTGAAGCAGGTTCAGTTGATGGAGACGTCGACCAACGAGAGGGCGAATGATCGTTTTGGAGGGCACTCGTCGTCTTCTCTTGCTTCTGGCCTTGCCCGGGACTGCAGGAAAGTGGGTGAACGACAAGCTGGAAGAATGGGGCACGGGCTGAGAAAATGAACTTGGTTTTGTAGGGGGATTGTTAAGCTGTGTGGGTAGTTGTGGGGGTGGGAGGGGGAGGGTGCTTCCTTTGGTTGATAAACATTCTTCCACAAATGCTGACAGCCACTCCAAGCTTACATCAACATTCTGTTTCATCAAATGAAAAACCCACCATTGATGAGATTAGAACAAGGCAAGCAAAGCAAAGCAAAGCAATGGATCTTAAAATGGCATACCATTGTCATCACCTGTGAAGAATAGAGGTCATCGTTGAGGGTGGAAGAAAACTCGGCCCCAAGTTTAGAACAGTCGTCTTGCTCGTATTTGCAGTTAACCGACGCCATTTCCTGTTGGTAATCCATGGGAAATAAGCTACAGCAAAGGGGGAAGAGAGGGAGAGAGAGAGGAAATGCAATAATAATTGGTGAAGTGTGAAATATGAATGTGAGTAGCAGTAATAGTGTGTGGTGGTGATGTTTATGAGTTGGTTTTGGACTCTTTTTTCTGTCGGCAGATTACGATGGTTTGCTTTTAGTAACTAACATAATTATTCAAATCAACGTCCCCATCTCTCTCTCTCTCTGTAAAAACATAGTTGTAGTGACTTTTTTCTATTCACAATTTTACCAATTGGTCTGTTTTGATATTTGAAAGATTAAATTACAGTTTTTGGTGTAAATACTATATTTCTTGTCTTTGTTCATTTTGGGCCTCTCTACCTTTTTGGCAGTCTAATTTTATTTAAGAACAATTGCAAATATAGCAATCAGACCTAAGACATTAGCAGATATAACATAAAAAAATGCAAATATAGCAAAATTTAACGATAGTCTATCATTGATAAATTTTGCTATATTTGCAATTTTTTTTAACATTGTTGCTCTACAATTATTAGCCCTAAAAAGTACTACCCATTACAATTACCTTTTCATTTATGTACTTTCTATATGTCAATTATGATACTTGTACTTGGAAAAATAAAATTATTTATTTAAAGGCTTTCTACACATAGAGCCTAATTAAATAGACTCAATTACAAAAATGAATTCCCTATTTTTCTAATGAATAGTTGAGTTCGGTGAAATATTTCCAAAAATCTGACCTAAATGTCTATGTCACTCTCCATGAATTTAAGACATTTAAAAAAAAAATTACTAAAAAATGGAATTACAAAACGACATCAGACATGTATGGAAAAAGTATATACCATATTAATAATTATCCTAATTTTCTTGCCTTATTGGGAGTGGGTGGTGCTTGATGGGAATGTGACTGCAATTAAATTTTACAAAACCGTCGATTCTCCTTAGGATCAGAGAAATGGTAGCGAAAATTTTTATAACTAAATATAAAAAATATAAAAAATTAAAAAAATAAAAAAAAAAGTATGTTATATTTATGGCTAAATTACAATAAATAGAATTTTTCCATTTAAAAGGGTGGCTAACTAAACTGACATAAAATATATAGTGTATATATGGGGTTTATTTTACATTTTATTTTAAATGTATATGAGTTTATTTCAAACAACTTGAGGATGTTATCTATCTTAGTTTATATACATGTGTATATATGGAGAAGTATGTTGCATATATAAAATAAAAATGAGTCTAAAATTAAAACATAGAGTATATATTATATAACAACCTAAAACAAAGATTTTAACTATAATTATGCATTAAACAATCCATTGAAATTAAGGATTTTGAATTTTACGTAAAAATCTGAAATTCGTAAAAAAGAAAAACTTGTAATTGATTAGAAAGACTATCCCTTAAAAAACAAAATCTCTTAAAATCAAGGAAATGATATTATGATAAAACTTGCATTAATGAAATATAAACTGAATTAAATAAATGGCATACTAACAAGTCAAAAATCGAATTGATGAGAATAAAGAAACAAAATAATGTTACGAATTTTCAAAAAAATAAAATGAAAAGGCTAATCTTGTCCAAATTTATAGGTAAAAGCTATAATTCAAATTTTTAGGACATTTTTGTGAAATATAAAGTGTAGATCTCTTTAAACTCTAAGAAGACATTTGGGCCCCCAACTTTCTTTGGGTGGAGTGAGTTATTATAGGTCACTTAATGTTTGTGTCTCTCATTATAATAGTTGAAATTCCTAATTATCATAACTTATACTTAACTACAGTAAAATTATTTGAAAACTATCATTGTCTATTATGTGTACTATTTTGTAACTATTATCTCTCCTCATTTATAACCTACACTAACTAGTTTGCACTTCAAACACACGGATTATTACAATCCAGAATAAAATAGTTTGTACACCAAATGCAAATTATTATAACTCATTGACTATAATAACCACTATTTATAATAATCAATTCAGCACCTCCAACAACCCCTTACAAATCCATACTCACTCGATAAATGATTAGAAAAATAATTACAACTTCATTTAAAAAATAAAATTGTTAATACATTTACAAGGACAAGAACTCGGCCTAAAGTGCCAAGAACTCGGCCTTGCTTTGATTTTACAATGCAACTTTTGGGGGGCTTCCTTTGTCTCCATGGTGTTAAAACCTCTAGCTGCTAGCGCCATGGGCCTACCTACCAACTTCATGGGTGTTTTGGGCCTCCAATTTAATTATACCAAAAATAGCACTTTCAAGTTTTCACTTTTCAAAACTCACATATTCTTTAAAAATTCGTTAAACTAGTTTTTTTCAGTCTATTTAGGTGGGATCGACCATTGAGATTTAGTTAAAAAAATTAACTTTTTCTAACTTATCTATTATTTTAGACCTTCTCGGTACATCTCAGGCAGATTACACGTCGAGATTCGGCTAATTTTTCCAAATGCTATGTAATCTTCTCAAATCTTATATATTTTTAAATTTTCTATAAATTCAATTATCTTTACCAAATATTATATCAAATATTTATGTAAATTTTCAAATATTTAGCCCAATTTCTATTTCCACAATTATAGAAATTTCCAAATTATCTAAATTGTTTTCAAGTGATCGACTTGTGATTTTTGAAATTTGAGAAAGATCAATTTTTGCAAAAAAAAAAAAAAATTAAGTAAGATATGAGAAATATATAGAATCTGCCCGAAAATTCTCTGAGAAACCCCAAATATATAGAACCTCGGTGTTAATCTGCTCGAGATTAATACCGAGATTTTATATATTTTCCATATCTTACTTTTTTTTTTTTTTTTTTTTGCAAAATTTAATATTTTCCAAAATTTAAAAAATCAAAATGTAATTGCTTGAGATCCATTTGGATAATTTATTTGAAAGTTTGGAAATTCATATTAATTGTGGAAACAGAAATTGGACTAAAGAACTTAAAAAGATTACGTAAATATTTGATATAATATTTTGTAAATATAACTGAATTTGTAGAAAAATTAAAAATATATAAGATTTGAGAAGATTACTCTAGACATAGGGTAAAATCTTCAGGACATTGGATTGTGTTTTATTTATCTTACTTCACATCAATTAACCATAGACATAAATGTTTAATGGCTAAAGATATTTCATAGAAGATGAATCCGATTCACTATAGTTCGAGTCAAAGTTGCAATTTTATGATAGGTTGCATCTTTTTTTCTAACGGGTATGAACATATTTGAATATTTCGTTCCTCATCATTATGTTATTAGTTCATTACCTTCATTGCTTTCTTCGTTGCTTTCACATAGTAAATTCCATTCTTGTCATAATGCTAAAAAAAAGTGTTCTTGAAATCGAATTTTCCTAGAGAAATGATTGTGATTCACGAAACATCCATTTCAGAAGAAATAAAAAATAAGGATTTTGTTTTCATCTCATTATTTCTCCGAGTGTAATAAATTTGCTAACTATGATGTTAGTTAATATATATATATATATATATATATATATATATATATAGATTAACTTATGTGATAACAATGACATATTATCTTGTATATTAATCATTTATAATTAATATACGCCTTAATTCTTAGAAAATTTTCATAGATAGAAAAAATGTCAAACTATTTATAGAAAATAGTAAAAAAAAAAAAAACACTTATAGACATTAATAGACTCCTATCAGCATCTATCAGTGATAGACTTCTATCATTTCTATCACTAATATACCCTGATAGATTTTTATCCGCGTTTATCACAACTATCTAAAAATTTTGCTATTTTATGTATATAGTTTCCCTTATTTTTCTATTTTTAAAAATTCCCCTTAATTCTTACTACAACTATTTTTTAGATATTATTTTTTTGTAAGTTTATCTAAATTATACTAGATTTAGCACTTCTAACTAACATATATGTTGTGTGTAAAAGTATGTAACATACAATTTGTTAGTCTGTAAAATGGGATTCTGAATTGTTTATCCCTTCAACTTAATTGATGGTTCTATGAGATAGTATCATAACCCTTACAAAACTATGTTTCCTGGATCTTTTGCTAAAATTCTATATATCTTTTTGTGTAATTGATAAAAGTATATCACTAATATTTTTAATACAAAATATATAATTGATATAAATCATTTTTGTTTCATTGGTAAATCATATCATACCTAGTTAATTTAAAATATATATATGGTTAATATACAAATTATACATAATCCTCTGAATACAATAGTTTATTTAAAATATAAATGATGATTTATTTACTTAAGAAAATTAATAGGGCAAATTGCAAAAATCACCTTTAAAGTATGATAGTAGTTGAAATTATACTCTCAACCTTTCAATGGTAAAAATTGAACTCTCTCGTATAATTGGATCATCAAACTTAAATAATTCTAGAAATTGTAAGAGTTAATAGAAGTTTGAGATTTTAAATTTTATCATTTGAGTGTCCAATTGTGTAATTATAGTAAATTTAAGAGTCGAATGTTAATACTACCGTAAGTTTAAAGACTCAATTTTTTTTTTACAATTAAAAGTTTAATGGTAATTTTTGAATGTGTTCACGCTAGTATTTGAAAAGAAGCGTAATTAGAGTAAAGGGCGATTTCAAATCATACCACCATTAACTCTAATAACTTGGCCATTAACCCAACCGCCGGAATCTGAAGCCAAAAAGGCTACCAATGGAACCACATCCATGGCCTCCCCCAGCCGCCGCATTGGGCACTCTTCCGCCACTCTCTTCACCTCCTCCTCGCTCTTCCCCGTCAGAAATATCTCCGTCGCAATCGGCCCTGGCGACACGCAGTTCACTGTGATTCCACTTCCTTTCACCTCCTTCGCCAGTATCTTCGTCATCGTCTCCACCGCCGCCTTCGACGCCGTGTAAACTCCTGAACCAGGCTTCAGAATCCCAACCAGCGACGACGAAATCAGTATAATCCGACCTCCTCCGCCGCGTTTCACTCTCTTCGCACCCTCCCGCGCGCATAGGAACGATCCTCTTGCGTTTACACTGGAAAACCGAGATGAAGATCATGAAATTGAAATTGAAACTGAAATCAAATGCTTGATTTGATTGATTGATTGATTGATTAACTGATTTTGAATTTTTGCAAACTTGGCTGAAAATTCTGTCGAAATCCTCCAAGGGAAGGTCGGCTAGGGCTCGTCTGTCGGGATCGGAGATTGCGGCGGAATTGACGAGGATGTGGACAGGGGAGTTGAAAGTGTGCTCGGCCTTGTCGAAGAGGGCGGCAACGGTAGCCGGATTGGAGACGTCGCCTTGGAGAGTGACGGCGGCGCCGGGAAATGAGGAGTTAATTTCGGAAGCGACAAGATCGGCTTGAGATGAGTTTGAGACGTAATTGATGAGGACTTTGGCGCCGAGTGATGCCAAGTGGAGAGCGATGGCTCTGCCAATGCCTCGAGAAGCTCCTGTAACAATGGCGACTCTGTCATTGAGAGGCAATATGGCTGAAGAAGACGGAGATAAAGTTTCTGAAGCCATGGCTCTTCTCTTTGTTAAAGCCTTTACAGCGAGAGATTGTAAGAAAGTGTTGGAGAAATGGCCGGTGTTGAGGAATGTTTTTATTATGGCAAACATAACTTTTTACTCCCCAACCATAGTTTTCTTTTAGTCGTTAGGTCCTAAAATTTTTAGTTTATTTTCCAAGTAGTCCTTAAATTTCAAAAGATTACCCAAACCATAATTTTAGTTTTGAATTTAGTCTTATTTGAGAAATTTTTGTATGAATGACCCAAATTTTACGATCCAAATATCGTTCGATACTGATTTTGAAAATAAAGATGTATAACCTTTTGCTTTTGTATCATTCCCTCGCACTCGCGATCGAGTTCAACTAATCTAATACAATAATGATCTATATATGCTAGGGCTTGTGTTCCTCCTCGCTCTGTCACTTTTGCGTTCATGCTCACTACTATGAAAATAGCCTTGATAAGTGGTTTATGATATAGTAAAAGATTATTTTTCATTGTTTTCAAAACCTTTGTCAAATGATATTATGGATGTGAACTTTAAGTCATCCGTACAAAAGATCTCTTCATTTGGTCCCTAGATTTTTAGAGTTACCCTTACACTTTTGTATAAATAATACTTGTTTTCAGTCCTTGATTATTTTAAAATAGTTACGTTGTAGATTTTTTAATTAATTTTAATAGTGGATATGAATAAATGAAAGAGTTGTTTTCAAATATAGAAAAATAAGTTAAATTATTTACAAATATAGAAAAAATTGACAGTCTATCAGTGATAGACCGCGATAGAATTATATCGCTTTCTATGGCTCAAGCGATAAAATTTATTTGCTTGAGCGATAGAAAGCGATAAAATTCTTCCGCAGTCTGTCACTAATAGATAGTAAATTTTTCTATATTTGTAAATAGTTTGATATTTTTCCTGTATATAGTAATTTTCCTAAATGAAAACTAATTTAATTATTTTAATTTAACTAATAGAAAATCTATAATCTATAATATATTAAAAAAGACACGATTGGGAGAATTTTTAGCTTTCTTCTCTTAATTATTATTTTGTCCTCACACTCACACCTCTTTACTACCATTGATGCTTCTTTTTTTTTTTCTCTTTTTTTTTTCATTTAATTTAACTTCTTTTTGTCTATAGATTTTTCAACGATTCTTATTTTGACCTCATATTCTATCCTACTTTATTGTATCTCTACTTTTTTTTTTTTTTTTTGTACCTTTCATGCCTTTTCATTTTAGTTTTCTTACATTCCTTCCTTGTCATTGATCTTTTAACAATTCCTATTTTGTTCTCACAATCTATCACTAATAGATTTGAGAACTTGATCTAAATTTTGCTAATATCTATAAATTCTTTTGCATAATGCTATATTTAGTAATACTTAATATCTAATTGTTACATTTGCAACTTCTCCAAGAAAAAGAAGAGAGAGGGAGAAAAAAAGAATCTAGAGATACAACCAACCAAAATACCAAACTTAGAATATAATCAGAAAAATAATATTATTAGTTATTAACCAGCAGAGGGAGCCATGAACAAGGGACTTGATGAATGATGACCCTTCGCCATGGTGAAAAGCTAGACAATGCCGCCATTGACGAGAATGACTTGGCCATTGATCCACTCCCCATCATCAGACGCCAAAAACCCAACAAAAGAAGCCACATCTTTGGGAACCCCAACCCTCCCCATTGGACACTTCTCAATCACCTTCTTCGCTGTTTCCTCATTCATTCCTCTGTAAAACATCTCTGTCGCCGTCGCCCCTGGCGCTATGCAGTTCACCGATATTCCACTCCCACTCAGCTCCTTCGCCGCCACCTTCGTCATTGCCTCCACCGCTGCCTTCGACGCTGTGTACGCTCCTAATCCTGCTGTTGCTGCTGCCACCGCTGTCGACGATATCAGTATTATTCGCCCTCCACCGCCGCGTTTCACTCGGTTTGCTGCTTCTTTGCAGCACAGGAAACATCCCCTCGTGTTCACACTGAAGAACAAACTCAACTATTTTACTCATCAGTGTCGTTTAACATGATATTAGAAGAAGTTCTATATTCCAACTTCAATTAAGTTGTTTTCTCTTCTAATTAATATTCATAACCATTTGTTGAGTCTTTATGTAAATTATTGAGTTATGCTTAAGCTTCAGCCAAATGAAATGGGAAGTGAAAATTAAACTTTTTCCAAAGAAATCTTAGGGGAGAAGAGTGAAGCACCTGAAAATTTGGTCGAAAATCTCCAGTGAAGTATCAGCAATATAAGGGTAAGTAGGATCTGAAATTCCAGCAGAGTTAACCAGGATATGGACCTGGGAGCCAAATGCCTGCTCGGCTGCGTCAAACAGAGACTTCACTTGCTCTGGATCAGACACATCCGCCCGCCAAGCAATGGCTCGTTGGCTGCTCCCTGCGGCCGAGGATGAGTTGATATCGGCAGCAACTCGATCGGCTTCAGCTGAACTAGTGACATAGTTGATGACAAGTCGGGCGCCAAGAACAGCGAGGTGAAGGGCAATGGCTCGGCCTATGCCCCGAGAGGCACCAGTCACAATGGCCACTCGATCCTGCAGAGGCAAAGCAGGCACTGCAGGGCCTGATTCTGAAGCCATTGTACTCACAGGAGGTTGAGATTGATATATTTAGTGATTAAAAACGTAGCTGCACTGCCCATTGATCTATACTATAAATTATAAGAGAACATGACAACAATAGAAACAATGCCAGCTCATTGATCTTGATTAGTATTATAATATTGGGGAAACTAGAGGATTTATTGTATAAAGAAAGAAGGTCATGAATCAAGTCCTCGAAAATGGAGCACATGTAAATATTTTAGCTGCTATTTGTACTTGATCACATGTTCATTTCATAATGAATTTGGGTAAAATATGAAAATTGAAGAGGAAATAATTACATTACAAGTTATCATGCTCAATTACTTGGGCGCCCCTCCATTGTTCACCAGGTTTGACTGTGACAGGAACCAACATGGAAGCAGGGCCAGTGCAGATGAAATAGTCTTCCCCAAACTTGCTAGATAATGAACCAGGGCTTGATATGTATATGTCTTCGAACCCCATCCTTATCACCCTGAAGAATAGCTCTCTCCCCTGAAATAACAATGACCCAACAACTTCAATTATAAGCACTCAAGTAAAAATATGTTCATTAACAGATCACTTCTATAATTCATATTTGGTTTTACACTCTTAAAAGTGTTTTTAATGTGCTCTCCGATCAAATATTTGGGCTAAAACAAACAATTGAGCAAAAAAAAGTCTCTAGATCTGCTTTTTCACAAGGCACTTTTATGTTACTTCATGGAAAGTGTTTTTCTAGTCATGATACAAAGGCACATTTTCAAGCATAGCCTCAATACTAAACTTGAAGGTGTTGTGTGATACAACGGAAAGCCATTTCTCTTTACCTGATCAAGAGTCTCGTACTTTGAAGGTGTGGTGTGATATACAGGCTTCAATCTCTCTGCTGGTGGGGCAGCATAAACTCTACTGAACTTGTTCTTCAACATGGTGAATGGCACATCTTGGAGGCTCCATGAGCCTGCTTTTCCTTGAGGCTCGGAGCCAAACGAGAACCAATCGGGTTCCTCGGCCTTCATTGCTTCGAATGGAGATAGTATTTCAAAAGGAGAAGATAGAGGTGGGTGAGAGCAATAGGAGCATCCCTGAAGCCCCTGAATTGCTGCCCCATCTCGTCGTTTGAACTTAAAATGACTCAAAATCGCGCTCTTTAGCGTCAATGGCTTCAGTCCTGTGTTCTTCACAATCACAGCCGTCGCCATACTTTCTGAATAGAGAGTGACAATGTAAGTAATCTCCATTTGCTTACTACTGCAGCTTAACTCAACCTGCAACAAAACCAAGAAGAATAACTGTATTAATATATGATTAGTTGCAAGTTTTCCAACAAGGGTTCATAGCTCAGTGGTAGAGCATTTGACTGCAGATCAAGAGGTCACCGGTTCGAACCCGGTTGGGCCCTATTAATTTTAATTTTTTTTTCCTAATCAATTAGGTTATTGTGTGAGATTCAATACTGAAAAGTCCTCATACAAACGCAATCAACTATCATAACTCGGTTCTGTGTCTAAACAAAAGATGAGAGGTTTTTGGTTTTCCTAACCCTTCATTACTCGGTACTAAAGAGAAGAACACAATAAGAAGTTAACAATACAATATATATATACGAACGTATATCATTAATGTAGCTTCTGCTCCAGCAGTCCCACAACAGAACTTTGAGATAAAACAAGATATATTATGAAATTCATTCAACATTAGACCCCTGTAAAGAAGCAAAATCAAGATATAAATAAAATTATACCTGGAGAGCATCAATGGCGTCGGAATCGACATCTTTGACAGTCCAATCGGAAGAAGGAAGAAGAGAAGTTTTGGAAGGAGAATCGGAAGCATCGTCAATCACAAGAGCAATCCCTCCTTTTGCGGTGGGAGTGGTAAAGAGAACTTCCTCGAAGCCGTCGTCCTTCCAATAGACTTTGGGTTTATAGGAGTGAGGAGTGAGCATGGGAAATGTTGAGGCGTAAGGAGCTGCCGTTGCGGACGGTGAGGTCGAGGGTGGGAATGCCATTGGAGTCGTGGAAGTGGATGCCCTTGCGGCCAAATTTGTCGTTGAGGGAATCGGCGGTGGAAGCGGAAGTTGCCGCAGAAGCAGAAGAAGAAGAAGAAGAAGAAGCCCTAATGATGTTTGGCTTTGGGAGAGGAAGGCAAACCAGAGAAGCCATGGGAGATTGGGATAAAGAGAAGAAGGCATTAATGGCTTCCACAAACACTTGAACACATCCTTACTTCCACCAATGCTTTTTTTCATTTGGATTTCTTTTTTTTGCCTTTTATCCAATCACAACGCGGGAAAAAATTACCTACTATTTTATTTATTTTTAACCAAGCCACCATAATTTTGCAATTATTTACATTCCAACCACATTAATAAAAATACAAATAATATTTATAAACCAACATTTATAGTGTGAATTCTTGGTGTTCAAATGACTCGGACTACCTAATCTAAATTTGATTGAACTCTATTAGATTTTTTATCCCTCGATTTGAATTGTATTTTTGAAAAATTGAAAATTAAATTCAATTAACGAGTTACGATTTTATTGGCCAGTTCAACTCGAACTTAACTAAATTCTATTATGTATGTATGTTTGTATTTCCTTTCGTTTTCACCTTCATTCACATTAAATTTCTCTTTATACTCTCAAGCGATAAAAGAAACAAGTTGTATGTTACGAAAGAAAGTGAAAGTTCTTATCATGGAAGGGAGATGGAAGAGGAACAAGAAAAAATTGTAAAAGTTCTTATTTTTCGTTAAAACCATTATTATATAGTTTGTGTTTCAATTGATAATATATAGTTTAAGTAGTTGTAATCATCATTTTAAAAAAAAAAAAAAGTATTTGAAATATATTAAGCATGTTTAGGAGTGATTGTGAAATGATTAAAATCATTTTTGATATGCTTAAAATTACTTTCTTTTTAAAATTGTGATGTTTGGCAATGTTAGAAGTAATTGTAAGTGATTTTTTTTTAAAAAAAAAACCTATTATTTCATATTACGCAAGAGCACAGTTATCCAAGCCTATCCGTCCAACCAAATGAACCGTAGTGACAGCATGCGCAAGTGGACCTATTATTTTATATTCAAAAAAATTATATTCCTATTTCACTTTATTTTGTCCCCTTCTAGAAAAATGTATTTTTCTTTTTAAAATTTTTGTCCATTCTTATCTTTCTTTTCTCTCTAATTTTTACCCTCCCTTAATTTTCTCTCTATTACCTGTAATTTTATTCTAATTTTTAAAAAACACAAATTGAAGAATATGTGGTAGTGGTGGGGTGGTCCCCATCCTCGATCACAAACTGATAGTTGCTGATCTAGATCTCTGGTCACAGTCTTCAGTCTCTAATCCTAATCGTTAGTGATTAGTGAATAGCGATTAGTGACCGAGACGAGGGATCAATACCAATGACCCCTTCGACGATTAAGATCAAGGATCGATAATCAACAATTGAGGACAAGGGACTAGAAACCATGACTAACGACTAGGACATGATTGATAGACCTATAAATGATCTATCAATTATAAACATGGAAGTGTTTTGTCCTTGAGAGACATAAAAATTGTGTGCCAAACATATTGAAATAGTTGCTAATAGTCATAAAAATAGTTTATGAATACTAAAAAAAGTCATCACTATTGGATATATTAACGGTCTATCGATAATATACATAAAAATTGTTTGTCAATAATAAACATAAAAACGATTGATAAGCGATAGACATCTATCAATATAACGTAAAATGTTTAGTAATAGTTAAAAAAAAAAAAAAAAATTATGACAGAGATAGACTATTAAAATGGTCTATTGATTATAGACCTCAATTAGTGATAGACTATAAAAATAGTAAATCAGTCATACACCTCTAAATTTTGTCAAAATTATAAATTATTTATTTGTGTACTTAAAAATATAAAAATTAACTTTGCTATCCATTACCATTATCCTATTATAAATAATTTTATACTCAAGTCATAAAAGATACATAAAACTAAAAACAAGTATCATACCACCAAAGACTAAAAACGACAAAACTACCATTTTGAGTCCACAAATGGAGAAACTAATATTTATTTTCCTTGAATGCATTGTAAACAGAGGTCTGTTGTTTATAAAAAGAAAAATACAAATGAAATCCTCACTTTGCAAAAAAGAACCCAGTACACACCAAGACAAAGATTAAGAGTGATTGTCGTGGACAAATGCGTATTCAAGAACTTCGAAGGAAGAGCTTTGATAACCGTTTAGTGTGTGTTTGAATTGTTTAATTTAAAAAATAAGTCATTTTTTTAAAAAAAAAAATCAAGTAGGCAAATGGCAACTACTCAAAATGAATTTTGGAAAATGAGTTTAAAAAATAAGTTGATTTAAGATAAATACTTAAAAATAACTTTTATAAAAATAAATTTTGAGTGTTTAATGGTTAATCTCTCCCTAATTCCTCACTTCCACTATGTTATTGTGGCTACCCACCATCTTTCACTAGCCACCTACGACGACCATCACTAACAACCTACTCTAACGACCATCACCAGCGGCCATTTTCTAGCAACAACCACCAGTCAATTCCGACTACCACCATCGACCACCACTCTAACCACCACCTATAGCAACCGTAATAGGCACACTCCAACCACCACCTCCACAACTACCATTGGCCGACCTCCAATTACCACTTCAAGTGACCGCCACAAAAATCCCACCATTCCACAGTCAACCTCCAACAATCGTCACCGACCAACTCAAGTAAACTCCAATGGTTGAAAGTACATCTATAAATGGGAGGAAACAAACATTAAGTTAAAAAAAAACATAAAACTAAAAATAAAATTGTTACAAAACAAAACCTAAAATTGTTTATCAAACCCAACCTAAATTATCTCGATTAAAGAATATGGACAATGGTGTAGCAAAGGAGAGAGCTAGTGTGGGTAAATATGTATTTAACGCCTGTGTAATTACAATATACATCTCGCCACCGAATTCTTTACCCTCAAGATGGTTGAAGGTACATCTATAAATTTGCATATAGATTGATCAAACTCAAAGCACCATTATTAGTCTATGAGTTGGTACATGAGACCAAAACACCTGGCTTTTAACTACTTCAATATTACTTTTTTTCTGAAAGAAACCACTTGAATATTACTCTGTTTCTGAAAAAAACCACTTCAATATTACTTGGAAGATAGCATAGCAATACGTTGCATGACTAGACCCAGCGATCTAGCCTTCTATGTAGCCTGTAGGTGATGGCTATAAATTAAACTCATTCACTTTCAAATCCTTTTTCTTCTTGTTTCCACGGACTCCAGTGTCCATAATCTTTGATAGTTGACAACTTGATACAAGGATTATCAAAACAAGTAAAAAAAGCGTTGTAACAGGCAATTATCTCAACGACCTTACTTGAACAAGATTTGTTCTATAGGTTATACAACTGTTTAAGTTCTAAAATAAACAATTATCTCAAAATTGAAATGCACCTTAATTGACCCAAACAAGTGCTAGAGGGGAAGATGGTTTGGGAACAACTGCATTAAGACGAAGGTTGGAGAAACCTAGCTAGGCTAGCTTGCCATCAACACATTCTAAATTGCATATTCGAGGAGTTCAACTAACACGAGAAGCCAGCGCTATGCCAACAAAATTACATTATATCCAACAATCAAAGCCAGTGACTCAAAAATTTGTCCTACTTGAAGTGGCATTCGCAAAAAGCCACATTTTCACCAACAAACTTCTCCCCTAATAAGAACACCACCCTTATACAAACAAACCATTTTGGTATCTTAATCAGAAACTTGCGAGGACGGGCAGATGCAGAATAAATTATGGAAATGTGCCAATTGAACATTTAGTCCTCGTCCATCCCTGCAGGCTGCTCTCCTCTCCTGGGGCCTCCAGCTGGTTTTGACATTATTATCTGCAACATGGGGAATTAACATTCATTCTAATTTCTAAAATACATTTACACGAGACAAAAATAATAAACTATGTATCTTTCTCTATATATATATAATTAAAATTTAAAAAAAAAAAAAAAAAAAAAAAAAAAGGAAAAGAAAAGGCTAAAAGTCTAACCAAGCAAATGTAATGATAGAAAAAATAAGCCATGAACCAAAAAACACGATCTACACAAGAAATTAAAAAGGCCAACTGGTTAAGGCTACTCAAGTCCAGTTCAGCAATATTATCAATCCCTTGTTCTCAAAGAAGGTTAAAGCCAAGTGCGAAATGTACTATATTTTCTGAATTCTTCCCTACATGACCCCCCAATTTGAAATCAAGAAATTTGGTCTGTGTTTCTACCTCCTTAGGGTTCCAGTTTTTTGTTTTTATTCATTCTCATTTTGCTTTTCTTCTCTCCATTTGGAAGATTTCATCTCTGAATAAATTCTCTTCCTTTTCATCAATCAATAAAATGCTCGTTTCTTGTCAAAATAATGGCCAAGAAATTATCCAAGGGGGCAAGGTTCAGAAAGCACTTCATTTCCACCCAATTCAAACACCAAAAAGCCATCCCATGTTTATATATATATACTGTCTTAAATGTCAATCTGAGGTCTTTAATAATACTGTCTTAATTGAGATTTAACATAGAAATGGAGATGAACAATACCAAGAAATATAGTTTGATAAAAAGATTTATAGAAAGGTACCTGGTCCACTCGAAGGACAGTACAAGCAGCATCTGCAGCATACTTAAGAGCAAAGAACCTAGGGGAAAAAAAAAAAAGAACCAAGACATCATCAGTGTCATACATTTAACGGAACAAATTCATGGTACAATGAATAAATGACACTTCACCACTCTTAAGGAAACTAATGAAGTCCTTTTTTTACTAATAAACCAGGTCCATTCTTTCATTTAGAAAAAAATGAATATAAGGGCATCCAAAGAAACCCACAAAATAAGGAAACTAATGAAATAAATGCCCCTTTGAGACCCCAAAAAATGAACCTCGTTTCTTTGAAACACATACAAAATTTGTTATTGGAAAAAGGATAATGGTAGCCTCGCCATTAACTACTTCATTTATGAATTTCATAGTAAAATAAAGGGGACTCAGTTCGATCACTGAGATATTCAGCAGCATCAACTGGATTTTGAGGCCGAAAACAAAGGGCAAAATTCCCCTACTACCTTTCTTTTCACTCCACAGTGCAGAAACGCACAATCTGCTCTATCACATCCAACTGCGATCAGCCTCGTGAGCAGGTATGCAATCGACGTCTGTCTTGTCTATGTGATGTGCTTGCAAGGGGAGCTTGAAGGTTGGCACAAGTAAGTCTGTTTGGGAGATTGAAGATAGTTATCCATGCATCGGACACGTAGCTTATCAAATTAATTAGGAGGAAGGCATGCTCTGAAAGATAGGGCCGAGTTTGATACATCAACTGTATACTTAATATCATTGTACGAGTCAACAATCACTGGATGACATGAAGCTTGGTTAGGTGAACTGAAGTTGGACTTAGGTGCTTGAAAGATCCCATTTTTTTAATCCCATTGTCAATGTGGTGTAACTCAAATTGAAGTTACACTTCAGTCTCAGTAACTGATACGTATCCGATACTAATTCTCTACCTCACATGAAGTATTTGTGCTTCATAAGTGCCAAAGAATCCATTCGCATTTATTATTCCAGAGTGATCGAGCCAGATTATTTTGGGATTCCATCCTTCATTAACTTGGATGCCAAATAGGCCATCCTCTGCATACAGGGGTCATTCTCTCCCACCTTTCAATGGTCATCCTTTTAAAAAGGAAAAGAAGATACTTCGGTTGAACTTCATTTGCACCTACCTCTGGTTTACTTTGTTTAGAAGGAATGCACACATCTGTACATATAAGGAACAACACTACCAAGCCTCCCTCACTTCTATTACTTTCTTATCTCTTAGTTGGTGTAAATTGATCTCTCCATTTTGTAATTATAGTCTATCTCACCTCATGACCAATGGGAGAAGTTTTTTTTGTAACCCATTGGATAGGGTCCCCTTCTATAATCACCTTTATTAATGAAATTTATGTTTCCGATCGAGAAAAACTAGCATATATACTCAAGGGAGAGTGAATACTTTTTGTTTTTCTTTATCCCCGTGTAATAACATCCTCTTTGAACTTGAAAGGGTGAAATCCAATCACAACAATATTAATCATATTCGTGGGAGAGTGAATACTCATTCTAAATACTCATGATCGTATCCAAAGGCTTTCCTCCATGGTGTAGCGTCCTCAAGGGTGTGTCCTTTATAGGCCAGAAGAGGGTCTTCACCATTTAATTTGGGATTGTGAGTTCGTGACATCTCTGTGGAACAAGTTCTTAAGAACCTTGGGGGTTGTGCTGGCCCATAATAGAGGAGGTTGTTTGATGTTTGAGGAGGTGCTGATGAATCTTCTTTTCAGGGCAAAGGAAAGGTTCTTTGGCCATCTGTTTTTTTTCTTTTTCTTCTTTTGCTGATTAGGTTTAATTCCTTGTGGGGTTGAGTGATCTGGGGAGGATCTTTGGGATATGATTAGGTTTAATTCTTCCTTGTAGGCGTCTGTTAATACACTTTTTTGTAATTAACAGCTTAGTATGATTCTTTTAGATCAAATCTCTGTTCTATAATTGGGCATGGGGGCTTTCTGTTTTGGGCTTGTTGTTTGTATCGCCCTTGTTTATTCTTTCATCTGTCTCAATAAAAGTTTGATTTCATATTTTAACATAAAAGAATAACAACACAAACAAAGGTGAAAAGGAAAGATATACAGTATGCAATACATCTTTAAATTGAGTGCTGTACAACTGAAACAGAAGTTTTTGGATGCCAAGAACTCCAAATCAAGCTAACAATTTCAAGCCACATAATGGGACAGAAGTTATTTCATTTCTACCAGGCCATATAAAGTTGAATCGTTCACTATGATACTGCATTGCACTAAGCATCACGATGAGGTTCATGAGTCAATTCATAATCAAGGTTGGGAACTAATGGCTCTACTACCACTACCGATGCACTAAAATTAAACTTTCTAAAGGTCCCCCGAAGGGGTGCGGCTTGAAGTAAAATATAACTCTACAAGAAAGAGATGTATGTTGTACGAAGCATTGAACTAAGAGTTTCACAAGAATAGCCATAATTATTCACATTGTAAGAGAATGAAGACTGACTTAGTAATGTGAAGATCCCAGATATTCATCATGGAAACATCCTTGCAAATCCCTTCTTCCAAGTCTATACCCACTCTAGTATTTCCGGATGCATGCTCAGCGTACAATGAGGATATTATCTCCATTGCATTTAGCCCAGCATTTTCAGAAAGAGTTTTTGGTACCATCTCAAAACTTTCTGCAAATTTTGCAATGGCATACTGATCCAATCTACAGAAAGACAAGGAAAAGTCATCAGTAGTGTCTTCAACGATAGAATAAAATAACTCTAGTACTCATAATAGCAACCCTTAGAAATAATTCAAAACATTGGCCAAATCAATGAACAAACGTACATCAATGTTTTACATAACATAATGTTTGAAAAAGCTATTGAGGCTTATGCTTAAGCTCTAAATTTTAGCCTCTAAACTTGCACCTTTCTTGTACCATAAGGAGTTTATGTCTTTTTTTTTTGTATCCGTGAGTATCCGAGCTAGTTTACGCGCACCTCAACTAATCTCACGAGACAATCCTTCTGACTCTACAACATTTGGGTGTCAAGAAAACCCACAGGATATTAATTCCTAGGTAGGTGGCCACCATTGATTGAACCCATGACCCCTTAGCCCTTTGGTCTTTTTTTGCTGTTTCCACTACCACCAAGTCAACCCACGATAGTTCCATAAGAGGTTTATGTCTTTGTGAAAAACTGAGGCTTATGTCTTCTTTCCTTCTTTCGTTTTCTTTTTCTTCCAATTTCTGAAAGAAGACAGCTTAATAAGTACATGAAATTAAAATCTTAGGAAATTTTACCAATTACCCATGCAAAATCAAGTGATGGGTGTTTGATTCATAGGGCTGGATAATCTCAGTCTGTGTAGCCTAGCCTCAAATTAGGAGTCTGTAGGCATGTATTCTCTCTTCTTCTTTTTTTTAATCTAATAAGAAACGAGCTTTCTTTGAGAAAAATAAAAGAATGTACAAGGGCATACGAAAAAACAAGTCCACAAATGGAGTCCTCAACTCCTCAACTACAAGAAAGGAGTTCAATCCAAAACAACGATACCAAGTTGATAATTACAGAACATTTGATTAACGGATTCCCATCAGAACGCATTAAATCTCACACCCTCTCATATGCCTCCTCCAAAGACCTCTAAACCCCTCTATAAATCCTACAATTGCTCTCAAGCCAGTCCTCACAAGATAACAAAAGAACAAGTCTGCCGCATGACTATCGTTATCCTGAAAAGGAGAGTTCATCAAGATCTCATCAATCGACCAACAACAAACCCTATTATACACACCACCATGGCAACCCCAAACAGTTTTCAACAGCAAGGCTACTTAAGCAACCTATATTTAGCTTGTGGGTTAATGACTTGGTTTTTACGTATAGATGGTTGTATAAGTACACAGTGATACAGCACAAAGGGGTGTGCCTGAAATTGAGAAACTGAACTCCATTAGCCAATGCAGTCCCTTTTCAAGAAATTCTTGATTTTATCATTTTAGATTTCTGAAAAACCAGAATTTTCAGTATTGAATCCATTAAGTTTTTAAAGGAAAGAGGGGGAAGAACTAGAAATAATATAAATGACCCTAAAGCCCCAAGCACATAATTTTTAAGAAACAAATATTTCATTGGTTGAAGAAAAATCACAAAAGAAGAGGCAAGGGGTATTTAAGAAAACCCTAAGTTCTTAACCAAACAGGAAGAAAGCAGCTAAAATCTCTCCCTCAACTCTCAATCAAGCTCTTGTCATTTGTCCCGTCTCTCTCTGTCAAAAATTCTCTATGGCTACTCCACTTATCCAACAAAAAGTTTACTTCCTCCTAATCTTTTTTTTTTTTTTAACGGAAACAATTATTTTTCATTGATGAAATGAAAAGAGACTAATGCTATTACAATGCGTAAAGCTAAATAGGAAACAAAAAGCCAATAACACTAGGGATCAGCAGGCACATCCGAATATCTCAACGAGGACTTCTCCTAATCTTAATCAAGGATTTCTAACTTCCTTACATTTCTCCAACCCTCCATACCTCGTCGTGTCTATGCACCTAAGCCTTCTGTTTTGTCCTTATGAAGTTGCATTTTTATCCTGGTAGTTGTAAGCTTGAAAGTGTCAGCTTAGAAGTTTGTGGTTTGATCATCGCACTTTTAGCCTTATTGGACAATTTACTGTGCTTGTTCATTGAACGTTTGTTGGCTTTGGCTTTATAGTTTATGTGCTCTCTAGTTTTGGTTTCCTTTTTGGGCCTAGTCTATTAGGTTTTAAGTGTTTGCATTTTGTTGTTTGTTTCCTCTTTGTATCTCATTTGTAATTCTTCTCCCTTTGTTTTTTCATTTTTTTTCTATCCTCTTGAAGGCTATTGTATCTTTGAGCATCAATCTCTTTTAATTTTATCAATGAAAAGTTATGTTTCCTTTTAAAAAAAATCTCGGGACAAAATAGGAGTCTAGAGAGAGAACTTTTCCTAACTGAACAATTATTCCTGCACATTAATATAACTACAGTTTGCATACCCGCTGCTTATATCAGTTCAGTTGTGTAAGATCTTTTCTTTATCTTTCCAGAGAAACGCTGTTAACAACCGACTACATTTTTTTTATATTAAAAGAAAATCTTGTGCAGTATTACATTTAAAAAAAACAAAAAACAAAAAGAATTACCCCGTTTCTTTAAAAGAGAACTCCTTTACTCTTCTAGCTAACTCAATTTCAGTAGCAGCAGCTCCAGGTACTGTGCGGCTGTCCTTTGCCATTGCCTGACAAAGAAAATCATCATACAAGCTCCAAATAATTCCAAAAATAAACAGTACATGTGTAGAAAAATACTTTGTACGTATTAACTCCATCATCAACTGCCCGCTCAAGATCATCCAGTATACTATCAGTACTTCCTCGTAACACAACTGTTGATATGGAGTTACCCCCCTCTTCATTCTTCACAACTGTGACCTGTAATGCAATATCAAGAAGGGAAAAGAATTAGTTATGATGTCAGAAATAATAAAAATAATTAAGCTAATATACATAACATACCCTAACACCACCAATTTCTTCAACTGAGACAGAATCCACATGACCCAAGTCATCTGGATTTGGCTGGCTAAGCTTCAACTGTCGTTTGATAGGGTAGGGGAACCATGTCAATGCCAATGAAGAAAACAATCTCACTTTATCAATAACAAAGCCTTAACATGCTTACCATGGCTACAGCACCAGTTGTGCGACAAAATCTCCGCAACTCAAACTTTGAGCTAATTTTTAAGACCATAAGCCTGCAGTGCAACAGTACACGAAAATAAAGAATCTGAGGAAAAAGAAATATCTAATCTGAATAGTTCATCCATATCCAGTACATAAAACAACTCTTCCCAACATGCATCAGCCATGCAAATTGGTACATAAAATTTATAACTAATAATTTTAAATTCTAAAATCAGTCAGCCCATCATAGCCATATTTGGATAAATTACAACGTTATAAACATACTTGAATGTGGGATAAAGTCAATGAAAAGATTTGAGAAAATAATGAATATTTGCAGAAGAGACATTGGACAAAGTAAAAGAAAACAAAAATAATCAACGATCATAACTTTTCTTAAATAGAAATGAGATTGATGTAGTAAAAAGCATAATAAAAGTATTTCCAAACAAATAACCCATATTGCTTTATTATCAAAACTTCATTGATTATTCTCAAACTAAAGTAACTCCTAACAATTATTTTTATTATAAAATTATAAAATAATTTTTTCTAGAAAACTTGAATAAATTAAGCTCTCAAAAAAGATGAGTGAAATGGTGAATGGGCAAAGGAAGAAAGAAAGCACACTACAAATGGAGCCTACAAGGAAGAGAGACAGCCTGACAATCACAATTAAATAAAGGGCTCCCTCATAAAGAAGTGGGTGTTTGGGGCAAGGAGTGGAATGGTGAAGAATAAGGAATTATGAAATCTAGAGAGTTGTGAACTTTTGGGACCCACATTGTAAGGAGTTGATAAGATATAAAATTGAAGTTTTTTAGTAGTGGGACCCACAAACTCATTGGGTCAAACAAAGAGTGGAGTTCACAACTCCTTCCCCACTCCTAGGGCCAAACGCACCCTAAGAGATTACAGAGAGTTGCGAAAACCCTTAGGGAGTGTTTTGGGTAAGGAGTAGAATAGTGAGGAGTAAGGAGTTATAAAGTCTAGGGAGTTGTGAACTCCTAGGCTCACAGTGTAAGGAGAGTTGATAAGGTATAAAATTGATGTTTTTTAGTACTGAGGCCCACCAACTCCTTGTTTGGTCCAAGGAGTTGTTGGGCCCACTACTAAAAACATCAAGGGTGTGTTCGGCCCAAGGAGTTGGGAAGTAGGAGTTGTTAACTCCACTCTTTATTTGGCCCAAGGCATTGGTGGGCCCACTACTAAAAAAACATCAATTTTATATCTTAGCAACTCCTTAAATTGTAGGCTCTAAGCCTTCCTAACTCCTTACTCCTCATTATTCCACTTCTTACTCCAAACACCCCCTTAGACACTGACACCAAAAAGAAAGTGTGGGACATAGCCCACACCTCCCCCATACTTGCAAGCCCCCTAAAGAGTCTGCCTATAGACAGCCAAATGCTTAATAGAGTAGCAAAATAAGCTACCTCGAAAGATCCCACCCTAATCTTCAAACAAAGAGATGGAAAAACACTTCCTCTATCATTGTCCGACAAAATCTAATGGACATCAAACACACATTTCAACAAGCACATTTTAACACTTTTTTCTTAATGTATAACCAAACTTTCATTGAGAAAAAAAAATGAAAGAATACGAGGGCATAAAAAAAATAAAGCCCACAAAAGAGAGAGACCATCAAAAGAAATCACCCCAAAGGAGGCAAGCTAAAGGAAGAGCCTCCAATCAAGCAAAATAAAAACTAATAGATAGCTACAAAAAAGCTTAGTCACCAAAGCAAGAAACGTTGAACCTAACAAGAGTCCAAACATCATTCCAAGATCTCTCAAACACTCTAAAGACTACTATTCCTCTCCCCAGATACCCCACAAAACAGCCACGCTTGAGCCTGCTACAACAACCTTCCTTTCTCGCAAAAAGGAGGGAAAAGAAGGAGCTCCTCAACCACATTTTTAGCACTGAACTGGAGCACAGAAACTACAGAGCGAAGGAAAACTCTACATACTTGTAGCGCTCACAGAAATGTAGAGCCATTTCCCCAACAGCTGCTCCACTAACAATTACTTTAGCCCCTGAATCTGCAACTGCTTTTATCAGCTCCTCAACTTTAGCTTCCTCAGTTTTTGCATAGTTTTGTAGCTACAATTGATAAGCATATGTCACTTGGTGTTTTAAGAAAAACTACAATTCCAATAATAAAAGAGGGAGAGAGAGAGAGAGAGAGAAAGGGGAAAACCCCCACAAAAAGAACCCTAAAGAATCAGATGCCATTATTTATCGAAGTCCCTTCTTGCAATTTGGCCCTTTTTGTGGACTCTTCCTTTTTTGTATGCCCGTCTATTCTTTCATTTTTTTTCTCCTCAACGAAAGCCAAGGATTTTCATGAAAAGAAAAAAAAATTGTCGATGTGTTCATTTGTTTGCCCTTATATATTCTTCATGATCTCAATCAAATGTTGGTTTTTCGTTAACAAAATCTATATGGAAGCATATACCATTGGACATTGTGAATAAGAAGATATAGAAAATTATAAGAAATTGAGATTGTTTAGAGAAATGAGATCTTTTAAATGATATTTCTTGTTTTCTATATGAAAAGTTCAAAAATCAAAATCAAATAAAGGACGAGGCGTGTGCCTCATAAGTGGGCACCTCATGTGAAAAAAGCAAGGCCTTTGTCGTCTTTTTCCCGTGGTTTTTTAAATACTGTTTAAATGCAAGTCTTAACTGAGGCATCCTTGTGGTACCTTTTCTTTGCAGTTTTCAAAACAGTGTTTACAAAGCAAATAATAGATTTTCAACTTTCTTCCTTTTAATAAAATTTTCAAAATATTAAAAATAAAAATTAAGATTTACCTCCTCAGCGGTGTGAATTAATACTGTTCCTTTTGTTTCTGTTGCAGATGTATCAACGCCACCAGCAAATACAGCAACCTTCATTAAAAAAAATGTTCAAGAAAATCAAAACCAAAATAATTTAGAAAGAATTTCACATATATATTTGAATGTAACAAAATATGGCTTTGAATTCTTTTTAGACATAAAAATTTATAATACACATAAAAGTTTGATGCTGCTAAATCCAAGTATAATTTTGCTTTGCGAAAACAAAAGCAATGCAAGTTAAAAACAGGTGAAGATTTCTTATCATCTATCACAATCACTAAGACGGCATCCCAAAGAAACACTTGAAAAAAACGTCATTAATCATATTATTTATGATGCATACATCCTGACATTTAAAACCACGGGATGTAAAATGAAAAATAACAACACAGCTATCCATATGCAGATAAAAATTAGATTTCTTTTCTTCCTCTCTCTTCTTCTATTTCATCTCTGCACCGAGGTGGAATTAGCATTTAGAATAAGAAAGGCTAATTTGACTTCTTAAGGCTGAAATGATCTGGTTGCCATTTAGCCATCAAAGCTACTGCAATGGCTTTCAGTCTTCAGATATACGAGGACTATTTCCTAACCCCCCCCCCCCCCAAAAAAAAAAAAAAAAAAAGAAGAGTAAAGAAAAACATCCTCATAACATTTTCCATCTTTTTGGAGAAGGGAAAAGACTTCTCCTTGGAGAATCACTGCCTTCTAATCTTGGTCAGCATATTAGGCGAGAACAACACCTCATGGAGCAGCAGCCGAGATGTAATTACTTTGGTTTTATTTTCTTTAAACCAGAAGTAAACATATGAAAGGAACAAACAAATCAAATTAAAAATATGAGCATCTATAACCTAACAGACGAACATGAATCAAAAACAGGAATGTACACAAGAAACACGTTCATCATAATGGAAATGTAAATAAATGATCAAGCGTACCTTGGCCTTCTCAATCCGCTTTATACTTCCCACAGCATCACTTTTCAAGACCATGCCACGCACAACTGAAGAATTATGTAAACCACCTCCCAATAACTTTGCAACTCGAACATTGTCCACATTAAAATTTTCTGGATTCTTAGGACAAACTTGAATACATGCCTGCAACGAAAAAGAGGTAGACATAATTTGCAGGGGGAAAGGTTACAGGATAATTACTCAATTATAACAAGAGTAGGCAAACATACATCAGCAACAAGAGAACAAATAAAATCTTCTTGCCCAAATTGCTTGCTAGCAACAGCAGCTTTCATGCGTGAAATAACTTCCTCTTTGTTACGAACATCCATGTTCTCTGAACCTTTCTCCACTAGTTCCTTCAAAACCTCAATAGTCTGAACAAACGAGAAGACAATATATTAAAATAGAATGTTATATAAGTTCATTTATGTATTCCATCATCACTGTAGAAAGTGAGAAACCTTGTTGATTCCTTTCGTGTAGCCACTAATTATTTCGCTAGGGTGCAGACCCATCCTGATGAGCTCTTCAGCATTTTGTAAAAGTTCCCCAGCAAACGAAATTGTCAGATTAGCTCCATCACCAATTTCTTCTTGCTGAGCTTTACCTGCTAAAACCAAAATTTTGGCCGCAGGATGCTGTACCTCTAGTTCATTGACAATTGTGGCAGCATCATTTGTGACAAAAAGCTTGTCAAGATGATTAATTACCATCTTATTCATTCCTGAGAAAAGATACTTAAGAATAAGGCCATTGACATATAAGGTAAGTCTTGGATACATTTCAAACAGCACAACAAACTCTAGGAAAAAAAACATTAAATAATAATAATAATAATAATATAAAAGTAGAATAGAAGTCCATATGCATTTACACAAATAACAAGTGCAGAGGTTGGAGAAGCAATCCTTGAACAATATTGTCCTAATTGTTAAAATTGCTTATAGAGCTTTATTGTAGATGATGGCCTTAAAAAAAGAAAAAAAATGGACGAGACTGTGCTGAATTATTTTACCTTTTAATGTCATTTTTACAACTCCCAATAATGAAAAATAGATTAACGAACTAAACTACAAAAGTTAGAAGTAGTTCTTTGAACAATTACTTTCTTTCCATTCAAAGGAAACTTTCATTAAAAAGAACAAAAGAAAATTAAAAGGACGCCTCGGCACTTGGTGCCTCACTCTTTCGAGGCAAGGTACCTTCTTATTTTATTTTTTTCCCCAAAATTTTTTAAAAAAGAAATAAGAAATTAAGTTGTTTAAAAACCAATATCTTTAGTTGATCTCTTACAGTAGTCCTCATTTTCACAAATTTTGCATTAGAATGTCTTTCATAGTGCTATATTTTTCACATATTAACATTATGTTCATATTTTTCTGTTTCTACGCTTATAATTTAAAAAAATAAATAGATAGTTAAAGGAACCCTCTTTTTCTTATTGCACATCACACTTGACAGTTCAGTTCACCCACACTTCAAAAAACAACGGGTTTTTTAATACGGTTAAAAGTATCTTTAGAAAAGATGAAAGGGAGAATAAAGTCAGCATCAAAAAAGGGGACATGGCCAAACCATCAGGGACAAATGAAACTAAAATAATAATAATAAACCAAAAATTAGTAACCAAAACATAGAAAAATTTATAGGAGAGACAAGTTAAAATGGGCTTGGGAACAATATTAAGAGGGCCAACTTCTGCAGCTCAAAAAGAAAACTCTTTTTTAATCCCCAAAACTCTACTACTTCTTTTCCAACCAAGTATACTAAAGAGCTGCCGAAAAAAGAAAACCAGATTTCCAAAGAACTCTTCCTTTCTTGTAGAACGTTAGGCACAATAAAACCTTGGCATCCAATCATGGGAACTCTAAGGTGGCACATGAGAAATAAAATGTCTTCAGAATCATCCTCAAATCTCATTGCAAAATGAGCATATAAGGTGACAGCAGATGATTAATATCTTCAAAAGCTTGCTTTAAAACAAAGTACCATAAAAGATCTCTGAATAAATCATCAGTACTAATCCTACCAAGAGCCTCAAACCAAGAATAAAATCTGTAATTTTTTTTATAATGCTAATTGGAAGATGGTTAACATAATTCTTCAGTAATCAGAATTTTGTTCTAAGCTACTGACAGGTTACACAGAATATTTTCCAACCAAAACTTGAACAAAAAACCCCATACCCAGCATCCATATAATCATATATTAGTGTGGAATGTAGTCATTAGCAAGGAATTTCAACATATCAAAATAATGACTTACAAGATAAAAAATATCAACGACGTACTAGCAATTTCACCAAGCTGATAGTACAAAGTAAGCAGTTTTTCCACAGAAATAAACCCAACAGTTGAGTGCAAAACCATTCGGATGGAGAATATATACTTAGCAAAGGCTCGATTTTTTTGGATAAGAAATAATTTCATTGATGAATGAAATATCCAAAGTGTTACAAAATAAGCCCATGATGGGATTACAAAAGATTCCTCCAAAAAGATATAAGGAAATTTAGGTTGTAAGTTGTAACTTGAGAACGGTTGTATATTTTTACACCAAAAAAGAGCACTGAATAAAGATGAAACAAGAACTTCATTTTATTATCAGCATTGTCATGCCGTTCAGTATCTTAAAATTGCGTGAGGTCTTTATTACTCTCCAAATTTACCTGCCGATTAACAAACCTAGTCTACAATACTAAAGTGTGCTGTGACTTTTTTCTTAGTCCAACAATAGTGGAGGTCGGAATACGAACCTGACTTTTTGGTCCAAATACAATGCATTTGACAGTTGCTGTGGTTAGGTTTAAAGCTGACTTACTAATACCTAAATTCAGAATGAATGTTGAAATGTTTGTATATCACACTAGATGTAAAATTCTAAATAAACTTAACCATTATTCATCTCGCCTAATCAACCTTTATCTTTATAATTGCAAGGATACTCCAACAGTTCGTGTTGGATTTATTGTCCGATCTGGAATGTAATATATCTCCGTCCGTCTTTAAAGAAAGCTTGCCTCTTGAAAAGGGAAACCAGGCCCTCCCTTAGGGGAAGTATAAAGAGAACCAAAATACCGGTGACACGGAGAAGACAAGTCACAAAATGAAACAGGAAAATACTAAAATCGGTTCACATCACAAAACAGTAGACGGATACATAACATTTTCATCTTAAGAACTGGAAATGACATAAAATGGAAGGAAATGTGAAAAATAAGCAGTGGGGTTAAGGATCAGAAGAAACATACCATTGGGACCAAGAGAAGTTCGAGTAATGGTGGAGAGCTGTTTGCAGGCGTCAATGTTCTTGAGGACGGCCTCATCCAAACCCGAGAGATGCTTGTGGCCCTCTTTAAGCATTGATTGAATCCCATGAGACGGCAGCTGGAAACCCATCTTAGTATTCCTCTGAAAAGCCTGAAATAAAACAGAGATCAGTAGCTCTGATTTCTCGGAGAGACGAGAGAGTGTGAGAGAGAGGGGCCGTCGGCGATTTGGTCGGAAGGCTGAGACTGCGGCAGCTAGAGTGCAGCGAGCGACGGCAGCCGCTGAGACGGAGTGAGGGGTGCAGTGGCTGGTAATGGGAGTGAGGGACTGAACGTGAAATAGGGTTTAGGGAAAATAGAAAGGTAGGAATTAGGATGGTTAAAGAAGAATGTCTAGTGAGTGCTGCGCGGAGGAGAGGAAATGGAAAACAGAAATAGAATGCAAAATTTTTATTTTTATTTTTATATTTGTTAAAATTATCATAAATACCTTTAATTATGTTGGTTTTAATTATACTCTCTCCAAGTTTGAATTTTTTTAAAAAAGAAATTTGTGTATGTACTATGTAGGGTTTAAATGAACAAATCTAAACACATAAAATTAGTAAATTTAGACATTTAAAAAAATATTATTAATGAAATAACGAAAAATTGGGAGCGTAAAGTTGAAATAAAGAAGACGATAATAGTCATGTTCACAAATAGTTTGTGTTTCTTTGTTTTTTTTCATGTATGTATTTAGATGTGTTCACATGAATAATACAGAGTATAATCAAACATTCAAGATTATAAAATTAAAATCAACCTCATTTTTTTATAATCTAACTTTTTTTGGGTAAACTACACTTTTACTCCATATTTTTCTCTATTTGGTTCTTGTATTTTTTTAAATTATAAATTTAATTTTTGAGCTTTCAAAATTTTAAATTTTACGAACTAAACACAAAATCAATAGTTTATAATTCCATTAGATATAAAATTTAAATGTATATTTATTATATCAAGTTAGGGACATATTAGACACATAATTGAAAGTTCAGGGATAAGTTAGATGTTTTTAAAAGTTGAGGAACCACGTAAACAAAAATCTCAAAGTTCGACTAAATTTATAATTTAATCCATTTTTTTAACAAACATTATGTGCTAAGTTATACAAACTACATCTAATCTATTAGGTTGTGTTTCTTGGTCAATTACAACTTATTTAGTCAGTTCTACAAAGCTTCCAAGTATATTGGGCTAGTGTGTTTGTTTTGTTGGGGAGAGTTGTGTGTGATTCAAATCCATTACTTCACTCCTATCTTTGGAGAGGGAAACTAAACATTGTTAATGGCCCAAGGTTGCTTGGTTAGATGTCTATTTTCCATGTTGCAAGGGAGTCTAAGTATCCGACATATTCTTTCTTGGAGTGTTATTGGTGTCATGAAGTTGTTGGGACTTGTCCTGTTTGGTATGAGTCCTTGTAGGTAACCTGGGTTGAGGCCTATATTTTGTGTGACCGGAGTATTTGGGCAATTCGTTCCTCTAGTTGGTGGTGGGTTATTATTCGTGTCCATGATAGTTTGCAGTCCTTAGTTCGTTTTTCTACAGGAGATGGGAAACATTGTTTGGTTTGGTTTGACCATTAGTTATACGAGGTTTTATTCTTCAATAATTTAGTATGTTGGGCATATTAGATGTAGGTAGTTTTCTTCATGCCAAGGTTGGTGACTTTCTTCGTCTCAATGGAACTTGGGCCTGACCTTCTAGTTATGAAAAGTTGGTTGCACTTTTGGAACAAGTACAATTGATCGTGGTTGAGGTCGGGAGTGAGGATTGTGTGACTTGGCTCCCTTGCTGTTATGGGGTTGTTTTCAATTACTAGTGTCTGGGAGTCCATGTAGCTTAGGTTCCCTATGATGCCTCGGGCTAGCCTCCTCTAGTATGAAGCTAACATTCATAGACATTCTTTTATTGTCTAGTTTGTTGTTCATAATTAGTTGTTGGCATGTGATCTTATTAGCAAATGGTGTTCTAATATCCCAGTGGATGTGGGTCTTTACACTATTGGAGTTTAGTCTTGTAATCATTTGTTTTTTAAGTGCTCTTATATTCATGCTATTTAAGTGGATATGCTCTTTTGGGGAGGGTATTCTTATAGGTTATCACTGGGACACTGAGCTTGACTGGATTTGTCATTTTAGTGCAACCAATCAGGTGGGGCGTAAGGTATGAAGAGTTGTTTGGTGTGCAATTATATATCATATATGGAGATATTGTAATCTTTGTAACAATAGAGCTACCTTGCATCACCTTCATATGATTAGTCAAGTTGTATTGACTCAGGTCTTCCTTTGTTTTTCTAAATAGATTGTAGCTTCTCTTGAGGGGATTAATTGTATTAGCTTTTTCTTATGTGTCTTTGTCCTTAGTTTTTTCAGATCTTTTCTGATTTTTGTTTTGTTTGTGTCTTTACCTCAGCCTGTGAGATTCTCTTATCTTTGTTGCAATCCAATACCTTTGCCAAAAAAAAAAAAAAAAAAAAAAATTGTGCGTAAAAGTATCAAAAGATAATGTAAGAAGATTTAGAGGAAGAATTTTTTTTCCCACACGTATTATTTTAGAAGCATGCACCTTTAAGACTTACATATGTGTGAATGGGAAGAGTCTGCATCGAATCCTCAAAATTTAGACAATGTATTAAAGTAAGTGCTATTCTAGAACTTTTATTTAGCTAATTTTGTATCTTAAATATATGCTTTGATCATTTTTCTTGTTGTTTTCGTAAGAAACAAGCGTTTATACAGAAATTAAAGATATTAGGATCGACAATTGAAGCTAAGACATAAAGAGATGTAAGAAGGTGCTCAAAAAATCGTGAAGGAAGTGTTGTTTGATGCCCTAAACACAAGAGCAAGTGTCGCAATGTTGCTTAAGAGTGTCATGACACTTCAGAAAATGTGGGAGAACGATAGAGAACTCAAGGGCGAAAATCAAGAGCCCGAAGAATGATTCTACCACGAAGATGGAGTCAGATCCTTTATTTCACATTATTTTACAAATATGATACAATTTATAATATATTATATTAGCAATGATGAATTGAATTTATAAAATACTTGAATCAACCCAATGAATCCTGTTTACCTAACAGATCCCAAGAAAATACTAGAAAATATTCTCATAATATTCCATGGTAAATACCTTCAAAGAAAATATGAGCTGATAGTTTTATTCACTGTTAAAAGAAAAGGGAAAACACTGTTTCAAAAAAGAAGAAAATAAAAGAAAAGAAAAGGTAAATATTTGAAGAGTAATTTTAGGATGACAGTGCAAGTCGAGCACTTGTTTACAGATGAAAGAAACAGCCTGGTTTATGCCATCAAGAGAGTGCAGATTTTAAGGATTTGGTGAAGTTTTCAAGCTCCTTCAGTCCTTCCTCGGGGGATTGGGCTTCACCCAACAGCTTTACCATAGCACTACCAATAATAATACCGTCTGCCCCCCAGTCAGCCACCTATGAACACAGCAAGTACATATCAAATAGATTGTACAATTGATTGGATGTTATGGTATGTAAGGAAGCTCTTTACCTGTTTCACGTGCTCGGGTTTCGATATACCAAAACCAACTGCTACTGGTTTTTCCGTAACCTGTCATGGAAAGCAGATTGCGAGGCATCTAAGTTATTTATCAGTTGCAAATCAATGCCTTTCAAACACCATTAGATTTCAAAGTGCAAAACTTACTGCAAGTGCTTCTCATAGATTAAATATTAAGCAGACTTACCTCTTTAACTTCCTCAAGGAGAGTTTGAACTCTACCACTTACTGATGTGCGGGTACCGGTAACTCCAACGGAGCTCACCTATAAATTGAACGACGACATATTTCATATTGCAAGTCAGACAGTCAATGACAATGGAATTCTAATTTGACAACGAAACGCTAATTCGATAATAGTAAAGGGAGATAGTTGTTTTCTCATCAAGATCCTTGCTCTCTCTCTCTGTGTTATCTATAAAATTCTGTTTGTACGTGAAGACAAAGCCACGAATACAATATGCTCCCTTCAAGCAGAAGACAGTCTCTCTTCTCCAAATGAATATTGTTAATCCAACATCAAGACTTTTGGTAACAATTATAGCCTTTTACAAAAATAAAAAGTTAGAGCATATAAAGGGATAGAAAACAGAAAAGGCCTTACAAGATAAACAAATCCCTCTGAAGCTTCAGCGATGTCTTTCATCCTATCTTTTGGCGTGGTTGGTGTAGTTAAGAGTACCTTTAGCAATATAAAAGAATAATATAAAATACATAAACATAAGAACAACAAGCAATCAACTCAAGTTTTAACGACTGAGTTTTTTTTAATTTTTTTTTATATAGAAAAGTGACTGTAACAAGAATGAGTCAACGAATTGGCGATTCATTTCCTCATTAAGTTGGTCGAGAGAAAAATAAAAAATAAAAACAGATGCAGTTTAGTATAGTTGAACAATTGATCCAGAAAGTTTCTTCTCATATCTGCTCCTGATGGTCTTTTTCTTCAGGTTCAGGCAATTAATAAAACTAATCTTTAAGCTCTGCAATGAAGCAGTTATCAAGACCCATGGAGTGTTTCATATGCTAAGCAATGTTCCAGAGGTCTAAAGCACAGGGTCCAATATCTTAAGGTAAAAGTAATAAATAAATATCAAAACCTAAAAACTAGGAAATAATTTAGATAGTCTATACAACCATTATGTGAGAGAAAGAAATTACCAGTTCAATATTGTGTTTTACAGCTTCCTTTCTCAAAATTTCAGTCTCCTCAAGAGGAACATCTGGAACAACAAGCCCTGCAAGAAAGTGCAATATGAGCACAGTCCAAAAACATATTCACGAACCCAATGTTGATAAAGATCACACATTTTCCATGGAACTTTCTAAACAAAGAAAAACCAAGTCATGTACATTACATGTAATAATATATGTTGAGTTCAACCGTCGTGGGTGGGGAATTGAACCATCAACATTTGAGATGGTAATTGGTGTCTTTATCCACTAAGTTATGCTTGGTTGACAGCACTTCATAATATATTGAAAACTTATCCAATACTCTATACAACTTTAAATAAAATATTCCCATTTTATAAAGAATTCAAACATCACCACCCACCCAATATTATTAGGAGTAATGACATATTCTTTTCAACTGTTGTATATTAGGCATTTGAATAATAATCATGCAGTTGATTGTCTATAGTTCAATAATCAAATGGGGAATTGAATTAGACACATATGATGTTCCAAGGTGAAATCCTTTTGCCCTATTATTGCTCATAAGGGGGGGGGGGGGGGGGCGAACATGCTTGGGTAGGCAACCTCTTCCTCAAGCCACCACCACCTAACCCTATACTTGCAAAATTAACCATTGGCCTAGCCTTTACCATGTCATCTTGGAAGGAGGACAGTATTAACTTAATTATAAAAAAAAAATCTAATTCATTAGAAGAAGATTTGGCAAGCTCATTAATTACCTCGTACACCAGCATCTTTTATTATCATCATGAAGTTCTCGATCCCACGTTTGAGAATTGGGTTATAATATGTAAAAAGGGAAACTGGACATGATAGTTCAGGAATCACCTGACCAGCCAGAAACAAAAACATGTTAAACTGTAAGTTTCATGAATGAAAGTCTAAAATTGCAGTGAGCCACATCGAACTGGCCACTGGGTACATATTTTCATAGGCATTTGATTTCAAGATGCCATGTGCAAAAATAAACATGCAAACTCCAAGTTTCCTAACAATTTGAGTACAAAATTTGACAGCCTGTCGAGATGCATCATCATTGAAATGATTTTGTTACTACACTTCATTCTATCTAGTTTCCAAAAAATAAAAAAGATCTGTCATACCATAAGTCATTATAGAAATAGTTAACGAAATAAGTTTTAGTTATTTTTTCTATTGCCTCAAATAATTTTAGAGCAAAAAGTGGAAGTGGAAAAGATGCTGATATTATTTACACCATGTTGCATGGCACAACAGTATTTACCCCTTTCAGCATAGAAATGATTGCATTAAATTTTGTCTCCCTAGCCAAGGACCGAGTGGCTGCAGCCTACAGAAACACAGTCATAAAACAGCTGAATAAGGAACAATTAGATTAGAAATGGAGAAACAAAAGGGGGGAAAAACAGTAACCTGTATAACAGGGCCATCTGCCAAGGGATCTGAATATGGAACACCAAGTTCAATTATATCTGATCCACAGGTGGAAAGCACCTTCAATGCCTCAGCCGTGGTCGAAAGATCAGGATCACCAGCAGTGATGTAGGGGATCAACGCGACCTTTAAAGCATGAATGCAGTTAGGACAACGTTCATCAATGAAAAAATCCGACCACAAAGAAGGTAGCAGACAGAACCGATAATTTGAGGTTAAATCTAATCTCAGTATTTCAAATAGTTTCTAATAGGACCTTCACCTCTCAAAGTTGTGTCTATCTAATCACTTCAAAATGTTTTTGATAGATCTTAAACTTCTACTTTCGTGTCTAATAGGTCTCCATCGTAAATTCTGTCAATCCAACACTTATGTGACATGTTGATTGCATTATTTATGGATTAGATGGCAAGCTGATTTCAAGGAGGTTCAAACATTAGGTGAACCAAGCCTTAAATTGACGGAGTTAACAATAACTACTTACAAGTTTAAGAATGTACTAAATTCTAAAATCTTTTGAAGTTCAGAGAATAAATAGTCACGAGCCTATAAGTTCTTAACAACTTTTTAAAGTAGATATCAAAAAGACAAAACCTGAAAGCTCAAATATCAATCTCATAATATAACCTAAAATTTAGGTGAAAGCACAGGAATGAATGAAAATCCAGCTGAGGCATGCATGGACTCTTTCTCAGACAATTAATGTGTCCTTTCAATACCAACCAAAAAACACACAGAATGCAAAAGAAGTACAATCCAATGAGAACAATTAAAAATCCAAACAAACAAACCATATAAAGATTTCATATAGAAAAAACCAGAGTAAAAAAAAAAGGATGAAATCATTGGTACATTGTAAACAGTACAATGAGACATGTACCTTCCCTTGTTCTCTCAATTTGTTGAATGTTTCGGACAATCCAACAGCAGGGGAGGCTGTAAGAGCAGCCATTGGAGCAAACCGCTTGGATTGGAAGACTGAAATCTTACAAGGACGTGAAGAAAAGATGGGCGTACTGGGTATCTTGTTGAGGGGAAGAAAGCTCGAAGATTTGAATGCAATGTCCATTTCGTAAAGAGGGTTTTGGTGGAAATTTAGATTGGTGAAATGGGTTTCTTCTCCCCCAATTGAATTCGATTGAAAAACTCTTCAAATTCAAATACATAATAAATACGAAGTTTAGGAGGTCGGTTTTTGGTTTGGTTCACAACGGCCGTAGTTACAGATAGACAAGCCGTGTTAGGGTTGTTGTGCGGAGAAATTTTCGAGAACAAGAGGCGAAAAAATGGCGGCCAAGTGGTTTGGATGAGCTGAATTTTGTTGGTTCAGCCTTTGTTTGGTTTGATATACAGCAACAAATCTTGCTTATTAATAGCATTTATGCAAAGAAGGAAGGTATAAAAAGATCAAAATCTACCATAAACTGGAGTTGGGAATGAGATTCTTTGAATCTGCTGCTTGCAGTTATGATTATTTGAGAAGGTTGATGGATTCTCTAAAGAAAAGGAATTTTTTTTTTAAAATAATGTTAATTTAATAATATACGACAAAAATAGGGTAGAAGGCAAAATAATCCCGAAATTGGGGTTGTAAAATCGTGTACCCGGTCCACGATTTACCAAAATCGTGAACCGGGTACACGATTTTGGTAAGGAAATCGTGGACCCGGTCCACGAGTTCTCTGCCAACTCTGCAGCGTTAAGGAAATCGTGGACCCGGTCCACGATTTCCATACTCGTGGACCGGGTCCATGAGTTCCACCCCTATAACCCGCCAGCCTCCTCCTTTCTTCTTCACTCCTTCTCTTCTTCACTCCTTCTCTTCTTCTTCCACCGCCCAAAATCCTCCCGCTGCCGTCGTCCGCCGCCTACCACCGTACTGCCGCCGCCGTCTCCGCCGTCGCTGGTATTTTTTTTTTTTTTTTTTACATAAAAGTTGTTATGAAGTTATGAAGTTTGTTTTGGTTAATATTCACTAAATCTAGAGTGTGAATATTTATTTGTTGTTGATTAATATTGAATATTTATTTGTTTTGTATAAGATTTAGTATTTTTTGACCATTAGTTTTGATTTTATAATTTTGTTTTTTTATTGCATGAGTTTGGGAATTTTTTTTAAAAATAATGTTATTTTAATAATATATGATGGGAAAATAGAGTAGATGAGAAAATAATATCAAGATTGAGGTTGTAAAATCCTGGACCGGGTACACGATTTTGGCATGAAAAGTTGAGTTGTTTTTTTAAGTTTATTGGGTTGATGTTGGCATAAAAAGTTGAGTTGTTTTTTATTAACTTAGTAAATTAGACTAATATATATAAATTGTAGCAGTTGTGAACATCTGATTAGATATGTCGTTGCGTCCTGAAGATTTAGTTGTTCTCGAACCTGGTAATGATGGGGATAGCGATATTGATCTAGAAATTGATGAATTGTTTGGAGAACAAGAAAGTGTTGAACATGACAATGAATTGGTACCGTCCGAGATGTTCACTCAAATTGATTGGGATGTTACTAATTCAATATGTGAACAAGGATCGACACTTGAAGAAAGGAATAGAGATGTAGATAGTGCTAGTTTAGTACAAAAAGGAATGTTATTTGACACGAAAGAAGAACTCCAACTTGTTGTAAAAAAGTATTGCGTCACAAATCATTATCAGATTTTCGTAATAGAATCGAATCAGGATATTTGGTATGTGAGATGCAAACAATGGAAGGAGGGTTGCGATTGGAGATTACGTGCTTGTCAGCGTAAAACACATGGGATGTTCGAAATTACTAGACTTGAAGGGGAGCACTCATGTTTGTACTCAGAATTGACACAGGATCATTCACAACTTGATTCAAATTTTATGAGTGTTGAAATTCAAAATTTTGTGAAGGCTGATCCTGGTGTACCCATTGCATTGCTTCAAGAAGCAATTAAAAAATAATATGGGTATAATGTGAATTATAGACGTGTGTGGCAAGCAAAGAGAAAAGCGTTGATTGCTGTGTTTGGTGACTGGGAGAAATCATACTCGGAACTTCCATATTGGTTGAGTGCTGTTGTACATTACAATCTTGGAACACTAGTTGATTGGCATTTTCTTCCATCCGATGTGTCTGGTACAACTATATTCGGTCGAGTTTTCTGGTCATTTGGTCCTGCAGTAGAAGGGTTCAAATATTGTAGGCCATTAATTCAGATTGATGGAACTCATCTATACGGAAAGTATAAAGGGAAATTATTGACTGCCTTATCGGTTGATGCAAATGGGCATATATTTCCCCTTGCTTTTGCTATTGTTGAAGGGGAAAACTCTTCTAGTTGGTCATGGTTTTTATGGGCATTGCGCGAATATGTTACCAAACGAGATGGTATTTGCTTAATTTCTGATAGACACAAAGGCATTCTTGCTGCAATTAACAATGAGGAGATTGGCTAGAGTGAACCTAGAGCATACCATCGATATTGTCTTCGTCATGTTGCTAGTAATTTTAATACGAAATACAAATCGAGGCAATTGAAAGATTTGGTGTTTAAGGCAGGAAATCAACACCAAAAGCGCAAGTTCATTAGGTGCATGAAACAGTTGAAGCAATTGAACCCCGAGTGTCTTGAATATTTTTCTGAGATTGACTTGGAAAAATGGACACAATCACACGACAATGGATATCGTTATGGGTGGATGACAAGCAATGTCGCTGAATGTATGAACGGAGTTTTCAAAGGAGCTAGAATGTTACCGATCACTTCTTTGGTTAGACTAACATTCTATCGTACAATACTGTATTTTGAACGTCGCAGGCAAGAGATAAGCGAAGCACTTGATCGTGGAGACGTATATACAGAATATGCTATGAAGAAGCTCAAGCGGTGGGAACAACGAGCATCTGCACATACAGTGGTTGCGATTGATAGGGAAACCCAAACCTTTGAAGTACAAACTGGCATGAGTATGGTTTCTCCCTACAAAGGGCAGCATGTACAGGTGGTGAGCTTGACGGAAGGCACATGTTCCTGTAACAAGTGGCAGTCATTTAAAATTCCATGCTCGCATGTAATTTCTATTTGCAATTACATGCGTCTGACGTACGTACCGTTTATTGATGATTGCTACAAATTGTCGCATTTCAAGCAATGTTATGAAGGTCGCTTCCATCCAATACAACACTTAGATTATTGGCCAGAATTATCATTTACAGATGTTCGTCCAAATGCGAACTTACTAAGAGAGCACGGTCGGCCAAAAAGTACGAGAATTCATAATGAAATGGATTGGCGAGAGGCTAGCCAAAGAATTAGATGTAAAATATGTAAAGGAGGGGGGCATAACAAGCGTACTTGTCCACATCGTACATCAGGTGCTTTGTCTTCGGGTCATTGATGGATTCGTCTTTGTTATGTAATGAACCTTTGTAATTGGCTTTGTTATGTAGTGAATTTATTTGTTTTAGTAATCGGAGTTGTTTTTTCTACTTGTAATGGAATTTATTTATATAATAAAATCTGTTTTTTCTACTTGAAATTCTGTTTCAGTGATTTCGCATCATGGATCCGGGTCCTTCTAATCCATACAACTATATCAACAAAATTCTCATCGTTCACAATCAGTATGGGATAGTGCTTCTACTACAATTTTGAGCTGCCGAAGGAGGGAGGCAGTAGTTCAACGAACTATCCCATTCGATCCACGTATCATGCCATATGTACAACAGGCGGGTTTTATTGGGGTTGCACAAATTGGATTCATCCAACTAGATTGGCACCTAATTACTTCTTTAGTAGAGCGTTGGCGACCAGAAACCCACACATTCCATATGCCTTGTGGCGAATGCACTATTACGTTACAGGATATTGCAGTTCAGTTTGGACTACCAGTGGACGGAGAACCTGTGACAGGATCCTTACAATATGATTGGAAACAAACTTGTGAGGATTTTTTGGGGGTTCGACCTATGGATTTGAAAGGCTCGAGGTTGAGTATCCCATGGTTAGCCTCCCAGTTTACAGAGTTGTCCCCCAATGCTGACGACATCAACATACAAAGATATGCCCGAGCATATATTTTGCAACTGATTGGAGGATTTTTATTCGCTGACAAGTCAAACACTCTTGTCCACCTAATGTTTCTTCCACTATTGGCAAATTTCGAGCAAGCTGGTAGATACTCGTGGGGTGGCGCCTGCCTTGCATGGCTCTATAGAGAACTATGTCGAGCCAGTAATGCACAAGCTTTGGAAATAGCAGGGCCACTGATACTGCTACAAGTATGGGCGTATGATCGCTTTAACAACATAGCACCACAAATCCAATTGGAGGCCCCAGACGCAGGTCCACTAAGTGCCAGGTATTAATTTATTTATATATTCTTTTAATTATTATTTTATGGTACAACTATTTAATTATATACTTTTTTAAAATTTTAGATGGAGTGGTATTTTAGTTCCATCAGAACAGTCAGCGAACATGCTCCTGGTATATCGACAGATATTTGACCGATTAATGCACAGTCAGGTAATAAATGAATATACAAATGAATATTGCAGTTTTTTTTGTGTTTACTTATTTTTTTTTCAGATTAATTGGACGCCATACACACAAACAATTATGGCATCCCTACCTGATTATTGTCATGATGGTCATGACATATGGTTGACCGTTAGCCCTCTCATATGTTTCCTTATCATAGAGTGGCATCAACCAGATCGTGTTCTACGACAGTTCAGTATGCGACAATTAGTCCCATCATTATGTCAGACACTCCCAGCACTACACCAGATTGATCTGAGAGGTAAGCACGATCAAGACTGGCGCCGAATTCACGCAGAATATGTAACATTCTGGCGTGCACGTCGTAACCGTTGCGTACAGGGAGAAATAACAAATGGCCCAGCTGTATCAGACGACTACTTTCCCTGGTACGATTCAATCACGAGGCGATTTATCACCCCTGACGGTGCTTACTACTACTGCATGGTAAGAGTTTTGTAATATTATATTTTTTATTTATATGATATGAACATTATTTAATACTAAAATTTTTCACCATTCAGAATAATTTTGTCCACGATGTACATCAATATTCTGTACAACAAGATTTACCAGAGTTGACTACAATGTGTGATCAAAACTTGGTAAATGTACAAAATATTATTCAGCAGACAAGACGACTTAATGTTGCTGACACTGATCGAAGACGTATTCGTCGTAGACGACAACGCCAACAGGGTGAAACTATTCCAGAGGAACAAGTTGACCCAGAACCAGAACCTCCAATGTTTCATGATCCAGGTCCAACTTCTCCTAGAGCAGAGATCGGATCGAGTTCTGGCAATCAACAAGAGTATTATGAACATCAATCCGTCGTCACCCAAGAGGATATTGATGAATTAATTCATCAACAACAACACTTTGAAGTGCCTATACCTCGTCGTCCACACCGTCAACGAAGACGTCCACCATGTGGCACATGACTCGTTTGTAATTTAAAGTTTAAGTTTTTATGAATTTCTAATCTTCAGACGCATTTATATGAGTATGCTATAAAACAAGAATATTAAGAAATGTAATTGTTGATTAAAAAAAAAAAAAGAAAAAAAAAGGAAAATCGTGTACCCCGTACACGATTTTGGTCCCATTGACCAACCACGTGGAAGCCACGTGGAAATCGTGTACGGGGTACACGATTTCACCATCCTATTTTTGTCAATATTTTCTTCAACCACACTATTTTTGAGATTTCTTTACTATGTACCCTATTTTTGTCAATAGTTCAAAATTTAACATTAATTTTGAATTTTACCCAAAGAAAAGCTTCCAAATGAAAAATTAGAAACACATATTTGAGGTTTTTTTAAAGTGTTTATAAATACTATTTTCTTTTACTTATAAATATTACTTATATAATATTACACACTCTGAATCTAACCGAAGAGCTTCATTTGCTTTAAGAGAACAATCGATGACATTTCCATTGCCACATTGAAAATATGGAAGCTTTAAATTTTTAAAATGCTGGTTTTTCATACTTTATATATTTGAGCTAATTTTGACATTTTGTCATGAATTTGAATTATTTTTAATGATAAAATAAAAATGTTGATTCACTTTTAAAAATGTTAATAGAAATGCGAATATGTTAGACAAAAATATAATGTTGTTTGAAGGTTTAAAATGTCTGTGTCTATCAAAATGTAGAGATCTTAATTGTATGCAAATAACCGGGTTTCTTTTAGACATATAAATGTCTAATTTGTCGATATATATATTTTTAAAAAAGGTTCAAAAACAAAAATTCAAAAATATATTTAAATTAATAAATAAATATTTTTTACTTTTTAAATGTGTTAGAACACTTGTTATAATATTATATTCGTGGTAGGTTACATTTTGATATTTCATAGATTCTATACGGTATGATGAAAATGTTGATTCACCTTTCATGTTGATGTCAAACGCAGTTAATCTCTACCTGCCCATTTTACTCTTTAATAGTAAAACTTAAATGATTATAATTTTTTAATTTTTTTAAAAATGAATTAATAGACACTAATACTAAAGACTGAAAGTATATTTAGTGAAATCAATGTTAAAAGTTTCTTCACAAATTGAAACAGACTAAAACCTCAATGATAAAATTGGAACTTTTTAAAACTTAACTAAATTGAAATCAAACTTAGAACTTAATGATTAAAAGTATGTAACATTTTAAAATTTAGGGACTACGTAAAAATTAAACCCAAAGTTTAGGGACTAAAAAATAATTTTACTATTAAAAACTAATTATAAACTTCCGTGTAAGAGATGGTATGGTCTAGCCTGCATGCATGAGAATGATGCATGTTAGAGAAAGCACTATATTATATTACATTGCATGAAGGAGAGAGAATGTTTAGCCTTTTTGCATGGAAGAGATAACTTTTGCCTAAGGAAAGAGTCATTGCATGTTAAAGACTCATAAGGAAAATTTTTATAAAAATATCGATATATATATAATGTGAATGTCAATAGAGTTATATAAAAAGTATATAAATTAACTAATGAACATTTCACCGTTATTAGATAAATTAATTATCAAATATAATCTAGATCACATTATTAATATTTTGTTGATTTTGTCAAATTTGCACAATACAATCTTGTGAAAAGATTAAACGATAAATGTAGTATACTTTTGAAGAACTATTATTATATGGCATATAAATCTCTGACAAATATTTGATACTATAACTCAATTACAAGATCAAATTTTATGGGAGTTTTTTTTTGAAAGAATTAAAAATACTTTTTTTTTACTTTAAGTGAAGGAAATTTTAAAGAGAGCCTCTTTCTAATTGAGGAGGATTATATACGTTTTAGGCTTAGCATAAAAAACAAAATCTGAATTGTCTGTCAAACGCATATTTAAAATCTGAAAACATAAAACATAATTTGGATTCTCTACCAAACAAGCACTTAATTCTAGAGAGAATCTCTCACCAAGAGAGAGACACAATTTCAATCCGTACTTACATGCCTAATTTATTTTTTAATATATCTTATAATGGTAAAAAAATGAGGATTGAATGCTACTTCTCAGCTTAATCTTGTGTTTACCTTTCTTGCTTATGAATTATGATAGTCTTAAAGAGCAATGCTTTGACAATACAAGATGAGAAAGTAAGGCATTTTCATGCCATCAAGAAAGAGTGGGGCTTTGGAAAAGTTGGTTTCACTTGACATTTCTAATGATGCTTCAAATGGGTTGTTAGTTGATGATTGTTGAGCATTTGGAGTTAATGTTTTGGTTATGAAATGTGATGTGAATGGGGAGGTCCTTTCCTTGACTAAGGAACCAAAAATTTATAAATATACATGCAAATTCAACAACTTTTCACAACAATATTTCAAATTATTGTATGAATCCATTCCTTTTATAATCCTAGAGGAGAATCTAGGCAATGACTGGCTTTATGTCCTTGAACTTGAACTTTTGATAGTTTCAAGGAGCTTCTCCAAAATTTTCAAGTTCATGTTGAATATGAGATAGTTGTGTGGAGCCAACTTGGATTTGGGCAGAGAAATTGTACAATTGAATGTTGGTTTGATGGTGAAATAGAGAGGTTGAGTAATTGGGATTTCATGTCACTTGATTCTTTTCTAGATTGACCTTTTCTCTGAGGAAATATGTTTGATTAACTGTATTAACCGTCTCCTTGTATTTCAACATAGCCATTACTATCTTCTAGAATCTTTAGCCTTGAAAATTTCCAATTTTGGAATTAGAGTGTTGCTCTTTCCACATTTTGGTCTATTAAAATTATACTTATCGTTGAGAATGACTTACAACCACTTCAATCTTTTGGCACATTGCAAGCCCTTACATAGAAATATCTTCAAGTTTAGGGGCAAATCCCCACTGATCAAAACTAGGGGTGTTCAAATAACTCGACAATTCGAACAACTCGGACTACCCAACCCAAAATATAAGAGTTGGATTGGGTTAGTTGTGTTCTTGAATTGGGTTGGATTAAACTTTTTCTATTTCTGTTAGGTTTGGTTGGGTCGCAGGTGGGCTAAAAAAAAATTTGAGTTGACCCAACCCAACCCAAATATATATATATATATCTTTGTTTAAAGTTTGTAATAAATATCATAGATATTTGGTATTTAACATTTGAATTTTATGAGATCTTAGTTATTAATCCTGTGTTGTAGATAAATTTACATATTTTTAATTAAAAAGAAAAAAAAATAAGTTATACCCCGACCCGAATTCCAAGGGTTGGGGGGTTGGAGACTTTATTTGAGTTTTTTGGGTTGCCAAATCAACCCACCCAAATTTTCAGGTTGGTCTAGAAAACGCCCTCAACCCAACTCATGTACACCCCTAATAAGAACTAATAAAAAAAAACAAAGCAACCAATTGCAGTTGCAACTTTCAGGCTATTGATTTCCAACTCAAAACTTCTCTTCTTACTATAAACAAATCATAAGATGAAGCAAACAAGAACAGTGGTAACACTAATATAAACTTTTTTTTCTTTTTTTTATACACCACTAAAATTTACACATCACAAAGATGCTTGCTGTACACATAAACATCTAAAATTGGTCAAACACTTTCACATAATATGAACCTAACTCCAAGCGAACTAATATTGCACCTACCATTGCCATTTTTATGTGCAGTGTTTGAACATGAAGCATATAAAACAGCCATATGTACACCTTCTCTGCTTGGCAAGTACAAGTTTCAACTTCATTTCAAATCAGCTTGAAGCTTGATGGACATATACAGAAGTGTAAGAACAGCTCCTTGAGGAAGTGGTGCATATCTTGCAAGATTTGTTCCCACCCACATCGCCACTACCACAACAGCAACTACACTACTGCTACTTTTCCCACATACCCAGCTTGCAAATGAGAGGCATATAGCTAGTAAAACGCCTGCCCTTCCACCCAAAAGCCATGCAATTACATACCCGATCTTATATCCCGAATCCAACTTCCGGTCGAGCAATGCCACCAGGCTGCTAAAGGTGAGCGACAATCGGGACCCGAACATTTGTAGTAAAAGTAAAGATAGGAATGTCGATTTCAGTACTTCTAGGAAGGGGCTTCTAAGTTGGCTGCTGCTGCTGCTTCCTTCCCCCTCATCATCTTCATCAATGCGGGAAGAATCCTCTCGAAATCTATAATATTTCTGATATCTTTCATACTGTATCTTTTGCTTCAGTTCAGTCCATCTATAGGTTCTTGATCTTTCTTCAAAATCAGGAGTATAATACCACTTTCCTCTGTATCGCCTGTCAGTACTTTCTTGAAGTTTTAATGCTCGGTCATACTGAGCTCTCGTCACTTCATTGGCTAATACCTGTTCAGAAAGAAAACATGGAGCAAATGGTGAGGTTTCTGGTTATTAGCCAAAGAATGACATCAAATCTTTTGACCGACTAACAGAGTTTCCACCCTAAAAGATTTGTTTTCAAGCTTAATTAATCGGTATCAAAAAGTGATTTACAGGTTCATACTGACACATGTGGATTCAATTTTCCAATAACAAAAAAAACTAAAATCCCAAGGGAAAGGAGAACACAAGAAATTAAATTCTTGCAACTTACCATCAATAAACGTAGGAGAAAACAAACATCTCCCACCAGTCAGTGAGCATAACACATTAAAATTTCAGGGAAAAAGAAATTACAAGTCATTCTTACATCAATAAATTATGGAAAGTTACCTGAATAAACACCAAAGAAACCAAACACTTCCACTAATCAGTAAGCACAAGCATGTTTTCTCAACTTAAGAACATATATTCTCCTACCCTCTAATAATTGGCCAATGCCTGCTTTTGACTTCACCAAGATTTCGTGGATTGTAAAATTAAATAATCCCTATTACAACAAAGCTATAAAATGAAATTTTGGTATAAAGAATTCTCACCTCATATGCATGACGTATGCTCTTGAATGCATCAGCTGCTCGTGAATCCTTGCTAACATCAGGATGATACTGCAGTTCAGAGTAAAATTACATCACGTGAGTGGATATCATTTGTAGGAGCCACATAATATTATCGCACCAATAGCATTAAGGAAGACGTACTGAAAGAAAATCCTGCAGTCCGATCCTCTAAAACAATTCATAGATAGAGTTGATGCAAGATAATAAGCACAAGGAAACCCTCTATAGTTAAAGTTTCTTCTAAATTGAAGTTATGATCATGAGATAAAACGAAAACAAGAAGACAAAGAAGAGCGTCAGCTGGAACTAAACCCCATTAAAAAGTAAAATTTTTATAAAAAGATCACCAAAAAGTAGCATTAAGTTTAGGCTGTTTAGACTTTTCAAGACATCTTCTCAGTTTCTTTTCTAACTTACAAAACTCTTGCGTTTCAACACAAACTTCCCATAATAAAACTTCAATAAGGTTTTCTCACGCAATCTTCAGCTGCTTCTTTTTCTAGTATAGTCCAGCCATCTGTTCAAGGTTCGTTTTCTAAGAAGTCAAGGATACGGTTGTACAAGCTATAGAACAAATCTTGTTCAAGTGAAGTAGCCTGTTCAAGGTTATTTTTTATTGAGGAGTTAACCACTCACCCTATATTCAGGAGGTTCAGAATAAAATACCATCATTTCGAGCTAATCTGAAAGTGAAACAAAATATGCCTCTAAATATTTCTCATGTCTTACACAAAAGGCACCAATTTGGAGACAGCCCAGTTTGGGCACTTTCTCCAAGCTTCTCCAAAGAAGAACAAGAATAAGGAGAGAGAGAGAGAGAGAGAGAACTCCTCTTTTTAGGAACTTCCTATCCACAAATAAATTTTGCTCTAAGAATTCATCATCATTTTCTATTAATTTTCTTACCACGGATGTGATTGAGAAATTGCTTAAAGTATCAAATTCACCAATGAACCTAAATGCCTAAGTTGATGCACGGGTAGATTCACAGCTTGTTGGTATGCAATTTGGATTTTGTCTCAATTCACTAAATCAAATGAATTTAGAGAATATTTGTTTGATGAATTTCTATGATCCAAATAGTAGAAATCCTGAAAACAAATGGATTTTTTTCAGGTATAAAATACAAAATTACACTTAAAAAAACATTGATAAATATGCTATTTCATGTTATAAACTCATTTTATTTGAGTTAAAATTAAACCAGTATAACATAATATATTATAAATTGTACAATATTGTATTATAATAATTATATAAAATTATCATATGAAGTATTTTAATAAACAAATTAATAATAATTAAGATTGTACCAAATATTTAGTTGGTAACTACTAATAAAATTATTGTTTACGGATATATTGCTAAACATATTTTGAATCATTTTTTAAATTGAGATCTGAATTTCAATTTTCAACCCTTCTTCAATTTGATAAACAGCTGATAAATGGTTAAATAAAAGAGAAAGAGATGGCATCTTCGGTTATGTTTCTACTTCTTTCACTCTTCTTTTCTTTTTATTTATTTATTTTAAATTCTACCTTGGTACTTCTTCTTAACCAAAGAATCGAAGAAGATTTAAGTTGAATGAAGAAGGCAGGCGCCTGTGTCGCTGTTCAAGACAACTGATAGGCGCAAAAGGTGAGCGCCTTGCTGAAAGTGCTCGCCTTGGGTACTTGTAACATGTAAGGCACTATGGCCTCGTCTCTCGCAGTACCCAATTGCCCCTCAACAACACTAATCAGCAGTGTGTCCAACAAGTGATTATCAATAATCAAGGAAAATGAAAAAAGAAATTTAAACACAAGCTTGTGGGTTGAGCCGTTGGGGTACTCATTTTACTTTAACACCCTACTTGCATGTTCTTCTTTGGTTTGCAAGCTGCCAATCTCCCCAACAAAGTCTTAAGATTCCCCTATTCCTTCATCTGGCAAGTTCCTACTCAAAGGTCTGACATGCATTTACCTCTTCATCCCAAAAACCCTCTGCACAACCTTTCTGCCTCACTAAAAATTCTAGAAACGTTATATCAAGGACTGAATCCCAATCCACTGGTCATCGATGAGAAGTAGAAGGTTTCAATGAGAAAACCACTCAGTACAAACACAGTAGGCCTTGCCCGAACTCATTCTCCTAGGAAACCCACAAAGAAACATAAAACTTAGCTAGCTACTAATACTTCCCTCCAGTCTTTCGCATTTCCATTGAATGTACAGTTGCTTCTTTTCAATCCAACCAAATACACCAAATTGATTTCAAAAGCTTCTTTGCTCTTTGCTTGAGTGGTTATTTGGGAGAAGTTATCTTCCAATGCATATTGAAAATTCCATGAAAGCCCAAAGGTCTGGCTTTAGAAATTGACCAGCATGGGCTTTACCTGCTTCCATCTGACCACAACACATCCTTTCCTAGGGGAATCATCTCTACAGCCATTTGGAAAGGAGTGCCTCATTTTTCTTCATGATGTTTCCCACTCCCAGACACTGAATACCATAAAAAATTCCACCTTACCAAGTTGCTTAGTTTTCCTTCAATCCATCCCAAAAAAGTTATTGTGAGCATTTGAATTCTTCCTGCCATGTTGTCTGGCATATGAACTATAGACATGAGATTATATGGATTAGCTGCTAGCATTGAGTGAAATAATTTCCCTTCCTCCTTTCAACAAATCAAAATTTATCCATCTTGACAGGCGGTTCATATCACAATCTCCCTCAGATGTTGTCTTCCACAGATTTCCAGAAAATGCTTACTCATGCACACTGCACACCCAAAAAATTCATCCATGTTCCTGATTGTTTCCTTCTTGATATCAATGCCAAAGATCACTGACTAGTTTAGATTCACCTTCAGGCCCTATATCTCTAACAAAAAAGAAAGAACTTCATAAGATACAAACTTTGGAGTTTTTGTTTCTTTTCCACACAAACTTACACTGTATCATCTAGAAATTACAAATGCTTTTGGTGCACCCTCTCAAGCCAAATTTTCCCAAGCACGCTCCTTGATTGATTAAACGGCATAACACATCTATAACAATTATAACAAGAAAAAGAGACAAGGATCTCGTTGGTGTAATCCTGGAGTGGATGAAATTCTTCTTCTTTGTCAGCCATTTATGAAATGAAGAACTTAGTTCTCATCAGATGCACCCCATCATCCAGATGAACCATCACAAGCCAAAACCTTTTTTTTTTTTTTTCTAAATTACTGCCTCCAAGAACTCCTGGCCAAAAACATACATCATCGGCTTTCTATAAATCAACAGAAAGCACGATATGTGTTGGTACAAGTTCCATAACATATTGAGAAAATCAAAACTATACAAATTACAAACCTCAATTTTTTTTTCAAACCATCCTAGATTCTCAAATTGATTCAACACACTTTCCTTAGTTTCCTAGAAAAGAGTCTCATACCACTCTTCTCTAGTGGAAATTCTAAAGCAGAAACGACTAAATTCAATAGTTGACACAAAAAATCATGATAATACCAGTTTAGAGTTACCTTGCAAATCTCTCTATACCTCAATGTGTTGAACGACCCTTTTAATTTCTCAGCTTTCAGGTCATCGAACACTCTACCCGATCTTTCACTTCAAGATCACCCTTTTCACACTTATAAGGGTTTTTTGAGATCAGATTGGAGAGGCAAAAATGTTTGGAAGGCCCAAGAAGAGCAATAACATCCAATACTATGAGATTCTTGGAATCTTGAAGAATGCGTTGTAAGGCGATCTAAAGAAGAATTATAGAAAGGGTCGCTATCAAGAACCATTATGATAAGGGTGGTCACCCAAATTTTAAAGGAGTTAGCACAAGCTTATGAGGTACTGGGTGATCCAGAGAAATGTGACATATGTTCGATATGGTGAAGGTGTGTTAGGATACCACCTAACAAGAACAAATTTTATTTTATTTTTGAACAAAGGACTATATTCCAGTACCACAAGCCATTACAATATCAATAGCCTTTCGAGAGGGCTATCTCTCTTCCAAGTTCCAATTTGGACACTATCAAAATCCTTCACCAAAACGATCTATTTCCTCTAAGAACCCCAACACCCCTTATTTAAATTCAAGTCACCATTAACTAGTTACCCATAAGTTCCTACAACTATCCTACTAATAGTACCAATATCCTTCCATTAGTACTCTCACAGGATGCCCTCAAGGAAGGACGGAGGTTTTGACATATTAAGGACTTTCTTAGGTGGAAGCAGCAGAGGCCGAAGGCAAAGAAAAGGAGAGGATGTTATTCATCCCCTCAAGGTATCCTCGGAAGGTCTCTACAATGGGACTTCAGACAAGCTCTCTCTTTTACGCAACATAATTTACTCAAAGTGCAAGGGTAAGGGCTCTAAATCAAGGGTCTAGCATGAAAGTTTGCATCAGACACCTCGGCCCCTCTATGATACAGCAAATGCAGCATTCTGGTAATGAAGAGCATAAAAACAAAGTTACCTTGCGAGCGAGCAGACGAAAAGCTTTCTTGATCTCGTTGGAGGAGGCAGCACGAGCGACCCCGAGTAGCTCGTAATGGTTGCGGTCGCCATCAATGGCCGCGGACCAAGAACAGACAAAGGGATTGGATCGAGTAAGGGGAATGGTTGATTTGGAATTGAGGTTGTAGGAGTAAGTCCGGCGAAGGGAATCGGCAATGAGGGAGGAGTAGAAACCGATGGCAGAGGAGGAAGAGGAAATAGGGATGGGGATCGGCCCCAATAGCAAATGCGCCTGCATTAAGCTTCTAGTTCATTCATGGAGGGCTGTAACCCAACGGTGTTTGTGGTGGATCAGAGAGGGTTAGAAGATTTGCTAACTGGTGTATGAAATCTGTGGGGAATTTCCAAATTTAACCAAATAGAAATTAGAAAATTATATAGAAGGAAATTTACTCATTTTTTTTATTAAATAATTCGTGTTCTAATTTTATACAAACTCATAAATGATTTGGATCAAATTATTAACTATTACAAAAAGTTCATATCAATAATACCACCGAAATAAGATACTCTTATATTATTTGTTTATATTAGTTTAATAATATAATATATCTTAATTATTAATAAATAATTTATAATATATTTCTTATAAACTAAAATTTAATTCACTGTTGTTCACTCTATTAATATTGAAAATCTGATTGTATTTTTTTTATGTTAAATTAGTTTATACGATTGGTGCCAATTTTTCATTTGATGTTTGGTTAGATATTTGAAAAAAAAAATAAAGTTTTCAAAAAATAATAGATAAAAGTATCATAACAAAATTTCAATTTTTTTAAATTAATTTTGTATGTGCCTCCAAAATTTAAAGAAATGTTTAAATTTATTTTTATCTAATAAAAAACTAAATAAAATAATCTATGATATCAAAGTTCCTTCATAGAAGAAAGCTACATTCATGCTTATAAAATGAATAATAAAATAATTGATTTTAGGTCTAAAAGAACAAATTCTTATTTCTAAAATTTATAGAGAGGTAATAGATTTGTAGGCAAAAATACATTTTTGGTTTAAGATTTTATTAGAAAGTTGGACGTATTTTATAATGACCACATTAGAAAGTAAAAACTTACATGTGAAATACTCTATTTAACTTATTATATAAGGGGAAGAACATAAACTATATATTGGCCACGATTGCCACATTAACAAGATATCGGGTCCCAGCATTGTGTATAATTGCTATATACACAACAATTCACTTTGAAAACAAATTGTATTTGCTGGAGAAAGAGTTTCAAGTGTCTATTAGGTATGTGAAGTTTGTTGATTGATTGGACGGTTAAATTTGAGATGGACTTGCTTGTCAATTTTTTTCTAGTTTTTTTTTTTTTTGAGTCTCTTACATTTCTTTAAAAATGAGTAGTCACAATTTGAACATGCTATAAAAAAATCTTAAACTTCAATAATGGCCAGACCAAGTTAGGCCGGGCTTGCCACGACAACTTCTAGTCATCTTGCGACTCAAGATGTTTTCATGTATGTTTGAAAAAAATTATTACCAAATTAAAGTGAAAAAGCCAACAAAAATTTTTGGTTGAATGATTGTACTAATTTGTCGCATAATAAAAAAAATTTTGGAATTTTTCATGTTAAATTATTCTTGAGCTTTCAATGTCAAATTATTCTTGAGCTTTCAATGGATGGGTCAAAACTATTGAAACGATACCGTAATTGATTTCTACTTTGCTCTACCAATCTGATGAAAACCTCTTGATTCCGACAAACATCTCTAGCCAATATTTTCAATTGGGACATTTTCACATCCATAGTTGAATATATGAACTATGAATCGGCTTTCTCCATCTATGAATGTTTTAATAATGTATTAATTAAGATTTAGCTAATTTTATAGAGTGTCACGTGCGTAGATAGAGAAATGAGTACGAAAATTTATAAGCCATCTATTAACGTTGTTTCAATGTTGATTGAGAATTTATAAGCCATCTATTAACGTTGTTTCAATGTTGATTGAGATTCGTGAATTATAATTATGTTGAGTTCGATAGGGTTGTAGTTGGCTTTGAAAATGAAATAAAAGAAAATCAAGTTAGCTTTTTTTTATTGTTATAATATCGTTTAATTTTGTGTATATATAAATATAAATATCAAATAATTATCTCCGTGAAGAAAATGGGAAAAAGAGAGAGATGTTTTTTTTAAAAAAAAAAAATATATGGTTGTCACTTAATTTAAAATGTCATATCAGAGGCACCCATGGAAATTTCATAAAACCAAAAACTAAATCAAAATTATAATCATATGGGATCTTAAGATTTTGCTAGATAATTATTAATTTATAACTTTAATTGATTCTATCTATAAAGTTAAAAAATTTAATTAATGAAATTATAATATATAAATATGTTTTCAAAATTTATAGTAAAAAAACTAATCGATAATAATTTTTTTACCAAAAAAATTATAAACTAGTAGTATGAATTAAATTTAAGATTTATAAAAAAAATACATGTACTAAACTAAGATATTTGAAAGTAACAAATACAAGAATTAAAATAATATTTTAATCTCAAATATACGAATAATAATTTAAAATTAGTACATTTGATTGCCTGGCTAGAATATGAACTAAAATCCAACGCAATTCTAAAATATTGTAAAATATGCTATATTTTAATATGCCATCTATCACACATTTCCAAATAAATATTGAATTATGGTGGTAAATTTTCAGACAAGTCATAAGCATTTCCAATATGACTTCATATTTACATTACATTGCTTAACAAAAAGAATAAGTGAGCAATTTCATAAAATCAAGATCATCTATCTCTATTATAATACTCCTTTTCAGAGATCAGATTTACATTTTTTTTCTTAATCTAAAATTACATTTTGTATTCCTTATTCTAGGAACCTCATCTTATATTATGTACTGATTACCTATCAGTATATTCTTTAACATATTCACCATCAGAGATTGAACCATTTGATGTAGCTGATGGGTAGTCGAGGCGACGGTTGGAGAAGTCTGCAAGCAGAGCTTGTCACTAAGCTTGAAGAAATCCTTTTTCCTCCAAGTAAGTCACTATCTGCTTTGCCATAGCACATGGGGTTGGGCAAACTCCATCATTCTGCCTTAATTCAATCTGGAAAAGCATCAGATACAAGCTTTATAAAGCTGTTTTGGACTTTACATTACTAAAGAAATGGAAATGTTGAACAATGATTTGATAAAAATGCATAGTTTATGATATTGTACCTCGCAGTTCAGAGGTGGTTCATAGGGGTCATCGATCCCGGTAAAACCTGCAAGCAATATGATTGTTCATTTTCCTTTCTATCGGCAAGTGCTTTAAGGAGCAAAAAAAAAAAAAAAAATTCTTCAAGTGTACCTTTGATCTTTCCATCTCGGGCAAGTTTATAAAGGCCCTTTGCATCTCTTGCCTCACATAATTCTAAAGGCATGTTCATGAACACCTGAACAAACAAATGGGAATTCCATGTTCATGAAAACAAAAACAAATAACAAAATCTGATTCAGCAATCTTACCTCAATAAAGTTTGCCTCGGGTAATAATTCACGGCAGAAATCCCGATCTCTTCTATATGGAGATATCAAACTAGCAATGCATATTAAACCAGCATCAGCAAAAAGTTTTGCTACTTCCCCTGTGTTGGACACCCAAGCAAGGAGAGAAAATTAGATATCTGAAATATGCTAAACACATTTTAGTAGTACATAACAAGAAAGCGCATGTTATATGAAAGTTGAGGGCAGGTTAAGCAAAAGCCTTGTGCAGTGCACAAAGACTTGGAATGTCTAGAGATGATCTCCAAGGTTTTATAGTTCAAGCTCCCAGCTTGGCCATGAGCTAATACAAGGACTCTTCAATACATATTATAAAACAAAACCATTTTTAGTTTCAAGAACTAGATCTGATAGTCATATCCATTCGTTCATGCTACTTCAAACAAGCAATAACAGCCACGATAATGATGGGATTCATTTCTTTCCATGAAAGTTTGATTTCTTCCACCCCGGAAAAAAGATATTGATAGAATTCTATCAGTAACCAAACCACAAACTGGCAATTACAAGGCGATGGCCTTTGCACTTTCAACGTGGGCTCTCAGGCTCTACCCATTCTAACAGTTTCCTTGTTTCCCTCACACTAACCTCCTTTCAAAACAAATATTATCATAAAACAATAACCTGTCAAAGGAAATTAACAACCAACTCGTGAGTCTGAGACAAATTACAATAGAAACGTATGTATTGTGATGCTCCAAATCCATCACATAATTGATTATAAAACTAGACAGAGTTACATATATTGTGGATGCTGTTTCCAGGTTCATCTAACATGAAATAAATATCCTAATGAATATTCTAGTCAAATTCAAGTACTACTTTAAAAGGAAATATACTTACCAACTCTGCGAATATTTTCAGCACGATCTTCAGCTTTAAAACCAAGATCCTTGTTTAGTCCATGCCGAAGGTTGTCTCCATCTAGCACATAAGAAATTTTCCCTAGCGCATAAAGCTCTCTACTCAATGAGCAAGCTACAGTGCTTTTCCCTGAAAGATAAAATAGATTATATAAAAAAATGTTTGAAAGAACAGCATTAAGAAAAATGTTTATTTTTCCTCAAGTGAGAAATTTGCCAAATGTAGACACTCCTGTTATTTCGATCACTCTTCCTTATTGCTTCTCCCTCAACCCTGCTATTGAAAGTGTTTTATAACTATTAAAATGAGATACTCTACCTTGAATCATATGTCATCTTTCAACCAGAATGAAGGAGACAGTTTACTCAATATAAGTGCCAATTGGCTGCTTTCCAAAAAAAAAATATTTGTATCTGATGTGGTAGAATTAGAGTAAATTAGGACATTTGGTTAAATCCTTAATTGATTAGGATTAGGATTAGTTTTCTTAATTGATTAGGATTATGATTAGTTTCCTTGGTTTATTAGGATTAGAAATAGTTTCTTTGATTAACTAGGATTAGGATTAGTTTGTTTTACAATTCTCTATAAATGGAGGAATTGTCTTCTTGTATTGATAACTTTTGATTCATTATAAAGACTTTGATTTTATTATAGGAGATTTTTCTCCCTTTATCTTTTAGGCTACATCAGTATATCATCTTTTTTCAGCAGGCCACCAAGCAAATCAAAAATGGAACCAAAATAATGGTCCAGATCAAGTTAACAGAGAGAAAACTTGGTTCCTTAGAGTCAATAACAGAGATACCTAAAATATTAACAGGGGAAAAAAATTGAAGGCTCTGCAGCGTCATTTCCATCAACCTGATATATATAGCATTTTAAATTATTGTAGATATTTGGAAATTCTTAAGGAACTCTCTGTCACTACTGATATAATGCAGGAAAATTGTAGCTTTAGACTACTCAAGAAATGCAAGAAATTGGCATGCGGTTTCTTCTGTGTATATGTACAATTATAGCAATCTTTGACTTTCGATCACTGGTGACAGGTGATGATTTTCACCTCCTCTTCCAATTCAAACTGTGGATGTTATGTTTCTGTTCAGATTTTCTGATTTCAAATTTGGAAACGCTGGATTCTATTGATTTCCAATTCAAACAAATGAGCTAGCAGTGTGTGTCGTATGCTACATATCGAGTATCATATGTTTTTCTATAAATTGTCAATCAGTGAAAGTTAGGTTCAATGCATAAGTATGTGTACTGTACCCTCCAGGATTGCCCTCCTTGGACACATAGTTCCTCTCTCTCCATACTCTATTGACTTTCCTCCTTGGACCTGGATTGTTCTCTTCTAAAACTTTCTTTATTTGTCTAACACTCATCCTCCTCACTTCATCTTCCTTTTTGGTTGTTAACCTCTGGGAGGCTAAAACAAAATCCTTGGACGTATCAGATTCTCTTGGTTGGTTTCTTATGGGGAGGATTACCACCTTGAACTACGTCCAGAGATCTTCATCTTTGATTTTAGGCCTTAGTTCTGCGTTTTATATAATCAAGGATCTAAGAATCTGGATAATATTTGATCACAAAATTTGCAGTAGATTTCTTGAGAGTCTGAGACAATTGGTGTTAGTTTGACTCCAAACAATGATGTCGAGGTATGCCAGAGTAGATGCTTGACCATCCTCCTTTTAGTCAAAAAGGATGCCTTCTTCAGCAGGAGGCACCTCGAACGGACTTCAATGCTTCTTTTTGGGTGTTCTTTACGAAGTGTTTTTTTTCTTTTTTCTTTTCTTTTTTTTTTTTTTTGGGGGGGGGGAGTAATTATCTGTTTATTTTTTATCCTTAACAACTAGAGCCACATTTTGCATAATTTGTTTTTTTCTTTTGTATAGGCTCCTTTGTCTTGAGCGATTCTACTTTCTAGTGCCCTCCGTTGTAACTTCATTCATCAGATGGTTTTTAATCCTTTCTCTTTCTCTATAAATATGGTGCTGCTAAGAAATACAAGCCAGTGGCAAATGTAACAAAGAGTGAAGTCACTACTAAATCAATTCATCACTTAATCTCCTGTGGAACCTAAAAAGCACCCTACAACAATAGAAAATGGCTCATAATGTCTTTCAAAAACGTCAGTCCATAAAAATAGACAATACTATGAGCAAAGTTCAGGGGAAAAAAAGATACAACATTTCATCCTTATATGACTAATGCGTAATAAAGAAATGAGAATAGACCTGATCCACTGAGGCCTGTGATCCATACAACACAGCCTTTTTGGTTGAGAAGCTTCTCCCTTTCAGGCTTTCCAACAGGACAATTGTGCCAGAAAATATTATTTCCATTTCCCACAGCAGACATTTGAGTGTATTGATCTTCTATATCTACAAGTAATTGATCATTTTACAACTTATAAGTTATGCAGAATATACTTCATCTAGAACTCTTATAATAATTAAATTGGGATCGCTACTTTAAGTCGTTGTCAGCTTAAAATCTCTTATATTCCGATCCTTCACTTCATTGCTACAGCCTATAATTTAGAAAGTAAATTTTACAGCATATGGAGATTGAACAAAATACTGGGATATAAGAAAAATAAACGATTGATTGAGTAATTACAAGAAGGGTTAAAATCTAAGACTAAATTATCTCATGTTACATGACTAGTAGTTTAAAAAATATGCAGGAGAAAATCTACTACAACTTAACTGGAAGTGAGAATCGTGAATTTCAACGACAAAAATGCCATGAGAAAAGAAATTGTGCTTAGAACTTCTCTGGGTATCTTTGATTGCATTATCTAATAGAAACAAATTCAGATGGCCCACCATGACACCAATAAAAGCATCTGGTTCAACACTGTACCCAGCACTTCGATCAAGTTTAGATTCAAGTACCTAGTAGCTTATGCATGCAACTGCAAGAATTGTTTGCACTTGCTCCAGATATGGTATATGGTAACCACTAGCGAATTTATAGGGCATATTAAAATGGCACTGACCATAGTAGGGGGTGCAGATTCCATAAAGAGGCATCCATTTTTTACAAGAATAAAATAGGAAAACAGAAAACCCCATCTCTTCCTAATCTTATAGGTAACCTTGCCAATAAGGCGTGCAGAGTGAGAAAGGGTCACCAAGTCATCTGACTATAATGTCCTTGTCCAATAACATCTTAACTTCTAAAACATAAGCTAGATAAGATTCTGAAAGCTAGTCTATTATATCGGCATGTAGGTTTTCACAAACACACCTTACTCAATCCTACTTAGCATAGGTTTTCTAGAAAGGGAATTCTATATGAATCTTATTCCGCATCCTAATAGCTTTAGGGCAATGTGTGGCTGGATTCAAAGGGAAATTGTGTTCATGGTTCATATGCTCTTCAATCAGCTCAAAGAGAGATCTCATTCTCTTTGAAGAAGAAACTGGTAAATCTATTCCCTCTATCATATACATATAATGCATAGTTTTATTTGTTTGTGCACGATTTACTTCTGTTTTTTATTACTGCAATATTTTTACTGTCACATTTATAGTGTTCATTCTATCTTGCGATCTATATGGGCACACATTCAGCTGTCTATTAATATTGTAATCCAATAAATGAAAGAAGAGATTCCATATTTGATTAACGTTGACATAAATGGTGTACCTTAAGAATCAGAAGTTGTAAATTCAAGCTAGGAGAAGGATGGGGGTGGGAACAAAAGAGAAGCTAGATTTATCGGCAATTCATGAGAAAAAACAGATATATTCAAATAACAAAGAAACTTTTTGTTATGTTTATCATACGAAATGACAAAACAGAACTTTTCTAGTTCTTCTCCCACAAGGCACATCTGCTTCTTGGTCTTCAAAGTGTACTTTTCTGTTACTGTACTTCTTTTGACAGGTGAAATGGTTGGAAACATGATGAAATTTAATCATTAAGCAATCAGGGCATAAGCATGAGTAGGTCTTACACCCAACTCTTTATTTTGATTAATCTCAAATTCCAAAAGTGGATTGCTTGCCAGCCCCCACCCAATTTTCTTGTGGACGTTGCCAGGCCTATACCTTGTACTCTGAAAAACCTCACACACTCATTTGTATATTTGTGTGTTATTTGTGGATGTTCTATGTATGCTCAGTGCCTGTACTAGAAATTTAGAACCTGATCTCCATTGACCAGTTTGTCAGTTTATTACCTTTCGTTACTTTTATGAAGGTTTTGTTTCAACTCATAAATGCTACTATTAGCAAGATAAAACCCATTGGTTGGTGATGAAGGTGTCAGTGGTTTCTTACGGGCCATAAAATATATTCTACATAATATTGATTGATGCACATTCCATCTCCAACTCCGTTTTAATTGTTTCTGAACTTCACTGTGAACTTAGAACGTCAGAAAAATTTCTTTTAAAGCCAGAATATCCTTCTATTATTTTTGTACATTCTAAAGATAAAACTAAGAGAACTTTCACAACAAGAAGGATGCTGTGCTACCTTCCCCAATTCTTAGTGCATTTCTCTCCTCAGCTAAAAAATGGAGTAATCATATAGCTAAGAGAATAATGCGAAATGCACAATGAGAAGTGACTAAAATCAAAGACCATGGACAAGAATGTTACTGCTCACAAGTTTCATTGGTCACAATTGATCTGAGTTACCATGTTAATGGATTCATAAGAACCCCCACAATTGAATAACTTGATTTTAATCCATTAACGATATAGATACAAAATCAGCCCCAAACAACTTAGAACCACACACTTAAATGGGGAAATTCAAATTGACAAATGACATGCAAAGAAAGGTGGGAGCAGACGAAAAGGAAAATAAAGAAATGTACATTAGCAATGAGTTGTGATATTAAGAACAAATAACAAAGAAACAAGAAATAAATTAAGAAAGAGAGACAGAGAAAGAAACAATACCCAGAAGAGAAAAGCAACGCCCAGAAGAGAAAAAAGAGAGAATACCCAGAAGAGAAAAGCAACACCCAGAAGAGAAAAAGAGAGAATACCCAGAAGAGAGAAGATTGATGGGGCAATAGAGAAGAAGGAATTGAAGAAAGGAATGAATCTGGACAAGGGTAGCGTTTAGCGACTGTTGCGCACTAAATTCACTCAGAATCGTCAGTTTTCCAATTCCATTCCATCGGTTTCGCGCGTGGATGAGCATCGCATCCCATATTCTATTCTCTCTCTCTTCTTCTTCTTCTTCAATCTTCTGTTCCTGAAATGGAACCACACTTCCAATCCAATCCATTGCCCACGTTTGCTTCCTTCAATCCCCACCCCCTTTTGCTGACGGGGATTCCACCTCATCTCTCTTTCTTTACTTAGACTCCTCTTATTGGCTCCCACGTTGAAGGAACGTGTTGGGTGCTCAATTGGAGAAAATATTAGTATTACATAGTATGAAAATTTTTTTTGTACTGGGTTAATTACTTGCCCATAAAATTAACATTTAAGAATTATGTGGGATACGAAATAAATAAATAATAAATTAACAAATCATTTAATGATGTGTCAAATAATGAAGGAGAGTAGTAGATGCTATTGTAGTATTAGAAATTTTTTTGGAAGATTGTTGTTAAGGATTGTCAAAGGCAAGGTTGAAACCTACGGACGGGCACAAGCCTAAAGGCGATCTGAAGCATGCATAAGGAGTCTACACGTTCCAAAAAGGAAAATCAAACGTTTCGGATCTACGTCTACCAACTAATCTCGTAGAGTTTCACCAAAGGGGAAAGGATCGAGCCAAGCTCGACATTGGCACTCTACAACCTCAAAGACTTTATCTATTTTGACACCACACATATCTACAAGTAGGAGTTTGAGAATGGGCATTATAAATACCCCCACACCACTAGCGTTAATGGGTAAACAATTCTTTACGTACTTAGTCGAGCTAAGAACTTCATATATTTACTTAGTCAGCGAAATATGCTCGACTCAGTACTACACTGATGCGAATACTGTTGCAAGTAGGTCAAAGGAGCGCTCAAAGCTTGTGTAATTTTCTGGCGCCAACAATTATAATGGGTGAAAAAATGAATAATACTTCAAAAATTGTTTCAATACTCTTAATTAAAGGCAAAAGCAAGTATCGTTCGATTGTCATGCGAACGTGTTAATGATCACGAGGTCTATAGTTTAAATTTTTTCTATCTTTATTGTACTAAAAAAATCAATAATTCGTTTGAATTGACTTTCTAAGTATTTAAATAAGTGTTTATAAATGAAAAAAAATGGTTATAAACACTTAGAAAGTCAATCCAAACGGACCCTAAATTTAAAAATAAACGGGCCCAGCTACGTCATCCTTAACTGTCTTAAATGCTTCCATGAGTGAACGTTGTCCCTACATACCAACACGGGTCTTTTCAGGATGTTTTGTCTTCACTCACATGCATCCCAACATAAGATTGCTCCAAGCTAAGCACGCTTAACTATGGAGTTCTTATGATTAAGCTACCGAAAAGGAAGGTGCACCTTTGGTATAGGTAGTAACTTTCAATTCTTTTAAGTTTTTCTTAATCATGCTTTTATGTCCTTAGGATCCCTCTAATTCAGATGTGATCTCGGTTCATTCATGTCCCCTCCTGAACTCGGGTCGATACATGCCTACCCGCTTCCACTTGATTTGTCTCCACTGCTGATTCAAGTCCCCATATTACAGAGGGTATGAGTGAAAACTATTTGTATTCATCCAACAAATCAAGCACTCAAATATGAGATTGACGTTTGTTCCTTCTTGATTCACATACATAGTTTTGTTTCATCTTCTTCAACACGTTGAAAGAACACTCCCATCATTTCCCCGTCGCTCTCTTCTTGGAAGCTACACAATGAATAAAGAATATTATTGTAGTCGAAGTGATAAAATTATGAGTTGGACACCATGTGACCAAGCTCTTTACCCTTGCCTTCCTTTCCACATGAAGTAAGAGCGAGTCATCCACAAATTTTCTTTTGAACAAATTTAGCTTGATAGGAAAATATTTCGACATGCCTCTCACAAAAAAAGAAAAATAAAATGAAGTTATGGGAGGTTTTCAATGAAGTCATAAGTGGGGATTTTCTTCCTGTTTTAAGGTGTCTACCTATTTTAATCGAAGTTGATAAGAAAATCATAATTCTTATTCCAACAGTAACCAAATTGACAAATAAGGAAAACAAAAGACATAAAACAATAAAAAATTGACACACAAATTTACATGGTTTATTAATTGTGTGTTAGTTACGTCCAGACAAAGGGAGAATAGTTTTATAAGAGAGAATAATTCAAATTACATAGTAGAAGCGGCTCTAGGGTTAGCGAGTTTAGATAGGCACTTATCTAAATCATAGGGTCAAAATCGTAAATAATATAAATATGTCAAATACAAATTCAACTTAGGTGACTTCATACTTGGTCGAGCGCTACATATCATATTCAAGGCATTCTAACACCAACGATCCTTTTATTAAAAGAAGAATTCTTGAATCAAAAAAATTAACACATCCTTAGATCACCTCTTAAGATCAAGGATCTAAAAGTAAAATTTGAAAATCTTGTTTTAAATTGAATCACCCTATAATGAAACTTGATCAAAGCTTGATCGAATGCTTCAAATACAATCTCCCACAAGAATTGCAATAAACTTTGGAAAGGAGAATGGTTATTGCTTGGATTTCTGGAAGAAAAGGTCTCAAACATTAGAGCTTAGTTTTTCACATAATCATAAATCAAAATTTGTGCTCCAAATGTCCAAAAATCGGCAAAAAGTAATGGTCATGATGAACAAGTTTGGACAAGTTTGGTAATACCCATCCTTAAATATCTAAGCTTGAAACTAGCATTTAAAAGTTGTAAATACACTAAAGAGTTTATAGAACGAAAATAATAAATGAAGTCTTCAAAGTGCTTTACCTTGTAAATGTTAACCTCAAAGCTCCAAATGGTCCATTCTTACTAGCATTAGCTTGTAACACGTGAAATGGAAGTTAAATCGAGTCTATCCAATTTTGTAGATGAAGAATGCATGCTTACTGAGTCTTATTGGCCTTAGATCATGTAATAGGTTCAATTGAAACTTGTAGAACACCATTATCATTATCATCATTTCCTCTCCATTTATGACAATTTCTCAATTTTTAATATGATCCTGACTCTTTTGTTTGGATAATCATGGCTATTATAACAAATCCCTTGATATATTCAATATATGATGTCTTTATTTTTTTCCCATACCTCCTTGGATCCCTCCATTTTTCTTTTCTCTTAGAGCTCTCGACCTTATATTCATGTCAAACTCAAAATTTATGGACAAACTGAGGTGGTTAATAGAATATTGGACCTAATTTACTTGACTATTATTTCTAAGAATATCAAGATGGAGTGTTTGTCATTTGTAGAATTTTCATATAATAAAACAATTCATGGTACAACACATCGTGCTCCTTTTGAAATTGTTTATGGATTCAATCCACTTACACCTATTGATTTGCTTCTTATTCCTTTTAATATTTTTATGAGTTAGATGCAACCACAAATAAGGCAGATCTTATCAAGACCTCACACAAGTAGAGATGTCCACTGGGTGGGGCGGGGACGGGGAAGGCGTCCCCATCTCCGTCCCTATTTCAATCCCCATCCCGCAGAGAAAAATTCTCAGTTAGTTTTTTTCTTTATTTATTTATTTTTTAACAAGTTTTTTTTTAATTTATTTTCAAACGATATATAATTTTTAAAATTTTCTATATTAAATATGTCATTTCTATTTAAATAAAATACTATAAAATTTTCTTACAAAAATAACAATATATTGTGTGTAAATATATAATTAAAATATTTTATCTCCTTATTTCTAAAAATTAAAATATTAATTACTAGTTTCAAATTAAACATTACAATATACATGTCTTAAAAGTAAGAAACATTCAACATCTCTCTTTAAGTATGAAAAAAAAATGAGAATTAGGAAAGGCTAATTGGTAAAAACTATAATTTTTTAAAATGTATATATATATGACGGGGCGGGGCGGGGAATACATTCCCGTCCTCGTCTCCATTTGGCCAACGGGAAATAATTCTCCTCGCTCCCTCTCTCATTATCCGTGTAATCGGGAATTCCCTGCCTCGTGGGTAAAATGGATCTCTACGCACAAGGAGGAAAATGGACATCTCTACGCACAAGGAGGTCAAGAAGAGACTTGAGAAACAAAACTCCAAAATTGCAACAAGAATTAATAAAGGATGAAATGAACTAATTTTTCAACTCAATGATTGGGTTTGGGTACATTATTGTAAAGAGTATTTTCCATCTCAAAATAAGACAAAGTTGCATTCAACCAGGGATGATTATTTTCAAGTTCTTGAAAGAATATGCATACAAGATTAATCATTTAGGAGAATTTTCAGTAATTTTTACTTTTAATGATGTTGACTTGAGTTCTTTTGATGCGGGTGATGGCTTTCTTGATTTTCTCCTCTAACTTGTAAAAATTGTGGACTAGGTCAAAATTCCAAAAAAACTAAACAATCAATTTTTTAGAATTAAATTTAAACAAAACGATAAAAATATGGAGGTTTTGGTTTGTTGGAACTAAAAGGAACTAAATTAAATAACAAATAAATGCAACGCAAAGAAAAAATCAAATTTTCCAATGTTCCAAAAGCAAGATGATTCATCAAATTGTAATTTTCATCCTAGATTTATAAAATCAATTTAATTAATTCCCAGACATTTAATCATTAATTTACTTACTCGAAAAATTCATAATTAGTTTAATTCCACTAAGTTTATTGATTTAAATAAAACATTGAAACAAATTATTGTTATCTAACTAATAGGACACGATGATGTTCTATATTAACAAGATACATTAAGTACGTCAACGAGAAGACTAAAGACAAAACTAAATAGGTGAAATAGCTACATCAAACCATTTTCACTTCTTTTATACTAGAATCTACCATGCAAGCTATGTAGTTATGAAAAAAAAGACATAAAAACACACTCACGAGCCAACTCCTTTGCTACTAAAACCAAGCATCGCATACATACAAACAATCAATATAATTGAGGCATCATTCAACAATCAATAAAAGCTAGCAAAGATTTAAACAAGAATAAAATAACACTTAGATATATGTATATAAAAATACAACGAAGTCTGAAACCTCACCGTCTTACAATTGGACTCAAATTGACATTTAATTAGAAATGGACTCAAATTTACCTTTAATTAGAAATGCAAACTCTAACTAAACATCGCAACAATATAACCAACATTTTCAATAAACTCTATTAACTACAAGAAGATTAGTGAAAAAAAGACGGAAAGGTCGTACAAGTTTGGAAGAATAAAGATATTATTGTATCTTTAAAAAAAAATTCATACTATTATAAATATTAGAAAATAGATGACCCAATTGTTTAGTGTCCTTAAAAGATCAGTGTCATTCTTTCATCCACCTAAGTGTCAATCTTTAATTATCCCATGTGTCTAATGCCAAAGCACCCTTAGTGTCCATAAAATGCTACATCCTAATTGCCCATTGTCTATAAATGGTGGCTTATTATGGATATTGTAAACACACACATTGGTGAAAAATCCAAAAAATTTGGAGATAGTGGAAATTTTTAGAGAAGTTCTTTATTTAAATTATTTTATATTTTTATTATTTTAGTATATATATTATTATTATATTATATTTCTCTCATATTTGTATTGTTGTGGTGTCCGTTTTTCTCCTCGTTTTTACAACACATACATATTTTTTAAATAAAGGAAGGTTAGGGATATTTGATAAAATTTAGTAATGTAATTATCTATATGACAATTTTAGGGGAAAAAACAAAAAAAAAAAAAAAAAAAAAAAAGAAAACAAACAGGGAAAAGAAAAGGTCCAAGTTGACAATTTCATCCAATCCCCCGGCGGCGAAGGAGGCTGTAGAGTCGTCCCTGCGGCGTTGGGAGTTTCAGCTTGGCGGTGCGATCAACGAACAGCCAGGTCCCAAATTCCCTCTCCCATTTTCTCAATCGAAGCTCAGCCATGGTGTTGAACGGTCCTATTGTTCTTTGGGTCGCCAATATTTCTGCCGATCTCTGTCAATACGTTGCCTGTAATCCCGAGCGCTTCAGCAGCCACCATGTTCTTTACCTCATCTTCTGTTTCCCTTTCCGCCATTTCCGCCGTATCTCCCTTTCCCTCCTCTCCTCACTCTGCCCTCCCTCTCTCCTCTCCTCTTCTTCCTCTTCCTCCGTTTCCGGTTCCGATTCCGATTCCGATTCCGAATCCGACGACCTCGATTCCTACGATTACAATTCCCACTCCGATTGATTTCCTCTATTCTATTCTATTTAACCCTTTTCATCTGTTTCTGGGTTGTAGTATAATGATTGTTGATTCAATTGGATGTTTGATCTCTCTTGTAAACTTTGTTATATCTTTATACCAATGAAAATTAGACGCGTAATGTTGTAAATTTCTTTGTTTTTCGTTGTTTAAACGTTTTGTTTGCCTGGTGAAACTTGGGGATACATTGAGAGGATGCATATCATGTACCTTAGCATGGTTTTTGTTGTTTGATTATGTTTACTCATTGGTCTGATTATTGATGTTGTTGACTTATGCTTAGTTTTCCTTCCATTATTGTTTCTCTTATGTACGAAGAAAATGGATTCTATAAGGTGTTTTTTGTTGCAGGATTGCTTGGATTGGATTCTTATTTTCCTTTGGTTACGGGCTACTCCTATAGGTGCTCCAAACTACGTGAAATACATGTACCAAATAGTAATGTTTCTACCTTCTTCTGCCCTTTGTACATTGCTTGAGATGGGGCTGGTGATTGATTGATTTAATAAGTTGCACTTGTCCCTTGCAATTTTTTTCATCGTGAACTCTGGTGGGCATATTTTACTCTATCTTGTACCATGTTTTATGTAGTTTCCATACAAAATGGTTTATCTAGTTTCTTCTTTAGCTGATTTTAATCTTAAGTGGAATCTTTCCTTTTGAGGCACTTATCGAGTTTTTAATCAATATAGATACAATACGGGCATCATTCGTCCCATATGATGATAGTAAGTTGGGCTCTTGATTCTATTCAAGTGTTTTCTTTCAAATCTTTGTTGAAATTCCTTTCTAAATCTTGTTCATAACCTTTAATAGGCCCTAAATGGCTTAATCTTTGAAAGTTCGTATACCTTCTTTGGGCTTTTGTATTAAGTCGTCATGGTTTATTTGATATCTAACAAAAAAAATATTCTTTACTTTCTATCAAACGCCATTCTGAGTCTTGGCTAATTAGTATTTACTTTCCATTTGGTGAGGGAAGTTTAGTTCAAACTTCTTTTTCAGTTGATGTTTCTTGTTTTATACTTAAAGCTGCAAACTTCCATCTGAAGAAGAGTGTTCTTTTGGAACTCTGTTATTCTGGTGTTTATTTGGTGTTGTGGTTAGACTTAGACAGAAATAAGAGGACTTTATGCATTAGATTGATGACTGCAAGTCAAATTTGGCAAAGTGTGAAGTTTGCTCTTATTTAGAATTAAAAGTGCTAAAATGGTCGATTTGTTTCCTTCTTTAGCTAATCTGTATTTCTTGGTTTTGTTTCTTCTTTTGCTGGTTTGCATCATCATACATGAAGCTCTTTCCTGTAACTTCTCCCATTATCTTCTGTGCTCAATTACCGTGTTGCTTCAAATTTTATTATTGAAAAAGGTGTTTGTTCCTGTATTTGTTCTTTCCGTCTCTATCTTACTAAGCATGCATGAGGAATGTAAAATGCCAAAAAATGGCTTCCTCCTTTTTGTTAATTAGTCTCGGATATGTTAGAAGGTAAAAAGTTTGGTTGATGGAAGCTTTATGCATTGTCTTCATTGATTTCAAAGATATTGCGGGAAGCAGAAGCAAGTGTATGTACATGAACAGATTCGTACATGCATACTAAAGTCATTCATTGCATATTAAACTCGTGAATGCCCTGCATACATTGGATAGGCAAAAAAGGAAGATCTGATAAAACTACCTCCATGAAATTACAATTAACTATGGCATGGTTTACCTATTCATTACTCGTATAATGATAACATGGTCTGAAATACTATTCTGTTGAAAGCTTGAGGAGGTGTTTTTGAATCCTCCTTTTCATGACAAAGGAAGGATTCTTTGGCATCTTTTTTTTTGTACTTTTTTTTTTCTGGGGTATTTGGCTTGAAAAGAATAGTAGAATTTTTTGTGGGGTCAAGCAGTCTGAGGAGGATCTTTGTGATGTGATTAGGTATAACTCATCCCTGTAGGCGTTTGTTAATACGATTCTTTGTAATTATCAGCTTGGTATGATTATTTTGGATTGGAGCCCCTTTGTGTAATTGGGAGTGAGGGTTATTTTGTTTTTGGGCTTATTTTTTGTATTGCTCTTGTATCCTTTCATCAATCTCAATGAAAGTTTTGTTTCTTATGGAAAATAAGAAAGAAAATAAAACCTCACTGCACCTTCTTATGGTCGGTTAGCAGTCCTGTTTTAGTTTTAGCATTTGCTATATGTGACTATTGCATTATCTACTTGGTTGTTTCATCCTTACTTTATGTACATGTCCTTTTTATATTTTTTCCTTAAGAGTAGGGTTCATTTGACTTATAGTTTGCTGAACTCATTAGTTATTCGATGTTACTTGTTATTCTTCTTGCATTTATAAACCTCACTGCAGCCTGATCCTCACTCTTGACCTTAACTTAGATATACGTGGGTTGTCTTTATCTGAAGCAAATTGAACATGTCAAAATTGATTGTTGGGTTCTGACTTCAGTTCCTTGTTGGATGATGGTCAGACAATTCTGCCAGCAGTACACTACTACTTTCAGCTTCTTACTGTCTAAAGTTGAGTCTGGTTAGTGAAAACAAATCTGTCTTCTTCTATTCCACATTTTCTTTACCTTGTTTAGAAAAATAAGTGATCTTATCAAAATAATTATCTTCACTTATATACCATAGATTTCTTCATTTTCTAACCAATGTGGGACTTTATTTGTACCAAACATAATTCACTCGATTATAAAGAAAAATTCATCTATGACTAGTAGTAGTTTTTGACATGGAATTCCTACCTATTCCAAAACTTGGTGGGTCAGATATTCAGAGCTATAGTTCAAATGTGTTGTTCCCGCTTCTAGGTTTTCTGAGATAGATCATGTTTTGAATTGAATATAGTTTTTGTTTAGCTGTTTTCCACTCGGAGCAGGTGAATGGATTTGGCATATTATTGAAAAAGACTATAGTAGGTGATGGTTTTCAATGCTCAGGTTGGATGGGAAGGCTTCTCTCTCTGCCCTCGCATGCTGGAAAAGCTTCTTTTCGGCAAATGGTGGAATCTCCAATTATGTCGTGTTTTAAGGGCTTCCCATACAGGTAATGTAAGAGGTTTTAAAAATAAGTGTCCCCCCCCCCCCTCCCCCCCCTAAAAACACATATAGCAAAACAAAACAAAAAATCAATAGGGGAAGATAGTGTTTATAAACTTAATCTTTAAAGTCTTAAGGATTGTTTGGGCGTTGAGTTGATTATTATAGTCTGTGAGGTTACAATAGTCTATGGAGTAAAATAATTTGTGTTTTAGGTACAAACTATTTTAGTATGGATTCAGAAAGTTTGTGTTTGTCGTTTAGGGTACAGGTTGCTTTAGTTCAAGCTTAGGTAATTTAAACAAAAAAAAAAAAAAAGGTTAAAAAATATGTGGGGATTTTTTAAAATAAAAAAATAAGTGAAACTATTTACACAAAATAGTAAAATTTTTAGATAGTTGATAGACGCGGATAGAAGTCTATAATTTCTATCAGTGATAGAAATTATATAAGTCTATCAGTGATAGAAATTATATAAGTCTATCACTGATAGATGCTGATAGAAGTCTATCAATATTTTTTTGTTATTTTCTGTAAATAGTTTGACATTTTTTCTATCTATGAAAATTTCTCAAAAATATATTTATAAATATAATTTGTAACTTAAATATATAATTTTTTCTTGTAAATATAAATGAAAAAACCACTTTGTTCCACCAATTTTTAAAAAATGTGTTAGATTTAAGTTATGTTATTAGCCGTCCGGTTGAACATGCACAAAATACGTGAGATTTGGTACAATTCATATCATTCCTTAAGAAAGCTCCATATTTTGGAGATTTAAAAAATAATAATTCTTAACTCAATAATGTTGCACAAAAAACACATACTTAGGAGTGACTATGGCTAAGAATAGGCCACAAGCATGATGACATACAAAAAAAAATATTGTAAACTTAAACACATGATTCAAACAAAATAATTATTATATGTTATCGTTGAAAAGCAATTGATGAAAAAAGTTGATCAGACGTGATCTTGAGGGGGGAATTTGCAATAAGCAGTTGAAAAGCACACAAACATAGGGCTCGTTTGAATTGACTTGAGAAAAAAGTGTGTTTCAAAAAACTCATTTTTATTTAAAATTTTTTGATAAAAGGGTTTAAAATATACCTCAAAATCTATTTTGAGTGGTTGTTAAACACTCTAATTTTTTTTTAAATTATTTATTTTTTAAATTAAACATCTAAAAATTTATTCCAAACACACCATAAATAATTGAAATAAACACTCTCAAGAAAAAATTTCAACAAAAACTTCGATAACACAAACTTAACAAGGAAAATAGTCATAATAGTAGGCCACACCTAAATTTAGTTCATGCTTAAGGGTTCATGTGGATTTACCAGAGAAAAAATGGTTTTTTAAAAAAAAAATATTTTTTATTTAAACTCTTTTGATAAAAATGGTTTAAAATATAGTTCAAAATCTATTTTTAGTGGTTGCTAAATACTCTATTTTTTTTTTTAAATGACTTATTTTTTAAATTAAACACTTGGAAAATGTATTCCAAACAAAAGTAGAGAGCATTTTGAGAACTACAAGAGAGTAAAAAATTAACAACTGCCTTTAGAGAGTAAAAATATTTTCTTTTTAAGTGTTAAACTTTTGAAGTGTTAAACAAAAACTGTTTTTAAGTGTTTTGAAAAAAGTTTTTAAGCATTTAAAAGCTAAATTCAAACAGTCTCCCACTGGAAGATTTTGTATGGACCAAAAGTTTTACAACTTACTCGGGATGTTTATACAAACAATAAATTTTTGTCAATTCAATTTGAGTTTACTGTATAATTATATGTTTCACTGTGATTTTGAAATTGTTGAAATTGTTTCTCATATTCAAAAACTACTTTTAAGTGTGCATTTTATTACTTAAAAATCAATTTAATACTCGATTTTACAAGTTTAAATGCAATTTTTCACATCATCAAAACATATTTAAACAAGATCCTGTTTGGTAACCATTTTGGTTTTTTATTTTTAGTTTTAAAAAATTAAGCATATAACACTAATTTTAACTTTAAATTCTTTGTTCACTTCCTACTAAATTTTAAAAAATCAAGCCGAAAATTAAAAATTAAAAAAGTAGTTTTTAAACTATTGTTTTTGAAATTTAGGATTTGACTTAGAATTTAACTCTTTTAATTAAGATAGATGAGAACTATTGTAAGATATTGAGAGAAAATAAGTCTAATTCTCAAAAACAAAAAACAAAAAATGAAAAATGAAAAATGAAATGGTTACCAAATTGAGTATAAATAATCATGTTAGAGAGAAGGACTTTAATTATTTCAAAATTGCTCTCAAATATACCTAACGTGGTAGAATGTTACAAGGGTGATAAGCTTGTAATACTGGTGGATTAAATGAATATTGAAGATTTATTTATCAGTTCAAAAAAATTATATTGTGGTTTCTTTATTTAAAAAGTTAAAAAAACACTTTTGATCCCTAAACTTCCATAAAAGTAACAATTTAGTCCCTATACTTTGGAATGTAATGATTTAGTCCATATACTTTCAATTTTGTAACAATTTAGTCAATGAACTTTAGTAGGTAAAAATTCGGTCTTTATACTTCTCAAATTTGTAATAACGTAATCCCTAACGTTAAAAAAATGCATCAAAATTATAGTGTTTAATTTTTTTATTGATTTATTTATACAAAAAAATCTCATCAACTCTTAACACTAATTTCTACAATATGGACGAAATCGTTACAAATTTTAAAATACAATAACTAAATTGTTACATACTAAAGTTCAGGGACTGAATTGTTACAAAATTAGTTGTTACATACTAAAGTTCAGGGACTGAATTGTTACAAAATTGAAAGTACAGGGACTAAATCGTTATAAACTAAATTTTAGAAACTAAATTGTTACATTTGTAAAAGTTTGAGTACTACAAAATGATTTTTAATCCATTTAAAAAGAATAAAGTGAATATAAATGCACAGTTTTTCAGAAACTTGACACCATGATGGTTGTCTCTCAAGAAAATTACATGAAGTTTGTATTCCATGTGTATGTGGAAATGAATGAGGAATTGCTTTATATTTTTAAACTTACAAAATGTCTCTGGCTTTGCCTTTACTCAAAACAAAATGAATCCAAAATTTTCTTCATATTTAGCCCCAAAAACTTTACCTTTTGCACAATAAAGATGAAGAAATAATAATATTAAAAAGATTCTCTCTGTTTTGGGGGTTTGCATCAGGTTTCTTGAAAATTGCAACTTCTTTGCCTTTTAGTCAACTTTCACATTACATTCAAACCTTCTCATCTCAATCATGATAAGTAAGTTTGTTTTAAACATGTCAACATTTGTTGTATTTTGAGAGTAATAATTGTCCCACTGATCAAAAGTTCGAGAAAGTGATAAGCTCTAAACACTCTAAAAAAAATCTATATTTTTTTGTTTCAAATCATTTAAATTTGAAGTACTTCAAGTTTACTATACGAGTTTAATTATGTGAATGGTGTATATAGTGAAACTCTTCTATCTTTGTCCGTGGATTTTACTTACCCTAATTTATTTAAGAGTTTTACATGTAAAATTGTGCACTGTTCTTTCACTTCTTCTTCATTATAATTATTTTTTTCTCCATCTATGGTAGGTAGGATCTTATTTTATTTGGTCTCAATCATTTTATTATTGGAAAGTAAGGTAAAATAAAAATAAGGGTTAAATTATGAATTTAGTCCTTGCACTTTCAAAGTTGTATCTAATAGGTGCTTGACTTTTAAAGAGTCATTTGGCCCACCAACTTCTTAAGTTGGTAAACGACCCACACTATTGAAGTTTGTACATATATCGAATAACATCATCTTCTCATCTTTTTCTACTTTCCACATTTATCGAAGAACTCTATCTTCTCCTCTATCTCTACTTTTCACATTTACCAAGTAACATCATCTTCTCCTCTTAATCTACTTCACAATTATCGAGGGACTTCATCTTACAACTTTATACCCTAAACACAAACTTTCTAACTCCAACATATTAACTCTAAACTTATTAACCCCATTTAGTGGGTCAAATGCCCCCTAAATGTCCAATAATTCTTGAATTTTGTATTTTGTATTTGATATGTCCATAAACTTAGAATTCAATCTCTATCCAACATTAAAATAAAATTAAAAGAAAAAAACTTATTAATAAGCACTTTCAGTCCCTGGAGTTTAAAGAAAGGTTCTAAATGGTCATTGAGTTAATTAGACCATTAGTTGACTAACAAAACAACGATAAGGCAGTGGCTAGTGAATGCCAGTGAAGGCTGATGAGGAGAGAAGGAGAAAGAGAGTTGAGAGATTGTGAATGCATGTGTCGATGTCAACAAAGTTCCCTAGAGGAAGGTAGGAAGAGATCGAGAGGGAGAGGGAGAGAATAAGAGAAAAATTTGTCCAAGTCACGTGCCCAATCATCAATAACTAATATAAAATCAATATAATTTGTCAAGTCAGGAAACTAGTAATTGCCACATAATATTTCAGTTAGTCAACTAATGATCTAATCAATTCAAGGACCATTTAGATTCTATCTTAAAACTTTATAGACTAAATAGATACCAATCCTAAAACTCACGATCAAAAGTGTGTTTTGTCCAGAAAATATATATAGAAATATATTTAAGATAAACGACATTAACTTAAATGGTCGGGTTTTTTAAAAGTAAAAAAAAATCAAATAAAGTAGTGGTGGTCAATGTTCTTTTCTCAAGTAAAAATCATCAACAACTAAATTTGAACTAAAATTCTTTAAAGGTAAACACTCAAAATAATATATCAAAAAAACACCCAAAGTAATACATATATATAACACCTCTAAATTCATGAGTAAAATTGTGGCTTCAAATAGTCAATTATAGTAAAGTCGTGTATGATTAAACATTTGATTAAATAAATTAAGAAAGTTTAAAAGTCGATCAAGTATTAATTATTTATGCCATTTCCACATTTTCATGTCTAAGCACTAATAGTCTATATAAGAAGCCACCCCTATTCTTTTAAGGTAACTTTCTTCGATGCATTTTTTTTCTCGAAAATAAAAAGAAAGAAGAATTACAAAATTATGTCATTCAACTAGATGAACAAACCACTCAAGGTAAGAACTATGGAAAAGATCTAAACGATTCTCCACCATAGCTTTTTTAGCAAGGGAATGTGCCAAGACGTTATAACGACGATGGGTGTGAGTGAAGGAAACTTCCCTACAGTTTTGTGCCAAAGCTTTGACGTTACCTCCCCATGGTTCTTCAATGTATTCTATTCAATATACTTCGGTAGTTCTTGATAGTCTATGTTGGTATATTTTTTTAATTTTAGGTTAAATTACAAATTTTATCTCTAGACTTTTGATTTTTTAAAAGTTTAAGGATCTGCTAGCACAAAATAGAGAGATTAAAGTCTATTCATTTCAAATAGATCGTTTAATTTCTTTTGAAAAAAATCAAATTTATCAGATCTATTAAACAAAAAATTTAAAAATTTAAGAAGTTATTAAACATTTTAGAAATTAATTGTTCAATCGATTCCAAGTAAATGATGTAGTTTGAGTTGAGGAAGTTTGAACTTTAGCGAATAGGTTGGGTCTTGTCTCCTCATATTGTCCTTTGTGTATAACAAGGTTGTTCATTGTGTAGCCCAGTATGTTGTTGTGCTAGGTTCCCTAATTTTTTTGGTTTTTCTGAATCTTCCAATTCGAAAGCTGATGTTGGCCGTAGTTCGATTTCGGGCCTCCCAAGTTAGGTTCTAGATGTAATTTTTTATGACTAGTTATTTCTTTCACCCCATTGAGGTTGGCTTCTATGAATATCCCTTTTCAAAATAAACAATAACCTTAATTTTGACAAACCCCTTGTGAAAAAGAGAAAGAAAAGGAGTTTTCCAAATAAAGCCTAAAACACTCTCCATAGAAATACACACAATCAACAAAACTTGTATACAATAAAAGGTGAAATAAAACAAGACAAATTTAACTTACAGAAAGATCCAACAAATAAAACAATCCAAAACTTCAATTAATGTCACATTCTCAAATCTAAAATATAGAAATGTCCATACACAATAAAATAAAATATTGGTTAAATTATAAATTTAATCTTAAAAAATTAGAATTTAGTCCGATTGGTTAGTTAGACTTTAATCTATAATTTGATAAAACCTTATAAATGGTCTCTATGGTTATATAAAATATTAAATTATAAAAAAATGTCCCTGCACTTTGTGTCAAAAATACGTTTCAAAAATATCCTTAACTCAAAAAAAAAAGTTAAAAAAATACCTTTAAGTTTATGAATAGATATTGTTAATACCTCATTGCCAAAATAACTTTAAAATTAAAAAAAAAAAAAAGTTTAAAATTGCTCTTAACATTAATATGGTGATCAATTTGTTTGAAGTTTTCTTAAGTTTGTAAAAAATGAACTTTAAAACAAATTATAAAGATATCTTCTTTTTTTTCTATAATACTCAATTCTCAGTTTATTCTCAGTTTACACCAATTTTCTCAGCAACCAAAATTTTAAGTTAAAACATAAAATCCCATAAAATTTTAAAATCAAAATCTTCCAAAAAAAAATGTATTCGGTTATTAATACAGAAAATTGATGTATTTTGGCATGTGAGAAAATTGATGTAAGTTAAGAGTATCTATATGAAGAAAAAAAAAATGAGCATACTATATAATTTGTTTTAAAATTCATTCGAAAAAACCAAAACTTCACTATATTGATGTTGAAAATTTAAGAAAAAATAACGGTTTGGTTTCATCCAAAACTACCTATTGCCTTTTTTATAATTTATCCTTTATAAAAAAGGATTTAAGGCTAGTTAACATATTTTTCACTTATAAATACTTAAATTAAATTCTAACTTTTTCCAATAACAAAATTGTAATTAAATTTAAAATATATTTTTCTTAGTTTCAATTACATATATATTTTTCCTGATCAATCGAAATACATTTCCTTAATTGTCATTAATTTCAAATAAGAACGATAAATTTCCATTTCATTTGATGGATGATGATCAAGATACAAGACTTTCTCTAATTCTCTTTATATTACATATTAATATATTATTATACACACAAAAAAAAAGGGACAATTCTTCTTTTCTTTTCTTTTTTTCATTTCTCCATTTTCTTTTTCTTTTTTTAATTCGTAAACAATCCATCGCTTTCGCGGCTCTGCCTAACATAGCACCAAAAGCGGACTTCTTTAGCATCAAATCCAAAGCCAAATTGTGACTTTGAGTCATAATTCCAAAAGCGCAGAGAGCAGAGGCTGAGGATGATGATGAGATTCACATTTATCTCTCTCTTCTATTCTTCATTCAAATTCACCATTCCAAAAAAAAATCAAAAGGGTCAGTTCAGTTTCAATTTCTTCACATTTTGATCCTCATTCTGAATCAGTTTCCATACTTCCCATGGCTTTCAGCCCTGTTGGCCTCTGCAAATTCAAAACCCACAAAACAAAAAGGAAGAAGAAGCATTTTCAACTTCAAGCCAGCCATAGCCCAATTTAGGAGAAGAAGATCAGAAAAGAAACAAAGTTTGTTGTGTTACCTTCTTTGTTGTCTTCTTTTCCCTAACTTCATATCTTTCTTGGCTCATTTCAGTCAGCCATGCACCAGGGCTCACCAGCTGACACAAAATTCCAATAACTAAGCCACAGAAGAGAGAAAGGGAAGAGAAAAGGAGAAATGTTGTTGCTTACAAGTAAGCTTCTCTGAATCATCTTGGCTCTCTTTTTGGGCCTTTGTGGGAGCTTGCAGCCTTTCATGGCCATGAAGTCTTCTTCCTTTTCTTTGCTTGACAAAGCAATCAACAGCTTTGGTAAAACAAAGCTGCCTCCTCTCTCCTCATGGCCGTGGCTGTGGCCGTTCTCGTCCACTACCGCCGCCGCGGATCCTCTGGTGGCGTAGTAACGGTCTTCCTTCTCTGGCGACGGCGATGTGCCTGCACCACCGTTACGCAGCGAAGTAACGCCCTCAAAATTCCTGTCACCAAACAGATCCAACAACACAAAATTCTTTTACCTTTTGTTATTTCTGGAGAAACATCTTCTCTTGAATTGCCCTCTTTTCTAGCTGGGGGAGGAGAAGAAGACGCAAGAACACAACACAACAGAAATATATAGCTTATAACAACACAAATTGAAGTAATAGATCAACAAATTTCATTCATGATTGTCCTTTTTCTATTAATCGGGAATCAAAAAGAGTGTTGAACATAACAGGAATTGGGCGTCGATTTCTGACCTAGTTAGACGATTTGGTTGGAGTGGGATCCTTTCTTTCTCCGAAGAAGAAATCACACAGCGATCGCTCCGAGATCCGATTTTCTTCCGTAGACTGCCGCACAATCGCTCGGAGATCTCTGGGTCTTTGTTTCTAGGGCATCGCAGTCGCTTCCTCTTTCCCCACTGTAAGAAAACCTCCGGTTCCAGGGGTTTACACCCTCTCTGATTCTGATTCCTCACCTCCGTCTCCATATCTGCGAAGGGGGAACAACGAGAAATTCGTAAATCCTTTTGAAAATTCCCAATTCAGATAACTGTGGAAACAGAATGAATCCGATAATGTTAGAGAACTAAGGAGCGTCTCCCTTTCTCAAGCTCTCGGACAGAGAGAAAGGGAAAACGCTTATGAGATTGTGGAAGTGGAAGAAACGATCTGTAATCACAAGATCTGGTGAAAAACATGCCCTCGCCAAATCGAAGACTGTCAGAGCGCATGGAAGCAGGAAGCGAAGATGAAGAAGGGGAAAAGGAAAACAACGAAGAAGAAGAAGAAGAAGAAGAATACTCACAATGAGAACAGGAAGATTCTTATCAACGACAGAAGAAGGATAATCCGATGAAGGAAACCCAGATCTCCAAAGGAAATTGGAGCTCCGATTGTGTCAATCAATTTGGAGACTCGATGACCTGAAAAATTCTTCGGATAATCGGGTTTCGGGTGTGGAAATTCTCGGCATTACAAGAGAGAAGGCGTGGATGAGTGAGTTTGGAGCTGCAGCGCTTATTGAAGACTGAGCTATGGCTATGGCGGTCGTCTTCTTTGTTGTTGCTGTTTCTGGTTTTCTCTCTCTCTCTTCTCTTCTTCTTCTTCGTCTTCGTCTTCAATCTCGTTTTTATGCTGCGCATCGCCTCACCAGTGATATTATAAAGATTGAGGAAAAAACAAAAATTAAATTCCCATTTTGTTCCGTGAGCAATACGATCGTGGGCTCAATGGGCCAAATGCTTCTCATTTTGGGCTTAGGCCCACGAAAATCATATGGCCTTCTCGTCTTTTTGGACTTGTCACTAACCAATAGGGTTTTCTACATAGATAATGGGCCAAGGCAACCAAGATGAATGACCATTTTATATAGGAAATTATGAGGAATAATTTAAGGGTTTGCAACATAAATAGCCTTAAGATATGACTCATTTTACGTTGTTAACATCTAATTTTTTACAAAACAAGGACTTCTTGCTTTAATATTTTCACTAATATCAATGGTTATTTACAATTTAACTCTCACCTACATTTTATATATATAAATAAATAAACAAACCTATGTTTTTGTGTATCCCTCCCTCATGCATAGCCTAGAAATTGGTGTATCTTCAATCTCTTCAATCTCTCTCTCAAAACTCTAGCCATTCCATCTTCTTTAATCTCTCTCAAGACAATCTCTCAAGACTCTCTTTCTCTCATCTTTTCGGCCGCCACCTCCCTCCCTCGAACCGTCCAACCACCGTCGACGACGCCGTTCCCATCGTTCAACACGTCGTCCCCCGTTTCCGCCGTTGAAGTTCCGGCCGCCGTCGTGGTTGCCGTTCAAGTTTCAGGCGCCGTCGTGGTCGCCGTTCAAGTTTCGGCCGCCGTTCCTACCGTTCAAGTTTCGATCTCACTCCAACTCGCGCGCCACCAAGATCTCGCACCTGTCACCAATCGCTGCCGTCGTCGTGGATTTAGATGTACTTTTATGTTTTTTCAATATATAAATATATTTATTTGTTCTTGATATATAGGGTGATTTTTCGATATATACTATGATATATATCTTCAGTTTTTATTGATACTTTTTGTTTTATGATATATACATTAATATATGTTGAATATTAAGTTCATCTGAGATTTATATACCCTGATAGATAGCTTTGTTTATTTGAAAATCATTAGAGAGCTTCGGTTAAATTTATTTAAATGGAATTTAGTCAATCTTACTAGTATATTTCATATATTGGTTAGAACATTTGCAAGTATATAATCATTTTCGATATATACAGTGATTTTTCAATATATACTGTGATATATATCTTCAATCTTTTATTAAGATTTTTCTGTTTTATGATATATATACTAATATATGTTGAACATTAAGTTTATTTGAGATTTATAAATCATGTTAGATAGAATCTAAACTATAGTATATATGAGATAATAATGCAAAATACAAATGAACTCAAAATAAACAAGGAACTATAATAGATAAACTCAAATAAGACAAACCATTATATAAAAATTGTATATCAGACATTCGGTGAATATATTACAAGCACACATAAGTGTTGCCTAATTAGAAGTGCATACATATCATAATACCTCATATATATATATATATATATATATATACCAAATAAACAATGAAATATTACATGAAAACAAATAGAACTCAAAATAAACGATAGAATATATCACATAATATCAAAAAGTAAACGTTAAATAACAACAAACAGTATCAAATAAATTATTAATACGTGAAAAAGAAAATAAAAATATATTAAAAATATATTCTCTCCAATTGAAAATGAGAAGAAAATTATATTAAACGCATTTTCTTTTCCCATCATAAATTCACTTTCTCTCTCAATCATTAAGGAAACTTTGAAAATATGAAAAATAATATTAATTTTTTTTCTCTCTAATTAAAAATGAGAAGAAAATCATATATTAAATATATGTTCTTTCTCCATCATAAATTCACTTTCTCTCTCCATCATTAAAGGAATTTTGAAAATAGAAAAATTACATATAAAATTCGAGCATAAAAAAAATAAAAAATGATAAATTTGTCCAAAAATAATACTAAAAGCTTTTCTTGAAAAAATTCAAATTTAAAGAAATTTTTGAAATACAGGCCCAAATATGATCATGTATGTAAAAATCTCATAATTTAACCCAAAAAAATACCAAAGTTGAGACATATTTTTAGGAGAAGAGTCAAAAGTTATCTTTTCATATATAACTTTGGTATATTTGTGTTTACATAGTCAAACTAGTCGAATTGATTTTTTTTAAATAAAGATAAAATTTATATTCTTTTACTAAAAAAATTCAAGCCAAGTGTTTTCTTTATATCTACGGGTGGGGATCAAACATAAGTTTTTTGTTTTTTTTTTAATAAATAAATATCACTTATATTTATTTGTAAATACATTTAATAATTTTTAAATTTCAAAGTAATCTTTTATTTTTATATTTTGGTTTTATTTAACGACTTTTAATCATGTGATAACTATATATTTTTTTTCATATATCACTTTAGATTTACTTTTTTAATTTTTACATTTAGAAGTTGTATTCTATATTTTAGCTGCGTTAAAACATTTTAAAATATTTTCAATTTCATTTTTTTCAACCTTCAACAAAATCTCTAGAATATTGGTGTGTTGTTAATAATTTAAGTACAGAACTTTTCTTTTGAGATTGTAAACTATCTCTTCAAGCTCAATTTCCAAGATTAATGTTCATCCAAAACTTAAACGGCAATTTCTGAAGAGGTGTTTGGGGGCACCAAATATAATAGTAATGTTTACAACTATTTATAACATACAATTAAGTTTAGTAAATACTATCTTAAAACTCTATTTTCTACCGTATTTATTAATTTTCATTACTTCCCTATTTTTTCTATGTTGTAGTGTTTACTATTTTCTACTTAAATAGTTGAAGTCGTCCCAAGCACAAACTGTTATATCCCAATTAAAATAGTTTGCACCAAAACACAAACTATTACTATTATAACCCACAAATTATCATAACTCGCTGACTATAATAACCAACTCAGCGCCTCAAACGCCTCAAAGTCTCTAATAAATCGCAAATTATTTTATGTTTTAAATGTTTGATAAAATAGATTGAAAATTTATCATATCTATTTCATCCTATATAATAAAACTTTACGGACTCAAGATTTGATTTTTATAACGATTGTTTTGCCTAAACTTTTATCAAATAATTTAGATTAAATAAAATACCATGCTATTTAAATCATGTAATTTTTTTAAACAACTAACTTGCGAGAAATAGATGTCAATTGTGATTATAAGAATAAATAAAATAATGGTTGTTTTCAAATATAAAAAAATGAGCCAAAGTATTTTAAAGTATATAAAAATTTCATTCACGGTCCGTGACATACCGTTGAGCGATAGAAGTCTATCGCTGATAATAGTAAAAATTTTATACATTTATAAATAGTTTGATATTTTTTCTATTTATAATATTTCTTCTTAAAATAATAAGTCTATTTTGGTCATTATACTTAAACCATAATAACACTATATTTGTTGTGATTTTAAGAAGGTTGGGATGTCCCTTCCAAATGATGATTTAAATGAAGAAATGGGGAAACATAAATATTTATGAAATAAATAATTATTTTAACGTTAAAAAATTAAAGGCTCTAAGATACATAACATTTGTTATAAGTCTGATGAGAGGAAAATAGATAGCGTCAACTTTACTTCTTCTTTTTTTCTGTTACTTACATTTTATTTGTATTTAAATTGGATTAACATTTGTTGATTTCAATTTTATATAACAGCTATTCCTTCTATCATTTTATCATATAATCTAAGGAAAATAACAAGATGTAATTTCCAATTTATACTTTAAAAATTATAGATAATTAACTTATGAAAATTCATGTATTAAATGTCAATCTATAAATAATTAAACGAAGATTTGTACAAACCACCCATAAATTATGAGGTTCGTTACAATTACACTCATGACTTTTCAATTCGATCAATTACCACTGTAGTTTCTTAACGATTACAATTAGCCTCTTTCGTTAAATTAACTTTTATGTGTGTATAACTCACACATGGATAAATAAGTTAAACTCGTCATATTAAAAAAAATGTGGAGATAGAGATTTACGTTTAGCAGATAAAGGAATTTACATCTAGGGGTGAAGGCACGATTTTCTATTCTTATATATATATATATATATATATATATATATATTATAAAAGTTAACAGTTGATTAGCACACAGATGACAACAATTATTTTAAAAGCTATAAATTATAATTCTCCTACCAACTTGTTAGCTTGTTGAAGTAATTTAAAAATAGAATACTCTAGAGGGACAAATTAATAATCAATAAAATACCAATTATAAGAAAAAGTGTCAACAAACGCATAGTTGAACTGACATATGAGAGGTTTAACCCTTACCTTAAAAATTAAAAAAAAGCTATACGAGAGTGCATATTGTACATGCTTTGCTAGTTTGATTTGTAGAAATGTATACCTTCCTTCTAGGATGGGAGGCTCGACATGTTGTACTAAAAAATTAAAATTAAAATTAAAAAAAAAGAAAAAGAAAAAGAAAAAAATATTGGTAATGGGGTATTGCCGTATTGGAGTGTTCATTTCAGGGTTCAGCCTTCAAAGAATGGCGCTTATTCACAAGCGAAGCTCCGCCTTGGCGGTGGCTATGGCTTCCCAATAACACAGTGCAAATCGTAGCCGCCACAGCAATTCCAACCGAACAAATTGCCGTTCTCCCCCATTGTTTCCTCTTCTCCATCGCCAGATTCGCCATATTCATTCTTCTTGAATTTACTTTTTCCTCCTCCTCCACATCTAATTCCACGGCGGTTCCCGACTCCTTTCTCATGTCGCCGATCAATTTCTGGCCGGAAACTTTCGAAACAGAAACAATAGATTGATCGGTATGGTTTAGAGCGAAAACGATGTTCTGGTCGTCACTGCGATGCTTTTTCTCGTCATCTTCATGGCAATCAATGAGTTCCCAATCGTCGAGGCCCATTTTTCTCGACTCGAAGCCTTTCGGAACTGCCGGCTGCTGCTGCATCCAATTTAACTACGCTGCAGAGTTTGAATTATTGGTTGAAAGAAGGGGCAGTGTGAAATTGACTGAAGGGAGCAGACACGGCGGCCACGTTGGGTTGCAAAGATCAACATTCACGTCTTGCTCAGAATCAATATCTATATCGCTGTCGAGAAGGATGTGAAGTTCTACTCGGATAAAGCTTCCTGGATAATTCCAAAGGCTCAAGCCCCTGTTGCTTATGAACGTGGTACTCCTTTAATTTATTAAAAATACTTAGATCTATGATGTATCCACCAAATTGTTCCATCACAATTTGTCACAAATTATTTTTAATTCTTTTAAAATATTTTAATTAAGTTTAAATACTTGGTCCATATTTTTATTTTTGGTTCATTTTAATCTTTATATTTTGAAAATGTTCATTTTAGTCTCTATACTTTTAACTTTGGTTCATTTTGGTCCCTATATTTTCATAATGTTTATTTTGGTCCCTCCATTATCATTTTTACTTCATTTTTAAGATTTCAAAATGGTCACTTTTTGAAAGTTCAACGACCAAAATGAACAAAAGTTGAAAGTTCAACGACTAAAATGAATATTTTGAAAGTATAGGGACCAAAATGAACCAAAGTTAAAAGTATAGAGACCAGAATAAACATTTTAAAAGTAGAGAGTCAAAAGGGATCGAAGTAATATTTAAACCTTTAATTATTTTATGTGTGTGTGATGAGAGTTAGATGTACAGAGATAGTTATATTTTGGGATGCACCCAATTATTACTCTTAATTTATCTACAATTACCTTTGCTTGTTTAACTATTTCGTTTTTTAGATTAAGTTTATAAACACAAATTTTATCACTAAATTTCTTGCTTTCACATGTGGTTTTAAAAAACTAAATCAAATTTTGAAAGAAAAATAAGATTTTTTTTATTTTTTTTATTTTTTAACTTAGGCTAAGAATTTGATTATCTTATTGATAAAAAACCATAGTAAAAATTTGGAAAATTATTTTAAATGAAAAAATAATGAAATTATTTACTAATATAGCAAAAAGTACATATTGGGATGAGTAAACTTTTTGTCATTTTGCCATATTTGTAAATAGTTTTATTATTTTATTATTCATGAAAAAAACCCCTAAAAATTGGGAGTAAATAAACTTAATTTTCAAAAACAAAAAACTAAAGACCTTTGGTAACTATTTGATTTTTTTTAATATTGAATATTAAATTTATCGGTTCTCAATTTCTTATAATATTTTACCTTTTAAGTAAAATGGTTGAATTATTAACCAAAATTTTAAAATAAAAGAAAATTTTTAAAAGTTTTTTTTTTTTTTTTTTTTAGTTTTTAAAATTTAACTTGATTTTTTTAAAGTGAGAAATTTAGAGATAAAAAAGAAAAGACATGCTTAATTTTCAAAAAATTTAAATAAAAATCAAATAGTTGTTAAACGAAACAACAAAAATAGCATCCGAAATGCAGAAAATAAAATAAAATCTGCAAGTTATAACTCTTGACACATCAATTTGAGAACCATTATTGCAATTGGAGAGGCAAACCTTATTGGTGATCATACGGAGAAGTCAAATATTGGAGATATTGACAATAATGTTGATATTATTCGATATTTGTTGCGGAAATTGTTATATCTAATTAGTTTGTTCTTTTAGGTAGGGGTGTTCAAAACATTTAAGAATTCGATCAATTTGGATCATTCAACTTAAACTGTAAAGGTTGCCAAAAATATATAAGTTAAGTTGGCCCCTTGTACAAAATTGAAGGAGTTGGATCAACCCAAATTTTCATGTTGGTAAAAAAAAATCTCTCTAACTCGACTCAACTGCACACGTGTACACTCTATTAAAAAAAACCATTTTATAAAAATGGGTTTTCATATTTTTTAAAAAGTGTGTGTGTTTATTTCGTTAAAACTAATGCTTCAAAGTAATAAAAAAGTAATTATAATGAGTAATAATTTTAGGGATAATAACCAAGTGTATAGCAACATTTTAAAAAATTTGCAAATATAGCAAAGTTTATCAGACTTTTATATGCTATCATTGATAGATTTTGCTATATTTGCATTTAAAAAAAAACAATATTGTATGTATGCTAATATTTTGAATCTGATCGCTATATTTGCAACTGTCCCAATAAAAAATGTGTGGATTGTCAAGCGATCGTGATGTATGCTAAGTTTCTTTATTCGAGTTTGACCCACAACCCTAACAACTTTTTTTTCGCTTTTATATAATTTCCATTTGATTATAATAATTTTCACTCAAGATTGAATGGTTAATAATATCAAATATATTTTCTTGTTTTACACTTTATTTTCACATCAATTCTTAATTTTCATTTAAAAAAATATCTCAATATTTTTTTTAAACAGTTTAAAATATTAAAGTTAAAATAGTTGAAAAATATGAACAAAATTATTATTTAAAAAAAAATAGAAAACCACAACTCTTCATGAGTTTTTTTTTTTTTTTTGAAGAACCACAATTGAAGGATATGTTTTTCTTCAAAATATGGACTATTTGAACTATTACAAATAGTATATAATATATGTGGTTTTATTATTAATTTAAAAACACATAAAAACATGAAAAGTTGTTCTCGTAATTCTCAACTCTCTAAATTTTATCTCATTTATATATAATTTACTCACACATTGTAGTGTTTGGTCGAGTCTTGTGGTTGAAGGGTTCCATTCACATATTAATAATTTATCTTATCTTGAGAAAACGATTGTTCGTGACACTTTGAAAACTCGCTAATCTATATTGAACAAAAAATATATAATTAGTTTGTTCTTGTAATTCAATCGAAGTTTACTAATTATTAAATTTCCCTTGCTTGCACTCACTGATCTATAACACGTGCGATGCACATAAAATTTATAATTTATTTTAGTTAATTTATAAAAAATTAAAAAGATTATAATTAATATGTCAAATATTTTTGTCTACATGATTTTATCCCATATAGTTGTAACTATTTGAAAAAAAAAGACAAAATAAGGATTTATGAAAATTTTAAAGTTAAGAGACTTGATTGTCGATTCAAACATATCTACACTATTAAATATTAATGCTCCATACCTATGGCCTAATTCACACCCATAAATGAGATATATCACTTCAACGTGAGTAATTATGACGTGACAAATTGTGTGATTGTCCGTTGAAACATATATTCACCATTAAATCGTAGTTTGTCGTATATGTGTTTACATCACACCCATACAATAAAAGATATACCATTTCATCCTAATCGTGGTAATAGAGAAAATATGTGATTGTCCGTTCATATATATCTCTGCCGTTAGCTCATGATGTTTCATATCTAGGGTCTAAATCATACTTGATGTAAAAACTTTGAGTATAACCATCTCAACTCCAATAAGTGTGACAAAGGACATGTAGGAATTACGAAAAGTTATAAAGGTAAAAAATGGGGATGCAAAGATTTTCTCCTCAATCCTCACAGCCTCTTACTTATAGTACGATGCAAAAAAAAAAAAAAAAAAAAAAAACCCTAAACCTACAAATACTCTATTTTAAACAAATTAGCAAAACACATAAACATTAACCTTGTATTAAAATAGTATGCACCTCAAATACAAACCATCAACATAGATAATCACAACCTCACAAATTATAATAAATACAAACTAAAAAGTGTGATGTATTGAAACTTAAGGACCAAATAGAAATTAAATTCAAAACTAAAAAAAATGTGTATTTCTCTAGATTTTTTTAAGGTTTAAATCTTATTATGGTCCTCGAACTTTGAATAATGTTTTAATTTGGTCCCTAAGCTTTTAAACATGTCTATTTTAGCCCCTGAGCTTTGAATATTATTTTATTTTGGTCCCTAAACTTTTAAAAATATTCATTTTAGTCTATGAGCTTTTAAAAAAGTGCTTATTTTGGTCACTGCTATATCAAGATTTTGTCAACTCTTTAACAAAATGGTGAAGTGACTTATATTTTTGGATGACTAGGTTTCCAAATAAATTAACTACACTAAAAAATTTAGAATTTCAATCTTGAATAAGGTGGTGAAGGGGGAGAATTTAAAAGATATTTTTAGTTCAAAATTTTGGTCGTTCAGCATTTTAGCATGTTGGTCGTTGACATTTTACTTCACTTCCATCTTATTTAATATATCTAAAGCCTAACCATAAAAAAATACAAGTTCTTTCACATTTTTATTGAAGAGTTAACATAATTTTATTGTAAGAATTAAAATAAACACTTTTTTAAAAGTTCAACGACTAAAACGAACGTTTGAACGGAGAGGATTTAAACACTTTTTAAATTTTTTTTTTAACCCATACAATAGAGCAGTAAAATGGGTTTTCTTTTTATATTAATTCTGTCGTACCAAAGGCGCTTTCCCCCTCTCCGGTTCCGTGTCGGTCTGCTTAATTTGCAGTCTCTTGGACGCACAAAGTTGGTGACAAAGGCAATTTAGGGCACACTAAGTCCGAAGAAGAAGCTGTCAATGGAGTTGGTAGGCGAGAAGAGGGATTTTGATTCTGCAAACGACAACAACAAGCTCAACTCTGCTCAAGCACTTCTCGATTCTTCTTATCCACCCTCGCTCGCTGATGACACAAATGCCAAAGAAGCTGAAGATTTAAGTGAACGCATAGCTCGAGACCTCAAAGATGGCCTTCATCCCCTAAAGGTACTCTCTCTCTCTCTCTTGCAGACTCAAATACGTGCATATAGTGTGTCTGAACTTTGATCTGCTCGAAGAATTGGCGCGTCTGCCATTATTACCGTGCTATTCTCGGATCTTCAAGTTGGAAACGTTGTTAAAATGATTCCTTGTGTTCGTTTCGTTTACTCCCAGCCACGCGTGCTCAGATGAATATCATTACTAGTTTTTCGCTATTGATACTCATTAATTGTATTTTCCCGGCGGGGGAGGGGGTGTAGGAGAGATGTGTTTGGTAGTTCAAGGTTGCTCTGATTGATTACTTAAGTTTTATAACCAGAATGACGGATTTAGGATTTCATTGTTGGAACTCAGTCGGGTAACTGTTCTACCTCAGGGTGTTCTATTTGTGAAGAGGGGTATTAATTTGCATTTGTGGAAAATAACTTTTCACATTGTCTGTGAAAATTGTACCCCAGACAATCTCTACGCTACAAGATACAACAAGATGCCTGTTGTGGCGTCTTCTTTTTTGTTTTTTTCCCCCTTTAAGGAACCAAACTTCCGTTGAGAAAGATGCGAGGATATAAAAGGGGAATACAAAAACAAGCCCAAAAGAAGAAACAACCTGCACACCCAATTACAAGAAGAGACTCTAATCCAAAAGAATCTTGATGGTAATAATTAATTTCCCATGCGTGTATCAGTGTATGTCTTATCATGACCACCTGGTTAGCATGGACACTGTTGTTTAAGTCGATTAACAGTGTCAAATTGCACACTAGTAAATGTGATTTTGAATGTCTTATTTATTTTATCATGGTCAAGACTTTTGGTTTTCTCTGCAAGCAAGTAACAAATCAGAACATTTCATCTATTGAGCCTGCAAAGTCTTTAGTTCTCAAGCTTAACAGCCTTAAAGTAACCCATTCGATAAGTTTGGAGGTTGTTTTGACCAAAGGTGAATCCATTCGATAGACTCTTCAATTCCTTACAGTTCTTCAGTTTCATGTTTTTGACTATAGAGATGGAGAGTTTGACGTCAGCCTGAGTGGTGTGGAGTTCGGTTTACAGCTATTGTGAAATCATTTAGATGATGTTAGTGAGGATTAGGAATCTTATGCTGAAGTATTAGACTTAACTTTTCAATAGGAGGATTCTTCTTCTAAAATTGATGTGGAGACTAATTCTAACCAAGAAGTTCCTCCTCCTCCTCCACTCCAGTACAGTACTAACAAATTCTGATCTATCATAGAAGCTTGTAGTCTTCAGATTCAAAAATTCATCTGTTGAAGTCAGACGGTAATTGAGTACAAAATTAGTTTGTTTTTGATCTTTATACATCTTCAATAAAGTTTCTATCATGAATCATCAGAGGTCATGGGGATTGTTCCAATAGATCAGCATCAAAAAGTTTCTGATGCAGTTTCTTCGAAGAAGATAGGCTTCTCAAGCAAGGTCTAATGATGAATGCTACAAAAGCAAAGGTAGAAGGGGTTAAGAAATGACAAGAGTTGGCTAGAATCATCATTTCCAACCTTAAGCAGGAGTTGTTAGCTCTTAGTTGATTAGACGATTTGTTGGTTTATGAATTCAAATTTGGACGAGGTTTGATCTCTGCATCACATCAACGGATTCTCCTATGAGTTCCTTGCATCATGGCATTTTGGGGTCATTTTCTCAGGTGCTGTTTGAAGTACATTTCCTTTAGTACATTGAAATGGGTTACCATTTTTTGGAGTGAGGGGTTTTGAGAGATTAGTCAATATTCTTTTTGCTCACGAATATTAAAAAAAAAGTCAATATTCTTTTTGCTCATACTCTTCAAAATTTGCATTCAAAGCAGGAAGATGGTTTCATTGCTGATTTTTGTGGATTAGTTTGGTTATTTAATTAATCTTCTTTGGCTAGATCACTTTCCATTATTTTCTATTCTGGTTATATGCTTAATTTGTTTTTTTTTTCCTGTAATTTTTTTTCTTCTCTCACTCTTCCGTGGAGTTTGTATCTTTTGAGTATTTGTGTCTTTTCATTTTATCAATGAAAAACTTTGTTTTTTGATTGAAAAAAAAAAGTAACGGTAAAGCATTCATAGTTTTTTGACTAAATATTATATACTACTTTCTAGATTCTAAGAAATTAGGAAACAAATGAAAATACAAAACCCTGTTCATCTCTAAAATTTTTTTTCACCTGTACAAATTAGTTAGTTTGTTTGTTTGTTTTTTTTCTCTTTTAAATATATATTTTGAGATTTGTAGGTATGGAAACATAATGGAAACTATTTACTAGAATAAATGTTTAGTACAAGGAATTGTTACATTCTTTCAATGAAAAATGGTGTATCTTGTTAAAAAAAATAAGGATTCTAAGAAATAAGCAAATAAACACATGAAAACACGAAATCCTTTTCATCTCTTGAAGGGTTTTCTTTTTTCCTTTCTCGCACAAGTCAACTTATTTTTTTGGTTTTGTGGGATGAGAAAACAATAATGGAAACTACTTACTAGAAAAAATGTTTAGTACAAGGAATTGGGAGAAATTTGTAATCTGTTGCTGCTGAGCTGATTGATTGATAGTGTAATTCTCTAACAAAGATAAAAAGAATTTGGAGCTAAAATTTTTATATACGTTTTCAGTGAACTCTTTGGTTAAAGAATTTGTGCTTGGCCCTTTAATTCCAAAGGAGACGTTTCATGCTATTTAGAATGCCAACATCCCAAGGAAGGTCAATTTCTCGATTAGCATTTTGCTTCTGGGAGGAGTAAACTCAGCCGAGAAGTTTCAAAAAAGGTGTCCTTTTTGGGTTATTAATTTGAATACATGTGTTCTATGTTCAAAGACAGGGCAAAGATTATATGGAAGTTGGTTTTTTTTTTTTTTTTTTTTTTTTTTTTTGATAAGAAACGTTTTATTGATGAGTGAAATAATCCAAAGAATACATCAGGAGAAACCTCAAATGGATACAGAGGAAGCCCAAACAAAAGAGAGCGATTACAACCAAACTAACAACTGAAGCAAAGGAAAATGTAGAATAAAAAAATGACAAATACAATGAAGAGGGGCTAAAAAACAAAGGATGCAAGATCGCATTCAAGAAATCAATGCAAGAGAGAAAGGGCAAGCTTCATAACGATCATCATGAATGAGAGAAGGCCAATGATAGCATAACCAACAACCCCAAACAAAAACGAATGATGCATAGACGAAAAGAGGAAATTTCAAGTAGATAAGGACTCTTCTTGAAGCAAATCTTTATCTTTTTTCGCATAAGTAAAACTGCTTTCAAAATTTCATAGTTCTCTCCTTCCTCTTTTTTTCTTTGTTGAAAGCTGGTTAGGATGCTTCTTGGATGGGATTGCCTTTATGCAAAGTCCATGATCTCTAAACCATGGAGCCCAAACGAGGGGTTGGATTGAATGAATCAATACTTGTTGAAGGGTAGAAATCATACCACTCTTCTCCCGTGTGATCATGGATGGGTTGTGGCGAGTAAGGCATGGGGCTAGATAGGAAAGCGTCTGTGTCAGCGTCGGTTTGAAGAGCTATGATGATGGAGGAGTGTTTGGTATCGAGGCGAAAAAAAAAGTTTTCTTTGATGTAAAGGGAGGAATGCCGTTGTTGAAATTGTTTGTTGTGGGGGATTTCGGGATAGAAATGGGTAGGATTTCTGTGGGAGGAGAGGGTAAAGATTCTTTGCTAGGAAGCACGAACACGTCGTTTTTTATGGAGTGTCTGTGCTAGACATGTGTCGGACACCGACATGCTTTGACACGTGTCAGACACATCATTTTACGTATCTTATTTTTATTTTTAATTTTTTAATAATCAGACATTGGGTGACATGCTCGGGCACGCTCAAACAACTTCATATTCTATTTCCTTTCCCTCCTATTCTCTCTCTTCTTTCGCCGGAGGACCACTATTGTGTCATCGGATGTTGGAAAGTGTTGGCAGGAGTCGACGATTGTCAGGATGGTGACGGCATATCAGTGGTGAAGGGAGGACGACTGAACGAAATTGGGGATGAGAGTAGAATAGGAGGAGAGGGGAGAACATAATTGGGGGAGGGGGAAGAGAAGAAGATGGCTGAAGAGAGAATGAGATGTTAGGGTTTTCTTGTTTTAATATGGTTGCTAAAGGAAGAATAAGATATTAGGGTTTCTTTGTTCTAGTGTTTGTTGGTTCTTTTAATGTAGGTTTTTTAATGGGATTTGGGCTTTTGTCTTTTTTAGTTTTAGTGGGCAATTATTTATTGAGTTTCATGCACCATTAACATTTATAATTAAATTAAACTTTTTTTTAGCAACTTAATAATCATCATATTTGTATTTACTTTTCATTCACAATTTTTTAATAATTTTTTTAATAGTTGTGAAAAAATTAGAGTATTTTGGGTTTTTCTTTTAGTACTATTTTAATAAAAATAAAAATAATAAAAAAATAATGTGTCCCCAACGAGTCGTGTCCTATGTTTTTAGAAATTGGTGTGTCGTCGTATCGTGTCGTGTCATGTCGTGTTGCCTGTTGCGTGTCCATGTCGGTGCTTCCTAGGTTCTTTGGAAAAGGGCACTGTAGTAGAATGAAGGGGGAAAGTTTGTTTAAGGCAAGGTGAAGGGGGATTGAAGGTTTGTATGCAGGAGAAGGTAGGGTGTTAAATTCAGATGGGAGAGGCTATTTTTGGGAAGCAACAACTACTGATGTGACAACTGATGGGAAGGGGGTGGATAGGTCTGTCAAGTGATTTTCAATCCCATCACCAATGTATAGAGTGGTAGAGCTTTGTGTGGTCAAAATGGGTTGGCATGGAGTGTCGAGGGAAACTGCAAAGTGTGTGTCAGCTAAAGTAGATAAAAGGACAATTGGTGGGTCAACATCATGAGTCAAAAAGTCTTCTCATGGGTCTCTAAATTCAGTAGCTTTCTCGATAAGGGGGATTGTCTTTTTCTGTTGATCTAAAGGGATTTCCACGCTCACAACCTCACGTGTCGTCCATGGGAACCTTTTGTGGGTCTCAATCATGAACCCAACATGATGATGAGCTTCAAAAAGGGGTCTATGTGGACGGAAATTAGTTCTGAAGAAGAAGGGAGGTGAACGGTGACAGGAAGACCCAGTTGGTTGTTCTTTACTTTCAAGAAAACCTCCATCATATCCATATGAAATAATTTTTTATTAGCCACTTCCAGAAAACCCCCACAAAGGTCACCAATGTATTTGAAGAGGTGTCCAAGGACCATCTATCAATCGGTAAGTTTCTAACTTTAATCCATCCTCCATATGATGGCACCTTTTGTTGTTTGTAGAAAGCATCAATGCTCCATAGTTCAAACTTTACTTTGAAATGGTCAACCTTGTACCAATCTCGAATGTTGCCAAGGATCATACCTTGTTTTTTTTTTTTTGTTTTCAACAGTTAAGATGACCTTATTTGGTTGAAGAGGACCGATGGATCCATAGTCAGACACTTCCCATTGGAGAGCTCAAAGAATATCGTACCAATCATCATGGAAGTTCTGTCTTAAGATGATGATAGCTTTATCCGGGTAGAAAGCAGCAAGCTCACAAGATCACAAGAACGGGGAGAAGGTGAAGTGGGGAGGGCAGTATCAGAAGGACGAGGAGGGGCTGTCAAAAGATCACAAGACTTCTTGTGGAGAGCATCTTTGTAGGAAAGAGTAGTGGAGCTAGGGTTGATTTGTTGTTTGGTAGTTATGTGTGTGGGTCATTAAGGAGAGAAAAGAAACCTTTCCAACCGCCGTTGTTGATCGCACCGGTTAAGATAAGTTTGTTTAATCCTCCATTGACTCCAAGCTTGGTAATCTCTGCAAAATGTCCTTTCCGATTAGTCACTTTCTCCACCCAAAGATCATATTCAACCAAATGAGACTTGATGAAGAACTTCTAGTTCAAAGGAGCTTCAATCAAGGAAGAAAAAGTAGAGTGTAACCATGTGAGGGATTCTTTCTTGAGAGAGAGAGTAAAATACTTATCCCTAGAAGTTTCGGTAATCCTTATTTCATGGGAAACTTCCACGGTAAAGGTTTTCCTATCAATGGTGAAGGAGGTAGGAGGAAGATGAAGACGCTTCATCATCTCCTTAGCTTGCCTAAATGGCTGGAAAAAGGTCATTAGAAACAAAGAGAGGGGCTAGGAGAGATGGAAGATGGGTAAGGAGAAAGGAGAGAGGAGAGAGCATTTTGGAAGTTGGGTTATTAATCTGAGTACATGAGTTGTATTCTTTCATTTTTTTTCTCAACGAATGTTGTTGTTTCCATTCAAAAAAAAAAAAAAAGGAAAAGAAGAAGAAGAAGAAAAAAGGAATTTCTTTCATGGTCCTTCAACAGAAAATGTTGGAATTTTGCGGTGCAGGAATTTAGAAATTCTTCAAGTTTTTTATAAATGTTAAGAAAATCTGCTTCTGTTATTTGGTGGGCTCATATTTAAAAGAAAAGCAAAGGTTTAACGTTTATTTATTTATTTATCTAATAATCTAACTAAAGCGCCGTTTTGGGAAATTTGGGTTGATAGGAACAAATAGTTCGTTTGAAGATAAGTTTTCTAGTGAATATATTAGGTGGAGTTCGTGAAATTCCATGTGACCCCCTGGTGTGCCAATTCAAAAGTCCTTTTTCCAATTTTTATATGAATGGTATATGTCGTTATAATTTTCTTGTAATCTTCTACTTGGTGTTTGGATTCATCTTTCTCCTCAATGATTGATGATAAGTTTTTTTGTCTTTAAAAAAACTAAAAAGGTAGCTGAAATGAAACATTCAAAATGGGGAAAAAAAGAAAGAGAATTGATAAAGTTCACTTATTAAACCCAGTGAAGTAGCGTGAGAAGACATGGAAAAGTGATGTTTGTGAAGAAAGTTATTTTGCTTGAAAGACTTCCTGGATATCTGTTTGAGTCTCTCTCTCTCTTTTTTTTTTTTAAAAAAATATTTTATTTCATTTTATTTTTTTATAATTGTTTTGGTTATTGAAATATAGTTTTCCGCATGATATCTAATTTAGCTTAAAAGTGAATATTACAATGAGAATTCAAATGTGTTCATCTGAACTTTTATAATGTATAATTCACATGTTGAGAATATTGAAATGTGTATAGTATATAATGATAATTTTCGAAATGCTATTTATTCGATGTGTCTTTGCGATGTATAAGTCGTATTTCTTTTGGAATGGTATATTTGTGTGCTATAGTATTTTTGTGTAATGATGTTGTCTAAAGCAACGCACACTAAGTATCACAAGCTCATTGGAATCTAGGTGGTAAACCCTTACCCCACTATCATAATGCACTGTTAGGTGAAAACAAAGTTCCACATTGGTTAGGGAATGAACGGATCATGGATATATAAGTGGGGACAATTATCTCCGTTGGTATGAGATCTTTTGTGGTTCCAAAAGTAAAGCTTGAGGGCTTATGCCCAAAGTGGACAATATCATACCATTGTGGAGATAGGGGTAGGTTTCACTGTCTTTATTAATTGATATCAGAGCTTGGTCTAAACCTAGCTGTGTGGGTGAGATCCTGAAAATTTTCAAATAAAAATAGTGAGTCTTGTGGATAAATCCTCAGATCGGACAAAAAGTGCTTGAGGTGTAGCAAGCAAGTATAACTTTATCAAATCAGGTGAATTTGGTCGGAGAGCAAGTTGGGTAGACTAGTAGAATGAATATATCTTTGTTCAAGGGGAGGAGATAAAGGGTGTGACAGGTGGTCGCCACCAAGTACATTCCACAGTGTGATCTGTGGTTGTGCTCCATTTGTCTTTGCTTTGGGTCTTGATAAGAGCAAGCTCTTGCAGACGATTGGGAGTGAATAGATGAAGGGAGACTCGAGGTGGTATTTTATTTGAGGGGAGGATTCTTGGGTGCAAACAAAGTCCCACATTGGTTAGGGAAGGAAGTGATCATGGGTATATAAGTGAGGACAATTATCTCCATTGGTATGACGTATGAGACCTTTTGGGTGGTTCCAAAAGAAAATTGATGAGGGTTTATGCCCAAATGAGGCAATATCATATCATTGTGGAGATAAGTGGAGGTTCTGTTGTCCTTATCATGCACATGGGTAAGCATAACGAGTATGAGCAAAATGCAAATTATATATGAGGGAGTTTTTTTTAGTTTGGGGGGTTGAGGTTGGGAAAGGGTATGTGGGAGGTAATGGTGAAGTCCGTGGATCTTAGGAAGACTTGGGTTAAGAAATTTAAAAGTACAAAACAAGGTCTTGTTGGCTAAGTAGCTTTGACATTTCCCCTTTTAAGTCTATACCTTTCGATACAGGAATATTACGAGAAAATACGGTTCTCACCCTTTTGAGTGGATATATCAGGTGAGGTCTAAGGCACTTTTATAGGATTTGGATAAATATTTTCTATGAGATCCCTTTCTTGTCTCAGTTTGTTTCGCAGGTGAAGGAAGGCTCTTGGAGGATAAGGGGCCAAGGATAAACCTCTTTACTCTGTGTTTTCCCACTTCAACCATTTATTTTGCATGACAAATTGTTTGATGGCAAGCATCCTTCCTTATCTAAGAGCTCTTCTATGTCATTGGGGTTTTTTCGTCCATTGTTCGAGAGCGAAACGAAAGATGTTATTACTCTCTTATCTTTGATCGGAGAGTTTGAGATTTGTCATTGGAGAAGGGACATTTAGCTTTGGAGCCCAAATCTTTCTAAAGATTTTTCTGGCAGTTTCCTCTTTTGTGGTCTAGTGAATCCGTTTCCTTCTATCGTGTATATTGCTACCTCTCTGTGGAAGGTGAAGTTAAATTTTTTGTGTTGATGATTATTCACGGAAGAGTTAACACCTTTGATCAGTTATTGAGAAACATGCTCAGTTTGGTAGAGCCATTTTGTTGCATTCTTTGTTGGAGGGTGGCGGAATACCTTGATCATATTTTTTGGACTTGTGACTTGTTAATTAGTTTGACGTTGTTTTTTTTTCCTCTTTTCTTCTGAGACGTGTGGCCTTCCGTTTGCTAGACACAAGGATTACAGAGAGAATAGAGATGATCAAGGAGTTCTTTCTCTATCTTGTCTTTTAGGAGGAGAGGGTGTTTTTATGGCAAGCTAGTGTTTGTTTACTTTTGTAGGCCTTTGGGGGGAAAGGAACAATAGGACCTTTAGAATGGTTAATTGGAGCTCAAGTGCGTCTTTTGGAAGGTTCTACGTTCTCTTTAGGCTTCTGTGGCGAGCTTTTTTGTATTTAGGTCTTATTTTTCTTTTTTGAAGTTCTTTTCTTTAGTTTAGTTCCTTTTTATGAGGTTTTTGTATACCCTTGCATTCTTTCATTCTTCTTCTTTCATATATATATATATAATACCTTCATCAGATAATATTATCAAACACAACAAGTTCATTATAGAGCCTGAAGCATGTAATCAAACATACTTTTCCTATTTGTTGTCACTTGTCCATAAATGGACAGAACCTCAGAATCGAACTATATAGATATTACTATACGAATGCTATTAGGATAGAAGTGGGAATTTTTTATGTGTATTGAGAGTATATTTGTAATTAGTTAAGGAGTTTGTTGGAGAGATTTGTTTTAATTAGAGTGAGTAGGAAGAGTCAGGTAGGCAATTGTTTAGTGGCTTTAGGGTTGAGGAAGAATACTCAAGAGAGGGGTCCAAGTACAAGTGCCTCAAATTTCTTGGGAGTTAATTGTATTCCTTTATCTCATCTTTTATACTGTTTTAGCTATTTGGATTTGATCATATTGTGATTCTAATAAGGGAAAAAATGTTCCAAAACTAATAATAAAATTTTCGAAGGGTCTCTAAATTCTACTGGAAGGAGGGAGACAACAAAAATCAAGAGTGAGCAGTAGGAACAATTAACAAAAGGAATTGATTATCCAAGGAATTGCAACAATAGATAGGAGGCAGAGAAATGAAGAGGATGTAATAAGAGAGGATTGAACTAAGGGGGAAGGGCATAGAAAGGTGAGATGAGAGCAAGTGATGAAAAAGCCATTAACGATAGCTAGGAATATGTAGAAATTGTGGAAGAAGGAATGAGACAAGCGGTTCTTTCAAGTTATTGCTAGGGAATTGTAAAGATATTTGGAGGCAGAGAGTCTAAATTTATTGAGATTCAGAGTTGGCAGACCAAACATGCATAAGACTTGAGCCTAACTAATTAGATAATGGAAAAGGGATAAGGGTCAGCAGTTAGAATACCTAAAGCACATGAATAAGGTATGCTCAAACATCAGCATTTTTTTTAAAATTTCAATTCAGTGATGTGAATGAAATCTCAGAAAGAGTACTGACGGAGTAATTAAAAAACTCTTCTATTGGCATATATACTATAGTACTTAAAGAGTTATTACAATGAAGTTACTTGAACATGATTTGTTTTGTTGGTTGTATAACTAAACTAAAAATACAACAAAATCCCAAGTTTTTCCCCTTGTGTGATCTTCTGTATCAAAGACCACCTATCGCAATGCAACCAACTTATTACCATGACCTCCCAAGCAATGGAGCTTAACATCAACCTATCTAAATCTGAAGTTGGAAGCATCAGCCGGCACTACATTTATAGACTTGGCTCATTTTTAGAGAATTTGGAAAGTGAAAGTGTCTAAAAAGTTAGTTTATTCTGGTGTGGCTAGTGGCTTATAGAAAGATCAAAATTGTTTGTGCAACTGACTAATTTTTGGATTGTTCTGGCATCTAGCACAAGTTTGCATTTTGGTACACTCGTCGAACACCTGGAGTTCGGACTCAAACGTCATATGAGGACAACATAAAAAGGATCGTGGACTTTAGCTCGGTATGATTTGTCAACATTGAATTTTTGAAGCACTATTCTTATACAGTTAAACTAAGGTTATGTTATGAGTCTTTACAATTATGTGTTTTTGAAATGATTAAACTTTGTTTTTCTCATGCATGTAGGTTGAAGGTTTTTGGGTAAGCTATTGCCATTTGGCTCGTCCTTCTTCATTGCCAAGCCCAACAGATCTGCATCTCTTTAAGGAAGGAATCCGTCCCCTCTGGGAGGTAATACGTCATACAATGCTGCATACATATTTTTCCTTAGGCTTACCAGGGAGTAAACTTCCTGTATTGCAATTTTGTATTTCCCTGCTCATTGGGGAGTCTAATTCCTATTTCAATGCAAATGCAATTATCTTTCAGGATTCTGCCAACTGCAATGGTGGAAAGTGGATAATACGATTTAAGAAAGTTGTATCTGGGCGATTTTGGGAAGATTTGGTAAGTGATTGCAAAAATGGCATCGTTATTGATCAATATGGATTAGTTATCCAATTATATGATATCTATTTTTCCCTTTGGTTTCTAAATTCCTAATTAATTGTTCCCAACTTGATTGTTGAAATCTAAAGTTGCCTGAAAATACTGTTGGATAATTATTTAATATCTTAACTTTCTTAAACAATATAATAATAAAATATTACTAAACCAAAATAATAAAAAGAATAATAATAACAATAACAAAAGTAGTAGTTGATTCCCCTCCCGGGGGTATTCAGTCTTTGAGCATTTGGGTTCATGCACATTGATGGTGGTATGGATGTTTCCTTTTATCAGCTAGTTTCCAATGGAAAAGTTCTGTGCATCGTGGCTTTTATTTGCCGATATATTGTAATTCCATTGAATATCCATGTTATTATTTTGGTCTCTACATCTCAAAGTCGCAATTATTTTTTTTGTTATCTGCATAGAAGGCAATCTCTTTGGCTTGAGAAGTGAGAAGATTGTTTGTCTCCCTTTGATTGCCTTCTTTGTGCACGTCCTTCATTTGTGTCAGACGTGCATATACTTGGGTACTTAACACGAGCTTTCAGGAATGCTTATTCCATAGATCAATCAAAGCTTCCATTGTATGCTTCTGCAGGTTCTTGCATTAGTGGGCGACCAACTTGATTTTGGTGATAACATATGTGGTGCCGTGCTTAGCATTCGTTTCAATGAGGATATTTTGAGTGTCTGGAACCGCAATGCATCTGATCATCAGGTCAGTAACATGATCTTTTACTGCTACCCATTTCACATAAGTTCGATACAGGATCATAAGTTTTTAATTTATTGTATGGTCATTACCTACCAGGCGGTGATGGGTCTGCGAGATTCAATCAAAAGGCACTTAAAGCTCCCGCACGGGTATGTAATGGAATACAAACCCCACGATGCGTCTCTGCGTGATAACTCGTCATACAGAAACACATGGTTGCGAGGGTGAGAAAAAGGAGAATGTACGTCGAAGCTGAATGATGTTTACATGGTCTGCACCTCCCTGATTGCTTTTGACCCTTCTTTGGATGTTAAGCAATTGATTCACTCTGACAATTCTTTCTTTAGGACATTGGAGCTTTTCTTAATTACATGTTTGTTCTAAGGTGAATAGGCTACTATGTAATGTAAATATTTGGACATTTTGTAACTGTAAACTGCTCTGAACAGACGGCCTTACTTGAACAGGTTTTACAAGTGTGTCCTTGAGTTCTAAAAAAAAAAACTGCTCCGAACAGGAACCTTGGAAGAGACACCTACACAAGACAACTTCTGTTTACATGTCATAACTTGACATTGTTCAACTTTTTAGGACAAAACTTAGATCCACATCACCAGCTGCTAGGCCTAGAATGTTTGTTTGTTAAATTAGCCACATGTTTAATTCCATCTAGTTTTTAACTCACTCATTAATAATCAATTTCTGGCAGCAGGTGTAGCTGCTGGAATAGGGGAGCAACTAGTTCTGTCCATTGTAAGAATGGTAACTTACTTTATTAAGTCTATTACTCGTTTACTCACAGCTGTCGCTTTCCCAGGGATTCAGCTTCTTCTTTTACCCCTATTCACAAGGATAATTTGAATCGACCTTGTAAGGCCACGCTTGGTAATCATTTCGTTTTTTATTTTTGAAAATGAAGTCTATTTTTTTATATTTTCTTACCATGATTTTCATTTTTCTTTAAGTACCAGAGTTGAATTCTTAGACAAATTTTAAAACAAAAAACAAGTTTTAAAAAATTTATTATTTTTAGTTTTTAAAATTTGGTTTGGTTTTTGTAAACATGGGTAAAAATCAGATAAGAAAGCAAGAAATTTAGAGGTAGAAGAAATGTTTGTAGGCTTAATTTTTAAAAACGGGTGTCATCAACACTTGGTCCATCTAAACAAGCTTTTAGAATGGAATAGGCTACTGACTTTTTTTTTCTTTTTTTTTTTTTGTACATTTTAGATTTTAGGGATGGACAAGCTCGTGTGTTTTGGATTTAATCTGAAATTAATGTTGAACTGAATTTTCAATTAAAAAGGAAAAAAATATGAAATTGATATTCTTTAGATTTGAATCAATCAAACTAATTGTCCTATGAGAATCGACGTAATAAACAATGTTAAAACAAATTAAATGAAGGTAATTGATCATTTCAATAATGTGTTTTCCCCTTCTTTTTTTCATGTTTAAATGGTTGATTGAACTTGCTCTTATTCTTTAGTCTGGTGAAGATAAATTATGTAAAGAATATTGTTTTGTTGCATATGTATCAGTAGGAATAAAACTGATATTTACAACAATCAGATATTTTGTCTTTGTGGATGATGTTGGGTTGTACATAGGACAAACACAGCTGGCTAATGTCAGCTTCTTTTGTCTTGACAACTCACCATGAATCTTTCAACCCCCATCCCTTCTTCACTTAATATTCCTTCTCTCTCTATATCTTAAAACCATCTTCATACAACCACTACCATATGGTCATTAAAAATGAAAGGAACCTTTTACAATCGTTTATATAAAATATCTTATAACTTTTATGACAATTAAATATCGTCACATTAGAATAATTGTCTCTTAAAATTAGTTGAAATGTACTTAAGTTAAAATAGGGGTATTAAAAAAATTTGATGACTCGAAAAATTCGAACAACTCAAATGTACGGTTTGAGTTGGATTTGGTTCAAATGGATGAAAGGTTTATAGGTTGGATTGGTTCCACCTAAAATAATCCAAACTAACTCGAATTTATTATTAATTTTAAATATATATTTACTTGTGATGCAATTATATATACATATATTTACTTTTATTATCTTTTTGGATAATTTATTCTCAACAACTCTTAAAAATAATTTTTGGGTTGTTATAAAATATAGTAAAATGAACCAACATATTTACAAATATAGCTAAATGTTATTGTCTATCATTGATAGACACTGATAGACTAGTATCATTTATCGCTGTCTATTAGTGATAGATACTGATAGATGTCTATTACAGATAAACAGTGACATTTTGCTATATTTGTAAATATTTTAAGCAATTTTGTCATTTAAAACAATTACCCTAATTTTTTAGGAGTTTGGAAAGAAAATTTTCCTAATATAAATTGAAATTGAGTTCTTAATCTTAATTTAATATATGTAAGATAATTAAATAAAATTTTAACAAATTAGCATTTTACTTACCTTTATAACAAAAAAAAACTTAAATAAATGATCCGAGTAACTTGAACCAATTCCATCCAAATATTTTATGTTTGGGTTAGATTGGGTTCATTATTTAATCAGAGTTATTTGGGTTGAAGAAACTTACAAACCAAACAATTAGGATTGAGTTTAAAAAATATTCCAACTTAACCTAACTGTTAAAATGGATAAAAAAAAAAAATCCATGTTGTTCTTGAGTAAAAGAGCATCGAATGGTAGGAATTAGAAAAGATTGATTTGAAAATTTCAATGCAAAAGGTAAAGGTAAGGTGTAGAATGGAGATAAGATGACAAAATTATAGGGGTCTTGGGGGGATTAAAATAGTAATTTGATCTATAATCATTGTTAATTAAGAAAAAAAAGGAATTTGGTATAGTCAACGCCCACGCGCAAGAAGGGCGCGTGAGAGAAGAAGAGAGAAAGAAGGGGGTGAAAATGGGGGACCTTTAAAGTAAAACTACCGTCATCCCCACACCCAAAACCGACACTTGGTTTAAGTTTAAACCTAAAAACCAAAACAATAAAGACAATTAACAATAACAAACTTCTTCATTTCTAAATCTCCCTTCCCATTTCCCTCTTACCCATTAATAATTGATTGATATTTATTCAATCAATTATCTCTATTTTCCCTCTGCGAGCCGGCAATCACATTCAGCGGCATCTTCCCCTCTTTTCCCTTTTCTCTCTCTGTTTTCTCTCTATCCTTCCCACCCGCCCCTTCTTCGAGAGAGATCGGATTCGGATTCGGGATGAGGGAAATTATCAGCCTTCACATTGGTCAAGCTGGAATTCAGGTCGGCAATTCTTGCTGGGAGCTTTACTGCCTCGAACATGGCATCCAGCCGGATGGTTTGATGCCCAGGTTTTTTTTTTTTTTTTTTTTTTTAATTATTACTCGATTTCTTGATTTGGGTTTGCTTTTGTTTGTCAATCGATATCACCCATGCACCAGTATTGATCCTCGATTTGTTTTTTACTGGATTGATTCAATGTCCCCTGTCGTGATTCTGTATGGTGGGTGGGAGTGGGACTGAATCGAATTTGTGGGACTTGCTATTTTGCAATTGTGGATTTCGTTTAGGTCTTTGAATTTTGGGTGCTTTTTCCCGATCTCTTGATGCATCGAGTGATTCGAGTCTCGTTGCGAGATCAAACGAGGAATCTGGAAATGGGTTTTAATCTTCATTTTAATTGGACGTACCTTTATGGATCTCTTTCTCAGATTGGAATAACAAGTCTGTGGTCGTAGGAATTGAAAATTCACATCGAGCTAACCCAATTGATTTGGTTATCATTTTCTCCGGGAATTTCGAATCTAATGGCCAATCTTTGGTGTTTGTTAAGATTAGATAGTTTGTGGTGATGTCACTGTTAAGATGGGAATAGATGCGCTCGATCCGGTTCTTAGTTCAAGAAAATAAATTGTTGGGATCGTCTTGGAGGACCTTCTCATTGAATTAATTAATTAATATTTGCGTTTACTGAAATTTTAGAAGGGATCTTTTGTTTATGTAGTGTCTTTGATAGTGGCATAAGAAGTCGTCGTTTGATTTTATATTCCCTTTCAAGCTCTTGGCATGACTAATTGCCATGAATTATGACTCTTTCTAATGATGTTTTGTTACCTCTGTATGCTGCAGTGACACATCGGTCGGTGTTGCACATGATGCTTTCAACACGTTTTTCAGCGAAACTGGTTCAGGCAAGCATGTTCCTAGAGCAATATTTGTGGATCTGGAACCAACTGTTATTGATGAAGTAAGGACTGGGACGTACCGACAGCTTTTCCATCCAGAACAGCTCATATCTGGTAAAGAAGATGCTGCAAATAATTTTGCCAGAGGACATTATACAGGTACATGTATTTCCATTCCTTCAAGTTTTTCTAAAGTTTCCTTTTTCACTGTGGTCATCATTACTAAACCTACTTTATTGCATCATTTTCCAGTGGGTAGGGAAATAGTTGATCTATGCCTTGACCGAGTGCGAAAATTAGCCGACAATTGCACTGGTTTGCAAGGGTTCTTAGTATTTAATGCTGTTGGTGGTGGCACTGGATCGGGATTGGGGTCATTACTTTTGGAACGCTTGTCTGTGGATTATGGAAAGAAGTCAAAGCTTGGATTTTCCATATATCCTTCTCCACAGGTAAGACACACATGATGAAGGCTTTGGTATCGTAGACCACACACTTTTCATTAATTATGTTGACAAAACATTTATGGAAAGGCCACTTATTTTTTGTCAAGATTTTTTCTTATTAAGAGTTGGTTCCTTGTCAGGAAAAAAAAGGAATCTGTTTCTGCTGAGAAATACTGAGCTGACAATTTTTATCTGCATACCTTTATATCATTCTTACTGTCCGTTATTAAATGCTACATTCTTTGTGTGCAGGTATCTACTGCTGTGGTAGAACCCTACAACAGTGTGCTTTCCACTCATTCTCTGCTAGAACACACAGATGTCGCTGTTCTTCTGGACAATGAAGCCATTTACGATATCTGTAGGAGATCGTTGGATATTGAAAGACCAACTTACACCAACTTGAACCGCTTGATATCCCAAGTTATCTCCTCGTTAACTACTTCCTTGCGGTTTGATGGTGCTATCAATGTGGATATAACCGAGTTTCAAACTAACCTTGTACCTTATCCACGTATTCATTTCATGCTCTCTTCTTATGCTCCTGTGATTTCTTCTGCAAAAGCTTACCATGAGCAGCTATCTGTCCCTGAAATCACCAATGCTGTATTTGATCCCTCAAGCATGATGGTCAAGTGTGACCCGAGGCACGGAAAGTATATGGCATGCTGTTTGATGTATAGAGGAGATGTTGTACCCAAGGATGTGAATGCTGCTGTTGCTACCATCAAAACGAAGCGAACAGTTCAATTTGTTGACTGGTGAGTTAACTGCTATGTATTGTTAGATTATGAAGCCAATTATATCTGTGGTTTCCATGGCCCGTATCTTATTGCAGAAGTTGTTTAAAAGTGTATGATGCAAATTTTGCTGTCTTGTCTAACTGTAGACAGTAGCATGATGGGGAACTCCTCTGCAGAAATTAAAAAAAAAAAAGATTCATTCATGTTTAGCATATGATTGAGATCAAGCTATAAAGTATCATTCATCCTGAAGTAAACTTCCCCAAAGGATATTAGTTTAGTTGGTTATTTTTAGAAAAAGGTTCTTATAAATCAAGTCAAAAGTAGGGTAGGCATACATAATTTTCTAAATGTTATGCTTTGAATTAAAGTTGTGCCATCGGAATTTTCCAGGTGTCCTACTGGCTTCAAATGCGGTATTAACTATCAACCCCCAAGTGTTGTTCCTGGGGGTGATCTCGCCAAGGTGCAGCGAGCTGTCTGTATGATAAGCAACAGCACAGCCGTTGCCGAAGTCTTTTCAAGAATTGACCACAAATTCGATCTTATGTATGCTAAGCGCGCTTTTGTCCATTGGTATGTGGGGGAGGGCATGGAGGAAGGTGAATTCTCTGAAGCCCGTGAGGATCTTGCTGCTCTAGAAAAGGATTACGAGGAAGTGGGGGCCGAAGATGTCGATGAAGAGGAAGAAGGGGAAGATTATTAATCCCATGAATATACCGTGTATCTTTTTTCTTCGTTTTTGTGTTTGTTTCTTATTAAGTCAAGTTGTGCAATGTTTCATACATGGTGATCTTGAAGGTGTGGTTTCTGTTTTTGTATGATTCTGGGTCTGTGATTCTATTGATTTCGTAATTTACAGTGTTTAGAACTACTTGCAAATTTTATTATAAGGAGCTGAGGTTTCTGTAAAGATCTTTCCGAGGAGTCCCTTTTGAACCATTTGGTGTTGGAAGGAATTGTAGCTCTTTCTCGGATTTTCACCTCTTGGTATCCACAATCATATTGCAAGGCCAAATGTGTTTGGCGTAGCTTCTAAGTAATTTTGGATAACTATATGTATGTACTTTCTGATTTAATTATCTCCTCTTGAAGAAATACATAAGAATTGCTTATTTAAAGGTTGGTTCGGATTAATTTCTCAAGTGATTTTGAAGGTTTAAGAATGTCTAAAATTTGATCGTGTAACAAAAAGATATCATATTAGATTGGTTATGACGTTTCAGGCCCAGGATTTGGAATCTGGATTTGGCCCTTGAAGACTTCGACATTCTTCTACATCCTGTGACGTGATTCTTGTCTTCAATGCTTCTAAGAGTAAAAGTTGTCTCTGTCCCCACCCAACATAAGAGTGCTCCAAGTTAAACATACCTAACTTTGGAGTTCAGGTGCATCTTATTAGTATAGGTTTTCAGGATTCCTCTCATTCGAATTTTCTCCTTTTCTCCTTCTAAAGTCGGGTTATTACAGGTTAACAATATTTTTTCAATAATTTATATCTATCTCATCTTATCTCTATCTAAAAAGAGCTATTATTTCCTCGTTTGTCGTTTTTAGTTGATGATCATAGGAATATCTTATGTAATTTTACATTTAAATTATAAAATAAATTATTTTTCCTATTTTTTTTGGTATTCATATGTTAAATTAATTTTTTTATAAAAAAAATCTCATATTTTCTTGGTAATGTTAAATGTATTTTGCATCTGATCTCTTATTCACATTAAATAAAATGAATTCTTCTAAAAAAAAATCATTTTATCCTCTAATCTTTAAAGGAGGGAAAAAAAATTTTAAATCCACATTTTATCTTTATCTTACATTATCTAAAAACCTATCATCTAAAAAACCTATCATTCATATTAAATGATACTACATTTAAAAAAAAAACACACATTTTTATCTTTAATTCACGTTAAAAAAAATTAAAGAAAAATCTACATAATCTCAAAATTACAATTAAACCTTTATAGAATTACTTTGTGCGACAAACAAACTTGTGTTTAAAATTAAAATCTTTGAAAAGATGTAAACAAATACACAAGTAATTAAAATGAAAGGAGTTTTAAAGAAAACAAAATATTTTTCAAAAGCGTTTCAATTTTAAATTAAAATATAAAATTAAATACGTAGATGTCATTCAAATTAAAATAAAAATAGTCAATTTTAATTTACTAGATAATTTTCACAATTTTTTAACAAATATAAAAAAAATATTTTAGTTTAGATTAAAATTTGTAATTAAGTGGATAATCAAATCATGCAGATTTAAATAAAACTTAACAATTTTGATTTTATTTTGAATGGTACAAAATAGATGCAATTCATACAAATTAGTCACTGTCTAAATAAGAAAAATATATTTAAAAAAAATTAATAGTTCAGTTTTTGTTAGAGAAATTATTATTATTATTTTGTTTTTAATAGTTATTAAGGTTTAAATTGATGAAATTGAAATTTTCACAAATTTTTGAGTTAAAATTGTTTTCTTTCCGTAAAACAAAAAGGAAAAAGAAGGACGAAAAACCCTACGTTCTACGTAGCACTATTTCTTCTTCCTCTCCCTCTCACGTGCTCCACCCGACTCCCCTCCCCTTTTAGCAGCTCAGTGTCGCCGCCGTCGCCGCCGCCCTACTAGTAGTTTGCCCTGATTTTCAACTCGCTTCTTACTGGTATTGTCTCAATCTCCGTATACGTCTTGTTTTCTCTTTTGAATGGCTCGAACTAGAGCTCATTTGATGAAAGAAAGCACCAGTTTTGATTTGTAGATTATAGTTGCTTTTGATGAGCTTTTAGATTGATTGGAACATCGCTGAATTCTAACAATTCGTTTCATCCAGAGTTTCTCGCTTTCTTTCTTAGGAATTCTCTATATCTTCTCACTGTGAGTTATTGTTATTCTTCTTATACAATTCTTGTTGGGATTTTCATCTCAGATTTTCTTTGTCGAATTATACTCTATGTCGGCCTCTGATAGCCACAGCAGTGTCGCTTGCCTTTGAACTTTAGAGGTTCCAAACAGGGAGTAACTCTCTCTTAGTACAGATATCCCATTGCGTTGGTACAATCAGAGTGTTAGAAATACAGACATGGAAATAAACCTTGGAGACATTCCTTTCGACTTGGACTTCCATCCATCCGACCAATTGGTTGCAGCTGGTGTGATCGGGGGCAATCTCCACTTGTACTTTTTCTTTCATGTTTTGTATTTTATTTGATTTCATTTTGATTTTCGTCAATCACCTATCAATTTCTACGTTCGTTTTTGCAGGTACCGTTATGATGCAAATGCTTTACCCCAAAGGTACGATAACCGTTGGTCTTCTTCCCCCCATATACACTTCGTACAAATTTATTTGAACTCCTGTAACCTACAGTATAAGTAGTATATTTTTTTTTTTGAACAAGAGAACTTTTCATCATGCACAAATTTATTTGAGCTCCTTTAACCTACCTACAGTATAAGTAGTATATTCATGCTCGCTTAAACTTTTCTGTCTATCTCAGGCTCTTTAAAGTTCGTGCGCATGTCAAATCTTGCAGAGCTGTTCGATTCATCAATGACGGACGTGGTATTGCCTTTTTTTTTTTTTTGCTTGCTTTTATTTTCCTTTTTATTTTTTAATTCCTTGGCAGGAAATGATTGGCATTTTCATCCTTCAAATGATTGGTTTATTGCCTGTATATCAGCAATTTTGACAGGTTCTTCAGACCATTCCATTCTCTCTACGGATGTGGAGACTGGTTCTGTTATTGCTCGTCTTGAAGATGCACATGAGTATGTTCCTTTCCTTCTGTTTTCAGTTTGTCCATCTTCATGCATATTCAATGAAATATAAGATTGATGAGAAATGTGATAATCCACTTTCTTCTACAGTGAAGCAGTCAGTAAATTGATCAACATAACCTCGGAAACCATTGCTTCAGGAGATGACAATGGGCGCATCAAGGTCCTTTTCTTGTCATTATCTTCTCATATTATAAAAAACGCAATAGTGACCTTACTTGAACATGATTTGTTTTATAGGTTATACAATTGTGTCCTTGAGCTCTAATTATAGAATGTTATAATTCGTGAAGGATCATCATTTTTTTTAGGATGAATGGTTGAACTTTTCATTGAGAAGAAATGAAAGAATACAAGAGGTTCATAAAAACCAACCTGCATTAAAAGGAGCCGAACCAAAACAAAAATGGACTCCAGTAAAGTAAAATGAGACCTAAAGGGTATTTATAAAAAGACTTAACATATTTATAAAAAGACACCAAAGCCCAAAAGAGACATTGATCCTAACAAGTGCTCACATATCCTCCTTGGTTCTCTTTCATCCTCTAAACACTATGCTATTCTTTTCTAACCTAATATCCCATAACATCACACAAACCTCTGCAATCCACATAAAATTGACCCTTCTCATGGAAGGATGTGTGAAAAAGGAACTACTTAATGGCCTTCTAGGGGGGGGGGGGGGAGATGTATCGATTCATACCCCTAAACTTTGGAGTTGTATCAATTAATTAGTTGCAACGATAAATTATTTCACTCAACACGTGAGCAGGTAGCCCTACTACGGTGGTTTTCTGTTGAGGTACACTAAGATAATAACAGTTTTTTTGTTGGATAGGAAACTTAATAACAGTTGGATATCTGATGAAGAGTTTTCTCACGCTGATATTTTGTTTTATACTTTTCCCATCTCATGTTTTGCGTGTTCTTTGGCGTTCCAATGATTTTTTTTTACTGACTGATGTATCTTTCAAGGTATGGGATACCAGACAACGATCTTGCTGCAGTTCTTTCAAAGCTCATAAAGATTATATTTCAGATATGACCTATTCATCTGATTCCATGAAGCTTTTGGCAACAAGGTAATCCTTGCCGTAACTATTATCTCACTTCAGTTTTATTATCTTAAATTCTAGGAAGATTGCTGATGTTTGTTGAACCTGAACCAACCATAGACTGAAGTATGATTAGTGTCGAGGCACACTCCTAGGCGCTTTCCTTGTGTCTTGCTTCAAAGAAGTGAGTCTCCCTTAATGAGGCAGAAGCATGCTTGAGGCGTGGGCCTTAGCACCTCAATCCTTACAATCTGAGCAAGTCATGAATGTTCTTAAAAAATATTCACTTTTCCTTACAATCTGGAATAAAAGCTCTAATCTTAAAATTTTTCATATCTTTTATTCGTAGTACTATTTTTCTTCATGAAAAAGAATTATTTACATTTTCTATTGTGTGCCCCATAAGTCATGTTTTTTTAGTGCCTCAGACTTAGGCCTTTGTGGTTTAGTGCACCTCTAAGTTTAAAAACTGCTGGGTATATAACAATGATTTTGTAATCTCTTTTTCAAATTTCTACTTTCTAATTTACATAGGTTTTAGATCACTTAATTGGGAACAAAAAATGCTGTTCTTATCTACAAAGTTCTTTTAAAGTAAATTTATGAAAATTCAAGAAACATCTTTATGAATTCCTATTTGTCATCTTCTTGATTCTACCCTCTTTTCCATTTGAAGGATTTAAATGAGAAATTGACTGCATCGTGGATTATATGAATAAATTAGGCCAATAATGTTGTCAAAACTTGCTTCTTTGATTTTATTGCCTCTTTTAACGTTTTTTTTCTCTTTCTTCTCTTGTTGGGTTTTAAAGTGGAGATGGGTCTCTATCTGTATGCAATCTTAGGAGAAACAAGGTTAGCCATTCCAAGTTGTTATGACGTAATTTGTGTGACTACAACGTGTTGATGATCTTTTACTGTTTTCAATTTTCATTTTATGTGCTGTTTTGATGCGGATTTAATCTTGCTTTGACTTTTCTGAAGTTGATTAAAACAATCTCTCTTGCTTCTCACGTTGATTTGCCCTATTTAAATGCAGATCCATGCTCGATCTGAGTTTTCAGAAGTAGAGCTGCTATCTGTTGTTATAATGAAGGTAGATTTACATATGATGGAGTATCAATTATATTCTAGACACACGTTTACATACTTGCTTCTGAAAGCTGTTATTTTCATTGGGATGGTGTAAATTGTTTAAGCTTTATTATTCCTATAGCTTTGGTTCTCTTTTGTTCAATTGAAGAAGTCGTTTGTACATGTAATTTCATTTTTTTTTTTTTAAAAAAAAAGAAATGATTGGGGCTTGGAGATATCTTATTTCTCACCCCATCTTTTGTAAATTTTTTAATGACTTTTTCTAATTCAAGATTGAAATCTGAAGAACCAATCTGTTATTGATTATACTTTGTTATTTTTTGAAATCTTTTATGGGCCTCAATCATTAGGCAATTTTATTTCTCTTACTCAGAGATTAAAAGCAAGCAAAGAATTCTTGCTCAAAATATACTTTTTATATTTTTTATATTTTTTATCTTATAATTTGAAGTTGCCATTTTCTCGCTTCCTCATTGCCCCTCCACATTTTCCCCAAGGAGATTACAGAGAGGGAAGAAGTAAATTTTAGAAAATTCTTTTAAACTTCTTGTGTTGGGGGGAAGTATCTGAACTGCCACAAAGAATTTGAGTGCGAATAAACATTTATTCTCCATTTCATAAATGGCATGGAATTTTAACTTTCTCACTCTTTCGTATATCTTTTATGGTTTTCTTTTCTTGTGTGGTCAGAATGGACGTAAAGTTATCTGTGGATCACAAACTGGGACTCTATTACTGTATTCATGGGGTTTCTTCCAGGACTGCAGGTGTACATATATGGTTTTTCTTGAATATGTATGATGCATTGTTCTGATAATTTTAATGAAACCAGGAATTCATTCTTGTGATTGGATGTATTATAATGGTACCAATCTTCTTTTTCTTTATTGATTCATTCCTCATTTCTTTTGGTTTAACTTTATTCTTCTTCAGTGATCGCTTTGTTGATGTCTCTCAAAATCCTGTGAATGCATTGCTAAAGGTAAGAACTTGTGTAACGTCAAGTAGTATTGTCATTTTTTAATATCTTCAAGGAATCTTTCAATTACAGCCTCGGTTCTTTCCTTCCTTTTAGCTTGACGAAGACAGAGTCATTGCTGGATCTGAGAGTGGACTCATCAGGTGAGAACTTTCATGAATAGATGCAACCCTATTTCATTCCACATATCAGTAGAGCATGTATTTTTATTTTCCCTTTATTATAGTTCACTTATTCATGTGTTATTTTCATTAGTCTGGTAGGCATATTGCCCAATAGAGTAATTCAACCAATTGCGGAACACTCTGACTACCCTGTGGAGCGGCTTGGTAAGATATTTTTCCGTTTTGGCTGATATTAAGTATCCTGTATTCATTTTATCAATGAATTAAAGAACTGAGTTTCTTTGACTGTTAATTCAGCATATCATTTGAGCTTTTTTGGTCTGTCAACACTCAATAAACTACTTCTCTTTAGTTTGTTTTTCTATTCATGTTTAGCATAACATTTTAACAATTTTTTCTTGTCTTGTAGCTTTCTCCCATGACAGAAAGTTTCTCGGCAGTATTTCACATGATTACATGGTAAAGGTAAGCCACACACTCTCTCTCTCCCTCTCTCTCTCCCCAATTGTTTTGGTCCGCTGATTTTATGCTCAATCCCGACTGAACTATCAGTACGTGGCTGAAGGGAAATACTAACCAGAACGAAACTTTTGTCGGCCTTGTTTTTCAATTAATTTTAATGGAAGTATGGTTTCTCATATGTGTGTGTGTGTGTTTAAAGAAAGAAAGAATCATAAACGAATAAACAAGACGTGTAGTGGGGGCCACAAAGGAATTTTGTTACAGTGGCAGAGAGGGTAGAGTATATAGCTGAAGGAGTTGTGTGAGGGTTATATTTTTTTGGCTGAGTTCTGTTGAGAGAGTTCTCTTAGGAGAATTGGGAGAGGTGAGAAGCTTTCAAAACATCCTTATTTCTATGCTAATTGAGTAAAATAAATTGTGGGCAAGGCCTATCATTATCCCTATCTAGATTCTAATGTCAAATATTGTGGTTGTCCTAATTTTTCTTTCAAGACGTGTAAGTTGGTCGAATCATCTATGTTTACAATTATTATTGTTGACATTGTTGATGTTTTAGTTTCCAAAATGTTTTAATAGAAAAAAGTTGGGGATGCTTTATCCCCTTGTCCTTTAGGTTGTTTTGTTGAGGCCATGGGCTGTTTTCAATGATATCCTTTGTTTCTCATTAAAAAAAAAGGGTCTTCTCCCTTGTTAGTATTGTAAGAAGTTGACATCCTTAAGTACATGGCATCGGATTGGCTGAGGCTGCCTATGGGAACACGTTGTTGCTTTCTAGTTAAAAGTTATATTTAAAAATGACATGAAACTTTAATAGTTACGTGATGATGAACTGCACTGGCCATCATTTCTGTCGTGCCTTCCTAACAAGGGGTAAAGTAAGAGTTTATGAATTCTTTTACTTTTACACTTCTATACAATGTCAGATACATACATACATATACATATACATACACATACATTTCTTTTTTAATTTGAAATTTCCAGTAATTGGGAGGCCTAAGAAACATGTTGGAACGGTTTTTCCATATTTTTGTTGTCTACTTGTGGTACATGTGGTTTCACATGTTGCCAAACCTTAATTGTAACTGTGTTCTTCCTCTTTGTTTTTTCGCTTTAATTTTTACGACTTATAAGACTTCTATCTCTGTGTTATTGTTTGCGCAGCTGTGGGATATGGATTTATTGCAAAGTTCTGGAAACGCTTTAAATGGTCGGGCCACAGTAGATGCAAGTGCCAGTAACAATATATTTACTTTCACGTAAGCCCCACCTTTGGATTTGGATTTAATTTGAAACAACAGTTTGGCTTAAAAAGATTTTGCTTGGTTTAGGTGGTAGCTTCAATTTGCTAATAGAAGAAATTAAGACTTAATTCTAGTGAAATGAACCAAGGAAACTGATAGTGATTGGGTTTTTTTCCTTTTGAAAGAAAGAAAGAGGATGAAACTATCCTTATCGAAGTTTAAATTAGGTGATATAATTAATGATATGGTGAAGCCGCAAAGTGGGGTCCTCCCTTCAACTAGAGAAGCCAGTATAGCTATAGAGTTGATGGGGTGAGATGAGATGTTGGCTTCGTGATTTTGTTACATCTAAAATGATCTTATAGGACCAATCTAAACGAGGGAAGAATAATAAGTGATGATTCCCTACCTTGTACATAAGAAAAATATCAGTTTATACCTTTAACCCTGGAGTTGTATTGATTTATTAAAATCCTGAACTAATAGTTATATCTATTTGAACTTGAACTTTTGCAAGTGTCACTGTACACCCTCCATAATGTTTCATTTGGAGAAACAGTATGTGAAGCTTATAATTGTATCAATAAAACTTCTAAACTTTCACATGTGAATCAATTTAGACTCTAATTTTCTTAATTTTCTTTGAGAATTGTTCATGCATCAACTCTAATAGCCTATTTTGTAAAACTGACATATGAAGAAGGCTACATATGTGAGAATTAACGCATGGATGGTTTTCAAAGGTAATAATAATGAATGGTCTAAATTGATTTGGTTATAAAAATTTAGGAGTTTAATTGATACAAATTAACAGTTTCGCACGATATCTGTAGAACGAAATGATACAAGTACAAAAGTTCAGTGTTTAAATTGATATGATTATTAGTTTAAAATTTAAATTGATTTAACCCCAAAGTTTAGGGGTGTAATTGATATTTTCTCAATTTCTCAAAAACAAAAAATGTGATGATATAGTTTGCAGTTATATCTACTTGTCGTTTCGGGTTATGTTTTCACGTTCTTTGCATATCTTGAACATTCTGTTCTATTTTTCAAAACACCCTGGTAACCATGAGGCCACGCTCAGCAACATAAGTTTGATATGGCCATGTATTTTTTTCACCTACAATCTTCTACTCTTTGCAGGGACTAGAAGAAAGAAGATCTAAAGAAAGGGACCAATCAAATTGTCAATTTATACTATATATTAAGGTTGATTTTGGCTTTACCCTCTTCACATGTTAAACTCTTTAAGACTTTATTACAAAGTTCTGGTCCATTTTCATTCTCATTTTGGATAGTATCAATTTATGTGATCTGAAGGGCATAATTTTTTTTTTGATATGGTGGCAACATATTCTCATTCTTGAGTTGGGTTGTGTAGTGTAGTTAACTGACTTTTTCTTATTGAGGTGGATCCATATGAATAATAGTGAGTAATTAAAGGCAAGAAACAGAAAAGTGTGTGTTTGTTTTTTTAAAACTGAAATATATTAAAAACAGAAAACCAATACAACCATGAAACTTGACTCTTCTCGAGAACGAAGGAACAACAAAGGGAGGAAACTAAGACCTGAAAGATATTGAAGAACACTAATACAGGAAGATTGTGGGTTTTTGATCTACTCTCTAAAAGTTTTATAAAAAAAAATATTAAAAAAAAACTTAGAAATTGAATTCATCTTTCCATAAGTTGCCTTTCATGTATTTGATATATTTATAGTCCTAAACTTTATAAATTGTATCAATTAAAATTAAAAACTAATTATTGCATACTTTTAACCTCAATCTTTTATCAAAATAATAAAAAAAAAAATACAAATCTTTTGGTGAATCAGTTTAAAGCCTTCTTGACCTAAAACGTGTTATTATTTTTTTCTCTGATAGATACAAGCTTTATTAATTATTTGATAAGGGCAACAAAATCTACATAATTTCTACGATAATATAATATTGTTTAATTTGTGTCTAGCTTTGGTTTTAGTTTAAGAATTGAGGCATAATAGTTAAAAGCTGTCCAACTATTATAAATAAATAAATAAAATAAAATAAAATATAGCCTACTAAAGTTAAAATAATATTTTGATTTCTATACTTTGAAGTTTATTTAATTTTAGTTTTTATATTTTTAATTACAGTTTTAGTTCATACACTTTCAATAAATCTTAAATTTAGTATAGTTTATTGTTGATTTTTATATAAATTTTTTGTTATCTATTTATTATAAATTTTGAAAGCATATTCACATATTTTATTTCTTCTTTGAAAATTATTATTATTTTTATTTAATCAATTTTGATAAAAATTAATTTTGAAAATTTTAATTTAAGATTTATTAAAAATATCGAAACTAAAACTGAACAAAGTTTATAATACGAGAACTAAAATAATATTTTAATCTAAATATAATTTAGAGAGAAACAATTGGAAAATGGCTTTAAAAAATGGAAAATGAGGGAGGAGCCTCCAATTCAAAAAACAGATATCCAATTATTGGTGGAGTCAACACAAAAGAAAAGTCTCCGTTGTCACCTAATTTCAAATTATTTATTTATTTATGTACAATAAAAAATTGATTTCAAATTATTTATTTATTTATGTACAATAAAAAATTAATTATAGTGTCACATGACAGCGACTAGAATATTAACAATCCGTAAATATTAAAATATAACCTAAGATGTTGACTTTATTCTATTTAGATCAGCCCTTTTCAATTATCATACTTTTTTTTTTTATCTAATTTTTAAATATCATACCTAAAATTATATATAAAATTTCATGATGGTACTTTAAATACTTTTCATTCCACATGATATCTTTTTTTAACGAAAGTCATTGTAATTGATATGAAATTTCTCTTTAAAAGTGAGAGGTTCGATCTCTAATCTTTGCAATTGTTGTACTAAAAAATTGTGTTGTTTCACTAAAAAAAATGATCCTAAGAATTTATAAATGATAAGTTTCTATTTAATGAATTATATTTTTTTAAAAAAAAAATCATTATTTTAACAAAAATGTTTATTTATGTATCATTAATTATGTTACTCGTCTATTTGTTTATATATATATATTTTATTTCATTTAACCTAAGAAAAAACTAAATTATATCTCTAAATTTTGTGGGCCTGGTCGGGTTGAGTTTTCTTAAAAATCGACCCGACCCAACTTTTTTTTTTTTTTTTTTTTAAAAAATTAAAATTTATTTTAACAATTTTATTGGACTATTGACACCAAAATCAATAATATCACTTGAAAAAGTTGAAATCAAGCATATAGAAAATAAAATTAAACACACTACTAAATTTAGAGAAATTCAAAACTCACTACTTTAACTTTGTTAAACAATCACTAAACTTAAAAAGTTTAACTTAATAACATGATAAAAAAGTAAAATAGAAAAACAAAATATCATAATAAAATAAAACCAACTTAGCATTTGTTGAATATTGAGACATAATAGATAGCCAAGCAGAAATCCTAATCAGCACATTCCAAATCAGGTAAAATTTGATGACAAGAGGTAAAATTTGATGACAAGATTGAAAATAATTTGTTCAGGGAAGCCATTAAATATTTAAAAACAACCAAATGTCATAAAAATCTTCCAAAATAACAACTAGATGAACAAATTCTCAAATCATTTAATAGAAACCAAATTTATAAGGAAGAAAACATCACAAAAATTCAAAAAAAATCCATTTAAAAAAAAATATACAATGATATGATAAACAAAGTGAAGATACTCCAAAACCAACACGATGATATGATATACTCCAACATTCATATACGCATAGGGCAAATAAGATCTAATTGATTAAATTCTATATGTTTAATTGAGATGAAGGGTACCAATCAGTAGTAGTTGTCTCACTTTCTTATGCTAAACCAGAAAGTGAGAAAACAAAAGGTGAAAAGAATCCAAACTCAAGTTCGATGGCGAGCTGTGAATAGGAGAACGAACGACGAGAGAGACAAGGAATGATGAGGCGAGTGGTAATTGAGAACTAAGAACACAACCTAAATGTCGTGTGCATTTGAAACCTAATCTGAGATTAGGTAAACTAACAAAGTGAGTTCGTTTAGAATTATAGTTGAAATCTAATCCAAACCAAAACAGTTGGTTCGGTTTCTTACGTCCCTACATATCAATTTTCGCTACAGACTAGTTTATGTTAATTCACCTGATTAAAAAAAAATCGTAAGAATTTCCCTAAACCTACTTTTTTTTAGAATTAAACCTAACTTTAATAATATCCAATTTTACACATTTTTAATCAAATTTGATTGATATACAAAATATTAATTGAACAACTTAGACCAAACTCACAAAATGTAGCAAAATTTAACTCTAATTTTATTTTTCTTGCTTATATTTCTGTACCATATATAGGTTTTATAATTCATAAGCATAAGAGGATGCTTTTTTTTAATGAATATTCAAATTACTTGAGTAAAATTTAGAATACTTTTAAAGTTTAAAGTTAAGATTTTAGTATGTATTTATCTAAAATTTCAGATGTATCTAACGAAATTGAGAGTTCAATGTATAAATTGATAACACTGATAAATTTAGGGGTAAAAATCAATTTTTAACCCAAAAAAAAAAAAGTTAGGTCATTTATTATTATAAATATATGCTCACTATAAAGTTGGTTGCTCCACTCATAATTTGGATCGAGTCCAACTCAAATAATCATGGTCAATCTATACAACTCAAAAGGTAATACGAACATTATTTAAATTTTAAAAGTTGAAAGTTGAAACTCAAACTCCAAGTTTATAATTTTTATATTATAAAAAAAAATAAACTACTATTAATAATAAAGTTAAATAAGTGACTAATTATTAAATATTAAAAAATGTTTCAAATTAAATGTTATTTTCAAATATAGAAAATGAGCCAATTTCTTTATAAATATAGTAAAATATCATTATCTATATGTAATAGACACTCATAGATGTATCAATGTCTAACAATGACATTTGATATATTTGAAAATATTTTTAGTAGTTTTGTCCTATAAAATAAATACCCTAAAATTAATGGGGGTTTTTAAATAAATATAAATATAACCATTATTTACCTATTGATTTTAATTATGATACATGTGATTAAAATTTAATAATGATATTTTTTAATAATACAAGTGATACAGAGTTTTGAACTTTTGGTATTTTGGTTATGAATACATGTTTTATATCTAACATAATTTCTTTATTTATTTATCTATTTAAAATAGTTTGTACAAATTTCTATTGGGAGGTTAATGCTTCATTTGTAGGTTATATTTCACATCTAATCACTTAACTTTAAAAATTATATCTATTTTGTCATGAAATTTAAAAGGTTAGTGTAATTCAACTAACATACCATATGTATTAAGGACCAAAAGATATGTCATTGGAATTATTTATTCAAATACTTGTTTTAAAAAAAAAAAGTAAAATGTTAATATGTAAACTAATTTTCAAATATTAAATAAAATTTGCAACTTAATTTTAATTTCTATATAAAAAATTACATTTCACGAAGCAAGATAGAGAACTGTTGAGAATAAATACTCTAAATACAATCATGAGATTAAAAATATCAAAATAAATATACGTATATATAATTTGTATCTTAAATAAAAAAATACATTTTAAAGTTAATAATAAATTGAGTGGGTTCGAGAAGCTAAGTGATCTCATGTATAGTACTAAGTCATGTAAATTTATCATTGACCTATACATTTAAACTTTTTAAAATTAACAAATCATGGGCTAAATATACATTTAATTTCTAATACTTGAACATTTTTCAATTTAGCGCAGAGTTTTAATGTAGTCTCTCATAGTAGGTTAATATACATTTATTTAAGGGAAATTTTTAAAGATTGAAAAAATGTCAAACTATTTACAGAAAATAGCAAAAATAATATTGATAGACATTGATAGACTTCTATCAGCATTTATCAGACTTCTACCATTTTTATCACTGATAGACCCTGATAGATTTCTATTAACATTTATCACAACTATCTAAAAATTTTGCTATTTTGTGTAAATAGTTTCTCTTATTTTTCTATTTTTAAAAACTCTTCTTAAATATATGTATTTTGATGTAGAATACTAATACAATCAGAATTAAATTGAAGTTTTTTTTTTAATATTTTCTTAAAAAAACCAAAGATTAAATACTAAAATATATATTTAGTCTGAAATTAAGTTAAAACAATCAAAACAAAATTGTTAATATATCATTTTTATCATTATATTTTTTTGTTTCATTTTATTTTAGTTCGTTTAATTTTAAAGGTACAATTTTAGTCTATATATTCTCAATATATCATAAATTTAGTCTTTTAATTTTCATAAAATAAAAGATACTATGAATATATTTTTATAATTTATAAAGAAAATGATAATAGAAACTAGTTTTTTTTTTTTTTTTTTCTTTTTCTTTTGCGAAAATCAAATATAAAGTAGATTAATTTAAGATTTATTGAAAATACTGATATTAAGATTGAACATTTGAAAGTATATAGGCTAAAATATAATAAATTTTAGGTATAAATAATGGTTTTTTAAAAAATAAATAATGATATTTTAACTCAATAATAATAGGTTGATTTTGGATCCATGCTGTACGGTGACTACAAAAACCTCCGAATCTTCGCCCAAAGAGAGAGAAAATAATTTATTTTTTGGATTTTTCCATTTCCATGAGCTCGGCATTTAGATTTTTAAAAATAAAAATAATAATAAAAAATAGAGAGAAATACGGGTTTGAGTGTAATTTCTATTTGGTATTTTAAATTGTTATATTTTTAGTCACTAAATTTTAAATTTAATTTCAATTTGGACTCTATGTTTCAAAATATTACACTTTTAATTTTTAAATTTTGAGTGTTATTTCAATTTAGTCCTTAGTTCAAAATTTATATTTTGGGACAGTTGTAAATATAACAATCAAGTACAAAGTATTAGAAGAAGATATAGCACAATGCAAAAAAATTGCAAATATAACAAAATTTATATTGTTAATTAGTTATAGACTACATCACTCGTAATCAGTGATAACCATATTGCTAGTACGAGTCTATTGGCGATAAACCATAACTTTACTATATTTGTAATTTTTTAAAAATGTTGCATACACTTAATTATTATCTCTAAAAATGATACTAATTGCAATTACCCTCTATATTTTTAACTTCGATTCTTCACTAAATATTCCCTTTTAATTTTGGCGTTAATGTCTATTAATTAATTCAAAATCATTATTAAGTGAAATTTTAAAATTAATTTTAATAATGATGAAAAGAGTAGTGAACTTAATTAATTGTAATTCTTTCAAATTAATTAATAGACATCAATACTAACGATTGAAAGTAAGTTTTTAGTGAAAAATTGATGTTAAAAGTATTAATATTGAAACTTAAGGTCCAAATTAAAACAAAATTCAAACCTCAAAAGTAAAATTGTAATATTTTGATATTTAAGGACTAAATTGAAATCAAACTCAAAATTTAAGGACTAAAAGTGTAACATTTTAGTGTTTATTATTTTCTATCTATCTTGACTCTCTACATTAGAATGTGTATTATAGGTTTAAATAATATTTTGGTCCTTCTAGTTTTGGGTTTGGTTCATTTTGGTCCTGGTACTTTCAAAATGTTCATTTTGGTCCTTAACTTTCAAGTTTGGTTCATTTTAGTCCTTGAACTTTCAAGAAGTGACCATTTTGATGCCTTAAAACTGAAGTAAAAAGGAAAGTGAAGAGGCCAAAATGGTCACTTTTTAAAAGTACAAAGATCAAAATGAACATTTAAGTACAAGGAGCAAAATGAACCAAAGTTGAAATAGAGACCAAACTAAACATTTTGAAAATATAGGAACACCAAAAGTACAGTAACAAAAATAATATTTAAATCTTTATTATAATTCTATCTACTATCTACACTAAAATAGTATCCACTAAAAAAAATAATAGTTAATAATTAATAACTATAATAATCAATTCAATGGGCAAACATATCTCAAAGTGGAAAAAAAAAAAAAGAGAGTAGTTTTTTCAATAATAAAAACCCAGTAGAAACGGCAGCATGAGTTTGGACAGAACGAGATTCCAACTGTTCCTCTCTCATCATCCCAATGGAATTGAAAATTCCACAAACCCTCATCTTTGACCTTTCTTCAGTTAGAAATTTTGGAATTTGAAGAAATGGGTTTCGTCTTTGCTACCAAATTTGCCCATACATTACAACATACCTTCTCCTAATTTCTTCTTCCTCTGTTTCCTCCATGGCTCAATCTCCAATTTCATGGAGGTCCTTCTCTTCTTCTTCTTCTTCTTCTTCTTCTTCTTCTTCTTCCTTTGCCAACTGGTTTCGAGGCCTTTTCTTCATCCCCACTTGTTTAGCTCTCAATACTTTCCTCTTCATCCTCTTCTACATCTCTTCCACTTCCACTCCTAATTCCTTCCCTTCCCAAATCCCCACTCGTTTCTCCGACTCCTCTTCTAGCCTCGTTTCTTCTCTCAATCTTTCCATTACAGCTCTTCGGGTTTCTCAGAAGGTCAGTTTACAGGACGGCAATGGCCGCCCCCCTTTGCCTCTGCCTCTGCCTCAACCCTCTTCTCCTCTTCCCTCATTTGGTAAAGCCCTTGTTGTTTCTTTTATTTTTTCTGTTTTCTTCTTCTTCTTCTTTTCAGTGGAGGATAGGAAATTATCTGTAGCTTCGGAACTGATTGGTTGATGAATGAATGTTGTAGTTTTTGGATTTTGATGTGGAGTTTGTTGTATGAACTTGTTGGAAAATGAGTTTAGAGCTGTGATTTTCTTCTTGTCTGTTTGGTTTCCTAGAACCATAGGAGGAAGAACATAGGTAGGTTAATCACTGCTAAATCTAAAAGTTTAGGTTCTTTAGCTAACTATTTGGTTTTTTATTTTTAATTTTCGAAAATTAAATTTATAAACACCCTTCTTTCCGTTTTAAAGTTGTTACTTTTTATCTACTTTTGAGTCTTTGACCAATATTTTCAAAATTAAGGCAATTTTTGAAAACTAAAAAAAAAAATAGTTTTAAAAGTTTGATTTTGTTTTTGGAATTTTGCTAAGAATACAACTCTCTTAAGAAAAATGCAAATCATGGTAAGCAATAGAGAAAAAATAGACTTAGTTTTCAAAATAAAAAACAAACAACGAAATAGTTACTCAACATAGCTTTAATGAGTTTTTTGCGATTCAATAATTGATGTTGTTTATTGATGAGGGAGAAAAATGGCCTTACAAGGTTTCGAATACAAGACATAGTAGTAGAATTGCTTAAGTTAATAGTTTAATTTATATTTAAACTTTTATTCGTATTATTAGTGGTTTTGAGTTGAGCTTTCTCTGTTTTCTCCTCCTTCTAAGGTATAATCACTTTCCTATATCTCTAATGCAAGCTCAACTTGCCTTAATGGATGCCCTGCTTGTGTGTGTTTTAGGAAAGGGAAGCCATGAACAAGCCGAGGGAGTGTTCCATGATGAAGAGTTATTTCTTGAAGACTATAAAGAAATGAACAAGAGCTTCAAGATCTTCGTTTATCCTCACAAACGAAGTGATCCCTTTGCACGTTCTTTGTTGCCAGAGGACTTTGAGCCCCACGGCAACTATGCCAGTGAGAGTTACTTCAAGAAATCTCTCATCAAAAGCCATTTCATCACAAACAATCCCAAGGAGGCCGACTTCTTCTTTCTGCCATTCTCGATCACTGGCCTTCGCAACGATCGTCGGGTCAGCGTTAGCGGTATCCCCAACTTCATTCGAGATTACATCTTCGATGTTAGCCACAAGTATCCTTATTGGAATCGAACAGGTGGGGCGGACCATTTCTATGTTGCGTGCCATTCGGTTGGACGATCCGCCATGGATAAATCGAGTGAAGCTAAGTTGAGCATTGTCCAAGTTGTTTGCTCTTCTAGCTACTTCTTGACAGGCTACATTTCACATAAGGATGCAGCTCTGCCCCAAATCTGGCCTAGGAAACAAGACCCCCCAAATCTTGCTTCTTCAAAGAGGTGAGTTTTTCGCTGATGCAAAATGATGGATCTTCTGTTTTCCTCCTGCCTTTAAGCTTATTAGTTAGTCTGTTGATGTGAATGTAATGTGACATGTTGATTTATTGTTCCTTCTTTTAGGACGAGGCTGGCGTTTTTCGCAGGAGCGATGAACTCCCCGACTCGTCAAGAGCTCGTTCGAGTATGGGGTACGGACTCGGAGATCTTTGCTCATTCGGGCCGTCTTAAGACACCTTATGCTGATGAACTACTCAAGAGCAAATTTTGCCTTCATGTCAAAGGCTTTGAAGTAAACACTGCGCGAGTTGGAGACTCGATCTTTTACGGATGCGTTCCTGTGATCATTGCCAACTACTACGACCTCCCGTTTGGTGATATCTTGAATTGGAAGAGCTTTTCGGTCGTTGTAACGACATCAGATATCCCGAGACTGAAGGAAATCCTCAAGGGAATCAATGATGAGGAATATGCAATACTGCAAAGCAATGTGTTGAAAGTACGCAGACACTTCAAATGGCATTCTTCGCCCGTTGATTATGATACTTTTCACATGGTTATGTATCAGTTGTGGCTTCGAAGAACGTCAGTTCGACTTCCATTAACGGTCTAGTGACGATGAACAATTGATCTTCTACAAGATAAATGAGATTCTTTGGCTCTACCTTGACTCGAATTCTTGCAATTGAAGTTTTGTATATACTTTTTTTCCCTACAGTTTGTAGTTACTAATTCTAAACACACACGTGCTTGATATTTTTATTTTATTCATAACTTTAGTTTAATAGTAAATTTATCAAATTATACTAAATAGTGGGAAAATATTTATATTGAAAAATTTTTACCGATAGAAAAAATGTCAAACTATTTACAGAAAATAGCAAAAAAACAAAAAAAAACTGATAGACTTCTATCAGCATCTATCAGTAATATACTTATACCATTTCTATTCTTGATAGACTTTGATAGACTTCTATCGGTGTCTATCACAAGTATGTAAAAATTTTTGCTATTTTGTGTAAGTAGTCTTCTTTATTTTTCTATTTTAAAAATTTTCCTTATATATAAAATAATTTCTCTTTTAATTATAAAAAAACTTAAAAACATGCACACACGATATTGGATCTAACAAAAAAAAATATAACAAAAAGATAGACAATTAATAAATAAGAAAAATAAATTAAGAAGAGAAGAAGAGTCGAAAGTTTTGTTAAAAAATATGAGTAAAGAAAAAGAAAAAGAAAAAGAAAATAACAAAAATATGACTAAAGAAAAAGAAAAAGAAAATAAAAACAAAAATAATTGTTTTTATAGTGGTAGAAGACATTCATAAATTTTTAGAATTAAGTTATAGATAGAAAGTTATTTGGCCATTCTACTATTTAACAATCCAACTAGGGAAACAATAAAAATAGGAAGGAAAAAATATCTCTTCAAATTTTGTAAGAATAATTGTAATTGGTCTCTAAAATTTTAATTAAGACCATGTGGACATTTACAAGAAAAAAACTAAGTTGAAATCTTATTTTAGTTCCTGAACTTTGAATAATATTCTAAGAAAAATTTCACAAATATAAAAAATGTCAAACTGTTTACAGTGAATAACAAAAAAAAACATTGATAGATTTCTATGAGCATCTATCAATGATAGACTTCCATCATTTCTATCACTGATAGACTTTATCAATCTCTATTACACCTATATAAAAATTTTGCTATTTTGTGTAAATAGTTTCCCTTATTTTTATATTTTTAAAAATTCTCCAATATTCTATTTTGGTTCCTAAACTTAAAAAAAATGATCGTTTTAGTTCCTAAACTTTGAATATTGTTTTATTTTGGTACCTAAAATTTTAAAAATGTTTGTTTAAGTCCCTGAATTTTTTAAAAATGCTTATTTTGGTCCTTGATATATTAAGATTTTGTTAACTTTTTAACAAAATGATGATGTGACTTGTATTTTTAGATGACTAGACTACCAAATAAGTTATCTAAGCTAAAAAATTTAGAGTTTTAAGTTTGAATAAGGTGGCAAATTGGGAGAATTTAAAAGAAATTTTTAGTTCAAAATTTTGGTTGTTCAATATTTTGGCGTGTTGGTTGGTGGCATTTTACTTCACCTTCGTTTTGTTCAATACATCTAGAGCTTAGTCATCCAAAAATACAAGCTCCCTCATATTACGGTTGAAGAGTTAACATAATTTTAATAGTAAGAACTAAAATAAATATTTTTTAAAAGTTTAAGGACTAAAACGAAAGTTTATGAAAATTTAGAAACAAAAATAGAACTATATTCAAAATTGAGGGCCTAAAATAGGATTAAAAAAAAAAAAAACTATGATTTTACTTGGAATATTTTGAAGGGCGACGGACAGTGAGTGGTTCGTTCAAATATCAACTGTTATCCACGGGCACCGTCGCGGTTGAGAGGGCGAACTGAACTCCCTCGCACTGTCTCGAAATGGAACTCTCTGTTATTGGTAATGGATATCATCGCCACGTCCTTCGGACTCGGTTGCCTACACCTTCTTCTGTAATGGCTTCTGCATCGCACGCTGTCCCCAGGCTCAAGAACAATCACTCTAACTCTATCGCAATTCTCCCTAAAGAGCCCCAATTCCTCCCCGACTCTCCAAAGGGTAAACTCTTCAATGGCGGTGAGAAGCGCCACTCGAAGTCATACCTAGAGAGACAGTCCGCTATTGCTCAAGTTAAAGATTGCTCCGAGTTGGCTCCGGCTCTTGCCAGGTTCTTCTTTTACTTTGAATTGTGGGAAATCACTTGCTCCTCTTTACTTCGTTAGAATAGAAAGGCGTTTTCTTCTTAGTCAATGTTAGTTAATTATCGATTTTGGTAAAGAGCTATATGTAGTTGGATGGCAGCAAGAAAATTCTAGTGCTAGATTTTAGATGGAATTGTGTTGACAATGGATGATAGATGTAACCACGTAGGCCCAGGATTCACACCAAGATTCGAATTTTGGATTCAACACTTGACGGCCTTGACATTTACTACATTCTTGCGACCTGGCAATCCTTACTTGTTTTGAACTGTTTCTAGGTGTGAAAACTATCCCACATACCAAGAGTACTTTCAACATGCTTGGTTTTTTTCTTCTAATATCCGTGAGTGTCCGGCCAACTTGGTTCTCATTCACATGCTTCCTAGGAATATTTTTAGGAGGTTGCCTAACATAGAATTGCTCTAAGCTAAACACACTTAAATTTGGAGTTCCTATGATTGAGCCACCGAAAAAGAAAGTGCACTTTGTTTGTATACCGTGGATCTGTGGGGCTTGAAGATTTGTTGGACTCAAGCTCAAAAACAACAGATTTAACCTCTTCCTCGGCGAAGGCGGTAGAATGATGCTGATGTAGTTCGAGGCTTTGTTTTTAGCTTTTGGGTGAATTCTGTTTTCCCCTGTTTTTAGTACTCTGTTTTGGTTATTTCAGTTTGGGTTTTAAGTTGTATTTGTAGTTACCGTATAGTAACTTTGTTGGTTGCTATCAGGAGCTGTCTTGTAATTCCTTCGGGCTGGCTAGTATTTAAAGAGCTAGCCCCCATTTCACTAATAAGATCTTGAGCCATATTCATTAAAGGTTCTCTCACCAACTTGTGTACACCAGATGCTTGTTTTGTGGAGATGGGGAGTCAATTTGAGATATTCGGGAGGGAGCAGTTCCCCTGTTCTTTTGTGTATAGATGAGAGAAAAAAGATATGAATTCTCTTACAATGTTGGCTTCTGTAAGGCAGCTAGTGCCATTTTTGGAGAGAATTCAGTGATTTATTTATTTATATCTATAATTGTGTGAAAAAAAGCGGAATTTATGTTGCCCTCCTTTAGCCATTTAGTCTTACATTTTTGTCTCCTCCTTAGCAACCAAAGAAAGAAGTTGTTCCTTCAAAAGTGTTCCTCTGTAGTTTATGGGAAACCAACATATCCCCTGATTTCTCCTTGCTGCCGATTGAAGTAATTTCTGCAATAAGCTGGTGTTTTAGGGTAATATTGCAGCCAAAGGTGTCACAGTTCCACTCTTTAAGAATGGATTTTGAAACCTTTAAGTTTTTGCATGAATCCATGTCCCGGTCAACCACAAATAGGGGTATCTCTCCACCTATGGTCCACTAAAGGAGAAAGGGAATGATGCTGCGACGACATATTCTCAAACCGAAAAGGGGTGTATTCCCAAGACGTGTGATCAATGGAGAGGAGGAGCGGCTAATGATCAGAGGCTGGTCTTTCAAGCCTTCGGATAGTGTCTCTATTAAATTTACCTAGCACATTTTTAATTGTTAAAAACCAATAAATCAGTGTTACTGTCGGAGAATCACGAAAATCAGACCAAATGTAGAGGCTCTTTTGGAGGGGGATATCAATAAGAGCAACATTCTTAATGAATCAATTAAGAAGTCCCATATTTCTTGTGTTTTGTCCCCCGTTAGAAGTTTCGAAAGACCATCAAGCCACGTTGAAATCTCCTCCCAATAACCAATAATCAACACAAGGATGAGACAGACCCTCTAGTTCCTGCAGACTATAAGGCTGCTTCGATGGGTAGAGAAGTCCCAACAATTCCAGTCAACCAAAAAACAGATGGATCAGGATTGTCGGATTCCCCCCTGATAGACATTGTCCCAGAGAGCCTATCTATTTGAAGATTTTCCTCCAATTTGAATTCCGCTCAAGGGTATAGGCCCAAAATACTTTCTGATTTGTCACTATCGAGCTTGGGGTGTTGTGATTTTTATGCAACTTCCATTAGGTCAAGACAAGAGTGGGTCTTGGATGGTGTTTCAATGTAACATTGCAGGCATCACCCATGTACTTTAGGGTATCATAATCTTATCGGTTGAGGGGAAGGCTTCTTATTTTTATCCACCCATTGTAAGAAGGAATCATCTTGTTTAAACCGAACAAATTGTGGCTCCAAGGCATAAATTTCAGGGAAAAAGAAGGGCCAACTTGATACCAGATTTTGAAGGAACATAGTGTGTCTACTTGTTCTTTTCCTTCACATCTAAGAAGAGCTTTGTTGGCATCAATGGGATTAAGGAAGTAGTAAGAGCTTAGATGTTCACAGAGAGCTCTCATGATTCTGTACCAGTCATTGTGGAAAAAATTTCTTTGGACCACAATGGAAGTTTCAAGCTGAGTGGGCGCAAAAGAGTTATCGATGTTTGGGCAAGGATGGGTCAGGTTATGATGTAAGTAGAATGGGGTTAAATTGGGTAATTAAGTAATAGGCTTAGGTTAATTCCCTTTTTATCCCCACTTGTATTAAAACTCTATAAATAGGAGCCTTTCCCTCATGTATGGACAATGAATGAATAATATTTTCCTTCAAGAATTCTCCAAGATTTGTAGTCTACATCAGGTTAGGTGCAAAGGAAAGGTAGGAGTGGATATAGCATCTTTGGAGGAGTTAAGGATGATGACTGACGGCTTAGGAATGGCCTTAAAAGTAGTTAGTGGGGTACGATGCTCGATGTAGAAGTTCATAAGAAGCTTATAAAAGGAGTTCTATCCAATTCTTTTAGTCAATTCTCTCCGTGTCAGGGATTACGAATTTCTCCTGATTTTGCAATCTCAACTATTTTTCCTTTTCAGTTTGTTGTTTTTTCAACCCAAATAGTTTGTTCATCAACTCTAGTTTCTCGAAAGAACTTCTGGTTTATGGAAGAAGAGTGGAAGGGGGCAGAGAGAGTATTAGTGAGCCATTTTAGAGAGGACCAGTGCAAGGAAATGAAAAATGCTGCATCTTGTCGTTTCAACGATTTTGACCCTAGAATCCCTATATCTGGAGTCTATTTGGAGAAGCTCTCATGCTCTATGGAGATCAAACTATTCTTCTGTGATGGGGAAGGATCAATCATGGTCGGAAGCGGGTAGAGAGGGAATGTTTTTGTCATGTATGTGTTTTAATTCTTACACATTAGTTGTCGTGCCATTCCTCGTCTTAATGGAATAATTTCAAGATTTTTTTTTGGATAATTTCATAGTTTAAGGGTTAAAAGTGAAACTTTTCAAAGTTTAGGGGCATAATTGAAACATAGTTCAAAGGTTTTAATAAAACCTTTTAAAGTCTAGGAACATAATTGAAACAAACCCCAAAGTTTAGGGGTATTTTGTATAATTTAACCTAAAAAATATTTACTAAAATATAATAGGTTAAATTATACAAAATGCCCTTGAATTTTGAGGCTTATTTCAATTACGCTCCTAGACTTCGAAAAGTTTCATTTTTAACTTTGAACTTTGAAAGTTGTTTTAAAGAATACCCTTGTAGAGTTTTTTTCATTAAAATGAGATAGAAATTAACACATCACAAATTGAAGGCATACATGACACTATTTACAACATCACTCACGTAAATTGATGTGGTTGGTGGTGGGTAAAAATTCTAATGCAAATGATTTTGATGATATCCTAAGAAACACAAACATGAACATGTTACACAACGATACGCCAATTTTAAAAAAAAACTAGGACACAAACACGTTGGGGATATGCTCTTTTTTTATTATTATTTTTTAGGATATATATAAACTTAACATAAAATACTTAATGCACTCCACTAAAAGAACATAAAATGTCAAGTTAATTAACAATTATAGGAGATGAAATGTGTTTTTTTTTTTTGTAAAGGAAACAAACACTTTTCATTGATATAATGAAAAGAGCTAATGCTCATAATTCAATGTCACTTGAAACAAAAAGTACAAGATAATTAAACGCCTAGACTGAAAAAAATAAAAGCACTCCAATTCAGACATATATCTTGAATGGAAAAATTAGCAAAATAATTTAGAAAGAGAACATCAAGACGAGTCATTGGTCCTTGCAACTTCAAAATGACCGCACCACTGAAGAGATTTATCATGGAAAGCCCTATGATTTCTCTCAAACCAAATTTCAGCAAGTAGGGTTTTAACCACATTTGACCATAATAATTGAGATTGGGGCTTCAAAGAGGGACCAACAAAGATTTCTAATGCATTATCCTTGAAAGAATCTCCAAAGGTCCACTGAAGATGTAAGATAGCAAATAATTTCAACCAAAAAGCCATAGTAAATCTGCAAACAAAAAATAGGTGTTGAAGATCTTCATTTGCTTCCATACAAAGGGGGCAGATTGAAGGAGACAAATAATAAGCTGGAAGCTTCCTTTGGAGGAGGAAGAACAATTTAACGACCTGAAAATCATAGCCCAAATAAGGATATTAACTCTCTTAGGGCTGTTTGTTTTCCAGAAATTCTGAAAAACAGCTTTATCAATTGCAACGGAGGCTGCCAAATGCTTAGATAAAGATTTGACCGAGTAAATTCCTGAAGAATCCAAACTCCATTTAGGGCTCTATCTTCTTTCCCTATAAAACTTGTAAAGGCTACTCAAACTCCATAATTTCAACATTTTTTAACATAAATTGTCCAAGACAAAGTATCTCCATCCCAAAGGTAAAAAATTGAACCATTGGGAGATAATACAATCCTGAAAAGTCGAGGAAACTGAGAACTTAGGGGGCAATTATCAACTCAAGGTTGGTTCCAGAATGAAATTCTTCTACCATTTCCCAATTTAAAAGTTGCCAAGGAATCAACTTGCAACCACACTTTGGAAATACTAATCCATGGACTTCTTAGACTCGTACCAAATTTTCCAGCTGTATGCCAAGAGAAAAGGCCTTTATCGTGAATGCTCTGGACCACTTTGCACCATTTTAAGCCTCCAATGGCGAGACCTCCATCCTTTAATGACTTGGAGTCCGAATCCCAATTCACAAGATGATTAAGCTTTCTGCCTTTGTTTCCTTCCCAAAAGAAAGACTTTGAAAATTCCTTCAATGATTGAAACTACTTTAGCCGGCATAAGAAAAAGAGACAAAATATATTGGAAGGTTCTCCAACACAGCTTTGCATAAAGTAAACCTTCCTCCATGAGAGATACTGAAACGTTTCCATTGATCTAATTTTTTCTGAATTTTATCTATTATGGGCTGCCAAAACGAGACTTTTCTTGGGATATCCACCTAAAGGAAGGCCAAGGTATAAAAAAGGCAATGATTCTACCTTACAATGAAGCTGTGAAGAAGTAGAAATCAACTTTTCCTCATCCACATTAATTGCATACGAAGTAGATTTTTTCCAATTAACTTTTTGTCTAGAGCACCACTCAAATAATTCTATTGCCTTGATGAGCACATCCAACATACCGTCATCAGCACAAAAAGAAGTGTGTCATCAGAAAATTGTAAAATAGACACATGTACCTTGTCCTTTCCAACAACAAAGCCCTCGAAGACTCCTCTCTCATGGATATAGTCAATAATAGAGCTTAGGACCTCACTAACTAAGAGGAAAAGAAAGGGGGAAATTGGGTCCCCTTGTCTAATACCTCAATAGCAAGAATATGCCCCCTTGGCCTTCTATTGATAAAAGTTGAAAATTTGGGATTACGAACACAACCATTTATCCAAGTAATCCATTTGGGATTGAAGCCTTTCAACGTAAGAACATCCTCCAGTAAATCCCATCCCACGTGATCAAAGGCCTTCTCCCAGTTTTTGCTAATTGTTGGAGTGTCTGGCTAGAAAGTAATGGAAGGATATTTATAGCGTGACCTTACTTCAATAATACCTTTTGTTTGGTGTCTTACTGTTTTTATGACTTTTTCCATTTTACTTCATATTACTAACTACTAAGGCTGGTCTATTTCTCATTTTTCTCAGTGTTTCATGTTATATGTTTTTATTTTCTTTGAAGGAGAGAAAAAAATGTGTTCGATAGTTTTTTTCTTATTGTGGTCAAAAGATGGATTCTGCCAGAAGTTATCCTTCTCGTTATCATTCAAAATAGAAGATCCTTTAGGGGCTGAAAATTAAGCTGGATTAACTTTTCTTGTGCAGATATGGTGGACTACTAAAAGCACAAGATTTGAATGTTATACTGCGGCATTTTGGGATGTTAAGTAGGTGGCAGGATCTATCTCAGGTGCTTCTAGGAACATTAATCTGCTTGTAACTATGTATTGTTGAATGAGGATCAAGCTGTGCCCAGTGAGGTGTAGCGTCAACAAGAAAATTTCATAATTACTCACACATGATTTCTTCCTAACTTGGGAGCTCTTTTTGTAACTTCGTTTTATATCAGGGGAAATATGTTTTTTTTTTTCTTTTTGAGGAAATATCAGGGGAAATATGTTTAAACTCCTATTTGGGATTTTTTTTGAAAACAGGAAGCAAGAAGATCCATTGATATAAAGAAAGAGACTAATGCTCAAAATTACAAATCTCCACCAAGGAAAAGGAGGACAACAAGTGAAATATAATGAAAATAATAAACCAAACAAAACACCAAAATAAAGGCGAAGAATGCAGAACTCAAAGCAAAAGAAATCGAAGAATGGAGAAGACAAGGGAAACTAGAGAATAAGGATCTTCCAAATCGGCAAAATAAGAACCCTGCAAGCTTTAAAATGTGCTTCAACCGATTAGCTTCGAACGAAAAAACATAATTGAAAAAGATCTTCAAAATGACTTAAAAAAATCTCCAAAGCCTCTAAAAAAAACCAAGGAGAGCTAACCTTAGATGCTATATTGGATTCACCGTCATGATCAAATTGAGTGAAGGTAGTTGCCTTAGTAATGGAAGAGCTCAAGGTACATTTGGTAAAAGCAATGTTTTATCCTGGTGGAGTGAACATTGAATGAGTGTGTGAGGAGGCTGCTATAACTTTGGTGAGGAAGTGATTAACTGAACACATGTTTCTTCCAAAATATTTGCATTGATCTTCAAGTTGTCAGAGATAGCATAGCTAGGGATCTTTCGAGCATAAAAGAGAGGGTAAGACTCAATAAGCCTAGAATTCAAGATAGAGGATGTGTAGAGTTGGAAACCTGATACGATGGCTGGGAAGATTTACCAATTTCTAAAGAAAGATGTGTAGCCTGAAGGTCATCTTGGAAAAGGAGACTATTTGAATTTTGCAGTTGAACATGCAAAGGAAAAGAGTTGGAAACAACATTTTTGCCCTTAAAGTTGCAAAAGGCAAACTAAAACCTTCATCCAACCTAACTTGGTTTATTCTCTTAAGATCCAGTGAATTTGAAAAATTAAAGATTGACGAATCGCCATGATCAATGTAAGGACGATCTAAAGGGCGTATATCCCTAAAGTGTAGAGACAAATTATTGAACTTCCAATATGTTACTAATATTTTTCTCCACTTCAATTATAGCAATTATGCAATCAAAAAGCTTAAGAGTCTGAGAAGAAATATTGACAAAGCCTCCAAAAAACTGACCAATTGCTTCAAAACAGGGACGTTTCCAGGAAGGCAAAGGTAATTTCTTCAAAGGGATCCAACCACCGTAACCCTCAATAGCATTCGGATGAGAATGGTCTTCTTGAGACCATTACCAATTTGCCTCCATTTACCATCAAAATTCAAATTAGTGAAATCATCACTCAGTTTCAATAACTCCATAAATGGGTTAATAGAAACCTTGGATTGAAAATAAACCTCTAAAGTATCTTGAATGTCCGATCGAGAATTACGAGTTAACAGTCTTGAAATCACCAAAAGAGAATTGAAGTTCATTTTCACTACCCTTTTTTTTCTTTTCTCACCCAAAAAGTAGAAGCATATGAACTCTGCATATGTACCACTCCTGCATTACTGCTGGGAAGATGATTATCTTTGACAAGCTTTGATGGCAATACATCTCCTACCTCAACATGCTTTGAAGAAATTAGAAATGTAAGGTGACCGCTGAATTTTCTTAACTTTTAAGAGAAAATCTCGGAACATATCCCAAAAAACGAACTAACCTTTCTTTTCAACACCAACGGGAACATGTAGTCTCATTCTACCTCCAGTAGGTGGCCAAACAACAGATTCAAGTTTCCAACCAATGGGAGATCTAAATTTGGCCAAGTGGATAGTGTCAGAAGCATCCTTGAATTTTCTACCAAACAAATGTATAGATGGAATTTGCAACATTTAAGCCAAAGAATTTTCAACTCAAATCAAATGATAGAATGTGAGAGAAGTTTTCATTTTGTTCTTCATGTCTTCAACAAAACCCATGTCATCTTCTACCAAATTTTGTTATCTTGTGCTGCTATTTTAACCTTTCAATTATCGGTGAAAAGTTATGTTTCTGTAAGACCTCCAATCATACACACATATAAACGAAGGGGTAAGATCGGAAAAGCTGAGAAGAATATTCAAGGGAGAGGGAGTTCGTTAGAAGGAAAAGGGGGACTAGGCTAAGTAGGCAAGGAGGGGTGAGGTCCATGTGATGGTAGGAGGTTTAAGGGAGGGTTTTAGCAAGGGTTTCGGGCAGGTAATTGTTGGCAAGCTATGCTTGAGAGGAGAGGATTTCCAGCCCTCTTGAATGTGCTGGTGCCTAGGGTCCTTATGATAGTTTTCTTCGCTTGTTTTGTTTCATCCTTCACTAGTGTAATTCCTTCCTAAGAAGTTCATAAATAATATTTTCAAGAGCTTGCTCTGTTCTTGGGAACTCTTGTTGGGATTTTCTGTTTGCAGGTTGAAGAATCCTAACAGTTTCTTCGAAAGAAAGAAAGGATTCCACAAATCTTGTCAAAACCATTTTCGCCCGTTTTCATCCCCACATTTTATGTCTGTTGAATTGAAGCTGTTACACACTTTTATTGGTTGCCTTACCCCGTGGGTTTGAGAACTTTCTAAATGCCTGTCATTTTATATTTGTTGCTTATATTTGTGGTTATTGCAGCTTTTTGAGTGGATGCAGCAGACTGGAAAGACCAATGTTTCTTCTTACAGCAGTTATATAAAGTTCATGGGGAGAGGTCTTAACCCTTTGAAGGCACTAGAAGTATACAATAATATTCAAGAAGTATCGATAAAGAATAATATTTTTATTTGTAATTCTATCCTCAATTGTCTGGTGAGAAATGGCAAGTTTGATACCAGTGTTAAGCTGTTTCATCAGATGAAGAAGGATGGTTTATGTCCAGATACAGTTACATACAGCACGGTATGACATGTTAATTCATATCATCATACCTAATTTTCGAATTGACCCACCTTTTCTTTTATGCTGTACATTTTTCTTCTCTGTTGAGGGTTCTTGTATCTTTGTGCATTCGTCTCTTTTACTTTTTTAATGAAAAGTTTTGTTTCCTTTTCAAAAAAGAAAAAAAGTGGCAAATTTGTTTGCAAAAATTTAATAGCTATGTGGAAAAATGTACAAATTTCATCTTGGCAAGATATTTGAAGAATTCACAACTCCTGTAGCATCCATTGTCTTCACCAACAATCATAATTCTCAACTCAGAGAACTATAACCTACTCCACTATAAAGAGTAGACTGTAGACCACCTTGAATGCACCTTCCAAGATTTTCCTTTTTTATCACATGCCGATAAACCTTGCTAAAATTTAAGATGCAACCTCCACCTACTTGGCTCACTCGAAATTTTTTCAACCATCGGCACAACTTCCAGAACACACTTTGCATAACCACCAAGTCCATGCCCGTGTGCAAACCTGTGGAACTGCTAACATCCTCTGTCATGGTATTTTGACAGGAAGTCACCGTCTTCCCCGACGAGGAAGACAATGTCAACATCCGACCTAAAGCTGGGTATTAATTGTGAGCAGGATAAGCTTATTAGATGGGCTAGTTTGGTGGGCTGTGATGTTGGTTCCTTCCTTTTCATCCTATCTCGGCCTCCCCTTGGAGGTAACCTGAGAGCTATCTCGTTTTGGGAACCCCCTTTGGAGAAGATTAGGAAACGATTGACTTCTTGGAAGGAAAGTTTTTTTCACCAAAGCTGGGAGATTGGCGCTTATTAGATTGGTGTTGAGTGAAATTCCTATCTATTACTTTTTTCTTTTCAAAGCGTCTATCTCGGTTTGCAAGAGCATTGAGAAGCTTATGAGAAACTTTCTCTGGGAAAGGGTGGAGGAAGGGAAAGGATGTCATTTTGTTAGCTGGGATGATGTGGGGAAACCTATGAATCAGAGGGAGTTAGAGATTGGAAATTTAAGGTTGCGCAACAAAGCTTTGTTGGCTAAATAAATGGCTTTGGCAGTTTGGCCTTGAGCCTGAATCCTTGTGGCGGAAGATCATTGAAAGCAAGCATGACCCTCATCCCTATGAGTGGGCGATGAAAGGGGTTAAAGGCACACACCAAAACCTGTGGAGAGATATTTCTTCTCATCTCCCTTTATTTTCCCATCTAGTTTTTTGTGTTGTGGACGACGGTAAGGAAACGTATTTCTGGGAGGATCTTTGGGTGGGGAATAGACCTTTCTCTTCTGCGTTTTCTCGGTTATATCATTTGTGTAACGAAGATTGTGTTAATATATCCTTGACTTGCACTTGTCACAAGCCAAAGTTGATCCTTCCATCAAATTTCTCCACACCAAACTTTAGTGGACTCATAAAGCTTGACACATATGCTTCACTTCTAGCAGATCAACAAATAGTGAACAATCCACACTATTCATAGTACTGTAGCACATTTCAAAAGTTCTTTTATGATGTGGAAGCTTAGACAATGCTACAACCACAAAGCATACTTAGAAATTAAAAAAATTATGAACTCAAAGCTTTGATACCAACTGTCACGGTCGTACTTCTCTAATTGTACAACACCATGATTTACACTCGATCATGATCAACCTTGGGACACACTTGGGACACCAGGGACACATTTGCTCCGAATTAAGGAGCTTTCTTACGGGATAGCAACTCATTCTTGCGAGTTGCTTTCCACTCAAATTTAGCTGGCTATACTCTCAAGCACGACGCCTGCACATACAGAGTTGCTAGATGCACAACTTTTCACTTGACCGGTGCATGTCTCCCTGACTCTTGGTTCTTTTGCTTGAAACCATAGCACTCCCTCTAATGGTAATGATCTTTCAAAGGCACCCACTTGGTACACCTTCTATTCAACTCTTGCCAACACGGAACACCCAAACTCTTGGCAAATGAGCTTGGTTCTTGCTTACTGATGGGTTAGACTCCCCCCAATGTCATGCCAATGACGTCACTCTCGAGTCATAAGGAGTTCGACTTCAACCCATTCGCTGGCTCTGATACTGGCTCACAACTGCCTTGCCAAATCAACACTCTTGACGCACTTGTGAAGTCTTCAATTCAAGCTTCAAGTTTTTTGGGCTATGATACCATTTGTTGGGGAAAAAACTCCCACTACTATCGTAGGAATAAACTGAAAAATAATGGAGATATTAAAAGAAAGCAACAAAATAAGAAACACAAGAATTTACATGGAAAGGTTCCAACCTGGAGAAAAACCATGACCCACTTGAAAGTCTTAAATTACCGATTAACCCAAAAGCTTAAGCTGATGGGTAAAGGCAAATTTAATATTATATCATCTACACTTCCCTTCACTTGTGGGCTTGAAATATGATTAAGACTCAACAAGTGGAAATCAATATTAATTGGGGACCTCACACTCTTTATAAGATAGATGAACTACTCTTCTTATTGCCAATTGGTAGTGATATTATAAGGCTGTCCTTTTAAAATTCTCATGCACCCAACCACCTTTTGATTATTCTTCTATAAAGGTTAAAGGGTTTTTGATGATTCTTTTATTCTATTTTTTGGCCACTTCTTTTTTTGAATTCTCCCGAGAAGGTTTCCTACGCTGTAGCTAAGGTGAAAGTCGTCATTCTCATCATTCTCACAGCTATGGCCAGTTTAGAGATTCTGCACGGATGGTTTTATTTTGGAGGTGTTTTCAATTGAGCACCAAGCTGGTCAGTTTGTTTTGGCTTCATTTTCAAGCTTCCGCAGTCAAAGCTCTAAAAACCTTTAAGTTGCAAGTTTCTCCCTTTGTTGGAAGTCTTTTTTGTCTCGTGAAGTTTTGAAGTGGTGTTATAGCCTTGAAGTCCTAGTCTCTCTTGGCTTCTTTGCATTGCCTTGTTGCTCTTATTTTTTAGTATGTACTATTTGTTTTTTCAAGGCATTCTTCCCATGAATTTTGTCTATATTGCATCCTTTATTTCTATTATTTATGTAGCTTGTATTCCATGAGCATTAGTCTCTTTTCATTTTTTCAACGAAAAGTTTCGTATCTTGTTCAGGAAAAAAAAGAAAAGTCAAGTTTGGAGATAGTTCCAACCCGTATATTTTGGCTCCTTTTCAAGGAGCCAAATGTTTGTGTTGGGATACCTTCTAACAAGAAACCATAGAACACAAATATAGAATTGTATGCACTATCACAAGATGTTACAACATCGGTAGCCTTTCGAGGGGGCGATCTCTCCCAAGTTCCACAGAGGACACTACCAAAATTCTTCACCAAAATGATCTCTCCCTCCAAAAGGTCCCTGACTCCCCTTATTTATAATTGAGTAACTCCTAACTAATTACTCATATGGCCTACTATTATTCTACTAATATTACCAATATACCTTCCGTTAGTACTCCCACAGTTTGATAAGTCTGTTGTTTATGGTTCATGTCCAATTGGTTCTACACACGACTTTCTTTCGTTTTAGGAAGTGAAATGATTGGGCATCACAAAATTGACCGAAGGTGTCTTATCAAGTCTGTCAGCTCTATTGCCAAGTTCATACCTAGGCTTGCTTTGACGTAGTGATGTTAGCTTAGGCATTATAGATAGGTCCACTTTCATCACGATGGATGGTTATCAAGTTATCAGCAGCGACTAAACCCCAAATGTTTTGTTGCATATCAATGAAGTGTTGAAAGTATTCTTTAAGTAGGCTATTAAATCTCCATTTGATAATTTCTTGGAGGGAGAGAACTTCAAAGAAATATTAAGGTTGGGTTTGGCCCAAACAATTTTAGCAACTCCATTTGAAAGGTGCTAGACAACTAGAGAATCTATTAAGAGCTCGAGAATTTCTTACGAGAATTTACTAAGAATATGAAATTTATCGTAACACATTAGCTTAAACTTTTGAGTTTAGTGGTGACTTAACATGGTATAAGAGTAGGAGGCCTATTGTTTTAACTCTTGTGATGTCCTTTTTTTTCCTGTTTAATATTGATAATTATTTGTTGAGGCTTATTAGGCTAATTTTCAAGTCCACAAGTTTGGCTACTCTACCATCCAAAACTAAGGCCAACACTGAAGCTTCTATGTCCAAGCAGCATCCTATGGGACTTCATTCTCTTCACGGCCTCCCCTTGGAGCTCTAGTTCAATGTTCTGTTTTGTTTTTAATTACGATGTATCTTCAATTCTCCTAAACTGGAAGGCTTTCATGTAATCTCTCTGGCTTTTTGTACATCCTTTTCTTTGTCTATCAATTAAATTGTTGCTTAAATAAAACGAAAGCTCGTGACTTATCTTGACTAGCAATTATAATAATTCTTTTCTAGCAACGGTAATAATTTTTTTGTCTACATTCTTTTCTACCATGTAGTAAAAGTTTTTGTGTTGCTTTGTCAGTTGCTCAATTTGTGTACACACCTATCATATTTCAATGACGTACTTATTTAGTTCCATGGCTTGTTACTATGTCATAAAAGTTGCAACAATATTGTGTTAGGCCTCCTATTAGAAATGCATGTTAAAGGAACCGTGTGAGGAGAGCACAGGGGGTTTGGAGAATGTAATTAGTTGGTGAGAGGATGCTTGTGTGATTAGATATGCTGATGTAGTTGTCTTCGCTGTCTTGGTCCAATCTATGATCCGTCCCTTGGTTGTTGCTCTTGTTGATAAATGATATTGAGAGCTTACCATATTGTGGAGAAAGAATAACTGAATTTAATTGTTTCAGTAATTAAAATGTGTATGTAAAGATTTCATTATCGGGGTTTTATACTAGCGGATGCCATTTTTTGTGGCGTTCGATTGTCCTTCTCCTTGTTTATTATTATTATTTTTTAGTTCTAACAAAGTTGGCTTTATTATCCTTTATTGAAAGGATACATTCTACTCAAGAATTTTGTGATAATATAACTAACGGGCATGCTATACTTTTAATTGATTTGTTATATTGGTAATATAATGAGAAGCAAATATTAATGTCTTGTCTACTTTCGGCAGATGCTTACTGGTTGCATCAAGGTTAAACATGGTTATGCTAAAGCATTGGAGCTTCTTAAGGAGCTACAGGACAATGGACTATGCATGGATTGTGTATCGTATGGGACCCTGATAGCTATTTGTGCTTCACATAATAGATTGGAAGACGCAGAGAGCTTCTTCAACCAGATGAGAACTGAAGGTCATTCACCAAATATGTTCCATTATGGCTCTCTACTCAATGCTTATTCAATCAGTGGAGACTATAAAAAGGCTGATGAACTGATTGAGGATATGAAATTGACCGGGTTAGTACCAAATAAGGTTTGTTTTCTTGTTTATGGTGTCTTGGAAACTTTGGGATTTTGTTTTATATATATGAATAATTTTTATGAGAAGAATCGAGAAAGAAAACACAATAATTAGTTAGGCGAATATATAAAGTTATATGATTAAAATTCCTATCAATTGTAAAACTATGTAAGTACAAAAACAATTGGATTTTGCACGATAATGAAAAATGGATTAGTCCAAGAGCATTATAAGGAAGCTAAAATTTTAACATCCAACCATTATGTAATTATTTCTTTCTCTACTTTCAAAGTTCTGTTATCCTCTGTAGATACACCAAAGAATTGCTTATGAAGGAGGCTAAATTAGTAGACAATCGAGACATGGAAATCAGGATGGCTCTAGAAATATTAAAGCCTTGGCCCAATAAGCCCAATTCGTCCAAGGCACCTGCCTCTAGTTGAACAAGCCCACCAACCCATCTAGGAACTGAATCGAGAATCATAGCACCGACAACAATTCCATTTGAATAGTGACCACTCTAGATAAGAGCAACCTTAATCAAACAGAGGGACCTGGGAAGAGATTTTTTGAGGCGGAGTTTCAAGCCAAGAAAGAAAAGGGATTATGCTTTCGGTGTGATGAGAAGTACACCAAGGGGCATCTGTGCAAAAATAGAGAATTACATGTATTAAAAGTTCAGGAGGAACATGAGGTAATCAAGTTCAAGATGAGCAAGAAGAGGAGGGCGTGGAAGTTATGCATCTGGAAGTAGTTAATTGAGTTGAGTTAATGTTGAAATCAGTCAAAGGGTTTTCACCCTCCGGGACGATGAAGGTTCAAGGTACGATAGAAGAGAAGGGAATAATTGTTTTAATCAACGATGGGGCAACTCACAATTTCATCTCCTAGCGTCTTGTGCAAGAGTTGAATTTATCGCTCATTGAGATGCAAATTATGGAATAATCCTGAGCAACGACGTAGTGATTCGTGGAAAAGCGCTTGCAAGGCAGTGGTCGTGAGGCTACTCAAGCTAACGGTAAGGGAAGATTTCTTACTTATGGATCTTGGGGGAATATGCGTGATATTGTTGGGGATGTAGTGGTTAAGAAACATGGGCTTTATGGGGGTTAACTGGACAACCCTCATTAAGGGTGAAACGCTACCGAACCGAACCGAACCAAAAATTTTAAATTCTTTTATATGAGAAACTGAACCAAACCAATTTATCAGTTAGGTATTAAATTTGGTTTTGCTGTTTTTTTAAAAATCTGTATAAGTATATATATAAAATTAAAAAATGGTTCGGTCGGTTTGGTTTTAAATTCTGTTTTGTTCTCTAAATAAAAAACGGTTCAGTTTTATATTCAGTTTTTCTATTTTTTTAAAAATATAAAAATATATAAATAAATAATAGTTAAAAATGGTTCGATTCATTTTAAATCCAATTTTCGAAATTCAAACCGAACCGAACCACATTTTTTCCAGTTTGGTTTGGTTCAATTTTGAAAAAATGGTTCGATTTTTTCGGTTTGAATGACTGCCCCTAACCCTCATGATGACATTTAATACGGGAGAGGATAAGGTGACTCTGAAAAAAAGACCTATTCTAGAGCCGAGTTATCGTTGAAAATGTTGTCTCAGACTTGGACTGATCAAGATTAGGGTTCCTAGTAGAATTTTGTGGCTTGAGTGTAGAGGAGCAAGGCGTTGAGGAAGTCGACCAAGGTGTAAACGAGGCAAGCAAGCCGTTAGAAAGATTAAATGATCTGTTACATGATTACAACTTAGTTTTCAGCTTGCCTAATGGCGTTCCCCTAGAGAGAAATAGATCACCGATAGCTAGAAGGACCGGCCCTAGTCATAGTTTGTCCTTATAAGTATGCTCACATGCGGAAAACAAAGATTGAGAAATTGATAACAAAAATGTTGGTGTCGGGACTAATTCGACCTAGCCACAACCCTTTCTCTAGCCCAATTCTGTTGGTCAAGAAAAAAGATGGGGGATGAAGGTTTTGCGTGGATTACCGTGCTCGAATCGCGTCACCATGCTGCATATGTTTTTGATTCCTGTCATTAAAGAGCTGTTGGATGAGTTACATGGTTCTCAAATTTTCTCAAAGTTGGATTTGAAGATTGGGTACCATCAGATATGGATGTATAAGGCTGATATACCTAAAATAGTGTTTCACATGCATGAAGTCCATTGTTAGATGATATGATATTAAATTTCCCTTCACCCACTAGCTTAAGCTTTTGGGTCAATCGACAATTTAAGATGGTATCAGAGAAGGTTGGTTCAGGAGGTCATGTGTTCAAACCCCTGCATTGTTGTTTCCTCCCCAATTAATATTGATTTCCACTTGTTGGGTCTTCTTCATATTTCAAGCCCGCAAGTGGAGAGGAGTGTTAGATGATATGATATTAAATTCTCCTTCACCCACTAGTTTAAGCTTTTAGGTCAATCGACAATTTAAGACCCATTATGAGTTCTTAGTGATTCCCTTCGGGTTAACGAATGCCTCAACCACCTTCCATTCATTGATGAATTAGGTATTTCGACCTTTCCTCCGTAAAATCATCCTTGTTTCTTTGATGACATTTTGGTTTATAGCCTCGATTTGGCCACTCATCTTACACACCTCATGGTGACGTCTGACTTGCTGCAAGCGAGATAATACTTTTTATGCCCATAAGAAGAAATACGTTTTTGTGAAGGATTTAGTGGAATACCTTGGTCAGTTTCCGCAAATGGAGTTGAAGCTGACAGGGAGAAGATTAGAGCAAGAATCCAATGGCCTATTTTGAGTAATTTGAGGGAGTCGAGAGGGTTCTTAGGGTTGATCGGCTATTATAAGAGATTTGTTTTGGGTTATGGATTGGTGGCAGCTCTTTTAACTCGATTGTTGAAGCAACAAAGGCCTTCAAAGAACTCAAACAAGCTATGATGATCTTACTGGTCCTCGCGTTACCAAATTATTCTTTATCTTTCATAATTGACATAGATGCCTCAAATACGAGAATTGGAGCGGGGTTGTTGCAGTGCAGCAACAACGGCTGATTGCTTTCTTCAACTCGTCATTGTCGGCCAAAGCACGACTCAATTTGAGCGAGAACAGATGGCAATAGTTCTCTCAGTGCAGCGTTGGTGACACTACCTCTCAGGACAAATTTATTGTGAGAACGGATCAATGCTCCATGCATTTTCTGCTTGAACAGAAGGACATTCAACTTGAATACTAGAAGTGGCTAACAAAGTTTTTAAGCTATGATTTGGAATTTGAATACTAGCTTGGATTGCTTAACAAGGCAGCTGATATGCTCGCGTTTATCACCATTGATCGAGTTGAACACCTTAATAGTTCCTGCGTTACTAGATACAGCAAGGGTGAAAAAGGCAGTTGATGAATTGTTTTCGAAAATCATATATATATATTTTTTGAAACGGAAACAAGACTTTTTCATTGAAATGATGGAATGAGTCTAATGCTCAAATTACAAAATACAAGATACGAAACAAAATGAATCTAAACAAACTTAGAAAGTACCAGAACATAACTAACCCAATATGATGATTTAACTGAAAGACTAATCCATCTAAAATAAAAGGGATTGTCGAAAATCATATCATAGTTGGAAAATGACTCGGACAATGTAGCAAAATTCTCCTTGCAGTAAGGCAAATTTCTATACAAGGGAAGAATGGTTCTACCACAAAATATTCCTTGCAGCAAGGCAAATTTCTGATGGCTTAGGCTTGAAAAATACTTGCGAGAGAATTTATAAAAATGTGGTTAATAATGTCTGACTGTAATTTCTCTGGTTTGTTAGAAATACCTTTTTTTGTTGTCATTTTTTTACTTTAAATGGAGGGGTCTTTCATTTCTAGAAAATTTAATATTGTAGGTATTCAAGTTTTCTATCTACTTGCAGGTGTTTGTTTCTTATAAAAGAAAAATATCTTCTTGCAGGTGATTTTAACAACATTGCTGAAGGTTTATGTTAGGGGAGGTTTGTTTGAGAAATCAAGGAAATTGTTATCAGAATTGGAAGCCTTCGGCTATTGTGAAAATGAGGTCTGTGCCAATGATTTGTGGTAGTTTTATTTTTTTGTGCATCTGAAGCTAATGTTTGCTACTTACTATTTGCTGATATGAATACACTAGGAAGATGGTCATATTGTGGGTTTTCATGTTTGTACTTTTCAGAATTTTTAATTCTAGTTTGGTATTTCTATTATGTCGAGTGATTGCTAGGGTTTAAGAAGCATGAATATGAATAAATTATGCAAACATATCATAACATTGACTTGGTGACTTGCCATTTCTAGAAGATCACTACTTGGATTCTACGGAGTGTTCTCTGGCTAGATTTGTTTCCTCCAGTAGGAGTTGATGAAGATTAGCTATTGCCCAAAGAATTGAGACACATTGGGACCCATGTATTTGGTAAGAGTATTTGTGTCTCAATTACCGTCATTTGCCCTTTGAAATGAGGTGATACCGCTTTACAGATGGAAATATCGGTATCGATTTCAGACGATTTAGCAATTTTATAACCCTCTTTCTTACCGATCTACCGGTTGTTTGGGGTAGCAGTAGTGATTTCGGCCACTTTAACAATTTTATAATCCCTTTTATTTGTCTTACCGATCTACTGGTTATTATGGGAAAGTCGATAGCGGTTAATATCCCAATGCTTTTATCGATTTTATTATGTTTCATCGGTCCGAACGTTGAATTTTTAAATTTTTGTTATAACCCCATTCATGCTATGCTTATCGATTTATCGTTGTCGATAGGAAAACTTTAACGGGGTTGGCCGAGAGCCTCATGCACATGGGTAATCTTGTCATTTTCGTTCCACCTTGGAATTAATGATTGGAAATAAACAGTCTCGATGACAATCATATTGCTTTTGAAAAATTGGGTCAGTAAACACCAACAATCATAATCAAACTGGTTTACAATTGAGGCTTATTTCGATTGATGGTCCAATTGGAATCAACTTAAATTACACCATTTTTCATTACTCCCATGTAAACATGGCCTTAGATTAGTCCTAACAACCCAAAAGAGGAGAGCAAAATAAAGTAATACTGAAAGATACAACAGGAGAGTAACAAAGTAAACCAAAAATGACTATAATACTGAGATACAATGAAAAAATCTCCAGACAAGCAGATCCCTTTAATCCTAACAACCTAAGAAAAAGGAAAAATTATTAAATAGCTACAGAAAAAACACGATAATGAGGAATGCCCAAGTTGAGAGTGCTATTACAAAAACACTTACCAGATTATTTGGGGAGGAGACATTAGTAGTATACTAGGATGTTTATTTTCTACTTATTGGTAGAATCAACATCCTTGTCAATTTTCTATGAACAAGTAAGCATTAACGAATTTCTTTTAATGACCTCTATTAAAAACCTCACTCCCGTGCAACTTGCAAGTTATTCTGACAGTCATGCATCCAAGTCTAAATTTAAACTTTACTCTCCCAAGCTAAACTCAGATCAAACAGATTTAATTTATGGCCAAAGAATTAAATAAATAATCACAGGACACATGAATATTAAGTTGCAATATAAAAATAGTCTCAAAACATAATCAAAGTTACAAATCCCAACAAATCATTCAAAGTCTAAAACATTGAGTTCATCCACTCAATACAGCATAACAACTATGAAACCCATCTAGAAAAATACAATAAAGAAAACTACAAAAGTAAAGAAAGGTAAAGAGAAACTCTTTGACCCGTGCCACACACGTTCTTGTCGTGAATATTGCAATACTGAGTCTTGAGTTTCTTCCTTGGCTCTCAAGAGTCCTCTCGAACTCTCTAAATTTGAGTAGAAACTGAGATTGCATTTTTCCCCTCTAAAAGACTCCCATTAATTGAATGAAAAAAAAGAATTTATAGAAACCCTAGTCAGAGCGTAGAGATGCTGCCCTCAAAATGACCAAAATACCCTCAATTTTGCGTGGTGTGCGTTTTTTCTACAATTCTCATGAAAACATCCTGTTTTGGTCGGTTTCTCTTCTTTTCGCTTCACTTCTTTAATTCTTTTCACTCAGGCTCTTTGATTCTTGTCAGTTGTCCCAATGGCCCAATAGTTATTTCACCAAAAACTCTGGTTGTGCTCCAAATGCTCAAAATCTATAAATAACCAAATAAAAACGTGAAAGCATCAAAATATCCCTCAAAGCTAGCATAAACTAAAGCAACACATGTTGTGTGCTATCGGGAGTCCCCCCAACAAGACTGAAAACTCTATTTTTTGTAATGTATCATTGGTCTGGAATGTGGATTATTTTATTTACTTTTTTGGGTTCTTTGTTCTGGTGTTTCTTATCAGGAGTTGGTTTTTTTTTTTTTCCTTTTTTGTTGGCAGTATATTTTATTTCCTATTCTAGGAGTTCTTTGTAACTCATGCATGTAGCTTTTCATAACTTCACAGAAAAGTATTGTTTCCTTGGTTCAAAAAAAAAAAAAAAAAAAGAAAAAAAAAAAGAAAAGAACTTCTGATACTGATAAAGGTGTTTTCTTTTGTAGATGCCATATTGTTTGTTGATGGATGGCCTTGCCAAGGCAGGTTCTATTAGAGAAGCAAAGGCAGTTTTTGATGAAATGAAAGAAAAAAACATTAGATCTGGTACGTTTTCTCCTTTTAGATTTGAATTTATAAACCGCAAGTAGAATGTACTAGCTAAAAGAGTTGAAAAGAAAAAAAAGGACAAATATCAATTTATACTTCTAAACTTTGGGGTTGTATCAACTAAAACCCCAAACTAATAACTGTATCATTCTAAATGCTAGAATTTCATAAATGAATCAATTTGAACCCTTTGTTAGTGATTTATAGTTATTTTCACTTAATTCCATTTATAATCAACTTAAAATCACCTAAATATAACTATCGGTCTCCAAGAATCTAACCAAAGTAGTAAGAAAAATTATCACACCATTATTTTAAAATAGGTAAAGAAAAATAGAGGAAGACGAGCATATGAAAATCATTAGGCTATTTCTGTTAGTTTTATTTTTTGGGCACCTATCAATTTTTAATCCTAAACTTTAGGTTTTTTTTTTTTTTAATATAATTTTTTTTTGGTAAAAGAAACATTTATTGATAAAGGGGATTAAAACCCTGGAGGATACATTATTACAAGAGTGATCGCCAGTTACTGACTAAAAAGGATAAGCTATAATGAGTGAAAGGGTGTTTCAATTTACACCAAGAGAAAGCAGTAGATAAAACTAGTTCTAAAAAGCGATGAAAAGAGGAAAAAGAATCATGAAAGAGTCGCCTATTCCGTTCACCCCACAAACTCCAAAGGAAAGCACGAATGAGGGCCAACCAAATCGTTTTCTTAGTACCACCAAAAGGATGACCCACCAACAAAGATGCCAGAGCTTCTGAGATACTATTAGGGCGCGTATAAGACCATCTAAAGGCTGGCAAAATGGTGTGCCAAAAACGGGTAGCAAAGGAACAGTGCAAAAACAAATGAATCGGTGTTTCGGCATGTCTATAACACATATGACACCAAGATGGGGAAAGAGACCAATAAGGAAAACGGTGCTGCAGACGATCAGCAGTATTAATGGCACCCCAGCTAAGCTCCCATATAAAAATTTTAATCTTTTTTGGATATCTTTCTTTCCAAATCGCATAATAAAGATCAGACAAAACACTATCCAATGCACTCACTAAATCGGTCATAAGAGATTTGACAGTGAAATGTGAGGATGGGTCAAGAGGCCATAGCCAAGAATCAGGAGAGTTTCGCAATCTGATGGAAGCCAAATGTGATGATAAAGATGCCCATTCCGAAATCTCTAATTCAGTGAGATTACGCCTTAAATTTAAGTTCCATGCAGCAGTGGAAGGTACCCAAGCATTCGCCACAGAAGTCTCAGGATGTTGAGTAATGCGATAAAGATGTGGATACACAGTAGCAAGAACACCACAGTTAAGCCAAGAATCACGCCAAAATGATGTAGAAACTCCATCACCTATTCGACGAATAATGCGATCAGCTACCAGATCAATATAGTGACTAATGAATCTCCATGGAGATTTAGATGAACCACGAGAAATTAAAGAGGGCCATATACAATCAGAAGAATAGTATTTGGCCGCAATCAGTTTCCTCCAAAACGCGGTGCGCTCAGTTAAGAAACGCCAAGTCCATTTTGCAAGAAGAGCAGAGTTACGAAGCTTAAAATTTCCAATGCCAATCCCACCCGAAAGCTGAGGACGCTGGGAAATCGCCCAATTCACATTGTGCATGCCACCATCACCACGTGAGCCTTCCCAAAAAAAAATCACGAACCATCTTATCAAGACAACTGATGACAGCCGCAGGAGCCTTGAACAAGGATAAATAATATGTAGGGAGATTAGAAAGAGTAGCCTGAATGATCGTATGTCTGCCCCCTTTCGAAATATAAGCATACTTCCAATTATGTAGTTTATGTTGAAAATGCTCCACCACCGGTTGCCAAAAATTAACGGAACTGGAATTGCCACCCAACGGTAAGCCTAAATAGGTAGTCGGCTAGGAACCCTTTCGGCAACCAAAAGCACACAACAACCCATCCAATTCAGCATCAGTAACATGAATCCCAAGGAGCTCACTCTTAGATAGATTAATGTTGAGACCAGAAGCACATTCGAAAATACGGACGACGTCGAATAAGTTTTGTATGGCAGATCTCTCGGCAATGGAAAATAACAGAGTATCATCAGCAAACTGTAAATGATTCAGTGAAACAGTTGATTGACCAATGGGATGTGCAATCGTAAGACCCAAAGAGGAGCTGTGGTCAAGGAGCCGACTCAGACAATCAGAAACTAAAATAAATAAGAAGGGAGATAGAGGGTCTCCCTGCCTAATACCTCGAGATGATACAATTTTGCCACAGGGACGACCATTTAAAATTATGGAGTAGTTGGCACTAGTAAGGAAACCTCGGATCCATGTGCGCCAAAGACATCCAAAGCCTTTAGCCTTGAGAACTTCGTCAAGAAAATCCCAATCCACCATATCAAATGCCTTCTCGAGATCAAGCTTCAGAACAACCCCAGATTTGCGCAGAGAGGTCCAGTCATCAATGAGCTCATTAGCCATCAGGGAAGCATCGAGAATTTGTCTGTTGGCCACAAAATCCAACTGGTTATCAGCAATTGTATAAGGGAGAATCTTCTTATGCCTGTTTGAAAGAACACGAGCAACGATCTTGTATGCACAAGGGATGAGACTTATCGGCCGATAATCTGAGACCGATTTTGAGTCCATTTTTTTAGGGATCAAACATATATAGGTCTCATTTAGCTTCACATTAATAATCCCTGGAGTGAAGAAATCGTTAATCAATAACATCATATCAGCTTTAATGGTAGACCAGAAAAACTTGAAGAACTCTGCTGTGAAACCATGGGGCCAGGAGATTTGCTAGCGCCAAGTGAGCAAACTGCCAAATAAACCTCATGTTCCGTGAATGGACACTCTAGCTTGGATGATTGGGTGGAGGAGATAGGACTCCACTCAAGATTGGTTGGAAGAAATCGTTGGCTAACCTCTTTGGTGAAGAGAGATGTGTAAAAGGCCAGGAACTCATTCTCAATATCCTAAGCGGTCAACAAGCTAGTACCATTCCAAGATAGAATTTCAGAAATGGAGCTCTTTCGACAGCGGGCAGCAACAATTCGATGAAAAAAACTGGTATTTTCATCCCCTTCATGAAGCCATTTAACCTTGCATCTCTGTTGCCAATGTATATGTTCTTGGACAGTCAAATTTTCAATCTGTTCACGAAGCAAACACCGCCTGTTAATCTGTTCCATCGTTAGAGTGTCTCTATCTTCCAGGTCGTCTAATTGCTTTAACTGATTCACAAGGGAAGGAAGCTTAGAGGCTTCCAAACAGTGACTATTGTTCCATTCTCGGATAGCAAATTTCAAACGCTGCAATTTCATCATGAAGCCATGCCCCGGCCAATCGGTAATGGGATTTTGTCTCCACCATTCCTCCACCAATGTGCGGAAAGAAGGAATTTGTAACCACGAATTCTCGAATCTGAAAGGACAAGGGCCCCAAACAACATTTCCTGATGATAAGGCCAAAGGGAAATGATCCGAAGTTGTTCGATCCAGGCGTTTAAGAGAAACATATCCAAATTTGCTAAGGCAATTCTCTGTAATTAAGAATCTGTCAAGGAGAGACAAGTATTGTATGGGACCAGAGCTGGACCAAGTAAAGCAGCCATTTGTTAACGGGACATCGCGCAAATGATAATTGGTAATCCATTGATTAAAGGCTCGCATGCTGGAAGAAATAGATCTGTCATGAGATTTCTCCCAAGACCATCTAGTAACATTAAAATCTCCACCAATCACCCAGTTATCTCCACCCAAACCAGCCAAGTCATCTAGCTCTTGCCAAAATCAGCTCTGTACAAATTATCAGATGGGCCGTAAACTGCAGTGAGCCAGAAAGAGAAACCATCTGTCAAAGATACCTGAACCGAAATAGAAAAGTGTCCGAGGATGACCTCAACAACAGTGAAATCCGGTTCACTCCAAATAATAAGAATACCCCCTGACGAATCAATGGCGTCTAATGAAGTCCAACCAATATAAGCGGAACTCCAAATTGATTTGATCAAGGAGGAATCCACTGATGAAAGCTTTGTTTCCTGCAAGAGAATAATATTTGGATTATGCTGATGAATGAGCTTTTTAACCAGAGTACGTTTCCTCCAAGAATTTAGCCCCCGAACGTTCCACGAAATGAATTTCATTGAATTGTTAAGGTGCCCTCTCGAAGAGCCAAGGTGGCTGTCTTGTTATAGTGAATTGATGAATGAAGGCCTTGTAACTCTCTTTGTAACTTGGGTTTTTTACATGTTGTAGTTGCAGATTTTTTTGGCTTGGTAGGTTGAAGGGAATTTGGGATGGCCATAACACATAAACCATGATTGGATAGTAGGGAGGCTAAATCTCTAAGGTTGAAAGGCAAGGGTGGAGAGTTTGGTGGTTGCTGGTGGCTAATTGGGTAAGGGGATGGTAAAAGGGGATCCCCAATGTGGGTGGAGAGGCCTTGTCTAGAGCTGATGTCGGTTGGAAGAGAGCAAATTGGAAGATTATGCGATTCATCAATATCATCTCCAAAGATGGTCTCATCAAGAGGATGGGAGACAAAATCCACGGCTTTTGTGGGGCTGGAGAGGTAGCCTTCTGTGTCAGATCCAGCGAAGGGAAGGTTTTGTTTGTTAGCTGATGTGGAAAAAGTGGTGCCATGTTGGAGAGATGTGGGCCCCTCACAAAAAGTAACGGTTGAAAAGGAAGGTTGTGAGAATGATGGGGAAGCCGAATTGGTGAGGCTCGATCTCTGGTTTTGGAAATTGAAGGATGGAGTTGACACAATTAAATTTGGTTGGTTAGGATTTTCGGCTGAGCTGGTGTAATTGTTTGTGCAGGGTGAGTTAATTAACTCGAGTGTGGGGTCCATAGGTTGATAGTGTGAAAGGGTGGTGGGTGGAAATTGATTTTCCGCAGAATTGTGAGGCGAAATTTGATTTTCCTTATTATTAGGAGCTTCTGCCGAAGGATCTACAAAAGGAGAGAGAGAGGGGGAAATAGAATCTGGTTTGAAGGAAGGGGAAGGATTTGGTTGGCTAGAGTTTGCGGCTGGGCTAGTATTAAAGTGATGGTTAAGTAGCTCGGTTGAGGGGTCCACGGGATGAATATGTGACAAGGTGGTAGGTGGATTTTGATTTCTCGTAAAATTGGGAGGCAAGATTTGATTCTCCTTAAAATTAGGAGTTTCATCCGATGGCTTTAAATAAGGAGAGAGAGAGGGAGATAGAGATTCTGGTTCTATAGAAGGGGAAAGAGAAAGATTTGATTCAAAAACTTTCAGTTTACCTTTTTCTTTTAACCGAGAATCAATGTGATCCAGTTTTTTAGCATCCTCTTTATTGCTATTTCCTTTTTTCGAATTCCCCTCTCTACATTGGCTCTAAACACTGACTGAGGCGGCCTGAACCGTTATGGTTAATTCAGCTCTGGTCAATTCTTCTGGAAGTCGCAGTTTGCATGGAATGAAGCCTCGATTGTTGTCTTTTACCTTTATGCGAGCAAAGAAGAGGTTTAATCCTCGTTCTGTTTGATTTGATGGATGGAGATACCCTCCACACTTATCACCAATATATCTGAAAGTTGCCTCTGTCCAATGAGTGATTGGGAGTTGAAAAATATCAATCCATCCTCCATTTGAAGCTACCAGTTGCTGTTGGAAAGATGTGGGGTTGGATGTAGAAAGGAATTTGAGTTTCCTCTGTTCTATTGTTGTCCAATCCACGGTTGTGCACAAATCATGTGAAATTTTTGTATTGTATACGTGGAGCAATGCTTTATCATCCGAAATAGGGTTAATAGTACACCTGGTTGAGAGAGATGATTGAAGAGTTGCACGAATATCCGGCCAAGAGTCATTGCTCGTGAACCTCTGGACAATTACCATGGCCTTCCAATCAAATTGAGGGTGAAGGAGGGCTGGAGGAGTGCTAGATCTGTCATGTTGTTTGGGTTGGAGGTTGGTGACATTGGATTGAGCAACTGCACAATATGTCTATTTTACCATGGTGGGTTGCAGTGTAGAGGATGATTTTGGCTTCCCAGGGTAGTCAGAAATCAATGAGAAAAAAGAGAACCAACCTTTTTTTTTCTCCATAGCCGGGATGAGGATGTTTGTACGACGACCAGATTGTTCCAGCAAGGTAATCTCCGCAAAATAGCCATACTTATTACTGTGTTTTTCCACCCAAAAAGTGTCACCATTATCATTTATCTTCTTGAAGAATTTGTGGTTGCACGGTTCTTTGAAGAGAACGTTGAACGAGGAGGCGAGCCATTCGAGAGATTTCCAAGAGACAAAGATTGAATGTATGTTGGAATGACTTTGTTCAGATAGTTTGAAGTGTTTGCCATTTTTTGGAACTATTGGAAACAGGGATGAAAGTTTTCTGTTGATGTGGATGGATCGGATGGTGGAGGGAAGGGTGGTCGGCGGCAGTGGCTGAGGCATGGTGATCAGTGCTAGATGAGGAAAGGTGTAGGTTGGAGGAAGGGAAAGAGAGAGGAGGAAGGAGCCATGGAGGTTTTGAATTTGGTGGAGTTAGGTACCCCATTGCTTTTGAGTTGGTATGTTTCTTTAAGTAATATAATAATAATAATAATAATAATAATTTTTTTAAGTTAACTTTGGGGTTGTATCAATTAAAATCCCAAACTAATCGTTACATTAATTTAAACCCTAAGCTTTCATAAGTGAATCAATTTGGACTGTTTTTTAGTAATTTGTAACTATTTTCATTTGATTCTATTTAAAATCAACTAAACTAAAAATCCCTCCAAAGAAGCAGGAAAAATTATCATGTAGTTCTTTTTTTTTTTAAATAAATATATTATTATTGTTATTATTATTTGTGATGGTTAAAGTAAAGAAAAATAGAAGAAGTTGAACAGATGAAAATCTACACGAATTTAATGAAAAACTGCCACTATCTAGGACTGTTTTCAAATATAGAAAAATGAGCCAAACTATTTACAAGTATAGAAAAATTTCACTGTCTATCAATGATAAACTGCGATAGATAGATAGTGAAATTTTTCTATATTTGTAAATAGTTTGATATTTTTTCTATTTATAATAATTTTCCCACTATCTATTTGATTATCACATTTTTTTCTAATTTACATTAATCATTACATTTAGAGAAATTTTATATGTGTGTGAAAGTTGTATATGAATGGTTTCAAAATGACGTTCTTTTAATGGAGGGTCTAAATTGATTCACTTGTGAAAGTTTAGAGTTTAAATTGATACAATTATTAGTTTGAGGTTTTAATTGATGCAACCCCAAAGTTTAGGGTAGGGGTGAGCATGATAGACTGAAAAACCAAGTTGACCGACCGACCGAAGACGGTTGGCTGGAGAAGAGGAGGAGCTTAGTCGGTGTTGGTTTGGCGAAAAAAAATCCAAATTGACATTTTAAAAAAAAAAATTTAAAGAATAAAACCGATCAAAACCGACTGGCCGATTGGTTTGTAGTCCTCGACGGTCGGGGTCGGTTTGAACATTTACTAAACCGACCATAGTCGGTTCAGTGGCGGTTTGGTCGGAAAATCGACTCCGACCGACCGCTGCACACCCCTAGTTTAGGGGCATAAATTGATATTTGCCAAAGTTATTCATTTATATATATGTGTGTGTGTTTATTTATTGTTATTAGGTTGTAGTTTGTTCGCTGAATCGTTGGTTGGTTAGTGTTTGTTAATTTGTTCAGCTTATTGAATAATAGATAATTTCTTCTTTGGTAATGCACCACTCGGTGACACAAACTTCAGTTACTATGCCCCTAATCAATTCAGTTTAAGGGCTATCTTTGCATATTAGAGTTCATATTGTCAACCATTGTATTGAGTCTTTTCTAACACCATCTAAAGTGGTCAAACTTCACTTCTGGCTGATTCTTCACATATTTATGTAAAAAATTTCTCTTTTTAGAGGTCTAGCCCGTCCAAAATTAATTTACTTACTCTTTCTAATCTACCGCAAGGGTAATAATGCTTTTTCTTCTCACAGATGGATATGCTCACAGCATCATGATATCAGCTTTTTGCCGAGGTGGGCTTCTAGAAGAGGCAAAACTGTTGGCTAAAGATTTTGAAGCCACATATGACAGATATGACATTGTAATGTTGAATACGATGCTCTGTGCCTACTGCAGAGCAGGGGAAATGGAGAGTGTCATGCAAATGCTTAGGAAAATGGATGACTTAGCGATCAGTCCAGATTATAATACCTTTCATATCTTAATCAAATATTTCTTCAAGGAGAAACTATATCTACTTTGTTATAGGACCTTGGAGGACATGCATCGTAAAGGCTACCAACCAGAGGAGGTAAAATTTTATTATATTTGTATCAAATAATATTCTTGAAGAAATTTAGTGTCATTAACTACTATTTTAGTACTGATGTAAAACAGATCGAGAAAGAGAGAATAGGAAAGAAAATAAAACGAACATGAACTGAATGCATTTTAATGTCAACTATTATACTCTGTGCCCTATTGTTTCACTTGGAAATTGATACTTTTGCTGAACTATTCTTTGTTAGAAGTTCAGGTGAATACAATCTTAAAGATACTAATGTTGATATCTTAAACTTTAAAGAACTCTATAATATCATGTCAGTACTTCAACTAATCTTTTATTTGAGTTGGATTTGTAACTGCAGGCTGAGTAAATGGGCCATCATTACTTTTTCTTGGGTTGATAATTTAATCTGATGCGCCTGGAAAATTATCTAGCACTTCAACAATTCACAGTTTAACCCAAAGGATTTGAATACAAAATGTTGATAGATTGTTCTTTGGAACATGTTGTGTGTTGTATTTTTCTAACTGATGTAGCACACAAACAGAACTTTATCCATACAGAGATTAGGAATTTTCAATATAGCGTTGGAGCAATTGACTTGTTTTATTTTATTTTGAAGTGTGGGAGATTGCATGTTTTGTTTCTACATTTCATATTCACATTGGAAAAAATGCCGTAGATTTTCTTGGTCAGAATTGGTTTATCCACTCCAAATGCGACATTATGCAGGAACTCTGTTCATCTTTAATATCGTCTCTTGGGAAGATACGGGCTTATTCAGAAGCATTTTCAGTTTACAATATATTGAAATATAGTAAAAGAACAATGTGCAAGGCACTCCATGAGAAGATTTTGCACATTCTAATTGCAGGTCGACTTCTCAAAGATGCTTATGTCGTTGTCAAGGTATTTAATAATTATTTATTTATCCATGCTTAATTTTCAACTCTATACTTTATATATCTTCTATTTCCATATGCTGAAAATTTTGTTTCCTTCTAGGACAATGCAGGGTTAATTTCTAAACCTGCCATAAGGAAGTTCGCTTTTGGATTTATGAAGTTTGGTAATATCAACTTGATAAATGACGTAATGAAGGCAATCCATGGTTCTGGTTATAAGATTGATCAGGTAAATGATCGGTGGACATAGATTAATGAACTTCGGTAATGTCAACTGATTGTAGTTTTTGCTTGTCTTTAGCTTCATGTGATTACACAAAGTCTGTTAATATGATTGGGAGGTAGCGACAGATCAAATATTTCTATGTGGCTTCAATCTGTATACCTTTTTACTTTTAGGTTCCATAACTAAGTTACTTCCTCTTCTTCCTCAGGATTTGTTTATGATGGCTACATCACGCTACATAGAGCTACCTGAAAAGAAGGATTTATTTATTCAATTGCTACAATGGATGCCTGGGCAGGGTTATGTTGTTGACTCATCAACAAGAAACCTTATCTTAAAGAACTCACATTTATTTGGTCGCCAGCTTATTGCAGAGATTCTGTCAAAGCAGACACTAGTGTCAAAATCTACAAAATCTCGTGAGAACACTTTTCTTTTAAAATAATAAGAGTCAATTGTATTGATAAGTAAATAAAGACAGAGAGGGCGGAATAGGAGTCTTAAACAAATTTTAGGCGAAGGAGATGATAGGTGTTCTCCAATGAGTGCAGATCTCATTTGACATTAGATTATTGGGTTGAATAATGTGGAGACCAAAGATAGGATTATTTGTTAGTATGACTGTTCAACCCTTACATTGATTCTAATATATGTAGTGTATTTATTATGATATTGGAGACCGGAGCTTTTTGATAGAAATTGATTCATCAGTGAAAGGCAGAGAGGTAAGGATCTCTCATTTGCACCCTCAATAAATACTCCAAATATTGAAGGCAATGGAAAACTGTTGATCAGTGGAGAAGGATTGAACACACTATACAGAAACAGTAGTGTGTGTTTACATGGGAAAAAAATATGTTAATCTGAATTGAACAAGATTGCGGTCTTATTGGACTTGTTACATGTATGGTCTTGCAGACAAATACTATATACTTTTTTTTCCTCCATGAAAGTTCGGTTTATCTATATATATATCTGTCGTTCTAGTTTAGTCACACAATGGATGATCCCCTTTTAGACCAGAAGGAATTAAGAAGGTACGTATCTTCCATTTGAATATTGACTATGCTTGTGTAGAAAAATCCTATAGTTGGGTTTCTTTAGGACAATATCTCAAGAAGAAACATCTGGGATGCCAGTGTCAATAGGATATAGATGGATTCTATCTGACCATGCACTTCTTGCTTTTGGATCTATCTCAGAAATGCATTTCCAGACTGCACTGTTACACTTGAACCCACTTCCAAATGCAATTTGCCAAACCCTATCTCCCCTTTTCACCTTTCCCTTTGCCTCAAGATAGTTGAGTTCATACCATACAGAAGAAGATGAAGTATTGCCAAACCTGTATAAGGTCATTCTTGAAGCTTCTCCATCCTCCTTTTGCAGCTTCAGACTCCTCTCTACAGCATCAATAACTGCTTTACCACCGGCGTGTATGCAGAAATGCTCAAAAGCCTTCTTGAAATTGGGCACATACACTTCTTTCCCCTTTGCTGGTGGCCAAATTTTCTCGGTGATCCAAGACCATCCATATAGGAGCTGCTCTGAGTACGGCAACACAAGCGGGCCTAAAGCTGATATGTTTGTTGTAAGTGCTTTTGCTGCTACCTGAAGAAGATCTCGAGATAGCGAAACTCCAACATTCCCATCTTCATCAGGTTTCTGAAAAACAGATTGATAAGCCTGGTGATTGGATCCCATATGGGTTCGAACAAGGTGTTGAAGCTTATATTTTGCTCTCTGCTTGTCTGTCTTCTTGTTGGATAACAATATTGCTGCTCCACCCATTCGGAATAGAGTGTTCGAAATAAGCATTGACTTTGTTTTTCCTCTATATCCATTTGGTGTTACAGCTTCCATGCTGAGAACTAAAGCCGTCGAGTTTTTATATACTCTCAGGAGATCTTGGGCCAAGCTTATAGACACCATTCCAGCACTACAGCCCATTCCACTCAAGTTAAAGCTCTTTATATTGTTTCTAAATCCAAATTTGTTTGTTATCATAGAAGTGATGGAGGGGGTGGGGCAGAAGAGGCTGCAATTAGACACCAGAAAGTCAATGCTCTGGGGATGAACTTTGTGTTTAGAAAGAAGGTCGTTGACAACTGTGAAAAGAACTGTTCCGATCTCTTCTCTTGTACTGTCGAAGGAAGTATCTGGTGGGATTTTATGCAGAGAAGGTGGCATACAAGCGTCAGGTCCGATTCCTGATCGCTCAAAAACTCTTTCTTGGAAATTCAAGTCCTCTTTATCGAAATAGTTGCAAAGTTCTAAGTGTTTGATGAACTTGGCAACCGACGCTCTTAGATGATCAGGAGGCAAATAACAGACGAAGTCAATAAGGTAAACATAACTAGATCTGAAATAGACTAAGCCAAGCAGTATAGTCAAAATAGTTGCAGCCAATAGTAAATGAGTGAGGGAGATACAGTTTACAGCTTCTGAATGGATGATTGTCTTTGTAAAAGATAAGCATTTGCCTGTAAATCTCTCCATTGCCACATGCTAGAGTTCAGGTTGATACCTCTCAAGTACTATATAATCAGAAGACGTGCGTGAGAGATTACCAAGGAAATAAGTATAGAACTTTCCTCGTCATGCCAAACAACTTTATAATGGCTGCATACTGAAAATTTTGTGCACATCTCTATTGTGATTCCTCTTTTGAGTAATATTTGCAGACTAGCTAATGAGCTTGAAATTGTTCCCTTGTATTTGGATCACATGAATTCTATGAAGAGCATAATACAAGTTCCACACAATCGGTGTACTAAAATGTCTTTCTTTTTGGCTAAGTGGGAAAGTGGGAAGAGAGTTTGTTTTAGTCATAAAGTTAGCATTTACAAACAGAAAAAGGTTGTAGTTCCCTACATGGATTGTGTTATTAGTATTTTGCTTGGTGCTCTTAGCAATTAACAATATATTTAGGGAGGGATTTGGAAATGGTTAAAATTACTGTCATTTTTTAAAACATAGTTTTATTAATTCAAAACCAATATGAATTTTGATGATACGAAAATTGTAATTAAAAGTGTAAAATTAAATATTAAATTAATTTTTCGTGATTAAAAACGTGTTTCAAAAGTGATTTTGAGCATAATAAAAATGATTTTAACAGTTTCAAAATCACTCCCAAAATGTACTAATAATTGATTCAATTCTTTTTTGCATTTTATTGTAAGTCTCTGGTTCAATAAGTTTCAAATTTGTGTTATAATTATTGGTATGTCGATTCTAAATTGTATTTAGTGGTTTTATTTTTCATTACTAACTGTGTAAATGGATGTTATGTTTTAGGGGCAATTGCAAAAATAACAATTAAATCTAAAGTATTAGTAGATATGTCATAATGCAAAAGAATTTGCAGATATCAACGAGATTTAAATTCAGGTTTTGGAGTCTATCAATGATATACTATATCACTAGTAGGAGTCTATCAGTGATAGACCATATTGTTGGTAGGAGTTTATCAACGATAGAGTATATCACTCATAGATTTTGTTATATTTGCAATTTCTTAAAAATGTTGCTATAAATTTAATTTTTATTCCTAAAAATGTTTCTCAATTGAGGCATAGAATTTTCTTTTCACTTATATCCTTGGTGTATAAGTGTATTCACAGTTCGATCCCTAAACCAAAAATTAATATATATATATATATATTAAAATCAAGGCATATTTAGTCAGCAATCTAAATTTTGTTTTATGTTTTTAAATTTACTGAATTTAGGAAATATATGTCACATACAATTTGGATTCTGTTTATTCAAATTGTTTTTAAATTTTGTGATCCAAACAATGCAAGTTCTGAAAGATAACATTTTTATGTTTTTAGTGTATACATATTTTGAATTTCAAATTTTAAAATACATAATTATATTAAAGAAGGTAAAAATTGTTAGAAATATAGTATGTCATGTTATAAACTCAATTAATTTTTCATTAAATTATGTATTATGTAATGTATTATAAATTATATAATATTATAAAATAATAATTATACCAAAAAAATTATAAAACATAGGGTAATTGTTTTACATGACAAAACTGTTGGAAATATTTTTAAATATATTAAAATGTCACATCTTTCGATGATAACTGTCTATCAGTGATAGACTGTGACATTTTGCTATATTTGTAAATAAGTTAGCACATTTTTCTATATTTGAAAACAACCCTAAAACATATTCATAAATTAATTAATGACAGTTTAGTCAACCTAATATTTAGTGGATAATTGAAATTATTTTTATGATTTATAACTATAGTATCAAACACATTTAAAATGAAAAGCAAACATAACTAAGAGGTGTGTGATTCAAATCTCCCTACCCACCTTCTACTATTAAAAAACACATTTAAAATAGTTGTTTAAATTAGAGTCCGATTATTGAATATGCTACTAAACACATTTGAAACAAACCCTCTTGTTTTCTTCTTAATAATTATAAAATCATATCCAAAAACTAATTAATTTTCAATTTCGCCAACATACACAATTTGAAGTTTTATCAATTCATTGTTGTTCTTTCAACATTTAGGATCCGTTTGGATTCCTCCTAGAAAATATTAATTAATTTTATTGAAATAATGTATGTGAACAAAAAGCTATAATTTTATCGATCATATGATATGATAACATTGTTTTTATGCTCATACATAAATTCAATATTATCTTTAAAATATCCTTATAAGCTTGAATACTAATTATAAATATTAACAAAAATATTTTTAAATTAATAAATTATTATATCCATTCTAAATCCTTAATTAAGTTGTCCAAATTATTTTAAATATTTCATTTTTTTCTTTAGAAAAGGATATGTCACGTGCATTGCACGTGGTAATTCACTAGTATGTATAAAAAGAGTCAACTTTTGAAAGAGATTGGTATTCTATATTATTTTTATAAAATTTTTAAATGATTACACGTGGTTTGCTCGTGCATGTCATATACTTACGACAATTTTAAAAAATACTGCAACAAAAAATTAGCATATTTAAACTACTGAAATGGATAGTTGTGCATGTAGTTTTAGTGTGTATGAAATGAATTCAAATTATGAGAAGGAAAAAAGACAAACAAAAAATGGAGAAGAAAAATAATGTGGGCAAAGAGAAGGGAAGAAGAGAACATAAAAGAAAAATCAAACAATTATATAACAAATTGTCAAATTAAGCTACAAATGTGGGTAACTCCCCAGTAGGTGAGTTATTAAGCCTTAAAAGGCTTAGGTTATTGTGTAAAAAACATGTGTGTCATGTCATATTTGATGGGCTAATGAGTAATTATGTGCAAAAACAAGTCATGCATGTGTTTGAGCCTTGATTAGCGAAATAATGTAAAATATGTATAAAAAAAGTCAACTTTTGACTATTTTTTTTTTCTTATGTCATTTGTAGAAAACTATCAAAGTTGTATATGAACTAATGTTGCATTTTGCAAAAATAGAGAGTTCTTGATTTTTTCAGGATTTGTGAATTATTCATAAATTCAATTGAAATCATATCAAATCTACATTTATTCAGTTTAGATAGATTAGGAAAGAGCTGAAAGGTGTTCTAAGAAAACCATATCACTTTGGAATTCTAGACGTTGTATTCACTTCCCAAAACATCGAACATCAAGCTCAAACTACCTAGAAACTGTACTGCTTTTCTGTTTTCATTATCCTATAAGCATACCCTATAGGTTGCTATTTTGATCATCTTCATCCTTGTAATTTTCCTTCGGCTCCTTTCTTCGAAAGAACAAGCAGAAGTGTTATTCTCCATCTCGAAAGAGAACACTTAGCAAGATTGAGAGGCGAGTTGAGGATTTTCTTGTACTTACTTTCCATCTTATTATATCTTTAAGTTTATTTGCAATAGTTTAGTATTAAGTTTTGTCGCTACAATTTGTTTTTCCTTTTAAAATGAACAAGTTCTACATTCGTTTTTAACCATTTATAGTATAAGTTCTTCAATTCTTTACTTTTTGCGTTCTTTACTTTTCATTATGAGGTAAACATCCTTTTGGAATTTAAAGATGTGGATACCCGAAGGATGAAATAAAAGCTCTACACATGTGTCCAATTTTACATTGCTGATCAACATTTAGTCTACATTTGTTTTCATTTATTTTATTGTTAAATGGATCACATATGTTGACATATAATGTTAAGTCCGATATCAAAAGAGTCAGATAATAAAATTGTTTTCATAAAAACGGTTTGAGTTAGACATGAAAATATGTGTTTAAGTGCTTAGTTTGTGTTTGGATTAACCTTTTTGAAGTGTTTAATTTTGAAAATAAGTCATTTTGAAAAAAAAATTAAAATGTTTGGGAATCGCTCAAAATAGCTTTCGAAACACTTTTAAAGTTCATTTTAAACAGTTGTTATCAAAAGAGTTTAAAAAAAATGAACTTTTTAAAAACTATTTTTTTCTCTAATCAATCTAAACTGGCCTTTTGTCTCGTAAATGTAATTTTTCAAGAGAGCTGAATAGGAGTTGAATTCGATTTACGTGGCTATGTAGAAACTTTCTTTTGAGTCTCATCTTTCGTTTATATCTTTTCACACCACGATTCCTTCTGTTGTTTTCTTACTATTATCCCACGTTTGTTTTTCTCTATTATCAAAGCATACCACAAATCAAATCAATTTTCTTGATTAACCTATAAATAGTATGATTACATAGTGAATTTTTGCACATCTAAGTTCTTAAAAGTATTTAGTAATAATGTAATCTTTTGTTGATATCATTTTATCATAAACGACCGCTAAATAATAATTTTAAATAACTAAGTTTTACATTCTAATTACACTATCGTAACATTATTGTAGCTTAATAAATAAATGCATAACATCTATTTTAGACAATGACAAGAAAATTCTTGCATGTATTAATTAAATTTTTTTACCAAGGACAGGAAATTAATGGAAGATGATTAAATAAAAACAAACATTTTAGTACGACTTTCTTTAGAAGTTTCAAATTAAGGTTATACATTGCTATTGAGATACTCATTTTGTTTTTTGTTTGTTTCTATGATCATATATAACAACAGCAATCTTTTTCGTCTGAAATCCCAGGTAACTTGGGATAGCAAAGCCCACCGCTTTTGGTTTGTTTGAGACATTTGTTATTACATGGAGCATCATCGTGTAGTTCTGGACATGGCCCTATACAATTCATGAGCAGATCTCCTTTTGCTGCCATGTGACAAAATATCAATATTGTTAATAATATTTTTACCAAGAAAAACATAACATTATGAGATTAAAAGGTTTATGAGATAAGAGCATACTTGATGAAACAAAACATGTGAATATCATCAAGGTAACAATGGACGCTGAAAAAAGTTTCTGATTTTCCATGCCTGTTAGATATATTACTGATTTTGCTTCTAAGAGATTATCAATTGAAGAGATTATCAATTGAGAAGGATGAGTCTAGAAAAATTTGAGGACAAATAATTTATAGTGTGTCTTCGCAATAACTTAAAAACGACAGGGTGTTAAACATGCTATTAAAAACCCAAATTGATCTTGTTAATTTAGTTTCCAAAAACTAACAACTCTATAGGAAGAATGTTAAAAATAGAAAGAGATTGGTATTCTATACTATTTTTATAAAAATTTTAAATGATTACACGTGGTTTGCTCGTGCATGACATATAATTACGACAATTCAAAAACAAAACTGCAACAAAAAAAATCAAAATTTTAAATTACTGGAATGGATAGTTGTGCATGTAGGTTTAGTGTGTATGAAATGAATTTAAATTATGAGAAGGAAAAAAAAAAGACAAACAAAAAATGGAGAAGAAAAATATTCTGGGCAAAAAGAAGGGAAGAAGAGAACATAAAAGAAAAATCAAACAACCCCGCTAATGTTGTATAACAAACTATCAAACTAAACTACCAATGTGGTTGGTAACTCTCCATTAGGTGAGTTATTAAGCCTTAAAAGGCTTAGGTTATTGTGTAAAAAACATGTGTGTCATGTCATATTTGATGGGCTAATGAGTAATTTTGTGCAAAAACAAGTCATGCATGTGTTTGAGCCTTGATTAACGAAATAATGTAAAATATGTATAAAAAAGAGTCAACTTTTGAATAATTTTTTTTTCTTATGTCATTTGCAGAAAACTATCAAAGTTGCATTTGAACTAAAGTTGCAATTTGCAAAAATAGAAAATTCTAGATTTTTTCGGGATTTGCGAATTCTTCGTAATACCAATTGAAATCATATCAAATATGCATTTATTCAGTCCAGACTGATTAGGAAAGGGTTGTAAGGTATTCTAAGGAAACTATATCACTCTGGAAATCTAGACCTTGTATTCACTTCCCAAAACATCGAACAACAAGCTCAAGCTACCTAGAAACTGTACTGCTTTTCTTTTTTCATTATTCTATAAGCATACCCTAAGGGTTGCTATTTTGTCATCTTCATCCTTGTAATTTTCCTTTGGCTCATTTCTTCGAAAGAACAAGCAGAAATGTTATTCTTCATCTTGAATGAGAGGACTTAGCCAGATTGAGAAGCAAGTTGAGGATTTTCTTGTCCTTACTTTCCATCTTATTATATCTTTAAGTTTATTTGCAATAGTTTAGTATTAAGTTTTGTTGCTACAATTTGTTCTTCCTTTTACAATGAACAAGTTTTACATTCGTTTTTATCCGTTTATAGTATAAGTTCTTCAACTCTTTATTTTTTGTGTTCATTACTTTTCATTTTGAGGTAAACATCCTTTTGGAGTTTAAAGATGTGGATACCCAAAGGATGAAATAAAAGCTCTACACACGTGTCCAATTTTAATAAAATGATTTTCATAAAACAATATATGAGAAGCGCTCCGACATAGGATTTAATTTGACACCTAAAAATAGGGTATTGCCCATAGTAACATTGATTTGCATGTTTAACTATCTAATTAAGTTTTAGTTAGCCATGAAAATATGTGTTTAATTGCTTAGGTTGTGTTTGGATTAACTTTCAAGTGTTTAATTTTGAAAATAAGTCATTTTGGAATTTTTTTTTTAATGTTTGGCAATCGCTCAAAATAACTTTCGAAACACTTTTAAAGTTCATTTTAAAATGTTGTTATCAAAAAAGTTTAAAAAAAAAGAAAATTTTGAAAACTATTTTTTTCTCTACTCAATCCAAACTTGCCTTTAGTGTCATAAAGGTAATTTTTCAATAGAGTTTAATAGGAGTTCAATTCGATTTACTTGGCTATGTAGAAACTTTCTTTTGAGTCTCATCTTTCGTTTATATCTTTTCACACCATGATTTCTTCTGTTGTTTTCTTACTATTATCCCGCGTTTTTTTTTCTCTATTATAGAAGCATACCACAAATCAAATCAATTTTCTTAGTTAACCTACAAATAGTATGATTGCATTGTAAATTTTTGCACATCTAAGTTCTTAATAGTATTTAGTAATAATCTAATATTTTGTTGATATCATTTTATCATAAAAGACCGCTTAATAATAATTTCAAATAACAAAGTTCTACATTCTAATTACAGTATCATAACATTATTGTAGCTTAAAAAAATAAATGTATATCATCTATTTTAGACAATGACAAGAAAATTCTTGCAGGTATTAATTAAAATTTTTAAACAAAGGACAGGAAATTAATGGAAGATGATTAAATAAAAACAAACATTTTAGTATGACTTTGTTTAAAAGTTTCAAATTAAGGTTATACAGTGCTATTGAGATACTCAATTTTTTTTTTTGTTTCTACGATCATATATAACAACAGCAATCTTTTTCGTCCGAAAGCCCAGGTAACTTGGGATAGCAAAGCCCACCGCTTTTGGTTTGTTTGAGACATTCGTTATTACATGGAACATCATCATGTACGTCTGGACATGGCTCTATACAATTCATGAGCAGATCTCCTTTTGCTGCCATATGACAAATATCAATATTGTTAATAATATTTTTACCCGGAAGAACATAACATTATGAGATGAAAAGGTTTATGAAATAAGAGCATACTTAATGAAAAAAAACATGCGAATATCATAAAGGCAACAATGGACGCTGTAAAAAGTTTTTGATTTGCCATGCCTGTTAGATATCTTACTGATTTTGCTTCTAAGCGATTATCAATTGAGAAGGATGAGTCTAAAAATTCGAGGACGACTTATTTATAGTGTGTCTTCGCAACAACTTAAAAACGACACGGTGTTAAACATGCCATGAAGAATGCAAATTGATCTTGTTAATTTAGTTTCCAAAAACTAAAACTCTATAGGAAAAATGTTAAAAATAGAAAGAGATTGATAATCTATGCTATTTTTATAAAATTTTTAAATCATTACACGTGGTTTTCTCGTTCATGTGATATAATTACGACAATTTTAAAAAACACTACAACAAAAAATTCACATTTTTAAACTGGAATGGATAGTTGTGCATGTAGTTTTAGCTTTTATGAAATGAATTCAAATTATGAGAAGGAAAAAATACAAAAAAAAAATGGAGTAGAAAAATATTCTCGTCAAAGTGAAGGGAAGAAGAGAACATAAAAAAAAAAATCAAACCAGCCCACAATGTTGTATAACAAACTGTCAAACTAAACTACGAATGTGGTTGGTAACTCCGGATTAGGTGAGTTATTAAGCCTTAAAAGGCTTAGGTTATTGTGTAAAAAACATGTGTGTCATGTCATATTTGATGGGTTAATGAGTAATTTTGTGCAAAAACAAGTCATACATGTGTTTTAGCCTTGATTAGCGAAATAATGTAAAATATGTATAAAAAATAGTCAACTTTTGAGTAATTTTTTTTTCTTATGTCATTTGCAGAAAACTATCAAAGTTGCATTTGAACTAATGTTGCAATTTGCAAAAGTAGAAAGTTCTAGATTTTTTTGGGATTTGCGGATTCTTAGTAAATTCAAATTAAATCATATCAAATATGCATTTATTCAGTCCAGACTGATTAGGAAAGGGCTGTAAGGTGATCTAAGGAAACCATATCACTTTGGAATTTTAGATGTTGTATTCACTTCCCAAAACATCGAACATCAAGCTCAAGATACCTAGAAACTGTACTGCTTTTCTTTTTTCATTATTCTATAAGCATACCCTAGGGGTTGCTATTTGGTCATCTTCATCCTTGTAATTTTCCTTTGGCTCATTTCTTCAAAAGAACAAGCAGAAGTGTTATTCTTCACCTCGAAAGAGAGGACTTAGCCAGATTGAGAGCAAGTTGAGGATTTTCTTGTACTTACTTTTCATCTTATTATATCTTTCAGTTTATTTGCAATAGTCTAGTATTAAGTTTTGTCGCTATAATTTGTTCTTCCTTTTATAATGAACAAGTTTTACATTCATTTTTATCCACTTATAGTATAAGTTCTTCCATTCTTTACTTTTTGTGCTCATTACTTTTCATTATGTGGTAAAATCCTTTTGGAGTTTAAAGATGTGGATACCCTAAGGATGAAATAAAAGCTCTACACACGTGTCCAATTTTACGTTGGTGATCAACATTTAGTCTACATTTGCTTTCATTGATTTTATTGTTAAATGAACCACATATGTTGACATATAATGTTAAGTCCAATACCAAAAGAGTCAGATAATAAAATGGTTTTCATAAAAACAATATATGACAAGCGTTTAGACATAGGATTTCGTTTTACACCTAAAAATAGGGTAATGCCTATAGGAACATTGATTTGCATGTTTAACTATCTAAGTTTTAGTTAGCGATGAAAATATGTGTTTAATTGCTTAGGTTGTGTTTCGATTAACTTTTCAAGTGTTTAATTTTGAAAATAAGTCATTTTGGAAAAAAAATTAAATGTTTTGCAATCGCTCAAAAAAGCTTTCGAAACACTTTTAAAGTTCATTTTAAATAGTTGTTATCAAAAGATGTTAAAAAAAATGAACTTTTTGAAAACTATTTTTTTCTCTAGTCAATCCAAACTGACCTTTACTCTCCTAAAGGTAATTTTCCAAGAGAGCTGAATAGGAGTTGAATTTGATTTATGTGGCTATGTAGAAACTTTCATTTGAGTCTCATCTTTCGTTTATATATTTTAATACCACGATTCCTTTTGTTGTTTTCTTACTATTATCCTGCGTATTTTTTTTCTCTATTATCAAAGCATACCACAAATCAAATCAAGTTTCTTGGTTAACCTACAAATAGTATGATTGCATAGTGAATTTTTTAACATCTAAGTTTTTAAAAGTATTTAGTAATAATCTAATATTTTGTTGATATCATTTTATCATAAAAGACCGCGTAATAATAATTTTAAATATCGAAGTTCTGCATTCTAATTACAGTATTGTAACATTATTGTAGCTTAAAAAATAAATGCATAACATCTATTTTAGACAATGACAGGAAAATTCTTGCATGTATTAATTAAATTTTTTTTAACAAAGGAAAATAAATTAATGGAAGATGATTAAATAAAAACAAACATTTTAGTATGACTTTGTTTAAAAGTTTCAAATTAAGATTATACAGTGCTATTGAGGTACTCATTTTTTTTATACGATCAAATATAACAACAGCAATTTTTTTCGTCCGATAGCCCAGGTAACTTGGGATAGCAAAGCCCACCACTTTTGGTTTGTTTGAGACATTCGTTATTACATGGAACATCATCGTGTAGGTCTGGACATGGCCCTATACAATTCATGAGCAGATCTCCTTTTGCTGCCATGTGACAAAATATCAATATTGTTAATAATATTTTTACCTGGAAGAACATAACAGTATGAGATGAAAAGGTTTATGAGATAAGAGCATACTTGATGAAACAAAACATGCGAATATCATCAAGGCAACAATGGACGCTGTAAAAAGTTTATGATTTCCCATGCCTGTTAGATATCTTAATGATTTTGCTTCAAAGAGATTATCAATTGAGAAGGATGAGTCTAGAAAAATTTGAGGACAAATAATTTATAGTGTGTCTTCGCAATAACTTAAAAACGACAGGGTGTTAATCATGCCATTAAAAATCCAAATTGATCTTGTTAATTTAATTTCCAAAAACTAACAACTCTATAGGAAGAATGTTAAAAATAGAAAGAGATTGGTATTCTATACTATTTTTATAAAATTTTTAAATGATTACACGTGGTTTGCTCGTGCATGTCATATAGTTACGAGAATTTAAAAAAAACTGCAACAAAAAAATCACATTTTTAAATTACTGGAATGGATAGTGGATAGTTGTGCATGTAGGTTTAGTGTGTATGAAATGAATTTAAATTATGAGAAGGAAAAAAAAGACAAACAAAAAATTGAGAAGAAAAATATTCCGGGCAAAAGGAAGGGAAGAAGAGAACATAAAAGAAAAATCAAACAACCCCGCTAATGTTGTATAACAAACTATCAAACTAAACTACAAATGTGGTTGGTAACTCCGGATTAGGTGAGTTATTAAGCCTTAAAAGGCTTAGGTTATTGTGTAAAAAACATGTGTGTCATGTCATATTTGATGGGTTAATGAGTAATTTTGTGCAAAAACAAGTCATGCATGTGCTTGAGCCTTGATTAGCGAAATAATGTAAAATATGTAAAAAAAGAGTCAACTTTTGAGTACTTTTTTTTATGTCATTTGCATAAAACTATCAAAGTGTTATTTGAACTAATGTTGCAATTTGCAAAAATAGAAAGTTATAGATTTTTTCGGGATTTGTAGATTCTTCGTAAATTCAATTGAAATCATATCAAATCTATATTTATTCAGTCTAGACTGATTAGGAAATGACTGTAAGGTGTTCTAAGGAAACCATATCACTTTCGAATTTTAGACGTTGTATTCACTTCCCAAAACATTGAACATCAAGCTCAAGCTACCTAGAAACTGTACTGCTTTTCTTTTTTCATTATTCTATAAGCATACCCTAAGGGTTGCTACTTTGATCATCTTCATCATTGTAATTTTGTTTCGGCTCCTTTCTTCAAAATAACAAGCAGAAGTGTTATTCTCCATCTCGAAAGAGAGGACTTAGACAGATTGAGAGGCAAGTAGAAGATTTTCTTGTACTTACTTTCCATCTTATTATATCTGTAAGTTTATTTGCAATAGTTTAGTATTAAGTTTCGTCGCTACAATTTGTTCTTCCTTTTAAAATGAACAAGTTCTACATTCGTTTTTAACCATTTATAGTATAAGTTCTTCAATTCCTTACTTTTTGTGTTCCTTACTTTTCATTATGAGGTGGACATCCTTTTGGAATTTAAAGATGTAGATACCCGAAGAATGAAATAAAAGCTCTACAGACGTGTCCAATTTTACGTTGCTGATCAACATTTAGTCTATATTTGCTTTCATTGATTTTATTGTTAAATGGATCACATATGTTGACATATAATGTTAAGTCCAATATCAAAAGAGTTAGATAATAAAATTGTTTTCATAAAAATAATATATGACAAGCACCTAGACATAGGATTTCGATTGACACCTAAAAATAAGGTAATGCCTATAGGAACATCGATTTGTATGTTTAACTATCTAAGTTTGAGTTAGCCATGAAAATATATGTTTAATCGCTCAAAATAGCTTTCGAAACACTTTTAAAGTTCATTTTAAAATGTTGTTATCAAAATAGTTTTAAAAAAAAAAAAAGAAAATTTTGAAAACTAGTTTTTTTGTCTAGTCAATCCAAACTTTCCTTTAGTCTCGTAAAGGTAATTTTCCAAGAGAGTTGACTAGGAGTTGAATTTGATTTACGTGGGTATGTAGAAACTTTCTTTTGAGTCTCATCTTTCATTTATATCTTTTCACACCACGATTCCTTCTATTGTTTTCTTACTATCATCTCGCGTTTTTTCTCTATTATCAAAGCATACCACAAATCAAATCAATTTTCTTGGTTAACCTACAAATAGTATGATTGCATAGTGAATATTTACACATATATGTTCCTAAAGGTATCTAGTAATAATGTAATATTTTGTTGATATCATTTTATCATAAAAGACCGCTTAATAATAATTTTAAATAACGAAGTTCTACATTCTAGTGACATTATCGTAACATTATTGTATCTTACTTAGTAAATGCATAACATCTATTTTCGACAATGACAAGAAAATTCTTGCATGTATTAATTAAATTTTTTTAACAAAGGACAGAAAATTAATTGAAGATAATTAAATAAAATCAAACATTTTAGTATGACTTTGTTTAAAAGTTTCAAATTAAGGTTATACAGTGCTATTGAGATACTCATTTTTTTTTTGTTTCTACGATCATATATAACAACAACAATCTTTTTCATGCGAAAGCCCATGTAACTTGGGATAGCAAAGCCCACCGCTTTTGGTTTGTTTGAGACACTCGTTATTACATGGAACATCATTGTGTAGGTCTAGACATGGCCCTATACAATTCATGAGCAGATCTCCTTTTGTTGCCATGTGACAAAATATCAATATTGTTAATAATATTTTTACCAAGAAGAACATAATATTATGAGATGAAAAGGTTTATGAGATAAGAGCATACTTGATGAAACAAAACATGCAAATATCATCAAGGCAACAATGGATGCTGTAAAAAGTTTCTGATTTGTCATGCTTGTTAGATATCTTACTGATTTTGCTTCTAAGAAATTATCAATTGAGAAGGATGAGTTTAGAAAAATTCGAGGACAACTTATTTATAGTGTGCCTTTGCAACAACTTAAAAACGACACGGTGTTAAACATGCCATTAAATACCCAAATTGATCTTGTTAATTTAGTTTCCCAAAACTAACAACTCTATAGGAAGAATGTTAAAAGTAGAAAGAGATTGGGATTCTATACTATTTTTATAAAATTTTTAAATGATTACACGTGGTTTGCTCGTGCATGTCATATAATTACGACAATTTAAAAAAAACACTGCAACAAAAAATTCACATTCTTAAACTACTTGGATGGATAGTTGTGCATGTAGTTTTAGTGTGTATGAAATAAATTCAAATTATGAGAGAAAAAAGACAAAAAAAAATGGAGAAGAAATATATTCTGGCAAAGAGAAGGGAAGAAGAGAACATAAAAGAAAAATCAAACAACCCCACTGATGTTGTATTACAAACTGTTAAACTAAACTACAAATGTGGTTGGCAACTCCCCATTAGGTGAGTTATTAAGCCTTTTAAGGCTGAGGCTATTGTGTAAAAAACATGTGTGTCATGTCATATTTGATGGGTTAATTAGTAATTTTATGCAAAAACGAGTCATGCATGTGTTTGAGCCTTGATTAGCAAAATAATGTAAAATATGTATAGAAAAGAGTCAACTTTTGAGTAATTTTTTTTCTTATGTCATTTGCAAAAAACTATCAAAGTTGCATTTGAACTAATGTTGCAATTTGCAAATTAAATAGAAAGTTATAGATTTTTTCGGGATTTGCAGATTCTTCGTAAATTCAATTGAAATCATATCAAATCTTCATTTATTGAGTCCAAACGGATTAGGAAAGAGTTGTAAGGTGTTCTAAGGAAACCATATCACTTTGAAATTCTAGACGTTGTATTCACTTCCCAAAACATCGAACATCAAGCTCATGCTACCTAGAAATTGTACTGCTTTTCTATTTTCATTATTCTATAAGCATACCCCTAAAGGTTGCTATTTTGATCATCTTCATCCTTGTAATTTTCCTTTGGCTCATTTCTTCGAAAGAACAAGCAGAAGTGTTATTCTTCATCTCGAAAGAGAGGATTTAGCCAGATTGAGAGGCAAGTTGGGGATTTTCTTGTACTTACTTTACATCTTATTATATCTTTAAGTTTATTTGCAATAGTTTAGTATTAAGTTTTGTCGCTACAATTTGTTCTTCCTTTAAAAATGAACAAGTTCTACATTCGTTTTTAACCATTTATAGTATGAGTTCTTAAATTCTTTATGTAGCCACCTATTTTTGTCCTATTTATTTTATTTTATTATTTTTATTTTTCTCCTATTGTATTCTAATTTTGATTTAGTGCTAAAAAAAAGTAAATAATTAAATAACTTTGTTTAATAATTAATCTTTAAAATAATAATAATAAAAAAAATTGTTTTTAATGATTAAGGTAATATATATATATATATATATATATAAAAGGAGGGGAAATTTTTTTCGAAGAATCTTTTATTTAGAGAATTTTCGTATTTAATTTTTTTTAAAAAAAAAATAATCTCATTAATCAACATTTTATTTTTTTCCCTTTTAAAACAAGTTTGATTGATCTTTTCCTAGTTGAAGATATTTTTTTTGCAATAAGTTAGTTGCTTTTGGTGTTTGAAAGGGGAGGAGAATTTTGGATAAAAAAAATCCTAGAGAAAGCATGGAGAAACCCTAAAAAGAATAGGGAAATATTTTTTACAGAACTACAAACCCTAGAGATCCATACAAAGCTTAGAGGAAACCCTCGAGAGAGAAAAATTAGTGAGCTTCTAAAATCCTCCCAATATTTCCGAAATTTCAGAACACCAAGAAGGGTTCAGTTTAGTTGGAGGTTGCACGTGGTAGAGTTTTTGTCCCAAGGATCCGCACCTCAAATAATGGAGGACTTTTATGTTCTGGATTTCAAGTCATTAGACTTCTTCTTCTTTCTCAAAGATCGTGAAAAAAAAGGGAAAGAAGAGATTTTTTTTTTTTAAAAAAAAACTTATTTCAGCTACTGTTTTTATTTTTGTTCTACTTATCTGGCTATATTCTTATGATTTTTTGTTTATGCTTTAGATCTAATACTTATTAGCTTTTCTTTTATCTTTTTGTTTTATTTTTCTCTTCTCTTTTATTTCTTCTATTTATCACCTTCATTTCTAGTTGTTTTATTTCATTTTATATAAAAAAAAGGTTTTAAAGAAATTAAATGTGTAGTGAAAATAAAGTTTAGATTAAGGAAAATGGGGAGTAACATATCTTAGAAGGGATTTGCTCTAGCTGTATTTACAAAAAAAAAATTAGCCATTTTGTTGAATTGCTAAAAATACACAAGAGAAGTTTTGTTGAGAAAACAAGGAAGAGAGAAAAAATGAAGAGGAACCAAGGGAAGAGAAAGAGAAAAAGAAGAGGGAACATTTGAAAGAGAAAGAAAAAAAAAGTTTAAATGATTTAATTTGTAAAAAAAAAAAAAAGAATTTTAGTTTTTATTTATTTATTTTAAGTGGTGTATTGGAAAAATTGTAATGTGATGAGATGGAGGGCTGATTTGCCATCCATCACATTTTTTTCTTTTATTTATTTATTTATTTATTTATTACTATTATTAATTATTAAAAAAAGGAAAGAGATGAGACATTTAACATTTAACATTTATTATTATTATTATTATTTTATATATTTGTTATTTTGACATGTTTTATAAAAGGTTTAAATAATAATAATAATTATTATTATTATTATTTTATTTTTTATTATTTAGTTTTATTTTAGCAACTCATGTTTATTGATACTTTTTATCTATCTATTGTTATATTCAACTTGTGTATTTATATATTTTTGCATGTTTTATTTTACTTAATAGTGCTTCATTTATTTTTTTTTCAATTTTTGTTTGTTTGTTATTTTTATTTTTAATTGTATCATTGTTGTTAATTTAAATATATGTTTCAATTTGTACATTGCATCATTGATATTTTTGTTTTGTAAATCTTTTTTTTATATATATAAAAGAAAAACCAACTATGGAATTTAGAAAATTTGGGAGTACGGTTTTCTAAAATTCTTCAGGTGAGGAGTCGATTCTTTGGGAGTCCAAGATGATCTCCAATATATTTTTATTAAAATGTTAATATGCTTTCTATATTTATCTAATCCATTATTATGTTACGTTTTGCTTATAAATTGTTTATGTTTAATCTTATTTTATTTCCAATTGAAATTTATCTAATTTTTTTTAAAGAATCCTTTTTATAACTCTTTTTAAATGTTTTAAAATTTTCCTACAATCCTTTGTATTTCTTTTTAACCTTTAAAAAAATTAATCTATTATTTCAAAGGTTTCTTAATCAATTTTTTTTAATAACTAGACCGTTTTCCTACAAAAATTCCTAAGATGGAATCTAGAAATATGTGGGAGTCCGTTTTTCTAGATTCTTGAGGTGAAGGATCATATGTTTGCGAGTACAAGATTTTGATCCCAAGAAAAAACGAATTTAACTAATGTTTAAAAAAAATCATTTTATTAAAGAGTTATTCCTATGACAGATTTGAGAAATTGTAATATCTTCTCAATTTCTTGAGGTGAGGAATTTTTACTTAATTCTAGCATAGCCTAGTTGATGAAAATTTGTTCCACTTATTTTATGGGATCATTACTTTGTATTGAAGTAATGAGGGTGAAATAAGACATTTGTTTTAAAACTTTTTCTAACAAATGATTTTTATTAAAGAATAATTTTCAATTCAAGATTTTAGAATTTGGCCACCGTTTTCTAAACGGGTGTTGTGGGGTGCTAACACCTTCCACATACACAAACGACCCTCGAACCCAACTCTAATTTTTCGCAGACTATTTTTATATAAAAATTATTTACTTTATTTCGGTGTCCAATCACACCATAAAAAAGGATTGATGGCGACTCCTTTTTATTTTCTTTTCAAATTAACCCTTTTTGAGAACGTCGGCCGCTCCGCGTCGTCTCGGGCACGTGGTGACACTTTACTTTTTGTGTTCCTTACTTTTCATTATGAGGTAAACATCCTTTTGCAATTTAAAGATGTGGATACCCGAAGGATGAAATAAAAGCTCTACAAACGTGCCAATTTTACGTTGTTGATCAACATTTAGTCTACATTTGCTTTCATTGAGTTTATTGTTAAATGGATCACATATATTGACATATAATGTTAAGTCAAATATAAAAAAAGTCAGATAATAAAATGGTTTTCATAAAAACAATATATGACAAGCACTTAGACATAGGATTTCGTTTGACACCTAAAAATAGGGTAATGCCTGTAGGAACATTGATTTGCATGTTTAACTATCTAAGTTTGAGTTAGCCATGAAAATATGTGTTTAATTGCTTAGGTTGTGTTTGGATTAACTTTTCAAATGTTTAATTTTGAAAATAAGTCATTTTGAAAAAAAATTTAAATGTTTGGCAATCACTCAAAATAGCTTTCAAAACACTTTTAAAGTTCATTTTAAACCGTTGTTATCAGGAGAGTTTCAAAAATATGAACTTTTTGAAAACTATTTTTTCTCTAGTCCATCCAAATTGGCCTTTAGTCTCCTAAAGGTAATTTTCCAAGAGAGCTGAATAGGAGTTGAATTTGATTTACGTGGCTATGTAGAAACTTTCTTTTGAGTCTCATCTTTCTTTATATCTTTTCACACCACGATTCCTTCTGTTGTTTTCTTACTATTATCCCGCGTTTTTTTTTCTGTATTATCAAAGCATACCACAAATCAAATCAATTTTCTTGGTTAACCTACAAATAGTATGATTGCATAGTGAATTTTTGCACATCTAAGTTCTTAAAAGTATTTAGTAATAGTGTAATATTTTGTTGATATCATTTTATCATAAAAGATTGCTTAATAATAATTTTAAATAAGGAAGTTCTACATTCTAATTACAGTATCGTAACATTATTATAGCTTAATAAATAAATGCATAACATCTATTTTAGACAATGACAAGAAAATTCTTGCATGTATTAATTAAATTTTTTTAACAAAGGACAGGAAATTAATGGAAGATGATTAAATAAAAACAAACATTTTAGTATGACTTTGTTTAAAAGTTTCAAATTAAGGTTATACAATGCTATTGAGATACTCATTTTTTTTGTTTGTTTCTACGATCATATATAACAACAACAATCTTTTTCGTCCGAAAGCCCAGGTAACTTGGGATAGCAAAGTCCACCGCTTTTGGTTTGTTTGAGACATTCGTTATTACATGGAACATCATCATGTAGGTCTGGACATGGCCCTATACAGTTCATGAGCAAATCTCCTTTTGCTGCCATGTGACAAAATATCAATATTGTTAATAATATTTTTACCTGGAAGAACATAACATTATGAGATTAAAAGGTCTATGAGATAAGAGCATACTTGATGAAACAAAACATGCGAATATCATCAAGACAACAATGGACGCTGTAAAAAGTTTTTGATTTGCCATGCCTGTTAGATATCTTACTGATTTTGCTTCTAAGAGATTATCAATTGAGAAGGATGAGTCTAGAAAAATTCGAGGACAATTTATTTTATAGTGTATCTTCGCAACAAGTTAAAAACGACAGGGTGTTAAACATGTCATTAAAATTCCAAATTGATCTTGTTAATTTAGTTTCCAAAAACTAACAACTCTATAGGAAGAATGTTAAAAATAGAAAGAGATTGGTAATCTATACTATTTTATGCAAAAATAAATCATGCATGTGTTTGAGCCTTGATTAGCGAAATAATGTAAAATATGTTGGATTTTGTCTTAAAACTCATGGTTTATAAATATTTAACATTTTCTATTATGTATAAAGTCATTGAGGTTATCAATAAAGTTGTTATTGAATATGTGAATTATTGTTAATATAATCCTAAATCCAATAAACTAAGAACACATAGGTATAGTATTAGTACTTGATTTATATGTAGAGACATAAAGTGGATCAAGTTCAAGTAAATAATCAAAACGGTCTATAGTATATGGATTAGGTTAGGTACCTTATATTCGGGACACTATTGGATGTGGTTCACTTTGTATTTGATACAAACGATGTGATCTTGAATCGTTCATGTGGAGACATGTGAGTGGGGGCATTCTATGCAATGAGTTTGCATAAGAACGAACCACGAAATAGTTACTATTACTTTATAACGTTGTTTACTGTTAACACAGACTATTTCAACTAGGTGACCTAGGTAACTCAATCTTAATTCTGAGCTAACTATGAACTCCTGTTCATTCGGGATTATCCTTAGATATGCATGGTGAAAGTGGTCTGAGTTCGCCGATTCAATAAGCCCCCCATTTCAGGGGTAAGACCGGGTAAATAGCTGGGGACATAGTCCTGTAAGATGAAATTCACTCCTACCCGACTTTAGGGAGAGTAGAGAGGTTGTTCCCTTAAGTGTTGATTCCAGGTCTTGAACAAAGGGCTCCACCCTCTCATTTGGCCCGAGAGGGACTCGGTTTAGTGGTTGGGCCATAAACTAATTGTTCATTAGAGGGTAAGTGGTACTTAAGGATCAAGAGGTAATCTAGGGGTAAAACGATTAATCAATTAAACCTACAAGTATTCCATTCAAAATCTCACAAAACCATATGTACAATTCCAACCATCCTCTAAATTTGAGTTTTGGGTCTAGCCAGACATCAAACCTCGATCTCCAACACCAAAATCGTCAATTATAGGGCAAATATATGGAAATCTCAAGGATTTTGGCCAAAATTGACCAAAACTGAACTTAAATAACTCTAAACTCCCCACACCAACCTAAAAGATGGAGGAAACAATATATAGGAATCACAAGAGTGTCAAAACACTACTGGACAACATTGTGATGCTGCTAGGAAATGCCCTAACACCTTACAGCATCAACACATGTTGTACATCTTGTTTTCTCAACACATGTAGCATCGCAATATTGTGCTTCTGTCTTCAAGTGTTTAGTTGTAGCACCACCTAGCATTGCAACATTTCTTTTAGTGACATTTTGGTCATTTTGCATCCTTAAAGCCTCCGTTGCTAAAATAATAATAAGCTTCAAAAGACTCCTAATTAACACTGAAATTTTTGTAACGTTCTGAAATGCACATTATGATTGATTTCTTACCAATATGAACATAAACAAATTTAAGAACTAGTGCATATTTTTGCTATGATTAGGTTGACTATTATTTCAAAGTTCTAACAATACATGAAAATGAAATTTTAACCATTGATTCAAGAACATAATATATGTCCTTAACCGATTAATTTGCGGTATGTGGTGGATGGTAATTCAAAGTTAAGTGAGAAAACAATTCAAATTCAACATTCCATTTTCAAATAAGTAAGCTTGTAATTTATTATATTTGTTTATTGAAAAAAAAAGAAAAAGAAAAAAAAAACAGTGGGGTCAGTGTAAGTAGTAAACAGTAGCATTTTATGGTTTATAGAATAATAGAATGAACATGTCTTCAGTCTGCAAACGAGACTGATTTGAAAACTCCCATTTCTTTGTTTCTTTCTTCAATTTCAGGTAATCCAATCTTCCCCTTTTTCGCCACAGATTCTCGATTCTCCATTTATCTTCTTCATCTTATCACTCTTTATTATTCTACCCCTTCTTCCATTCTTTTTCTGCTGCTTCTGCAATACGCGCTTCTTCTATCGTTTCCTGCTTGGTTTTCGATTTGATTATTTGTGCTCGAATCCATTCTCACTGATTTCAAGGTTAGTCTCATACCTTGTTCTTTCTTCAAATCCATGCTTGCATTTTCAGATCGTGGAATTTGGTATTCTCTTTCTGATGTAATTGCTGTTGCTCTGCATCAGTGGTTTGGTTTTCTGTATGTTTTCACGGTACCCCAATTGAAAATGCTTTCGGGTTTTACTTTCTATTCCTTAGGAATTACACATTGGACGCTCGCATTTGCGTTGATTCTTACTTGTTGATGCGTGCGGCAAATGGATCTTGGATTTGGATATGAATTGCAATTATTATTGCGTTGCATGTGGTATTAGGATATAGTGCGTAACCGCTATTGGTCCTGGATGAGCAAAGATGGTGTTCAGATCAAAGATAAAATGGATTGCTCTTTTCGTTCTTGTCTTGTCTTTGGCATCTCTGTTGCTTCACCTCTCTATCGCTAAATCGTCGAGCGTAAGTTTGGTATATTACACCCAGATGGCTAGTATGCTGAATACTTCAATTATTGGTGGGCAGGTATATACCAACTACTTACTTCAGTTATTATTCTCCGAGTGAATTTTGTGGCCACGTGCTAAGTTTAATTTGCCTGAATTGCCGCAGGGTTATAGGAGCAAGAAGTTGTGGGGAGCTGTAAAGCCATTAGCTCCGTTGCAACCCTATACCAACTCCAGAAGTAGCTATCATGGTAATGGAATTTTGATGTCTTTATGTATTGTTTTTGTGATTGGATCTAACAAGTTATATTGTTAATGTTTGATCAAAAAGATCTTATTGTGAAATGGTTAGAGAATTTAGCTTCTCTACCAGATCTTGTCCAATGTCCATTGCTCTACTATTTTCATAAGTATCACTGAATTTCAGTATGTCTTATTTCAAGCTTGTTTCACATAATTTCAGCCAAAAAACCAATTTAGATTGTAAATTGTCCTTTTATTTAAAGTTCAAAAGGAAAACATTTGATTACTGGATTAGAGCTCTTATTTAAGTTTTGAGTGTGTGTGTGTGGGTAGAGAAACAAAGGTGTTAATTCTAGTAAAAATTATTTTCAAAAAACAAACAGTGAGGAAGAGGAAACTTCTGAAACTAGAAAAAGGGGTTGTAATGACAACAGTGGGAAGTGTCAGAGAAGGTATCTCAAAATATGGCGACTCCTTTCCAACCCAATGGTGAAAAAACAGCTGCCACCAACAGCTTCTAAAAATCTCCCCTTTCATTGATGAAACTTAATTCAAAATCTGCTTTGCATGAACAAACTGCACATCAAGGAGGGATTGCATCAACCAACAGTTGCACTTTGAGAACAAAGATTTAATGAATCCCAACTAAAGTTTTCTTTCTTTGTTCAAGAACCCAACTAAGGTTTCTAAAATTCTTGTAAGAAAGAGATTTTCTTTGGACTTGTGAGAGTAATTTGAGTAGTCATTTATTTGGTTGGGAAATAGTCTCTTGTCATAGACTCATAAGAGGGGGTGGGGTGTTCAGGTCAGCGAGGTTCGCTTTGGTCTCCAAATGTGTGTGGAGGTTTGATATGTAGGTATTGTGAATACTCATGGGGAGGATAAAGGATGCTGGTTTATGAACAATCAGCAGAAGCTCAAATCGCCATTCTTTGAAATTTATGGTTGATTGTAGGAAAACTTTTTAAGAGTGTCTTTCTATCAAAATTGGCAATGGGTTCAATTCAACACAAGCTTTTGGCTCCATTCTCCTCTGGAACGGTTGGGAGAATGGAACTATTTTTCCAACTAATGCTCAAAAGATTCAAACTCCACAAGGGAGTGAATTAAAAAACGATGCAAAAACAACAATAAGAAACAATACAAAAAAAGGTCAATGACCGTTCAAATCACTCTAGTAGCAATTGGAGGGTTACTTTAGCAAGACCTTCAATTATTAGGAAATTTAAGGGCTCGTTTTATCCTTCTTGCTTGAGCCCACTTTAAAATTGATATGGTGTTTAAAAATGATCTAATCTTGCAATGTGGGTCCACAGGCTTTTACCTCTTTGATATTTAAGTAATTTTGAAAATCAGCGGCTTTTCCTTTCCAACTTCCATCCTCCTAAAAAGACCCTAACTCCTATCTCACAAGATTACTCGCATTACTTCCATCACCACTTCTCTACAAAGAATCTTGGATTCTCCTTTCTAAGTTTGCATACTTTCTCTGAATTCTAGCCAAAGTGTTTGATATTATTACGTTGAAGTCCCAAGAGAAAAAGAAAATGAAAAAAGTAACTCTTCATTAAGAACTTCTACTTTCAAGTAAATTATAAAATTATTTTGGGAATCGGGAAAAGCTTGCAATCTATCATTAATATGGTTGAGCAAGAAATAGATAGAGAAGGCCTTTAAGTTATCAATGCTCCAAGTCTAGTGCCCATCCATAGGCTGCCAATCATCAATCAAGGGAAGTAAATGAGTCTGTTTCCTCATATAATGTTTTTCTCTTTGAAAAACATCAACAAGAACATATTATTGCTTTTGTTAGAGGTATTTCTTTCTAGGACAAGAAGTCATTTCATTGAATATCAAAGCTTGGGCTCTGAACAATGATGGCCACAATTCTCTCTCTCTCTTCTTCTTCTTCTGTTTTTGGATAAAAATAATGGCTTTCATTGAGAAAAGAATGAAAGAATATAAGGGCATAGAAAAAGCCAAGCCCACAAAAAAGGAAATCCCACCAAAGAAGGAGTCCCCAACTATACAAGATAGTGTCTAAAAATTAATTACAAAAGGTTTTCGAAATCGAAGCCCAAATGGAAACATGAATTTGACTAGGGACCAAACATCTCTCGAATCCCTATCCACCCCTCTAAACACCCTACCATTCCACTCTCCTTAAATCATCCACAATGAAGCACACACTCCAGCAAGCCATAAAAAACAACCCCTCTCTCACAAGGGCGGATGGAGGAGGAACTCCACAATCATATCACTACAATCCTCGTGACGAGCATGTGAAAAGACCAAACGACTTAAAGAAGAAATCCCAAATGGATCTCACGAACTTGCAACCCCAGAGAATATGGTCCAAGGCTTTTCCCCTGCCTTCCAACAAAGAATGCAACAAAAAGTCCCACCTAACGAGGGAAACTTCCTCATAAGTCGATCCATTGTGTTAGCATGCCCATGTAAAACCTGCCAAGTAAAAACTTAGACCATATCCTTTAGAGCATTGAAAAGATCGACTTGCCTATGGGAGAAGGGTCAATCAGTCAATGAAATAAGGAATTACATGAAAATCTTTCCAAGGGATTGGGATTCCACATTCTTAGATCCCTCCTCCTGAGCCTAAAATTGTGGCCTTCGAGCAACAATAAAAGAGAGGCCATGTTGGCCGCTTCCCTATCGGATAAAGAGCGACGAAATCCAAAATAAAAAGAATAGGAGCTTCTTCACTAAACAACAAATTCGTAAACAAAACAATTTTTAAAGGAAGACAAGTGTTAAAGACGAGGAAATAAAGAGCATGGGTCTATCCCCCACCTATTGATCTTCCCAAAACTACGTACTCGGCCTGTCACCCTCCACACAATGAACCAAATGAGCAAATGAAGGAATCTCCTTAGAAATCTCCTTCCATAAGTTCCAGATAGAGCCATGAGTCCTACTCGACAACCACTTATAAGGATGAGGACCAAACTTGCTAACAATGATCCTATGCCAAAGAGGGTTGGATTCAAGGGGGAAACGCCAAAACCATTTAGCTAACAACGCCTTGTTACGAGCCTTTAAGTTTCCAATTTCTGCACCCCCAGGAATTAATAGGCCTCTCAAGAATCTCCCATCCAACCAGATGCTCACCTTTTCCTCTCCTCTCGTCCATCCCTTCCTAAAGGAAGTTGTGCACAAGCTTTTCTAAGCTCTTACAAACCTCCCTTGGAGCTCTGAAAAGGGAAAAATAATGAATAGATATGCCACTCAGAACAGACCGGATTGAGGTTAGTCTACTAGCTTTTGAAAAGAAATCTTTTTTCCAAGAAGCCAATATTTTCCTAACTTTATCCACAACAGGACTCCAAGAAGAACCAGATTCGGGGTTACTTCCAAGGGGAAGGCCAATATAAGAAGAGGGAAGGCTTCCCACTTCACACCCCACCACTTTAGGCCACCTCTCCAACTTCTCAAGCTCGCAATTTATCCCCATCACGAGAGATTTACTTCTATTAATCCTCAACCCAGACATATCTTAGTTATTTTGTGATTCCTTGTATGCAGTTTTTATGTTTCAGTTTATACTCTCTTTTTGTATCCTTGAGCATTAGTCTCTTTTTGTTTTCTTAATAAAAAGATACGTATCCTTTTCAAAAAAAAATTCTAGAAAATTCTGTTGTGCTATACCAAAATCTCGCTTCTTTTAATCATTTTCATTACAGAATAAACTGATAATTCTGTGTAATTGTGTCCTCTTGTATCTTGGAGCATTAGACTATTTTTATTTTCTTAATAAAAAGTGTGGTATCCTTTTCCTAAAAAAATAATTGTGTGTAATTGAGTTACCATTGACATAGTTGTTTTGATAGATATGGTGACATCTTTTTCTGATGTGCGCATCATATACTTCCCACTATGTGATCTTGACTTTCTATTTTGAACTTAAATTTCTTCTCCTTTGTTTCCTTTAGTTTTAACCTTTTTTCCCTTTTTCTTTTCTTGTTGAACTGCTGCAAGCATAGAGAATTACTAATCATTTCTCTTTTCCTTACAGCCCCAAGCGAACAGAGTAATGGTTTCATTTATGCAAAAATATTTGGTGGTTTTGCAAATATAAGATCTTCGGTAAGATATATGAAAAATATGCTTTTTTTAGGGAAATTTTTAAAAATAGAAAAATAAGGGAAACTATTTACACAAAATAGCAAAATTTTTAGATAGTTGTGATAGATGCTAATAGAAGTCTATCAGGGTCTATCAGTAATAGAAATAATAGAAGTCTATCAATGTCTATCAATGTTTTTTTTGCTATTTTATGTAAATAGTTCGACATTTTTTTTATATGTGAAAATTTCCCTTTTTCACTTTAATTTTTAATTATTAATATAATATTTTTTAAATTTTCTAGATCTGTGATCTGGTTGCTATATCTAGGCTACTTAATGCAACTCTTGTCCTCCCTGAGATTCAAGAAAGTACTCGCACAAAAGGCATCAGGTATTTATATTAATTAATATGCTAGTCATTACTTGTCTTTTCCTTTTTAGGCTCCCAATGGGAGTGATCTACATCTTACTGCTTACACTTGTTAATAATTGTTCAGTGACAGATTCAAGAGCTTTTCTTATCTTTATAACGAAGAACAGTTCATATCTTATCTTAGAAATGATGTACTTGTCGTGAAAAGTTTGCCCGATAATTTGAAGGCATCAAGGAAAAGAAATGAGTTCCCTACATTTAAACCCAAATGTTCAGCCTCTCCTAGCTATTATCTTCAAAAAGTTCTTCCGAGCTTGAAGAATGCCAAGGTCATAGGCTTGGTTCTTAATGATGGCGGATGTCTGCAGGTAGCTTTACTTCTAAGCTTCCAAGTTTCTGTGTTGATATTAGGATAACAAAATGGTTTAAATTTGTCTGCACTATTTTCTGCCTCTTTGATGTTCAACTTGTCTACCAAGGTTGGAAATTGTAAGCGAACTAATAAGGATTTATGTGTAGGATAGTATGGTATTAGGAAGGGCATAAGGTTAATTAGTTAGGGAGTTGTGTATTTGGTTATAAATAGAGAGAAGGTAGATCATTATTGAATGATTTAGGGCTTGAGTTAACTAATTACCCTCATGCCCATATTAATACCATACCACTCCTACCACTCCTACCCATAAACCCCTATTAGTTCCCTTACAGAATTTTAGGGAACTTCAGAATATGTATGATTCCTATTATAAACTTCGGTTCTTGGATTGGTTAAAATAAGATATCCACCTTAATTAAACCAATAGACCAAACACACACTCTCCTTTATAAAGTAAAGATAGACCAAACACCCACCCCCAACACACACACACAAAAAAATGATTTAGAGCCTTCTCTGTCATTGGGCCTGATATTAGATAACAGATGAGACAGCGAGGCCCATTCTTCCACCTCCAAATCAGAAAAGTTTCTTCTAAAATCCACCTTCCAGTCACTAATAGACAAAGACCAGCAATGGTTAACACAAGAAGTTTTAGACGCAGACTCTTTGTAAAGTCTTGGGAAAGCTTCAAACGAAGGCACATCAATCATCCATTATGGATATTCTTCAAAATCTGGATCCATGGGCCCTTGTATTTACCAGGACCAATCATTGAGGGCCACCAATTGTGTTCATTCCAATGGTACTTCACAGCAATGACTTTCCTCCATAAAGCCTCATTCTCAACCAAAAAATGCCAGCCCCACTTGGCTAGTAGAGCTCGATTCCTCAAAGCAAGGTTACCAATGGCCATACCTCCCATAGAAATAGGGAGGGAAATTTATTTCCCAGTTAATGTGATTCACCATACCATCCATGTTGCCGCCTTTCCAAAAAAAAAAAAAGGCTCTAATCAGCTTCTCCAAGGATTTGATGACAGAATTAGGGCAAGAGAAAATAGAGAAATAATACAAAGGAATGCTCATAAGGATGAAATTGCCTAGAGTAAGCCTTTGTCCTCTAGAAACAGCAAGACCCTTCCACCATTCCAATTTTCTAGCAATTTTGTCATCATTTGGCTGCCTGTTTGGTTACCACCGAGAGGCATCCCCAGGCTAGATGCCAGCCGCACAACCCCACTCATCTACAGCTGTTGAAACCACATTCTGTGGTATGTTCAAACCGGCCAACAAGGATTTAGAGAGATCAATCTTCAGGCCAGAAATAGTTCTCAAAGCAACCAAGTCTTTCTAGACTTATCATGGGTAGGAGCGTATCATCAGCAAATTGAAGGTGGGAGATGTGAAATCTGTCTCCATTGAGAGTTAAACCCTGTACAAAGTCATCCCTAGCACTTTTTCCTACATTTGACTAAAAACATCAGTCACAAGAACAATATGGAGCGTATCATCATCCATAATAGTTAATTTGTTGACAATTTATTGTGATCTGATAATCTTTTAGGGGAAGTTTCGTGAGCTTTCCTTACTGGTGCAAATTCCCTGCATTTTCCACTCATTTTGTTGCTTTACATTTTCTTTGAATGCATTGCCAATATACTTATGGATTGAGGATTTTCATTTTTCATATTTTCTGTCTCCAGTCAGTCCTTCCTTCTGGCATGTCCGAACTACAGAGACTCAGATGCAGGGTTGCCTTCCATGCACTCAATTTCCGGCCAGAAGTTCAGATGCTTGGAAAGAAAATAGTGCAGAGGTATCTTCTGACTAGTTCTATGGAATTTGATTTTTTTTATTTTATTATTATTATTATTTGCACTATAAGTATGCTTATGGTTGATGGAAACAAAAATAAAACAGAGAAGATAATCTCTGCATATATATCCCTCCACGTTGCTGTGTGGATTATGATTTAATATCATAGACGTGCATACTGGAGTCCTGAACTGTGCATGCACCTGATGAACCTTGGCATTTTCTTCTACAATTTACAGGTTACGAGCTTGGGGCCAACCTTTCCTTGCTTTTCATCCTGGATTAGTCAGAGATATTCTGGCATACCATGGTTGTGCTGAACTCTTTCAGGTAGCCGTTTGAGGCTCTTTGCTGCATAATATTTAACAATGGAAGTGGCATTTGATTCTCAATGAGTTTTGTGTTATTTATCATTTTTGTTGAGTTCTATTGTATTTTTTAGGATGTGCACACTGAACTCATACAGTATCGAAGGGCACAGATGATAGAAAAAGGGATTATCAGGGAAGAATTGAGTGTAGATTCCCGCAAACGGAGAGATAACGGTGCCTGCCCTCTAATGCCTGAAGAGGTATGAGCTTGACTAATCACTTTTATTGACTGTATGCAAATCTTCTACGATTGTGTTATTTATCTGACCTTTTCTTTTTGTACATAACATACTAGTTCTTTCATTTTATGAAAGCACTCACATCTTAAGCACAACCTACTATTGAAGTTAGGTATCCCTTTATTGCTGACTGATACTCTGGTTACCAAATAAGGGACACATCAGCTGGAGAAATCCTAGGCTTCCAAATAAAGATTGTAATTTGATATTTGAATAACCATGACCACCCTGAGTTAGTTCAGTAGTTGAATGGGCTAAGTAGTTAATGTTGAAGTCTTTGAAATAATTGGTTCAAATTATGATTATTACTTATTAAAGATGTTAAATATTTTAATATATCATAAGTCTTTTGATGCCAAATGCTATAAGTATAGATAATTGACCATGGGATAAGTAAACTGTGCAGAGATGAATTGGATACTTGTGGTTACGAAGGCTGGGTAATATTTTAGTTACAATTTATCTCTAGAATGTCATAACTTCTATATTTAGCTACATTAACATGTGATTAGAAGTTTAAACTTCCAATTGGTTATGAATTTTTTCTAGTTTAAATTTTTGTGTTTCCTACATTTAACTGATGAACGTTTTGGAGTGAAGGGGTAGGTATAAAAATAATACTTGAAGATTGGTAAGATAAAGGATTGATATCATTTTACCCAGTTATTTGGGATATAAATAAGTGAAAGAATCTTCTTATCCACGAAATAGGCTTTTCATTTTTCTTAAGAATTAACACAGATGCTTTTTGAAGTTATGTGCTTAACCTTCTGATGGTATCATATTTGGATCTTGATGTTGTGTCAGATTAAATTTTTGTACGTTAAAAGATAGCTCTAGCATAAAGAAAGTGTGCTGTTTTATGCTTGGCTGCATTTATATAATTTTCATTCTTAGAGTTAGTATTTTATATTTTATTTTTAATTGTATAGCTATTAGGGATTTTGTTTGCTCGTCACAGCAGTAACATGCTTTAGTGATGCATTCAGACAAGGATTTAGCTTGAGCATCTAAGTGTAGACATAAAGGTTAGGATGCTTTTTATTGCTGTAGGCGATCATTGTATTTCATGCTTCTAATGTTTCTGATTATACAATATTATCCATGAAATTTGTACTTCCATCTCACTATTTCTAGCACTTCAGTGTACTTTTAGAAATTGAGACAACTGTGTAAGAGTTTGTACGTTGTAATCCGTAAAAGGAATAGCCAACATGAGGATAGGTTGAGGTTAGAGGTTCAAATCCCTCACTCTGCATGTTGTACACATAAAATTATGTTAGAATGTGAAATCTCATAACTAGGGGTATGTAGATTTTCTGTTTGCCTTCGAGGATGGGTGTTTTTTCTCATTGCTCCATCTTTGGTTTCAGCCTACTTCATGCTTTTATCTATTTTAGTGGAAGTTTTGCTTTTTAATGGAAGAAATGATTGTGATTCTGTATTGGTCTAATTTGTGAAGTTCAGTCTTTAGTCTGTTTGTAGGGCAATACTGATTGCATCTCTCTTATTTTACTGTAGATTCTCTTTCCTCAAATCTACAAAACATTTTAATGGCCCCTGCCTTGTGCTAAAGAAATAGTGAATTTGAGGCCAGAACGCTGATTTATGTTAGGTGTCATTTGCTTATGTATTTTTTCCTTAATGATTACACTGAATTTTTTCAAACCACAAAGAGCAGTAAAGAGGTACATTTTGACAACTTCTTTCTGTTAACTTTCGCAGGTTGGAGTTCTCCTTCGGGCAATGGGATATCCTTCTAAAACAATTGTCTATGTAGCAGGGTCTGAAACTTTTGGTGGCCAGCGTATGCTGATCCCTCTGCGTTCAATGTTTAACAATTTGGTCGATCGCACTTCTTTTTGCAGCAAGGAGGAGTTAGACTCCTTATTTGGACCTGAGTCTGCTCTTCCTCTTGATCTTTACCGACCTCCTCCTTCTAAAAGTGAGCAACAACTGAAAGATGAGTGGAACAAGGCTGGTCCTCGGCCAAGGCCTCTTCCTCCACCTCCAGATAGACCTATCTATCGTCATGAGAAAGAAGGATGGTATGGTTGGATTACAGAGACTGATAAAGAACCTGACCCTTCACCAATGGATATGAGGTTGCAAGCCCATCGGTTACTTTTGGATGCTCTTGATTACATGGTTTGTCTTGAAGCTGATGCATTCTTTCCGGGTTTTAACAATGATGGTAGCAGTTGGCCAGATTTTTCAAGCTTGGTCATGGGACAACGACTGTATGAGAGTTCTTCATCTAGGACATATCGACCTGACAGGTATATTAATGATGAGCCACCACTCATTAGTTATTAGCTTATATATATAAAAGGTCTTGAACAGTTGACAAATAAATCCTCATTTTTACAAATCCTATAGATATATAATTAACACTTAATTATTAACCTAACTGTTAATTTTACAAAAGAAATCATTATTTGGGAAAGTTAGTTAGTTACCTAACTCTTCCTATTGATTTTTTGTTATACTGGTTCTAGTGGGATTTTTTTTTTTTTAATAAAAGAACATCCAGCTAAGAGGAATTGATGAAAGCGATATATTTTTGGTACATTGAGACAACATATATGGATGAGTGTTTGATTCCTATGTCTGGAAGTTTTGAAAGCCAACAGTCCTATTTCCAGTGTCATGGGTTGTGGATTCTCTCTGGTATCTAATTTATGGGTATGAGTGAATGTTTGCTTGCTTGCTATGGTATGTTCAAGGAGTCCATTTTTTTTAGTTCCTTTTTAGCTCAACATGGGGTTGGAGATCGAACTTTTGGCCTCATAATCGATGGTTAACCAATTGAGCTATTCTCTAGTTGGCTATATTCAATGAGTTTACACTTCTACAAATGAGAATAAGATGCGTTGTATATTGATATTTGTGTACGGAATGATTGTATTTTACAATACAGTTTTTTTCCCATCCACTAAATCTCGTGATAGATAGATTTAGGATTATTCTCTGATTGTTGAACGTATGTATATTGTTGGAGCAGATGTGCGTTTAATTTTTTTTCTTTTCTGACATTTTCTTTTTCCTTAACAGGAAATTCCTGGCAAATCTTCTGAATATTACCCGTGAAAATTTGTATCATCCGATGCACAACTGGACACTTAGAGTGCAGGAGCATCTCAACAAGAGCTTGGGTGAGGAAGGCCTGATAAAACAGGCCATCTTCTCAAAGCCTACATCGTTTCTATCGCATCCACTTCCAGAATGCTTCTGTAGATTGTCTTCTGGTGAAGCACCTGTTCATCTTGTGAAGGAAAAGGGCAAAACTGTTTATGGAGACGAAGAGAAGTGCCCTGACTGGATGTCAGATGGTCAGCAAATCGAATCATTGGACTCGGCCGAGGAAGGGGATAATAAATGGGATGAAGATATTGAATCATCAGAACAAGCAGAGTCTAATTACAATAGTGGGAAAAGCTATTTGGACAATCTCATCGATCAGGACGAAGAAATGGATCCCAACGACTAAAATTGGGTAAGTAGAAATGATATTGGCTTTGGAATGAAGATTTTTTTCTTTTTGTGTAGAGGATAGCGTTTATAGGAAATATAGTGCATGCGATTCATAAACATTTTTCTCAAACATTGAAATCAAGAAAAGTATAGTTGTATCATTTTTTTTTCTCAGAAGAAATTTATAAGTGAGAAGTTGTAGTATGTTCAAAAAAATATTTTTCATATACAGATAGTATATAATTCTTTAAATTTTTTTAGACATTTAAATAATAGAAAAACTTGATTCGAATGATGTTTTCTCATCTAACAATTTTTTTTTCTTTAAACTTGGCCAAAAATGATACTACTGCTTAATCGATTTCTTTCTTCTTTATGGAAATTTTACTTCTTGGGCTAAATATATGTGTTTAGTCCTTTAAATATCTGTCTTTTAAATAATAATTAGTTTTTTCATTTTATAATTCAGTCTATTGTTTAAAAATTTTCTATTTAGTCCATTAGGTATTAACCATCTTTTAATTTGGCTTGATGCTGGTGAATGGTAAAATTGATGGACCATATATTTATAGGAAAATTACTATGAATAGAAAAAATATCAAACTATTTACCAATATAGAAAAATTTTACGGTCTATTAGCCATAGATTGCGATAAAATTCTATCACTTGTGCGATAGACTTCTATCATTATCTATTGCTCAAGCAATAGAATTCTATTGCTATCTATCAATGATAGATAGGAAATTTTTTTTTATATTTGTAAATAATTTAGCTCATTTTTTTTTATATTTGAAAACAATTTTTTTTATATTTGAAAACAATCTTATGGTTTAATATTGTCAAAATTTATAAGTGAAAAAATTGTCAGGAAAGTTTCGAATTTGGAGTTTTCTTCTTTGAGCGGACTTTTTTTTGTCTTTTAAATTTTACTCGCATACCAACCAATTTTATTTGTAATGAGGCGTTTCGAGAAGTAGTGGGTGGTTATTTTTTTGGTCTTTGTATTCTTGCCTATAAAAAAACTGAGAAGTCTAAATTGGAAAATGTTAATACATAAATTTGAGACTAAATTGAAAAAAAAAAAAAAATCAAACATTAGGCCGACCACTCCCTATCAAACCCCATTGCGGGTTTAGCTCGTCGACGATACATCTGAAACTTAGCTTTCATTTAAGAATTTGGTTTACTCCCTCAAGCTGTTCTCTTCCATTCAAATGCTCATCAAGTGTCCACTGTGAATATGTTTGTACTTTGATTGATTCCATTGACTCTCAAACTACCTAAAAATGTAAATGTAATTCCTTCAGATGAAACAGAGAGCTTCATAAGGACTCCATAGACAAATTTGGATGTCTAAAATTTGAGAAAGTGGATTTAATAAGTAGAGTCTCGAAAGAGAGAAACCCTATTAGCAAATAAAAGGTAGTGGATTATCGTCTACAAAAGAAACTAGTTAGTTAACATTGAAACACGAAACAAAGCTATTGTTCAAGGTGGGCCTCAATCAGTTGCTGAAGTTGTTAATATTCTACAACCAAAATAGGAACATCAGCTACTTAGGAAAAGAATTGTGAAAGAAGAGAAATATAGCCACTCCCTCCAAGTATGCAAATACTGACGTTGTGTACTAAGCAAGCTACCTACATGTTTGGGAATGATTTTTAAATTTTTAAAATTTTTTAAATAATTTTTGTGAAGTTCAAAATTACTTTGAAACACGTTTTTTTAATCACTCAAAAATAATTTAATATTTAATTTTACAATTTTAAATACAAATTTCATATCATCAAAATTGGCTTTGAATGATTAAAAATATATTTCATATTTATTTTGAAAATGACAAAAGTGATTCTACTAATTTAAAGAAGAGTGAGTGAGAAAAAAAAAAACGGTGGACATACAAGAATTATAGTGATTTGATCAAATTATCTGGACAAGTAGATCATAATTTGGTAAAACCACTATAGTTTTTGTGTCAGCGTACATATAGATCGTAATTTGATTGAATCATTAGTGAGAACTCTTATCTGTATTTTGGTTTACACTCTTCTCTAAAGTTTTAACTACTTTAAATCATATTTCACTCTATCATTTCAGAATCAATTATTTATCATACTAACAAACTTTTTCGAAATAGAAAAGCATATTGACATCTATGATCTATGGTCATGTTTACTAATCCGTAATGAAAATTGATGTAATTGTAATGAGATTCCATTGATAGATCAATCATAATGGACCTCAATTGCAAATGTAATTTGATTGCTTTTGATCGCCCTTATTTAAAATTATGAATCTCTCACATTTTACTATTACTGTTACCTTTACCGTTACTGTTTGACCCTAACGGTAACGATAACAATAAATGTGGCAGATTCATAATTTTCATATTGTACAATAACAATGTCAGTAACAATAACGGTAAAGGTAGTAGATCCTACGTAAGTTTCAACCATAACCAGATTAAACACCCTTCATTCCTCAATTAGATTACACATTTTCATTACAGATTTGGAGGTAGGCCTCACAATTCATTACAATTACGAAATATAGGTAAACAACAATCATAATCAATTAGAACCCACTTTTTAGATTACTATTGATAGATTACATTTAACATAGGGTAAACATGATCTATCTTATTAGTACAAACTTTATTTGGAATCGTAAATTAAACCATGTTGGCATTTTATGAATTTTGAAAATAAAATTTGTTGACTTTCGTTAATACCAAATACAATATTTTAAAAATAAAGTTTAAACAATTTTTATCAATTAAAATTTTGAACTAATAATTACATCCATTTAGAGAGGTTTTTGAAAATCCTTTTTGAGAATAAGTATACAAAGTGTATTTGTTGTTTAAAAAAAAGGTAAAACCAAAAATGGCTCAAAAACCAGACAGAGCAAAAGAAAAATTGAATAAATAAAAGGGGGAACTTTCTAAAGAGAAACAATGCGTCTGTGAAGTTGTTCATCACACTCATCCTCCTCAACCTCATCATCTGACACAATAATCTCATTCCTTGGTAGCTCTAACCTCCCTCCCATATAAAATGATGGCCTCAAACTCTCTGTTTCAATGAATTCACCCTTCAATCTATCCTCAAATCTTTGGTCACTGCAATTGAGAAACCAATTTAATGAACACCTGATTCCCTTGCTCTGCAGCCTCTGATACCTCGGTTTTATCCTCGATTCCAAACTGTATGTAAAATATTCGGAAAAGTCAACAAGCTCTTTAATTGGCCTGCCCATCTCAGACTTGAAGAAGTAGTAACTGTTTTTCATGAGTTCTACACGACAAGCGACCAGCTGGGGACATTTAATGATCATCTTAGCTACATCGGAGGAGGGTATACCACGTCCAAGAAGAAACTCTGCCGGTTTAATAATCACGTGTTGGTGAAGGCTGACTATCTGTGGCATTTTCTCCATCACTTGTGCAAACCCTGCAGGATCAATCTTGAGCTTTAGGTCAAAGAAGAATTGCTGAGAAGACAACTTAGCTTTCAAAGGCAACCCAAGAATTTGTGGATATTGTGCAATCACTGAAGGAAGCAGCTCCTTCCTAATCCCGAAGCTTAGCAAACAATCTATATTGGGTCTCACAGTCTCTTCAAGATCGTAACCGAGTATGTACGCTCGCTTCTCGAGCATTCTTGCTACTATCTTCTTTGGCAAACCTAGAGAAACAATAAACTCAACAAGGGGCTTGATCATGGTTCCAACTCTCATCCCCAAAAAGTACGGGTATTGTGTGACCATTGGTCCAATATCTCTCGGATTAACACCTATACTCACAAGATATGCAACAGATGTACTCATTGTCCCCTCAAGCTTGAAACCCAGAAGCTCAGGGTATTTCTGGAGGACATATCCTATATCTTCTTTCTCCACGTCAAGCCCACGAAGAAGCTTAATGACAGGAGCAAGCTCAACAATGACACTGGCATGCAAGACCTGTGGATAATTCTTAATAAATTCTCCAAGTTTTGGCCTTGGAATCCCAATTTTCTCCAAGTAACCTAGAACAGGTATTATATTTTTGCGAACACTACAGCCTAGCATTAATGGGAACTCATTAATGTCATCGATCGTCAATCCTAACTTCTGAAGAAACTCGACACGCTCTCTCATGACTTCAACTGTAGAAGGCAGCTCCAAGTGTTCTAATTCATCAGGAATAATCCCCAAACTCTTTAAGTAGTCACAGATTATGACTCGGGACACAAGTTTTTCTTTGCGCCCTTGAACAGCTCCCCAGGTGACCGTAGGCATTTCATATTCAGGAAGTTTTGAGGATTGAGTCGAATACAGTACGCTTAATGGAAAAACCCTCCAAAAGCTTTGAATATGCGATTGGTGGGCACATGGATTCAGGAAGGATTTGGTAATCTTGGGGCAGAATAAGCCAAATTTCTCGAAAATTTGAGGGGAAATGCCCAAAACCAAGGAGAACTTAGCAGATTTTCTTGGCCTCAGAAATGATAATGCAGTCATTTGAATCAAAACTGCCAAATAGAGAAGAAGCAGCGCCAATCAGACAGGGAAACAGAAACATAAAAAGAAACAGAAACAGCGTCTAACTCCATAGAATCTTCCCAATCTCCTATTAGAGAGCTGGAAGAGCAAGCAACATAATAAACCCTAAAACTGAATTTACTTGCATAACCTTCCCAATCTTCAAAAAGATTAGTTTGTAAGATCAATGTATACAGGTGGTTATTGATGGTTACAGTTCACTTCAGTCTAGTTCTCATGAATGCAATTGCAGTGGCAGCGGCAAGTATTAAAAACCTAAAGATGGAGGACGATCAGAGTGTAACAATGAAACCCTAAACTGGAGCAGAATCAAGAAATGAAGTGTGAGTGCGAGCTAGTAAGTTGGCTTGAGAGATGGAGAGAGACATACCGATATCCTTTTAGCTGGAGGAACGGCGAGCAGTGAACGGTGGCGGGCGCGGGGATTTGTGCTTCTTCTGAGAGAAACAGGGTTAGGAGAGGGATAGCAGGGGGCGACTCTCTCCGATTGAATGAAATCACACAACTCTCCAATTGATTCAGGAAAAACAAGCAAAATAGGTCATGAGTTTTGAGTTGTTTCTATTTGGTCTCTTAAAGCTTTTTTTTTTTAGAAATATATTTATAAACATAATTAGTGTTTTTTTTCTTTTTAAACGATTAGTGACTAATGAAAAAGATGATCATTTCATTATTTATTAATATTAATTATATGATGACAAAAAAAATATTAAATGTATATTATTTAAACAATGGAGGTAAGTAAGAAAATTTTCAAATCAAAATATCAATTATTGAAGTTAGAACTAATTACAAGTTGATGTGTGTTCCAATTAAAATTGAAGACAAAAAAGTGGCAAGACTTGATAATGCCACTTGATGTCATCATGGTTATTTGATCACATAGGTTAGTTTGTTCCAATTGTGTCATGATATTTGGGTTGAGGTTCAACTGAGCCCAAAAATAGGTTGTTTTGGTCTAAAGGTCAACCAATCCCAAAATTCAATTAATTGAGCCAAGGGTTATCCAAGCCTCGGGTCCACATTGCTGCATGAGAATATTACGAATAAATGAGTCATTCATTTTGGATATTCAAAAACTAAAGTTCTAAAGAGAATCATCAACTATCATAAGACCTCATAAGTTCTAAAAAACTAAAAGATTCTTGAAGATAATAAGCATTCTCAACCTCATCTCTCAAGTAAAGCGTACTTCTAAGAGAGAGAATCAAAAGATCAAGTGTTAAAAATCGATCTACACTTCACAAATTATATATACTAAAGTCCAGTTCATGAACTACATTCTTTGAAACTTCGTGTAAACAAATTGACACGTCCAATGAAATCTCTCTACCTATCTCTCATGTTAGGTAAATAGTAATGCCAAAGGAGGTTGCATCTAAAACCATTGTTACAAACGACTCTTACATGAGATTTGTCACATGCAATTGCTCAAAAGAGATCCTACGGGAGCAAGAACAAGTTCATACCATCGCTAAGAGAATATAAAAACATATGATGGAATCACCTCGAGGCTGAGATCTATTGTGATTTTATACCTTAAAGCCTCATGATTAATGTTTCTAGTATTTACTAATAATTACTTAATTATTTTTGCCATATTAAATTATCCATTACATGTAAAATTTAATGTAATCAGTGTAATCTTAAGCAGTATACGGTTGACATACGGGAGGATCATATTCAAGAAATAACCTAAAGAGTCTATAGTATATGAAAAAGGTGTCTTGTCTTAATAACACCATGGATACAACCCACTTTGTAATTGTTACAAATGATTAGATCCAATTCGTTATATGTGAGTAGAGGTTTCCTATATAATGAGTTTGTATAAGACTAGATCACGAAATATTTAATCTCTTTATAAATGTGTTAATTGAGAAGATTAATATTTTATACAATGATCATATTTGACTTTTTTTTTTTTGAGAAAGGACAACCCAAAACGAACACAACAACTACGAGATTACATCACGAGTCAATCCCAATGTAAACCACTCAGGGTAGGGAATCTGAAGAATAGTGGACTCTCGATCCTACAACGCTTTACAAGCAACACAATGAGCTAACTCGTTCTAACATCGATAAACATGAGAATAAGCAACCACACCAAGCTTGCCGTCTCTTTCCTTGGCCTCACCAAAAAGAACGAGACTTCAGAGATATCAACCACTTCGTCATTCAATAACTTGTCAACCTCCAAACAATCAGTCTCAACAAGGATATTCGAGATGAAAAGAGATGAGATACTTTCCAGTCCAGAGCAAATCGTCATCGCTTCAAGAACTTTCACACCCTTACAATGGGGAATAAACTTCAAACCAACAAGTCGAGCCCGCCCTAGATGATCTCGCAAAACCCATCCCAGCCCGCCCGAATTGGAACCAGAGCACCAAGCAGCATCAGTGTTCAACTTCCAACATGAAACAACTGGAGGTTTCCATCCAACCATCAAGGATGTACTGCTATAAGAAGACATCTTCTTGCCTTTGAACTCTGAGTTTGCACTGCCATCCCGAGTCTGGTTCACATATTTTCCAACCACATCGCAAATAGACTCAGAGTCAGCCTGGTGGTTCTGGAATAGTATTTTGTTCCTTGCCTCCCAAATTTTCCATGTAATGATCACGACCTTGTCCAGATTCGTAGGGGCAACATTCTCAAAAATCCATTGCAAATAATCACCATAACTCCAAAGAGACCTGTCATCCCACATAGCATAAATATTAGAAGATAAAAATTTAGCCCAAATGTCCTTAGAAAAAGAACATTTCCACAATAGGTGTATTGATGATTCCATTTGCTTCCTACAAAACAAACACAAAAGATCAGAGTGAACCCCCTTCTTAGACAGATTAATTTTATTTGGAAAAATGTCATTAATAATTCGCCAGCAACAAATTTTCGCCTTTGGAGGGGCTTTAATTTTCCACAAGGATTTCCACAAAGATTTTGTAACATCCCTATTGGATGAGCTAGCTGCATTCATATTAACAAGATTTAATCCCAAAAAATAAGCACTTTTAGTAGTAAAAACTCCTTTTTTGTCAAGGTCCCAATTAATCTCATCCCTTTGTCTTCTCGTTGGAAGCATGATCTGAAGGATCCTATTAGCGTTTGTAGGAATGAAGCTCGTTAGGATCAACTCCTCATTCCATCCACCAGTATCAGAAAGGAGACATGCCATACTTTGCCCTTGCAGGAAGCTAGGAACCCTAAGAGGCACTTTATTCCGGAGCCATGGGTCCCTATCAATTTGAATTAGCTGCCCACTTCCCACCTTCCATTGATAGCCTTTTACAAACAAAGCTCTACCCCAAAGAATGCTCCTCCACGCATACGATGCGTTATGACCAGTTCCTGCATTAAAAAAATTCCCAGTTTTGAAATACTTACCTCGAAGCACCTTGGTTAATAAGCTATCGGGCCGTCTCAGAATCCTCCAACTTTGTTTGGCTAGCATAGCCTGGTTAAAGATATGTAGATCACGAAAACCTAACCCTCCATCCTCCTTTCTGACACACATACGTGACCAACTGCGCCAATGGATTTTAGATTTGTCACTCGAAGAACTCCACCAAAATTTGTTTTTAGAAATTTGGGAAGGACCTTCCATATGCGCTCCTTCAGAGACCTAAACACTTCACATTTGTTTTTAGAAATTTGGGAAGGGAGACCCAAGTATTGTCCCAGGATTGTTGTGTAATTGATCCCCAATCCATCTTGAATTTTTTGAATCATATCCGATGAAGTGTTCTTGCTGACCATGAACATGGACTTTTGGGAATTGATAGTTTGCCCAAACGCTTTCTCATATGTTTCCAGCACCCTATTGATCACCCTCCAGTCATTGTCGTTAGCACGGAAGAAAAGAAGACTGTCATCTGCAAAAAAGAGGTGAGAAATAGAAGGACAATGAGGATTTATACGCAAACCTGAAAATTTTGCTTGGCGTTCCTTCTCTTGAAGCAGAGCAGAAAGATCATATGTGACTTTAATCTTAATCCCAAGTGGTTTATGAATTCCTTGCCTATGACTACTTGTCTTTTGATTTGCATGAGTGAGAGTGACATCTCTAGGCGCTTTGATAAGCCTACTATTTTGAAGACTTGATCAAATAGAGAGCTCGAAATATAAGTTTCACAAGATATAATTCAATCTTTCTCATGTAGGAAAACCAGATTAGTAGTTCATTTAGGTGTTGATTTCAGGAGTTGAACAATGAAGTCTTACCTTCTCACTAGCCCAAGAGAGACTTAGTTTATGATTATATCATGAACAAATTGTTCATTGATCAATGGCACTTTCAAGTATTTGTGGTGCACATCAATTTGGACTAAAACTTTAGTTTCAACTAAAGAGAATGGGTTACTATTAGCCCACGATGATCCAAGATTTAATGGAGTATTCCAGGAAGTATGAAACTTGTCAATTCCATGCAAACTGTAGAGCCTCTCTATCCAATTGTAATTCCATGGTCTTTTGAAGAATGAGGACTTGATCTTGTTGACCCTATAACGCTTAAGTCATTGGCATGATTACATTCTTGAAGAGGCAGATTATTTCTCAAGATGGGTTGAAATTTTCTCATTAAGAGAAGCCAAGAAAAGAAAATATGGTAAACTTTTCATCACCCCTAGATGTATATCACTAGTAAATGTCTAATGATAAATTTATTCACTAATAGACATTAAGGGATCATTTATTTTTCAAAAATCTAGACAACTAGAATCTTTAAATGCCCAAAACTATAGATATTCAAAACTACAACATGGCCCACATTTTAGATTGCCATATTTATTTGGAAGGAATATTCTATAAGAATGTCTGAAAATATTTGATATCTATGTTTAAAAATGGCCACAGTTCTATCACTCCTATTGCGTTCATAGATTTAAATCCACTTCTTGCAAATAATATTATAAAAGAGAATGAAAATATTGATGATTTTTTAAAATATGGGAATTGGGCAAAATTAAATTTCATTGTTTTCCATTAAAGTTGCTATTGAACTTTTCATTCAAGCTCTTTAGCACTTATAACATGTAAAGGACCAAATATTTCTCCACCACATGCTGCATAACCATGAAGGTACAATTATTTCACAAACAGCTCAAGCTGAAACCTCTTAATTGAGAGAAAAGAAAGGTCCATGATCTGAACTTGGCAAAAGTGTTTAATTTCACATAATGTTCAAGCAGATGGGCATTTTGTTGAAGATATAAAGAATATGCTCATATATATTTATATATACTTCATCTTGAAAACAATATGACACACACCTAGCATCTTTGTTCCAAAAATGGATCACAAAATCAACACAAATTGTAGGTCAAGGCAGAGGTACAAATCCTTTGAAATGATATATTTATACAGACAGATGATGGGCACTTAGGCACCCTTACCATTATTCCATGGCTTAAGGACTCCCACTACTATGACCACAACAATGATTAGAAGGATTATGATGGCCATGCACATCCATTTCCTAGAATTCTTTTGCAGCTTCTTTGCCTTTTGAAGAGCAGTATTCCCTTGTTGCACATGATCTACTGCACTTGTAACCTGAAAGGAGTACAGCAGAATGAATAGCACAGTTACAAATTCATTTTACATATAGTTACACCTACAACTCCAAAATGAAGTTATTTCAACATCAAACTATTAATATTACATGTGATTCGATATTGTCGAGCATATCCCCTTGTGCATCCACCAATACTGCCATGTCGAGAAATACCTGCAAAGTTAAGGATACTTGGTAGATGTTATGTTTTGTTATGTAGTCATTCTTTTGTAAGAGAGAGACACCCAAAAGAAAGGAAAGATAAAAAGGAGGGAAAGAAAAGCCTCTCTTGATTGTCGTTTGAACATTCAAGTTCAACAACTATTCTAATTTTTAGAATTCAAGGACACGGTTGTACACAGATCCTGTTCAAGTAAGGTCATTCAACAACTATTCTAATTCCATGCAAATTTTCCTAAGTAACCACTCTCAGAAGAGCTCTTACAAGATATGCTAAAGTTCGAATTAATGTACTTCATAAGTTCCCCAAGGATTTATGACCAATCCAATTAATAGACTGCCATCCAAAATTAAATGTTTGAAATAGACACTAGACTGAATTAAAACTGCTTATTTTCGCATCCAATGCTTTTCTTAACCTTTCTAATAAATATGATTGGATTTATCCTCTTTACCATCAAAACAAATCTTAGAACCAGCTTCTGTCTAAATATCCAAACCTGCCGAGTTGACTCGGCAGTTGCATAAAAGAAATCAAATTAAAGTGGAATATTCAACTATATGCAAAATCTAAGAGTGAAACGGTAATGTATGTTAGCATGACCAAACACAATTTATATTAACCATTATACTGCTGACATTAGAAACTTTTCTTCTCAATGTTCGACTTTACTAATAGCTACCACTTATAGGGAATGAAGATATTGTATGCATGAAATCTAATAATGTACCTGCTGTAGCTCGAGTAACTTCCTCTCCAGTTCTCTAACTGCACTGTGACGCTCTTGAATTTCAGCTAGAGTGTCCATTACCTACAAATTATCAAAAATACATGGAAAGAAAATTATCAACATCCATGAATCAAGGCACAAAAAGTGTACTAAGAAATTAATAACGCAGTCCATGTACACGAACAAAGACTCAAGGAATAAACTTCCAATGCTAAGACTTCAATGCAAATAACGTGACTGGGGAAAGGAAGAAGGGGAAGTGATGATAAGGGAGAAGCAACATACCTGTCCTCGCCCTTGTTCTTGAATTGCCTTCTGAAAAATTTGTTCACTATCCCCAGTTTCAATTAATTTCTCGATGGTCTGCACGTTCATATAATGATTATCACGACCATCGCACATTACAACATTATCAACAGAATCACAGGAATTCTAAGAATAGTGGAAGTACTACCTCTTCGTCAGCCCTAGCACCCGTGACTGAAAATCACAGAAGCCAACAGTGTCAACTATAACTCCAAAATTATAACACTTTAAGCACCAGAATTTTTATGACTGAGGGATCAAACCTGTGAAAACTCGTCTCTCAACAACTTCCCGGTACTCTTGATGGATTTTTTCCCGTAAAATCTACAATTAATATTACAATCCATTCAACCCATGATCTTAGCCAATAATGACTCCAATCCAACAAAGAGATCATAAAATTTACCTGGAATTCAGTCATCTTGTCTTTTAACTTCTTTTTTAAGGAACTAAATAAAAAAGCACAACCAATGAGTGAAACATTCAATTCATAGAAAATATATTTATCAAGACATCATGAAATTTACAAACTGAGCTATAGGAATTATAACAAATTTGAAAGAAAAAGGGGAAAAAGAAAGACAAAAGGAAAAACTGAACTTTGACTTTATATTATAGTCAAACTACAACAAGATCCAAGAAAACACCATTTTACTTGGGATGGAAATATTATTATATTTCTTCTCGATATTTATGAGCAAATACAAGGCCTTCTCATATAGAAGAAAAACCATGAAAGATCCTTACCGAAATAAATTATAAATATTCACATAATACACATCTAAAATCACAATGATATAAAGGATATCCAAAAATCCAACACTCCTCCTCACACTAGTTTGTAGATGTCTTCCATAGCCAACTTGTTGAGAAGTTTATCGAATTGTCTTTTCGAAAGGTCTTTAATTAGCATATCAGATGTTTGTTTTGTAGTCGGAAGATAAGATATATACATATTACATTTGCATCAATCTTCTCCTTTATGAAATGTTTGCCAACTTCAATATGCTTTGTCCTATCATGTACAATCGGACTATGAGTTATAGCAACAGCAGTCTTGTTATCACAATAGACCCGTATATGTGCCTTTTGTGACAATTTTAGTTCTTCAAGTATCCTATGATCCATCTACCTTCACAAATTTCATGAGCCAAGGCTCTAAATTCTCCTGGCTACTACACTTCTTTTTACAAGCCATGCACCTTTGTATTACATGTCCATTTTTCTAAAACCTTCATCGGTTAGTTTGGAGTTTGAAAGGTTTTTTCGTGCTTTCTTTTAGGAAGGAAAGAATGGCAGTAAGTTAAACCACTTGGTAAGATGGAATTTAGCTTCCATGTCTCAGGCTCATGGTGGTCTTGGTATTGGAGCTTTAGATCACAGAGATGTGTCTCTTTGAAAAATGGGGTTAGAGGTTTACTAAAAAAAACTAATGCGTTGTGGAGAAAGGTAATGGATCAGATAATTTCCATTGGCATACAAAAGGCAAGGGACATTCAAGTCTCCATAGCCCCTTGGTAACTATTTCTAAGATTTGGAAGAAAAATGAATTCTTATTGCACCTTGTGAGAAATGGGAGAAGAACTCAATTTTGGTACGAACCTTGGCTTAACAGTTATACTTTGAAGAATTGGTTTCCTAGCTTATTTGCAGTTCTTAGGCGCAGTTCCATCTTTTTGAGATGCCTCAGTGTCCTCATGGAATATTGGCTTTAGAAGCTTTTTGAAAGATGAGATAGTTGAATTTCAGAATCTCTTGTCATGTCTTTCGTCAGTAAAACTTACATCTTTAAATGACTCTTGACGATATTCCCTTGAATCTTCAGAAACATTTTCAGTCAAATCCTTGTTTAACCACTTGGCTTCGTGAATCAATATGGACAAAAATTTGTTTGTGGAAATTTTAGAGCCCTAAGAAGACTAATTTCCTTATGTGGATAATGATCAATGGCAGTCTCAATTCCTCTGATGTATAGCAGACAAAGCTTTCTTTGCCACTATCTTTGCCTTCAATTTGTATTCTTTGTCTACAGGCAGGGGGATTCTCTTAATCACATTCCTTTTTAATGTCGATATTCACAAATGTGTTGGGCCCAATTATTTGCTATTTTCGAACTTTGATGGGTTTTCTCCTTCAAGCCGAAGGATAATGTCATTCATCTCCTACTTGGTTTTGCAATTCCTTTAAAGGCTCATATCCTTTGGATTAATGTAGTTAAAGCTCTTCTTTCTTAATTGTGGAAAAGAAATCAACGTGTTTTTCAAAATATTCATCCTTCGTGTTATGCTAATTTTGATGCAGCTTTACTAAAATCTTCTTCTTGGTGCTCATTGTTGAAGAAGTTTGTTGGACTGTCCATTCAGGATATTTACCAAAAACCGAATGCTTCTGTTTTTCCTATTTAGTGTTTGGAATAGTTTTCTCGGTTATGTTCTTCTATTTATCCTTCATATTTTTCCTTTACGTTTTCTGATGTGTGCTCTATTAGAGGTTGTAGTTTATTTTGTCTTGTATTGTTTTTGCTCCTTTCGAAGTTTTGTATCCTATAGCATTAGTTTCTTTTCATTTTCTTAATGAAAAGCATAATTTCTTGTAAAAAAAAATAATAATAAAATAAAATAAAATAATTTACATTTATATTTTTGTTAATTATTTTTTGTTGATTTTTGTTTTAAAATTAAATAGTTTTACTGATATATTTAAGTCGAGTAGTTATTATTTTACATAAAAACGTTAATAAAGATATTTCTTTATATTTAATTTATTTCATTGAATGCATCTCACTTCATTTAGACAATGCCTTTTTGTCACCTCTTGCTATAAGGCAATGAAGAGACTAGTTGCCTTAGAATGCGTCTTGCGCATAAAGCATTGTACTCAACTTTTCTTTTAAAATTTTTAAGTAACGACAAAGGCATGCAGAAAAAAATAAATGATAAATAATAATTTACTCTCCACCCCCTAACAAGCTTAAAAACACAACTGGAATTCATACAAAACAAGAAGCAAATAAGAGAAGCATCATGCTCTCCCAGACACTTTTTTCTCACATCTCTGTCAAATCCAAATTATTAGTCCGTCCTTCCATAATATCCCAACAATTCTGTAGAAAACAAAAGGAGAAAAAAACGAGAAGAAAATACTGGAAAAATCCTCTATCAATTGCTTTTATAACCTCCTTCTCCTCTCTAACCAGACCATATTGGAATTGGTTAAAGAAAATTATTTTTGGTCCATTTTCTGAATGAAAACATTTAATAGGTCTAATACTCTAGCTCAAATATCTAGCCTGGTATCCAGGACTCTGATACCTCTCAAAGACAAACACACTAACAAAAAAGTTAAAAGCCCGTGTGATAACCAATTGGTTTTTACTTATTGGTTTTTGAAAATTGTGATTGCATTCTCACAATTTCTTTAAAATGATTTTCATCTTAAGGGGAATGTTTGAATTCATAGCTAAATTTCAAAAAGAAAAACTTTTCAAAAAAATACATATTTTAGTTTTCAAAATTTAGTTTGGATTTTGAAACATCCCAAAAAACTAAATAACAAAACAAAGAAACTCATAGGTGGAAGTGGAGTTTAAAAGCACGTCACAAATATGGCAACACGTCAATTTCTTAGAAAGTAGGACATGGACACGTTGAGGACACAATTTTTTATATACAATATATGTCTCTATATTGATATAGTAATACTTCTTCATAGATAAAACATGTAAATTTAACATAAAAAAAAAATATTCTTCACTAAATACATACAGAGTTAAATCAATTAACGATATTTGAAATCTTAAAAGAAATAAAAAGATTTAGTTGACTATGACTATAGGATGAAGATGTCCTAATAGTTTAGGATTGATCAATATATAAGGATTCAATCTACAAGAGGATCTCAAAATTTTTCCTAATTTTAAGTTAAATATTTTCCAGAGTCGTGTCCAAGTTGTGTCCAAGCTATGTTCGAAATTAGGGGAAAAAAATATATTTTTAGACACATTCTTTAGCTTGTCATACATGTGTCCGAAACATGTTGGGATGTATCCATGCCTAGCACGTGTCAAATACATACACTTTGACGAAAACAAAGTGTTCGTGCTTCACAGGGTGGAAGTAGTGTTTATAGTCTTAATTTCCAAAAATAGGAAACAAAGGCAAAAACCAAACGATTATCTAATGGAACCTAAAATATTCCTATTTAGCACCTGAATGCACCTATTAGTTTTATCTTACAAAAGTTGGCCCATATGGTAATAGTAAAAAAAACACACCACTTAGTTTTTTTTTTTTTTTTTTTTGAAAAGGAAACGAGTCTCTTTCATTGATATAATGAATTGAGACAAAAGCTCAATATTACATAATAGAAAACAACATCAAAATATCTTAAGGACTAGGGAATGCACCCGGACATCTCAACTAGGTTGACACCTCCTTAGCACTCTCATCATATCCAAACTAATTGCAAACAAAATAAATAACCAATATTAGTTCAATCCAAAGAAAGGGGAAACCCGAACTAATATTCAATGAACGTTGGAACAATCATAAAAATGAAAAAAGTTATAACTGACTCTGAAGAGTTGGAATGTAACATACAGAGTAGTTGCAGTTCTTGATCTATCTACACCTGATCCTTTTCCACACCCGGGCCTCTGCCTATTTGCCAGATTCTGTAACACCAATACCCCAAAATTGATAAATATGGGAGGAAGGGTGCCTTAACAATCCTTTCTTTGAAAACATGGTCATATTTAGAAATTACTACTACTAGACATAAAGTGTGACAATAGATTATCGGAACATTCAATATCAAGTCGATGCAGCAAAAGGACTCACCTCTCTGTCGAGTTCTTCAACTTTGGTCTTCACAAAACGTGCAACTTTTCCAACTTCATCGACATCTTTTTCCATTCGCTGCTTGATTGCTGGAGTACAAGACACATTAGTAATTAAGATGAATACGGAATCTTTAGAAACTACATATATAATGCATAAACTGACCATGCAGCCACTAAGCATAAACTCAAATTTAGATTAAAAGAAATAAATTTGCTTTAGCTAAAAGAATCAGATAATATTCACCTACCAAATTATACTAGCCTGCCAAACTGATAAAGAAATTTAATAGAATGACATGCACCCATATATTTATGAAAATAGAATGAAATTCTTGAGCATTTTTATTAGTTGATATGCATGGTCGTGATCCCAACATGCACAATCCACAACCATAATTTGAAAAACAGTAGATAACATTTCTTGAAAGCTTGAGTAGACCTACCTCAATTAGCCTTTCTTCAGCCAAAGAATTGTACATATGCATATGTATTAAGAAACCAAAGGAAGAAAGAAAAGAGAAAAGTGAAAAAAAAGAAGTGTCCTCCAAAGTTTAAAGTAAACCATTACAAATTTTAAAGAGCCTCTTAAAACTGCCAAATAGAAGAATCTTTTAAATGTCGCTCCTCCGTGCATCTTACAAAGCCATCATACTACACTCAAAAAATGGTATAATTGATGTATATATTGTTCTAGCAATATTGCATCCCATGACAAGACAAGACAACATTCCAGACAGTTGGGTACATGCAATAGAAACCAAAAACAACATTATGCAAAGGAACGATAGAATTGGAGGAGGTGCTTTTAAATCCCTCTTCCTTAGAAGGGGGCAAAGTCCAGTGGAAAGCTAGCTTTTTGCTGTTTTCTGAGGGCTATGTAGTTGATAATAAACAATAGAACTTTTAGAGGGGTTTGAGGGATCAGGTGAGAAGGTTTAGGATCTCTTTGGGCCTTGGTCACTTGACCTTTATATAATTATGATCTTGGTCTTGTTCTTTTGCATTAGTCAATTTATATAAGTTGTTTTGGGCTACTATTATCCAGGCTTGCTTTCTGTATGCCTTTGTATTTATTCATTATTCTTGATGAGAGCTCAATTTCTTACCCAAAAAAAAAAAAAAAAAAAAAAAAAAAACCCTCTAAAGTTGATAAGTCTCTTTTGTGTGTAAATCCCATGAGAAGATAAGACTATATGTAATAGTAAGTTAGTTAACCCCTTTTTATGTTATATTTCCAAAAATGCATGAATTATGCTATTTAACGTGTTTAGAATGAAACTCATTTGTTATTTAAGAAAACTTGCCCCTTACTAACGCATGATTGTTGCATCAAGGTAATATGACAAGCTGTACACAGAGACTATCATGTTGTCTATGAAGCATTCAAGGGCAATATGCTTGAACAGAAAGAAACACCAACGTGCCAATGAAAAACTTCTGAAAACGAAACGATGTGGCCAACAAAAAGGACAAGGGACCACCTCCCACCACACCCAACCATACAACCTGCACACACCTGCCTAGTAGGCTGCTGCTGTGCCTCTGTCCCCTCCAGCCACGTGAAGCATTTCCATTTAATATAAAAGAAAGCCTCTCCCTCCATTTGGAGAAGCAGGCAAAATTTGAGAGAGAAGAAGAAACAGGGAAACAAAGCCTAGGAAGGAATTTCAAAGACAAATCTCTCAAGGTGGAAGTGACGACTCCACCATTGTCATTCACCAACGCAGTACTAGATCCTCTCAACTTCCCAACGCAACTTCATTCCTTTCTATTGCTATTATGGCTTACATTTTCTATTTTGTATTGTTCCTGTTTACTAGCATGAACATTTTTTTTTTGGATAAAAAGCATGAACTAATTCTCATTCAAGGCTTGACTGATGGGCCCATCGACTCTATGTTTGTAACTCTCTCTTTAAAGTTAATTCAAAGACTTCCTTGAATCATCTTTATGTTCTTCTATTTGAGAGTTCTCATTTAAGTTGTTTTTGTCCGTTTGGCCAACCAATAGAAGTATTATCATATCTAGGTTCCGGAAAGGCTAGGATTTGTGGAAAAACTCAAGTAAAGGAAGAGTCAGCATAATTCCACTAGGCTGTTTTAGGGATAATTTAACCATTTGCAAGTGTACGGAGGGCATTGCTTAAGGAACATGGCTAGCACATAGAAATATAACTAGTTGTGTTTGCAACGTGTTGCGCTGGAAAGGTAGCACCACAGTAGATTCCCTCAACATAAAATCACAAAGATGAAAGAGAGTGAAGTCAATGAAAAAGTGTTAGGGATACTAGTAACATAAGGTAGCTGAGGAGCCCAGTCGTGTATCACCGCTGTATGCATCCATATATAGCTCCGTGTTATTCTTGCATTCTTTTACTTTTTATTGCATCATCACCTCAACTATTTTGAAAAATTGGTTACCAACTTGCCCTGTGAACATTGCATGGTTTATTTCTTCAACACATCTTGAGGATAGAATTTTCCCTAAGGAATCAACCCTCGAATACAAACCCGGTAGTTTTTGCTGACACATCTACTTATACTTGGGCAAGGCATGTTAGGTGATAAAGCTTTGTATGTTAGCAAAAAAAATTCGTCATTTCACTACATCTTAATCTCCATTTCACTTTATTCATCCACCACAAATTATTGCATAGTTTTGTGAACCGTCAATATGCAAGACCATTGGGTATATGCAACAGAAACCAAAAACAAGGTTATGCAAATAAATTTCCAAGAGATCTCAAACAAACATAAGTTTTAAAGAAAAAGTAGGATACATGAATTATGAGTGGTTATAAAGATTACCTTTCATTGCTGGAGCTTTAGTCACAGCTTTGGACTCCTCATGTGAATCCTGGAACCAAGTTTTGGGACAACAGGCCAGAAAAGGAGCACTCACAATATTATGATGAATACTTAATAACCAAAACATTACATTTTTCATCTGTTCTTACGCTAAGGTTTCTTGCAGCTTGGAAATAAAGCAACATCATGCTAGAAAATTTACACCTCAAGGCTCTCTTTATACATTGCATTGGGTAGCATCATAATGTCCCCAAAATATTCCATTTTTATAGAAAAACTACAGAATTGGATACAAATAATGCCCCTTCCCCTACCACATACAAGAGAGAGAAGTACTCGAAACAAATACTTCATTATGCCCACTGTTGAACGTATTAAAAAATAAATCAAAATTCATATGAAATGCAAGCCCAGAAAGCTTGAACTTCATTAAACACCAGAACTTCGACCCTCCAACTTCGAAGCCCCAATGGTTCTCATTCTCTCACAGATGGGTGTTACACTAAAAAACTCCAAAGGATCTAATAGAACCCAAACAGAACTAGAATAATATTGAAATATAAAATATAAGAGCTGCAAGATAACCCAAGTATTTGTAGTAGAACCTCCCCACTTTTGAGTATACTAACTCAAGCCTAAAATTCCTTCCTCCTACACCTTTTTTTTATATAGGAAATGATGAAAGGGATATATTCAAGAAGGAAAAAATACAGCCCAGGGGCCGGGGGTAAAGATAACCTCCTACCAAAAAACTACTGCATGAGAACATGCCAATTGTTAATAATCAATAACAAGGTGTAGTTACGAAAGAAATGTTTGTGTAAGGCAATCCACCAAGAGCCCTGAAGGCGCAACTACTAATAACCCTCGCTTTGCTATAAAATTCCAACCATAAATTCTAAAAGCCAGTCCTCCACCTTTTTAGGGAGATAAAAAGAAATGCCCAGCAAACCAGCAAAGTAATTCCAAGCACGAGAGGTAAAATCACAATGAAGAAAGAGCCCTGAAGGTGCAATATTGATCACCCTCATTTTGATGTCAAATTCCAACCATAAAGCCCTTCTAAAAGCCAGTGCTCCACCTTTTTAGGGAGATAAAAAGAATTATCCAGCAAACCAGCAAAGTAATTCCTAGCACGAGAGTCAAAATTATAATGAAGAAAGAGGTGATCAAGAGAGTCACCCTCCTTTAAGCAGAGTCTGCAACCAGAGAGTGACAGAGCCCAATCTTTTGAATTTTCTTTGCAATCTATCATCAATATTTAGACTTCAAAACACCAAATACCAGAGGAAGAACTTTAACTTTCTTGGGATGTTATACTTCCGAATCAAGCTAGTTAAGTCTGTATTAATCTTGGTCGAGCGAAAGGAGAGCTTTTGGAAGGTTGCCTTGCTGGAATAGCTCCTTGAACCTTCTAAATTCCAACTGGTCTTGTCAAGGTCATTTCCCATTTGGACTGAGCCTAATTTCTCCACTAACGCCACCCAATTGTTGAATTCTCTTCAAAAGGCATCTTCTGAAGCCAAGATTCCAAGATTGGTTTTCATAATCCCAACAATCATGAATAGAAGCTCCCTTTTTGTTTGAAATAGCAAAAAGGTCTAGGAAGTTGCTCTTCAAAGGGGGTCTACACATCATCCAAGAATCTCACCTTCTTTTTTGAACCTTGTGTAAACTTCTCAGAGAAAGGGTAATTGTTTTGACATATCAACCACCATCCTATTTCCTTGTTTCTTCTTCAGCTTATTTGTCTTCCTCCCAAATGGGGAGACACCATTGATGTTAATAATGACTTTCTTCCAGAAAGGCTTGTCTTCCTGTGTAAATCTCCAAAGCCATTTAGTAAGGACATATTCCGGTGGGATAAATAACCCCCTCCAAGACCGCCAAGGGAAATAGGAAGAGCAATTCACTCCCATTTGACTAAGTTGCAACCAGGTTTATAAAAACCTCCACTCTAAATGAATTCCTTAATGATTTTCTCCATCTTTTTTATCACCAACTTCAGAGCCTTTAAGAGCAAAAAGTAATAAATGGGCTAGACATTGAGGATGGATTAGGCAAGAGTCACCCTCCCACCTTTGGAGAGAAAAGGCATCTCCAAATATCCAGCTTAGCGCTAATTTTCTCAATCAACTAGTCCCTAAATGAAATTCTATGATGATCCCCAAGAGGGAAGCCAAGGTAGCACTTCTACTTGGCAATTGAAATTATCCGCCCAAGCCCTAACTTCCTCATTGATCGCATTGGTCCTAACCAGTGAGGTCTTTAACAGATTTAGAGATAATCCCAAACCTTCCATAAAGAGATTCAAAATTTATTTTTTTCTTTTTTTCCTTTTTAATATCCGTGAGTGTCCGGGCCAGCTTACGCGCACCTCGATTAATCTTACGGGACAACCCGCCTGACCCTACAACATTTGGATGTCAAGGAAACTCTTAGGATATTAATTCCTAGGTAGGTGGCTACCATGGATTGAACCCATAACCTCTTAGTCATTTATTGAGACTATGTCTCCTTTTTTACCACTAGGCCAACCCACGATAGTTTAAAGAGATTCAAAATATCCCACCACTTCTTTAGGACTAGGGCTTCAATGGGGCAAAAAACTATCGTGTCATCGGCATATTGCAATATAAAGACTTCATCCTTATCATTTCCCACCACAAAATCTTTCAGAATTTTCTTATCCAGGCAGAAATGAACAATGTGGCTAAGGGCATCACTCACAATCATGAATAGGAATGGGGACAAGGGATCACCTTCCCTTAAGCCTCTTATTGCTATGAATTTACCTTTAGGTCTACCCTTAACCAAAGAATTTTGTCTAGGAATTCCCAATTTACTTTGTCATAGCCTTCTCTAAATCAAGTTTCAACAAAAGCCTTGTTCTTCGGAAGAGCTTTTCAATCTTCCATTGTTTTCAAGGCAACAAGGATGGCATCTAGAGTTTGACTTCCTTGAAGAACAGCAGATTGGCAGTCACAAATGGTGTAGGAAAGAACTTCTTTCAATTTTTTCGCAAGGACCTTTGCAATCACCTTGTAGAGCAAGGAAATCAGACTGATGGGCCTGAAGTCTCTAACTTTGGAGGCTTTCTTCTTTTTAGGAATCAAACAAATATGGTTATATTGGTCCTCTTTTTAATAATGCCATTACCAAAAAATTCTTGGAACGCTTCTACAATATCAAGCTTCAAGAAGTTCCAACAATTTTTATAAAACTACCCTAATATGCTATAGGGACATGGGACTTTAAGGCTGCCAATATTGTGGATGGCTTTGAAGATTGCCTCCTCACTAAAAAGGTCTTTCTAATTTTGATCTTCCCTGGGTCGATCGGAACCCAGTCAATCCCATTAATTATAAACTAATAGCCCTCATCAGTCGTGTAAAGTTTATTATAGAAGAGTAGAATTTCTTCTACAATTTCTTTCTCCATCAATAGGAGTCTTCCATCCTCAATTTCAAGAGTATGCATGCTCTATTTTTCATGGTTGAGGCCCACTTTAACCACTTGAGTTTGCCTTTTTGGCTCATCAATCTTCGTTCACTCAAAGTTAACTCAAGCAGATAAGCTTTCAATCTAGTTCTAAGATGCATCTAGATGGTTCCTTGTTAAATCAATTTGCTCAATTTGATGAATAAGATATGTTTTCTATCTAAGACATTTTTTAAAGTTCCTTTATTCCATCTTCGTATGTTGTGTTTCAAGATTTTGAGCTTTTTCATGAACTGAAAGCCCACCCATCCATTCAGATTTTGTTTGGCCCACCACTCCTCTATTTTTTCTTGAAATTTGGATCCTCCAACCAGATGTTTTGAAATCTAAAAGGGGTAGGGCCCATTTAAACACCCCCATATATAAAGTTAAGGGAGAGTGATTTGGGGTCGATGTAGTCTTTCCAATCTGTAATCATTATAGGTCTCAACCAAATTCCTTGAAAGTAAGAATCTATGTCCTTGAAGTTGCCACTCGTTCACTCATTCTAGTCTAGGAAAAGGTATCATTAACCATAGGAGGGTCAATCAGGGTTTTTTTAAGTACAATTGGGATACGTGGATTCAAATCATAGAACTTTTGGTCACTAACACATCCGTATGCCAGTTGAGCTATGTTTGCTTTGACAGAAGGTTAAATTAGGTTATTCTCTAAAATATAATGATTGAACTTTTTCATACGCCTATTGGTTCTAGTATCATTTAGCCTCTCTGTTATCTATCTAACCACGTTGAAATCACTTGCCGAGCACCATCTGCCTTGACATAGCTGCGTCAAGTCATAAAGTTTCCACCAAAAATCCTTTCTACCATACGAAGAGCACGGTCCATAAACCCCCCACACCCATCCTTCCACATGCCCATGAAATCTACAATTAATCGGGACACAGAAAGAACCCTGTCAAATCAACATCTATAAGGTTCTCTTTCCACATCCTGAGAATGCCACCAGCCGAGCAAATTGCATCTAGAGCTAGCCAACCCATCTGTCTTGAGCTTGAAATTTCACCAACCTCTAATCAAGGTAGTCAATCCTAATTTCCTACAAAATAACTATGCCCAAATTAGCTTTACTCAAAAGATCTTTAATAAGAGAGCCCCTCATGTTCCAGGAGATGATCTTCATAACGTCATCTCATTGGCCCTTTCATCACTACCCTCTACTCCAGTGTTTCCCTCTACTGCGGTGTTTCCCTCTAACTCCACTTTCGCATTTTCTTCCTTTGTTTCATTTCCCCCACATTCTAAGGAGGATAAGTGCACTGATGCTCTAGTCATAAATGCATGTCTAATAGCTAAAAAGCGTTGCATAATTTATAATTGTCGTATTGTGATTGCCAAGTAGCTATTGAATCATGTATGTGTGTGTGTTGGTTGTTCCAAGACTCATATTTGCATGACTAATTTAGTATTAAAGAGAAATTGGTTAATTAGATTCCATTATCCAATTGATTGATTGTCACAATAGTACCCTTTGAGCGTAATGCAAATGTTAGATTTACATGGAACGCTATCGTGCCCAGTAGGTCAGCATTTAGTTTAATTGAGGCGCTAGTCTTAATTAATAATTGGGCGCTTGTTCGGCTTTTTCAACAAGTTGGCTTTTCAAACGAGTTGGTTTAGTTGAGTAAGTTGGTCGTGTGCTTGCATTTCAAATAGCTTTATTTTGAGTTCCTATGATCAAATTGCAATTGGATTAATCTCTTCTTCTATGCTAGATCATTTAGTGAGATCACGTTTGTATCCTTTGCTTTTCTTGTCTTTATCTTTCATTCTTCTATATCATTTCCAACCCCCCCCCCCCCCCACCACTTTAACTCAAAAATTACCTTGCGAGGAACTATGACTAGGTTGACTGTGGTTCGACTCAGTCCACCACTAATTACTACAAATATTTAGTTTTAGATTGGTACACTAAATATCATTTGGTTGTGGGTTTTCGCGACTAAAACCTTAACACCAAGCTCACCTTTCCTGGGGTTCATTTTCTTGTATGGGTTTCTTGCCTTTCCTCTCTTGCTCTACGTCTATGGGCTTTAAAGAGATTTTGGAACCATTTTCCATATTTGTCTCCTGATCCCTTTGGCAAGATAATTCAAAATCTTCATTGTCCTTATCCAAGAATGTGACATATTGTTGTTTCTCTTATGTTGCAGACATTAACCTCCAAGTAATAGCTTCCTACGAAGCACAAATACTTCGTGTAAGGCAGATCAAATATCGATACTTTCATATACGTATCTGATATGCGATTTGGCATATCTTTTTTTTTAAAATATCGGATACGTGTGTCCCCTTCCAGATACAAGATGGGGACACACTTTTTTAAAAAGAAAAGATATTTCCCAATCCAAAAGTACGCAACCTATTTAAAAAGTTCGTTGCCTGAGCCCAAAACTAAAAGAATAAATAAATAAATAATCAAAACCCTAGAATCATCAAATCTTCATCTTCACACTGGAGTCCCCACAAAGTCACGCAAAAAAAGAACAAAATAATAAAACTTGAATATCTTCAACAGGGAGTTGCATTCAAAATAACAACAAATATCACCAAAAGGTAGAATAATAAACATACCTGGAGCTTTCTCAATAGCCTATCCAGCTTCTCATTCTGTTTTTCAATCTCTTGGACCTGGATAAGATGAAAGAACACAAGTACAACGTATCCACTCAAGCTGAGTTATTGAAAACACTCTTATATAGCAACATCAAATTTACTACTTGCTTGACAATAGGAGGCAAAATAAATTCTTTAAATACCTTTTTAAAGAAATCCTCCAAGCCATCCCCTCCACTAGTAGGAACATTTGTTCCTAGCTCAATGTCTCCTCCTCTAGAAAGTTGACCCCGAGGAATCTCAAAGGAATCCTTCAAAACATTATCAAGTTCCATTAATGAAAGTGTAGATTTATTCCTTTTTTTGCAAAATATTTTATCTTTGTTTAGTTTAGGTTTTATTAGCTAGTTTCTCTTGTTCGTATTTTCTTGTATTATATCTTCTTGTATCTTGATCATTTAGAAACTAATTCCAAATCACCCGAAAACCACAAAAAGTTAAAACTTTAATCTTACATGAAGTACATCCGAGTACATGATAAAGTAAATACATCCTAAAATGAAATAAATGCTAAGATATAATATCAAAGCACCAGTAAAGGATAAAATATCATAGCAAAATAAAAATTCCACTGTGAAGCCCAAAAACATCCTTGTACTTAAGTCTTCAGTTAACTTTCATTTTATACTAGATTTTCCCATAATTGATTCAGCACAACGATGCATCAGAGACCAATGAAGCTAACAAAAAACTACTCCAATTGGCATAAACAATAAGAGAATTATAAGAGCCAAAATCCTCAAAAAGGATACACCAAGTAGAAACTAAACATTTAGCTACATCCTTCCCACCACTAGATCTGCTCCCCCGTCTCCCGCACCCCCCAGAAATGAGTAACACTTTTCATTGATTTAGAAAACTAGATGGACATGGAAAATCAAAATAAAGTAAGCCAAAGACCAACCTCAAGCCCAAAAGAGCAAACAATTCTTCTTAGTTCCAAACTACCCACTTTGAACAACCCACTAGGACAAAGAATGATGAAACTCAAAAGAGAAAGAATAGGAGCTTCCTGATCAAACAACAATCTCATAAATCAAACGATTTTTAAAGGAAGACAAGTGGTAGAGACGAGGAAATAAAGAGCAAAGGGGTCTATCTCCCACCCATACTTGTTCCCTACACAATAAACCAAATAAACAACCGAAGGAAGCTCCTTAGAAATTGCCTTCTAGAAGTTTCGTATGGAGCCAAAAACCCTACTTAACCAAATTTGCTAACAATGGTCCTATGCTATAAAGAGTTGAATTCAAGGGGAAAATGCCAAAGCTATTTAGTCAACGTCGTCTTTTTATGAGCCTTTAAGTTCCCAACTTCTAATGCCTTGTCAAGCTTTTTGTTTGGAAAGTCTTACTTGGCCATTTAAACACCTTAGATCTGCTTACAAGGATGTCGCTTTCATTAGTGGTACTTTTCTATTGTATTCTTTGTCGAAAGGTAGAGGAAAATCTGAATCACCTTCTCGAGAGTTGTGAGTTCTCAAGATCAGTTTCGAACCACTTCTTTTAGAAGTTTGGTTTTGTCCATGCTCATCAGAGTAGTATTATAAACTCAATTAGGGAGTTCCTCCTCAATCTGCCTTTGTTTGGGAAATGGTGCTTCTTATTGCTTGCTGGGGTGTGCATTCTATTATGGGATATTTAGGGGGAGAGAAATAATAGAGTGTTTAGGGGTGGAAAGGGATCTTAGTGATCTTTGGTCTTTGGTGAAGTTTCATGTTTCTCTTTGGGCTTCATTTTTTATGACTTTTCATATTTATTCGCTAGGCAACATTATTTTGAGTTGGAGCCCCAGGACTTTTGTGGGTTGATCTTTTTGCATGCCCTTGTATTCTTTCATTCTTTCTCAATGAAAGATCTTCTTCATTAGTGGTCAAGCAATTTTCCACATGCTTATAACTTTATAAGAATGATCAACTCCTCTATTTTCATTAACATGAAGATTTTTTCAGAAATTGAGGGCTCAAACTAAAGACACTGCATTTCAACACTGCCTTGCAGAACAATTTTTCCTCCAAAATAATTTTACAACCTAGGAAGCCTTCCATAAGCCTGGTATTTCCTCCCCAATAATCTTCCCATTCCCCCCGCGGAGGGAGCAAAAAAAAAGTTCCATCCTCCACAGATTTTTAAAAGTGAGAACGGCTTTCCATAACTACCAAAGTCAGTGAACCTACCTACCACTACACAAACACCAACTCAAAGGAGCTAAGCTTTGAATCTTGAACCTGTTTCTTCGCTCGTGCTTGGCTAGGAACAAAAGGCTGCGATAATGGGAATTAGAACCAAGAAGCAACCATTAGCTCTTAAACTTTCAGGTTTTTCTCCTTCATCATCGCCATAAAGTCTTTCTACTGTCACTCTCTTATTATTCACAATCTAGGCAACAGACCAAGAGTTGGAAATGGAGACAATAATTGATGAAACAAGTTCATTATAGAAAGTTTTCACGATGATGCAAGGTATTTAACAATCCACCCATGCGACCATGCTATTCTAAGCCCTTGCTCCTGACGGAAAATGGGTATCTTATGGAAGAATCTATAGCTCCCTTTATTCAATTCTAAACTAAAATCTATGGGCACTTCTTGATAAATTTTTTAGAATCAAAATACTGACATTCCTGATGACCACATAGTGTGGTTAACCAGCAGAACCAACGGCAGCAACATTCGACACACTGGACACACTGGATAAAGGATAATGTCACACCAAAAACATCCATCATTTTCTGCAACATTTCGTTCAGTCCAGAAGTTTTCAATTATATGTTCTGAACTAGCCATCTTTTTCTCATCATATCAGAATCGTCCAAATAAAAAAGTGTAATGTCACAATACGAAAATATTTTTGTGAAAGGAGAAGTAAAGAGTCAACAAACACATAGTAACAAGTCAAAAACCACTTCTAGCAACAGAGAAATTAGAGATTGAGTAGCGGACTAAAGAGCTACGATGCCATCGTCTCCTTTCCCTAACCAATAGATAAACAGAAGATAACAGGGTAGTTGGTGGACGGAGATAGAATTATGTTGTACCAAGCCCTCGGGCAGTGTCTAGAATACAAAATGAATTCGCCCATAAACTCCACAAGTTCTAAACTACACTGAGCAACCACAAGTGAAATTCAACCAAAAACACGTCTAATTCCTTTATCGTCTAAAGAAAAGCAAAGTGGATCGAACAAATCGGAAAAGCGAAACAAAGCTTGGATCAAATTCAAGATGAAACCCACAAATCAAAACTTCCAATATCACCCAGAAAAAAAAAAAAAAAAAAAAAAAAACCATCTGCAAAACAACAAAATGCAATACAAAGGAAAAGAAATTGAAAAATTGGGCCGGGAAAAAATTACCGAAAGAAGATCGTTCATTATGGAAGCGAGCTCGGAAGTCAAGCAGAGAAATGTGTGAGAATGAAAGCTCCAAGAGGAAAGAAATGGCTACAGGAACAGAGCTTTCAATGCTCCTGAAACAGAGAGAATCCGTCGTTGAGGTTCAAAATTTGGAACAGCAACAGAGAGAGAAAGAGAAAGAGAGCGACAGATCAGAGACAGAGCGGAAACGAAGGTCCTTTCCCTTTTAATATTTTTTTTTTCTTCTTCTTCACAAATGAAATTATAAAATATAGATATTTTATTATATAATTATAATAATTGAATATTATAAAAAAATCGGATATAGTGAAAAATGGTTCAAACTAGAAACTAGGAAGTCAATAAACGATTTTCTTATAAATTAAGTCATCTTTACGTATTAATTAAACTATTTTTTTTAATAACTGAATAAGACTTGACCAAAGTAACCTTCAAACTTAGCAAAATTAAATTTAATGGGGAAGTTCAGATTCGGACTGTTATTTTCTAATAATGCCTTTAATTAAAATTTAAATCTAAGGATAAAAGCAGAGGAATATGTGAAGGGCACAAAGTAAATATATAACATAACATATGTGAATGTTTTCTTTTCTAAAGTAATAAGCAAAATTAAAATGAACTCGTAAATTAAATAAACAACTCACAATTTAGTATCAAAGAAATCATAAAATTCCATTTTCAGAACTATGAAAAAATAATTTATATTATAACTATAAGTATCATAAATTTTAAGTGTATTCGAAATCAATACAGAATGTGTCAAAAAAAAATAATACATATAAAAAAATAATTTTTATTCGTCTTTCTAGACTAGCTCTTAAATATATGTATACTTTTCTTTCATTTTCCTATGTTTTTTTTGTCTAGATGTTTTTCTTTAATTATTTATATTTTTTCTATACCTAAAAAAAAACTTTTTTTCTCTTTCTAAAAGCTCTCTATATTCAAAAATTTTAGTAATTTTTTGTCTCAAAAATATTTTCCTTTCCATTTATTTTTTCTCTATATTTTTTTGTGTTTACATTTTTTAAATTCTATATTATAAAGTTACAATTTTTTAATGAAATTTTTTAAAACTCAGTTCTTATCAGTATATTGGTTTCCAAAATTTTTTATTTTATAAATTTATTTCTCTTTTAGCCCATACGCTAAAAGATGCACCAATTTGATATGTAGGTACCTCCACATGAACTCCCGCATTCTATTAATATCAATTGTATCTATTGTATTAAACAAACACATTCATTCAAAGATCATGTCCATCTTGAAGAGTTGCATCTCATTGGCATTAATTGCACCTATTAGACTTAGCATATACTTATACTCAAAGAGTTTGTGTCCCATATGGATTAGAATTTGATGTGTGCTCGTATTCTATCTTCCCTAAGAGAAGTTTGGATGTTGCCTCCATTCTCGATTGTATATGTTGGAATAAGGATTCAACTTGTTCTACCTTTATGTACATCGGTCAGATTGTGAGGACAATTTACGAAGAGATGAACATTATTATAATAAACACAAGTAGGAGTAGAGATTTTATTTAATGCAAAAAAAGGGTCAGATTCTCCATAGTAAGATTCTTCAATGTGTTGTTCATTGCTAAGATCCATGCACTCAATGTATCCAATGCATCAACTTCATGTACTCCTACAATATTTCTAGAAGAATGAGAGTCATCCTTTCTCTACGAGCTATCACATGAAACAATCGTATCAAAGATTTGGTTTGTTCATGATCTTCTTTTAATCAGGAGGGATCCACTTATTTAATTTTTTTAATACAACTGCAAAGATGAGAAATTGAACCTTCGACCTCTAAAGACAGAGGTCATGTCAATACTACTAATCTAAGTTCATTTTGGCATTATTGACCATGGTGGAATTTGCAATGTGGTCATAAGCTGGTCATATTTGGTGTCCTTTTTTCAACTTCGACATAAAATTTTAAAAACTTAACAAACCCTAAATAAAAAAAGTGACTTCTAAACATTTATTTACTCTTGTAATACAAATCAGGATTACAAATACATTTTTAATTTATTTTTACTTAAATTCACTCAAAATAACATGAAATATATGACAGTAAAAACACTTGTTTTCTAAAGAATAAGCTTAACTTTTAAAGCTAATAATAATCAACTAAAATATTGGATGTTAACTTGTTTTAGTTATGAAAAGATTAAAATTTGTGGAAACAACATAAGCAATACAAGTAGGCTCATGTATCAAGAAGGGACAAGAGTGTGCACATATACATGTTCTGAGCTAATGGCATGTTCTTAGCTTAAAATTAGAAATAGCTTTTAGGAATTTATTTAGGTTTTTTATTATTGCATAGTGCATTGCTACACATCATCACATAACAAACGAGATCTAAAACTAGCCTGCATCTCTCTCAGGGGTCTGATGGAACCCTGTGTTATGTGTAGGGTGTTCAAGTAAAGAGTTAGGCGAGTCAAACTTTGCAGTTCTCTCAGTCGGACGAATGGAAGATGAACGTTAACACTTTTTGGAATTTTGCAAAGTTCTGCGGAGGTGTGGGGTGGATGGTTCGTGACTCCCCTGGATCTCCAATTTGTATCAGGTTCCAGAAGATTGCTCAGGAGTGACTAGTCAAGGTATTGGAGGCTCAAGTTGTCATTGGAGGTTTGTCCCATATCTCTTCTATTCACTCTTCTATTCCCAATGATCTAGTGGTTGAATCTGAAATGAAGAATGTAGCTGATCAGATTGTTATTTTAGCTAGATAGTTGAGAAATATCTCTCTCTTTCTATCCTTGTACTTGCAATCGGACTGCTCACTACATGTGTAGCCCATTTTGCTGCTGGATTTTTGGCTCATGCTGGTTTAGTTTCTTCTAATTTGAGAATCGACGGGAGGTGTTGGGACTCATATTTCCTTAGTTGGATTTTAGATGTAATAAATGATAGCTCTATTCTTCCATATTCCCTTGAAGTTGTGGTTTAATGAAGATCCTCTTCAAAAAAAAAAAAAAAAAAATTGAAATTTCATAAATCAAAGTGTCTTAATCAATATATTATAGTATTGTTTTCAAATTTTAGTTTCATATTTTTTAGATTGCTAAAATTTAATGTACTTGCGTTAAGCTTTACGTTTTGTTGATTTTAAAATCACTTAAAAGTGCATAAGGATTAATATAATGTAATAGTCGGATTTCAATTTTATAAAATTTTCATTAATTAATTTTTGGTGTTACAACCATGATCTACCAACTACTAACCTACTATTGTATGTGCTTGCATAGCGTGTTTTTCACGTGAATAGGCAATTGGATCTTTCAAATTTCCTTACCTCTTTTGTATTTGAATAATGCATGGATTTGTATTCTCTCACTTTTTCTTTCATAGGTGTAAATTTCTAATCATGCCAATTATCTTTAAGTTTGTGAGGAAATTCCATCGTTTCTACTACTCAAAATTGAATGCATTTGATTTCTTGCTTCCCACAGTTAACCGTGCTTGTGTTTTTTCTCTTTCGTTCTTGCGTTAGTTGATATTTAGAACTTAAAAAATTGCATCATTTTAACTCTTGTAGAAATAAAACTTACAATATTAAAATTAGAATCTATTCCTTTTTTATAGAATGTCTATGGTTTTCAAAACAATAAGGTTTATAAGACCCACGTATCATGGTTTATTTATGGGTCGTATGTATAATCTTATGCACGTAGGCACTGACGAATCTACATAGGGGTCAGGGGGCACGTGCCCCCCTCAACTTATTGGTTTTTACATTTTTAATATAAATTTTAAGTATTATTTAACAATATATATATTACAATCTGTATACTTTCCGAAATTTAAGGATAGTGCAGTGGTAGCAGGGCACACTTTTATGGTAAAAACGAATTTATTCTACAGTTTCGTGTTTAGTATTCCCTCCCACATAGATCACGTATTCAAAATTTACTTTCTATGGAACTTTTTTTTAAAAAAATCTTTAACTTAAACTTTCTAGCCTTCACTTTAAAAAAAAAAATTAAAAGAAGAGAAAACCAGCAGAATTTTTTTTTATCATAGATATTTTTTTTCTTTCTAAATTTTTACTCTCAAGTCTCTACAACATTCTATTGAAATTGTATCGTTCACTTTTTTTACATAATTTTTCAAATTCACATTACTTAGTATATATTTATTTTAATTAATTTCAAAGTTAAAGCTATAAGATAATTTTTTCATTTATTGTCAAGATATACGTAACGTTTACTTTTGTAGAGTTAACTTTATATCAAGATATACGTAACGTTTACTTTTGTAGAGTTAACTTTATATCAATGTGAATATATATTTTAAACGAAAAACAACAATAAAGACCATGGAGTCAACATTTTTTATTCTGAAAACCGTGAAGACTCAATTGCGTAATCGGATGAAAGATCAATGATTGTCTTATAGCATATATTAAGAAAAATTTATTGGATAAGTTAGATAATAAATCATGGATCGATTTCAAAACATTAAAACTCGTAGAGGATAGTTATAATATGTATTAAATTAGTTATCTATGGAGCTATGAATATTTTTTTACATTTCTTTGACAGTTTTTTTATTACATAGTGCCCCCTATATAAAATTTCTGGATATGCCACTACACGTAGGGATGTATATAATTGATAGAATGATTATGATCATGTTTAGGAATTATTTTAAAATTGCCAAAATCATTTTTGTCATTTTTAAAATCATTATGAAATATGTTTTTCATTATTCAAAACCAATTTCGATGATATGAAAATTACATTTAAAAGTGTGAAATTAAACATTACAATAATTTTAAGTGATTAAAGGTATTTTTTGGAGTGTATGAACATAACACAAGTGATTTTAATAATTTTAAAATCATTCTCAAATATACACTATAACAATTGTTTAATTTGTATATGTTACCCATTATTTTCTATACTCATATATGTAAGAGTAAGACACGTGTGAAGTACACATAGGATTTACTATAGATTACTTACATTTTGATACTCACAAGGGGGAAATTGAAATAATAAAAAACACAAATAATATATATATATATATATATATTATATATATATATATATAGTTGCTAATATTTGCAAGAAATGGACGCAGAAGTCCACTTTTATGAAATCTAAATCTGAGGGCTCTGCGAATGGCATAGGCTTCTGTAAAACTATAGAAGGCTCAAATCTTCGGCCTATAATTATGTGTAATATTTAGAGAGAATAATATTTAATAGAAAGAGTTACAAATATAGCAATCAGATTAAAAATATTATCACATATAACAACACTTTTTAAAAATTGCAAATATAGCATAGTCTATCAATGATAGACTTCTTGCTAATAAACTATCACTGGTAGACTTTAATGATGTAAATCCTATCACTGATAGAAGAGTCTATCAGCGATAGAAGTCCATCACTAAACTTTACTATATTTGTAATTTTTAAAAAATATTACTATATATTTAGTTATTATTACTAAAATTGCTACTCATTACCATTATTGTGGAATACTATTCTTTAGCAAGCAAGCTCTGGATCTTATTCTCTTGATGCGTCACATACAACTTTTTCACCACTCAGCAAATACAGACTTCGATCATTGTGTAGCAATTCCATCTAAATGGTCTGCTGCTTCTCCCTTAAAACTAACAAATAAAAAATTGCATTCTCAGCCTCAACTCCCTCTGCAACTTGTACATTACAAAAGAACTAAATCATCCCATCCCATCCCATCCCCGGAAAAAAGGTATAAACTTATCAGACAAGCTGATGAAGACCAAATTACGTTACACTATGTTTTGCGCGTAACATGTTACATGCTCGACGTTGCTGCTTGTTCAGCCAACCATGTCCATACTTTAACTTGTCCAGTTCCATCACCGGTAAAGAAGATGCCGCCTGGACCAGCTTGAATTGATCTGATTTCTTCCTTGGAATATATTTTACCCCTCTCAGAAAACCTGTCACCAAAAAGACAGGCTTTAAGTGGTATCGATTAACACACTATTTTCAATATACATTCAGGAAAAAGAACAAAAAACAGAGAGAAAATCAAGAACCTAAAATCAAAACAAGAAATATAATGAATACGGGTAAGATGCTCACGATGGCAAATCATAAAGGCGAACAGAGTTGTCATTGCATGAACATAACAAAATAGGCTTCCCATCTTGATCATGCATCCCACAGAGAGTAAGCAGGCCCTGAAAAAGATAGCCATCATGTCACATTAGTGAATTGAACATGTTGATTGAGGGTAATCGTCCCACTGTATCCAAATGGCTGTCCCAGACACCAAAATAAATTCAGTTGGAATTATAATCTCCAAGGAAACCCAAATTTCTGAAATGCAAAAAGTTTCCCTTTAATGAAGCAAAGAGGATAAAAGAGTCATTCATTCTCAGTTTCAGTAGGAGCCACTTTAGATCCGGCAACATATACTATTAGTTGATCCTATGCATAAAACTAATTCTAAACAGCACTTATATAATTAGGTCACCATCTAATTACAAGAAGATGCATCTGAATTTGAGGACTATCCTGGCAGTGACATACACACTAATAATGACAGCCCTTTTTAGATCAAATAAATAAGCAACGCCAGCCACTGAGGATAACTTATTCTCATACTTTATACACTTTTTTTAGTAAAGAAAGTTGCGTATTATCCAATAATAATGATAATAACAAAGAAAAATGAAAACCGCACATACATGGTCTTCTTTTTGCGTGTAAGTTACTTCCAAGTTTCCACTTTCTGTAGCAGCCCACACCTGGGGGTAAGACAAGTTGAACATTACATAATTTTCTAGTCGTAGCAGAACACGAACAGTGTCAAGCCGCCACCTTCATGAATTAGAAACTCAGCATGTAAATGAGACAAACCTTTATTGTCTTATCTAGTGAACACGACAAAAGGAATTGCTCCCAACAAAGTACAGACATTACAACTGATGTATGATCTGTCAGTGTCTGTAGACATTGTAAAGATTCCAGACTCCATACCTAAAGGAAAGAAGAATAAGAATCAAATTGATAGGGAAAAAAAACTGTAACTAGAGAAAAGATGACATACTCGAGTTCAACTCACTTTAATAGAATGGTCCATGGATCCAGAGTAGAGCCTATTGGCTCCAACAACTAAAGAAACAACAGGAAGGGTGTGGCCGTTGAGTGATGCAGCTGGCTCAAAGCAGTTGGTTGCCACATTAAATTTCCATGCCAATATGGACCCATCCTGTGTGTGGAAGGGTAAAAATTGAGATTAAACTTGGAAGACTAACCTAAAAAATATCCGGGTGAAAACCATGGATATACAACAGTCAGGAGGAACCATATCCATGCAAATATGCGAAGCATGAGACAATAAGAAATGCTACAATCTTCGAAGCAAGCATGGCCACCAAAATTAAAAAGCCACAAGTTCATAAAATTTTTATATTATTTTGAGAAAAATTCAATTTATACCTTCTAAATGTTGGAGATTGTATCGCTAAACACCTCAAACTAATAAAATTGATGGTTTACAAATGAATTAATTTTGACCCTCCATTAGAATTCTATTTTAAAAACGCTAATACATAATTTTCAGACATGTATAAGACTTTTTCAAATGCAAGGACTAGCATATATTTAGAGAGAACTACTCAAACCAAATGGATATTAGTGGTCTTTTCTATCTTCTCTGTCTTCCTAAATTTTTCTCTACTTATTTAAGAAAAATTACATGATCTTTTTAGGAAAAAATCAATTTATACCTTAAACTTAAAGGGTTGCATTAATTAAAACTCCAAACTAATAATTGTATCAATTTTTTTCCTAAGAAAGTAACTTTCGTTGAGATAGATAAAATGATATATAAGGGCAAACAAAAACAAGCCCAAAGACAAAACAACCCACACACCCAATTACAAGAAGGGTCTCCAATCCAAAAAGATCATACTATGCTAATTAATTACAAAAAAGCGCATTATCAGACACCCAGGGATGAGTTAAACCTAATCACATTCCAAAGGTCCTCTCCGGATCGCTTGACCCCCCAAAAACTTCTATTATTCCTCTCCAGCCAAATGTCTCACAACATAGTAAAGAAAGAAGACTGCCAAAGAAACCTTCCTTTGTCAAGAAAGGGAGGATTCAAGAGCACATCCTCAAACATCGAACAACAATCTCTATAATGAGCAAGCGCAATCCCCAAGGTCCTAAAGAACCTGTTCCAAGGGAGGCAACAAACGCATAGACCCAAAGTAAATGGTCAATTTAAACTCTAAACTTTCATAAAGTGAATAAACTTAGACCCTCCATTAGAATTATGATTTAAATCCATTAATACATAACTTTCACAAAGGTGACTTCTTTACATGCAATAGTTGATGTAAATTAGAGAGAAATGCAAGAATCAAATAAATATTAGCGGTTTTTAATTAAATTTGAGTGATTTTTCATTTACTCATCTTCCTCTATTCTTCTTTACTTATTTTGAAAGAATTACATGACAACTTTTTTTACTACTTTGATGGAAATTTTGGATAAGAATAAATTTATATAGATGATCTAGATAGAATCAAGCAAAAATTGATACAAATCATTACAAAGGATCTAGATTGATTCACATATAAAAGTTTAGAGTTTAAGTTGATACAATTATTAGTTTGGGATTTTAATTGAGGAGTATAAATTGATATTTTCCCTAATTTTTATTACATTGGTAGGATTCAGGAAAAATAATTTTATTTAGGAGATCTAGTTGATTTTAGATAAAATCAACTTAAAATAGTTATAAACTACTCATGGAGGGTCTATATTCATTCATTGACACCAAGGAAAGTTTAGAGTTTAAATTCATACAAAACCCCCAAGTTTACTAGTACAAATTGATTTTCTCCCGTTCCTATAAGAAATAAATTTATAACATCCTCAAAGAAAAAAATGAGCTTTTCATAAAATTATTCTAGTAAGCACAATTTTAAAAAGGAGGAATTTTTTAAATATATATATATGTGTGTGTATGTATAAATGAAGCTCCATTTTGAAACAACATTAACCCTCCCCAGAGGACACTATCATCTACAAAAGAATCCTGAAATGTTCTTCTATTTCTTTTCATCCACAGTTCCCATCCTGAAGACGAGCTTTAATAGCATCAAACTACAGAATTTACTTCTTCATGGAGCGGGAATACCGCAGATAAAAAAATTAAAAAAACAAAAAAAAGCAACAAAAAATTTGTCAATCAATATCATGACTCATGGTAGTGTATCATATGGTCAGGGTAGTAAGAGACAGTTGTATCATAATTATAGTCTGGGGATGAGCTCATAAACAAGAGAGCTCATCGTTAAAATTCTCACAGATATAATTCAGAAGTAACGAGAATACCTGTGTACCAGCAAAGAGTAAATCATTGCCCACAACAAGGGCATAAACTAGGCCAACGGGTCCGCTAAGACTCAAATCAGCTGATGTCTGAATGTTCCATGCCTTCAAATCATATAAAATTCTCAGAGTTAGTTCACGTCACAATACATTGGGAAGGATATCCTGAACGGGCAAGATATGTACATCCAGTAGGCTAAAGACAGTTACAGATACACAATCATAACACAGTAACAGCACAGCAGCAAATAAAATTTCATATCAGATCAAGTCCACCTCACCTTAACAAAATTAGGTATGCCAACAAATACCCAAGGGCCTTCAGCAATCATGGAACCAACTTCTCCGCCAAGATTAATAACGGCCATGCACTGCAAAGAAATGCAAAATATTTCAGAGAACTTGAGTCAAATACTAACACGTCAGAAATTAGTGACCAAGGGAAAAGTAGCGTTTGGCAGCTGTAAAATTACTAATGAAGTAAGCTACTCACAACTGTAAATAAAAAAATAAAAGCATCATCAGCTTGACTTGAAGCCTTAAAATTTGTGATAATGGTAACTGGTGTCAGAAGTTCGAAGTTCAAGTATTTGCATTTTTTGTTTCAAAACTAAAAATCCACATGTCAAATCTTATTATTTATTGTTTTACTCCACATTCTAAAAGACATGAATTTTTGGATGGAAAAATAAAGACCAAACCTATATGGAACATCTAAATTTAAGGCACAATTGCCCCAAATCAAAAAAGAAAGAACAACAATAACTGAGACCCAGAGTTACAAATTAATGCTAAACCTGACCTCAAAGTTCTTGATAAAGCAATCCACTATACTTTAAAAATAGTAAAAATTCCTTAGGATACATTCACCTTACCACTGCCTAGGCAAAGAATTCTCCCTTCAGTGTTTTCTAAAGCTCACAATACACTGGAGTGCAGTAGTTCATTGAGGCTTAAATACAAGGCACAAAAAAGAGAAAGAACTTTTTGTATACACAGAACAAAGAAATATATACATAAATCTTCTATATAGAATGATTATAATATTATTTTCATAGAAATCCAAAATATATAATATAACAAATAATGAGATGATGAAAATTTTAAATACAAAAGATCTTGTAAGAGTTGGTTTAAAGAAATGAGGCCTTTATAACATATTTTCTTATTTCTTAAGAGGAAGATCACTAAGCCATCTGTGGTGCCTTCCACCTAAGTGCAATTTTTAAGACACTACTTTCTTTCCTCACAAAACAAGAACTTGAGAATTTCCTCTGTCAAATCACGACACAATAGTTTTAATTTTATCAGATGTCCTCAAAGAGACAATTCACAACAATAGTTGAAGACAACATGAAACCCTAGATGGTTCTACTTCTAGGAATCACTTTGATGGATTTGGAAAATGAGAAACAAATCCTCAAATGAATATGTCATTGGAAATCCTCTTATATAGAGCTTCTTATGAGCCTCGTGATATTCTTGAAACAACCAGCATTCTGAACATGGACAAAAAAAGGGACGGTGCAATGGTAGATTAAAAAGGTTAAGTACGCCATTTTCATCATTGAATAAAGAATCTTTTGGTTTCTCTTGGGATACCCACTTAGGACATGTTTGAGAGTGATTCTAAAATGGTTAAAATCACTTTTGTCATTTTCAACATCACTATGAAACATGTTTTTAGTCCTTCAAAACTAATTTTGATAATATAAAAATTGCATTAAAAGTGATATTAAATTAATTTTGAGTGATTAAAAAGCGTACTATAGAGTGATTTTGAAAATGACAAAAGTGATTTTGACAATTTTAAAATGCCTCACAAACATGCACTTATTAATCTTTTCCAAGCCCAAATCTAGAAATACGCATGTCTAAAATTTTGTGTAAAAGATAAAGCCAAAAAAGTCATGAGAAATATGGTAATACTAATAGAGCAACACAGGAACCGCAGCCCCAAAAGAACTCCTAAAAATTGGAAAGAGATCTATTAGGAGTAATAAAGGACTCCTATATACTAGCAAATGGCAAAAGATAACGGTGACTGGTGAGTAAACGTGGATATTTGCCTTCCCCACTCCAAACCCTTCGACCAAGTTACTTGTCTTCCCCCTAACCAAGTAATCTACTAAAAACAAGAATGATAAAAATGCATGCAGAAAGGGGTCACTTTACATGACCTACCTAATCACTCTTAGCTTACAGCTTACCTCTCGACATCCAATTAAGAAACATCAAGAACTTAGCCTTCAGTAGTTCCTAAGAAGCTTATTGCGATTTAGCTTTCCAAATATAGTATTATCCCGTTAATGCTCATGTAATTTCTCATCAATAAAATTGCTCTCAAATCTGAATAGAAACACAACTAGCCTACACCAATTTTCCTAGTGAACAATACTTAAGTGATATTAATATTTCTAGTAAAGATGTCTGTGACAGAGAGGGGATATAAGAAGAAGGACAAATTAAGTGGAGGTCGGTAACTAACCTGCCCAGACTGGCAGTCCCAGACCCTGACGGTCTCATCTTTACTACCAGTATAAAGCTTATCAGAACCAGCTGGAAAAGCGATCCCAGTTACAACCTATAAAAAGTACAAGTGAAAGAAATATTAAGTCCCACACTTGCAGTCAATAGAAGAAATCTAGGACAAGACGATCACAATTCTCCGCATAAATTGGAATTCAGGTTTGTTTTAGACATATATCACTTGCCTTCTGATGCCCATCCAGCTGCGTTAGATGCGAAAAACTTTCCCCCAAACTCCAAGAATGTAAGTATCTACATTTATCACCATAACCACAGTTCCCCTGAACCCAAAAATTACAAAGCTTCTCTGTCTTTCTAATTATTCTATTACCGCCACCATGAACTCGTCCCCACGTCGAGCCACCGCTAAAATTGGGACTCCGTCGGGGGACAGAAACACTCGAATCATCAGAGGCGAATCCATGACCCCTCTTCGGGGCAGCATTAACAGCTCCATTTGAAGCCGCATGCGGAGGGGCATTTAACTCTCGGTGAAGAAAAGGACATGGATAGCGATTACATTTACCCGCCCTCCAATGATAACAGACCTTCTGATTCCTAGAATCTCCGGAAGGTGCGCCCAGCCTCTGAAAAACGCGCTTACCGCCTCCATCGACATCCATACCTTAAAATCGAAAACCCCAGTCAGCCCAGATCACAAAAATCGGTATGCTCCAAATGTTCGAAGTACCAATCGGATGTAAAACAATCTGGAGCAGTAAGGGATAAAAGAAGAGGATTCTTCGACTTCAAGGACGTAGCAGGCGCGGGCAGGGCAGAGAAGAGAGAATGTCGAGTACGATCATGAAGTTAGGGATTTGCGGAAAATCAAGAGAGGAATCAGGAGATTGAGATGGAAAGAGGGTAGGGATAAATTTGGAAGTGTCAGAGAAACCCTAGAATAGAAATTGGAGCAGAGATTGAAATTGGGAAGTACAGTGGGGGTTTAGTAAAGATGAAGATGGAGATGGACGTTGAAGAAGAGGGACGCGGTGTATAAGAAAGCGTAAGATGTACGACAAGGTTATATCTGTCATTTAACGGGAGCAAATTTTATGTATTTTCACCTTAATTTATTATTTCTAATTTTATTTTTTAAAAGTTGGTGCGTCTAGGGCTCTAATTTAGAATAAGCTTAGTGGGCAGCGTTTGGGCACATGTGTAAGAAAATTGGAAATTAAGCATTAGCATTATTTGTAAATTAGTAGTCAAAATAATCAAATATCTATCTCTTTAATGTTTTCAATGGTGACTAACTCTGACGACCACCTTCGTCGATCAACTCGATAACTAACTCTAACGATCACTTTGACAGCAAACACTAGTGAAGACCACCTTCCGCTCCCAATTTTGACAACTACCACTTCTAATGACAAGCTTCGATGACTACCTCCAACGACCAACTCTAACAATCACCTCCAAAGACCACTATGTGACCAACTCAGACAACCACTTAAGCGATCACTCTCAGGCAACCACTTAAGCGATCACTCCGGGGACCAGTTCATAGTGTTTAATAGAAGTTGAATAGTCTATAGTTTGGGATGCATACTATTTTAGCTTGGATTGAAATAATCTGTGTTTGTGGTGCATATTATTTTAGTCAAGGTTTAGGGCTTACGTGTTTGGGTTGCTAATTTATTTAACATGAAGTTCTTAAGTTTGGTTTTAGGATTGTTTTCAACTTTTTTTTTTTTGTATTGTATTGTATTGTATTATACAAGTACTAGTACCATAAATAACATATTTTGCAAATAGAAATAAAAACATTAGTTCCACCAATTTTTAAAAGTGAGTTAGATTTAAGTTACGTTATTTTCAATCATTTTGGAGGTATGTCAAAAGCAACCAATAGGTATGTCAAAAGCAACCAATTCTTTAACTCTATAATATTTCACAAAAAATGTATATCTAAGAGTGATAATTCCAAGTATAGGTCATCACCACCACTATGTCACACAAAAAATTTTTGTCAACTAAGATACATGATTCCAAATAATAATAATAATAATAATAATAATAATAATGATAAGTAATCATTCAAAAGTAATTCAAGAAGGATTGATCAAGCGTGTTTTTGAGGAGGAGCTCGCAATATTAAAATAAGTTATTATATTGTATGATTTCAATCTAAATGTATAAATTGTTATAAAAAATTCCTGAGTAGATTTCTTATCTTATTCTCTAGTTTTAATTTTATGTATAACTTTTTTCTCATATATACACAGTTTTCTTGCTTCAAATTTTGATGAAATCCATGAAACTGGTTATATATTAAGATATGTTTGGATTGACTAGAAAAAAAATATTTTTTAAAAAGTCATTTAAACACTTTTTATAAACACGGTTTAAAATAAAAACACGCATATGTTTTGGTTACATTTTCTCAAAAATATTTTTACTCAAAGTGTTTCTGTTAATGCTAAGTTGCTATAAAAAACACACAAACTATTATAACATCACATATTATAATAAGCACATACTATTATAACAAACTTTATCCTCCAAACAATCCCTTAGATTATAGAAAATATCCATAGATTTGTACTTCTTCTAAAAATATTTTAAACTTTCAAAAGTTTCATAGTACCCTTAATTTTTTTTTTTTAAACTCCAAATTATCCTTACCATTAGTTTTAATGAAGACGGTTAGTAATTTGTGTAAAAAATACTCGCGAAATTTTAAAATAAAATAGCATTAAACTTTCAAAAAAAAGAGTTAACAAGTATCTTTATCGTTAGTATATGGACGAGAACTGTTAGTATTTCATTTTTTAAATACTATTAAACTTTCAAAAGTTACATCAATACTCTTAATTTTAAATATATATAAAAAAAAAGTAAAACAGTGAGTATATGGATGAATTAAAATCGTTTATGTATACCTCATCTCCCTCTTCTATTCTCTCTCCTCTCTTCAATCTACAATCTAACACTTAATTTCTTTCTCTTATTTGATACTCTTTTACTTCCCTTCTTTCCATTCCCCAATCTCTAAAGCTACCTCCTTCAACTAAGGCATAGTACCTTCGAGTTCTTAACATCTTCAAATTATGACCAAAATTCTCAATGTGCATCTCTCTCTCTTTTCATTAACACCTCAACAAAATGGGCATTCAATGACACATGAACAGGAACACGTTTAGATAGGAGAGAGAAAAAACAATCATTAAAACCCAAACACAAGCGTTTTTTGCGAAGAAAAACATAGTTTTTCGGATTTGTCGAAATTTATGATAATTTTTTTGTGTCACGAATTTATGACTGTAAATAATCGTCATTAATGTGCAAAAATGAAAAAAGCGCGATTTTGGCGGGAAAAGACGAAAAATTTCAGATAATTTCACTATGATAACAATTTTATTGTGTCACCAATTCATGACTAGAATTAATAGTCATTGAAGAGTGACTATTCTTTAGAGTCATTAAATGAAAATAAAAGAAAAGCATTTTCGACGAGAGAAAAATGGATTTTTTACTAAATCGTTACTTCTATAAAAGTTTATAGACTAAAAGTGATTTTTTACCCTTAACTATAAATTAGAAAAATATTAATAGCAGTTAATAAATTTTAATTTTAATATTAAATTTGTGTAATTTAATTATATGAACTAAAGTAGACTTGGGTTTACATCTCATTGGGATCGAGCTTGCGAAAGTAAAAAGAGATTATCAGAAAATTTTAGTTGTGAATATCTATTTTCAAATTTTAATCGATTCAAATTTTTTTATAACAATTATTTTTCTTATACTTTTATCAAATAATTTAGATTAAACAAAATTAATTAAAATTCTAATTAATAATGTAAAATTTTAAATATATATACTTTAATAAATTATAAATTGATTATCATTATGAAAATAATTGAAAAAATATGTCTTAGTTTAAGTTTGTTCTAACTTTTAAAACAATTGCCAGCAAATATGATTTTAGAGAAAACAGTCGTGAAAGAAAGTAAAGTACGTGCTTGGTAAATTTTAATTTTAAATTAGAAAAAATATTTACGCTATTTGATAAATTAATATTAATAATTTATGAGTATTTTTTTAATAAACGAAACTAAACTTTTTGTAAGAGATAAAAATAAAAAACTTTGTGATATTTTTGTTTTACTTCTTTGTTGATAACCGACCAATTATAGGAAAATAATTAAAAAAGAAAAACATAAAAAGGAAATTTAGAAATTAAAACACAGCTGACCAAATTCGTTCTGACTATTTATTTATTGAAATGACTTTTAAAACCATTTTTTATTTTTTTAAAAACAAACTTACGAAGAATCCATTCCTTAAATAGTGAAAAAAAAAAAAAAAAAAGGCAAAAATATAAATAAAATTGCCTTCTTGCCGACGCCCCATTTAAAAGCGACTGACGAAAACAGTTGAAGAAGTTAAAGTCGGTAAAAGCTTCGTACTAAAATTATTTGCTTAGGCAGTTAGGTCCTTTAATTTGTTTAATTTCTTTTATGAGAAAAAATATTTTTTTCCGATAGTTTTGAATTTGATTTTAACTTAATTTTTAATTTTTTAAAATGTAGTTTTTTTTTTCAATTTGATTTATACATAAGAAGATTTATACTTTTAATATTAATTTTTTAATAAATATTTACTTTCAAATTCTCTATTAAATTAATTTAAAAGAATTATAAAGTAGATTAATTTCATTATTTTTCATTATTATTAATATTAATTTTAAAAATCTACTTTATAATTATTTTAAATTAATTAATAGACAATACCAAAGATTGAAGTGAGTATTGAGTGATAAATTAGATTAAAAGCATAAATCTTAAAACTTAAAGACGAAACAAAACTCAAATCTCAAAATAATATTTTAACGGAAACATTCTAAAACAAGGACAAAAAAAAATATTTCTTTAATTATTTTTTAAAATTATAATTATTTTCTACCAAAATATTAAATAACAAATTCTAAAAAAAAAAACTATTTTCTAAAAACTTCCATACTTGGTTTGATTTTTTGAAAATATCAATAAAAAATAAATTTTAGGGCAAATATCAATTTATAGCTCTAAACTTTGAGAATTGTATCAATTAAAACCCGAGTTAATAATTATATCGATTTAAACCTCAACTTTCATAAGAATATCAATTTACACTCTTTTCCAAATTTCTTTAACCAATATTGTATAAACTCATGATTTGAGTCCATTAAACTCCTAGACTTTCACAAGCCAATCAATTTAAATCTTTTATTACAATTACTGTTGAAAATCATCCATGCATTAATACTCAAACCTATGTAAACTTCTTCAAATGTCAATTTTACAAAATAGACAATTAAAGTAAATACATAAATGATTCTCAAAAGAAATTTTAACTAATAATCTGAATTTGATTAATTTATAAAAGTTTAAGAATTTAATTGATATAATTATAAGTTTAAAAAGATTATAATGAAAAGTATAAATTGATATTTTCTCTTTTATAAAATCGAGTAAAAATAGAGAAATTTTTAAAAATAGAAAAATAAAAAAACTATTTACAGAAAATAGCAAAATTTTTAGATAGTTGTAATAGACACATAGAAATCTATTATGGTCTATTAGTGATAGAAATGATAGAAGTTATTACTGATAGATGCTGATAAAAGTTTATATCAATATTTTTTTTTATTATTTTTTGTAAATAGTTTTTCTTATTTTTCTATTTTTTTTTTTTTGTGAAAATAGTATTTATATTTGAAATAATTATGAATTGACCGACCTTGGCTTAGCCATTACGTTTTGCTCTTTATTTCTCTTTCTCGTCCATTCCGTGTTTGAAGCCGAAGAAAATTCCAGAGAAACTAATAAATTTTGAAGTCAAAAAAGTCAATATGCTTGGATTGAATTGAATTCATTCCACTCTACTTCCATTTCCGATAAATACTCCCCAATTTTTTCTTCCATTCACAATCACCGCTTCACCCCAATCTCATCAATCTCTCGGAGGAGGAATTTCCACTTCGATCAAGATCCTAAAATCAGGTAAACATTCCATAGGATTTTTCAAGATTCTTCGTGTTTTTTCCCCTTTCGATTTACGTTTTTATGTGGTTGAATTGAATCCATGAAATGTTCTAATTCTTCTGTTTTGTTTCGGATTGTTTGATGGCCTCTTGCTTGCTCTCTGTTGAATCGAAATGTTGGAATTATCGAGTTTCGATTTTTACTTTTTCTTTGGACATTTGAATCCGGTTGTTAATCTTTGGTTAACGGAATTAATGCGCGTTTAGGATCTGATTAGTGGTGATTTTTTTCTTCTTAATTGTTTTGAGGCATGGATTATAAATAGTATCTATGAAGAAAATGAAGGCTCGTGTAAGGATTCTTTTATTAGTTTCGTTCATTGTGATTCCATAGGAATCAAAAATAAAATTATATATGTCAAAAAGGAGTTTGAAACTGATATAAGATGGATGAGATAGAAAAGGTAGTTCATCCTTGCGTAGTATTGCTGATACTTCAGTTCATAATTCTTTTGGATTAAGAAAAGGCATGGTTAGACAATTTTTGACTGCTTATAATTCTGACTACAACAGGAAATCAAGTCAAACTTTCTTCCTCAACATGCTTGTTTATAAATTACATATCAAGAGTTTTTTGAAGCTACTTCATTTACTTTTTTTCTGTCTTCTTCATGCAGTTTGTTTAATTTTGCTATCAAGGGATATTTTCAGTTGGTGATTTTCTCTGGTTTCTAATTGTTCAGGTGCATTTTCTATTGAAAATTAAAGGGCATTTGAGGAGAGGATTTCGAATTTGAACTTTTAGTGAAGTTGATCAAGATGGCTGATAGATCTGTCGATAGCCCAGTTATTAGAGAAGAAGAGAAGACAAAGGTTGATTGGGAAGTTGTTAAGCTGGATAAAGAGGTTGAGAAAGAAAAGCTCAAGATCAAGAACAAGGAGGCAAAATATGAAGATAAGAAAGAGAAGACAGCGGTCAAGCTTCAAAGAAAAAGCTCATCAGTACAAAATGAGAAGGCAAAAGATATCGAGAATAAAAAGGAGGAAGCCTTAAAGTCCGAAGACGAAAAAGATAAGAAGGTCAAGGTTAAGGAAGATGAAGATTCAAAATTGGAAGGGAAGAACAAAAAAGAAAAGAAGAAAGAAGAGAAGCACAAGAACAAGGATGAAGCCAAAGATGAAAAGGAAGCCAAAAAGAAGCACAAAGACGAGGATGGAGCAGAGGAGGAAACAGAAGTGATCAAGAAGAAGGAAAAGGAAAACGAGAAGAATGAGAAAAAAGATGAAAAGAAACATAAGAAGAAAGATGAGAAACATAATGATGGGAAATCTGGGGAGAATGATGGAGTGAAAGAAAAGAAAGTAAAGAAGAAGGAAGTTGAGGACGATGAAGATTTTGAAAAAGAAGAAAAGAAACAGGAAAAAGGTAAGAAAGATAAGGAGAAGGGCAAAGGTTATGATGTAGTGGAAGATAAGAAAGTGAAGAAGGAAGCTGAGAATGAAGAAAAAAAAGAAGATAGTAAAGAAGAGAAGAAGAAGAAGAAAGAAGAGAAGGAAAAGAAGAAAAAGGACAAAGGAGAAGAAGAAGATGATGGTAAAGAAGAGAAGAAGAAGAAGAAAGGAGAGAAGGACAAAGGAGAAGAAGAAGATGATGGTAAAGAAGAGAAGAAGAAGAAGAAAGGAGAGAAGGAAAAGGAGAAAAAGGACAAAGGAGGAGAAGAAGATGATAGTAAAGAAGAGAAGAAGAAGAAAGGAGAGAAGGAAAAGAAGAAAAAGGACAAGGGAGAAGAAGAAGATGATAGTAAAGAAGAGAAGAAGAAGAAGAAAGGAGAGAAGGAAAAGGAGAAAAAGGACAAAGGAGGAGAAGAAGATGATAGTAAAGAAGAGGAGAAGAAGAAGAAGAAAGGAGAGAAAGAAAAAGAGAAAAAGGACAAAGGAGTCGTGAAGGGTAAGGACGAGGAGAGTGATGAAGTGAAGGAAGGCAAAGGGGAGAAGAAGAAGTCCAAGGATGAAGAAGATGCTGAAAAAGAACAGAAAGCAAAGAAAGAAAAGAAGGATGAGAAGAAAAAGGACAAAGGTGAGAAAGAGAAAGGAGAGAAGAAGAAAAAAGATAAGAGCAGAGTAGAAGACGAAGAAAAGGAAGACAAAGATAAGAAAAAAGACAAGGATGAAGTAGAAGATGAAAAAGAAGACAAGAAGGGAAAAAAGGAGAAGAAGAAAGAGAAGGAAAGCGATACGAAGACTGAGGCCTCAGTTATGAACACCAGTAGGGAAATTGACATAGAAGAATCTGAGAAGACTGAGGCCTCAGTTACAAACACCAGTAGGGAAATTGAAATAGAAGAATCTGAAAAGGGACCTAGAGGAGAAGACGAGAAAAAGGATAATGAGAAGAAAAACAAGAAAGATAAAGATAAAGATGAAAAGAAGAAGAAAGTTGAAGAGAAAAACAAAACTAGAGATCTAGGAAAATTGAAACAGAAACTAGAGAAGTTAGATGTTAAAATAAATGCCTTGCTCGAGAAAAAAGCAGAGATTATGAGGCAAATAAAAGAAGCTGAAGACGGAAATGGCAACATTGCTGCGAAAGCAATGGAAGTGGCATAACTCTGTGAGGTTGGTGCTCTGTTTTTCTCACCCTCAGCTCTATAAAACAAAATATTGAGGTTTTCGCTATCCTCTCCGTTTCAATGAGTGAATATGTATTGTCATATATATGTATTATTACAGTGGTTTTTCTTTTTCTGTAAAATTTCGTTTTTATGTTCTGTGGTGGTAAGAAAATTCAGGTGATGTTTGATTAAGTAGCTGGGAGGGTACCGTTGGTGCTTTCTAACAAGTTTAACAGTATTTTTAAAATTCTCAAAATTGCTTTTAATTAATTATCTGTCAACATTTTATCAAGCCAATTTTATCTCAGTAGTTAAAATTTACTTTACTTTAGAACGTGCTTGGATATTAGTTTTCATGGGTTAGTGCCTCCAATTTGGTAAAAAATCAGTTAACATACTTTAAACCTGACAAGTCTCTAACCTTTGGAAGCTTTTTGTTCGTAGTTTCAGACTAATTTGAAGTGATAGATAAAGGTTGGATTTATTACTCATAAACTTGAAAAATAACCTCAATGGATCGCCGGAATGATATGGCTGGGTTAGATATCATCCAAGTTGATTACAACCCAAAATACAGAGTAAAAGCTAAAAGAATATAGAAGAAAAGAAGGAAAATACTGAGAAAGGGCTCTACTGAGGTAGAACCCCTCTCTCCTAATCATACAAGTGGAAGAGAATATATATAAAAAAGGGCGAGAGCGTCATGACACTAGAGTAGCGTTGCAACATTGTCAAAAAAAACCTCCGAGTGTTGCTCAATACTCTTCCTTGACCAACCTCGACAATGTTACAATGTTTTAGGGTAGCATTGCGACGTTGTACTACTACCTTGTAACATTACTCTTGAGCATTGCAACACAGTCTTTCATTCAATTTGACTCCTAACTGTTCCGTTTAGTTTGAAAACACCTAGAACATCCCAATGACATCTAAAGCTTGATTGTTGCGTTAAATGACATTTAAACATTAAATTTCCCGAAGAACTAACACGATTTAGGAAAAATATAGCTCTTTTAAGGAGTTTATCATAATGCTATCCAAAATATTATAACATTTTGTTCTTGGAGAATGTTATGCCTATTTAATTTTGAGTGAGATTCAAAATTATATTTTATCATATGAGAGAAATAAATATTTAAATAAGATTAAAATATTAATTATATGAATAAGATTCATATTAAAAATTATAGGTTAAAAATTTAGGAAAATTATTATAAATAGAGAAAATATCAAACTATTTACAAATATAGAAAAAATTTCACCATGACAGACAGTAAATTTTTCTATATTTGTAAATAGTTTGGCTCATTTTTCTATATTTGAAAATAACACTTTTCTATATTTGAAAATAACACTTAAATTTAATATGAATATAATTTACATTAAAACTATATGTGATACCGAAGAACTTTATTTGAATATGATTCAAATTAAATTAAATATATGATTTAATTAATTAATTAATTAATTTTCAACGAATTAATTTTATTTAATTATATATATTAAATATAATTTAATATAATTAAATTAAATTAATATCATTAAATTTGATTTAATATTATTAAATCAACAATATTATTAGGAATAACTCCCAAGGGAGTTATTCATCACGTATGTGGGAGAGGTGAGATATTTGTGATAACTTTCCTCCCTCCTTCCCTCTCGTATATAACAAGCAGAAGAAACTTTTTTCTAGAAGAAGATACACATAAAATTCTCTCAAATTTATTTCTTCTCTTACCAAATTAAAGAGATTCCACCATCTTGGTTCTTATTTTGGGAAATAGCAAAAGGAAGTCTTTGTGGTGGTGTTCATCTGATAATTTTGTTGAATCTGTAAGAAGAGTTCGTGACTATTCGTGGGAGTTTGTTCGAGAGAATTTGAAGAAAACATGGTCTCAAAGGTTTGTTAATTTCTCCCTTCAATCTCTTTAAGCATGTTGTAATTTAGTTGTTTATTCTGTTTCATCTTTATTTCTCTGCATTTTGAGTTTTCCAAAAAAAAATTTATTGACACATGACGATCGATCGCTTCTGCGAATTCAATTCATTTCCTTCATTTGGCATGTCCCATCAAGGATACAACAACCCAATTGAAACGTTGTGTAGCTCAAACCATTCTGCAATAAATTAAAACACCATTCCTTTGGCCAATTGCTTTCAAAAGAGCTAATGAGAGAAAATAAGTGAGAACAAGATATATTGATTATTTGTTGGTATTGTTGTGTGCTTTGAGAGATTGGTAGGTGAAGTATTTATAGTGAATCTTGGATCTTGAGTTTTTAATTCAAAAGCTTAGTAATAATGTGATTTTTTAACATTTCTTGAAATTATGTTTTCTTCTTTTAATGAACGAAACACTCAAAACTTTAACTCAACATTTAACATTTAAAAAGCTATTAAATATTAAAAATGTTCTAATATTAGTAATTACAGTAATTAGTCAAACAAGAAAACTAATCCTAGGGATGACATTTGACACTCGATGCAGTATACTAAAATGTTGACATCGTACACTTGCTTGTTTGCATGGTGAAACAATCATGCAACAAAACTTGAAAAATGACGATTTTAAAAAAAGATAATAACAGTGACAACTTTGAACCACGTGAAATTTAGCGTTCTAGCACAAGATATTGAAAAATGTTGTTGAGGATTTGACACTTAATATTAGAATTCTTTAATAAGAATTTTCCTTTCCTGAGTTGTTTAAGTTTGTTCTAGTTTATGAATATTGGGCTTCCACAGTATTAGAATGAATATATCAAAGGGGTAACTATAGACAAATGGCCAAAACAAAAAAATGGCCAAAACAAAATGACATTTTAGAAAAATGACAAAACAAGTTTTTTTTGGGTGAAAATGGCCAAACGTCTAATTCTAAATACGGTTTAAAATTTAACAATGGACAAAAATACTCTTGCTATCAAATCCCTAAGATTATGGTGTGTATTTTAAAGAAAAATCTAACAACATAAAACAATATCTAATAAACTCCACCCAAAATCTCGTAAATTTGAAATTTGAAAATACATTTATTTCGAAGCAAAAAAAAAAAAAAAATAATAAATAAATAAAAAGCATATCAAAACTAACCTAAGTTATAAAAGATAATAATCATACATAAACGAATATGACTTAGAGCTACAAAAATCTGAAAAAAAAAATAATTAAAAATTAATCGTTGAAAACTAGAAAGTTATACTTGTTGCTTTTCATCAACAAATTAGTTAATCATAAAAGTGTTAGACATGAAATAAGTAAATACATAATATTCAAAATAGCTATCAAATGAAGTCTAGTGAACCTCACAAGTTAAAATTTTGATATATGTTGTCACACATACTAAAAGCAACGGATATATTTGTTGGTATATAACATGCAAATACCTTGTAATATCTAGAATCTTTTCATATTTTGTCACACCCCTTATACTAAAAATAATTTAAACTCCATACATATACTTTGTAATAGCTAAATTATTCCTCCGACGGAATTGTGCATATGCAAATATATGTATTAAAAAAACCATCAACTGAACCTCACAAATATTTTATACTAAAAACCTAAAGTCTAGGTCAAAATCTAAACAACTTATTCTCCTTCTTAACTTTCCATGGTCCCTACTCTGCACACTAGATTCACCACGACCAAATCCACCCTTTCTCCTTCACAACCTCTCATGCCACCTACCATACTACAACTTTTTCATAGAAATACTAATTCTTTTCAAAATTTCAATTCATCTTTCATTCTAATCGTCATCAATTTAGATACCTCTCAAATTAATATGCAAAAACATCTTGAATCAATTTGTAAACCCTAATAAAAAATACAATATATACCTTAAATTTGAATACATTTTGAATAACCAAACAATGTCATTTCCATAAACGATCGTAGAACCAATCTTGAAAAGTTACACAGATGGAGATAAAAAGATATATGTATACACATACATACAGCAGGATTAAATTTTGTTTCAGTAAGTTGTGGTGCGTATTTAGTGTTTCCAAAGCCTTTTAAGATGAGTATAGTTGTAATTTGGTTCTAATTCCCTATTATTGACTTACGCATAGGTTTGATTAGGGTTTGGAGTCTTGAGGCAATTTTGGGCAGAAGAGCAGCTTGTGTAATTCATTCATGGATTCTTAAAATAAAATAAAATTTCAGCTTGTGTTTAAGCCAAAAAATGTTTAAACTAATTATAGATTAAGTTTTAGAATTTGGGTCCAGGAATTTAATAAGCAAAAAAAGTAGTTTGAATTTGCTTTAATTGTATTGAGGTAAGTGGCATTAATACGGGAACGCCTTTGAGTCAGACACTTTAATTAAAATAATATTGTTATGCTAAATAAGTCTTAGAAGCATAGAATTGTTAGAATGTTTTGCTATGTTTCATAGACGAAACCATCGTTATGAGCATGCTGAAACTTATGAGCTATGATAATATGATTACGATATGAGACCAATTGATTGCACGACACATGCTAGATAAGTTAGTGGCAGTTGACCTCTTCCTATTGGCAACGATGTACATTCTATGCTTGTGTGCCTACGGGTTCACTACCTATGACTGTGTTCCTATTGGATCAGTACATATGTATGACGGTGTCCCTACAGGTTCACTTCCTATGTTTGATAGGTTAAGCATATCTTGTCTATGATAGGAACATTTAAAGTCTTCACTTAGATGACCATCCATGTTAAACTATAGTACGCATGACCCACTAGTTTAAGATAATTCAGTTCATGTTTGCGTGGAAGGTGATAAGTTGTTGCTCATGAGAATATGTTTTAAAAAACTAGAAAATAGTGAAGACTAATGCCAATGTTCTTGACAGACATTGCAACTTTTTCATTGAATAAGTAGTTTAATCATGCTTCGACTGAAAGTAGAGTTGATGAAAATATGAGAGATCGCACGACATTTTTATTGTCGTTGGTGCGGTAAGCAAGTACTTGTCAAACTCATCGACAATGATTTTAAAACAATTAAATAGACAACAATATTTTTTACAAAAATATTTAAAAATAAAAACCCGTATCAAGTAAAGAGTATGGAAGGACATTGTGTATACATGTCAAATAGCTCAAGTCGAAACACTCATTTAATTAGCTTTGATAGGCTCTGTAGTAAGACCATATCCAAATGGGAAAAGGGGATCATAATGTGGATCTCCAAAATTCATCGGCAATTGATCAACAGTCTTAAACCACGTCTGTGAAAGCTTGCCAGTAAAGCCATAGTCTCCAAATAACACATCCGTAATGCCTTTGCCTTCAGTTCCTGGAAGCCATGCAGCAACAAGTGCATCCATCGAAGCAATATAAGGTTGGATTACTACCGGTCGTCCTGAGATTGTTATAACTACACATTTCACGACTCCACAAACATTTGTGATCGTGTCTGGACCAGGATGAGGAATCGTCAGATTCAAGCTATCACCATTAGTTTCTGCATATGGATGTTCTCCAACTATCACAATGGCATAAGAAAACTTGTGTGATTGTAGAAATTCCACATTTGGATTCTCGTTAAATATAACTTCTGTTTCAGGATCAATTGTATCTTTTATTGCTGCAAGAACAGTTGTACCTAGGAGAAGCAGGTTGATATTAATATTGCACGATATCAGAACCCACAATCACTAGTTTGTAGTAAATAATTCATGAAAAAGTATTATGTTACTTTGCATACCGGTGGTTAGGTTGTTGCCACTGAGTCCCTGCCATTCCATAGTCCAACCACCACACTGATATCCAAGGTTATCTGCATGGCTGCCAGCAACAAGTATCTTTGGTGCTTTCTTTGGGAGGGGCAACAATGGTTTGTCAGGCAATTTTCCATTCTTTAACAACACTAGTGATTTTCTTACAGCTTCTCTAGCTAGTTCTCTATGCTCCTATTGTGAAGAAACAAAACATAAGAAAATGTAATATTTTCTCCCTCATAGTATTAAAGGTATTGTGTAAAATTACCTGTTTACCAAGCTCATTTATCAAGCTTAAGTCAGCTAATGGATTCTCGAATAAACCCATAACAAATTTGACTCGCAATATTCTCTTCACTGCATCATCAATTCGACTAATGGGAATTGCATTATTTTTTACCAAGTAGGTAAGACCGTCGATGAACTCTGTGTAGTTGTATGGCACCATAACCTGTCACAAATTATGTAATTGAGCATTGCTATTTGTTGAAATATAATCGGAGTGTCAGCATAGTACTAACCATGTCAACACCAGCATTAACGCTTGCCATAATGGAATATGTATAGTTAGAATGAGGTGGAGTTGTAATCCTATCAATGCCTTGCCAATCTGAGATTACAAAGCCCTAAAAAAGACCAACAAATTATCTTAGTTACTCTATATAGTTTCTTTCCCCAAGATTATCTACTAAGTAACAACGTGAGATCTCCACAATATATAGCAATGACGACATATATTTACCTTAAAATGAAGAATGTTCTTAAGAAAGTCGGTTACAAGATTCTTGTTTGCATGCATCTTCTCTCCATTCACACTTGAATAAGAAACCATAATGGTTGCAACTCCCTTGATTATTGAGTTATAGTAACCTGGCATATGAATGCTAAGTAATCTATGTCTATCGATTACTGTGTTATTCTCATTGATACCCTTAGTTGTTCCACCATCACCTACGAAGTGCTTTGCACAGGCTGCTACATTTTTTCTATATAAATAATAGAAAGAGGTTGTTAGAAACTTCATTAAAAAACCACTTTCATTATTTTGACAAAACAAAATAAACCCTTTATTTTAAATTTTAAATTACATTATCAAATTGATGGGCCACAAGAGAGATTATCAAATTGATGGGCCACAAGAGAGATTTGACACATTAAAATCAGCACATATAATAATAATAACTATAATAATAAACGATTGATAAATATTGATTATCTTAATATTTCAATTGATTTAACTGATTTCGAAATGCTTGACATCAATAATCCATCGATTTAGATGATGCAATATTGGTAAAACATTAGTTTTTATGTTCAACACTATAAATTTGTTTTTGAATAATATTGATGTCCAGCTAAAAAAGTTAAAAGTTTGTTGAATTCTTGTGTACCGAATTATGGACTAAAGTGATAATTTTTTTGAGGAGTACTCACTTTCCAGCGACATAAGGAACACCTTTGCGAGAATTAGGTGGGATTTCTCCTTGTAAACCTGGTATGATCTCTGTCATAGCTTGAACAACCTTAGGGTCTTCACTATAACTTTCATAACATCGACCCCATCTGGGATCTCTGCAAACCTGATTAAGGGAAAAAATAGTCACAAAAGAAAACATATCACATATTGAAAAATAATTGTATGTAATATATCACAAAATGACATTGGAGGGATGATGATATCTTATTATCAATTGAAATACTGGAAGAGAAAAATAGTTACTGCTACACAAGGTGCAAAAGCATAAGGAATCCCAGTAGCTCTAACTTCAAGTGCAGTAGCAATCCCAATCCTTTTCATAAGTTGAGGATCTCTGTTTAATTGAAGAAAATGTCCTCACATATTGAGTTTTAGAAGCTAAAAGTTAAACTCCTAATATGCAGTATTTATCTTACCTGGTAGCTCCAAGACCAATATTATGAGGGAAGATTGTTGCATTATATACATTGTTGTGACCATGTACAGCATCAATTCCATATATCATTGGAATTCCAAGCCTAGTTGACAAAGCTCCCTTTTGAATTTTATTTACCATGTGGACCCAAACTTTGGCTGAAGCTTTCTTTGATGGAGTACTGCCTCCACCACTCAATACACTCCCTAGGAAATAAGTTGTCATTTTCGTTATACGAATTAATATATTTTCCTTTTCAAAACATAGGAAATGTAAGAAGAAAAATAAAGGAAGATATTTACCAATGAAATATTTTTTCATAACCTCAGAAGAAGCATTAACCCTTTCAATTTGCACCATTTGACCTATTTTCTCCTCGAGGGTCATCCGACCAAGTAGGTCCTTAATGCGAATGTTCAAGGGTTGTTTTGGGTCTTTGTATTTCAAGTATTCAGCTTTTGCCAATGCCAATGTTTCAGAGAAACAAAGTAGCAAAAGTCCCACTAAAGTGATGAGAACTCTTGCCATCTTTCTCTTTCTTCATTAAGAAAAAAACCCAACCAAAGAAATAGTAAACACAATGTTAGTTTTCGTATATTACAATTACAAGTATCACTGAACTTAGAAACTTCAATTCAAGAATTTAAGTTCTTAGTTTGGAACTTTGATAGATGGAGAAAAATATTTGAAACAAATAAATGAGAGGAGCAATATAAAAATCTCTAAGAGCAAATAGTTAGAAAACTTACTGAGCCCAAAGAAGAAAAAGGGAGGATTGAAGACCAACCAATTCCAATACTCTTTATATATTGTAATTCGTTTCGATCCTGATTCGGATCGAAAGAGGAGATGAATATGCATAAAAGTTTTTAGGTATTTATACAAGAAAGTTGTAACAGTATTACTATTTTTGTTACATCTAAAATTTGGGTATTGAATTAGTCGTTTTTGTTTTCTTTCCACTTTTTACTTATTTTGAGTTCTTACCTATTTTGGGAACTTCTTATCGCAAAACAATTGATAGATTTTGTCAATTGGATTATCAAAATAGATCGCAATGTATATTTTGGTAAAAATTTGTTGCAAATCTCTCTCTCTTTTCTAGGTTGAATATTGTTGTTTTGTATTTTCAACAATTTTATTTTATACAACCTTTTATATTACGTGGGTATGTCTTTCTTGTTGGGAAGATGAGAAATAGATTTGAATTAATATGGAAGAAAAAACACATAAATGATTAGGTTGAGATGTAAGTATCTCGTTCTCTTTAAAGAGATCTAATCCCTCAAGAAATGCGTAGTTCTTTATCAATTATTAGTGTAGTAGACATTCTCTTATTTGTCCTATCAAGGATATAACAACTAAATTGATTGGTTGGGCTCTCATATTGGCTACTATTTGACTCCATTCATTGAAAAAAAAAAAAAACTTAAATAGAAGGAAATTTAGCTGCTACATAAAAAGCTATGAAAGAGCAATAATAGTATTTTTTTTTGCTGATGGCATAAAAAGTTTCCTTCGCATTCGAATAAGGGAGATTATGAGAATATGAAAGTACAGTTAAGAAAGAGTTAAAAGAATTGAAAGTTACTACTTATTTTTTCAATGGCTCCAATCATAAGAACTTTAAAGTTAAGTCGTGTTCGGATCTATTTTATATTTCCTAATTTAATTAGAATATAAATTCCTAATTTAATATGATTATGGAATTTATAATTAAATTAGAATATGGATTCCCAATTTAATTAGAAAAGAAAATATCCTCATCTGAACCCGAGCACAGTTCGCGCGTAGATGCATCCCGAAAATTGGATCTGAACAAGGATGCTTGTGTGGTGAATGTACCAAATACATCAAACTCAAACAACGAGCCCATAGCTTCAAGGTTGACGAAGAATGATAAGCAGAAAGAAATGGCAGAAGATAGACGGGAGGCGTAACAAAAGAAAAAGGCCAAGAGAATGGAAGCCAGAGCGATGTCTACAAGAAAAACAACGCATGCCGTACACAACGAGGAACAGAGTGTTGCATACCCGCCGGCCAAACTAAGCGACTTCATGCTGGAAAAAGGATTTTTTCCAACTCACGAAAAGCTACCCGCATTCATCACAAAGGTAATCGCACAACATTCTTAGGGTCGATTTTGCACTACTCCGCAACTCATATGGCCTAAGCTAATATTTGAGTTCTTAAATCAAAATTTTGACTCTGAATCGCTTGAAGTAATAGTTAGGGGAAAAGCAATCTCTTACAACCATGAGAGTATTAACGAGTTTTATGGATTGAGGACCAATCCAAGTGCTGAGGGCAATAAGGTTATTTTCGGTTCGTCTGCAGCAGATCTCCAAGCGGCCTTCGAAACTATTGAACGATTGGATGTTGCTTAGGAAGTCAAATACATAGGGCTACACACTCTGAGTGCCAAATTCCTTGAAAGTGAAGCCACTGTTTGGATTTACCTGCTGAAGCACAATATCATGCCAACAACACATGATATTTCCCTGACGGCTGCTAGAGTTATGCTATACTATTGCATTATGAGAGGGCTAGAGCTTGACTTTGGTGAAATCATTTGTATTGAGATTAAAACAGCTAGAACCAAGGCAAGAGGTAGGATTTTCTTCTCGCGTTTGGTTTGCGATCTCTGTGAGAAAGCTGGAATCAAACCAGCTAGCAATGAAGAAAAATCAGTGACCATGCCAATCATTGATCTCAAGCTGCTCGAGCAACTGCAACGTCACTCCAAATAGAAGAAGCAAAAATCCCTCTTCCACCTAAGCCCTCTGGATCCAAGGCCCCTACTGTTACCAAGATGAAAACTGAGAAGATTGCTCCCAAAGAAGGCCCCGAAACTCAAGGCAATCACCTCCATCTCTACTCCTGATGCTACTGCTTCTACTACTGCATCTGCTCCTGACCCCACCACTCAACCCAAACTTGTAACCACTCAAGCTCAATCACCTCTGAGCCAGATTCTGTTGAGGAAAAGCGTGCTCGGCGGTATGCTAACAAGGATGACCATCCTGAGCCTTGTGCTCAGTAGCTGTGCAGAAGAATTAGGCATAGCGGAAGTAGTTTAGCAACGTGAAAGCTTAAAAAGGTATGTATATGCTGTGATAACAGTTTTGCTGTGTGGTGAGTAAATCGTGTTACTTGAGGACAAGTAACGATTCAAGTTGGGGGGTTTGGTTTTCTACAAAAGTAAGCCTTTTATGCTCTTAAACTATATAGCTTTAGCATGCTTCGAGACAATTTAGTATTTAAAGTTGATCATAATCATATAAAAATAAAAGGGATAATTTAAACACTCATAAGCTATATAGTGAAAATGGTTACAAAAGCATTGTTTTAGCACAGATAATCTCCAACTAATTTAATATTCTATGCCACATCGGAAGGTAGGTATAGTAGATTTTCTAGCTTAAAGAACACATTGTGACTTAGAGAATATTTTGATTAATGTTGTAGCTGTAAATGCAATTGGGATCCTAAAAGTCCAAATCTACACATTCACATCATTGATATTCACACCACTCTTTTGCACTCTTTCTTTGCATGTGCCATTCTTAAGTCGACAAATTGCATTTACTGTTCATAAAGCTGTAGCATTAAAATACTCAACCCATCATTATTTGTAAATCACTCTTCACACAACATTGAAAGGAATTTTCGTGAATTGAATTTAACACTCTTAAAACATCCAATATTCGTGTGGAATCGACCTTGGAATATTCCAAGTACTACTTGCTATTGTGTTAATTTATACTTGGATTGATACAATAGGTGATATTACTTGAGCATTTTACAAACATAAAACATCAAATTAACCATACAATACAAGTCATATTTTCACAGTAAAAATAGTTGTCAACGAGCAATGTTTAGGTTGGGGGTGTTTAATAGCTCCCTAGATAAGCTATCTAAGTGCTTTTAATCTCGCTCTTGTATGATAATTAATGTGCTTAAATGTCTACATTTGTAGGATCTTGAGTAAACCATGCATTCCAAAGCGTTATGGGTCATTTGGGGTTAAATTTGGAGCAATTAGAAGCTTAAAAGAGTAATCGGGCTTCAAGAGGTGGAGAAAAGACCAAAAAGCCCTTGCGGCGCTACGCACGATGCAAATTCCATAAGTGCACATCAGCATGAAGCGCCACGACGCTATGAAAAAGGGTTGAAGCACTACGATTAGTATATATATTCCTTATGTTTGAGGGTTTCAAGAGAGTTTTAGCCAATTTTGAGAGTACTATGGCCAAAACCCATGAGATTTCCTTAGATTTTGAGTTGTAATCAACATTATAACATCACGATTCAAGATTTGATGATCGACTAGAGACCCAAACGTCGATTTTGAGGTTTGTTGGGTATTTTTCTATGGATTTATGAGATTTTGATGGATGTTTCTGAGATTTTCTGATCTATTCTTGTTTTCTATTCTTTGCTTGAACTCATATGCAATGTATGTTCGATGTTCATGTTTGAGTTATCCGTAATTGTAATGAAAACATGCTTAATTTGAGTAGCAAATAGGTTTTAGTTATAGTTATGATTCAACTTCTAATATTTCTAGGGTCACCTAGTAACGAAACATAAGGAATGAAAATGCGTTAGGTTAGATTTGGCCAATTTAATCTAATGTTCTAATCAATCCATGAGCTTAATGCGATTAATTAAGTGAAAAGGCGTGCGTGACAATGCTTAGTTAATTTAAGAATCGACATCCGTGTTGGTTTTCTAAAGGGAGTCTATCTAGCTTTTCTTGATAGTGGATTAGGTTAGATAATCAGTTAACTCATGAACTTGATTTGCATGATAAATCAATGAATTAATCTATAGAAAGCCCAACAAGCTCTTAATCAGCGAGGTGATCTCGTGTATCGCTTTCTCTTTCTCTCAATCTATCTTACTTTTTGCACTTTAAATTATGCATTTAGTTTTTCTGTCAACCAAACAACCCCCTCCCCCATTTTAACGGCTTTTCAAAGACTAATTTAGCTTAGATAGACTTTACCTTAGGCTCTTTGTGGTTCGACCCATTCTTGCTACTAAGACTGCTAGTTAGTTGAAGTTCATGATCGGAGATTATAAATGTTATTTGATCCATCGAAGGATTCGTCACCCTTCAGTGAGCTAATCGGATTACAATATTATTTTCATCATTCCAACACTGTGAGTGGCTAAGGTAAACCTTTGGATTTGGGGATAGGACTTAGGTTGAGTTTATTTTGAGGATTTGTTCATATTTTTTTGGGATTTTTTGCTATAAACTCTCATAATCTTTGCTTAATCTCAATAAACTTTCATGATTGAAGTGACATTTCAGATTGAACATTCTATGCTTGTTATGTTTATTTTAGCATTATGTTTACATCAAAGATAAACATCTAGTGCCATGATTAGGGAATGTATGTTCAATTGGTAGGCTTTTCATCTAATTCGACATACACGAACTAATTAAGATTAAGAGTAAATCTAAAGGTAGACTCAGGCTAACCAAGTTTTTCACTCGTCGTGATAAATTACCCATTCCCTTTAATGCGAACTCAAACAATCTCTATGGACGCTATCATACCCAAATGATTTGAAGGGTTTAGGTTAATCAGGAGTTTTTTTTAGGGCTTCTTGCACAGATAACCCTAAATCCATAAAAATTAGATTATGTAGAACACGGAAAAACTAATTAAATACATGATACAATGTGTAGCCCAAACATTTGAAAAGACTAAAAAGGACAAGTCCATTAATTTTCTTGAGAAGCCCATTTCCTGATAAAAGCCCATCATTAATGATAGCCTGCAACCGTTGAAGTTTCTTCATCCAGACCAAATTTCAGCATTCAAACCTGTGACTATTCCTCTTCCATTTCGATTTCGCTCCAAAATTCAAAAGGTATGCTTCTTCTCTTTTTCAACTCTTCTTCTTCTTCGATTCTTCTTCCATAATCACCTACTGGTCTCACTTATTTAGGACAAAATCAGTTGGTTTTTTTATTCCGATTCTTCAGCCATGTTGATTCTGCCGATTCCTTTTCCAAAATCCTAAATCAGTGTGAATAGTGATTTTGAATGATATTTGTTGATAGTTTGTTGATTTCCTTCAAATTAGGGCTAGATGTATGTTGTTTCTGCGTACCAATAGTTTTCTGGTATGTAGGATATTGCATGCAAACTGGAAAAAACTTGATAGCAACATAAGTGATAGCCTTATACATTGATGGCGGATATTAGTGATATCATTAGGATTGCTATCAATGAAGGATATCACTGATAGATCTATCACTGAAATCTATTATCTCTATTTCCTATCTAAAGATTGTTGACGAATTGTTCTCTGTTTCATAAGCATGCTTTCTATACTACAATTTGATATCATTAGATAGATATTAATAGTGATTTGTTGATTTTTTAATTAGGCTATCAATTGATATTTTTGATAGCTACTATTAGCGATATTCTGTTATTGCTATCACTAATATTATCACTAAAAGTGTGATAGCATTACGTGGATATCACTGATAGCATGTTACCAGTGATAGTTTTTATCATTGATAGCATGTTATCAGTGGTAGATTTTATCATTGATAGGATAATAATAATATTAGTGATAGAAAATAGCTTAAAATCAATGATAGTTTCTATAAACATAGTATCACTGACATTTTCATTTATCTTTCATTCATCTTTTAGTTTTCTGTTGTTTCATTGGTTCCAACTGAACAAGAATTATAATCAAACTACTATGTGTATTTTATGGAGCTATCAAGAAAGGAGATGCAGATGGAAAAGGAAAAAGAAGAGAAACAAATATCAATTGAAAGAAAAATAGCTTCATTACAAGAAGGTATTTAAGAATTAAAACAAAGACAAGAAGACATTAAGAAAGACATTTATGAAAAACATAAGGAGATTCTTGATATATTGGACAACATAAAAGAAGCTATCAATGATATACTTCCACCAAAAGAAGAAGGTAACAAAAAATAGTCTGAAGAAAAACTTGAGAAGAACAATGCTCCATCATCCAGTTTGGAGCTTTTAGATGCAAGTTTGGAACTTATAGATGTTGGAGGCAAAGAGGTAAAATTTGTGATTTTTGTTTTTTTTTTTTTTTTTTTTATAAAAAAGTATAATAATTTTTATATCATGCAGAATGAAGTTGAAATTGCGGAGGACAAGAAGGCTCAAGAAAATGACCAACAGAAGCAAGATAATGAAAATGTAAAAGTGCAAGATGAAGAGAAAGATCGAGAAGGAGAAAGGGATAAAGATAAAGAAGAGGAAGAGAATGTAGATGAAGAAAATAGAACCAAAAAGGAGAATGATAAAAAGAAGGTAAGTATTGATTGGTTGATACCAAAAAGGACATGCTATCAGTGATAGTTGATAACATACTAACATACTATCCATGATAGCTTCTACCACTGATAGTATAAATGATAGCAAGCTTTATTTACTTTACCGATAGTGTATTGATAGAAGTCGTGTTATATTTTATTTCATGATTTCAGGTTGTTGAAAAGACTCTTAGAAAGAGTCCAAAAAAATATAGACCAAAGGTTGCAGCTAGGGACTAGCTTGTTGTTGAGAAGAGGCCAAAGAGACAAATAAAACCAACCAAGAAAATTCTGGAGAATGCAAAAAATCCAAAAAATGACAAAAAAGTGTCTCCAAAGGTTTCTCCAAGCAAAAATACAAGGCATTCTCCAAGGTGGAAGGATGACGCTCCAAGCTTTGATCTCAAAATATCACAACTTTGATTGCATGTAATAATTAGGTGTTTAATACATAGGTTTTTGTTTGACAATGGATTGTTATGGTTATGCACTTAGGTTTTTCAAGACATTTTTATTTCAAAATGCATATATTTTCATTTTGTATCATTTAGAAATGAAATTACAAATAGCTACAATTTTGTTTGAAATAAATTTTTGATTTCAGGTTGTTCAAACATTAACACTGGAAATCAGTGATAAAAGCTATCACTGATAGTATGATATCAGTGATATAAGCTATCATTGATATCATGACATCAGTAATAGAAGCTATCACTAATAGCTTTTGTTTATCACTAATGCCAAAATGCTCATCTTGGTGAAAGAAGACATTTATATCATTTATATATTCAGATAGTTAAATTTGATGAAATAAATTCTCCAACAGGTTGTTCAAAAATTAAACATGATATCAGTGATAGAAGCTATCACTGATAACATGATATCGGCGATAGAAGCTATCACTGGTGACATGATATCAGTGATAGGGAAATATGTGGCTAAACCAAATGAAATCAAAATACAATCATATATTGTCTAAAGAATATAGATATATCAACAACAAAGTTTGTTTCACTAAACTATCGTTGATAAATTGACAAATTGACAAATATTAATAACAAAACAAGCTTCTTATACATCATTAAACAATTGGTGGCAAATTGCATGTTCTACAATTATGGCCACGACGATGACATCGACTGCACTTCGAGTTGCTTTTCTTTTCACCAATTGACAATATTCTTTGTTTTTCATTCCATATTCCACTATAAAAAACAACTATTGGAATAACCATATTTTAAAAATTTCTGCAAAAGTAAAACAAAAACTCGTGAATAACAATATCAATAGGTTCTAATGTCTATTAAAGGGAAATATCAGTCCATTACTATCATTGATATGCCAGTCTATAACTAGTGTGTCTTTCAGCACCACATAAAAATGATAGCATTGCATATATATTTCTATATATTTCTATAAGTGATAGCCACTATCAATGATAGCAGTTTCTAAACCCTAAGTACAGTGAAAATTGCAGAAAATGATAAATAAGAAACCAAAAGTACGGATAGAAAATCGAAACAAAGCTAGCCGTAATATCAAACCTCAAAATACACTGATATGTTTCTACAAATATTATAGAATTACCTATTGAGATCGAAAATAACCTTCTTAATTAGTCGATCAAACTTAAATGCTAAATTTTTCCTATATTGCCCGTACCTTATATGGTATATGAAGACAAAGAAATACACATATGGCACTGTCTTAGATTCTGATAGATGATATTAATTTAATTCAATGACGTATCTATTAGATTTAGAAATGAATCAATAAAATATTCTTATTTAATTTTTCATTTAAATTTTCAGTCTAAATGTTTTTTGTGCATGCAGAAATATACCAGCCTTTTGTATACCTATCTGAATTTTCAAAAATTGGATTGCTAAGTTTTATTAAAAAAAAGAATAGAAATTCTTAATCAAAGTAAGATTATTGTGTATATCAAATTAAAATGAGTAACATTATTATTACTGATCAATAATAATTTATAAAAAAAGGAGGCTAAGGAGATTTCATTTAGTCTATCAAACTTCAAAATATCAAGAAGACGATGAACTGAAGAAATCGAAAAAAGAAAAACCAAATTGAAAAGAAAGCCCTAAAAATGCAATGGTGAAAAGGAAAACGAACTCACAGTCGAAGAAAATGCAAATCTTGAAGCTGAATCGAAGATGCAAGGAGATACTAAATTGAATAGGAACTAAAACCATGGTAAAAGGAAAGAAAAGGGAAATAAAATGGAGACACAAGATAGGTAGACGCCTGCTGAGAGAAAGAAAAGGAAAAAACCAAAAAAAAGGAAAGTGATTAAGATGAAAAAATATTTAGACACTCGAGGGCAGACTTGGAATTTTTAAATAATTTAAAGGTTGACTAGTCAATAGTTTCTATATGTGCAAATATTTTAAACATGTAATATATTTTCAGATTGTTTCTCAAATTGTATTATTTGATATAAATTTTCTTTTTTTTAATAAATAAATTTGTGACACTTATAGATTAATTGGGTGGTCGTGTGTTTGCATGCTAAACATCCTCATATTAGTTTCCTGTGATAAATAAAAGCAACCTAACGAATCCATGAGTCGATTTTCTTTCATTGGAATATTCCCAACAATCTACTCTCACTCATTTAATAACTTGCAATCTACTTTTGTGCAATTTAATTCTTGCATTTGTTTGAACACAAAACCAAACCGCCTATTACCAATGAATTCAATTCTTAGTTTAAGGGAATTACGTGATTCTTTATGAAGATTGTCGCCACGTGCCCGAGACGACACGGAGCGGCTAACGTCCTTAAAAATAGTTAATTAAAAAAAGAAAATAAAAGGAGTCGCCATCAATCTTTTTTTACGGTGTGATTGGACACCGAAATAAAAGAAACAATTTTAAGTAAAAATCAATAAAAATAGTCTGCGAAAACTAGAGTTGAGTTCGGGAGTCATTTGTGTATGGGAAAGGTGTTAGTACCCCACAACACCCGTTAAGTAAAACGGTGGCCAAATTCATTTTTATCTTCAATAAAAAATTATTCTTTAAATGAAATCATTTGGAAATAATTTTTTTTTTAAAACGAATGTCTTATTTTACCACTCATTACTACAATATTGAAGTAATGATCCCATAAAATAAGTAGAAAATTTTCCATCAATTTGACTATATTAAAATTTGAGGAAAAATTCCTCACCTCAAGAATGTGAGAATCTGTCGTAGGAATAGTCTTTTAATAAAATTTTAAAAAAATATTAATTAAATTCATTTTTTATCAATATCTCGGACTCCAAAGATATGATCCCTCACCTCAAGAATCTAAAAAAACAGACTCCCAGATATTTCTAGATTCCATCGTGGGATTTTTTTTTTAAGAAAACGGTAGGTTATTAAAAAAAATTGATTCTACCTTATGAAATAATAAATTAATTTTTTTAAAAAAAGGTTAAAAAAAAATACAAAGGATTGTAAGAAAATTTTAAAAGATTAAAAAAAAATAGAGTTATAAAAAGGATTTTAAAAAAATATATTATTCACACCAATAAAATATTATTAAATAAAGTAAAGTGTAAAATATACAAGAAATATATAAATACATAAGTTGAAAATAGCAATAGATAGTTAAAAGGTACCCGTAGAGTTGCTAAAATAAAATTAGTATAATCACAATAAAATGATAATAATGATAACAACATAAAAAAAATGTTTATAATGATAAAAAATAATAACAATAATAATAATGATGATAAAAAAAAATAAAGTTTTTTTTAAATCACTTATGGATATTACTATTATGTAAAATAAAACAACTTTAAAAAATATAATAATAAAATAGTGATGGGATGGGTGATAGCCCATCCCATCTTTTTCCCTTTTTTTTATTTAATGATAATAACAATAAGAATAATAATAATATTAAGAATATTAAGAATCATAATAATAGCAATAGATAAATAAACAAATCAATAAGTAAATAAATAAAGTGATGGGACAATATCTTACCATTTTTTCAACACACTACTAAAAGTATGAATAAATTGATAAATAAAAAAAAAAAAATTAAACTTTCTCTTGGTTTTCCACAAATTAAATCACTTAAAACTTTTTTTTTTGTTTTTTCAAAATGTTCTCTTTCTTTTTCTTTTTTTTTTTCTCTCTTTCTCTTCCCTTGCTTCTTCTTTATTTTTCTTTTTTTTTTCTCCTTTTAGTTTTCTCATCAAACTTTCCTTCTATTTTTTTTTAGCAATTCAAATCGTAGACATTTTTTTTTTTTATAAACATAGTAAGAGCAAATCATTCGAAGGTATGATAATCTCACTTTTTAACTTTCGTCTCTTTTATTTTTTAGACAGTAGAGAAGTCAAAAAAAAAAAAAAAAAGATGAACATGAACAAAAAGAAATCAAGAGAAATACAAAAATGATAGATCTAAAGCATAAACGAAATTTATATAAAAAAAAAAAAAAAAGGAGTGATGAGGGAACACGTTGTTTATACCTCTTTTCCTCTTTTACTACTTGTAGGTGCTCCAAGCGAAGAAGATGAAGGTTCAGAAACTAGAACATAAAGGTCGTTCGTTGTTTGAGGTGCGGATCCTCGGGACCAAATGCCCTACCAAGTGCAACCTCCACGAAAACTAAACCTTATGTTGTATGGGTTTTTTTTTTTGGAAAATAAACTCTCTTATTTTCTTTTGTATTCTCTCCTTTTTTTTATAGTAGATCTAGGGTTTCTTCCTCAAAACCAATTTATAGCCAACCAAGCACATCCTTTAATTAGGAAAAAAAAATCAATCAACTAGTTTTAAAAGGAAAAAATAAAATATTGATTAATGAGATTATTTTTTTTAAAACAATTTTAAATACAAAAATTCCCTAAATAAAAGATTCTTCTATTAAAGAGAAAAAAAAATCCCTCCTACATATAATGTTACCTTAATCATTAAAAGGAATATTTTTTTTTAATTATTATTACTAATATTTTTATTTTAAAAGATTAATTATTAAAAAAGATTTTTTATTTAATTATTTACTTATTATTTTCCAAATCAAAATTAGCATACAATGGGAGAAAAATAAAAATAATAAAAGAAAATAAATAGGACAAAAATAGGTGGCTACAGAGATGACTCGTTCCTACTAGCTTTACAAGCTTGTAAGAGTAAAAAAATTACATTTGAATTAGGCGTCGACAAGGTCGATATATTTGTGTTATTATAATTGTAATTATAGTATTTACTAGTTGATCCATTTTTCAGTATCAACAAATAGCATTTTATAGAGTAGCGATACAATCTAATCATAATATATTTGTGTTGTTATAATTGTAACTATAACATTTCTATATCATTTTAAAAAGTGCTTAATATATTCTTTACAGAATGACAATTAATAGGTTTGTCGAAGATTTATCGTTACCCTAAAAAAGAAATGATTAAGACAATGCAATAAATTGTAATTAGTATAAATTTATTTCAAAGTTTGAAAAGTTTTACAAAATATCTTTCTTTACACATCAATCGTTACAACAACAAACTTTTTCATTAGAAATGTCAGGTAGCTTGGGAACACAAAATCCAGCGCTTTTATCTTGTTCAATGCATGCTGTATTGCATGAAACATCCCCGTCATTCTTAGAGCATGGTATAACACAAGTCCATAAATCATCTCCTTTCACTGTCATGTGATCAAGAATTAACATCTTAATAATATTTCTTTCAATTACAAAAATGAAAAAGAAAACACATTATGAAATTATAGTAGTTAAGAGATAGAATAATATACCTGATGAAACAAAACAGGCAAGTATGACCACGACAACAATAGACACCGTAAAAAGTTTATGAGTTCCCATGTCTCTTAAAGTTTCAATGTGTATGCTTGTGTGAGATTATTAATTGAGAGGGATGAGTTTTTTATAATCCAAGTTGTAGTTATTTATAGTTGGTCTTCGTAACAACTCCAAATTGACAGAGTGTAAAACATACCGTAAAAAAACCATAATAATTATCCATGTCAATTTAGATTCTAAAAATAGATCCTAATTATAGAAAGCATATATTAAAAGATAGTAAAATAACAATAATAAACTATGTTATTCTAGAATTTTAAAATGAACACGTTGTGCATATCATACAATTAAGATCATTTAAAAATGAGTACTACCTATAATACATTTTTAGTTTTATGAGAAAGTATGGTTGGGAATGATATGATTAGCAAACCAATAGATAAGTTACAATAAATTTACAAATATTATACCACTACAATTCGTGCGTGCTTTAGACAATTATATTTCTTATTTGAGATTTGAAATTAAATCATTCTGTAAAACAAGTTGATAAAGTTAAATTTGAATGACTCTAAACATACAACCTAAATTAAATAGAATCGCAACGAAACTTAGTTCTCTTGCTAAAAGAAAACACAAAGACTCTTTTTACTATATTTTCTAAGTCTAAAACTAAAGACAACTTAGAAGAGATGAAATGCCGTGTAGGTGCACTACCTTCGCTTTGGCTTTCTAATATCGGTGATAATAGTGATAGAAAGTATCTAACTTCAAGTAATAAACCTGATTCCGGCTAAGCATACTCACTTTCCATCAACACGTTTTGTGGAAAGGAAAAATTGAATACTACATATAATAATTACCTATACATGAGAATTTAAATTGCTGTTTAATTATATGCATGTGAATGATAGGAAGATGATAAGAATTATTATTGAAGGGTTGCAATAATGTGCTTGGGTGAGAATTATAAAGAGATCGATTTGAATTCAACCCCCTACTGTAAGAAAGGATTGAGCTCAAGAGAGGAGATCCAAAATTTAGTCTCTTAAGTTCATGCAATTAGTAATTTGCTCTCTTTGGTCAGCTAATTATATTGGTCTCTAGTCGGTCTGTAATTGAATAAATACCTTGGAATTGTTAATTCGAAATTCGTTTAATTTTCATCTCACTTAAGGTTAATTTAGGAATCTGCATGAAATTTGTGTTGCCCGGATAAAATTGGTAAATGATAGCGATTACTAAGCAAAAATATATTTTGAATCTCCTAAAGAAGATACTCAATCACGAGATCATTTCTATTTTATAACTTGACACATGTGCTTTTGTGTATCACCAACGTTGACAGTGTTTAATGATAGTCTTAGTGTCACAATGCTGTCCCCCACACTACAAAAGCATTCTTTCATTTTTAGGGTTGTGGAGAGGGGTCTTGCTCGATTTTGAAACCCTTCCTATGTAATTTCTTTTTTTCTTTTTTTTTTTTTTTTTTTAGTTTTTTTGTAGTTTTAGGTTGAATTTTTTATTTGTAATTCTTTCTAAAGTCTCATGTACTATTCAGATCATAGCTTCAAATACATATGAAACAACAAATAAATATATGCACAATAGGACAAAATAATTAAAACTTAAAAAAAAAAAAAAAAAGAAACAACTAAAATCAAATCAGAAAACCAATTACCTAACATCAATTCTTTAAGAATATAGGTGCAATATAGTTTAAAAAAATAAGGAAAAAATTAACAGAATCTTGTGAAAATGACAAAGAACCGACACAATATTTGAGTCTTAGTGAGTGAGAGCCGTTTGAATTGGATTGTTGTTTGTTTTCATTGTGAGGACGAGTATTTATTTAAAGTTTGTCATTTGCAAGGACCTTAGATTTAAAAAATAAAACATGTTTTTTTTAAAAAAAAAAATGTAATTGAGGGTTAATAGTGGATTGGCCTTGAATTAATAAATGTAAACAAATAATTAATGAGCTTAATTAATCATTATTGTTGTATCATTGGAGGTTATAGTAAGTAGGTTTATGAGATTCTCTTATAATGTGAAATATATTAAAATTTGAAACGTGGAATTCATATTTAATCCAACATATTATTAGTTGCAGATATAATTTTGTCAAACGGTAATTGACATGATTTTTCTTTCTAGAGGTCGAACGTTAGAGATGGAAATGGTAATTGACATGATTTTTCTTTCTAGAGGTCGAACGTTCGATATTCCATCTCTGTAGTTGTTGTACTAAAAAATTGGTGGACATAATTTTGGTTTTGCAAAAGTATAGGGAAGTTAATTGTGGTTTAACTATGTTCTTCAAACTAAGTTTCCAGATAGAAGATTATTAACTTAATTAAATCAAGAACTATCATCATGGCTATAATAATGGAGCAAAATATATAAAAGGATGGTTTTAAATTCAAGCTTGTTTATAGTATTTGTTCCGATTGAAAATACTTAGTTTAGTTAATTACCTACTTTGGTGACTATAACAACCAACAAACACATATTCATAATCTAATCATTGTTATTCATTAGCCAACACACAACAATATTATAAATTATCGGGGGAAAAAATAGCTATTAGACATGCATTTATAAATAGAGTGTCAAACCATTTCCAACCGAGTTTAAAAATGTACCTTAGCCTCTCGTCAAGACGATATCGCCAAGACTCATTAAGATTCGGTATAATTACATAAAAAAAATATAACTCCCAAAACTAAAAAACCGAAAGAAAGAAAGAAAAATACAAGTAAGATTTTTCTAATAGATGTCGATAAAAGAAGTTGTTTATTGTCTTCCATGTTTGTAGATAATAGATAAAGATGTTTTTTTTTAGTACAATAGACAAGGATGCTTACTCTATAAATGAGCGAGAAAATTAATTGAGCTTGAGAGAAGAAATTAAATATTTTAGTATTTTTCTTGGCTTCTAATTGTTGCATGTTAGAATTGGTCACATAGTTAATCAAATTTGTAACAATTGAAGAAATCATGGTTTAAAATTCTCTTTCTCAATTGTCTCAACTTAGGTAGATTTAGTTTTGTTTTTTTGATTAATTCACTTTCCCCTATTAGGTTCTTTTAATAAAATAAGGTGTTAAGAATTACCGTAAGTAGTCAAACTAGAAAACTAATCTTGAGGACGACACTCAACACTTGATATATACCAAAACGTTGACACCCTAAACTTGCTTGTTTGCATGATGAAACAATCATGAAACAAAACGTGAAAACAACAATTTAAAAAAAGATAATAAAAGTGATAGCTTTGAAAGACAAGACACATTGAAAAATGTTCTTAGGATTTGATTGTTAATCTTAAAAATCTTTAATAAGAATGTGTTTTGAATATATTTTCAAGTGTTTAATTTAAAAAATGAGACATTTTGAAAAAAATTGGAGTGTTTGGCAACTGCTCAGAGTTGATTTTAAAATGTATTTTTAACAATTTTTATCAATAAAAATAAGTTTTTTAAAAAATACTTTTTCTCTCGAGTCAATCCAAACAGATTCTTAGGCTTCCACAACATTAACAGAATTTTACTACAATCCCTAGGAAGATGGATCAATTGGAATTTTATATTTTTAACCCGTTACTTGTAAATAATTACTCAAAATAGGTCTCATTCAATAACTATTTTTGTTTTAAATTTTTTGTTATTCATTTTTCTATTTATGTTTTAAAAATTTCAACACAAATTTGGAATGACTTCGAACAACGTGGTAAAGAAAATAAAAATCTTGAACCAAGAAATAGTTAAACTAAGAACAAAAAATCTACAACCAAGAAACAAAGAAATAGGAAAAATTACTGAGCAGAAATTATTTATGATTTTTCGATTTGAGAGTGATTTTAAAAATGTTAAAATCATTTTTTTCATTATTAAAATCACTAATAAATACACTTTAATTATTTAAAATTAATTTAATTTTTAATTTTACACTTTTTAATGCAATTTTCAATCATCAAAATTAGTTTTGAAGGATTAAAAACATATTTCACGGTAATTTTGAAAATGACAAAAATGATTTTATCCATTTTAAAATCACTATCAAATATATAATTCACATGTGTTTAATCCATCAACTCAGTAACATTAAACACAATTGAAGAAAACTGATGTTGAGAAAATTTTGAACTAATAATTAAAATTTGTAGGTTGGAGCAATCATAAGATAGATTACAAATCGAACTTTTAATTATATTAATGACAAAAGATGTTACTTTCACAAATATTTAGTAGTAAATTTTAGAAACAAAGGCCTGATAATGTCCATTAATTGATGATTTTTCTTATAGGTGAAGTGATGATTTTTCAAAAATTAATAGGCAACAATATTTTTTACAATAAAATTAATTTGAAAAAAAAAATCCTTCTCTAGTACAAAGTTCGAGAAGAACATTGTGTATATATGACAAATAGCTCAAGCCGAAACACTCATTCAATTAGCTTTGATAGGCTCTGTAGTAAGACCATATCCAAATGGGAAAAGGGGATCATAATGTGGATCTCCAAAATTCATCGGTAATTGATCAACAGTCTTAAACCACGTCTGTGAAAGCTTGCCAGTAAAGCCATAGTCTCCAAATAACACATCCGTAATGCCTTTGCCTTCAGTTCCTGGAAGCCATGCAGCAACAAGTGCATCCATCGAAGCAATATAAGGTTGGATTACTACTGGTCGTCCTGAGATTGTTATAACTACACATTTCACGACTCCACAAACATTTGTGATTGTGTCTGGACCAGGATGAGGAATCGTTAGATTCAAGCTATCACCATTAGTTTCTGCATATGGATGTTCTCCAACTACCACAATGGCATAAGAAAACTTGTGTGATTGTAGAAATTCCATATTTGGATTCTCCTTAAATATAACTTCTGTTTCAGGATCAATTGTATCTTTTATTGCTGCAAGAACAGTTGTACCTAGGAGAAGCAGGTTGATATTAATATTGCACGATATCAGAACCCACAATCACTAGTTTGTAGTAAATAATTTATGAAAAAGTATTATGTTACTTTTCATACCGGTGGTTAGGTTGTTGCCACTGAGTCCTTGCCATTCCATAGTCCAACCACCACACTGATATCCAAGGTTATCTGCATGGCTGCCAGCAACAAGTATCTTTGGTGCTTTCTTTGGGAGGGGCAACAATGGTTTGTCAGGCAATTTTCCATTCTTTAACAACACTAGTGATTTTCTTACAGCTTCTCTAGCTAGTTCTCTATGCTCCTATTGTGAAGAAACAAAACATAAGAAAATGTAATATTTTCTCCCTCATAGTATTAAAGGTATTGTGTAAAATTACCTGTTTACCAAGCTCATTTATCAAGCTTAAGTCAGCTAATGGATTCTCGAATAAACCCATAACAAATTTGACTCGCAATATTCTCTTCACTGCATCATCAATTCGACTAATGGGAATTGCATTATTTTTTACCAAGTAGGTAAGACCGTCGATGAACTCTGTGTAGTTGTATGGCACCATAACCTGTCACAAATTATGTAATTGAGCATTGCTATTTGTTGAAATATAATCGGAGTGTCAGCATAGTACTAACCATGTCAACACCAGCATTAACGCTTGCCATAATGGAATATGTATAGTTAGAATGAGGTGGAGTTGTAATCCTATCAATGCCTTGCCAATCTGAGATTACAAAGCCCTAAAAAAGACCAACAAATTATCTTAGTTACTCTATATAGTTTCTTTCCCCAAGATTATCTACTAAGTAACAACGTGAGATCTCCACAATATATAGCAATGAAGACATATATTTACCTTAAAATGAAGAATGTTCTTAAGAAAGTCGGTTACAAGATTCTTGTTTGCGTGCATCTTCTCTCCATTCACACTTGAATAAGAAACCATAATGGTTGCAACTCCCTTGATTATTGAGTTATAGTAACCTGGCATATGAATGCTAAGTAATCTATGTCTATCTATTACTGTGTTGTTCTCATTGATACCCTTAGTTGTTCCACCATCGCCTACGAAGTGCTTTGCACATGCTGCTACATTTTTTCTATATAAACAATAGAAAGAGGTCGTCAAAAATTTCATTAGAAATCTACTTTCATTATTTTGACAAAACAGATGGGCCAAAGGAGAGATTTGACACACTAAAATCAACATATAAAATAGTAAAAAAAAAAAAAAAAAAAAACAATTGATAAATATTAATTATCTCAATATTTCAATTGATTTTACTAATTTCAAAATGTTTAATATCAACGATCGATTTAGAAGATTCAATATTGGTAAAACATGAGTTGTTATGTTTAACATATAAATTTGTCTTTGAATAATATTGATGTTCAACTAAAAAGTTAAAAGTTTGTTGAATTCTTGTGTACTGAATATATGGACTATGGTGTTATAATCTTTTTGAGTTGTACTTACGTTCCAGCGACATAAGGAACACCCTTGCGATAATTAGGTGGGATTTCTCCTTGTAAACCTGGTATGATCTCCGTCATAGCTTGAACAACCTTAGGGTTTTCACTATAGCTTTCATAACATCGACCCCATCTTGGATCTCTGCAAACCTAATTAAGGAAAAAAAAGTAACAAAAGAAAACATATCACATATAGACAAACCAATTGTACGTAATATATCAGAAAATAACATTAGAGAGTCGATGATATCTTCATCAATTGAAATATTGGAAGAGAAAAATAGTTACGGCTACACAAGGTGCAAAAGCATAAGGAATTCCAGTAGCTCTAACTTCAAGTGCAGTGGCAATCCCAATCTTTTTCATAAGTTGAGGATCCCTGATTAATCGAAGAAAATGTTCTCACATATTGAGTTTTAGAAACTAAAAGTCAAACTCCTAATGTGAGTTTTAGAAGCTAAAAGTCAAACTCCTAATGTGAGTTTTTATCTTACCTGGTAGCTCCAAGACCAACATTATGAGGGAAGATTGTTGCATTATATACATTGTTGTGACCATGTACAGCATCAATTCCATATATCATTGGAATTCCAAGCCTAGTCGACAAAGCCCCCTTTTGAATTTTATTGACCATGTGGACCCAAACTTTGGCTGAAGCTTTCTTTGATGGAACACTGCCTCCACCACTCAATACACTCCCTAGGAAATAAGTTGTCATTTTCGTTATACGAATTAATATATTTTCCTTTTCAAAACATAGGAAATGTAAGAAGAAAAATAAAGGAAGATATTTACCAATGAAATATTTTTTCATAACCTCAGAAGAAGCATTAACCCTTTCAATTTGCACCATTTGACCTATTTTCTCCTCGAGGGTCATTCGACCAAGTAGGTCCTTAATGCGAACGTTCAAGGGTTGTTTTGGGTCTTTATATTTCAAGTATTCAGCTTTTGCCAATGTCTCAGAGAAACAAAGTAGCAAAAACCCCACTAAAGTGATGAGAACTTTTGCCATCTTGCTTCATTAAGAAAAACCAACCAAAGAAATAGTAAAAGCAATAATGTTAGTTTTTAATATTACAATTCGATTGTCACTTAACTTAGAAACTTTAATTCAAGAATTTAAATTCAATTCTCTTAGTTTGGAATTGTGGAAGATGGAGAAAAATATTTTAAAATGAAACAGAAAAAAAAAAGCCAAAAAAAAAAAAAAAAAGTAAAATAACTACTCCTAATAAATTTAAGGAACAATTGCAAATATAACATTCATATTCAAAGTATTATAATATATAGCAACATTTTAAAAAAATTGTAAATATAGCAAATTCTATCAATAGTAGACTTCTATTGATGATAGATTCTTATGGTTTGGGTGATCTACCACTGATAAACCATAAGAGTCTATTAGCGGTAGAAGTGACTTTGCTATATTTGAATTTTTTTTTTTAAATATTGCTATACACTTGATTATTATCCCTAAAATTGCTACCCTCATTACAAATTTTATTTTTTTTTTAATGAAGAAAGAAGAATATATTCAGACTACTTGATAAATAGCGAAGTCAAATAATAGAAAAATTGCTAAATTTGAAAGACATTACAAGTTTTTCATTTCTAAATTTCATAGTTAGCCATTTAAAAGTGATAAAAACTTTTTATGTAATTTATTAAAAAAGTTGTTTAGTAATAACAATATAATTTGACACATATGAAATGAATAAATGAGAGGAATAATGTAAAATAACAAATAGTTAGAAAACTTACAGAAGGAGAAGAAAACTAATGAGGATAGAAAGACAAACCAATTCCTATCCTCTTTATTTATTATAATTTATTTCGATCCTATTTCGGATCGAAAGAGGAGATGAATATGCATAAAAGTTTTGAAGTATTTATACAAGAAAGTTGTTATGATATTACTATTTTTGTTATATCTAAAATTAGGGTATTCAATTAGTGGTTTTTGTTTTATTTTGAGTTCTTACTTATTTTAGAAATTGATCGCAAAACAAAGGATAGATTTTGTCAATTGCATTATCACAATAGACACAATGTATATTTTGGTAAAAATTTGTTGCAAACTTTTTTTTTTCCTCTCTCTTTATTAAAATTAAGGTTTAAATACTATTTGGTTCTTTATTTTTGACTTGGTTTATTTTGGTCCATGTACTTTTGAAATGTTTATTCTGGTCTTTATACTTTCAACTTTAGTCCATTTTGGTCCGTCTACTTTCAAAATGTTCATTTTGATATTTGAACTTTCAACTTTTGTTCATTTTGGTTTTTGAAATTTCAAAAAGTGACCATTTTGATATCTTAAAAATGAAAATGAAAGGACCAAAATGGTCATTTTTTGAACGTATAAGGACCAAAATGAACTAAAGTTGAAAGTATGAGGACTAAAATGAACATTTTAAAAGTATAGGGACCAAAATGAACCAAAACCAAAAGTATAGGGACCAAAGTAGTATTTCAACCTAAAATTAAATAATTGCAATTTGAGAATCTTTATTAAAATTAAATAATAAATCCGAAATAGTAATCTATATAATTAGAGTTGCATGACTCAAAATCACTCATTAAAAAACAAGAACTCTAGTAAAAATATCTTATTTATAAAATTAACAAATTAAGATGGGAAAAGAAATAACTCAGTGTCATGTTTGTTCCTATTGCAAGCTTCACAATCTCAAGTTTTGAATTTCTTCTTAGCTCTCAATAATGTCACCCAACAACTCCTTTAATGTGCATAAAGTACTAAGGGATTTTTCTCTCTAATTGGTCTCCCCTTGAAATGAAGTATATGATTCTATTTATAGAGGGGATGAAATATCCTTACCCTAATTTATTTAGGTTTTTTAAACATTTAGAAATCTTAATTACATTCAAACAAACTTTCCTATTTGAATTATAAGATAAAAGATAAGAAATTGGCTAAAATCCTCGAGTACTTTGTTGTAGAACTGCGACTTTTTTTCTTTCTAAGATGCAACGCTTTTTTGCCTCATCTTTTCACTCTTGAACTTTCTTATTCAATCCACTTTAATATTCGAAAATCTCCAATTTATTTGTAAATTGTTCTATTGTGCTCTATTTTCTCGAATATCTAAAATTTAATAAGAAATAACACGTGAAAGCTCGAGTAGTTATTCAAAACTAACTTAAAAATTAAACATATGAATGGCATAAATATGCCAACTTATCACAATCATCATTCGATTTCCTTGTCTAAATAAATTTGGGTGTTATTGTTGTTTGTGGTTCTTAAGAGAGTAACCAATTCCGAAGATATATAGACACTTTTTCACTCAATCACTATACTAAAACTTTGACCGTACACTTGCGATATTTGCATAAATCACACAACAACAGTTTTGGTTAGCGTGGTAGGTGATACGTTCACTATAAATAATGTTTTTGACATACTTGAATAAGTAGTTTAATCATGCATGGAGTAAAAGTAGACTTGATGAGTAGGAGAATACTTTGTTATCTCAAAGGCACTATGAATTATTCTATGTGCTAATAAAGAAATGATTTGAAATTAGAATATGACACACATATGCTAATTAGGGAGAAGATTTCGATGAAAGATAATTCATTTGAAGATATGCATTCTTACTTAACAAAGTAACAACACAGAGATTCTTTAGCCATTTGGGATTTACAGATTAAAATCAGGCTAATAGAATTAGAAAAGTGTTATTTGAAAATCTATCAATATATTTTGCTATATTTGTAAATATTTTGGTTCATTTTACTATATTTGAAAACAGTTCTACTTATTATAGGTAGCAATTTTGTTTATATCTTTGTAAGTTGAATTTAGTTTGTGGAGGGATGGATAGTCATTTTACTTTTGTTGGAGTGAATTAGTTGATTGTTGTGTTTGTTGGAAGTCGAGTTGTTATGTGTATAAATATCATATTATTACTTTAATTATATGTATAGAAATATTGTCACTCACTACTTGTGGAACCAATAATTTTTGTTAATAAAACAACAAAGGCGGTCATTTCCTGTCACAAAACATATATTTAATGATGGGCAAACTCCATTAATGTCAATCTCTAACTGACATCGAAAAAAGTGTTATTAAAGTTGTTCAACGTCGGCCATCTTTACTGTCGATTAAAAATCAAAATTGGATGTGGCCGACATTGAATATCTTTAATAACACCTTCTGCGATGTTGGTCCCTATCCGATATCGTACCCCTATAATGTCGAATTTTTAGCTCAATTTTGTACAAGCTAGTGGGTATTTTCTGGCAAGTTGGTTAAGCGCTTTCTTAGTGTTCTGTGATCAAGTAAACAAATGGGTAAAATCTAAATTCTTAGGCTAGGCTTTTTTTCATTCATTAATCTTCCTTTCAATTTCTTTTTTTACTTTTCATGCTATTTACATTACACACTTTTTATATTTACTGTGGAAATTAACAACCAAATCCCCACAATTACCTAATAACTTTGATAATTAATTAGAGGAAATCAAGAGAGAGCTCCCTGTGGATCGACTTGTCCTGTTAATACTACAGTTTTAGTTTGGCTCGGAGTTTATTTTAAATTTTATTTGGCTGTTGAAAAGCCTCTCAACAATTTTAATTCCTTCCACCAAAGATGTAATAACATCATATTGTAGCATTTGCAAGAGACAAATTCTTTTCTTCAGGTTTAGGTTAATTTGGCTGTTGAAAAGCCAAATTAACCTAAACCTGTTAATATTGTCCTAAACCTAAATCATATTGTCCTGTTAATACTACAGTTTTAGTTTGGCTCGGAGTTTATTTTAAATTTTATTTGGCTGTTGAAAAGCCTCTCAACAATTTTAATTCCTTCCACCAAAGATGTAATAACATCATATTGTAGCATTTGCAAGAGACAAATTCTTTTCTTCAGGTTTAGGTTAATTTGGCTGTTGAAAAGCCAAATTAACCTAAACCTGTTAATATTGTCCTAAACCTAAATCATATTGTCCTGTTAATATTACAGTTTTAGTTTGGCTCGGAGTTTATTTTAAATTTTATTTGGCTGTTGAAAAGCCTCTCAACAATTTTAATTCCTTCCACCAAAGATGTAATAACATCATATTGTAGCATTTGCAAGAGACAAATTCTTTTCTTCAGGTTTAGGTTAATTTCAAAATTGTTTAATTTCATTGATTAATCATTCTTTAATCTTATTCAATCCTCAAGAATCATTGCTAGGGTTTTCTTTCTTCACTGTATGAAGGTAAGAAAAAATTTATGAAAAAGACGAAGAAAAAAAAGACCTGAAACGAAAGTGGGAGAAAATTAATATTCCTCTTAATATCATATCACATTAATTGAGAGAAATATGGAATTTTGTCTTATTCCAATAATGAGAATGGATCCCCTTTTAAATACAATAATTAAGAAATGTGAAAAGCTCAAAATATAAAATACAGGCAATGTAATACTTAAAAAGGAGATTTTTAAAAAAATAGAAAAATAAGGAAAATTATTTACACAAAATAGTAAAATTTGTAGATAGTTATGATAGACACTGGAAGTCTATCGGGGTCTATCAGTGATAGAAGTCTATCACTTATAGATGCTGATGGAAGTCTACAATGTCTATCAGTGTTTTATTTCTTTCTATTTTCTGTAAATAGTTTGACATGTTTTCTATATGTAAAAATTTCCTATACTTAAACAACCACAATATATAATTCAAAACTAATACTAAATTTTTTTATGTAGATAGACAAGTCAGCATATTCGAAAAGTTATTTTTGTTAAATGCAAACATGTCAAATCACCAACTGACCCAAATAGTACTTAAGCTGATGAGTGAAGATAAATTTAATCTAAAGCGTGAGCAATTATCTCGATTAAGATGAGACGCTTTGAGTGAAACAAAAAATAAAGTTACGAAAAGTTTATGTCTAAAGTAGACAATATCATATTATTATGAAGATATATGGGAGTTCGATTATGTATTATATGTGAAATCAAAAGTTAAAATTTTCCAATAATTAAACTCTTAGAAAGGTATATATTGTTTGGAATATGGCGCTAAATTAAAAGTTAATTTGAATAAGTAGCAATATTGTCTCATATGCAGGGTATATGAATGTGTGCATATATAAGTTTTTTTTAATTAAAATCCATTGACGATCCCAAGCAGCAAGTCTTCAGTTTGTTGAGCAGTTGACGTGGAAAAGGTCCCCTATTTATTGAAAAATATCCAAATAATAGTTAGTCCTTCCACCAAATGCAGCATATATATATTTTCTTAAGGTAGACTCACATGAAACCAACTACCAAAAATAAAGGTAATTGTAACGAATAGCAATTTTATGGACAATAATCAAGTGTATAGCAATATTTTTAAAAAATTGTATAGCAATTTTAGTGATAGACTTCTATCGTTGATAGATTCTTATGGTCTATAAATGATAGACCACCTAGATCATAAAAATCTATCATTGATAAACTTTTCTATATTTGCAATTTTTTTAAAAAATATTGCTATATGTGTTAATACTTTGAATCTGATTGTTATATTTGCAATTGTCTCTAAAAATAAAGAGTTGAAATTGAATTGGGAATTAAGGGCAAAAAGGGAGTTGTTCATCATTTGAAGGGCATAATGGTCCTTTTGTTCTTATTGTAAAAAAAAATTAAAAATGGAGTTTCACAACTCAAGCTAGGTGTGTTGGGTGTTGGTGGATTTAAAAATATAAAAAACAAATTGAGGAAGGAAGGAAGAAATGGAAGCCAAAAGTTGTGGGAGGAAGGGGACATAAAAGGAGAGTAAAATTTAAGGGCTTGAGTTGTGATTAGGAGCTATTTTTCAAGATTTTAAGGTCGGTTTGGATTGACTTAAGAAAAAAATATTTTAAGAAAATTTATTTTTATTTAAACTCTTTTGATAAAAAAATTGTTTAAAATACACTTCAAAAGCTATTTTGAGTGGTTGTCAAACACTCTAATTTTTTTTCAAAATGACTTATTTTTTAAATTAAACACTTGAAAATGTATTCCAAACACACCTTAAACTAATTTTGAGAATCTGGATGGCTTAATGTTGTTTGTTCAAGTGATTTTCTTAGAGGATTTTGAGTTATTAAAGTTCTAGTGGAGAACTTTAATTTAATGGAGTCATTTCCACCTTGAACTGCTAAGTCTCGAGGAAAGTAAAGGGTGAGTTAAATTAGGTAAGGAATTTGATTATGGAACCATATTAATGAACTTATGTGCAATGTTTTAATTAATTTTGAGAATTTGGATGGAATTTGTTGCCATATTGGATATCATTGAGGGTGTGAAGAACATTGGATTATGTGGATTTACTTTCTTTTTTTTATTTTATGTGATCTACCATTGGCTCCACACCCCTCTTTTATTTGCATTTTGATTCGATTTACTTTTCCAATTCAGAAAAAGTTATTAGAGAAGGTGCCAAAGTTTTTAAGTAACCAAAAAAGACGTAGTTGTGAAGAAGACAATGACAAGATAACAGAATAAATAAATTATTATTATTTTTAAAGTACACGAACTAAATCATTATTTCTTTACGTTTAGAGAATAAATTATTAAGAGAATGTAAATTGATTTTTAACTTATAAACTATGTTAATTAAAAAGGAAAAGTACAAAAGGGAAATTTAAAAAAAAAATTGTAAAGAAAATGAGAGAGAATTGTGGGGATTGGTTGCATTTATTTGGGAGAGAGTCGAGTTGTTGGGAGAGGATAAGCACGTGAAGGGGGTTGAGAAAAAAGAATTGGTTGAATATGAAATGGCACAATTGTGTCTCAAATTGGGGAAGGAAGAAAATTAAGATTTAAACCCGAGGTCAGAAAGAGAAAAAATATCAAACTATTTACAAATATAGAAAAATTTTACTATTTATCAGTGATAGACCACGATAGAATTCTATCGCTTTCTATCACTCAAGCAAATGAATTCTATCGCTTGAGCGATAGAAAGCGATAGAATTCTATCGCAATCTATTAGTGATAGATGGTAAAAATTTTCTACATTTGTAAATAATTTGACTTATTTTTCTATATTTGAAAAGAACTCCTCAAAATATTAATTTAGTTAAGTTGAGGGTTAAATTGGGTGTATACTTAAATGTTGATTAATTTAGTTAAGTAGAGATTAGAGCAACTTATAACCCAAATGCATCTCACTTGTAGAATTGTGAGTGATTATTTTTTTTAAAAAAAAAAAAAAAACCTAAACCAAATTTGTGGATCGATTTGTATTTATTTGATTTTTTTTATTTTTTTGTTGTCCTCCTAATTGAGACGACTCTACGTCAGTATGACCAAAGAATGGGTACAGATTTGGTCAATTTTTCTTTTTCTTTTTTTTAATTCTTGAGCTCACTTGTCTTTCTTTGATTTAGTTCGTTTTTCAAGCTTTCTGATAGTTTAACTGTCCTGAGTTTATTTGTTTAGGATTTGTATTGATTTACACATATTCAAATAATATCTTTCAAGTGAGTAATTCTAAATAAACAGTTTCTTATTAAAAGTACCACTCACTGGGTTTGTTAGCTCATTCTTTCTTCCTAAATTTTTCCACCAATTAGCGTTAGACATCCAAGCGTGTCTATTAGAGCTGATATCTGTCACCTATCTTGATAGATGTATTACATTATTTTGTATGTGCACTATTTGGTGAATACATTTGTAAATATAGGTTGTTGGGTTGAGATTTTATGTTTTAACTAGATTATGGAAAGTCGTTGGCATAATTTTGATGAAATGATACCATTTTCAACTTTGTGATAATTGATGAACCAAACTTGTTGTGTTATTATCCATAATCTTAGATTGTGACATGAATATTTGGAATTGTACACTATCTTTTCAGGTGTGATATTTCTTGTTTTCAAAGGAAATTCTGCCAAATTTTCATAGAATTTTATTTAATAGAGATTATTCCTAATAATTTTACAAAGAAAGTTTTGTCAGCCCACTTATTTAGAGAGGAAAGTTTCTAGAATTTGACAATGGGTTTCTTAGTTTAGCTGTATTGTCAATATGCATGCCATAATCTAGGTTAGTTAGGGCAATATAGGGTGGAGTGTGTCAGGTCTCTAGTCTAATCATCAACAACAAGTGGTCAACGGCTAGGACTAAGACTAGCGATTTGTGGGCCAATGATGGGGATCAGGGAGATCTATTGTCGAAGTGGTTTTTGGTCCCAATCGCCAGTTATTAGTTTTTGGTCATCGATCTCCAATCAAAGTCGCTAACTAGTCACTAATTTGCTGAAGGTAGGTGGTGATCGGTAATGGTGGTGTTAGCCCAAGGATGGTGGCAACCGACAACACAACTTCATACAATGGTGGTCATCAACAATAGTCAGTGCTCGTTGTGGCGGCCATTGGTAAAAGTGAAGGTGCAGAAATTTAGGAGAGTGAAGGTATTTTGGTTGTTTTCATATCTTATGAAAATTTGAAAGAATTTCGACCAAATAAACACTAAAAAGAATTCTAAAAATTTATTTTAAGTATTTCATTCAAAATGACTTTTCTAAAACTCATTTTGAGTGGTCGACCAACCATACAAATTATTCTAAAAATGACTAGAATATTTAAAATATGGTTATAAAATAGGTAACAAAACTAAGTAACTTAAGTAGAAGTAGATGTAGAATTTATAATTTTGGCTTAAACTTTTTTTTCTAAAAAAAAAAAAACAAATATTAAACCAGTCTGAAATAACAAATAAAATCATTATATTTTCCATAAATCTGCTGTTGAATTCGTGACATAAAAATACCTTATTCCAGTTCTTAAACATTATGCAGTTTGTCATTCTTGTTAATTATATAATTAAATACCATTTTTATATTTGCTACAATTGAGGAATTGTTGTTGTAAGGACTTACATTGATAATGCTGGTTACAATGACGGTTCCTTTTACGGTTGTGACACTCGAATCAATGAGTTCAAAGCCAAGAGAATACAATGCTTGAATTAATTTAGCCAATGCCCCTTTTCGCTTCTCGAAAAGCATTTTAATCCAGAATTTGTGTTCATCAATTTGAGAAACCCTCACGTCTGCCTGTTTTTAGCAATAATAATCCATACGTTATTAAACGAGAAACATTTAAAATCACTTTAAAATACATTTTTAATCACTCAAAATTAATTTAATATTTAATTTTATAATTTTAAACACATTTTTTTATGTTATTAAAATTGATTTCAAATTATTAAAAATATTTTTTTAAGTGATTTTAACCATTTTTAAATCACTTATCCCAAACATACTATAAGATATATATGAGCGGAATTAATTAGATAATTATGCAAACCTGAACATAAGTTTTAATTAAGTGTGTCGATTCTATATTATCATTTGGTGTTGGCCACAGGACAACTTTTGCAGATGAATCTTCCAATTCCACAAGCTGGTCTTTGAGAATGTTAACCGTCTTCTGCAGCTGCTGGATGTATGTTATAGCATCGTCGATAATGGTTGCTTTATTCATCTATAGTAAAATAAAGCTACATTTTGAGATTGTTCACCTAAAAAATTAATGGAGTAATGAAGAGAGTTCTGAGATGTTACATTTGTGATGATCGGAACAGTGCCACGTAGTAATAATAGCTTATCGCTAAGCTTCTGCCTCCGTCGTCTTTCTGCATGAAGGTTCTTCGATTTGTATTCAGTGAATTCATCAGTGGGTCTACATTGGCCCATTATCGATTTGCCGTCGATATCTTCTTCGATCGTGCGTAATTCATCAAGTCCATAGCCAACATAATGCCATGTCGTTGAGAATATTGATTGTCTCTATTGGTGAGATAGGAAAGCTCTTTTCTTGTAGAACTCAAATGAACGAGTTAGTTATGAAAGGACAATTCACATATGAAACATTTCAATGATAGAGAATCTTGGTGGTTAGAAATTTATGATGGGCACAATTTTCATTTTATGTTGTAGAGAATATTTTTGTTTTATTTACAAATGCATGATTCACTCTTCAACATATTTGAGAAAACAAATTTCAAAACTTATACTAAAGAACGTACAAAGTTGTTCAACCACCTTCAAACATTTTTTTAAATAAAACTACAATATTTGAATAATAAATTTCAAAACAACTCTATTTTTTAAAAACAATACAAATTATGTCTATTAAGTTTTTAAACTATAAATAATGTAAAGCCTCGCATTATTGTTAAGAGTATTTTTTGTAATTTTATATTGTTATTATGCTTTTGTTAATTTAGATAAACTAGTATAGTAAATTATTTAAATTTTTAGAATCCTTTGGAAATTTGAGTTAAGATAATTTATAGCCTATTAAGCATAATCAATACAATTTATGTCCAAAATTACCGTTTCAATTACTTATTTACATATAATAATTATAATTATAGATAATTCAATTCTTTATTTTATATTTAGTTAATTAAAGATTGGAAGGAAAAAAAAGTATATGTATACAATATTAATAATTAACTTCAGTAAAAATGTGATATTAATTGGATGTATGGACTTTTTGTCATACATTTTATTTTCCGTTATAGGAAAGTTTTATATTTTATTTTTAAAAAAACCATGAACATCTTTTGTAAGAAAACTTTTCTTTTTAATCTTTTGAGGAAAGTATTAGGGAAAATTTTAAAAATAGAAAAATAAGAAAAACTATTTATACAAAATAGCAAAATTTTTATATAGTTGTGATAGACACTGATAGAAGTCTATTAGGATCTATCAGTGATAGAAATTATAGAAGTCTATCACTGATAGATGCTGATAGAAGTCTATCAATGTCTATCAGTATTTTTTTACTATTTTCTGTAAATAGTTTGACATTTTTTTATTTGTGAAAATTTTTCAAAGTATTATTTACCAAATTAATTCTAATTTAGTTTATTTTTTAAAAAAAAAAATATGAAAGGAAAACTTTTAAAATGATCTTTATTATTTTTTTTAATGGAAAATAAATTTTGATGAAATCAACTATTTTGGGAGGTTTTATTTAAAAAAAGCGAAGTATCTTCATTAAAATTACACGGTTATTATTATTTTTTTTAGAGAAATTTTTATAGATATAAAAAATGTCAAACTATTTACATAAAAATAGCAAAAAAAAAAATATTGATAGACATTGATAGACTTCTATCAGCATATATCAGTGATAGACTCCTATCATTTCAATTACTGATAGACTCTGATAGACATCTATCGGCATCTATCACAACTATTTAAAAAATTTGCTATTTTGTGTAAATATTTTCCCTTATTTTTCTATTTTTTAAAAGTCCCCTTTTTTTAAATCAAGGTAATCTTTTAAAATCAAATCATCGACTTTTCAAGAAGTTAACATTTCACCTCAAGAATCTCAAATAACGGTCTTTCAAAAGTTTGGGGCTCCATCATTGAAAAAACTTTTTACTTCAAAATAAGAGCTAATATTAACTCAAAAGAAAGTGCATAATCATTCTCAAATAAAATAGAAATAACAAAAATACATAAAAAAAAAAAAAAAAAAAAAAAGTGTAAACATACCCTTCATAAAAATAACATTTGAGAACATCAGAACTCCATGTCACAACTAAAATGACATAAATCTACATTTCTAATAATTGGAAAAGACTCTCTTTTTATTTTAACACTAAACCAATTATATATTATATGGATAAAAGCATAATTTTCATAAAATAAACATTGAAAATTTTTATACGTAGATGAATGAATGTAAAATGAGATTTGAACCTTCAAAATTTTATTCTCTCCACACAAATTTTTTTTTATTTTATTTAATAAAAACCCAAAAGGAAAACATTTCAATATTAATTAATTACTCAAAAATTTATTTTTTGTTTATTTATTTTATCTTAAAAAGCTAATCAATTCTAAATTATAACGAATATCACAAAAATTAACAAGAATAAGAATAATGAAATAAAATATCGAACAGATTTTGGGGTCTACAATAATAAGTATGTAGATTTTCAATGTTGAATATAATAAATCCTTATCATATTTAAAGGTAATGGTGTTATAAAATACAAAATTAAATAGATATGTTCCTAAATTATGGATCTATTAAAATAAAATGTAAAACAATAATGACTCATAACTTTGGTGTCAAAATTATAATAAACATATCCCGTAACATATGAACAAATTAATAATGTACATATTTTTCAAAAAAAAAAAATTAATAAACATTAATTTGATGCTGTTCTAGGTTGGCCCTAACGAGAGAGATGCAACCGACAGTTTTTCTTTTTTTTTTTTAAACAAAAATGCAAAAATCAGGCAACCACCACCAACAAAAATGAAGGATATTTACAGAAGCTGTCAGACAAATTAAACTAAGATTTCTTTGGATGTCAAAAGCAATTCTCTTGACTTGTTAGAAGGGTTTGAAGTGATTTTAAAATCGTCAAAATTATTTTTGTCATTTTTAAAATTATTCAAAAATATATTTCTAATCACTCAAAATTAATTTAGTTTTCAATTTTACACTTTTAAATCCACTTTCTAAACATCAAAATTAGTTTTGAATGATTAAAAACATGTTTTATAGTAATTTTAAAAATGACAAAAGTGATTTTGGATGACTCTTTGTTAAAACAAATAATTCCGTAATTCTTTTAAAATCACTTTTAGGTTCAAAATCACCTGCAAACTAACTTTTAAAAGCAATTTTTCTAAACATTTGTTATATTTTCTAACTAATGGTTTCAAATTTATATATATATTTTTATATCTATTTCATCTTATATCAATAAAATTTGGACTAATTAAACATAATTTATATAACAGTTGTTTTCCTAAACTTGTTTAATTTATAATAAAATTATTACTTAAATTGGAATGATATTTGTTCCTTTCAATTTTATATAACAATGAATTTTTCTATCCTTTTATTAAAAAAAAATATAAACTATATTTGTAATTTAAACTATAAAAATTATAAATAATCAACTTATAAAATTCATATAGGGTTGTTTTCAAATGAGTTAAACTATTTACAAGTATAGAAAAATTTTACTGTCTATCAGCATTCTATCGCTCAAGCCATAGAATTCTATCGCAGTTTATTACTGATAGATAGTAAAATTTTTCTATATTTATAAATAGTTTGATATTTTTTTCTATTTATAGTAATTTTTCATTCATATATTAAATATCGACATATAAATAATTAAAATCATATGTCCCATTTCAGTTATTACAACTAAGTTACAATAAATTTAGTTTAAACTTAGTAAACGTTGTTACCTACCTTTTTATTTCTAAGTTTGAAATTTATCAAACACTAATAGTGGGTTTTTCTAAAGTATTGTTGCAAACCATTATTTTAAAAATTATAGTTACAGTAATCTCAGAAATTGTTATTTCTAATCTAAAATGGTTTTGAATGGACAAAACTAACCCTCTTTCAAAAATTTCTTTTTCTAATCTATTTCTTACTTCTTCAGATTTTAAGTGGAGGACCCTACATAATGAAAATATCATTTTGCCCCTCAATCAAGTGCTTGCAATTTCATCTTAACTTAATAAATTTTTTATACTCAACTTTAGTTTTAAAAATTTTAGTTTTATTTGTCTCCATGTTTTTGCAAAGTTTTAAACGGTAGATTTGTTATTATTTTTAAAGAAAAAAATTTGGAAAAAAAAGTCTCCTTAGGATATAATTTTAAAAATTATTATGTGAAATTTGCTATAAGCATTGGAAGATGGGAAAATTTCCGTAAGTTTAATTGGAATGGGTTAAAAAAAATTAAACTAAAGCTTATGGAATTGGAATCGGTTAACTTCAACTAATTAACTTAAATTTAAGTTAAACCATTAGAATTGGTTTAAGTTTTAAAAACAAAGTGAAATTCGCTAAAAGAATTAAACTAACTTAAACGTAGAAAAATTAAAATTAAAATTAAAAATGGGTAAAAAAAAAACGGAACTAGCTAAAAAAAGAAAAAAAAATTTTTTGATAAAATCCTAACTAACTAAAAATCAATTTTTTTTTCAAATAAAAAACTTACTGAAAAATTTACTGGAAATCATCTTTACAATTTTTGTAAATGCTTTTCAGAAAATTTTCTAAGTTTTTTTTTTTCATATATATATATATATATATATATAAGATCCTAACTAATTTAAAATCTAATTTGTAATTTAAAAAAAAAAAACAAGTAAAATTTTGTGGTAAGTTTTTTTTTTCTTACAAATTAGATTTTTTTTAAAAATTGTAGAAAAAATTAAAAATCTTATTGTAAAATTTGCTGGTAAACATGGTTGAATGAGAAATTTTGGACCAATCACAAATTGTTACGTCATTTATCAAATTAATAGCAAAATTAGAAATAATTGAATTTGGGAATAATTAAAAATTACTATGTGTCCCAAATTGAAATTGAGAACGTAAATTGGCAAATTCTGATGGTGCCAAGTGTTTTCGTGTACATTGTTGGATCAAAATAATTATTTTTAGTTCAATTAATTGTTAATGTTTGAGCTACAATCCAATTGAGTCTAAAAATAGACTTAATTTGACCCAAATGTCAGCAAAGGCCCAACTAAGCCTAAAGGCCAGGTCCATGGATCAACGAAGCTCACAAAGCCCACCTAACAACTCTATAAATAGAGGAGTTCTTCAGAAAATTTACACTCAGAGAGTGTAGAGAGAATTCTCCCGTCCTGAAGCTGAACCACATTTGAAAGTTCTTGGAACACATACATTTCTCCAACCCTTCAACTTCATCCGTGCTTTTCTCCAACACTTCAACTTCACTTCCAAGCGTACACATTCAGTCGAGAGAGAATCAGAGGATCAAATACACATTCAGTCGAGAGAGAATCAGAGGATCAAATACTAGAGATCGAACCACATCCGCATCAAATTTACATAAACCCACGAAACACGTTTCTCCGGAAATCTCATGTAAACAAACATCTTTATGGGAAATTGAATTTCCCATCAAGATTATTACCACGAAATTTTCGAGCTTTTTTATTTTTTTTATTTTACAAATTAGATTTTTTTTTTAAAAAATAAAACTTATGAATTTTATATGGTAAGTTCCTAACTCACTTAAAATTTAATTTTAAATTTTTTTTTAAAAAAAACAAAAGCTTACCGTTAAATTTCTGATAAGCATCCTTACAAGAAATTGAAATTGCTTGATTTTTTTTTATTAAATTTTATAAATTAGATTTGAAGTTAGTTTATGATCTTACCAGGAAATTTTTCAATAATTTTTTTTTTTTTTAGCCAATTCCATTTTTTAAAAACTTAAACTTCAGTTAGTTTAATTTTTTTTTTACCCAATTCCAATTTTTTTCCCGGTAAGTGTAATTTAGTTTAATTTTTTAGCCAATTCCATTTTTTAACTTGAACTAATTTTAATTTTTTTTAACATTAATTTAAGTTAACCAATTCCAATTCCATAAACTTTAGTTTAATTTTTTTTAACCAATTCCTATTAAACTTACGGAAATTTTCTCATTTTCCTATGCTTACGGAAAATTTCACTTAATAATTTTATTTACTGAAAAAAATTTAATTACAAAAAAATTCCAACAAAAATTTTTCCGCAAATTTTTACTATTTTAAATTTTGAAAAAAAAATAGATTCAAACAAAACTAAAAGTTTAAATTTTAAAATTGTAGTTGAATATAAAAAATTATATTAGGTAAATGTGAGATTGGAGGCACTCGAATGAAGAATAAAATGATTTTTTTTTTAGTGAGACAATTAAAATTTGAAAAAGTAAGAAAGGTGTTAGAAAAAAAGAGTTTCTGAACGTGTTTAGGTTAGAGAGAGAGAAATTTGGTTGCAATATTTGATGGTTAACCTGACTACACATTATAACTCCCCTCTCACCGGCATGATCTGACCCTATGTTGTGATGTTATCCGTACAAATCTCATTAATTCAATATTCAACACATATTTTTTGGCACAATCCTTTTATATATTGATTCTACCATGTTTATTTAATTTTTCTTTTATGTACTTATGATGAACTTGTTCTTAGTGTGATGTTGAGTTGAAGTAATCTTCAGATTTTTCATACGTACGGATAATCCATCTTGAAAAGTTCAAATGAAATTTGATACTGTTTTTTGTAAAGTGTGATATTTTTTTTCCATTCTACTTACGTCACATAAAACTTCTAAAACGAAACATTATGCATGTAGGTTGGAATCTTATTCTCACTACTTTCGCTTCTTAAGGTTTAGGTTTTCTTACTCCTCGGTCTCTTTATTTTCTCTTGCTACTTATTCTCACTCTTGTTTCTCGTTTCTCACGCTCTCTCTCTCTTCTTTGCTCTCGCAATTGCTCTTTGTTATTTGCTCACTTTTTGTTAATTAAAAGAAAGTGAATAACAAGAGTAGCAAGATTGAAAATAATGATGTATTATAGCGGGAGTTGAAAGCCTAGCACACATGCATAATGAGACTGTTTTAGTAATTTATGTCATTGATGTCACGTGTAAAAAGTAAAAAAAAAAAAAAAAAAGGTTACTTTTTGAAAAATGGGTTAGATTCCACTTTGGCCCCAATTTTGGGTCAAACGTACAATATTTATCTCATTATCTTCACAATTGGAATGGGAGGGTGAAAGGTTATAAATATATTGTTTAACAAATGAAAAATTGTAATAGGTAGGAAAAAAAACATTAGGGTGTTTTGTAAATTTAGTGATTGTGTTTTAAATCTGCAAATGAGCAAAAAAAAAAAAATTTAATTTAATTTTCTGTGTTTTTTATTATTCTAATTTTACCATAACTAATATGCTCTATATTGATACATCAATCAACTAATATATTAAATATATATCACATTTAATAGGATATATATAATTAAAAGTATAACGTTGATATTTCAAAAGTATATCCATATGAATTCAAAATGCACCCTAAATATGTCGTTATTGTATCAATAGTATATCATAATTCATTCATTATCTAAATATCAAGCATTACATTAGTGTGTATGAGTAATTTATCAACACTCATTCAAAATTTATTAAAAATATTATATTCGTGTATTAATAGTACATCGATAGTCATTAAAACATCATTTCACATATATTATTAATGCATTAGTAGTATATCAATATTTATTCTAAATTCATTTCATGTAAAACATGGGTGTATCAATTATATATCAATATTTATTCAAAATGTAATTCAAGTATATCAGTAGTGTATCATTAATATATCAAAAGTCACTCAAAATGTAATTTCAAGTATATTATTAGTATATTAGTAGTTTATCAATACTTATTCAAAAAAATGCATTTAAAATAATACCAGTATGTCAACACTCATTAAAAACTCAAGTATGTCATTAGTGTTAACAACCATTCTAAATAAAATTGCAAGTATAACATTGGTTAATATTAGTATATAAATACTTTTTAAAATGCATTTATTCAAGTATATCGGTAGTATATCAACACTTATTCAAAATTTATAATTTCAAGTGTAACAACATTGGTGTATCAATAGTTTATCAACCTTAGTTAATAATGGTTACCAATAGGACAAATTAAACCATTATAAGCTTATGATAATATACTAAAAAATTATACGCTGAAGAAATAAGTAAAGATTCAAATTAAGTCCACAAATAATAATAAATGCATGAGCATTGTTTACTAATAAATTTGGTATATGAATGGTAAATTTTATTTTATATTTAATATATCAATCAATGATATAATTAACATAAAATGTATAAGATATACATGATAAACCAATAATAATAAAATTGGAACAATAAAAAATAAAAATCAAATTTGATGTTTTCTTTCTACATTTCAAAAATTCGTTTAGATTTTTTTTTTTTGTGTGTTTTGTAGTGGTCCCTAAATTAAATCCACTAAAAATAATATAATATTTTTATTGTTAAAAAAAAATGAAGGGGAATCTTGAAATGTTGAAAATAATAAAAGGTGGGGTTTCATCAGACAGCGTGCCCCATGGGTTGGGTCCATCCTCTTAACCGCATAGTTGTGAACCATGATCGCGTGCCGCCGTGCCGTGCCGTGCCGACTTTTTCTTTTTTTATTTTTTTTCTTTTCCTTTTTATTTCTCCTTCCTATCTTCTTTTTAATAAAATCATATATTTTTAAATTAATTTGTTTCCAACTTAAAAAAACCTCAACACAAATTCACGATAGGAACCTTTTTAAATTCTTTTTTTTAAATTCTAGTGTTATTTTTTCAACTAGGTATTAGTGGACTTTGTTCATATACTAATTTCAAGAAACAATCTGCCTGACTCTATAACGTTTGGGTGTCAAAGAAACTCATAGGATATTAAATCTAGACAGGTAGCCACCATGAATTCATCTTTATCAACTTCTTTTATTGTAGAGTATCGTAATACATCATCTAGTGTTGTTTGCATTGCTTGCTGCAATAGTTCTAGAGTTGATTTGACACATATTCTCTTCATTATTATTGTAAAGATAATTTATTAACATCCTAAATTCCTACTCTACTTGCTCCTTCAATTGAATAGATAAATTTAAGAGCTTAAATCGCCAATTAACCTTAAAGCTTAAGCTAATGGGTGAAGGCATATTTATTTAATATCATCTAACAACGTTGCAAGAGTTGAATCCAAGACATCTTGAACTAACCTACTCTGATATCATCTTAAATCGCTAATTGACCCAAAAACTTAAACTGGCGGGTGAAAGCATATTTATTTAATATCATCTAACAACTTTCAAAAAATCCAATCAAACAAACCAATTCAAAATCATCCACAATATGATAATGTAAAGACAACAAAAAGAAAATAGTAGAGTATTCTAGTTGGTCTTGTCAAATTTGAATAGACTACCTAATAATTCAACACACAAAAAAGAAGGAAAAAAGAAAGAATAGTTGAGTATTCTAGTTGGTCTTGTCAAATTTGAATAAACTAATTAATAATTCAACATTCTCTAAAAAAAAAAAAATATTAATTCAACATTAATTCTGGTGATTTAACTTTACTATGCTTATATTTGTATCCACCGTCCTCCATCTTGAGGAAGAGTATTATGGTTTGTTATATTTTATTGGGGATGTTCTTACTTAGTATATTTTACTCATATGATATTTGGGACTTCTATATAATCAATCAATATAACATTTAAATGGTCAAAGTGAGAACTTTTTATAAAAATAATGTTATTAACAAAAAAAAAAAAAAAAAAAAAAAAAATAGAATAGGGGTAGAAGTATTTTAAAAAATAGGTGAGAAAATCCTAGATGGGGTCCACGATTTCATAAAATTAGTCTACATAGCATGCAAATTGTGGACCGGATCCACGATTTTGCTCACATATTTTGGTCAACCTTGTCACAATTGCACTCATTTTGCTCACGATTTTGCTGACACTTGGCTGAGTAGATGGTGGAACTGGTCCATGATTTTGATGACAGGTGGAAATCGCAAATCCCGTCCACGATTTTGCTACTTTACTTTTGTCAATATTTTCAACTTATCCCTATTTTTGTCATTATTTATTAAATTAACATTATTTTTAGAAAAAGTCCTCAAAGTGAAGCACATGTAGTTGTTTATAATCAATATTACATTTAAGAATCCAACTAATAAAACTTGTGAAAACAAAATTTAAAGAATAATACTCCGTTGCAGTTTGATTACCTGCATCATCTTTAATTATAAAAAGAAAAAAAATTATTAAAAAAATATTTTTTTAAAAAAGAAAATAATTTGTCGCGTATTAATTTGTTGCATAAAAATAGATGCAATTTAGATTGCGCCTAAATATTTTTTAAATCCAAATAGTGAAAGTAATTTGGTTTAATTTTTTTTTCTTACAGGAAAATATTGACTTTGGGTAATTAAATATTTAATGGAGAGACCCAGATCTGATTTAATCAAAATTTGATCATTTAAGTTTAACTTAAAAAAGAAAATAATAATGAAAATCAATCCAAATAATAATAATGGAAAAAAATCAATGCTTGAAACTGTTTTCAATGCACGTGTTGGCTTTATCAATTTTTTTTTAATTATTTTTTTTACTCATCAGTCCGCAGCTGGAAACGCGTATTAATTTGTTTTCGGTCGTTTTCTATTCGATGAATATAATTAACATTTTTCCCCTTTTTTTTTTCAACTTCGATTGAAAAATTTGAATCTTTAATCGATTGAACGATATTAATTAGTTTTTTTTTTTAATTTTATAATATGTAAAGTGAAAGATTAAAATATTTATCTTAGTCGATAGTACATGTAGAGGTGTATTTTATGTTAGTTTGATAAAATAGATGTACAATTAATTTCTAAATAAAAATAATAATTGATACAACCTTAAAAAATCATATGATAAAAGAAAATTTTAGCAGATAAAAAAAATGTCAACTATTAATAGACATTAATAAGACTTCTATCAGCTCCTATCAGTGATATACTTCTATCATTTCTATCACTGATAGGCCCTGATAAACTTCTATCCGCGTCTATCATAACTATCTAAAATTTTTAGATTTTTGTGTAAATAATTTTCTTAGTTTTCTATTTTTTAAAATTTTTCAATAATAAAATTGTTAGATTACATATTAGTCTATTTAAAAAGTTAAAAATAGTTAACTAAACTAAAGAAATTTATTTTAAAACATAAAAAAACAAACAAACAAAAACTTAGAAAAAAAAAGTGGATTGCGTTTAAGGTAGACACATCTCACCGGCCGAAAAATAATGATTTTAATAAGGACAAAAAAGAAAAAAAAGGTCATATCTTCCTAATTAGTTTCAAACCCAACACTTTTTTCTAATTATTAATATTCCTCTAATTTATCCCTTTTTCTTAAACAAGTACAAAAGTTAGAAAGTTTTTTTTCTAAATTATACAAAATATCCGTAAATTTTTTTTGTGTTTTATGTCAAACATACTCTTGAATTTTCAAAATTTTAAAAATATCTTTAAACTTCAAAAAACGTAATAAACTACTCTTACTTTTAATATATAAACATAAACCATTAATACTCATTTCAAATATATCCTTGAACTTTCAAAAGTTACATTAATATTTTTAGCCTTACCAAAAAAAAAAAAAAGTTTAAAAATGTTTTTACTTTAGTATAGTAATCAATTTGTTTGGAACTTTCTTGAGTTTGAAAATCACCCATTTTAAAACAAAATTATATAGATATCTTTTTTTTGTTTTCATTTAGATACTCTCATTTTTCTTCAATTTGTCCAATTCTTACACCAATTTTCTCATAACAAAATATAAACCAAAACTTCCAAGTAAAGCATAAAATCCCACAAAATCTCACAAGTTGCCAAAATCAAAATCTTTTCATAAAAATTACCAAAACGATACATAACCAAATACAAAAAGAGCATATTTGACTGTTAACACACACTCAACTACTAACGTACAATATTGTTAAAACATTTAAGCCCTAAGTTCTCATTCGTGTTTCCACTATTTTCTTTCTTTTTGTTATAATCTATATATCTTAAACTGAAAAGAGGTAATTTTTTTTATGAGATAAACAAAGGTCAAGCAGTTAACAAGAAGGAGAGTAAGAAGAGAGAGAAGAATAGATAAAATAGAAAAGTAAAAGTGGTAGGTCATATATTGAATAGGAAAAAGAGTGAGGAAATGGAAGAGGGGGGTGATGGAGTGTAAATAAACGATAAGAGCATTTTTAATTTTTTTTTAAGGTAAGGGTACTAATATAACTATTGTAAGTTTAGATGTATTTTTGCAACGAGGTATCAAAAGTTTTGTTCATATATTAACAGTACGGGTAGTTTTGAACTTTTCTCTATGTTTAATGATATTTTTGAAACTTTAAAAGTTCAAGGATATATATTTTTTAAACAAAACACTAACGATATCCATTCAAAACTAACGATAAGTGTATTTTTTAATCTTTATGAAAGTTTAATATTGGTATTTTTAAAATTTTTGAAAGTTCAAGAGTCTTTTTAACATAAAATACAAAGTTTAATGGTTTTTTTTTTTATTTTTGTATTTAATTTAGCACTTCTATAATCGAGGCTTGAAACAAAAAAAACTTTCAAATGGTGATGAAATTTTTTCCTTTTTTGAGAAATTTCCAAATGATGATTCTTTGTCTACTACTTCTTTGTCAAAGCATCTTTGTTTTTTTTTTTCTTTTTAAACTAACAATTGGATTTGAAAAATAGGGATGTTCAAATAACACGATAGTCGGAATAATGAACTACCCAACTCAAATTTGGGTTGAGTTAGGTTGGGTTGGATTAATTTTTTTTCTATTTTTGTCAGGTTGGATTGGGTCTTGAGTTAAAAAAAAAATCGATTAAACCCAACCCAAATAAATTACAATTATATATATTTATTTTTCTTGAATGTTTGATTGGCTATAGGCTATGGATAAATGAATTTGTGAATTTTTAATTTTTTTTTAAGGATTGTTAAGATGTTTATTTTTGTTTAAAGTTTGTAATAGATATAATTGATATTTGGTATTAACATTTGAGTTTTATGATATTTTAGCTATTAGTCATGTGTTGTATATAAATTTAAGTACTTTAAATTAATAAGAAAAAAAATAATAATCGACAATCCAACCCAACCCAATCCAATTCAAATTTAATTTTAAAGGTTGGGTTGGAGACGATGTTAAAGTTTTTTGGGTAGACTAACGAATTTTCGGATTGACTAGATTTTTGTGTAAAATAATAGCACATTAGCATTTCAATTAAAAAAAAATTGAGATAATTGTGTAATTAGGTTATATCGGGTAAAAAGCCGTTGTTCTCATGATTTAGTCCAACTTCATAAATCTATCTTTTTGGTTATCAGATTGACAATATATTATATTGTGATAAGGTTAAAAAACAAAAAGGGATATTTATATGCTGACGTGGAAATTAACATTTACAAAAAAAAAAAAATGTAACTCTACCTATCTAATAAAACAATAATAGAAAGAAAATAAAAAGGGGGGAAAAGGAAAATGAAGTTTGTTTGTATATAAATAACACACAAATTACCGGCTTGAGAACACACAACACAGTTCCAATCTCTGATTTCACATTCTTCTTCAGAAATTCAGATCTCTGTGATATTCTAATCTGCCATCCAAGACTTTTCAAGCTGGCGAGTTGCTGTTGCTTGTGTGGTTCATATATCTTCTCTCTCTGTAAGTTCGATTCTCTGAGATTTTACTCTGTTTCTGTTTGTTTGATTGTGCAAAATGCGAGGATTATTCGAATTATATTGCTTTGAATTGTGTGTGTGATTGTTAGATCTAGCGAAATTGTGAATTAATTGGTGACGATTACTTCTTCCAAATCGAGAATCGAAACGAATGAAACCTAAGGAAACAGAGAATTATCGCGATCTAACAATTTTACTTGAACCTACTTTCAAATTCAATTGGAAATGAAAACATTGAGTGGAAAATCGCGAAATCTGTTTTAACTTACAATGACACCGAGAGAGAGAGAGTGAGAGAGATTCAGAGATCGAAGTCATCGGAATGTGCTGCTGTTCTCGAGAATTTGGGAGTAGCAGCGCCCCCGTCAATTGGACGGTATCGGTCATCGATATCTGGTCGGAGTTGAAGATTGGCGGCGGCTGCTGCTCGAATGCTGAAGTCGAGAAGGTTCGTTAAGAGTTGTTAGGAACTGCGTCAGGGAGTAGAATGGTTTTTCCCCCCTTTTTTATTTTTTATTTTTTTTTATTTTTCTTTCTGTTTTTTTATTGAATCAGGGGAATTATTAAGCTAATTTCCACATTTGTGTGTTACTGTATTTTGGTAACGGTTTGAGTTTTGAGAATTATGTTTACTTTTTCACAATTTTACAATTTCTTGCTTATGGTTTCAAATTTAATATATAAGAATTTAAATTCTTAGCTAATTTTTAAAAAATAAAAATAAGTTTTAAACTGCTTTTTTTTTTGTAGCATTTAGTTTTTTATTTTTAGTTTTTAAAATTAAACTAAAGTAGTTTTTCAAAAGTAGTTTGTGAAATTTGAAATTTAACTTAAAATTCAATTTTTTTTACCTGAAATATATAAAAAAACAATATATTATAAAAAATTGTGAAGAAATAAATTTAATTTTCAATAATAAAATGATTGGCAAAAGATGTTTTTAGTTCTCAAATTTTAACTTTAATTTTGAAAACACTCTTAAAATATAGAAAAAAATGTAAAAAAAAATAGATAAATGAAAGTAATATTTATAGTCTTTCATTTTTAAAAATAGAAAACAACAAATCAAATAGTTATTAAAGAAACCTTAATTTTACTGCCTCTATTTTTATCTTTTGAAACTTTCATTTCCGTCATTATAAAATTAAAGACTAAAACTATACAATTATTAAATAAATTGGAACCCAAAATACCCCGACCAAAATTATATTTTAACTAAAAATTTAAAACATTAATTAATTTGGGGCTGAAATTTAGAAAGGGAGATGACGACGTGCTTGACGATGGGGACGTGGGGGGATAATGGGCTAAGCTTTTTGGACTGAAAGTCTGAAACCACACGTCGATTTTGGTCAACAGCCAAATCATAAGTCAAACAAATCACGGATCTATATTAATTAAGTATTTTTTAAGGCAAATTTCATTTATTGATATCCAATCATCGGTTAATTATATTATTATTTTAGTTAAAATATCATTTTTGGTCCCTATACTTTAACATTTGTTTACTTTTTAGTCCCTGTATTTTCAAATGTTTAATTTTAGTCTCAGTATTTTCAATAAATCTTAAATTTCGTCTTTCAAAATTAATTTTTATCGAAATTAATTAAATAATCATAATAATTTTCATTCAAAAAAACACAATATGTGAATATGTTTTTAAAATTTCTAGTGAAAAAACTCTAATAAATTTTTTTTTTAAAAAAAAGTAATTAAAAAATCCACAATAAACTAGCGAACTAAAATTGAACCAATTTCAAAGTATAGGACTAAAATGATATTTTAATCTGATGTTTTTTTGTTAAATTATAAATTTAATCCTGAATTCTAGAGTAGACTTTTAAAATTATAAATTTAGTGTTAGATTTTAAATTTTTTTAAATTCACGAATTTATTAGATACAAAATTGATAGTCTAGAGTTCTATTTAACATATCAATTAATTTTTATAAATTTTAAATTTATTAGGAAATCTATTAGACACAAAGTTAAAAATTTGGGTCTTGTTGGGTAACAATTTGATTTTTTTCTTACTTTGTTATCTATTTTTTTTTAATGTTTTTAAAAATCAAGTTAAATTTTAAAAATAAAAAAAATAACAATTTTTAATAATTTTTTTATAAAAAAAAAATTGACTAAGAATTTAATTTTTTTTACTTAAGAAATATGAAAATTATGGTGAGAAATTGGGAAAGAAATTAGACTAATTTTAAACCCTTTTTAAAATTTAAAAAACAATAGATACAAACTTCAAAAGTACTAACTTGTAATTGAACATTTGTTTTAATCTCATATATTGCACCGACAAATTTGAATCTTGATCGACCTTTTTGAAAATGATTGAATGCTTGAAAAAATATTAGTCTGTAAATCATTATTTAATTATCGTTCTTAATTGAGTTAAAGATGTGAATGATTGTTATTTTTCTGAGTTGGTTTGTCATTATTCCAAAAGAATATTGAAATAAATATTGCAAAGGGCAAAAAACCACGTAAGAATTCTTAAGCTAACAAAATACAATAATAAAGGGAGTAGTTAGTTTGGTTGTTTCCTTGTCTCTTTTGTTAGCCTAACAAAATAAAACAAAACAACAATATACAATATAATGTCTATTTATAAGTTCGTATTATCTGCCATTTTTAAATATAACAAAATGAGTCAAAATATTTATAAATATAATAAAATGTTGGTGTATATAGCTGATAGACTATTATCATCTATCACTGTCTATCAGCGTCTAAATTTCTTGTTTTCTCATCTACTTTTACCATTGTTTTTAAAAATCATGTCAAATTTTGAAAACTAAGAAAAAGGTAGTTTTTAAAAATTTGTTTTGTTTTTTTGGTTAAGAATGCAACTCTTGTATCTAAGAAAGATGCAAAACATGGTAAAAAAGTAAGAGAAAATAGACGTACTTATCAAAAACCAAAAACAAAAAATGAAATGGTTACTAAATGATGTCTAACTTTTTTAAGCCTCTCTAAACATCAAAATATATTATTTTAATGTAACACCAAAATACATTATATCAAGTAATTAGGTGGAATTACTTGGACACTCTCAATACTCCAAATTGAAAACTACCCTCATAACATAAGTAAAGGAATTACTCATCCTGCAATGGTATACTGCAAATGTTTTGAAAAGCATGTGAGAGGGACCTCTCATGGATTTTTTTTTTCCTTTTTATTTTTTTAAAATTCGAAGTAAAAAAATGCTCATCATTATTCATTACATTATATTTTTACGTAAAGGACAAAATCGTTACAAATTGTAAAATATATGGACTAAATCGTTATTTATTAAAGTTTATGGACCAAATTGTTACAAATTTGAAAGTATGGGAACAAATCATTACTAACTAAAGTTCAAAAACTAAATTGTTACTTTCACGAAAATTTAGAACTAAAAGTATTTTTTAACTAAGGCCTTTAAACAAAATGACATTTAAAAAAAATTATATATTTGGTTGTCCATTTTAAGGGAGTGTTTGATTTAACTTTTCAAGTGTTTAATTGAAAATAAACCATTTTAGAAGAAAAAAAAATTAGAGTGTTTGACAGCCACTCAAAATAGCTTTTAAAACACTTTGAAAGTGTATTTTAAACAATTTTTTATCAAAAGAGTTTAAATAAAATTGACTTTTTTGAAAGAAAAAAAATTTCTCTAGTCAATCCAAATAGACTCAAAACGAGATAAATTTATATACTTTGTGAGATCTTTGTCTGGATACTATTTAATCTAATTATTGACTTCCTATACTAATCCTTAGTTACATGTATTCTAATTTCTTAACTTTTGTTTTTGAAACAAATAACCCAAATAATGTAATCTAATATGGTGCAATATATGATGTAATAACAAATTGGTGTAGATTATGCAAGAGATAAATGTTGTTTGATAAAAATCTGATGTTAGTCGTGGATTGACCTATATTGAATGTGATCAATTACTACACTTTTTTTAATTCACTTTTATATAAGCATAATAATATTATGGTAGGGAGATTTGAACCACAAACTTCTTGTAAGCGTAATAATATTGACACATTTTATATATGTTGAAATTTGCAGGCAACTAACACACAATATGGCAAAAATTCCCATCTTTTTTGTGGGGTTTTTCCTTTTTTGCCTAACTCAAGTGTGGGCAAAACCTCAGTATTTAAGATATAAAGACCCAAAACAACCACTGAATGTTCGAATCAATGACCTACATGGTAGGATGACCTTAGAAGAAAAAATAGGACAAATGGTACAAATTGACCGAACCGTTGCTTCGAAGGAGGTCATGAAGAAGTATTTAATTGGTAATATCTATTTCAATCTTATTCTTATTTCCAAGTATTGATGGAAAAAAAGGCTTAGATACATAAGTTGTAAATTCTAATGGTGGAAAACACTTTTTCAATTGGTAGGGAGTGTATTAAGTGGCGGAGGCAGTGTTCCAGCAAAAGAGGCTTCTCCTGAAGTTTGGATTGACATGGTCAATAAATTTCAAGAAGGCTCTTTATCGACTAGACTTGGCATTCCAATGATTTATGGAATTGATGCAGTACATGGTCACAACAATGTTTATAAAGCTACCATTTTTCCTCATAATGTGGGGCTTGGAGCTACCAGGTAAGAGTGACGATGATAAACCAATAAAAGGTGTCCAATTAATGAGATTATCTTTGATTAAAATTTATTTTATTGCTTAATCTTCTTGTGTTTGATACATTAATTGATAAGTTTGTTTAAGGAGAGAGTACTTCTCAAATTACAAGTTTGATTTCTCAATACCAGAATATATTTTATGGTTTAGGGATCCCAATCTTGCTAAGAGGATCGGATCAGCTACTGCACTTGAAGTTCGAGCTACTGGCATTTCTTATGTCTTCGCACCTTGTATTGCGGTAACAAATTATTTAACTTAATGGTTTATTATGAAATATTATCATTTCTTAATGTAAAAAATATGACTTTCTTTTATTATTCAGGTTTGTAGAGATCCACGTTGGGGTAGATGTTATGAAAGTTATAGTGAAGACCCTAAGATTGTTCAAGAGATGACTGAGATTATATCAGGTTTACAAGGAGAGATTCCAGCTAACTCCCGCAAGGGTGTTCCCTATGTTGCTGGGAGGTATGACTTTGGAAAGTTGATAAATAATTTATCTAGTCCATCAAACATTCTTTTTATAATTAACATAATAAGTATCATATTGGGCAATTTATTTACAATATATACTTCACTTTGTTTGTATAGAGAAAAAGTAGCAGCTTGTGCAAAACATTTTGTAGGTGATGGTGGAACAACCAAAGGTATCAATGAAAACAACACAGTAATCAGTAAACATGGATTGCTTAGCACTCATATGCCAGGTTACTATAACGCAATCATCAAAGGTGTATCAACCATTATGATCTCGTATTCTAGTTGGAATGGAAAGAAGATGCACGAGAATCGAGATCTTATTACTGGCTTTCTTAAAAACACTCTCCGATTTAGGGTAATATAATCTCTTTCATGAATTTTTATGGTACCCTCTCTCTAATTTCTAATTTTCTATTAAAATAGAAATAAATGAAGAGTTTATAAATATGTTGTTTCAGGGTTTTGTCATATCAGATTGGCAAGGTATTGATAGGATTACCTCTCCACCTCATGCTAATTATACATATTCCATTATAGCAGGCGTCAACGCTGGTATTGACATGGTTAGTAATATTTTATTTAACACTATAGATGCCTATATTTTAAAATAAAGTGGTCACAATTATTTATTTTCTTTTATCACAGATAATGATTCCATACAATTACACAGAGTTTATTGATGAGCTTACCTACTTAGTAAAAAATAATGTAATTCCTATTAGTCGAATCGATGATGCTGTGAAGAGAATTTTGCGAGTAAAATTCATTATGGGCTTATTTGAGAATCCGTTAGCTGATTCAAGCTTTGTCAATGAACTTGGTAGAAAGGTATTTGTATACATGTTGTCAATATTAAAATTCAAGATAGCAAAAAGTTTCATGATTGTCTTAATAACATATGTTTTCTTTTACCATAGGAGCATAGAGAATTGGCTAGAGAAGCGGTAAGGAAATCACTAGTGTTGTTAAAGAATGGAGAGTCTGCTGACAAACCTATATTACCTCTTTCAAAGAAAGTTCCAAAAATACTTGTTGCCGGTAGCCATGCAAACAACCTTGGTTTTCAATGTGGTGGTTGGACCATTGAGTGGCAAGGTCTTAGTGGCAACAATCTTACTAGTGGTACAACAATACTTTCAGCAATTAAGGATACAGTTGACCCTAAAACAGAAGTTGTCTTTGAAGAGAATCCAAATGCAGATTTTGTCAAGTCAAACAAATTTTCTTATGCCATTGTTGTAGTAGGAGAGCATCCATATGCAGAAACCTTTGGTGACAACTTAAATTTAACCATTCCTGAACCTGGTCCAAGCACCATCACAAATGTGTGTGGAGCTGTCAAATGTGTTGTTATAGTAATTTCGGGGAGACCTGTAGTTTTACAACCCTACATCACTTTAATAGATGCACTTGTTGCTGCTTGGCTTCCCGGAAGTGAAGGCAAAGGCATTACTGACGTATTATTTGGTGATTATGGTTTTACCGGCAAGCTATCACGAACATGGTTCAAGACAGTTGATCAACTACCAATGAATGTGGGAGATCCACATTATGATCCTCTTTTTCCATTTGCATTTGGTCTCACTACCAATCCCATTAAAGCTAATTAGAAGTTGTCTAGCCTCAATGATCAGTATGTTGAGGGATATTGCAAAACTAGTTAAAAATATTATTATGGCACAAGTATTGAATAAAAGATATTTTATGGCATTAGTTAAGAGATTAGCATAACATTTTAGGCACATACCCACTCTAGTTTACATTATTATTATTATTATTATTTTATGATACATTTTTTTACATTATTATTCCTTTGTTAGTGTGAATTAAAAGCATATTAGCAAAAAAATAACTTTTTAACTACTTAGACTAAAGAACAACCTTTTTATACGTTGAAAAAAATTGAAATTTTAATATCGATATCGACATCAATATTTTAAATTTTGACCTAACTGAAGGTAATTAGTACCAAGTCATATAAATTTGATGCAACAATGTAGGCATGAAAATTGATTTTGTTAATAATGTTGTTAATGATGTCAATAATACATTTTTAAATAAAATAAATGATAACAATGATGTGGGTATTATATGTAGTTAAAATTTGAAAAAATTACCTTTTCAGTCCCTAAGTTTTGAATAATATGTTTGCTTAGTCCCCGAGTTTTAAAAATGTACCCTTTTAGTCCCCAAGTTTATAAGAATAGGTCAATAGGTCAATTTGGTCCCTGAGTTTTCAAAATATACCTTTTCAATCTTTGAATTTTTAAAAATAGGTTTAAAAATCCTTCAAATATTTTTTTTCTTTGACTTTTTTAAAATAGTTATATGATATTTAAAATTAGTAGAGATGGTTTTTAAAAATTATTCTTCTAATTTAAAATGTCATATAATTATTTAAAACAATAATAAAAAATTATTTGAGAGATATCTTAAACCTATTTTTAAAAACTCAAGACTAAAAAGGTACATTTTGAAAATATAAGGACCAAATGAACCTATTCTTATAAACTTGGAGACTAAAAAGGTACATTTATAAAAACTTAAGGACCAAACACACATATTTTTCAAAATTTGGGGATTAAAACGATAATTTTTCCTTAAAATTTAGTTGACAAGGACACTAGGTATCTTTTCCCATTATTACGATCTGCCCTGCTTTATTTATATATTTTATTTTAACCAAAAAAAAAATCCTCACATATACTTTTGGACCATTTTTAAAAATAAAAAAATAAGGGAAATTATTTACACACCATAGCAAAATTTTTAGATAGTGTTGATAGACGCTGATAGAAGTCTATCAGAGTCCATCAATGATAGAAATGATAGAAGTCCATCACTGATAGATGCTGATAGAAGTCTATCGATATCTATCAGTATTTTTATTTTTGCTATTTTTTTCCTATACTTTTTATAATTTGAAATAATTTGAAAATTCAAGAAGATATTAGGTATAATTTAACTAAAAAGAAAAGTATAAAGAAGTCATTCTCATAAAGTTCTCCACTATCATAAGTTTTTTCAACGGAAGAAGAGAATTTTCAACAGATAAAAAGTAAGCCTGACATTGTCCTATCCATCCATCCATCGACACTTCTCAAATATCATTACTCCAATGTGTCATTTTTATTAATATATATATATATATATATATATGCCAAAATGAGTTTAGCTAAGTAATAATTAACATAAATTTTCTCCGTAAATATGAGAAATTTAATTACCCTGTAATTGCATTATTGAAAAAAAAAAAGAAACAAAGTAAAAGAAAAGTTGTAGGAGTTGAAAACTATCATCACCACCAAGACATTGGGTAAGTAATCAGATAAAAGAAAAGTCCACTTGATCTCATTCTATTGCGCTTTCGACATTTTTTTAAGGTTGTTCTTCATTCTGAAAAGATGGTTTTTCAGATAGTTTTCTCCCCTTTTATTGGAATAAATGTCACAAGAGATAGACATGGACGGTTTAGGCACTTAAATATCAAAGAGCAAGAATGTCCCAATCATAATAATAATATAAATATAATTTCTATTACACTACCATCAACTTAGTTACAATGGTTAAATTCATCCTATTGGTAACCATTTTGAATAAATGTTGGTACACCAATATTATACATGAAACTGAGTTTTGAATAAGTGTTGATATACTACCGATATACTTGAATAATTGTGTTGTTAAAAAGCATTAATACACTAATGTTACATCAATGTTATACCTGAAATGAATTTTGAATGAATGTTCATATATTATTAATACACTAATGTTAAAATTTAAATGGATTTTGAATGAGTGTTCATAAAGTACTGGTACACTACATTTTGAATGAGTGTTTGATATATTATTGATATACTACTAATATACTTTAATTATATTTTGAATGAAGTTATTCAGATCTATTATTGATTAAAAAAAATATATTATACTTGAAATAGATTTAGAATGAGTGTTGATATACAACTTGTACACTGATAATATATATTCTTGAAATGAATTTTTAATAACTACTAATATACTATTTATATGCATCAATGTTATAATTTATGAATTTTGAATGAGTGTCGATAAACTATTGATACATTAATATAATACTTAGTATTATATTTTAAACAAATGATAATATATACTATATATATTGATACACTAATGATATATTTTAAATGTATTTTAAATTATTATTAATATATATATAATAAAAATACAAATGTGATACTTTAAATGAATTTTGAAATAGTGTTAATAAACAACTAATTAACCAATATTATCCTTGAAATTGCAACTTTCATGAGTATTAATATATTAGTGATATACTTAATTATATACTTGAAATGCATTGCCACTTGGCAACTGAGATATAGCTTTTATTGAAAATATTGTTTAAAAATCTACTAGAAGGTTTTCTAAACCCACCCTTAGTCAACAAATTTAGCTCTTAAGATTTGGAGAAAGTTAGAATTTTGTCCTTATAATTTTATAATTAAAATTTAATATCTATGGTTAAATAAAATATTCATAAATAGTCCCCTGACATAGGGATTATTTTTAAAGATTTTAAAATTTAATCTCTATGGTTAAATAAAATATTCATAAATAGTCCCCTGGCATAGGGATTATTTTTAAAGATTTTATCAAATTATAGAGACCATTTATGAAGTCTTCTCAAACTATAGGGACTAAATTTTAACTTTCAAAACTATATATAGACTAAATTATAGCATTTTCTAAACTAAGGAGACTAAATTTAAAATTTAATCTAAAATTATTTTATTTTATGCAAATAATATTTTTCCTATTTTATGAGAGAGAATCACGGAAAATTATTTTAAAATCGAGCATAGCTCATCTAACATTACAAATGTGTTAACAACCAAAAGTTTTCCTCTACCCTTATTGTACTATAAAAAAACGTTGGAGAAAACTGTAAGGTTTGTATTTTTCTTATCGATCTCCAAACTATGATCTATTTAATAATGATGTCTTTTTAATATATTTTTAGGGGAAAATATGTTTTTAATTAGTCCCTAAGTTTTGAGTCTAGTTTTCATTTGGTCCCTAAATTTCGAAATATTACACATTCAATTTGATTTCGATTTAGTCCCTCGTAATGTTACAATTTTACCCTTCAAGTTTGAGTTTTGTTTCCATTTGATCATAGATTTCAAGATTTACACTTTTAATCTTGATTTTTCACTAAATACTCACTTACATACTTTAGTGTTAATGTCTATTGATTAATTTAAAAGAATTCAAAGAATTATAATTAAATAAATTTCAAAATTAATTTTAAATTTTTATTTCATAATTATTTTGAATTAATTAATAGATATTCATGCTAAAAATTGAAAGTGAATATTTTGTAAAAAATTAAATTAAATTGAAGTTAAAAGTGTAAAGTTTGAAACTTGTGGACCAAATTAAAACATTCAATACTCAACCCTCAAAGTAAATTGTAACATTTTGAAACTCAAGAGATTAAATTGAAATTAAACTCAAAACTTTAGGACTAAAAATATAATATTTTGAAATTTAGGGACCAAAGGAAAATAAGACTCAAAATTTAAGGACAAGAACATAATTTCTCCTTATTTTTATTGTTAACATTAGTTTTTTTTCACCATCTCTTTTTTTTTTTTTTTTTCTCTGGAAAGCATGTTTTTTCACCACTTTTTTTTTTGCTTGACATTAACATTAGCACTATTGAAAAGAATTCAAAAAATTATAATTAACTCAGTTTTACTATTTTTTATTACTATTAAAATTAATCTTAAATTTTTACTTAATGTTAGTTTAAATTAATTAATAGATATTAATGCCTCAAAAACTGAAAAAGAGTATTTAGTAAAAAAGAAATTGAAGTTAAAATTATAAATCTTGAACTTTAGGAACCAAATTGAAACATACCATACTCAAATCTCAAGAATGAAATTGTAACATTTTAAAATTAAAGGGACTAAATTAAAATCAAACTCAAAACTTAAAGACTAAAAGTGTAACATTTTGAAACCTAGGGACCAAATAGAAATAAGACTAAAAAATTAAGGATAAAAATGTATTTACCCTTACTTTTATTGTTAAAATTAGAATTTTTTTTTTAACTAATATCTCTTTGTTTTGGTTTTTTATTTTTCTATCTGGAAAGAATGCTTGTCATTTTAATCCTTTCTTAATGAAATGAATATTTGAAAATTAGGTTTGTTTTTCTTAAAAATTTTTTTTATGGGATTTGTATTATTTTAAGAAAAAACATTAGGTGTCTTTTAATAATTATTTGATTTTTAGTTATTGGTTTTTGAAAATTAAGCTTATAAATATCTCTCACCTCAAAGTTGATTTGCTTTCTTATCTACTCTATACTAATATTTTTAAAAACCAAGTCAAAGTTTTGAAAACTAAAAAAGTAGTTTTATTTTTTAATTTTAACTAAGAATTTAACTCTTTTATTTAAGAAAGATGGAAACTATAGTAAAAAACAATTACAGTTTTAAAAAACTAAACTATTACAAAATTGGGTAATTATTTTTCAAATTATGTTTATTTACTATTTTTTCTTACTCAAATTTCAAAGTACTTTTTGATATTATATGTTCAAGAGTATGAAAACAAAACACAAGTTTGTAAAATCTACTTTACAAACATTTAGATTTTTTCAGTGAAATTCCAAAAAAAAAAAAAAAATTACAAACTTCGGCATCATTTGAATTTTTTTTTTTAATTAGTTGTGCTTGGTTTTCTTACCACTTCCTTAATATATTTTATTTTCATCTTTCCTAGATATAATTCTTAGCTTGTAAAATCTACTTTTTACCGTTTCATAGTTTTGATTTGAAAACATTGGTAAGAAGTAGATAATAAAATAAATAAAGTTATAAGTAGAAATAAATTTTTATTAGCACTTAATTTTCAAAAACTAAATATTAAGGACCAAATGATTATATAACAAGTTAATAATATCTTTTTTTTTTTTTTCAAAATTTGATTAAAAATTTCATATGCTTCTCCAATAAAGATAAAAAAAAACAAAATAAAGAAAGTGGAGAAACATATATAATTAAATTTTAAAACACAAAACTGAAAAAGAAATTCTTATTAAATGTGTAGTTTACTTCAATTAACGCATCAAGAGGGCAAATACATTTTTTTTAAACAAAAATTCGAGATGAGTATGATCTTTGATAATTGACAACAACAAATAACAAGAGATATTTCTTGTCTTTGTGAAGGGTATTTCTGTCTATCACCTTGAGTTTATATTATCCTTTAACCATTAGAAGCTAAATTATTTTTCATTATTCTTATATTCTCCTATTAAAAATATGAAGAAATTACTATAAACAGAAAAAATATCAAACTATTTACAAATATAGAAAAATTTTAATATCTATGAACTATAGACAGTAAAAAAATTTTATATTTATAAATAGTTTGGTTAATTTTTCTATGTTTGAAAACAACCCAATAGTAGGAGGAAAAAAAAAAGGCAAATCATCAACATCTACTTGGTCAAACGCAAACTCCATATTTATCCATTTGAGCATAGCTCAACTGACATGAGTTTGTATTATCTTCTACGAGATCTGAGGTTCAATCTCCTACCACAATATTAAAAAAAAAAAAAAAAAAAATCATATATTTGTTGTGTCATGTTATATTCTAAAAGAAAATTCTCAATTAAGAAACTTCCTTCACTTAACAATAATTTGATGAGTGAGATCAGGCAACCAGATTAACAAAAAAACTTAGAACAATATGATTGAAGGCGTTAAAATAACAAAAAAAAAAAAGGGGAAAAAAAGTCAGTTTAAGAACAGATTGTTATATATATCAAAGTAAGAGAGAATAAATTAATTAAATAAACATGAACAAAAATTATGTAAGATCGAATAATATTACTTAAAATGAGAAAGCCAGAAGAGTTTAGATCAATCCAGCACATAGTGTATATATATATATATGCAAATACAGAAAATTAGGGTTAGAACTAACCTTTATGGAGCCTTTCTTTCAATAAAATGGCGTTTGTAATTGAAAAGTTTGGTGTGAGGAATGAAGCCTGGTCCGAGATCCAAAACAACTTTATCACTTAACAACAAAACCCTAACAGATTACCAAAATTGAACAATTTTTTGTATTATCCCAAAAAAAAGTATTGAAAAGGAAAAAAAAACCCCTTATAACTATCCACATGGCCTATAAACCAAAACTCCAGAAGCTAAAAATAGGAAAAGAAAACAAAAACTAGAAATATAGAGAAAGAATGAATCAAAATTCCCCATGGTTTTGAGTGGGAGAAGCCTTAGGGTTTAGGGTTAAGACTATGAGTGTATAGGTTAGATATACAAGCATGTTTTCATTTATAAATATGTTAGTGACCAAGAGATCTGTGATTCGAATCTCTCTATCTCCTGTTATACCGAAGAAAAAAGAAAAAAAAAAAACTATCTTTTCCTTCCTACAAAAGAAGACAAACCTAAAGATGTCAAAATGGAATCTCACTCAGCTCATTCCCTCATTCTTATCAAAACACTATTTGGTTTTTATATGCATGTGATCATTTTGGAAGCTAAATGAAACCAAACCCAAAAACAAAACAAAAAACAAAAAACCTTCATCTCTTTATTTTGAATTGTTGTCTCTTTGTATGAAGTAGGGAAGAAAGGGAAGAATTAAATGAGAGAAATAAAAGGAAATTAAAGTAGTAATGAATGGGAGTGGAGGGATCTAGGATCAAACTTCATTCCAAACACCCTCTTTTCCTTTTTACCTTCTTCACAAACACAAACATAAACACACAAAAGAAAATAAAATCTCTCATGATTTGAGCAATCAGACCAAAGGGGTCCTCTCTCTCTCCCTCTCTATATCTCTCTGTTCTGCTGCATACACAGATGAGGAAGTGAGTGATATATTGAAAAGATGTGTAGGAGAGAGAAGAATATTAAAAAAAATTAAAAAAATAGGTCACATGAGAGACAGGTCATTATAAACATAAAATACTGAAAAAGCTGGTGGGTTTATATTGTCTTCTTCTAATTAGCTTATGAATATAGTACTCATAGACTTAGTGGGTTCAAAATAAATAAATATTCTGAACAATGGGTGTGGCCTTTGCAGGCTAGGCTCTGAAAAGAAGGAAGAGAGAGAGAGAAAAAAAAGTTATTGCAAATGTAACGTAACCCATCGATGCAAAGAAATTTATAGATATAGCAAAATTTAGTTCTAGTTCTTGAAGTCTACCAGTGATAAACTATATCGCTAATAGGAGTCTATCAGCAATAGAATCTATCACTAAAATAGGTATATCAGTGATAGAGTCTATCACGGATAGATTTTGTTATATTTGTAATTTTTTAAAATAGTTACTGTATACTTAATTACACAAAGAAATAAAGAAGAAGAAGAAAAGAAATGGGCCTCCACAGAGCACATAATAGAGTTCAATTTTGAATAATTTTGGGAGCTCTCAATTAATAGTGAGGTTGTTGTTGTTGGTATTGGTGTTGATGGTCCACTTTCTTTAGAAAAAGCTACATATTGTATGAGACTTTGTTCATGAGAGAGCAAGAAAAAAGTGTCACCGTCCATATCATAACGGCCATTATAATAAAATTCTATGTTACCACCACTACATACAACTCTCTTTATGTATATCTCACCATTAATTTTTACATAATTTCATTTATGGTGGTCTTTCTTTTTATATAAACTAATGTTATATAGAAAATAAACGGAAAGTAGTTGGAAGAAATCGAAAACTTATGTAGAGCATAAAAATTATTCAATGAGACTGCCACAATTTAATCGTTGTTTGTTAGTCGTTGGATATGAAATATATGAATATCTAAGTAATTTGAAATTTGAAACCTTTTTTGTGTTGAGAACCTCTAATTACCAATAACTAAAATCCCGAAAATAAATTAATACAGCTTGAGAAGGTTACCTTGTAATTGAAGACTAAGAAGTAAAAAAACTAGTTTCCTACTCAAGCTTTGAACACTCTACAAACAAGTTGATCGATATTCTCTGAATGCTCAAGCATGATGGTAGAAAAACTTGTCGTAGGGACATCAATCAAATAACATTTATAGAATATCGATCTAAAGCTAAATATTTATAGTATTTAACAGTGGACCGTGGTTAACCACAGAGAGCCAAACTTAATTTCTCTAAGCTAAATTTAAATATGAAAAGCAATGGGGGGATTCACAGTTAAACAACAGAAAATAAAAATAAGAGAAAATAAAGAGAGTGGTGAGAGATTAAGGGGGATAGTCAAGAGATTACATAGCTAAATCAGAGATGGTTAGGCTACTTGCACTACAAGAATTTTCGCTTCTTCTGACGAAATCATTCTCCGCGCCACAACAGACGTCTAACGCCCATTCGAAGTGGGTCCGACCCTTCAATAATTTGGTGTCAAGGAAACTCATATGATTTTAAATCCTAGGTATGTGGCCACCGTGTGGATTGAACTCACATGACCCTTTAAGCCCTTTGACCTCTTTTTTATGTTTCTACTACCACTAAGCCAATCCATAATGGTTCACACCAATATGTATACTAATAATTTGTATTTAATTATATATTAATTGAATAGTAGATATCAAAATTTTCCATATATATAACTATGTATTGTTTAATTTTAAATTTTAAACTTTGCAATAATATTTTATTTTAATTTTGAATTTTACATTTTAATTTTTAATACACTTGGAACCAATTAGAAGTTTGCAATATATAAATTTTATTCATTAAATTCTCACTTTAAAATTTTATAACTACGACATTTACAAAAGCAATATAATTGAGTTGAATCTGAGTCGACATCATTTAAGGCAAATAACTCGAATGAAAAAAGAAAAACATTGCAAATCAAATTTAGACAACATTTGAATGATAAAAATACTTATATAGTTATTGTTAATTTTGCATTAGAACTTATTTGTATTAGATAATGTGAACTTTTGATCAAGGTAATTTGTTTTAAATGGCAAACTGCTGGAAATATTTTCAAATATAGCAAAAAAAAAAAAAATTAAACTGATAGACAATGATAGATTACTATCATTTATCATCTATCTATTAGTGTCTTATCACTGACAGACTTCTATCACTATATATAAATGATATACACTAATAGATGTCTTGATGTCTTGAACACATTTTTCTTTGTTTCATTCATGGTGAGATAGAGGTCCCAAATTTTATCCATTAATCATGAAAAGGAAAGAAAGTAAAGAAAAGAATAGCCACACATATGTTAACTAAAATTTTTCTCTCTCTTTTTCAAACCATGAGTTTTCAAGCTATAGCTCAGTTGCTAATTGCTACATCATAATTATACTTTTTCACTATTATGGAGGGAATTAATGAAGAGTTTTTGTTTCTTTTCTTTATTTATTTATTTTTTTCTAAACAAGTTTTGGTCCTTAAACATTTATAGATGTAAAAGTAACGATTTAATTTCTATACTTTAGTTTGTTTCAGGTTGGTCACTATACTTTTAAGTTCGTAATAATTTAGTCACTGAATTTTAGTAGGTAAATTTGTAATTATTTGATTAATTCTTTCTCCTGTTTCTTTTTAAGGATTTAGGTTTTAGGTTTAGTTTGAAATTGTTGTAGCTTTTAAAACAATTACTAGTAGTTGTGCTTTTAAAAAAAGAAAGGAAGTAAAATAGTGTTTGATAAATTCTAATTTAAATTAGAAAAAACTAGTTATGATGTTTGGTACATTAATATTAAATTGGTGTAATTTAGTTATATGAGTGATCAAAGTAAAGTAGATTTATTATTTCAATTATTTTCATATCAGTATTTAATTTATAATTTATTTTCATGCTATAATAAATTTAAAAGTGATTTTGAAAAAATTAATAAATAATTTATTTTACCAAACAGTCTAGGTGGTTAAGATTTTTCCATAATCACTTTTACGTTGGATTGATAAATTGATAGGGACCAAATGTTTTTACAAATACTACAAAGACTAATAAGTCTATTTCGATTGACTTTAAAGATTTAAAGAGAATAGAAAACCAACCAAAAAATCTTGTGAATTTTATGGCACTTTTTTGTTCTTTAGGGTAAAGAAGGGTAAATGCTTGAACTTCTATGGCTTCTTTTAGGGGTTTGATTATTCTTTTTCTCCTAACTCCAACTTAAAAACGTTGAATTGTTCTCGTTTACAATTTAGAAGTTACATTTTTTTTGTTTAGTCCCCGACTTAGTCTCAATATTGATTCGTTTACGAGTTTTTGTTTAAACGCATTCTTTTATTTGTGATATCTGACATTATTGAGACCAGTGTCATCCATTTGCAAGTTATTTGATTATTTAGTTTTCTATTCTATTTTATTGAAGACTAGCAAAAACTTAAGTTTTGGGTCAATTAATAGCACATAAAGCGTGCTATTTATAGACTTTTAACTTTAGCTAATTTTTTTGATGAAAATTAAATTAGTGTTTTCAAGTATATATTTAATTATTCTATAGAAAATGAGAAATAGGAGCTAAATGAAGTTCTTATAAATTTATATGAAAAAAAATGGAAAGGAGATTTATTTTATATTTATAAGAAAAATTTTATAGATAGAAAAAATGTCAAACTATTTAGCAAAAAAAAATAATTAATAGACATTGATAGCACCATCTATTAGTGATAGACTTCTATCAGCGTCAATCACAACTATCTAAATTTTTTTTACTATTTTATATAAATAGTTTCTCTTATTTTTTATTTTTAAAAATTTTCGAGTTTATAATTAATTTTTTTAAAAAGTTTTTCATTGCTTTAATTTAACCACCATCATGTCATAGTTATTATTATTATTATAATAATAATAATAAGCAGCCCATCCTGTCAATATGTTTTGACCATAGGGCTCCACAGCATTTCCAGTCTTTCTTTTTTCTTTTGTTTCTGTCTGCTCCCTTTGATCTTTTACATGTCTTATTTCAGTTCACAAGGCAAAGTATTGAAAGAAGTGACAATAAAGTGATTATATAATTAATGTTCTTATTTTGGAATCTATTATACTTAATTATTATTTTAAACTAATTAACTACATGCATCTTTTGTTGTGCCCAATTTCATTTTTAACATCAACACCTTATAGTCTCTAATTATTATTATTTATTTTTAACTAATAATTCACTTGAGTTGAATAGGGTGGTAAAGCTCAGAGGTAAACCATTAAACTACTCAAAATAGCTTTTGAAATACTTTTAAAATATATTTTAAACCGTTTTTTTTTATCAAAATAGTTTAAATAAAAGAAAAATTTTTACATATAGAAAAATTGTCAGACTATTTATAGAAAATAGCAAAAAAAATAAAAAATATTGATAGACTTCTATTAGCATCTATCAGTGGACTTCTATCATTTCTATCACTGATAGATCCTGATAGACTTCTATTAGCGTCTACAGGGTCTATCCCGACTATTTAAAAATTTTGTTATTTTGTGTAAATAGTTTCTCTTATCTTTCTATTTTTAAAAATTCTCCTAAATAAAAATGACTTTTTTAAAAAAAAAAAAAAAAAAAAAAAAATTCTAGTCAATTCAAATAGGCCCTAAATCATGACTTTGTGAGGTTAATACGAATAAGTGGAACTTGTGACGTAATAGAATCGACCCCAAAATACATTTTTGGTCATTTAGATTTAGAATGCTAACATTTTTACTGATAAAAAAGAATCAATTTTAATTATAGGCGATCTCCTCAAGGTATTCATGCGATACTTGCATTTAGAGAATGTAAAGTACGTAATTGTCTCAGAAACAAAATAACCAAATTTCGTTTGAATTAAATTTGAACAAATCACATATATATAACCAAAATTTTCATATATATAAAGTTAGAGATAAATATAAATTTAGAAAGCACCCCAAGGAAAAAAATTTTGCTCATACATCTTAGTTCTCGTCGGTTTCATATTGATGATCATAATCAGCTAAGAAAACATAATTTAAATAGATTTAATGATATACTATACTAACTCAATAATTAAAAATTATCTAACAAACTCATGAAAAGATGAGCCATTTAGATGAGTCTTGAGTATATCAAGTGAGTTGGGCTGACAATAGACCAATTTTAGGTATTAAATAATTTTTTTATTTACAAATTGTCAAGAACTAAACAAGATGAAGATTCTATGACTATGTACTTTGCAAAAATTAAAGATGTATTTTGCAAAGATTATTTAATGAATATATCTAATGAGTTTTCTCATGCGTGCTCACAAATACCCTCTTATATGGATCCACCTCCATCTGTTAACAAAGATTTTTCCTTCATGGTACAATAACAAACACATGTCACTCTCGTAGTTGGTTCATCCCCATGTCAGGGCAAAAGTTTAGGATTCGTTGGAGCGCTGAGTTGAGTTTATATGTTTGTGATTTAGATATCTGGAGTGTTAAGTTGAATTTATATGTCGGTGTATTTAGTGCAGTTTTTTCTAATAATATGTTTTTATGGTTACTATTTTTGTTTGGAAACTTTTTTATTCAATAGATCTACATATATGTTTTAATAAACTATATATGGGTTGCACTTTGTTTTATTGTTTTTTTAAGTGCACATGTAAAGTTGGGAGTTTTGAAAAATGTGGTTTTGTGTTTACTTTTAATTTGGATCACGCATTTCAATTTTTTTTATTTAAGTAATTATTTTACAAATTGTGCATGTAATGTTTCTAGTTAAGTTGGACAAAATTATATTTAATTCATTGGAAGAGAACAAATTTGGATTTATATTGTACTGAAATATCCTCAAACTGTAATTGTACTATAATGACCTTATTAATGCTCACATTACATGGTTGCACAAAAAATATAACAAAGGTCACATTCTCCAATCTAGTTATATGATACAAAAAAAATTATATATAATATGGGTCAACAAATGGTCAAGTCCACTTACACAAAAAGAGTTACATAAACGTCCATTCAAATCCTCTATATGATAAATTCAACAACTTCCTTCCGCTTCTCAAACTCTAGTTCATACTTATCTTTTGGTCATGATATAAGCTTCTTTATTTGGATTAACTTGAAAATAAATAAATGTTTTTCAAAAATTCATTTTCATTTAAACACTTTTGATAAAAACTATTTAAAATAAACACTCGTGTGTTTGGCAACTTTCTCTAAAGTATTTTTATATACAAGTTTCTTTGGTTTGTTATATGCTAAAAATGTTTTTATTAATGTCAAATTACTATAAAGAACGACTATAAAATATTATGAACTATAAGGTAGCCGTTGTTGGAGGTTGCTGGAGTTGGGCGTCGACGATGGTGATCGAATGTGGCCGGAGATGGTTGCCACCGATGGTCTCCAGAGGTGGTGGTTTGGAGTGACAACGGAGGCATTGGTGGTGATGAGGGCTAAGTGCACGGTTGGTATACATAGGTATAAAATATTTGTGACGTACATTTGAGTTCATATCTCAACTCATCTCACCTCATACTCTCACCCCAAACATCCCCTAAGAATAAAAAAATAGGAAAATTTTCACAAATAGAAAAAATGTCAAACTATTTACAGAAAATAACAAAAAAATCACTGATAGACATTGATAGACTTCTATCAGCATCTATCAGTGATAGATTTCTATCATTTTTATCACTGATAGACCCTGATAGACTTCTATCATCATCTATCAAACTATCTAAAAATTTTGTTATTTTGTGTAAATAGTTTTGTTTATTTTTTTATTTTTAAAAAGTCCCTAAAAATTACTAATTAGAATCCATGAAAGCATCTAATTTATATGCAATTGCATTGTAGAATACAGAGTTGCATAGTTGACAAGTGCTACAACTTACTGTTTAAACTTGTGTCCTAATGCCTTATTTTAATTGCAATATTATATTATCTATTATATAGTAAAAATTTAAGGTTATTATTGTAATCTTGAATGGTATAAGTTGACATGCGGGTGGGTCATGTTTAAGAAAATAATCTAAAGGGTCTATATAGTATATGAATAATCGCTAAAGTTGGGTGCATTATCTTGATGATACTATGGATGCGACACTTTATAATTGTTACAAATGATTTAATCTCAATCGTTCATGTGGAGACAAGCGAGTGGAGGTATCCTATACAATGAGATGATGAGTTTTGTATAAGACTAGACTGCAAAATATATAATCTCTCCTCACAAGTCCGTTAATTGAGTAGATTAATATTTCACATGATGATCATATGCGACTCAATTTTAATCCTGAGTGAATATTGAACTCCTGTCTATAAGGACTTGTTCTTTGAAAGTGACCATTGTAGCCGATTTAATAGGCCTAACATTCCAAAGATTGTATCAAATAGGGAGCTAGGACATAATCTCACAAGATGAAATTCACTCATTTCTATATAAGGTAAGTAGATTAGTAATTTCCTTAATGCTAATTTTGGGACTTGAACAATAAGACTCTATCTTCGCACTAGCTTGAAAGAGACTTGGTTTATGGTTTGTTCATAAACAAATTGTTCATTGAAGCTCATAATTATATGTAGATCCATAAGATCCCTTTGTTAGTTCATACAAACAATTAGGCATCAATTTATATGAAAGAAAATTTGAAATCTTCAAATTAATATTTAATATATTTGATATATTAAATGAGGTGAAAACGCATTTATTGTATTTGATACACTAAATATCAAATAATATTATTAATTAAAGATACATCAAATAAAATGTTATATATATATATATAAATAATATGAATAAAATTCAAAACTGAAATTGTATATATTAGGAAAATTTACTATATTTAAATACGATTTAAATAATTTAAATATAGAAAAATTTTCACGTATAGAAAAAATGTCAAACTATTTACAGAAAATAGCAAAAAAAAATATAGATAAACATTGATAGACTTTTATTAGAATCTATCAGTGATATACTTTTATATTTCTATCATTGATAAATCTTGATAGACTTCTATCAGCGTCTATCACAACTATCTAAAAATTTTGCTATTTTATGTAAATAGTTTCTCTTATTTTTCTATTTTTAAAAACTTCCCTTAAATATATGTATTTTAATATTACATACTAAAATACGTATTAATATTTAGTTAGGGCAAAGTTTTGCCCTACTTAGCGAATATAGATAGAGGATGTAAAATCATTCCCAAAAAAAATTGTGAAACAAAACAAAAATCCTAAAGCATGTCATAGGCATATCATAATCACCCACAAATGCATCTTGTGCATTCAACTCATAAAATCAACCAATTTCTTCCCCAAACAAATCATGATATTTGATAGGAACCCCATCTTGGTTGTGGGACAAATGAGGACGAGTAGTTTTCTTTATCTTTCGAGCATGAAGTTTTGGATACTTCGCATCACTTCTTTTAAAACAAAAAGAAATTCACGAACTAGTGGAAATTTAGAAAGGATCGTATTATTGAGATGCAATGTGGTAATAAGCATAAAAAAAAATACTCACAAAACTTTTTGGACAATCCTCATCTTCTCGATTAGATGACACTAATAACTCCTTACAACAAGGAACAACTTCATCATAAAACCTGCATTTAATGTAAATCCTCCTAATCTTCACATGTCCCATGAAGAGATGATGGTTCTCCAAATGAAGTATGAAGAGTGTATTTATTGAAGTACACACCACATTTCACAAAAATCTTGAACAATATCATTGTTGTGATTATAGGTATATAAAGAAGTTATCATAGCATCGAACAAGTAGATATTCTTATGTATTGTCTCATTTTGAGTAACTATGATTTCTAACCATTCCAAATAATGAGAGATGTAGAATAATTCTCCATAGATTTTCAACAAAGAGCCCCAACGAATTTTCTTATTTTCAATAATTCACGCCCTAGTGTTTATTCTAAATATTACGATTCTTGTCCAAGGAAAGAAAGAAATGAAAGGAAAAGAAATGTGTTGGCAGCACTCTTTAGTATTACTACCGGAATATTGGTGCTAGAGCATTCCTAGAACACTGAGAATTTCAGTCTCTTGTCGTTATAGTTATATTGATAAGAAAATAAGTAGGAATCAACATTAAAAAGTTACTTCTAAGCAAAGGTTTTTACCATTAGTAAAAAGTTGCAACTTTTCATGCACTAAAGTCACCTTTTCATCCAAGGGTCTCTATGAATCTAAAATCCAGATTCATTCAATCCTAATTATGTTTAAGAACTCTCCTTATTCTAGGTGAACCTCCACAACGATAATAAGAATAACCCCCAATAAACAAATTGATAACAACTCAAGAAAGCTAAAACAGATTTGGCTCGGAAAGAATTGATCAAAGATCGATAAGAAATGAGAACTTGATTCTAACTTCAAGATTTCGAACTTTCCACAATCCAATTGATCGGACTAGATTGAAAGTTCTAAAACATGCATTCTAACACAAGAATACAAAGAAAGCATAAAAGGTTTGAGAGATTAAACTCTATGATGAAAATTCATTTAAATTCAAAATCTTCTTTTTTTTTTCCCAAAATGTTGAAATTACGGCCCTATTTAAACTAATTGAAAAGACAACCTGAAAGGACACAACCTTTCACCAAATTGTCTAAATTCATCTACACCCTTTCAAGTACTCTAACAAATATAAATACATGAATTAAATTGGATACATCATTAATGATATGGAATCCAGATTCATAGTGACCCTTGGATGAAAAGGTGACTTTAGTGCATGAAAGGTTGCAACTTTTTACTAATGGTAGAAACCTTAGCTTGGAAGTAACTCTTTAATGTTGATTTCTACTTATTTTCTTATCATATATGTATGTATATATTTATGTATATTTTGATAGGCTTGTTTTTCAAATATATAAAAATGAGTCAAACTATTTACAATTATAGAAAAATTTAACTATCTATTCGCGATAGACCGCAATAGAATTTTGTTGCTTGAGTGATGTCACTGATAGACAGTAAAATTTTTCTATATTTGTAACTAGTTTGGCTCATTTTTCTATATTTGAAAACACCCCATTTTGATATCATATTATCTTTAATTATTATATATATATTTTAATTATTTGTTTATTTTTAAATAAATATATTATTAATTATCAAAGTCCTTTTGTCCATACTTTGATTTTCTCCTTTGTGGTGTGCTTATTAAAGATGGTTGTTTATGACTTTCTCATAAATTTCTTCATTTGTATTTAGAAAATTGATGCAAAACCGAAAACGACTCCTTAGATCTAACTTTTTCTCACTACATCTTAGAAAATTGATTTTTGTTCTTGGAAAAAAGCTATTCAATGTGTTTTGTCTTCTTATAAGGCAAGCTTAATTTGCATAGAATAAAATTGATTTTTGTTCTTCGTCTGTCCAAGTCTCTCTCAAATATGCAACTTTTTGAAATTGAAAAAAGGGGTTCGTAAAGAAAAGAGAAAATAAAGAAAGAAAGCAAAAGAAAAGTTAAAAAAAGGGTTGGAATATTGTGGAGATTAGAAAAAAAAAAGATGTCAAAAAAGGGTTGCATTCATACTCATTGTCTACAAGGAAACCCAACAAAGCTCAGTCACATGCCACAATTAAAGTTTGAATGCAGCCAAGCCTTGCTGCCTCATCACTTTCTTCTTCAAAAGAGAGAAGAAAAGCCTCAGAAACTTTCATAATCCAATGGTACACATAAGCAAACCAATTTACTTTCATTTCCTTCCATTATCCCTTTGGTGTTTCTCTTCTCTTTATATATATATGTCAGTCAATGGCTATCTTTTGCAACATAACCAAACTTTCCTATGGCTACCAAAATTCACAACTTGTACTCGATCGACAACGACGTTGGTATTGAAAATGATTGTAGAGACATTCATGATTCATGGGATCAGAAAAGCAATAGGCTAGTTCGAGTTCTTGCCGGTCGAAATCCGATGGAAAGACAGCAAATGAGGGGGATCTACAAGGCAATCTATGGTGAGGATTTGGTGGAAAGACTAAGGACAATTGATGTCGAGCAAGTAAATCGAGCTTTGTCGTTATGGATGTTTGATTCTCACGAACGAGACGCAATTTTTGCCCGAGAAGCACTCGAACCAGGGGACACTAATTTCAAGGCTCTTGTTGAAATGTTTGTGGGGAGAAAATCAAGCCAAATCTTTCTTATTGGACAATCTTATCAAGCAAGATATAAAAAGCAATTAGACCAAGATATCATCAACATAGACCCTCCCCACTCATACCAAAAGGTAAAGTAGCAGAAAAAAAAAAAAAAAGAACAAAAAGTTCCAATCTTTTTTCTTATTTACATGCTGATTTTGATAGCACAGAAACTGAAATTTTGCATTAGATTATTGTAGCATTGGCTGCCTCACACAAAGCCCATAATGCAGATATTAGCCAACATATTGCAAAGTGTGATGCTAGAAGGCTGTATGAAACAGTAAAAGACAATCTAGGAGCCATTGAAGAAGCTTTTGTTCTTGAAATGCTCACTAAAAGAAGCATTCCACAGCTAAAGCTTACTTTTTCTTGCTACCACCACATCTTTGGTCATAACTTTACCAAGGTTTTATCTTTTTTTTTTTAATCAACTCTGTTTCCAATCCTCTCAAAGTACCTATTCTTTTAACTACATACTTCTCGAGCAATTACAAATATAGCAATCTGACCCAAAGTATTAGTAAATATAGCAAAATTTAGATTCAGCTCTTAGAGTCTATCACTTATAGATTTTGCTATATTTGCAATTCTTTACAAATGTTGCTATACACTTCATTATTAGCTCCAAAAGTGCTGCTCGTTGCAATTACCCTATACTTTTGTAGGATCTTAAATTTCGAAATTGCGGAGAATTCGAGAACGCCCTGCGAACAGTCATCAAGTGTATATGTAATCCTCCAAAGTATTATGCCAAGGTTACATATATATACACAATAATTTGAGTTCATTTTATTTTGAAAAGAATTTTTTTTTTTTTTTATGAGGTGAAAAAGCTTTGCATATGAATATGGTTTAATGAATCAGGTGGTTTACAAAAGCATAAAGGGTGGAAAAAGTGATGGAGCATTGGAGAGAGTATTGTTAAGCAGAGCTGAGGTTGATTTAGATGAAATTCAAAGGGCTTTCAAAGGGAAATATGGCATTCAATTAACAGAAGCAATATGTGAGAGAACTTTTTCTGATGATTATAGAGATTTTCTTGTTGCTTTGGCCACAAAAAAAGCCCACTGAATATACTCAACAGCCACTTTGATTCAATGGTTTTACTTTCTTCTGAGTCTTGAAATATTCAATGTATGTATATAATATACCTTTTAAAGTTTCATTTATGTTTTTCACTTTGAAAACTTTCATTTTTACCCTCTAGCTTTAAAATTTGTTCTATAAAAGATCTTTGGAGAGTTTTTTTTTTTTTTTTTTTTTTTGATTAAAATAAGATGAAGGTTAACACACGATCAGTATGTAAAAAGTAGAAAGCATACTTAATATTAGTTTAAATTCAGATGTCATCTCATCCATGTCAATACATAATGGTCCAAACAACATTTCGTTAGGTTAAAATTAAGTTATAGACCATGTTAACTCATTTTACAAACTTGAAAAGTTAAAGTGTCTGTTTTGAAACTTTAAGCACTAAATAGATATCAACTTTAAATTTCAGAAACCAAAAATACATTTTACTTTAAAAACATAATTGCGATTTTAGCATAACTTACCTATTATGAAAAATATCATGTAAAATTATAACTCTAAATCTAATAAATAAGAACATAATTAACATCAAAGTAATTTACCATTATAATAGAAGATAATAGTTTAAGTCAACATAAGTATGTTAAATGACAGGTCAAAGATTTAAATCCCGATACTCCAAGAAATTAAAAACTTTTCAAGCTTATTTGCTTCAACAAATATAGTTATCCATCATAATATTTCCTAATAAGATACAACATTTAGAATACTTCATCTTTTGCAAAACTCAAGAGATAACAGCCTCCTACTCATAACAGATTTAAAAGCAAAAACAAAGTGATATTCAATAATATATGGTAATTATAATAGACCTTTTCTACAGTGAAGATCAAGTCCCAGGCAAATACTAACCCCATTACATCCAAGTACTTAAACAGTTCCTTACCCCAACATTTTTATCACTACCAATAATCCTAAACCACAAAAGCAGTTAAACATCAACAGTGCTGTTCCAAGTACTGTCAACAATTCTGAGTTAAAGACTTAATACATACATCTGCATCTACCCAAGCATTAGGAGTTGACATACTTCAGTCCTGAGCAAGGTTGGGTTACAATTCAAAAGTGAGTTATTCATGGGAAAGTTTATTGACTAGTTCCGGTCGAAACCGAGAATGCAACCCATTGGTCATCACTTATTGGTAATACAGTAGTTTCCTTCGGAAATTTCATATCCGGTTGACGAGGACAAATAAATACCCTTTTGGAAGATGAGTTTTTTCCAGCTTCTAGCTTTGAGAGTAAATTTGAAACGAAATCATTGCTCTCACCAGGTTGAGCAACATTATGGGATGATATAGCAATATCACGAGAAACTTCAATACCAAGGTCACAAGATGGAGCTCTCTTTCTTGTTGAAATGCTTTGAGATCCTAAACATGAAATAAAAGAGTGACTGATGTAGCACAATAAATTTCTATGAATAATATAAGATGACAATGATCAGAAACTTAAAGGTTGAAATGTATCTAAAATGTTTCAAGGTTTGAATAAGTTTTCTATATCATGTTTGGGTGAGGATTTATGCATGGAGTTATGCAATTCTAAAAGTTTTGATTGCATGCCATCAGTTCATGTAATGTGTCATACATGAGTGAAATTGGAAATTTACGTAATAGCCAAGTAACAGAGCACAGAATATAATAGTCCAAGGGGCAAAACCACCTCCATTATTGGGTTGTTTCTCAATTGACATGCTTGGATGTGAAATTACAGGACTGGAGATCACTTGCAGTTCCTGGTCAGTGCTGACATTTGATTGCAAGCTAGATGAAATGACTTGAGAAGTTCGTTCTCTAGGAGATGCAATCTTGCCTGGATTGCAATTGCACAAAATATAGTAAATGCTATAAAGCCAAGAAAAGAAACTCAAGGCAAGTTCAAACCATCAATAATCAGTGATCAATAGTTTAAACATTTAGGATACATATTCTGCTTTAGTCCATTGACTCCCATGTCTCACCATGCCATAATCTTGTACACATTGCATACCTCAATCATAAGATTTAGAGAAAAGAAAATGTGCATGCTTAAAGTGATTAAAAGCTTTGCTAGGAATTGAAACTGACAAGAAAGTAATCAACAGATATACTATTGCCAATAACACTTACCCTCCTTTATGGTAAAATAAGCAACTTTTGCAGCACTCATCTCAGCTTGTTTCTTAGTTCTTGATGGTTTCCCTTCAAAATTTTCTTCTCCTACTTTCACCGTTGAAACAAAGACCGGTACATGAACTTCACCAGATTGCGAAGTTGAATAAGTCGGTAAACCTAGACCTCCTTTTTGGGCCATCTCTTGTAAGAGATTTTTGTAAAGGCCAGAATCCTATCATTTATAAAAGAAATAAATATCCAGAATTTTGTAGAAGTAACGCGTAAGAGGTGGCTATTTCATTTGCACAAAACCACATTTATGTGCAAGGCAATTAATTATTTGTTTCATTTAGAAAGTTTAAATTGGAAGACTAGCCTCTTGAGCTCCATCTTGACATAACGACATTAAAGCAACTTTTGCAACTGCATTCTCAGCATCTTTCAATGTGCCATGAAATTCTGGACTTTCATAGGTCTTTCCATCTATTTCCACTTTACATCTAAAGCGACTAGCATGGGGTGGGCCATCACGCTCACACGTGTACATAGGTAAAGTAAGGCTTCTCTTCTGAGCAAAATTTTGCAGCTTATTCTTGCACAAATGTTGCATACCTATGAGCATCAAAAGAAGTACCCAAGTTCTGATAAATAATCATTCATAATTAAAGGGGCAGTATGAACTCCAACTTCTGACTGAACACTGTGAGATGCATTGGAGAAAATAGCATGAAAGAACTAAAAAGATTGGTGATAGTAATCACATAACTTTCTCAAGCATTTGAGAGGCTAGGATTCCCCAATCTCTCTAGCTTTCTTATCAGAAGTTCTTCCCCTTGCTAGTTCAAATTTCTCGCTATACATCATCTATAGCACTTCTCTCCCCTTTGTGTGCGAATTGCATTTTTAATAAAAATTTGGTTTATTTCTCAATTTTTGTGTTGTGTAAAGGTCGTGCTAATCTTTTTTTGTATCGTTCCAATTTATCGGATGTCTACTATCAATACCAACAACTCAAGCTAAGCCTAGTATCCTACATTAAAATTAGGATTCAACTGTGGAGGGTCGAAAGAATAACCCAAGTAATATTACTTGAATGACCATGCCAATGGATAAGCTTCTCAAATTTGAAAAAAGATTGATTCAAAGCAAGGTATACTCCTAAATAGAATGTCACCTAGCCAAGGAAGCTTCATTTTCAAGGCTAGATTTCCAACTCCCAATCTACCCTCACCATTATCTAACCCTTTCTCACTTAATTGGATGCAATCCACGCCCTTCACCCTTGCATTTCCACAAAAACTGTGTCACCTTCTCCAAGATAACTAGAATTCTTTAATTTTTTTTCTCAATGAAAGCCGTTACTTTTCATCAAAAAATAAATAAAACATGAAAACTTAAAAGATAGACATAAAATATAATGAGATACCATCCAGTACGAACTAAATAAGAGTCGACTTGCTTCCTTATAAGAGAAAAATAAGCCTTTTTCCCAAAACACCAAACATAAGTGCACCCTCTACTAACAAGATTATGATAAGATAAGAAATATTGGGATTATGAATTGAAGAAAAACTCAGATAGGAGATGATTGTACTACTTTTATTTGTTATTAGTTGCTTCTACTTTTGTTGATAAGGCACTGTTTCTTATTCAGATTCCTCTTGCATTCTTTTTCCTTTTTATTAAAAAATTATATTCTTATTCCCCTGAGAAAAAAAAAATAGAACCAATATTGGCGAGTCCTTGTTCTCACATCAATAAATTCTCATTATAAAGAAGGCATAAACCATGATCTCTCCTATTTGCAGGTCTGCTAATCACTTTTGCACTACTACTACCCTTTTGTGTTGAATTGAAAGTTTGGAGGCTTAGGTATTGTCGCATTTGCATTCTTCCTAACAACATTGGGATTAACTACTACAGTTGATACTCAGCCTTGTTCCCCTACTCGGTAATAACTTTAAGTTCCTCTTCCTCACTCATAAGTCATATCCATCAAATAACATCTTTACCACAAAATGCATGTGTAGCTTACGTTTGTTCATGAAGTTGCTTTCTACTACCTACCATCATACATAGATTTGTGCAGCTAACATTTTGATGCAACCAAACACTCAAACACGTCCTTGGCATGAAGCCAATAACCTCATACGTAGCTTTTTCTCTTGAAATGGTCGAATTCAAAATTTTAATAATAAAGTGGTTTTTTTTTTTTTATATCCGTGAGTGTCCGGGCCAGCTTACGCGCACCTTAACTAATCTCACGGGACAACCCGCCTGACCCTACAACATTTGGGTGTCAAGGAAACTCATAGGAAATTAATTTCTAGATAGGTGGCTACCGTGGATTGAACCCATGACCTCTTAGCCATTTATTGAGACTTTGTCTCCTTTTTTACCACTGGCCAACCCATGATGGTCTATTTCCAAGTTCCATACTTCCAACCAAGTGAGCACTACATTCTCTAAGTTCTTTGGTTGTGTCTATTTTGCAGCACCTCACATTGCATCCAACCCAATGTTTCATGAACGAACTAAACATATTGAAGTGGATTATCATTTCATTCGCGAGAAAATACAAGAAGGGTTGATATCTACCGGATATGTGAAGACTGGAGAATAGTTGGGAAATATCCTTACCAAAGCTGTAGACGGAGCAAGAATAAGCTATCTATGCAACAAGCTGGGCATGATTGACATATTTGCTCTAGCTTGAGGGGGAGTGTTATAATATATATTTATTGTATAGTTGTCCTTTATTGTAATTTTACATTCTCTATATTAGGGTCTTCATCTTGACTATATATGTGTGTGTGTGTGATTAATAACATATAGAGATTATTCTCCAAAGTACAGAGTACATCAACGACTTTCATTGAGAAAAAATGAAAGAATACAAGTCTTGTCCTACAATTGACCATTGGGCTACAATGGAACAGGTCCTTGTTATTTGAATGTTGCTCCGAGGCATGGTTTATTATATAAAGATTATGGTCATACTAATATTGAATGGTTCTCATATGCCGATTGGGCAGGATCTAAGGAAGATAGAAGATCAACTTTAGGATATTGTGTATTTGTTGGTGGTAATTTGGTTTCCTTGAAGAGTAAAAAACAAAATGTGGTGTCATGTTCAAGTGTTGAATCAAAATATAGAGCAATGGCAAAGTTTGTTTGTGAATTGGTTTGGATATATCAACTTCTTGTTGAGTTAGGATTTGATATCACACCACCAATCAAATTGTGGTGTGGTAATCAAGCAGCACTTCATATTACATCCAACCCAATATTCCACGAGACAAGTAAACACATTGAAGTTGATTGTCATTTTGTACGTGAGAAAACTCAGTGAGGCTTGGAATCTACATTCATATTGCAATCCAATATTCATGCCAACCCAACATAATATTGCTAATCATATGAGCATTTAAAGAGTTCAACCACCTTGACAGGTTAGGATATGAGTAAAATCATACCACATGCATACGATAACGGGTCAAAATAAACTAATATGTGCCACAATGTTACCATAATATTGAAGCAATATATCTTCATTAATGTAGAGGAATATAATGGTAATCCTTTCTAACCAGACAACTTAAGGCCTTCTTTGTCGAAGTCTTCAACCATGGGAGACTTGTCAGTGTTTTGAATTTTTGGTTCAACTGACTGTGCTGCAAATTTGACGTCCATATTGCTCATGCTGGAAGAATCTGCAGGGAGAATCAGACCACATTAACAAATGTGACTATTAGTATCCTCGCACGTACATAATTAGAAAATAATTTGCTGGCTCAAATACAAACAATAATAATTATTTTTAAGAATGTGAATAGGTACTGGAAAGCTTTATAAACATTGAATGCTGCTTTTAAAACCTTTAGTAGATTCCCCAAGTTCAGAAGATTCATTTGCCACCTCAGGGTCTGCTTCTGGTCTCAGTGGAGAAGTAATTGTGTTATCCAGTTTAGTTATTGCACCAAAACTGTCTGCAAGAAAAGGAAAGTGACAACAAGATTTGAAGTATTCTAGCATATTGGGGAAATAAACTTAATGCCTAAATCCTACTTAACTTACCTTCTTGACTTTGTGTTGTCCAGGATAACAAATAATTGCAGAAGGCCAAATATTTGAAGTAATTATACAACCATGTCAATGTCATTAAGATTAGAACATAAGAAATTGAAAAGTGTACGCTGAGTGCAGTTGATTAAATAAGATTTAATTTAATTTTTCTAAAAATGCAGCCATAATAACAATAACAGGTTAGTATTAGGCGGGCACGAATCCAGAAATGATTTTCAGAAAACAGATACATAGGGCCCATTTCATGAGAACATTCTGTAAAAGTTTATCCCATCATCTTGCAACGAATACGCTCCAACCCAAGATTCATTCTCTCTTTGATGCTTGTAGTGCATTCTCTTTCATCCCACTATTTCTAGTCATGATTAATCTTCAATAATCTAAACAATGTGTCCACTATCTTTCTATGGCCAAACCATTTGTGTACTTGCTCACTGCACTTCTATCTCCCCAATAATATACCTACGGCTACGGTGAGTCTTTAGATCTAAGAAATTTTTTTTTATGAAAGCACATCTTTAGATCTAAGAATACGACATAATTTTGTGGATTTTAAGGGTTCTAACTTTGCACGCAAGGTAAAGTAATAATATTGGATTTAGTTGGGATATACTAAAGTAAGATCCAACTTCGTGGTCATAGAATCAACAAACTTGACCAAGAGAGTAGACTCTTCTTCTACCTCACATCACACACAACCCTCGTGTCGTTGACACCTCCGCATATAATGTCCATAGACAGCTCTTTCTCCATTGTCTGCAAATTTCTTCAATGGTCCCAAGTCCACACATGATAGGCATAGGCCCCAATAACGTAGTTTTATCATGGGACATCAGTAAGGGAAAAGAGAAATGATGCATGGAGGAGTGAGTAATTTATGAGTGGGCCCATGAGTTGGTTATGACGTGGGCTGAGAAGTGTTGTCTCTCCCTTAACTTGTAGCTCGTTTTATGGAATAGAAGTCATTTCAATCAACATATTTTAGAGTTTCCCTAGCAAAAGTTGTCCATGCCTTCAACCAACTTGTATTTAAGTTTGCATCCATCTGTTCTTCCTAACTTGGGGCTTTCAATCCAACCCAAATCACTTCTGCACCAACTTGTCTCACGTTTTTCTAAGTTTCAGTTCCGTGAACATTAACTTTCCACTTCAATGGAGTGGGGTGAGGTGTGAGGTTGGAGCCTTTTCTTCTTCCTATTTAGGTCTTCCCCTTGGTCATAATCCTAGGAGCCTCACGTTGTGCGACCTTGTCATACTCATATGCAAGATCAAAAAAGGTTTGCATCAAATTTTTTCTAGCAAGATGGTAGGTTTACAATTCATTCAATCATGAACGACATCCTGATCTATTTTATGAGTTAAGACTCTAAAAGTTGATGCGTATTTGGATAGTCTAATCTAAGTTCATATTGCTACAATCTCCTCTTTTAACCTCTCTGAAAGTTTGGAATATCAACTTCATATCCTCCTTCAGTTCATTCTTCAATCTAATTCACTCACCACAATTTTGCCTACCTTCCTCATTACCCTAACCTTTATTTATAACCAAATTCCATAACAAACTCCCCTAACTAATTATTAAAATGCCCTTATAATACTCTAGTAGCATTCCTATCATAGTTGGCCCTCTTTATATGCTCTTACCCTCAAGAACAAAGCATCCATTTCAGACTTTGTGGAGTATTGCTTCTGGTTCATGGAACATTTGTCCAGTCTTACTAAATGTTGAATTTAGAGAATGGGCTAGGCACTCAAATGCTCTTTCATTTATTATGCTCAATGAATAAGGAGACACATGGGTCTAGAATTTGGATAAGGATGGTGTTTTCACATCCGAATCCCGGTCAAAATCCCTAGCACCAGTTGGAATCCGAGGCAAAGATGAATTATATCACACCATCTGGGAAGGAAAATATCTGAAAATAAAGGTGTAGTTTATATATGGGAGCCATTCTTGTTTAGACACCCAAGACAAGCTACAAACATATCCCCTTGGCTTAATATCTCTCCTAATTGTTGTATTTCGTGCAAAAGGGATTCTGAAGCTCACAGCCACCTTTCCAGCTCATGCTCCTTTGCAAGATCTTTTTGGGATTTCATATTGGCAGCTTTTGGATGATGGAATATTGCAATTCCAAATAATATATGAGGTTTTCTGTTTCTTATCAAAAAAAACAATAAGAATATAATATATGGACTCTTCTATCTATTACTCTTATAAGCATCCCTAGAGAAAAAGACACTATGGCAAACTTTATCGAGACGGTCTTTTGGTATATTAGGCTGGAGAGACATTTTCGTACTTTCTCCGAAAAAGAGCAAGATTTAGAGTCTTGCATCACTTCAATTACTTACCCAGCTCTTTCATGGGGTAATTAGTAAATTGATTCCTCCATTTTGTAATTATAGTTCATCTCCTCTCATATCCCATTGGAATAGTTTTTTCTAATGCCAAACCTACTAAATACACAATCCTATAAAGCCTCATTCTGATAGGGAACCTCCCAAAATTACTTTATCATGGGAAATATTCCAGTTCCTAAAATTACCAATACTTAGATCACCCTTCCCCAAGAACAGACACAATCTTACAATTCTTTCTAGCATTTCCCTCTACCACTAATAATCTTCCTACCATAGTGATGAAAAAATTGGTCCTCAAACATTTCACTACCTGAAACTATCACCTTTCAGACATGGTTTCGTAGAAACTATTAACAAATACACATCAACAAAATACGAATACAAGTAGATGGAAAGTGGTAAAAAGAGTCTTTAAGTCATACCCAATTGCGAAGGCAAGGAGGGCTGAGGAAAAGAAGATAAATTTAGAGACGGGTGAGGAAATGGGGGAATGCAAGGAATTAGTTTCAGCGGAGGAGATGATTCTGGCAAAATTGGTTGAGGGCAGAATTGCTCCAGCTGCGGCGGCGGTTGCGGTGAAGAAGGAAGAGAAAAGAAGTCAAAAGCAAGCTTAGCAGCATCGTTCTGTGCTTGCTTGGAAGACTTAGAAGGAAGCGGTGAGCGGAATTGTTTGCCGTCGACGGTGACTGTGGCTTCAAAGCGTGGATCGTGGTCTTGACCTTGTTTAACAACGGAATATTCAGGTAATTGGTAAGATTTACGATGACAGAGCTCTTGAAGCTTTGTTTTGAACATGTTGAACGAACGGCCTTCAATGAAGAAAATGGAGAAACCTAGAAAATTTAGAAGATGATGATGACTGTGGACAGGAGTACTACTTTCTTCAGTCGCTCAGTTCCCCAAATCCACCATTGTAATAAAATGATCAAATATATTTTTCCTTTTTTTTCTTTTTTTTTTTCTTTTTCATTTCTTCTCTATGTCTCAAAATATTGCAACCGTGCGTTTTTAGTTTAATTTTTATTTTATTGTATTTTTATCCATTAGCTTTGAGTTTTTTTTATTTTGTCAACAGATTTTTTGCCTTTTTTAAGTACTCTGTGTTAAAGTTTAGGAAAATTGCAACTTTTAGCCAAAAAAAAATTAATTTGTAAATCTAATAGTGGTTTTTTTTGGGAATTTTTTAAAAATAAAAAATAAAGAAACTATCTACACAAAATAATAAAATTTTTAGATAGTTGTAATAGACCCTGATAGACTTCTATCCGTGTCTATCAGGGTCTATCAATGATAAAAGTTATAGAAGTCTATCACTGATAGACGCGGATAGAAGTCTATCAATGTTCTTTTTGCTATTTTCTACAAATAATTTGAAATTTTTCTATTTGCGAAAATTTTCCTTTTTTAAATTTGTAAATATAGCAAAAAAAAATCTAATCTGATTTTCGTTTTTCATTTCAATTTTACCCTTATTTTTGTATTAATAGTTATATTTGGTATATTAATCAATTGATATACCATAATTTTAATTGTGTTATGTTGAGTGTTGTTTATTCGATTAAAGTGAATATTTTTTTATATGGAGCTGTTTTCATCTGATCAATTCAAGTTTGATGGTCTCAATTAGGTTTGACATTAATTATGTGACGTTTTCAATTCTTTTTTTTTTTTTTATCTGATTCTGATGGTATATCTTAATTGCACTAATTGTGTTAATTTCAAATATAAAGCATATCAATTAGTAAGTTAAATTTATTAAAACTTTTTGATGGCATATATAATATGGTATATCAATTGTATAATGGATATACTTCATGATTCGTATATCAATGGACTAATATATCATATTTATAGAAGAAAAAAGCACATCAATGATATTATTGAATATATGAAGTATATCATTTACAATGGTATACTTAAAGTATAATATTTATACTTTAATTGTATGTCATTATTAATTCAAAATATATTTCAATAACATATTTATTGTATTAACAGTATATTATCATTAATTCATAATGCAATACTGAGTATTACACTAGTGTATAAATAGTTTATCAATACTAAGTCAAATTTAATTCAAAATATAACATTTATGTGTCATAGTAGTCATTAAAAATTCATTTTAAGTATATCAGTAATGTATCAATAATATATTAGCCACTCATTCAAAATGCAATTTCAAGTACAATATTACTATATCATTATCAACACTCATTTAAAATACACTAAAAATATAACATTAGGGTATCAATAGAGCATCAATACTCCTTAAAAACTAATCTTCAGTATGTGATTAGTGTATTAGTAGTATATTCACATTCACTCTTAATAAAATTCCAAATATAACATTGATGTATATGTAGTATATCAACATTAATTTAAAATTCATTTCAAGTATAACACTGGAGTATCATTAGTATATCAGTACTTCTTAAAAATATATTTGTTAAAGTATATCAATAGTATATCAACACCCGTTCAACATTCAATTTCAAGTGTAATATTGGTGTATCAATAGTTAAATCAACATTAATTCATAATGGTTACCAATAGGACGAAAAAAAACTATTATAAGTTGATGAATATAGTAGAAAAATAATACTCTTAAACAAATGAATAAGTATTCAAATTAAGTCCACAAATAATAATAAATCCACGAGCACCTTGTTGACTGATAAATTTGGTATCAATTGTATAACTAATATACTTTAATATTTGGTATATAAGTCAACTGATACACCAAATATGAGTTATATTAAGTATACTACTGATATATATGTCGATACACTAATAAAGGTAAAAATAGAATAATAAAATCGAAATGATAAAAATATACTTTTAGTCCATGAAGTTTGAAGTTAGTTTATAATCGGTCCTAAAGTTTTAAACGGGAAACTTTAACCCCAATGTTTGGAAAAAGAATTTGAGGAGAGAGAATGAAAAAGAAAAAAGAAAAAAAAAAGTCAATATCATCTTTAAAAAAATAATATACATGTTGGGCTAGATTTGGCTATTTCTTAAATGTTTATCTTTTTTTTTTCTTTTTTTAATATTTGTAATGGGTAGTATTTTTATGAGTAATAATTAAGTGTATAGTAATATTTTAAAAAAATTCTATCGTAGATAAACTTCTATTAGCGATATGGTCTATCATCGATAGACTCGATCTAAATTTTGTTATATTTACAAAAAAAAAAATTGCATTGTGCTATACCTGCTAATACTTTAGGCCTAATTGCTATATTTGCAACTACTTTTTTTCTTTCTTTTGAGATAATATATTTTTACTTCTAAATTTATAGGTTTTTTTAAAATAATGTTATTTTAATAAATAATGACAGAAATATGGTAGGAGTAAAAGTATTTTATCAATTTCAAAAAATTAGCCTACATGGCATCCAAATCGGTCCACGATTTTGAAGACATGTGGAAATCGTGGACCCCGTCCACGATTTTGCTACCTTGCTTTTGTTAATATTTTCAATCCAACCCTATTTGCATTCTTATTTATTAAAATAATATTATTTCTAGAAAAAGTCTAAATTTATGTGCCTGTGGTCTCAATTTTGGGGTAAATTTTAGTATAAAGCAGTCTTTTTCTTTTGCTTTTTAGCACATTCTTTAAGTCACCCTATGCACCACTTTTAGACTCCTATAGTCAGTATTTTCTTCTCTTTTTGTATATATTCTTGTATCCAATCAAACCATTCTTGGCCATATCATCTCAATGATTGGCTAAGGTTAGTATTTTCCAATTCATAGGTTGGTGTACTTGAGTTGCATTTTAATATAAGTGTTATTGTTTCCTGCATTTATTCTTTTAATTTCTCCTGCCTCAATTACATTGTTTTTTTCTAAGTTTATTATGCATAAATATTACAATTTGTAATCACTATAATTGATTGTGATGCTTGGTTAGAATCAATAGATTTGGAGGAATTAAGCCTAATTCGTCCTTTTCGATTAGATAGACTAAGCATCGATAGTAAAGATTAGTCTATTTGAGTGAGCCTATTATCTATATTGCATTTGAATGAAAATCGTACTATTGAATTGCAATTTTGGTAAGGGATGGGACAATTGTAAAAATGTTAAATTGATTTGTTAAAATTAGGCTCATATACCATGTTTTATGATTTTGCAAAAAAGTCAAAATCTTTAAGCCCAGTTCAATTAAAATACCCGGATGACCAAAATGTCCCTCACACTTAAAAATGTGTGACTGTATCTGATTGTCCACTAATTACTATCTGATTGCTATCTGATTACCATATAATTTATCTGATTGTTGTATGATTATTATCTGATTGGTTATTAGTTAATGATATTGATTGTTGTTTGATTGTTATTTGATATTGATTGTAATTTGATTTTGATACCATTGTTATTTGATTGTTCTCTAATTACTCTATGATATTGATTGTCAATGATATCAATTATTATCTGATTGTTGTCTGATTATTATCTGATATTAATTGTCAATGATACGTCTTATTGTTGTTTGATTAATATCTAAAATGGGTTGTCAATGATACTTACTTTTATCTTATTACTATTTAATTATGATCGTCAATGATATGTGATTGCTATCTGATTTTCATTTGATACTGATTGTTATATGATTGTTGTTTGATTACTGATATACTAATTATCAATGATTACCTGATTGTTGCCAACAATAAACTGCTAAAATAAGGTACCATATATTGTACTTACATAACAACAAATGATTAACAAATATATCTTTGATGTCCACAATATGATTATTCAAATACATACAAATTATTTACATGTTTTTCTATTATGACCAATACGCTTACAACGGCTACAGTTCGTGTGCTTGCCAATTCACCAATTGAAGGAATCCGTGGCAATCAAATAAAAATCACAAGTACTTAATATCTCTAAAAATCACATGGTAATCAATGACAATCAGATATCAATCAGATGACAATCACATGTTAATCAAATAGAAATCACAAAGTACTTAATATTTAATAAAGATCACATGACAATCAGATATCAATGATATGACAATCACATGACAATCAAATAAATATCAGACAGAAATAAGATATCAATTATATAGCCATATTTGATTCTCTATACTTAAATAATTCACCCACACTTCTAATTTTCAATTTAATTTACACATCTTGTATAATGTATCTAACTAGCATTTTGCAAGCCACAATAAATATTTTTGGGTTGATCAATGGTCTTAAGCTTGACACCATAGCCTAGTGAATGAAATTAATTGCTAACCATCCTCTCAAAAGAGTGTTCAAGTAAAATATTGGAAAGAAACACATTCATACAGCAAGCCTATCGAATACAAGTTTTACACATGATTATACACAAGTAATTAACATCTCCATTCCGAAAATCTAACATTCATTCCTAAAAAAATTCTAGTAATGGAAAAATTGGAGAAGATCTTGACGAAATTGGACCTAGTAAAATTGTGAGCAATCGTGAATGAGAGAAGGTGAGGACGAAATTAAGCAAAAAAAAAATCATATACAAATCATGGCTTCAAGAAGAGAAATCCTGGAAGAAGATTTTGAAACCGTGTGTTCAACTAATAAAATCAAAACAAGATTTCGAAAAAATAATCTGCACAATCGTGTGCATCAAAAGAAATTATGTACTTCAAATCTTGGAGAAATTGTAAATATTGGAGAAGAATCTTAGGTTGTTGTAGAAACGTAGAGAATATTGAGGAAGAAAACGTGCGTAGAGGAAGAAGAATATCAAATTTACTAATTTCTTAAGAGATGAGGGTAGTTTTAGAATATTATTTTCACATAAAAAATCAAATAATGTGATTTTTTAACTATATATATTATTTTCAATATATTTTGCCATATTTGTAATATTTTATATGCTATTATATAATCAAAATTTGATATCCAATGTAATTCCTCCAAAAAAAAAAAAAAAAAATTAAGGGGGAGAGTGGAAATTTCAACTATTAATACAAAAGAATTGGCGAAGAGAAAATGAGCCATTCCATTCATAAGGATTTAGGGTAACAAATGCCCAAAACTAGCAATGCAATTTCTTCCTTTTCCATTCGCTTACATACATATTGCAGTTTGGGGATTTTGGTTTTTTTTTTAAAAAAAAAAAAACAGATATAGAGAGAGAATATCAAAAGCAAGAATTGCTCTCAAGAGCACACCTACACACACTACTAAACATTTCGCAACTCCGTTATTTGGACAAACAAAACAAACTCATCTCTTTTTTGAAGGGATAGTGGGAGACTCAACAACCTCCAACAAAACTCATCAGCAACTTCACTTGGCACTGGCAAGCTCTTTTCGGAGGAGCTTTGCGGCGGCCACCATGTTTTTGAGGGCCGGGTTCACCTCCGCATACTTGCGAGTTTTCAGTCCACAGTCGGGATTCACCCACAAGATGTTTGTTTCCAACACAGCAAGCATCTTGTTGATGCGGTCGGCGATTTCTTCAGTTGATGGTATTCTTGGAGAGTGAATGTCATACACACCAGGCCCGATTCCAGCACCGTACTTCACTCCCTCACGGAAGACTGACAAGAGCTTCTCATCTGAGCGAGAGTTCTCGATTGTGATCACATCGGCATCCATATCGATGATGGATTGGATGATGTCGTTGAAGTTGGAGTAGCACATGTGGGTGTGGATCTGTTGGATGATGAAATGTTAGGTCCTTTTGAAATTTTTAACCAATGTATAATAATGGTAATACGTCAATCTGATTAGTTACCTGAGTTGTGTCTTGGACACCGACGTTTGTGATACGGAAAGAGTGAACAGCCCAATCCAAGTAGAAGGCTTGCTCAGACTTCCTAAGAGGCAACCCTTCTCTCAAAGCAGCCTCGTCGATCTGGATAACGTTAATACCAGCCTTCTCGAGATCCTCGACCTCGTCCTTGATGGCCAACGCGATCTGGTAACAAGTTTCAAACCTGGAAGACGATAGTACACACAAAAGTATTAAGGAAAAAGTATGGTATTGGTATTGGGGAAACAAACAAACTTTTCTTTCGTGGAGGCATTATCTTCCATTACCTAGGCTGGTCGACTCTAACAAAGGACCAGTTGAGAATGGTGACGGGGCCAGTGAGCATTCCCTTCATTGGGCGGGATGTCATGCTCTGAGCTGCGGTTGACCAGAAAACGGTCATGGGCTTTGGGCGGCTGACATCACCATAGATGATTGGAGGCTTTACGCAACGTGATCCGTACGATTGCACCCAACCGTTAACAGTGAAGGCGAAACCTGACAACTGCTCACCGAAGTATTCAACCATGTCGTTTCTCTGTGCAGTGAAATAAAGATCATGTTAGAAGGTGCAATATGAGAAAACAAGAAAGGGAAGGGTAGCCTTCATTTCGTCCTCAAAAGGCTCCAAAAAAACTCACCTCGGGCTCTCCATGAACCAAGACGTCAATATCAAGCTCTTCCTGGAGCTTGACAACCTTGTTAATTTCCTCCTTGATAGCCTTAACGTATTCCTCCTCAGAAATCCTATAGGACACCAATGACGACGATTACAGTATTAGAAAGAGGATCAAATTGTATTTGAATTTTAAAGAAAAGGTAATATTAATTAATTACTCACTTGTTTGCTTTATATTCACGGCGAACCCTCCTGAGTTCAACAGTTTGAGGGAAGGATCCAATGGTGGTGGTGGGAAGGATTGGGAGGTTAAGCTTCTTCTGTTGAGCATCAAGTCTTGCACTAACGTTTGTAGCACGGCGGTGATCAGAACCCTTCAAAGCAGCAGCCTGTGCAAGCAAGTACGAAGCAATTCATCAGCATGCAGTGTCAGTAAACAGAAATTAAACACCTTATGGATAAGAAATAGATGAGCTCACCGCTTTCTGGACAACCTCATTGGTCACCCTGGGGGACGCCTTCCTTGAAGCGTGAGCTTCGGCATTAGCAGCAAAGAATGCCTGAAAATACAAAACCATGATCTTAGCTTAAGAGTTTAGGAATCGAAGCCTACAACATAGCTTTACACACAGCCAAGACGAATTTCATCAGGCACAAAAAATCACCTCGTCCTTGTTACCAGCCAAAGCCTTTGCCAAAGCATTGACCTCAACAATCTTTTGAGCAGCAAAAGCAAGCCATGATTTAATTTCGCTGTCCAACTTAGTTTCATTGACAAGGTCGACAGCAGTGTGGAGAAGTGAGCAGGAGGTGGAAACCACAAGATGGTCTGCATTTTTTTTTGGGAATGGGGAAAGAAGAGATCAGTAAGAAAACAGTCTCAAACCTCAAACTATAACACCGACCAGGTATAGCATGCATATTAAGGACATGTTCGGGGTGATTCTAAAATACTTAAAATTACTTTTGTCATTTTTACCCTCGGTCTTAAACATACTTTCAATCATTCATAACCAATTTTAATGATATAAAACTTGTTTCTAAAAGTGTAAAATTAAACATTAAATTAATTTTGAGTGATTATAGTTGTGTGTTCGGAGTGATTTGAACCGGACAAAATTAATTTTAACAATTTCAAAATCACTACCAAACATGCACTAGGCATCATAAATATAAAATATAAGCAGAAGATACCTTTGCCCACTATGCCAGCTAGTTCCTCCAATACACTAACTGAGGAGGCAAGATCGTTGGCCCAAATATTCCTTCCATCAACTACTCCAGCAAAAAGGAATTTTCCCTTGGGGAAGTCACCCTTGATCAAATCAAGTGTCTTAGTTCCACGTACCAAATCAAATCCATAGGCAGTGACACCCTTCAAAGCAGTCAGGGTCTTGTATGCCTCAGCAGGGATATCGGCAAAGTATGTCTCAATAAGAACATTCAACCCAGAGAGAGTTGATTCCAGTCCAGCATATGCATCAGAGAAGGCCTTCAATTTGTCAGAATCAAGATCCATCACCAATGTAGGCTCATCAAACTGGATCCAAGAAGCACCTGCTGCCTTAAGATCTGACACAACCTCCCTGAAAAGTGTTCCATTATTAATAAAATGAGAAGAGACAGTTGTTAATGGAGAACACTGAACGTACAGAGGTAGAGCAACAGTTCTTTACTTGTAGATGGGAAGGATCTTGTCAAGAAGGGAAAGAAGGGAGAAGCTCTTGTCCACACCCTTGGCTGGCTTAGAGAGCAACAAATATGACACGGGACCAATAAGAACAGGAACAGTTTCTACTCCAAGCTGCACGAGTTAACATAGTCTATCATTATAAGTACAGTAACACCAACTAAACTAAATCTCCCTTTATAGATTCTTCTATTATCTAAATTTCAGAACTTCCATTTGAGAACAACACTTACAGCCTTGGCTTCTTTGTATTCGTCCACTGCCTTGTGTGAAGCATAAGAGAATTTCACCTCTGGTCCCAACTCAGGGACGATGAAATGGCTGCATATCATTAAATTGACAGGGTTAGTTATCCTTATACCAATTCCATTATATTGTCTTTTGCATAAGAACACATCTCGTTTCTCCTATTCATGACCACTTACTAGTTTGTGTCAAACCACTTGGTCATTTCCATTGCTGGAACAGATGCATTTCCTCTAGCCATGGAGAAGTAGGTGTCAAATCCAATCTCACCACCATTCCAACCATATCTAGGAGGAACAGCTCCAAGAGTTGCAGTAGCATCAAGCACCTGATCGTAGTATGAAAAAGTGTTGCTAGGGATGTACTTGATCCCAGCATCAGCCATCTTTTTCCAGATGGATGACCTCAGATCTGCTGCCACCTTTTTCAAATTATCGGCAGAGCTCTTTCCATCCCAGAATGATTCAAGAGCAAACTTAAGCTCTCTCTTGGGTCCCATACGGGGATATCCAACAATGTGGGATGCCATTGTTCTGCTCAAGAGATCACAAACGAAAGTATTCTATCAACAAACAAATACCATTATACAACTTTACACCATTATTTTCGCATTATGCATCTGTTGCAATAGAAGACTATAAACCATCCATCAAGAACTATAAATTTCATACAGGATTCAAGTTATCATCAAATTTCTACATCCCCTAATCAACCGGAAGTGCAGCCCAATTTAGAGTATTGATTTATAAGAAATAAAATGAAATCCAGGAAGAATTTGATAAAATATGAAAATGAAACGAAAGCAGAGCATGAATAGGGTTGCGAACACACAATAAGAAAACTCAGTAGAGAAACGAACGAGCATGCATAAACGGAAGATCCGATGAGTAAAGTGCATATTAAAAAATACAAGAATTATATATCCCCAAAAAATAGAACCATGAACAAAAGTAAAAACTAAAAAGCCATATGAACAGCAGACAGATCTGGTAGTTGAAAAAGGCTAATAAAGAAAAGCCGTAGCAAATGAGTCAGATCTAAAGGGGAAAGAAAAACAATGTCCTAGAGAACAAGAATCTTCCATGAAATCAGATCTAATCCCAAAAAAAAGAAGATGGAGAATGAGAAAAAGAGGAAATTGCAGAAAGAAACAGAGATGGTATGTAATAGAGCAAACCTTGAGAGAAATGAAGCTCCCCTGAGAGAGAAGAGAAAGAGTGGAAAAAGAGAGTGCGTGAAGAAGAGAAGGAGAGAGAGAGAGGAAGGGGGAGCCACAGAGAAGAGACAACGGCGCGAGTTGGAAGAAATGGAAATGGAGTTTTATTTATAGAACATAGAGACGATGACGTGGCAGATCTTAAGTGCCGGAGGGGGTGGCAATAACAACAAAAAAAAATTATATATTTTTTTTAATTTTTGAGTTTTTGAATCTGGGTTATTATTATTATTATTTATGCTTATGGCTGCGCGTGAAGTGAGGCGCGTGCGAAAAATGGGGGTAGGTGAATTTGAGAAAAGAAGGCGTAAAATTGAAGGGAAAAATGTGGTTCGGTGCCACGTGGCTATGACTACCATTATTTTAACATTTTTTTCCTTCTTGGATAAAATTTGGTTATTGTAGCAAACAAATTCGCAATTTAACTTAAAAATTATAAGAAAAGCTTTTATCCATCCATTCTTTCAATTCAAGATATTCATTTTCCTTCCCTTTTTTGTTTCAAATTTAATTTTTAATTTGAATTTGATTTGCTTTTTTTTATATTGTCTTTTATGTTTGTGGTGGTCACAATACAAGAACGACTTATGTTTAGGAAGATTCAGTCAAATTAAAGAGTCAATCAATTATTGTAATACAAGTTTTTTAAGACAAAGGTGAATTTTAATTAATTTTTTAAGTGATTAATCTTTATTTTTGAGTGGAATAATAAATCAAATTACATTAATAATGTATGGTATGTGTGAATATTATGTTATGATTTTATTTTTAAACTAAAAACAATAAAGTTATACAATATGCCTTATATTTGAGGTATTGTTTTATTTTTCATAAATATGGAATGAGTTTAGCAAAATCATAAGATAATATTGGAAAAACTCATAATTGGAATTAAAAAAATATTTAATTCTTGTTTTATTTTGGATGTTGATCTTGTCATTTTTCAAGAATTTTTAAATAATAAAATTTTGAATTAATTTTACCACGAAAAAAGCAACAATTACAATAGTTTAACAATGTTTTCGCAAATACAATTCAAGAGGATATTTAAAATTAAAAATTCGTAACTTTATCAAAATGAAGTCTAAAAACCATTTTTAAATTTTTCATAAGAAATAGATTATCAAACAAATGACTTTAAAGTATTTAACCGAAATTCACAAAAATATGCTATAAGAAATACTATGAAATAGAAAAGTTTATTCTCTTTTTTCTTTAAAACGATTTAAAGCATTTTTAATCAAGTAGCAAAATAATATTAAAAATTAAATTAAAATTATTTTTACTAATCTAAAAATAAACCCTCTAGAAAAGGACGAATCACAAGAAGCAACTGGCCAATTAGTTAATAGACGTCACCAGACAATATATTGCCCTTCTACTTTTGTGTCAGATTTGCATGAGCTTCAACTTAGGGAGTAAGTGAGAACTCGTGACGAGTATTTTGATGTTGTATTGAGGGGATCTCATTCAAAGTTTAAGGGAAGTTTTGTACGTGGAGGTAAAAATAGCTTAAACTTAGGGAAGCCTAAGTTGAAACTGAAGAGTAGGCTCTATGTGAGATGTTGAAGAAGGAGTCTATCAATTAAGTCTTTTGTTTAATTGCTTAACTCCTTATCTAGCGAAGTTTCTTTCCACTAGGCATACAATCCCCTAGAGTAGGTGATGTTGCACCGAACTAGGTTACCAATCTTTGTGTCTCTCTAACTCTACACTTATTGTTTGTTATTACGTTAATTGATTTGTCTTTTATTTTGTTACAATTTTGTGTTTGACCTCTGTGTGTTACGTATTAGACTATCTATAAAATTTCATTAGATGTTTTTTTATGACAAATAATTAATAAAGAAAAGAGAAATTTTTAAAAATAGAAAAATAAGGGAAACTATTTACACAAAATAGCAAAAATTTTAGATAGTTGTGATAAAAGTCTATCATGGTCTATTAGTGATAGAAATTATAGAAGTCTATCACTGATAGATGCTGATAGAAGTTATGAATGTCTATCGGTATTTTTTTTTTTTTTGCTATTTTCTGTAAATAGTTTGACATTTTTTCTATATGTGAAAAATTTTCTAAAGAAAATTTATTTTTTTAATACTATTGTAGTATTAAAAGTTTGATTTACTTACAATATGACAATTCTTTTTAGTACAACAATTGCGAGAATGAGAGATTGAACCTTCAACTTTCAAAAAGAAAAGTCATGTCAATTACCGCTGAGCTAAGCTCGCTTTGACACAATATAACGGCTTTGTGTCATAAGAAAATATAATAATATATTCTAATATTTTGGAATATATATATATATATATATATATATATATATATGAATTTTAAGAAAGAAATTGGATTGAGTGGAGTGGAGAGGATAAATTGAGTAGGCCCAATCCCCAACACAACACTCATTCCAATTCCCAACCCCGCTTGAGATTCTCAAGTTGTTTAGGATGTGTACGTATCGATGTCAACTTGTGAAAAAGTTTCGTCCTGCATGATATAAAACATCTATTAAAATTTCATTTTCGTTTTTATATTTTAAAATTTATTCAATTTTAGAAAGAAAAAAAATTAAATGACTAAATTTAATATTTATTCAAAATATAGAGACTAAAATTAGACAATTGAAACTTGAAAGTATAGGAACTAGCCAAAGTGAGCTTAATTCAATAATAATTGACATGGTCTTCTTTTTTAGAAGTCGAAAGTTCAATTTCTCATCCCCGTAATTATTGTACTAGAAAAAAGAAAGTATAGAAACTAAAATTGAATACATTTCGAAGTATGAAGATCAAAATGGATTTTTCGTGTGGAATTAATCATTTAAATAAAAAATTTATTTAATTTAAGTAATTTTTCTTTTTGGGAAGTTTTTCTTTATGGAACCTAATCCTTAGCGTTGGAATGTCTTGATCTGTTATCTGGCGCTTTGAACAATTAAGTACAGGGTAGTTAGTTTACGTATTTTTCATCTTTACATTATTTACGTTTTTTACTCTAAGGTTTAGAGAAGGGCGCTATATAAACTCTCTACCCGTAGAGACACCTCTTTCTGTATTACTGTTTTCTCTCTGCTCCGTTGATGTAGCTAACACATTGTTAGTGAACCACGTAAATTTGTGTGTTGATTCTTTACTGTTTATGCTTTTATGTTCATCTTTATTTGCCTATTTCGTAACACTTAGACCCAAGAGGAATCCCAATCTCAATAACAAAAATTTTGGCTGAGACGAAGAATTAAGTAGGGGAGCTAAGATGGGGGATGAGGAAGCCACCCTCGTTCCCTCCTACCACAAGAATATCCCAAAATAGCTCTTATGTATGTCGTAATATGCATACATTATAATGTACTTTATATCAGCTATATTAGCTATATATTTAATCAATGATATAAAACGGTACATTAGTAAAATGCGTTATATTAAGTATATCGGTGATATATTGTACCACATAAATAACATGTCAATAATATACTTTATGTTAAGTATGACAATGATACATACATAAAGAATATACATATACATGAGAGAATATTTTGTTATATTTGCAAACTATGTGACAATTATAAAAATATGGTATTGATAAGTCTCATAACTTAAGTTATTGATTAGTGAACTTTAGTTTAGTGGAAGAAAAATCATTTGAGCATGTTAGGATAAAGTCTTAACTTTAGAATTTGATATTTATGCTTATGTTTTTCACGTTTTTATGTAGGAGGCAGAAAATTGCATAATTATAATTGGATTGCAATTGCAATATTCCAAATGTGTAGATTTTAACCTCTCGATACTCATACAATTTGCTTGCCCCTTAAGTTTAGAAGAAATTCTAGCCCTTAGAGACAAAAATAGGGAAGCAAACGCAGAGATTCAACATATTTTCCAAGAGATTTACGTTCAAGCTTCGATTTTCTTCTTATTCTTTTATTTTTCTATATTTTGGCATATAGGTTCTTCCTATACTTTGGTTCAATCCATTTTTATTGATAATTTTAGGGTGTTAAAATCCAGCTCTCCTTGACAAAGGTTGAGTGTGGGTTAATCGAGGAAGAAGTACCGTGAATCTTTCTTCTCGAATTCAGGCTAGTCAATTTTACTTTGTAATTTTCTAATTTTCAACACTATTTTGTATTATCATTTCATTCCATTTGCATATTCTTTCATTTATCTTTACGGTTTTATTTAGTTTACTACTTTTATTCAATTCCAAGATTTGTGCTTTCATCCCTTTAGTTTAATGACAAGTTCTTCAAGTATTTCTCATGTGTCTCTTCTCTCTTTACTGTTCGTATACTTTTTGCTTCATCTACTATTTTGTTTTCTTTGTTTTTTCTTTGTTTTTTTGTTATGAGTAAAGTCTTCCTTTGAGATTCAAATATGTAAATACTCCAAAAGAGAGAAAAAACCTATAATGTGAAATGAAGTAACTTTGCTCATTCTCACATCATAGTTTGCTTTTATTGAGTTTATTTTCTATAACTAGTCTAGATTGATTACCTAGATTAGCATACACATGTCACATGACTATTTGATACAAAATATCTAGAGACAAATAAAGAGAGTAAAATATGCTAAAAGGAGAATCCTAGAACGCCGTAGAATTATCCTTTGAGCAGCTAACACGGTATTTCTCTTAACATTCTCTTTTACATCCTAATCTCGTGTGGAGATGGTGAAGAGTTTGAGGGAAGAGGTAAAAATGTTTGAAGAATGTCAAACCGAGAGAAAATGGCATATAGTGTAAAATAATAAAAGAAACGATGACCCTAGAAAATAAGAAATGAAAATGAAATTGATCAACTATTTAGAGAACAAGAAAACATAATGATTGAAATTCCAAAATTTGGAGTAAGACCCACATTTTAGGGGAATTTTTAAAAATAAAAAAAAATAAGGGAAATTATTTACACAAAATAGTAAAATTTTTAGATATTTACGATAGACGCTGATAGAAGTTTATCAGTAATAGAAATGATAGAAGTCTATCATTGATAGATGTTGATAGAAGTCTATCGATGTCTATCAGTATTTTTTTTTTTTTTTGCTGTTTTTTGTAAATAGTTTGACATTTTCTCTATAGGTGAAAAATTCTCCACATTTTATTTATTTTGATAATTACAATCAATAAAAATAAAAATAGATATATTTTTTTAATTCTCATTTTTAGTTAACAAATTCACGTCGTTGTTGTACTTAGAAAAAATAGTTATATAAAGTGAGGAAAGTAAAAGGTAGATCACCGACTTGAAAAAGTCATACTGCAAGTAATGAATACGCGCTAACACGCGCGTGACATTGGAATAGAAAGTTGGTGTAGTATTTTTCTATTTGCTTTGGGAAACCATTATGGGTAAAAAATCAATTAGAAAAATGAATTAAGAGAGTCATTTGAAAAATATAAAAGTAGGATTGGAAAACAAACCAAGGGAGTTGGTGGTTGAAATTTGGTTGTGGTTATTGGTGGTGGATGTGACTAGTTTTATTTTTTATTTTTTTTAACTAAAATTTAATAGATTATTTTTAAATATAAAAAATATAGCAAAATGTCATTATTTATTAATAATAAATATTGATAGACTACTATCATCTATCACTTATAGACACATATAGATGTCTATTAGTATCCATCACGGATAGAATGTGACATTTGACTATATTTGTAAATATTTTCAATAATTTTGTCCTTAAAAATAATTTCTCAAATTTAATTTATAATGTTGATAGCCATAGCGAATTGATTTAGCTTTTAAACTTTTTGAAATATCAATTTTATTAATATAGAAAAACAAATCTTAAATAAATAGAAAATTATTAACAAACATATAATTGAAGATTTTATTAATTTGTTTTTTTTAAGATGATTAAATAAAAAAAAATCACAAATAGTTTAAAAATTAAAACGTCAAAAGGGAAAAGAATGTTTACAAATTGATAGTTATAGTTAATGGAAATTTTTAAAAATATTAAAATAAGAGAAATTATTTAGGAAAATTTTTACGTATCGAAAAAATGTTAAACTATTTACAAAACATAGTAAAAAAAATACTGATAATACTTATCTATCAGTGATAGACTTCTATCATTTCTATCACTGATAGATCTTGATAGACTTCTATCAGCGTTTATCACAACTATCTAAAAGTTTTGCTATTTTGTGTAAATAATTTATCTTGTTTTTCTATTTTGGTATGAGAGGTTAAACTTTTACTCTAAAGTTTCCTCAAAATCAACCTTTAACATAATAAGACCCATTTAGTAACTATTTAATTTTTAATTTAAAAAAGTGATGCTTGTTTCCTTTTAATTTCTTACTGTAATTTTCCTCATTCTTAAGTAAAACAATTAAATTCTTAGCTAATTCTAAAAATAAAAACAAGTTTTTAATAACTAAGGCCTCCTTTAATAACTATTTCGTTTTTTGTTTTTGTTTTTTTAAAATTAAGCCTATTTTCTAACATTTTCTTATTTGGTTTGCATCTTTCTTGAGTACAAGAGTTAACTCTTAGCCAAATTCTAAAAACGAAAACAAGTTTTCAAAAACTACTTTTTTTTAGTTTTCAAATTTTGGCTTAATTTTTTAAAACATGGATAAAAAATAAATAAGAAAGCAAGACATTTAGGGGCTAGAAGAGTGTTTGTAGACTTAATTTTCAAAAACCAAAATCTAAAAACGAAATAGTTACCAAACGAGGCCTAATTTTTTAGTTTTCAAAACTTGGTCTGATTTTTTAAAATATTGGTAGAAAGTACGAAACAAAGCAAAAAAAACTCGATGGAAAAAGTGTTTATAGACTTAATTTTTTTTAAAAAAAAAAAAAAAAAAAACTAAATGGTTACCAACCAAGCCTAAATTATTCAACTATTCACCAATTATCAAATAAATTAATATGTTTTTCCAAAGTGTCAAAAATCTTTATTGCAAATCTCACATGTTCAATAGTTTGAGAGTGTTTTCCAAGCAAGGATTGTTCCCTAATCTAATAAAGAGAGAGAGAAACTGGCTATATACCAAATGACACAGGCAAATATCACCAAGAAAAATGCAGTGAAAATTTCTAAAATCTTTGATATTCCAAAAAAAAAAAAAAAAAAAAAAAAAAAAAAAAAACTTTTGAACAACCCAAAAACCTCTTTGAAGATTCCCAAATTTACATATAAGATAATAAATCAGAGAAGCCTGATATATGCAACATCCTCGAGAAGACTCTCCAAGCAATGCCTCTTAACTCATAATTTGAGAGAAAATCTCGGGGAGAGAGAGAGAAATGGTTAAGAAAATGCTAAAGGCTGGTTTGGATTGTGTTTAAATAAGTGTTTATAAGTGCAAAAAAAAGTGTTTATAAACACTTAGAAAATCATTCCCAACGGGCTTTAAATCTGTACATAAAAACAGAAGCAGAGAAGCATGAAGATGTATGAATGTAATGTTTCTATTCCAAAACTCTATTAGGCCACAGGCATTTCCACCCTGTAATTTCCTCTTCTTTGTAGAGTTTTCTCAGTCCTCCATAATACCCATCTGCTTCATTCCCTACTTCCTTGTGGCTCTTTCGGTTTATCACCGTCTTTCTCCACCGCGACCCGATGCTGTACTGACTGAACTCCAACATCACCATGTCTGTCCATCACCAACATATCAGTCTCACTCCACAACATTGTTCAGGCCAATAAGCACTTTTCACTCAAAATTCTCATGTTCCAATGTAATCTAAAATGATTTGAGACTAAGTACTTGTGAAGTGCTGAAGCAAGACCATCAGCAAAGTGATTTATCATCAAACACTACATTCACTACTCATTCAGAAATCCTAGGAGTTCTAATCAAATATAAATTTGTAGTTATCTTGCAAAATTTCACTTACCATTACAGCAACAATGGCAGTTGTTTGCACTCCCATCACACGCCCCCAAGTGACCAACGACGCCATACCACCAACCTACGATTACAGGGGAATGTCAAGTTGCAAGACAAGTTTTCGATTCAACAACGAATCTCAGTACTTAGCAGATAAAAAACGGTAGGTGAAGATTTGGAAAGCAACTCAAAACTATCATGTAAAACTACATTTTTTTCAAGAGTTTGGAGTTGACAAACACACCATAAGAAAACTCCTTGCTTTTTCTCCATTGGATCTCGACATGATCACCAGGTTTCAAGTCAGCTAAGCATTCAGAGACATGAAGAACATGGGGAGGAATATCAACAGGCGGTGCTCTTAGCCTATTCCAGAGAATATTTTCCTCTATCGCCCGTCGCCCGTGTGGTGGATATCTGAGATCAATGCATATCTTAATTAAATACACCATTGACAGAAGAAGCAAGTCTTCATTAGTAAAAGGGAAATCACATAATGTGCAATCCATATTCCATAGACAAGTGCGGGATTCAAGTTTTGGAGTCAATGTGAGCATGTCTTTCGATATACCTTGCCTTAAACATGTCGGTCTGAGAATCGTAGGATATTTGGGCATCATAACAAGACAACATGAAACCAGCATGACCACTCTGCAAAAATAGAAGAGATATATAAAACAAGGATGCTTAATAGCCTTAAGTTGTTGTCTTAAATGCATTCTACAATAATGAATGATAAACTCAGAATTCAAGAAGACTCTATTTATAAAGCCTGCATCAGCTTTCTTACCTCTCTATTGTAGACTTGAGCTGGGAACCATAACTTTCCACTCTCAAGAGATTGATACCAAGCCTTCATTGAATCAATTGGTAAAGAGCTCCTGATCTTGCCTTTTCTTTCTGATTTTGGTCTAATCAGCAGGAAAGACCAACTTCCAAAATATGAACTGAACAAACCTTTCTTCTGAGATGGACTTGAGAGCTCTGATCTCCTCTTAAGGGCTATATGCAAATGCCATTCCTTACAAGCAGAATTACCCATCAACTTCCCCCATTTCCGCTTCATGTGCTTCTCCCAGAAATAGTCATCTTCACAAACATCCCTCAAATAAGTACACACATTTGCCATCTTACACAACTCCAATGGCGAAAGCCGGTCGAGAATCGACTCCAGAACCAACTCGGGTAAATCCAAGAGTGAAGTTTCCCTTTTCTCCTCTAAATTCCTCAGTTTTGTACTACATGTGATGCTCTTTAATGGCGGATCAGAGACCTTGAGAACTTGAAAAAAACTCAAAGCAAATCTGCTCTTGTGGAACCATGATACAAGTAAAGCAGTCAACAAGCTCATCTTGGCCTCCCATGGCAGCAGACGTTTGTAAGAGAAGGACTTAGAGAGAAGGATGAAGGAAAGGAAAGAGATGAGCAGATAAAACATTGTATTCTGTGATATCCTTGCAGAAAATGAAACAAAAATAGAGCAACCAAGGAGTGAAAACTGGGGAATTAAACCCCCTATATAAAAATCAAAGTAATAGAAGACAGTTATTGGAATCACTAGCTTTTGAATTTGAAGAAAGAAAGGAGGACCCATGAGAGAAGAAGACAACTTTTTATCATGAAAGTGATTGTTGTAGACATCACGACCGACAAGCTACTATCACTAAGAAACAGCAATACAGCAACAACTTCAAGAACAGGGAAATACTAAATGCTTCATCAGAGCTGATAATACATTGCCATTGGCATCCACACATCATGAAACTTCTTAAAGAGACATGGGAAATAGTTAATTGGAAACCCTCATTGAGAAAACAATGAAAAACTCCCCAAAATTGATCAAAAAAACAAAAATAGAGAGATACCCAGATGCTCAAATGTTGAAAAAAAACACAAGAGAGGCCAAATTTGGACCACAACCCAGTGAAGATAGAGACTCGGAATCCTCAAAACCACAAAACGCCACAATAAAGACAGAGGTTCGAATGGTCCAAACTAGGCACTCAATAAAGAGGAAGAGGACGAAGTAGAAACGAGTGGATTAGCAAAATCAAGAAAAGGGCAAAGCCTACAGAGAGAAAATAAAAGGTGTGGTGGAAAAAAGAAATGAAGCATTAAATGAAAAGGCAGACCTGAGCAGCTGCCTAACTGGAACCAAACTGGGAGCTGCAGCTAAGAAGCAATGAGAGAAAGGCAATGCCACCACCGCCATTGTAGGCCATTTATGAGAAAGGGAAATTGGTTTGGTCACCCACCAATGGAGTGTGAAATGTGATTATGTGAATACTAAATAGGGAGTGGCCCCATTTTTGCCTTGTTTGCATATATGATGCTTCCAAAGCTTTCATCTTTTCTTCCCTCGTTTTCACCCTCCATTTTTTCCTTTCCAACTACCCTTCTTATGTCTTTTCCCCAAAGTTTTAAACCAAAAATTAATGCATGTTTGTCTTTACCAAGTTGGCGTCGGTTGTAATTTGTAAATTTATCCAAGTGAAGTTTTTAATTTAAATATAAATTGTTTAAAAAATCTCTCTAAATTTTCATCGACTTTCAAAATTTGTTAAAAGAAAATAAAAGAAAACCCTTACGATCAATTTTTGTACCACTAAATTTTTAAAAGTTTCATTAATATTCAAACATGGAAAAAAAAGTTAAAAAAATATCTTATACAGATATAAATCGTTAAAACCTTATTTTAAAAATAATGCTGAACTTTCAAAAATTGCCTTAATACCTTTAATTTCTTTTCTAAAAAAATTTAAAAAAAATATTTTTAGTCCCCGAGTTTTTAGAAATTGGTGCGTTTAGTCCTATTATTTTAATTTGGCCAATTTAGTCTTCCAATTTTAAGAAATAGGTTTAAAGGGTCTCTACTAATTTTTTAAAAGTTCCATACTATATTAATTAAATCTGGGTATATTGTAACAAAAAGGGATTTGAAATAGTAATATTGTAGTTAATTGTATGTTATAATAATTAGAAATACCAACTATTATAATTGGAGCCTCGAAGATGGAGTGGGCTCCACCCACTTGAAGTTGGGGGTCCAAACACTCTTGTAAAATTCATCATTTTTAAAGATAAAAAAACAAGCGCCTCTTGCATATATAGCAAAATAAGGCTAAAAAATTGCAAAAATAGAATAACATAAAATTAATTGCAAATATAGCAAAATTTACCTTCAACCCATATAAAATGTCCAAAAAGCCTATTATAAAAGTCTATCATTGATACAACAATATCATTAAGAGGTCTCTATCACCAATATTTTTATATAACTAATATAATTTTATCAAGGGAATATAATAGTCCATCAATGATAGCATACTATTACTGATAAGTCCCTATTACTTATATTTTGTATCACTAATATAATTCTAAAGAAATGTAATAGTTTATCAGTGATAGCATACTATCACTGATATATCTCTATCACCGATATTTTTATATCAATGGTCTATTAATTAAAAACTTATATAACCAATAAACTTCTACTAGTGATAGAATTCTACAACAAAACTGTGATTTCAGGATATTTAAAAACTGTCACAAACAATATTCGTGACACTTATTTTGTGTCCTTATATCACTCGTAAAGGTATGAATGTTTTTTTTTTCAATTTTTAAACACTCAATTACATAACATTTTTTTTTTCACGTTTCTAAACACCAAATATATGTAAGGACTTCTAAACTCTCTCACTTTGTATTAGATCAATTGTTTTAGTTGGGTTTAAGAAGTAAAATTATCTTGGATTAAGTGAATTTGATTAACTTGGAGAATGAGTTAATTAGTTAAACACCAAACTAAATTAGTGTAAAAGTGCAGCAAAGTTTGAAATAAGGAAAGCCTTCTAGGTTGCAAGCATGATGTGTAATTAATTTGGATTTAGATGGTTAAGGTTTTAAGTGAAATTTAGTTTGGTAAACTTAATGGTTTAAATGTTTGAAAATATTAACCAAACATTATCTAAATAAAAAGATTAAAAAAAAAACTAATTAGTAAAAGTGCACCAAAACTTGAGAAATTATCAGAAGTAATACGTTGAAGTTTTCATCTTACAAAATTAGTACCCTTTTTGAAAAATCGTTTAAATAGTTTTTTTCAATCTATCTACGGTAAGATGGATCATCGAGATTTAGTTAAAAAAAATTAACTTTTTATAACTTATTGATTGTTTTGGGTCTTCTCGATGAAATTTTTGGCAGTATTACCACTGAGATTCTACCAATTTTTTTCAAATATTATGTAATCTTTCAAAAATTTATACCAAATCTTACCTAATTTTTCAAATTTTCTCCAAATTTGACTATCCCTATCAAATCTTATATTAAAATTTTACATAAATTTTCAAATCTTTACCCTATGGATTCTCAATTATATGAATTTTCAAATTTATAAGTGAATTTATTAATTATGATTTTCCAATTGAATCTACGGGTGCACTGTTATTTTTAAATTTTAGAAAAGATCAAATTTTACAAAAACTTGGGTTAAGATTTGGAAAAATAATAAGTCTCGATATTAATATACCCGAGATTTCTCAGAGAACATCCAAATATATAGAATTTTGGTGTTAATACGACCCGAGATAACACCGAAATTCTCTATATTTCTCAATTTTATTATATTTTTTTTTGCAAAATTTGATTTTGGGTGAAAGATTTTAAAAATTAGTAAGATTTGATATAAATTTTGGAAATATTACATAATTATTATTTGAAAAATTTTGGTAGAATCTCGATGGTAATATAAGATGTCACGTAAAAGGTCCAAAACAATCACTAATAAGTTAGAAAAAATTCATTTATTTAACTAATCTCGATAGTCGACCAACAAAAACTATTTGAAAGTCTTTCTAAAAAAGTGGTTAGTTTTGTTGGTTGAAACCTTCGAAAATTTCTCCCAAAACTTGTCTTAAAAGGGAGTCATCGACGTTTTGTTATTAAAACAAAAAAAAAAAAAAACAGAGGTGGATTCAATTAAATGAGGAAAGGACACCTGCTCTAGCTTCCCTTTCTTGAGGGGTTCGAGCAATTTATTTTTTTATTTTTTTAAGAGATTATAAAAAAAAAAAAAAAGACTCATCCTCCAACAGACACGTTGAGGATGAGTGTTCTATTATCGAGAGGATGGAGAAGATAACAAAATTTTTAGATAATTTTGATAAACGCTAATAAAAGTCTATAACAGTCTATTGATAATAGAAATGATAGAAGTCTATCACTGATAGATGATGATAAAAGTCTATCAATGTCTATCAGTATTTTTTTTGTTATTTTCTGTAAATAGTTTGATATTTTTTTATTTGTGAAAATTTTCCTATAATTTTAAGCCTCTTTTTAAAAATTATTCGATCTATTGGTTACAAAATTTCAATTAATATTTATAAAGTTTAAAGATTTATTCGTCAAAAAGTAGAAAGTCGAATAGACATACTTTTCTAAGTTGAGGAATCTATTACACTTAAATTTCATTAAAAAAAAAAAGAAAAAAAGAAAAAACCTACTACACTTAAATTTGAAAGTCTTGAACATTAAACTTTTAAGTTATCTTTCACAAATATGTAATTTCCAAAAAAGCGTTGATAATATAACATTTTTTTAAAAAAATTTTATATGTAACATTTAGATTATAGATTAAGTTTAAAATCACTTTAAAAATACTTTTAATTATTCAAAATCAATTTTAGTAGCATAAAAATTGTGTTTAAAATGTAGAATAAACATTGAATTGATTTTGAGTAATTAAAAATGTGTTTCGAATCGATTTTAAACACAATAAAAGTAGTTTTAACAACTTTAATCTTTCATAGTTTATTTTAGTAAATTAACCGTATATTAAAATTGTATAGTACATTAGTAATCTATATATGAAGTATCAATCAACAAACATATTAAATTTTTTTTTGGTAAATAAGCAAGCCTTCATACATCAATAAGCAAATATATTAAAGTTTTAAATATACATCAATAAATGAAAATATTAAATTTTAAAGTACATCAGTGAGTTATTATACATCAATCAACATTCATTTTTAAGAATATTAAATTTTGAAAAACATTGGTAAGCTTCCAAACATCAATCAACATTCATTTTTAGAATATTAAATTTCGAATTACATCAATAAGTTATCCGACAATAGTATTTTTTAAGTATAGAAATCACACGTGAATATAAAAGTTTAGGACCCATTTGATAACGTTTTTGTTTTCTGTTTTTGTTTCTTGTTTTTTAAGAAACTGACTTGTTTGATAACCGTTCTTATTTCTTGTTTCTTGAATTTAAGAAACGTTTCTTAAACGAGGCTAAATTTGAGAAACTACAACCCTGTTCCGTTTCTATTTTATACCATATTGTTTCCTTATATATTAAAATTTATCCTTAGCTTGTTGATACTTATGTATGCTTATTATAACTTTTTACTTCTTGGTTGTGTGTTCAACTCTCAAAATGGACATTTTATTTGGTTTTTTTCCTTTTATATATATTTTTATTTACAAAATTAACTCTACTATATTTATATTTTATTTTAATTTTGAATTTTAAATTCTCTTGTATATATTATTTTAATTTTCAATATGTTTATTAATTTTTTTACATTTAAAATTTTAAATTTCAACTCCAAAGATGCTCACTTTGATTTTTTTTGTTTTATATTTATTTCTATTTTTTATATTTTATTTATTAATTTTTTTATTTACAAAAATAATTTTGCTATATTTATATTTTATTTGAATTTTGAATTTTAAAATTCTCCAATAATTAGATTTATATATTATTTTAATTTTCAATTTGTATATTAATTTGTTATTATATTTCAACTTTAGTATTGAAATTTGCAATATGCATGTTTATATATTATTTTAATTCTAATATTTCTAGTATATATGAAATCGAATAGAATTTTCCATTATATAAATTTTGCTGACTAAGACATTCATTTAGCTTTACTTTAATATTTTACAATCACAAAATTTGCATAATGATATAATTAAGTTGGACTTGACTCGACATCACTTAAGACAAATGACTCGAATTAAAGATAACAATGCCTATCAAATTTGGGCAACATATATGAATGATATGATACAACTTTGTTATTATATTTAGTTGTCATCGAGACTTACTTATATTAGATGACACAAACTTTTGATAATATCTTTTTCGATGTTTAATCTATGACATATATTCTTTGTTTATATTATATAGTTACAAAAAAAACAAAAAACAAGAAATAGTTATCAAATAAGTTTCTTTTTTTGTTTCTGTTTTTTTTTTTAAAGAAACAAAAAATAGAAATAGTTATCAAATATGTTTCTGTTTCTTATTTTCAAGAAAAAAGAAATAAAAAACAAGAAACAGGAAACGAGAAACAAAAAATAGAAAACGGGAATGTTACCAAACGGCCCTTAAGAACTAAATTTATAATTTAATATATTGTAATGGGTAGGAAACAATTTGGACACATGGAAGAGTTGAGAGTGAAGGCCTCCAAATTTGTTGATCTAAATTTTAAAGTCACTATTACAAGATAGTGTGGAGGCATGATATTAGTGGGTAGTTTAGGTATAATCTAATGGTGATTTTGATGTGGACAAGCTCTTTCATTATCCTCAAAGCTAATATTATAATAATTTAGAATTTTTTTTCTTTCTAAAAGGACATAGGAAGGACTCATACCCACATATTCTTTTTTTTCCAAGAAGACAGAATTGTTTATTGTTTACTCTGAAATTGCTATTTCTAACCTAAAATTTTTTTATGAGACAAAAGTAACTTTTTTTTAAAACTTTCTTTTTACCTTTTACGAATTTTAGTGGATGGCTCTACGGTAAAAAATGTTGAATACCCTCAATTATGTGTTCATTGAATTACCTTCAATTTTTCATTGTTGAAAAATTTCTTGGTACTTCTTGTAAGGATTCTTACGAGTAGTACTAAGAAATTTTACAAATTTCTTTTTATAAAGTCAATTCCATTTCTTTACCATTATAATTTGAAAAAAAAAAATTCTTACTAAAAAATTTCTTCGTACTTCTCATAAGAATCCTTATGCGAAGTACTAAGAAATTTTACTTCCATTTTTTTCCTTAGTTTAATCTTTTTTAGCTAATTCTAATAAGTTCTCTTAGACTTACTTTACAATTTCTAGGTACTTTCTGTAAGAATTTTTATGGAAAATACTAAAATTTTTTACGGTAAAGTTTTTTTTTTTTTTTTTTTTTTTTTTTTTGAATTGGTTGAAAAAAATTACTAATTTAGGAGAATTGGAATTGATAAACTTAAACTAACTACATTTAAGTTTTAAAAAATAGAATTGGTTTAAGCTAAAGAAATAAAATTGCCTATAAAAAAATTAAACTACCAGAATTTCGGACTAAGAAAATCCCGGAATTTCGAGAAATTCTCAGTATTTCCCATTTTTTTTAGTTTGAAAATAAAAAAAAAAAAAAAACTTAGATTTAGGAGAGGAAATTTTGGAATAAATTTAAATTTAAAAATAAAAGAAAAAAAAAGCCAACCGGAAGATTTTCTGGGAAATCTTCCAATGGGTTTAAGTTTTTTTTTTTTTTAAATTTTTTTAGATGACTAAAAAAATCTAAGTAACTAATTAAACATAGGGAAATTTTTTTTGAAATTAGTTTAAGTTAATTTTTTTTTTTAAAGAAAGAGATTTTCTATAAAGATGTTTACCGAAAATGTTCTAGAAAGATTTAAGTTTCTTTTTGTATTTAAATTTAAACTAAAAGAACTAACCTAACTAAACTTTGAGAGAAAAAGTTGAAATTAATTTAAGTTTAAAATGAAAACTTAAATTAGAAAACTAAAAAAAATCCCAGTTTCCCAATTTTAACAGGAATTTTTTTAAAAGTTTTCTAATTTAACGGGATTTCCCCATTTTTTTTAATGCCATACTTAACAAATGGAAATTAGAAACCATAAGACATCCTTATTTTCGTTAAGTCTAATTTATACTAGCTAAAACAATTAGTTACTCGCTTATTGTCAAATTTAACATGACCATAATATAATAGGTAAAAATGTTGTGGGATTGAATCCAACAGGACATTTACTTTAGTCATTTTGAAGTCGAGATACTGATTAATTTTCTCATACCTCTCATAATACAATATAAAAATGGGTTGAAGCAACATTTTTACTTTATAAAGTAAGACAAATGCTCATGTTAAATGGGTATAATCAAATAATAATATGGGAAAGCAACCGAAAATTATGGGAGAGATTTTTTTTTTCTTAAGAAAAAAGGGTGTGTGACATACCTTTGTTCTATTGTAGATAAGGTTTCAATAATGGAAGTCTTGTGATACCCAATAGAACATATGTACAATGATTTATGACTCGAATATTAAGATATGCACGTGAATAGTAAATAAGTGTTTATAAGTGCATAAAAATTGTTTTAAACACTTAAAAAGTCAATCCAAATAGATTCGTAATTTCTGACTTTGTTTTGTGTTCATCGACAAAATAGTAAAGATGAAAGATGTATAGCAAAACAATGAAAGATGAAAATATTTAAACAAAACCAAAGGTTCTTCTATAAATATTATCCACTAAAATTATCCAGTAATTTTAATAAAGAAAATGATATATAAATATTTCAAAACTCCCTAATTTGAAATTTCAACCAGAATTAAACTTTACCCCACCCCAAAAAAAAAACATGACTAGTAAAGAAATTGGTAATGGAATAAAGCTTATAAAGAACTCACACATTTCAAAAATAAAAGTAATTTGTTTTGCTCGCTATTTTTATTTTTTATTTTTTTTTAGTATAATACGTGGAGGAAAGGATGAAACCTTCAACTTTTAAAAAAAAAATCATGTCAATTACTGTTGAGTCAAATTCACCTTGACAGTTTTTTCTTCTTCTTAAATTTCGTTCAACATATGTTTTTTTTTTTTAATTTAAGAAACATATGTTTTATGTACATCACATAATAATATTTTCATCAACAAATTAATATTTAATTGCAATAGTCACCCATGTTTAAGGAATAATTTGATGAAATTAAAAGCTTAACATAAAAGTTACAGTATAAATGAAAAGATTAAAAAGGTATTTGACCCAAAAAATTAGAGTCGAGGAGTAGATATGATAACTCTACTCTTTATTTTGTTCAACGAATTCATAAACTCTGCGATAAAAAATATAAATTTTATTAACTCCATACACTATAAGCCTCACATCTTTACAACTATTTAGATTTTACAAATCTACTCCTTATCTCGAACCTCTCTTAAAAATTTAAATTATCATTCACACAAATTAAAATTCAAAAGGAAAAAAAGAGGAAAAAAAAAGAAGGTAAATTTAGATATTTTTCCTATTTAAAAAGAAGGGGAATATTTGCTGCGAATAGGCAATGGCTCCCCAAGGCTTCAGACGGTGACGTTCTTAACTGAAAGAAAAGTGTGGGCCCCTAATCTTAGTCGAATAAAGCCACAACGGTCTTTTACCGCCACGTGGAAAGCGAAGTTCGAATAGGTAAAGTAACACACGTGCTAACTCTTTCCAGACCTGCCCACACGTGCTGAAACTTCTATCTATAAATAGAATAATAGACTAAAGAGAAAAAAAAAAAAAATACATTCTTTTAGTCCCTAAAGCTGTGTCTTTATCAATTTAGTCTTTAATTTTCATAATGGTGTACTCTTAATCCTTAAAATTTAAGTTTGATTTTAATTAGTTTTAAGTTTTAAAATGTTACAATTTTACTATTTAGATTTGAATTTTATTTCAATTTAACGGCTAATTTTAAGTTTTTAAAATTTTTTACATTAATATTTATTAAGAAAATTACTATAAACAGAAAAAATATCAAACTATTTACAAATATAGAAAAATTCCATTGTCTATTAGCGATAGACTGCGATAGAATTTTATCGCTGTCTATAGGGATCCGTCACTGATAGAAAATATTTTTTTTTATATTTATAAATAGTTTGTCATTTTTTATATTTGAAAACACCACTATTTATTAATTAATTTAAAACAATTATGAAGTAAAAATTTAATACTAGTGAAGAAAAATAGTGAAATTTAATTAAATATAATATAAATCTTTTAATTCTTTTAAGTTAATTTACATACATTAATACTAAAAATTGAAGGTGAGTATTTAGTGAAAAATTTAAATTAAAAGTGTAAATCTTGAAACTTAATTATGGACTAAATGTAAATTGTAACAGTTGAAACTTAGAGATTAAATTAACATTTTAAAACTTAGGTACCAAATGAAAACTAGACTTAAAATCTAGAGATCAAAAAGGTATTTTTCCCTAGATTAAATTACAAGTGTGACCTTAAACTTTAAAAGTTGGTGTCTATTTAGCCTGTCAATTTTTTAAGAGATAATGGTGTGATTGACTCAAATTTGGGCTGAAAATGGAATTTATCAAACATTTTTAAACTTAAGTTTTATTTATTTATTATTTTTTTTATACTTTTTACTTGTATCATCGTCAGTAAAAATTACTAAAATGACTTTATTGTGCATGCGTACTGGACTCACTACTCTTAATTCTTGATCTCACTCTCACTACTCTTAATTCTTGCTGTCATACATCATCGCTTTCATTCACTTCCTTTTAATAAAAAGAGCGAGAGCAAAAAAAGCAAAAAGTGAGAGCGAGAGCGTGATCAAATAACCATAAGTGAGAAATGAAAAAATGAAAAACGAGAGTGAGAGAAAATTGAGAGAGCAAGGAGTGAGGAAATTTAAACCCTAAGCAAGCGAGAGTAATAAGAGTAAGATCCAACCCATATGCATAATATTCCGATTTAATAAATTCACGAAAACATAAGGTTAAAAACTTATGAAATTTTATTTGAGTCTTCTAAAATGAGTCATTTTTTACCAATAAAAACAAAAACTCAATTTTAAGAAACTAGAGTGATTTTTTTTTTTATTTTTTTATTATTATTATTATTATTATTACTACAATAACTAAACCTGTATATATACCGTTGTTGTAGAGCGCAAGAGACAACAGAAGAAAGCCGATAATAAGCAGCAGCGAGGCATGGAGTCAAAGACAGCATAACGCTCGGCTTTCCCTCGTCCAAATTTCAGGTGATTCTTCGCTTTCTCTAAATTAATCAAGATTTCTTGTTAACGGATTTTTACTTTTGAATTCATCGATTCCTGTGAAAACCTACTCTTCTTTGTGGAATTTATTCAACTAACATGCTTTGATGCGTTAAATCCCCATTTGAATCATGATTCATCGAGCTTCTTAATCTTAAATTTCTGTTTGGTTGAAGCCGATGCACTCACTGAAATAATAATGTCCTCTCCTCTCTCTCACGTCTTTCTACAATCATACACAGGAACAATGTCTAATAAGTTCTTCCATGCTATGGTTTACCTATTAAAGTATTGTATACCGAACCCATTTTGGTGTTTATGGTCAATTTTGAATTGGAATTGAAGTGGTCGGGAGGTACAATTATTCATGTAGTTATTGTTTAATTGAAGGGACGGAGAGAAACTAATGGGGTTTCACTTGTGATCGCAGAAACAGTGTTTATTAGGCGTTTGTGTGTGACATCCTCTTGATTTATTGTGATGCCTCACCTTGTGCGTGAGAGGCTCTTCATTGGAAATATTGGTGATGCAGCAGAAGTTTTACAAGATGGTAGCTCAGAGATCACACATATGCTATCGGTTCTTAGTTCTGCGTCGATTTCCTTTTTTTCCGAATGGCGCAGTGGATTGACAATCCCCACCAAAGAAATTAAGAAGGTGTATGTAGGTGGGACTGGCTGTGATTCAGCTTCTGAGAGTGACTACGTTGATGGGTCCAAGAGTTCTTTATCACCTGAGAAGCTCTTGTACTCGTTGGAATATGCTGGAAAGGATTTGAAGGTGGTGAGGATGGCAGTGCCGCTGAGGGATATGGAAAATGAGGATCTGTTGGATTATTTGAATGTGTGCTATGATTTCATTGAGCGGGGTAGAAACGAGGGATCTGTTCTGGTGCATTGCTTTGCTGGAGTATCTAGAAGGTATGTCCAGTTATCATGTTATCATTTTCAGTTTATTTTAACCACTTGATTTTTGCTTTGGATATGTGATATGCTATTTCTGCCGGGTTATTGTGAAGGTACTGCAATTTTTACATCGTTAATTATGAATAAATTTTCTGTTAATATTAGTTGTTTTGTTCTACCTGGATTTGGATGTTATGATGGCTTCCATCATAAGGAGGTACTACAATCATATAAAAAAAGGTTGTGCAGAACAAGTTAAGCATCCCAAATTTTAAACACGAATTATTAGAAAACTATCTGAATGTGAGATATGGAGCACTTTAAGATATCTGGTGCAGTCAGCTCCCACAATTTTGAGAACAAAAATTGATAAAACTATGATAAAGAAAGATAGACGATATGAAGGACAAAGATCTGTTTTCAGCTTTATGGAGTTTGTCTTGGGGAACGGTAGAAGAATTAAAATGTGGGAACAAAGGGGTGGAATCCATGGCTATCAAATACCCAAATATTTGTTCGATTACCTCAAAGAATGGGGCCTCCATTGCTGATTACTGGGACTGTGAGCAGCAAGCCTGGGACTTAGGGATTAGATGACCTCTCTTTGACAGAGAATTAGGAAATTTGGCTAATTTGATTGAGTTCCTAAATGGTTGGGCTGTGAGCAACTATCACGATAGAATGAGATGCAAGATTGACTCGTTCGGCTCATATATTGCTAAATTCATGGTGCTAACCAATAGGGTGACGACATTGTCCTACCCTTTGGTGAACGGAAATTCAAGATCCCAAAAAAGGTTAAAGTTTTTCTTTGGTTGTTGGCTTATAGGAGTTTGAACACCCGCGCGAACTCCAAAGGAAATTTTGAAATTGGGTGAGGTCTCCTTTCGTGTGTTGTTTGTGTTAACACGAGGAAGAGAATCTTGACTACTTATTTCTCCACCGTCATTTTGCGGTTAATGGGTGGAATATGTTATTTAAGGAGTTCGAGATTGCTTTTTGCCTTCCAAAGAAGATTGATACTTGACTTTTTGAGGTGCTTGACAATAGCTTGGTTGGTGGTAGGGGAAGAGTCCTTTGGTGTTGTGCAACACGTTCTCTTTTTTGGGGCCTTTGGAAGGAAAGGAACAACCAGGTGTTTGAAGATTCTTGGTGGTGTACAAATCATACAAAGTTCTTTTGTAATTACAACCTTCCAATTATTATTAACATTTGGCAGACTTTTCTTCGATAGTTTTGATGAGGAGAGGCAACCTTTACCCCTTGCCTTAGGCTGTACTTTTGTCTCCTTTTGAATATAAGTTTCTGTTTCTTATTTAAGAAAAAAAGAAGAATAGAGGAAGGAGGAACTAAGTGAGATACGCAAACATTGGATGAAAAATTGTGGGAGACAGATGATACTCTCAAAATGTTGTCAACCCTATTGTTATTATCTTTCCATCTAGTAAACTTTTGTGGTTCATACCAAAAAGACAGGAGGAGATATCCCAACATTAAGCTGGGGATCATTAAAGGAATTCTCTTCAATTGGCCTTGATGGAAGAGAGAGTAATTAACAAAAACTGTTTTCAAGGAAGTTGTAAGGATTCCCTTACTGTTTCATTGAAATATAATGAGAAAACAACACAAAACAGAGGAAACAGAGAGAAATCCTCAAGTTCAATAGATCAATCCAAAGTTCAAGATAACAGAAAATAGCCAACTACCTAGCTTATTTTGAGAGGGCTGGTAACCTCTTCTACCCACTCGACTACCTTCCACACCCCCCAAAACCAACTTTCCCTATTAAGACTACTTCCCTCTTGTATAGACACGTAACATGTTCCCACTGGGAGAATTCCCTTTACTACCCTTGCTTGCATATGTCTTCGATATAGGGGCCTTGCAGGAGTTTGGTTTCATGCTTGCTTGTTAGAGGGTTATTACCACTGAGTGTTGACTTTCTTGAATTTCATGGGTAAGCCTTTCTACAACGTCTTTCATCTCATTAATTTCTCTTACTGTTTCTCCTACCGTCTCTTCAAGTTTTTGATTTTAGCCATTTTTTTCCTACTCTCCAAGATTGGATGTGCTCTGATACCATTTTGTAAGCATTTCTAGGAACAAGCCAACATATGTTCTTTTAAGCATAGTCTTACTGTTCCATTGAATTATAATGAGAAAACAACACAAAACAGAGGAAATAATGGAGCAATCCCCAAGTTCAGTTCATCAATATGAACTTCAAGATAAGAGAAAATAGCCCAACACTCAGCTTATTTTGAGAGAGCTGATAACCTCTCTTGCCAATATCACTACTTGAAATTCCACACCCTCAAAAACACATTCTTTCCCTACTAATACTACTTCCCACTACTATTCATCAGTAGGTGAATTTCCTTTACTACCCTTTCTCGCATGTGTCTTCAATATACAGGGCCTTTCAAAAGTCCGATACGAAGTAGCATGAAATTTTTTTATTTCATATTTTGTAGAGAATGGCTCTAAAGGCATTGAGCTATAGAGAACCAAATTTTCCATACAAAGGTGAAATGCATAGAACTTGATACAAAAAGTTCATCATCTTCAAAGATTTTTGAATGTGTTGAATTTCGTTGACCAGCATGCCTGAGAATATTGACAGAGGACAAAAGCATCATGTGGTCTTTTCTTGATTATCTTTAATGACCTGGTACTGTGATAGTAGAGTTTTCTTTACTAAAAAGTAAAGGCTTCTACGAATGAGTCAACTTATGCTTTTGAAGCAGACCAGATTCTCCCCATTCAAGATCACCATACCAAGTTGTTTGAAGTTAAACTTTAGGAATGATTAATATACTTCATGCTCTAGCATAGATTTAGCCAGCCCTATATGATGATTTTTCTAATTTTCTTATTATCAAGTATTTATATAATTTATTTTCATTTATTCGTTGCAGTGCTGCCATCATGACAGCATATCTTATGAGAAGGGAACAGCTATCACTAGAAGGTGTGAATAAGCATAATTTGCTTGAACTACTATGAACCAGTGTATAAGTAGTTGCTTATGGTCCCAACCAATTGCTAGTTTTTCTTTCTTGACTATCCGTTGATGCAGATGCACTTGGTTCCTTACGACAAAGCAATGAATTTGTCAGCCCCAATGATGGATTTATGGAGCAGGTGCTCTTGGAAATATTGTTAATTCATAAGATACTGAAAGGTTAAGCTTCTAATTTGCTAATTACTAATTTATATCCTTTGCAGTTAAAACTGTTCGAGGAAATGGGTTTCAAGGTTGATTATGCCAGCCCTATATACAAGCGTTTTCGCCTGAAAGTATTGGGTATGTAGAGCTTCTTTCACTGCCCCCTGCTGAATTGTTTCAATCTAGTTCATTTGTTTCAATGCATACTGCTGTTATACAATTCATTTATTTTCCTTCTTAAAAATTTTGGTTTTCCATATTATTTGTTTAGTCTATTTTCTTTCTCTTCTCTCTCCCTCCAGATATTAACTATTCAATTTTATATTTTTATTTATCTTGTCATGGACTTGGATAAAATCCTAGAAGTTCTTGATTGTTGTATGTTGTAGAATTCTACAGTTGGTTCATGATTAGTTGAGGGACACACACACACACACTTATTTGGTTCGGATGTTATCTTAGATTCTGAGTTTTAGTTGTCTTGAGTCCAGCAACATATGATGGAAGTCTATGAATTTAAGCAGTAGAAAGAGCAATACCATTGCTGCTGGTATTGCCACACACAGATCTCAATATACCACAACGGCTATCTCGAGTCAAGGGACACCTGTTTTGGCGAAGATAGGGAGCCATGCATCACAGATTTTTGCCTGCTATAAATTTTGCATATTCGATGTCTGAACTTCATTTACAAGTCAAAAGATTTATAAATAAAAATGAAATGATCGTTTACATGTCAAAGGACTTGCAAATAATTATGTATCATCTACAACAGAGGTTTAAGAAGTGTTGAGCCATCATGGTACTTGATCCTGGACCTGGCCTGGTCAAGGTCACTCCTGATCCCAGAAGATTATATTATTCTTCTCCATCTAAATACTCCAAAAAACAGTGAAGAAGCCATCCCTTTATCACGATAAGGCGGGTGTCGAAGAATCTTCTCCACTATAGAGTTATAACCTTAGCTCCTAGCCGAACAAACATTGAAAAGCTGAAAGGAGTCTTAGATAGACTGAGCAAAATGACAAATCTTGAGGATATGACTCAGTCTTCTAATCGCTCTCGCATCCCAATGCGGTCCCACCCCAAGTGAGGAATGCCTCAAAATGTGATCTGGAGTGTTCACCCTTCTAAGCAAAATCTGCCCCAAACAAATTTGGCCTTTGACAATTTCACCTTCCACAACAATGAAAAAGAAGGGCCCTCATTCAAGGAGATAAGAGATTCACACAGGACACTGAAAGAAGAACGACAAGAAAAAACCCTCGGAAGGATGAGGACTTCTGAAATCAACATCTTTACCCCTAGGCTCAACTGAAGCATTCCCTAACAGGGAGAGATGAGCTGTCACCTCCGTTGTTCCCTATAGTTTCTACCAAAATGTTACTTTGTTAATGATTTTTGCAATCATATATAAATAGGTATGTATGTTTGAGCGCACATGTCTGTGTTAGGCTTTTGCTTTGAGACGCCGACATCCTTGTGTCTCATGCTTCTGGACTTCTAGTGGGTGATATTTTTCTTCCTCTTTCTGAATTTATTTTGATGACGTTTTATAGGTGAATTTCCTTGTTGCTTATTTCTTTGTATTATTGCCTCTCCATACCTTCAGGTGAGTCCTATAACCGTGGGGAAAAAATCAACATTTCTAAACTTGGAGCAGATCCTGGCTTGTCCCGTGAAGTTGCTTCTGAGGTACAGTCATCCCAACAGGTAGATTATTCCCATGCACATGCATACCGCTGCAAGAAATGTCGAAGACTGGTGGCCTTGCTGGAAAATGTGGTGGACCACATTCCTGGAGAAGGTGAGACGTCCTTTGACTGGTATAAGAGAAAAAGTGGAAACCCTTTTAACAAGTCAGAGGAACCTGAGTGTTCATCCATTTTTGTCGAGCCCCTTCGGTGGATGACAGGAGGTAAATCTTTGTCTCTTGCAACCTCTGCCATATCTTGTAATATCTGCTAATTCAGATGCGCTCATTGAAAAGCTGGATCAAATTAACAGCCTTGTTGAAGCACACGATAGTTTTTATGAACCTTCAACTTAGATTTTTAATGAAATCATCACCCGATATTTGTTTTTGGATAGACTGGTTCGTCTTATTGAAAAAAAAAGGGTTGTTAAGGTCTAGGAAATTTAATGTTCAAATAATGGAGAAACATTCCATAGGATCTCCAAGTATGAAAAATCCAATGCTGAATATATTTGTACTTCTATTATCCAGTTGAAGAAGGTGCATTGGAAGGAAAACTATCTTGTGCTCATTGCGAAGCTCGTCTTGGATACTTTAATTGGTCAGGCATCCAATGTAGTTGCGGAAGCTGGATCACCCCAGCATTTCAGCTTCATAAAAGCCGAGTCGACATCTCAACTGTCTAGTACTTTCTCGGGACAGAGGTTTCGTAATGCCAAACAAGGATGACCATAATCTCTCTGTTCTCATATGCATAATGGAGATGGTAGATAGATACTATATGCCTCATGCCTTTAGGAAACTACATACGGGTTTTGGCAATTCATGTTCATGTATATTCTCTGCCACTCCACTCGCAATGAGATGGAGTTCAAATGGGGGAGATATCTTGTTCACTTTATTATGCCTCTCATTTGATTCAAGTTTCTATATCACTAGTTTTATTGGTCAATTCAAAAATCATGTTTTGATGGAAATCCTTTCATGAGTTGATATTATTTTATGTATGAGTTCCAAACATGTCCAGAGAAAGGCTTCAAATGCGCATGTTGTCAATGTCCACTTCTCCAGTAACAATCATTTTTTTTTTTTTTTCTTTCTGTTTGTCATTTTAAACATTTAGCATTCGATCTATCCTGTTTTTGTGGTCTGTTGCGGAAATGTTAGATTGTTGATTTGCAGCCCTGGAAGCATAACTTCCAGCCCTGAAGCTGGGCAATAACACCCCCCATTTATTTATTTATTGAACTGTTTTCAAATATAGCTAGCCAACTTATTTACAAAGATAGCAAAATGTCATTGTCTATCAATGATTGCTAGCGATAGATACTGATAGACTACTATCATTTATATGTCTATTAAGATTTGTTTGGGAGGCTAGAATGTAATTGGAATTACTGAAAATCAAAAGAGTGTTGGAATGTGGGAAGTATCGAGGGTGGAACAAAAATGGGATTGTGAAACGTGAAAACAGTGGAAAAGAGAGTTCGGTTAAAAACTTTTGGAACAAAATGAGTTTAATATTACAAATCGGGTTCAAAATGTTCAATCCAAACATAAGTTTTGAATTACATTACAATCTAAATTCATTTCATTATGAGTATTTAAACAGTTCCTTAGTGATAGATACAAATAGATATCTACTAGTGTTAGACAGTGGCCATAATTATCCTTATTTATTTTCTTTTGAAGTTTGAAGTTGGGTAATAATTTTTTTTTTTTTTTTTTTTAATTTATGCTTTGCTTCTTCACTTCAAACTAAACATGTGAGCACTTACATGTTTATAGTTTGTGGAACCATTGAAGATTTTCATTTAAAGTCGCAAAGGTGTTATTTAGGCAGATCATATTATCATTCAAAATATGTGGCAAAAAACTGATGAGGTGGCACATAAGCAATTGGGGCCATTTGGTTGAAGTTTGTTTGTTTGTTTTTTTCTTTTTTATTTTTGTCAAGTAAATTACATTTTTGGTCAATTAATGAATGGCAATAGTAGCTACTACAATAGTAATAGAAATTTTTCCTAATCATCATCACCACTAGAAGAGACTACCAGATCTCGCAGACGAAAAGGGCTGCCAGCCGACGTGTACACAGTCGGACTCAAAATCTTCGTCCCCAAAAGTTTGGAAGCGAAGTGGAAATGTATCAATCATTGAATAGTGTGGCTTTAGCTTGGCTCTAGTGAGTTCTTAAGTATTTAAGCTCGGACTATATTATTATGCATGAATTGTCTGTTTGCTTAGTTGCTTGCTTTGTGATTAGGACTGTTGATGAGATTTTTTTCTTGTGATGTTTGCTTTTGAGAAAATTTGAAGTATAGTCATGATTTTGAGCTAATTTTTTTTTCTCCAAATTTTCATGCGTGCTTAAGTACTTTGCCTATCTACCAGCGTAGATTTTATGAGTTTAGAATAACGTTATACCACCTAGATTTTTGTTGTCACTCTGAAAGGCTTTGGTAATGTTTGTTAAGTTGTCTGGAGCACAATTTAGTGATGCATGCTTAGGTTTTAGCCAAACCATTTGTGATGCATGCTTAGATTTTCATGCATTAAGATAGGCTTTTTCTACTGATTAATCGTCTTGACAATTCCTCTTAAGCTTAATGCAATTATTTGATTTGTATAGAATGCTTCTTATCCCCAATAAATTGAGAAATTTAGTTTAATTAGAACTTGATAAGCTTTGATTAATAGCCGCCTAGGAATTCGATTCAGCTTTTCTGAATAATTAGGCCAAGCACTTTCATGTTGAATAATTAATCTTGGTTTTTCTGTGATCAATTAAGTAATTGGGTGGATTCCAACTCTTAAATTAGATCGTTTGAACCTTGACATCCCATATAGTTTTTTTGCCATTCAAGTTTTATGCTCTCCCCGTTTTTAATTTAATTTCCTTAAACTCCTTACAATCAAAACCCCACTCTTGTTACTGTGAGATTTGAAGGAAGATTTAGAGAGACTAGTTTGGTTTAATGTGGAATCAACTCGTCCTACTTTGATTACAATTAATTTAGCTAGGTTTGGTATAGCATTTGATCAAGGCCTAGACAAACTACCCTTTGATAATTAAACCATTTATTTCATGTACCTTCAAGAAGTCACCTTCCATGAACGGCCAAAACCATCAACTTTTTAAGAGTACAACGAAAGAATAGACGTTAAGAAAGTCTCAAACCAAAACAAGTGTATTAATATAATTAGTTTAATTACTTTTAATTAACACAAAGGTTAAAAAGTAAATAAACATTAGGTAACAAAAGTAAAAAATGAAGGGTAAATATGTAATTTTAATCAACACAAAGGTTGAAATTCAAGGGCATTTTGGGCCTCCTCTTTTAGTCTTCCATTCATTGTAACAAGGACAAGATTGCTTGTTGCCATAAGTTCCATAAGGCACACACAAGCATTTGGCACAGCACTTTTGACAAAAGAACATGCATGGCTTCTTGAATGCTGTCTTTGAGCATCTCTCTTTGCATCTACCTCCACATTCTGCAAACCCCCTCAACTCAGTTAAAACCAATTAATCACCAATATCCCATTGAGTAATTATTTAATTTATTTTTTATGAAAATTAAGCCTACTTATTTTCTCTCAATTTCTTATAATGGTTCACATCTTTTTTCTTACCTAAGAGAGGTGAACTGATCTTAGCGCAATTCTAAAAACAAAAGCAACTTTTGATTTTCAAAATGTACCTTGGTTTTTGAAAATATTGGTAAAAAGATAGATAATAAAGAAAGAAATGCAAACTCTCTTTGGTAGTCATTTGTTTTTTTTGGTTTTTAGTTTTTGAAAATTAAGCCTATAAACTTTGTTCTCTACTTTTTACCAATATTTTTAAAAACCTGCAAGCCAAGTTTTGAAAACTAAAAAAAAGTTGTGTTTATTTTTGAAATTTGGTTAAGAATTCAACTCTTTTAAGTAAAAAGATACAAACCATGCATCGTAAGAACTTGAGAGGAAAATAGACTTAATCTTCACCAAAAGCCAAATAGTAAACAGAATTTTAGAGCTGGAAAAAGTGTTTGTAAACTAAAACTTTCAAAAACTAAAAACCAATAAAAACCTAACCGTTACCAAACATGGCAGTAAATCAATATTTTACCCTTAAAACATAAAAAAAAACAATCCTTTTATTAGTTTTTACCTTGAGGTTGAAGGCTGCCTTCAGTGACTCCATGCTGAAAATTGGAAAAGTGTAAAAAAATAAAAAAAAAATAAAAAATGACAATGAATTGATGGGCAAAACCATTACCATGGGAGTGGAAGAATAATTTCCACTGCTTTGGGGCTGTGGTGTTGGAGCCTCACTGATACCCTAATTAAAAACACCAACAAAAAAGAAAAAAAAAAAAACCCATTAATAATGTAGAAGAAAAATTTAGTAAGAAAAGCTCTAAATAATTGGTAGTAATTAAGAAATAAATGGGTTGGGAGAAATAATTTACATGATTGTGAACTAAGAGAACACAATTCAGCAACATTACTACAAACAACATCACCATTACTTGCTTCTTTGCCATTGCAAACCAACTATTATATTATAGAGAGAGAGAGATATTGTAGTGATGATTCAGTGAGAGTGTTTATATATATATATATATATATAGATATAGATATAGATATAGATATATACATACAGTTGGATGAAAGAAGGAAGACCAGAAAAGATTTGTGCGGTTCAGAATTTAAAAGGATCATAGTTTGTGTTATGTTATGCGTGGGAATGTGTACAAAGTAAAAGTGTGCAATCTCGTTAATGAATCAGGCTGTACTTATCTCCCTGCATCACCTTCAATCATAAAAGAAAAAAAATGTAGAAAAATATATGTTTTAAGAAGTAATTTTTTTTCCACGTGATAGTTTGTGATTAATATATTTAGCTGAGCTGTATGTAGATGAGTGCAAGTCAGGATGCACCCAAGTATTTTTTGTAGTTTAATATAGTACAAGAGATTAATTAATGATTATAACACGATGTTTGCAAACCCTTTGAAATTTGATTTTGATTTTTGGTCTTTGAAATTTGTGTTTGTTTCCTCATTATTACTTTACGATAGTTTTCATCTTCTTTCAAAAATATTTAAATTATCTTACTATAGTTTGTCTACTTTTTTGATGAGTTTTTTTTTTTTTTTTTTTTTTTTTTTTTTTTTTTTTTTTTTTTTCAAAATTCAACCAATTTTTTGAAATTTATAAAAAGGTTTTTAAAAAGGGTTGTTTTCACTGTCTATCAACGATAGACTTCTATCGCTTGAGCAATAGACTGCGATAGAAGTCTATCGCAGTCTATTGTTGATAGATAGTAAAAAAAATTTATATTTGTAAATAGTTTAATATTTTTTCTATCTACAATAATTTTTCTTTTAAAAACTTGTTTTTGTTTTTGAAAATTTGAGTGTTACAAAAGAACAGTTTAAGAGCATTTGATGTGCAGAGTTGAGTTAATTAAGCACATGACCTCTCTAGACTATTTGTTCTGATACCATGTTAAATTACCGATTGACTAAAAAACTTAGATTAATGGATAAAGACAAATTTAATATTATATCACTAACAAACATGTATATAAAATACAAATGATTATCAATCAAGACCGAATTAAGAGAAGAATTATGCATGAAAATGATGGAAGAGAATGAGCACACAGTAGTAATGCATGTGAACTCACATGTCTGTTTTTGGTGTTTCCAATTCCCAACCCAAAAAAAGAAAACTAATCCAAAGAAAGAGAAGGACAGAGAAAGGTCACATGCAGCTTTATTAATAAAACTATGGCAAAAATGGGAGATAAGAGATAAGAGATCAGAGAGTTTTTATATAAAATTATTATTGAGGGAATCTCGTGATCAGTTTTTGTCTCTTCCTTCTTATATTCATCTTCTACATTTTGCCAAATATTTCCCAAACCAAATTAACCGCAAACCTCAACCACTCAAACCCAACACACTGTCACTTCATAACTTGCTTTCCACGAGATGGATGATCAAACCTCCGACTTTTAAGAAGAAAGATCATATCAATTATTGTTGAGCTAAACTTATTTTGGCAAAAACTATTTCATACTATTATCAATAATGTAATATGAATCAAGATGTCTTTGTGTTATCTCTAGGATCAATCACACGTTCAAGAGCCAAAAAGTTTCAAATAGCATTGAATTCTCGCGTACAAATAGAGATGAATTCAATTGAGGAGATTCAAGCAACAACAATTGTCAGGAGCTCTATAATTGGTTTTATTTGATGCTTCAAGATGAAATTATTTGAGTTTAGCTAAATTTCATTCGTGTTATTTTTATTTGCAAATAAACCTTATTTTTTTTGGAGTTTTTTTTTTCCATTGTTGGACCCATATATATTTTATTTGAGTTTTTAGTATTATGAGTTAAGGGTACGTAGAATGGACTTTTTAAGTCTCTTTGGTTAAGTATGATGAGTTTTAAGGGAAGAAAGGAAACACGCAGTACGTAGTTTTGATGTTTTTGAGTTTTAGGGTTTTCTCTGAATGAAAATTATTTGGTAGATGACTGAGCCTCATCACCATCTTTTTGCGATTCTTGAATTAGGGTTGCATGTCAAAAACATTCAGGTAAGTTTGATCGTCTTGCTTATGGAGTATTCGAACTTGGATTAAAGAACTAGTTCTCATTATCTTCTGGTCATCGATCAAAAGATAATCCCAATTCTAATTCTTCCCTTTGAATTGACATTAATTGACTTGGAGATTTTGGAATTTGTTATTAGAGGTTCATCGAAGAGTTCCTAATCTACAAATTTTTAGGGTTTTTCATATCACAGTAAATATACCTAGCTAGAAATACACATTTTTTTTAAAAAAAAAAAATCTATTTAATTTTTAAAATTAAGAATTTTCTAACTTAAAAGTATGATATTAATGTTTTTCATAGTCTTCCAACTAAGGGCCCGTTTGACAAATTATTCTCAGATCTCCCAAACTAACTATTTGAAAATCCTTGATTGCAAATATTTTATTTTGAGAGATAAATGAAAAGTACTTTGAATGAAAGCCTGATATTGTCATAATTTTTGGAAAAATACTACATATATTGGTAAAGCAATAGATTATAGAACCTATAATAAAATAACTATGGTGGTTGAGTTAAATGAGGAGTTATGTTAGTGATAAGTTGGAAAAGTCTTTTTGAAGATGTACTTATTAAAAATTGAAGAGCAAGAGTTGAATTGTGGAGGCTTTTGTAAGGCATTATTAAATTATTAAGTGTCTTGATATCTCTCCATTAGGAGAATTAAGCCTTAAAAACTTAGGTTATTAATTGAAAAGTACTGTTTAATGTTATATTCTAAATTATTATGAGTGAGTTTATGTAATTCTTAGCCATAATAAGTGAAATGAAGCAAAATAAGTGCAAAAATAGTCAAATAAACTCAGAATAGATCACAAAGTGGAATAATTTCTCTTCTCTTCCAAGGAGGCTGTCACACGCCTTTGGACTTCCTTATTCGAGTCATATAGTGAAGAAGACCTAGTGGAGATCTCGAGACCTGACTTTGTTAGAGTTGGAGAACAATGAAGATAAAGACCAACCAACATTTTTCTCCATTAGATTTTCGAGGTATTTAATTGCTTAGCCCTTATTTTTTTTTGTTAATTTAAAATAAACTCAAAGTAGATCCCAATTATTCTCCTGCAAACGAAGAGCTCGTTCATCTTATAATTCAAGCTAATTTTTTCCAAACAAAATACAATTTTTTTTTTCTATTTCTTCTTTCCCACTTTTCTTTATAAAATTGAAGAAAAAAAATTAATTTTGGTCAACTGAAATTTAATTTTGGATTTCATCTTGGTTAAGTAATTTGGATTAAGTTGGATTAGATCCTGCTAGAAGTATGTAGAAGTATATCGCTGATTGAATAATAAGTATATGACTGATATACCCTTTTATTGATAGACTCTGATATACTATATGATTGTTTACGTACGATAGACTCTACTAGACTTTAATAGATGTATATATAAGTCTGATTTCTTTGTTACTTCAACTCTATTAGCTACTATCAATGATAAATTTCAAGTAATAAATAGAAGTTTATTAACCATAGAAGCGATACGAATGAAGAAGTATATTAGTGATAGATTTCTATCACTATCTATCAATGTTAGACTTCTATCACTCTACATCACTAATAACATCAATGATAAACTTCTATCATTTTCTACCAATGATAGACTTCTATCACTGATATACTTATTTGTTACTTTATTTGTTTGAGGTTTATATTTACTGATAAACTGATAGTTTGTCTTTACATGTAGCCACTTTAATCATTTGAGACCAAAGAGACAACCAAAACCTATAGTAGACTGATAGACCCTTATAGAAGTATAAAGAAGTATTACTGATAGAATTACAAGTATGTGATGTCACTAATAGATTTTGATAGAATTATATGTGAAATTTGATTACTTACTAATAGACTCTAATAGAAGTACATAGAAGTCTATTTGTATATGTTGATAGACCATGATAAAAGTATATAGAAGTACCACCGATAGAATTATAAGTATATGTGTCTGATAGAATTATATGTAAGTATTTGATATTCATGATATCAATCTATCAAGGTCTATCATTAGAGCCATGTTAATCGATGATATATCTAGTAAATCCTTAAATTACAAATAAAAGAAATTTACAAATATTTCATTAATACACGTATAACAATCATTTGATAGACTGATATCATAAATCACTAATATCTACCTAAATTTTGTCATTGATATCACTAATATCATTAATACATGATATTGTTAATATCTACATAAGTTTTATATATGACCAGTATCACTCATATCACTGATACAAGGATATCATTGATATCTACCTATCTAGAGATGTCCATGGGGCGGGGCGGGGCGGAGACGGGAGGCCTCCCCGTCCTATCCTTGCCCCTTATTTCAATTCACATCGCTGCGTAATTCTCCACAGGGATCGAGGTGGAGATTCCTCATAGGGTTTGCGGGGTTTTTGGGTTCCTGCAGGAAATTTTTTTTCTATTTATTTATTTATTCATTTTAATAAATAATATTCAACCGGTAAAAGATATAATTAGAATGTATAGTTTCCATAATTTCTAAATGTTAAAATTTAAATGATATAAAATTAAAGTGAACTTTTATATAATGATTTTTTTTAAAAAAAAAAATCACAGTTTGCTTTTTGTCTCGGGAGTATGAAATTGCAGACGTCCAAAGTTAGTTAACTAATTAATTATTAATTGGTGAGGTAACAACAATGCAGTAGTTTGGACACGGGACCTCTTAAACCAATCTGCTCTGATACAATCTTAAATTAATTATTAACTCAAAAACTTAAGCTAATGGGTGAAGATAAATTTAATTATATATCATTTAACACTCCCGTTGCCTCTATGCTGTGAGCAGGAGAATACAAAACCTAGTTGGCTCAAGTGGGCCTTAATGGGCCTTGACATGAAAGAAGTGGGCCTTCATGAGCCTTCACATGAAAGTGAAATAACCCATTAGGGATTTGATTATTGGATCATCTCTGGTTTCTTTTTCGATCTTCTGCATCTTTGTTGCGGAATGAATTAAGAATGAAGAAATGAAGTAGGGAGGGTAAAGTTGTAATTAACTAAAAAAGAAAATCTGGCAACAAAGTATTTGAAAAATAAAGATTTTATCCTAATTTCTTGATCTAATTGTAGTTTAATATTTTTTTTTCCAAATACTTTTTAGAATTTGTGTTTTAAAATACTTGTTATTTTTTAAAAAAAGCTATTATCACACACAAAAAAAAAAAAAATTACTAATTTGAAAAATTCCACCGCCATTAACATTTTGTAGAGAAGGTTACATGTTTCTCCCAAATTTTCTCTAAAAAGTAATTCGTACAAAAATAAAAGAACGGAAAAAAGAACTTTGAATTGTTGTTTTGGAATTCGACATTTTCTTAGAAGGTAATTAATAATTATAATTATTAGAAGAAGATAGTTTTAGTAACAATTAAAACTACTCTTGGGTGATCATTGGCCCTCTGTTGGCAAAGCTATTTCCATTCAAATCTTCTTCCCATTACAAAGAGTGACAACAAATCACGACCTTTAAAAAAATTCAACATATACCTAAATATGAATCTTAACAAAGCAATGTAGATACCTTATTGCTGTAATGCCTTGGAGTATCAGAAAATCCTATACAATTATACTTATTCTTCACCTTTTCTACATAGAACCTGTAATGAAATGAAAATTTCTAAAAAAGAAATGTGCATTTAAGAAAACAAACAAAACAACAATAACCAATTTCCTTATTCTAACACTTTCTAAAACATTAACAATGCCCTACATCTGTTCTTTCTCAACACCTACACGACATAATTCACCAAAATTCGTCTAATAATTAATCAAAGTAAAAATTCCACTACCACCAACATTTTCTTTAAAAAGTAATTCAAACACAAATAAAATAAGAGGAAAAAGGATCGTAGAATTGTCGTTTTGGAATTCAACCTTAATTTTTCGTTTTGAAATGGTAACTCCATCATATCAATGACATAGATTTTAGAGTTCTATACACTCCCGTTCAATTTTGATCTCTAATAATTTAGAAAATGGTTGCTTATAAATAATGACCGACAAAAATAAAATCGTGCAATGACTTAAATAAAATAGGTTAGGGTAGTTGTCCGATTGAAGTCTCTTTGCAGTAGTGTTTTAATGAAAGGTTTGTAAAGAAGATTTCAACGAACAAATATAATAAAAATAAAATAGAAATTTTAAAAAATTGTAAGGGTAAAAAAAAGAAAAGAAAAGAAAATTATTCCCTTATCACACATTTACACCTTTTAATATAGTATAAAATTGAAAATGAAAAACTTCAAATTTAAAACCATTTCACGTTTATTTTATTTTATTATTATTTAGTTTAAAAATCCATAATAATAACATTTGATTCTCGTGCATCATTCTTTTCAAAACGAAGCTTCATTCATGTTTCCAAATTCATATATTTGGCGTGTTTCACAAGATGAGTATAGGAGCGCTGACCAACGTCACTACTCAACCGCCCACAGCCCACAGTTAATCTACGTTTCTAATCAATGGGACCCCACTTCACTTCAACTTTATTCTCAGCCAAACACGTGGAAATATTTATAAATTTTTATTATAAATATCAATAAATTCTTTCCTAAATGAGTGACATGTCACACTATTGATATATTATTTATTTATGAAATTTTTTTACATGTCTCCACCTTAGTTTTAGATCAAACTATTTCTCTTCTTTTTTCTTTTTCAACCAATAATTTTTTTCCTTCATCTTTAATTTATATTTATTTTACATACGTAGAAGAAGGAGAAGCATGAGACTTAGGTGCAAGTTTAATGGATTCCACATTAATATGAATTGACCCTCCTTTATATTTAAAAATATGTCTATGTGACCTACAATCATAATATTAAATTTCTATCGATATGTCAATATTTCCATTGATATTTTTACATTTCTATGAGTTCAATATCAATATACGGAGTGAATCGATATTTTTATTATATCGTTGAAAAATTTACGAAATACAAAAAATAAGCATAAAAATACTACTAATATAAATATAATATAAATAATAGACATGTTTACTTACTTGAAAATAATATAAAGTTTATTTACTAATTTAAATTTATTTTTTATTTTTTTTATTTTTATAATTTTTCCCAAAATCTTCTACGCGTTTCCTATAAATAACCCATTATAAGCGCACTTGTATATCATCACACCAAACTCTTCTTCTTTCTTCTTCTTCCTTTCCTTCCATGGCAGGTCTTCAATACAAGTTCTTCCCCACCGACTTCCTTTACCCTCGTCCACCGTCCTCCTCCGACGTCCCCGACAACATCGTCGTCTCCGTCGTTCCTCCCAAATCCGACGATTCTCCAGCCAACCCCAAGGGACCGGTCCACCATCAAACCTTCCTCCAAGCCAATAAGAAGCCTGTTATTGAACCTATTGTCTCCAGGAGCCCCAAAAAGTCCAATTTCTAGTCCCACTTTCCTCAGACACACACTCTGTTTTTCTAATTTTATAACAATTTTTCTTTTTTCTTGTTTGGGATTGGTTTAATTTCTTGCCAATCCGTTTACTGTAATTTCATTTTGATTTGAAGTTGAAAGCTGTTTATCTGAGCTTGAGAATAATACAAATAATGAAGGAACAGAGACCTTCTTCCTCAAACTTACTCTGTTTTTATTGCCTAAGTTTTATAATATTTTTGTCAACTTTGTTCCATTTCATCGATGCTTTTTAATAATTTGATTTAAGTTTCTTTTTCTTCAAAAAGAAATTATTAGATGTTCTTAAAAATATTTATTTAGCCAGGATTGTCTACATAGAAAACTTTTGCATATTTAAAGTGGATTTGAAATTTAAAAATACATCATAATAATAAAAATAAAAAAAACAAAAACAAAAATCTTCGTCTATCTTGATTGGGAATAAGAGAAACGTTTGTGATTGTTATAAAGGATGATCCAAGCAATTTATAATTTATTTTATTAAAGATTAATGCAATCTAATTTCAATTTTAAGGTGATAATTCAAAGAAGGATTTCAAGTTTCAAGTGGGTTGGTGTGGGCGGCATATTAAAATAAAAATTACTTTAAGATGAGGAGAAAAAAAGAAAAAAAATGAAGAAAACTGAAGGAAAAAAAAAAAAAAAAAAAAGGAGAGTTCTAGGAATTGGGATTCTTTCTCCACGTTAGTCAAAATTAGGAGTGCAACAACAAATTAAAAAAAAAAAGAAAAAGAAAAAGAAAAAGTCAAATCCAACCAAACTCATTTATTGGTTTGGTTTGACATCTTGGTTTGTGATTAAAGAAAAAAAAATTTATATAAACTCGAATCAATTTATAATTGAAAAAAATCAAAACCAAATCGAATTAAGAAGGTGTATATATATATATATATATATATATTCTTAAAATCAAACTCTAATCTTAAGTCTGTTTTAGTATTTTAATTATTACAATATACATGTATATTTGTTGTTTAAAAAAAATAATTATCATAGTACATGTATGTTTGTTATTTAGAAAAAAGAATAAGAAAAGAAATAAAAATGTTCAATTTCAATATATATAAAAAAAAGAAATAGACTACAATTTCAATTGGAAAATTATATAAACAGAAAAAATATCAAACTATTTACGAATTAGAAAAATTTCACTATTTATCAGCGATAGAAATAGAAGTCTGTCGGGATCTATCGCGGTCTATCGCTGATAGACAATGAAAATTTTATATATTTGTAAATAATTTGATTTTTTTTTTTCTATATTTGAAAAAACCCTTTTTAATTTGAAAAGAACAAAACGACCCAATTCAAAATAAAAAATGAAAATAAAATAAAAAGTTGAAAGAAAAAAAATATAAAAACTAAGAACCAAACTTATAAAAAAAACTCAATGAAATAAAAACTAATCCATTGATTTTGTTGTTTATTAGTCATCAGTTTAATTCTATTATTTTATAAATTCAATCGATTTAGTTTAGTTAGTTTTTTTTTTTTTTTTTATTGGATCTAAAACGGACAAAATCAAATCGACTTTTAGTACGTTGAAATTAGAGAACGTATATTATGGAGAGGAGAGGAAGCTTTCAAAAGAGAAAATTCAAGCAAGTGTGTCCCATTTGAGCATATTTCGTTTCTTCAAAATTCGAGAAGTCGTGTGAGAATTAATTTAAAGAGAAAATAGGGTTTGTCAACCAAGCATGCACCATTTACCATTTGCGCATCAAAGAATATTCACCGAATATGCTTTCAAACCACATTTTTTCTTTTCCTTCCCCTCAAAATTCTTTCATGCTTATTTATTCTAATATTCTAATACCATCCTCTTATATTCCTTTTTTTAATTTAATTTCAACTCCCCAATCCCATAGATTATTACAAAATATATTTATTTTCTTTTTTAAAGTTTGTGATTCCATCTCTCTATAATTCTTAAAATTAATATATATATATATATATATATATATATATATATATATATATATATATATAATTTCATTATGCTTAATAACCATACCATTTTTTTTTATATCACACAACATAACAAAATTGCCCACATAAATATTACGCAATTGGATAAGAATTAAGATATATAACTAACCTAAGTATAAAGCAACTGGTTAAGAGTTAAGAAATTATATATGGACGAAATTTTGAATGTTCAAATTTCTAATTTAGGCATCGCGGAACGATAGTTAGCACGTGTGATGCACACAAGTACATATGTCAAATTATCGTATATAAAATGGTCTGAGATCGAGTATAGTCCTCTGAAGATTGAGTGAATATTAATCCTTTTAGCTATCGTAGAGATTATTCTAATTTTATTTGGGGAACCAAACTTGATGACTTTAAAAGTAATGCTAAAGAAAGAAAATATGTAAATTGATCTATTGGAGGAAATCCAATCAAATGACATCCTAGGGTACCAATTTTGTTAATTGACCTAATGAAGTCAATTGATTAACCCTGATTGATACCAATTACCTAGATTTAGAAGTCTAATGTCTAGGTTTTGTCTCTCGAGCTCAACATTTTCTCACACCCAATTACTGACCCAAATCTCTTTGTGGTTTGCTAATGGTTGATTTTTTGCCTTTAATCTCAAAATTAATTAATTAATATTTTGATGATAACAAACTTGAATTAATTTACTAATAATTTGAGTCCTATTGAATTGTTTATTGCGTAAAACTTAGAACACTGAATCCAACGCAATTTGAATAACTCAAATCGGAGCTCAAAAGAAAAAGTTATGACCAAAATAAAAATGGAAGGAAAATGTTTATGCAGTGATGACCTGGTAGCTGACATGGCGAGTTAATGGTCAAATTGATGATGTGACACTTGATATGTGGACGATCAATGGCCAACTTGCTAATGTGGCAAATGATGTGGCAATTTTTAAGGGTCAAAAGTGATGACATAGCAAATAACATGGATGATGACGCGTGATAACATGTGAACCATTGAGAATGTGACATGTGGCAGTTATATATATATATATGTAAAAATTAAAAAATCAAATTTAATAATAATAAAAAAAGTCCAACAGTCAAAAGTTTAAATTTTTTTAATATTATTCTATAATGACCAATGAGAGGTTGATGCGTGGCAAAAATTAAAATATTCTATATATTTGGTCAAATGGTCAAACTTCTAATATTTTATTATTTTTATTAAATTCAGCCAATCCGGTGCTGACACGTGGTAGCCAACAACTAGTTTAGCCTTTCTACCTCTATTTGAAGTCTGAAAATTTTTTTAAAAAAATTCTGAAAAAATTCTTAAAAATTGAAGAACCTCTTGAGAGTTTATTCCAATTTTTTTTTTTTAGCAATTTTTAGCTTCAATTTTTTTATAATTTTCATAGCCATTAGAGGGTTTTACTTGTAAGAATTTCCTTCTTACCAATGGTTGAGATTAGATTTGTGTGTCTACTCAAGAGAGTTTTCATATCTTGTTATTCATTTCAAATCCATGGTAAGAGTTGCTCTTGGTACTAAAAAAGAGTAGTTATAACGGTTTGATCCTCAACCGTGAAAAGAATTAGATTTGTTCATGCTTCTAAAAAAAACAACGTTATAGTAGGGTTCGACTCTAAGTCATGAAAAGAGTCAAGATTGTAGAGAAATACCCAAGAGGGGCTTGAGAAGTGGACTAGGTCGGATTGTGTCGAACTACTATACATTTTTTGTGTTAATTTCTCTATCTCTCCTATTTAATTTTACAATTGATTTGTTATTATATCTTATTGCATAAAATTAATTGCTAGAATTTATTCATGAAATTTTGCTCATATCTGTCCAATGAAGTTTATTTGGGACTATATTTTAGTTAAGTAACTTGGATTAATGGGATTAAATGAAAGTGTTGATTGAAGTTAATTTTTGGACTTATTTAGGTTATTTGAAATTTTGGTTGAAATCTAATTTGGATAATTAGACTAGATTAATGAAGATATTTAAGTTTTAGATTTTTGGTTTATACATTTTTAATTAAATCTCAAAAGAGAATCTAAAAGTTTGTATGGTAGGTAATAACATAAAAATTTAAAAATAAGAGATTCAATAAAAAGAGGGTTATATTTAATATTTTTATATATGTGTTTAACAGTAGATTCAAAAATTGAATTCTAATTTAAACTATTGTTTTAAATGTGTTTGATACTCTATATTTACAAACCATCAGACTAATTATAATTATCCACTAACTATTAAGTTAAATATAAATTCTAGTTTGATTAATTTATGAACACGTTTTATATTGTCTCCCATATCCTATAACGAAACAACGATGTTAATTACAACCCATATCAATTGGAACAAGATTAGCAAGAAACATTACCACAGCTAGCACACACAACAAATCTAATATGTTAATCATGACGTCAATTACTTTACACTCTAAAATGATAAAATTTGCATATCAACTTTTTTTTCAATATATCTTTTATTTTTCCAATGGGATGTATGATTAAGTGATCTACTGACAATAACGAAATAGTGGTAGGTTTAGCAGCTTATTCAATATCTAGATGCTTAAATACTGGCAATGGCATTAAGCTAGTTTTAAATTCTCCTAATCTTCTCTTCTTTGACAAGATATCTTTGAGGAACGTCAACTAGTTCGACATCGGGTCAATAAACTCTAATAATTGAAATGTGTATGAGTGATATAATGATACATTTTTTAGGGTCTAGTGCAAGACATACTGTCACATCTAAAAATCTAGGTTATATTCCAATTATTCATCGTATCCCACGAGACTAGTAAGTAATTAAATTTTTTTCTTTAGACAACAACACTTTCAATACAACCCAAGGGTAACCAATGAAAATAGGTGAATTTGTGGTTGATTGCTAATAATAAAGGTAAACAATGGAGGACAATAGGGATTAAAGGTCAAGTTTCAACCTGTAAATAATGTACCTTGAGCTATGCTGTTGCATATCATGTTAACATCAACCAACTATGAATAGAGAACTACTCCTATTCAGTCTTGTTTTACAAGTTCTTTTAGGAGCCCTAATAGCTAGTCCTATATTTGTATAGCTAACTGAATCTTAAGTTAATTCATGTAATCTCTAAATCCTGTGGTGTACCTTATGTCTAAGAATACATGACAACCTATGTCTAGTCCATTATTCTTTGTCGAGTTCTGCTTATGTCCTAACTTTCACATCATTAAAGACTCTGCTAACATGTTATCTCAAATGACTAGTTCAACTTGACAAGATAACATTCATTTAACAAAAGAAATAGAAGAGATAGATGCAATGTAACGCAATTGCACTAGCTCAAGTCATGTTATCTTAGGGTATCCACATGAACGAGTCCCTTACAAAATTAACCCATAAGTAGATGAAAACGAATATACTTTATTAATTCATATGACATGGGTTACAAGTTTCAATTCAAATAATAAAGATAAAAAAAAAAACAAAAAAACAAAAAGTTGAAGATAAAGAATGCTGGAAAAGTAGTACAAGAACTTTTTGAGTCAAAAACCACACACTAATTAGGGCTCTATAGGATGTCAAAGAGTTTAATTTCTGGATGTATTTGATAGGTTTCTTTTCAAGAGTTGGAGATTGTTGATTATTGAGGACTCTTTCACAATTTAAGGTTGGGTAGAAGCCGAAATCCATGCCTTGAACAACCTTAGATGATTTTGAAGCTAAAAAATGACTGACAACAGTTCAATCTTTAATCTCCCTGATTAACCTTCCTAGCATAAACATTAACAATATGGGGGTGGCTTGTTCTTATTTTTCTCCTCCAAAACGTTGTTTCTATAATGTTTTCTTTTGTTTAGTTGCTATCTTGTTTATTATTCTTTTTGTAATTATAGTCCTATGTGTCTTAAATTATATTGCAGCAAAAGGCTTCGAAACTATTTTTACAAGATTTATGTGACAAGACATGTGAGATTACTCTGAAGAGGAGGGCTAAGACACTATGAATTCTTTCCACATGTAAGCAAAACTCTCTAATAAACTTTACACATTCCAAGTTTTTGTAATTATAGTCTTGTGTGTCGAAGAGTTTCTAGATGTATTTCATGGGTAATAAACAACCGTCATTGTATGCTTATGATGACATAGGATATGATGTTCGTTAGAAACCACCATCATAAACAAATGTCATCGTACCCTACAATGGCACGTGCTACGATGTCGGTTTGTAACCTGTCATCATATGTATATGATGTCAGTTCATAATTGACATCTAAAGCCAAAATTGTTATAGAATATCCTAAACTAACTTAAAGTTACTAAGTGACATGTGTTCACTCACTTTACTTGTTTTAGGACATTATGCGGTCAAAACATCATATTAAGTAACTCTTTTACTAAAGAAAAGTAAACAAAATGCACTTTATGATATTTATCAAACTTCATCAATGGAATATTGATGATAAACAAATATATTTCAAAATGTTAAGGAACTTGTTAAATTATGCATAGCCTCTTTCGAATCTTTGAGGGTAAGATGGTGGTGATCGATCTAACACTTTGATAAAAAAAAAAACAGGCGCAATGATCTTCCGCACATATAATTTTCTTTGTTTTGTTTATCTTTTTGAGTCACTCTTTCTTCACTTCTTTTTGTATTTACCCTTCTTTTGTTCTTCCTTCTAATACTTGCTTTTCATTAACTTTCACTTTTTCTTCACCGCATTTTAATTTACTCCTTAACGTTATAGCTTTTCTTTACTCCCTATCATCTTACTTAAGAGTCGATGTTGCTTGGCAATGTCACTTAGGGTATGCATGCTCTCTTTAATTCATTTGCCAAGTACCCTACATGAATCTCAAGATTTTGCATCATTGTGTCATTTGTCACCATGTATTTCTTTCATCAAAGTTTCCATACATTAATGTTCTATGGTGGTTGGTGATAATTCTTCAACTACAATATAACTATGGTTGAGGATTAAAACCTTGTGGAAATATTGGCTTCCCATTCTGACTTTAAGTATTATTGCTCAAACTTGGTTGTCCTTCTATTCTAACTTTAAATCAATGATACAACAAAATGGGTATTTCATGGTACATGAACAATAGAAAATTTAGAGAGGAGAGGAAAAAAAAACAATCATAAAAAGCTAAATTCGAATTTTTAAAGATTTATGACAGCTTTTTCGTGTTGCAAATTTATGATGGTGAAAAACAAGTATTTATGATAAGAGTCATGAAAATTTATTTTTTATTGTTGTGCAAATGTATACCCAACTAATCTTAAATTAAAAAATTAAAGACATTAACTTCTAGAGGCAAGAATAATCTATTGCAATATAGAAAATTTCTTAATTAAATCAATAATAAGTACATCCAAACATATAATAATCAAATATCTAAGATCAAAACTCAATGACTCATTAATTACAATACAAACAAATGCTCCTCTTAAAGCCTTACAAGAAAACTACTAAACAAATACGCCACACTTGTTTCTGTTATGGAGTTTACTTTTTTTTAGTCTCTAATTGGCCTCTAAATTCATTTGAAAAGGAATTTATATAGGAAAACATCATCAGCGTCTCGACGTTGCCCTTCAAATTACATAAATACCCTTAAGAAAACACGAAAGTACACATTTTCAATTTGGCACGCTATGCTCTCGACCATAATGGTTTGAAGCTACTACTACATGATCTCGTTTTGGTTCATTTTTCTTTTCACTTCACTTCTTCACTTCTTATCCTATACCCTCCAATTCTTGTCAATATAATCTCATTATATTTTTCTCAATAATTCTACCAAAAACTCTAGTTTTTCTTCAAATGCTTGAAATCTATAGCCTAAGATATCACAAAACTAGTATAAACTAATGCCTAAGGATAGCTTGCTATGTGCACAATTGTTTTTTTTTTTTTAAAAAAAAAGCATAATAATGAAAATGGATTATGAACCAAACAAGGGTTAACACTTCAATTTTTTTTATTTGGTATGTACCAAACTCAAACTTTTTAAGTTTCATTTAACGATAACTATTTGATTTTTGGCTATTTTTTTAAAATTATACTTGTTTTCTTAATATTTCTTTACCATGGTTCTCATAATTCCTAAAAAAATATTTGAATTCATAATCAAAGAACAAAAACAAAATAAATTTTTAAAAACTGTTTTTTTAATTGTCAAAACTTGGTTTAGATTTTGAAAAATATCTCCAAAAAGTAGATAAATAAAGGAGCACATAGGTAGAAGCAATGTTTACAAGCTTAATTTTCAAAAACAAAAATCAAAAATCAAAAGATTAGTAAATGGGACCTTAGATACTTATTAATTATATTCTTTTATTTAAGTTCAATAATATATTTATTAAATTGAAAATTGAAAATTTGGAGACCATTTCATTTTGAGTTTTATGTTTAAATTTTATACTTATATTTTTGGAAAATTATTTTAAATGACAAAATGCTGAAAATATTTACAAATATAGCAAAATTTCATTGTCTATCTACGATAGACCGTGATAGACTGCAATAGACTGCTATCTATGTCGTGATAGACCATGATAGACTGTGATATACTACTGTCTATGTCGCGATAGACTATAGATAGACACAGATAGTAGTCTATCGCAGTCTATCACAGATAAATAGTGAAATTTTGATATAGTTATAGATATTTTGGTTCATTTTCCTATATTTAAAAATAATCACATATCTTTACAATTTCTTAAATTTACTTTGGTATTCATTTTACTTTTAGCAAAAAGTTTAATTCTTATCAAATTGTAAAGACAATCAAGTTTTTTAAAACTATTTTTTAAGTTCTCAACATTTTCGCTTGCATTTTGAAAATAATTGTTAGAGAGAAAAAAATAGCCCAACAAAGAAACTTATGAGTAGAAAAGTGGTAGTTATAAATTTAATTTTCAAAAACTGTAAAGAAAAAATGAAGACCTTTGTTAATTACCATATATATTGTGCTATAAATAGTCAATTAGAATATTTTCTTTTCAGGCTAATTTATTTTTTCCTTTCTTGTATATTTGTTTTGTATTCTACTTTACTTACACAATTTTTTTTTTTATTTTTAGGTTTTAAAAATTAAGTTTATAAACACTAACTACTACTATCTGTAAGTTTTTATATTTTGTTATCTACTTTCTACTCATGTTATTAAGAAAAATTCAAAAACGTATTTTTGTTATTAGAATTTGACTAGAAATTTAAGTATTTTTTTAAAGATATGTGAAAATTATAATAAAGAAAAGAGAAGAAACAAACTTGAATTCCAAAAAAGAAAACTAAAAATTAAATCGTTATCAAATGTGGTCAAATTATTAGATAAAACATGGGGTTCCATTTAAAAACTAATTGAGATATTTTTTTTAAAAAAAAAATTGTGGGAGAGATCTTTCCATCTAAATGTAGGAACATCAACATGCCCTTCCACGATAACGCCTTTTTTGGTTCATCATTCTTGAGTCATATCTTTTTTTTTTTACCGAGTACTTATTTTGAACTTCATGAGCTACGTTACCATATTAGATAAATATAAAATTCTATCTCAAAATCAATTAGCAATAACAAGAGTAGCATATGTCTTTTAAAGGATGTGTTTGGGGCAAAGAATAATAGAGTTGTGAACTCCTAGGAGTTATCGGGAGAGTTATGAACTCCTGGGGCCGACAGTGTAAAGGGTTAATATAGCATAAAATTGATGTTTTTTAGTAGTGAAACTCACGAACTCTTTTGACCAAACAATAGTGGAGTTCACAACTCCATACTTCCCAACTCCTTTGCCCAAACACCCCTAAAGATTGTGACGTCTCCTCATATTTTTAATATGAGATCCCCAATACAATTAGCTATTAAACAAACCTAAAACTTATATATTAATTAATACATTTGTATTTGAAAAAAATACTTAGATGTATCTCGGACTGTATTCATTTTTGTGTAGTTCAATTAAGCACATAATCACAAGTTATCACGTGACAAACTTTTATTTTTCTAAATAAGTTCCTTTTATACCTTTTTTCCGTTTCGTGATTAAAGAAGATGTATACAGATGAGTGAACATACGTCGAAAGTAGAGTAGAAGGGACCTTGGATCCGCTCGTGTGATAACACGAACACGAGAGCAAGAGAGAGAAAGAGAGAGAGATTGTGGTAGCAATGATTACTAGTGAGGGAGAGAGAGGGGCACGCCGCACGCTGAGCTAAAAAGAGATGTCAGAGTGAGAGGTTTTTATTCCCACAAAATCAATTACTATCTCCCGACACTTTGTTCCAATCACCCATGCATTTGTCTCTTCTTTTCTCCATCTTCTCTTTTCTTTTTCCCTTTTATAATACTTCTAACCTTTTCATTTTTTTTTTTTAAGGCAAGAGATAATTTTTAAAAAAAGTTTATTATAATAACAAGTCTAGTCCTCAAATTTTCACGTTCGTATAATTTTTTTACAAAAATTATTATAATAATAAATTTTAAGAAACTACTTGTTTTAATCTTCAAAACTTGACTTTAATTTTGAATATACTTCTAAAAGGAAAAAAAACCAATAAATAGATTATCAAATGATCCTTATGCTTTTAAAGTTTGTCTAATAGGTTTTTAAAAAATTATGGTGTATTAAAACCTTTTTAAAAGTCATGAATCAAATAAGCGTCAACTTGAAAATTGAAGCGCCGTTTGGTAAACTATTTGGTTTTTTATTTTAAGCTTTTTTAAAATTAAATCTATAAATACCTTTTTAATCTTTAAATTTTTTGATTTTGTTGTCTACTTTTTATCAATATTTTTTTAAAAAAAAAAAAAAACAAGCCAAATTTTGAATACTATAAAAAAAATTGGAACTTGTTTTTGAAATTTTGCAATTTGGCTTTGAATCCTAACTCTTTTACTTTAAAAATATATGTAAAAAATTGTGAAGAAAATGGAGAGACAATAAGTTTAATTTTCAAAAAACAAAACAAAAAAACTAAGGCCACATTTAGTAATCTTTTTGTTTTTAGTTTTTTTAAAATTAAGCCCTAATAACACTTGTGGATTGGAATATGTAAAAGTAAAACATTGTAAGGAATATTTATAGATCTAATTTTTGAAAACGAAAAAAAAAAAAATATCAAATAATCACCAAACAAATCTTAAATATAGTTACTAATCGAGAAGGCATATATGAGACGACTTATAATTTAGTCCTAATTAATACATGTACGGTAGATTAGATAGAGTGAAATTTAACTTGATTTTTGAAAATAAAAGATCGAAGGGTTATCACACGAGAAATCGAAATTTATAATTTAAGTCTAATAACACATGTGTGGATTGGATTGGAGTGAGAGAGAGTGGTGGTGGTGATTTGTGAAAGACCCACCAACCACCAAAAGTGTTAGGGTATACCCCACAATTCCCTTCACGCCAAAGGCTTTTTGTCTCACTTACATTTGTGTTTTGTAATATTGTGGTTTGTCGTGTAATTGTCGTGTGGATATTTTTATTTTTATTTTTATTTTTATTTTTTTTATAAAACTACGTGCCCCATCATTTGCTGCTTCTCCTTAGCATCTTCTTTTTGCACGCCCCTCTTCTCTCTCTCTCCCCCTCACCCTCTCAACCAAAAATACTATTTTTCTATACAAAAAATACTTAAGTGCATCTCGAGTAACACTTATTTTTTTTGCAATTTTTGTAATATTTTAATTATCTTTTGGTGTGAATGATGATAGTGAGATGCATAGAGATAAATGCACTCAAGTATTGCCCTTTTTCTATATATCTCCACAACATGCTATCTCAAACTACATACTTTTCTCTTTCTTCAAAAACCCTCTTACCTGTCTACTGAAGCACTTCAAAGTTGGTAGAGTTTTGACTTAAAAGCATAATGTTATAAAATCGACCATCAAATAAAGTAAAGAAATGGAAACCGTAAAGAAATTTATGGTTCACGGGCAGAGGGAGAGACTAGTTTATTATTAGAGAGAAATAATATATCAAATAATACAAATTCAAAGGTGTCAGTAAAGTACTTAGAGAGTTTATATATAGTGTAATCCTCTAAACTCGCAGGCCAAAATCGTAAATAATATAAATACGAATACAAATTAGGCGTCAAGGCGTTCTAATACATAAATTGATGAGTCATAGTAAATTTAATTATATCAATACTTTAACACCACCTCCCCCCTCACTTGTGGGCTTGAAAATTTGTGGAATGTCCAACAAGTGGAAGTTAATATTAATTGGGGAGGAAATAACATTATAAGAGTTTGAACACAGGATCTTCTACCTCTGATACCATGTTATAACTTTTGGGTCAATCAGTGATTTAACATGGTATCAAAGGTCGAGAAGGTCTTGTATTCAAACCCCTACAATGTTATTTCCTCTCCAATTAATATTGATTTCTACTTATTAGGTCTTCTACATATTTCACACCCACAAGTGAATATAATATTAAATTTATCTTTACCCATGAACTTAAATTTTTAGGTCAATCAGTAGTTGCTTTAACACATCTTTTTGTACAGTAAAAGTGCACTTTCAATTTGCTATGATTATAAACTACTAGGTCCAAGAATATTAGGTATGTGTGTGTACTGATCAAAGCTTGCCTTGATTGAGTATATAGGAGTTGTACTAGCTTCAACAATGACCTATTATGACTTATTATTTTTTTTCAAATGAATTGTAGTACGATTGGCTATGATGACGTTACTAACGTGTAATTAGATAGGCTTTGCCATCAAATATATGATATTTAAACATAAAGTATATGTTAGTATTCTTAATTAGTCACCTAATTGTCTGACATATTGAACTTTTTGGCATGATCTTCTAAACACTTTATATTGATTTTTTTTTAACCAATAAAGCTATGAGTTAACAAATGTAGATAGTGATGGCTTTAGTTTCACTTAATTGGCCATGGCTACAACCAATTTGAGTTCCTGAATTCTCAACTAGTTAGGCTTAGGCTATGCTAGAGTCTTAATGTACTACTAAGTTTATCTTCACTCATTAGCTTAAGTTTTTTAAGTTAATCGGTGATTTAACATGGTATTAAAGCAAGAGATACAAGAAATTTGGTGTTCAAACTAAGTTTACCTTTACCTATTAGCTTAAAGTTTTTGAGTCAATCGATGATTTAATGGGCTACAATCCTTCTATTCTAGACGGAATCTGATATCATATTATTTTACGATCCACCACGGGGAACTTTGATAAGGCTTAATTACATAGCTTAATTTGTGACTAGCAAGTACGTCTAGATGTGAGCATACTCCTTGTGCAGCCTAATGTATTAGGTTAATAAGCCTCACACCAACCATTATAGATTGGCCTAGTGGTAGTGAGAACATAAAAAAAAAAAAATAAACTAAAGGGCTAAGGGTTCATGGGTTCAATCTTAGGATTTAATATCTTATGGATATCCTTGACATCCAAATATAGTAAGGTCAGGCAGGTGTCCCATAAGATTACTCGAGATGTACGTAAGCTGGCCGAACACTCACGAATATAAAAAAAAATAAAAATAAAAAGTCCCACACCATTATTTTGAAGAAAGAAAGAAAGAAAAGGAAAAATTTACATAATTTAATGGGAAATTTTCACGGATAGAAAAGATGTCAAACTATTTACATAAAATAGTAAAAAAAATACTGATAGACTTCTATCAGCATCTATCAGCGATAGACTTCTCTCATTTCTATCACTGATAGACCCTGATAGACTTCTATCAGAGTCTATCACAACTATCTAAAAAATTTTGCTATTTTGTGTAAATAGTTTCCCTTATTTTTCTATTTTTAAAAATCCTCCTAATTTAATTGTATTTAAAAGATAATAATCTTATCTACCTGACATATATCTGCATAAAAAAATCTGAATTTTTATAAATTTAGGATTTGATAGTTAGAGATTTGCTATTTTGATTTTAAGAAAGAAACACAAGATAGATCCAATGAAGTGAGAGATTGATGGTCACTACTTGTGAAGAGAAAAGTCATTTAAATGAGAAAAATTGCATAAATTTTAAGATAAAATACATTTTGGTTTATTTAGTCTTTAAGATTTCAAAAGGCACACTTAGCCCTTAAGAAAATAATTCTATATAATCTCTCAATTAAGTTAACGGTTAATTGACTGACGAAAAATGACATGATACAAACGATAACGACAATTTTTTATAAAGAAACAATGGAGAAAGGAGGGAATGAAAAAAATAGTTATGCTTAGCCATCGAACTCAACAAGAGAATGCAATGAAGAGTGTTTGGCAAAATGGCTACACTGTTTTGAAAAAAACTTAGATGCAGCCTAAATGCACCTAATCATCGTCCTATTATTATTATTTTTTTTCTTTTGGAAGGTCTCCAATTAATTTTTTTATTATTATTTTAAATTTGGGAATGGAAATCATTCACATTCCTTAATATGAGTAACAAAATATATATTAGGTTAATTGTCATTCTAGTCATAATTTTTTAGTAATGTGGGAAAAAAAAATCCTTCCACAATCTTTGGGAGCGTCTGTGAAAATTAGAAACGTGCGTGAAGTGGTTGGAATAAATTCTGACTTTCAAAGTACACCAAAATGTGACAATGTTCTACATGTCCATTAACAATCAAAAAAATAAAAATAAAAAGGTTATATTACACATTTATATATATATATATATATATATATATATATATATGTCTATTAAGTTTACAAAAATTTAATTTTGTATTTTATAAATCTCTAAATTTAATGTGTAGCAACAAATATCAAATCAGGTTTACAATGGTATGTTTAGTATATGTTTGTGTTAGATTTTTTTTTTTTTCTCGTATGCTTTTTTAATTTTTATTGTTTTTTCTTGTGGTTCCTTTGATATAAGGAGTTTTTTTTTTTTTTTTTTTTTTTGTCATTTGATATGTTGTTTTTTCATTTATAGTTTTACATCAATTTTGTTGCTTATGTTTTTTTTAAAATTATTATAAATAGAAAAAATATCAAACTATTTACAAATATAAAATAATTTCACTGTCTAGTGCGGTCTATCGCAGATAGACGGTAATTGTTTTAAATATTTTTGCTCATTTTTCTATATTTGAAAACAACCCTAAAATAAAGGGTAATTGTTTTAAATGACAAAACTACTAGAAATATTTTTAAATATAGCAAAATGTCACTGTCTATTAGACAGTGATAAAAGCCTATCACTATCTATTAGTGTGTAACACTATAAATGTTATCACTAATAGACAATGACATTTTACCATATTTATAAATAAGTTGACTCATTTTGCTATGTACTTAATTCATCGTGTGTTATGGAGGAGGTTGTGGAGAGTATATAACTGATGTCTATATCAATTATTAGACAGACAAATTGTAGTGTATCAATGATGTAACCATGTCATTGACATACTCAATATGAACTATATCAAATTATTAAAGGTATATCAATGACGTATCAAAAATATGTATACCAATAATAGTGATCCATAAATAGAAATATATCAATTATATATCAATGATAGACATATTAATTTTACATATATAGAACTAAATCATATTAGTATCTAACACTTGCTTAAAATGCAATTTGAAGTATAACAATTATATATCAATAGTATATTAACACTCATTAATTCAAAATTTAATTCGAGTAAAATGTTGGACTATATCAGTAGTGTACCAATACTCATTGAAAATATTTTAAGTATATTTATATTATAAATCTACCACTAATATTTTTTTTTATTTGAGCTTATTTAATTCAAGTAAAAAAAAGACTTATGTGTATTCTTTGAGTTATTTTTTTTTAAAATTTTATTTGTTAATAGGGTAATTGTAATGATTAGCAATTTTAAGGATAATAACCAAGTGTATAATAACATTTTTTAAAAAAATTACAAATATAATAAAGTCTATCAGTGATAGACTTCTATCGCTGATAGGCTCTTATGGTTTATCAGTAATAGATCACGTAGACCATAAAAGTCTATCAACAATAGAAGTCAATCACTGATAGATTTTGCTATATTTACAATTTTTTTAAAAATGTTATTATATATGCTAATACTTTGAATCTGGTTGCTATATTTGCAATTGTTCGTATATATTGCACTAGTCTTTGAATTATATCCTTTTTTAATTGTCTAATATCTTTGATCAATTCATTTTTTTTTCTTAACTGATCTATTAGATATAAATTTAAAATTTATGTCAAATAAATCATAAACTTTCAATTTTATGTCTAATAAATTGGTGCATTTTTAAAAAATTAGAAAGTTTAAAATTGAATTTTTAATTTTTAATTTTAATTCAGGTACTAAATTAAATAGACTCTCAAAAAAAGTTTGTGGTTTCATATCCACACATATGTGTGTGTAACATCATAATTAATTATGATTTTTTTTTTTTTTTTTTGCAAAAAAATGTGCCTTTTATCTATGATTACACTTTGACCACTTTTTTCCAGTCCAATAGGTTTTTTTTTTTAATTTATTGATTATAATATTATTCTTATAAAAAGTTAAATAAAGTGTTCTAAATATAACAATAAATTATATTATTGTTATAAAATTATTTTTCATCATTAATAATTATTAATCTCTATCAATGTATCTCATTACCTTTCGGTTGGTCTTTTCTTTTTTCCCTCCTTTTTTTGTGCTTTTGAAGTTGCATATTTCCAAGAGGTTGAACATTCAATTGGATAAATTTCTACTACTTTATAAGCATAATATTCTTTGTTCACACTATAATTTTTCTTTCAAAAATATTTTTTTAATGATAGTGGATTGATCGCCACCTCATTTTTAAAAGAATAGCAACGTGACAACTAATTTTTTTTTTTAAAAAAAAAAAATTCTAGTACTACAAATGTACCCTAATATTTTTGTTTAGACTATAAATTTGTCTTCATAAATATTAATGAATCTCACATATAATATTAACGAATGTATCAGTATAATATCGACTTCATTGGCAGACGTAAGACATGTTTGAGAATAATTCTAAAATGGTTCAAATCATTTTTGTCATTTTTAAAATTACTCTTAAACATGATTTTAATATTTCAAAAACAATTTTGATGATATGAGAATTGCATTTAAAAGGTTTAAAATTAAATATTAAATTAATTTTGCTGCTGCCTACTGTTACTCTGTTGGCCTGTTATCATCAAAGTACGATAAACTTGAAGAAAATATTCTCTTTTTTCATGCTTTTGCTTTGGAAACTAACAAAAACCAAACCCAATCATATTTTTATTTCTTTTATACTTTTTTTTAACTACTACTTTTTATTTTTATAATTAAAAAACCATTTTTTCAAGTTTCTTATAGGAGTCTTTTCACAAATAGAAAAGAAACAAAATTAATTACACATGTAGAAAAAAAAAATAGAAAATATAAAAACATGAAATGCACTTTTTTCTATATGTGTAATTAGTTTTTTTTTCTATACACAATAATTTCCCTTTCTTATATGTAATTCTAATAAGCATTTAAAAAAAAAAATCAGAAAATTATTTTCTTATGAAATGAACTGCATATGTATTATTGGTTTTGCCAAATATTACCATAATATACCACCATTCATACTCTCCTGTTTTGTCTGTGAATTTCTACTACAATTTTTATTTGCTCTACGTTTTTCTTCTTCTTCTGACTCGGTGGGTCGACTCCGAGCCGATTTGGGATTGGGATAAACAAGTCCTGTGTGCGTGTGAGCGTATGCGGACGACAGTAGTTTTCCTCCTACAAAAATAATATTTGGGTGCAATCCAACTGATTACACCAATCTCCATGCATTCCTTTCAATCACAAACGAAAAAAAATCTAAAAAATATATATTTTTAAAAATAGACAATTTTGTCACGGGGCAGCTAAATATACACTTGAATAGACTGCATAAAAATAGGTGCAACTCGATGCACCCGAATATTTTGCTTTTAGAAAACCAATGGCTCGTTAAATATACCCTTTTTTTGCAATAACCCAATCATAGTTTGACACTTAACAATTTTTTTTCTTTTTCTTTTTGTTTAATATTTGAGTCTTTTTGTTTCTACTATGTGCTAGTCTAGGATGCCAAAAGTGGATGCATCCCTGTAAGTATTGCTGGATGGAAAATTTGGAGGTTCTAGATACTTATATAGTTTGTTTTTCATTAAAACTATCAACTATATAGTAAAAATTTATTATATAACTATTTCCTTTTTATCTTACAAGTCGAAGATCTATTAGGATGGTTAAATTACAAATTCGGTTCTTTATGGTTTGGAGAGAAAGTTAGAGTTAGTTAGTCCATATGATTTTAAAAATTAAAATTTAGTTTTTATGGTTCGATAAAATCTCTAAAACTATTTATGATATGTTATCAAACTCATAGCGATTAAATTTTAATTTTTTTCAAACCAAATGAACCAAATTTGCAATTTAACCTAAGTTTTATTCTTTTTATTGCATTGAAAAAGAATTGCTAACTAGACTTTTTGAAAGCCCAAACTCTAATATTCCAAGCAAAATATATATTTATATATGTATAAAAAGAAGAAAAAAAGAGAAGTTTGCATGTTCATGTCTAAAAATTGGATTAAAAAAGAAAGATAACAGAAAAGAAAGAGGAGAAGATAATTAGAATATATAGAATATGAGAGAAAATTAAAGCAAAGGGAAGATATTGAGAATGAATGATCATAATTATTTGTGGTGAAGTACAAGACGCCTCCTCTTGGATGTAAGGTTAGAATTGGACCGTTCAAGAAGAGATTTCAAGGCATTTTGAAGGAAATGAACGGACTCAACGCTGTGGTGGTCATTGGCGGCGATAAGCAGGACGTTACGGATCCGGCCACCGACCGTGACGATGTCAGCCCTAAGGGTTTTGAGGTGGAGAGAATTAAGGATGTCGTTGAGGTCCGGGATGAGGTCGGAGCGGTCCTCGCAACAAAATGATGCCTTGAACACAAGCCTTCCATCCTCCGACTGCTCCCCAGAAAGCACACTGATTTCGTCGGTCTCCGAAGGAAAGCTTTCGAGCTCCGTGATCTCCGACGTCTCGTTCTTTAGCTCTTTCACTCGCTCAACCACTTTTGCCAGAAGAGATGCCTTGTCCGTCTGATCAAAATAAATCTCAAAATAATAATAAGGAAAATTACTATAAACAGAAAAAATATCAAACTATTTACAAATATAGAAAAAATTTAGCTATCTATCACTCCAGCGATGGAATTCTATCACGGATAGATAGTGAAATATTTTTATATTTGTAAATAGTTTGACTCATTTTTTTATATTTAAAAACCGTCCTAATAATAACGGTAAAAAATATAAGAGTAAGGCTGGAAAGCTTCTGAACTTTCCCAAATATACACTATAAAATAGGCCTACAAGCTTAAGGCAGCTGAGAGAAGAAAAAAAGTGTGGTTGTAGTTTTATGACTTTTTGCAGTGCAGAGAGTTGCAGTTTGCTTTGAACAAACAGACACTGTCTCTAAACACAACAAACAAACAAACATCTGTTGTTGGGTTCAGAAAATCTTAGAGTTGGGAGTTCACAAAAGAATCTTAAAAGGCCACCTTACAAATCCATTCTTGCTCCTTTGACTACCTACATGCACACATATCCTTCATTCCTTTTTATTCGGAATACAATCAAAATCCCACATCGGCTAACCATCATGTGTTTGGCCAAATGGTTAATAAAAGGCTAAAACATAATAGGCTCATTCTATAATGGCTACTTATGAGTTTCCTTGACACCAAAATGTTTTAGGGTCAAATAGGTTTTCTAGTAAAATTAGTCTTGGTACCCGTAAGTTGGCTTAGATACTCATGGATATTAAAAAAAAATCTCACATCAACTAGGTCAAAGATGATCATGAATTTGTTAAGGAAGTACAACTATCTCCAATGATACGAAGACTTTTGAGTGAAATCAAAATAAATAGAAATATTTCATATCATATCATATCATGTCGTGAAGATATGTGTAAGTCTGTTATCTCTAATACGTTTCTTGTCTCGGTTCAGTATAGATAGTAAAAAGAGAAGATTAAAAATATCTCAAGAAAATAAAAAATTTCAAATCTATCTTTGGATGTTCAAATTATGAATTTTTCAAATTAAAATTTTAATATATATTAAGCAGAAAAAATAACTTGTTCTAGATGGTCATAAATTTAAAAGGAACGATAACTGCCGTGAATGATACAAGAGCTTTTAAGTGAAATCAAAATAAAGATCAATATCATATCATCGTAGAGATCTGTTGTTCTTACCTTTATTTTTTTTTCTTCTCTGTTTGGTTTATATAGTAAAATGAGAGAGAAAAAGAAAAAAAAATCATGAAAATCAAAATTTTCAAATCTAACTTTGGAGGTTCACATTATGAATTTTCAAATTAAAATTTTAATATAAATTAATAGAAATAAAAAAAAATGTTTAGAGAATCAGATTTTTCTTAATAAGTATGGTTTATAAATTAAACTAGAAAGGGAAATTAGTGTTTTGAATTAATTAATACGTTTTCCCTTCTTAATGAAGTATTTACTTCTCTTAAAAAAAAAAAGTTAATATATTTAAAAATGAGAAAGAAAAAAAAAAGAGTAAATGAAATGAAATTATTACCTTAGAATTACAAGGAAGAAGAGTACGAAGCTTATCAAGATGAGAGTTGATTCTCTCTCTCCTCCGCTTCTCAGCTTCCTTGTGATTCTTAAGGGCGGCCAGAGCTCTGTCGTGTGGCGACGGCACCGCTGCCTCACTGGCGGCCGCCGCCGGTGTCTTATCCAAAGGGTAATAAGAGCAAGAGCTCGACATGCTTTGGCTCGCCGGAAAGCCGCAGGATCCACCGCCGCCGCCGCCGCCCAGGCTGAACGCTCCGTTCTGTGCCAGGAATCTGTAAAGCTCAGAGCTTTGATCCGGCTGCATCATTACGTTTTTTCCTCAAATTTTTTTTTTTTTTTTTCTTTTTCTCAAATTTGCTAATGTGAAAGTGCGCTTGGGGGAAGCTTTCGGTGGGTTTTTATAATTTATTTTTATTTTTCTTTTTCTTTTTCTTTTTCTTTGTTTCCCTTTTTTTTTTTTCTTTCTATGGAGCTTATCCGACAACTTGCGGTTGGCTTATAAGTAATAAATAATAATGTCTTTGTGTATGTGTATCCATAATATCTTGATTCATAAATATTAGATTAAAGGGACTATTTTTTTTTATTATTATTATTTTAACGAAGTATGAAGGGATTAATTATACTATATTTTGTCCATCGAAAATAATTAGTTGATATATAGTTGATAGCAAAAGTAAATTATAGCTTTTACTTTTGGAATTAATTAAGTAAATATCTTTGACTTGTGCATTTTCCCTTCATGGTTTCAATTTTAAATGTGTATAATATATACATACATATCACCTTTGAGAGAAACAATATTAATTATAAGTTGGAAAAATAAATAAATTTTTGGTCCTTAAATTTATAGTAGTATAATCTTTATTTAGTTTTCTAGGTTTCAAAATATCACACTTTTAGTCCTTAGGTTATAAATTTGGTTTCATTTTAGTCCCTAGGTTTCAAAATGTTACATTTTTTGTCCTTAAGTTTTGAATTTGGTTTCCAATTTAGTCTGATCCCCATATTTCAAAATGTTACAATTTTACCCTTGACATTTGAGTTTTGTTTCAATTTGGTCCCTCAGTTTCAAATTTTGCACTTTTTAAGCCTCGATTTTTTACTAAACACTAACTTTTTGTCTTTAGTGTTAATGGCTATTGATTAATTTAAAAATTATAATTAATTAAGTTTCACTATTTTTCATCACTATTAAAATTAAATTTAAAATTTTACTTCATAATTGTTTTAAATTAATTAATAGACAATAACGCTAAAGACTAAAAGTGAGTATTTAGTAAAAAAAAAAAAAATCAAGGTTAAAAGTGTAAATCTTGAAACCTATGGACCAAATTTAAACAAAATTTAAACCTCAAATGTAAAATTGTAACATTTTGAAACCTAGAGATTGACTAAATTGAAATCAAATTTAAAATGTAAAAACTAAAAGTATAACATTTTTAAACCTAGGAGACCAAATGGAAACTAGATCGATAACTTAGGACCAAAAATGTCTTTTTTCAAAAAAAAAAAAAATATATGGATGAAGTTGTCTTTGTTACAGTGTAGTTAAATATGGTCCCTGCTTTATAAAATAGTGTTACAAATAAATTAAATTCTACCCTATAATATAATATTATTAAATTTATCTTCACATAAATTTTTGGGTCAATCAGTAATTTAACATGGTATCGAGCAGGAGATCTTGTGTTCAAACCTCTGCAATGTTGGTTTCTTCTCCAATTAATATTGATTTATAATTTAGTAATTATAATATTTGAATTTAAATACTCCAGTTTCATAAATTAATTAATTAATTAATTAATCATATACTCTTATTTGTCAATAGACCGTAAAGAACCGATGAATTAATACTATCAATTCATTAATAAATTATATGTGTAGCAGTAATACTAATTAATATTTTTTAGAAAAATTACTATAAACAGAAAAAATATCAAACTATTTACAAATATAGAAAAATTTCATTGTTTATCAGTGATAGACAACGGTAGAATTCTATCGCTTTCTATCGCTCAAGCAAATAAATTCTATCGTTTGAGCGATAGAAAGTGATAAAATTCTATCGCAGTCTATCATTGATAGACTTGTAAAAATTTTCTATATTTGTTAGTTTGACTATTTTTCTATATTTGAAAACAGCCACATTCATATACACCATATTTTATAATTTATTGATTTGATTTGATATATTAGTAAAAAAAAAAAACATAATAGCAAAGGAGAATGTAAATAATCAATGATAGATCCTTACCATTGATAAAACTCAATCAATGATATATTTGTCACTAATAGACCTCAATCATATACAAGTCTATCAGTAGTAGACCCTAGTTAGTGATAGGTACTAATAAAAGTTAAAATTACATGTTATGTTTGCAAATATTTTTAGATTGTGCTAGATTTTTCTATTATTTTATGATAGATTGTCATGTATGTCCAATTGCCCCGATCAAATAAGGAGTTGGAACCTCTTAAAATGATATTTACTTTTTCTCATATAGGATAAGTAGAAGAGTAGTTCTCTAAAAGTTTTTATTTTTTAGAATTGACAATGAGACCTCACTCAGCTTTCACGAGTATGAGAGAAATTTAGCTTAGGGTTATATCATAAACGTTATTCTCATTATAGGAGTAAAATAATAACTACAAGAAATGTGACTATCTTCGAAGGTCACAACCTTTTAAAAACATTAAACAAATCTAATAAAACCTTTTTTGAAGGTTCAATATCAAAATAGAATCCACAAGTTTTTCAAAGCTACATTAACTTTAAAAAATTATTTTTTTTCAAACATCATATATTTTTTATAATTGTCAAATTATTTATCGATGTTCATTTATTATTAAATTATATTTTTCGAAGGTTTTCATTATTTGTAAAGACTTATAATGCTATTTTTCAAAGATTTTAAGACCTTCAAAAATATAAATATTAGCAATTATAGCCCAATGTAAATATCAGTAGTAGAACTTTGCTATATTTGCAATTTTTTAAAAATATTTCTATACACTTAGTTATTATTCTTAAAAGTACTACTCATGGCAATTACTCAAAAAAAATTCTTGCAAATTTTTATTTTATTTATTTATTATTATTATCATGATTATTATTATTATTATTATTTTGGCTAACAGAAGTCTTCCCTAACCAAGGGAAAAAATACTATCAAAGAAACAGCCGGAAAATAAAAAATATGGTGTTGCATTTCATGATTTTATTATTTTAGTATAAATTTTATTTAAGTGATCTAAAGGGATTCTCTTTGTTTGCTTTTTACTATCCACCTATAATCAATGGAAGCCCACATTTTTTTTTTCTTTCTAAGGCCACAGCTGCCTTCTAGCAATTCTTATCAAAAAAAAAAAAAAAAAAAAAACGAAAAATACTCTATTGACACCAAAAATCCATTTATCTGAAAATACCAAATCATATTTTTAATCTTACTTGCTGCTAAAATCTGAAAGTGTACAGCAAGTAAAGTATTAGAAGAGGACTTATTCCTCTTGTAGCTATCTTGATGTATTTATAAATGCAGTTGATCTAGGAACCTTCTCCTCACGGTTTCCAAGTCTCTTTAGATTTACCTTTTGATTTATTGGGCCAAGGCATGCTAGGGATGTGCGTTGTTTGGCCTTTTGTTAGGGTCGGCCTAGGCCCATTAATTTTGGTCCTAGGTTGTCGCTTTCGACACATTATCTTCTCAACTTTGTTACTTATATTTTTGCGAGATGTAGTTTATGCCCTTTGGTCCAAAATTATCTATAACATTACTCATTAACAAAATTTTAAATTCAAAACATGATAATCAACATTATTTTAATTATTAAGAGTCCTAATATTTTCAAATCTTGCACTTAGAAAATGTACATAACACAACAAAAAAAATATCATAAACAAATACACAATATTTGAAAAATCCAAACTAATGTCAACATGATGAACCAAAACATAATTTCCCTAAACTGAGGGCCACAAATACTAACTATACAAATTAAAATATATATATATATATATATATATATATATATATATATTATATGCCAAAAAATTAGACAACAAATTTTAACATAATCAACTACACAAATACTTACCAAAGAAGATATGCGTGTATTGACTGCATAAACACAAGTATACAAGAAAACATTCTTTTCTACCAAGCATCTCAACACAATTAAGGAGTTTACAAAGTGATTCAAATGGAAGTAACACCAAACGGAAAATATTAGACACGAAAAATTGAGGAAAAAAATTTAGAATTTGAAACAAAAAGATACACTAAATTTTAAATTCAAATTTGGCAAGGGAGAAAAATCTATGATATTTAAATTTACCAAATCTGATGATTTTTTTTTTCATCCTTCCAAATGCAACATTAAAAGTTGCTATAGGGTCAAATTTCTCTTTCAAATGGCTGATTTAATGAACTTTCTTAAATGCAAAAATGTAATAATTTCCCAAAGGTTCCACAAAGAGCCGGGCATATTGTTATTTTATTGTTTGAATTTACATCAATAAGTTGTAACATGTGCAAATCCAAAATGAATTATTAAACTAACTAAACACACAAATTTCACAATAACAGAAATTGAGCCGATCAAATCTTATCAGAAAAAAAAACATGCAATTCTATTGAAGTTTTAACCATTTAAAAGATAGAAACTCATTCAAAATTATATTGAAAAAGTTTCAACTTAGCAGTAGGAACATTACAAATGTAATGGCCATCATCAAAGTTTAGAATTTAATTAAAACATAGAAACTAAGGGAGGTAATTTTGTTTTGTTACTGTTTATCCATCTATCTTCTTGAGATAAATTAATCAGAGTTGATGATTTTGCAAGAATTATGACTGATACTTGTTTACCATTTAGCCTCAAGTTGTTCCTTTGGCTTTTCACTTGGCTATAATTACAAATAACTCGTGAATGATTAACTTACGTGAGGTGATTATATCTATAGATATAACTTGTTCTACAATGATCACAAGAGTACAAAACTAATTGATTAAGAAGTTTAATTAAGTAATTATTTTATATCATTGAATTGATAGTCTATAGATCCTTTGTCTCCGCTTGTTTAAGCTCACATGAACATTGATAGATCAATTATGTTGAAAGAAAAATAAAAATTTGAAACGTTGAAATTTATAGTATTATTAAATAATAAAGGTAACAATCAATTAATGTATTTTATTCATTAAAGAGAAATTAAATATTTGTTTTATAGAAATTAAATATTTTTAGAACATATATTTTAGAGAAATTATTATAAACAGAAAAAATATCAGACTATTTACAAATATAGAAAAATAACTCTCCCTCGTATTGTAAACTCCTTAAAAAACACGCTTGATGGCTAGTGTGTCATTGTGGTGGGTGAAAAATAACATAATTTAAAATCCAACACATTTTTAAAAATTGGTGGAATAATTCTTTTTGTTTCAACTATGATATTTAAAGTAATATATACTACTATATAATACAATATCAAGAAAAAGAGTAAAAAAAATGACCCTAAACTCTAAATTCATACTTTAAGAACTCCATGTTAAACAAATCAGCAACCCATATACAAACTCTAATTAACTCGGACTAAAATAATTAATCTGTACTTCAAACGCAGACTATTTCAACTCCATGGAGTATTATAACCCCACAATTTATAATAACCACAACCACAAGCTATTATAACAAATTTTAACGTATTGAAATTTGAGTAAGATTAATATAGACGAATCTCTCGAGAAAGCATAAATTTTTCTCTTCAAATTTTTTTGTCTGAAGAGTTTCTTTCAAGGAGGTTCTCTCCCCTTGGTCTTTTGTTCGAGTCATCGCAAAGGAGTTGTGTGGTGATTGTGGAGATTTGATTTGTAGCAAATACATGAAGATTGAAACTCTTCAAAGGTACCTTATTATGTTACTTTAATAGTTTGCTTCTAAATCAAAATCAGTATCAATCTAACCATTGATAGCTAAGATTGTTTAGAAATTAGACTTTCACTTTCATTTCTATCATTAAGTAAAGGTGAATCACTAATGAAGGAAACAATGGAAGATATAGGTTAATTGAAAAAAGAAATGGTTCAAGGCTTTTCTTAGATAACAAGCTATAGGAAGTATTCCACTTTGGTCTTATTTGAGATCTAATATTAGTTCCACCCAACACCTATAACACCTATTTCAACATGTCTATGAGGCTAACTGCCCGTGGAAAAATTTGAAGTACTCCCGCAGTACCGTACTCCCTTTATTCATGTTAGTGACCTCACACTAATGTCAGTGGATCACATCCTATTTTTAAAAAAATGCTGACATGAAACACAATAAATTCGCGGAGTAAGCCAAAGGGCCATGAATGGCCTTTCTTCTTAACTCTTGAGTTTTTAAGTAGTTGGCTAAACCTGGGTACATTATCTTCCTCTATTCTTCCACTGTACAATCCTCTAAATTTCAACCCCACCAATCACTCACAAAACGTAAGAAACGGCTTACACAACTACAACAAATTACACCCACATCACAACGTGCACCAACAAGCTTCATAGGCAACTTCTGCAGCCCTGTTCCTTCTGAGCAGGATCATATTATTTCGGTTGTTCACTACGGCAGGACCGAGTTCAGAATGATGGTATTGAATTCCTTCAACGATTTTGGTCGAGGAAGTTTGACAAGAGAAAATTTTGGGGTGTTTTATCTGGGTTTGTTTTATGCCTTTTGAAATGCGCGGGAAGAGACGCCATGTAGAAGTCTGACAAATCCCAGAAAGCTAAGTTTTCCATCCGAGTGTCTAATCCAATCCTGAAGAACCACATGAACCGGTACCGACGGACTAAGTCCGAGTTCCTGGGAGAGAACGTAACATATATTGTTATAACAGAAACGAAATAGAAAACAATAAACAATAACACAAAGATTTACATAGTTCATTAACATTGTGTTAGCTACATCTACGGATAGAAGGAGAGAGCAGTTTATTAGTAGAGGAGAAAACCAGATAATACAGATGCAAAGGCATCAATAGGGTTAGAGATTTTATATATGGCACCTCTCTAAACCCTAGACCCAAAATCGTAGATAATTGCGTATACAACTTAAGTTTTAGGAGCATTGTCCTTGAGTCTCCCCTAGGGCAAGACCCCGTGCTCAGTCATTCGGAGCGTCAGTAACAAATTCAAGGCATTCCAACATATATCATAAAACATGCCACTTCAATCACATGCATAGTAAAGGAGATACAAAGGGGAGAAAAAGAGCATACCGAGGCAAGTTCCTCGATCATTATTGGTCGGTTTCCGTCCTTGTCAAAAAGATCGTAAGCATGTCGGGCATGTTGCTCCCAGTTTTCCATTCCCTCAAGTTGATATATACTTATGGCAGCTGCACAGAATTCTTCAAAATCTAATTTTCTGTACTGAATGGAACTAACCTGCCAGAAGCATTCAACAAGTACATGATCGACACTTTACCCATACTTCTTTTCAAAGACGTATCAGAATTGAAAGAAAAGAAGAGAACTTTTACCACGTTGGCATAATCGAGAACTCTCGAATCCTTTATTGCGTCTGTTGAATTCTTAATTAAAGCCTGCAAAATTTTAATCCCATTACAAATCGTTCTTGGAAGTCTTATCTTTGTATATGATATCAGAAAAAGATCCAACCGTCTTGAAGTTTTGCATGGAAATGAGCCCATTCTTGTTAGGCCCTAACAGTGTAAATTGCTTTTGAAGATAACCAAGTTGAACAGAACTTAATGTCTTTGCAAGAGCCTGTGGAAAATTGATGCCCCAAACCAATCAACAAGGAGTTGGCATCATACGAAGCAGAAAAACGAAACAACAAAAAATGACCTAACACGATAAACAGTAAGAAGTAAACAGTACGATAATACTTACACCCAATGCCGATTTACGCAGTGAAGATGAGCAAATATAACTTCTGACAAGCTTGTAAGTAATCGTATCTAGTGGTATCTTGATATCTTGATGATCAGCTAACCATGGATGGCCTACATGCAAGAATTGTTGTTTGAGGTTTACAAAATAAAACAAACGAATGCTATAAAATATATCCTTATAAGTTAAGCAAAAGGTCCTCATAATGGAGTTCAGCAAACATACACAGGGCCTGAGCAGCAGTCAATCTCTTGCGATAGTCCTTGTTCAACAGTCTCTTCACGAAATCAATTGCATCAGTAGATAAATTAGGCCATGGGGCTTCCTCGAAGTTTGGATCTGCTTTTAAAACGGCTCGAAAAATTCCAGATTCTGTTCGGGCCCAAAATGGTCGACTTCCACACAAGAGAATATAAGCAATTACACCAATACTCCACATGTCTGCCTCGGTTCCATATGATCTATGTAAAACCTCGGGAGCAACATAATAAGCACTTCCTACAATGTCATTCAATCTCTCATCTGCAGAAAGAATCAAAATGTCAGAAATCCGCTGTCTAAGTTCAAATAGATGGTTGGATAAAAACAAGAGTTAGAGTTCAGACCTGGTTTTACGTAATCAGAAAGCCCGAAATCAATAGCCTTAAGAGTGGAATTCTCATCCTTCGACGTAAAAAGGAAATTCTGAGGCAAAAGACGTATCACAATTAGAAAGAAAAAGTGTAAATCTCACAAAGATAAGTAAACAATCAATTCAAATGTCAGTAAGACAAACAAACGAACGCTAAAAAGAACCATTAATACATGTCATGATTTCGAGTGTTATTACTTGGCTTGAGGTTAGAGGTTCAAATTCTCACCTCCACATTTCTTGTACTAAAGAAAATGTAGAAATTAGATCCAAACTCTTTTGCAAAACTAAAATGCCGCCCAAAGAAAATGTGGCCACTAAAGGCCCATTTGGTAATACTTCTAATTTCCATTTCTTTTTTGTATAGGAATTCTATTCTCTGTTCCTTGTTTTCTACTTTTTGAGAAAGATGAAGAAAACCTACATTCGGTTATTATTTCTTGTTTTTTTATATTAAAAAATAAATAGAAATGTGCTTATAACCCCTTTCATGTTTTGTTCTCTCAAATTGTAAGTTTTTTTTTAGGGGACTCAAATTCTAAGTTAGACATTTAAAAATTACATGAAAAGTAATACTTTTGAAATAAAATATCCAAAATTGTTTTGTTGTATTTTTTTTTATAAGTAGTCATTAGAAAGGTAGAATTTTTCTTATTTATAAAACTTGTATATAGTTTTAAGAATACTTTTTTAAAAATGAGAAATGAAAAATAGGAAATAGTTATCAAACACGTGTTTCTCAAAAACTAGAAACAAGAAATTGAAAGTGAAAAACAGAAATATTATGAAATGACCATTGAGATGCTGGAACTTGATCTCAAGTGGACAAATTCTGAAACACTTTATGGGTATATATGATCGTGTATCACAACAACAAGCAATATCAGCCTCATTTCCAAATTTTGATTAACCTCCAGGAAACGAAATAATACGCAAAAGTTCTGAATCTATGTTGATGCAGATGGGTGAATACATGAATAAAAATAAATGCAAATAAGCAAAAATTTTAGTCGTTTACCTCAGGCTTGAGGTCACGGTGAACCACACCTTGAAGGTGACAGTAGGCGACCACACTCAAAATCTGAAGCATAATAATTTTTGCATCTTCCTCTGAATACTTGCCACCCCTAAAGAATTCAAAAGAATATCAACAACTAAGAAATCCAAACCAAAGACATGCTAGAGTGGACACTCTTCCTGTACATTCGGTTTAGTAGCATGCAAGGATAAAAGTATACCTCGAAAGTATCCTATCGAGAAGTTCACCTCCTTCGCATAGCCTGCAGAGCAAACATAGTAAAAGAAAATGGTTGTGTGAATTTACTCCATCATGACATAGGTTAGATGGTAGGTGCAATATAAACTTACTCCATCACAACGTAGACATTATCTTCATCTTCATATGAATCATAGAACTGCACCAAGTTTTTATGTCCAGTGAGGGCTCGTAGTATTTTCACTTCCCTTCTCACATCCTCTATAGCTATTGCTGTAGTCATCTGCACATTATTTTCTTCCTCATAAGAACCAGAAAACTACTTGAAACAAAATGCTGAATTCATGTCCAAAACGCATTCAACGTTCATAAAAATAATCTATCGTTCAACAAGCATACATTAAACCAAAATTTTCAAAGTAAGAATGCATCCTACATTAACTAATATACCAATCAATATTTTATGAACCTGCTACATAAGCTGGGTAGGAACTGTTTTAGTTAATTTAAATCGAATTGTAGTTCAATTTCACCAGAGCCTGCAGCATAATTGACAAAGAAAACAATCTATGGAAGCTTCATTACTAATCAAAAGAAAAAAGAGGTGCCTTATACAGCTTTTTTGGTCCCAATTCTCCAACATAAAACAGACAGACGAACATGATATTGGGTTAAGTAGGCACACAATCACTTTAAATGCTAATAAAAGAAGGGGCTCCACGAACATTTCATTAAAGCAAAAATTCTCCGAATAAAATGGTCAACCACAAAAACTCCCCGCATTGCACAAAAGAAAATCATGAGACACCAAAAAATCATTAAAAATACAGACGACCCAGATTCATAATCCAATAAGTCAATGAATTATCCGACCATTCTGAGATAATGAACAGACATTCTTGACACTGCACAGGGTGAAAATAAGAACATAGAAGTAGAATACTAAAACAACTTAGTGGATGCATATTTGTAATTGAAAAGCAGAGACGCAAGTTAGTGAAGCAACCTTTGATTTGGGGATGATTTTGACAGCGACTTGTTGGCCTTTGAGGGAGCCTTTTTTGGCCCTGGCAGAGCAAGTGTAGCCGAAATGGCCGCGGCCCACTTCGTCGCCAAGGTCATAGTGAGTGGCAAAGTGCTTGGAGTAGCCGAAGTTCTTATCCAAGGCTACATCGCACTCGCTTCCTTCGGGGATAGAGGCCTCATTGGGTTTGACGGAGCCATGGCGGCGGGCGAGAAGAGCCCGAATGTGCTTGGCCGGAGAGGGCGGCGGAAAGGGGCGTTTAAAAATGCGGAGAGGGGTGGAGGAGAGGCTGGAGTTGGCGGGAGAGGAGTTCTTGAAAAGATTGGGCAGAGGACTGGGGCTGTAGAATGGGAAATTGGTTGGGGTTTTGGGGGTTTCAGTTTGGATCACTGAATTGGGATTTTCTGAATTGGGTTTTGGGTTTTCTTCAATGGGCTTCCCATGACAGAGTCCCATGGAATCCGAAATCCACTTGAACACACAAACTAAAACTACTCACAGATTAAACTTCAGAGCTTGGATTCCTGGTTTACCACAACTTCTGTAATTGCAATGTTCTTATACCATTCCCAATACTCAAAAAACTTGGCTGAATTCCACAGTTATAAACCCAATTGGGGAAGAATTTTGGAGTTGATAAGCCAAATCAGGGAGATCAGCAAATGGGTAGAGAGATAATCATCCAAATATTCCAATGATATGATGATGAGAGGAGAAAAAAGAGAAAACCCACAAGGAAAGCAAGCAAACTAACCTGGAAAAAACAGAGAAAGGCTATGGTGTTGGTTGTTTTTCAATGTGAAAAAAGAGTGAAGAAACAAGAAGAAGAGATAATTGTTGAAGAAGAAGAAGAAGAAAATGATGGTGAGAAAGAAGAAGAAGTGAATGAATAAGAAAAAGGGAGGGGTTGAGAAGAATGAGAATGAGAGGGAAAGAAGAGAAAAGGGAGAAAGAAGAAATTAAAATGGAAAAAGAAGATAAAACAAAAGTAAGGAAAAGATGCTTAGCAGAGGGAGCAAGAAAAAGAAAAGAAAAGCAGAGAGAGAGAGAAGCCCCAAACCTCCTTTTCCTGCTTTTTGTAAGTAAAGTTTTTTTTTTTTTCTTTTTTTCTTTTTTTTTTTCTTCTTTGTATTTGGTTAACCACTTAAGAGCCATATTTAAGTACTCTCCCAAAATTTAATTATCAAATAAACATTTTATGATTATTAAAGAAGTTAATCTGTTTATTATTTAGGTTGCTTATTTTTAAAAAATAAAAAATTCACACATGAAAAATGTCAAACTATTTACAGAAAATAGCAAAAAAAAATACTAATAGACATTAATAGACTTCTATCAACATCTGTTAATCATAGAATTCTATCATTTCTATCACTGATAGATCCTAATAAACTTTTATTAGCATCTATCACAACTATTTAAAAATTTTGCTATTTTGTGTAAATAGTTTCCCTTATTTTTCTAATTTTTAAAAATTCCCTATTTTTTAATTAACGGAAATATTGATTCACTCCTTATTTTTAAAAATATCGACATGTCGATGGAAATTTAATACTATGATTATCACTATGTATCTCAATCTCACTATACATCAAAATTAATTGAAATGCTTAAGAAAATGTTAAGCAGAATTTGTCCGAAAAAAAATCTAATACTATTATAATACATAATGCTCTCAGTCATTATTTAACACGTGATTAAATAAATTATACATTTATTTTATAGATTTTACATAATTCTTAAATGTTACTCTTATGACAAATAATGTAAAATAATTTATATCTCAATTTATTATGTGACAAATTGTGATTAAATAATTTAATAAAATATAAAAGATAGGTATAGTTTGAAATGTGGGTGAAGCCAATATCCTTTCATTGCTTGTTCATATTATATTCTAATTTTATTTGCTTTTTCTTTTGCCTTCTCTTCTCTCTTCACAATAATGGAAGTGGGGTTGGGTTTGGATCCTTCCAGCCTGTCTTTATTGATCACAAAAAACTAAAATAAATCTTTTTTTAATTAAAACATTTATTAATAATATAATTAATTATATGATAAACAAAAATATGAGCTAGCCTAGCATTGATCTTTGTGTATGCTTGTGAATAACTTTGACTTGCTTTTTGTTAGTTCTGAAAAAAAAAAAAAAAAAAAGGCTGTCCTTTTTTCCATTATAATCTCATTTCAATTTCCCTCTTTTTAATAAATTTATAATCAAAATAAATTTACAATTTCTATTTAACCAACCAAACAAAGCTTTCACCTTTGTTTTAAAAACAATTTAAAAAAATATGGAGCCTTTTTAATCAAATAATGCCTACATTCTTTTTTGCCTCATCTATACTTTCATTTTCAAATTTGAAGCTTGATTTACGTTCGTTTTATTATGTCAATTTAACTCAACTGATTTAAATATATATATATTGAAAAATAAAAAATTTAAAAATAATGAATTTATTAAAAACATAGTTGTATTTCATATTTTTCAGATATGTGTTTGATAGCCTATTCAAAAATTAAATTCTAATTTAAACAATTATTTTAAATGTGTTTTATATTGCAGTTATCCAATAAATATTAGGTTGACTATAAGCTATTATTAATTTATTTATAAACATATTTTATATCAACAAAATTGGTATAATTATTAACTTTTCAAAAAAAATTGTATCATTATTTTATTTATAATACATTACATAATAGGGTTGTTCTCAAATACAGTAAAATGAACTAAAATTTTTATAAATATAGCAAAATGTCATTGTCTATTAGTGATAGACACTGATAGACTACTATCATCTATCACTTATAGACATTAATAAACACAGATAGATATCTATTAGTGTCTATCTCTGTCTATCATTGATGGATTGTGACATTTTACTATTTTTATAAATATTTCAGCAATTTTATCATTTAAAATAATTTTCCTGCATAATATGTATCTTAATTTTTAAAAAAATTGAATTGAATTCATGATATAACATACTTATTTCTAAATGTTTTTATATTTATTTAATATAATTCTATATTTTAAAATTACAAATTCAAAATCTGAATAAACATATAAAAAAATGTCGATTTCAGAATTTACATTGTTTTGATCATAGGATTTAGAGATAGTTTTCAAAAACAGAATACAAATTATTTTTAAACTGTGAACTTACTAAAATCTCAAAACGTAAAATAAAATCGAAAAGAAATTGCATTTATGTGTCCTTAAAGTCTCTTTGCCTTGAAGAAAACTAAGTTTTTGCCCTTTTGAAACATTTTAATTAAAGTGTTGCCAGTTGGAGTCATGTTTATTGCCAAATTGCATATAATGGTAGACTTCCTCTCTATTTGTATGGCTTGTATATATATATATATATAATGGGACCACAAAACATAACAACTCTTTAAATTTAATAATAATAATTTAATCCTTTGTCTATGTTCAAGAAAACAGAGTACTAGAATTTTTAGTGAATTCTTAATTACAAATTTAAACATTATAATATTATTTCAATTTATAGAGCAAGCAAATTGGTTGATAGTTTTTTAATTATATATATATATATATATATATATATACGAAAATTGAAGGTTGATCATCATCACTATCCTTAAGTTAATACAAAATGTTATTAGGAAATAAACAAAAGTATAATAATTACAAAAAGTAAAATGCACATTAATTAGCAATTGTCATGATTATAATCAATCAAGATATTAATTAATTATTATAACATTAATGATTATTATAATTATTAATAGTTAATCAATACGCCTATTAATCATGGATTGTTTTAGTCCATTATTGTCGCATCAAATAAAAGATATTGTTTATTATTATTATCTAAATTAATAGATTATATTTTCCTTAAATGCTATATTCGGTATTTTCCTTTAAAAAAAAATTCGTATTTGTCCTAATATTTTCTCTTAAAATTTCAATATCAAACATAAATACTAGGTCTCTTTCAAAAAAATAAATAATAAAAACAAAAACAGAACCTAGGTGATGACTTGTTGTAAAAAAATGTTGATCCTAGGCTGGCAAAAAAAAAAAAAAAAAAAAAAACGAATTGGTTCGCCTTAAGCTTGTTGCATAAATTGACTGAGTGGCATAAGAAAAATTAGTTCTTTGTTGGTTTTAAAAAAATATTGCGTGGTGGATAGTCGAACAATTTATAACATTTGTCGACAACACATCCCTTGATCAATACAAACAAATAAGTCGTTAATTGTCTTTCCTTTTTTAGCGATCTCTAGGACCTTTATTCGTGCTATCAACTAGAAGGCTAATGGTTTCAATACTTGTGAAAGAATTTTCAACATATGTTGATGTTTTTCTTGAATCACTAGAGATAAGACTTTATTTATTGAAAGAAGATGATCCATAAGAAGGATTTATATACGAATGGCTGAGTATGATTCATTTAAACCTATTAGAAAGATCACTATCTATTCTGAATCAGTATGAGAAGTCAGTGATTCAGTACTGCCACATGTACAATCATTGATCAATCTAAATTTAGCGAGATCTTGCCATAAGGTCTTGATTTTTATGAAATAGGCTTCCATTATCAAAGATTCTTGAGATACATTAACCAATCGCTTCCTTAATTGATTAATCATTGTTCCATTCATTTGAAGGTCGAAGACTGAAACATTCTTCAAGATCATCCCGTACATCCTTAGCAGAATCAATGTACACAAGTTTACCAACAATCTATTTGGAGATCGAGTTGATGATCCATGAAGTGACAACATCATTGTTGCAGTGCAAGGTTGTTTCTAAATTCCTTGCAGCTTCTTGATACTACCATTGATGAACCCTGTATTATTTTTGCCTGATAATGCAATAAATATCGCTTTACTCCATGAATTAAAATTACTCGTTCCAAGCAACACTTGAGCAGCCAAAACAGTCATTGGAGCCACAGAGTGATGAAGCAAATACAAACTTGTGTAAGCTTGAATTAATAACAGATGAGTCAACAGAGGAAGATGAAACTTTGTTGGCCAGGCGGTAGTTAAAATGCAAAAATGAATTGTGCAGAAAATTGAAAACGAACCCTTTCTCTAAAAAAAAACTACTCTGATGCCATAACACGTGTAGAATAGAGAAAAGAAAATAGTTCTATTGATTAAACTCAGTCATATAAATTGCGCAAATATACAACTAAAAAAACACCAATATTCAATTGCTCTATATTTTATGTTAAATTGTCATATATGCAATAACTCCTTAAATTTTCTAACACTTTTTAAAGTTTAAGATTAAGAAGACATTAATAATCTATATTTGAAGTGCAATTTGATTAACGGAAGGCTTTAAATTAATTAAATTGATACAACTTAACAAATTTGGAGTAATAATTGATTTTTATTATTGTTATTATTATTATTGTAAAGGACAATAGTTGAAATTCATGATTGGCATAGAAGGATTAGCATATAGAAGAGATGATGAGATTGACAATGACAGAAATCTCTTACATTATTAAAGTTAAAACTGCAGCATAGATCCTTAGTTTGTACTGTTTTTCCTACTTTGTACCAAATATCTTAATTAGAAAACTTAGGGTTGGAATACCTTCGATATGATATCTAGTATTTTAAACGACTAAGTACAGGAGTTTCTTTGTATTTGTTTTTTCATATCTACGTTATTTACGATTTTGACCTTATGGTTTAGAGAAGTGTGCTATATAAACTCTTTAACCCTAAAAACATATTTGATCTGTAATTTGAACTATTCTCTCCAATAATAAATTGCTCTCCCTGCTCGTAGACGTAGTTAACATGCTGTTAGTGAACCACATGAATCTCTGTATCGATTCTTTTACTTTTTATGCTTTTTTTTTTTTTTTTATTTATCGGTTTCATAACACGTATCATCTCTAATATATCTTAAATCTTAATCTTGATTTGTTAGAAAAAGAAATTAAATGGGAGATTTAGTTCATAAACTTTGATGAAAGTATTTATTTTAGTCCCTCGACATTTTAACAATGTTCACTTTGAACTTATGATTTTGATTCTAATAACTGTGTTCAAAATAACGGAACTTCCAATCTACAATCGCATAATATTGTCTCTTTTAATATAAGTCTTCATGACTTTACTTTTGGTTTCACTCAAAATGTCTCATATATGAATGGAGACATTATCTCACTTGAATATCCATAATCTTCTCTTTTTCTAGCTAATATAAGACTTTGGTTGCACTATGAACATAGAAACTATTATTTACATCATAATTTTATTATTGATTATTTACATCATAATTTTATTATTGATGATACATCTAATTAGACTAACAAGTAATAATTCAACATGACCTGGTATAAGAGAATAATTCGACTAAATAAAATAAGAGTAAATATGGTTAAAAGAAATGGTTGGTTTCAAATATAGAAAAATGAGTCAAACTATTTATAAATATAAAAAAAATTTACGGTCTATCAGCGATAGACCGCGATAGAATTCTATCGTTTGCGCAATATACACGGATAGAAGTCTATCGCTCAAGCGATAGAATTTTATATCGCTGATAGACAATAAAATTTTTTTATATTTATAAATAGTTGAATATTTTTTCTATTTATAACAATTTTCTTAAAAGAAATTATAGAAGGTAGATGCCAATAGAGTATGTTTAATTAAATTGAGTGACTTAGCGTACTTACCTATAATATATCTAGTTGGTATGCTCTATTATGTCACTTAATATCGTGTCATATCAAGCCATTAAATTGTCAGTGACATCGTATCAACATAAATACTAGTGTTAGCATAATTTTTTTTAGAAACATAATTAAAAGTTTAAAACACAAAATTAACAACTTTTTTTTTATAAAAAAAACTAAATTGGAATAAATTTGTAATTTAACTTTTCAAAAAAAATATTTATTTAAAATTTAGAAAAAAATTGCAAAAGTCACCCATAAAATATGGTGGTAGTTGCAATTGTACCTTCCAACTTTCAATTGTAAAAATTAACTCCCAAACTTCTAAAAGCGTTGAAATTGAATCTTCAAACTTATCATAATTGTAGAAATTGGACCCATAAATCATAAAAATTGAACCCTCAAACTTATACAAATTATATAACTTTGAGGGTCTAATTTTAACATTTGTATAAGTTTGAGGGCTCAATTTTTAAAATTGAAAATTTAAGGGTATAATTGCAACTACCACTATACTTTAGGGACAGTTTTTGTAATTTACCTTAAAATTTAAATTTTTTATATATCATGTTTTTTTGTTTTGGGTTCACAATTAGAAAAGGTTTAATATTTCATGGATAAAACATTTGTTTATGCATTTTCATGATTTCCGTATTTTTGGGGATAATTTATCCAAAAGAATCTCATAAAAGAGGGAGATGATTTAATTATATATTGATTTGTTTTATAATTTGAAACTAAAACAAATATAAAAGTAAGGGCATATATTCCACTTACCTTTTATTTTTTTAGAAATTCCCTCCATCAAAAAATCATCTATATTGAAATTATATCTAGCTTCTAACATAATTAATTAGGCACAAATTATAATTGAAAATTAAAAAAAAATAATTAAAAAACAAAAAACAAAAGGTTGATTCTGATAGGATGAGGTGAGCATGAGATTGAGATAAATAGTAAAAGGGAGGTGCAAAGAATTGGATTCTTCATTGAATAGCTTACACCAACTTTTTTGTAAAATAAGAGAGAGAAAATTGGAAAAAGATGCTAAATTTATATTTATTTCATATTCTAAAACTATATATATATATAGTTTTAGAATATGAAATAAATATAAATTAGAATATGAAATAAACTATATATATATATAGTTTATTTCATATAGTTTTAGAATATGAAATAAACTATATATATATATATAAAGTTTACTTCAAATTCAACTTGGTGAAAAAGTTGCAAACAAAATTCTGTGTTCCACTATTGCTTGACAAATGTAGCTTTACAAATCAAGCATACAGAAAATCTTGCATAGGGTTTATATTATGTAAAATAATAGAAATTAGAGATGTCTTCAAATATAGAAAAATGAGCTAATATTTATAAATATATAAAAATTATATTGTCTATCAGCGATAAACTGTGATAGACTTCCATTACTGGATGATAGAGTGCGACAAACTTCTATTGTTGAGCGATAAAAGTCTATCGCGCTCTATCATTGATAGACAATGAAATTTTTCTATATTTGTAAATAGTTTGATATTTGGAGAATTTTAAAAAATAGAAAAATAAGGGAAACTATTAACACAAAATAGCAAATTTTTTAGATAGTTGTGATAGACGTTGATAAAAGTCTATGAGAGTCTATCAGTGATAGAAATATCACTGAGAGATGCTGAAGTCTATTAATGTCTATCAATATTTTTTTTTGCTATTTTCTGTAAATAGTTTGACATTTTTTCTATCGGTGAAAATTTTTCTTGATATTTTTTCCAATTATAGTATTTTTTCTAGGAATTATGTATGGATATATTAATAGGGAAATTATTATAAACAGAAAAAATATCAAACTATTTATAAATATATAATAATTTCACTGTCTATTGCGATCTATCGCTGATAGACAAATTTTTTTCTATATTTGTAAATAGTTTAATTCATTCTTCTATATTTGAAAACAACACATGTTAATATGTAAGTTAAGACTACGTAATTTAAGTACATGAATTGAACTCAATTTATAGCCATTCTACTCAATAGCAATTAGTTAAGAATTGCAAAATATATTTTTGAAAAAAAAAATTCAAAAGATCCTTTTTAGCTGTTAATTTCAAAAGACCCTTGAATGTATGATTGATTGGGTTTTTTTTTTTAACCGTTGAAGTTATTTTGCAACGGGTGCATTCTAAAAGTTAAATTTTTCGTTAAATTTATTTTATTAAATTATTTCAATAATGGATCCTTAAGGGTGCATTCCGAGGCTATTATTTTTATTTCATAAAAACACATAATTAATTTATTGTGTTTGATCTATTATAAATATTAAAGGCAGGTTAAAAGCGAGGATGGTTATGTATTCATTTCTTTAAGTTTGATGGTTTAAATTTTCATTTTTTTTTACAGAAAATAAGAGAAACAAACAAAACTCAGAAAAACAACACTCAACGATAAAAGTAGATTACACCCATGAAGAATGGTTTTCAAGCCAAATCAACGACGTTCGATTTCTTCAGGTATGGGAAGCAAGCGTGTGTGCCACAAAATTGCAGTTATGTTTAACGGAAAAAAAACCTTCAATAGCACGACAACGATTGAAAGCACGTAAAGAATCCATAAAATATTAAATATCATTCGAGTATCAAGAAGAAGTCGCAGAAGGACCCCACAAAATAAAAGAATCAGTCTCAACCCTTAGAAAATAAATGCTTACTTTCCAAAGCCTTGGAAATACCTTCATGTAGGACCAAGGCCTCAGTAAGCTCCAAAGAACCAATGAAAGGCTGGACTTTTTCATAACCAACAGGATCTCGCCATTAGAATCATGAACAACAACTCTAATACTCACCTCATCACTTCCAATAGCTGCATTGGAATTCACTTTTGAAGACCCTAGAGGAGGGGCGTCGTCCATTTAACCTCAACTATGGAAGAAGGATCATGAATAATATGCTCCCACAGGCAAGGAGCTAGTCCAACTATCAAACGAATCTGTCGTAGAAAGCGCCCAACCAATGAGATCTAAGGAGAGAAGAGAACCCCTATTGGAAACTAGCGAACTATGACGATGCCACATTGAGGACGTGATAAGTGAGAAGATCTTGAGGTTCCAGGAATTGAAAATCTCGATTGCCTTATAAAAAAGAGAAGCATAATCAGTGTAAAGAATGTTAGAAAGAATCAGGCTAGGAGTCTAAGAAGACCAAATGTTTCTACTTCCCTTACAAAACCACAGGGCGTGAATATTAGATTCAGGACCACAATGACGCAAAGGACACGTGCTAATGGTTAAAACCTGACAACTTGCAATGCGTGTGGAGAGAGTGTTGAAGACATGCCCTCCATAGAAAATTTTTCAATTTGGGTGGAATTGCCAAAGACCACAAAGTTTTTCACCATCTTACTCATCTGAATGATTGAGGGAGATGAAGCGTCAAGAGTAACCACTTGAGCCACTTTGTAGCCACTTTTGACCGAACAGATGCCTTCCTTATCATAATATCATAAGAAAATGTATCACAAAGAGGTATTTGTTCGATCATTTGGGTGGTTGTTGTTGTATTATTTAAAAAAAAAAAAAAAAAAAAAAAAAACATCAAACCCACAAACAATATAACAATAATATTTTTGTATAAGATTGGTAAAATTAGTATATAAATGATGGTGGAAGATGTGTTGTAATTTGCTTTCTCCATGTTAGAATTAGATCAAGAGTTATTTTAGCATCCTTAGTTCCTTGTGCTACACGCTCTCAATCAAATGGTGATTCAAAGTTTCAAGCATTAATAATGTGAAAAGAAGATAAACATAATTAAAAAAAAAAAATTGAACTTTTATCCTTAAAAAGGGTCTATTTTTCCTTGTTGATAACGATTGTCATTCAATTGGAATAAGAATAAATTCGTGTTACATTTTTTTATGTTTGATCAATATCCAAATATTCTTTATGTTAGATTAAGGGGCAATTGCAACAATAATAATACAAAAAAAAAATTATAAAAATGCTAAATTTAGCAATATTTATATATATATATATATATATATCTAATTTCATTTTTTGTTATTTCAGTTTTGCAGTATTTTAATGTATCAACATGAATACTAATAGTATATCTAATATACTTTATGTTTAGTGCATCAACTAACTCATATATTTTATATTTGGTATATTAGTAAATTGATATATTTTATATTTGCTAGATTGGTCAGTTATATGATTGATACACAAAATTTACGATTCATTATATCAAATTTATTAGTCAATAAGTATTCATGCATTTTTATTATTCATCGACTTAATTTGAATCCTTAACATTTGTTTTAGAGTAATATTTTTCTAGTACATATATATGTACATCAACTTATAATGGTTCAATTTGTTCTATTAGTAATTTTGAAAGTATGTTGATAAACTATACTATACACCAATGTTACACTTTAAATATTGAATTTTGAACTAATCATGGTTATCTACTACTGATATACATGAACAATTTTATTTCTAAGAAGTATTGGTATACTAATGATATACCAATGTTATTATACTTAAAATGAATTTTGAATTGACGATGATATACTACTAATACACCAATGTTATACTTGAAATTTAATTTAGAATGAATGCAATTGATATACTATTGATACACCAATGTTATTATACTTGAAATAAATTTAGAATGAGTGTTTATAAACCATTGATACTCTAGTATAATACTTAGTATTGTCTTCTGAACAAATGATGATATACTATTGATACACTAATGTTATACTTGAAATGCATTTTAAATTAGTACTGATATAAATTGAAATACCAATGTTATACTTTAAGTAGATCATTTTAAATGATATACTTCATATTTGGTATATCAACAATATCATTAATTTGGTATATCAACAATACGATTTGCCAGATTTAGCAAAAATCCTTATAATTTTTTTCTTATATATTACAATTTTCTTTTGATTAATATCAAAATTAATATATATATTAAATTACAAGTTTAAATTTTATAAATACTTAATAAGTCTCAAAACTAAATTTGCATATTTTATAGAATTCGTTTAACTTTTAATTATATTCTAATAAGTCAATAGTGTATTTGATATGTGATAAAATTATAGGAAGTATTAGAAATTAAATTAATTTTTTTAAACAAAATTTAGGAACCTTTAATAGTTTTACAAAGACCAATTAAATATAAAAATTAAAAGTTGTTATGGATTAACCATTCTTTTATAAAGCTCATAGGAGCCTATTTTAACCAAAAATTTATAAGAAAGGAACCTTCATTTGTTAATAATAATTTAATCAAATTGTTGAAAATAGGAAAGAGATTCCTTTTTTTTCTTCCTTTTTTCTTTTTTGAAAAATTTTATTCCCTTTTTTTCTCTCGGATAAATAAAGAGATTTAATCGGTTTGCTTTGCGTCCTTTTAAGATTTTATTAGGTAGGAAAGGAAACAAGAATAATGTTTGTTAATAACGGACATTCGTCAATGAGAAGGTATAAAACTGTGTTGATACTAAAAGAAATAATTTTTTTTTTTAATACAAAAATGAGAATGTGTCATATTTGGCAAAAATAAGTTGTACTTCGAGGAACATAAAAAAAATCATATACAAAGGCTGGTTGCAAAATAATAATAATAATAAATAATCCGTGTTTATAAATTATAATTTAGGTTTCTATGTGTTGGAATGTCTTGAATATGTTATCTAACGTTTTAGACGATCAAGTATGGAGTCTCGCTGCCCAATCAGCAAGCCATGGTCCAAGGGTGACGCACCGTGGTGGGAATCGAGAGTAAAGCCTTCGAAACCTAAGTTGAATTTCATGGTTAATTATAATTATGACCCTGTAGTTTATAGAAGTGCACTCTATAAACTCTTTAACCCTAGAGGTGCCACTATTATGTATTTTCTGTAACATTCTCTCTAATAAAATTGTTCCCTTTCTGTCTACTCAGTGGACATAGCTAACACACTGTTAGTGAACTACGTAAATATGTGTATCGATTCTTTTCTATTTTCTATTTTCTATATTCTTTATTTGTCGATTTTGTAACACTATGGTTTAATAAGATCTTCATAAACAATCTCTATAATAGAAACTATTTATGAGAATTTTATCAAATTATAAAAATTAAATTCTAACTTTTAAAATTATGAGGACTGAATTCTAACTTTCTCGGGGCCATAAGGAAAAAATTTAGAATTTAACTTAGGAATAACAAACACAAAAATTACATAATTAAAAAATTGGTATAATTTAAAATTTGATTACCGCTAGACCACCGATTCGTGATATGACTAATGCAACTCATCTAACTAATAGATCACAAGTTTTTTTTTTTTTTTTCTTTTCTAAGTACAATATAGATTGAGGATTCAAACTATAGATCTCTGGATCGTTAACACATCTATAATGTCAATTGAGTTAGGCTTGCTTTGACACTAATTGATCATTAGTATATCATAAAAATTCCACCATAATTTTAAATCATTATACAATATTTTTTTTATAAAAAAGATGAAGTATCTAATATATCCATTATAAATGGGCTAAATTACAATTTTAGTGTTTATAATTCATTTTGTTTTGTTTGAAACAATCTTAATTTTGGATATTTATGGTTCTAAAATTTCAGTTTCATCTCTATAATTTATTGAAATCTCAAAAAATTATTGGTTGTAGGCTTGTAGCTCCGTCCACACACACATATATTTTGTAGTAAGGAGCTTATATTTATATTTATACTTTAGAGACGTTGTATTTTCTATTTGATTGACTACGTTTGTTTTTCTATTACGGTTTAATATAAAATAAAAATGGAAGGAAATACATAGATTTTCTTTGTGTAGTCAACGGTAGTATTTATGAATGATTTGTGAGATTTAAGTAAATTATGTATAGAGATCTAAATCCAACTAAACCTAAATTGAAATATTTACAATTATATAAAGTAAATCAAGTGTTAAATTACTGATTGATTCTAATATGTTGTTTTTGGATAGATGGATGCTTCTTAACTCTTTCTGTTCTTAAAAGGATCTTGAATTATTTGCGGTTAGTTGCTGGGTGATCTGGTCTGGTAGAAACAAGGTGGTCCATAGTTCTCAAATTGTAAAAGTGGAAGGCCGTTGTGGTTGGATTGTGAAGTATGTTGAGGAAGTTTTAAAGAAGAGCAAGGTTGCTTCTTCTTTTAAGGGGATGGTGGAGAATTCTGTGAACAGGCAGAAGACTGGGGTTTGGTCTCCTCCTCCGATTGGCTTTTTCAAATTAAATGTGGATGCACCTTGGTCATCTATTCCCCCTTCTACTGGTTGGAGTGCTATGTTGAGAAATTCTAAGGGTGAGTTGTGTGCTGCAGCTGCAAACCATATCAAAAGTTCAATGGATGCCCCGTTAGCAGAGATTTTTGCTATCATAGAAGAGCTGCGGTTAGCGAAAAAGTGTGGGGCTTCTCGGATCATGGTGGAGTCTGATTGCATTCAAGCAATCAATCAATTTCATTAACAAGAATTCAAGCTCGATGAATGAGGGGTACTGCTGGCTGTTTGAAATCTGGGAGTTGACGGACTCTTTTGAGTTTTCTTCTTTTAATTTTGTCAATAGGTCTTCAAATGTTATTGCTGATTGTGTAGCAAAAAAGGCTAAATCTATTGGGTTATCTGGAGAGTGGATTGACTCTTTTCCGTTGTGGTTGTCTGTGTTAGCCGGAAAAGTTGGTGATGAATTGGCCCTTGTGGCGTAAATAAAAGTTTCCTTTTTCAAAAAAAAAAATAAAAAATAAAAAATAAAAAAAAAAATACTGATTGATTCAAAAAACTTAAACTTAATTTTAAAGGTTATAGTAAGTTTTATTATATCAACTATATGAAGTAAATTGAAATTATACCAAAACTATAGTCATAAATTTTGCAATGTAAGTGTTAAATTATTGTTTGACTCAAAAGTTTAAGCTTAGGTTTAAGGATTACAATACATTTTATTATATCAACGTTATAACACTTCCTTCACTTGTATGCTTGAAAATTTGTAAAAGATACAATTAGTAAAAATCAATATTAACTGGGAGAAAATGACATTACAAAGATTCAAACACAAGATCTCTTATTCTGATATTACGTTAAATCATCGATCGATCCAAAAACTTAAACTTAAGAATTATGATAAATTTAATTATATCAACAATTAATTTATGACAAATATCAATTTATACCCCTAAACTTTAGAGGTTGCATCATTTAAACCTCAAACTATTAATTGTATCAATTTAAACCCTGAACTTTGGAAATTGTATCAATTTAGACCTCAAACTAATAATTGTATCAATTTAAACCCCAAACTTTCATAAGTGTATCAATTTAAACCCTCCATCATGTCTTATTTGGATACACCTATAAAAATTTGGAGTTTAAATTGATATACTTATGAAAGTTCAAAGTTTAAATTGATATACTTATTAGTTTGAAGTTTAAATTGACACACTTATGAAAGTTTAGAGTTTAAATTGATATAATCTAAAATTTATGGGTGTAAATTGATATTTGCAGATAAATTTATAAATGGAAAGTTTAAGAACAAAAAAAATGTTGTGAGGGAGTGATTCTTGTTTTGATTTAGAGTGGAGCTTTTGTGGCAATCAAAAAAAAAAAAAGAAAAGAAAGAAAAAAAAAAGGTAATAATTCTTATTCCTTGGGCATCCTAATCCCATTAATCTTTTTTTTCATGGAATAAAGTTAGTACAGAATATAATAATATGGTACAAAATATTTTTAGAGAGAGAATAAAGAAGGTACAATAAATATTTGAAGTGCAAAATACAAGTGGACTAAAATAAAAGTAAAAGATTTTAAAGAAATAAATTAAGTACAAAAAATAAAAAATTGGCAAAGTTATTGAAAACATGGAAGAACATGGGATACAGATGTTTTACAAACCCATGACATTAGCAATTACAATTCCAAAGAATTAGAGAGTTTAACTCTTAATTAATGATATGATTTAATTAATTAAAACTAGTTTGGTCAAAAATACTTCCGCCAATCACGATGCTTAATTAATTTAATTATTACTCAATTAAATAAAAAGCTGCCATTTGTCTCCCATAAATTTTGCTCCACTAATTCTTTCTTCTATTTTGTTCTATTCATTCCTATTTCTTTTTCTTGATTTCTTCAATGTTGTCTGTAATTCCATTATTCCACGTATTAATAATGTCTTTTATATTTTATATATAATATAAGCATGATCAATTCTCAAGAGAAAAAAAAAAAAAAAACTGTTCATATCATGCATTTTTATCGTATTCTTAGGGAAGAGAACAAAATTGTTCGTGTTATTACTGTTTTGACTTCCTCCCAAGGTTGTTTTTTTATCTGAAAGGATTTTTTTAAATGGTATTCTTCTCCTCATTCTCGATGAGGTATATCTAGAGTAGTGGTTTTGTTTTTTGTGTGTACTCTTGCCTAAAAATAAGTAAGATCAATTCTTCGAGGGAAAATTGTGCATGTCATGTATTTTTGCCACGTTTATAGAGAGGAGGAAAACAGTCCATGCTATTTGTAGCTTTAACATCTTTTGAGGTTCGTTCCTTGATCTGGAAAGAGATTTTTTAAGAGTAATTGTAATGAGTAGCAATTTTAAAGATAATAACCAAAAGTATAGCAACATTTTAAAAAAATTACAAATATAGCAAAGTTTATCCGTGATAGAAGTCTATCAGTAATAGACTTTGCTATATTTGCAATTTTAAAAAAAATATTGCTATATATGTTAATATATACTTTGAATCTGATTGATATATTTGCAATTGTTCATTTTTCTAAATAGTATTATTCCCCTCATTCTGATGAGGTGTATCGAGAATAGTAGTTTGGGGTTGTTATTTGTTTTTTTGTGTACTTCTGCCTACAAAATAAGTATTATTAATTCTCGATTTTTTTTCATTGTAGCCTTATAGGTATTTCGTTTTGAATATGTTATTAATACAATTTTTTTTTTTCTTTTTGCATTTTTAGTATAGATTAAAGTAGTATACAACTCAATCAAGTACATATACATGACAGAAACCATAATAATTGAATAATAATGATAAGATTAGTGAAGTTAATAATAATAATAATTAAAAAAAGGCATTTTCCTCTTTTAAAACTCACATGTGGTGCCAAATAAGGGCATATTTAACTTTATTTCAAAAGGCAGAAAAAGGGGAGGGAAAGAGGGAGGTGAAGTCTAAAGAGCAGTAATACCTAGAGAAAAATATAAATTATTATAATTATTAAGGGGAAATTTGTAATTTAGAAAAATGATGGATGTAGGGCCCAACTTGTTTTGCTGTTTTTTCTTTTTTTTTTTTTTTAAAGTTAATTTAATAGTATATGATATTGTAAGGTTTTGGGTGACCCACCAATTTGTAAATGCCCAAATGGTCTGACCAAAAAGAAGGGTTTGGAATAGAAGGAAGAAAAAAAGCAAGATCCCTCACTTGGTGGGTTTTGTTCATTGGATTTCTCTCATAGTGCTTCTCTCACTTCTTTGTACCTTTCTTTCTTCTTCTCCATTGTCTCTTCCCACTTCAAAATCCTCTTTCCTCTCTTCTTTAATTGGATTTGAGCAATTAGAGTTTGACATGTGTCCATAACAAGCTTCTCTACTTACTACTACACCATATTATGAGAAGATTCTTTATAGTATAGCATATGTGGAGTGATAGCATCGAAAAAGTGTTAGCATAAGTCTGATTAGTCGTGTTATTTCGAGAAATTTTATGAGCTTATAGGAAATGGAGCATTGTGAGCAGTTTGAAGCATTCTGGATAAATTGAAGTTATAATGGAGTAAATTGGAAAAATTACAAAAATGTCCCTATTAGAGCATTAAGACATGACGCTTTAGATTTCATCAACATGTGCAATGTCACTCGACGATGCAGAGTGCTCTCCATTGCAGGAGTAGTGTTTCGACACTTTGAGCTAGTTATAAAAATTTTCCTTCCATTTTTAGGTTAGAAAGAAGATGAATTTGGTGATTTCTTAACCACTCTTTCAATTCTCTAGTTTTCTATTATTGTTTTTAACTTGGATTTTAGATTTTGAGCTTTGTGATTTACCTATGGAATTAAGCAAAGCCATCCTTTTGGTCAGCTAGATTATCATGTCCAATATGGAGGTTTTTCAAGCTTGATCACGTAATCTGGTGAGATTTTAGTATTGATTATGAATGAATTTTGTTGAGTTAAATGTTTTTTAGTTCATGTTTTGAGTATGAAGATGCTTGATTAAATTGATGCCTTAATCGCACTTGTATATTCATTTCACTATGCACGATCTTAGTGATATGTAATTGCTAGGAACTCATGCTTATTTTAGTAGCAATTGGCTGGCTGATGTGTGCGTCGTTTAGGGTTTGGGTAGATTTCATAGCTTGTATGGCAAGCCTTAGAACTAAATGTGTACCGACCTGACTTTCTAAGACATTTATCTAGGGTCACTACTACATTGCATGATAACTAAAATAGAAACTTTAAGAATAATTTAACTTTATTTATAAAGTAGCTATAGAAGACATGCAAAAACCACTAGTTCAAAATTAACTAACTTTTGTTCGGGATCCCGAAGAAAAATATTGGAAATAACAAATCAAGTCTTCTAAGAGCAAGAACAAAACGGCTAGTTTTGAACTTTATCAAAAGTACTAAAGTAATTTTAAAAACATGAACAAGTGCAAAAGATGACATCTTCAGCCTCATGGCACCGTCAACAGATTACTTCATCATGCGTCCTGTACATTCCTAAAAAAAAAAGTTTTGAAAAAGGGTGAGTATTATAAATACTTAGTAAGCAATCCCCACTATCGACTTTAGGACTTGCAAAAACATATAAAATGAGTTCTAAAATGTCATCTAGTAGAAGTCAACAATTCTTATTAAGATTTTTTTTTTTTTTTACTCCAAATCTATGTATCAATTAGGAGGAAAATATCAAAATTTCCCTTACAATTTCTTTAAGATAGGAATGTCTCTTACAATTTCATTAAAATAAATTCTTACTCTTAATCCACGTATCATTTAGGAGAGAAAATTTTGCACAAGGAAAATATAAAAATTTTGCAAAATTAAAAAAAAAGTCAAAATTATGATGTTGAAATCAAAATTTGACTCATTATTTCGCTTTTTTTGGCATTAAAAAAATCACATCATTAAATTAGATTAATGATAAAAATATATGTTCATAAATTTGGGACCAAATTTGAAAAATTAAAATATGTCACTTGTCTAATATATGATACAAATTAGACCTACTAAATTATGCCACGTGGTGCTTGGACCTGAGATTAATTTGGTCCAGTGTCGCTAAGAAAAGAATTAAATATTTCGAATGAGAACTAATGTAATTAATGATATTTCAAAAAATAAAATCCTTATATAATTAATAGTAAATCTGGAAATGATATATTATTTTATTTTAAAATATTACAAAATTAAAATATAAGAGAAAATATCAAAAAGTTAAAAATGTCCCAAAATGTTGTTAAAAACTAGTTATGGAATTTTACTAATTTTAAGACGTTTGTGAAATATTAGTTATATAGTAAGCTAATTCCTTAAATATTTATATTTTTTTAATAACATTATTTTCAAATTTAATTTTGGTTGATATTCATTTAATGCATAATATTTAAAATTAATGTTCCTTCATTTTAGGATATTTCATCTATTTTTATCTATATTCCTAGTTGAAAATTGATCCCCTCTCCATTGAGATCTTAAGTATATGTTGAATATATTGATAATATACTGAAAAAAAATGCAAATATACATCGCATATACCATGATTTATTTTTTGGTATGTTTACAAATATATTGTGCATATGTTGTTCAGTTTATGAGACAAGATATTATACAAAATGTCTTGTTCATGCACTTCGATTTATTTTTAGAAAATGCAAATACATTGTATTGTATATATCAATATAACTTGTTTTCTTCTTTGAAGCTTCTTGACGATTCTTGCTTTCATTTATGAGGACAATAATTTTCAAAATTTTGGAGAAACATTCCTTACTTGTATAGGTTTTGAAAAGAAAAAAGTTTAGAAACTTCTCTACATACTTATTTTGGTATATATATATATCAACAAAGTGAATGGTAAGGAGGGTTGAAAAAGTAAATTAGGTCAGACTTTTGCGTAAAATGATATCTAAAAAAATAGAAAAATTTAGACAATTATGTAATTAGACCTATTTATTTAAGCTATATATGTAGTAAGCCAAAAAAAAACATATTAAAGCCCATATAATTCCAAACCGAAAAGTTGGACCCAAAATCAATTAGCCTAAGCCCATACCAAGGTCCATCAAAATTTTATAAATATAGAAGGTTACCCTTCGTTTTAGGCATTTAGTCATCCATTGAGTTATTGTCGTTTACTTAAAGGAATCAAAAGCCATAGCCTTCAGTCATAGTCTAGAAAAGTCAAAAGCTAGATAATCCACAAAATTTAAACAATCCAATATTCATAATTAGAAGATTCAAGACTCAAAAGATTTGAAGAGTAGGAAACTTTAATAAATTGATTGCCTCTTCACTATCTACAAGTTGAAGATTCAATTTCCCCTTATTTGAGAACAAACTTCCAAGCCCTTAGTTTAAAATCTACATTCGAAAAAAAGTATCGGAGGATTATACATTAGAGGTTCTAACACTACTACAAGTCAACAAAACCAAGTTCATTTCCATTAATCAAATTTCTTTTCAAAATCTCTTGTGAAAAGTTAGGAAAGAATCTTTACATACTCCTTTGGGCCTTACATTTTTAGTAATTTTCTATATTGTCCTTTTTTCTTAAGTGAAAAAACTTGAATTGTTAGTCAAATTCCAAAAACATAAACAAGTTTTTAAAAACTACTTTTTTTTAGTTTTCAAATTTTGACTTGATTTTTGTAACATAAACTTCAATCTCTCTTTATCCTCCTCCATTTGCCCCCTTTGTTTAGCAAGTGGCAAAGATCTACAACATTTGTTCTTTGATTGCACATATTCAAGCAAATGTTGGGGAAGCTATTCTTCTACTTCAATCTTCATTGGGTTTTTGGGCAGTCTATTTGTAACAACATCTCCCAAATCTTGGCCGATCCAATTTTATCTTCTAAGGCCCAACTACTATGGTTGAATGCAATTGAAGCCTTGATTTCATTATCTAGTTTGAGTGTAATCAACGAGTTTTCCATAACAAGGCTATTGATTAGTCATATCGATTTGGTTCAACCCGTCTTTTAGCTCATTTTTGGTGCTCTCAGTCCAAGTTTTTTTTTTTTGTTGTTGATTATTCTATTTAAGATTTTGTCTTAATTGGAGTGCTTTTATTTCTTGTAACCAAGTTATATGATACTTTATAACTAGCTCGAATAGCTTTATCTTGTAATATGATATGATGAGGGTGTTATGGAGGTGTCAACCTATAGTTGAGATGCTCGGTGCACCTACCGATCCCTAGATTTCAGGATTACTATACTTATTACATAATAATATCCTTAAAATTTTTTTATAAAAAGTTAATAAAAAAGCCCTTACCTTTAATATATGGTCGAAAACTGCTGATATTTTTTAATACTCCCGAACTTTCAATAGTTGCATTAATAATTTTAACATTTCAAAAAAGGAAAAAAAAACATGCTTTTATTGTTAGCACAATCATTTTTTTTTTTTGAAATTATCTTGAGTTGTTAGCATAATCAACTTCATATAGACTCTCACTTTTTCTTACATTTGTCTAATTCTTATCCCAATTTTCTTAGCAACCAAGTAGAATACAAAACTTTAAAATCCCTCAAAATTTCACAAAGTCTCATATATTTTTTTATATCCTGACTCTACAACATTTGGGTGTCAAGGAACCCCGTCGGATATTAAATCCTACGTAGCTGGCCACACTCATGACCTCTTAGCCTTTTATCAAGGTCATGCTCCCATATTTACCACTAAACCAACCTATGATGGTTAACACAAAGTCCCAAACTCAAAATTCCATTTAAAACTTAGCAAAACAATGAATAGCAAAATACAAAAGAGGCCGACAAAGAAATATCACGTTCGATCATGGATAACCTTTTTGACTTATCACAACAAATAAGCTAATTAGAATTGTAAAATGATCAACAAAGACTTCATCACTATAAGTAAGAGTATTCAAAAAGGCAGTGAAAATAAAAATGTTAGACCATAGATTGAAGTAGAAGAGAGATCAAAAGAAAGATGGAGGTGAAATGAAGTGTATATAAACAATTACTGTCTATATATTAACCTTTTTGAACTTTATTTTTTAGGTTAAAGATATCAGTGTAAGTTTTATAAGTTCTGATATTTTTCAAATGAGATGCTAAATATGTTTACCTATAAATAATAATAGCAATATTTTAAATTTTTCTTTAAAGTTTAAGGACATTAATGGAAATTTTGAAAGTTTATACGCATTTTTTTTAAAGTTGATGGTATTTTTGAAACAAAGTAGGAAGTTTCCGGTTATTTTATATAATTCAACCCAATAGAAAGAGTACTTTCTAGGGTTCGCCGGATGGATGACCAAAATTTGGGGGAAAAATGAGTTTTGTCCTACTTTTTGAAATTTTTTTTAATCTTTTGCTGACGTCAAATTAGAGTGAAATTAACAAAAAAAAAAAAAAAATGAACTTCACGCATGGAGAATGGTCTTTCTCTTTTCTCTCCCAGTCTTACTCTCTGTTCCTTCTCAAAGAAGGGAGGACAAATCCGTAACTTCACGTGGTTATATCGGTTTAATTGCAATTTTCTCTACTTTCCAACCGTAAGGGGAAGAGATATCGAATTCGAGTCCAAAGTTCCCAACAAACGACAAATCAAAATCAAATAGAGAAGCCTATGACCGTCTGAGAGGATCGTTGCTTCCTCTCTGAAGACGATGAACGGCGGCCCGTCTGGTTTCAGTGCGTTCTCTTCAACTTCTCTCTTCTCTTCTATTGCTTAACAACCCATATTACTCCTTTCTCCCTTCTCAATTCCTTCTTCAACTTTGATCCATTTGCTTCTGCCTTTGTTTCCGCAGACAATGCCCCCGTCACCCGGACCTTCATCATCGCCTCCGCTCTTTTCACCATTTTCTTCGGGATCCAAGGCCGTTCAATTAAGCTTGGCTTGTCCTATCAGGTACTTCTCTTCGACTAACTCTGGCTTGATTTTCGTGGCTCCGTTTTTGGGTTTCCTTCGGGACTAGACTAGGTTGGTTTCTTCGGTTAAGATGACCCTTTTTGCATGGTTCAATGTTTGGCTATCGATTCCACGATGTATTGTGCATATATTTGTTGACTGGCAGCTACTTTTTCAATCCTAGGATTATAGATCGAACAGGCCGTGTTGATTGATAGGTAATTGAAAGTGGGGATCCTCTTTTCCTCATGTATGTAAGGACTTAGTTTAGTTAAATCGATCTCTGCACTTTTGGTTCTGAATTATAGTAGCCACCTGCCATTCGAGGTTCTGGTTGGTTTTATATCTCTCTTTAAAGTAATTTCTTTGTTGGTGGACGAGGAAAGAGTATTAGAAATTGCCTCATGGTTGGTTTCGCGGCATGTGAATAGCCTATCTAACCGATAGGTGTCCCTATCGGGAGGTAAGGTAATGCACGTTTCCTAGCATTTTGAGTGCCGGGTATATATAATATTTTTAGTATTATTTACGTAAGGATTAGTTCTAATTTGTGAAAAGAAGACTGTGGCCCAATCAGTTCCTAATTAAGTCATCTAATGAGATGTTGAGATGAGATAATACATCATGTTCCATAAGAAAAGGTGGGTTAAAGAACTGGAATATTTGAAAGGGGAATGTAGTGTCATTGGAAAAATAGTTTTGAAGTTTCTTTGCACGAAGTTAGGAAATTTGGCACAAAGTTATTGTCAACAAATTTGGAATGGAAGAGGTAGGTTGTTTTGAAAGAAAAAGAAGAAATTAGTTGGTTCCATCTAATAGCTAAGAACTAATTTTGAGAAGTTTTTGGAATTTAGATGGTGGGATAACAATAAAATTGAAACTTGAGAGGATGGTTGGGTGGATGGGCAGCTTTTAATGGGTCTTTTCCAATGTTAATATGCGTTCCTGTAAATATTGGAGGTTCGATTAAGGATTTTCAGGATTTGGAGACAGGAAGCTGAAGATTCTATTGGAAAGGAGCTTACTAGAAGAGGAAATATCCAATTTTTCAAGGCGGATAGATTGGTTAAATATGGAGCAATCTAGCTCAAGACAATAGAGCGTTGATGCTTTATGCCTCAAGGGAACTTCCAATAAGATCTTTGTTGTTTAAAATTATAATAGTAGAAACAGTCTTGGCAGAGCGTCTGATTTTGGGGGGGGGGGGGGGGGTGGGGTGGTGGGAGAGGGTCTTTGGTTTTGTAAGCCTAGGCCACTACCCCTACAAAAAAGAATTTAGAATAGGTGTCCAATGCATCTTTTCTTTCATGTCGATTCAGCGAAAATTATCGCTTTACCTTTTTAAGCTTCTTTAATGTGTGAAGGACTTTTTATACTCTAAAGGGGAATGCTAATTAATTGCTTAGTGGACATGGATTTGAGAGAAACGAGGCAGTGCTTTCATTTTATGAGAAATTTGGTTGGAGAGAAATTAAGGATTTTTATTAGACAACAATTCTTTTGAAAATTTCATGCATTAAGGACTTTTTTTCTTTCCCTTTTCAACAATTCTTTTCGGACTATGTTTGGTCCCTTATTGAGTTCCATGTATCTCCATGGGCTTTGGTGTTTAAGGCTTATGTATTTATTCTTTAGGTCTTTTTTTTTTATTATTATTTTTTTTTTGATTGGTTGGAGTCCCTTCCTATAACTTTGCTCCTTTTGTTGGACCCTTTTTTCATTTGTAATATTTCATTTGTTCTCAATGTAAATTTGGTTATTCATTTAAATAAAAATAGGGGAAAAAAGTATCAATTAAAACCTTGAACTAATAATTGTATTAGTTTAAATCCCGAAGGTTTGTAAGTGTTCCAATATACACCCTTTTTTAGATTTCATTCGAAAAACATCATGTGAGACGTATAACTTCAATTAAACTCCTAGATTACCAAAAGTGAATCAATTTAGAGCATTTATTAAGATTATCTTTGAAAATCATTCATCCATGATTTCTACATGTGTGATCTTCTTCAAATGTTGGATTAACAAAAGATGAATGATTAGAATTGATGCATGGACGGTTTTTAAAAGAAAACCTAACTGAGAATCTAAATTGATTCGCTTATGATTGTTTAGGGGTTTAATTGATAAAATTATAAGTTACCCATGATGTTTATCTAAAGAGAATGTAATGGAGGGTATAATTTATGAATTGATACACTCACGAAAGTTTATGGTTTAAATTCATAGGATTATAAGTTAAGGGTTTTAATTGATGCAACTCCAAAGTTAAGGGGTATAAATTGATGTTTTCCAAAAAAAAAAAATATATATTGTGGAAGGGAGAGATAAAATTCCTTAATCAACCTAGGGGGTTAATCAGACCTAGGGGGATATGGGAGGGAAGAAAGTAAAACAGGAGGTTTTCTGTTCAGGAACTAGTATTTTATGAGATTCTTTAAAACATCCTGACGTGAATTTAACAGTCAAAGTGATGGGAAGATTTTGTTTAGAAGTTTGGAAGGGATATGAGTTCAAATGAGCTGTGGTAAAGGATCCACTTGTAGAAATATTATTTTTATCATTATGACTGCTTCTGTTCCATCTTTGTTGATATATTCCTATTATGTAGGACTTAGATTTGACTTATTTTATCCCTTTTCCATAATAGAGATTACCCCTTAATTTGCCTGGTAGGGAGGACACTTTTTGACCAGTTAATTGTCATACTTATGGCAGGATGTGATTGTGAAGCTCCGATTTTGGAAGTTAGTAATGTCAGTTTTTGCCTTTTCATCTACTCCTGAATTGATGTTCGGACTGTTTCTGCTATATTACTTCAGAGTATTTGAAAGACAGATAGGATCCAACAAATACTCGGTAAGTTCTTTTGTTCAATTCATGCTGCAGGATTTTATTAAAACATATGTCATAATGAAGCTACCAGTCATGATCTTTAAAATGAATGGATCACAACAAAACTCTAATTGTTCTTTTTCCTTAGTGATATGTGTTTTTTTCTTAAATAGATTTATATTAATATTCCATTGTGATACAGGTCTTTATTTTGTTCTCTATAATAACCTCCTTACTTTTTGAGGTCCTTGCGATATCATTACTTAAAGGTATGCATTTTCGTTTAATATACTAGTATGCTTGGCAGCTAGCATAATTTTAAGCTCATGCTTGTTTATTGTTTTGTTTTTTGTTGTCCATCTCTTTCCTTTTCATTTTTTAGGTTTGAACTGTCCTCCTTTCATTACTTTTTCTCCCCTAATATTTGTTAAATAGGACCGGAAGTCCTTCTTAGCAAGTCACTCACTTGCTGGGGAGTTAATTGGGCTTAGTGACAATGGTTCATGGTCTCTTGATATTTCTGGGAGTTTTGCTTGGCAAGTGTTTTTGTAACCGTATAGTTTCTTCTTTTCTCTCTACTCATTCTTTTTCTTTTGATGAGACTTCACTCATCTATTCTGTAAACTTGGAAGTGGAAAATTCAAATGAAATTCCATTCTTTTCCTTGTTGGAGGCATTAGGAAGAGTTAACACCCTTGGATTTTATCCACAGAATCCTTACTTTGTCCTTGGCCTCAACTGGTGCTTTATGAGCTGATCTATAGAAGACTTAGACCACTTGTTATGGCTTTGTTTGCTTCTTTGTTGTGGTGTCATTTCCAGAAAAGTTTTGGTTCCTACCTTGAGCATAGGTACGATAGAAGAAGCAATCTTTGATTCTCCATTTTGGGGAGAAATGATGTTTCCTGGGGAAAGCTGGCTTTTGTGTTGTTCTTTGAAATAGGAGAGCCTTTATGGGTTGAAATAGGACGTGGATGAGATTTGGGGTTTGGTGTATTTTAACGTCTTTCTTTTGGGTGCATGCCTTGAAGCTTTTTTTAGAACTCACGGACATGATTGTACAAGCTAGAATAGATCCTTTTCAAGTAAAGCCGTAGTTGAAGCTCTTTTGAAACTACCCTCTTTTTAGAATTCACATTTGTGTGTGTGTGTGTTTTCTTTTTCTTTTTTCCACTTTTTTCCTTTCTTTTCATTTTCTTATCATTTCCTATTGGTTAGACTTGATTTTTGTTGAGTTATGGGATTATATTGAGCACGGGAAAATCAATTCAGACAACAGGCAATCTAGAAATGTGTTGCTTGGAATACTACGGAGAAATGATTGCTATTGTATTAGCAATCTAGAAATGGCGCCCTTACTTACTCTAGAGGCAATTCAATTTGCAGATCGAACTAACCAAAAGATCCTCAACTTTTTATTGGAACGGCGTGTGGTGGTTGGAGAATATCAAAAATGGATTGCGAAGTTATTAAGCTACGAATTATTATCAAACATAAGAAGGGAATGAAAAACTTTGCTGTTGATGCCCTCTCACGCCTCCAAAAACGACGGAATTGGGTGTTTTAAGCTTTGTGGATGGTATATACATGACTGTTTTTTCCATACAAATAGATCAAGATAGTGAATTAAGCTACACTAAGCAATTCTTTACGGGGGCAGTATCCACCTGGTTATACCATAAGGGGATTTATTACTCTACAAACGAAGGTTAGTTACTCTCCCTAAATCTCCTTTGATTTCACTTATTTTGAAAAAGTTTCACAATAATCCAATTGGAGGACACAATGGAGTTGTGAAAATGTATCAACGACTCAAAAAAGAAGTGTTTTAGCACGGAATGAAGGCTATTGTTTGGGCTTTTGTGGGCAATTGCGTGGAATGTCAAGAGGCCAAGTACTTATCTCTCACTCTGGCGGGCCTTTTGCAACCTCTTCCGATCACGGGGAGAGTATGGGATGATATTTCCATGGATTTTGCTGAAGGTCTTCCCAAGTTAAAGGGTTACAACACCATTTTATGGTGGTGGATTGTTTGTCGAATTATGCTCATTTCCTCCTCTTGAAACATCCTTAACAATTGTTTTTGTTGCCTTTGTTTTTCTTAAAGAAGTGGTCCGTTTACATGGAATACCATGAAGCATTGTCTCTGATCTAGATAAGATTTTCACAAGCTTATTTTGGGAGGAGCCTTTTCGTTTGATGGGCACTCAGCTGAAGTGAAACACGAGATATCACTTGCAAACGAATGATCATACGGATGTAGTTAATCGGGGTTTGAGGTGTATTTACATTGCTTTACTATGGCCATGCCTGCTAAGTGGGCCAGATGGATTGTGTGGGTTGAGTTTAACTACAATACCTCTTACCATACAAACTTACAAATGACCTCTTTGTATACAACCGCTCTTCTCCTATTTTATCGTATAAATGTGGTGATGTTGTGTAGGGGAGGTTGAATCATAGTTGCTAGAGAGGGACTCAATGTTAATGGAATTGCATTTGACATTGCAATAGGCCCCACAATGAATGAAGTCTTTGGGTGATGCTAGATGCCGTGAGGTTGAATTTGCATTACAGGATTGGGTTTATGTCAAACTCTGACCATACCGCCAAAACACTCTTTCGATACATTATCCAAAATTGGCACCTCAATTTATTGGCCCATTTCAAGTCATTGAACATGTGGGACCTGTGGCTTGTCGATTAGCTTTGCCTAGCAGTGTGAACATGCATCCAATCTTTCATGTCTCTCAACTTCAAGAGGCTGTGGGTTGTGTTTTTCTCAAGTTGGCTATCCTCCAAGTTTGGGCCCGAACCAGACAACAAGCCTTCAACCCTTGGCTGTTTTTGGTTTAAGGAGAGTACAAGACAACAGTAGTAATGATGGTGATTTAGGTATAAGGAGAGTACAAGATAGCAGTAGTAATGAAGGTGATTTGAAGGTGCTGGTCCAATGAGATGGTACTTTACCAATGACTTTGGGAGATCAGGTAGGTGATAGCACAAGAATTTCCAGACTTCCACCTTTTCCTCAAGGTGGCTCTTTGGGGGTGGGTAGACACCAAACTACTAAGGTAGATACTTGGAGAAATAAGAAAGAGAAAAGAGGTGGGAAAAGTGATGTTATAGGTAAGGAATGAGAGTTGTTATACGTGGGTGTGAGTGCATGTGATTGTGTGGGACCTATAGGCATTTTGTCAATTAGGGAAAACCCGTATTAAGAGGAGAGAGGAGTGGGCACGTTTTTCAGCTTTTGGCATATTGGTTTTTGTAGCTCATTTGAGCATTGAGGAGAAGGGGGAGATCTTGTACTCCCATGGCTTCTTGTTTATAGTGAATATATAAATTCAGGTACTATCAACTTTTCCTGATAGAAGGATATTTCTAACCATCGAGAATGTTTGTAATGGTCGTCTGGTAGATATCTTGGCTAAGATGAGATGAAGTTTGATGGCTTGTGTCAAGGTATAAAGAGGATTGGGTCTATGTTTGAGCCTTGCCAGGGAGAACATGATTCGTTTATTATGTAGACACTCATTCAAAAGACAAAGGGAAATTAAATGAATGGATGTAAGCGATTCGTTTCTATGATTGATGTAATGTGCAAGGGAATTATATTGAATTTTTCGATTGAACCAAAGTTTGTTCCTCTTTCCTCGCTCTTAGTTCTCCTTCTTCTCCCATACTGGGGCCACACTTTTCCCTCTCTTTGGAAAGTGAAAGTTCCTATGAAGTTTTAAGTTCTTTGCTTGGCAAATTTTACATGGTAGAATGAACACATAGGATCATATTTAGCGATGGTTTGCCTTTGTTTTGCGGCCCCAATTGTTTTGTCATTGTCAGGAGGATCTTGGGTATCTTTTATGGGGTTGCCAGTTTGCTTTTTAGGGTGTTTGGTGTGGCAGTGATGCTTAATAGGGATTGTCTTTCTATGATGGAAGAGATCCTTATGAATTCTCCCTTTTGTGAGAAAAGAAGAGTTTTTTGGCAAGCTTGATTTTGTGCTATTTTTTGTGGAGCAGCGTGGCTTAGGAGGAATAGTAAAATTTTTAGGAGGCTCAAGGTTGGAGAAGTTGATGGAGGTATGGGATGTGGTGAGGTTTAATGTGTCTTTATGGGAGTTTGTTAATTGGACTTTTTCTAATTTTCAACGTGGTGTATTTCTTTTGGATTGGAGTCTTTACTTGTATCTAGTTGTGGACTCCTTTTGTTAGGTTGTTTCTTGTATACTCTTGTATATTCCTTCATTTTTCTCGATGAAAGTTTGGTTTCTTACCAAAAGAAAAAATTATTAAAAAAATTGAACCATAATTTTTATTGAGAAGGAAACAACAGTATTTTTTTTTTATAAGAAACTGAGTTTCCATAGAAAAAAAAGAAAAGTTTCCTTCTTGTAGAGGGAGTCCTCTTTTTGTGGGCTGTGTTTTTGTATGCCCACAAAAAGAAAATAATAATAATAATAATAATAAAAAAGGAAAAATGTACCATATCATATAAAACATAGCTACAACAAGTATAGACCCAATTCCAAAAGAATTAGATCTTGTCGAGCTCGGTAATGTGAGCTTGTAACTCAAATGAGGGCATTAAAGTGGTCGGTAGCAGACTCGACCCATCGAGTAGGACCCTTTGGAGAATTTCATTGGCCCGCCCATTCCAAAAGAATGAGATCAAGTTGGTAACTACAAACAACCCTAAATTAAACCTAACCAACTCGCAGAGCTCCTCCTAAGATCTCTCAACTTGTTGAAGATTTTTAATAGTCTCATTGGTGAACTTGAGCTATTGGAGTTGGCTTTACCTAATGGAAATTTTACTTGGTCTAAACTAGGTGATGATCTCACTCATTCTCTTATTGACAGGTTCTTAGTATCTAAAGAATAGATTCAATGTCCGTTCTAGTACTGAAAGTGTTGGCTAATAGGTTAAAAAAAGGTTCTTTTGATGACTATTTCAAACACGCAAGGGGCTTTTATAGAGAGGAGATAGATTTTGGATCAAGCATTTATTGCTAATGAAGCGATTAAGGAATACTGAATTAGAAAGGCGTGATTTTTAAGATTGATTTTGAATAAATCTATGATCGCTTCGACTAGATTTTTTTGGACAAGGTGTTGGATAAGAATGGTTGTGATTATCAATGGCAAATGCGGATGTGGGGTTGTTTGAGAAGCGTGTGTTTCTCCTTTCTTATTATTAGGAGACGAGAGTCCTAAGGATAAACCGGTGGCAATGAAAGGTCTTAGCCAGGGAGACCTCCTTTCCTTCTTCCTGTTCTTCTTAGTGGTGTATGTCCTCACTTAAGTATTTAAGCGTGTTGAAGGCAATATCCTTGAACCCTATGAGGTGGGGAAGGATAGAGTGACCGTTTCCCATCTTCAATTTATTGATGATATGATGGTCTTTTGTTCTAGAAACGAGAATTTCATTCTTGATTTTGAATCATATTCTTGTCTTCTTTGAAGCTATGTTTGGGTTGAGGATCAACAGGAGTAAATGTAGTATTATGGCACTCAATTGTGTTGATGAGAAACTTAGAAGGTGCACTGAGTTGGTGGGTTGTGAAGTCGGATCTCTTCCTCCTCCTACCTTGGTTTTTCTTTTGGAAGTAATCCCAAGTCTTTAACCTTTTGGGACCCTTTGGTGGATAAAGTTGGAAGAAGATTAGCCTTTTGGACACTGTGATGGATAAACTTAGAAGGTGGACTGAGTTGGTGGGTTGTGAAGTCGGGTGTCTTCCCTCCTCCTGCCTTGGTTTTTCTCTTGGGAGTAATCCCAAGTCTTTAGCCGTTTGGGACTTGGATAAAGTTAGAAGAAGATTAGCCTCTTGAAGAAAGGCTTCTTCTCTAAAGTTAGTAGACTTACCTTGATTAGATTTGTTTTGAGGAGCATCCTATTTACTTTTTCTCCCTTTTAGAACCTCCTGTGAGGTTTGTAAGATTTTGGAGAAAATGATGCACAATTTCAACTGGGGAGGGATGGATGAAGGGAGGGATGGATGAAGGGAAAGGGAAGGGATTACACTTTGTCAGGTGGGAGATTATTGAGAGGCCGATCACCATGGGGTTTAGCCAAATGATGTTTCTCCTTTGAGCCCAACTCCTTTTGGCATAGGACCATTGGTAGTAAACATGACCCCCATTCTTTTGAGCAGTTGTCGAATAGAGTTAAAGGCACTCACTGGAATTTGTCATGGATATTTATAAGAGCTCTCTTTTTTTGTTTCTCCGGTCCATTATGTGGTGGGGGAGGGGAAGGACACTTACTTCTAGGAAGATCATTAGGTGGGGGAGAGACCCCTTTGTTACTTGTTTCCTCGTTTGTATCACTTGTCTTTCCTGGAAACTTGCGTGCCTGACTTCTTAATTTGGTCAGGGAGCTTCTATTCCTTTTCTTTCAAGCTTCGTCATTCTTTGTCCAATTTGGAAGCGATGGATGTGGCCTCTCTTCTATTCCTTTAGGTGTGGGAGAAGGGACCTGAGAGTTTGGAGTCCTAATTCTTTGGATGGATTCTTGTGTAAGTCTCCTTTTTGTAGTCTGAGTGACCATTCTTCCTTAGGTGAGCTGGTCTTTTCGATGCTATGGAGGATTAAGATCCCTAGGAAAGTGAGGTTTTTTATTTGGCAAGTTTTACACGATCGTGCTAACATGATGGATCAGCTTGCTAGGAAGTTGTCCTTTCTAGTTGGTCCGTTGTGCTGTTTTCTTTGTTTAAAGGTGGAAGAAGATCTGGACCATATTCTCTGGTGGCGTGAGTTTGCGAGTTTCGTTTTTTTTTTTTTTTTCAGGCGTTTGGTATTTTGCATGTGCGGCACAAGGACACTAGTGATATGATCGCCTCCATTCGCATCTTCGGGAGAAGGATCACTTTCTATGGCTTGCTGGAGAGTGTGCAATCTTATAGGTTATTGGGGGATGAAATAGTAGGATTTTGAATTCATGTTTTCTTTAGACTTTGATTTTCAAGACCTCTTGTAATTCTTCTATAGGTACTATTTTGCATAGTTGGAGTCCCTTTTTCTAGAGGAGTTCCTTTTTGTTGGCTTGATTTTTTGTATGCACTTGTATTCTTTTATTTTTTCCCAATAAAAGTTGTTTCTATTCAAAAGAAAATATTAATAACAAATTTAGATCATTTTGGCTGTCGGGGGCATTTGCTAGGCCTCCTATCACAAAAGTTTACTCAAGAAGGGGCAAAAAGGGGATTACATCCCAGACAGGAGCTGCCTAAAAGTGGAGGGGACCAGAAAAGGATGTCTGTGAGAGGGGAATGTTAGTATATATACATCGTTATGGGTTAGGGTTAGTTATCTTGAATTTTGTGATAGAACAGTGTTCTTGTGGTGGAGAGAGCAGCCCTCTTATTTGGCTGTAGTTTATCTTGTAGTAGCTCTTAATATTTTCTGTTAAGATCGTTGTAATCGGAGATCATTCCCCTGTATTTTGGTAAACTATTTTGGATTAATATTAAGTGAGGAAGAGTCCTTACAAGTGGTATCAGAGCCGTCGAAACGCTGGGGAGGTGGATGAAGATGACGCAGAAGCAAATCGAGGAACGTTTGAGTGCAACGGAGGCGGACATTGGGAGTTTGAAGTAGGATCTCAAAAGACTCCCAATCGTTGAGAAAAATGTTGAAAAAATGGCTGAGGATATCCGGGCCTTACATTCGTTGTTCAAAGACGTTTACGGGGATCGACCTAGACCTCAAGGGTCGTCTGAAATCACGGAAATCACGACGGGAAAGAGGAAGACACGCGCGGATGAAGAAATGGAAGACAATGAGATGGAAGGAGAGTCGTCTCAACTGAGGGAAAGCTCTGATCGGCAAGAGAGGATCAAATTCAAAAAACTGGAAATGCCGGTCTTCAACGGTGATGATCCAGACGGTTGGTTTTTTCGAGCGGAACATTATTTCCAGCTGCACTTGTTAACGGAGAAAGAGAAATTAAAAATTGTTATCGTTAGTCTGGAAGGGAAGGTTCTTAATTGGTTCCAATGGGCGGAGAATCAAAAAAAGATTTCGATCGTGGAAGGAGCTAAAACAGAGGATCTACGTCCGTTTCCGACCTCGACAGCGAGGAACGCCGTGCGCTCGGTTCTTAGCCATTAAGCAAGAAGGGACGGTCACGAATTATCTTCAGAACTTCGAAGAGCTATCGGCGCCGCCGCCAGACCTGGCAGAGAACGTTTTGATAAACACATTTACGAATGGGCTGGACCCGGTTATTCGAACGGAAGTTTTTTCCATGAGAGCTGTGGGCTTAGAGGATATGATGGATGCGGCCCAACTCGCAGAAGATCGGATAGAAACAGCCCGCACGGCCCAAGGCCCATATGGGAAGGATTGGAAGCCCAACCCTAAAACGTCAGGCAAGACAACTGAAAGCGTGACGACACACACCGTCACCTTGCCTGAAAAGATTCCAAATCCCCCACCAGCACCGACTATGAAACCCCCATGGAGACGCTGGACAGATTCGGAATTGCAAGCTAGAAGAGACAAGGGGTTGTCCTACCGGTGTGACAAACCCTTTAGCAAAAGACACCGCTGCAAAAATAAAGAACTCCGACTGTACGTGGTGGCGGACGAACTCAACAACATTGAGATGGAGGATGTGGAGATGGACGATCCAATGTTGGAGGTAAGCCCAGTAGTCGAATTGTCGCTTAACTCGGTGGTGGGTCTAACAACTCCAGGCACGTTCAAGTTGAAAGGGAATTTAGGGGACCAAGAAATCATTGTACTGGTGGACTGTGGGGCTACCCACAATTTCGTTTCGCAGCGACTCGTGGAGAGTCTGAACTTACCGTTGGCGGAAACTACAAACTACGGTGTCATCATGGGCTCGGGAGAAGTTGTACAAGGTAAAGGAATATGTAGAAATTTAACCATCACTCTACCAGAGCTCTCTTTTGCAGATGATTTTGTACCCCTGGAGTTTGGAAATCTTGATGTGGTTTTGGGAATGCAATGGCTCCGGAAGCAAGGTTCTATGACGGTAGATTGGAAGAATCTGACGATGACCTTTGCGGTAGGAGAATCGAGGATCATGATCAGAGGGGATCCCACCCTTTCCAGAATGGAGATATCCCTTAAGGTACTGACCAAGTCGTGGCAACCCGAAGACGAAGGATTCCTCGTCGACTTCCGAGCGTTGGGGATCCCGAGAGAGGAAAGGGGCATATTAATGGGAGGAGAAATTGAAGAGCTCCAACCGGAAATTGATCAGTTACAACAGGAATATGCAGACGTGTTTGACATGCCCGAGGGGCTGCCACCAATGAGGCGAATTGACCACCGAATCCAATTACAAACGGGCGCCGACCCGGTTAACGTAAGACCATATCGATATCCCCATGCTCAGAAGAACGAGATCGAAAGACCGATCCACGAGATGCTGACCACGGGAATTATCCGGCCCAGCATCAGCCCTTTTTCCAGCCCTGTGATATTAGTGAAGAAGAAAGATGGTAGCTGGCGCTTTTGTGTAGACTACCGTGCCTTAAACCGGGTGACTGTACCGGACAAATTTCCAATACCGATGATTGATGAACTCTTGGATGAGCTGAATGGGGCTAAAGTTTTCTAAAAAATTGACCTAAAATCGGGTTACCACCAGATCAGAGTTTGCGATGAAGACGTGAGGAAAACGGCATTTTGGACTCACGAGGGACATTACGAGTTTCTGGTGATGCCATTCGGGTTGACCCCCGCAACATTTCAGGCGCTCATGAATCAGGTTTTTCGACCATACCTCCGAAAATTTATACTTGTATTTTTTGATGACATATTGATATACAGTCCGGATATGATATCCCATGTGGAGCACCTTACTATGGTTTTCCGGCAATTACGGGAACATGCATTGTACGCCAACAAGAAAAAATGCCAGTTTGCAAAGGAGCGCATTGAGTATTTAGGCCATTGGGTATCGGCTAAAGGAGTAGAAGCTGACGAGGAAAAGATCAGAGCCATGCTTCAATGGCCAAGTCCGAGAAACGTGAAGGAGTTACGTGGCTTTCTAGGGCTGATCGGTTATTACAAGCGATTCGTGGCCAATTATGGAACCATTGCCGCGACCCTAACACGATTAACTAAGAAAAATGGATTCCAGTGGACAGAACAAGCTACTGACGCTTTTGAAAAGCTAAAGAATGCGATGGTCACATTGCCAGTCCTTGCTCTCTCGGATTTCAACGTGCCATTTGAATTGGAAACCGACGCGTCCGGTACCGGATTGGGGGCAGTGCTGTCTCAGAATAAACAACCCATAACTTTCTTCAGTCAAAAGTTATCGCCCGCAGCAAGGGAACGGTCGGTGTATGAGAGAGAACTCATGGCCATTGCATTAGCAGTGGAAAAATGGAGGCACTACCTGCTGGGTCACCACTTTACAGTTTACACAGATCAGAAGGCTTTAAGGCACTTATTAGAACAAAGGGAGATTCCCCCTGGGGTGCAGAAATGGGTGACTAAACTGATGGGATACGATTTTGAAATCTTCTACTGAGCGGGACTGGAGAATAAGGCCGCTGATGCTCTGTCGCGCATTCCAGTGCAAGCCGAATTGAAGATAATATCAGTGCCCTCTTTGATCGATGTTGGAGTGGTTGATGCGGAGGTTCAAGAGGACCCGAAATTAAGGATGATTTTTGATAGATTGATGCAAGAGATGGATAGTGTTCCACGTTACACGATCAAACAAGGAAGGTTGTTTTACAGAGGTCAGCTGGTCCTCTCGAAAAACTCACGGCTGTTGCCAACAGTGTTACACACGTTCCATGATTCAGTGATTGGGGGACACTCGGGTTTCCTGCGAACGCATAAACGCGTGGCGGCGAAGCTATATTGGGAAGGTATGAAGGCAGATATTAAGAAGTATGTGGCAAATTGCGATATCTGCCAAAGAAACAAAATCCAAGCATGCTCCCCTGGTTTGCTGCAGCCATTACCGATTCCAAACAGACCCTGGGAAGATATATCCATGGATTTCGTGGAAGGCCTACCACGTTCAAAGAAGAATGACACCGTACTGGTAGTGGTGGACAGACTGAGCAAATACGCGCATTTCATTGCCTTAGCCCATCCCTTCTCGGCAAAATCAGTGGCCCAACACTTTGTGCGCGAAGTCGTGCGACTCCACGGGTACCCTCGGTCCAGCGTCTCGGATCGTGATCGGATTTTCCTCAGCCATTTCTGGACGGAGTTATTTCGAATGCAGGGTACTCAACTGAAATGGAGTACGACCTATCACCCCCAAACGGATGGTCAAACAGAGGTGGTGAACAAATGCTTGGAACTCTATTTACGATGTTTTTGCAGTGAAAAACCCAAAACATGGACAGATCGTCTACCATGGGTCGAGCTTTGGTACAACACCACCTATCATGCATCAACGAAAACTACTCCCTATGCAATAGTGTATGGCCACCTGCCCCCACCGGTGATCGCATACGGGCAGTCGTCACAAACGCCGAATGACTCAGTGGAACAACAGTTGAAGCATCGTGACGAGACTTTGGTAGCTCTCAAAGATCATCTGAGACATGCCCAAGAGCAGATGAAGAAATTTGCAGACGCCCATCGACGCGAGGTGGTGTTTGACATTGGTGAATGGGTTTATTTAAAAATCCGACCATACAGGCAACACTCCTTAGCCCGCAAGCGCTGTGAAAAACTTGCCCCAAAGTTTTTTGGGCCTTTCCAAATCTTGGGCCGCGTGGGTGAGGTTGCTTACCTACTAGATCTTCCAGAGTTTGCCCAAATTCATCCGGTAATACATGTATCACAATTGAAGGACTTGGGGAACCACCAGAAGGTGCAATCTGATGTTACAATGCTGAATGAGCAGTTGGAATGGGTGCTGGAGCCCCGAGTAGTCACACAGATGCGTTGGAATGAGGCAGAGAAGGACTGGGAATGCTTAGTGGAATGGAAGGACCAACCGGAAGACGAAGCAACGTGGGAATCCTATGCTTTGTTCACAGAACAATTCCCTAATCTCCACCTTGAGGACAAGGTGGTTCTTCTTCAAGGGAGTATTGCTAGGCCTCCTATCACAAAAGTTTACTCAAGAAGGGGCAAAAAGGGGATTACATCCCAGACAAGAGCTGCCTAAAAGTGGAGGGGACCAGAAAAGGATATCTGTGAGAGGGGAATGTTAGTATATATACATTGTTATGGGTTAGGGTTAGTTATCTTGAATTTTGTGATAGAACAGTGTTCTTCTGGTGGAGAGAGCAACCCTCTTATTTGGCTGTAGTTTATCTTGTAGTAGCTCTTAATATTTTCTGTTAAGATCGTTGTAATCGGAGATCATTCCCCTGTATTTTGGTAAACTGTTTTGGATTAATATTAAGTGAGGAAGAGTCCTTACAGCATTAAGTTAAGATGCTTTAAAATTTTGCTCAGATTATAAGCATGTTTGTAAAGAACATGAAAACATGTGGTCAATTAGCTAAAACAAACTTGTATCGAGGGAGGCATGACCGAAGTACAAACTTAAAGTGCGCTTGATCGCACCCTATGATTTTGGATCGTAGTGTGCGATCTAGTGCATGTTAAGTTCGTATTTTGGTCATGTCTCCATCAATACAAGTTCGTTTTAGCTAACTGATGACTCGTTTTCATAAGTTTTTTTATGGTCATTCCAACCATGCTTATAATCTGAACACAATTTTAAAGCATTCGATACTAGGATTGTAGTGTGCGATCCCACTACTCAAAGGTCTTATTTTCGGTGCTTGTCTGTTTTAGCTAAATGACCACTCATTTTCATACTTTTTTTCGTGTTGTTTCCAACCATGCTCATAAACTATGCAAAGTTTTAAATCATCTTGACTTTTAATGCCCCTAGAAGTCGAAATGTTCTAAGTTTAAGCTGTCTATAATTTTGAGCTCAATTGACCAAATAGGGTGAAAGTGTTTTTTGATTTTGTGTAACTTTTCAAGATCTACATGCTAGAAGGCCATTTTTCTGATCATTCAACCTAGAAATGATCGTTTTGACCCTCTATTTGGATTACACAATGTTTTACTTTAACATTGTCAGCAATTTGGATGAGAGAGAAGCATAAGTAGGAGAAGATAAGAGTAAGAGAAGACAGAGATGAGAAAAGGGAAGAAGATAGAGGTGATAGAGTGAAGAAGAAGAAATTTGTAGATCGAAGTTGGAATGGGACAGAGAAAAGAAGATATAGATGAGAGAGGAGGGAGAAACTTTTTGAGGATTTGATATTTTTATAATCCAAGGGTAAAAAGATAATTTCACCCCTCAAAAAGGTCAAAAAAAACCACTTTTAATGAAGCATGACATTTTTTTTATTAAGTTTTTGGTTTTTAGGTTAGTTTCACTCATTTTTCAAATACATAATAATTAGGAAAATTCAAGATTGAGACTGTAGAATATACAATAAAATTCTATAGTTATAATTAAAAAGAAAATGTCATTGTTTTCTATTTAATTCTTATGCTCATTGGTCTAAGTTTTCTCTTTGTCTTATTATTGTCTTTGTACTTTGAGCATCAGTCTCATTTCATTATATTATTATTATTATTTCCTTGTACTTCGAGCAAAAGTCTCTTTTCATTTATTTAATGGAAAGTTACGATTTGTGTTTCAAAAAAAAAATGAAAGAAGTATTATAGAGTACATACCAAAATATGTAAAAATGATTTATAAAAAATTGGAGCTGGATTTAGAGCCAAAACAAGGATGGAGACGTGAAATCCATAATAATGATTTAAAATGTTGAGGATTAAGGTTGGGTTTGGGAATGGAATTGATATTGTTGGGATGTGGTTGAGATTGGGCGGATGTAAAACACACAAAAATATAGAGAATACACTGTAGGCTGTGCAACTGTGTCCAAACAAATATCTTGAATACTCTGAGAAATTTAGGACTGGCATCAGGGCCAGCGATGATGAATACATGATAATGATTAGAAAAATAGGGTAAGAAGAAACAGAATTTCTTCATATTCTAAAACATCCTACACAGTAAAATACCTTTAAATAAAAAGGTATTAAGGAGTGAGAGCATGTGCCGGCCAAGATATGAACCTATTTCCATTAATTGATGGGACAGTTTCACAAATAAACAGTACACAAGGAACAGATGAAGAAGCCCAGGATAAGATGTTCGTATAGTTATCTGATTTTAACTATCTCATCATTTTCTCATCAGACATCAGTTCGTCAGGAATTTCCTGTGGGAATTCTGGATGAAAAACAACTATAGAAGATTGGTGGTCAGATGCCCGAGCTTGCTCATTACATATGCAATATGAGATTTGTTTTTGACTGTATGTCCTGTTAACATTGGAGTTCATTTCTGTTGTATCTTAGATTCAGAATAAATTTGAAAGATTCACAGTTTCTTTTTCTTTTTCAGATTTTAGCATTAGAATCTTATTTTACCATCAGGAGTTAGGTTCTTATGATTTTCACTTGGTTAATACTTATTTTTATTTCTTTCTGAGCAGATCCTGCAGCGAACCTAGTCACTTCTGGACCTTATGGTCTTTTATTTGCTTCCTTTGTACCCTTCTTCTTTGATATTCCTGTTTCAACTCGGTTCCGTGTATTTGGAGTTCGTTTCTCTGACAAGTCTTTCATATATCTGGCTGGTCTTCAGGTTAAGGACTGTTTGATTTATACTTTTTGGGATACCTGCTTTACTTTCTTTAGCTGTGTAAGCTAGTTTTGTTGTTGATATTGCAGCTTCTTCTGTCCTCGTGGAGAAGATCTATCTTACCAGGGATATGTGGAATTCTTGCTGGTTCCTTATATCGTTTGAATGTATTTGGCATCCGCAAGGCCAAGGTTAAATTCAAATTTTGCTTAAACACATTGGTTCCTTAGTTTTTTCTCCTGAAATTATAATTATGTTGTTTTAGATCTATCTTAATGGTGTCACCTTGTGCGATTAGAGCCAATAGCACTTTTATGGGTTGTTCAGGGTGATATTTTTGACGTTTTTGTCTTTCAGATATTCTTAAAATCTCATTTGTCTTGGGTTTTGTTTCCTTCTCATAAGGGCGTTTTCAGAGCTTTTTGGTCTAACTCTGTGCAATCGTGTCAGTTTTTTGGTTTGACGTCTCACTTTGTTGGTCTGTTTTGTTTTGGTTCAGTTAGTCTCTTAGCTTCTTACGAGGGGCTCTCTTTTTAAGTTTTTGGTGCTTCTTAGTTATAGACTTTTTATCTTATTTGGCTTATACACTTCATTAGTTGTGTGTCTCTTCTATTTGTCTTTTTAATTAAATGTCTTGTATTTTGGAGCATTAATCTCTTTTCATTATATCAATAAAAATTATCGTTTCCTTTTCAAAAAATGTTTGCGCTTTTGGTATCTATTCAAACTCTGGAAATTAAACTCAGGTTAGGTGGTTTATAGCCTGTCTTCTTTTTTGTCTGATAATCACAACTTATTATATTTTAGAGGAGTGATTATTTGATGCGTTGTCTCACTGTGGTGCCATTTCACTGCATGCATATACAAGATTCTTTATGCTCAACTTATGAGTTAAAAATCTTGAATTGAGTTCTTGATTAGCTGGCCTACCATCAGCTAGCAGGTTAGGTCTTCCAACAATAATGCTCCCATTCTTAACATTTTGAATGGAATTGGTACGCTACACTTAGATGCTAATCCTTACTCGAGGACCTAACTCCTGCTTTAAAGTTGTGTCTTAATGTCAATTTTTTGGTTGATGATGCGACCAGTGGCTTGGCTTTGCTTCATCTATCCTTCTCATAATGTAAGAATGAAGGTGTTTCTTATCTGCGGGGAAAAATGAAAAAAAAAAAGAACGATGGATTTCTCTTCCGTGTTCAACTTATTTGATTACTTCTACAAGTTTCATCCTCTTATATATCGACAGACAAACTTATATATACATTAGTCCTTTTCAAAATCTTTAATTATGTTCTGATGTTGGGAAGTTTTGTTTTATGTAACGATTTCATTATTTCATTTGTTATTTATCATTTTGAGTCAGTTTGATGTACGTTCTCTTACTTTTCAATCAGGTCTATTCTAGTTCTCTAAAAAATGCATTATTGTCGATCTTTGGTTTTTACAGTTTCCAGAGTTCATCAGTTCATTTTTTTCAAGACGTTCTTTGCCATCTGCGGGGAATCCTCCAGCAGCCCCAAATAGAGATGTTAGAGGAAACATGCCATCCTTCATGAGCCGCCAGGTTGAGGTTAGTACATTTCGCGAATGCTTCTATTTGATGTTACTTCAAACATATTTTGATAAGCTAAACGATTCGAGGAAGAAAATTTGACTTATTATGTTTTTAAGGTCCACCGACCAACTTTTAAGCAAGAGAACTTACTGTACCCTGGTAATTACCAGAATATGGGCATAGCTAATGCTGGCATAATCCGTTGAATAATCTTTATAGCTGTAATTAGCGAGTGTATTGGTGACCCCTCCAGAAAACGTTAAGTCGATGCTTTGGCCTCTAAACTGTATTGTTCTCTTGTGCTATTTTAGAGAAACTATCCTCCTGTACCAACTGCCACAGAACCACCAGAGGACTCCATTGCTACACTTGTTTCGATGGGGTTCGACAGAAACTCCGCCAGGCAGGCCCTTGTGCAAGCCAGAAACGACGTTAACATTGCGACGAACATACTTCTTGAATCACAATTGCACTAATTTCAAGAATTTTGTGGGTATATGAAAACTTTGATGTCCACAGGTCCGAGAAACAACCAAATTGAGTATCCAGGGTTGATGAAATTTGCTGACAACTGAGTTTTGATGGTTGCAGGAACTCATCAGGCTGTTTTGCTTAACTCTTTCATCAGGTTTCCCTTTTGTTCCTCTACCGTAGCTGTCAAATTTTTCTTGATACTTAAATGTCTGATTATACAACATTGCTTAGTTTGTACGTATTAATTTAAGCTGGTAGAAATGTTTGTGGAAGCAGAATGTGCAGAATTCTTTTGTTCTGTGATATCTATAAAAATTGCAGATCCTTACAGAACTTTTATTGGCTGTTGATCCTGATTAACTTAACTCACTATGTTCAAACTGATTCATTTAGAAAGCAAAGAATGCAAGTTCTCTTTTATTTTTGTGCATCTAAAATGTTTTATTCAGTCCCTCGCAATTCTTAAATTGTTCTGTTCTTTTCTTTAAACTACACGTAACATGTAGTCTTATCAATTTTAAATATATGTTCCAAATATTGTTTAATTTAATAAATGAATCAATATTTGAATATTATTTTATTGTTTTGTTAACTTACAGTTCTGTTGGGATAGAGAGAGATCTAAATTTCAATCAAAGGCAAATAAGACTTTTTTTTTTTTGGACTTGAGTAAATAAGACTTAATAATTTAAATTGTTGTTCGAATATTGTTTAATTAACTAAATGAATTTATATATTTTTTTAATTAAATAAATCTACGTTATTTTATTATTTTATTAATCAAAGTTTAGTTAGAGATATGGGTAGAGATTTTGAAGTATTTCAAATATCAATCCTATACAAAGATAATCGAATGTTGAAAATTGTTTTTCAAATATTATTTTTTTTAGTTTCAAATATTGTTTAATTCAATAAATAAATAAATATTTGAATTATTATATTATCTTGTTAATCACAATTCAATTGGGATAAAAAGAACGCCAAATCCCAATCTCGTGTAAAAAGAGTTTTGTCATTTTGTTAACATAATTAAGTTGGAATGAGATGATCTCTATATAACAATGTCATGCGAAAAAAAAACTAAAATAAAATTGTTATTCAAATATTGTTTTTTTTTTTTGTTTTTTTTTAATAGTTTAATCAACAAACAAGTATTTGAAGTATTTTATTATTTTGTTGATCATAATTCACTTGAGATACAAATATGTCTGAATCTCAATAATAGGGAAAGAAAACTTAATAATTAAATTGTTATTTAGATGTTTATTTTAAGTTAAATTACAAATTTAGTCCCATGGTTTAGAAAAAGTTAGAGTTTAGTTCATATGGTTTAAAATTAGAATTTAGTCCCTGTGGTTTGATAAAACTCTCCTAAATAATTCCCAAAGTAGGGATTAAACTCTAATTCTTTTCTAAACTATAAGGACTAAATTCTAATTTTCTCCAAACCATAGGGACCAAATTTTAACTTTTAAAACTATAGAGATTAAATTTTAACTTTTATCAAACTAAAAGAATCAAATTCGTAATTAATCCTAAATTTGTTATGGTAGTTTGAGGGTTTATCTGAGCTTGTAATGAATGTGGACAGAGCTCAATGATATGTGCTAGGGTTATCTTATCAGGTTCTCTTCCAGTTCATTATTTGGGTCTTCCTCTTCTTTCGGGTTGATTGAAATATGTGGATTGCAAGCAATTGATTGAGTGAGTTAATGCGTAACAAGGATCATGGTGTTCCACAAGTTTTAACCGGACCAAGACCAAGAAGATTCAACAAGCATTTATTCTCCATATGCAAAGTTGGATAGAATCAATTTAACCTCTATTTCATGTGTTACATGCCGATTTGAATAAGAAAGGGCCATTTAGAGGTTAATATTTGTAAGATTGAAGTTGACCAGGGAGTTTCCATTAATAACACTTGAGTTTGACTAGCACTTTGAAGACTCCATCTATTATTTTAGTTCCATAAACTCTTCAATTTTTTTTTTTTTTGGAAAGGTAATATTAAAGAAGACAAAAGGAGAACCATAGTTCAGGGTCAAAGAAACAAAGACAAACAAAGAACCAAACACCATAACTCCAAACAAGTGCCAAAACGAGTGTCGAAACAAGCTAAAACAAATAAATGCAACCCAAACACAAAGACCAAGGAGGAAATTGAAACCAATGCTAAATGCCAAAGAGGAAATTGAGCTTTAAAATGAAACAAAAAAATGCACATATAATTTAAGGATAGGGGTTACCAAACTTGTCAATCATGGCCATAATTCTTTGTAGCTAATGTTTTGGGCATATGAAGTGTTGAGGATTACTTGTTAATTGGTGACTATAGATAATCATGAAATTGGAATGTAAAATCACATTATGAAGTTGGATGAAAATATTTTTCTCAAGTTTTACATTTTTTCGTTAGAAATTCAAGCAACATCCTCTGTCGTTTCTATGTTTTTCTTGCAATTCTTGTGATATAATGTATGCAAACCATTCAATCGAGCCTTGATCAAGTTTGATTATGGAGTGACTCAATCTAAAATAAGCATTACAACAAAATAGACTTTTCTTGACACATGAACAGTGGCAAAAATAGGCTGGAGAAAGAAAAAACAGTCATTAAAGCCAAAATCACGCGTTTTTTACAGAAAAAAATATGGAGTTTTTCGGATTTTTTAAAATTTATGACAATTTTTTGTGTTATTAATTTATGACTAAAAATAATAACCATTAAATGTAAGAAAACGAAAAAGGCGCGATTTTGACGGAAAAAGACGCAAAGTGTCGGATTCTTCGACTATTTTGACATTTTTCTTGTGTCACCAATTTATGACTAGAATTAATAGTCATTAAAGGGTAACAGTTCTTTAGAGTCATTAAATTGGAAAAAAAAAATATATTGTTGGCGGGAAAAGACAAGAAATTTTGAAATTTTCGACTTTTATGACTATTTTTTTGTGTCATCAATCTATGACTTTTATTAATTGTCATTAAAGAGCAGTAAACGAAAAAACTAGTTACGGTGTTAGGTAAATTACTTTTAAATTAGAAAAATATTAATAACGCTTAGTAGATTTTAATTTTAACTACAAAAAAATTAGTTACGGTATTCAGTAAATTAATATTAAATTTGTGTAATTTAATTATATAAACCAAAATAGCCTTTCGCTTAGTTTGAGATTGTTGTAGCTTTAAAAATAATCGTTGCCAGTGCTTTTAGAAAAAACTAGTTTCATACTATGTGCAAGTGTAAAGTTTAAAAAATAATTTAATCAACTTTAAGAGTTTGGTATTTTAAATAAATCACTTATACACTTTTCTTGGTGGTGGATTCAAAGACAAAAAAAAAAAAAAAGAGTCTAAAAATGTGGTAATGACAATTGTTTAGAGTCATGAAAGCCAATTTTTGTTTTAGGAAAGATTTCAAATCTTGCTTCTAGATCCTTGATCTAATTAGAGGTAATCTAATTCTAGCCTTGTCTCTTGGTTGAACTGGATTTTGTATAAGGAGGAGTTTGTTTCTTAGATTCAAGAGTTTTTACTTTAACAAAAGCTTGGATCTTTAGGTTGAGTTGCCTTATAATTAGGATCCCGCTCGCAGCCTTTTAAGTGTCGAAGCTGGCAAGATGGTAGAGGTGTCAGTCATTTCTTTGAGACTTTTTATTTCCACTAAAGGTGAATGTTATGCCTATTAAGTTGGTCCCTAAGAAGGCTAAATCTATTTATCACATTCACAATCGATCTTAGAATTAAAATAACAGTGGTAGATCAATAATACATTAGTAGTTATTAAAAAAGTTCTTTTCAAATATAGAAAAATGAGTAATTTTCCTATTAAAAATCTTTTTTTTAATATTCGTGAGTGTAGCACCTCAACTAATCTCACGAACAATCCGCCTAACCCTACAACATTTAAGTGTCAAAAAAATCTGTAGGATATTAAATTCTAAGTAGATGGCCAGCCATGGATCAGTATTAAAAGTATATTATTAGTGTATCAATTACATTCATTTTAAATTAAATTTCAAGTATAACATTGATGTATAATTCAAAATTCATTTCCAGTATAATATAAATAATATCATAGTATATCAGTACTTACAAATGAATTTGTTCCAATATATCCGCAATAATTCTCTAAACACAAATGGATAAGGATACAAATTAAGTCTAAGAATAATAACAAATACATGAACACTTGTATCGATAAATTTGGTATATCAATCGTATAACTAACCAATCTATGAAATATAAAAAATATCACTGGACTTACACCAAATATGAAGTATATTTAGACATACGATCACATCATGCATCTGAAAATATGATAATATAGATATCTTCGTAATAACATGAACTCCTACACTTTGTGGATGGCAATTTCAAGTTCCATATGCAATATTTCCAGAACGGTGAAGTTAAAGCTATAATAAAATTAATAATGGCCTTGAAAATTGCAGTTCACCAAATCAAAAAGGTAAGGGCCAATAATAACCCCATTGAAAATTTTAGCTTCACAGGGAATCAGTACACACTAAAATTAGAGCCTTTTTCTATTCTAATAACATCATCAGAAACTGTAAGAAAGTGGTGGTTGCATCCAAAAAAGGAGATGCTGAAAATCAAATGAATGAATAAAGAGTAAATGAATGGAGAAATGGTTCACTGTGAGGTTTCTTTTGTGCTCTCAAAATATCCTCTATTCCCCACTTGTAACTGACGTTTACGTTGCCTTGTTGCTTCTGTTGCTAAAAAAAAATCTACGGATTCATCAAGATCTATTAGAAACCTGATGGTGCTATTCTAAAGCAATCCTTTGGATTACTATACATCCAATTTTGGAGCCGATGGAACTTCGTTGCTTTCCTCTGTAGATGGTGCAGCTTGAGTTTTAGGCGAACCGGTTGGCGTAGAACTGCTTGTGCTTGATGATGGGTTGTATCTCTTAAGCAGTCTGTCTTTGTTTTTACTCCACCAATCTTCTGCTTGCTGCTCATCAAACCTTCTCTTGCTGCAATGGATTCTCATTTTCAACGAAGCAGAAACAAGCAAGGAAAAGAAATGGCATTAAAGTAATCAAAGCAACAGCTACGCATGCAAGTCCATGTCCTACATTTTTCAAATATGATCACCAAGACATAATTAGATGACAAGGACATGTATTGCTCAATGGTTTTCATATATCCAAACCTCTAAACAAAGTGTTGCTCAGAGAAGAGATAGTGTGGTGTGTTCTAGATGGACCTGTGAGAGTGATATCTTTCAAATGCAACTGTTTTTAGAGTTAGATACCTGAATCTAACGCGTTTGAAAATCTTGGTACCATTTGAAAGCACAACCAAAGTTGCATAAACACCAGGTTCAAACTGCTCAATAACTTGCTTTTCGCCTTCAGTTGACGGCGTTGAAGATACTGGAGATCTTGAGCCATTTTCTGAACTCTGAGAAATTGCAGAAGTTTTCTTACTTTCCAGGAGACTGTTTACATTCTCCTGCGTTAAGTCCTTCCTTCCGGAAGCATCTAAATTGTCTTCTATCCTCTTTGAAGAATCATCAAGTGAGGGAGTAGATCCATTATTGAGTGCAGTTAGATTGTTAGCTTTTTGTTGACTCATAGGCAAAGATGAAGTTTTCGATGTCTCAACCATATTTAAGAAAGCTTCAGCTTGGGCATACATGGATTTAAAATTTTCACCTTCCGATATCTCAGGTGGCAGTTTGTCCTTCATTTCCTTCAACTAAAAAACCAAGTGGAGGAAATTTACATTAATCATCATGCCTCACTAATATTTGAATCATTGGTTAGCAATACATCTCATGTGGTTTTCCCATGAAAAAACTTAAGAAGATAACTGATTTCATTCTCCATGAGGCAAACAACATATTTTGACTTTTTCTAACTGAAGGATAAAAATTAATAATTTGATACATTAAGAACTAAGAAGGTTGCTTATCTTATCTAATACATTAACAACTTTTCACAAACCAGCAAATAAACCTAGCGAGGCTACCAATGAGATCAAAACCACTCTTTCCAGTTATTTAAACAAGCTATTGAACAAAATGAAGAAACTCAAATGCTAATATATTTGGGTTACCTGCTCTGTTATTGTTGTAACTAATTTCTTTGCTATTTTGCACTTGGAGGATTCTTCTTCAACTAATGAAACTGATTCAGCTGCATTCTTTTGCAAATTTTGAATTTCTGCACCTTGAATATCACATTTCTGCTTCAAACTCTTAACCTGATAAACAAGGGAGGATTTAATTTATATGAATGAAACCAAGTTTCTTCGGGTGTAGGTTTCTTTAGAAAAAAACATAAGAATACTGCAGTGACCAAGCAAAAATATGGGTTTACTAGGAAACAAGTTAATACTTCTCTTTGAAGCTTTGATTTGTCTTGAATCAACGTCTCATTTGATTTCTTAAGAGAGTCAATAACACTCTTTGAAAACACCGGAGTAGTTGAGCGTGGAGGGCTTGGCCTCCTTGAATATGGTGATGCAGGTCTTGAATTGCCCATTGGTGGTGGTGATGGCGGGGCCACAGTTGCAGGCCTCAAAGCATTTTGAATAGCACTCAACGAACTTGGAAATGCAATGTCTTTAAGTTGTTGAAGAGATGGCACCTGAGAAGCTCTGACCATAGAAGGAGAAGTTGGTCTACTCCCTGGTTTTACTGATTTGATCTCATGATATTTAACAGGTTCTGTGGTGGGGGACAATAGAATGCGAGAGGGTCTCACCTCTCCTCTGTCAAATCTTTCCTTGTAATCTGTTGAACGACGATTGGCCGTCAATTTTCTATTCACAGCCAAATTGTTGCCAGCCTCAGCAGCTTTGAGTTTTGCATAACAAGAATCACAAACACGATGTGGTTTGCCTGGGGTAGGTGCCAGTGCAGCTTTCAAAGCTTTCTTGGAGCTGCATGAATGACAATGCACCAGCCCACAGTTATAACAATTGTGCCTCTTCCTCGTGAAACCAAATGCAAGACGGCAACCAGTGCAAACTGACTGATCTGCTCCACTAACCCACTTATGAATACATATACTTGCAGTAAAATTTGACCCACAAGATATACTTTTAACATGCCTATCCTTCAAAGCTTCTATGAGTGTGGGGGCCTTCCTGTCCTCTACATCTCCATGTCCTAATCTTCCATTGGAACCCCTGCCCCAAGAAAATACTTCATTTCTTGATGTTAGAACAACTGTGTGATATGCACCGCAAGAAATTTCTTCAACAAATTCACCAACTAATCTATCCTGCACTAAGCAAGGAATAACTCCATCTGAACTTGGATTGCCTAGCTGACCATATGCAGTACCACCCATGGTAAACACGTGACCTGACGTGGTAAGAGCTACAGTCATGTTGTGTCCACAAGCCAACTGGTGGAAATTGTAGTCTATGAGTGAAGAAACACAAGTAGGAAGAAGATAAGTTTCCTTGTTTCCATGACCCAAACGATATTTATCACCATCACCCCACGTGAACAACTTCCTAGATGACATATTTGAACCAGTCTGACTCATAACCTCAACAATAGCAGCAGTATGCCAGACTCCACAAGCAACTTTTATGGTCCTAAGTCCACTCAATAGTTGCACCTCTCTTGGATATACCACGCTCTCCCTATCACCATGGCCTAATACACCATATGTTCCATCACCAAATGTATATAGTTTTCCGTTGGAAGTTGCCAATGCTGAATGCCACGTCCCACATGCAACAGATAAAACTTGAAGCCCTTCCAACGGACCGACAACTCTTTTGGGTATCCAGTGACTAACATCAGTACCATGACCGAGAATTCCAGAATTAAAGATACCATCACCCCAAGTGAATAAATCATTTGAAGAGGTTATGGCACATGTATGATACTCACCACAAGCTACAAAGTCTACATTACTAACTGCTAGAAACTCAACAAGATGGGGGCGACTAAAGTCTCTATCAATTCCATGACCGAGCCGTCCCCCACATTCTTCACCCCAAGTGAAAACCTCACCTTGCCTTGTTACAAGAGCAATGTGTCGGACACCGCAAGCAATCTGATGAACATCAAGAACAACATTCGTCTCCAATGGCTTTGGAGTGAGCACATCATTTTTAACTGGTATTAGACTTGAAGTTCCATCTGGTAAAACTAAATCCGACCAAATCTCTCCCCATACGTAAACATCACCTAATGACTCTATATCATCTGGTCCAGATCCTCCACTTGAACAACTAGGAGTGCTTGATACACTGCTGCGAAAACCATCTCCACCACTTGTTCTTAGTTGCATATTTGCACGTTCCGAACCAACATCTGAACTTACCAGATGCAAAGGAGATTCACGAGAATTGAAATCAATAGAATCCCTTCCACGAGCTATGCTGTTACTAAATTCTAAAGTTGCACCAAAAGGTCGACTACTTTGAAAGAAGTCGTTAGCATCATGAACCTGGGAAATAATGATCAATAGTAAATTATAAATTTTGTTGATAGGATAGCTTAGAAAATTAGGTATATGATAACCAGCTAAAAAGTGTAACTGCCCAACCCATGTGATCTATGGTTATATAATAAGGAATCAAGATTGCAAAAGAATACATGCCCAAATTTGGAAGATTTTTAATCATATTAGCAACTTGTATAGCCTATACTTACTCCATAACTGGAAAAAAAATAATAAAAAATAGAAAATGAAAGATTCAACTAATATATAATTTGAAATGTTAGGGCCGTATATAGTTTTAAGTTTTTAACACAGTTTTATTCTGGGAACAGTGAATTACAAAATATGAATTAAATCTAAAATTATGACACTGTTTTCAAATATAATACCAAGGAATGGAAGAAATTGTAGGTGTGTTTCCAATAGACACTTCTATTCTATGGCGCATGAGTTCTTATTCATAATTTATAGGCCACAAATGGTATGGCAAAGAGACGCCTTTCAACTCTCCAAACATATGGATAAAATGTGGGAAAATATTAAACTCATCCTTGAGCGCATTAGAGGATCATCCATGGTATGGTGCATTGAGTTCCATCCATATAGCAAGTATCAAAAAAATTTATGCAGGAAGATTATCTCTGTGAAACCATTGTGCTATTGCATTAACCTGAATAATTTCACAGCTCCTTAATGCTGTCTTGCATGTGAATTCAACATTGATGCAAAACAATGCCAAAAATAATAATAATAGATCTAACTGTCAAGGTAAAAAGCAAAAACAAAAAACAAAACAACAAGACAATGCTCATAATATGAGTGAATGCAATGAAAGAACTCACATCTGAAAAATCACTCCTAGAACGTCCATGTTGTGGTCTTGAAGAAATTAAATTCTTAAGGCCAAGAAACCAGACTTCAGCTTCACCTTTGTCCTTGCAGATCTATAAACGGAAGACAGATGACAGAAATCATTGAAATTACTCTCCAATCGGAGATACTACAGATAGGAAGATGAAATTTGAATATTTCCTTGAGTTTCACTGACCAAATCAAGTGACCGTTCCCCGTTTCTATACAACAATGAAAATGATAAGTAATCTTTTTCAGGCCTCAAATACCTTCTGAATACGGCCTGTAAATGGAAAAAAATAAAAGAGGGAAAATGTAGAAGAAATATCATTATTATTTTCAAGTTCAAAAAGTAAATTGTAGTAATATGGACAAAAGCTAAGAGAACTAGCAGAGAAGAAAACATAGCAAGAGAACGATCCCAAGCAACTTTTGCTGCAAGTTGGTAAAGCTAATTAAGGTTACAAATTAAGTTATCGTACAAGCAAACAATCAAAAACTGAATATAGTCGAAACTCAAAAGTCTTATTTAATAATAACAAAACTAAATGATTCTAAAATTTCAGATGCCTAGAACTGAATAGGGTTCTAACATAAATGAAATTCCAAATAAAACATAGCTTAAATACAATATATTCCAAGAGAAGAATATAGCCATGCCTCAAGAAGATCCTACATCATATGTGTTCCTTATAGCTAATCACAGGTATACATATTCTATTACTTAGCTTTTTTGGTGTAGTTTTAACTCACAGTTCTTTGTCCTGGGATAATTCGTGAGATGCTAGATAGTTTCAAGGTTCTTTCTTCTCCATGCGAATACCAGATCAGCGTGGTTTCGTCCTGAAAATTAGTTGCAGTAAAATTAAAATTTTGAAGTCATACATAATCAATGACATCATAATGCCTGTGGACAAGACAATCAAACTGATAAAATGATGAGCAGATATATTAGTTTAGTTATTTTTGTGTATGCTCCCTCAACTCTGTCATCTGTTGCCACATACGTCGAGCCTGCTATGACCCAAATCTGAAATACATATCTTCAACTATTGATGAAGTTACCAAATGAAAGTCCTTGGAGAAATGAAGACACATTTGTGGCATGTAATATGGAAACTTAATCACAATTTGTACTGAACACAACACACCAACCGTATACGGTGATTTTGAAATTCAAATAGTGAAAAAGTTAGTTTGTGTAATGCTAACCACAAATATGTTCTTGATTTTGAAAATTTTAATAAATCTAGTTGTTCATCATTTATAATAGAACCGAGTGAATTACAAAAATTTAACGAGGCATTGCATTATACATGTAATTAACACCAGAAAATAACAAACCCTGTTACTAAGGAATTAAGTAATAAATATGTTGTGTCTGAACAAGGAAAGGATTACTCACGGTAGAGATTCTGAATGGGCAGAGCTTGGGCTTTCCTTTCCGGCTATACTTAATTAGTTGAGTTCCTTTTTTCAAAACGATAAGTGCCTTGAAGATGGACAAACAAAGAAATGGCTGTTAGGAGAAACGAAAAGACAAAACAGAGCATGGTAGAGATAAAAAGAGAGAGAGAGAGGGAGAATTTCATAAGAAAAACAGACTTGCTCAAAGTCACGCTCGTGATTCCCATAGCTAGCAGGATCTGCCATTCCATCTGAGAAAATCGTGGGGAAACCGCATGAAGAAGAAGCACAACAATGTCGACAAGCGACAATTGCATCAGGTAGTGCGGTGGCGACCTGCGTACCCCAGTCTTCTTCATAGATGCATGTGCTGCTTCCTTCTCTTGTGACCTCTCATCAAAATGCGATTTGAAGCTCTATTTTCCACAACCACAACACGATCACTAATTCAATGAAAATCAACATTCATAGATCATCAGAAAACCTCAAGAATTCAATGAATAAGAAATGGATCAAATCCATCAATGGCAGCAATCCAAAGAAGAAATCCGGAAAAGGAAACGAGAAAAAGAAGGGAAAAACGTAATATTACCTGTAATCATGCGAAATGGAAACCAGAAAATGGAATTGAGAAAAGAAATCGGAGAACAAAGGAAGAAGAATTTGCAATGCAATAGAATGCATGTGGATTAATCGTTTTCACTATTTTTTCGCTTTAGAAAATAAGAAACGTGGCGCTGTTATGGAAGCCATTATACAACAACATAACTAATAATCGTTGGATAATAACTTTTTATTATTTTATTTTTATTTATTTATTCTTTTTCAATTTCCTTGAGTTCCATTTAAACTCAACATTCACTTCACAATCTCATCGCTTCTAATGTAATATCTTTCTTTATATCTCTATTTTGTCACTGTCGCAACTATTCGAATCAAGAAAATTATACGTAGACGGGTGTATATTTTAATTGTTGTGTACGAATATGATTAAGATCATGAATATGAAACATCACGATCTAACGATAGGGACATGTTTGAACGAATAATCACGTTATTTATTAGTTACAATTATTAAGTCGAAGTGGTATATCTTTTCGCGTTTGGGTGTGATATATACCACAAATATGAAATATCACGATGTAATAGTGGAAATATGTTTGAACAGACAGTCATATCCTTTGCCATATTATAATGATGGTTTATTCAAGTCAAAGTGATATATCTCATGTATGAGTATAATTTAAACTATGGATATGAAATATCAATATTTAATGGTTATAAAGATATAATTACATCTTTTACCTTTTTAGAATCTCATAAATTTCTATTGTCTTTTCTCTTCAAATAGTTTCAACTATTCAAGCCAAATAATGTTAAAAAAAAAAATTGATATATTAATTATAATCTTTTTTTAAAAAAAATTCTCTATGTACTAAAATAAACTATAAATTTCACGTACATTTTACGTGTTACTGACTAGTATATATAAAAGTACAAATGTAGATTAAGCAAGCATAACTTTTTTTTTCCTCGTTTTGTTTTTTTTTTTATTGTCTTTCATTTTATATATATATATATATATATTTTGTTAGATTGATTTATCTAACATTTATCTTTAGCTTTTTTTCAACTCTACAATATAATAAAAATAATTCTCTCTTAATCCAATTTTCTTCTTAAAAAAATATTTTGTTTTCTCCATTAGCATTTTTTATTTTTTAGTTACAAGTATTAAATTGGTTGAACAATTATTTCAAAACTAATTCTCTCACATGAACTTTTACTATTAATAATTTTTTAATATAAAAGTGGTTAGAAACCTAATTCTAAAATTTATGAATTTATCTTAAATTATAACTAAAAATGGAATGTTAAAAAGTTTTGAAATTCTAATAGTTTTTCAACTTTCTTCCACTTTTTTTTTTTTTACAACCACTTTGTCAGTTAAATTTATCTTATTTTAGCGCAAGCTTCTTCCACTCTATAACTGTATAAATAGATCTATATTTTGTTTACTACAAGAAGAAAATAATATGTATTTTCTCTCTTAATTTTGCAACCTTTTTAAATTTTTTTTAGTTCATGGACTTTCAAATGCTGATTTTAATCATTGTACTTTCAATAAATCTTAAAATTAGTTCATAAACTTAGTTTATTGTTAATTTTCTTTAAAAGAATTAATTAAATTAATTTCTACTATTGCCTTTTATACATTCACATAGTGTTTTTTATTATGAAACAATAGTAAACTAAAAGTTTGTCCTAAATTTAGTATGGACTTTCAAATGCTCATTTTAGTCCTTGTGGCAGATAGATTGGTTGGAAATTTAGTTGCAAACATCCATTTGTTTAAGATTGAAGATGAGTTTCTGTTTAGAATAAAATTTGTGGGTTTTTCTTCTTTCTTCTGCTGGGATTAAAACCCAAAACGCAGCGGAAACGTATCAGAATCGTATCTCAAAATTAATTTTAATAATTTTGAAATACTTTTACATTGGCAAAAAAGACTTAAATTAATCTAGGTTAAGCAAAAAATTAGAGAATAAAAACTTTTACGTGTTGTGTCACCATCACTTGGAGACCTTCCTCCTATTCTCTGAATCTTGAGGGAAGGTTTGTGGAACCTTTTTGGCACAGGAAAAAAAATACAGAACTCTTCTGGATATTTTTTTTTAGAGAACGCTGAGAATTTTGTTTTTTTGTTGAGAGAATGGTTCACACCAAACAAAATTCTGTTTTTGCACTATATAAAGAAGCGAGAGAAAAATGGAAAACGTGGGTGTTATCCCACGTCTTAAGTAACTCCCCTACGTGGGAGTTACAACAAACTTAATTAATTAAAATTAAATTAATTAATTAAATTAATAATTAATTAAATCTAATTTAATTAATCAATTCATTTAAATCATATTTAAATGAACATCTCTCACATAACCTATAGTTTTAATTCAATTAATTTAATTAAATCAAATTTAATTAAATTAGATTAAATTAAATAACTAATTAATTCTCCAATTAATTAATTACCAAATTAAATATCAAATATTTAATTTTAACCTGCATTTGAATCAAATTCAAATACATTTCTCTCATAACCTATAGTTTTAATGTACATCTAATGCGCATTAATTTTAACCAATAGTTTTAATAAAATAATATTTGAACAATTTCAAATATTTAATTCTCTTACAAATTAACTTTGAATCATATCCAAAATTATATTTATACTATAAAGTTTAATTTGTAAAATAAACTTTATATTATAATGTATCATTATACATTATACTTTTCCCTTAGAAAATTTGAACTATTCAAATTTCAACCAATAATAACCTCAATATTCTTTACGAGCTAGGAAGGGGACCTAATGGACCTACAGATCAGAAGTTCCAACGATATGAGATTAACGGGCTAAACTCATTAACCACATTAATCAATATTTGTTAACTGTGGGTACACTCCACTAAAGACCCACAGTTGCACTCTTCTCACTGTAGATATATTTCTCTGTCCACGGATATAGACCAATGACAGCAAGTTAGTCCTTCACAAGTGTTCGTAACACCAGCTGGGTCAAATTACCGTTATACCCCTGGGTTACTTCTAAATCCTTAAGTACCAGTGCTCCTCTAATGAACAACCTGTTTATGGTCCAACCATCAAACAGAAACCCCTCTCGAGCCAATGAGAGGGTAGGGCCCTATGTTCAAGTCCCGGAGACACCACTTAAGGGAACACTTATCTACTTACCCTACAGTCGAGAAGGAGTGAAATACATCTTGTATAATTATGTTCCCAGCTCCCCACTCAGTCTTGTCCCCAAAATGGTAGGCATATCGAGTCGACAAACGGGCCACTCTCACCCATACAAATCAAAGGACAATTCCTCGTGAACAGGAGTTCACAATATACTCAAGATTAAGACTAAGTTGCCTAGGTCAACCTATTGAAATAGAAACCTAACCAGTCAACGGAGTTACATCTAGTGATTACTATTTCGTGGTCCAGTCTTATGCAAACTCATTGCATAGGATACCCCCACTCGCATGTCTCCTACATGAACACGTTGGATCATTGCGTTTGTATCAAATAGAAAGTGGGCCGTATCCATAGTGTTACCAGGATAAGGTACCCAACCCTATCTTTATACTATAGACCCTTTAGGTTGTAACTTGAACATTGATCTCTATATGTCTACATATTGTTTAAGACTCATAAAACAACCTAGGATGTTAGTTTATTGGATTTTAGGGTTATTAAAACAAGATAAAATAATCAATAACATTTATTGAATAATAATGAATAATCATTTATTAATGACGGTCAAAATACAACATTTACTATCTACGAGTTTTAGGGCATCAAACCCAACATCTTCTTCATCTCTATTATCTTAATAAAATTATACAAGACATGGATGCGACATTGTAAAATTTAAACAAAATAGAGGGTTATGGATATTTTGAAAAAAAAAATTCAAACCTAGGAGGCAGTCCATGACGGTATTAGCACTAAAGACGACATTCATAAAGTTGAGAAGAAGGAAATCACACCTGAAGTTAGGATTCGTGATTAACTCTCAAAAAGAAAATCGACGGTGCAAAGTCATAGCAAGATGAAAAAAATCAAACAAAACAATAATAATAATAAAAAAAAAAAAAAAAAAAAGTTATGAATGGTTATTTGAAGACTACAAAATAAGTATAAATATTATTTTTATCCCTTTAAGTTTGCTAAACTTCAATCTATAAACTATAAAAATATTTATTTAGTCTTTGGACTTTTTAGTTCGTTATATTTTAGTCCATAAATTTTTAAAATATCTATTTTAGGCTCGTTTATATAAAAACAAAAACAAAAATAAAAAAAAAAACCAAAAACAATTCTAGTCTTTGGTGTACTATTTTTTCATCTAACATTAAATTGTATCACTTTAAATAACATTACCATTCTAATATACCTACTTAAAATTATGTCATTAATTGATTAAAAACAAGATAAAAGGTAATATCAAAAGGGTATGATAAAATTTATAATCTTCAGTCTATTTAATTGGATGGAGATGATTTCGTTAGAGGGAAAGACGAATTTCTTTGAGAATGAAAGATGAAAAGGTTTCATCTTTTTTTTATTTGTTGTATTATTATCTTTTTTAGAAATTTTTCATAAATAAAAAAAAATATCAAACTATTTACCAAAAAAAATAGTAAAAAATATTAATAGACATTGATTAGACTTCTACCAACATTTATCAGTGATAGACTTCTATCATTTCTATCACTGATAGACTCTAATAAACTTCTATCGGCGTCTAATAATTTTATTTATTTTTCTATTTTAAATTTTTTTTTTCTTTAAGTGTAAATTTGTGGTTTGGTTGGTGCTTCCTATTAAGCTTTAAATAAGTTATAATTAACATAAAAATTTAGGAAAGTAACGGTAAGATTGAACCATTTGATATTCTTGTATTTTAAGTTCGTTCTTGTACTTTGTAATGTGAAATATTAATTTTATATAACTTGTTGAGTAGTATTAATAATTTTCATGTAAGAAGAATTATAAAATGAATTTTCAAATTTTATAAGGATAATGTTGATAGACATTTTTTTATTAGAAAAATTCATAATCAACTAATAAGGACTATTATTAAAATTTATTAAAGTGCAAAGTCAAATTAGAAAAAAATATATATATATTTTGATTAGAGATGCATATTTATTGTCGGAGATTAGAATATATTGTTGTAATATTAAAAAAATTATGAAAATTAAACATTATAATTATATATTTGTCATATATGATCGAGAAATTTAGCTATTTAATTATAATTTTATTAGTGGTTCAAGTTAGAGAAATTATGTCTTATAACACAAATTACAATTTCATTTGAAAATATAACAAAGTACGAAAATCTTTAAAAATATAGCAAACAACCCCTTTTTCACATGATTAGACTTTTTTGAAATCTCAAAATACCCTCCATAATCCCTAAAATACAGTGTAACTAATACATTACAAAAAAAATCGGATAAGTTGTTTGAATCTTGAATTTTGATCAAATCTTTATTTTTAAATATGAATTTATCTAATTAATGAATTTTATCAACCTATTTTTTTATTTTAGATTTTATTTTTAAATGTCAAATAATCTCAACTTATCTAATCATTTTTGTTTTTTAATTTTTTAAACATATTTTTGCGTTTTTTATTTTAATATTTTATATCAATTTATTATTATTATTTTTTTTTTTTTTTTTGCTTTTTATTATATCTATAATAGTTTGAACTGTTTAAACATTTATTTTAATTGAAATATTGATTTTTTTCAATCAATTCTTATATTTCTGTTATTTTTCCACTCGATTTCAAAAACGCATCTATAACCTTCTTGCCACTAAATTTTTTTTCTAGTAAGTGGTACGCTACCTTGTAGAGAGCAGCGTCGATTTTCTTTTCAAGGATTAATCACGGATCTTAATTTTAGGTGTGATTTCCTTCTTTCTAACTTTATAAATGTAGTCGTTAGGCTAACATCGTCATGTACTGCTTCGTAGGTTCGAAATTTTTTTCAAAATACCCATAACCCTTTATTTTGTTTAAATTTTATAATGTTGCATAGTTGTGTAATTTTACCTCGTTTATATATGATCTAATGCTTTAGATTTCAAAAAAAATAAAATTAAAAAAAAACTTATGGAGAAGTATAATTAATTTTTTTCCCCTTCCAACCAATAAGAATAAACTGTGATTTATTTTTTTATATAGATATTTTGGATGTTATTAGGTTACATTTTATTTTGAAATGCTTAGATCACATTTAGTTTGTTAAGAGGTTGGATCATATCTTACTTTCTTTAAATAAAAAATATCAATAAAACGTTATGATTTAAAAAATAGGGATATTTTCAAATATAGAAAAATGAGTCAAACTATTTACAAATATATAAAAATTTTACAGAGATATACAGTGATAGATCAAAATTTTTCTATATCTGTAAATAGTTTGATATTTTTTAATTTCCCAAAAAAATATATTTTTTTAGAATAAATTAATTGTAGATACTATTTGAATATTTTTGTAATCTAATAATTAGTAATTAATTAAATCTAACTTCATTTTGCTATTTTTCATAACCTAAAAATATTTTGCTATTTTTCAAAATGAAACTATAAAAAATGCTATTTCTCTTGTTAACCCTTCAAGTTACTCACTTTTTTTATAAAAAAAATTCAAATGGTAAATTTCTTGCAAATTTTGCGAAGACGAAGAATGAAATGAGTAGACGAGGACGTGCAAGTCATCCTGGCTCGGCCTGACCCCACTTGTGACAACTCTAATTTTAACTTTTCTTTCATTTAGAAAATTGAAAATGGATAGCAATTTGAAATTCGTAGATACAACATTTTATATTGGGAAATTACCAACTTTTTCAAATCTATCTTTTTTTTTTCGTAAAAGGGTTTGTTGAAGACTTTTTTGTTTTAAATTTTTTTGGTATATTTACAAATTTCCAATGATGTGACTACAATTGAAATTAATTGAACTTAATTAACCATAAATGCAAGTATTCCTAAAATTAAGGGTTAATTAGTCGAATATTGTCATTTTAAAATAAAAAAAAATTGGACAATACTTGTACTTTTGGAATAATTTAGATAAAAGAGGTTTTTTTTTTCCATCTTTTATGGGGTGAGTTTGTCTTAGAGACGCACTCTAACGTTATTCAATTATCCACCCTTGTAATATCAAATTTGAAGATATATTAATAAAAGATAATATCAGTTTTTTAATGTATTAGTATATCATATTTGTAGTTTTTTTTACCGTATTTCAAAAAAATATTATAACACTTTATTTGTAAATAAAAAAAAATCATTAATACATCAATACACTCTGCTACCTTTTTTCTAAAACAATTTTATGATTTGTATCTAGTATTTAAGGTATTATTTAATAGTAAATAACAATATATATGAAAAAGTAATTATTGTAAAAAAGTTAATTAATACATCAACTCATTTTATGATTTTTTATGTTATATTTTTTATTTGATATTATAATAGTTAAGTTATAAATTAAATATGAACGTAATAATAGTTTTTAGTATTTAATGTTACTAATTCTAAAATTTTATTTGTAACATAAAAAATATCATCATTAAAAGTGATATACTACCTTTGAAACAACAAAAAGCGGTATAATAATAATAAGGAAATTATAATTTAATTCTTAAATAGAACTTATATAATGACTTAAAGACAATTGTAACCAATGACAAAATCAAGGTAATTATTTATAAGTATGGAAAATTTTTTAAAATTAAGCCAAATAAATTTAGTTTTTTTTAAAATTTGGATTTTACCCTCTACCAATACTAGAAATTGAGGGATGGAAATGGAGGCTTTGAGTTTTGGCTGTTCTAAAATTCCTTTGTGGGCTGCTCTTTGTTAGGTCTCTCTTTAAAATAATTTTTTTAAAAATAAAAAACAAACATATAATTGTTTATGTTATTCATTTTCTCTTCTTTCTAATATTAAATTATTGCAAATTATACTTCATGAACATACAAATCAAAGATAATTGAATAAAAAATTATAATTGAATCACAAATCAAACTTTATAGGATCATAAACCTCGATAGATTGACATCATTTTATTATCAAATTGTAAATATAATTCTATCAGCCTATCAATGACATACTTCTATAAAAAAAAAATTAGTCATATACTTATATACTTATATCAGAGTCTATCACTAATATACTTATTATTTATAGGCCAAAACAAAGTGAAATGTTTATATTTGTGATAGGCCAAATCAATAATGATTATATTAGTGATAGACTTCTATCATTTTCTATCAGTGATAGAAAGTGAAATATTTTTATCATAATGATAGTCTATCTCTATTAGTGATAGAAAATGAAACACTTATACCACTAATAGTGACGGTTTATCAGTCATATCACTGATAGACACTGATAGTCTTCTATCACTATCTCTCAGTAATAAAAATTTATAGTCTTTTATCGTTAATAGACAACGATGGTCTTCCATCACTATCTATCAATGATAAAAAGTAATATACACTATCACTATTGTTAGTGAATGAATATATTCATATTTCTATCATTGATAATTAGTGATAGTCTTCTATCACTGCCTATCAAATAGAAAGTGATATATTGTTATCATCGACAATCAATGATAGTGTTCTATCAATGTCTATCCGTGATAAAAATATACCTTGTATTTTTTGTATCTTCTCTAAATAAGCATACCACATATATAGATTCATAAATTAAATTATTTATGTTGTAACTATAATTTTTTAATATACCCATAATTAATGTGTAAATAATATTTTATGTTATAAGAAAAATAAAATAGTATATATAAAAATAACTCAACTTTATTCGTCCCTCTAGGCTTTTCTTTTTTTAAAAAAAAATTTACTTTTCTTTATTAGTAACTACGAGAGCAACTATTTATGAAAATTTTATCAAATCATAAAAACTATTATGAGATTTTATCATACCATAAGAATTAAATTCTAACTTTAAAAACTTACTATATAAATAAACCAAAAGGATGAAGAAGTTAGAACACATCAATTTTATTCATAAATATGAATTATAAAATTAATAAATTTATATTAATTATATTAGAAAATTTATAATTTTAAGAATTTCAAACTTTCTACAACCGTCGTTGATACATACTCGAACCTTTTTTTTTTTTTATAAATTTTGTTCTTAATATATAGTAAAATGAAATGAGAATTCTATTAGTATGATAAAAGAATGAGAGATATCACATACAACACACGTGTTAAAAAATTGGTAAACCAAAAATGCAATTATACAAACATGATTGGCATCAATATTCAAACTAGGCCAAAACAAAGTAATCAAAACTTGCTATCAAATCTCCACTTTCACTATTCAAAACACATAATTCTCAAGGCATAAACACCTAAAGATCGTTGGATACACAATTTCAACTGATGGAAGAATCAATTGAAACTGGAACAGATATTATTCTCAAAGAATTGTTGGCAATTTCAAATGTTTAAACACAATCTATCTATCTAATCCTAGCAGCATGATTCTATTGGCAACCAAATTAAATCAGTAACATACATAAATCTTTTTGACATACCGCTCTCTTCATCTTACAATTCGTTGCATGTAAGGCCACAGCAAAACCTTCCCAATACGGCTATGGGGTTTTACTGCAAAGCTTGGTCCCAGCAACAGGTAACCTATGGCGACTGGCACCCTAGATTGTTTCATTTGAATCGTAATCGGCCAGGTCCACTGCCACCAACTCTGGCTCCAAGATTTTCACAGGTTTGATAAACTAATAAAAGCCTAGGATCATCATCAGGAATCTCACGTTCCTACAATTCCAAATTTAAAATGAGATTGTTATCAAACGATACTAGACCTTGACTTTCAGTTTGATTTGAACTACCGAATTATTTAAAATCAAGTGCTAGAATTATACTTTCAATAATCAATATGTTATGTACACGATGGCATTACATTCTTTCATATTTCCCCAGGTATACAGTTATAGTTCTTTTTTAGTTTACTTCAAACTAATGAAGTGTTCAGCGAGTTGCATGAATAAACGAGAATAAGATGTCTTCAAAAGAAAACCAAAAAATATCAGAGAAATGAATGCAGTGTGTTGTTGGATTCCTCTGACGAATCTCAACTCAACCAGACCCCAACTACTAGCAGAAGTGGAAGTTGCATGTATTAATTATCAAATATTAACACCAAGGATAACAAATAGCATAACAAAGGATTCAGGGAAAGAGAATCACCTTCAATCCCTTGTAATATGCTTCCACAGCTGGGAATGTAGGAGTTATCTTTCGGGCTTGCAAGAGGTCCCATATATAATTGGCAGTTGTATACCCACCAGTCTGAATGGAAATATGAAAAAATTGAACTCATTTTTTGAATCATATGAACCCCAAAGTAACAAGAAGTCTAAGAATTTTGAGTAGCTAATTTCTACCCACAAGGGTCTCTTGTGAACTAAAATGTAATAAACCATCAACTTACCTTCTCACCCGCTGCTGCAAGGAGGAGCTCACTCCCTAATTTGGTGTTCAAGAAAAAGCCACTGGAATTCATTTTTACCTGCAATAAGCATTAAAATCAACATCACATTACTAAGATCAAGTCAATTTCAATTGTAATTTTAGTAGAACTTGGAAGTTACCAGTGTTTCTTGAGCCAATTCCATTCCCTTTGGTGTATAACCAACCATCGCTCCCTCAACAAGCGTCTATCGCCAAATGAAAAGAAAACAATAGCTAAATATCCGCAGTAATTATCTTGAATGCCTACTAGTAAAAACTCTCATATCGTTTGTTTGAACTTGAAGTGTCTATTACTACAGCAATCTCATTTGAAAGGGAGATAAAATAGACCTATAATGGAAAAAGTTAACTCCGCCTCTTTGGTTTTCAGGAATATCCAGACACTTAAACAGAGAGAGTGTAGATCAACAAGGACAATAGTTTTTTCGTTCCTTTTTTGGATAACACGGTTAATATGGAGTAATTTTTTCATGCTGTAAAAGCAGAAACATAGTTTGGCCAAACTCACTGCATAGAGTTCCACTGCTGGAAGACCCCCAGAATTCAAGTGCTCCTCAAAAGCTTTCAGACCACGATCAATATCTCCAGAATGTAAGTAGCACCTGTGAGAAGTTAATTGTCAAAATCATGGAATGAGTTAATAAAATTAATGATCCTAGTATAGTACAGATGACTTGGCTTATCCTTCCTATGTCCTAAATAATCCATATTTATACTTAAGCCTCCAACTCCACACATATATTGAGATGAAAATCTGTATTAACAGTCCTTGCAATACATGCGGGTTTTGTTGTAATTTCAATGAAAGAAAAAAGATAATCACTGAGTGGGTAGAAAATCTAATCACCGAGAATTCTACAAATGAGATGTCAAAAATAATGAAACAAGACAACTGCAACTTTTGCATGCTGCTGATATACAATCATCGCTACTTTCATTCAAGCTACATGACAAGGATATGAAAATACAAAAAACCATCAATACAAAAGCCACTAAGCAGAACATGTTAGAAACAGAAACAGAATGACCACTTGAACCGCTAAAATAACACAATCAAGTCAAGGCAAGCTCCCATCAGGCCATCACTGGTGCAATTGTAAGCCAAAAAGAAAGGAGGAAAGAAAAAAGGACTCAACTTGCAACCACATTAAATCAAGCTTAACAAATGGCAGACAAATGCACAAACAAGGCCAAATCAGTAGGTCCACTAGATCTACGCAAACTGTATAGTTATAACAATCTAAAAGTGAAAATTTACGGCCGCAGTCATTCCCATCAAAACAAGAAGCAATCTAATGAAGAGCTAAAGAAGACCAATCAGACAAAATCGTTGAATTTCCATTAATAGGGTAATTGTGTGTGATTCTCATGCAATCAGTGCAATAGTTCAAACCCACTTTATCTGTGCTAACTGCTTTGACATTTAATTATAAACTGCATGTATTCAAAGACAATAGAATTTAAGTTTTGGACTGAGCCCTTTACCTCATGACTTGCATTACCATGTAGACATCAGGAGCTTTTCCATTCTTCTTGAACATATCCATTATGGTCTCCATCACCTACTTTAATTGTAACAAGAAGAAAAAAAACTGATAAGAAACAAAAATATTTTATACAAAATTTCATGACGAGGAAGTTTACACACAATAAGAAAATTATGTTATAAAGGAGAATAGATGACATGTACTATGTAAGAAATGATGTTACTAATTATCAAGAGACCTAAAAATAACAGAATGGCTCAGCTAATCATATATGCAGTTGAACACAAATGAAAAAAAAAGAGCCTGATCTGAACAAGTTTATCCAATGTTGTGAAATTGTGAGTCAGATACCTCTACATTCCTGAGATTCGCACAAGCATTCAAAGCAACATGATAAACGGTCCAGTCTCTGTTCAAAAATCCTCCACGCCTATAAACATATTCAGCAGTAGGAATATTGTACAGTTCCTCTTCTGAAACACCCATTATCATATTTTCAGCTGTTACAAATGATGCATCAACCGATAACCATTCCTTTGACCGTTCAACATATTCAACCACCTAATCATAGAAAGTAGCACTGTATTGATATATCACCAACCAAACATTAAAAAGGACATAAAGAACAGCTGAGATGATTTTTACTTTAGTAGCAAAATCGGCTGCCACAGGTTTCTGGTTCATATGTGCAGCTATAAGTCCAGTATAGCAAAATTTGTTTAAGCCAAGGCCAGCAGCAGTCATATCTCTGACAATCGTATACCTAATATGTTGATGAAAAATGTCAGACAGCAATTACACCAATCTCCAAGGTATGCTTTGTAATGTCCATGGTTTCCGCATATTTTGAAGAAACTAAAAGCAAAGTGAAACAAAGGCTATTAGGGGATGTTTGGGCCAAGAGTGGAGTTGTGAACTCTTGGGGTCTATAGTGAAAGGAGTTAATAAGGTATAAAATTGATGTTTTTTAATAGTGAACCCACAAACTCCTTGGGCCAAACAAGGAGTGGAGTTCACAACTCCCTACTTACCAACTCCTTGGCCCAAATACCCCCTTATGCATTAACATGAAGAAAATGGCTGAGTTTAATGGTGACACCATCCATCCATACATCGGATAAACCATAAAAAATACAGGATTATAATGATCGCATGCTAAATGATAAGAGAGTTGGTTGTTATAGAAGTAGCATACACGCGATCTAATCTACCAGCAGCTGCACACGCATTAAGTAGGCAGATGTACGTATGTGAATTTGGCTTCACTTCATATCTCCTCATCTCATCTAAGACCTTCAATTGAAATAGAGAATAGTCGACAATTAAAAGAGAGGTCTGGATTTTTCTTCTCTGACTTCCAAAACAACCTAAAATTATGTTTTAAAAACATATAGAAACCTACCCGGACAGCCTCTTCAGAGCTGTTGCATTTACCACATAATGAGATCAGCATGTTATACAGAGTAACCTGCAAAACATATATGCACATACAGAAACAAAGTTCACCAAAAAATGATGATGATGATGAATCGAAAGACCTTGTAGCCAAACACGAATGAGAGAGAGAGAGAGAGAGAGAGAGAGAGAGACTCAATTCATACTCAAAAAGTACCTACATCAGGAATCAACCCCATGGCCTTCATTTCATCCCTGAAGAAAAGCGCATCCTGGAAACGAGCGCCTTTCATGGCTCCACTTATCAGTGAATGGAAAACGTCCATTGTAGGCTGCACTCCATCCAACGTCATATCGTCATACACATCCCTCAATAAGAAGTACCTAAACCAGAAACACATTGAACAACACGCCATTTTAGATACACACGAACAGAATGAAAAACAATCAATCAATCAATCAAAGAAAGAGGACCTTCTCTGGACAGTGACGGAGCCAATTACAGTGTTGTACTCGGAAACATTGTCGGCGTAATTCCGTTTTCTGTACTCTTCCGTAGAAACAGCAAAGGATCGACGCTGTCCAAGAAGACGGACAAGCGAGCGGCTATGACCTGAACAGAAATGAAAGAACAAGAAACGTGTAAGATAAAGAAAATGGATTGAGATTGAGAACTGAACAACTTCATGGCAAAGGAGCAGAACCGGCGACGGATTGAAGGAGCTTCATCGATCGACGGAGCGAAGAGAAATGGAGCTCACTTTGTTTCTCCGGCGAGGTTTCTCACCAAAACCCTCCCGTTTCTGCGCGGTTTCGACGATGCTGGGCTTTTTTTTGTGCAAAATGGGCCGAGTTTACAGGCCTTGGCCCAACTTTGTTGGGCCAATGGAACTTTTAAATGCGGACAAAAGGATGGGTAACAAATTTGAGAGATTTTTACATCAATGATCCTTTTGGGCTTTATATTTCAAAAATGTCTTTAAATTTGAATTTTTTTAAAGAAAAATTTTTAGTGTTATTTTTAGATAAATTTACCCTTTTTTTATTTTTTTTATCTCCGAATTTTATATGTATTTTTTCTATTTTCAAAGTTCCCTTAATGATGGAGAGAGAAAGTGAATTTATGATGAAGAGAGAAAATGCATTTAATATGATTTTCTTCTCATTTTCAATTGGAGAGAAAATCTTTTTACTATTATTTTTTCTATTCTCAATTGGAGAGAGAAAATGTATTTAATATTTTTTTTTCTTTTCACATATCAATCATTTCTTTAATATTGTTTGTTATTATTTAACGTTTGCTTTTTGATATTATGTGATATATTCTACCGTTTACTTTGAGTTCTATTTGTTTTCATGTAATATTCCATTGTTTATTTCGTATATATCTGAGGTATTCTGATATGTATGCACTTCTAATTAGATAGTGCTTATGTGTACTTGTAATATATTCACCGAATGTCTGATATATATGTCACTCTAATGCAATTTTTATATTATGGTTTGTCTTATTTGAATTTATCTATTATAATTCCTTGTTTATCTTGAGTTCATTTGTATTTTGTATTTTGCGTTGTTATCTCATATATACTATAGTTTAGATTCCATCTAACATGGTTTATAAATCTCAAAACATATATTAGTGTATATATCATAAAGTAGAAAATCTCAATAAAAAATTGAAGATATATATCACAGTATATATCGAAAAATCACTCTATATATCGAAAATGATTATATACTTGCAAATGTTCTAACTAATATATGAAATATACTAGTAAGATTGACTAATCCCTAATGATTTTCAAATAAATAAAGTTATCTATCATGGTATATAAATCTCAAATGAATTTAATATTCAACATATATTAGTGTATATAACATAAAACAAAAAGTATCAATAAAAAACTAAAGATATATATCATAGTATATATCGAAAAATCACCCTACATATCAAGAACAAATATATATATTTATATATTGAAAAAACATAAAAGTACATATAAATCCACGACGACGGTGGCGATTGGTGACAAGTGCGAGATCTTGGCGGTGCGCGAGTTGGAGTGAGATCGGAGAAGTTTGGCCGAAAAAAATTGAGAAAAAAAAACTCACCGTCGGTCGAAACTTGAACGGCGGGAACGGCGGCCGAAACTTGAACGGCAACTACGACGACGGTCGAAACTTGAACGGTGAGAGCGGTAGACGACGTGTTGAACGATGAGAACGGCGTCGTCGACGGTGTTTGGGTGGTCCGAGGGAAGGAGGGAGGGAGGCAGCGGCCGAAAAGATGAGAGAGAGAGTCTTGAGAGAGAATGTTTTGAGAGAGATTGAAGAAGATGGAATGACTAGAGTTTTGAGAGAGATTGGAGATACACAAATTTCTAGGCTATGCATGAGGGAGGGATACACAAAAACCTAGGTTTGTTTATTTATTTATTTCTTTATTTATATAAAATGTAGGTGGGGATTAAATTATAAATAACCAATGATATTAATGAAAATATGAAAGCGAGATGATTTTTTTTATGTTTTAGACAACGTAAAATGGACCTTATTTTTAAGGCTTTTTATTTTTAAAAATTTATGTGAAATGCCAAAATTAATTTCTGAATTATTAATTAATAATTATGGAAAGACACAAATACTCTCAAACTAAAAAAAAGTTTCACCAAAACGTAAACATTCAATATGAATTAACAAGAATTACTTAGTATTTAAAAATCGAGTAAATCCATATTTTTCTTTAAAATCTAAAGTTGCAAAGGCAAATTATACCTTCTAGAAGGAGACTCGACTGTAAATATATGCATATTGATACTAGCTAACACATCAGCCAAGAATCCTAATTAGATTTGCATGTTTAAAAAAAAAAAAGAAAAATACTTGTTGATTTTCTCCCTTTTTTCGAATATAACCCATTGCATTCAAAGATACAACGAGGTTATAAAAAAAAAACAAATATATAGCTCAAATCGGAAAAAAAAAACAGTAAATAATATTAGATTCTTTTTAAAATGAAAATCTAAATAATAAAAGATCTAACAAAATTTGAAAAAATAAATAAATGAAAAAAGAATAACGAAGTCATAAAAGAAAAGGAAAATCAGAAAAAGAAGATAAACTAAAATTTAATTAGAAAAAGAATGATTTAGAAAAGATCATGATTTATATATTTTGACTTGACCATGTGAAATATAATTACGCTACATTTGTAAAGACTAACGAATATATAGACTTGGTCATGTGAATAATAGTACATCGTATTTGTAAAGATTGTCGTTGGACTACTAAGGGCATTTTAAGGATAAACTATAGTTTGAATCATGTGTGTGGGAGAGTGTTTACTAAGCTGATAAAACTTAGATTTTGTTATTTTCTCAATCGAAAATACAAATGTTGCTATATATCATATCATTATCGTGAACATATAGATTTTTTAATCTCATCTTAGAGTGGATATTAGAAATAAACTCATTGAATAACATTTTGAGGTACGAATACAAATGATTGAATTGAATGTTTAAATAACTTCTTTTTTTTTTTTTTGAAATTGTATAAAGAGTTAAATGATACCTAAACATATTAGTTAAGATAATGAAATAGACTAAAATATCCTTCATACCAAATCACATCGATCAAATCTTAATTAGTAAACGTGCTAACTTATTAGGATCACACTACCCTTGAATAATTTCTCCATCACAAAGGTCGCAAAAGAGTATTGCAAAAATGCACAACTATCTTAAACTATAATGATTCTTACAATCAAACTCACAATATACAAAATTATTACCGTTTAACTTCAATATTATAATTGCAACAAGGACTATTTTCAAATATAGCAAAATGAGTTAACTTATTTACAAATATAGACAGTAAAAGATTGATAGATGTCTATTAGATAGATAGTGACATCTTACTATATTTAACAATATTTTCAGCAATTTTGTCCTTTTAAATAATTACTCTAATTGTGACATCTCTATAGTTTAGACTAGAGGTTGTTTTTCACTCTCTCTAATCTATTCTATGAACTTGTCTTGAAGTAATACTTTAGAATTCAAAGAATGTGAAATGAGATTTGAACTAATAACTTTATTTTGTTACATATTAAATATCTACCTTATCCTGTCCAATTGAAAAATCAATATGTCCTAAAGAAATGCTAGTACAGTTATTTCAAATAATAATAATAATAATAATAATAATAATAGTAATAATAATAATAATAATAGTACAGAAATTGAAAAGGATAGAATTAAAAAAAAAAACGAATGATTCTCACTAATAGGACCCCCTGAGAGGATAATTTTTTTTCTTATTTTTTCATTGATAAATAAAAAAGTAATAAAAAAAACTTGCCAAAAAGTACATATATATATCATTACATTGCACTCTATATTTTTCTATGTACAAGGACATGGATAAACAAATTTAAGAAAGAAAAGAATCAATTCCAGTGGCCAAATTTCATTTACAACACCTCCACTCCTTTGTACACAAAAAAGGGGTTTGACTACTGGATCAAAAAGACTCAAACCATCAAACTTTGATAAAAGAATACTTCAGTAACAAAAGGTACTAATAGAATTGCTTCCCTACATTTTCACATCTATAGGGCAAAGACACTGTTCGATATCGAGGCGCTATGCCTGTACCATATCACGAACTTTCACGATTGTTTCGACTTTGTAGCAAGTTGACATCTGATCAGTAGAGCTTTAACCGTGTGTGGATTGAACTCCGACAGAACGGGCATATTTGAAGATCCTGTCCACATTCGCCACAAGTCTGCCATCGACAAGCATATTTGTGAGTGTAAAGAACTCAAATTTCAGTAATACTTTTGAACTTGAAGGACAGAAGATTACCTGATGTCCGCAGCCAAATGCCAAGTCCTTTGGGTTACTAAGGCAAATGCCGCACAACTGTGAGTAGAAAAACAAGCTGTTGGTATTGAAAAAAACTCTTAAAAGGAACAATGAAAATGGATATGGCCATGTTACCATATAAAATCTTGGGGACATTGGACCATGCCCTAGATAATGACCAACAATGCGAGAATTGCAGGAATTTTGACGCATTTGGATACACTAATTGAGCTATACTCGGATGAACTACTTTTAGAATTTAGAATCACTTTTGATAATCTAACTGAACGCTTTTAGGAACTTTTCACTGCTTTAGAAAACATCCTAAACTCACTAAGACAAAAAGAAACTAGTTGCAACAGTCAGAGTCAGAGGAGCAGTGGTCAAACAAATACACATCACAAAAAACAAAACATTACCTTGTCATCGTAAGACGAAAGATCAACTGAACGGACAGTTTCAATCGGATTATTATTCCCAGGATATGGAGGCACACTTGGCTCAAAATTGAAGGATTGAGGAGGTTTTGGTCTGCTGAAAGATGCTGCAACAGGTGGAGGAAGTGGAATCCTCTGGGGAGCGTTGCCTTTCCGAGTCCTGAGATAAGAATGAATAAAATGATTGTGACAATAAAGATGATGATTCCCTTTTGAAAATATCTACAACTAAAATGACATGGGGAATAAAGCACTTCTTACCCCAGTAGATTAAGTTCCAAGGTGGCTTTATATTGAGAAGGAATCTCCATCAGAGCTGAAAGTGCAAATTCTGTCTCCTTCCGAGACTGGGGAACGTTCTTCGACATGATTGCGGTAAAATTCACAAACTAAAGAGAGATGGGGACCAAGAAAGAAAAAGAAAAATGTCTCTTAAATTTGCAGTTATAGGATAAGCAAGCATTCTTTTTAATAACAAAAGGCAAGTAAGTGCCTGTGCTTACCTGAAAATTATCGAAGGCACGGGCGGGGATGTTGTCATCGAATTCTCTCATTGTATCCCATGGTCCATCCCCGACACCAACTAAAATAATTGAAAGAGGGAAATTGCTGAAATGAAAGCATATAATATTATTACAATCTGTACAGAGTGTCAAATTTAAAAAATATACAGTATAAATCTTATGCTCACCTTGCTGCCACAATGGCATCAACTGTTTTCTTTTCTTGTGGACTTAGCCTCCCATGCTCAGTGTCCACACTTCTAGTCACCTGAGATATTTTTCATTTCAGGAAAACATACAGGAACAGAGCAGATATCTTACTATATCACATGTGAATTCTCAATCAAATCGAGTTAAAAAAAAAATTTGGGGTTAAAACTCCATTTTGGTCCCCTATACTTTTGTTCCATTTTGGTCCCTTCAATTTCAAAGGTCCAAATTTAGTCACAGTACTTTCAATAGATCATAAATCTCTTAAAATTAGTCCTTACTATTAGCCTATTGTTAAGTTATAAATTTGGTCCCTATAGTTTGGAGAAAGTTAGACTTTAGTCCCTATGGGTTACAATTAGAATTTAGTTATGTGGTTTGATAAAATCCTCCTAATAGTCCAATTCCTATGGTAGAGACTATTTATTCGATAGACACTATTGTATAGTTGGAATCCCTTTCTCTAGTGGGATTTTCTTTTTCTTGTGTGTGCGCGCGAGAGCGCTTAATTTTTGTATGCCCTTGTATTCTTTCATTTTTTCAAAATAAAAGTCATTTTTTCTAAAGAAAAATGGAAAGACTATTTATGAGGGGTTCTATTTATGAGGTTTTATCAAACCATAAGGACTAAATTCTAACTTTCATCTAACCATAGGGACCAAATGTGTAATTTAACCTAAAAAAATTGATCTCTATTAGTCTTCCCTCTATAAATTTTGGAAAGATATTCACATTGTGTCTTTTCTTGAAGGAAGATTATTATTCTTGATTTGCCAAATTCGATAACAATTAAAGAACTAACAATAATGACTTATTTTAAAATCTGTTGAAAGTACATGAGAAAGTGATGTTTTGAAATGACCAAGTCTGGACATTGAAAGTACATGGACTAAAATGGAACAGGCTTAAAGTATATCAATTAAAATGATGTTTTAACCTTTCTTTTTTTATTCATGAGAAACATTGTAAAAAAATTCGGCATGTTCCAAAAAAAAAAATCCACGAAAATTTTTCTTTTGAACTGTATTAGTACCTGCCCATCGGCAATTATCAACAGAACGTGATACTGGCCACCACTCTTCTCCACAATTGACGTTGCCATCTCAATAACAGGTGCAAATGAAGTTGGTCCTGTTATATAATAATAAACGACCTTGTAAGAACTATTACATGTATGTGAAATAATTTTATGAAATATAAGCATGAAGTATGTTTGTTCTGTAACCTGCAAGACGTAGATGGGGAACAATTTCCCTATAACGATTCAAGACGTCCTCAAATCCATTACAAAATCTCCCTTCTGGATAGAAACTAAAGACATCTTGATCGTGTGTAGATGCTGCAAATTACATGAGACATTTGTAATATGAGCAGACTTGGAAATTTGAAACGGAACAGTAAAGCCAAGGAAAATTCAAGTAACTACCATCTCCAAATCCAAAGCATGGAATCAAATTATCATCATCAAAAGCAGACAACGTTTTCCCGACGATGGATATGGCTTGTTCATAGGGATTGGGGCCATTTCTGACATCATGGAGGCTTCGTTTGTTAAACGATGTTGCACCGGTCCATTCATTACTCTTTGTGAAATCAATTCCAATAATGAGATTGGACGACTCAAGCCCAGCACGAGCAAGAGCTCCTGTTACCTATTGGCAACAAATTTCACCTTATTATTTGAAGTTTGCATAACGTAATTATGAAAATGCATACATCCACGTTCTTATAACATAACACCAAATAACACTACTTTATCCCTAATACAGCTACATCAAGCGAAGAACATGTCCTTCAAAAAACAGAACATGACGAAAACTAACTCATAAACAATGACTATCAACTAATTAATATTCTATTCTTCCAAGCCTAGAACACTGAACCCAAGTGACGTTGTTTCTTTCATAGAAAATCAAAGTTACAGATGCACGCATGAAACTGGAAGTGGAAATAATATGTTAAGCAAGGAATAGTCTATTTTCCTTCACTTTTCTAACAAAACTGAACGCTACATTACAAGTTTAGTCTTGAACTTCCACGTGTTTGACTTGAAAATTGAAAGCTCAAGGACTTATTAGCACAAAACCGAAAATTTAGATATTTATTAAACAATATTTAAAGTACAAGAACTTATTTTACACAAAATTGAAAGTTTAGTTCAATGACCTATGAAACACATTTTAAAATTCAAAGATCTTATTGACACAAACTCGAAAGTTCAAGAATCAGACTTATAATCTAACTGAAATTTAGTATTGAAAGAAAATTCCCCACTCGGAACATTCCATTTTATCTTACCTCCTCCAAGGATTTGTAATTATCAGCAATTCTTGAGTATCTTCTGTCGAACTTTTTTCCATTATCAGCAGCAGCAGCAGCACCATGGTAGTTTTCAGGAGGGTAATACTGCGGTGAGGAATATGATTGCTGTGGAACATAACTCTGACTTTCTTGACCATATGGGGATGGAGCATATGCTTCCCGAGCATAAGGGGATTGAGCATATGGACCACTCCATGATGACGAAACCGACTGAACCGATGGTTCCTCCCTTGAATTTGCAGCCCCCATGAATTTCAAACTCTATCAAATTCTTCCAAATCTTAAGAACGTCTTCTTGTCTGATGAACAAAGAAAGGCAATAAAATCAGCCTAAATTAATCAAAATCCTCAGCTAGAAGGCAGATACCAGTATATCCAAAAGGGCTGAATAGTAGTCCAACAGGGCAAAGGGTATAAATTATTCTCTCTTACAAATGAAGTTTTAAAGAAGATTTCAAGCTTTTATTCAAATCAAAATAGATAGCTATGTATTCCATTACGCCACGCTTCTTCACCGACTGAGAGAAAAAACAACAAAACTTAAGTATGAAAACAAGGAACGTTCAAACCAAGAAATGGCAGCCGCCTGTCAAAAATGGCTAGAGAAAATGTTAAAGAACGGAAATGAATTTGCAACGTTCTCAAAGACATATATATATATATATATATATATATATAAAAGCATTCTCCTGAAGAAAAAATTACGAAAGAGAAAAGAGATTAACATGTAAATAAACAACACGATTTCATTTGACTCTTTAATCTTTTCAACTTCAACATTCAAAACATTCAACCATTGACAATTTCCAATCCAGGTCACCAAACAAAATAAGCTGTAATTTCCAAACTCACAAGTCGCAAACCAAAAAGCTGATCAGTTCAAATCTGCAGACTCCTAAAACTATCAAACGCCATTTAAAAACCCCACAATCCGATAATCCAAATTCAACAGATTCTTCAACCCAGTTCCTAGAAACCGATGAAAAAGCTGAAAGGCATCTCGAAAAGGAAAGAAAATGAAATCCGTACCATCGTCTCCATTTCTCAAATTGCTTCCTCTTTGGGCAATTGACAAAATGCACTCCACTTCAAAAGAAAAATGCACAACGAAGACAATAAAATCAAATCATTCTGCAAGAAAAAGGGAAAAAGAGAAATGGAAAGTGGAACAGATTTTTGACTTCTTGTTCGAACGGGAATCTTGAAGTTTGTTAATCTGGTAAAACAATTCCTTGATTTAGCATTAAAGTGGAGTTTCGCAGCAAAGCGAGGTTTAATTATTGCCTGAAATTAGTGGGATTTGAAGACTTTTGAAAACGGAAAAAGAAATTTTTTTCAATGGAATCCTATCAGTTCGCCATTTTACGAACGACGGGATCTTCATGATTGTTCTTTCAAATAAAGAAAAAGAAAAAAAGAATCTTCGTTATTAGTCCATTTCATGTCAATTATAAAATAAATGTAATGGCACGTCTCTTATTATTATTAAATAAATAAATACAATGACTTGTCGTATCAAATATTTTGTGTTTAGATATTCTTTTTTATCAATCAAAATAGCTTGTATTAAGTTAACCACAAGTAATCTTAAAAAATAAAAATAATAATAAACGATAATCACTCAACTAATATATAAATATATTAGTGTATTAACCATGAAGAAGTTTGTGGTTCAATTGTTTTAGTTTATTACAGTAAAAAAAAAAAATTTAAAAATAAAAAAGATAATAAATAGGTACGAGACTTACAATTTAATACAAAGAAGTGGGATCGCTAATTTTAATGATAATAATTTAGTCCTTATAATTTAGGATTGTAAAACTTAAATCTTCATCATAAAAAATTCTATCAAAATGTCGATTTTTAATATATGAGGACTCAATTATTGTGTTTACAAATACGTTTGATTCTTAAATGGTTAATCAATATATATAAATGCATGAAATTTTATTGATTTTTTAATTATTTTTTTTATAAAATGAATTAATTAATCATTGCAAATTTTAAAGTTTAGATTATAAAATTGAAAGTATAAAAGCTAAACCACGATTAAATTATTAATTTCATGAAATTTACAAACTATATATATTTTTTAACCTAAAAAATTGTTAAGAAAATTGATATATCATTAAATTATTGTTTTATTAATATATTTGAACATATTGACATGTCACTCAAATACTACTTGATATATAAAAACCCAACTTGTTTATTATCGAAGTTCAATCCTGTCCATTAAAAAAAATCTTTTAAGTTAACCTGTGGTATATTCAAATATGATAATAAGATAATAATTAAAGAAACATAACTTTTTATAAAAAAAAAAAAAAGGAAATATGATGACAAACATTTTGTTATAGAAGACTATAAATGAGAATATTTAATACGTTAAAGATCAATTTGAAAATTTTAAAAGATTAAGGATGAAATAGAGAATTATCTAAAAGATGAAATCAAAGTTTTCTCATACTATAATTTCTTTCCCTAAATATTATGGATTTTTTTTCAAAAAAATATTCCCATAATACATTCTCTTTATATTCACACTATATATTTTACTTTATTAATTAATAATTAATATTTTAATGTTACTCGACCTCACATCATTCTTAAATAAGGCTAACGTAGCTTATAATAAATGAGAGCAAGAAAATTTCCAATAATATGGCTATCTTTTATTGTGTGACGTCTCAACATGCTTTTAAAAATAGACGGAGACATTCTGACATTAATGTGATGTTCACAAATATTTTTGAATACAAATTTATAATGCAAACAAATGAAGTATTGTACTCTTGTAGTACTAGAAAATTTTTCAATTGGAGTACTACCCATATGGAAACATTCTCATAACTACAAAAGTATGAAAAAAAATTTCATACTTTTTTTATCTATTGTGTGTCACGCCAACATGCTTTTAAAAATAGGGTGAGACCCACTGACATTTATGTAGGATTCGCTAATATTTGTGAAGACAAATTTATAATGTGAACAAGTAGAGTATGGTACTACCGTAATACTAAAAATTTTCAAAAACCTGTACTGGAAAAATTTTCTATACTACAGTAGTATAGAAAATTTTACATACTACTTCTGTTTATTGTGTATCACGTCAACGCATTTTTAAAAATAAGGTGGGACTCACTAACATCAATATGGAGTCCATAAATATTTATAAAAACAAATTTATGGTCTGAACGCAGAGAGTATGATACTGCAAGAGTAGTAAAAAATTTCTCCACCCATACTTGTATATTTTAAAATATTCCAATTATTATCATCCATTTTGGCCGTAAAGTTATGCCAACACAACACGTAGAAGGGACATGTCATCTTTAGCCAATTAAGCAAAAGGTTGCGTGGATTGCTTCCCATCCTTCACAAACAAGCAAAATCTCATCCTCAAGTTTCGTGTTGTTTTCATATATATATATATATATATATATAATTACTATAAACAGAAAAAATATCAAAGTATTTACAAGTATAGAAAATTTTCAATATCTATCAAGCATAGACTGCGATAGCGAAAGACTTTTATCACTTGAGCGATAGAATTCTATTGCAGTCTATCGCTCAAGCGATAGAATAATATCGCGATCTATTATCGATAGACAGTAAAATTTTATATATATATATGTATGGGTTGTTTTCAAATATAGAAAATGAGTTAAATTATTTACAAATATAGAAAATTTTACTATTTATCAGCGATAAAATTCTATCACGAACTATCGCTGATAAATAGTAAAATTTTTATATATTTGTTAATAGTTTGATATTTTTTCTGTTTATAGTAATTTTCGTGTGTATATATATATATATATATATATATATATATATATATATATATATATATATATATTCTATGATTAAATTCATTATAATTAAATAAATAAATTACGAAATCAAGTTTGACCCATAACTCAACTTTTTAAAAAAGAATTACAAATCAAATCAATGAAATCAAATGTTGTTAAATAGTAGGTCAATTTTACCTACTCTCTCAATTATTATTGAAAAATTATAATTTGACTTTCTACTTGCTATAATAAAACTAGACTGTTTCATCTACTTAATATTAATATAAAAGAATGAACGATGTTCAATCTTATTACTCAATTCTTTCAAATCAATAAACTTAATATTTATATGATTTTTTAATGTAATAATTTTTCTTTTTATTACTTTTAAAATTATCATTAATAAATCAATTCATTTCATGGAAAAAAAAAAAAGAAAAAGAAAAACAATAGATTACAAAGTGATTTTTTTTAAAGAAATAGATTATAATATATTTGACAAAGATATGACGTAGAATTAAAATGTGAGTTAACATCTAATGTAATTTAACAATATAATAACATACAATACTTAATAAATAAGTGAAAAACATGTCAAATGAATTACTTAACCCTCTTCGTTTTTTTGTTTGTGTTTTTGTACTTTTTTTTTATTTTAAAATTTTGATTTAATTTGGTTTGATTTTATCTTATTAAGTCTCCAACAATGAAAAAGACTCCTCAAAGCTAATAGAGCTTAAGAAACAAATGTCATGAAACTAAACAAACCAAATAGCTTAAAATATATATATACACACTATAATCCATTCTAAAAATACATAACAAAACAAATTGCTTTTATCATGCCTATATAAAAGGTTATTGAACAAGTCAGCCACGTTGTGACTACCTTCTAATAACTGTTAGTCTCAAATTCGAATTTTATGTGTATCAAATAACTATTGAATATAACTTTAAAATGTACATTTTATACTTCTCTAATACATTCAGTAGTGTAAGACTATTAGTCTCATATTCGAATTCTACATTGTTGCAGCTTTCTCCAATAATTTTTCAACCATCGAGATTAGAATTCATATCTTATGATCATAGATGTTTAGTTCAAACAAAAGGTTCTCATCCTTCAAACAGTTCAAATGACCTAAAGATCACCTTGAAAGAGGAAAATTTCCATGCACACAAAAGAAAGAATCTTAAGAGCTGTTTGAGAGGTTAAAATGTAATCTGATTACTGAGAATAAGAGGAGTATTGGAATGCATGAGAATTGAGGGTGAATTGGAAATGAGATTGTGAAGCGTGAAAACGGTGGAAGAGATGGTTGGGATGAAAACTGTGGGAACGAAATAAGTTTGGTATTATAATTCGGGCCCAAAATGCTGAATCCAAACATGAGTTTTGGATTACACTACAACCCAGTCTCATTCCAAACTTGACCCCCAAACAGCCCCTTAAAGATCAAATCAAGGATATTGTAGACAATAATGAAGTTTAACACTTCACTGAGTAGAATCCAGAAAAGATTTTCAATGCAATATGAACTTCAACAGACAAAAGAACAAGTCTTAAAGAGTTCATATTTAAAGCATTCTAATCATCTTTTTCATGAAGCATTGTACCCACCTCTATGGTTTATGCTTCCTTCCTCGCATCATCTACGTGTTCTCGAAGATCAACTCGTGCGGTATCCCTTACTAAGCCATTTATGCACGCATGCAAGAACCTCAACTAGATTTGAAAATGTTGTCAAGGACACAGAAGAATCAATCACACATCCACTAATACTAAATGCAGATTTAGAAGTAATTGTGGATACTGGGATTGCTAATATTTCCCAGGCAATATTACTAAGAACCTTGTATCTAAGATAATTACACTTCTACCATTCTAAAATGTCAAAATTCTCCTCTTGATTCACAAGCGGCTCCATTAAGTAGATGTCCAGCTCTGTAGCTGCCTCAAGATTTTTATCTTCTTCCGTTGCATCAAACATATCCCTAAAACGGAAAGCCTTTGTAACATCATTTTTTGTAGAACTTTGTCCTGCATTTGAATGACGCACCTTGCCTCGAGTAGATGAGGCATTGTTGACAGCAAATAAGCTATACTCATTAAATAATTGCCTCAAAACATCTTCAACCTTCTTACACACCTCTTTTGCCACATTGGCCTCAAACATCTCATTAAAGCAATATTCCATAAATTTCAACTTGTAACGAGGGTCTAAAACAACGGCAACATATAACAAGTAATTAGTATTTTCACTACTCCCCCAATACTTATCATACTTTACTTGCATTTTCGTTGCCATGTCTTTGAGAACAAGATTATCACTATTGGAAGAACACTTTTTGATATAATTTTGGATGGTGCTAATCTCGTCAAAGACCAAATTTGAAGGTACATGAAAAGAACCAGAGGGTTTTAAAGTCGCTTCATAAAATAACGATAAGAATGGAACAAGTGTTCTGACAACCTCCCAATCTCTGTTGGTGGGAATATCCTCTTCCAAATAACCCATCTCATGGATCTTTAGTCTTTCAAATGCCTTTTCAGATTTCTCTGCTCCCTCAAGCATCATGTAGGTATAATCCCACCTGTTCGGAAAATCAAGGCACACGACACTCTTGCTAGATAAGTTCTCCTCTTCAATACATTTTTCAAAGCTTCTAAATCGTTCAGGAGTAGATCTCACAAACCTAACAATATTTCAAATCTTAGATATCAACTCATGAAAATCTTCCATAATATCACATACAATCAAATTTATAATATGGGCACAACAGATAACATGCACAAATTTACCATCCATAACCAACTCGTTCTTGAAATGGCGAACTAAATAAGCAATAGCAGCATCATTTGAACAACCATTGTCTATGGTGAATGTCAATATTTTCTCAATACCCCATTTGATCAAATATCTTACTACTTCTTTTCCAATAGCCTCTCCATCAAGATTCTCAATTGAACGAAAATTAAGAATCTTCTTCTGCATTTTCCAATTGACATCAATAAAATGTCCAGTAAGAACTATATAGTTTATATCTTGATCTGACGTCCAAGTATCAATTGTGAGAGAAACTCTAGCACCTTGTTCGACAAAAAACTTCTTTAGAGATTGTTTCTCACTCTGGTATATTTCCAATATATGCCTAGCTACTGTAGGTACAGAGGGAATGACAAACTGTGGAGCATATTTACACACGGTTTGCTCCAAAAACCTTCTAAACCCTTTATCTTCCACAAACTTGAGAGGCAATTTATCAATTATGATCATTTTTGCAATTAGTATTTTTGCAACTTCTGAATCAAAAAATCCACAGTTCTCACCTACACCCTCCTCTTCCTCCTCCTCCTCCTCTTCCTCCTCATCCTCTTCACTTTCTAAAATCAAATTCTCTTTATATCCGTCCTTTGCCCCATCACAACAAGTACGACCAAAAGGATACTCGTCGCAGTAGTTCCCGGGATGTGCTTCCATATTTTCCATCCTATTTCTCTTTGAATGACTAGTATATAAAGCACCACAATATTCACATTCAGCATAAGGATCATTGACATTACCTTTTTGCTTCCTATCGTTTTGATCTCTCGTAGTAGCATAATCTACATTTTCATCCTCGTTCGCAACCTTGACTGCACATGGGGTATCCATGATTTTTCCTACAAGAGTTTGAAATAGCTTATTAAAGTGGATCTAAATCATTAGAAGAGAGTAGAAAAATGAAAGTAGATAATGTACATTGTCTCTAATTCTAAGACTGATAAGAAGATTCAATCAAAACTAACATTACTTTCCGTTTCAGTCAATATCAAATGTTTAGTTTCACTAAAAAGACACAAGAGAGGGGACAAACCAAACTCCCCTGAAACTAGCCGTTCAAATTTGGTCATTATCATTAAATTCTTGATGAAAAAGTAGCATACACTTTCTACTGTTTGAGAGTTTAACTAATGTTAGATATATGATATTAAATTTGCCTTCACCTATCAACCTAAACTTTTGAGTTAATCGACCATTTAACATAGTATCAGAGCAAGTTGGTTCAAGAGGTCCTGTGTTCAAACCCCCACAATATTATTTCTTTCCCAATTAATATTGATTTCCATTTGTTGGGTCTTCTTTATATTTGATTAATCGGGGTTGGGTTAGAGGACTTTTTAGACCCAATTCAAGTTGTTGAAGAATAAATTATTTAACCCTAAATAAATATATGTATATTTAATTGTATCATAAGTAAAAAAGATATACATTTTAAAGTTTATTAGGTTGGATTAGTTTGGGTTGGTTTGAGTTATGTTAGATGAACTCATGAACCAATTCAACCCATAAAACTTTCATTTAATTGAACTCAACCCAATCCAGATGAGTTGATAACACAACCCAAATCGTACAGGTTGGGTTGAGTCGGTCGGATTTTTTGAACATCCATACGAACCTCCAAACTTCAATTTATTCATTCTCCGACTACTTCACATGGTTTGGGGAAAAAACATGGAAATATTGAAGTTTAAATACATGGTTAAGGGAAAAAAACAGTTTTTTTTTTTTTTTTAGAGTTTTGATTCTTCAAAGTAACGAAAAATAAGATAGTCAAACTATGATTTCAAAACCCATTTTCATGCCTAAGTGGGATTTGACCAAAACTGAAATAAAAATAAAAGAAAAGGGGTGTTGGCGATTTCTTAGAACAAAAAATGGCGGCGAAAAAGGCGGCGGGCTGTCGGAGGAGCAACGATTGAAGAGGGAAGAGAGAGGCGTTAGGGTTGAGGAACAGTCGAGAAAACAAGAAAGCACCGGGACCGAATATTCGAGCAACTTAATCTAGCGAAATAAAAATGCAACGATTAAAGCTTCGGAACTTACCAAAATCGGAGGACGTCGGCGAACTTTCCGACCGGCGAGTAGCAGTGAGAACAACGGAGGGGAGCAAGTGGAGCAACCGAAGAAGAAAAGGATGGCGGCGAGTTCGTAGGGTTTTTCTGTTTTGAGAGCAAGAGATGAAAATGGAAGGCCATAATATCGGGTTTAAAAGCCATTAGTATTGGAAAAATACAAAATGCGATCAAAATTCCGACAACGGTGCGGTGGAAAATCGGTTAACCGAACCGAAGGCGGCGAGAGAAGTTCAGCGATGCAAGCAGAGAGATGAAGAAGGCCAACGGGATCATTCTCAGTTTTCATTCAAAACGGCGTCGTTTTTTCTTTTTTCCATTTTCCTTTTTTTTTTTTAGTACAACTCAAGCTATGAAGATCGAACATCAACCTTTAAGAAATGAGGCCACGTAAATTATCGTTGAGTTAAACTCACTCTAACACGACATCGTTTTCTTAATATCATTTTATATAATTTTGACATTAAATTTAGAGAAATGTGTCATTTGTATATTTTTTTTTAATTGACATTTTCATTATATGAGCAACAAAAGATTGTTAATATAAATATAATATAAATAATAAATAGGATATATTTTTATCACCATTCTCAATGTTATTATGGTTGAATCTGACTCATGGTAAGTGATAAGTTTGATTAACAACTCTCGTTTGATTTCACTAAAGTGAAAAATGCAATTGATGAGATAATTGTGTTGGCGAGGAGGTTAAAAAATGTCTATTTCTCTTTCTATCCTCACGTTGGGAACTGAGTTGGTCACCATGTAGTCCATTATGCTGCTGAGTTTAAGTCTCATTATGATTCTTTTGTCTCTTTCCATTCGAATGACTTAAGGAGGATTTGGGACTCTTGTTTTTCTAGTTAGTTTTTTTTACGTAATTAACATTGATTTTTGTCCTCCTTCGCCCTTGGAGATTTTTATGAAGTATTTATTTTTAAAAAAATATATGATACCTTTTTTTAAAAATATAAAATGTTTATTTATTTAAGTGGAGCAAACAGAGAAGAAGAGGAGCGGCGAGTTCTTAGGGTTAACTTTTAGACCAAGAGATGAAAAACGATGGCCATAATATCGGGTTTAAAAGCAATTATTATTGGAAAAATACAAAAAGCGATCAAAATTTCGACGTCAGTACGGTGGAAATTCAGAGGGGACAACGGCTGCTGCGAAACCAAAACCAGAACCAAACCCATGACGGCTGTGAGAGAAGTTCAGAGGGGACGAAACAGATAGAGAGATGAAGAAGGCCAATGGGATTCATACAAAACGACGTCGTTTTCTTGATATCATTTTATATAATTTTGACATTTAAATTTAGAGAGGCGTGTCAACATTTCTATACTTTCACAAGATCAACAACATAACATATGATCAAATTTCCATTATATTGCTATTGTAAATATAATATAAATAAGGGCAAATTATAAAAACCATCCTTGAAGTATGATGGTAGTTTCAATTACACCCTCAAACTTTTCATTGTAAAAATTGAGCCTCTAAACTTTTATAAGTATTAAACTTGGACCACCCTCAAGCTTACCGTAATTATAGCAATTGAACCCACAAATATATAGATTGACCTTCAAACTTATACAAATGTTCCAATTTATACAATTATGTAAGTTTGAAGGTCCAATTTGACCCAATTTTAATATTCATATAAGTTTGAGGACTCAATTCTTAAAATTGAAAGTGCAACGGTGTAATTGCAACTACCACTATACTTCAAGTGTAGTTTTTGCAGTTTGCCCATATGATACTTTATTTAAAAAAATATAAAATATTTATTTACTAATTTTTTTTTTTTAAATTTTTTTATTTTATGATTCTTTTAGAAATATTCATACACATTAATATTTTCGTATAGTGAAACCTTAATATTTCTATTGACATTTACATGTTAAATTTTAGTCTCATTTCTTTCAACATATTGTATTTAAGCAACCATGGAAGTGATTAAGTAGGTTGCTTTTCTTTTCTTTACAAACAAGCAAGGTGTCATTGTTTTTCTTTTACAAGCTAAAATTTGACGAGTTATTACCTCTAGGGAGTTATACATACAAGTTGCGTTTTACTTAAGTTGCTTATTACCAATCAAGTCGTACAACAACGATGCGTAATCTTATTGATCAACTGTTTCAATTCAATAAACTTAATATTTATATAATTCTCCAGTTTAATCATTATTCTTTTAATACTTTTAAAATTATCTTCAATAAATCAACTTATTTTAGTCGAATTCTTCTATGAAAAAAGAAGAAAAAGAAAAACAATAGATTACAATATAATTTTTTAAAAAGTAACAGATTATAATATGTTAACAAATACATGAGAATGAAAATGAGAGTTTATTTATTTGTTTTTTTTTTTAAAAAAAAAAATTAAAATGTGAGCTTATCATCTAAAGTAATTTAACAAAAAATATACCTAAATACTTAATAAATGAGAGTTTATTTATTTCTTTTTTTTTTTTTAGGGTTTAGGGTTAAAAAAAAATCAGCTACATGTTTTTCTTTAGAATACAAACTCGAAATACATCTTATATACTATATCTCATTTGTACATTCAGCATTATAAAACTATCAACTACATGTTGCTGCAACTTTCTCTAATAATTTTTTCAACCATCGAGACTAGAATCCATATCTTATGATCATAAATGTCCAGACAAAACGTTCTTGTCCTTCGAGTCGTTCACATGACCTAAAGATCGCCATGAACAAAAAAGAAAAATCCACATGCGCATAATAAGAGAGAATTCTTAAGGATCAAACTAAGGACATTGTAGACAATTTAACAATGAAGTTTAACCTTTCAAAAAAAATTGAAGATTAAGAATTCACAAAGTAAAAGGTTCGATGTAATATCAAGAACTTCGACAAACAAAAGAACAAGTCTTAAAGAGTTCATATTTAAAGCATTCTAATCATCTTTTTCATGAAGCATTGTACCCACCTCCATGGTTTATGCTTCCTTCAAGCTTGTTTCAAAATCTTTAAATAATAATAATAACAATAATAAATAATAACAAACAATAACACACCAGTAGACATGATCATAATCTAAAATTTCCATGCAAAATGATGTCTTCGAGTTTTTTTTTTTTTTTTTTTTTATTTATTTATTTATAAGATCAATACTCGTATTAGCCAATTTTGCACCCATACAAGAACCTCGACTAAATTTGGAGCTGATTTAAAGCACATAAAATTGATTATTCTTCCACCATAGCTAAATGCAGATTTATGAGCAACTGTAGATACTAGAATTTGCTAATATTTTTCAGGCAATTTTACTCAAAATCTTGAATCTCCAACAATCATTTTTCCACCATTTATATATGTCAAAATTCTCTTCTTGATGTTGGTAATTGAACACCACAACCACCATGGTTTCAAGTGTTATTGTAACTCTACAAGGACAACCAATTTTAACGTCGACAACAAAGTGGTTTAAAAAAAACTTGTTTTACAATTATGGGCATGTATTATGGATCGACATGGAAAGTCCATGCATCATTAAAATTGTGTCAAGAAACATCTATGCGTCATTAAATGCTAAACAAGAAGATTCGACATTAAATGTCTGCATCAAAAGTTTGAACAGACAAACCAAGTGACAAAGATGGTTTCACGAGTTCATTTTGATACTTTATAGGATTCAAGCAATATGGAGAAAAACTCAAAGGAGGTTGCATAGCTCGAGTGGAATCCCCTTCCCTCCCTCAACCTTAAAAAATAACGATGTATTTATAGAAATTGCATGAACGCCGCGGCATTTTGGCCTCAAGCGCCACAGTGCCACGTCGCTATGTGCTTGTTGCCTCAACAAAGTACTTTACTAATAAGGCAAGAGAAGTACTTAAAATTGTAAAAGTCAATAAATGATTTTGCTATCTCTTAACTTATTAATTGTTGTGCGTAAAAATTGGCTTGATGACGTATCCTCTAGGTGCATGTGCCACAACCCATCTAATGCGACTAGCTAGGCAGCATGCACAGAAACTAAGGCTGTGCGTGCACATGCACACACACGTAGAGAGCACATGGTTGTGCAACATCGAAATGGCTCGTCAAATGGGCGCCATTTGACACTCCAAAAAGAGCTTCCATAAACATTCTCAAACTCTAGAGGAAGAACAAGAGGAAGATGAGAATGGAAATACTTCAAACCACATCTTCATTTACTTGGATAAGTGGATGATATGTGAAGTTGAAAGCTTAGCTTCAAAGGGTTTTTTTTTTCTTGTTTTTTTTAATTAATTTTTACTGATCACAACTATCAACATTTCATTTACTTTTTTTTATTTATTTAAGGTAACTTCGTAGGTTGAAGAGACGAAGATGGCAGAGTTAATTTCAATGTTTTAATATTAAGTTTCAAAGCTACTATATATTAATAATAAGTTTTAAAAATTACAACATTATTTTAAAAAAATCCTTATTATACCGGCTTAGTTTTCAGAATCACTTATCAGGTAAGAAATTCATTGTCATTTTCATTGATTTTTTTACCGTCATTATAATTCATTGATTAATTAACTAATATTATACTTTCCAAGGAAAATACTGGTTTTAGTTTATGATTATATTACTTTAATCTCTTGCATTAATTTAATTAATTAATTACATAAAATTCTCATGAACAAAATTGGTAAACAAACACTAATTAATTAATTACATAAAATTCTCAGGAATAAAATTGGTAAAACAAACTCTAAATATTTCGTATATATTTAATATCTCAAACGTTTAAATTCAACATTCAACACTTAAATATTTGCCAAAGTTCTCAACAATAATTGGCATGTACTTTTCTTAAGGTAGAAAGGTTAAAATCTCTATGCCTCTCTTAGATATTCAATATGTATATACATCAAAACAAAATTAACGATCAAAACATATGGTTAGAATTCTAAGTTTAAATTGCTTTGTATCTATAAAAGCAAATGAATAGTATATTATTGCATTCTTTACTAGCTAAATCTTCTGGAGAGAAAATGTACTAACAAATTACAATTTACATTTTTTACTCAATTTCTTTATTGCCAGTCCATATTAGTACCAACTACATTACATCTCATTTTCATTGCTAGTTACTTCCATAAACTCAAAAGGTAGACGAAAACCTAAATATAATTATTAAAATCCTCAATTTCCACTAATAGTTTAAAACTCCTAGCCACCTATTAGGAACCTAGTTAGGAATATTAGTATGCTATTATTAAGGGCGTAGGGATATTTATATAGGGAGTTGGTTAGGGTAATTAGTTATAAATAGGATAAGTTGGTGTGGATGAAGTAATTGTTGAGTGATTTAGAGCTTGGGTTAGCATACTCGAGCTTAAACTTGGTTTATCTTGTAGTTCTTGACTCTTTATATTTCAATATATCACAATTATTGGTTCTTGCTACGTGGTATCCTAACACCACCCTAAGTATAACTTAACTAATAAAAGAATACATCTCCTACCAAAATATTAAAACTTCAAATCACTCTACAATCTATCCTATATGTTGTTAACTCAAAATATAAAAACTTTCAACTTTACCTTTGATTAAAAAATATACAAGTATATATCATTCAAGTGATAAATGCCACGGAAATGTTCTCAGATTCTGAATTTTCTACTGAACACAAATTTAAAAATAATAAAAACATAGAATACAACTCTGTTTTATGCAAGAAATTCCTAAGGTTCAAATTCTTGTTTTTAAATAACCAACAAATTCGAGCGAAAATTTATCTGCCACCACAAGTAGTAATAGAGTGATTATATGACTCTTTCTTACATGTTATAACCACCTGATTTTCCAATCCATCTTTAATCTCACATCAACAACAAAAAAAATTCTTTTTTCTCAGAGGAAAAAAAAAATTGGAACTAAAATAAATTGATATATTAAGAATAAAATTGAAGTTCTAAAAGAATAGGGGCATGAGTGAGAAATGTAATAAATATTATGGACCAATCTATATATCTAAGTCTACAAAAGAAGGAACAAGGGAGCAAGACAGAAGCTTGCTCAATAAAGATTCAATTGGATATATAGAAAGCTATCAAGTAAATCAGGCTAAAGCTAAGGAGAGCAAAAACATTAAGAAAGAAGATAAAACAGGGGTGAAGCTGGAAAATTTGGCGCCCATGAAAGATGCAGCATACTGGATATGGCAAGCGGAGGCATTCGTGCATGCCTAAGCAACCTGGATATAGTTGAATTATTGGGGATGCCTGAAGAAATATAGTTCACATGGAGCTTTTCTTACTCTTTTTCTTTCTTGAAGCAAAACTGCTGGGTCCAATCTCTATGGACATTCTTTTGGTCCTGTGATCATAAACACGTTCAGTATGTATAAAATTAACATGGGACTTGACATAATTTGGAACAGAATGGAGAAAGTGACACATATATTAGCTAACGGTTTCTTTTACATACTGCTTAGACAATTCATCTGACTCGTTTTCACCATGTTTATCTTCATCTGACTTGTTTTCACCGTGTTTATCTTCATCATCATCATCTGCAGAGGAAAGAAATCAATTTTAGTAAAGTACAGTTGTCACTCCATAAAAAAAGCCAATCAAGATATTGTAGGCACGAGATCCTATTGACCGGGTGAAGAATTATTTGCCATTGAACAGGTTAGACTAATAGACAGTAATTCATCGCAATAAAGAAATTGAGTAGTTTCCACAAGCTTCAAAAGAGTTTTATTCTTTCGTTAATATATCCACGACATCAGGTAAACTCCTTCAATGAAGATTTCGCATGCCTCAATGGCCTCCAATATACAAAAAGAGTTCGTCTCAATTTTTACATTCTACTTAGAGGCTTGAACCCAAGACTTGGGCTAAGCTTCCACTTATAGCTCGAAGTCTTAGTAGGATCACCCTTATACTAAAAATTAATAATGTTGATATTCCTGAAATCATTTGTAATCCCTATGGATAGGTTCTCTTTTTGTATCACATTTCATTCAATCATCCCCCACCAAAAGGGAAAAAAAGAATGTCCATAGATCTAATTTGTTCATAATCAATCACGCTATGAAATATTTTCTCCTTTTAGCAGAGGCCACATAAAATTACCCAAGAAAGAACAATATATTTATATATTAAACACACACGCACACACATATCCTTTCACCGAAATGTTCTCATCTCACAAGATTTCTCCAATATTAATATTGTAATGTTAACTATTTCAGTTCACTCCCCGAGAACCCAAAGTTGATAAGAAAACTAAAATATTGAATTTCAAGAGATTGAACTAAAACCAAACCAATACAAACTAATGTCAATTTCATTCAAAGTTAATGTTAGCTTCACTTTCAGTTGATTTGGTTGACTGTGGTTTCATCTTACACCCCTACCTAATCATGGGCAACAAAGGCCAATATCAATCCTAAATATTACCATCCCCTCCCTTTGGTGGGAAGAGGATCTGCAAGTTAATGAAAGGAGAATTAACAGTGAAATCATGCAGCCGAAAACCACCCTTTCCAAAGTGAAGGCCAATGCAGAAGAGGAAGTAGACTAAGGGGAAATCACACCCATTCTGAAAAAAACTGGACATGTGCATATCTCCCCTTCAGAAGAAACAAATAACAGTGAAGGAAAAAGCTCAAGCTCCCCTAACTGCTTGAAATATATGATATGACTTGAGAACAAACCATGCTTTAAGAGAATTACAGGGGTCCCTTTTTATCAAGATCCTAAGCTGGAACATCAATGGCATAATGCTCAGTGTAGCATCACGAAAGGCACCTCCATGCCAGCCCAGTCACAGATCATGTGATCGACAAGTAATAAAATCTCTTAGGGGTCCAAAATAATTGGTTAGTGCTCTCTGAACTCTTGAAGAACCTTTCGTGGTATCATTATTGATGCTTGGCATTTTTTTTTTTTATTGTGATCAGAAAGGTATTAGGTACTTAAGCACCTTGGAGACCTACATCCCAAAAGCCAGCTATTGAGGTGAGAGAGCCAAGCCACTTAAGTACCACATTGGTCATCCCATTCTAACCGATGTGGGACAATGATAGTCCATGCTACCTTGGTTCCTAACAATACCCCATCCCCGGAAAGCCGACGTCCCAACGGCTAGACTAATGGTATTTCACTCGGAAACACCCGGTCAGAACCCTCTGCCGTTGCTCCTCTCTGAAACGTCGACAACCAGCTCTAATACCATTGTTAGGTACTTAAGTACCTTGGAGAACCACACCCCAAAAGCCAGCTATTGAGGTGAGAGAGTCAACCCACTTAAGTACCACATTGGTCATCCCATCGAACCGATGTGGGACAAAGGTAGCCCATACTATCTTGGTTCCTAACAAAAGGATATCTTTATGTGATAGACAAGTAATAAAATCTCTCAGGGTTCCAAACTAATTGGTTAGTGCTCTCTGAACTCTTGAATAAACTTTGGCAGTGTTGTTATTGATGCTTGGAATATATATATATATATATATATTTTTTTATTGTGACCAGAAAGGATACCTTTCGTAAAATGAAAAATCACCAGTGAGATAAAAACTCCAATTAATGGAAAAGAGAGAACCCAAAACTATACATAAGACTAACAAATTCGCTACCCAACGTAAGGGATAGGAATAAAATGTGTAGCATTCCATCCATATAAGGAGAGAGCCATCTTTAAAATCACCAAAGAACTCCACCAACACCCAAAGAATGTAAGCCTTGACGACCCACAGGGTAACTTGAACAAATTTTTTAATGGTTGACTCACATAGCTATATAAGATCCTTCGTCAACAATTCTTGGATTTCCTTTCTAAACACCAGGTTCCTGCCTTTTAAATGCATAGGAGATATCCAAACAGCCAAAGACGACCAACCCAAACCCAAGCCAAATCTCACAAGCCACAAACCAAACCCAAGAACTCCCAAGATCCCTCTACAACAACCATTAACCCCAACCTAACTCCATGCCTTACGTTGAAAATAACGAGAGAGTAATCACATGATGGTTCGAACCATTTTTAATATACATTAGGTTCACTCTGATAAAAAATATATGTATACATTAGATTCACAGTTGATGTCATACCACCCATCTCATTTTAGATTTTGCATTCAATGAGCTACTACATTTCCTCTTTAGCAGGCTTGTGACTTAAATGAAAATGTAAATGTAAACATAAGGTCAAGTTTGCAAAATTGACAAACATACCCATTGCAATGATTTTATCACTTTCATGCTTTGAATCTGATCCTGAACCCCATCGGTCTCCTCCATTGTCATTATCCCAACGTTGCCCTACTGGAGGCATCCAGAAGGCATCCTCTGGGTCGCTCTCCCCATTGCATTCCTGGACTTCGGAAATAGTCTCCTCCTGTTCCTTCTTCTTCTTCTTCTTCTTCTTCGAATTTTCTGTGCTTGGCGTCAAAGCCTTGGCGGCCTTCTTCTTGCCTTGTTGCTCTCCTGATTTAGCCACTGAATCTTTCTCTAACTCCTTTTGCTCTACAATGAAAATATAAACTTTGTCAACACTTAATAGTACCAACGTGCAGGCAATTTGTTTCTTGAGCTCAACGAGAATCGGAGAAATTGTCATGACCACATCATCGGTAAGATAAAGGATTACAATAAACAATCCATGTAGACTGAAAAAATACAAACCTAATTTGTTGAGGAAACGTTTCCCATTAATGTGCTTCCATATATGTTCCTCTGTTTTGTTGATGGTATCACCAGTCAGTTTGCATTTTAACTTCGAACTGCAAAAAAAAAAAAAAAAAAAAAAAAAAAAAAGTCAATGCCATTGATTTCCAACTGAACATGAAATAACTGACAAGAAAGGAAAAAATCATTCAAAAAGAACTAAATAACTACAGCTTCAAATACCAAGAAAAGACATGTCAAACTCAATAAGACCCAACTTCAATTTCATCCAAATTTTTTCAATTCTCAAGCTGCAATCCATCAAACAAAAGCTGTATTTCAATGAAATTCCTATTAACTTCCACAGAAACCAAGAAATCAACAGGTTCACTGAGCAAAAACTTTCTCTTATTGCAAATCTCCATGTATGTGCATATAAGAAGGAAGTTTAGAGTACCGAGAGAGAGGGTCCTGCTCGAACATATTGAGAGGAGCTTTCCGATGGGACAAAGCGAAATCGATAAGGCCGAGACGGCAGCGCTTGGTCCGAGAATAAGAGTCCTTATCCTTGGCAAGGACCTCGTGGCCAGTCTCGACGCACCGGAAGCGGCCATTGTCGAGCTCTGTGAAGGTCGGTTGCCCCAGAAGCTCCGCCCCTTCCACCTTCACCGCCGCCCTTTCCTCGGCGGTACTCGTCGCCATTGATGGGGTTTGATTTGTGGGAGAAATATCAGTGGGCTCGGGGGTTTTGCTCGAATAGGGTGCTTTAATTAACTATGATATTTTTCCTACACAGCTAGTTTTGTGGATACTTATTTTGTGAAATTACAAATTTAGTCTAAAACTTCAGATTTATGTCTATATTATAAATTATATGTTTAATAGAACCTTATATTTTGAATTTTGTGTTAGCAAATCAATGAATTTTAAAAGACATAAAAAAAAAAAAAAAGATTAGACTTCTTAGAAAGAAAAAAAAATTATTATAAACTGAAAAAATTTCAAATTATTTACCAATATAGAAAAATTTTGATAGATAGTAAAAAATTTATATATTTGTAAATAGTTTGACTTATTTTTCTATGTTTCCACATTTTTCTATATTTGAAAACAGCTAAAAAAAATCAAGAATCTATTGGACACAAAATTGAACGTATAAAACGTTAAAGTCACTTTTTAAAGTTTATTGTCGACATAAAAAATTTAAGAATCTAATAGACATTTTTAAAGTTATACCAATGATCTATATTGTTTTATTTTTATGAGTTTAATACCTATATGAATGAGAGATTTGAATATCTAATTCCAGAACATATACTTTAATACTTAATTAGTTAAGTGAGGTTGGCTTATACATATCAAACTTAATATACATGTTCACACGAGATTTCGACAAAGGAAATTTAATTCGTGGAAATGAACTTGATTTTATTGATTTAAAGTATAAGTGTTGAGGGCTGATGAGTTTGTTCTCAAATCAATGACGACCAGTCAAATTGACGAAGAGATGATCAACTTGTTGAAGAAATCTTCTTGTCTTTCGAAGATTTCTTGTCTTTCGAATCTGGATTTTCTGACTCCTCTAATTTCTCAATCTTCTGATTTCTGGATCTTCTGAATGCTCCAAATGATGGGTGACCTCCTCTATTTATAGGGTTTTGGGAGGCCCTGTATGGGCTTGGGCTTGGTGGGCTTTGGGCCCAACTTTTGGGCTTGGATTTAAATTAATCATTTTTAATAGATTTTTATTTAAATTTGACCCAATATATTTTAATAAACCCAAGATAACCTAGCTTCGGGCCCAATCGCCATGTGGCATAATTTGATTGGATGAGTTGACATTGATCGATGGATCGATGTTTGGACAAGTGGCGTCATTTGATTTGCCAACTTTTAATTTAATTTGAGGACACGCGTAGATTTGCTAATGGACTCAAATTTATTAATCATCAATCTAAATTAATGATGTGGCAACTTGTGATTGGTCAAAATTTCTTAGTCAACAATACAATTTTCATATTTGAAGGTTGAATTTTTTATTCTTTTTAACATTTGATTTATTTTTTTTTCGCTAGGTTGAGACATATTTCTAGGTTGAATTTGGACATCATTCTTCCTTTCTTTATTTATTTCAACTATCATTTATTTTTTAATTTAATAAATTTAGATTCGAACAGAGAAAAAACAATAAATTTGGATTCAAACTGACGACTTCAAGAGTAAGTATTGGTGTTTCAATGACAAACTTATACTCATATTGGTTAATTTTTGTATAGTTTATCATTAGTTTTGGATAAAATTTATAGTTTAATTTATATATATTACTTTCACTACTCAATCAATCAAGTTTAATAAAAAAAAATTACATGAACATCGTGTAATAATATTCTAAGAAATGAGATAGATTCAAAAAGATTAGGCATGTATGATAATTTTAAATGGGTGACATATCAACATAGAAAAATTGTTATATAATATATAATACTACTTTCCTACATACACACTAGTTTTTTTTTTTTTAATAGCTTATTGCATACTAAGTAATAGGAACTCCTATTTACCTTCTAATGTGGTCTTATTTCTAGTGGTTTCAATAATATGGATTTTTTTTTTCTAAATATAGAAAAATGAGCCAAATTATTTACAAATATAGAAAAATTACACTGTCTATCAGCGATAGATTGCGATAAAATTTTATCGCTTGAACAATAGACTAGGATAAAAGTCTATCGCTGATAGACAGTGAAATTCTTCTATATTTGTAAATAGTTTCATATTTTTCTAGTAATTTCTTTTTTTCTTTAATAAAAGATAAAAGAATACACATTATCACCAAAAAAAAAAGTATTCTCATATATATATATATATATCATAATTTTTAAAATATTTTCAAAACTACATCTATTTAAATAACATTCTTGCCATACAAAAGTATTGTTACTAATTTCCCCTCAGTAAATACTAATTTAATTACACCCTAAGTCAATATTCCAACCCCAATATTACATTACATATCAAACCAAAAGACCACTTGAAGTCGATTATATTGAAAATTTTGTGTCACACGGTAGTCCTCCCCTCACACACTTGTACAAGAACCTAATCATCGACTCTATCATCAAGGTTGTCCTCAACAGTTGGTTGTGAACGCCTACGAGAACTTTGTTGCTTGTTGACCTCATTAGATCTTACACTTTGCCTACCATGAAGATCGTCCATTACTTTGAAACAACTCTCACATAGAGATTTTATCTCACCTTGTGATGAAATATTATATATTTGTTTAACAATATTTCCCTGTGGAACATAAATTAATTAATTAATTAAAATTACAAAATTTAGGCTCAATTGAATATATATGCAAATATAGAACTTACCATGTAATCATAAGCAGCTCCTTGAGATGTAATGTATCTCCTTGTGATTGAGTTGTACCAAGAAAAGTAGTTATCTAAAACATCTGTCCCATCTAGTATTGCCTCACCAGATGCACAACACTCTCGACGTAAACTTCATGCTGAGATATATTGTACATGTTGGTGTCCTGATATGAACCGCCCAAGGCATCAAATTATTATTTAATAATTTTGATGTAATTTAATTATTTTCCAAATTTATCCTTATTAATGACATTTTAAGTAGGGTTATTTTAGACATTTTACTATGAATTATGATAAGCCATTAGGGTTTTATTGGGAGGCTATTTAAAGCCTTGCCTTTTAGGTTGTTGGGAACAGTTTTTTATGTTTACAGAACTTTAGGGTTTTCTTGAATGAAAATTCTCAGAGTTTCATCCCGCCACTTTTGTAATTATTGAATTAAGGTTGCATGCCAAGAACATTCAGGTAAGTTTGATCATCTTGCTTGTGGAGTGTTCGAACTTGGAGTAAGGAACTAGTTCTCCTTATCTCTCGTCTTTGATCAAAAGGTAATCCAATTCTAGTCTTTTCCTTCGGATTGACGTCAATTGATTTGGGGGTTTTGGGATTTGTTGTTAGGGGTCCAACAATTGGATTCCTAATTTTCAAATTGCTAGGGTTTTCATATAATTTGGTATCAGAGCTTAGGCTCTATATTGGGTATATGTTTATTTCAATTGCCTTTTTTTATTGAGTCTATTTCTTGATTAGGTTTCTTATTGTGTCGTTTTGAAAAAGAAAAAAAAAGCAAGCACATCAATTTAAAAAAAAAATCGGTCGTGGGTTTTGTAATTGGAATCGAAAAGGGAAAAAAAATAAGCAGGCACGTCAAGCAAGCGCGTCAATTTTTTTAAAAAAAGTTGCCGACGGTACTGTGAGGAAAAAAAACAGGTAGCTCAAATTTCATGAGTTTTAAGTTGCTAAAATTTATAAGGAAAGTTAGTTGTTTCAAATTAAACTTTGAAATTTCTTTAAATTAGGGTTTGGGGTAAAAGTAGTGTTTCTAATTCCTAATTCTTGTTTCCTTTTTATCATTGATTTGCTAGTTGTTTGCCATTTTCTTGTTCATCTTGCATAACTCTTTGAATCTTGAATCTTAAATTCTTGATTCTAAATATATTGTTTTTCTTGATTTTCTTGTCTAGTTTGTCGAATCTAGAATATTAGATTCTTGATTTTTAGTTTTCTTTTTTTTGGAATTCTACTGGTTCTTTGCTTGAGTTTGACACTTTACAGTCATTCTTGTTTGGTTTGTTTTTGGCTTGCTCTTCTGATCTTGATTGCAAATTTTAGCTCATTACCCTTTTGAGAGCATTCCTTTTTGTGAGAGAGTGTCTACATTAAAGAGTGTAAACACGAGTGACTATTTGAGTGAAATATGTGAGGGAGTGATTGTGAGGTCCAATTTTCTTTATGATAATATCTTCTTGCAGCAATGCTCACACAAAGAAGAGCGCCACGGAATGACCATCATGTTGACCGAAATAAGCTTCCATAGTTCTTTGGAAGTATTTCAGATCCAAAGGAGTATATTCTTTGGGAGGATGAAATTGATATCATATTTGATGACTACCACTATAGTGAAAAGGAAAAGGTAAAATTGATTGTTTCTACATTTGATGATTATGCCCTAACATGGTGGAATAATATGTTATCAAAAAGGAGTAAAAATCAAGGAACGCCTTCATGGAAAGAGGTTAAGATTCTTATGAGAAAACATTTTGTTCCTAAGTCTTTCCACAAATTGGAAACTTTGAGACAAGGGACCAAAAGTGTGGGAAAATACTATGAAGAGATGCTTTTGTTACTTGAGAAGATTAACCTGTATGAAGATGAAAAAATTGTCATGGATCGATTCTACAAAGGACTTAATGAGGAGATCGCTGATATGCTTGCTGATCGATAAGAAATTCGACCTTGTGCAGATTTGGAAGAAATGGTGCATGTTGCCATCAAAATTGAAAGGCAACTCCAAAGAAGATCATCAAGGTACACTAAATCTAAGTCTAATTTCAATATCAACACATTAGTGGAAAAAAATAATGTACCTACCATATATGAGCATTTTGAGAAGGTGGATAGTAGTAAAGAAAAGTTTGCTTATGTTGCACCTACACATGATAATGATGTTTCGCCTGGTAGATCATTAGATAGCAAGGAATTACATGGTTGTAATCTTACTACTATTGTCGAACCATTTATTTATGGAGAAATAGGTGTTAGTAGTAGTGAGGTAGAGGAAGTACATGGTAGTGAACTTGAAACTAGAATATTTTGTGCTAACATCACTAGTTCATTAGAGCCCAAAGTAACAATTGATCCTACTATTGTATCATTGCTTCCTAGAGAGAAAAATTTGATGTGTGTGAGTTGGAAAACAAAAGGCATGAGACTGAAGCAAAAGCAATAGAAATATATGAAGAAGAAAGTGTGCAAACATAGATGTGAGAGAAAAACATGTGAAAAATACTTGGTCTAGAGATAAAAATGAGAGAAAAGCCAAAAATGCAAGTTTGAAAATTTATGAGATTACTTGGTTCTTGTTTACAAAACATAGCATTCAAGACTTTTTAAGCAAAAAAGTTTGTTTTCTGACAGGTGAGCTTCAACCAAGTTTGCCTAGTTTCTCTTTTGAGTTTTTGCAGGTTAAAGCATTGACTTTGAAGCAAAGCTCAAAGAATGGTCCTAGTTCTTTTGATTGTCACAAATTGAATGAAGATTGGAAGGACCGATATTCTTTCCAATATAGATGGAATCCAAGACAGTGCCAACCTTTGACATCTCATGACTACAAGGTTGCTTTACAAGGGAGACCATCCAAGAGAGGTGCTAGGAAATTGACATCATTTTCTTCCCATGACTTCAAAACTGCTTTACAAAGCTTTGATTTGGATTCGAGGACGAATCCTTCAAAAGGAGGAGAGGATGATATGAACCGCCCAAGGCATCAAATTATTATTTAATACTTTTGATGTAATTTAATTATTTTTCAAATTTATCTTTATTAATGACATTTTAAGTAGGGTTATTTTAGACATTTTACTATGAATTATGATAAGCCATTAGGGTTTTATTGGGAGGCTATTTAAAGCCTTGCCTTTAGGTTGTTGGAGAACAGTTTTTTATGTTTACAGAACTTTAGGGTTTTCTTGAATGAAAATTCTCTGGTAGATGACAGAGTTTCATCCCGCCACTTTTGTAATTCTTGAATTAGGGTTGCATGTCAAGAAAATTCAGGTAAGTTTGATCATCTTGCTTGTGGAGTGTTCGAACTTAGAGTAAGGAACTAGTTCTCCTTATCTCTTGGTCTTTGATCAAAAGGTAATCCAATTCTAGTCTTTTCATTTGGATTGACGTCAATTGATTTGGGGGTTTTGGGATTTGTTGTTAGGGGTTCAACAATTGGGTTCCTAATTTTCAAATTGCTAGGGTTTTCATATCATGTCCCCAATCATTGTCACACTTACTTCTTAAGTCCAATTGATGCAATTGCTTATCTGTATCACAATCTGGTGGAACAAGTTGTCGTAATTTAAATTGTCTTAACACACGATCTGGTCGATGCCATTCTATAATATGAAAGCATATGAGAGGACTTATAGTCAACCAAATATCTTGTCCGTTAAGACAATATGTTGGTAACATAGACATAATCTCAGACGTGTAAGGTGTCCAAACCATCTGAATTTGATAATAAATATATCAAAATTTAATATTACTAGGTAAATAAGGCAAGACTTTACAATGGGGAAAAACCCTTTGATTATACCTCATTTAGTGTAAGTCGATCAAATGTGTATCGATATTGGCTTAGCACGTGTGTGGATACCTTGGTTACAGTTAAAGACCCACTCCATCTGTAGGGAGAATGAGAATCTAGTTATTTATTATTGCAATATAAAACAATTAAGCAGGCAAAATACTCACCGAGCACTAAGTGGGCATCCAACATGTTCATTAGGCGTTGTTGATTTGCGTTGTGGTGCAATGGTAGGAAATCTATCCCAAGCCCACACTTGCAATAATATGAGTGGTCCTGCTATCTCCAATGTATCCATTTGACTGGCTCAACATAATTCTTGGTACAACCATGCAAGACATGCACTACCCCAAGAATATTGTCCAGTCTCTTCAAAGTCATTTAAGAGAGGGAGAAACATGAGATGAACAAACGTACTAGACTTGTCTGCAAATAAAAATTCTCCAATAAGTTGCAATATATATGCCCTCGTATAACGTTTGATCATGACCTTATCTGCTTCAAGAGGTATTTTTGCAAAATGTGATGCTAGCCATGGTAGGCTTAATCTAGAACCCCTGAGTTGTGGTTGTGGAGGTCGTACACCTAACAAATCCTCGCATAACATTGGCCAATCATGTTGTAATGATCCAGCTACTGCCTTTCCATCAACTGGCAACCCAAATTGGATGGCTATATCTTGTAATGTAACTGTACACTCTCCTCCCGGCATATGAAATGTGTGGGTTTCAGGTCTCCATCGCTCCACTAGTGCAGTAATGAGATGTCAATCAATTGAGTGAATCCAATACGCGTAACACCCCAAAATCCAGATTGTTTTAGGTACGGCACCATTCGTGGATCCAAATCAATAGTCCGATGTAAAATACTTCTCTCCTCCAACAATGCAAACAATTAGCAGATTGATCTGTCCACACCAATTGTGAACGGTGTGTAGATTGCCAATGTAATATAGTTGGGTTAATAGGTCCAGAATCTATTTTCAATACTAAAGAACAAGAACAAATAATTGAAATATTTGTCAGTATGCTAATATATATACAACCACCCATTTCAAAGCAGAATCTAATGCAAACAAGGAGGTGGATCTTGAAAAAAAAAAACTGACTTCCATGCTCAAACAACCGGACAAGTGCATTGTCCCATCAAAAGAAACGACCCACAGTAAAGGAAGGAAGGAAGGAAGGGGAAAAAATAAATAAATAAAACCAAGGAAAAGCGAAAGAACCAGCCTTCCTTGAGAATTGAAATATGATATGCTACGTAAATTGTGAACCCTTATAGACACCATCCTACCAGCCTAAACATTATTCTCTTGGAAGAAACCTATGTCTCAATATGAGATGGACATCTTACAAAATCTCTCTAGTCCAAAAGAATTGGTTAGTTCAGTGCTCTGAAGAACCTCTTGAGTTGTGGCATCCTTATTATGCGACACTTACATTAACAAGGTTCACACTTGACGCCATCGACAACTATTATTAACTTATTGACTTGAGCACTTAAAGACCTACACCACTTCCTCTTTAGCATATGAATAACCTCTTGAGTCTTGCATCCTTATTATGTGACACTTACATTATTGTTATTCTACATTAGGATTTAGACTCACACTTGATGCCATCGACAACTGTTATTACCTTATTTATTCTAGATTCTGCACTTAAGGACCTACAACACTTTGATAGGAATCAGATGCAAAGATTCTTATTGAATTCAATATATGTTCTAAAACAGTACTATAACTTGTATACCTCCCACTCTTGAGAGATAACCCACATCCTTATATAAAAACCAGACATACCACATAACTACAACAGACACATATATATAACTAAACCCAACTGTCCAAATAACTATAAGTAACTGCTCTTTATTCAAATACTAACTGTCCTAGAGAGCACTGGATGATGCCACCCCCATCTTTAACCACCTCCTATCCTTTCTTCCCCTTCCTTGCATAAGTGAACAACAAGGGTGGTCTAACACACTTCCTCTTTAGCATGGGCAGAACCTCTTGAGTTGTGGCCTCCTTATTATGTGACACTTATTTTATTGGTATTCTCTACTAGGTTCACACTCGATGTTATCGATAACTATTAATACTTTATTCATTCTAGATTCAGCACTTAACCAGCTACAACAGTTCCTATGCAGCATGCAGTGGTTTAATTTGTTTTAGAAAAAAAAAAAGCTAATAGTGTCTGGGACTGCTAACAAAAGTTTGTTGATTATTATAAGTATCTTGGAAAAAAAATGGTTGATAACAAAATCACTTCAATGTTTGACTCTAGTACTTTTTCGGGTCAAAACACTCTGCAAGCCCTTTTTCATGACTCATATTACCCTGTAAGGTACTTTTAACTACTTTTAGAAACAATTTATGTCATTCTAGAATATGATGATTGATTTTGAGTGCGAAGAGTTTTTGGCAAGAGAAAAAGCAAATCTAAACATAGCCTAAATAAAATGTCAAGTTAGCAGAATTTACTGACCAACATACCTGTTGTATTGGCCCCATCATTTACAGGCTCTGAAACTGATTCTAAAGCCAATCCGCTTCCTCCATTGTCACAATCCCGACGCTTCTTTTTACTTTTCAAATGTTCTTTACTTGACTTTGAAGCCTTAGCAGCCTTCCTCTTGCCTAGCTACTTTCCTGACTTAGATAATGCCTCTTTCTCTAACTCCTCTTGCTCTGCAAAGAAAATACAAACTTTGTCAATAGTACCAACGTGTATATTACTTGTTACTTGAGCTTAACAAGTATCAGAATACTTGCCATGAATATTGTCGTCCATGTCATTGATAAGATAAAGGCTAAACATAACATTCCACATACTCCATATAGAACAGACCTTCTGTTGAGGAATCGTCTGCCACTAATATGCTTCCATATATGTTCCTCTGTTTTGTTGATGGTATCACCAGTAAGTCTGCATATTAACTTCGAACTGCAAAGAAAGAAAATGAAAAGAATAGGAATGTTATGACAATGACTGTGACAAGACACAAAGAGACGGAAACCTTTCAAAAAGAATGGAAGTTTATTTTGCATCACTCAAACTTCTCACGTTTGAAAGTAAAATAAAGTGCTTACAGAAAAATCAGCACTCGGTAAGAAATCACTTGTAGGATGTTTTAAGCTCAATCGAAAAGCAATCAAAAGTATTTCTTTTTTTAGTAAAAGAAACATTTATTAATGAAGCAGGGAGAACCCCAATAAATGAATAGTTACATAAGTGAAAGTCAATTACTAACTAAAAATGATAAAATGAAGTGACTAAATGGGTGCTTGTTTTTACACCAAGAGAAAGTAGTAGAGAGAACATGTTCCATAAAATGAGGAGATGAAAAAAAGCGTCATGAAAAAAACGTCTGTTTCGTTCGTTCCATAAGCTCCACAAGAAAGCATGGACAATAGCCAACCAAACGATCTTTTTTGTTCCACCAAAGAGATGACCCACCAATAAGGATGCCAAAACTGAAATCAGGCTCATTCCATAGAATAAGAATACCCCAGGATTATGCTGTTGTTTCATTAGTTTGTCAAGGAGTCCTCCCGAATAGCCAAGGTGGCTGATTTGTCATAGTTGATCGATGAATAAAGGCCTTGAATCTCTCTTTGGAGTTTGGTTTTTTTTCCTGTTGCTTTTGTTGGTTTTTTTATTTTTAGAGGTGGATGGGAAGATGGAATGGCCATAACACACAAATCATGGTTTGATAAGAGAGTTGCTAAATCATTTAGGTTGAATGGCGGGTTTGTTGAGGAGGTCGGGTGAGCTTGGTGAATAGGATAAGAGGAAAGGGGACAGGTCGACTTGTCGGGTGAAAGGCCTTGTCTAGGGCTGATGTCGGGTGGGAGAGGGGGAAGGGTGGATAAAGGTAGATTGTGTTCTTCGACCGGCTCATCATCAAAGACAGTCACATCCAAAGGATGGGGGCTAGAGAGGTATCCTTCGGTATCCGAACCAGTGAAAGGAAGATTTTGTTTATTTGTTGATGTGGAAAAAGATGTGCCAGCATGGAGAGAAGTGGGTCTCTCTCGAAAAGAGATAGTGGAGAGAGAGGGTTGTGAGGACGAGGGGAAGCATTAATGTGGGGGTTGCTGATTTGGTTTTGTGAGATTGTGAAAACAGTTGGGTCACTAGGATTGATGATGTGTGATGGTGCGGCTGGATGGGGTGAAAGTGTTTGGTCAGATGTAGGGTCAGTCAAAGGGTTAGGTAGGCGAGATTTGGGGGGGGGGATTTTTATTCTCCTTAAGATGAGGAGAATCGGGAAGGGGAAGTAATTGAGGAGAGATGGGTGGAGAAACGGACAATTGATTTGGTGGGGAAGATCTCATGGAAGGAGGATTTTTATTCTCCTTAAAAATAGGAGAATCTGTTTGGGGAATTAAATGTGGAGAGATGGTGGGATAATCGGTTTTATAATGAGATTCTAGGTAAGGAGAGAGAAGGTGAATTAGGATGGGAATAATCAAAAGCAACGGATTTACCTTTTTCATCCATATGAGATTCAATGTGATCCACAATTTCAGCGCCATCATTAATGTGGTTGTCGTGCGGCTGTTGCAGTCCCTCCCGCCGACCCTTTGCCCCATCGGAAACAATATGGATGGAGATGGTAATTTCAGCTCCGGCCAGCTCTTTGGGCAGCTTTAATTCATGAGGAATGAAGCCTCTTTTATTCTCTTTTACCTTTATACGAACAAAGGAAAGGTTAAGACCTCTCTCCGTTTCATTTGAGGGGTGAATAAAACCTCCACAAATATCTCCTATGTGTTTGAAGATGGCTGCTGTCCAAAGAGTAATTGGAAGGTAAAAAATGTCAATCCAACCTCCACGTGATGCTATCATAATCGGCTTGAATGAGGAGGGTTGTGATGGAGAAAGAAACTTGAGTTTCTTATGGTCGATAGATATCCAATCGGCATTGGAATAAAGTTTATTGGATAAATCTTTGTTATAAAGGTGGAGTAAAGCTTTGTCGTCTGAAATAGGATTGATAGTGCATCGGGAGGAAAGTGATGCTTGAATAGTGTCTCGAATCACCGGCCAAGAATCTTGAAGTGTGAAACGCTGTACAATAACCATTGCTGCCCAACCTAATTGGGAGGGAGTAGTCACAGAATTGTTGTACCCTTGTTGCTCAATGGGAGGAGTGAGCCTAAATAATAATGGTGGATTTGCCCTCTGTTTTTGTACACATTACTGTATGAATGTGGCTAAGGCTCAATGGCGGATGAATGAGGCTTCCCAGGGTAATCTGATACTAAGGAGAAGAAAGAAAACCAACCACTTTTGTTCTCCATCGCCGGAATAAGGATGTTAGTGCGGCGGCCGGATTGTTCAAGTAATGCAATCTCAGCAAAATATTCATATTTGTTGCTGTGTTTTTCAAGCCAAATAGTGTCACCCTCGTCCTTCAACTTTTTGAAGAACTTGTGATTGCAAGGGTCATTGAAAAGGGAGTTGAAAGAAGATGCTAACCAATCAAGTGATTTCCATGAGACGTAAATTGAGTGGATGTTGTTTTGGCTTTGTTCAGAGAGCTTGAATTGTTTCCCACCAATCGGTGTGATTGGGAAGAGAGAGAAGATTTTCCGGTTGGATTGATCATATGGTGGACGGAGCAGCGGACTGTGACGGAGGCATGATGTCGGAGTTGGGTCAGAAAGGTTGGTGGACTGGGGTCGGAGGGGAAGGAGGAGGAGAGAGGAGAGAGCATTTTTTATGCAAGTTAAGATTCAAGCAATCAAAAGTATTTCTATAACCAAGAATCGATATACTTTCTCATCAAGCATTTTTTCCCAAACGTGTTCATAATCAAAGTCATCAGTATATCTATTCTAAAACTAATCTCAAATATACCACAAAATTAATGCCACCATTCCTGAGAAACCTAGAACACCAACTTCTAAGATTAATCAAGTTCTCATATCAGCTCACGAAAGGAATAACAAGAAGCATAAAAATAGTACTCGGTCTCTAAATTTCATTTTCATCTTAATTTCTCAGTTCTACAGCATCAAACTACTAAATCAAACACATGAAGCATTGCAAAGTATAATCCCTACGGACTTTCAACACTACAATCGATCATCGACATCGAGCGTATAAAGACAGAGACAAATAATCAAAAGAAGGAAGTTTAGAGTACCTAAAGAGAGGATCATGCACGAACATATTAAGAGGAACTTTTTGATGGGACAAAGCGAAGTCGATGAGGCCGAGATGACAGTGCTTGGTCCGAGAGTAGGAATTCCTGTCCTTGGTGAGGATTTCGTGGCCAGTCTCCACACACCGCAAGCGGCCATTGTCGAGCTCTGTGAAGTTCGGTTGCCCCAGAAGGTCGGCCCCTTCGACATTGGCCGTCGGCCTCTTGTCGCTGGTAGTCGACACCATATCGAGGGACTAATTTGTCAAAGTTGGGAGAAATGTCCATTGGCAATGGGATTTTTGTTTTTTTATTTTTTATTTTTGGATGGTTTTTTTAAGTACGTCATTTCAAATTTATAACAAATTTATGAGTTGGATTAACTTAAAAAAATAAATGTTTTTTAAAAATTTATCTTTATTTAAACACTTTTAAAATAAAAATACTTGTATTTCTTTTAAAATGACTTTTTTTTTTAAATTAAACACTTGAAAGTATTCCAAACACACTCTTACACATCAATAAATAATAATTTAGTCCAGGTACTTTATAATTGGTAACAATTTAGTTTCTATGGTAAAAAAATTTGTCAAAATTGAGTGTCAATTTGTATTGCATAACAACTTAATTTTTATAGTTTATAAATAAATTTGATTATCGATAAGTTTATCAATATACACGTGTAAGAAAGTTCATTAAATCATACTAATACTTTTTAATATTGGGACTAAATCGTTACTAAAATTCACTAAATTGTTGTAAATTTAAAAGTATAGAAATAAATCATTACCAACTAAAGTTTAGGAACTAAATCATCACTTTTGTGAGAAACGTTTTTTCTTTTTTCTTTTTTGGTGTTTTGTAAAAATGAAATTTGACCCCTTTCTTTAAGTAGAGACTCTTAAGTAAGAGTGTTCGTGGGTTGAGTTGGGTTGAATAACTTTTTAGACTCAACTCAATTGTTCAGCTTGTAAACTTATTTAACCCAAATAACTTTTATTAAAAAAATGAACTCAACCCAATCCAACCATAAAATATTTTGGTTGGGTTGGTTCGGTGACTAGAGGCATTTGTTTTATTTTTTTGTTCTAAATAGAAGTAAAATGTTAGTACGTAAAAAAATTGATTGAATAATTTTTATATATTGAATTAAGATTACAACTCAATTTTAATCTTATAATGAATTTTTTTTCCAAAGTTAAATAAATTATTTTTAGGAATTATTGGAGAATCAATTATCTAAAAAATTAATAAAATTAAATAAAACTTTTATATATATATTATGAGTAAAGAAAAAATATATATTTTAAAGTTAATAATAAGTTTAAGTTATTTTAGGTGAACTCATGAACCAATCCAATTCATAAAATTTTCATTTATTTGATGGATTGGGTTGATCGATTTTGTTGTCATCGTCTAATGTAAAATACATTAAAATGAGCATTTTATTGTTCGAGACCAAATATATTCGAGGAATCTAGAGAAAGAAGCAGGATAGATTCAGAGAGACCAGAAAAGATAGAGATAAAAGGAAGAAAAGAGAATTAAAGAGAAATAAGCACAATTTTGTTTTTTCTTTTTAAAAATAAGAACAAGCACAATATTTTAAAAATTTTAAGACTAAAAACCAAATCGCTATCAAATAACACTTTTTTACCATGCATGACGGTTCTATTTAACCTAAGTTTGACTCTTGTGTTGGTCGCAATTAGTTTTAATAGATATGATCATTTTTTAAAAATACAATTTTGGTCTATGTATTTACATATTTATTCTATTTTGGTATATTTACTTTTAATAGTCTAGTTTTAGTTTTTACACTTCCAATAAAATTTAAAAATAGTTACTGCGGTTAAATTAAGGTTACTGTAGAAAATTTTCTAATACTATTATAGTACCTACTACTCTTATTTATTATTTGTCATGTCATTAAATGATTTATTAATTCATTATTCATTCCTTTCGTGGACCCACATAATTCTTGAAAATGGAGGTAGTATGAGAAATTTCCCCATACTATCGTAGTACTAGAAATTTTCTGGGTTACTCGTCATTTGAGTTGGCATAAAAAATAATAAAAAGTTCCAAATAGGGTAAAAATTCAAGTTTTTCAAATCCCACATTTGGAAGCAAAAATTGTCGAAATGAAGGTTGAAGGTCACGCTTTGTTGGGCACGACGATTGTGCTCTTTGTCGATGGCTGATGAAGTTTAATAAAGTTGTGTATTATTGAAGTAGTCTGAAAATTACTGTTAATGATTTAGAAATTTTAAAGAACTTAGAAGGCTATAGGGTTCAATTCTTATAGTAAGTCTACAGAGTGTGAAATTTAATGGCCCGAGATATTTTAGGTTGCTTTTCATTTCCCTAAAATCAATCCTTTGTTACTTGAAATTTCTACCCTAACCCGGCCCGACTCATTATTTATTTAACCCAACTCGCTGACTTTTCAATTTTTATCCTAGATTGCACTTTTTTTAAGTTATTTTTCTTTACCAACTTAGCTCATTATTAACCTTGATTTAATAGCAAGGACTATTTCCAAATTCGATTATAAGTATAGAGATTAAAATTAGACAATTAAAAGTACATTAAATGAAAATAGAACAAACATTAAAGTATAAGAACCGAAATGATATTTTAACCTTATTATTATTATTATCATTACTAAAATATATTGCAGTTCTTTTTCTATATTCTTAAAAAATTTAGATATTTAAATAAGTATTACTAATTTAAATTTTCTTTTCTATAAACTAAAATAATTACTATTATAAAAAATAAAACTATGATTAACACATTAATTTTTTTATGATTTTATTTAATATTAGATATTAAAATAGTTAAATTATAATTTAGATATTAAAATAACATATTTAACTTTTTATTTTCTATAAACAGAATGTTTAAAAAAAAATGTCACGAGGCTTCTTTTGATTCTAGTTGTGTTTGACAATTTGAAAAATAAATTAAAATGCTTAATATTTGCTCTTAATTTCTTACCATAGTTTACAACATTGTTAAGTAAAAGAGTTGAATTCTTAGATAAATTTAAAAAACAAAAACTATTTTTTTTAGTTTTCAAAACTTGCCTTGTTTTTTAAGATATTGATAAAAAAAAACAAATAACAAAGCAAGAAATTTAGAGGTAGATAAAATGTTTATAGGCTTATTTTTTAAAATTAAAAAGTTATGAAATTTAGATGGCTCGAGGTAATTTTAACTTTGATTCTAAAATCATTGATAGGGTTGTTAATTTTTGAGGGAGAATGAAGATCTTTACTATTTTTTCCTTGATAAAATAGAAAATTGGGAAGTAATGTTAGATGGAGAGAAATTAAAACATTTGTTTATGGCAAAGTTCATTGAGTTGTCAAGACATTTTTGTTGTAAAATACAATTAAGATAGGGGATTCAAATTGTATAGCTCCAACATATACAATATGTCAGTTGTCAAGACATCTCAATCATTCTTAAACCAATTTAAATATATAACTCGGTTGTTAAGACATCTCTACCTCTTTAAAAGGTCGTGAGCTCAGGTCTAATCTTCTAGTTGTAATGTAATATTTTGAACGAAAAAATCATTGTGTGCTTAAATAGTGATCTCTCGTCAAAACGAGCATAACTCAATTGACATACAAGAGTGTTATTAACCACGAGTTCGTGGTTCAATTGTTTTACTAAAAAAAGTAGTGACCTCTCAAATCATCCACTATCCATTGAAAATAATACTTTAATAGTAAGAATTGCAACCTCCATAAACTGGAGTGGTCAATTATTGGACATCTTTTAGAAGAATAACTTATTAGTAGATGAAAATTAGTTGGTTGTTGAATTGATTTTTTTTTTAATTTTAAAATAATACCAATTATTAATTAGTATTAATAATTATATACAAAATATATATTGTTATATTGGATTGGACTTTTGGGTCAGCTCGACAGGACGATCCAAATACGGCCCAAACAGGCTAACCCATGGGTCGACCCGATTAAAAAAAGATTGATCCATATCCAATATAATTTATGAAAGAGTTGGATTGGGCCGAGTTGGTCAACCATTGACCTTAGACTAGGCTTGGATCAAGTCGGTCTTTGGATTTTGCACTCGATGATGAGACTAATATTAAACTTCATTCTTTTACTCAAACATAGAGAATTATCAATTGTCAAAATGAACATAATTCAACTAGCATAAAAATATGTTAGTGACCAAAAGGTCCATAGTTACAGTCTCCCAACTTGATTGTACTTTAAATAATAATAATAATAATAATAATAATAGAGAGACATCAATCCTAGTATGAATTCATGCCTTGTCTAGTACTCTCAAGTTGGTCCAAACTTTTATGTCCCTCAAGTGCTTTTTAGACAAGCACTTGTCTTGTTGCATAGAGTGCACTAATTTTAACTCACTTTTTCAAGACCTAACTATCCACTTAAAACATGGAATACACTCATCCTACTCGTTTGAAAATGAGCACTTGGTTTGTCTCCCCTTTTACATGCTCCTCGATGTGACAAAAATATATAGAGGGGCATATATACTTATTATTATAAAGGTCACATTTATAATCATGAAAAGGAAGTTTCTATGGTGGAGCAAAAGGATATCTATCTTTTTCAAATATGGCTAAATGAGTATATAAAATACTAACAAAGATTTATACGACTTATTTAAGTTGACTTTTATGAGCATAAGTAATTTTCATAATGTTGTCACTACCAATATTAATTCTTAGTAATATTCGAAAATTCAATATTCTTTTTACTCTTCGTATTACAATACTACATAACGTTCAACCTCACCATAACTTGTAATATATCACTTACTAGAAGTTAGAGGCTTGAATTTTCTCACTCCAAATGTTGTATTGAACTGAATTAAATAAATAAACAAACATAATAAAAAAATTAAACTTAAATAATTTTTCTAATTAAAAAAATCGTTCTACTTGTTAGTTTCTAATGAACAACAGACTGCTATGTTGAATGGGAAAAACTAACTATAAGATCAATTAAAATACCATGTTGAGTTTTTTTTTACTTTCAATAAATCATAAAGATGGTCCAATCCTTAGTTTGAAGTTAATTTTTTTAAATCAAACTTGGTAAGATCATGATAATAATAATTCTTGTTGATGCCAAAATTTGGATAAAGAAAAACACATGACCTTCACGTGACAACAACAATAAATTTGTAATTTGAAGAAGAGAGTGCCGGCAAAACAAAACAAAAAATTTACTATAATGCCATAGTCAAAGATGGAGAATTATAGAAGGGAGAAGAAATCGGAAGTTTAAGTTGTAGATTAAGATCTTAGCTCTTAGATCTCGAATCAAGTTAAAGTTTCCTCCTATGGAGTTATAATGATGTAATTATAGGGAGAATGAGATGAAACTTACATTTTTCTCTTAGAATTAGATGAGATAGATTTTTCCTTACCCTACATAAGTTAGGATTAGAACTGATTGGATCAATGATTAGTTGACACCTCGACTTATTTAAACTCAAATTCACTTTATCTTGTATTTATCTTCACTTATCTTTTTCTAAACTTTAGCTTATTTGTTAGGTCCAATTTCAACTACAACAATTCTTAGTCCAGAAAAGACTTGGTGTGATTATGTGTTTCTAAAATTTATCGACATAGGGCTAATAGAAGCTAATTTCTTGTTTAGAAAAGTTAATAATAAACTAACAATATTTAGAAATTCAAAGGTGCTGAATTAGTTACTATAGTCAGTAATAATCATAGTTTATAAGTTATAATAGTCTATGTTTGGGGTGTAGATTATTTTAGAGTACGTTTGGATTGACTTTCTAAGTGTTTATAAACATTTTTTTTACACTTACAAACATTTATTTAAACACTTAAAAAAATCAATTCAAACGGACCCTTAATGTAAGTTATATTAGTCTGCATTTGAAATGCAAACTACTTTAGTCTGAGTTACAAATAAGGTGAGGGATGGTTACAAAATAGTAAACATTATAAACAACGAGAGTTTTCATATAGTTTTACTGTAACTAAGTATGGTTATAATAATTGAGAACTTCAACTATTATATTGAGAGGTTTAAACATCAGTTCATCTAAAATAGGTTGAAGGCTCCAACGTTTCCTTAAAAAGTATACTAACTATAATTTTTAAAGTAAAGAGGTTAAAATATGGGAATATTAACTTGTCGCATTAAGCGTGGTAATCTTACCTTACTTTCCAAACACGAGCTCTCAAGTTGTTCCGCTATCTGTCAAAAAAAAAGAAAAGAAAAAAGTTTGTTGGGCATAAATAAAGTATAGTATACTATTGAGTTATTTAAATATTAATTTTTTTTACCCAAAATTTTTTTTTAAAAGAAGTCCATTTGGTCTATGTATTGGTCGTTAGTATCAATTCTTAATTGATATGAAATATTTATGCACAATTTTTTCAGTTCAATATGTATGAGTTTGAACCCCACACTCCTAACTTAGATCTAAAATCACGGTATAGATTTTCATGTCATGAAATATAGGCTAAGTGATACGAAATACTTCTAAATTTTTATTGAGGCCATGTTTAAATGGGGATAATGAAAAATGGTGTAGTTTAGGTTGATTCCAATTGAACCATTAATCGAAATGGGTCTCAATTATAAACCAGTTTAATTGTGATTGTTGGCGTTTACTGACCTAATTTTTCAAAAGTATATGATTGTGATTGAAGTTGTTTATTTTCAATCATTAATTCAAAGGTAGAACGAAAATGATAAAACTACCCATGTACATGAGGCTCTCGGACAACCACGTTAAAGTTTTCCTATCAACCGCGATAAATCGATAAGCATAGAATAGTTATAACAAAAATTTAAAAATTAAACGTTCGTACCGATGAAACATAATAAAATCGATAAGAGCATTGGGATCTTAACCGCTATCGACTTCCCCATAATAACTGGTAAATCAATAGGACAAATAAACAAGATTATAAAATTGTTAAAGTGGTCGAAATCGCTACTGCTACCCCAAACAACCGGTAGATCGGTAAAAAAGGGGGTTATAAAATTGTTAAATCGGCCGAAATCGCTACCGATACTTCCATCTATAAAGCGGTATCACCTCATTTCAAAGGACAAATGACGGTAATTGAGATACAAATATTCTTATCAAATATGTGAGTCGCACTACATATTCAAACACAATGGGATTAAAGACCTTCTCAAGCTCAATCAGATTACAAGATTTCATTACGGATGGTATGGTAGATCCCACTTTTAATTACAATTATAGATGGACATGTAAACATAAGCTAAACGTGGCCTGAATGAGCTAAGTCTTAAAATTTAGTCATGAATTTGAAATATATATATATATATATATATTAGATCTTCTTAATTAAATATTAATACAAGTTATTAAAATAATTTCTGTAAACCTCTTTTCAATTTTTTTATTTTTTATTTTTTGTCTTTTTTTTAATCTCTAAATGAAGACCCGTGAAACTTTGACCAAAAGGGTGAAACAATCCTGGACTTTCAACTTACAATAATCATGTTGCACTTCCCAAATTTCAACCCAAGAATCATGGTAACAATGTTTATTTACATTTTCTTATTAAAAAATAATGTTTATTAAATGTCTATTAAATTCAAATAATATTGAAGCATAAAAAAATGCACCAAATAAACAATTCAATCAAACCAGCAAAGAAAAAGGATCTTACCTCCACTTTCAAATTTTTTCTTTAATAAATTTCGCTAATGCTCCAAACAAGCCATTAGCCATTCTTGAGAAGAAGAACAATAAGAAAAACAGAGCTTTTTTTTTTTTTTTTTTGAGTTCTTTAATTGAAGATGAAGATGAAGATGAAGATGAAGATTCAAATGGCTTTTACTGTAGCTTCGATTCTGATTTCAATGGCGGATTCGAGAGCTTGCGATTTTCCGGCGATTTACAATTTCGGTGATTCTAATTCCGATACCGGCGGAATTTCGGCCGCATTTTACCCTACCATATTGCCCTGCGGCGAGACGTTCTTCCATAAAACCGCCGGTCGAGGCTGCGACGGCCGCCTCATTATCGACTTCATCGGTTATATTTCATTTTTAAACTTTTGAGTTTTATTTATTTATTTAAATCATAAATATAGTCAGAAACTTTTATATTCGTATTTATTTAATATCTATATTTTAAGAGTGTCTATTAAATATGAATTTGTACTTTAGTTTTTAATTTGAGAAAATTATCTTTTTAGTCTCTAAATTTTGAAAAATATGTTCGATTGGTCGTTGACTTTTAAAAATGTAACTTTTTAGTTCTCGAGTTTTTTTAGAATATATGTATTTCGCTTCTAAATTTTTTAAATATACTTTTTTAGTCCATCAATTTTTAAGAATATGTTTAAGAAGTCATTATTAAGTTTTATTTATTTATTTAAATTATAAATTTAATCAAAAACTTATTTATTTAGGATCGTTTGATAACTATTTTGTTTTTTGTTTTTTGTTTTTTAGTTTTTTATCTTTGAGAAATAAGCCTATTTCTTCACATTTTTTTACAATAATTTGCATTTTTTTTAAGTACAAGTGTTGAATTTTTATCTAAAATAAAAAACAAAAACAAGTTTTTAAAAACTATTTTTTTAGTTTTCAAAATTAGGTTTGATTCTTTAAAACATAAAAAGATAGATAAGAAAGCAAGACATTTAGGTGTGAGAGGTGTTTGTAGGCTTAATTTTCAAAACTAAAAATCAAAAACCAAATAGTTACTAAATTGAGTCATTTGAATTTTTTAAAGTGTCTATTTAATTGAATTTGTACTTTAGTTTTAAATTTGGAAAAATTATCTTTTTAGTCTCCATGTTTTGAAGAATATGTTCAATTGGTCCCTGAATTTTAAAAATGTACATTTTTAGTCCTCGAGTTTTTAAGAATACGTGCATTTAGCCCCATTTAAAAAGTCTTCGAATTATTATTATTTTTTTTTTAACTTTTTAAAATTATTATATGATACTTAAAATTAGAAAGACGTGTTTTAAAAAATGAATAGCAAAACAAAAAATATATAAACCATTTTTGATTCTCCAAATATAAGTGTGAGGATTTCAACTTCCAAATGGCAAAAATTTAAAGTTCCTATTAGTAGTTTCTTCTATGGTAATTAGCAAACATTAATTTAATATTGAAATTGATTTTACAGCCAAACATTTGGAGTTGTCCTATTTAAGTGCTTACCTCAATTCAATCGGAGCCAATTTTCGACATGGTGCAAACTTTGCAACCGGTGGTTCTACAATTCGACGTCAGAACGAATCGGTATTTGAGAATGGAGTTAGTCCGTTTTCGCTCGATATTCAAATTGTCCAATTTCGTCAATTCAAGAATCGTACAATCGATCGTTATCTCGAAGGTTCAGTTTCTAAATTTTTGTTTTTGTTTTTTTGTTTTAATAGATTTTCAATATTCTTCTTTCTATTTGTGATTGTTCTTAATAATTATGAAACATGCACTACAGCAACAGATGAATCCATTAGAAGCACTCTTCCGGTACCGGAAGAATTCTCGAAGGCTCTTTTCACCATTGATATTGGCCAAAACGATCTCTCTGCTGGATTTCGAAAAATGACAAATGACCAATTTCGAACGACGATTCCTGATATCATCAACGAATTTGCAACAGCGGTTGAAGTAAGTCGATTTTGTCAATTGAATTGTGATTTCGTTCCTAGAGACACTAAGGGTAGTTAAAATACCAATTTTGTCCTTCCACTTAGACTCATTCCGTTTTTCTCCTTCTATTTAGAGATGTCTACTTTACAGGCTCCGTGGACCCGGTTCGGTTCGGGGGAAATAGGGGAGGGAGTGAAAAAAAAAAATTCTCCAGAAGGGGACGGCATTCACCGCATCCGCCCCATTAGACTTTTTTTTATTATTATATTTATTATAGTAATTTAATATTTTTTATTTTATAAATATTATAGTTGATTTTTAATTTAATAGTCAAAATAATGAATATGTTTGAATTAGTATAAAAAAATGATATGTTTGAATTTTAATAAATTTATATTACACATATGAATTATTTGATAGATAATTATTTCCTTCAACTTGAAAATTTTGAGTAATTTCTCTTTAAATACTAATTTCTAATTGTCATATAAAAGTTAACCATTTAGCCATTTAATTTAAACTTTCCTATAATATTGATTTATGTTAATTAATTTTCTTTTTAAAAAAAGTCAAACGAGAAAAATATCTCCACCCTGATTTCCGTGGAGAATTTGGCGGGAACGGAGAATGAAATGGGGAACGGGAATGGAAAGAAGAGAGGCCATCCCCGCCCCCGTGGCCATCTATTGTGTAATCTAAAATTTCAAAAAATTTCTTGAAATTAAAAAAAGAAAAAAAAGAAAGGAAAAGTCTAATAAGCCATTAACTTATTCAATATTTTACTAAAAACAATTCAATATTTTTGAGAAAATTACAATTTTACTCTCCCTTATTAACTTCCATAGGATTTATATAAAGAAGGAGCAAGGGCATTTTGGGTACACAACACAGGGCCCGTTGGCTGCATTCCGGTGGCAATTCGCAGCTTTCCCAATCCAGTCCCCGGAGATTTGGACCAAAACGGCTGCGTTAAGTACCAAAACGACGCCGCTTTGGAGTTCAATAGACAGCTTAAAGAACGAGTCATTAAACTAAGAGCAAATCTCTCAGATGCCTCTCTTGTATATGTGGATGTGTTTGCAGCTAAGACCAAACTCATAGCTAATGCAAAGGAAGAAGGTAAATTTATTTTCATATATATTTTTTATTATTTTATTTTTTTTGGTTGGTAGTGACTTATAAAAAATTATAAATTTAATCTCTAAACTTTTAGGCATGTGTTAAATAAATAACTATCTCACTCAACTTTTTATTTTGTATTTTAATAGATTCCTAAATTTTAAAAATTATTCAGTAATTAAGTTTCTAAACTTTAGATTTTGTATTTGATACGTCAATGAACTTTTGGTCTAATAGGTCATTAATCTATTTGACATTTTTTAAAAGTACACGAACCTATTGGACACATAACTTAAATATTAATGATTTATTAGACACAAATTTTAATTTTATGTAATAGATTTTTTTTTAATGTGTTAAATATGTTGAAGATTTATTATACACAAAATTAAAATTCATAGATCTATGAGACACTTTTTTAAATTTTAGGATATATTAAATACGTAGGGACATGAAAGTTGAATAATTAAATTTATGATTTAACATAATTAAGTATATATAGTATTTGTGTAAACATTTTTTTTACAATATGCAGTGAATTTGGAAATCTTGAATTTTTTTCAAATTTAGGGATAAAAAATATCATTTAATAAAATTTACTATTATCAAGTTAAATTGCCAGCTTTGTTTCCTATTGTTTCAATTTTTTTATAGTGCCATTTTTCAGTACAACGAAGGTAATAATTTTCTTTGAAAGATTATGTGATGCAATGATTTGAACTTTAGCTTTAATAAGATTAAGGAAATAAGTAATTATCTTTGGATAAATATCAATTTATATTTTTGAACTTAGAGCATAGATATCTATTTATGCATCGTATTATTATTATTATTTTGTAATATAATAAAGAGAAAATTGGTTGTTTTGAAGATTAATATTTAATTTTATTGATGCAATTAATATGCTCCATTTTTTTTTTTTATGATTGACTTGATTTTTTCTCTTCGCATTTTTTTTTTTAATTTCTTTTGTTGAATTCTAACTGGTTAGAGAATACGTTGGAGGTAAGTATAAATGTCTTAATGAGTTGGACTATTTTTTATAATCAACGCAGACCGACAATTAGTTAAGTTAACTTTTACATAAATCTAATATTAAAAATAAAATAATTAACTTCAAATCATGGCATTGATGTTTTGAAAAGTTTAACTAGATGATGGGGTCATAAAACTTTTAAATTGTACAAATCAAAATTGTAACCAAATTCCTAATGCATGGATAAATTAATACAACTTTTTAAATAATTTTTCTTAAAACTCATATATACCTTTTTTTTTTTTTTCTTTTTGGATGTTAAAAATTAGGGTTTATGGAGAATGGGGCAATATGTTGTGGATATCACGAGGACAATAATCATGTGTGGTGCGGAAACAGAAAACTCATAAATGGCAGCGAAGTATACGCTGGATCTTGTGATGATCCTTCCAAATTTATCAGTTGGGATGGGGTCCATTATACTGAAACTGCAAATCATTGGATTGCTAGTCAGATTGTCAAAGGCTCCTTCTCAGATCCCCAAATTCCCATCACACATGCTTGTCGTTGATTTCTACTGTCTAATCGAATTTCCTAACGATTGTGATTTATTAATACTCGTAACGTCTTACTTACAACATATACATACTCCACATAAACTTTGTCTGATAACAAATTTAACAATAAATTAACTTGAGAATAATTTATTTGTCAATATATTAATCCATTTTCATAGATCAACTTTTATCTGTAGTATTTGAATTATAATGCTATATATTTTCTACGAAATTACTTATATTTCTAATCATGTCATAAATCCCAGAATTGTATCTTTTGGAACAATTTAAAGATTACGAGTTAATATTAAGATTAGTTAGATTTCATTCCATTTAGTACTTGTACTCAAATTTTTATCTTATCATTTTCGCCAAATCTTTAATTTAGTTCGTTAAATTTTATTAAAATTGTATAAATAATAATAATAATTTTTATGAAAAAAAACACCATCTAAATATATTTTTAATATTTAGAAAGAAAATGTTAACAGTAAAATCAATAATAAACTAACAATAATGATTACTTTTAAGATTAAGAATAAACATTTGATAGTGGAACTAAAATAAATTGAATCATAAAAGGACATAACTAAAATAGTATTTAAAAAAAGAGATGAGTTATATGACGAGTTTAGTTTCTAAACTTTAAGATTTATGTTCGTTGGATTCTTAAAATTTCAAAGGTGTCTCATAGGTCTCAAAACATTCAATTTTGTGTTTAATATGTCCTTAAATATCCACACTATGTCCACTCGATTCTTAAACTTTCAATTTTGTATCTAATAATTTATAGACTTTCAATTTTTTAAAAATAATTAACTAATTGATCTATTAGATATAGAATGAAATATTATGTCTAATTGAACCATAAAATTTAAATTTCATGTTTAGTAGATATGTATTTTTTTTAAAATGTCGAGAAGTTCAACAACTTATTAAATATGGAATCGAAAAATTGAGAGATCTACTAAACACAAAGTTTAAAGTTTAAAGATTTATTAGATACTGTTTAAACTTCAAGAACTTAATAAACATAAAAGTGAAAGTTTAAGAGTATATTAATTAAGGAGTATATTAATTATTTTTAAAAGTTCATCGACTTATTAATCGCAAAATTAAACGTTATAGACCAAATAGGCATAAGCTTCAAAATTAATGATTAAATGTGTAATTTAACAAACAAAATAAATTGGGAAAAATACCTAGATTTTGGGTCTACTTTTATTTTGATCCCTAAGCTTCAAAATATTACATTTTAAATTCTAAGTTTTGAGTTTAATTTAAATTTAGTCTCTAAGTTTCAAAATGTAACAATTTTATCATTGAGATTTGTGTTTTGTTTCAATTTAGTCATTAAGTTTAAAGGTTTACACTTTTGATCTCGATTTCATTAAATACTCACTTATTCAATGTTAATGTACATTAATTAATTTTTTTAAAAAAATTATTAATAGACATTAATGCAAAAGATTGAAGTGAATATTAAATGAAAAATCAAGGTTAAAAAAGCAATTATTGAAACTTGTGAACTAAACTGAAACAAAAATCAAAATTGAAGAGTAAAATTGCAACATTTTAAAATTTAGAAATTAAAGGGTTAAAATACTATTTTGGTCACCATACTTTAAAGTTTGTTCAATTTTAGTTCATTACTTTCAATTGTCCAATCTTAGCATATGTACTTTTAATAAATCTCAAACTTAATTCACTCAAAGTTAATTTTTACTGAAATTGGTTAAATAATAATAACATTTTTTATGCAAGAAAATACAATATGTGAATATATTTTCAAAATTTTGTGGTAAAAATGCTAATAGATAATAAGTTTTTTTAAGGACTAAATTTAAGATTTATTTAAAGTATATAGACTAAAATTAGACAATTAAAAGTACATAGACTAAAATTGAACTAAAATCAAAATATGGAGACCAAAATGATATTTTAATCCAACTAAATTGCAACATTTTAAAACTCAAAATTTAAAAAATAAAAAACTACACTTTGAAACTTAGGACCAAATGCCAAAGTCTACATAATAAAATAATAAAAACTGACATCTAATTTTAGTTTGTAACCATTTGGCCCTTCAACTTTTAATTTTGTAACAATTTAGTCCATGAAATTTAATATGTAACAATTTAGTCCATGTACTCTCAAATTTATAACAATTTAATCCTTATTGTAGAAATTAGTGTTAAGATTTAATGAGATTTTTTTTTTTACATAAATAAACTGATAAAATAAATAGATACTCAATATTTTTATAAAATACAAAGTCTACATAATAAAATAATAAAAACTGACATCTAATTTTCATATATATATATATATATATATATATATATATTTTATGTTGGAGACTTAATTGTTACAAATTTGGAAGGATTCAATTGTTACGTAGTAAAGTTCATAGACTAAATTATTAAAAAATTAAAAGTACAAAAAATAAATCGTTACAAACTAAAATTTAAGAGCTAAATGGTTACTTTTATGAAAAAAAATTTAGGGACGAACAGAATTTTTTAACTTTTTTTTTTAATGAAACCATGGAAATGTTGATTTACCAATTACCATTTATTTCGATATCAAATCTACGAAAGAAAATAATAAATATTGATGAATAAATCGACATGTCGTATGACTGATACAGACTTAGAGAGTGAGTGAGTATTTCCGGTGATATGATTGTCCAGAAAACGACAAGACTGGTCCCCATCTAATTATATCCGTCACGTGGACACGACGATCCCATCCTACCGCTGAAATATTCTCCTCGATTCGCCAACTTCATCACAGCCGCACGATCACGATCACAATCAAACGGCCCAAATCCATCCGAGCTTTTCACTCCCACCGACATTGTAACGAAACGTCAAAGAAGATTATTCCCTCAGTACTATACTACTGAAGCTCGGGCCATGGCTGCAGACCTCCGAAGAAGATAATGTAGAAATAGAGAGTGAGAGTGGCAAATGTGAAACACTCACTCAGTAGATGTGATGTATAAATGTGAAACATCCCGAACAGATTGCGAAATTTGAAAAACTTTTCTTCCAAAAATCAGTTGCAGAACAAAAATGGAGTTTCCGGCGATGGTAGTGTCGGCATTTTTGGTTTTACAAGTTGTCATTGGGGTTTCTCCTGCGATGGCTTCACCGGACTGTGATTTTCCAGTGATTTTCAACTTTGGTGACTCAAACTCCGACACCGGCGCCATCTCCGCCGCTTTCGAGCCCATTCGATGGCCGTATGGAGATGTATTCTTCAACAAGCCATCCGGAAGGGATAGCGACGGTCGTCTCATCATCGATTTCATCGGTAAGTGTCGTAACATTCCGGTAATCTCACTCAGTTTCCGGCCAGGATTTTTTATGTTGATTTAGGGTTTCTGATGATTTTGCAGCCGAGAGGTTGAGATTGCCGTATTTGAGTGCTTATCTGAATTCGCTCGGCGCTAATTTCCGACACGGCGCCAATTTTGCCACCGGCGGATCGACTGTACGGAAGCCGAATGAAACCATTTATGAATATGGAATTAGCCCATTTTTCCTTGATATGCAGGTTACCCAGTTTGAACAGTTCAAAGCTCGCTCCAATGATCTCTACCATCAAGGTTTCAAAGACTCACAAGTTCAATCTTTACTTCATTTCTATTTGATTTAATAACAAATCTAGTTGGCGAACTAGTTTTTAATGGAGATAATTGTACAAAAAAAAAAAATCAAAATGGTTTTTGCCCAACACTCTGTGAAGCTTAAGAATTTTGTCTATCTTGCTTACATCATCATCATCCAACATTACCAAAATACTCTTAGAAAGTATTTGGCCCTCGTAAGTTTGTGATAAATAACTCAACTTCACCACTTTTGATTATCACAAACACTCAACTCCACCACTTTTGATAGTCTTCAATATAGAAGTTTGCACATTTATCGAGTAACTCTATCTTTACAACTTTTTAATCCTAATATATTAACTCCTTCCGGTTGTAGAGGTATCGCCGACCATAAAGGATAAGAGCAGTCGGATGTGTGGTGGGGTCACCCGAGTGGGATCGAAGTGTTGGCGTTAGATGTGTGGGGTTGCCGAAAAGTGAGAGAGAAATTGAAGCGTTAGATGGGTTGGAGAGCGTTGCATAGGCGAGAGGTAATCGAGATGGGTGAGCATTGGATGTGTAGCCAACGAGAGCGCAAGAGAGTGGGAGAGAGGAGAGAGAGCGAGAGTCTCAATCTCCTTGCGCGATGTTCGTTTTGGTAATTTCATTCGGATATCACATAAGCAAAATGACAAAAATCTTAAAATTTAGAAAGTAGTCAAATCTCATAAAATTTAGAAAGTAGTCAAATCTCATTTCAATCTAATGTTGGGTCATTTGTACGATTATCCCTTTTATTTTATCCTAGTGTTCACTATTTGTATGGGGTTAGTGTGCTAAATTGACTGACGCTTGTCATTATTATAATTAAATAGAGTTACATTTGCAACTTGCTATATATCTAAAGCCTATCTATCAATTTCTTTCATTTTGCCAACCTTATTCAAAGGCATTACATCTTGATAAAAAAGATTGTAGGTTTGAATCTGCACTTTCTAACCTCAGGAAAAGAAAAATTCTTTTCCATTTTTTATAGATTGAGTCACTCTATTTTATCTATCTGTTCACTTTCTTCTGCCATTTGTATGTGACAGTGCAAAATTGATGGACGGTTGTTGTCCAATAAGCATGTCAAGTCACCATTCTAAGTCAATTCCTAACATTCTAATTAGCATATTAATGGTGTAGATTAAATAGAATGATACAATTGAAGTTTTGCAAAGACTTAAAAGTTTAAATTGACACAACCATCAAAGTTTGTAATTTGTAATTTGACCTTTTCTTTTTCTATACTGAAATTTGTTGTTGTTGATGATTTTAGCCAAGAACCCATCTGACAGAGACAAACTTACAAGACCAGAGGATTACTCCAAAGCACTCTACACTTTTGATATTGGGCAGAATGATTTAGCTGTTGGCTTTAGAAAGCTGAGCATTGATCAACTTCGTGCTGCTTTGCCTGACATTGTTAACCAGTTTGCCTCTGCACTCCAAGTAAGAAAAAGAAAACTTCACCATTCTTAATATGTCATCTGTTACATTTGAATGACACCCTTTTGTTCATATGCTGTATATAATAAAGGCGTTTGGACTGTTTAATTTGGAAACTACTTTTATAGAGTTGTTTTAAAAACCGGTGAGATTTCTTTTTCTTTCTTTTTGGTAAGTATTAGAGTGTTGATATAATATTAAATTTACATTCACTTATTAACTTTAGCCTTTAGGTCAATCGGTGATTTAACATGGTATAAGAGGAGGAGGTCCTATGTTTAAACCCCTGCAATATCATTTCCTCTCTAATTAATATTGATTTTCACTTGTTGGATCTTCTAAATATTTCAAACCCACTAATGAGGGGGAGTGTTAATATAATATTAAATTTACCTGCACCTATTAGCTTAAGATTTTGGACCAATTAGTGATTTAAGAGTAAGAAACAATCTTCTATTGAGAAAATTGAAGCTCTGAATCAGAGGAAGAGAAATAGCTTTGGTTTTGCTTAGAAAAGTCTTTTGTGGAAGAAAGTAAGGGAGACGAGTTCTAGAAAACAATTACTCAAACATGTTTTGAACCTAATTATGTCTCGGTTCGGTCAGTTTGAATTAGGTTTGTTGGTCGGCTGAGGTTTTTGAAATATAAACTAGAAGATCCAGTCAATAGGTTCATTTTGATTGTTTTTTTTTTTGGCAGACAACTGGTTTTAGAAAAGGGTTTGGTGTTGTTTTCTTCCACATGTCTGATAAGTCAGTTCAGTCCAGGTTTTAACAAAACAAGCTCAAACTGATGAAGAACATAGTTCTGTTTTGTTGTTATTCTGAGAATGTTTGTGAAATTTGATGTCATTTGATTCATTTCAGAGAATATACAAGCTAGGAGGGAGATCATTTTGGATACACAATACAGGGCCATTTGGTTGCCTCCCAGTGAACCAATTTTACAATCTGAACCCTCCCCCTGGCATCCTTGATCAGCATGGTTGTATCAAAGCTCAAAATGATATATCTATGGAGTTAAATAATCAGCTCAAAGCAAAATTGGACAAGCTTAGGGCAGAGCTCCCAGAAGCTGCCATTACCTATGTGGATGTCTATGCTGCCAAGTATGCTCTAATCAGCAATGGCAAAACTCAAGGTTATTCTTCCATCTCTTAATCACTATCAACACTTTCTGCTATACATTTTGTTGTTTTTTTCCGAGGGAACAAAGAATTGAGAGTCTATTACCTAGAATCGAGAGGAGAGGAATGGGAAAATAGAAGTTTCCCTAGGTAGGCTCATCCATTGTATTATCTTGAAAAGGGGTACTCCTTGTGATTTTACCGGATGAATAATCTAGAGTGCAATGGTGAACTCGTGCTCATGTAGGACGATAGGATTGTATGTTCTTATCTTAGAACGTGTCCATTCATTCATTAAGGACCATGAGCACTAATCCAAAGGGTTAGAATATAGGAGCCACTAAATAAGTTGTCAAAAAAGATAGATTCTAAAAGAATCATGCTCTTAGTTAATATAAGAGGCACGGATATGGTCATATGGATACTAGACATAGATACGACATGACACGGATACGATGACACCATTTTTTTAAAATCTAGAACACGGACACAAGGACACGTTCATTAAAACTTACATTTTAAAAAATATTTGTCATTTTTAAACAAGAAGGAAATTCAAAGTCAATGAGTTTATATATTTATTTACTTAAAAAATAAGTTTGATGTATTTCACTTTTAAATTTTATTATTTTTGTCATATATGTGTCTGTTTTAGTATATGTAACTAGTGTTTAATGCATGTCTAACAAATCTTGGTCATATTTTGACTTTGTAAAACTAATGTCTAACACATCTATTGCACTAACAAGTGTCAAAGTGTTCAAATGTCCAACACGAACATGCTAGCCAACTTAAAGTGTTCGTGGTTCTTAGTAGTTAGTACACCTATCTTTCTCGGTTGCAAGTTTCTTTTGATTTGGACTGCCTGAACCACCTTATGTATACAAAATATCGGTCGACATCTATTTCAAAATATCGAACTTTTGCAGGGTTTCCCGAGCCACTCAAAGTATGCTGTGGGTACCATGTGAGGTATGACCATGTGTGGTGTGCGACAAAAGCAACCATAAATGGAAGCTTGGTGTTTGGAGATGCTTGTGAAAACAGAGCTCATTATGTGAGTTGGGATGGAGTCCACTACTCTGAGGCTGCTAATCACTTTGTTGCCAATCACATTCTCAATGGTTCATTATCAACCCCTCCTATTCCAATTACACAAGCATGCCACAGAAGTTAAAATTGTTTTTCTTAGGCAATATTGAAGTTTCTACTATTACAAATATTGAGCATGTATTCTCTAGTACTCAATAAAAACTTAGAACTTTTGAGTTCTTGGTTTTTCTTTTTGAATATATGGCTTTTGAGGTGCTTTTAGCAAGACTCTTGGCTGGTTGGCAAGTTGAGATGTATAATTGCTTTTAAGAAACCATCATGAGTTGACTTAGTGATAGTGGAAACATAAAAAAAAGATCAAAGATCTAAGGGGTCATTTGTTCAATCTATGGCGGCCACCTACTTAAGATTTAATATCCTACGTGTTTTCTTGACATTCAAATGTTGTATGGTTAGGTGAGTTGTCTTGTGAGATTAGTTGAGGTGCACGGAAGTTGGCTTGAATATTCACGGATATAAAAAAAAAGTTTTAAGAAAATGGTTAACAAACATATTAAATTTTATTTGGTAATGAGCTTATTTTTAAAGTTTAGTTCTATACTCGAAATTTAATACTGTTGATGAAATTTTATAAACAAGAACATTTTTCAAAACATTTTTTAAAGGATATATTATGCATTTATTTATTTATTTTTAATAAGAAACGATGATATTAAATTATAAATTTAATTTTTAAACTTTAATATGTTTTTTTTAAATTATTTATCTTCTTTAAATAATACTGATAACAAAACATTGCCTCTCCAGGGAAAAAAATTAAAAAAAAAAAAAAACATTGTGATTTGTTACTAAGATATACATAAAAAGACGATAAAACATTACTAATGTGGACATACTATAAATAACGTAAATTTTAGGAAAATTTTCACAAATAGAAAAAATGTCAAGCTATTTACAGAAAATAACAAAAAAAACACGGATAGACATTGATAGACTTCTATCAGCGATAGACTTCTATCATTTCTATCACTGATAGACTCTGATAGACTTCTATCAGCGTCTATCACAATTATCTAAAAATTTTGCTATTTTGTGTAAATAGTTTTCCTTATTTTCCTATTTTTAAAAACTCCTTTAAATTTTAACCTTTGTTTATTACTGAAATTTGAATAGGTGAAAGGTGAAATGCTTATTTATTAAAAATAAAATTTTTATAATTTTTTTTTTTTTTGAAAACAATGTACATCTACATCGACATTTTTATCTAACATTTTTTCATAAACTTGACCTTAACATATTTGTAAATATTGACATTTAAAAATAGGTATACCTAAGTTTAGGTCGATACTTGTAACAAAAATAGGTTGATAATTGGACTAATAATTTAAGAAAAATTATTTTAAATGACAAAATGGTTAAAAATATTTATAAATATAGCAAAATTTTATTGTCTATCTGCGATAGACCGCACTAAACTATTATATGTGTCATAATAGACTACAGATAGTAGTCTATCGCGGTTAGTGAAATTTTACTATATTCACAAATATTATTATTCATTTTTCTATATTTAAAAACAACCAATAATTTAAAGTATATAAATTTGTAATATGGTTGAATCTGTTTTAAAAAAAAGACACTATAAACTTCATAAGTCTTTATAAATTAAGTACTTTCAATAATAAAACCTAAAAATGTCGCTATTGTTAGTTTACAAAATTATAATTCCAGCCTTTTAAGTCAATACACTTTCAAATGTCCAATTTTAATTTTGGTAATTTTAATAAATCTTAATTTTAGTCCATAACTAGCTCTTTTTTTTTTCTTTCTTTCTTTTTTTTTTGAAGAAAGTATTATCCATTAACATTTTTAGCAATAAAATTTGAAAACATATTCAAATATCATACTTTATTGCATGAAAATTATTATTATTATTAAACCAATTTCGACAAATATTAATTTCGAGACACTAAATTTAAGATTTATTGAGAATACATGAACCAAAATTGAACAAACTCCGAAGAACATAGACCAAAATAGTATCCGAACCTAATCATTTCCATTTAAGAAAACAAACAATGTGAATACATTAAAGGAAGATTAATAGATACTAAAAAGAAGTTAAAAACTATAAATTATTTAAAGATAAAAAACAAGCTGTTATTATTGTTATAATTTAGAGAACATCCACCCATGAGGACATATATTATTGGGATTCCTCCAACCACTAAAAAGGATCAACCAATAATTATCATGGGTTTTCCTCACCATTGTTAGAGCTTAATAAGGCCAAAGTGTGAAGGTACTGAATGCATTATCATCTCTCAAATTTAAAGACAGATAAGTAGATTTTATATTGGTCTACGATTTACATACAACCTTATATTTTATTCACAATATAAATACAGGGAGCTTACTGGCGAAGTCCTTCAGGCAAGGCCACCACTTTATGAAAGGGTACTGTTCTTTGGGGCAAGGTCGACGACCCGTCTTCCTCGTCATCGTCGAATTCCAACAAGTAACTGTCCAGAACAAAACATAAGAATGAATTTGTAATGCACAAAAGATCATGTTGTAGTATACAGAAGAAGCAAGTTCCAGTTTCTTAGACGTGAGAACGGCAAGATCACATCATTTTTGACATGGAAAATCATATTATGAAAAATAATCACATTGAAAATTGGCACATGGCGTAGTCGGTCAATACTGATGGCAGCACACATTTCAAACGAAACAGAGAAATCAAACCACATCACACCATCCCGTGCGTACAAAATCTGACTTTTTTTTTTGGATAAAAAATATTTCATTGATAAATTAATTAAAGGAAACTACAAAAATATATTGGCGATTACAATAGAGATATCCAATTGAAAACTAAATAAGAATGACTATAATGAAAAGCGGTGATAATAGCTTGAAGGAAGAAGTATGCTTTTCTTAAAGTGTTTTTTAGTGTTTTTAGAATTTTTCTTAATTTAAAAGTTGATTTTAGTGGATTGAAGACACTTTTTCCTCTTCTTAAAGTTGGCTCAAGTTCACCTAAAGCCCACATTGCACCATAAACCTTTCAGATCAGATCAAAGTAGCATTTGGGACACCAAGTTCTAACATGAAGGAAATAAGTTCTACAGAAAGCCTGATTGAACCCATCTATACTATGTAAGAAATCAAAATGGAGAGCAGAAAAGGCCAAAATTTCCCCCCATATTCCATTGCCAATCGGGGCCTAGGAGATGCTAATTAACATGAGATGTTAAAGGAATCAAAACACCAAAGTCATGAAAGAGATGACAACCCGAGTAGAAATGACGTAATGAACCTTAAAAGAATATGAGGTACTTACTCGTCTGTCTTCCTCTGGAAGCATGCAGAGTTATTTAAAGGAGGTCATCCATTGCAAGAGAAATTTACTTGTCAGTGAGTTGCACATAAAATAAATAAATATAATCTATGCTAACACAGTCTAGGTTATAAGCAAGAGAATTGAGATAGTTTGGTGTATAAATATAATAGAAGAAGGTGTAGGGATGAGATGATGACCTTGCGATGACCATTCACAACTGTTGCCCTATAAAGAGCGGTTGTTCCTGGATAAACAGCTAAGACTCGTCTTCCAGGTAGGAATTCAGGGACGGTGGAAGGATCATTTCGTTTCGGAAAGGAAATGATGGCTGACATTGGTAATTTGTATTTTCTGGAATTAAATCAAATTAAACATTGGTTGATTAGGCATCAAACTGAATGAAGGAACTTTCCAATTAAGTAGGACAAAAGGATAAATAAATAAAATCTAGATAATTGTGCAGAAATAAAGTTAAGGGCAAGGATATAATCGAATAGCTTTACCTTTGCCCTCCACCTTCATCTTCATCGCCTGGTTCCTCATCTAGTACTTCAAATCTGTACATGTGCATATTCCATATTAAACAACGAAATATCATAAAGGAGATTTGGTGTCTGAAAAAGTATTATGCTTTAATCATTAATGTGGCCTTTTTTTTTTCCGTATAGAAGATAAACCATGAGATTCTGCATCAAGGTTAATGTCAAACTTGTACTTATACTCAATTTTTTACTAACTACAAACATGTGAAGAAAATCCTACTTGAAACAAGATCATCTAAGTAAGATTATAACAATTAAGCATGTTTTAAATGATTCGACAGGTTCTAAAAATTTACAAATTAAGCTCAAAAAAGATTTCAAAACAGTGCTCATAATCAAATACGCAAAACAATAAGGAGCACAGATGTAGCCATGTAAATAGTTATCTTTGAAAAGGGAAATTGACGCAGAGTCACACTAGTCACTTATTACTAATATTGGAGAAGCCTGTAAGAAGGCAATGTTGAAATTTGTACTTGAATAAATGGGCACGGTGAGATCTGAGTTGTCCATGAAAGATACTTCCCACCAATCTTTTTTTTCTTTTTTTTTTTCTTCCCAATAAGATGCTGTTAAGAACTTGTTATTATAATTCAACTCACAGTTTTGTCTCTTTATCAAAATGTATCACTTTTACAATAAACCATTCATCCTTCTCAGCCCCGTCTGGCGTCACCCTGGCTGCCACCTGAAAATAGCAGTAGATGCTCACTAAATAGCTACCTTTACTTGAAATTAATCAAATCAATTGAAATTGTTTTTGGTCTGTTTAAAAGTGGAAAAAATAAATAAATAAACCATACAACCTGGCAAATGACATACAGACCTGTTCATCCTTCATATTAGCACAAGTCTCGAGGTTTCTCATAGCAGGAGAAACGCGAGCATTATCTGAATCTGCCTTCATTCTTTTCGTTTTCTCTGCCACATACATTCAGATCAGTCAACTAACAGATAAATGCTTCATAACATTTCTTCAAAATTTAACAAGAGAAGCAGCAGTAGTAAGCTAATAATTGTTTACTAATAAGAAAGGATAGTAAGGAATTAATGATTATTTATACTTAATAGCCATAAGTGTATAAATAAATCTAATGCCATTCTATGAGATCCTTTCCCCATGGTGCCTTGAAGGTGAGAAAATATCGAGCAAACAAATACAAAAGTCAGTTTCCTTTCTCCTACAATCTATTTGCAGCAACCATAACTGTAGACATAGTCATACCCACACGGATGCATGCGTTTGGTAATCAAAATAGGTAGAACAGGACATACAGCTGTTTCCTCAAGAATAGAAACTCCAAATTTCTATTTCAGACACCTTCAGTATGTCCACGAGTATTAGGGAACATGATATACAGTAATTTAGCAACTTAATTCAAGGGCTGAAATTAATTGACCACCCATAAAGAAAGCTTCAAACTCAGGAATAACAAAGGAAAGAAAAGACAATTAGTATTCAAGTTTCGAATAAAATCAGAAATCCCACCATCTCCACCGTGATATTTGTTAACGTGACCCTTCTACTAATAATGATTATTTTTTTATAAGAACACAAGTAAGTCCTGTCCTGTGGTCAATCCAAGTTTGTAATACTTGAACAGAAGCCAGTGGAGCAGAAAAGTGGAAAATATGATTGGGTTTCTTTTCATGATAATATGTATATCTTCAAATTTATCATTTATGAAAAGCCTAAATCAAAAAGCTTTTGGGGAAGTTATCAGTAAAACACAGTATAGTTGAATAATTCTTGGAAACACCTATCCTTCTCCTTGGTTGCCCAGGAGGTCCAGCGGGCAGCAAAGTTTCAAGTTGGCCCAATAAGGTTGTGGAAACGCTGCAATAAAAGATAATATGGACTTCAATGCTCGTTACAATAGTTATGATCCAGGCACACTTGGGCTAGATAAATGATTTTTACCTGTATATATCTAAACACACACGAACCGACAAAAGATAAAACACAAGTGAACAAACTCTGAAGTACGAATTTTATTGAAGAATAGAGTAAAACTACCTCACTTCATCCTCTGAAAGCTGTTTTGCTTGAGTATATAAATGTTTCAGTTTTGACAATGAATTATCCCCAGGCTTCTCAACCACTTTAGGAGCTGCAAACAATCAAATATTAAGGAGAAAGCCAATCACAAAAAGAAATTTGAAGTCAGAATGGCAAGTACTAATTGAAAACAAAACTCTCTAAAAGCGCCAGAAAGAAAGCGAGGTGATAAACTCCCAAACGTCATGAACTTCTTTGTTTTAGGTAACAATCCAAAACTAATTAAAATTACTGAGGGTATCATCCTCACCTTCCAAATTCATATAACCGTCAGAGATCTAGAAAAAAAAAATTGTGGATTTAACATTTTTCTCATTACATTTTTTTTCTTTGAAACGGAAAGAAGACTTTTTCATTACATTTTAACTCATTCTCATCATTTAATAACCACGAGAATCAAATATAAGATGTAACAATACATTTCAAATTTCCATCATAAAGGAATATGGCACAAGCTAGCCACTTTACAGCTACATGAAAATATACCTCATACTATGATCCAATAATACTATAATGCACCATAATAATCGGGGATCTGGAAAAAGGAAACATGAAAAAAAGAATAATAATGAACTCGTTATGTAACCTCACTGCCTTGACATCTCTAACATGTATCTGTCAACGTCATAACTATGCACACACTCATGATTAATATACCCCCCTCAACCCACCCCTTAGAAAATTGAGAAGTGTAAAATGAAATACAAACTCGCTCTTGATCGTCTTGACACCGTATGACATTGACAGGACAATTAATTAGTTTAGATTAGTTAAATAAGATTGTAAAGACTTAATAGTTTGTAAGTTATTCTAATTTCTGAATAATTTGTTCTTTTCTTAGTTTTCATTTATTGTTGTTTGTTCTTTCGAGGTATCTAGTTTTTATTATTTAGCATTGTCTTCTCTTAACAATGTAATGCTATAAAGAAAAGGCTTCGGATGGGGTATGTATACTGCTGAATGTTTTCAGTAACTTTCCTCTTATTTCAGTTTTATTAACCCTTCAAGCTCATTGAATCTATCTCTTTGTCAAAATACACTTAAAATTGAGCTTATAGCATCCAAAGGCCGGCACAAAAATTTACAGAAACCTCAGATTTTTCGTCAAACACTTATTACAAAATATCAGCTCCTTAACGAACTCAAGTATTGTTCCAAAAAAGGAAAATAAAAAATAAAAAATCAAGCTCATGTAAGTTGTAACTTTCCCCGTAAAATTCCAGAATGCAATAACTCTCAGATTATTGTCGCCTCATCCAAATTTTAACCATAGCTTCCTCAACTAACGAAACTAATTAAACCAGCAGCAGACCAACAGTCGAACATTTTGGCCAATTCCTACCAGCTTGATCTCAAAAAAAAAAAAAAAAAAAAAAAAAAAAAAAAAAAAAAAAAATCATGATCCAAGCAAAAGGTTTAAGAATGAAAGAATACTCACTGGCGAGGAGTTTCTTGTGCATCTTGTTAATCTCAATAACAACAACCTCCTGCTCCTTCCGCAGGCGATCGAGCTCCTTCGTGTTAACCAAAATTCCGTCAATGTCGAGCGACGACATTGCTCAGTGTTCGGAGTTGCGAATTTTTGGTGTGTCCACCGCTGATCAAATTGTTGAATGAAGAAGAACAATAAGAAAAAAAAATCTAAATTGTAATTCTACCTGAAAAATGGGCTTCTGGGTTTCTCATTCAATGCCCTTTTTCCAACTGAAAATTATTTTTGCCCTCTTTTCAAAGTTTCTAGAGAGAGAGAGATGGAGCTGAGAGAATTGCATGACCGTGAAGAAACATTAAAATTTTTTGGATATAATTTGTCGAAATAAAGCAAAAAAAAAAAAATAAAAAAAAATAAAAAAATTAAGCCCTAAACTTTCTCACTAGGCTTGTATTGAACTATTTATTATTATTACTTCATTTTTGGTGAGGTACGAAATTTGTTGAGAAATTTTTATAAATAAAAAAAATATCAAACTATTTACATAAAATAGCAAAAAAGAAAAATAGAAAAATATTGATAGACTTCTATTATTTTTATTATTGAAGATTTCTATCAATGTTTATCAGAACTATCTAAAAATTTTGCTATTTTATATAAATAGTTTATCTTATATTTCTCATTTTAAAAATTTCTTAAAATTGAATTTATTCGAGCTAATAATACAAATTTTATAGGAAAAGCGATAGACTCGTTTTCAATATTTGAAAAGAGTTCAATTTTATACCTATATTGAATTATAAAACACGTGTGGTAATAAATTTGATAAATATATATAAAAAAAAAACAGCAACAATAATATTTGAGGTGACATTGTTAAATTTTGTAATTAGCTTTGGTAAGGTTATTTTATGCGAAATTTGATATTATTTTTCCCTCAAGACTCCATTAGCCGACGTCTAACCTTTTAGATGAAAACATGATGCTTTAACTATATTTATTTTTACCATATGGATAAAAACATAATGCACCATATTTTTGTACAATTTATTTTTTTTTAGTTCAATAATTTAAATGTTAATCAATCAAACTATGCTTAGGAGACAATTTGAAATTTGAAGTTAATTTATCAATTTAAAATAAGGGAAAATTTTAAAGATAGAAAAATAAGAAAAACTATTTACACAAAATAGCAAAATTTTTAGATAGTTGTGATAGAAGTCTATCAGGGTCTATCAGTGATAAAAATAATAGAAGTCTATCACTGATAGATGCTGATAAAAGTCTATCAATGTCTATCAGTGTTTTCTTTTTTTGCTATTTTCTGTAAATAGTTTGACATTTTTTCTATTTGTGAAAATTTTCCTTAAAATAAAGATATGAGTTGTTTTCAAATATAGAAGAATGAGATAAACTATTTACAAATATAGAAAAATTTTACAATCTATTAGTGATAGACTGCGATAGAATTCTATCGCAGCCTATCACTGATAAACAGTGAAATTTTTCTATATTTGTAAATAGTTTGATATTTTTTTTTCTATTTATAATAATTTCCCTAAAGATATTTAGTAATAAGAATATGTCTTTCTTACTTTGGAGCTGCTCCAAATGATCACTTTAATAATAAATAAAAAAACCCTCTATTTTATAAAATAATTGCAATTAAATTCTTAAGAGTGTGTTTGGCCCATGAGTTGAGAAGTAAGAGTTTTGAATTTTATTTCTTGTGGGTCCCACTACTAAAAAAACTAATTTTATATCTTATCAACTCTTTATATTGTGGACCCCAGAGTTTACAACTCTCCCGACTTCATAACTCACTATTTCACTCTTCACCCCAAACACTTCCTAAATGTTAAAATATGTACAAGACAACCCTCAACTGTAATTTATTAAATGTTAACAATGTGGTTAAATAAGCTAACATCTATATAACTTAGGTTTCGTTTAGGATTGAGGGTAATTATGCTTTTGAAAAAATTAGCTGTGAAATGAAGTAAATTAATTTTTGGTAAATTTAAGCTTGAAACTTGAAAAAGTAGGTAACCCAACTGGGGTTAGTCAGGTCAATTGGTTAAACTTTCGCCCTAAAAATAGTAAAATGTTAATATGTAAAAACTTTATTTAATTAAGATTAACAATTGAATTTGAATTTACATTATACAAATTTTCTCTTGTAAAAAATTATTTTTAAGAGTGGTCGGAGAATAAACAATCCCAAAAATAATGAAATAAAATAAAATAAAAATAAATATATGTATACATAAGGACTATTTTTAGATATAGAAAAATGGTTCAAACTATTAATAAATATTGAAAAATTTTATTGTCTACCAACAATATAATTCTATCGCTTAAGCGATAGATAACGATAGAAGTCTATCACTCAAACGGTAGAATTCTATCGCGATCTATCATTGATAAACAATTAAATTTTTCTATATTTGTAAATAGTTTGATACTTCTTATGTTTATAGTAACTTTTCTATATATAATCATATCATAAGTAAAAAAAACATACTTTTTAAATTTAATAATATATTCGAGTTGGTTTAGGCTATTTTAGATGGATCTATGAACAAACCCAATCGATAAACTTTTCATTTATTTGAACCCACCTGGGTTGAGTTGATCGAGTTTTTCGAGTCATCAAGTTTTTTGAACACCCATACCTGCTGGGATTAAAACCCAAAATGCAGCGGAAACGTATCAGAACCGTATCTCAAAATTAATTTTAATAATTTTGAAATACTTTTACATTGGCAAAAAAGACTTAAATTAATCTAGGTTAAGCAAAAAATTAGAGAATAAAAACTCTTACGTGTTGTGTCACCACCACTTGGAGACCTTCCTATTCTCTGAATCTTGAGGGAAGGTTTGTGGAACCTGTTTGGCACAGGAAAAAAAATACAGAACTCTTCTGGATATTTTTTTTTTTAGAGAACGCTGAGAATTTTGTTTTTTGTTGAGAGAATGTTCACACAAAACAAAATTCTGTTTTTGCACTCTATAAAGAAGCTAGAGAAAAATGGGAAACGTGGGTGTTATCCCAAAGTAACTCCCCTACGTGGGAGTTACAACAAACTTAATTAATTAAAATTAAATTAATTAACTATATCAATAATTAATTAAATTAATAATTAATAATTAATTAATAATTATTAAATCTAATTTAATTAATCAATTCATTTAAATCATATTTAAATGAACATCTCTCACATAACCTATAGTTTTAATTCAATTAATTTAATTAAATCAAATTTAATTAAATTAGATTAAATTAAATAACTAATTAATTCTCCAATTAATTAATTACCAAATTAAATATCAAATATTTAATTTTAACCTGCATTTGAATCAAATTCAAATACATTTCTCTCATAACCTATAGTTTTAATGTACATCTAATGCGCATTAATTTTAACCTATAGTTTTAATAAAATAATATTTGAACAATTTCAAATATTTAATTCTCTTACAAATTAACTTTGAATCATATCCAAAATTATATTTATACTATAAAGTTTAATTTGTAAAATAAACTTTATATTATAATGTATCATTATACATTATACTTTTCCCTTAGAAAATTTGAACTATTCAAATTTCAACCAATAATAACCTCAATATTCTTTACGAGCTAGGAAGGGGACCTAATGGACCTACAGATCAGAAGCTCCAACGTTATGAGATTAACAGGCTAAACTCATTAACCACATTAATCAATATTCGTTAACTGTGGGTACACTCCACTAAAGACCCACACTTGCACTCTTCTCACTGTAGATATATTTCTGTGTCCACGGATATAGACCAATGACAGCAAGTTAGTCCTTCACAAGTGTTCGTAACACCAGCTGGGTCCAACTACCGTTATACCCCTGGGTTAGTTCTAAATCCTTAAGTACCAGTGCTCCTCTAATGAACAACCTGTTTATGGTCCAACCATCAAACAGAAGCCCCTCTCGGGCCAGTGAGAGGGTAGGCCCTATGTTCAAGTCCCGGACACCACTTAAGGGAACACTTATCTACTTACCCTACAGTCGAGAAGGAGTGAAATCCATCTTGTATAATTATGTTCCCAGCTCCCCACTCAGTCTTGTCCCCAAAATTGTAGGCATATCGAGTCGACAAACGGGCCACTCTCACCCATACAAATCAAAGGACAATCCCTCGTGAACAGGAGTTCACAATATACTCAAGATTAAGACTAAGTTGCTTAGGTCAACCTATTGAAATAGAAACCTAACCAGTCATTGGAGTTACATCTAGTGATTACTATTTCGTGGTCCAGTCTTATGCAAACTCATTGCATAGGATACCTCCACTCGCATGTCTCCTACATGAACGCGTTGGATCATTGCGTTTGTATCAAATACAAAGCGGGTCGTATCCATAGTGTTACCAGGATAAGGTACCCAACCCTATCTTTATACTATAGACCCTTTAGGTTGTAACTTGAACATTGATCTCTATATGTCTCTACATATTGTTCAAGACTCATAAAACAACCTAGGATGTTAGTTTATTGGATTTTAGGGTTATTAAAACAAGATAAAATAATCAATAACATTTATTGAAAAATAATGAATAATCATTTATTAATGACGGTCAAAATACAACATTTACTATCTACGAGTTTTAGGGCATCAAACCCAACAAACTCCCACTTGAACTAAAACTCTAGTTAGTGGGTTGTACAAGATAATACAAAACAATGGAGATGGTAAATAATAGGAATACAATAAACTAGGGCATCAGTATACCCATTACACATCTCCCACTTGCCCTAGATTACCTAATGTACAAATCTCGCAGACCTAGATTTTCTAGATGACCCTCAAACACTTTAGCCGAGAGAGTCTTCGTAAATGGATTAGCAATATTGTGCTCCGAAGCGATCTTTGTGACGATCACATCTCCTCGTTGCACAATCTCTCTTATCAGGTGATACTTCCTCTCAATGTGCTTTTCTCGTTTATGGCTTCGAGGTTCTTTAGAGTTGGCTACTGCCCCGCTGTTGTCACAGTATAGGGTAATAGGCAAGTTCATATTTGGAACAACTTCCAAATCACTTAAGAACTTTCTGAGCCAAACTGCTTCCTTTGCTGCTTCACAAGCAGCTACATACTCTGCCTCCATAGTGGAGTCTGCTATGCATCCTTGTTTGATACTTCGCCATACTACAGCTCCCCCATTTAGGGTAAACACTGATCCCGACGTGGATTTCCTAGAATCTTTGTCAGTTTGAAAATCAGAGTCAGTATAACCTGTAAGGATCAAATCCTTAGCTCCATACACTAGCTTGTAGTCCCTCGTTCTCCTAAGATACTTGAGGATATTCTTAACTGCTGTCCAGTGGTCAAACCCTGGATTAGACTGGTACCTACTAACTATTCCCACTGCATAACAAATGTCTGGCCTAGTGCAGAGCATAACATACATTAAGCTGCCCACAGCTGAGGCAAAGGAAATACGTCTCATATCCTCAACTTCTTGAGGTGTCTTAGAACATTGTTCCTTAGACAAGTGAACCCCATGTCTGAAAGGTAATAAACCCTTCTTCGAGTTCTGCATCGAATATCGAATCAACATTTTGTCGATATAAGTTGCTTGAGACAGAGCTAGTGTTCTATTCTGACGATCCCTAATAATTTGGATCCCAAGAACATACTGTGCCTCTCCTAAGTCTTTCATTTGGAATTGGGCTGCTAGCCATTTTTTAATGTCAGTAAGGTATCCTACGTCATTCCCAATGAGTAAGATATCGTCTACGTATAGTACCAAGAAAGCTACTTTACCTTTGATGATTTTCTTGTAAACACAAGGTTCATCAACGTTTTGGTCAAAACCAAAAGATTTGATCGCAGTATCAAATCTAATATTCCAAGATCTAGATGCTTGTTTCAACCCATAAATGGATCGATTCAGTTTGCAAACTTTTTGCTCTTTACCTTGGGCTATGAACCCTTCGGGCTGAGACATAAAGATATTCTCTTCAAAATTTCCATTCAGAAAGGCCGTCTTGACATCCATTTGCCAAATTTCATAGTCATAATATGTGGCTATGGATAAGAGAATTCTTATAGACTTAAGCATAGCAACAGGGGAAAAGGTTTCCTCATAGTCAACCCCTTCCCTTTGGGTATAACCCTTTGCTACAAGTCGAGCTTTAAAGGTTTGTACCTTACCAGCTATGTCCCTCTTTCTCTTATAGATCCATTTACACCCTATGGGTTTAACCCCTTCAGGTGGATCTACAAGTTCCCATACTGAATTGAAATACATAGATTCCATTTCAAGGTCCATGGCTTTGACCCATTCGTCCTTATCAACATCATTCATTGCCTGTTTAAAAGACAATGGATCCTCAACACCGTCGTCAGGTACGACAACCTGAGTTTCTGTTAAACCCAAGTAACGAGAAGGTCGTGATACAACCCTCCCACTGCGTCGAGGCATTCTCAACTCTTGAGAATGATGAGATAGACCTGAAGTGTTAGGTCCTTCATCAACTCTTGTTGAAGAACCAGCTTCATCAACAACTCTTGTTGACTCTTCAGTAGCTTAAGACTAAGTTGCCTAGGTCAACCTATTGAAATAGAAACCTAACCAGTCAACGGAGTTACATCTAGTGATTACTATTTCGTGGTCCAGTCTTATGCAAACTCATTGCATAGGATACCCCCACTCGCATGTCTCCTACATGAACGCGTTGGATCATTGCGTTTGTATCAAATACAAAGTGGGCCGTATCCATAGTGTTACCAGGATAAGGTACCCAACCCTATCTTTATACTATAGACCCTTTAGGTTGTAACTTGAACATTGATCTCTATATGTCTCTACATATTGTTCAAGACTCATAAAACAACCTAGGATGTTAGTTTATTGGATTTTAGGGTTATTAAAACAAGATAAAATAATCAATAACATTTATTGAATAATAATGAATAATCATTTATTAATGACGGTCAAAATACAACATTTACTATCTACGAGTTTTAGGGCATCAAACCCAACAACAAAAGCATCTCTTCATAGTATTTTCCCACACTTTTGGTCCCTTGTCTCAAAGTTTCCAATTTGTGGAAAGACTTAGGAACAAAATGTTTTCTCATAAGAATCTTAGCCTCTTTCCATGAAGGCGTTCCTTGATTTTTACTCCTTTTTTATAACATATTATTCCACCATGTTAGGGCATAATCATCAAATATAGAAACAATCAATTTTACCTTTTCCTTTTCACTATAGTGGTAGTCATCAAATATGATATCAATTTCATCCTCCCAAAGAATATACTCCTTTGGATCTGAAATACTTCCAAAGAACTATGGAAGCTTATTTCGGTCAACATGATGGTCATTCCGTGGCGCTCTTCTTTGTGTGAGCATTGCTGCAAGAAGATGTTATCATAAAGAAAATTGGACCTCACAATCATAGATTTTTGTGTATCCCTCTCTCATGCATATTCTAGAATTTTGTGTATCTTCAATCTCTTCAATCTCTCTCAAAACTCTAGCCATTCCATCTTCTTCAATCTCTCTCTCAAGACTCTCTCCCTCATCTTTCCGACCGCCGCCTCCCTCCCTCGGACCGCCCAACCACCGTCGACGACGCTGTTCCCGCCGTTGAAGTTTCGACCGCCGTCGTGGTGCCGTTCAAGTTTCGGGCGCCGTCATGGTCGCCGTTCAAGTTTCGGCCGCCGTTCCCGTCGTTCAAGTTTCGACCGACGGTGAGTTTTTTTTTCCGATTTTTTCTGGCCAAACTTCTTCGATCTCACTCCAACTCGCGCCGCCGTCGTGGATTTAGATGTACTTTTATATGTTTTCAATATATAAATATATATATTTGTTCTTGATATATTGGGGGATTTTTCGATATATAATGTGATATATATCTTCAGTTTTTATTGATACTTCTTGTTTTATGATATATACACTAATATATGTTGAATATTAAGTTCATTTGAGATTTATATACCCTGATAGATAACTTTGTTTATTTGAAAATCATTAGGGAGATTCGGTTAAATTTACTTAAATGGAATTTAGTCAATCTTACTAGTATATTTCATATATTGGTTAGAATATTCGTAAGTATATAATCATTTTCGATATATACCGTGATTTTTCGATATATACTGTGATATATATCTTCAATTTTTTATTGAGACTTTTCTGTTTTATGATATATATACACTAATATATGTTGAACATTAAGTTCATTTGAGATTTATAAATCATGTTAGATAGAATTTAAAGTATAGTATATATGAGATAATAACGCAAAATACAAATGAACTCAAAATAAACAAGGAACTATAATAGATAAACTCAAATAAGACAAACCATCATATAAAAATTGCATTAGAGTGACATATATATCAGACATTTGGTGGATATATTACCAGCACACATAAGCGTTGCCTAATTAGAAGTGCATACATATCAGAATACCTCAGATATATACCAAATAAACAATGAAATATTACATGAAAACAAATAGAACTCAACATAAACGGTGGAATATATCACATAATATAAAAAAGAAAACGTTAAATAACAACAAACAATATCAAAGAAATGATTAATACGTGGAAAGGAAAATAAAAAAATATTAAATACATTTTCTCTCTCCAATTGAGAATGAAAAAAAATATTAAAAATATTTTCTCTCCAATTGAAAATTAGAAGAAAATCATATTAAATGCATTTTCTCTTCCCATCATAAATTCACTTTCTCTCTCCATCATTAAGGAAACTTTGAAAATATGAAAAATAATATTAAAATTTTTTTCTCTCCCATTGAAAATGGAAGAAAATCATATATTAATTGCATTTTCTCTCTCCATCGTAAATTTACTCTCTCTCCATCATTAAAGGAACTTTGAAAGTAGGAAAATATATATAAAATTCGGACATAAAAAAAATAAAAAAGGGTAAATTTGTCCAAAAATAACACTAAAAATATTTCTTAAAAAAATTTAAAGTTAAAGATATTTTTGAAATATAGGGCCCAACAGATGATCATTTATGTAAAAATCTCTTGCTATATTGCAATTAGATTCGATTAAACAGGCTTAGATTGAGTTGGGACTTGAAATTGGAGGCCCATAAACAACTAATTGGGCTTGAGGCCCAAATTGCCGACGCGCGCGCTCTCAGACGCCCACAAATTTCATCGGATTTCAAAATTTGAGGGAAACTGAAACTGATAGATCGGCGCCTGTTCTTCTCTTCTCTCTGTTTTTTCCCCGCTCGGTGTGGTTTTCATGGAGTCAATTGCAGCAGCCGTAGCGACAGTCTCTCTAGAAGAGGACGATTGGGAGCTTTGCAACGACGATGGCTTCGTTTATAAGCGGAAGAGGCGCCGGCTCGACCCCGCGGAAGCCGTCGCAGCTCGCTCGTCGGTGGCTCAGGCGGTGGATCTTGAGGCGGAGGAGAATCGGCGGCGAGAGCGCAGGAGGAAGACGTTGTTGAAGGTTAGGGCGAAGTACCAGAGAGAGATTGAGCAGTGGGAGGTTTTGTCGAGCAACTTGTGCGAGATGGAGGAGAGGGCTCGAAAGCTGCAGGAACAGTACCGACGGGATGGGGAAGAAGGAACGGCGTCGCTTCTGGAGGCTTCCTCGTTGACTGTAGTTCGGCAGAAGGAGCTTTCTTGCGCGTCAATGGTGGACGATCTTCTCTCTCAGGTAAATCGTTGTTCTGGTCTTGTGTCATAATTTAGGATAAAGGTGCAAGGAATAGAAATTTTACGGATTCAGGCGTTGAGTTACTTAGGAATTTCCTCAAATTGCTCATAGTTCATCATTCGTCGGTAAGATTTCATGTCTAGAGAGTTGAAATTTCCAGTTCAGTTTTGCCCTTTTTTGCAGATTGGGTGGAACTGTGTCGAACTAATTATTCCTCTACTTGCTTGACAAAGTAATCGGATAAATTGCTTTTGTCTTTCATTGTAAGGTTTAGATTTGGAAAATCAATCAGAATGATCCACTATTTACAAAGTCGAACATTTGATTAAGAGAACGTACAAATCTGAAATTGCCATCATTGCATTGCCAAGTTTGCCCTAACTGTTATGCTACTTTAGGTCCAATTTGTTACTCTTACTGAGATCAGGAGAGAAAATAGTCATTTTCTCCAAATGTTGTTCGAATTTCTCAATCACTATACTTCAAAAGATGGCTTTTAAGGCAATGGATTGAGAGTTGAGCGATGGTAGATAAGACATATTATCAAATTGAAAATATTGGGTTCTAGTTTCTGAGTAGAAACTTCATAATTTAAAATTTTAAAATTGTGTTCTCCTGGAGTTAGGCCTAGAATAGGAAATTTGAAGGTGTCTTTTGTTGTGGCGAAACCCCTTTTGAACCTTTTTTTCTGGTCACTACATACTTTTTATGCCTTTGGCTGCCACAGTGGTAGCAATATCTGAAGTGTAAACTGTGCAGGTGGAAGCTCAGGAAGCCATCATTCACAATGTTTCAAAGTTTTGTGATATAGCTGAAGCATTGTGCCAGACAGAAGAAGACCGATTGAAACAGCGTCTAATTGATCTTCCCATTTGGGGTTCACCCCGCGAGCTGATGGCCTCGTTGTGCGACGAGTAACAAAGCAGGCAGCAAAAAGAAACAGGAGCCAGGGACCTTCCATTTGTAAGATCTTACTATGTAAAGACTAATTTGAATTCTATGAAATCACCAAAGTGTAGCCTACTTGTGAAGACCACATTCTTTGTTACAATAGATGGTGACCCCTTAAGCGTGTGCCTCTCCCTCATCACTCAACATGCTCGTTGAATTAGTTCATTGTCGATATTGCAAGGAATTTAGCGATCCCAAATTATAGAAACATCGATGAAAATATTGGCATGTTATGAATATTTTATTTTGTGGGTGTTAGTGGTCTTCCTTGTGCTTCCTTTCTCTGATTCTTGATGTTTCTTTAAGTAGGAAATGTAGGGATTCAGTTAGTTAGACACAAGGCATCAAGATTTATTTACAACCATTATGATCAGTGAATTTCTCACTATCTAGTTCTCAACTGAATTCAGAAATATTACATGCCAAGATTCTTGATTATTGGAAAGATGGGTGCCATCACTCAATGATCCTACACATCTGTTGAAAAAAGCTGAGTTTCTCAAACTTCAGAGCTGACAGCAAACCCAAATTCTGTTACATTTCCTGGTTTGGCTTATTGTGTATTCTCATAGAACTACAACTAAAGTTAACTGTTAAAGCATTTTTTGAGGTTTTTGGATCAGTAACACTTGTTAAAGCAGAAGAAGGAGCTTTTTGGGGTTTCTTCAATCATGCTGTGTGAGGCTTCCCCTGAGCCATGTCTGACAGCCATCAAGGAATTTGTACAGGGGGAGTCAGGTGGCATGACGACATTTTCAGAAACACATATCCGAGGTGGGATCACGGGTGCTCGTGGTGATATTCTAGAGAGGGATTGCAATAGCATCTGTATAATCTGGCTGAAGTTTGGCCTTGTATTTGGATCTTCTCTCCAACATGATGTCACTATTAAAGCTAAGTCCTCTGGAAGGTTTTCAGCACTGGGCCTCATGTTCTGAAACAACAAAGCTATGATTTAAAACAGAATGTTTGAAAAGCTACAAATTTGTTCATTTCCTGTAAAAAGTCATATGGCATCTTCAAGTTTATTATTATTTTGCAGTTTCTTGTTCTTCTAGATGCTACATTTTCACATTCCAGAATAAAGTATATGCAATGAACTGCTTGACATTTCATTTGATTTTTCTGTTTTCCCCTTGTAGGCTTGCGATCCTGACTTTGATTTTAATATATACAACAATATTAACATTTACAAAACCATATTATATTGCAAATCTAAAACATAAGTTTTGAAAATGAACATAGAAAATTGTTTTAGAAACAGTTCTTCAATGAAATTACAAGAGGAATTTTTTTATAAAGAAAGTAGTTGTAAGGATCTCAGTCATTAAACAAATCCCACCCTTTTGTCTCCTGGTATGAATACTAGCCAATCAATCATTAATATCCTAGGATCAAATAGGAATTGGTTCGTTTCGTTGGTTTTCGCTGAATTTAGAAGTCTCGGTTTCCTTATTTATTCAAGATACCTTGCTCCCATTCAATTTTGGAATGATGCTCACATTTTTTGTCTTCAAAGATTACTTTCTTTGGTTGCTCGCTAGCCTTTTGTTAACACGGTTTTAAAGTTTTTGTTATCTATAGCATTGGATTCTTTTCGGGAGTTGTTTTGTTAGGTTCTTAAAAGTCTGCTTATTTAGAGTTTGCTTTACATTATATCTCAACAGTTCTACCTCTATTTTACTTTGTTTCTCTTCTAAAGTTATTGTATCTTTAAGTATTAGTCTCTTTTCATTTATGAAAATTTTCGTTTTCTTTTCAAGAAAAAAAAAAAGAAAAAATTCAACCTGGAGACTCACACGTGTTCATTGGATAATCAAAAGACATCACATTTTATGACTTCAGGCTTACCTTGAAAGCAGCTGCATACGCCGCCTGTAAATTCGACATGCCTTCGAAAGGCAACCTGTTAAGGATAAGCTCCCACAATACAATGGCAAAGCTGTAGGCATCAACTTTATGATTATAATGCTTTTTATCTCCATGCTTTAAAGTGACTGTGCTATAGAGCTGCCAACAAATGAAAATGGAAGTTGTTTAAGACCCAGCAAGGAAATGCTTAAGAACTATATAATGAAATGTTCAACAATTAAAAAAAAAAAAAAAAAAAAAAAAAAAAAAAAAAAAGGGGGAGAAAAGAAAAAGCACCTCTGGAGCCATCCACCTATATGTTCCTGTTTCTGCAGTCATCATCTCTGTTACTGATTCTTCTCTTGCCAAACCAAAATCAGCAAGCTTAACTGTTTTATGGTCTGCAGTCAATATCAAGTTTTCTGCAATAAAAGGGTCTCATTAGAGCTACTAAACCAGAAAATTTCTTCACTCGAATGTTGTAGGTTCAAAATGTAAATATTTTTGGGTATGCAGTTGACAATCCAACAAGTTCTCCTATCTTGGTTACATAAATCGAAACCGGATTCAGTAACCAGATTTATATTTGTTTTGGAGCAATCACATTGTGGGACAAGAAATTTCTTAAATTCAATTTTGAACCTTTCATGGTGGAAATAAAGTGTCTTGTTGAATCTACACAAGAAATGTTTAAGATTCCCACATTAAAAATCCTCAATTGTTTTCTTCAAGGCTGTCTCTACTCTCTAATTCAACCCCAACTAGACAAGAAAGCTAATATGTGGATAGCTGGCAACTCTAAGAAGACCTTATTTCAAACAACATAAACCATAACTATTATATCAGAAGTACATCTCGTTTGGAATCAAAACCACTAGTCCTCTTCCAAATAATAGACAGAGGTATAAGGAGCTTCTCAGGGAAGAAGGAAATGAAAAATCTACCAAATGGATTCTATATCATACACAATTCAGTAAACAGCTGGAAATGCCATCTAGCAGACTCCAAAGAGTAGTGTGAATGTTTGTACCTGGTTTAAGGTCACGGTGAATAATTCCATGGGAGTGTAAACACTCCATTGCACGAGCAATATCAAGCGCAAACCCGATCGCCACATCTAGTTCCAAGCTCCTTGGCCTCAAATTCAAGAGATATTTGCGTAATGTGCCACCTGTGAGTAATTCAGTCACTATAACCATCATAGGTTCTTTGCAAGCGCCAATAAACTGAAAACAAGAAGAATATCAACCGAGAATCACTGTTAGAACTTGAGAGACACTATAAAAAGTATCTCAACAACAATTTCCAGAACTAAGTATGGAATTCATATATAGAAGCAAAAATTCTAAATGTAGAATTGATCATTGCCTTCACTAAGTTCTTGTGTTGCACTTTGGACAACATTGCAACCTCTCTGGCAAACCGAGATTCTCTTCTGGCCATCCTCTCAGGAGTATCTCCTTTACCCACCATTTTGATAGCCACAATCTGATTTTTGTATCTGAGAGAAGAGAGAAAGAGACAGAGTTTAAAAAGAGAGACAGAGAGACAGAAAGGTCTTTAATATATCTGATTTCAGACAGACAAAGAAAAACAGAAAAAACCAATTGACATCAGAAAAACGTACTTTCCCTCATACACCTTGGCATGGGCACCTTCCCCAATTTTTGGCCCAACAAAAAGATGCTTAGGATCAATCAACCATTTGGCATCCAAATTGAATTCACCAGTGGAATAAAACCCATTACCAGAACCCATCTCTTCACACAGGACTTTTATCAAACACCTTCAGTGCACTTTGTTACTTCCTTCTTCTATCAATCCACACACAAAAACCTTTCCCAAAAAAGACCCATCAGCGATTCAAAGGGTACGGACGCAGTACTAAACTAAAGACAAAAAGCTAAAGAAAAAACCCATGTTTGATTCTGAACAGACCCATCCCTAAAATCCCGCTAGCCGATCCAGAAATTGAACGGATTCTTGTGCTTGGTGGGAAAAGAATATACACCTCCACATGTAGGAAAACGCAAATCCAGCAGCCCCAGAATATAAAATTGGGAAAAATTGTATATAGAGTAATAGAAATCAGAAAAAAAAGTTAGTGTCAGAAGCAGGGGAGGCAATAAATAATTGAATGTATCAATGGAATGGGAAGAAAGCAATGAAAATGAAATTGAGCGGACAAAGTTGAGGTGTGAATTTGATGCTTCTCCGCGTATGGAAGTGAATGCGGTTGCCATCTGCAATTTAAAGCTGCAAAAAAGAGAGTTTTTCTGAGTTATTGTCACTGTACAGCGGCTCGTGATTTGACTTTGAATGCAAAATTGAAAGAATAAAAACAAAGAGAGAAGAGACGATGGGGTTGAGAAGGGAAATCCGAATGCACGGATAAGGACAAGATCTGTGATGCTGAAAATTAATCGCTATGGAAAAAAAACAAAAACAAAAAAAACAATCCCTTTGTTCTTGTTTATAGGGAGAGACAAGTTTATAGTGTCTTGTTGGATAATGGAAAATGAGTTTTGAATTGTGGGAATGAATTCATCTATTTATTTACAGTACACGTAGAAATATAACAATCAAATTCAAATTACTAATCAATAATTTAAAAAAATTATAAATATAGTAAAATCTATTAGTGATAGACTTCTATGACTGATAGACTTTGATAGTTTACGTGGTCTATCATTGATAGAGCATAAGAGTCTATCACGTATAGACTTTGCTATATTTACAATTTTTTTAAAATGTTGTTATATACTTTATTATTATCCCTAAAATTAATATTTATTACAATTACCCTTTATTTAGTTAGAAAAATTGTTTTAAATGATAAAATTCCTGAAAATATTTATAAATATAATTATAGTAAAATGTTACTATTTATCATTGATAAACATCAGTGTCTATGACATTTTGCAATATTTATAAATATTTTGGCTTATTTTGCTGTATTTGAAAATAACCCATTTATTTATTTTTGGAAATGGGGTAAGTTATAAATAGGTTAAAAGATACGGTTGGTTCATGAACTTTAAAGAATATAATAATTAAATTCTTAAATTTTTAATGGATAACGATTTATTCTTCATATTTTTAAATTTGCTAAGAATTTAGTTAATAAATTTTACTAAATAACGATTTAGTTCTTGTACTTTACAATTTTGTAATAATTTAATTCTTATCGTAAAAAATATTAGTATAATTTAATAAAATTTCTTACATGTGTAGATTGATATAAACTGTCGAGAATCAAATTTATTTATAAACTATAGAGACTAAGTCATTAAGTAATAAAAATTGAAAATTTGACATTTAATTTTAATAAAACTTTCCCGATAAATACTAAATCATTACAAATTGTAAAGTACAAAGACTATATCATTACTTATTAAAGTTTGGAGACTAAATTCTAACAAATTTGAAAGTATATTGACTAAATCGTTAGCAACTAAAGTTCAGAGATCAAATCTTAGCCACTAAAAATAATTTTTAATCATATAAATATACGTTGGTTAACTTACAATTTTATTTTAAAAAAAATTAGAGGTTTAAATTTCTTATTGTATTGTTGAACTAAAATAATTGATTTTTTTCTCAAATTTGTGAAACTTCAAACCAAAGGTTAATATTATAAGTTAATGTTACTTATGCTCACGAAACAAAGAATAAAAAGTAATAGCTATTAAAAGAAATAGTTACATTCAACCAATAAAATTTAAGAGATTACATTCAACCAATATATAATATATAATATATAATATAATATAATATATATATATATAGTCTCCATCCACCATTTTTTAAAAGTTTATTTGAGCTTGTGATATACTCAAAATATATAAATATATAGGGAGGCTTGTGAGACCATGTGAATATGTTTTTTAAATTGTTGAGATAAGACCTATAAGATTATATTTAAACTTTTTTTAAAATATATATATATACATATATATATATATATATACATATATATATATATATATATATATATATATATATATATATATATAAATAAAGAGTGTATGAGAATTCAAACCTACTATGACTTAGCAAACATTTTACTTTTGTTTTAGTTAAGTTTTAAATGCATAAGGTTAGTAGTTTTATTAAACCTAAATTTATCTAACTTAAATATTTATAATTCTCGATTATTAAATCTATAAATAAAATCAAATAAATTTATAGAAAATTTATTTTAAATAGCAAAACTGTTGAAAATATTTACAAATATAGCACAATGTCACAGTATATCAATACTGATACTGATAGACATCTATTGTCTATTAGTGTCTATTACTAATAGACAGTTACATTTTGCTGTATTTATAAATATTTTGATTTATGTTGTTTGTATTAGAAACCAATCCTAAATTTATATACTAAATATGGGGAATACTTATTTTTCTTAATTTAAAAAAAATACTATTTTTCCTAATTTAGGAGTTAAATACTCTCTCTCTCCCAAATAGAAAGAGAAGATGGAGAAGGAGCAAAGCTCTTCTTATTCAACTTTAAATTGTTCTAAGTATACATATAAATGATTTTACAATTTTTATTTATAAGGTTGTCAAAATATATATATAAATTACAAAGAATTAATATTATAATAGTTGATGATGGCAAAATATGTGCTATAGAAATCTCTCCGAACTTTTATGTCTCAATGATAAAATTGTATTTCGATTAGAGACGATTATTGAATGCAGTAAACCTGTTAGAGGATGAAGAGAAACTTACTTTTTATATGTAATTCTTTTTCGAATCAGGTTGTGATAAAAGAAATTAGAACAAATGGAGAAGGCATGAGTCAAGGGCTTGCAAAAAGTCGACCTTAAAAAGGAATAGGCTTGTCTCAATAGGTTTAGTTCTGATTCAATTTCCTTCTTCTTTTGAGTTCAGTCTGTTCAATCAAAATTTGGATAGTGTTGTATCTATCCTATCTCAAGTTTTATACCTTTGATATTATTTTTCTTTTTTGTGTTTATCTCTTAAATAAAAAATCAGAAGAAAATTATAGAAATTAGTGGCATGAGTTACGAGACATCTAAAATTAGAATATTCGTAAATAAAAATATTTTTTAAAAAAATATCTCAAATTCATTGTAAAATATTATGTTTCTCTTAAAAAGAAAAATATTGTGTTTCTCAACACCTTCTCTTTCTCTCTCTAACATCCTCTCTCCAATCATTTCATTTTATTTCCATATTTTTTAAAATAAATTTTGGTACACCAAACACTATTTTGTTTTTCAATTCAATAATAAAATGAAACAATCTATTTACATAGATTACCATAGAATTCAATCATAATTTATTACATGTTTTTTAAAGTACCACTATGTTGTGTCTCTATATTTGTATTAAAGGCATAATATTAAATTCTTATCAACATATTTATATTCTCATCAATATTTTTAAAATTTTTATAGGTTCGACATTTTGACATGAGTGATAAATCAACATTGTTGGCTTTTTGACCCTTAATCTCAAATTAATTAATTTTAATTAATAAATTAATTAATGTTTTGATGATAATAAACCTGATTTTGTTTACTAACAATTTTATTATTTTGAATAGTCCATAGTGTAGAGCTCGGAACAATGATTCTGGTGCTTCTTGAATCACCAAAATCAGAGTTCAAACAAAGAAGTTATCGTCGAGATAAAGTTAAGGAAAAAAAAATACCGAGGTGGTGACGTGGCCAAATTAATCATCAAATTAGACTAATTAAGGAGTGCCACTTGGAGCCATAGAGGGAGTGACACAATGAGCTTTATTTTATAATTGGTGGATTTCGAAATGAATTTAATATTATATATATATATATATATATATATATATGTGTGTGTGTGTGTGTCTAACAGCTAGTTGTTTTTAAAGTAAATGAATTTAATATTATATATGTTTGTGTCTAACGGCTAGTTGATTTTAAAATTAAAAAGAATTTTTTTTTTACTTTTAATCTCAACCACTCAATTTGCTTTTTACACAATCCAATGGATCAAAATCAAATTCAATTTTTTAACCCACTTCCCTCTCTTTTTAAACTTTATATTCCCAAAATTGTTTCAACTTTTTCACACTTTTCAATTCTCAAAATTAGCAAAAGACCACCATTGTTGCTCTCTCTCCAAGCTTCCAATTTGTATTCTTTTCATCTTATTTTTGGAGAAATTTTTATTGTATTGTGAGGATTAAAGTGTTGAGCTCAAATTTGTATACTCCTCTTTTTAGAGAGTTTTATTGTGTGATTTAAAACTTTCAACAACATTGTAACGGTTTGATCCTAACCCGTGGAAATGATCGGGTTTTCTCTTGAACCCGAAAAAGGAGCAAGGTAGCGGTTGATCCGTGGAAAGAGTTAAAGCATATTTTTAATCGAAATCCCAAGAGGCGCTTGGGAAAGTGGATGTAGGTCGAGTTTGACCGAACCACTATAAAAATTACGGTGTTTTCTTCTCTAACTCTTTCCTAATTATTTTGCATTTAATTTTAATTGCATGATTTTGTTAGTTGAGATTGATTGAGTTTATTATTACATACTTTTTATCAATCTTGTTATTTGGCATCTATTAGGGTTTTTATTAATTTATTTTAGAAAGAATTTAATTAGTTTAATTTGAGCATATTTCTTAAAAAGTTTAATTAAACTCTATTCACCCCTCTAGGGTTGCCATACCGGTCCAACAGACATTTCTATTATAACACGTAAAAAAATTCACAAAACATAAAAATAAGTAACAAAAAGTCACTAATATAAATATAACATAAATGAACATATTAACTTGTTTAAGAAGCATAAATATTTATTTATTAATTTAAATATATATTTTTTGTACTTTTATTTTTTATAAATATTCATCAAGATCGGCATTTTTTTGGTTCAATTAAGGCCTTCATGTTTTTGTTGACATTAACATTTTTTAAAAGAAAAAGTTGACATGTTTTAGTACAATAAAGGATCGGGAATTCAAATTATGGATCTCATGGTCACTAACACATCTCGAAAGCTAGTTAGATTATGCTCATTTTGATAAAGAAAAATTGACATTTTAAACTTTCCATATATTTATAATATATAGTTTCTATGTTTCTATTTTTACAATTAATTTTATACAATTGGATCATATTATAACTTAAATACTAAAATATATAGTTTTAATTTTTTTTCTTTTCTATTTTTTATCTCTAAAATTAGTCAAACATTTTATAATTCTAATAACATAAAAGAGGGGAAATATTTTTTACCCTACAAAACTTTCCATTTTTTCAAATTAAAACTCTAGGCTTAAATAATCCTACAATTTTTACCTTTTGCTAAAACGTCCATTAAAAAAAAATTAAAATAAAAAATTCGCAGAAGTAAGTCTAATCAATGCACAAGATCAACCATTGAATCACTATCTTAAAAAAAATTAATAATAATAATAAAAGAGAAATTTTTAAAAATAAAAAAATAAGGAAAACTATTTACCTAAAATAGCAAAATTTGTAGATAATTGTGATAGACACTGATAAAAATCTATTAGGGTCTATCAGTGATAAATTTTTAAAAATAGAAAAATAAGGAAAACTATTTACATAAAATAGCAAAATTTGTAGATAGTTGTGATAGACACTGATAAAAATCTATTAGGGTCTATCAGTGATAAATTTTTATCATTTCTAGCTGATAGAAATTTATCAATGTCAATTTTTTTTTTTATCGAGATGATCTTTGCCGATGAAATTACTTGCGTCGGCAAAACTTTGTATTCTTGTAGTGGTAGCTAAGGGATGGAGATAGAGAAATCATTTCACTCTTTGTCTTACCTTAATATTTTTTTACAATGGTATAATATTGTTGACTTCAAATCTAAGCACTCATGATTTTAGTTTTAGTTATATACTTACGATATTTTTCTTTTTCTAAATTATTTAAGATTTTGGTTACTCTCTCAACACCAGATTTTATATATATGATCTAGAAAAGTAAGTTGTTAACTTGAGTATAACACAACTCGCTTAAGCATATACTATCGATCAAGAAATTAGTGGTTCGAAATTCCGTCCTAACTGTTGTGAAATCAAAACAGAAAAAAAAAAAAAAAAAAACAAGTTGATTATATATATATATGATTTTGGTTGAATGCAACCACACAATTTTGACAAAATTTCAAATTAAATCTTTAGAATGTTCAAATTTAACTATAAAAATATATCATCCTAATCACGAACTAACGTTCAAGCTTAGCAATAATGTCCAAATATCGCCTAAATTTTTTCTTAAACTAAGGATTATGTTGTATTGATTAGGAAAAAAAAAAGTGTTTTTCAAAAAATCGATTTCATTTATGATTTTTTGATAAAAGCTACTTAAAATAATAATAAAAAAAATATTCATGTATTTGATTACACTTTTTTAAAAGTATTTTTATATACAAATTTGTTTGATTTGTTATATGTTAAAAGTCTTTCTATTAACGTCAAATAACTATAAATGACGACTATTAAATATTGTGAACTAATAATTTAATTACATTTTCATTGACCGATTATTTTTGTTTTTATTAACATATGATCAATCTAATTGGTCATTAGATTTAGTTGATAGAAATAATCAATGTAGTTGATCATTAGAATTACTTATCTGATGTGGTCGTTGCTGGAGTTTGTTGTCGGACAGGATCATAGGAGTTGGGCATTAGGGTTGATCGCTGGAAGTGGTCGTCGGAGGTGGATGTCGACGGAGGTGGCCAGCTACAACCATGATGGAAGTGAGGTAGAGTACTAATAAGGGTTTATTGGTAATTTTATGTATCATAAAAATTAGGGAGAGATTACCATTAAACATTCAAAAAAAATCATTTTTTTCTTAAGGGTCATTTCAAGTGATTTTCTCAAGCCAGCTTCATAAACTCATTTTTCAAAAAAGTTATTTTGAGTGGTTGTTAAACACTCCGACAGTTATAGTGGTTGTTATACGTTAGGATTCAAAATCATTATGAAAAAAAAAAAAGCAAATATTAATTTACACTTTTAAATTATTTTGGGGAGTATTAATTTACATGCTAAGCTAATGATTGTAACCATTTGAATCCTGAACTTTTATAAGTGTATTAATTTACTCCCTCGATTATGTTCCATTTGGACAAACATCACGTGCAACTTATAAATTTATCAATTAAATCAATTTAAACTCTTAAATAATATTTCTTTTAAAAATTGTCCATACATCAACTCTAATTGTCTATTTTATTAATGTGATATTTGAATAAGTATACACACGTGCAAAATTTTTAATTCATAGACGATTTTCAAATGTAATCTTAATTAAACGTCTAAGTTAAAGATTCGTTTTTAACAAATTAGATCGTTTAATCGAAACAATTATGTATTTTGTACCATATTTTTCGAACTAAATCTAGACGAGAGTGTTAATAGATGCAATTATAAAATTTAAAGTTAAATATAATTATTAATTCAGTTGATACCACCATCAAAGTTTAAGTGTATATTGAAATTAAAAAAAAAAATCAATTTTCATCTTTAAAAAAAAAAAAAATCAAATTTCAAAACCCCCATCTTGTGGCACGTGTGACAAAGGATGCCCGTCGGATTTGGCACGTGGCCCAATGTTAATGTTGACCAGGATACACCGACACGTTAGAACCTTGGACGACATGTCTGAAAATCAAAATTGGTTGAACGACATGACGTCATGTCGGTTCATAAACTTTAGACCTGCCGAGTAAAATCAATTATTAGCCGCCTAACCTAACCTTTGTGACCTTGTCTCCCAAATTATTTTAATTTTTATGCTCATTGAAAAATTTTCAGATTTATCATTTTATTTTTGAAATAATTGTAAAAACCACCCTAATTAGATTTTTTTATAAGTCTATTAATCACAAAATTGAAAATTTAGTCTCATTAAAGATTAAAATTAATTTTATGTCTAATAAATTTATTTTAGAGACTTAATAGATACAAATTTAAAAGTTTAGAAACATATTCGATATTTTTTAAATTTAAGAACTTATAATATATAATTTTGAGAGTTTAAGAACTTATTTCTTATTGAATATTTTTAAAGGGTAATTATAATGAGTAGCAATTTTATGGTTAATAACCAAGTTTATAGCAGCATTTTAAAAAAATTGCAAATAAAGCAAAATGTATCAGTGATAGACGACTTTCTATCACTGATAGACTCTTATGGTCTATCAGTAATAGACTGCCTAGACCATAAAAGCCTATCAGTGATAGTCTTCTATCACTGATAGTCTTTGCTATATTTGCAATTTTTTAAAAATTTTACGCTAATACTTTGAATCTGATTGTTATATTTGCAACTGTCTCATTTTTAAAAGTACAAAAGCCTATTAGACACATCATAAAATTTCAAACACTAAACTTGTAGTTTAATCAAAATATTAAAAAATTCTTTTCTTTTATGAATTACAAGAGAAACATAACAAATAATCAAGATAAAGTCTTAACTACGATGAAATAGGGCAAGGATCAAAAGGAAAACATTAAGGAGGTATTTGGGCAAGTAGTTGAGATTTAAGGAGTAACTCTTTACACTGTGAGTCTCAGACGTTCATAGCTCTCCAGATTTCATAATTCCACTCCTTACCTCCAAACACTCTTCAAAGTCCTAAACTCTGTGACATCTTTTGGAAGGTATTTGGTCGAAAAAGTTTATCGAAAAAACATCAACGTTAATCCAAATTCTTTCTAAAATATATTTTAAAAATATTTTACCAAGAAAAATTTGAAAAAACACTTTTGCTTAGTCAAAGAAAATTTTAAAAGTAAAAGAATCCTAACATGGCTTTTGACAACAAATTAACTTTTTCTCATTAAATGTAGAATACTATGATCAATGACTTTTGTACTTCAACTTGCCATTCAATCATTAATAATAATAATAATAATTACTTTAATAAACTCCAAAAATCAAAATTAACATTTTCAACTCTAATATTTTAATCCAATATTAACCACCTCAGCTCTATCTATCTCTCTCTAAGAATTTCCATCTCATGTGTTTTTGTGAATGGAAAATTTTGACTTTTCTCTAGGTATGGTATTTTGAAGAGATCAAAGATACAATCTCCATAAAAAAGAGATTAAAAAAATTAAATTAATTTCTTCAAACTTGAAAGAGTTGATAGGAGACTAAAATACAACCAATCAAATTCGTGGAACAAACGATCAGTTTTAATAGAAAAGATTTACTGTAGTTGAAATAAAATGAAGAACTTTTAGAAACACATAAAAAAACATCACAAATATCATTTTGATCCACGTTTTGAGAGCTTGTTCTATTTAGTTTTTATACTTTTAATAAATCTCAAAATTAATTTATACTGTTATTTTATAGTTAACTCATCTAAAAAAAAGATATTCTCTATCGACTACCTTCCTTCAAAAATTATAGAAAGATATCCATATTCATATTATTATTTTACCGAATTCGATAAAATCTAACTTCAAACTTACAATAAATGTGTGAGTTTATTTAGGAAATTTTCTATAATTGTATTATTAATTGAATTAAAAGAGGGACAAAATGGGACCATGAAAATGTTTAGTTTGTAGACTTTGAGAGATTGTGGCTGTGTAAAGCTGACATAGGAATGAAAAGGAAAAGAAAAGGGTAGAAAGAGTCTTTATTATGCATTCTTTTCGTTTGTTTTGTCAAAAAAGAAACAGTTCCTTTTTGGTATGAGAAAATGAAGTGTCGGTGAATTAGTGATTTGAATATTATTCTACATTTCCCCAACCCTCACCAATCATCCAAATTATTGTGGTAAGACTTGTTTGTCCAACTTTTTCTTTTCCTTTTTTTTTTAAAAAAATATTATTGGAGCAATCGGAGCCAAATCGGGCCCCTACGTGGACTCCCACAAGTCTCTTGTGGCACCACGTGTTGAGACTCGTGGTAGAGAAGCATTTATGAGGGAGTTGAGAAACTATTTAATAGAATCTTTTAACCTATAGATTCGTATCTGTCAACCAGCATAATCCTTATCTACCAAGCAATGACAAATGACTCTATAATTAGTGAAACTCGATCTCATGAGTATGCAATATTTTCACCATATCTCTACTCGACACTTTCTCAGCCTAAAACATGTTAGACAAAAGTACCAAAATAATGTGAGTATGTGACCCTCACTCCTCGTCTCATCACCTCGACTATCTATCCTTGTGGACCTATAAACAGGTTGTCACATCAACACATCTTGAAAGAAAGATTTGTTCTCAAATCACATTCAAAATTAGTATAGATATTCTGACCATATTACAAGAAGGACAATGTTAGTATAGGTGAAATGATCCCATTCGAAATCAAGACTTGAACTAGTAACCAATTCATATAAAAAAAAGATTCTCATCTTAAATATTGCATGAATATTTTTTAGTTCAATAATATGTAAGGTAAAAGTTTTGAATATCTGACCTTTTAATCAAATGTATGTGCCTTCACTAAATACTCATGCTCAAAGTTGTATGTTTCTCACTCAAATTTGAGATCCTTTCACCACCCAACCCATCACTCCTCAGAAAAACTTCAGCAAAACATTACCACCAACATCCAAGGTTAATTCAATCCCAACAGTTTTTTTTAGTTAAATTAAGTACCATTTTGGCCTCTATTATACTTTAGGTTTCATTACAATTTTCATCTATATATCTTTAAATGTCCAAATTTAGTCTATATACTTTCAATATAAATTTTAAATTTAGACGGCGTCCCTTTGCAGCCTGTTAAAGCTTCGATCAAACTAATTTGTGCCTCCTTCATAATTTGGAGCCAGAAAGGATACCACTACCCAAATCAACCAACCCGTAAATGAAGCTTGATAGGTATGCAGCTCGCATCGCATATCTGATGCTCTTCTCAGAAGCTACTGTAAAGATAATCAATGGGGACAAACTTTATATCTCTTTCATGACATGGTATCTTATGAAGGATAATTTCAATGTTCCTATAGTTTTGAAGGTTTTATGAAATTGACACCGAAAATAAATATTAAAGATTTATGTGACACATTATCAGTGTGTTAACTTAAGCTACGTCCACAGACAGAGGGAGAGAGCAACTTATTACTAGAGAGAATATCAGATTACAAATTGTAAAGAGTACCTATAGGTTAGAGGGTTTATATATAGTACACATCTCTAAACTCTAGAGCTAAAATCATAAATAATGTAAATAACATGAATACAATTATAAAATAGGTTTCAAAGCATTCTAACAGACATTGAAGTGCATTCTAACAGAAGGCCTGCCCAGGGTTGTACGCGCACTTGCATTTGGAAAGACAGTTCATGTATTCATAAAGAAAAATGAGAAAACTGACCTTGACATGTTTGTTGAGGCTGTGTTGATCGAACTATACTCTGGAAAAATGCACGAGTCACTCCACGTTTTCTTGGAATTTGCTCAACCAGACATGATTTTGTGGACTTTGATGATAACTGTGTATGAGCATAGTGATGATCAAGCATGTAAACCCTGACCCTACCACGCCTGATAGCTTAGTATCAGCATGTACGCAACTGTCAAATTCAAGGCTCAGAAGTAACATACATGGCTTTATAACTAGATGAAATCTAGATTATGACTTATTATTGGCCAACTCGTTGAATCTACATGCTAATAGGTTCTGTAAAAGCTGCAGCCAACTTGTTTGAGAAAATGCTGGCAAAAGATGTAATTTCATGGAGCTCCTTAATTGCTTATGTTCTAACAATGGTAGCACTAAATCCTTTCAATGAAATTATTAATAGGAAAACCAAATGCAATCCAATCACAGTGATTGGTGCATTACTGGCACGTGCAATTGCATGTAACTTGGAAGAGGAAAAGAGGATCCATGAAATTGTTACCAGCAAAGGTTTGAAGTTGGATGTTTCAATTTCCACAGCTCTGATTAATACAACATGAAATGCTTTTCACCTGAAGAACCCCTTGACGTGCTTTGAAAAAGTGCCCTGGTTACTTGGGCTGCCTTGCTAGGTAGATATTCCCCAAATGAAATGTCATCCAAGTCAATGGGAACCTTCAATACCATGCTATTGAACAACATAAAACCTGATGCTGTCGCTATGGTGAAAATTCTTGCTTCTTGTTCAGCTTCGAGCATTCTCCAACAAGCACTTTGCCTCCATGACTATGTTGTTAAAACTGGCTTCGCCGATAACGATTTTGTAGGAGCTTCACTCATAGAGCTGTGTTCGAAATGTGGCAGCATAGTTAATTCCATGAAAGTATTTGAAGAAATGAAAGTAAAAGAAATAGTTACCTGGAGTGTGATCATGGCAGGTTGTGGAATCAAGGGACAAGGAAGAGAAGATTTGAAACTGTTTGACAAAATTTAGAGACATCAGATATAGAGATTCTTATTAGATTCAAAAGATGTCCCAAAAGGATTACAACTTGTATACCTCCCAAACCCGAGAGAATACACATTCATACATAAAAACTAGACAGCCTCCTGATAGACAGAATACACATATATATAACTAAACAACTACATAAGAAACCATAGATAACTATTAATAACTGCTCCCCCTTTTCAAACATTAACCATCCCCTTTGGAGCCACTGGATGATGCTTCACCATCGATAACTAACTCTTTTCCTTTCTTCTTCCTCTCATAAGTGAATATTACTGGTGGTCTAACAAAGTTATGCCCAACGAAGTAACATTTCTCTCATTGTTATCTGCTTGTAGCCATGCCGGTTTAATTTAAGAAGGGATCAAGATATTCAACATGATGTTGGATGAATACAGAATAAATCCCAACACAGAGCATTATGCTATCATTGTCGATCTTATTGATCGAACAGGAGAACTCGACAGGGCACTAAACTTTGTTCAGAAAATGCCAATCCAGCAGTGCCCTCTTAGGTGTTGCTTGTAGTCATCACAAATCTGAGTTGGGAGAACTTGCAGCAAAGAATCTCTTCAAGTCAGATCCTAATCATGTTGGGTACTATAAACTGCTATCTAACATTTATGCTGTGGAGAAGAATTGGGACAAGGTGGCAAAACTTAGAAATATGATAAAGGAAAAGGGTTTGAAGAATCTACTTGTGCAAAGTGTGATTGAAGCAGGAACTGAGGTCCATAGTTTCGTAATTGATGACAGATTACACCCAGATTCTGACCACATTCATTGGTTACTAGGAAATTTGAAAGTTAATATGAGAGATGAAGGTTATAGCTCCAATTCAAATTCTTATTTACAGGGCACTGAGGAAATTGTATAATAAACATTCTATTGAAGTTGAAGGTGTCAACACCTTAAGTCGGGTGATCTGATTATAGGACCATTTACCAAAATATAATCCATTCGTTCACACAAGATTTGTGCTTAGCTTTGAGAATGTCAAAACCACAACTAACAATCAGCAGTGGAGCAGAAAAAATAATTCCATTTACTTGCAATGTTTTCACAATTCATAATCACCTGGTAAAAGGAAAATATAAATATCATTTCCCTAAGGTACCATTGTTTTTTTTATTCCCAAGTGCCAGTATGCGTTCCTACAGAACATTGATGCATAGACTAGCCACATGGAAATATAAACATAATCTAAGAATATATTTTTAGCGGGACCTCTGCAAGCCACAACAATGGTTGCCAGAGCTCATACAACTACAAGAGCAGCAAGAAATAAGAATATCACTTGTTCCAAAGTTCTGATCCAGCAGTAGAGTGTGCTCTGCCCACTTCTTTTCTAATTATTACCTTGGCTGTCATCCTCCCAAGGTTTGTTCGTAGTTTCCTTGTAAATTTCAGCACCAGGAAGTTTATTTTCGTCTTCTTTTTTACCTTCCTCATCATAGGTCCTCTCCATTCGACCCCTGCAATTGCCAATCTTAATCATATAGTTTTCAACTTATAGGATAATGAGAAAAGAAAGGTTCCAAGCTCTACTGTCATGTAACCAGATAATTTTAATTCCTTTATGTTATCTGGATTTAAAAACTCTACACATCCACCCTGAAGCATAGACTATCCCGTCTAATCCCATACATGTTGGAGCTCATGATAATTCCTTTTCTATTCTAATTATATATTATATTGATCATTCTATGTTTAACGCATGTAATTCTCAGATCTTGATTAGAGGCCCATTTTTTTTTTATAAGAAACTGAAAATCTTTATTTCTTTATGTTATCTAGATTTGAAAACTCTATATATCCACCATGAAGCATAGACACTATCATCGTGTCTTTTTTATTCTAATTATATATTGTATTGATCATTCTATGTTTAATGCTTGTAATTCTCATATCAACCATGTTATTAGAGACCCATTTTTTATAAGAAACTGAGAAGTACAAATTCAAAAGGACAAAAAGAAAGACAACCTAAGGACAAAGGGTAGAGAGAAGCCTTTACAAACAAAAGAGCTAGCCCTAACACAAACTATCCTCAAAGATTCTAAAGTTTCGTTTCTTCCAAGTTGTCCACAAGGTTGCTTTCACTGCACAACACCGAAGAACCTTTGCTTTGTCTCTAAAACAAGTTCCCAACAAAGCCTCAAGCAACCAGTCTTCAACCTTCTTGGAGAAACAAATCAACGGACCCCCTTGCCCACAAAAGACCAGTGAAGCAGCATAATGGGGGATGGGGCGGGGAAGTCCAAAAAGGAAAATGTCTTTGTCATCTCTCAGCTGTATTTGACCCAATTTGAAAATAAGGGATGAAAGTTTCAACTAGACCACAACCTACTGAATGCTTCTTCATAGCATTAAGCTGAAATGTTTATGAATGTTTTTGCAATAGTTTTAAAATTTTCATTATTAATACTTTTTCTGTTTTCCATAGGTTCAAAGTTGTCAAAGTCTCACACACTTGTAGCAAAACTTGCTTATTGAAGTTTTTTGATAATGCTTGAGAGTTGAGAAAGATTTGCAAAAAACTTTCTAAAAAAATGCTGGTGAAAGAAGGAATGAGCATATATATATATATATATATATAAAGCAAACCTAGGTTGAATAGGAATTCCTAGACTGAAATTTGATTTAGTGCGTTGCTTCCTTTTAATCGTTGTATTTGTAAAAAAAAAAAAATCAAATATGGCTAGGATAAATAAATTTAGTAATTATTGGTAAATGAACAAATCTAGTAGAGATGATTCATCACTTATCCCTTAAAAATGTGTTGTACTGAATCCATTTCTTAGTCACAAACACTTAAATGAAATCAAACACAAACAAGTGAAAATATGTATAAGAGTAATAAGAAGATAAGCTACTAGCAGCAGCTCCTAATATAACAATAGTTATGTGTGTCGATAGGACTCAAGACGAGCTATCAGAAAGAACGTAGAAAACCAGAAAAACACTAACCTCCACAGCCTTTCTATTATCTCTCCCTTTCCAATATGTCTGTCCAGCAATTCAGGCACATCATCGGGAGTAACGTAGCCATACCTAAATTTAATATGCATAATTAGCTAATAAATCAATTGAAAATATCTCTAAGTGGTGGTGAAGCATTTTCTCCATTTAAAACTTGTCTTACCAATGCCCCATGATTCTCCCATCTGAATCTGGACTATATATAATCAAGTTTCCGGCATACGTGTGTCCACCAATGTGTGAACATGGATGGACATAAATTTGATCCTTCAGCCCTCTCAGTATAATCTCCTCTTTAAGTTTTGAAACAAGAACTGGTCCACAGACACCACATCTCTTATCTCGATTACCATGTGCACATACAAAAATATAAGAGCCAGCCAAAACATCGCATACTCCAGAGGCCCGCAGTTTACCATTCAAAAGCACATCCTCAACAAACCTCTCCACACCTTTATCTTTCAAGCACCTGTATATTGGGTGGGTGTGATGGGGAGACGGGGTCATTGCTCATCTTGTAACAGAACAAGAGCATGGCAGAAATAGAGTCACAATCAAATTAACTCTTAAGGCATGAAAATGATAATACATTGGACTGCACAAAAGAACCCATGATCATAAGTTGTCTACAATAACTCGTGAAGAAGTACAGGTAAATAACTTGAGAACAACATTAATAATCTTCAAAGTTCCTAAAGATTGACCACAAAATTGGAATTAGTATTATAATCTGCTGTGATTACAGTTCAATAACCTTTTGGAACAAATCAGATTTTAGTTTGTATCGTTACATCAAATTGTTAACGCACATTATCGTTTAGTTTATAACAAAATTAGCCAATCAGTAATGAGAACTAAATAAATTCTCCCACCTGTATTTGACCATTTCCGGAAAAATCAACACATCTCCATCCAAATACTCCGTTCCCTCCCCTGCCTCGCATATCGTCAGTTTCGTCTAGCAAGCCAAAACGAGGAGGAGAAATATAAAAGAGATGGCAGAGTACACAAATTCCGTAAACTATAAACAGAATTTTAAATGGCATTAACAACAAAGTCATCTCATGAACAAAATACACCAACGTTCCAATTCAATCATCAAAAGTACATTCCTAACCTTAACAGAAATTTCATTTTGATGAGCTTTGATGGCCAAATAAAGGAGCTTAGGTAGCAGATCAGCGTCCGAATGTTCAACGCGGGACGGCCAGACCTCAGGACTTCGATAACATAGGAACACATGGCGCTCGTAAGCAGCAACGGTTCCGGAAAGGTTGCTCCGGTACATCTCCGGCCGACGGAAGCCATACTTCTCGTCTTCAGCAATTGAAAATGTGGAGAAACGGCGAGATTCCGAGAAGTGGAGTAAAATTGGCGACTTCATTTGGTGGGAATAGGAGAGATTGGTAGAACGGAAGAGCAAGAGAGGCTCACGTGGAGTTTTTCCGGCAGATGAGAGGGAACGATTTGGACGCCATAATCGCATAGCTTCGTCTTTTGGGCGGCGCCGCCGTGTCGCCTGATACCGAAGGCCGCTGAGAGCACTAGAAAATAAATGCGCGCCTTGCGGGGGGAAATGAAAGGGGTTTTTGTACAAATGTTCGGTTTTGAGGGGCCCAAATGAAAAATGACTCAAAGTTTAAAAATAATGAAAAATAGTCTTCTTCATCTGTGAAAGTACTCATTTGACCTCAAAATACGTATAAAGGTCTGATTCTTGCTCTAGTTTCTCGATTCTCAATCTAATTTCTCGATTCTCGCTCCTCGCTTTAGTTTCTCATCAAATATAACTTCAATCATTTCTTCGATTTTTTTTTCTTTTTTCGGATTCTCGCTCTAGTTTTTCGATTGTCGCTCTAGCTACTCGCTCCTCGCTCTAGTTCCTCATCAAACACAACTTCAATCTTTTCTTCAATTTTTTTTCTTTTTTTCGAATTCTCGTTCTAACTTCTCAATTCTTGTTCTAGTTCCTCATCGACACAACTGTAATTTTTTTCTTCGTGCAAAAACTACCGAACGAAGAAGAAAAAAATGCAGAAGAAAAAAGGAAGAAGAAGAAGAAGAAGGAAAACGCATAAAAAAATAGAAAAAGAAGAAGACGACGACGACGACGACAAAAAGAGGAGGACGACGACAACGCATAACCAACAAGAAGCGGAAGAAGATGAAGAAGAAGAATACAAAAGAGAAGAAGAGGAGAAACATAGAAAAAAAGGTGCAATTTTCTTTTTTCGAGATCGAGCAGTTGCAAAACAAAAAAGAAGAAGAATAAATGTATTTGGTGTTAAAGTGGTAATTTCTCATGGTGTTGACATAAGCAAAATGTCAAAATTTATTGGAGTTATTTTTCATTTGGGCCCCAATAAGAGTGCCCTATGTCCAATTATTCCAAAATGAAATAAAATAAAGCGTGTGGTTGTTTGTTATGCACTTAAATTTGTCTTTTATAAATATTAGACTCCGCAAGAAGATTTCACTCTAATTTTAAAGAGTAATAATTAGATGTAGACTTAGTCATACTTATCTTTAATGTAGCTATCATTTATCTACGTAATAAAATAATAATTTAATTTAAAAAAAAATAAAATATTTTTACCACATGGCAGGTATTAATTGGATACCTAGTGGGTTATATGAACGGAAAAATTTTCTACATTGCATGTCAACCTACTTGTAAAAATAGAGTGAGACCCACCGACATTAATGTAGGATCCACCAGTAATTATAGATACAGATTTATAATATAAACACAGAAAATTTGGTACTCTCTAGTACTAGAAAAATTCTCCTTTATGGAGATAGGCGTAGTTAAGGCTACACTTAAATATTTTTTTTTAAAAAAATATGTTAATATATAGCCTGCAATAAATAAAGAGGATATTGGAAAAAGGCAGATAATAAAAAAAAATGTTATATAATTTTTTTAAAAAATAATTTGTATTTTTATTATTTATTTTTTTTTTTAAAAAAAAAAAGAGGGACATATGTAATTAAATTGCAACTAATTATTGCTCTAGAAAAAATTCCATACTTTCGTTGTAATAGAAATTCTCCTGATTCCACGATATGATGTGGATATCGCCACTTATGCATGGAGTTAATATCAAGGAGAAAAAAAAATAAAAAGGCTTTATAATCCTTATATTTATTTTTAAGGGATTTTCTAAAAATAGAAAAATAAGAGAAATTATTTATACCAAATAATAAAATTTTTACATAGTTGTAATAGACGCTGATAAAAGTCTATCAGAGATAGAAATGAACCAAATAATAGAAGTCTATCACTGATAGATGCTGATAGAAGTCTATCAATATTTTTTTTTGTTGCTATTTTCGATAAATAGTTTGACATTTTTTTAATCGGTGAAAATTTCCCTTGATTTTATACAAATTTTTGTTTTATTGAGATTAGTTAGTTTATGGAGATTTTTGTTTTTTGTTTTGTTAAAATTAGTAGATGAATTAGTAAAAATTTCATAGATGATCAAAATTGTAATAATTTTTAAAATTTAGTGTTGAATTTGATGAAATTGAAAGTTTATGGTTAAAATTAGGGAAATTTTCACATATCGAAAAAATATCAAATTATTTACATAAAATAGCAAAAAAGACACTGATAGGTATTATTAGACTTCTATCAGTATCTATTAGTGATAGAATTCTATCATTTCTATTACTGATAGGTTCTGATAGACTTATATCAGTGTCTATCACAACTATCTAAAAATTTTGCTATTTTGTGTAAATAGTTTCCCTTATTTTTCTATTTTTAAAAACTCCCCTTAAAATTAATACAATTTCTGAAGTCAAAAAATATTTTTTTTTTCTCTAAGTTTAAACCTTATTTTGATGTATAGTTTTTGTTTTTGTGTTTTTCATTTTTTGTTTTAATCTTTTTTTAAAAAGAAAAGAAAAAGAAAAAAGAAGTTAAATACGGTAAATTTAGCACGATGTATCCATTTACAGCCTAAAAATTTGATTTCATCAATTTAGCATATTAATTTAGCGAAGACAATGTACTGATAACTCAATCCTAAATTAAATGTATTAATGATGAATGATTCAATCTTAGAATCAATTAAAAACTATATTCTACTTACCTATGCATTCAAAGATCTCGAAACTTTTTATTGCGATTATTGGTTCTCACCCATTGCGAAATATTTGAATCTCTAACATGATTTAAATGTACAATGTGATTTTACTATTAAAAAAATAAGATATTTTTACGGATGTTCATGGATCCCTTTATGATTGATGAACCACCCTCACAAATATATGAAATCTAACTTTCTGAGCGCATTACCACATTTTATAACATATTGTGTTTGGGAATGATCTAGTCCTAAGACAATAACTATGTCTATCGCGATTTTTATTTTTCTCACAGTTTGTTGTACTTTTCATACAACCATTGCGTTATTCAAGCCATTCCTAATGCGATACGTTACAAAATGCGATAGTGCACTTTGACGGATCTGACATAAGTAGAAAATTAAAATTTTATATGTTTGTAAGGTGTGGGTCATCAATTATAAAGGGACCTATGAAAGAGTCATTCGTAAAAAAGAAAGCCTAAAAAAATCTTTCCAACGGGTCATTTGCAGCCGCAGGTATCGAACCACTGCGAAATTAGGGAATTTTCTATACTACGAGAGTATGAAAGTCTTTCTTTTTATTGTGTGCCACGTCAAGTTGTTTTTGAAAATAGGAATGTGGTCTACTAATATTCATGGAGACAGATTTATAGCGTAGTAATAGAAAATTTCCCGTGAAATTATAGCGGAGCCCGCAACCACGAATGGCGAACGGGGTGATTTTTTTTGAAAAATAGCAGTATACATTCAAATATTTTGCGCGATAGGCTGTTGAGTGCTATGTGAAATATTGGGTACTGAGTAAGAGTGGTTGGTAACTCTCTCTTCTTCTCATCCTTCGGTTCGCTAAAGTATTTCAGTCTACAGCTTAACAATGGAATATTCTTTCTTGTTTAGAAACCTTTATGAATTATTTTAGCAGCAAGTTCGGTAAGTAGTTTCTACTTGTGTTTGTTCTATGCTGGTAGCTTGTGTTTTTTGTGTGGTAAATTTGATTTAATTGTATGCTATTATGAATTGTGTTCTTCTATGTTTAAGCATGTATTGATGCTGAGATTAGCTGAAAAGCATGATGAGTATGTTATTGCGAATAATGGGATTACTTTTGAGTTCTTGGTAAAGGAAAGTAAGGTGAATATCTCATACATGAAAAGCAGGGAGCAACTAGTGAGTTTGTTTGAAAAATGTAATTGTAGCAAAATTCTAGCTCAATTGCAATGTCTTACGCTCAAAGTTGGCCTTGCCCATGATAGTTTCTTCGCCACCAAACTTAGTGCTTTGCATTCAAAATTCACCTCTCTTGTGCAAGCACACAAGGTGTTTGAAGAAACGCCAAGCAAAACAGTACACCTGTGGAATGCTCTTCTTAGAAGCTACTGCAAAGAGAATCAATGGGGACAAACTTTATATCTATTTCATGACATGGTATCTCATGGAATTACAAAAGAGAAACCTGATAATTTCACAATTCCTATAGTTTTGAAGGCCTGTGCAGGGTTGCAGGCTCTTGAATTTGGAAAGATGGTTCATGGGTTTGTGAAGAAAAATGAGAAAATTGACCTTGACGTGTTTGTTGGGACTGCGTTGATCGAACTGTACTCGAAATGTGGAAAAATGCATGAGGCACTTCGAGTTTTCTTGGAATTTTCTCAACCAGATGTAGTTATGTGGACTTCGATGATAACTGGGTATGAGCAGAATGGAAATCCTGAAATGGCAGTTGATTTTTTCTCTCAAATGGTGATGATCAAGCATTTAAATCCTGATCCTGTCACGCTTGTCAGCTTAGCATCGGCCTGTACTCAACTGTCGAATTCAAAGCTTGGAAGTAGCATACATGGTTTTATAACTAGACAAAATCTAGATTATGACTTATCTTTAGCTAACTCGTTGTTGAATCTATATGCAAAGACGGGATCTGTAAATGCTGTGGCCAATTTGTTCGAGAAAATGCCGACAAAAGATGTAATTTCATGGAGTTCCTTAATTGCTTGTTTCTCTCACAATGGCGCAGCAACTGAAGCACTAAATCTTTTCAATGAAATGATTGATAGGAAAATCAAATTCAATTCAGTTACAGTGGTTGGTGCATTACAAGCATGTGCAGTTGCAAGTAACTTGGAAGAGGGAAGGAGGATCCATGAACTTGCTACCAGGAAAGGTTTGGAGTTGGATATTTCAGTTTCTACAGCTCTAATTGATATGTACATGAAGTGCTTTTCACCTCAAGAAGCCATTGATGTATTTGAAAAAATGCCCAAAAAAGATGTGGTTTCTTGGGCTGCCTTGCTAAGTGGATATTCCCCAAATGGAATGTCATCCAAGTCAATGGGAACCTTTAATACCATGCTGTTGAACAACATAAAACCTGATGCTGTTGCCATGGTGAAAATTTTTGTTTCTTGTTCAGATTTGGGCATTCTCCAACAAGCACTTTGCCTCCATGGCTATGTTGTTAAAAGTGGCTTCACCAATAACATTTTTGTAGGAGCTTCACTCATAGAGCTATATTCAAAATGTGGCAGCATAGTCAATGCCATGAAAGTATTTGAAGAAATGAAAGTAAAAGACATTGTTACTTGGAGTGCAATCATTGCAGGTTATGGAATCCAAGGACAAGCAAGAGAAGCTTTGAAACTGTTTAACAAAATGATAGAGACATCAGAAATTATGCCCAATGAAGTAACATTTCTCTCATTGTTATCTGCTTGTAGCCATGCTGGTTTGATTGAAGAAGGGATCAAGTTATTCAACATGATGTTGCATGAATACAGAATAAACCCCAACATGGAGCATTATAGCATCATTGTCGATCTTCTTGGTCGAACCGGAGAACTCGACAGGGCTCTAAACTTTGTTCTAGAAATGCCAATTCCAGCAGGGCCCCATGTCTGGGGTGCCCTGTTAGGTGCTGCTTGTATTCATCACAAATCTGAATTGGGAGAGATTGCAGCAAAGAATCTCTTCAAGTTAGATCCTAATCATGCTGGGTATTATATACTGTTATCTAACATTTATGCTGTGGAGAAGAATTGGGACAATGTGGGAAAACTTAGGAATATGATAAAGGAGAAGGGTATGAAGAAGATGCTAGGGCAAAGTGTAATTGAAGCAGGAAATGAGGTCCATAATTTTGTAGCTGATGATAGATTACACCCAGAATCTGACCAGATTTATAGGTTGCTAAGAAATTTGAATGTTAATATGAAAGATGAAAGCTATAGCTCTAATTCAAAATCTTGTTTACAGGGCACTGAGGAAATTGTATAGTAAACATTGTCTTGTAAATTGAGGAAAGTATTAGCCAGTGATTTGATTAATACATCAGTTCGCTCAAGATCTGTGCTTAGCTTTGAGAATGTTTAAGGCACAACTAACAATCAGCAGATTCTTGCTTGGACCCCATTGTTGTGTTATTGTATTCTTTACAGGAAGCAGGATGTGGAGGTGACTTTGCTCAGGTGGTTTGGCTTTAGTTTTGCCAGCTCTCGAGGTTGCAAGGAGTCGATCGAGGTACTTCTCCTCCATCCGCCTTTTTATAAGAGATGTTTTTTAACTGGGTTGCCCTTTTTATATGCCCCTGTATTCTTTTATTTATTTATTTTTCTCAATGTAAGTTTTTGTGGAACAGATAACAGAATTATTTGCGATATTTCGAGAATTCATTGTCTCCTTGTAAAAAGAAAATATGAAGATCATTTCTTTGAGGTAACATCGATTAAGAACACATAAGTAGCAACTGTTCCGACAAGGTTGCTCCGATATATCTCTAGCCGATGAAAGGTAGACTTTTATAGTAATTTGATATTAATAGAAACACTTTTAGTATAAAGCAAATCAAACAAGATTGTATATAAAAATACTTTTGAGATAGTATAATCAAATATATGAATGTTTTTATTTTAAGAAAGTTTTTATAAAACGTGTTTAAATGAAATGGACTAAAAACACTTGATTTTCTTGTCCATCCATATAGGTTTCTAGTGTGGTTTTTTTTTTTTTTTTTTTTTTAAATTTTATTTTGGTATTTGAACTTGTTAAAAAGATTATAATTATACTTAAAACTTAGCAGAATGTATCAATTTATATCATAAATTTTAAGTTTATCCATTCACCCTTGACTTAAGCAAATGTTTCAATTAAAGATCACGAGCTTTTTTATTTGTATAAAAATAGAAGCACTTGCGAAGTTTCGATATTATTCTTGACCTTTGATAAATGTTTCAATTATTAATTTAATGATTTAAAAGACTTCCACTTTATTATCAATTAACTTACTTGAAAACATCTTTCCAAAAAAAAAAAAACTTATTCGAAAACATTTTTATTTATTTAATGATTACATATATAGATGGATAAATATAGTCATCTGGAGATATAGATAGGAATATATTGATAAATTGGATTTTTTTTCCCCCTAAAGATAATACGATCTCATATCATGCAAAAAGTATACAATTAGAGAGAGGGAGCCCCCAACAACCGACAGCTAAAATTGTGACATTTTTTTAATTGTTTTTATCATTTATTAGTTGACGTAATTGACTCGAAAGATTTAAACAAAAAAAGAACAATCAAACTTCCTGAGAAAACGATAGCTTTAAATATATTTTTAATAATATGAAATATTATAATTAAACCATAGGTTTAAATTCTTAAAGAAAATGATAGGTTTTTTTTTTTTTGAGAAAAAGAAAATGATAGGTTTTAAAAGCATTGGATTTGAATTTTCAATCTCATATTGTAAAAATATATGTTGATAAGTTTAATTTCTAAACTTTCAAATAAATTCTTGAGCATTCAATTTTGTGCCTAATATATTTATGAAATTTTAACAACGTATAGCAAATCTTTAACATTTCATTATTTGTGTCTAATAAATTCTTAATCATTGTGCATTCTCGAGATAAAATATACTTTATGTTGGGTGGAAATGCGATCAAAGTCTCACATTAGTTAAATAAGGGAATGATCATGAATTTATAAGGGGTGACAACTATCTCCAATGGTATGAGTTTTTTTTTGGGTGAAACCAAAAGTAAAGTAATGAGAGTTATACCTAAAGTGGACAACATCATACCATTGTGAAGATATCTAGAGGTTATACTTGACAGAAAAAAAAAATTTAAGTATATATTTTTGTTATACTTCTATTTAATATAATTTTTTTTTAGTACAACAAACGTGAGGTACATAGATTTCAACTTCTAACCTCAAAAAAATAAGTACAAGTCAAATACGATGATGTTGTGCAGAAAAAGCTTATATAACATCTAGCTAGGACAATTTAAACTTCTGACTTCATGTTAAGTAATGCTTAAGTTGCCAAACAAAGTTAAACGTATAATAGAGGTTCAATTATACCATATCCATTGAGTTTTAACTTAAAAATTATAGTAATAATAATTGCACCAAAGTAGTTTAGGCCATGCTTAATATTCTCTGTCTTGAATATTACTATTAACCAAATATGACAAGGCACACTCAATCTATTTTCTAAAGTCTAAAGTTCAGAGCATAATTAAAAGACTTAAAGCGGTTAAATAAACACAATATCAAAGGATAGATACTATAACCTTGGATATATATATATATATATATATATATATATACATATATATATATATTATATGAAAATGTAGCAAAATTTTAAATTTTATTAAATTAGGTCCAAGTTAAACATTTTTCCAGGCATAAAAAGTTAAAAACAAAACAGTTATGAAATTGAATGTTATAAGTATTATTATTATTATTAATTTTCTCCCTCTCTCAAAAGAAATGGAACTTTTTCACCAACAGACTGTCTAACAAGAAAGCAACAGAATCCTTTTCTCTAAACAGACTGTCTAAGACTCTTAAATATAAATCAAAGAGAGAAGTTATAATGAAAGAATTATGTCAGTATAAGAGGAAATCCAACAATTCCATTCCCCAGTTTGATTTGATGCATCTTCTGCATATTTTCTCAGACAGGTTTATTATGCATCAGCAGACAGCACAGTAGAGTTACAAAGTGAAAGTTAAAGAAAAAATTGAAACCACAAGAGGACTTCAGCAAACCCCCATTGCAGTGGTAAAAAGAAAGGAAGGCATTGAATCGCAGCACAATACAAATGAGGAGGGGAGAAGGGAGATTGGTTGAAAGACCGAAAAAAGGAAACGACAATAAGATTCAAAAGAAGTCGATCTCTAAATAATTACCTGAAGGCTTCACATCGACTCCCGGCATCTTTTCGCCTGCCGGTGCATGTGGTGTCTCCATCCTTGAAGAGAAATCAATGACATCTACTCTTGGCACCTCGGGAGGATTGGCGCAGCGGATGAGTGCCCAATTCACGCTCTGGAAGAATGGATGTTGCTTGATCTCGGTAGCGCCACGCCTATAAGCGAGACGATGCTGTGGTTCTTTTACAAGCAAACCTCGGATCAAGTCCCTTGCTGCAAAGCTCACAGAAGGAGACTCAGGAAATCTCAATGGCTGACCAACCACATTAAACAAAGTAGCACGGTTCCCAGCCCCTTTGAATGGAGTTCTACCGAACAAAAGCTCGTAAAGAAAGATCCCGAAAGTCCACCAGTCCACGGCACTGCCATGGCCTTCACCTTTTATGATTTCAGGTGCCAGGTACTCGTGTGTACCAACAAAGGACATTGATCTTGCACTCGTGGGTTCGGCAATGAGCTCCGGTAAAGGGCTCACTTGATGATATACTTCACTCTTCGGTTTGGACTTCTTTTCTTTCCTGTGTCTGCTAAGGAAGCGAGGTGTAAAACATGCTGGCTGGATACAATCTGGCTGCATTATGCAAGTTGGCTCAATGCAGGCAGGCTGAGCACAGTAACCCGAGCTTTTAGCTTCTAAACCCGAGTTCGATGACTTAACAAGTGTCGGGGAGACTGCGCATCTAAGAGACAGGTCAAAATCAGATAGCATTATGTGCCCATCGTCTCTCACTAACACGTTTTCAGGTTTTAGGTCCCTGTAGATTATCCCAAGCATGTGCAGATACTCCAAAGCAAGGAGAACTTCAGCCACATAGAATCTGAAAAGGTATAAAACATATCTGAGTGAAAATCAAGGTGAGCCAAAATAAACAGTCCCTTTCCCGTTTAATTAAAAGGATTGTCTAGAAGCCTATGATAATGTGGAAATTGCTAGCTATGACAGAAAATGATTTCATAAGCAAACAGAAAGGTTAAAAATGAAAAGTTCAGGAATATCGTAACATGAATGAGGATGCTTGGCTAAAAAAGAATACAGAGAAATAACCATAAAACTTAACATCTATTCCACCATGGCATCTGAGTAAAGGGGGCGATGAGAGCAGAAGGACATGCTTCAATGTCCATAGAAGTTATTGAAGTTCAAAGTTATATTAGAAAGATATGTTCTCTCTGGTCCTATCAAGATTTCATGTTATAGTTCAATGATAAACTGTGGAAAGGTTGAGCAGAAATCTTTCCACCTGTGCCATATTAGGCAGTTCATATTTGATATCTTCATAATAGATGTTAAATAGAGATAGCAAACGTTCTGTTCGGTTATTAGAGTGAAAGCAAGATAAAAGCTAAAGGATAAGAAAACAATTCCGGACCTTGCAGCATGCTCTGGAAAAAATTTTCCAGGCTGTCTCTGCCTAAGCGCATGCAAATCGCCCCCAGGGCAAAACTCCATTACCAAACAAGAGAACTTCTCTGTCTCAAAGTGTGTATACAAAGTTGGCAGGAAAGGATGATCCAGAGATTGCAATATCTCACGTTCGGTCTGAGCCCTTAGAAGCTTCTTCCTACTTGCCAAAGCAGCCTTATCCATAACCTTCATCGCAAAGTAAGTTTTGGTACCAGTTAACTCTGAAAGATAGACACTGCCAATGTCGCCACATCCCAGTCTTCGCAGCAAGCGGAAATGGTTAAGTCCTAACATCCCATCATGAGATCTCACGACTTGCATTGCTTCCCATCTTGTATCATTTGCCTTATGAGGCTTATACATGGCATTGCTTAAACTACTTGAGTTGCTTTCATCACTGATATCACTGCCAGTGCTGCCTCGGTAAACACTTGTTTTCCTGCTTTTGTCAAGATCAAGGGAATTTGTGATGTCAATGCTTTCACAAGACTTTTCAATGCTGCTTGCACATTCACTGACTTCTGTGTTTGAGAAACTTTGTTTGGCCTCTGCATATAAAGTCGTGGAATATAAGCTGTTCTGAGGACTTGGACAAGATATTTCAGCTGGCTGAGACTTTTGTTGATCAATTATTTGTGTGGCAGCTCCTTTCGATGCGTTCAATACTTGATTTCCAGATTCTTCTGAGCCACTTGAACAACAATCCTTAGAATCATCGATAATATGCTTCACAAGAGGTTCTGCTCCACCTCCCTCCAAAGGAACCTTCTTCTGAAAAGATCTTTCAGTTGATTTATATGAACTATCTGTCGGGTTTACAAGCTCGGATTTCCCCTTATTGGAAACGTGTGTATGTTTTTTCACATCAGTTAAACCATCAAGCTGCACGTTCAAATTGGTAGGATGTTTTCTACTACTTACAGAAGAACCATTTGGATGGCGAAGGGGCTTCTTGGCACAATTTTGAGACGTAAGGTAGGACGTCGAGGAAGTTGCTTCATTCCTAGACTGTTTGGGAGACGGTTGGCGAGATGAATCGAGATTCCTTGATGTAGATGTCGGGTTCTGAGTTTTCAGTAAAGAACTCATACCATCAACAAGTGGCTCCATCAGCAGCTCCGGCTCAAGCACACTCTCAGGCCAGATCTTAGGGTGTGGTGAATGGGATGCAACAATTGATAATAACCATTATAGTAATTTCCAAAGCCATTAATTACAAAATCTTCCACTTATTAATGCCTTTCTTGAAAACGCCAAATGAATATCTATCTGTCCTGGAAGTTAAAAGTTCAAATTGATTCAGATGAACTATGAGAGAGATTGAAGATACCATATCCAGCAACCCAAGCAATCAAAGAAAATCCTCAAGATTATGAAGAAAATCAAAATACCTGTTGATGGCTGACCCGAAACTGAAGCAGTGAACCTTGATTCACAATCAAAGCAATATCAAAACCTACAAATTCGGAAGAAAAAAGAAAATCATGTAAAGTAAATTATAAATATCTTTGCAATCACACAACGGCAACAGATTCTTTAATCCCCCGTCTAATAATTTCTACGTTTTCTTCCTCAGAAGCATCAACACCTCATCTAATTTTCTCGAAAACACTAAAAAAAACAACAAAACAAGCTAACTTTTCAAGAGATTTACAAGACGAAAACCAAAATTTTCCACTGGCTTCAACTACTGATTTTGATTCTTTGGAAACAAAACTCAACCCACAACCCCCCAAATCTTTAACAATGAAAATCAAAAACAAAAAAACACGGAACAAGATATCCACGAACCTCAACAACTACACAATGCAGCGGGAAGCAAATCTTTCAAGACAGGAAGTAAAGAAAAAGAGCGATAGAGACCCACCAAAAATGCAAGCACAGAGAGAAAAGTGAAGCAACTTTGCGAGTTCCTTGTTGTTTATTTCCGAGTCTCTGAAGTACACTTTCAGATCCGATCCAACACAAGAAAGAAAGAGTTCGGATTAGAGGAAGAATATAATAATTGCAAACAAAAATTTCTGCAACTTTTTTTTTTGTTGGGTTCTTCTTTTCTTTCTCTTCTGAATCTTCCCGTCGATTGAAGAAGAAGAAGAAGAAGAAGAAGAAGAGCAGAGGACAGATTAAGAGAGGGAAAAAGCAAAGGGGAAAAAAAAAAAAAAACGAAGCAAAGTTGAGAAGCAAAGTTACAAATGGCAGTCTTTATCTCTGAAATGTTCCCTCCATGAAAATCTCTTCCTCTTGTTCTTAAGCTCTTGTTTTTGTTTAATAATAAATAGTTATTTATTTATTCATTTATTTTTGAAGTGATTGGACCCATGAAATTGTTACGGGCACTCCTTGAATTTTTTTTTTTTTTTTTTTTTTTTTTGTTAAGGCCACCTCTAATTTGTTTGAAAAAACAAAATATTGGATTAATTTAACCTTTTTTTAATAGCTAAACATGTGGAAAATTTTGAGGAGTGTTTGGAGAGATGAAATGTAATCACAATTATTGAAAACCAGCGAGTGTTGAAAAGCGTGACTAATCGAATGCGGAACTGAAATGAAATTGTGAGGAATGAAAACGATGAGAAAGATGGTTTGATTGAAAACTGTCGGGACGAAATGAGTTTTGTATTACAAATCAGATCCAAAATGTTCAATTCATACATAAATTTTGGATTACAACACATTACATTTCCATCCCATTATGGCCACCAACCACCTCTTTAGAGGCTATTTGGAGAGTTGAAATGTACTTAGGATTACTGGAAATCAAAGAGGTGTTGAAATACGTGTGAAATCGAGAATAGAGCGAAAATGGGATTGTGAAGTGTAAAAACGATGGAAAAGAGGGTTAGATTGAAAACTACTAGAACGAAAGGAGTTTAGTACTATAAACTGGACTCAAAACGCTAATCAAAACATGGATTTTGGATTACATTACATTACGAGTGTCCAAACGCCCCTTTATAATACTACTGTAGTATTACTCTTGTATTTATATAAAATTTTTCTTTTCCTAAAGAATTAATTAATATTTTTAGACTTCGCATAATTATTAAAATGTTGATGTCATAATCCGTTAATGAAAATTTCTCCTAAACATAGTTTAACTAGTAAAGATGTTAAAGATTAAGTGCATGTTTGAGAGTGATTTTGAATTTGTTAAAATCACTTATGTCATGTCTAAATAATATGTTACTTTCTTAACCATTTAATAATATATTATAACAATATCATTCTATATTAATATATTTGGCCAAATCTATTTTTGAAATTTAATTGATTCAATTTTTTATAACAATTATTTTTCTTAAACCTTTATCGAATAATCTAGATTGAACAACATTTTAAATAAAAATATTATAATAAAATTTAAATTAATTATCAATATGATATTAATTGAAATGATAAGTTTTTTTGCTCATATAACTAAAATACACTAATTTACTATTAATTTATCAAACACCATAGCTATTTTTTTCTAATTTAAAATTAAAAATTACCAAACATTATTATACTTCTGTTCATAACTAATTTTTCTAGATGCACATCTGCTAACAATTATTTTAAAAGTTACAGCAATTCCAAACAGAGCCTAATTCAACCGTAATTAACAATTTGGCATGGTTTGACCTTTCTCCTTAGAAGTCAAATGTTCAATCATTCACTCTAGTAGTTGTTGTATTAAAAAAACTAGTTAATATGTTATACATCCGTTCCCTTCTTTGTGGTTGAACTAAAAACAATATTTGTCGGATAATCATTTTATTTTTATTTTCAAAAATATCCACCAACGTTGACATTTTATTGCTATTTCTATCTATATTTCCATAAAATTGAAATTTCGACACTTTCATTCACATCAACATTTAAACTCTTACTTATCTACTCATTTGTGTAGGTAGGTACTTCCAACAAACCACGGTTAAAATTTTGAAAATCAATCTATTTTTTAGATAAATAATAGTAAAAAAAAAAAAATCACTCTTCCTTCTCTTACTTGTGAAAAACATATTTTTTTTTAAAAAAAATTACTATAAACAGAAAAAATATCAAACTATTTATATATATAGAAAAATTTGACTGTCCATCCGTGATAAATCGCGATAGAAAGTAGTCTATGTGTAGATAAACAGTCAAATTTTTCTATATTTGTAAATAAGTTGACTTATTTTTCTATATTTAAAAATAATTTTATTTTTTTTATTACGGAGAGATGGAAAATTCCAACCTTTTTCGATGAAAAGATACATAATTTTGTTATTATTATCAATGTGTTTGTTTAAAAATTAAATTTATAAACATAAATTGTTACACACTTCCATCATGTGTGTTTTTGTTTGCGGTAATTTTTTTAAAAAATCGAAACCTAAGCCATATATTAAATTTATATAATTTATTTTTTTTAAGGAAAGAAAATAAAAATCCAAAGCCAATAACCAATTTATTTTGGATTCTTTTCAAATATAGAAAAATAAGTCGAACTATTTACAAATATAGAAAATTTTTACAGTCTATCACTGATAGATCGCGATAGAATTCTATTGCTAGCAATAGAATTTATTTACTTGAGCGATAGAAAGCGATAGAATTCTATCGCGGTCTATCACTGATAGAATGAAATTTTTCTATATTTGTAAATAATTTGATATTTTTTCTGTTTATAGTAATTTCCCATTTATTTTTGAATTTACGTTTTTTATGTTTAAATTTTATTTAGTTCAACTTTTAACACTTATTTTATTTTGAGTCTTGAACTCTCGAAACAATTATTTATTTCATGCAAATAATTATTTGAGATAATTAGAACAATGTGTATATATAATAGTCCTATAGCATTGATTAGATGTATGAAAAATAATTTAAAAAATGTGAAACCTTAATTGAATAATTATTAGGAAATTTACTCTAAACAGAAAAAATATCAAACTATTTACAAATATAGAAAAATTTCACTATCTATCAATGATAGACTGCGATTGATTTCTATCGTTTTCTATCGTTCAAGAAAATAAATTCAATCGCTTGAGCGATAGAAAGCGATAGAATATTATCGCGGTCTATCACATATATACTGTAAAATTTTTTTATTATTTATAAATAGTTTGGTCATTTTTCTATATTTGAAAACAACCCTAATTATTATAGCCTGAAATATTTAAATATTTGCACTAGAAATAATTACGCCACATTCAATAATTTTTAGACATTTAAAATATTTCCAATATTTTGTTATTCCTCTTACTTTTACTATCATATTTTTACCTAACTAATTACCATTTTGAATTCTTAGAAATTTTTTTTTATTAAAAACATGCATTTTAAAAAATAAAAGTGTTTAAAGTTTAGTTTGGATTTGAAAACGATTTTAGAGAGAAATATCAAAGTAAAGAAAAATAGGAGTGAAATTAGTGTTTATAACAGGCTAAAATTACAAAAGTATAGAAACAAAACGAAATAGTTTTATCAAACAAAGTCTTAGTTCTTGAACTATGTTTATGTCAACGATATTAGTATGTTTTAATACACACATTCGAAGTCTCAAAGTCACATCGTCCATATGTTAAACAATTCACGACTATAATGACTAAAAAAAAAATGGAATCGAGATAGACATTTCAATAATTTTTTTGATATATAATTCTATTCTTGGAGCAAAATAAAATATGTTTTAAACTTTAATTAAGTTATGAAAAATGCTTAAGTGCATCACAAGGGACACTTATTTTGTATCGTCCACTCAAGTATCACAAATTGTCACAATGGTGTGTGTATATATATATATTCTCTTTAGAAGAATTTTTAAAAATAGAAAAATAAGGAAAACTATTAAAAAAAATTTAGATAGTTGTGATAGACGCGCTAATAGCAGTTTATCAGTATTTTTTTTGTTATTTTCTGTAAATAGTTTGACATTTTTTCTATTTGTGAAAAATTTTCTTCTCTTTATTATTGAAAAGGTGCATAGAGATAGATGCAGTACCAAGGCCTTTAATAATGTGGAAAACAATAATTTTCAAATTGGCAAAATTTGGCTACCTTACTTTATCTATTTATTTATCTATTTTGTTTTTTTGTTTTTTTTTTTTAACTTTATCTTTATTTCTATTTTGTGAAAACCTGTAATGTACAGTTTTATAAAAATGATTGTAGTTAATAATGGAAGCCAATAATAATATCTTCTCAATAATAACTATTTAATAATTATCAAACTTTTATTGTTTGATATATATATTTATTCAAAGCAAAGCTAACTTCTAACTTGGTCAAGCTGACATGCACACTTCATTAAATAAAAATAAATAAATAAATAAGATACTTATTGGCCTCAATGAAATGTAATATTATAAGAAATTAGTTTAAATATTATTTTAGTCTATAATATTTTAAAAATTATTATAAATAAAAAAAATATCAAACTATTTACAAATATAGAAATTTTTTACTGTATATCGCGGATGATAGACAATGAAAATTTTCTCTATTTATAAATAGTTTTATTCATTTTTCTATATTTAAAAAATAATCCATAATATTTTTTATATAAATTTTTTATCTTTTTATTTTGTGAATATTATCAAATGATACGTTTAGTTTCTAAGATTTTATAATATCTTTATTTCATTCGTGAATTTTAAAAAATAAGTTTAAAAGGATCATGATAGTAATGTCATTAGTAACTGATAATTTTTTAATAATTTATGATGTTAACATATAAAATATATAAATTAAATTAATAAATAAACAACTATTTCGTTGTCCTAATTCTCTCTTCTTTGCCTCACCCATCCTCCCTACCGACGCTGGCGTTTCCTCTTGTCAATCATCATTTAAAAACGTCATTTTCAAAAAGTAAATAACAAAACAAAGAAATATCATAGACAAAAAAATAGTATATTTATAAGCTTAATTTTTTTTAAAAAGAAAAAAAGAAAAACAAAACTCCACTGGTTTAGTAACAATTTTGTTTTTAAATTTATGTTTTTTAAAATCGTGCTAGTTTTCTTACCATTCTTTTTTGGTAACATTTTCATCTTTCTTACAATTACATTTGAATGTTAAAGCTAAAATTTCAATAGAAAATCAAGTTTTTAAAATTTTTTTATACGTGTTTAGGATTTGATTTTTTTAAAACGTTTTTAGAAAGTAGAGTATAAATAGTGCTGGTAAGTTTAATTTTTTTTTTAGGAAAATTAAATAATTACCAAAAACCTAACTCGAAATGTTTGTTACACCTCTAAACACAAGTCCACTTCTTAGATTTACCTAATGGGTAGATTCCACCTAATTAATAGATCTTTATTATTGTGTTATAATTATTAGGTTAAGTCGCAAATTTGATTCTTATAGCTTAGAAAAATTTAGAATTTAATTGTAATTAAAATTTTATTCCTATAATTTGATAACACTTCTATAAACCGTTTCTATTTATGAGGTTTAACTTTCTCCCAACTGTAGAGGACTAAATTTGTAATTTAATATTATTTTATTTTATTTTTTATTTTTATGGATAAACTTAATCTCATCTCATATATATGACATATACCATCAACCAAAAGTTAGATAAAAAAGAAATTACAGACTTGATTTATCAATCATTGTTACTTATATCTTATTACAAAAACAAATACTAAAAACTAAAAATAATAAGTTGTTTTCAAATATAGAAAAATGAGTCAAACTATTTACATATATAGAGAAATTTCATTGTCTATCAGCAATAAACTGGGATAGATTTCTATCGCGGTCTATCGTTGATAGATAGTGAAATTTTCTACATTTATAAATAATTTGATATTTTTTTTTGTTTATAGTAATTTTTTAAAAACCAATAGGTCAAAATGAGTATAGCTCAGCTGACATAGTACTTGTACTATCGATCTCAAAATTAGGTTCGATTCCCCTCAAATATTTAAAAAAAAAAAAAGTCGCCTTTGACGTTTGTTTTGTAGTAATGTTAGATTTTCATTTTACGAGAATTTAGATTTTTGTGTTTATCTTAAAGTAATATAAAGTGTCTAGATAAGGGACGTGTCATCGTATCATTTCTACATTTCATAATTTGCAACATATTTTCTTTCACGATTATCTTTTATTTCTATAAATTAAAACATAATAACATTAATAAATTACTAGGGGTCTTCTCACAAATAGAAAAAAAAACAAAAGTAATTATACATATAGAAAAAAAAGTAAAGTAGAAAATACAAAAGCATGGAGTGCACTTTTTTTTATATGTGTAATTACTTTTGTTTTTTTTCTATACACAACAACTTCTCTATTAACTATATCTAATGTATATATAATAATTGTATATAACGTGAAATCCAATTAAATTATATTTCAACTTAGATTCTAATTTAACTATAATTATACTAAAATTAAATTTAAGGTAATTGTTTAAAATAACAAAACTGTTAGAAATATTTTTAAATATAGTAAAATGTCACCGTCTATGAGTGATAAATAAAGATAAACATTTATCAGAGTCAACGATAAGACACTGTCTTTGTCTATCAGTGACATTTTATTATATTTATAAATAAGTTGACTCATTTTGTTATATTTGAAATCAACTCTTACTTAATTTTTTGAGAAATTTTTAAAAATAGAAAAATAAGGGAAACTATTTACACAAAATAGCAAAAAAATTTAGGTAGTTGTGATAAACGCTGATAGAAGTCTATCAGGGTCTATCAGTGATATAAATGATAGAAGTCTATCATTGATAGATGCTGATAGAAGTCTATCAATGTCTATCAGTGTTTTTTTTGTGCTATTTTTTGTAAATTATTTGACATTTTTTCTATCTGTAAAAATTTCCTTAATTTTTTTTTACATAATTAATTGTCTTAAATTGATATCTCAATCAAACTAATATATATATATATATATTAAAATTGACAAGTAAATTATCTTAAGATTATCCAATCTCTTGAAAAATAAATCATTCCTCTCGTTTTTCTATTTGTCTACTTTTTTCTAATTCAACAACTATAACAGCGGGAGATTAAACTATCGACCTTTAGAATGATAATTGATATCTGATCACTTATACAACGTCAAAATTAACATACTGGGATTTTTTTTTTTAGTATATACATACTACGACCTAAATAGCTTATTAAAAAGATTTCATACCCTTGACACAAATGTTGTTATTCAAGAACTCAACATTGACATAAAAGTCCATGACCTACAATAAAAAGATAGCTTTAATGGACCCATTTAATTATAAAGCCTTTATAGTCAATTTCTCTTAATTATTTAGTAATAGGTTGGTCATAATTAATTAATTGCTTAAATTGGTGACCAAACCATTGGAAAAGTACACAATTTATTAGTTTTAAAAGAACATATCCATGTGTGTGTTACAATATATAAGGATTTAACATTTTACCTTTTCCTTTTCTCCCCTTTTTCTCTTTTTCAAGAAGCTTTTTTTTTATTTAATTTTTTATTTTGGAAAGATGGTTGGATTTAATATACTTTATCATAGTAATTTAAATTATATATTTAAAAATACTTCTTTTTCAACATTTGGATTGATGATATATGTTTGAACACTCATTTACAAAGCCATTATTAAGGTATATACTCTGTCATTTGCTAATATTTTATAATATTGAAATAAATTTAAATTATAATGATTTAGATTTGTCTATTTTAGGAAAATGGCTTGTTTTGTATATTATGGGAAAGAAAATGATTTTGCTTGATTTTCTACTTGACTATACCTATATTTCAGTAATTTCTATTTAAAACTTGTAATTACTTTTCATTTTTTGAAATTATAATATGGAAAATTTTTAAAAATAGAAAAATAAGGGAAATTATTTACACAAAATAGCAAAATTTTTAGATTGTTGTGATAGACGCTGATAGAAGTCTATCAGGGTCTATCAGTGATAAAAATGATAGAAGTCTATTCTCTATTACTGATAGATGCTAATAGAAGTCTATCAATGTTTATCCGTATTTTTTTTTGTTATTTTTTTGTAAATAATTTGACATTTTTTCTATTTGTGAAAATTTTCTTCTAATATTGTAAAAAATGATTTATAATACCTTATAAAAATAAATCAATTCAACAATATATGGAAGCAAGATTTTTAACCTACAATCTTTAACGGTTGCGTTGGCCATGTCTTAACTCTTCGGTACTAAGCTATGTTTTTTATTTTTTGTTCTTTTACTATTTTAACATATCACAATTTTAACAAATTCATCATATAACCGTTAAAATTGTCATTTTCACACCCCATCAATATAATTTAATGAAATTATATTTTAAAAAGATAATTTCCTTAACTTTCCTTTTTTTAAAAAAAAAAAAGATATTTTTTTAATCCGAATATAACTCAATTGACATATAGATGTGTTAGTAACTAAAAAAAAACTTTATCGAGTTTATATTTACCCAATTTTCTTTTTAAAAAAAAATATACCACAAGAAGAATCATTTTCTAAACACTATTTTCCCCCGAATTTCAAAATCATCCATTTAAAAGGCAACTTCAAGAGTGATGAATAAAATAGTCATTATTTGAAGACACTATTTTATAAATCATAAAACATGATTTCGTTTAAGCTACTCACAAAATTCATTCATTCATTTATTTGATAATTTATTTTATTATTTTTAGTTAAATAACGTGTGGAAGTGAAGGTTCAAACATTTAAACTCTTCTATTGAAGATATATACAACTTAGTCAATTATGTTCAAATTGACATCAATTTAACTTTAGTTAGTCTATAGAACGATTTAACCTTAGAACAACTATCCAATTAAATATTATCCAACATATATATTAAACCATATGTAATATTTTAGGGTCGCTTATTGGAAACCAACATGTATACTAGGTGAAAGTTCGATAGACCATAAGAGTCTATAAGCAATAGAACTATCAGTCTATCACTGGTAGTTCTATCGCTTATAGATTTTGCTATATTTGCAATATTTTTAAAATGTTAGCTATAAATATTAATACTTTGAATTTGATTACTATATATGTAATTATCCCTTATTCTTGTTACTATTATTTTAAATATTTATTAAGTGTGTCAAATTATGGCCCTGTCTTGTTAGTTTTGCATAGTAAATTTATTGACTTTGGATATGTTTATTTGGCCTAACATTTAATGCATTTCTAATCCTCGAGAGAAAATAATAATTGTCACATCTTACCTTTTTACAATTTTTCTTGACAGATTCATAAATAAAAATTTATGATTTAATAAAAAAAAAAATAACGCAACAACAAAAATAATAATAATAATAAAAACAAATAATTCAATACCTTTTATTTTGCATCAATTTTTTACAACTATTATTGTTGCTTGTTATTGAATATGTAGCATTATTTGGTTTGAACAATGCGATGTAATTTCATTTCTCACTTGAAGCATCATTTACAATATCAAGTCAAATTTTGAATACTCAAAAAAATAGGTTTCTTTGGATAATTTTTTTTTTTTTTCAATTTATAAAAATTTAGCTTAAAACATTGGTTTCATTTATTAATTTCTTTATTTTGTTATCTACTTTTAAGAATGTTTTCAAAAAATCAAACTAGATTTTGTTATGTTTAAAAATCAAACTAAATTTTGTAAGCTAAAAAAAAAACTTGATTTTTTTGTTTATTCAAATTTGACTGAGAATTTAAGTGTTTAATTAAAAAAGATGGAAGTTATGTTAAAGAAGTTGTACGAAAACAAATACAAATTTAAAAAAAAAAAAAATAAGATGTTTTTGTGTTTAAAACTTAGTTATGAATTCAAAAATTTCATCAAGAAAGCCAACATTCTTAAAAAAAAAAAAAAAAAAAAAAAAAAAAAAAAAAAAAAAAAAAAAAGTGAGAAAGTAAATACACCCTTCAAAAACTAAAAATAAAAATTTAATATATAGTCAAAGGGTGCTTTAATTTCTCTTATTAATTATTTCTTTTGTCTTTATAATTATTGTCATAATCATAATGTCCATAAACATTTTTAAAAAGTAAGAATTTGAATCTTATAGGTTAAAAAAATTTATGTTATAATTGAATCCTATAAACGTTTTGTAATTAATCATTTATTTCTTTATTTTTATTTTTGAAAATTAAGTTTACAAACACTATTTTACCTATGTATTACTCTATTTTGTTGTCAATTTTTCAAAGATATTTTCAAAATATAAGTCAAATTCTAAAACCTAAAAAAAATAATTAAAAACATATTTTTAGAATTTTTAATTTAACTAAGAAATCAAATATTTTCTTGAAAGAATTAAAAATTATGAAAAAAAACACGATTTTTTTTTTTTTTAAAAAAAAGTTTTCAAACTAAGCCCTACCCTAATAATTGAGTCACCGATGGTAAAATTTATATCAAGTTCATTTGTTCGTACATTTATTTAAAGATTTTTGTTTTTACAATATTATTATTCAAAATTTTGACCTAGATAAAAAGATATTAAATATTAATACATCCCTTAACTAATTTCAAAATATTGATGTTAATAAATTGCTAGATGAAAGTGGTTTGAAATCTTCACACTTACTCTAGTTGAAATAAAAAATATAAAATATAAAATATAAATAAAAGAAGTTAATATACCAGAAAAGAAAAAAAAGAAAGAACTGAAAAGGGACTTAATCATTACATTGATGAAAGAACAATGATTAAAAAATAGTCACAAGTTAATGCATAAGTGTGATAAAATCAAAAGTATTGTAGACTAAAAGCTCTATTTTAACCAAAATATACTTTCTAAGATTTCTTTTTAATATTATTATTATTATATATGGTTGACATCCCAACTTGAAATTTCACTAGCTTTCGAGAATAAATCATGAGAATCGAAAATAATATTAATCGATATGAATTTTACAACGTGTGTTAGATTTTTACTCTTAGTTTTCAAGTTTATCAAATTGGACCTTAAATTTATACAAGTTGTTATGGTTAGATTTATCGAGATGGACAAAGATAGAGAGTCTAAGAGATAGAAGGTTCAAGGATAGGGGTAGAGGCTTTAGATGGCAAACCAAAGACAGTGGGTTCCACCTCCGACCTATAGCCAATTATGACCTTAGAAGACCAGTTCGAGTGGATTGGTCGGACCCACGAAGGAGCCTAAATGTAACAACCCAAAATTTTAAGTAATTTTAATTTAATTATCTTAAATTATTTGGGTATTATTTTGAATTTTTAAGTCTTAATTGAATTATTTTGGAAAAAATAATTCAATTTAAATTAAATAGGATAAAAGATTTGAATTTAAATTCCATCGGTGAAAATTGAATTTTAATTTGGGAGATTTAATTTATTTAGTTGAATTGGTGGAGGGAAAAGAAATTTAATATGTATATACCTAATTTATTAAGGAATTAGGGTTTGGGATCGTATATATATTATTAAGTGACTAGAGAGGGAGAAAAATACACCGAAAAATGGAGAATGGGAAAAACGGCAGTGGAGTTCGGTTTTTCTGCGATAGCTCCTAGAAAATTTTCGTTTTTTGGAGTTTCAACCGTCGGATTGTATTCAAATTTTATCAGCATATTCGGGACATATAGAGCCTCATTCTGAACGGTTGGATCGTTGTTTTAAGCTCTCATGTGTCCGTAATCATTGCCGAACAGAACCTGTAAAACTGGGTGAGTTTTGGGATTTTGGTCTCCATTGGTTATTTGATTTACTATCGAAAAATTTGGTTAATCTCTAATGTTGATATTGTGTTAGGTTTGAGGTTTCTAAAGTTTTGGTTACGCTTAACAAGCCTTGGCGTCAACGTATTATTATTATTTTTTTTGTGGATTTTAGGCAACAACCGTTGTGGGTCATAACGCTGGTGTGGATTGTAATTGGTACACAGGGAATTTCTGAGCGCGATTGTTACACTTATTTCAACGTAAGTGATTCTACTGCTGGCAGGTCACAGCTTCACAGTATTATTTGACCATTGTCATATAAATCATTCAGAGTATTATTTGGCTATTGGCTGGCTATTGGCATGTTTGCATGTATGATTTGTCTAGCTAATGCTTGTCTGGCTACTTTATGATTTATCTACTGTTGAGAATTTATCAGTTGAGAATTTACCTATGCTATGTATGATTGAATCCGATGCCAACGCCCGTTGTCCCATGCTATATTATTACTTGAATCATCAAGTTCACCTCAAAACAGTTTTGACGGTGTGCCATCAGGCCACTAGACCTGTGTGGACCGACGGGTTCTCATCAGGTTCACCTCCAGTTTCGACGGTGTGCCATCAGGCCACTAGACATGTGTGGACCGACGGGTTCACCTCCATGTTCACTGGTGTGGGTCAGCAGGCTTACACCACAGCATTGACGGCGTGCCCTCAGGCTGCTAGGCATGGTGACAGGGCAGTTGGCCTACAGATCTAGAAATCCCGTGGGATTACTTACTGAGTTTTATACTCATTCGATTACAATTTTATGGATTTCAGGTAAAGACAAGGACAGACAGGCGAATGACAGGAAGAATCCGTGACCGTGCCATTGGGACCAGTCAATGCTTCCGCTCATATTTTTATGTTTTCATGTTGTTAAATCCAAATTTGAATGTTTAAATTAGAAATTTTAGTTTTGCATTCTTAGAGGTTTTATGCAAAACTCACAGTTCTGGTTTTATAATTTTTTTTAGGGGTACCCCGATCTAATATTTTTAATTATTTAAATTTAATGAAGTTATTTATTTGATAAATTTCTTTTATTTTAGTCAAATATACGAAATGTGTCGTTTTGAAATGTATGCATGCATGAAGTAACGACTTCTAGAAAGTGGGGTCGTTACACTAAAGGTTAGAGAACCTATGAGAGAGCTTAAAGATAGCTTAGAGGACCCACGAGATAGCTTAAAGATAGCTTAAAGATAGCTCGGATGACCCATGGGGAACTTAGAGGCAGCTCAGTGGTACTAAGGAGGTCCTAGTGGTACCATGGAGGACCCAGATAATAGTACCATAAAGGTTCTAGTAGTGCCTAGTGGTACCATAGAGGTCCTAGTAGTACTTAGTGGTACTATGAAAGACCCAGACAGTAGCACCATGAAGATTTTGAAAGTACCAAAGAGGACCCACGTGTTAATACTTAGCAGTACCATTGAACCTTCACACTAGGTCGAGTGGTAGTAGTCAAAATTTAAAACGAATGATTCAAGAAGAAGCTTATAGAAGGTTGAGCAGATGAGGCATCAGTTGCTTCTTCGGCTAGTGTTTCAATGATTGGTCTTGTGCATTAATTGAAGGAAAATTGTTTAAAATGATAAAACTGCTTAAAATATTTATAAATATAGAAAAATTTTGCTATTGTGATTTACTGTAGTTTATTGCAGATAGACAGTAAAATTTTATTATATTTGTAAATATTTTTATTTATTTTTTATATTTGAAAAACAGTAATTGATTTTAATTTTATGTCATGCTTAATTTTCGATTAAATGAGTGAATTTATGAATTTGGATAAAATTGAAAATTTATGATTAAGATGGCTACCCTTTGTTTTATAGAAGACATTGGTCCAACTAACAAAATACCAATTTCAATATTAAACTTCATTTTTATCGTTTCCGTTTACATGTAAATTAAAAAAAAAATCACAAATTAATGTTAATATTAATGTTAATCACATGGGGATGGAAGAAGGGGAAAGTAATTAAATTAATAATAATCATTAACTCCTTGGCGGGTAGTCACATGCACGCACGTGAACAGAGCCAGCAAGCACGTGGACGGCTGTAATCTCATACGGCGCATTTCACCGTAACAAATCCGAATAAAATTGGCCGCGCACTAATAAATATATATTATTTACCTGTTCATTTTTTAATGACGCCCTAATAAATATTTTCCCCTATTTTTTTCGTATTATTAATTGTTTCACGGGGCCCACATCCCAAGGGCAAGCTCGTCTTTTCAGACCTTTTCTAGGTTAACAAGGTATTCGAATTCTATTTTATGTTTTCAAATTTACTAAATTAAAAAAAAAAAAATGTTTTTCACATAATTTAGATTTTGTTTTTGAAAATCCGAATTTTATTATCTAAATTGTATAAATTTTGAATAATGTTATTTCGTGTATCTAAATTTTAATTTTAAATTAAAAAATACAGAATTATATTAAATAAAGATAAAAATGTATAGAAATATAATATGTCATGTTATAAACTTAATTCACTTTTTAAAATTAAAATATGCAATTTTTTAGCAAATTAAAATATATATTATGTAATATATTAAAAATGATAAAATAATAATTATACAAAAAATTAACCTAAACAGATTTATAAATTAATTAAATAATCAACTTAATATTTAGTAGGTAACTGCAACTAATTTGTGCGGTTTATAAATATAATATCAAACACATTTAAAACAATTGTTTAAATCAGAATTCAATTTCTAGACCTGCTACCAAACACACACATATATATAACATGAAATATAACTTTGTTTTGATTAAATCCCTTGTTTTCAAATTCTCTATCGAAATCTTTAGAGTTTGAAATTTATTAGATATGAAAAAAAAATTAGAAATATATAAAACACTTAATTTATTGGAAAATTTTCACATATAGAAAAAATGTCAAACTATTTACAAAAAATAGTAAAAAAACACTGATACATATCGATAGACTTCTATCAGCATCTATTCGTGATAGACTTCTATTATTTCTATCACTGATAGACCCTGATAGATTTCTATCAGCGTTTATCGCAACTATCTAAAAATTTTACTATTTTGTATAAATAGTCTGCCTTATTTTTTATTTTTAAAAATTCCCCTAATTTATTATAGATACAACTTATAATTTGGCTTTTAATTACTTTTTTATTTTGGTTGTTATAAACTATTTGGAGGGAAGAGGGTTCACTTCCTAGGGACAAAATGCCAAAATCGTCTTTTGTATTTTGCCTTTAATTTTTTTTATAGGTTGATCTATGAAGGTTTAATTTATTGTTTAATAAGTCTATGACTCATAACTCATAGGATATATTTTCTTTATACCATTTATAGATTTTAAAAATGAAATTTCAACCATCTATCGAATATATAATTAAATCTTGAAAATCTATTCTAAAAGGAAAAAACAAATCGATTACACTTGCCAACTTCAACATAATTCAACTTGTCTTATACGTATATGATATATATAGAACATGCTAACTCTATATCAAGCAAATTCATCTTCTTCCTTAAAAGCTTGCTCTAACCCTTATATGAAAAACTAATTTAAGCATCAGAGCATTTGGTGTAAGCATTGTTGTATGAATAATATCACCAAAAGATCAGAAAAATATGTAACCTTGTATACATTAGAGAATTCGAAGCCAACGAATTCACGTTGTCTCTTTAAACAATTTTACTCATTTTATCACGGAAACGAGTGACAATTTTACTCAATTTATTCTAGGAGACAATTTTAGACAATTTTTCATGAGTAATTGTCTCCTAGGATCGAACAGAATAACTTTCTTATGGAAGCAACACCTCGTCCACAAGATCCATTGAACTATACTTTGTGGAAATAAACTGAACTTCAACAAATTTACAAAAAGGAAGAAATATTTTATGAGAGAAAAAATGCTTATAAAAAATTATTCTAAAGTGCAATTTGAAGAAAAAACATATTTATAAACTATTTGTGGTCGTTTGAATAGTTGGGTCTCTTTTTCAAGTTAGTTATTTTTGAAAAGGCATGTTCATTCCTGAAATAATGCAACTTTACACAAATAGTTACATACCATTTATTTCAACAAGCATAAAATTAGTGTGTGTGTTTTTAGTTGTTTTATTGTTGATCTCTTCGTTAAAATATAATTTCACTGTTGGTAACACGTGAAAGTTAGATGAATTTTCTTGGCCAGATATTGCCATCAACAACATTAAATTTTCATCGACATGCCAACATTTTCATACTTTTATGGGTTTGACATCGAAATGAAGAGTAAATTGCATTATGTCGTAAAAAAATTCAACAAAACATAAAAATAAGCAATATGACATGTAATCTTATTTAACCTACATAAAATGTTTCTTTATTGATTTAAGGTTAAAATACCATTTTGGTTAGCCATTGTACTTTTAATTGTCCAATTTTAGTCCTTATACTTTCAATAAATCTTAATTTTAGTCTCCAATGCAAATTTATTACTGAGTTGTTAAAAAACTTTTTGTTATCTATAGCATTTTTATTATAAATTTTGAAAACATATTCACATATTTTATTTTCTAGCATGAAAATTATTATTATTATTATTTAATCAATTTTAGTAAAAATTAACTTTGAAGGACTAAATTTAAGACTTATTAAAAGTACGAAAACTAAAATTAGACGGACTAAAATTGAAAAAACTTCGAATATGAAAACCAAAATAGTATTTTAGCTTTAATTTAAATATTATTTATATATTTTTTTTCTAAAATTATCAATTCCAACATTTTTAGGTCTCGAAAAAAAAGTTGTAAGGAGGGTAAAAAAATAAGTCACATTAGACACAACTTTTGAAAAATTGGGACAAAAATTTGTAATTTTAACGGTATTTAGTTCCCATGTTATAATCTTTTTGCATTACAACTGTTCTATGGAGGGTCCCACATGGAAGGGGCAAAATCGTCTTTTGAGAGGAGGCGCCCCCTTTATCAATAATTACTTTTTTTTTATAAAGGCGCCCCCAGGTTGCCACGCTGGAGGGTCCCTCGAAATGGCAGTGAAAAAAGCATGAAGGGTCATAGGGTAGTTGGGGAGTCCTTATGATGGTGGAATTTCCTCTTCTTTTTTTTTCCCTTCTTATTCTTTTTTCATTTTATTATTTATTATTCTCCTTTTTAATAATTATTATTCATTTTATTATTTTAATTGATATGACAAAATTTGTCTTAATAAATTTCTTAAGATCTATTGATTTTGAGAGCTCCTTCTAGTTTAGTCGATTTTTTTTATATATAAATTCTAGATTTTTATGTCGGTTCAAGTTTTGAAATTGTTTTTTTTTTTTTTTTTTAATTTTGTTTAGATATGTTTAAATGATACTTTATGGATTTTTAGAAACTATTTAATTATGAAATTTATTTGGAAAAATATATGTTTTTTGTTTCTTTATTCTTCTTGTTGTTAATTTAAATCAATTATATATATATATGCAAGTGAATTTCAATAAGATAATGCTTTCATTTTCATTTGTTTTTTTTAAAGAAATTTTTAAAACCAATTTTTTTTTTTATTTATGTATGATTTAGTTTTTGAAGTTTCACTACAAATTTAGTAACACGATTATTAAGACCAGTTTGGTAATAATTTAATTTTTAGTTTTTATTTTTGAAAAGTAAACCTATAAATACTCGTTCCACTTTTAAATTTCTTACTTTTTTATTTGCTTTTTACTAATGTTTTCAAAGATCAAACTAAAATTTGAAAACTAAAAAGAGTAGTTTTTAAAAATTTATATTTTTGTTTTTGGAATTTGGTTAAGAATACAACTCTTGTACTTAAATAACATGCAAATCATTGTAAAAAAATTGAGAAGAAATAGACACAATTTTCAAAAAAAAAAAAAATGAAATGGTTACCAAACAAAGCGTAAGTGAATAAATTTTATTATTATTAATAATAATACTACTAATTTAAAACGGTCCCACTACAAAGTATAAAAAAATTTCGACACAAAATATGAAAATTTAAAGCCTTAGACATAAAATTTAATTTTATTTCAATAAATTATAGCATTTTTTTCTTAAAAAATTGAATATATTAAAAGACTTATTATATGTGAATTGAAAATTTCAAAGACCTAATAAATACAAAATAAAAAGAGTTGTTTTCAAATATAGAAAAATGAGTGAAATTATTTACAAATGTAGAAAAATATAAATTTAAAATTTAAAGACCTGGAAATAAGCTTGAATTCCTATATAAAATTAGACTTATTTATTTATTTTGTGTAGCTTCCAATTAGCAAGCTTATTATATGTCAACTAATTTTATAAAATTTATTCCTTTTCATCACCAAAGTAAGTGGACTAAATATAATTAGAAATAATAATAATAATAAACAATAATTTTTAATTTAGAAAACTTTTCCTACTTGATAAACAAAATAATAAAATGAAAAAAAAAATAAAAATAAAAAAAGAAAAGAAAAGGGCATGGATGTGGATGGAGACGATACGACTTACGAGTTCATGCTTTCCTGTAAAATGCAACATCATAACGTGGGTCCCAATAACTGGACCATCTTTGACTGCTAATGAAATTATTTTTCCACCAAATCTATGTTATTTATTTATTTTTAATTTAGTTTCTCGTATTTTAATCCCTTCTAAAAAATTAACGGTTTATTTGGATTGATTCGAAGAAAAAAATTTAAAAATTTATTTTTATTTAAATATTTTTGGTAAAAATAATTTAAAATAAAAATATTTCCATCTTTGATATTTTTTTCTTAAAATTATATATATATATTTGTTTGATTTGTTATATACTATTTTTATTAATGTCAAATTACTTATAAATGACGACTATGAAGTAATATGAATTAATAATTTAAAATAATGGTCGATAGGGTTGGTGGAGGTAGTTGTGAGAGTTGGCAGCAGTGGATGGAGTTGGCCGGCGAAGGCCAGTGGTAGCCATGACAACAAAATGAAAGTGAGGTAGATGACTTTTGAGATGTTTTGGTAATTTTTAAGAATTATACAAATTAAGTAGAGATTAACTATTAAATACTTAAAAGTCATTTTTCTAAAAGTTGAGTTCGAGTGTTTTTTTTAAACCAGCTTATTTTATAAACTCGTTTTTTTACCATTCATTTTGAGTGGTCGTCAAACACTTGATTTTTTTTTCTTTTCAAATTGATTTATTTTTTAAATTAAATATTTGAAAAGATATTCTAAACACATCCTAAATTTCGAGGTAAAAAATTGACTACCAATTTTTAAAATATTAATGGATAGTTATCTATGAAGTTGTGTTCGAATTGACATGCATATTGTTTTCATTAAAGGTTAAAATTAACTTATGATAAAGTTACAAGATGTGATACTTAGCAAGTTGATGTAAAGTTTATAATTCTTTCTCAAAATAATAATAATAATAAATAAGAAGTTATACATAAATTTTGACTTTTCTTCCCAACTGAATAATTTTTTTTAAAAAAAAATAGTTTTTATGGAAAAAAGAGAAAACATATTATTCTCAATTTATAAAGAGAATGCTATAGTAAACTAAGCTAGTTGTAGAAACTAATTTTAAAATGTATTCAAAATATATAGATTAAATTGAAGCTTTGCAAAATAGAACGAAATTCTAAGTACAGAAACTAAAATATTATTTTAACATTAAAAAAATATTAAAATAAAAGAGACTAAATCAAAACGTTAGAAAGAAGAGGGATTAAATGGGTTCAATCCATGATAGACACCTACCTAGAATTTAATATCTTACGGGTTTCCTTAACACTCAAGTGTTGTAAGGTCAAACAGGTTGTCCTGTAAAATTAATCAGAATGTGCGTAAGCTGACCTAGACACTCAAATAAAAAAATGGTAAGAACATCTAAACATTAAAGACTAAAACATATATTCAACCTCACTCGAATCGAAGGGTAGCGGTAGATTGATGAAGAATTTGTGATGTGATTATGCAAAAATGGAGCCAGAAGATATTGAGACAGTGCCCTAAAATGTGGGACCAAAGTCCTCCAATGATAGAAACATGTTCAAACAATCATTTTCAATGTACATTGTATGCTACTTCATTTTCTAAGGGAGGAGAGAGAAATAGAAAAAAAAAATTAAAAAAAAAAAAAAAGCATCTCACCAAATCTGAGTAAAATTAACATCAATCTAAGATTGTTTTTGAGTTTGTCGTTTATTTTTGTATGAAAGTTTAATAGATTTGAAATGACAAGTTTTGTCGTTTTGAAATCAAGTTGATTGAAAAAAAAAACTAATAGATTTGAATGATGTGATTTTAAACAACCTCTAATTTAAGTTGCATTCATTTCAACATCAATAAATTAGTTTAATTCAATTTCAATTAACAAATCAGAAATTATTCACTTAAAACTTCGAATCAAAATTGTTAGTGATTCATAATTATTTTCATTTTGATTCCATTTAAAATTGCCATTAAAAAATTATCTAGACAACTTTATCCTTCTTTCTATCAATGGTATTACATAATTATTTATTTATAAATAAAGAAAAATAGAAGATAAAAAGCTACTACTACCTACTCGGTTCCAATATTTATTTCTAATATATTATTTTTATCCTTACATTCAAAAGAAATCTTAGCCATGAGAATGATGCACTAATAGTTTTAAAATAAAATCCTAACAAACAATCTAAATGTTTTATTCCATTTGTAAAGTTTAAGTTTAAAATATAAATTGATTTTTGGGTTATTTTTCAATATAGAAAAATGAGTCAAACTATTTACAAATATAAAAAAATTGTACTATCTATCATTTGAGTAATAGAAGTCTATTGTTTTCTATCGCTAATTCTATCATGGTCCATCAATGATAGACATTGAAATTTTTCTGTATTTGTAAAGAATTTGATATTTTTTCTATTTATAATAATTTTCCTTGATTTTTACTATATTTTAGAATAACATTTTCTTGCTTAAAAAATAAATTTGGCTTACCAATATTTAGTTAGTCTAAGAAACCGTAAGATGAAAATATACTCTTTGAGTCAAAGCAAACATTGTCCGACTGACATATAGATGTATTAGCGACCAAGATATACATAATTCGAATCTCCAATCCCTGTGAGAAAAAATGTACTGTTTGTACTCAAAATATCTAAATTGTTTTAAGACAACTACACTAAGCTAACACCTTTTTCCCATTAAAAAAAGGTTTGGTAGTTTTTTTTTTTTTTTGTTTTTTTAGAAAAACGAAAAGTTCGTAGCTAAATTTAAGAGCACAGTAAGAGTATCTGAAAATTACTTTTCATTCATTATGAAAAAGAAAATACTCCTCAATTAATATATATGATAATAATAATTATAATAGAAAATAATAATTACAAAAGCATTTGATAAGGGACTCCAACATCAAACTTCTATCTCTCGAAGTGTTGTGTGCAACCTAATACAACATCTATGATTTTCTAAACTAGAGAATATTTGGCCATATCATTAAGACAAAAGAGAGAACAAAATAATTGCCTATAGCCTGTATCTATACAATAATGTTCGTCTTTATATACGTATAATCTTCGAAAGATCTTAAGACGTCTGACAAACCTATTTCTGTGTCATTGATTCAAAGATTTCAGGATGTCTAAATCTGTCTTTCTACATATACTTGGCCTATTCTATATATATATATATATATATATAAACTCATTGCTTCATTCTGGGAAAAAAATGGTTAATTAAAAAGGCCTTTTACTAGAAAAGAGTAGAGATTCAGAATGGATATTTTCCAGAACTGACCTCTTTCTGATGTGGTTATGTACAGGTGGATTCTGCACAAACAACAACAAGGAAGCACAAACAAAAATTGAGAAATCAAGAACAGGAAAAAGAATCAAGAAGAACCAACACAACAAAATTACATTATTATATGCCAAGAAGATAATGTTTGGCTGAAATCTCACACAGCCTGCAACAAGCCCTACATTCCACAGTGATAGTAAAAGAAACAAAAATATGGCAAAAAATATGATGGAATAGCCATGTGTAAATGGTGTATGGTCTTGGTTCAAGGAATTTGAGGAGGGGGTATTACCACAAGCACTCTACTTCCAAAGATGTCAGGATCATGTGTACTATACCTGAAACTGACATCTCATATCAACAGACATTTGAAAAAGTTCAATGATTGAAATCTAATTCCAGGTAGAGATCATCAACCTAGCTTTTCTTTTACCTATTCATTACTTTTTAGAATTGAAAATGCAGTGTCCAAACTCCATGTTCATAATCTGAAAGTGGATAAGACAGCTCGAACAATTACACGGCCTAAAATTTCCATATCCTTCAACATTACTTTGTTATCATTGAAAAAGTCGAACCACCAACCGAGAAATTATTGGAGGTTGTCACGTTGTGGTTGATCTCCATTATCCCATGATCATTACGATGCATAGTCTTAAAAAGCATCTCAACTTTAATTCTTGGCTAATTAAAAAAAAAGTGACAAAGGTCACTCACTAAAAACTGAGTGGACAGCCACTGTGGTTAATTAACAACCCAATGAGAAAAGGTAAACACAATAACCATGCTCATTGAAGCATTAGCTGTGTTATCATACTGGAAGTTGGGTAACCTTCTGTTAGGACTCCTAACAAGAATTAAAATCTAAAATATATTGAAATATAAGGGATGAAGAACTACAAGATAACCTAAGTATAAAGACACTTGGAATCTCCCCTCTTGAGTATGCTAACACAAGCCCTAGATCACTCAACAATTGCCTACCTTCCCTTAATTTCCCTCCCTCTATCTATAATCAAATACACCGACTCCCTAACTAATTACCCTTTGCCCTTACTAATACCATACTGATATCCCTATCTAGGATCCTTACACTTTCATGAGGAAGATGTCAGAGTACATAAAACCTTAGAATCGCCATCAATTATGACCATTATATAGCTTCTACATGCATATAACTTGGATCTAAAGCTCAAAGAGTTCGTTAACTGCCCCAGCTATACTCATATTAGCAAAGAATATCCAGTCACGTCTTGGGGTGATGTTTGGAGCATGAGTTAAAATAAGGTGAGCTAGACTTCCTAAGCCCAAATCACATTCTGAGGTAAGGGTTTGTTCCACACATAATTTGGCTTCTCAAACCCATGACTAGAACAAGTTATCACTATTCAAGCTTCCTACATAAGTTTCATGATAAGCTTCCTGAACCCTCCATTAAACTTAGGTTTAAGATGGTGAACCCTCACCTCAAACGGCACCTTAAATTCTCATGCCCACATTGGATCCTTCCTATTTTGCATGAAGGACTGATCCGGATTCTACATTGGGTCCCCCTTCAAAAAGTACCTAAAAGAATTTCTTTTTTCACATAAAAGTCTGCACCCGCCCCAAGGCCCAAATTCTGGAGACATCACATAAAACAAAATTACTAAAACTCACAATTCAATCCAGAGATAGCATTTCAGTTATGCTCTTTGAGCCAATTTACAGCAATTACATCAAACAAAAAAGCAATTAATTTTCACAGCTTTGCTTTCTAGCAATCACTCTTAGAAGTGTAAAAAGGAGTGGCAATCAATGAGTAAAAAATTCAGCGGACAAGAAAGAGACTTACAGGGAAAACTTGACGAGAATTTGGAGTTTTTGGACAGCAGAATGACTGGCAACAACTTTAGACAGGGATTGCATCTATCATGCCATCTTTCTACTAGAAGTTGCGAGTGCAAACATAACACAATTGGCAACTGCTGAGTTCCGTAACCTCCTAGTGCTCTCTGTCGAGACATTTATCATTATTACAAAATATCATGATTTTCCCGTTTCTTATGTCATTGGTGAAGTACAAATTCTCAGAACAACCATGCAATAGAAGGAAACCGAAAAATTCCAATTCATTAAACATTCTTCAAAATAACCAAGTCACTAAAACAACGTAAATGTTGGTAGCAAAATGGAGAAATTAATGGCATATATAGGTGATACATAATCTTAGCACAATCTCCAGCAAGTTAGACAATCAATTGTACAGTCAAATTCTAAATCTCTGAAAATTGTGATCCTGATGAACATGGCAGGAATCTTGTGACGGTAAGAGGCACACATATTTATCATTATTTTGAGGACCGGGGACTTATCAGCATTGCCGTCCTTGTAGCACATCAATTAACAAAAGCTCCCCGCCGCTAGTTACTACCGTCCATAAGGATGATATCGACCACTTGGAGCACTCCCTGCACCATCATATCCTCCTCCTCCTCCTCCTCCTCTACTTCCATAGAAGGAGCCTCTACCACCAGCAGGGTATCCAGTGCCAATGCCCATATCATAGCTACCTGCATACCCACCAGTATTAGGAGCACCACCGCTGTTATACGCACCATAACTCTCATCGGGTCCACCATAACCACCTCTAAAATCATAACCTCTACTGAAGCTTGCTCCATAACGAGCAGAGTACCCCATAGAGGGGTCTTCCCGGTAAGCTCCAATGCCACCAGTACCATACATTCCATAACCACTAAAATCATTTCCACCATATCCACCATATCCACCACCTCTAGCGCCATATGGTCCACCTGCCCTAAAACCACCACCATACCCACCCCCTCCAAACTCCCCATATCCATCCCCATAGGCACCACTGTAACTTGGCCTTGAATCATGGTATCTCTTTGAAGGGGCTGGAGGTGGATTTGCTTTTTTTGGCTCCGCCTTCTTGATTTCCACCTTTAGAACAAAGAAGCATAGATCTTAAATTGTTAAAATGACTTCAACAGAAGAAATATTTCAGTAAATAATCTCCATTCTTCTGTTGTACTTGTACGTATGACCAATACAATAAAAAAACCATAGTAGAACCTACAAAAACATCTATTGCAGTTAACTTAAAAAAATTTCGTTTTAACATGTACCTGAATTTGAATAAGCTTGCAATAAAAGATGGCCTTTTGTAAGAGACAGAAGAATTGTTTAGGTGAGGTTTGATTTCGAGAATGTTCAAAATTAGTTCCAATCATTTTCCATTCTATTAGTTTATATTTGACTCCATAACAGGAAAAAAAATCAAACAATATCAAGCACTAATTCCAAAGAAACAAAATATCATTTCCATTTCCTACTAATTTACTTCTCTCAATAAGTTCTCCATATAAGTTTTGCAAAAATGGATTTCATGATTTATAACTCTTTCAAACTTCACTCCGATTATTTCTGAGCAACTCAAGAAATGCATCCCAGGGCACAAACATGGTTAGTCTGACTTATCAATCGAACATCGTTGCGCCTAGGTAACTAGAAAAAGAATTCGGAACATAGTGGCAAAGGAAATTTTGGTACAGCATAACTTAGCCTCAATTAAGTAAAATGTATTAATGCAAATATACATTATGTTTTAACAAAGTATAACTTCAGTAGAGGATGGTTTGAAGTGGCAATTATAAGACATACTAGCTACGCAGATTGCAGACAGTCAATGGCAATTTTGGACTTTTATAATCAAACCATTTTTTAGTATCATGTTCATGTTTTCAAAGGTTCATATAGTCAAAATTCAAGAAATTAGTCCAAAAAATAAATACTAAAGTTATGCAACAAGGGAGGAAGATGTTCCATCTAGTATTCAAAGAGAACTGAAGCAATGAAAATTCATTAAATGAAAAACCCAAATAGGGACCTAGCACATTGGTGAATAGACACAAAAGTTATTGCAGCAAGGATAGAACTCTGCTGACCTGACTGCCTGCCATCTCAAGCCTGTTTCCATTTGCCAAGAGATCATCAACTGCTTGCTCTGTCTCAAATGTAATAAAACCAAACCCACGAGATCGACTGGTGGAGTGGTCCCGCATAATCTGGTGTTCCTTAACCTCACCATATTGCATAAAAAAATCCCTGAACTCGTCTGCTTGACACTAAAAAAATGAGTACGCTAAACCACATAGTACCATCTAAACAAGCATTGGTGTAATCAATAAGTTACCTTCATCTACAGATGTAGGAATTCCACCAACAAAAATCTTCTTGGTCTTGAAATCTCGAGAGCTGGAAGATCCTTTGGGTATTGTTCGCTTGATTTCCACCTAAAAATTAAGTCAAAGTTTGAGCACGAAACCATTGAACCCCCTAATGTCTTAACTCAAATTCAACACTAAACATAGGCCTACTTGTTTCCCATTAATAATATGTGTGTCCTCAATGACTTTATCTACCACAGAGGGATCAGCATAAGTCACAAACCCGAATCCGCGGGGATGTCCAGTCTTCCGGTCCTTCATTATAACAGAGTCCGTAATTTCCCCATAGTCACCAAAATGTTTAACAAATTGTGCTGCATATAATCAATTGAAATCAACTACAACAACAACAACACAACAATTGCATAGCTAGAAGCTCGACGCCAACACAATACAAAGTGTAAACAAAAACTAACCAGAAGTCGTTTCGCGCGGTAAACCTCCAACAAAGATTTTCCTACAAACAGCATCCATACAACAACAAAAAACAGATCAAGAAACATAAAAGTAAACAAACTCTTTCACAACCTCACTTCATGGATTCATTACAAACCCACGAAACAATACCGACCCAGTATCCAGAGATTCGTTGGACTAATAATACAGAACAAAATAAACCTACCCAGCACTGGCTCCGTCGCCATGAGATGGAGGGTCATGTCTACTCCCATCGTCTTTATGGTTCAAGGGCTTGGCTTCGTCATGTTCACCATTAGTGGCAGCATCATTTGGCTTGGAATCCATGGAGTTTTCCGACATTAACGGAACAAAGGGAAGAAGGAGAAGAGAGAGAGGGTAAAGACAAAGGAACGAGGGAGATGGCTAAGCCCTAGAGGACATGTGTGAGCTGCTGTTGGTTCGCACCGCCGAGTACGGGAAAAAATGGCGCTCCCTTAAACCCTAGAATTCGCAATTCGCAATTCGCCACAACCTCCACAAACCTGCTTTCTTAATTCATTGGACCAATACAATAAATAAATATCTCGGTTTTCGATCTGCTACGGCCCGACCTATTTCTTTTCTCTACAACCGGATTTTTTCTAACAGTTGTGATCATCGGATAATGCCACTAAATTAAATAGATTCTCTACTTTAAAATAAGGGCAAATTGCAAAAATTACCCCTAAAGTGTGGTTATTGTTGTAATTATATTCTTAAATTTTTAATTACAAACATTGAGTCATCAAATTTATAAAAATATTAAAATTAGACCCTCATATTTACAATAATAGAAATTGGACCCAAATTGTTACAATTTCTATAATTATGTTAATTTGAGAGTCAAATTTTAAGATTTATACAAGTTTGATTGTTCAATTTGTACGATTGAAAGTATGATGATATAATTGCACCTACTACCATATTTTAGAAGTGGTTTTTGTAACTTACCCTTAAATTTATAAAGTTTAATTTGGATTTATTTGGATTTTCAACTTTCAAAACTGTCTAATAAAAATTTAAATTTTTAGTAAATTTTTAGTTTTAATATTTTTAATTTTGAGTTTGATAGGCCATTGATCTATCTAAGACAAAAATAGACACAGTTCAAATTTATATTAGTTATATTGATTATTCTAAATTTTTTTAGTATAATATTGAAAGCTTCAAGAAGATTAAACAACAGAAATTAAAAATTTATAAATTTATAAACAAAAGAAGCACTAGGATTAAACTTATAAAATTTTATTCAACATATCGATTATTCTAATCACACGATTCGTAATTTGATTACTGATCTTTTGAAAATTTTTAATTTTTTTTTATTAAATATTCTCAAATAGATATGTCTATAAACATTGTTAAAATTTGCTAACAAAAAGTTGATTGACTACCAAATTATTATTTTACTATCATATTTGAATATCTGGCTCATAAATATTATTCGACTCAACTAATTTCAACACAATTTTTTTCTTTCAAGTGCCATAAGCAAATTTATGATGATTTAATAACAAATAAACTATTTGTTCACAAATTTCAATAAGTTTTTAGGACTTAATTAAGAATTTTAATACATTAAAGTCTAATTTGAGAAGTTTAAAAGACAATCATTAAAATTTGGAACTATTCGATGCACATAGTCAAATATAAGAGATGGAAAACTCCATCCAAATGGTAAAGTTTAATTTTAGGTTATATCATCATTAAAATTATTTAAGCTCCATTAATTACGTTTTTTTTTTTTTTTTTTAGTTTTTTTAGAAATAGGTCTTTAAGAATTTTTAAAAATAAAAAAAAAATAAGAAAAATTATTTATACAAAATAACAAAATTTTTAGATAGTTGTGATAGACGTTGATAGAAGTTTATCAGCATTTTATTTTGTTATTTTCTATAAATAGTTTGACATTTTTTCTATTTGTGAAAATTTTCTAATTTTTAAAGTTTTAACCATATGAGAATGGAGAAGCAACCCGAACACATGAATGTAATATTATATTTTATTTTGTTTCATTGTCAACGACATATTACTAACATTCTCATGAATTCACATGTAATGCAAGAAATCAAATATTTGATCAGTAAAAAGTTTATTTTTACATCCAAAAGTCGGGATAATTTAATTAAAGATAAACTTTGAAATAAAATTATGACGTGTCAGACATGGAGGTATTTATTTCAATTATTATTGTGTTGTCTCAAATTTGTTTAGTTATTAAACAAAGTTGGGTCAGTTGAATTACCATCCAACAAGAATATAACAACGAAAATATCTTGAACCGAGCAATTAACATTTATTAAAAAATCTATTCATTAATTAACTCATTTTAATTATTGCAATTTTCATTGTGTCACTATTTTTTTTAATAAGATTATGTATACATTTTGATAGATATTTTTTTTTTCCAATTTGGTCCCTAATATAAAGTTTCAATTTAGTCTCTTATATTTTACCACGTTTCATTTATAAACTCATCAATAAAAATATGGAGATTATCTTGTGATAAACATACATGATTGACCTAATGGTTAGTTTGTAAATGAAAAATTAGAGAAGGATTACATTTCAAAAAAATTACCAACGATTTTCTCCCACTTGCTTTTTTTGAAAATTATTATCAACAGAAAAAATATTAAACTATTTACAAATATAGAAAAATTTCATTGTCTATCAGCAATAGACTACGATATAAGTATATCGCTATCGCTCAAGTAATAGAATTCTATCGTGGTCTATCGCTGATAGACAGTAAACTTTTTTTATTTTTGTAAATAGTTTTGACTCATTTTTCAATATTTAAAAATAACCATTTAATATATATATATAGAGAAAAATTTCATATATAGAAAAAATTTCAAACTATTTACAGAAAATAGCAAAACAAAATAGTGATAGACATTGATAGACTTCTATCAACATCTATCAGTGATAGAGTTCTATCATTTATATTACTGATAGACCCTGATAGACTTCTATCAGCGTCTATCACAACTATCTAAAAATTTTGCTATTTTGTGTAAATAGTTTTTCTTGTTTTTCTATTTTTAAAAATTATATACCAACTCAATTGGTATCGTGTTTTGTACATTTATCACAAGCTAACTATAATATTTCTGAAGGTGAGGGTACAGTTGAAAATTGTTAAAAACATGAAGGACTAAATTGAAATTTTATTAACACTAAAGATGACAAAAAATTACAAAAAAAAAAAAAATATATTGTCATTATTTTAATTTGCGTATATTATGGGTTGCATTTGACATTTATAAGATAATTGGATGTGTTTTCCTAACATAATAAAGTTGAGAGAATTAAGTTTTCCATCCTTTGATGTCTAAGATTTTTAGAGATAAGTTGGGTGGAACCTGAAACCGAGTTATAAGAAATTTACTGAACTTATTATATGAGAATATTTTTCGTTCACCATATTTCAAACAAGAACTTATAAGTGGTAAAAATCACTTTTTAATATTGGTCAAATAACGATTAGGATTCAAATTAGTTTACTTGATTGATTAAGATTAGTATTAGTTTTCTTGGTTTATTAGGATTATTATTAGTTTCTTTTATTAATTAAGAATAGGATTAGTTTGCTTTCCAATTCGTAAGGGTGTTCAAAAAATCTGATGACCCAAAAAATTTGATCAACACAATTCGAACCAACCCGAACTTATTATTAATTTTAAAAAGTATGTTGTTTCTTACAATTAGTTTTACATATATTTATTTTTATTTTATTTTATTTCATGATTGTTTTGGTTAATTTATTCTCCAACAACTCTTAAAAATAATTGTTTTAACATTTTGGAAGAAAATTTTTATAATATAAATTGAAATTGAGTTATTAATTTTAATTCAATATATGAAAATAATTAAATACAATTTTTACATATTAACATATTACTTATTTTTAAAACAAACATTTAAATAAATGACCTGATTAACCCGAATTAACCCAACACCCAAATGTTTCATCATTGGATTCATTATTTAATAAGAGCTATTGGGGTTGAAGAAATTTACAACCCCAACAATTGGGTTGGATCTAAAAAATGCTTCAACCTGACACAGCCCAACCCACGAACATCCCTAATTTATAAAGTAATTGTCTTATTGTATTGATACTTTTTTTATTCATAATAATGACATTGATTTTATTATTGGAAATTACTCTCCTTTTATATTTTAGGCTACATCAATGATATAAATTGATATGATTGGACAAATTTAGGCATAAACAATTGATTTTTTTCCCCCTAAATTTGATCTCAAATTTCTCACTTCAAAATTCAAATGGGCACAAAATACAACAATCAAGAGTCTCTTTGATCAATATCCATACTAGATTTACAAATTTGAAACCCAATGTTCCCAATGGCTCAGAATGAAAAGAGTAGAGAAGTCTAACATCACTTATGAAAGCATGATTCTAAGTACAATACAATCATCCTCTACCATGATTCTAATTTCTAAACTATTACTCCTTTGAAAATGATTATAGTTGGAAAACATTGCAAATCCCATATTTTTAATCATACATTAGGCCAATTCCAAAATCTAGAACTTCCATGTTAAAACTTGAACCTCTCCAAAGAAAAGTGTGGAAATGGAGCCCAATAAAAAGGGGGATCCAAACAGCTAGGAGATTCAAGTTTTCTTCAAGGCATAATATTTGAGAATGTCTGTTGACTGAGAAGGAATAAGTTTAACAACAGACGTGAACCTAGAAGGTATTTTGCACATTGAATCTCCGTCTTCCCTCACGTTTGTAATATGGGGTCTCATCAATTGTTTGTCTCACGTAGTCTACAAATGGTTGTGGTGTTCGAGGAGACTGTTCGTTTGAGATAACAGGGCTGCGGCGATCAGGCGTCATGGGTGCTGTAACGATTGGAGTATGAGTAGTGGCAGGCGGAGAGGGCTGAGAGGACTGAGCACTATTAGGCTTGTCCAGGTAACAAATGGATAAAGTAATAATCAATATGAGCAAGGACAATGAGCCAAGTACTGTAGCCCAAATGGTCGTTGTATCGATGGAAGTTTCTGATACTTCTTTTTCTCCGGGGTCATAGACGACATCAATTTCTGTTCTCTGGCCTGCAACCATACCATCTCCATTTGATGATGTTAATGATCCAGCCCCCAACCCTCCCCCACCCAGAAACACAGGGGAAAAAATATGATGAATGTAGTCTTAGGAATAGTGGAAAAACAGCTTACCGTTGGCGGCTAATGTGATAAGAATTTTATCTTTGAATCTCTTCGTTCCCATTGCTTTCACCTGAGTATAGATGACGTGATAAAAAAATACGACATAAGATCTAGCATTTGGAAATGGAATATAAGAGGAAGTCCTTAATCTGCCACTAGATTTCTAAAGAGAGACAGGCAGAACTTACTTTATGTTCTGTACCCAGTCTAATGCTTTTTTTTTAGTAAACACATTCAGTATATACTTGACTATTTGTCAAATTGATAGGATTATGAGTAAAATATTAAAGAGAGAAAAACTTACTTCATACTCTGCACGACCACCGACTCCAGATTCTTCTTTAGAAATAGGACCAACGATGTCCAAATCCCGTTCATGCCAGTGAAGTTCAACGTCTATGATAGTGTAAAAGCGAATATCATCAGCTCCATTCAGTATAAGATACACACAAGATATCTTCATAAAGCAATAGTTTAATACTACTGGCCCAGGAATTAGATAGGCGCATTGTGTACTGGAAGTTATCTGCTATAAAATTGCTGAAGTACTGCAGGCAGTAACAAGTCAACAGACATGCTAAATGGGAGGCGGGAAAAGGTTTCAGCAATAAAACGACACTATATTCTTATAATAGTTGTCAATAAGAGAATTTTCTTAATTATGATGATGTATACTATACACCAATGAAACGACCAAAGCCAATCGTTTTCCAAGACAATCCCAGAAACATTAACTTCATTGCACTAGCGTATGGTGAAAAATATTTATGTCTGTACAATCTTAAGCAATCACAAAACGGGTCTAATATAACCATGGGATGCGCTCAAGAAACAAAATTACAGGAAGAAGGAAACCTCCAAACAACTTTATTAAACCATATGGGACATCATTTTATCTTTTAGAACAGTAACTAACAGCAACTAGCAGGCTCAAACCTTTAGACCTCCATGGTGATAAGATGCACACAGCTAATGGGCGCTGAGTTCAAATTATGAGACTAACAGAAAACAGAATCCTCCAAAACTTTAATTGAAACATATGAGACAAGAGACACTGTCTCGAGTTTATATAGGGAGTTGTACATAGAATTTGGCAGATCTACTAATATATTTCATTTCAAAACATAACATAGGAAACAGAATCCTCCATAACATTATTAATCATACTAGAGATTCCCTCAAATTTATAACCAAAGTGTGTTGTACAATACGATAACATAAAGTTGTTAGCATACCTGTATTCCCCAAGATAGTTATAACAGTCTTGTTCGAGTCTGGAGTCAGAATCAATTGCGTTGCGCTCTGAAATTTAGAAATAGTTAAAATTTGATAAGATCATAGATGCAAATTCTTGGAATACTAACTAATCTTATTAAAAAGGAAAGTATGTAAAGAGTTGGACCAAGCTTGGTTGAGATATTGGAAATTATTATTATTAATTATTTTTTAAAAAAAGTCATAAAAATACCTTCATGGAGTAACAAAGGGTCTAAACACGCTACACATAACAAAAACCTTTGTCATATTATTCAAAATCATTCAATTCTTGGACAAAAAGAAAAGAACTTAAATGATTAATTTCTTAAGTTGATGCCCATATTTATGAGCTTAATATCATTTGCGATTGGAAGAAACGTTTGGAAAAATTATTCCAATTTCAGTATCTTGATAAATAAAATGCAGGTATTTATTAATGACTGAATTACCTTGTCCATCTCCATGACAGAAAAGCCGCCAATGAAAAGTGCAGAAGCAGATCCAGAAATTTGGTTGGCTTCTCGAAAGGAAGCATAGATAGTTACAGATATATCTGGTCTCATTGCCTTCGCCTTGGTCGCCGAACGTGCTAAGTGCTCCGGTGAGTAAGGAAAAAAGAGGCAGTAGGAATTGTCATAGTCAAGATCCAACCATGGCTTTGCATATCTTTAATCCATAAAAAAGAAAATGTATGAACAGTCAATTACTTAATTAAAGAATATGGGGAAGAAAAGAATTATGTTGCAACATACCCAACAAAGGGAGGGTCTACTCTACAGTCGTGCAGGACTCTCTTATCATTTAGAAGAGTTCCATATTGGCCACTGTAATTAAAAATAATAATAATTAAAATCAGAAGAAAACTTAACACTTAAACAGTTCTACGATATTTTTCCACTGAAAAGATTCCTCAATCCCCAAAATTTAAACCCTAATTGACCTCAAAAATTAAAAAAGAAAAAAAGAAAAAAAAGGTGAACCCTACCTAATTAATTATTAGTTTTAAGTAAATTGATAGATTTATTAAGCAGGAAACTAGAAAAAAATATAATTAAATAATTATAACTCAATCAGAGAATATTATAAACTTGCTAAATTTAATTTTTTTTTTTAAAAAAAATTTAAAAATAATAACCAACAACTTTCGTTTACAATTACTAATGGAAAAATGAATTTCTAAACAAATGTTTAAATTCAGCTCCTCTTTAGAAGGGAAGGCACTATACAGAACATTTCTTGGAAACTTCATAACTAAAAAGGTAAATTTGCCCAAAAAATATTATTGTCCAATTAGTTGGTTAGTGAACTTAAAAATTAGATTACAACCTCAAAAAACTTCAACATGAAAGTATCATTACCTACCACTACTCTCTGTCGTTTAACACTACTGACCATTGACCAAAGATATTTCCAAAATTCATGGTGACAGACTGAAATCTAATGCCTATATTCACATCATGCACACTAATCTACAAACCTGAAATTCACAGAGAAGTTATATCCTTTTGCTGGGAAAGGAACATTTGTCAGAATTTCAACTGGAGCAACCACGGACAAAGTGTGCCCAGTCTTCACTGTCACTGTTGTCCGTAAGTTCAAATTTGAACCTTCAAATAGTACTGTCAGCATGGAACGGGTTGTGGATTACTTAACAATGGGTAAAGTAAAATGTGATAGAAATATGAGTTGTTTAAAAAATACAATAACAAATCTAACACAAAGATGATATCAGGTACCTTCTGTTGAACCTGGACCAACTGCTTCAGCCATTCCAGATAGCATATCCACAGATAAAACACTTTCATTGGTAGTAATCCACCGGCCAGAAAGTTGAGCAGCTTTGAAACCTACATGTTATTTTATAGTAAAATCCTTAAACTAAACTGTTTATGCCCCTCCGCGCCCCCCCAAATGTGAAGGGGAAAAGGGAAAAAAAGAAAACCCTGCATTATCCTGAAAGATGGAGATGCGCATTTGACAATTCATTTTTTAAGGAGAATAATCATGACATGACAAAGAGAGTAATTAAGTGTATATCTTGATATTGACATTTTTTAGTAAAACTTAGACTTGCAGTTTATCGAGAAGAAAATCAAATGTTCTCAATCCATTCCCACAAGATACTAACCTTTTATACTGAAGTTGAGATTACTCCCGACATGAATTACTGGGTCTTGAGGATGTATTAGCGCACCAACTGAAATCTGGAGGAGACAATGAAATTCACGGAATCATGGAGAAATCATAGCATGATATAAGGATTTGGTTTTTGAAAATCAAGCTCACACCTGTAACTTTTGATGAGTACCATTCCTTTTTTTTTTTTTTTTTGGAAAATGAAGCAGTGCTTTTTATGGATACAAGAAAATGTACAAACTTTTTATGGATATAAGGATTTCGTTTTTGAAAATCAAGTTTAATTTCTATGTTTTATTATTCTCTTTTTGCTAATATTTTTCACAACCAAGTCAAGTTTTGAAAACTCAAAAAAACTAGTTTTCAAAATATTTAGAATTTGATTAGGATTTCAAATGTTTCTTTAAGAAAGGTCAAAACTATAATTGAAAAATTGGGATGAAACAAACATAAATTTCAAAACAGAAAACAAAAAAAGAAATCATTGTCAAACAGGGTCTAAAAAACTCTTAACTTCAAAAACTTACTCTTCGTTGTCCTGGTGACTTACCAGATGCAAGTGTAAAAGAGCTCAGCATGTTGATTTGTGTCTTAACACTGCCAATTTAATGGACTAGGATTGAAAGGATCTCAAACAAGGAGACAGCCCCGAGCATGTGAAACACATTGAGTTTTAGGTTTTCTTCTGTCAAAATTCTCTCTCTCTCTCTCTCTTATAATATACTCACTCTTAAAGGTAGAATGCACATAAATATTTTACCAATTTAAAAGAAGTGGACCAAGGTACATACCAATATATAGTCTGACTTTTCTGGATTCTTGTCAATTGATACTTGGACAAGAGCTCTACCATGCTTCCTTGCCTTCAACAATGGAAGAAGAAGTCACAACAGAGCTACAGCTAAATATGGGTAACTTGAAAATTCAATCAATAGCCAACACAAAAATACAATACAGTGAGTTGCATGTGATTTAGAACTCTTTTACTAGAAGTCTATCTTTTTTTTTTTTTCTTGTAGAAGAGAATTTATTTGTATATTGAAAAAAAATAAGAGAAGAAGAAGATGAAAATGCTCAAGGAGATGAATAATTGGGATGACTCTGAAAATAGAAGTACTTTTAAGAAGAAAATTATTTGTATATCGAAAAAAACAAGAGAAGAAGAAGATGAAAATGCTCAAGGAGATGAATAATAGAGATGACTCTGAAAACAGGAATATTTTTAAGAAGATGAATAATTGGTGTAATTCTCAAATGTCTGAGGCAATCTATAACTTCCTTCTACTAAGTAATCCTGAAGCTTTTTGCTAGCTGCCTAGCAAAGTGTGTTGTTTGTTCTCTGAATTTCAGTCCGATGAGGGTTTCTTTGTTGCCTCTTGGTGCTTTTGTAACAGTTTTCTTATGGTTTGCATTGTAGTTGAGGAGTTGTATTCTCGTGAGTTATATGGGTGCTCGTCTTTTAGTTTGCTGAAGTTTCTTTTTCTCTAGATCTTTGGTTTGCATTTTGTCAGAAGTTTTCTGCTTACAACCTTTCCTTTGGTTTCATTGCTTTGCTCCGGCTGCTCTTATAGGGTTTTCCCCCTCCTCATTTGAAGGCTTCTCTCCTATGTAATTTCTTTATGTTTTGTTCTTTCTTTTACTCCTCTCTGAAGTTTTTTTTTATCTTTTGAGCATTATTCTCTTGTCATTTCTATTTCTTCCATGAAAAAGTTTCCTTATTCATTGGTGAAAACTGATTTAACAAATAATATAATTTTTTTCAAATTTTCCACCTAATTTGTCACATCAATTTTTCATTCGTCAATTGATAGTCAAATTACACACTAACACACCAACCCCAAATCTCAGCGACCAAAATTGTTTGTTGTCCTAAAACTCATCAAGTAACTATTTAGAACAGCAAGTGGAGTTGGTGGGATTTGAACATTTTACCTCTTGGGTCGAAGACATGTGTTAAATCAGTTGAGCTATACTTAGATTGACAACTTATTAAAGTGACTATTAAAAAGAAATAAACAAATATTGAAGTATGAGATAATATCTCCCCTCTTGGAGCTGCCCATTCAAAAAGTTCATAGACTATATAGAAAGATCTATCGCCTCCTGGAGCTGCCCATTCAAAAAGTTTGTATAGGACAAACCAATACATTTTTATATAAAGATAGTATTTCACAAACCTTCAAATAAATATATCCATTGCCTTCGCTTGAGTAATTTACGGAAACAATATCTGGGTAGTTAGTTTCCACGTAAGGGAGAACAACATCATGAGCCTCATGAAAGATATTGCCTAGTTAAAAACATTGTCAGATGTGATCCATAAGAAATGAAGATCAAAGCATACAACATCAAATTTTTACAAATAAAAACTTGGTACCTAAAGAATCATGGTAGCTTATTGGAAGACGAAGTTCGGTATCAACAGCAAGATTGATCACATGAAAAGGGTCTTCCTGATTTGTTAGCCTTATTTGGGTTACCTGATAATAAAGACTAGACTAAGTGAGAAGCTGATGAATAGATGAAGATACATATAACACGATTCATCAACCAAACGTGAAAATAGGGGTTGATCTCTTATGCACTTAAAAGAGTAAAAAAGAGCACAAGGAAAGTGGAAAATGTGGGATCCTCCCTGGAACAATCCTGATTCTTCGGAAAATCGAGGAAATAAAATTAATGAGTAGATATCATATAAGTTTCAGTATTTCCAAATACTAAAAAGATACAAATAAAGATTTTCTTGAAGAAGGCACATAACTACAAAGTGGATGCCCCCTTGTAAAGTGGAATATTGTTCCTTTTGTGTGTGTACATGCCGTGCCTTTGAATCATAGAAAGAAAAAATTGCATTGGGTAAACAATGCTGGATAGTTCCAAGAGGACCAAAAGCTTTGTGAAATAAATTATTGCTAGTAAATATTAGATAGACTCTATCCACGAGTTCTCTCCTTTTAGTTATTCTGGAAGAAACAGGTATCCATGAAAATTTAAAAGGCGGAAATAAGATATCTCACCACACAGAAATTATTATAAAAACGACTTCCAAAGATCTGGTCACAGAAGGCATTACTGACTAATGAGGTAGGATATAAAAGGATAAGATCATCTTATAATTAGGGGGCCCTAGGGGGATTACTATCTTAAGCGTGTTGTTAAGAGATATTATGGCCCTCTCAAATTGACCGGTAAGCGATAGATCAATTTTCCATTGGAAGAAATTAATCAATAAGGATGCCTATCAGGCTACCATAATCTAAGTTTGGTTTAAGTTCCACAATGTAAAGGAACATAGAAATTAAGATAGGAACAAAGAATAAGTGATGAAAATAGTATTCCATGCCTCTTCAAGAAATATAACTACTATTAGTTAGGAGGAAAATGAAAACAAAATAAAATGATCGGAAACACAGAATGAGAGTAAAGAAATAACTCTCTACTCGTTTTGGGAGAATGTCAAGTTCTTTAATATAATGAATTATTTCTAACATTGGCTAAGAGCTCGTAATAAATGAATGAGTTCAATTTGACAGTTCGACAAGAATGAAGAGCAATGATTCTCATTGATTTAGTTGGCTAGGCCTGACATTTTATGACATGATTTAGTTGGCTAACTATTGAGCAGAAAACATATACCCATAGATGTTTTAAGCCTGTGGCACTCTAATTTTCAGATATTGACACACAAGGAAATAAAATTTATACCTCTGCCACTCTGACACATGCAGCGATCTCCATTCTTCCAGAAGAGCGATCCTTTGCCTGAATGCATGCAATATTGTTACTCTCTGAAGTCTTTATTCTTTCCTCATGAATGGAGATGGCATTCTTCCAGGCATCTTCATCCTTTTTGTCACAACTTCTTAATAGGGTATATGTTATAGTTTTTTTTCGGCTCTGACTCTCCCAGTGGCCATATGAGTCCATGGATGATGGCAAAGCTTTGCTTGAAGTGTAGTAGGGAGGAAGAATCCAGGTGATTGGAACTCCAAGAGCAAGGGGAAGATTAGGTATCACTGATAAAGATGCTGAAGAAGTGAAAATTTTTGTTTCTACTTTGGAGCCAGAAGTGAATTCACATGAGAAAGAAACAGCAATCTTTGTTATGCCTGCAGATCTGGGGAACAAAATCAAAAAATGCAAATAAAGAAAAGCAGGAAAGGTGAAAGCAAGACAGTGATCTATAAATGAAAAGGTATCATCATAGACCCAGCAATCCTCCCAGAAATATATCATTGCCTCATTTCCACAAATTCAACCTTGCCTGATATAAATGACTAAATTGATTAAATTAAAATTAAAAATAAAATAAAAAAGCCCTTATAGTTTAATGTTTGTCTGACATGAACGCCTAAATCGATAGTACCTAATAGCTTAAAAGAATGTAATAAAGTTCCTCTATTCCTATTTATGATTATACAATTTTCCTTTTTCTTTCTTCCCCCAATTTTCTGCATAACATTAAAAATTCAGTCTTACCAATCAAAATAAAAATTTACTACTAGCCTCAAGTAATCACAAACATTTTTCAACGATCAAATGAGAATATGTGCATAAGCCATGCTTGTTCAGGGAATGTGCCTCTTATGCCCAACCCATCCTCAACCACCATGTTTTAACACCACATACATAGATTTGTTGTTTACTTTCATTTGTTAGGAGTTTCGTGGATGTACAACTCTTCTCCGTTCTTAAGATTTAGACATGTTATAGTAAATTTGTTTCACAATGTACTATAGAGGGACCAAGTAGTCATCAAACCTCCCCAACCAAGTGTTGTAAATGCTCTTGCTCTCAAGCTTTTTGGCAATGGTCTACAACGCTTTCTTTTCAAGGTGGATTTAATCACTTTTCTTTGCTCACGTTTTATCAAACCGTCAATATTAGAAGATGAAACTTAAAATTGAACAAAAAGAAAAAACCCATAAAACTCAAATGTGTGTGGACTGAAGTAAAATTAGTTTGCTGCAGCAATAATTAGTGCATACCTTCCATATACCATATTGATAAAACCAATCTCCTCGTTCATATAACTTGTGAACTGAGTATCCGCTAAAACAGTTGAAGTAGGCCTGTAGTCTCTACCACTGAAGCGCTCCGATAAACTATAACTCAACACCTAAGCAACATATGTCACAGTTCTATCCAAGGGATACCAATACCTCATTTTAGTAACTACAGAGGTAGATACTGTCTCACCTTTTCATCTTCAATAGTCCAATTATAACCTTTGCACAATTGATAAAAGGAAAATGCATCACCCTGACAACAAACTAAAAGTCAGTCGGTAGTCATGTTAGTAACTGAGTGAAGATTTTTAGCTTCAGTTTTTAATTGTTACCTCCGGAAACAAGGGGTAAATAGGCATCTCGTTACCAACACCTAGTTGTTCATTTTGTACATTCAACAACACATTGGACGGAATTCCTACTTTAATGCTTCCATATGCTTGACAAATCATAGAGCCTCCATAGCGAAAAAAAGTGGCACTGATATTCTGGAATTATGTTTTATAAGAAAATAAGGAATTAATTCAGGAAATAGTGAGTGCAGACTTAATGACAAACAAAATCACGAACTCAAGTACACTAGTAGTCACATTGCTAATCATGTAGTCCAAATAATCAAATAGAATGATCAGATTTGTTAGTCACAATACTGATATACATGATCAAAGTTGTATCAATCATTGATTAAGAGGATACTGAAACGGATAAGATTAGAAAAGTTAGAAATAATATTGATCAATTAGTATGCAACCAATAACTAAGAAAGAATGAATAGCTAAAAAAAGACCCAATGAAGGTTGCTGAATAAGATTAGTCGCTAGCTGTAAATAAAATGAAAAACCATGCTTAGAGGCCCGTGGAAGGGTATGTCCAAGCTTAGCAACATTAAAGCTAACCATATTAATTTTGTAGCGGCCTAGTGGGGAATATGGAGAAACCCTGAAATAATGAAAAGACCCATGAAATGAGTGATTATAATACGTTGTCTTTAAGAACAATGTCAGTCTATTGTTGAGAGCCAGAATGAGTGGTCTGACCTGATTCAAGAGGCTAGAGAGAAGATTTGTGATAGCTTTTTTTTTCTTTTTTTAAAAAAGAAACAAAACTTTTCATTGATGAAATGAAAAGAGACTAATGTCCAAAGTACATAAATCTCGAAGGAAGAAGAGAAAAGAATGCTAAGAGAATATCGATAAAAGGAAAATAAACGACCCAAATATTAAATCAAATTTATTTATTACAGCTAAGGACCTATTTGATAATGATTTTGTTTTTAGTTTTCTATTTTTAAAATTTAAAAATTCATGTTTCTCCACTCAATTTCTTTACTAGTTTTCACCTTTCTTAAGGAAACATTTGAATTCTTAGTCAAATTCCCAAAAAAAAAAAGGTGGAAGTAATATTTATAAGCTTAATTTTCAAAAACCAAATAGTTATCAAACAGGGCCTAAGATATTCACTTCTAACTCTCTTTTGTTTTACTTCACTAGGAACGTAGGATTTTTCCCTTCCTCTCTCCTCCCATTCCTCTCATCCCAATGATTGGGAACAAAAACCTTGTGCTCAATGGCATACTTGAGCATATTAAGCGCTCGTGATTGGTGGAGACATATCAAATAGAATAAAGGTCATTCATCGTCAAAGGTCAAGAGGATGATGACGAATAGGGAAAGATGGTAGAGCAACAAGTAAAAGAGAAAAAACACCGTGGGAAACTACCTTTTCTTTTCCTGCTTTGTCACTAAACTCGTGATTTATAAACTCAAGCAACAAGATGGATTAATATCAAGTATTGAATATGAAGATGTCATAGAGTATGTCGTAGGGAATAGCCTAAATTCAAAAAGAGATTGGTTGGAGGTAGTTGAAGTGGCAAGGGGATTACTAGTATAGAGATGAAAGAAGGGAGATCGAGCATGGAAAAAGAGGGAGGGAGAAGTGGGTTTTCAACCAAAGGGTTCCAGACAAAGAAGACAAAGAAGACAAAGTGTGGATGGGGAGTTTCAGTGAAAATGGAGTGAGAATGACAAAAAAGGGTAACATGAGGCAGGGGCGTTAGGGTTTGAGAGAGGATTGATGGTGAGAGAAACAAACAAGAGATTTTTTCAAGTGGCCGGCTAGAGTTACAAAGGAGATGAAGGGGGTAGTGGGAGAAAAGGAGTTCAACAGTACACAAACTGTTGAAACGCGAGGTAGATTTTAAAACTAGGGGTTAACTCTGTGAGCCAAACTTGGTGTGGGCACCCAACCCCAAATCCACTGGCCAAACACCCCATAATACACTAGACAATTTAGGAAGCACATCTGTTTACATGTCCTTATCTCTAAGAGGTGCTTGGGGCAAAGAGTAGAATTGTTAAGTCTAAGAAGTTGTGAAGTTTGGAGAGTTGTGAAGACGTGCAGCCCACAGTGTAAGGAGCTAATCAAGCACAAAATCGATGTTTTTTAGCCGTGAGGCCAACGAATTACGCGGACTTCAAAGAGCAGTGTTCATAACTCCACTTCCCCCAACTCCAACTCCTTGGGCCAAACAACCCTTGAGTTGGTGCTGCTTGTGCAAAAGGATCGTGGAGCCGGTAAATCATATCTATCTCATGTCCCTTCGCCATCGCTTTCATAAATATATACCCTTCTCCAATCATAAAATGGTCCTTGGATTATAAGAGACAGTTTGCTCCTTGAGAATCTTTTCAGAAAGAAAATAAAGCAAATATCCTTTGGCTCAATACCAAAAGAGATTTTATCAGGAAAATATAAATAAAACGTTATCTTGATAGCATAGATCTAATTGTTTCTTGGAGTTCCACCCCTAGTTTGTTTTATATTACAGCATTCCAATGATTTGTGCAAACGTAGGTCTTTCAAAACCAGTTGCCTTTTTTTGGCTGTGATTTACAATTCATACGCAGAGAATCTATTTCCTACAGCAAGAAAGAAAATTAGAAGGATAACAACATATGAATAGTGAGTTGACAATATCTCTTACACATTTCCCGGACGAAACTGCCAAAAGAAGTCCAGAAGACTTGTGAACACTCACAACTGCATTATCCAAACTAGCATACTCAACGTATGTCCCAACTGTTGGACCACCTTCAACTGTGAGCTGCGGTTACACCAAAAAGAAAATGCAGCTACATCACAAATTTATTTTTCTATTTTATGAAATATAGACATCACAATCTGAAAGCAACGAGCCTATCTAGCTTAATTTCTCTAATTCATGGTTATTTTTCTATATTCCAGGATCCATAAGTTAGTGACTTACTGTATAAGATGCACCTGGAAGAAGAAAAATATCATGGGGGTGGACTCTTGGTGGCGCATAGACTTCAATCTTTATTGGCTCGCTTAATATTTCACGTCCAGATTGTTGTAGAATACTGACCTGTTTTTTAATAATAAATTTAACTTGTAAATTCAAACCTCTTTAGAAATTGACCAATAAGTGCAAATATACACTATTACAGATGAACACTAACGCAACAGTAAACTTACATAAAGAGTTGTTGTCCCAAGTGATACAGCTTTAATTTTGAAACCTGAAGCTTTGACCACCCCATGACCAGTAATCAGAGAATCATCAGTGTCTACAAGCTCAACTATTTGATCTTCAATATGTACAAGAATATGCATGTACGCAAACTGCATCAAAAAAATGCGGTCAATGAACTTCTTTATTTTCTTAATGGAAATAGAACATTATATTAATAATGGAAGAACACAAGAGAAGAGGCATAAGGATACTCCCAAGCCATGGGAAATCACGAAAAAGGCCACCAAACTTTTTCTTAATGAGAAACAAACACTTCATTGTCGAAACAGGAAGTACAAAAGAAAAACAAGTCCCACTTTGCTAAGATCTGCATGAAGCCTTTTTATCCTTCTTAAAAAAAGAATAGCAATTAACAACAAAAAAATGTAAAAGATATAACCAAATCTCAAAAATTGTCCCAACTAGCATCCTCCCCTTCAAATATTCTGACGCACTGCTTGGAAACAACAGCTAACCTTGAAGATGCTGAACAGATCATGCCAGCATGAGGGCATGACAGGGCAGGCCCCCAAACTGATGGACGGATGCAGCAAAATTAATTGGTGAAAACAAAACCCCCTCGACGTTGTACTTAGTATTGGTAAAAATACTTAATTGAAATGTAGATTAGAGAGTCACACATATATAGAGGTGCATGGGAGAAATCTAAACTAAGGAATGTATAATTACAATAAAGGGAAACTATACGTAATAATATATATTATAACACTCCCCCTCAAGTTGGAGCAAATATGTCAATCAATACCCATTGTTGCAAAGATAGTTTATTTATGCTCCATGGATGTCTCTGTAAGACCCCTAGTTAGCTAGATAATAGGATTATTGTTATGGTTATTAGTATCGTTCAAGGGCAAGGGGAAAACATGTAGTGGCTTGCCTAGATCTCGTATTTCCCACGTAGTCCGTCGGTCAAACCAACGATTCTCTTCTCAAAGTAATAGAGAGATTCTTTTTCTTTTTCTGGTATGTAGCTCCGCGAGCTAGGAGCACATCATCGGGGCAGGGCGAAAACGAACATAGGATCATCATCATGGCCCTTTTCTTGTTTCTTTTGTTTGTGTCCAGTACCAGGTAAACTCATATTGGCCAAAGTGAAAGAGAAGGAAATGGTAGAGAGATTTGGCATGGTGCTCACTGAACCTCCGTAATATCTAACAAGTCGAGTCTTATGTCGATCATATAGAACACCAACACATAGAAAAAGGGCTGAAGGAACCAGTTCATGACTTAACATCGGAGACCGCGATCCACAAACTGACGCATGGGACTCACCCTTTACTTGGGAATGCAGAGGGGAAACATAGCATGTCACAAGAGCAAGGCGAGGTTTGGAACCCTAGTAAATAGCTAGTAAGTTTGTTAGGGCTTTTAGTTATAAATAGAGGAATGGGTTAGGAGCAAGGTTTGGATCATTTTGGTAGGAATTTACAGTGAGAAATTTGGGAGAGAGTAGCCCTCTCGAAAGTCTATGGTATATTGTAGTTTCTTCAGTGACATTGCAATATATATTTCTATCATTTAGTGTCCTTTGTGTTCTTTATTGTTCTCGAGAGTTCTTATTAGAAAGTATCCTAACAATCTCCCAATTATTTTCTAGTCTTCACATATCCAGTGGACACCAACCTTTGTTGTATTTTCTAAGGAATGAAATGACAATCCACTTTGCTTTTTTTTTTTTTTTTGTGTAAAAGAAACATTTCATTGATAAATGAAATCAGTGAATAACCCCAAACACCTAAAGGTGATTGCATAAGAGAATGTCAATGATTGACTAAAATGCCTTTTTCTTTACACCAAGTAAAAGGACAAAGTGAATTCCATAAAACAATTAAAGGAAGGAGAGTCGGAAAGCCGTTTATTCCTTTCACCCCACAAACTCCAAAAGAAGCACACATCATAGCTAACCAAATTGTCTTCTTTGTACCACCAACAGAGAAGCCAAAATATAGAGAAGCCAAAAGATTGGCAAAGCGAACATTCTAGGTAAGAAACTTCATTGATGAACCGATGCAACCTCCTTAATAGCCAAGGTGGCTGATTTGTCATAGTGAACTGATGTGTGGAAGCCTTGTAGTTCTCTCTGGAGCCACATCTTTTTGCCAGTTGTTGTTTGTGGCTTTTTAGGTTTAGAGGGAAGAGGGATGGATGGGATTGCCATAACACAAAGTCCACGATCTGACAATAAGGAAGCTAAATCCCGAAGACTAAATGGCAGTGATGATGAAACTATAGGTGGCGGTTGGTTGATGATGAAATGATAATCCACTTCAATATGTTTAGTTCGCTCATAAAACACTAGGTTAGACGATAGCTTGGTTATGACACCATAGTTTAGCTGGTACAGTAATACTAAAATCTATCTCAATTGTTTTTAACAAAATACGAAACTTTTCATTGATAAAGTGAAAAGAGGTTAACAAATGAAGAATTGCAAACAAATACCATTGACTCAAGCCTTCGCATAAGCTAAAAAAAGAAACCAAAACGTCCACCATGCTATTCATACTGCAAAAAAACCTTCACAAACTTCATATCACAAGCGAAACCAAGAGGATAACTTTAATCGAGCTCAAAGCAAGCCAAAACCAAGCTAGAACCATTTAAATCTCCTAAAACTTCAATCAACACCCTAAACGCCAAACATGGTCACTGACAAAAGAAGCCAAAGCAGATCTCCAAAAAACGACCAAAACAAAGTCAAACTCAATGCATGGAACTTAGTCTTTTGAACCACTCCAATCTTATTGTATACCGGGCATTTTCTACTCTAGAATATATAAAACAATGAAGAATAATTGGGCTTTCTACCTATCCCTACGGGAACAAAAGAGAGAATCTCTTTAAATTGCAGCCACACGCCTTGATTAAAGAGGAAAACTTTTTCAATATCAAAACCTCACTACTTGATGGTTGAAATCTATCTAAAACCGTAGGAGTGGGGCATTCAAACTTGATAGGTGTCTCGAAAAGAGTTATATCATTTTATGAGAAACAAGAAATAGTATTAAGACGGCAGAAGCCTCATCAAAACAACATAAGGACCACTAGGATAGGCCATCCCAGTCCAAAGGAAGGATTAAAAGACACCTTCCAATCAAGGTTAATTGAAGCTAAGGAGTAACTACAAAAAGCCCTGTGTTGAGCATTCCAACTAGAGGAAGCTGCACAAGATCACAAAAAGAATAAAGAGAAGAGGACTTATCAAGGAAGATCCTTGCGTTTCTTTCTTTCCAAAGGAGTCAGAGAATGATTCTAATGACATTCCTCCAAAGAACTGTAGGCTTCCCCTTCAAAGGCCAACCCATAAGAGCTTCATCCATCCACAAACGCATAGAGTCTGACATGCACCCATGAAGACCAAAAATCTTCCTAAAGTAACTCCACACTTGAGCAGAAAAATCACAATGCAAGAGCAGATAATTGATAGATTAACCACTTTTGCAGCACAGAGCACACATATTAGGAGAGCAACACAAGGTAGAAAATCTTCTTTGAAACAAATCCACCATATTGATACTATTTAATGCCACGATCCACAAAAATAATTTCACTCTCTTAGGGACAAGACCATCCCAAATCTGTAAGCAAAGGTCGTCATTAATTACTCTTCTGTTCTAAAGAATAACTTCCTTTTTTTTGGATAGAAACAATTACTTTCGTTGAGAAACAATGAAAGAATAACTTCCATTAGAAAAATCGTATTGATGGCTAATTGTGAATTAAGTTGAATCAATCGTGGATGAGGCATTGAGTGCTTTCCCAAAAAACATAGAACCCATATTTTTTTTTATGAGAAACATTCAAGAGAATTTCATTGATGATATGAAAATATAAAAGGGTCAAAAGGCCATGGGGTTACATTAAGTTATTCCACTGGGTAATAAGAGAAGTAAGATCATAATCACAAAAAAAGGGGGTGAATTTACACCAATATAGCGATGTGTACAATAGGTGATCAAAAAAATGAGTGAAAGTTGTTTCTTTATCTTCAAAGACATGACGGTTCCGTTTGTTCTAGATGAGCCATAGGAAGGCCTTGATGACGACGGTCCACAAAATCGCTTCTTCGTTCTTGAAAGGATGACCAATGAAAAGCAATATCAAAAGGTTAAGAGGGTCATTTGGAAAGACCATGTGGTAGTTGAAGCAAGAAATAATTTTCTCCCAAAAGGATTGCACGAAGTCACAAAAGACCAATAGGTGCATAATAGATTCATCACAATGACGGCAGAGCACACATTAATTTGGGGCGCAAACAAACCATGGAGCTTTTTTGATAAGAACATCTGCCGTGTTAATACTACCATGACTGACCTCCAATAAGAAAAACCTAACCTTTTTGGGAATGAGCGCCCTCCAAATGTTCTTATAAAGATTAGAATTTTGATCCATGCCACATGAAGCAAGATGATGAGTGCGAGATTTAGACGTAAAGTGACCCGATGTAGCCAAAGACCATTTCCATGAGCCATCCATTGTGGGGCTAGTAGGGGGCAAAAGTAATGTGAACATATCAATCCATTCAGAGACTTCACCTTCATTGAGATTGCACCTCAAACCGAGATCCCAAGCTTCATGGTCAGATTTTCAAAGTTGTGCAATGGTAGCCTCTTTTTAGTCATGGTAGTATTCAGGCTTCCAGGGGCTTAAGACAAGGGGACCCTCTATCCCCCTTCTTGTTTCTAATTGTTGTGGATGTCTTAAATTGCCTTATTTCTAGAGGGGTGGAAGGAAATATCATCGACCCTTTTAAGGTTGGCTCTGCGGAGGTTGCCTTGTCTCACCTCCAATTTGTTGATGATACTATGTTGTTTTGTTCTGGCAATAAGGACTCCTTTTTTATCATTAATCATATGGTGGGGTTTTTTTAGGAGATGTGATGTAGGAATGTCAAGGGTATTTTGGGTAATTCTTGTAAAATGACAGATTGTATTCTCTTTTTAAATTCAGTTTTAATTTTAGATTAGGTGTGACAAAACCCTTCTTCTTTGAGTCTATTTAAAGGAGGTTAGGTTTAGTTTATTAGTTAGGTAGTTAGGTGTGAAACCACCCTTTCCCTTTAGGTCTATTTAAAGGGAACATTGTTAACATTTCATTCATTATTCAAATTCAATAAAACTTCAACTCCAAAATTTCTCCAAGATTCGTAGTCTACACCAAGATGTCTGAGCTTAAAATTAATAGGAGCAAGTGCCAAATCTTGGGCATTAATTGCGATCAGGATAAGCTTGGCAGGTGGGCTAGTGCGATTGGCTACAAGGTTGGATCCTTTCCTTCCCGTTATCTCGGCCTTCCTTTGGGGGGTAACCCAAGGGCTTTATCTTTTTGGGATCCCATCTCTGAGAAGATTCGTAAAAGGCTTGCTTCGTGGAAGAAAGGATATTTTTCCAAAGTCGGTAGACTTACCCTAATCAGGTCTATGCTAAGTGGTATTCTCGTGTATTTTATGTCCTCGTTTAGGGCTCCCAATTCGATTTGCAAAAACCTGGAGAAGTACATGAGAGACTTTTTGTGGGAAGGGTGGGATGAAGGCAAGGGTTCTCATCTGGTTAGTTGGGAGATTGTGGGGCGCCTTGTGAACCAAGGTGGGTTGGAGATTGGCAATTTAAGGCTTCGTAACAAAGCTTTGTTGGCTAAGTAGATTTGGCATTTTGCCCTTGAGCCCGCATCCTTGTGGCATAGGATCATTGAGAGTAAACACGATACCCATCCCTTTGAGTGGGTGGCGTAGGGGATTAAAGGCACACACCGGAATTCTTGGACAGGTATTGTGATGGAGTTCCCCTCGTTCTCCCTCTTGGTTCATTGTATTGTGGGGGACGGTCGGGATATGTATTTTTTGGGAAGATCAATGGGTTGGGGATAGTCCTCTTTGCTCCGCGTTCCCTCGTCTTTACCACTTGTCTTCTTTTAAAAATCATCTTGTCTCGGATTTCTTGGTTTGGTCCGGGAGCTCTGTGTCTTTTTCTTTCGATTTTCGCCGTCATCTTTCCAATAGGGAAACAATGGAGGTTGCCTCTCTTCTTTCCTTGTTGGAAGAGTGTAATTTCAAGGCGGGGAAAAGGGATATTCATGTTTGGAAACCTAACCCTGCTGATGGCTTTTCTTGTAAATCCTTCTTTAAAATGCAGTTTGGAGGATTAAGATACCAAAGAAAATCAAGTTCTTTACCTGGCAAGTTTTGTTTGGCCACATGAATACTATGGATAGGCTTGCTAAGAAGATGAACCCATTAATGGGTCCTTTTTGTTGTATTCTCTGTCGAAAGGCGGAGGAAAACCTGGATCACCTTTCGTGGGGTTGTCAGTTTGCAAGGTTTGTGTAGAGTTGCTTCATGCAGGAGTTTGACATTCAGATTGCTGGTCAGAGGGATATTAGTGCGATGATCGGGGAGTTCCTCCTCCATTCGCCTTTCAGAGAGAAAAGTCGGTTGTTGTGGCTTGTTGGGGTGTGTGCAGTGTTGTGGGACAATCTGAACTAGGACTATTTTATTGTTGTGACCTTAAGAACATTGAAGGCAAACATTTATTTTTTTTGGTAAGAGAAACAATTTCATTGATAAATGAAAACAGGGGAAAACCCCAAACACCAAAAGGTGATTACATTAAAGAATGCCAATTACTGACTAAAAAAGATAAGCTAAAATGACTAAATGGGTGTTTAGTTTTACACCATGAAAAAACAGTAAACAAAACAGATTCCATAAAACGGTTGAATGGAGTAAAAGAGTCATTGAAGAGACGACTATTCCGTTCGCTCCATAATCTCCAAAAGAAAGCCCGCACAAGAGCCAACCAAATTGTCTCTTTTGTACCACCAAATGGATGACCCACCAATAAAGAAGCAAGTGCATCAGACATGGAATTTGGGCAGATGAAAGGCCATTCAAAGGTAGACAAAATAATATCCCAAAAGTTGGCAGCAAAAGAACAATGAAAGAACAAGTGAACAGGGGATTCTGCATGTTGTCGACACATAATGCACCAAGAGGGAGAAATACACATATAGGGAAATCGTCGCTGCAATCGGTCAGCAGTGTTAATGGCACCCCAACTAAGCTCCCAAAGAAAAATTTTAATCTTCTTTGGATAATGATCCTTCCAAATCAATGCATATAGATCAGATAAAACCGAATCAGTAGCACCCAACAGATCAGTTATAAGTGATTTAACTGTAAAAGTCATAGATGAATCCAGAGGCCAAATCCAAGAATCAGGATAGGAGCGCAACCTGACGGAAGCCAAATGGTGCGATAGAGTAGCCCATTCTGTAATTTCCAATTCGGTAAGATTGCGACGAAGATTTAAATTCCAGGCATTAGAGGAGACAGCCCACACATTAGCAACAGTAGTCTCTGGTTGTCGAGCAAGGCGAAAAAGCCTCGGGAACACAGATGAAAGGACACCACAACTAAGCCAACGATCATTCCAAAAAGAGGTAGTAGTACCGTCACCAACCCGACAATGGATACGATCAGCAACCAAAGCAATATATTGACAAATATATCGCCAAGGAGCTTTAGTAGAAGCACGAGAGATAGGAGTAGGCCACACACTGAAGGCAAACATTTATAGTATAAATCAATCCTATTAATGATAATAGTAGTAGTGCTGATGAAGATGTCCTTTAGAATTTTTTATTAAGTGAAAATTGTGGGGGTAAGTTTCTTTTTACACTTTTATATGACTATCATGTTTAGCAATACTTGGTCATACCAATTTAAATTTTGTAAAATGATTTTAATTCACTATTTGAGGCTTACGCCTCATACCGCCTTGAGGCTTACGCCTCGCCTTTTGGAGAGGAAAAGCCTCAAGTTCGTTTTTAGCCTTTTAAAACATTGGGTGTCGCTAAGGACTCTAGTGAGGTTTGGTCCTTAGTGAGGTTTCATGTGTCGCTTTAGGCTTCAGTTTCAAAGCTTTTTTGTAATTATTACCTTGGTAACATCCTTCTTGGTTGGAAACCCTTTCTTTAGGGGGGTTGCTTTTGTGGGTTGTTTTTTTGTATGCCCTTGTATTCTTTCATTTTGTTCTCAATGGTAGTTGGGAATTTCTTGATAGGTTCTTTGATAAAATCAAACATGAGCATCATTGTGTGTGATGCTGAAATTCCTCTTTCGAATCACTCTAATCACAATTGTACCAACTGTTGTATTTTCTTTTCTTTTGGGCCCTCTATTTTGAACTGTAATAGTCCATTCTTGCAAATTCTTGGAAAATTCTTCATTTGTCTTGACAAGGATTACTCTAAAGGGTCCCTCTTAGTAAATAGGTGTGTGAATTGTTGAGAAACAAGCACAACCTACGAAGCTCTCCCTTGCAATCAGCATCAACAAGAATTTCTTAGTCTTCCATAGAATGCAGCCAACGTTGGCCCATGCAGTCGCTTTGATACTAAATTGGTGTAGACTAAGTGACTAAAGGAGAGAATTCTCCAAGAATCTTTATTAGAATGGTGTTCAATACATGAGAGGGAACTCTCTATTTATAGGGAAATAATACACAGAAGATAGTAAAAAGAGGAATAATCTAGGAATTGCCTACAATTAACCTAATTTCCCAAATTCTCCCTACAGCAGGTTCCTCATCAGTTTAGATTGGAGGTTGTTCTCTGTTAATCCTTTGAATTAGGCTTAGGAACCTCTCATCCCTAAGATCTCTAGGTTATGTCATTTTTTTAATATATTTTTCCTTGTTTCACATATAGAAAAGTGACGAATCTAATAAAAGGAGTTTGGAAGACTCTAAACACCTAAGGCAAACTACAATAAAGTTCAATTAAAAATCAAAGAAAGACTATAATCAGTGGAGGGGTATTAATGTTTACACCAATACAAACCATGAAATAAAAGCAAATCCATGAAGCTATCAAGGGTTGAAAAAGCATCATTGAAATTCTTCCATTGATTTCACACCAAAGATGCCAAAAGAAACCTTTGTTTATAGCTAGCCAGAAACTCTTTTCCATACCATGAAAAGGATTTCCCACAAAAAATTGAATCAAGGATACTGAATAATTTGTTTGGCAAAACCATGAACCAACCAAAAGCATCCAATATTATTACGGTATTACCTAATTACTGTGACACAAAAGAGAAATGAGCAAAGAGATGGCAAGGATGCTTAAGATGGAAACGATATGATGCTAAGAAACCAACTAAATTTGATATACACATAAAATGATTCCATTGCAATTATCTCCTTTTTTGACCGCTTTAAATCTTGTATTTTTTAGCACTAGTCTCTTTTTATTACATAAAACCATGCCGAATATTTAGATGAGTTGAGCTTTCAGTTTCATTTATCTACTTCTTTTTCTTTTCTTTTTTTTAGTATAAGAGAATGAGAGCTGTATAAAAGAAAAGAAAAATAAAAGCACCCATAAAGAATTTTATAGGTAAAAGTTAAAACCCACCCAATTATCAATTATTTTTCAGTTGGTTAACATATAACAAGGCATGATATGGCACAGAACTGTACATAATTAATTTGAATTCAAACCTGGGAGGAGTCAAAAGTACTTCCATCACTAATCCCAGCAGATAAATCAACGACTTGAGAGCCTTCTTCCTGATAATTTTAAGATTCCCATGGTGAACACACTTTACATGAGGTATTGTTAGTCAAATCAGACATACCAGAAGGCTTATTTCTTCTTGAGAGCTAATCTTGATCCAGTCTACATCGGCAACATGAACCTGTAAAGCATTATAACCTTCTTGAGTATACATGGAGATGAAAACTTCAGTATAACTGGGAATTTTCTTAAAAGAAAGCAGAACGTTCATTAAGAATTAAGTTTTTAGTAACCTAATCAACCAAAAATAAAATATTTTCTTGCAAAATTTTCATTAAAACTAATTTGCCTCCAAGCCAAGTAATGCTTTAAGAAAAGGAGTCATGAGTAGAAATCAACATAGCGTTAGCATATCCTCCATAGCATGAGCATGTAGAGGTACATAGAGAAAAGGCAATCATGCAAATATAATCAAGTTCCTTACAATTACTAGTACTTGCAAGAATGACGCTATGGAAAGATAAATTACCACAGCTGAAGATGATAGTGGAGGATTGAGTCCAATGTCATAAACAGTCACAAGTGCAGTCCCCAATCCTTTAGGTGACAACACTAACTCTCGGCATTGTATACCTGGAGCAGGTTGAATAACCTCAACAATACGAGAATCATTCACAACAGCATCCAAGAAACAGCTCCCTCCAGTAATCGACATATTTGCCTGTGTTGTAGCATTTATATTAGTTGTATATTACCGCAGATACTATGTGGTTATTACTTATAGAGTTATAGGTTATGTTTAAGTGCCAATTAGTAAAGTATCACTATCATTTATTGCAATTTTAACTTTTATTAGGATAAGGCTCCTTGGGTATACAAATATGTATATCTCTAGTGAATTGCTGCTTTACATGACTTCCAGCATTGTACACCAAAACAGAATGGTGAAGACAAGTCAAGCATCTAACAATAAGATCATACTATGACAACTTTTGAAGAGAAAAATATTGCAATTTGTTTGGCCAAGTAAATGAGCTTCAAACAACATGAAGAAAAACAGTACTTTCTTTCTTTCTTTCTTTCTTTCTTTCTTTCTTTCTTTCTTCTTCTTCTTCTTTCTTTTTTTGGTAAGAAACAGAGCTTTCAATGAGCAAAATGGAAGAATATAACAGAACTCTACTGTCTTAGTTCTGAATCCTGATGAACAAGCAAAAATTCAGTGGTCCCAAAGTTTTTAACGTCTAAGACACGTGCGCAAAAAAGCCAACGAATTAAAACTGAGAGGAAGTTTGGTTTCGGGTCTTGAGCAATTTTCTTAACAAGAATGTCCTGCTTTCAACCCCACTCCCTTTGACATGTTGCTTTCTTTGCCGTTTTATGGGGGCTTTGACTCCTAACAAACAGGATAATGATAACGTTTTCAAAAAGTTCAAACCCAGAGGTCTTGGAGAAAAGTTTGGTATTACATTAAGATTAATTGCCAAGCAATTGCCATCTCTTCTGGAGGGTTCTGTATTCAGGCTTTGTTGTTAAATTGCCACTTGACCAAAAATTTCAACTGATCGGTCAGGGTTAAATTTAAACTTTAATATATTCTGAACAGAAACTATAATCAGCTGAGTGTGCTGGCCTTTTGAAGCTTGAATATCGTACTTTCCAGGAACACCAATCCCCAAGATCAATTATATAAATTTGCTCTGTTCGAAAGAAACCTACGATATCATGTTGGTGCCTTGACGTGCTAAAAGCAACATTTCCTGTTGGAATATTTCTACATCGTAAGTTCAAGTGGAATTTCTACTTTTGAAGGTTATTTGTATGCCGCCTCGGGACTAGTTCCTTTTGAGGGAAGGATCAGATAGTAGAATTGGGAAAGTTTTAAGCGTAATTTGGCTACTATTTTGGTTCCTGAATGATTATTTTCTTGCTTCTTATCATATATATATATATATATATATATAGTTCCTATTGAGGTAAGGGTCAGGTAGTAGAATTGAGCAATTACTCGGAGAGGCTATTATGTTGGTTCCTGAATGGTTCTTTTCTTGTCTCTTACACACACACACATATATATACATATGTAAAATTTTAGTTCCTATAGAGAATTTATGTACATGAACTTGCTGTTTCGATTTTATTGAATTCGTTAGTTACTTCATCAATTCGTTTTAGTTAGTTTTGCTTGATTGCTAAGTAGATTACTGTTTTAGTTAAATGGCTTGTGGTCGACAGCTGAAGTACTCTGAACACAACCACAGGATTTGAACTGAATAAAGATTTCTTTTAGAGTCTTGGAAAAATATAGATGTTAGGCTACATCAGATAAAAAGACACGAAGAACGAAGATACAATATCAATATGAAAGGTATCAAATCAATGCATCCAGCATCCATATTCAAAGTTAGGCCAACTGATCGCATGAAGTCTGGGAATCAGGATTCTACCTTGAGATCTGGATTGAAAAAAAGCAAATTGTACTCTGGGCGGACTCTTAGAGTAGAAACAAGCTGCGTTGGTGAACAGAGCCAGTGTTAAGAACCGAGTAACAAAGATAACATGACTATCAACAAATACATAACAAGCAAAAAAAAAAAGGAAGAACACACATACCCAAGCTCCCCCTATATTTAGAAATAATAAACAGGGAATTCGCAAGGACCATACCTGTAAGCGTATTGCATCTGTCAAAAGGTTATCTGAGTTATCAAGCCACTGGGCAGAATAATCATCCCTCACAGCATCACTAAAGCCAGTGACAGTTGCACGAACAATGCACTTGAAGAGCAAAGATGTTTTTTCAACTAAGAGCAGCGGTAAAACATTGGATGTTCGCGGGGGGGATTTCAACATCATTGAAACAGTTAGCATTACATGCATTTCACTCGTATAACCCGCACCAAGTAAATAACATTACATGTGTTTTTAATGCTAGGAACGAATATTATAATAATCAGCATGAAGTATTTAACTGCAAAATCATGAAATGATGATCATTTGAGTTGGAAAATAATATAGGATTTTACCTCTCCTGATTCATTTTGCATTACATGCATTTCACCCGTATAACCCGCACCAAGTAAATAACATTACATGTGTTTTTAATGCTAGGAACGAATATTATAATAATCAGCATGAAGTATTTAACTGCAAAATCATGAAATGATGATCATTTGAGTTGGAAAATAATATAGGATTTTACCTCTCCTGATTCATTTTGCAAGGTCAAAAATCTCTCCCAGCTATACTTAGACCTCTTTAAACCATACAGCTCATCCCAGTAAGCCAAACTACCACAACTGCTAAGTTCCCACCTCAAATGAAGAGAAGATGAGTTTGCAAAAGGTTCTCCTAAATCACTAACACCAACTGCAGCAATTCTTATAGTGCGACCATTAGCCACAGTGACAGGAGCAGCGCGAAGTCTCATTGAACCCCAATCAGCTCGAAATGCAGTTCGTATGACATCAATTTTATTCACTGTATATACCATCAGTTTATCAGTTCAAAAGGATAAAACTTTAGAATGAAAACGTGAATCAACAACTAAAACAATCGACAAAGGGAGTCTACACTTGATAAATAGAAACAATTAATACCAGGTCTTTTTTGTTTAAAAAAATGGAAACGTAACTTTTCTATGAATAAATGAAAAAAGACTACGGCTCGAAGTACCAGCTTCATACCAGCTTCATCAGCAATTAAAACAATTGAGGAAGGAAGTCCACAAGTGACTGAGACCAGAACTACTGCAATTACAGGTGTCGGATGGCCATCTCCAACCAAATTACCACGTTTAAATTGAAGTGTCTGAGTCATTTGAGTCAGAATTAGCATATATCACAGAGTCTTCTTAATCATGTAGAATAATAACCAATATTACTAATGAATGACAGAAGAAGAAAGAGAAGTACATAGGTTCCTAGTCTTTGACACTGAATTTGATATGAACCATAATTTTCAGATACTTGGTGCACAAAAATTCCGCCCTTGACAAAATCAGGTTCTCCATCCAAAATTTCAACACTTTCAATAAATTCAACACCTTGACCCCAATGTTCAGGACCACCACGAAGCAGGACATTAGAACATGTTCCAGGAACAAGATGCAATTTATCAAGACTTTCCAAACTACCAACTTCTGCTGGAGCCGGATCAACCCAAAAACCACCAAATTGACTACCATCACCAATGTGCCCAACAAGGAGAGGTGGATAAGCAGCAATTTGTAAAGATGCTTTTAATAAAATAGGCCCGTGCAAAGAGAGATCAAAATGCTGATATTCTTTATATAGTGTGGCTTGCAGCACAGTTTGACCAGAACCAGAAGCATAGACAGAAGCCCATGAACAAGGGGGGCCATAGGAACCACGTAGTTCAACATTTTCTAGCACGTCCAGCACAGGCATCTCCCATGTATTGTTTTGAATTTTGAAAAACTCACCCTCAACTTTCCACTTTACATGGGAATTAAAAGCATCACATCGATAGAAATAGTCACCTACAAATGAGAAATCAATGTTACAAAAAAAAAAAAAAAAAAAAAAAAACCATAAGGAAGCATAAAACTTAGATGTCCGAATAGGTCTATGAAATCAATCACCATTTGATGACTGCATTGAGACAGCTGCTTGAAGATATGACCCCACAACAGTCTCTACAGGGAAACTAGGAAGTATCATCATGGATCCAGGCAGGGCTACTTCAATTACAACCTACCAGTACTTCAAAGTAAGATAAGCAGAACTTGTTTAACCAGATCAATTCTCAAATTTAGGCGTAGTAAAGCATAGAACAAGTTAAACATGAACTATGCTTGACAGGAACAATAAGAATTGGTTCCTTCCATCACAAAATAGAAAAGGTAACAGGGGCAATGAGGGTGAATAAAGAAAATATTTTCTATGCGAGCAAACCCTCAGGCATTATTTCATTTTCAGTTTTATTTTGTTCATTATTTTAATGGGCTTTGTTTTATCTGAGTCAGACCTGTACTTTATAGAGGGCTTCACCCATTTTTGGGTTTGATATATGAGCATCAGGAGAATGATACCTTAAATTTGCAAGCTTTATTGCTGGCCCTCATTTCCTATGTATTTTATTTGTTTTTGGTGTAAACCAATAGGAGGATCTTTAATTTTTTTCATTGATGTATGAAATTACAAAAGAGGGGGAGAAACAAGATACAAGTTTTTCATTGATTAGAACTCGAGGACGATTGTCTCTTCTATTCTTTTTTCTTTTTTCTTTCGAAATCTTAGAATTTAAGGACACAACCTATAGAATGGATCCTATTCATGTAAGCTCGTAAAAGTTTTTTTTATTTATTAATGAAATGTCGCAAAAATGTTTAAGGATATAGATTTTCAAAAGAGTAGACCACGACAAATTGGAAAGAGTGAATAAAAGCCTCCCATTAGGAGGATCTTTATTGATTTAAAAAATCTATCATTTTACAAATGGGACACAAGTATATGTAAGTCTTTTTTTATTCAAAGAACATCAAATCATTTGGTCAAGGATATATGCCTTAACCAATTAAGCTATGCTCAAATTTGCTATACATGTGTAAGTTAGAAGTATATAACTGACAAACAAACTAATTAGCTAGCAAACTAAACGGTCATTGGCTAACAAACTAGTTAGTCATTAGCTCTTTTTGGGAGGGGTTTATCTCTATTCAGTCCTTAGTTTGTTTGTTTTTTGAGATTAAACAATTGTTGATGTTTTCTTATAAAATTATAAAAATTAAAAATTAAAAATAAAACATAATATTAATTTTTATTGAAAACTTGCAATTTTAAAAAATAGCATAGAAACCAAAAGGAAGTTTTCATAACAGTTTTCCAAACAGCTCCTAAGTTTATGGCCTCCCCTTAGTACTCTCCCCTCCAATACATCTTGTAATTATAATTTCTTTTTAATTTATGAATTGGAATAGTTATTTGTAAAGTTTCCTTCACTTCGAGTGTTGCCACCTTTTCTGTGCTTTTCACTTACCAAAATATTATCATTTTATATTTTATATATAAAAAAAGGACAAATATAATAAACAAATCATATAGATTAAAAGAGTAGAAGAAAATGTAAATCTAAGAAATAAGCAGATGGAAGTTCAAGTAACTACAGACAAGAGTTCATTCAAAACAACTAAGCAGAATATTACTAATAATTCTTAAATCTTACCTCATCAAAATTTGATGAGTCAAAAATAGATAGCACTTTAACGGTTGCTTTCCCAGACTTCTTTGCCTGAACAACTCCAGAAGCAGATACAGTGACAACACTTATGTCAGAGGAAAACCATTTGTAGTCACTTGATGTCTTAGCACAACCTATGTTGGAGAATTAAAAGATGTAAGTAATTTTGACAGAGTGATTTAAAGACCAAGCAGCTAAAATGCTACAGACCACCGGTAGCTTCAAGTAACACCTCCTGATAAACAGAAGGGATCCAAGGTAGGAAGATCTTTCTAGATACGCCACTTCTGTTGTCCAAGCTGAATCTTACTCGTTCACATATGACAACTTCTTGTACGATCTTGAGAACCTAAATTGGATGAACACAATCAAAAAAGGAATAAATTTTCTAAATAGAAAGTCAAAATATAATAACTAATTTGAGCAATATGAATTATGACCACAATACTCAAGATGGCTTCCATACTCCTTTTTTTTCTTTTTTTGAAAATGAAGCAAAACTTTTTATTGAAAAAATGAAAAGAGACTAATGCTCAAATAAGATATAATAACCCTCAAGAGAGGAGAGAATCAAAGTAAACCAAAGGCAGACAATACTAAAAAAACTCCAAATAAGCAAACCCTTATAATCCTAACAAACCAACAAATGGAAAATATCTCACTACTATATATCACAAAAAACTTTAAAACCAATGCCAACAAAAGACCAGCAAGGAGCCGAGAAAAAGATGGCTTCCTCCATACTCACAAAATACAAAGGAAAGGTAATCATAACACATGCTATAACAGAAGTTTAAAAGATTCAGGTATAAGTAAAGTGCAAGAAGTTGTAGAGAAGAATAAAATTTATTTGATTGACTATTGAGTGTTACCTCCTTTGTTTCATAATTACTTCCATAGTAAGTCAGTGAAGCAGTCAACATTCCTTGACCCTTCGAAATTGCTTGCAAAATTCTAGAAGTTCGCCATTTGTGTTTAGGTACAAGATCATTGGTCAAAAGGTAAGTTCTCAAGCACTGGGATTGGTTATCATGCAACTGGACATCGTCACTCTGCATTTGTGGGAAATAAATTATGAGCTGAAGATAGCCAAGAAAGCTTGTGCCAAATATATTAAGACAGGAAGAAAATCCATAAGTAGAGGAAAAAGCTATTCGTAGAAGGAAATTTCACTTCACAGTAAATGCTCTTAGCTGCAAGAGAGAACTCCAGAATTTAGAGAGAAAAAATGTATAAAGCAGAAGGTGGAAATCAAAGTAAAATGCCAAAAGTTAAATTCATGTAGGCACCTCGACTAATCTCACAGGACAACACATTTGATTCTACAATATTTGGGTGCCAAGTAAACTCGTAGGATACTAAATGGAGAATTTTTAAAAATAAAAAAATTAAGGGAAACTATTTACACAAAATGACAAAATTTTTAGATAGTTGTGATAGACGCTGATAAAAGTCTATTAGGGTCTATCATTGATAAAAATGATAGAAGTCTATCACCGATAGATTCTGATAGAAGTCTATCAATGTCTATCAGTATTTTTTTTTTATTTTCTGTAAATAGTTTGACATTTTTTCTATTTATAAAAATTTTCCATATTAAATCCTAGATAGGTGACTACCATGGATTGAACTCATTCCCTCTAAGTCTTTTATTAAACCTATGACTCTTTACTCACTCTTACCACTAAGTCAACTCAGAATGGTTTTTAATTTTATGTTATTGAAACTTTTTCTTTTTCTTTTTCTTTCTCCATAGAAATCAACTTACATTAAGAAGATAAAAGCAAAGGAAGGCCCACAAAAATAATATATATATAGCAAGCATGTTGAGTGTAATCAGCTGCAACAGTACCTTCTAAATCCCTAAGTGTTCCTTACGCATTGAGCCAAACAAATGTTATTAGCTGCAATAGTACCTTGTACTATCTCAGGTTCAAGCAGATTCTTATGCATTAAGCCAGAAACAAATGTCATTTTGAACAAAAAATAATTTACATCTTTACTTCTTCATTTTCTCCTAATTTGAAGACATGTATGTATTATCTTTATGACGGAGAAGTATGGTTATACTGACTTAAAATCACATACAACTTGGTATTTAAATCAGAGTAGAGCAAAGAGTTGCTGGATTTATCATTCAATTCCAAATAACAAAATCAGTGTAGAGCTAGCTTAACATGGATGCGGTTGAAAGTTGACACATTTGCATTATAACTGCAAAACACCTTTTTTTTTGGATAGGAAATAGAGAAGATTTCATCGTTAAAACAAGATTCCCAAAAAAAAAAGATAAAGTGATGAGATATAAAAAAACATAACTCCGTGAGCAGGCCTTCCACTGGATGACCTCCCAAACTTCTGCTATTTTATTCTATTCATGAAATACTTTATGATTCCTTTAAGCGAACCCTCCCAAAAGGCATTCATATTTTCCCACAGGATCTTAGCATTATGCTTGAGAGGATGCCCCATAAGCAGCTGAGCTATAATAAGCTTTGCAGGACAGAGAAGGGGAAAGACCAAACAAAATAGTGTTTCTCCAGTAGCTTTTCACATCCACAATGGGTTACGGGTAAATGAGCAATGTAAGAGTTACTGATCCTTTTAGACAAAAATAATACCAGCTAAGAAAGCTAAAACATCGAGGATTTCTTCTTTGAATTATGCCCATTATATTAATACTGCTCAAAGCTAGGCTCTGCTTAGAAAGTAGCTTTCTTAGGGTTTCCTTTCTTCCAAATAGCTTTTGCAAGCCTCTTATTGTAGATGGTAGCTTGATTGGTAAGCTGGAGGAGAAAGACACAAGCGAAAATACCTTTTTTTATAAGAAACAGGATGTATATTATGCACAATAACCCAAAAAAATAGCCTAAAGGCAAGGGGAAGAGAGATCCCCTCCGACAGAAGACAAACAAAAACAACTGTAAGAGAGCTTTCCAGTTCATTTGGATCATGGACACACTGTAATTACAAAAGAATTTCCTGTTTTTAGTGCACCGCCAAGAAGCTAAGAATTGAGTACTGCTACAAAAAGTAACAGAAGAAGAAGACTTTTCCTCAAAAATACAACGATTCCTTTCCAACCAAATGCCAAAATAAAGCTCTGACCGCCATGGACCAAATGAGCTCTGACATTAGTGAAATACTGCTATCCAGTTGCCATATTAATCTGTTCACTTGTTAAGTAATGCATGCCAGTAGCAAAAACAAGGAGCCTTCTAACCTAATTCCCTATCATACAATTTTCTATTGATTGTAAGCCTTCAGGTATTTCTTTCTAGACTCCAGCATTCCCCACCAATATATCTTTTCGGCTAGATAACTGAAAGAATTCTAGGTGGAGTTGCTGCAGCCACAACCCACAGGTAACTCCAAACACTGGTATTAATGGCATGGCTGATTTTGAAAGCTACAAAAACTCTTCATAGACCTCCCTCTATTTAGTCATAAAGCTCAAAGACGAAGATTCTCTTACTCAGCAGCTAGCAGAATCAATCCCTTCTCCAGCCCACAGAAAGTTCCTCCGAAATCTAGGATACCATTGTAGGATTTTTAAAGAAGAACCAGAACTTGAGTTTCTTAGGGTTTCCTCTCAAACGCAGTCCAAATAGTTAAAGATCATTCACCAACCAAGCATTCCAATCTATTTGCTTGTGAGAAGACACATAATGGTAATAATTAGGAGTAGCACCAAAAGCTAAGCATGCCATATTAGCATTATCTTGAAATTTTGTTCTAAGTTACACGCCAAAGAAAACATGAGTTAGTCAGGATCAAGTTTCTTAAAAGTAAAACCATATTTCAAAGTTGAATATCTATTCTGAAATAGCAATATTTGTAGGATACAAAGGTTACCTCTGTAATGTATATTTCTTGTGCATCAGGTCCTCGTGAGAAAACCTTCATTTGAAGGAGATACTGACGACCAGAAACAATATACCAATTGGCAAGAGATATAGATCGTTCTATTCCTTCAACAGGTTCATCAACAATGGGCAAAGGACTAATGTACAAATGTAAAGATTCTGGCATGACAACATTTAATGATGACATTTGAATGTGACCAACAACCCTAATGTCTTCAACAGTTACAGCTGTAACACCAAATCTTAGAGCGCTTGTTAAACCCAGGTCAGAATCAACATGAGCTATGGAAGAGTTTGAAGTTGACCATCGGTGGTGTGGAGATGGTAAAGTTACCACTGCATATGCAACAAAATCAAGCAAAAAAAAGGAGACTTGAGGATATGCATACATGCAAACTCTAACTTGTAGGAAAATTCTATGACGGTTATGAAACATACAACAGAACAACTGAATGTCCAATTTGAACTTAGGGTTCATATTTAGTTCTGTTTAGCCCCCATTGATTTGGCCTTTTCTTTTTCTTAGTGGAGAACACCCTTGTATATCTTTCTTTCATTTTTATCAATGAAAGTTGGTTCCTTATTAAAAAAATATGTATTTATCTACATGGAGGAGCACCATAGTCAATAATTTTAGGTAGTAACTACCATACTAGATAACTACAATTAGAATGAGTTGAAGAGTAGACCTTGGGGTATGTTGGCACGAATAACTTTAAGATTGTAATGAACAGTAGCACCTACGAGGACAAAAACAGGTGAGGGAGGTTCAAGTGACATTGCCTCTGCCACAGTCAGAACAATCTTATCAGCCTTGTGCATAACATCTGGTTCAAGCAAATGCACAGAAACGATTTCGTGGCCAATTTCAATTCCTCTTACAACAAACAGATCTGAAAATACGCCCTGCATTATAAAGCAAGAACAGAAATATTACAAAATATGAATTTTCGGTTTGCTTGGACCAGGTCTGAATCAAGGGTGGAATTCTTAACATCAGCAGCATACATACACTATCTTCAAGTTTTATTTGAACATTCAAGTCTCCACATAACCCACCACAATCACTGAGAGGAGAATCCTTCAAGGGAAGATGAGCTAGGTGATGCGAGGATCCTTCAGTTTCAGGAATCAGATGCCACATAAATTGTAAGCCCACTAATGATGAAAACACATTTTCTGCAAAATGAATGGAAAAAAAAATTCAAATTCTCATCCACATTGAAGTAAATGAAATAAGGTACAGAAAATATATGCAAATATCTTAAATATGCGAAATCCAAAGAAGCTGTGGAACTGATTTGAAGATCACTGATAAGTATGAAATGCGCTGAAGCACATTAGCATCAGTCTTGGAGGTGAGGGGTGAAATGAAAATGTGAAGCACGCGATCTATACACTTACACATGCATAAATATAGCGCCAGCACGAAGCATGAGATATTGAAAATAAAGGATTTCCTATTGATGGAAAAACAAAGGTCAAGCATTATGAGCCTCTCAACAAAATGGTCGACAAAATCACATTACACAAACCTAAAAATTAAAACTCGCCCTCACATAATAGGGTTCCATCCCCCACTTTCTCCAATGACTTATAAGTTATAACCCTCCACATCTATCTCTCTATTCTCATTTTCATGTTCCTCAACAACTAATGGAGAGAGAGAGAGAGAGCTCTGGATGAGAGGGTTGAACACAGGAGATGAACCAGCGGCTTTTTGTTTAAGTTTCTTTTCCTTATTTAGTTTCTTGTTTATGCTTTTAGACAAATCACATCACCTATGTCTGGGGTCAGGCACAAAGTTTTCTAAGCACGTGCATCTTGAGGCTTTTAGAACAGTGACCAAGATGGGGCACAAATTAGAGATCTGAGTTTTTTTTTTTTTTGGTGAGAAACGTGAATTCCTTAATTCCATTGAAGAGATTATATTACAAAACATGGCAAACTAAGTACCCAAAAAAATTGAAAGAAAAGAAAACATTTTCATTGGACAATAAGTGAAGAAGACAACAATCACGGAAATAAGGGAATAATTAACACCAAGATAGAGCATTGTATGTTAAGTGTTCAAACAAAGAGTCAAAGTTGGTTAATATTATAATAAACACAAATTTAATCCATCAGATGAAATTCACATTTTAGCTATCATGATAATGGTTTAAGAAACAACATAGCTTTCTCTTTCCCTTTCCAGCCATAGTTTAAGCTGAACATACCTTAAAGATGCAATTTCTCTCCAAGGATCCTATGAAATGAACATAAAGTAAAGACATGCCATAACAGCTGCCGGTCCCACAAACACGGGTGAAAACTGAGGTTCCATCAGATTTTGCAAGCATCCATACATGCAGCAGTGCTAAAAAGGTCTTAGATATTAAATCTATATACTTAGAGTGGATTCTACTAGTTACATTGGTTCTCCTACAATAAGATTATTAAACAAATTACATTCCATTAATGATCTAAACTTTTCCCTTCTGGGATTTCACTGTGACTATGCACACAACTTGCCTGATATTTTTCATACATTTCCATATTGTGTACTCTTTTTTTTTTTTTTTTGGTCATTTCCACAATACATGACACAACAAGAGTGATGAAAGATTGCATGATGATACATTTTTAAATGCATAGTTATGAACAATAAATCTACCTTCACTGTCAAAGGCACGGACTCGGAGTGTAGCAAGCCCATCCAAGTCAAGTTTGATAGAATTGTGAAATATTTGGATTCTGGAAAATTTGTCAATAAAAACTTTGCAGCGAATTACAATTCCAGTTTGTATGTCAGCAGCATAAACAGCAGTCTCCTTGCGACCGCTGTAAGGAGCAATGGATCTCAACAGAGCACTTGTCGAGCAGTGACTACTTACATTATATTCCGGTAGAACAGTCAGAATATCGTGATGATCCCAAGACCTATATATTATTGTAACAACAATAAATAAATTAGCAGTGGCCAACAAAAATCAAAAACTACAATGAGATCGCACACCCAAAATGTCTGGTTGAATAGTCAAACTTATTTAAACTGCGACATATAACTATTATCATCAACATGCTATATAACTTTCTTGAGGTCTAGGGGGTTGTAAGCCTATCTCCTTTTTCATGAAATGCTATCAGTCTAAAATATTTTGACCTTTCCTAATGTTAGCTACGAATCACTTGATACCTATTTTAAATTTCAAAATCAATGCTGAGTCACTGACAGTGAATCATATAAAGATAAGTTCTAGCGTCTGTTTGACGATTCAATTTAGCCCATAATTGCCTGTTTCTGAGGAAATTTATTTAGCTCCCTGACGCAAACTGGGTAGAATTATCCATAAAAGCTGTCGAGCGTGACATGGCAACGTGATGATCAACTAGAATCATTACCCACTCAGCTCCTTAACTCATACAGAAGTTCCAAAGTTCAGAATTCAACTTCTCTACCATTCGCTCCACTCTCTTTCTTAACTTCAGCATTACATAATATATAACATCAATTCGAAAATTAGGATTTACCATTTGAAGCAACCATCACTTCCTTGCAGCCTATACTCCACTGGATTAGTCATCTTGGGAGGCAATAGAATATTCACGTCGGCAATGTGCGGACCGGAGGCGAAATGAGCCGTCGCTCCGTCGCTTCCACCGATCATCAAAAGAAGAACAAGCAGCACAGGAGCGAGAGTTGACATCTTCAGTTGAACCCAGTGTAACAACAATCGTGAAGTTTACAACGAAACTGAAAAGAATAATTTCTGGCAATACAGATGGAAAGATTCGAAGCTTGAAATGGAGATTAAGACTGAAGATCGAGCTCGAACTTGATTAACTGAGCACACGAACAGGAACTGAGAAGTTTCTTGAAGAAAGAGAATAGAACCCTAGTAAAATCTCAGAGATTTTTTGCATTTGGAAACCGAGAAAGAACGGTAGGCCCTAGTGGGAAACGTGGCGTGAAACTATTGGATGCCACTTCTCAGCTGGGCGAATCTTGAAATATTTTTGGACTCTCTTTGTTCGCCGTGGAATTATTTTCTTTTTCATAAAAATCTATTGGTTACAAATTATAATATTATTCTTATCTATTTAAAAAAACAATGAACCCACAACCTCTTAGTTTTTTGACTTTTTTTTTTTTTTTTTATGTTCCCACACCCTTAGGCCAACTCATGATGGTTATGTTTAATTGATACAATTAAAAGTTTCACACGAGATTTTTTCAAAACAAAACATATTGAATTGTGTAAATTGACACACTTACAAATGTTTGGGGCTTAAATTGATACAGCTCCTAAAACTTAGAGGTATGAATCGATGTTTTCCCTTTAATTTAAGTACTTTCAAATATCCAGCTTTAGTATACATGATTCAATAAATCTTAAATATAGTATAGTTTGATTGTTACTCATATGAAAACCCTATTAATTTGAGAATTAGAAACCCTTTGGTTATTTGAACTCCTAATAACAAACTCTAAAATCCTCAAAACTAGTTCACAAGAGAGTTAAAAAAATTATTACATTGTGATCAAAGACCATGAGGTAAGGAGAACTACCTCTTTACTCAAGACCGTGAGCTCAAGCATCCAACCTTAAATCAATAATTGCAAAATTGCAAAAGAGATGAGTGATGAATCTCCATCATCAACTCAGGAAAAATATCATTCCTAAAATTCATAATCCAAAACTAATCATACAAACTTAATGATCAAGCCTTAAATAGTTTCTCAAAACCCCAGTTGCGTCACATCATATATCTTAGTAAAATGGCTAAAATACCATGATTTAATATGTTATTGAAATGAAAATTTGGAAACAATTAAACTACATTAACATGATTAAAGAAAAATATAAATAATAACTTTGAGTCGCAGGCGGTTCATAAATAATAACTTTGGTTTAATTTGGTTTTAATTGAACAACCCAACTTTAAGTTTTAAGTTTTCCTATGCAATTTTTAATTTCCTTGCAACTACCTCTACTCACTCTAATCTCTCGCTGTCTCTACAATTTGTTGTCTTTAAAGTTAGATGTTTGACTCCTTCCGCACACGATCCAATCGTCACCATCAATTTTTTTTATTACCGTCGCACATTTTAACACATCCCTAATTCACGAAGAGATTTGCATTAGTTTTAGGCTTGCATTGTACCTATGCCCAAACTCACCACTACTAAATTTTACATATTTATTTTAGTTCTACGAAAAGTGGAAGAGAATGGGTTCAAACTTTTAACATATTGGTTAAAGATATATCATTTGTAATCGTGCTCAAATTGGTAATTTAGTCCTTCTTTTAATTATACATTTTCACATAATCTAAGAACTTTTGTACAAATTTCCACGACTATAAAATAAACAACTAGTTTTTAGATAGTTGAATTTGCACCATAACTTCCAAGGCATATCACAAACATAAGTGCATGTTTGGAGTGTTGGTTTGAAATATTGGCTTTTGAAAAACATATTTATGTGCGATTAATTTTGTAAAATTGATTTTGATAAATTCATACTAATGTTTTGTTTTGAAGATTTAAAAGTGATTTTCATTTATTTATAAGTGGATCTGAATTGTTATGTTTGTCTTCAAACGTGATTTTATAATTATTAAATTACTAAATAAGACATCTTTTATTTGAAAAACAAATTTATTAATATGTACAAGGGCGACTTTTACCTAAAAGGAAAACGAGATAAAATTCGTGGAGTGATTCTATGTCAATCATATCACACTAAAAACACATTCAACTAATTATTGAAAAATCAGTTCTAAAAGATTCTATATTTTTCTAAAATCAGTTTCACATCTGCCAAACATCAAAATAAGGAAGAATTTTGATTTTGTCAACGTGAAAAAACTGCTCTCAAACCTACCCTAAGTTTGGCTTCTTGATCTTAAATTGCACAATGTTGCAATGCATTTGATATTAATTTGGATCTCTTTGATAATCGTTTTTTTTTTTTTTTTTTGTTAAGTAAGCCTATAGACACTGCTTCTACACCTAATAAGTTATTTAGTTTGTTGTCTACTTTTTTTTTATAAATATTTTTAAAAACCAAGTCAAGCTTTAGAAAACTAAAAATAATGGTTTTTAAAAACTTGTTTTGTTTTTTAAATCTTGGCTAATAATTAAATTGTTTAGTCAGAAAATATGAAAAATACGATAAAGAGGTTGTAAGAAAACAACATAATTTTAAAACATAAAAAATCAAATGATTATCATATGAGACCTTAGTTTTGTACGGTTGATTTTTTATAATTAGGTTTGTTTTCTCACATTGTCTTTATAATATTTTTCATCTTTATTAATAAAAATATTTGAATTATTATCCAAATTTAAAAAACAAAAGCAATTTCTTATTAACTATTTTCAATAGTTTGCAAAACCTTATTATGTATTTATAAAAATTGGCTAAAAATTTAAAACTTCTTTAAAAAAAGTTGAAAACTATATAAAATAAATAGTATAACAATATGCTTATAGCTATCGTTAAATTAAAATATGTGGTGTCAATTAAACGGACGGTACAACCAATCTATACACACGTATATGTGTGGATGTTAATAATACGAATAAGAATGAAAAGAATAGTTCGTGTTCTTTCGTTTTCGTTAATTTAAAAAAGTCACTTACATGATTTTTCTAACGAAACAATATAATTCGATAGTAGAGCGATGTGATATTAATTTTAAAATATAATTCGATAGTAAAAGGATGTGATATTAATTTAAAGAGATAATGAAAAAGAAACTTTAATTTCATTTTTGACCACTCAAGCTATATCATCATGTTGCTAGTAATGTTCGACAAATCACTACCTCAAATGAAAATATAAATTAAAGACAAAATAAATAAATCAAGCATTAAAAAAAAAAAAAAAAAAAGACCATGGAGTTGTCAGGCCTCTTTCAAATTATTGAGATGCTTTGACAAATGATAACTTCACTTTAAAATAATAATATATTATTACAAAATAAAAAGTATAAACAAAAGAAAAAACTTTGACAACTTATCTGCGTCATTTTTAACATGCACCCTCTTTCCTTTTTTTCAGTTTTTTTTTTTTAATTTTTATTTTAGTTTAATACATTTTTTAACGTTTTCCAATATAGAAAAATGAGTTAGACAGTGAAATTGTTTTATATTTGTAAATGGTTTGATATTTTTTCTATTTATAATAATTTTCTTATATATATATATATATATCACTTCCCATGATATTTTAAAAAATATGACTGCTTTGTAGTAAAACTTTAAAGAAGACAAAAACGATTTAAATATTCTATTTGATAAGTAGGAATATAAATCATATAATAAAGTGAGAGTTGATTGTATATAAATTCATTCTTTATTTTTTTTTAATATATACATATACAGTTGAACCATTACAAAATCAATTTTGAAATTATTATAATTAGTACATCCACTCACAAAGTTATGCTCGAATTCGTACAAATTTATAAAAAATTATAGAACGAAGAAAGATTTTAACTCAAATATTATTATTATAGATTTGTTTATATATATATATATATATATATATATATTTTGTTGGACCTATGTCTTTGTATAATAGGTATCTAAACTTTTTTTAAAAAAATGTCTAATAAGTTCATAAACTTCGATTTTCTGTATAATAAGTCATCGAACTTTCACTTTTCTATCTAGTAGATTCTTGACCCATTCGACATTTTCTAAATTTTACGAACTCATTGAACATAAAACTGAAATTTAATAATATATTATATTATACAATTTAATAAATAAACTCACTGATTTTTTTGAATGGTTGAATATGACATGGATCCATCAAACACAAAACTAAAAGTTTAGAGACTTATTTGACTATTGTAAAGTCTATAAACATAGTAGATACTAAATTCAAAGTCTAAGAATTTACTTACTGAACCCAACACGAAAGTTTGGAGATCAAAATTATATTGTAATTTTTTTATAGAAAAATTAGATTGAAGTTGTAACGCAACTCGTAAAAATAAAATAAAAGAAAGATATGAATATTTTACTTTTCATATTGGTGCCTCAACAAAATATTTGTAAAAGTAAAACTAGCATCGTGTTTATACTATCAATCTCAAAGTCAGAGGTTCAATTATCCTATTCAACATATTATTAAAAAAAAAAAAAAAAAAAGGGTGTGAAACTATAAATTATTTTATAATATGTGAATCATTATGTACCATTTATTGACATGTAATTTAATTTAACATATAAAAGAGAATAAATGTCCATGAATTAGCATTTTTGTTTCTTCTTTGATTTATTTGGTTTGAAAAGACGTCTTTTCAGTGTCAATTTTGACTTTCATTTGCGAGAGGGTTAAAAAGGTCTTTTCAGTCTGCTGAGTTTTTCTTGTATTGTTGGCTAAAAGAGAGATAGTTTGGTTTAGCCAATAACAACTTTATTTTAAATTTTTATATTTTCTTAATAATAAAATCGTTCATAATTATTTTATTTTACATCTCTCTAACATTTTATAAACATTATAAATTAAAAGATAAAAATTATATATGTAAAATAATTAGCAAATTTTCTTTTTATAACTTAATAATTATTGTATAGTTGATAAAAAAAATATTATTAAATGAATTATGGTTTTTCTAAAAATGAAAATAATATATGTTGTAGTTTGTTTTCTACTAACTTATAAAAATTAAAAAAACAAAAAAAAGGAAAATTTTCACCGAAAAAAAAATGTCAAACTATTTATAGAAAATAACAAAAAGATACTGATAGACATTGATAGACTTCTATCATTTCTATCACTATAGGCTTCAATTAGTGTCTATCATAACTATCTAAAAATTTTGCTATTTTGTATAAATAGTTTCTCTTATTTTTTATTTTTAAAAATTCTAAAAAAAAAATGTATTTTATAATATTAACAAATAGGAAAAAAAAAGTTTTTTGAAAAAATAGGGGGAAAAAACTTTGCTAACGGCTAAATCTCTGTCAAATGAACCCTACAAAATCAGCTCACCCACCTCATTCACAGATTTTTATTTTTTATTTCTTTAAAAAACATCATTCACAATTTCACACATTGATATCGAACAAAATCGCCAGTTGGCCACAATATTATAGAACTTTTATTTTTTTTCTCCCTTTAAATACAACAAAAAATCGATAATATATATTCTAGGCTCAATATGAAATTATTGCTGCGACTTTTAAAATAATGGTCAATAACCAACCGTGTTTTCAAAGTATAAATATTTATAGGTTAAATTATAAATTTAATTCACACAAATTTTACTAGTTATGTTTATTTAATTCAAATTATATAAGTTTATTTGCGTGTCTCAATTTTAGAGTTGTCTTCAAATATAGTAAAATTAGTCAAAATATTTATAACAGATATATAGTGACATTTTGTTATATTTGAAAATATTTTCAGCAGTTTTGTCATTTAAAATAATTATCCTAAATTTTATTTGGTTGTTTTGATCAATTTAGTACAAAATAATTTAAGGTAGAGAGATTTGAACCACCTTTTAGGTGTCGAGCTCGTGAATTGTTGTTCCATTCTAGTGGATGAAGAGTCGAATGTTGTTTTGGCAAAATATTAGAAGTGCAATTGTCTCACATTATAAATTTTCAAGAAGGTGATGAGTTTCGAGCACGGTAAAATGAGTCTATGCTTTTTGTTTCAAATCGTCCAGTTATAAATACTTCAAGTTCAGGTCTACTAACTCTAGTTAAATTTTATTTTGTATTGTCTGGTATGAGAGCGAGATTAAATGGTGTGAGTAGTATAAAAGTTTTGAGAGAGTGCTCTTGTAATCGGGTCGAGAGAGAGAATTATTATGTGTGTTTGTAATAATCTAGTCCGTGATTTTTTCTTCAGTTTGGAGTTTTCTACGTTAATTTTTGTGTTCATAGTTTTATTGTTTTATTTTATTCTCTCTATAATTTTCTACTTATTCATGCGGTGAGGTTTCTCCCAACAGGTGATATCAAATACTTAGATTCGTAGTTTCTAGTTTTATTGCTTTCTTTTTTAATTTCTCTATAACTTTCCTACGGTAGTAGTGAGAGATTTTTCCCTATAGGGCTTGCAATCAATACTCTCTCAAAGGAGAAAAAAGACAACCTAAGACTTTTTGCAAGGGTGATGAATGCAATTAACAATGACCAAAGTCACTTTTATAAAATATTTCTCTCTCCTTGAACTCAAAGGATTAAACCTGAACGCTCGCGGGGACCCGAACGATTCAACAACGTAGAGCTTCAATCAATAAGTCATTTCAGTCTTCTTTTATCCCCAACAATGTCCAAAGGCTCTCCCATGCCTTTCTTGGTTGGACTAACCTAAATGGCAATTTTTTACAAGTCTTTCTACATTTTTCGAGCTCGAAATGAAACTACATGGATAAAATGAAAAGTATTCCTATAAACACATGAAACTTTATTTCTCTTTCATAAATTCACATATGCCTCTGCCTATTAAGCCATACACATATTGTCTAGTCATTTTGATTAAATGAATGTCATTAGCCATATCATTAAATGCTAGCAATACATTATTAAACCATACCCAAAAAGAAAAATAAACCTAAATTTTGACCCACAAAAACTCAGCAAGATTCAACACTTCGAATTATATCATAAAAAAAAACCACTGATAGGCATTGATAGACTTCTATCAGCATCTATCAGTGATAGACTTATATCATTTCTATCACCGATAGACGCTGATAGACTTCTATCATCATCTATTCAACTATCTAAAAATTTTGCTATTTCGTGTAAAAAGTCCCATATATATATATACATACATACATACATATATACATATTAATTTTAACGCTCATATAAATTATTTTTAATCCAACATATAACACAATCCATTAACAATCAATTTGAGCATAATTTTAAAGACAAAATATCAATTATCATCTTAAAAATTAATATGATTCGATCTTCCACTTCACAGTACAATTTATGAAAACCATATAGTACAATTTATGAATATTATTTCTTATTTACCACATTCCATCTTTTTTAAGGAACCATTTATTATATCCTCTTCATATTAAGCAACAATTTCGACGAATCGACGTGAAGCCGAGCTCCTCGCAATATCGGAAATCTTGTCATCTTCAACATTGAGTTGTCTCAATTTAGGCAAATTCATGGCATAAAGCTCCACTGAATTGGCATGAATCTTAGGACATTGAACAATGTCAATGGTCTCCAAATCCTTGCAGTTCTTCCACATTGCAAAAATGGTAGCTCCACTCAGCCATTTGCAGCCCCTGAGCTTGAGCACTTTAATGGAGTTGCAAGAGATGATCATGGAGATGAAGTCCTTGTCCAACAACATCTCATTGTAAGATAGGTCAAGACTTTTCAATTGCTTCAAGTTTTGTCCCATGGTGGCTAGCAACCCGGATTCTCTCTCGACGACGTCGCAGTTAATTAATGCTAACTCCTCGAGACGAGAGCCGAGGGCGGTACCGATAGCTTTTAGGCCATCGCCGGTGACGAGACAACAACTCTGCAATCGGAGAGACGAGAGACCTTGAAGGTTCGTGGCAATGGCGACCAGATGCTCATTGTCAAGGTCGAGAGGCAAACGCAGATCGAGACTCTCCAGATTGCTCTGTTGACGACTGAGGAATTGAAGGAGGCCTTTATAATTCGAAAATAAGAGTGTGTTTGGTTAGTGATCTGAAAACATAAATTTGCAAAGTAAAAATTCATGTATAATAGTAGTGTTTTCAAATAGGTATTTGATAGCATATTTAAATTTGTTTGATAATACATTTAAAAACTATAAAAATAGTACTAATTACTCATAAATATCTAAGATGAAAGATAAAATATTTTTATAATATTTGTTATCAATTTAATATATTTGTACTATTAAAATAGTACTAATTGCGCTAAATACTAATAGTTGTTATAAATTTTTGTATATTTATTATTCTAGAATATCATAGAATTTATAATATATTATACTATGCACGTTTTAATTTAACAATAAAGTTTTATTACATAATTTTTTTATTATGTTAACGGAATTATACCTTTTAAAATTTAAACTTATGCGATAGATAACAAAATCCAAAAACATTTTCATAAATTTTTCAGAAAACAGAAGTGCCGAACTACTCAAAAAAAAAAAAAAAAAAATAAATATATATATATATATATATATATATTAGAAATAATTATTTTCAAATCTAGAAAAATGAGTGAAACTATTTACAAATATAGAAAATTTTTGTTATCTATCAACGATAAATTGCGATAGAATATCTCTTAAGCAATAGACAACGATAGAATTCTACTGCAGTCTATCAACGTTGATAGAAGTAAAAATTTTGTAAATAGTTTGATATTTTTTTTATTTATAATAATTTTTCTTTTAAAAAACAAACTATTCAAAATATAAAACATAATAATCTAATTGGCATAGTGCTAAATTAAATATAAACTCCCTGTCTAATAATAATAATAATAAACAACTTTTTAAGCGGTAATTTCTTTTGAAAAAAAAGAGTTTAATGGTAATTCTTAATTATAAAAAAAAAGTTTAGTGGTAATTCTTGATAATAATAATTTAAAGAAGAAGAAGAAAAAAGAGTTTAATGGTAATTCAACCTACCTTCTCGACTGCCGCCGTCGTAAACTAGAAGGGATGTCAGATTCCGGCAATTCTCCGCCAATTTCATCAAAACGCCATCGGCTATGCTCCGGCAAGTTCGCAGCTCCACCTCACAGAGCCCCGGCAAGCACTCGACGAACGACGAAAACGACCCACCGTCACCGATGGTCTCACAGCCGCGGAGCTGCAGCTGCCGGAGATTCTTGCAGCTCCGCCACAGCCAACCGACGCCCCAATCCCCAGCACGGAGGCCTGACAGACAAAGGCTCTGAATCCCCAATTCCGCCCCCACCTCTACCGATTCCCACTCCCAATCCCCAGAATTCAGCTCAATTTCAAAACCCTCGCCGGAGATAACAGAGACCGAAAGCGATTTCAAAGCCGGGAAATTAACGACCCACCGGAAATTCAACGGCCGATATATGTTGATAGAGAGAGAAGCGAGGTGGGTACAAGCAGAGGAGAGCGAGACAAGGGAGGAGAGAGAAACAGGGCCGGCAAGGAATCTCAGAGCCTTGATATTTGTACAGAAACGGCGGATTTCGGATAAAATTTCGGCGGAGGGAGTGGCAGCCGGCGTGGTGGATGATTCGGCGGAGAGAATTGAAAGGGAAGTCAGAAATGGGTAGCGGGAGAGAAGAGATGAGAGAGATGAAACAGATAAATTGTAGAGGCGGAGAGAAAGGGCACTTTTGGAGGTCCGGTAGAGGCGGAGCCACCGCCTGGACACCAGAGACACGGCGGAAGACGACGGCGACGGCAGCTTTTGAAAAATTTCTTGAATCAATTCATCACAAAGCAAGCTATCCATCGATCCTATCCAAATTATTCCTTCAATCTCTCTCTAAATTAGTTTCTTCATAATCCTCCAAAAGAAATAAAAAAGAATTAGAAAATCTTATCAACCCACTATGAGTTAAGGAGATTTGAAGAAGATTTGTTGGGTTTCTCTCCGCCGTGAGGATTGTTTGAGAGAGAGAGAGAGTAGTGTGTGTGGATTTCAAGCACTTACAAGTAATGGTCCAAAGCAAACCTTTCATTCAAGCAATTCTTCTATTGCTTTTAGTTTTACCTAATAAAAAAAGCTCTTCCCTCCCTCTTCTTTCTCGCTCTAAAGCTTCAAAATAATAATAATATTTGATGTGACTATAAAAAAATTATGGTAAATATCACTTCGGTGAAATTTATAGTTGAATCAATTATACATCTAAATTTTTATATCTAAATCAATTTAGATAAGTCAGAACTTTTTTTAAAACTGTCATTGTATTTACTCTACTTATCTATTTTGTAAAACCAACATTTGAAGAAGTCTATATACGTTTGAGAATCAATACTTTTATGATTTTCAAAGGTAACTGTAATGAAATGTCCAAACTAATTAGATGAGAGTGTAAGTCGATACACTTATAAAAGTTTGGGGTTTAAATAAATACAATTATTAGTTTAGAGTTTTAATTGATACGACTCATCAAAGTGTAGGGGTATGAATTGATATTTGCCCAAAAAATTATAGAATGTGTGACTACCTCTTAGCAACATTTTAATAGCGATTTGAAAGATTTACGTGTCTCTACTGACAATTGAATATATGTGTATATATATATATATATATTCAAACTTTAGGTTTTTTTGTACAAATGACCTAAACTTCATATTGTCAATGTTGTTTCGTTTTGCCCCCATTTTTTAAAACACCAAAGGATAATTGTCAGTTGTTGTCATATCGTACTAGCAACGTGTTAGTTATCCACATTGTCAATCACGCACTAATAACGAGGGTTCAGAGTGGCAAGTATGAGTGAGAGCGAGCATCAACGAGTGAAAGAGTGAGGAGGAGTGCGAGCGTAAAGGAGAGAGGAAGAGCCCAGTCATGCGAGAACACTATTGTAAACATAAACTTAAATTAACACATTCTTAGCGCATTTTGACAATGACAGATGGTCATACTTCATTATGTTTAAGATTAGAGACAACAACATTTTTTTTAATATGTGGGGTGGGGAATCAAATCTCCAATTTCAAGATTGATAATGCAAACATTATGCCAGAGCTATACTCCTTTTGGTTTGAGAAAACTACATTATAGACACAAAATTGAGGTAATTCGTAAAAAAAAATATATTTTTGTAGTTTATCTAACTCTCATATATGTAACTGTATCAAAGTACTAACTACACATCGCGACAGCTTCCTCCAATAATTTATTACAACATGGCTTTAGCACCTAATAACTATTAATTTCAAGATCAATTTTTATAGATGACTATTCGATTTAATTACTCCAATAAATATTCGACTTGTGAATGACTCACATTACCTTAGGCCCAAGGCCTAAAAAGACACATAGAAATTTCACTTTTTCATTTGAATTAAGGAGTGATGAAAGGATATATAAACACAAGTACTTTTAAGGACTTGTAAAAGTGGAGAGAGTGAGAGTAAATGGTCTTCCCCACACACACGCAACCGTCTGGGCATGCTTGGGCAACCGCGCTTGCATTAAAAAGAACTAGTTTTATTTATTTTTATTTTAGTTTTGAGAGTTGAACCAGTTTGATTCATTGGTTTTTTTCATTTTCACCACCGATATCCTGTGCATACTTTCTCTAGTTTTTTATTCCAATCCGTCATCCGACGAGTGCACGTCTGAAGGTGGGTGTTGTGTTAACCTTGGGGAGCAATCAATAATAACGGTTCGCTCCGAATTTGATCGTTCCTTTAATATTCAAGACAGTTTAAATTTGTCACCTCCTAGTAACTATTTAAGATGAGTTTGAATTATAAATTTAAAATGAATGAATGTATATATTTTTTACTTCAACAATTATAATAATAAAATATCAAATTATGACTTTTAAAATGGTAATCGGTGCCTTATCTACGTGCTCCAACCAGCAATTGCCATTTAACCATATAAAATTACATTATCATTCGCATTGTCTATAATAATTATATTCTCTATAGAAGTTGTCTCTCTTTGCTTTTAAAAATGGGGAAGAACCGTAATTCTCAAAGTTTGAGTGAATGGACATAGAGATTCCCAAATGTTTGGTGGAGCATGCTTGGCCTTCCAACATTGTTTATTGGGCCCCAAATACTATTTTCGTAAAGAATGGGGTCACAATTTTAATTAAACTTCTTGTATTAGGTACAAATATAAATTATGTGACAACAATGTGTGAGTTTTAACCTTTTTTCTTTCTTAATAATGGAATCGTTAAATTACATTATTAGTTACTATTATCAAATTTCTTATATTTAAAAAATAAAAGAAAACTGCAATACATTGTGAACGTGAAATGAAGATTTGAACCTAAAACAGCTTTTTAAAAGAAGAATTTTGAATTTTACTCATATTGGACTAAATAAATATGACAACAAGAATTTATAGATTAGTTTTGTAATTAAACAAGGTTTCAATTAAGCTTCTTTTTTAGTATAAGGACAAATATATAGGCAACAAAAATGTCAACATCTTACCAAAATAATGATTAAAATAGTTACAAACGAGGGCTTATACTATTCAAGTTGTTTGTTAATATAATTTGTTTTAACAATTTTCACTATGTCGATCACATAATTCAAAAAAGGTTTTCAAAAACACATATGTCTAAGTATTTACTAAATTCGGTGAATCTGAAAAATATAAAGTATAATTTAAATTGCACGTGCTTACAAAAAAACACCCAAGTTTAAAATTTATTAGACACGAAATCAAAAGTTTCTATACTGATAAAGCATTGTTGAACTTCACATATCTACATACATAATAACCATCACGTGTTGGCTTAAATAGGGGCGTGACCTTGATAAGAGACTGGAGAGGTCACGAGTTCAATCCATAGCGACTACCTACATAAGATTTAATATCCTATGAGTTTCTTTGACACTCAAATGTTGTGGGGTCAGACGAATTATCTCGTAAAATTAGTCGAGGTACGTGTAAGTTCATCCATACAGTCATGAATATTAAAAAAAAAAAAAAAACATACCTACTCAATAAACAAAACAAATTTAAAGCATGTTTGAAGTTAACGATATGCTTCACTCAATTAAAGACTTGCAATTTAGCTAAAAGCAAATCAACGCAATCTCAATGCTTGAAGAGCCGTCATTTTATCACATTACATTAATTATAGGAAAAGTTAGCTGCTTACTCTAATTGTTAGTGTGAATGAAGCTACGGTTCATACTTCATAGGGTTCTCCTGCACCATAAGGCTAATTTGGTCTTTTATCTTATCGATTCTTATTATCGAAGATATGTTTGAGACTATTTATAAAATAGTTCACATCATTGTTGTCATGTCCAAAATCTACTTTAAAACTTATTTTTAATTTTCGATATCAATGTTGATGACATGAATTTATTTAAAAGTTTAAAATCGAACATTAAATTGATCTTGAATGATAAAAAAAATATATTTTTAGAGTTGTTTTTTAGTTAAGTACATACTAAATTTGAACATGTGAAGTACATAGACTAATGTCGAATAAGTTCAAAGTACAAGAAAATAATATATATATATATATATATGTATAAATAGATTAAGTGGGAAAAAATTGGTTTATAGGTTTTTGATATGGAAATTACTTTAAATAGAAAAAAAATATCAAACTATTTACAAATATAAAATTTTGTTACTGTCTATCAGTGGTAGACCGCGATAGAATTCTATCGTTTTCTATCGCTCAAGCAAATGAATTCTATCGCTTGAGCGATATAAAGCGATAGAATTCTATCGCGGTATATCACTCAAAGACTGTAAAATTTTTTTATATTTATAAATAATTTGTCTCACTTTTCTATATTTGAAAAGAGCCCTTTTTGATATAGTTTATATTTGGTTTCTAAGTTTTGAAATGTTACACGTTTAATTATCTATGAGTTTTGAGTTTAGTTTCAAATTGGTACACTTTTTACTTTTGAGTTTTGAATTTTGTTCTAATTTGGTCCAGGGGCTTCAAAATTTATACTTTTAACTTTATTTTTTCATCAAAATTTCCCTTTTTGCCCAGGGTGCTAATATTGGTGAATTAATTTAAAATAAATAATTAAATTATTTTCACTAATTTTCCATCATAATTAAATCTAATAAAAATAGTCACGTTATAATAATTTTAAATTAACTACCTAAGAGTCAACGTCAGATGTCAAAGTAACACATTAACAAAAACGAGAGTTAAAGTGTAAAATATTATAACTCAGGAGAGCCGTTTGGCTCACCAACTTCCAACTAAAATGTGATTGAATTGTGGATTATCTTGGTAACTATTTGGTTCCTGATTCTGGGTTCATTGATTAGGAGTCAGGTGGTTCCGATGCTAAGTCAGTTTGGGAACCTTGGTTTCTATGTGTTTGTATGCGGATGCTTCGTGCAAGTAAGATAAAGAGATTATGTGATATGGTTTAGTATATAGTGGATGAATCCTCAAATATTAAGGTGACTTCTTATGGTTATAAGGGGTACTGTTTGCAGCTAGTGTGTGCTAAGTTATCGGCAATTGTGAAGAGTCTACGAGTTGCTTCTGACCATGCCTCTCCATCAATTGCTTTTTTTTTTTCTTCATGATTATTGTCAGCTTCTGATTCAGATGATTAACAAATCTATTGAGACTCATCTTGATGTTCATCCATTTTTGCATTTCAAACTGCACATATGTTATCACGTATGAGGTAGGAAACTGTCTTTTTCGTGTGGCGTGGAAGCTTTCTTTATTGGTTAATTTCAAGCTGTGATTTTGATATTTAAAACATTTGTATCTTGCCGACGAATGACAGTTTTAACGTTTAAACTAATGCAACTTTGTGTTTGTATATATATATATATATATATAAATTTGAAGTTGATGTAAACAACTCAACTTCAATGCTAAATACTATTGAAGTTTGCATATTTATTGAGTAATTTCATATTGCCAACTTTTTCTATATTTTACATTTGTAGAGAAACTTCATATATTTCTCTCTATCTCTACTTTTCAACTTCATATTTCTCTCTTAATATACTTTTCATAATTATCGATGAACTTCATCTTACAACTTTACATTCCAAACACAAACTTATTAACTCCCAACATATTAACTTGACTTATTAACTCTATTCATTAGGCCAAAAGACCTCTTTGTCCAAATAAATTTTATACGAGTTTCTTTGACACTCAAATGTTATATGGTCGGGCAGGTCGTCCCGTGAGATTAGTCGATATGTGCGTAATTTGGCCCAGACACTCACGCATATAAAAAAACATTTTGAAAATAAAAAACCAAAAATGTATTTTTAGGGAAATTTTCACAAATAAAAAAAATGTCAAACTATTTACATAAAATAGCAAAAAAATTATTGATAGATATTGATAGACTTCTATCCGCATCTATCAGTGATAGACTTCTATCATTTCTATTACCGATAGATCTTGATAGACTTTTATCCGTGTCTATCACAACTATTTAAAAATTTTGCTATTTTGGGTAAATATTTTATCTTATTTTTCTATTTTTAAAACTTCCCCGTATTTTTTACGTATATTAAACTTTGAGCGCCAAACTTATAGTTTAATAACACAGAACATACCAAAGTGAAAGAAAAGGGTTCATTTTTGTCACATTTCGTCCAATTTACCTATCAGAGTGGAAAGCCGAGCGACTATCAGGCCCGCGGTGGCGGACGGAGACGGAGACGGGGGCGGAAATCCAGAGAGAGTGGAGGGACAGTGTCGCGCGACGAGAGTGAGCGGAAGGAGTGGGCTCTCGGTCACCGGCGATCAATCGAGATAGCGGAGCTCGAGGAGGCCGAGCCTATGGCGACGGAGTCGTCAGAGGGAGAAGACGATGTGAAGCTCACAGGAGGAAATCAAGTCCTCGTGGTTGAAGACGATCTCAGAGAAATGGGGAAAAAGGCCGCCTGGAGTGTCAGCTCGTGCAAACCTGGGAATGGCGTTTCCGCCCTACGCGACGATAACCTCGAAACTTACTGGCAGTTAACATTACAATCTATCTATGTGGTTCTTCATTTGTTTTGCGTAGTGTTAATGTTTGTGTAATATTGCTAACATAGTTGGTTGCAGATCTGATGGCGTTCAACCTCATTTGGTGAACATTCAATTTCAGAAGAAAGTGAAATTACAGGTATGTGTGCAGCTCATTTTGGGACGTTAGTGTTAGAATTATCTTTGAGGTTGAAATGTCGAGGAATAATTGGGATTTTTTGCAGCTGGTTGTTCTCTACGTAGATTTCAAGCTTGACGAGAGCTACACGCCGAGTAAGATATCTATACGCGCAGGGGACGGCTTCCATAATTTGAAGGTAATTCGCAGTTTTCAGTATCTGGACCAAACGTAATTGCCGATTGTCTATGTTTTACAGATTTCAATCATTTTGAATGAATTACTTTGGTTGCATTTAGGAAATTAAAACCGTGGAGCTCGTAAAGCCAACTGGTTGGGTTTATTTATCATTGTCCGGAAATGATCCAAAGTAAGTGCAGAACATCAACCCCGCTTACTATATCTGTCATTTCTTCGTCCGTTTTCTTCAAATACAATATCTTCATTAGACTGAACAGCAGTTATTTGGCTCAATTTTGAGTATTTGATGAAGAGCCAAATAAAAGATCCCGTTGTTAGGATCAGATAGGGTTTATCTTGGGTTTAAATCCAATATACGACAACATTGTTATTTTTCTAGAGTCCTATTTTCTCCCTTAAATTATAGGTGATAGGAATAGTATTTCCCTTGAGCTAATGAAGTATATAGTTTGATGAAATTTCGTATCAAAAGAATTTAAGCGCCTCTTTGTTCCTGGTTCATCAGGCAGGGATAGTTCTACGATATTTCTACACTAAGAAAGATTTGTTGAGTTTGATAGCTGCTAGAAATATTGAAACATAGACAAGAAAATCAAAAGCCATATCACTCAACCACACTTAACTATTCACTACCTGCCTACCTCTTATACAATTCTCTTTTTATCCTTTAATCACCTTATTACAAAAGAGAGTGGCCCACCCTCTAACAAAATACTTGTCACTTCCATCTAACACTAACCTATTACATTTAGGCTTGTGCATCTTCTCCCTGCATAGGTAATGAAAATTGGGGTTTTCTTACCCTTATTGAGATCGTTCTTCTGAACTCACTGAATACTATTTTTTTGGGTGATATTTCCTTTTAGGCACCCAAAAAATGAGAAGAGAGAAAAAGATAGACGTGATTACAATCAAAACTAGACCAGAAAAATTAATTATGCTGTAAATTTGGATATACTCATAAGCTCATTCTTTTATTAAAATACGTTTGTGTTATCACTAGTAGTATCCCGTGGGAAAGCACACTTTATAGTGAGCAGACAAACCTTTTGGTAGCCAGAACATCTTTTATATGCACTCCGGAGGTGCAAAAGTGGTGATTGATGGTTATAACCCATTTCCAAAGTCTAAATCTAACCATTTTACCGGTATGGTAATCAAGAGAAAGGATCTGATTCTCTATATCATGCCATTGATATGAACTGACAAAATCAGCTATTCCATTAGTTCAGCTTCACGAATCTGGATAGGAATTATCAGTCTAAATAGGTGTCAGACTTATCAGGTCAGAGGAATAAACTAGCATAGCTCTACTTAAATAATTAGATAAAATCTAACTCCTATTTACTGACAGATACGTAGTAGAAAGAATGTCATTGATAGTATTAAACTACAAAAAGGAGGAAACAACCCACTTCAAGAGAGTTACATAAAACTTCTCCAATTGGACTGAAGAGATGAAAAGCTATGGTGAGAAAGGAAAGGGATAATTTTGATAGGTACCCTTTAATTACTTATGGTTTATCTAGTGAGAAGATACACCCTATCAACTATGAGTCTATGACCAATTCGAGAGGTCATAAATCTCTCCACACTTTCCTGACTAGAAATCGCAAAATACAAGAAAGTCCAACATTTTACAAGATAGTTACATATTGGAAAAGAAAAATAAAGGAAGTTAAAACTCCCTATCACACAAATTCAAATATAATAACTACTGACATTTCAGAAAACTACTGCTTATCCTTGTTGCTTGGGACCAAATTACGCTTGTTTGCCCCTCCTTGTGTAAACATTCACAATTGGAGGTTTAACAAATGTACACCAAGTTTTGGCCAAGAAAACAATAGAATCATTATGTGGAAAATCACGTGATTTATTCCATTCTGCGTAGTCCAGACAAATGGTCTAGTGAAATGCATCCAAAGAAGCTTTTTTCCCTTTTTAAAAGGGTGGCCCGCTAGTAAGAGGAGAAGACTCAGTGGTCACTTGGTAAAACCGCTAGCTATGAGAAGCTTTACAAACCAAAAGATTTTAGTGAAATTTCATGTGAGAATATGGCTTTCTGATTCTGAGCTTTTTCTGTTAAGGGAGCACCAATGAGGACATAATGCCGCATAAGGCATTCTATGCTAGAGTTTGTCTTGTGTGTTTATGGCCGTGTGGCTGAGTTTTCATAGAAAGAATTTGCTTCTTTAGGTAAAAGTTTCAAAATATGGATTCATAAAGATGAGGACTAGGGAGTTCCTTCATCAAAAGAGATTTTGTGTTGAAAGTACCTTTGTTATCAAGCTTCCACAGCCAAGCGTCTGGAGATGGAGAAAGGGGAATGGAAGGTCAAATCAGATTCTGCCTTACCTGGATCCTATATCGAAGCTTGCTTGCCAAGAGAAATGGTGAAAATATGGGGAAAGTGAGCGGCCGGGAAATCATCAAGCAGCCATTTATCAAACCAAAAGGAAGTAGATGCACCATTGCCTGTTTTGCAAATTTACCAGAATCAAGTTCTGTAGCTTGACGTTGGACTTCCTAAAGAAGAAGTTCTTGGTTTGGTATTGTGAGTAGTGCGATATATAGCATCAATAATCTTCCTCCCTAATGCTTCTCTCTCCAGGACAGCACCAAATCTATTTAGCAAGGACAGCCCTATTCTTGTTCAAGGCCCCCATTTTTCATGGGAAGATGGATCTTGTCCCATTTGATAAGATAAAAACCTGCACTCTCATTCTTGCCTAGAAATTCCTTCAATACTTTGGACCACTTTTAGAGGCATTGTGAATAGGGATAAGTATTATAATCGGAAGTTGGTTAATGTGGCTTGTGGCTTGTATAAAAGTGGAGCTTTTCCTTTCATCCTTCTTTTATTTGTCTGAATAAAATGTTTGTTTCTCATTAAAAGGGGGAAAAAAAAAGTTACTCGGATTTTTAAACTCATTTAGAACGATTGCACTTTGCAGGGATACTTTTGTGAACACTTTTATGTTGCAAATTGCTGTTCTATCAAATCATCTGAATGGCAGGGATACTCACGTCCGCCAAATCAAAATTTATGGACCTCGACCGTGAGTTTTCACATGCTTTTATTCTCGCCAATTGCAGATTACTCAAATCATTCATGTCATGAATTTTAACTAATTTTTACATCCTACAGGAACCCAATTCCTCATCAACCATTTCAATTTACTTCAAGGGAGTTCATCACTTATTCTATTATAAGATGACAGGCGTGACCAGAAAAAAGCTCAGGATGAATGATTGGAATCAGCAAGTGAGTGATGCATGTTCCAACTGCGGAAAAATTGTATGTATATTTTGTTTGAAGTTAAATAGATTCCTAATGACCATATCAACCTGGATCTCTTTGAAAAACTTGGATAGTTTTATAATCGGCATCGTGTCGTGTTTAAATAGTTGCAATTAGGACTGTACTTTTAAAAGTTTAGGAGATTCAATCTTTTTTCCCCCTCATCTGTAATGTAATGTGTAATTGTTTGTAAATAAAACAAACCGTAGCTTCTTTAAGTCTAGGCTGATAGCAAAAAGTGCTATGGAGAACAAATATACCTCGCTGCTGCGAAAACTGCATCAATAGATACCTGGATTGGAGGAGGGTTTTTCTTTAAAAAAAATTAAAAAGAAAAGAAAAAAAAAGAACCATGAACTGTGTTTCTCCTGAAAATAAATTTATATAATTTTTCTTTCCTATGGATTTAACCAGGAGAGAATAGTTGGTGTTATTTGTGTGTGTGAGAAAGGGAGATGGGTTACAAGTTTCAGAAATGCCCCAGGGTTAAATTTATACAAATTTGTAAGTTTGGGGCTCAATTTTAACTATTGTATAAGTTTGGGGCTTAAATGTTTGGAGTTCGAATTTCTACAACTATGTAAGTTTGAGGGTCTAATGTTAATACTTGTATAAGTTTGAAGACATAGATTTTACAATTAAAAGTTTGGGAGAGTAATTGCAACTATCACTATACTTCATAGGTGGGTTTTGCAAAAAAAAAATTCTTCTTGAGTTCAACATTAGAAATGAGAGGTCAAACCATCAACATTTGAGACCACAATTTGTGTTTGTATCTACTAAGTTTTGCAGCGAGCATCGACCTATATTACCTCCCCCCAAAAAAAAGAAAGAAAGAAAGAGTAATTTTAAAAGTAGTTTACTTTTTGTAATGTTCAAAATCACTTCGAAACGTGCTATTTTAGTGTATGTTTGGGAGTGGTTTTGAAATTGTTAAAGTCACATTGAAGCATGTATTCAATCACTCCAAATTAATTTAATATTTAATTTTATACTTTTAAATGTAATTTTCGTATCATCAAAATTGGTTTTAAATAATTAATAACATGTTTTAAAGTGATTTTGAGAATGAAAAAAATATATTTTTAATCATTTTAAAATCACTCCCAAGCATGTCTTTAATCCTTCAAAATAAATTTTGAATTATGAAAATCATTTTGTTAGGTATAAAATCAAATGTTCAACTAATTTTTAATGATAATAAACTTGTTTTGGAGCAAAAATGATTTTAACAATTTTAAAATCGCTTTAAAATATGTAGAGTAGATTTGGTTCATTTTTAGTGCATTTGGCGTTTGTTTGTTTTTGTTTTGTTTTCAGGTATGAATTAGAATTAGACTAAATTGAATAGAATTGAGAGTATTGATGTCTTTTATAAATTTAACTCTTTTGAGTTAAAATTATAGCACCATTATGTTGGCTGGGATATTGAAAGTTTTCTGTATAAAAAAGGTAAATTGATATTTATTCTAAATAATAAAATTAATGGCTTGATTTTTATTTGATTCAGTGTATTATAGGTTTAGTTCTTGGTTTTTAACATTTTCTTTTTTCTTTCAAATTTTATTTTTTATTTTCAATTTTGTTTTGAATTGATCATTTTTGCTAATTTTAAATTAAAACTGAGTCCATTTCTTTTTTATAGATTGAAAATTGACGTTTTTTTTTCCACTTTCTTTCTTATAATAATTGGTATTTTTCTAAACAATACATATATATGTACGTACTAATTAAAACATTAAAAGATACTAATGTTACAGTTTATTTTTAACAATATATACCTTCGGTTCGGTTTGGTTTTGATTGATTTTTCCAGTCAAAATCCGATCCAAACCAATACTTTTTTGTTTTTTCTAAATATAAACTAATATGTCCAATTTTGTACTAAAAAACCAAACCAAACCACTGGATCGATTTGGTTTTTTGTTGCACTCCTAATATGAACCATCCGAATGTTAATCTTGGTCCTTAAACTTTTAAATTTGTTTTATTCCCAGTTTTTTTTAAATAAACACTTTGATATTTGTTGTTATAATTTTCTACCTAATATCTACTTGTCAAATATTTGTCTCTAGTCTATATCACTCTAAATCATATGCTAGCATTAACAAACTGATACAGATACTCAAAACTATGTCATTGAATTCTAAAAAACAAAACAAATGTAAGCATAAAAATAATTCATTTTTAAAAGTTCAAGGATCAAAATACAAATTTTCAAAATTTAAGAGTCATAAGAAGCAAGATTGAAAAGTTTAGGCCTGTTTAACAATGTTCTCGTTTTTTGTTGCTTGTTTTCTGTTTATTGTTCCCTGTCTCTTATTTTTTAAGAACTAGAAACAAAAATATGTTTGGTAACTATTTATGTTTCTTGTCGCTTGAAAAAAAAAAAAAAATAGAAACATAAATTTGTTTGATAACTATTTCTTGTTTCTCGTTTCTCTTTTTTTTTTTTTTTTTTTTTTCGCTGGCCACCACCTTTGGCCATTGCCACCAAATTAATATAAAAAATAATTAGATATTAAAAAAATAATAAAAAAATGAACTTGCATTCCAAGAGAATTAATCTTAATATTGTATAGCCCACGAATGAGACCTGTCGCACCTCACTACCAACCACCCTAACCCAACCAACCACCCTAACCCAACCAACCTTTTGTGTCATAATAGAAATGAAAACAAATAAAATGAAAATGAAATAGGGTTCTCAAATTTGGCCTTATTTTATGCAACATTTCTCAAATTTTAGAAACAATAACTGGAAACAATTATCAAACATGTCAGTCTCTCAAAAAATGAGAAACGAAAACGTTATTAAACAGACCCTTAGTGTCCGATATATAAACTTGAATTTGTTTGGATGTGAAATGAAAGTGTCGTGGTATAAGTTTATTACTAGACCACAAAGAAAACCTCAAGCACCATCACAAATAGACACAGTAAATCATGTAAATTATTTACATATCTTTACAATGTCTATTTTCTTTCTTGACACGAGAACTAGGGATGACAACATGGCGGGTAACGCTAGACACACACTATTACATCTCTACTCCCGTGGAAATTTTCTATCCCGTCTCTACCTCATCATCCATTTTGGAGAATTAGGTCGGGGATCTCCCATTCGAAGATAAAGTTTTTCGTGTGTTTTCATCATTTTAAACTTTTTTTTTTTAACAAATATATTAAAGTTACTACTATTATTATTCTATTTATTTAAATAACTAATTACAAAAATATCTAACACTTTTTAACTATAATTTTAATAATTTTATGAGGTTAAAATTTATATATAAACTAATACTGTAAAATTAAGCGCAAAAGTTAATTTTTTTCCCTACAGTTTGAAAAAAAAGCTAGAATTTATACATTTTAAACCACTTATAACGAAAATTATAATTTTCGAAACCACAATAATTAAATTCCAACTATTTTTCAAACTATAAGGGCAATTTTATAATTTAACCCTAATGTTTTTCCAAAAAGAAAAAGGAAAAAAAAAACCCATTGGAAGAAAATAAAAATGGCGCCTCGGCCAAGAATGAACAAAGGTTAAATTCAAGTTCCCGCCATTAGAAACACAGCCACTGGCGCCAAGTAGGGTCTCAAATCCCTCTTCACATTCAATCGAAAATTTCATCTTCACCATTTTTCATCCTCGTTTTCGTTCTCGGGAGATTGATTCAAGCTACTTCAATGGAGATCTCAAGATCGCCATCGTTCTTCCAAGATCTCAGTTCCAGAGAGATAAATGGATTCAGAGGTTTCCCTCTTTCTTCACCGCTAATCGCTGTTACTATTTTCTATCTCTCTTTGTTTTTGGTTCGTTTCAATCTATGTCTTCTAACACTCCGCAATCTCATTCTCAGTTCGGAAGCGGCCGCGATTTTCCGCTGATATTGCTCTTAGCTTCAAGGAAGTCGGAGCTATTTCTGTTGAACACGACGGCGACCAGACGCCACCATTGGCCGTTTCGTTCTGCAAGGTTTTGATTTGATGAGCTTCTTGACATTGTTTCATACTTGCGTTTTCCCCTGTCCGGATTTGAGGATGACTCTGATTGAATGTTGTGAACATGTGTTTTTCTAGACGTTGAATAATTCCCACATTTTTGCACTTTCGGATGAGGATGGGTACGTAAGCCTGTTCAATACTCGCAGCAGATTTTCGTCGTTTTCATCTCATGAGGAAAATACAGGTTTTGATCTCCTTTTCATCATATCAATCATGTAGAAAGTGGACTTTGATTGATTTTATTTTCCATGTAACTCACTCGTATTTCTTTTACAGAGAAGTCTAGGGTTTCTGAATGGGAAGCACATCGCAATGCTGTGTTTGATGTTTGTTGGATTAAGGTAATTTACAAGTTCAATCCTCTCTCTGTAGTTACTACTTCAGACTCTTTTTACCTTCATTTATATCAATATAATAAAAAGTCAGCACTTGACTAGGCAGAATACTTGAAATATTGCCTTTTTACTTGCATCACTGATTTATATAGTTCTTATGTAATGGTAACTGCATCCTAAATCGTGAATTTGAACATAATGTAGTAGATAAATGTACCAATTACTATTCTAAAAGTTGATGGCTTTGATCTCCCACCACTTTAATGGTTGAACTCAGTGAAAAAACCTGCATCCTAAATCATGATATGCTAATGTTTTTTCAGGACGATACCCAAATGATTACAGCCTCCGGGGATCAATCTGTAAGTATCGTCAATTTGCTCTTAAACCAGTTCATTCAATTATTGAACATCCTGTATATTTTGAACTATGTCATACTTTTTTCATCTGGGAGTAAGTTGTACCTTCCAATTTGATTTCTGCAGATGAAGTTATGGGATGTTCAGGAAATGGAATGCATAGGAATATTGAGAGGGCACAAAGGAAGTGTGAAATCTATATCTTCTCACCCAACTAATCATGGTACACATTTCATATTCTACACGAGAATTTTTTGTGTAAACATTCAAATAGCTATGTCTGAGGGAGTATGAAAAGGTGCTACTTTCCCCAAATGGTTAATTTTCAATTTCATTGACTCATACAGATCTCATTGTATCTGGTTCAAGAGATGGCTCATTTGCTCTCTGGGACTTGAGAACCACTTCTTGTTCCAAAGTTGGCAGTGAGGAGATGTGCCTGCGGTAAGTAGAATTGGTGGTCTATGATGTTTTAACTGAACTTTAATGCCAAGTAACACAGGGTCTGACTGAAATGCCTTCTAGTTTACGCACTTTTTTCTAACAAATATTTTCAGTAAAATTTTTTGTATATCTTACATTTTTTACAAAGTATTTTAAATAACAATTTTTTTTGGTTGCACCATATTAAAGATTGTCGAGTAATCAAAAGTTATTTTTTGAAGTTCTTTAAAATAACGTTTTTCATAGAATCAATAAGTACCACTAAGTACACTTTAAATTATTAATTCTTTTTCAAAGGTTAAAAATTTATTTTGTTTATAAACAATTTTTTTCCCAGAAGTCATTCCAAAACACTAAGAATCTTTTTTGCTAGTGTTCTTAACACTTCCCAAATTACCTTTGAACAGAGCAACTGCAGTGGTTAAAGGAGCCCATCTTTCCTCTCAGGCAAAGCGTATCAGGCGTCAAAAGGTTCGCTATTGGCATTTTCTCTTTATCATTTGATTGGTATACAACCTTACTTAGTCTTTCAATTTTCCAGTCTGCTTCGAAGAGCATAACTTCCGTTCTTTATCTAAAAGACGAACTCTCCATAGCCACAGCTGGTGCAGTGGATAGGTGCGTATTGGATTTACAGTCAACTGCTTTATATAGAGCTAGAGGTAGATTTCTATGTCAGAAGCTATATCATGTTACTGATAGTTTTTTTCTGTCTTTAGCATAGTGAAGTTCTGGGATACAAGAAATTTGAAAACTGCAATCACTCTGTGCCAACCCAAATCCAGTGACAAGGTAATGTCCAAATCAAAGAGACAATGGCATCTTATTTAGATTTCTGGAGTACCATTGGTGTCTCGAGTCTAATTATAATCTGCCATGTTCATTTGTAGGACACGAGATTACATGGTATATCTAGCTTATCCCAAGACGCGAATGGGGCATTTCTTTCAGCATCTTGCATGGATAATAGGTAATTAACTCATTTAATAGCGAGCCATACTTTCCACTTTCATGGTTCCTATTCCTCTAGGTCTCGATTTTGTTCGGCTGGTGGTTTTAAAAGAAAGCAAAGATAATGATAGAAGTCTTCCTTGACAAATTTGGAGAGAAAAGAATACCACATTATTCTCAGATAAGCTTACTTCTTTTGATTTGTTTTGTACTTGAAAAAGCACAGTAGCGTCTCATCTTGGAGTGCCTTACACAATTCTTTGTGTAATACACGGTTTTCCTCATCAATTTAGATTGGAAGTCTTGTTAATCCTCCAAATTAGGCGTAGGGACCTCTTGTCTCTAAGGCCTCCACGCTGTGTATTCCTCTTTTGTTGAGTATATTTTCATCGTTTCTCATGAAAAAGAACACCTAGCTCTAGCTGCTTTCGGGAGTTCGTGCCTGCAAATTGCTTATTTTGTGCAAACTTGCCTGTTATCATTTATGTAGTCTTTATAGAGCTAGCAGCAGTGCAAATAAGATAATGATAAATTTTTTCTGTCTCTATAACAGAATATATTTGTACAATGTACTTCAGCTGGATAAGGGTCCTGTAAAATCATTTTCTGGATGTCAAATAGATTCTTTCTTTGTAAAGGTGAGTGTTGTTTCAGCAAGCCTTGAAGTCACTAGTCCCACAAAAATTTCTTTGGAATGCATTTTCATTTTTCATGTTTCATTCTTGCCTTTTCAGTCTGCAATCAGTCCTGATGCTTCTTACCTTCTAAGTGGTTCTACCGATGGAAATGCCCATGTTTGGCAGGTCAGATTCTTTTTAATAACAAGCTTTATTTGTAGTATTGTTAAATTATAGCACGAATTTAATAGCTGTGTCATCAGGTGGATAAGCCTCATGAAGATCCCATCACATTGACAAAACATAATGGAGAAGTTTCGGCAGTGGATTGGTATTTTCTTTTAACCTTTTGCCACTTGTTCTCAGCCTTCCACTATTATTAAAATCATTACTGAAGATCTTAGCCTCTTCCAGGTCTTCGTTCGAAGCTGGGAAGTTCGTGACATCTTCAGATGATTTCACGGTATGCAAGTGAATTACAAACTGGATTAACTATTCAATTTTGTTATTCCCTGAATACAATTCCTTGGATTGCTAAGATAACAATAAATTAATCTAATAACTATCCTATCTCTAAATTTCAAACTCCTTTAGTCCTTAAACCTTCAAATTTATATTTTAATCCAACTTTAAAAGTTCTTTAGTTCTTACCATGGTCTCTCACTAGTCAGTTTGAAAATACCCAAATCTGTTTTGAAACTCAACATAGGTCTTCCTACAAGTGCTTCAAAGATAAGAATTTCAAAAACTTATCATGACCTAACTGAATAAGATCTATTCTATAAGTTGTACGTCGTTTGAGTTCAAAAGATTAGATTTCAAATATTTATCTTTACAAATATTTACCCAATAGTTTTTGCCATGATCTTTCTTTAGTCATTTTGAAAACATCTAAACCTGCTTTGAAACTCAATATTGGTCTTCCTGCAAGTTTTATAGGTTGTACAAATGTATCTTCAAATTCTTAAAGGATAAGATATCAAACACACATCTTTGTAAATATTTACTCAAGTAGAACAAACACATGTCAAGTTTCTACTAAAGATTGTTTTCTGATGATGGTCATTTCCCATTCTTACTTTTGGAAAATTATCTGATAGGTTCGGATATGGAATTCACAAAACAACAGTTCCAGCTCAAGCAAAAGGCCAACTTCAGGAAACCGAAAGAGAATTATGGCAATGCCGACTATAGAACAGGCCAAAGACTCTGATAGTTCAGATTCTCCATACTTTGACAGAGCTTGCTCTGTTCCCTCTTCAAATGCCATGGACATGGAGCATAAATTAGGTACTCCTGAATCTAAGGTGAAAAGATTTTTACCAGATGCTGCTGCTGATTTAATTGAAAGCTTTGAGAAAACTCCTGAAGCCAATTCTAAAAGCCCATCTTCTGTTCTCAATCCTCCTTCCTCCATGAAAAGAAAAACAATCAGAGATTACTTTCTAGTTGCTCCATAAAGCAAGCCTCATTGAGATTGAGAGTACATATTTTTCCAATTCATTTTTAGAGTTCACTATTTAACCTTCAGTTTTGGTAGTGGGTCCAAATAGAAGCCTTCAGAAAAAGAACCATCCCCCAGTTTGCACTTGGAAGCTGATGATTTTCTTTCTTGTTAAATTTATACCTTAGTTTTGGATGTTATGAGATGATGTGCAGGCTTTTGTATTTGAATTGTACAGTGAGGGGATGCAGTTTTGTATAGAGATTTATTTTAGGTTGAAAGTCTTAATTTAACCTCCCCACCCCTCATTTTATTTTTCCTGTCTTATAAATTTAAAGGTTAAATAACTATGAGGCATGCTCTGGTTACATTATGTAAAAGTTTTGGATAGGTTAAGTATTCAGTATATAAGGGTTTTTTTTTTCCTTTTTTTATTTTAAAAAAATCAATGTTGAAGAATCTAATATGTAATACAAGCTTTATGCTAGTTGAGTAATGCTCATGGTGGTTAGTGGTATATTAGTTAATTATGTTTGATGTGTTGATTACAAAGATTATTGGGATTTATGATTATGAATGAATTCAACCAGAGTTCCTCCCAACTAAATCAATCAATTTCAACATGTATGGATCAATAGTCAATTTGATTTATATCTTGATTGACGTCAACGATATATAGGTTTATAAGACAATTGAAATTTTAAGAGTTTTTTTTTTTTTTTTTTTGACAAGAGTTAATTATTAGTGGTTATTACTTTTTTTTTTTTTTTTTTTTTTTTTTTTTTAATACAAGCATATATAGAAATTTGAAATTGTTGAGTATATGTGATTGTCTATTATTGCTAGGTTCAATTTAGTTATTAGTTATTACTTTGCATGTGTTTGAAATAAAAAAAATATTCAATCAAATATAAAAAACGGTCAACATGTCTTTCAAATTGTATTAATAAATAATTATAAGATAAAATGTATTTTAATTGTTGAAAATAAAATAAAAAATAATTATCAAAATTAAAAAAATTATAAATATAAATCAAGGGAAATTATTTTAAATAACAAAACTACTGAAAATGTTTACAAATATAGTAAAATTTAACTATCCATCTTCCATAAACCATTATAGACTATTATCATATTTATCGTGATAACAAATAGTAGTTTATCGCGATTTATCACAGATAGAACATGTAATTTTATTATATTTGTAAATATTTTGGTTTATTTTTCTATATTTGAAAACAACCCTAAAATTAATGCTCTTTAATTTTAAGAAAGAAGACAGATTGTTTTTAGGGGAAACAAAGATAGAATAGGAACAATATAAGAAAATAAAGGAAAAAAAATATAAAATTTTGTTACACCCAATTTATTTTTTATGATACTTATTGATATTTATATTAAGCCCACAATTTCTACTAATTAAAATATAAAAATGGAAAAATAGGAAAAGAAAAAAAGCTTCTTATATAGCCATTTTTTTAATATAGTATAATAGTATACGAATTTCTTTTTTTAAATAAAATATTGATATTTATTTAATTTAAGAACATAAAATACTAAATGAAAAAAAATAAAATTTATATTAGTTTAATAAAAATTGATATACGGTATTTTTTTTTCCCTTTTTTACAAAATAAAAGGTAATCTAGATTTTTTTGTACAAGAAAGAATAACTACAGAAATCATGGAAGATTAGATTAAAAACCACAAAATAGACAAACATGATATATAATTTACATTACTAACTAAGATTATATTCTCACTAAGTGAGGCCTCAAATGCCTTCTTGAGGCAGCCATTCTTTGAAGATGACTCATCTTGTGTGAGAAATGGTTGGCGACGTCTTCTAAGTTACAATGATCGGGTAAGGTTCGATACATAATTTCTGTTATGGAATTACAGATGAGTTGATCCATTTTGTTGCAGATTCACAAGAAGTTGCACAAACTGCAAAGAATTGCATAAAATTATCAACAGCTCAACAAGGATTCTGATTCTAAGATAGAATCATAAAGCATAATCAAGTGAGTGTATAGGGGCTTGAACATACCAGGATCAAACAGCAGTGGCATTTTTCTATTGAATTATATAAAGCTCTTGTTTGGCTATGAAGTAACGACCGATGAGGTTGCTCGGTTCGATGATGAACTGCTCTCGGAAGGATCCCATTTTCTTACTCTCCATGTCAATGGAGAGATCCTTAAAATTTGGCAGTCCCTCTACTTGTACACCGTCTCCACATATGAGGAACTGGTTCCCAAGGATGAAGGATCCCGACACCCTTATGGCAACTCCATCCTGACCGTGAGCACGACATTGGAGTTTTTCGACGACGTGAACTAGTTTTTCAAGAGGCCAGTCTCCTGCTAATGTACTTCGAATTTCTGATAGTTTGGCAAAGATATCATTTGGACCAGAAAATTGCTTCCCTGAAAAACTGAAAATGAAAGAAGTATGCATTTTTAGGTATCTTTAAAACTAGAGATAAAATGTATTTTAACCAAAGCAACATTGTTAGCAAGGACTTGAGAAATTTGAGGAAAACCTCCTATAATTTTGGGTTTGAGCATCAGAATGGAGAATTTTCTTTTTTTTTTTTTTGGATAAGAGACAATTTAATTGATAAATGAAATATTCAAAGATATCCAAGAGTATAAAGGAACCAATTCATATGGTATACAAAAGGTGTTTCAATTTTGCAATAAGGAAAGAAAAACTATGGCATTTAAGAGCCGGTATATCTTTACACCAAAAAATAGCATTGAAGATGGTGGAGTAAAAACATTTTTTGAAGTCTTCTATTTCTCCTGGAAGATAATTGAAAAATAGTTGTTATCATTGTAATCTCCTAGATCTAGCAATGAGGCATCTATAGTCTCCCAAACATACACTCTTTAAATCAATGTAGAAAAATCGAGATATTTCTAATCGAAACTTCTTGATGGATCAATGAATTCGAACGGTCTCTAACAAACAAAATTCATATTTTTCAATTTTCAGTTTGCTAACTTGATTTGGAACTCTTTTTCGGGGTCGTTTGGGATTTATTGGTGTAACAGAGATTGTTGCACAATGGAGGAAACCCTCTTTGTGGACTTCAGTTTCTAGGGAAGTTTGGTAATATTATCAATTAGGTCTCATTCTTTTGGAATGGAGCCCATTCCTTTGTAGTTGAGGTTGGACCTTCTGGAGATTATTATTATTTTTGTACACCCCTTTCTATGTAAGTATTTTCATTATTCTCAATGAAAGTGTTAACTTCTCATTAGAAAAAAAAAAAAAAACAGAAAATGAGGGAAAACATAATCCAACTACACACTACCTTAAAGTTGAGCTTTCATGGTACAAAGCTTTTGTATGGTGCCAGAATTCATCAGGTCCATCAAAAAGCAAGTAATAATGAATTGTCAACATCTGGTAAGAAAAAGAAAAAGCAAGAGTAAAAAATGTCAGCATCCACTTTTACCAAGCAAAAGTAACATTGGTGTTTAAGATATAAGACTTCATGTTCTTGTAAAACTATTTAACTATTTCACCAGCACAGCTCCATCATATCCATACTAGAAGAACCCAAGGGACTATTTAAAAACTGCATATGAAAACTATTTTCTGTTTTAGATTACAAAAAACAAGTTCTATAATATAAATTCTAAGAAGTCTTCAGAATAAGAAAATAGTAAATGGGAAACCATATTTTGATATTTTCAGGTATTTCACTTCCTGTTTAATAATTTAATTGTTGATATATATATATATAGATAAACTCTTTTCAGTATTAATTGATTTAAAAGTCTTACGAGATTTGATTGAACAACTCTTAGAATGATATACATAATTTTGTAAAGGTAATATTGTTATATGTGTATAGACTATGAATATAAGTATTATATACTTACATCTGCCAAGTCCTTCATCCTCTGTATTGGATCAAACACATTCTGGACAAATGCTGCCAAGTCTACTTGTTCATCCTCATATCTTTTAATAAATGGGTGTGAAAGCAGCTGCAATCAGAGAAGTATAAGCAAACATTATCCATCTTGAACTAGCGAGTCACCTACCTCAAGATATCTAAGGTTTTTAAATAGCAATAAAAGAAATCTTTGAAAAGATTAATCTAATTATGATTTTAGTAATAAAAAATTACAACTTTTCATCGGCTGGTCGATAAATGCCTATCTTAGTAAAACAGTTCTCAAGGGACCACCTGATTAATTAAACTTCTAGCGGCCTTGGACCAAGCTGGGGTTTTACTAATTTTTTTTTTACCAACATTTAGTTTGCCAACAAAGGTTACTAGATGTCAAAACAGTATCATTTTAATCTATTCAATAGATTATGATTATCAACAATTGTCCTTACACATGAGCTCAAATAATAGCATGCCCACTATTTTCTTTTATACTTAAGTATACAAGCTAGTTTGAGTTTACCTTGATTAATCTGACATGACAATAACCAAACTTTAAAACATTTAGCTACGAGAAAAGTCTATGAATTTTAACCCAAACTATTTTCTTTCATCACAGGCATGTGGACTCTATGAGATTTGAACCCATAACTCTTTTTTGTTTTTATTTACTTGCCTCCCGGATTGGGAAAGAACTACTTGGCCAATCCAAAATTCACATGGGCTCTACGCATGAAGATTTTTTAAAATTATTTATTATTAATATTTTTTTGGATATCCATGAATGTCTGGGCCAACTTACGCGTACCTTGACTAATTTTATGGGACAACTTGCCTGACCCTACAACATTTAGGTGTGAAGGAAACTTGTAGGATATTAAATTCTAGATAGGTGGCCACCAAGGATTGAATCCATGACCTCTTCTTAGCCCTTTATCAAGGTCATGCCTCCTATTTACCACTAGGCCAACCCATGATGGTTGTATGAATATTAATATAGTTGGGAAAGAACTAACATGACAAGACTTTGAACTCAGTATTTTGCACACATAGCATGTTAAATTAACAGTAGCTCAAAAACTTAAGTCGATAATAGAGTGATTTAATCGTTTCAATATTTTCTCACCATTTTAATCTTCCAATCAAGAAACTTTAATCTGGAAACCATTATTGATGCATGCATGATCAACAACTAAAAAGACCTAAGGGTTAATTTGCATAGACTTACCTGCTCTGCTGTTGGCCTAGCGTCTGCATCTTTCTGCAAGCAGGCATCGACAAATGAGCAAAACTCCGGTGAAAACTTATGTTTTGATGGTGATGGAGACGGGTCATCCAAAATCTATCATATGCAACATTACATAAGTTAAAAGGTGATCTGGTCATGAAAGTACACCGAACAAATGAGGACCAACATTTGGGAAATGTTATAAGTAAATGTTAGTGTTAATTCACATTAAGAAGGAAAAGTAGGATATCTTTTGATCATCAGCTCATACCTGCAACATAAGGTTCACTAGACCTTCAGTAGCTGAATATGGAAATTCACCAGTACCACACTCAAAGAGTGCAAGCCCAAGGCTCCAAATGTCAGCTGGATAAGAATAGGTCTCGTTTCGAATTCGCTCGGGTGACATGTATGTGACAGTTCCAACGAAAGTAGCACACTGTTGTCACATCCAAAACCGAGTTAACAAAAACTTCTCTCTGCTATCTCCAATTCAATGGTTCGCAAAACCAAAGGAAATGGTAAGGATGCTATCTATTAAAAAAAACTAACCATTGCCATTGAATTCTCTAAGCCGGCACTTATGCCAAAATCCGTAATTTTTGCTTCACCCTTTAGATTTACTAGTAAATTAGCTGGCTTTATATCTCTGTGAACCAAATGTCTTACTCCATGCAGGTAACTTAGACCCTTAAAAACAGAATGAAATGATACCAATAAATTAATAGAACAAGTATGACAATATTGAGAAATATAACCCAGCATTTTGGATAACAAATGAGAAGGGGAAAAGAAAACCATACTTGAAGAAGTTTCTGAAACATAGACGAAAGGACAGGCTCGGGTATACATTTTTTCAGACGCAGGACATCTGCCAACGACCCTCCATCCATGTACTCTAAAGCGATGCTTATTTGCCCAGAATCAGGGGTATAAAATGCTCCATGAAACTCCACAAGACCCTCAGAACAGGGTGCCTCGCATAGTGTCCTTATCTCAGTAAGAAGCTGCTGTCTTTTCTCCTAGAATGCAAGAAAATTGAAAAACATACGGAAAAGATTAAGATGGATGACTGCCATTCATTTTGAGGTTTGTTTACATTAAAAGATTACAATACCATTCACTAGAAACTAAACAAAGAAGTACGGTTAAGCATATGGATTGGCTTAAACAAATCCACTACGGATTAACATAGTTAGTCAAACAGCAAGTCGTAATGTTGTATACTCATATCATATTATCTTTCAAGTAGCTTAAAACATCAACATCCTACTATTTTTGTAACATAAATGTCGATTAAGGTACATATAGGGTAGCCCGACACGGCAATCATAATATATATTCCATGTAAGGTTATGAGTTTCAACTATGCTGCCTGCTGAACCACGGACATTCTCTTTTTAAGCATGAATATATTCTGCATCTCAAAAGATGGCATCTTCAACACATCAGATTACATCATTATTACACTTCATTGCTAAAAACAAACATCAACAAGCAAAGAAACAGTGAGAATGCCAAATCACAAACCTTTTCAAAGATATTAATCTTCTTTAGTGCCATGATTCGATGAGCAGGAATGTGGATAGCTCTTTGAACAACACTGCTAGCTCCACTACCAATGGCTCCAAATATCCTCATTTCACGGGAAGCACATCGATGTGTCCTCTCACTACTCCCCGAATCATCGGCGAGCCAAGACGTGCATTTTTGTAACCCTAACTCATTAAAATTGTAAACCCCATATGATCGGCTCAGCAAATTAACAGTCCCATTGTCTGAAAACTTCAGAAACAACAAAAGAAGTTCTCAACAATTAGTGTTAATCATTTATGTCTATTAATTAACACTTCATTTAATTAACGGAAACTATCAATGTCAGTTTGTACATAAGACCTTGTACTATAATTCTACGTTAAATCATCCATTAACTCAAAATTAATTCATATTCTTAACAATTAGGAAGAAAAACCATTCAAATTACACAAAAACAAAAAAAAACCCTTTTCTAAAATTTCAATTGCGATTAGGTTACCGTATAAGAATCAGAAGGGTCCACAGGGGAGTCCATAGAAAGCCCCTTTTCAGCATCAAACAATGGAGTAAGTTTCTTCTTGAGTTCCTCAAGACCCGCCATTTTCGAACAATTTCTACACTATTTCACAACGTGATCAACACAGTTTCAAGCTCAAGAGTGACTGAATGTAGGAGATTAAACTAAAACGAACAATGTAGTGAATGTACAACATAACAGACAATTGTATGAGAATTAAAAATAGTAAAATTAACAAAAAAAAAAAAAAAACGCAATCGAATCACTTACCCACACAATCGAAAAACCTCTTCAAAATTCCCAAAATCGCTTTTCTCCGATAAATTTGGTCGCTAAGATTCGAGCATGTCCCACTGCGCGCCGAATCGAGAAATTCGGGTTGCTGATTTGCTTTGTTATTGGCCACCGCCTCCGATTTGGCCAATAAAGTGTCGCCACGTGGAATGAAACAAACGTCAGCTTGGAAAGCTTCGTTATTGGTTACTCGAAAAACGACGTCGTAGAATTGGAGTTAATACTAAGTTTAATCTTCGTTTCTTAACGGTGACGGGGCGTGGATTCTCATATGGGATTTACGACTTTGACTAATTGGTCGTTTCTCTTCAATATCAATGCGATCCTCGTTGAAACGACGTAGTTTTACTGCTTGATTGGATGGCATAATTAATTTTTTTTAGAAAAAATATCAATTTATACACGTAAAAACTCTACGCTAATAATTATATCAATTTAAACTCTGAACTTTCACAAAAGTATCAATTAACATCTATTCAAACTTAGTTAAAAAAAATATCACGCGAAACTAATTATTTCAATTAAACTCCTGAATTGTTGTGTGTTAATTAATTTAAGACCTTTTATTAAGATTACATTTGAAAATCGTTTATTGATTCAATTCTTATACGTGTGTAGAACTCTTCAAATGATGAATTAATAAATTGGACGATCAGAATTGATGTATGGATAATTTTCAAAGGAAATTTTAATTGAGAATTTAAATTGATTTGTCTATGAAAGTTTAGGAATTTAATTGATAAAATTATAAGTCTCACGTTATGTTTATCCAAACCGAATGTAATTAAGGGTTTAGGGTTTATAGGGATGTTTTCAAATATAGTAAAATGAATCTGAATATTTATAAATATAGCAAAATGTCATTGTCTATCATTGATAGATTGAAACTTTTGAAATTATGTCTAATAAATCTTGTATGTTCCGTTCAACACGTAGTTGACATGCTAATTTTAATACTCAAAGAATTATGAGATAAACGACTTATTTAATTCCAAGCATAGGTTCATGCATTTAGTGGCATGAATGCGAAACTAATAAAATTAAAATTAGAATATATTAGCCAGAAAATTGAAAGGTTAAAGTGTTTAATAAAAAAAAATATTTTAAAGTAGATGCACCAAATAGACACTACTCCAAAAAGTTTAGATACCAAACTTAAAGTTTTAATTTTTTTTAAAATTATAATTTAGAAAAATTACTAATTTACATTTTGTAATTTTTAGTTTTCTAATTTACAAATTAAGATTTTATACAAGATTTTTTTTTTTTTTTTTTTAATTTTATCTTTTCCCTTTCCAGTATTTCAAATCACATAATTCAAATATACTTTATATTGATTCTAAATAATATGGATGGTTAGATCTAAACTATTCCTATTTATGCATTGTTCATTCATATATATGAAAAATGTCAATATCACGAATAGTGACATACATACACACACATATATTTTAAAAAACCACGTCGAGATTTGTACTTTACAAAATAACTTAATAATCATTTAAAATTTCAAATTATGATATCTTTGTATAATATAAGGGAATCGGAGTGTGAAATGTTACTAGATATATGATTTGAAAAATTATTTTAAATGACAAAATAATGATACTATTTACAAATATAGCAAAAATAATACATTGGAATGAGTAAACTTTTTGTCATTTTGTTATATTTGTAAATATTTTTATTATTTTATTATTTATAAAAAAACCCATGATTAATGAGAAGTTTATTCTATCATTCAAAATTATATTGTTTTTTTTAAGAAAAATTATATTGTTTTAATAGTACATGTATTCATTATGTATTGAAATTGTTTATTTAATAGATTGAATTGGGCAAAAAATAAGGCAACCATCCAATTATTGCACCTCTAATGATTAGGGAATCTTACACATTTCTTTTGACTTTAATCCTCCAAAGAACAAAAAAAAAAAAAAAAAAAGGAAAAAAAAAATCCTCTGTATTTGTTCGTTCACTTTAATTTATTTAAAATGCAATCTGACTCATAGATATAATATTAACATAATTAATATTTATTATCCATCTATACACACGCCCACAAAAGCATATACTTATTTTAATAAATTTCTTGGTCACAAGTTAGATAAATAAATAAAAAATAATGATAATAAAAATGCTAAAGCAATGCTAATATTTCACCATTTTTTTTGTTAACTAGAAAAGCAAAAGTTCTAAATTAAGTAACAAAGAATCTTTCTAAAATTAGTATATTTGAGCAAGTTGAAATTACATTTTGCTTGAAGAGATGGATGAGTTTAATATGAAAGCTTTCAATAATAAGGATTTATTTGAGGTTTTTTTTTTTTTTTTTTTTTTTTTTTTTTTTTTATAAATATATATTTACTTAATTAATTGTGTTTAGATTTCTTATTTTGAAACTAAGTTAAAATTGTTTCATAAATCATAGTACAAAAAATATTACCATTAAAAATTCTTACTTAAAATGGTTGAAGTTAATTAGATATTTAGATATTATAATTTATTTGATTTTTAAAATTAACAATACTCTACTTGAGACATTCTGTCACAGTCAATCATATTAATACGTACCCTAAATATTTAAATTATTAAACTATATGTGGTACAATATGTAGAAGTGTCCAAGCCACTCCACGAAGTCAAGTTATCCAAATTTGGCTATGTTTGACTATCAGGGTAAAATCCCACCTTTATATATATATATTTTGAAAGATTCGGAGGATCGTATAAAAAGTTTTTACATTATAGATTAAAACTCTACCAAATTTTAGCTTTAAGAGGCTGTTAGGAAGACTAGAATGTAATCAGAATTACTGGAAATCAGAGGAGTGTTGGAACACGTGAGGAATTGAGAGCAAAATGGAAATGAGATTGTGAAGCATGAAAACAATGGAAAAGAAGGTTGAGATGAAAACTGTGGAAACGAAATAAGTTTGGTATTACAAATCGAGTCCAAAATGCTCGTTCGGATTGCATTACAACCCAATCTTATTTCAAACCTAGCCCCCAAATAGCTCCTAATTAACTTGAGTGTCACCACGTTGCTATTGTCCTAACAACGGACACTTTTTATTTGCAGGTAGCCTCCAAGCTTTTGTCATTATATTTGCCTCCAACTTTGCCCTAGCTCCTTCACCATTGATACTAGATTGGACATATACTCGATCAACCTAACTTATTTTCCATCCTAATCACGTGATGATAGATCATATCATTTTTTTCATTTATATAAAGGTTCACACACTAGTTATATTCTTCGTTCAGTTCTCTTATGTTTTCTTTCATAAATAATATCCATGATTTGCCATTAACATTTAATATATATCATCATTCATTTTCAAACTCGATTTTAAAGAGAGAATAATTAATAGAAATTACAAGAAAAACTTTGAGAGGTAGTCACACAAAAAAGAAAAAAAAAATAAATTGCAAAACAACAAATAGTAATTAGGAAATAAATTATATATACATATAACCCTTAGTTTAATGTAAAATTTTAACTAACTTATCATGAATGTTCTTGATTTCTTTTGGTGCATAATATAATTTCAATCTTAAATTATAAGTCAATAATATCATAGAGAAGTACTAAAAAAAAAATCATAGAGAAATTATGTTTCTTATCCAAATTAAAAAGAAAAAGAAAAAAAAAAAAACAAAAGAAAAGGAAGAAAGAGAAAAGGAGAGATTCATGTACAATCATGTAAGCACATGATGACTTGAATCCAAATATATCTATGAGCTTTAATATATGGTACAATCATGCATGCACATGATTCCATCACTTGATAATCAAATGGTCCATTATTTTTTAAATAATAAATATAACAACCGACAATTTAATGATTAAAAGAAGGTTAAAAAACATTCACACGTTTGAATTTTTAACTCTCGTTCAATAATTATTTGGTTTTTGAAATTCTATTTTTGGTTTTCAGTTTTTCAAAAATAAAAACCATACCTTGTTTGGTTACTGTTTTTGATTTTCTGTTTTTTAAAAGGAAAATATTAAAAACGTACTTGGTAATTATTTTTAGTTTTATGCATTTTTAAAAAGTGAAAACAGAAAAAATATATGTTGAATAATTGCAGTTTTTTTCTATTTTATAAAAGTAAAATCAATTTTTTTTACCATAATTCTCCATCTAATATACATAGTTATAAAATTATGTTTTTATTTTAAGTTTTTATTTTTTATTTTTTAAAAAAACATATCGAAACATATTCGGTAATTAATTTTGATTTTATGTTTTTAAAAGTGAAAAAAATATGTTTGATAATTGCGTTTTCTCTTCTTTTTGCGTTTTTTTTTCTCTTTTTTTCCTATAAAAAATCAAATCAAATTATATTTAGGAAAGTCTTTAAAAATAAAAAGATTTGGAAAATTATTTATACCAAATAGCAAAATTTTTAGATAGTTGTGATAGACTATTTTTTTTTTTATTTTCTGTAAATAGTTTGACATTATTTTTATTGATAAATTTTTATTTTTATTTTTACGATAATTCTCCCCCTAATATAACTACTGGACCACAAATGCCATTTGATTTCTATTGCCTTCTTTAAAATAAAAAACCGTTTCTGAGAACTTTTTTTTTTCAATTGCTTTACATTTTTAAAAACGTTTTTAAAATTAAAAAAACATAAAATTCAATTGGTTACTAAATGACCCAATATTTTAAAAACTAAAAATTTAAAACAAAAATAAAAAACTATAAACAACTCATAATGTAGTTCCTAAATTTTAGCTGGCAACAAATTAGTCTCAATATTTTCAACTATGTAATAATTTGGTCCTTAAACTTTAACAAATTAGTCCATGCACTTTACAATTTGTAATGATCTAGTCTCTATTATAAAAAATACTATTGAGATATAATGAAATTACTTACACAAATAAATTTATAAACTGATAGAGAATCAATTTTATTTATAAATTATAAAGATTAAGATGTCGGTATATAATAAAAACTGACTCTTAATTTTGATATGATAATCTTTAGGATTGTTTTCAAATACGACAAAATGAACTAAAATATTTACAGATATAGCAAACTGTCACTATTTATCAATGATAGACATTGATAGACTGCTATCATCTATCACTAATAGATACATATAGATGCTTATCGGTGTCTATCAGTGATAGACTATGACATTTTGCTATATTTGTAAATATTTTCAACAATTTTATCATTTAAAATAATTTTCTAAATTTTTATGATTGAAACTAAGTTATTCTAAATTTTAAAATATAGAAAATGTTATAAATTTAAAAGCAGAACTTAGACCAAAGTGAACTAAAAAGAGGATAAAAAGTATTTGTGTAACCTAGAAAATCCATTTAATTAAATAAATATTAGAATTATGCAATATCAAGTTATATCATGTCGATAAATTAAATATGGATCAATATAATATAGAAAAGGATAGAGAAAGAAAAATAAAAAATAAAAAATAAAAACCAATAATTGAAAGTCTCCACTTCATGATATTGGAAATCTAGTTAATTCACCTTATTTGTTTATTTATTCCTTTTCCATTTTTTGCCTTTCGGCAGGAATCTTAATGCCATGGTTCGTTTTTATTTTACTCATTACTTTTCTATTTCATCTTTAAAGTTTCCAAATATTATTATAATTTTACTTAGTTCTTTAAAGTTTTCAATTATTATTATATTTTTACTTAGTTTCCATTTGATTTCATATTTTAAAATATTACACTTTTACTTTTAAATTTAAGTGTAATTTTTCTATTTGATTCCTAATTTTTATGATTTTACACTTTCATCTTTGAATAATACTCTAGTACTGTCCTTGAACCTTAATATTAATTTTCAATTAGTTAATTTAAAATAATAATTATGGTGTGAATTTTTTAAAATTAATTTTAACAATGAGAAAAATTCAACGAAAACTAATTTATTATTCTTTTAAATTAATTGACAGAAAATTTAACACCAATTATTAAAAATGAGCATTAGTAAGAACTAAAGTTAAAAATAAAGTTTCTTGAAGCCCGACTAAATGAAAGCTAAATTCAAAATTTAGAAGTAAAAAATTTACATTTTGGTAATGGATAGTGTCAACATAAATATAATTCAATTGACGCAATTGTGAGTATATTTTCGGATAAGAGGTCAGAGGTTCGAATTCCTACAATTTATATTGTCTAAAAAAAATTATTTATTAAACTAAATCGACACTATCCTAAAAAAACAAAAACATTTTTTTTGCTATATCGATCACATGATAGATCGAATTCAAAACTAAGTCCAATAAAAAAATAGAAACGAGGTCCATTTTTAAATTTGAATTATTATTATTTTACAATTTTCTATAGTTTTGGCCTTCTATTTGATAACAGTTTCATTTTTCTTTTCATTTTTTGAAGTTTAGCTCAAATTGTCTTTATTAAGCTCAATTTTTTAATTAAAAAAACAACACTAAGCTCAGATTTAAAGACAATTTGTGTATGTATATATATTTGATATCTGTGAGTGTCCGAGTCAGTTTACTCGCACGTGACTAATCTCATGAGATAATTCACCTGATCTTACAACATTTGGGTGTTAGGAAAATTCATAGGATATTAATTCTAAGTAGGTGGCCACCCTAGATTGAACCATGATCCTTAAAGACTATATATTAAAATATTATATATTATTAATTGTCATCTAACATGATCCTTACACCATGTTTGTACAAATTAAATTAATATTCTTAGGTGATTATTCTCAATAATATTTTTTAATTATATAAGTGAATTTGTAATATCGATCTTGAGATTTAGAAGTTTGATTACTGTACTCCACATATTGTAAAAAAAAAAAATATATATTATATGTATAGAAAGCTTAAAAAAAAGGATGGATATACTCAATATATACCCACATATAAAAAGAATTATCATAAATTTATTAGGCAATCTTTTTTTTTTCCCTCTAGTTTCAATCTATTAGTTTAATAACAATACTTGGGAAAATTTTGATATTACTAAGTTCAATTCCCACAAAAAGGAATTGTGATAATTGTTTCCTAATTGTTGCTTCTGTATAAAGTTTTAATTTTTTTTTTTTTTACTTTGAATTGTAGATTATTACTTGAATCATCAATATCTAGGTTTATTAATTAATTCTATATATGCATTATAAAAAATACTCATATTAATTATATATAATCTATAATATAGAAAAATTTCACTGTCTATTCGCGATAGACCGGAATAGATTTCTATCACTGGACGATAGACTTCTATCACTTAATAAAAGTATATTACATTCTTTCGCGGGTAGATAATGAAATTTTTCTATATTTGTAAATAGTTTGATATATTTTCTATTTATAATAATTTTCTATATATATATATATAGGCTAAATTTATAATTTTTTCTTTTTCCTTTTCTGGTTTTTCTTCTTCTTCTTGTTTTATTTAAAAATCATATTAAACAAGTAGATTGCTAAAACTTTAACTGTATATATGTTTATTTCGAGTCATACGAATATAAATGCATACGTAACTATGCAAATCATTAACCAAGAACATATCTATTAGCAAAATTAGGGAGCATAATTATTTTTTTGGACAGGGATGAAACTTGTAATTAAAAAAAATACTTAATTATAAAGAAAAATAAATTATTGTTATTTAGTGACAGTTAAACAAATTATAGATTGATTACATTGAAAAACTGTCATAATTAACTTTTTGAAAATGTGAAAATCTTTTTTTTTTCTAGTATTTAAAAAAATAATAAAACTTATAAATTAATTGTTTATATTTGATGTTTGTTGATTATAGTCCTAAATTAGAGGCTTAGAAATTGTAATTTTTTTTTGAAAATTGGCTTTGCCTAAAAAGCTGCACATTTTATTTTCTTAAATAAAAAAATATTTATTAATTAGTTTCTATTTAACTACTGTTACTCATAGGTAGTTATAAATCAGTATCTCTGAAAAATTGTCTAAAATTTTAAAAAATTCGATCATCTCCGTCTTTTCTGTGAAAAATATGCTTTTTTTTTTCTTGAATAATAGAATAATTTTGAATTAATTATTTTTCTATTAAATGATTGTTAATTATTGTCATAAATGGATGACACTGAAAAACTGTCATAAATTAATTTAAGCGCTGAAAAATTGTCATAAAATTTTAAAAATATGATTTTTTTCCTACAAAAATGCATTTTATGACATTTTCCCCCTTTCTTAAACGTTATTGTTGCGAGTTTACACATATATTTTATTTTATTAATTGTAGGTAATAAAATAAGTTTAGTTTTTTTTTATATCACATTTTTTTACATATAATTCTCCCATCTCCATATATACTTAAAGTGAATGTATAGTAAAAAAGAAAAAGAAAAAGAAATATCAAATGCTCATTTCAATGATGGGTAGATCAAATCATCCACTAACTTAAACAAATTGAGGGGAAAAGAATAGGGTCAACCATTGAATAGTTAATAGTAAACTATTGCATTCATTATGGTATCAAAGGCTAGTATTGCAATACATATATGTTGGAGCATAATGTTTTATTTAAGGTTTTAAAATGCCATCAATATGTTTAACATTTTTATAGATATTGTCGATTATTTTACATCAGCATGAAGGATAAATCGATATTTTCGTTATATCATAAAAAAATCAACGAAATATAATAAAAATATTTTAAAAAATATTATCATGTGGATCCAATATTAATAGCAAGAAATTTAAGTAAGGGTAAAATGCTTGTTTGTTAATTTTAAAAATATTATATATATATTTTTTACCTTTATAGTTTTTCCAAAAAAGAAAATTATCGATATTCTAATCGAAATTTAAATACTTATAGTGTTGTGGGTAAAAAAGTGGATACTTATTTGCCTAAGTATGGAGACTGACCCATAGGGTCGGCCATCAAACTATAAGTCTATTTGGCTAAGTATGGAGATCGATCCATAGGGTTAGCCATCAAACCATAAGTTTATTTAGCTAAGTATGGAGACTGACCCATAAGGTTGACTATCAAACCATGAGTTTATTTAGCTAAGTATGGAGACTGACCCATAAGGTTGACCATCAAACTATAAGTTTATTTGGCTAAGTATGGAGACTGACTCATAGGGTCGGTCATAAAGCCATATTGCCTAAGTATATATGGAAGCCGACCCATAGGGACAAGCATAGATCTTGAGGAGGTCGCCCCTGCTATGAAAGTAAAGATTGTGCCTAAGTATTCTACTTTTGTACATGCTTCTCAGTCACACTAGTGAAATAAATCTAACGATTCGTAACGGTTTAATTAATGACTCGATAAGTTAATTATCAAATGAGCGTTATGAAATATATTTCTATATAATCGAGAGGGCTCATGACATTTGAGATACGCCGAAATACATCCTGAACTTTTATACTCTCTAGCTCTTTTAACAAATACTGAATTGATCGTCGGAGTGTTTGTGGCCAAGCACCACACCGATTTGAGTTTCTATATTTTGTAGGGTGTTTGTTTGATTCTCTCCCTAAAATTACAAATTACGATTAATACCAAATTTCGTATCAACACGTAGTATTAGGACCATAGTTTTCCAAACAACAAGTACATAACGACATTGAATTTGATGTCAGTTTTAAACTGATATCATAGCTAACTGTCATAAGATACTTACGATGAATTTGTTTTTTTGAAAGACAGATACATACGATGACTGCTGCTTTGATAACAGTTTAAAATTACCATCACTGCACAACAATCATCATACTCTACAATGACATGGCAATTTTAAAACCGTCATCATATATATGAATTTGATGACACTGCATAACTGATATCATAGGCCAAAAACTCTTGTAGTTGAGGAAAATTGCCTAATGTCAAGTTCTTCAACAGAGAGATTGACATTATTAAAAAGACTGTCATTTTCATCTTTCATCTTTATGTCTCTTAATTATTTATTACCCTTTTCTCTCTCTCTCTCTTGCTTTCTCAAATTTCTTTAAAAAAGAAGGAAAAAAAAAATAAATTCCCTTTGCCTTCTCTCTCTCTTACCCTTTTGTGATGATCACTGTTTCAACAGGGTTTCTCTCCTTTATATTACCCATTAGGGTTTTCTTTCTCTCTCTCTCACATGTAACATTATTTAGGGATATCCCATTAAATAAAGTTTGTTCCTTTCTCTCTCTCTCTAAATGGCTTCAACTTCATTTTGCTTAAGGTTTTCATACAAGAGATGTTGAAACAACAGCTTACAGAAAGGAGAAAAAATTATTGGTAAATAACCCTTTTAATTTGTTCAATTTTCATTACTTAATTTCTCTTTTTTGAAAATTATTCATTTTTTTTCTCACATCATCATCATCATCTCTCTCCTCTATATCTCATCAATCTACTAATTGGGTGATTCTTAATTTTTTTTGGTGGGAGATTTTTTTTCCACATGTGGAAAAACCGAATATATCTGATTTCAAGATTGATAGTACAGACACTGGCCAGTTGAGGGAGATCGAATTTCTTTGGGATAGGAAGAAAAAAAAAATTTAATTTTTGATTTGATCTAAATATGTGTAATATGGGAGGTGTTGGTGGGAGATTTTTTTTTTCACGACATATGATGTAGGGAAATCGAATCTTTGATTTCGAGATTGGTAGTACAAATATTGTGTCACAGTTGGGGGAGAATTTCTTTATGATAGGAAAAAAATCAAAATTTTGATTAGACTTTGATTTAAATATGTGTAAGAGAGAGGGGGGTGTTGGTGGGAGATTTTTTTTCACGACATATGATGTAGGAAAATCAAACCTCTAATTTCGAGATTGATAATACAAATATTGTGTCAGTTGAGCTAGTTGGGAGAAAATTTCTTTGTGATAGAAAAAAAAATCAAAATTTTGATTAGATTTTGATCTAAATATGTGTAAGAGAGAGGGTTGTGTGTTGGTGGGAGATTTTTTTTTCACAGAGAATCGAATCTCTGACTTTGAGAATCCGAGATTGATAGTACAAATATTGTTCCAGTTGGTTGAATTGGGGGATAATTTCTTTGTGATAGGAAAAAAAAAAATCAAAATTTTGATTAGACCTTGATCTAAATATGTGAGGGGGGGGGGGGTGTTGGTGGGTATGGAAGAGATTATTATAGGGAAGGGGACCTTTTAGATTTTATGAAGAGAGAAGGAAAATAAACCCAAAAAAAATTTAAAAAAATAATTAAAGTTTGGTGTAGGAGAGAGAAAATAGAGAGAGACAAAGAGGTAAGGGGAGGAGAGAGAAATTAGGGCCATATTTGAATTTGATTCACTTAGCTAAGGACAAGAAACATGCATTGAGGGCTATGCCCTTTGCCTTTGATGGCAACTAGGGAAAGGCCAACTGACCTTCTACCAAATTTTTATACAAAACCCTCAACTTTCAACAGGAAAAAAAAAAAAAAAAAACCTATCTTTTTCTTCTCTCTCTCTCTCTCAATTTTTTCAAACTATCATGTGTTTAGAACAATATATATGATTGCAAGTTATCCCTAGTTTTACCCACTTTCTGATAAATTATTTGTGTATATAAAAAATTATGCACATATAATAGGGGTAAATGAAAGCTTGTATAATTAGGTAAACTCAAGAATAAGAAACCACCCCTTCTTGAATTATGTGCAAAGAGAGACTCGGACATCTGATGTACTTTTTGGTCGAGAGTTCATACTCAATGTTAGTTGAGTTATGCTCATGTTGGCAGAAATTAACTTGATTCGTTGTGATTTTGTTTATGTAAACAAATATTCAAACATAAATTCGATTGACTCTCTCGAACTCCTATTTGACCTAGTTGATATAACCAAGTGTACCTACTGATCTCTTTTCTCCTTTAGTTTTTTTATTCAAAAGAAAAAAAACAAGACTCTCCCGAACCCTATTCTAAAAAACCCCAAATGAAATTACGAGTCAAATTAAATAATTCTAAAAGATTATATGTATGTGTATATATATGTATATATGTAAGAAAATAATTCAAATAAAAGGGTGTGTGTGTGGACTAGAGATAACCTAGAAGATTACCCAAAATAATAATACAAATTTTAATTTTAGAAGAAATCTCCAATGGTAAGAAAGACGGCTCTGACAGACCAAAAAAAGGTACAAAAAATTTAGGTTGTCGCATAGCTGTACCAAAGAGAACTCAGCAGTTTGTGTAATTTGTGTTTTTTTTTCAGCAACAATTTCATATTTAAAACATATTTCAAAAAAAAAAAAAAAATTTCATATTTAAAACCATGAATTTCTGGTCTCTCAAACTATTACTCCCTATCTTCTCTCTCTCTCTCTCTCTCTCTCTCTCTCTAGACCTACAAAATCTTCAAAATTCAGCCTAAAATTCTTCAAAGGTTCAATTTTTACACACCCACATTTCATAAAGCTTCAAACTTTTTCTTCTCACATAACTAATTTTGATATTATATTTCACAAAATTTAAAAAACAAAATGTAATTTTGATATATTATATTTGTTTCTCTCTTTGTTCTTGACACATCTTTCTTTCTCTTTAAACCCTTTTTTTTCCATTTGTAGGAAGATGTCTTCTTCCACCTACTCCAATTCTCCATGTGCAGCCTGCAAGTTCCTACGTCGAAAATGCCTACCCGATTGCGTTTTCGCCCCGTATTTCCCGCCCGAAGAGCCCCAAAAGTTCGCGAACGTTCATAAGATCTTCGGCGCCAGCAACGTCAGCAAACTACTTAACGAAGTCCAGCCGCATCAACGGGAGGACGCCGTGAACTCGCTCGCCTACGAGGCTGAGGCAAGGATGAAAGACCCTGTCTATGGCTGCGTCGGCGCCATCTCTATACTCCAAAGGCAAGTCATCAAGCTCCAAAAAGAGCTCGACGCTACCAACGCCAACCTCATTCGTTATGCCTGCAGCGAAATCCCTGCCCCATCTCCGTCCTCGTCATCGCAATACGCTCGAAGATCGTCGTCGACGAGCCACGAGGGAAGCTCATCTACCTCTAGCTATGGTCATTACTATTCTGGTCTCTACTTTTCTCCATGGAGTAACAACAATAATGGCCCTTGTGGAGATGGCCATGACAAAGGAGAATACAAGTAAATATTTTTCCATTGATATTATCAAATCTTTATAATTTGATCATCACAAGAGTGATAATATATATATATATATATATATTCTCATATATATGTTGATATGGGTGTGTGAAAATTTTTTATGCATTTTGATTCATAAATATAAGTGACTAATTACAAATCACCACCTTTTTAATTAGTCTAATTTGTAAATTATATCTCTATGTTTCAAAAATTGGTTTCAAACATTCTTGTAATTTGCAAAATCTAAAAAGTCAGAAGTACCCTTTTGTTGGATATTACATATACAGAATAAGTTTGGTGTATACATTTTTGTTAAAGTTCTCACCAATAAAAGGGGGTATGATTTGCAAATCATAAGAATCTTTGGAGTCATTTTTAAAATTTAGAGATATGACTTTTGAAATAGACTAAAATATGAAGGTGTAATTTGCAATTATCTTGATATATATATATATATAAATAAATATGTGTTGTATATTTTTTAAGGTTTGTCCATGCCCTTGTAGGGTTTCTTTATCTTTAAATACCTATTTGGAATGATGAGGGGAATTTAATGTAAACATTTATATTATTAGTGGTTTTATCTTGTCATCTTTTGTGTATAATATTAATTTTTTACTTTTTTTTTCCTTCTTGTATATTTCAAATATTCAAAAATTTAAACTCTTATTTTATAGGAAAATTTTTAAAAATAGAAAAAGAAAAGGAAATTATTTACACAAAATAGCAAAATTTTTAGATAGTTGTGATAGACGTGATAGAAGTCTATCATTGATAGATACTGATAGAAGTCTATCATTGTTTATCAGTATTTTTTTGCTATTTTCTGTAAATAGTTTGTCATTTTTTCTATTTGTAAAAATTTCTCTATTTTATATAATTTTGAAGGTGGTTCAATTTATTATTTTACTTTTTTAAGGTTAATTAAAAAGGCACATGATGAGTATTAATTTAATAATTTATATAATCCCATTTGAAAACGATTTCATTTTAGTTTTCTTCTATGAAAATTGTGAGGGTACATTTTCTCACCATTTATTTACTATGGTTTTCACCCTTTTGAAGGAAGCATTATTGAATTGTTAGTGATCAATTTCTTTTAAAAAAAAATTTTAAAATAGTTTTCGAAACTTAACTTGAATTTCAGTAACATTTTTAGAAAGTAAATAATACACGAAGAAACGCATAAATGGAACAATTTTTTAAATTAAAAAATCAAAATGACTATCAAACGAAACTAATTTAATAATATGAAATTAAATTTTCTTTCACTAGATGAAAGGATTGACATAAAGAAAGTAGTATTTGTTGATAAAACGATGTGACATATATATGTCGTTTAAGACTAAAATGTCTTTTTTTGTTTTTTTAAAGATTAATTTATACTTATTGAAAGATTAAAATGTCACACTCGTGTATGAAATGAGTTTCAAAAAAGTATATTAATGTCAAACAACTTTGAAAGCAACAACACAACATTTTATGATATTTTACTCTTATAATATATAATCCACTATGATCAATTTCTAAGTTATACTTTTGTTTTATTCTCTTATTTTGGCAGTGTGTCCATATGTGAAATAATTTTCATAATTATTTTAGTTTTCTTAAATCAAAACTAAGTCGATTAAGATTTTTAATTTGTCTTTATCCTTAAAATATTTTATTCTCTAACATAATCTAATACAAAATAAAATTTCAAAAATTTTTACAAATAAAAAAAATGTCAAAATATTTTTAAAAAATAGCAAAAAAAAAAAAAAATGATAGACATTGATAGACTTCTATCAATATCTTTTAGTGATAGATGTTACTATCATTTCTATCACTAAAAATTTTGCTATTTTGTGTTAATAGTTTCTCTTATTTTTTTTATTTTTAAAAATTTCTCATAAAATTATATAAAAAAGATTTAACAAATTTTAAAAGTCTATATGCATGGTCTTAAAAATATCATATAATTAAATTTCAGTAGAAAATGGAAAGAAAAAGAATTATATATAAAGTTCAGAAACTCAAATATATGTACTAAAAAAAGAGGCTCAAATATAATATTCTTTAAAAAAAAAAACTCAAATATAATATTAAAAGTATATAATAAAAAATATAGTAATAAGCATTATTAAACGTTCATAGAATAAAATATGAATTAAATCATTGATCTATATAACTTTGTTTTTTTTTTTTGGCCTATTGTTTAGACAAAAATTCAACCAAAAAAATAAAAAGAGAAGAAATTCTATCACCTTTTTCCCTTTTAGGGAATCAAATCTTTAAATATTTTATACTACCAACTTGCTAAATTTGCCTTCATGTTCCCTTTTTAATTTCAAAAAAAAAAAAAAAGGAAAAAAAGAAAAATGACAAAGATTTTGAAGTTTGGTAGGAGATTAAAACTGTTATTTGGTTGACTTTGGCTCCCAAAAAGTGTTTTAAGAAAAAAAGGAACCCTAAATATGCTCTTGCTGAAGAAATTAAAGTCTATATATTCCTATATTACATCATCTCAAGTCTGTTAATGATTTAAATTGGAGTTAAGAGGTTGTTTAATTAAAAAAAATTTAAAAAAAAACCAACAGTTTAGCTATGCTTTTTAAAATTAAATTAGAGTAGCTTGTTTTTTTTTTCTAACCTCCCCCTAACTATTTTTTTTTTAAGTTGTCGATTGTTTGATAACTAATTGATATTTAATCTTTAGTTTTGGAAACTAAATTTATAAAACGGCACTTCTTTCACTTATAAGTTTTTTTTTTTTTTTTATCTTTTATCAACTTTCCACGAATATTTTTTTAAAAAAAATAAAACAAAAAACAAGCCAAATTTTGAAAACTAAAAAAAATAGTTTTTAAAAACTTGTAGGAAAATTATTATAAATAGAAAAAATATCAAACTATTTACAAATATAGAAAAAAAATCACTATTTATCAGAGTTATAGAAGTTTATTGTGGTTCGCTGATAGAGAGTGAAATTTTTCTATATTTGTAAATAGTTTGACTCATTTTTCTATATTTGAAAACAACCCAAATTTGTATTTGTTTTCGGAATTTGACTAAGGAATTCAAATATTTTTTTTAAAAAAAGTGAAAATAATAGTAAGAAATTGAGAATAAACAAGCACATAAAATTTAAAAATAGATCAAAACTAAAAATGAAATTATTATCAAATGAAACTTAAATTATATTTATGGATATTTTTAATTTGATCAATATTGAAAATAATAACAATATAGAGAAAACAAATATAGCAAACAATTGTTTTGTATAAAATGGTATTAAATAACTTAAAATTTATGGTATGTGAGAAATCCTAAGGATATACATGGAAAAGGGTCAAATTCTATCCAATTTAATTTTTTTTTAAAGTTGAATAAGAGTTGAGAGATATATATCGTATATCAATTAAGCTATGCTCTTTTTTGCTGACAAAATTCTTATTTTTTTAAAATATATTATTTAATTTTCTGTTTGGTGATTGATTATTCAAATTCATTTGAATGATTTATAATATAAAGTTATTTTTTAAGTGGAAAAACATTCAGATTTGGACCGTTAATTTAGGTTATAATACAATATAAAATATTGATAAGTAGCTGTCTACATATAGGTGATGCAAAAAAAAAAAAAAAAAAAAAAAAAAACTCTAGGTGTGGACTCTTCATTTCAAATGAAATCATTGTTGGGGAATGCATCTTTGACCCGACCATAGGACCCTAACATTATTATATATGGGATCAATAAAAAATATATACACTTTTATTTGTATCGAAAATATATACTTTTAATTTTGTAACAATTTATTTTCTAAACTTTAGTATATAATAATTTAATCTTTCTTCAACTTTGTAACAATTTATTAAATTTGTTCTGTTGGCTTTTTGGCCCTTAATCTCAAATTAATTAATTTTAATTAATTAATATTTTGATGATAACAAACTTGATTTTGTTTACTAACAATTTTATTATTTTGAATAGCCCATAGCGTAGAGCTTGGAACAACGATTCCGATGCCTCTTGAATCACCCAAATCGGAGTTCAAACGAAGAAGTTATCGTCGAAATAAAGTTAACAAAAAATACCGAAGTGGTGACGTGACCAAATTAATCATCAAATTAGACTAATTAAGGAGTGCCACTTGGAGCAGGGAGTGATACAAGGGGCTTTATTTTATAATTGGTGGATTTTAATAAAACTAAAAGATATTGATTTTGAAAATAATAATAAAAAAATAATTTAAAAAAAGAAATGAATTTAATATTATATATATGTATGTGTCTAACGGCCAGTTGTTTTTAAAGTAAATGAATTTAATATTATATATGTTTGTGTCTAACGGCTAGTTGATTTTAAAATTAAAAAGAAAATTATTTTTTTTTTATTTTTAATCTCAACCACTCAATTTGCTTTTTACACAATCCAATGGATCAAAAGCAAATTCAATTTTTTAACCCACTCCCCTCTCTTTTTAAGCTTCATCTTCCCAAAATTGTTTTAAACTTTTTCACACTTTTCAATTCTCAAAATTAGCAAAAAGACCACCATTGTTGCTCTCTCTCCAAGCTTCCAATTTTTATTCTTTTCATCTTATTCTTGAGAGAATTTTCTATTGTATTGTGAGAATCAAAGTGTGTGAGCTCAAATTTGTATACCCACTCTTTTTAGAGAGTTTTATTGTGTGATTTAAAGCTTTCAACAATATTGTAACGGTTTGATCCTAACCCGTGAAAAGGATCGGGTTTGCTCTTGAACAAAAAAAAAGAGCAAGGTAGCAGGATCGGGTTTGCTCTTGAACCAAAAAAAGAGCAAAGTAGCGGTTCGGCTCTGATCCGTGGAAAGAGTCAAAGGAGATTTTTAATCGAAGTCCCAAGAGGCGCTTGGGAAAGTGGATGTAGGTTGAGTTTGACCGAACCACTATAAAAATTACGGTGACTTCTTCTCTAACTCTTTCCTAAGTATTTTTGCATTAAATTTTAATTGCATGCATTTATTGGTTGAAATTTATTAAGTTTATTATTACATATTTTTTATCAATCTTGTTATTTGGCATCAATTAGGGTTTTTATTAATTTATTTTAAAAAGTATTGAATTAGTTTAAATTGAGCATATTTCTCAAAAAGTTTAATTAAACCCTATTCACCCCCTCTAGGGTTGCCATACCGGTCCAACATGTTCAAATGATCTGACAACCCGAACAACCAAGATTTGTTGGGTTGGGTTAGTTTTGTTTTTTAGTTGGGTTTGGATGAATTTTTTCAACTTTTGTTGGGTTGGGTCTCGAGTTGAATAAATTTTTTTCGAGTTGACCCAATCCAACCCGAGTTACATATATATTAATTAAAAATATATATATATATATATATATATATATATATTCTTTTAGAATCGATGAATTTGTGAATCTTTAACGTTTTTCTTTTGGAAATGTTTTCTTTGTTTAAAGTTTGTAATAGATATCATGGATATTTGTAATTTAACATTTGAGTTGTTTTAGTTATTAGACATGTGTTGTAGATAAATTTAAGTATTTTAAATTAATAAGAAAAAAAATAACCGACAACCCAACCCAACTGGGTTGGAGACCCTATTTGGGTCTTTTGGGTCGCCAACCCGACCAACCAGAATTTTCGATTGGTCCAAAAAAATCCCACAACTCAACCCATGTACATCCTACGATTGAATCTCTACCGCAAAAAAAAAAAAAATATTAAAATTAAATGTTGATTTTTACTATTTCATGACGTAGACTTCGTAGCTTAAATATTATTGGGTCGTCCCTAATTAGTTTATTATTGATTATTGATTTTTTATGTACGAAAAATCTTATTAAATCTCAATACTAATTTTCTCGATAGGGACTAAAATATTTCATTCAAATTTTAAAGTACATGGATTAAATTGTTACATACAAAAATTTAGAGACTAAACTTGTTATAAAATTGGAAGTACATTGACTAAATCGTTGCAAAACAAAGTTTAAGAGCTAAAATGTTACTTTTCTATGAAAGTTTAAGGATTAAAACGAGTTAGTTTTGTCCCATAAAAAAATTTGGGTTATAAATAGTAATTTCCCAACCGAAAAAAAAGAAATATAGTTATAATTAGGAAAATTACTGTAAACAGAAAAAATATCAAACTATTTATAAATATAGAAAAATTCCACTGTTTATCCGTGATAGATCGCAATAGAATTCTATTGCTTTCTATTGCTCAAGCAAATAAATTCTATCGCTTGAGTGATAGAAAATGATAGAATTCTATAGCGGTCTATTTTCTATATTTGTAAATAGTTTGACTCATTTTTCTATATTTGAAAACAACTCTTATAATTATGGATGATTAAGGTATTTCACAGGTTTTGATCATTTATAAAATAATTCATTAAAAAAAAAAAACATATTGAACGATAATAAAGAAGTTAAAATATTAGTCATAATTTAAGTTGGATGGAAAAAATAATGGCTATTTTAATTTGATATAAATAGTAATACTCTCTAATAATTTGTGTAAAACAATAGGATTTATTTATTTGCAAGTTTATAGCAATAATTGTGATGAGATATATACCCTATTGGATTCTAAATAATTGATTAAAAATTCATATCATGATAGAAAAGGTATTTTGTAGATTGATTTCTTAATTCTATTTTTAAAATTATATCTTTTCATCTTAAAGTTTTCATTTGCTTTTTATGCATATTAATGCTCAAACAAAGTTATACTTAAAATAGTTAACTAATTACAAAAAATAATAATTTGTATATTTTATTTTTACATAAAAAGAGTTAAAAATGATCTTCGTGTATATGACAAAGAACATACCTTAATTCAAAAGGATAGGTGATATTTATACGGTTATGACGTTTATAAGGTTGTTTGAGTGGTTATCTTAACATATCGAACGTGTGTTGTGACCGTGGCCGACATGTGATTGTTCAAGTCTTCCAACTAAGAACTATACGTTGATCATGATTAAGGTCAATTTGACAGTTACAAGTTTCTTCTCTGTTTAGATGCAATGTGTATAACATGTGAAATGCAATACAAATGTATATCAAGACATATCAAAATCAAAGAAATGACGTTATTATACAAATACGAAGATTAATTAGATTTTGAACTCTCTCGAGAAGAAGCAGTGCATTTGATAGTGATATGTTGGGATGTGGCACTTAGCATAGACAATTCAATTCAGTTACGGTCAAAATAAAAGTATGCCTTGATTGATGATTGTTGAGCGACAACTTGTCACTTTGGTCTATCACATGACAATGTCACATGAGATGCTTGGGTTCATCTTAGATTTGTAGTATACTATGTTAAGTGGTTGGAGAAATTAAGCCCATACAATTATATTGAAATTTTTATTTATACATTAATCATGAGAAAGCACAAAAAAACAACAATAAATTGTTATTTTTACTCTTTATTTTTAGAATCTAATTTAAAAATTTTCCTCTACAAAAATTTCATGCATTAAAAACTATTTATATTGTTTAAAGGTATTTTCATAATTTCTTTGAAAAGAATAAATTCAAATTTATGAAATATAAAAGAGATAATAATACCATGTCATTGTAAATATATTAAAATAAAATGATATATTAACAATCATTTGTATTAATTAAAAAGCATATTAGAACATGTATTACAATGCTAACACATTAACATAGGTTATCTAACATGAAGTTTGTTTTATCGACTTCGAAATCAAAAGTTCAGTTCTTCTACTTCATAATCCACATATTGTCAAAAAGGAAAACAACTATTATAACTTACATATTATAATAACCAACTCAGTCTCCCAATCACCTCATAATGTATTTTCTTGCATGAAAACAATTATTATTATTTTGACCAATTTCAATTAAAAAAAAACTTTGAATGACTAAATTGAAAATATATTAAAAGTACGAAAACTAAAATCAGACAATTGAAAGTATATTGAAATAAAGTTTAAAATACAAGGACCGAAATGATATTTTAATTAGAGATGTTCAGAGACGAAGAATTTTGGTCCACATACTTACAAATGTCCAATGTCTCCATCCTCGCGCCCCCATTTCATGTTTATTCCTACAAAAAATTTTGTTTAATTTTGCGGAGATCGAGACAAGGATTTCCGGCGAGAAATTCGCTAGGGTTAGGTTTCAAACAAGAAATTTTTCTCCGTTTAATTTTTAAAAATAAAAATCAATTAAAATATTTTTAAGATTTTATAAAATTAATTAATAGTTGGTTTTCCACACTATAAATATTTGTTTAAATTGTTAATTCCTTATGGATCCTCCTATAAATGGTTAATTCCTCATGAAAAATTATTAAAACTCTTAAAAATTGAATTAAATAAATTAAAATTTTATACTAACTCATTTAATTATTCATACATAAGAGTTAAAAAAAACACATCAAACATCATTATTCATACATAGGAGTTTAAAAACATTCAAACATATACATATATTTGTATGTGCGTGTTTATACATAAGTAAAAAACTCATTTAATTTTTTTACTTACTCTCTTTACCATTCTCCACCTTATTAGGGATAAGTCTCCACAGCTTAAACTCCACGGTAAGAATGGACCTCTCTAATTTTAACTGAAATAGAAAAATAAGGGAAACTATCTACACAAAATAGTAAAATTTTTAGGTAATTGTGATAAACGTTGATAGAAGTCTATCAGTAATAGAAATAATAAAAGTCTATTGTTAATAGATATTAATAGAAGTCTATCAACGTTTATCAGTATTTTTTTTTACTATTCTTTATAAATAGTTTGACATTTTTTTTTAAAAAAAAATTACTCAATTTAATAACCTAAGGAAAATCATAGTATGGAGTGGAAGAATTTTTCCGTTTGGGCGACAAAAACTTAAAAAAACCGACATATATTACTAAAGCAACACGCGTGATAACAGAAAATAGATCGCAAAAGTCCATGTATTTATCTCTCTCCTCTTTTTCTCTCACATCGCAATTAAATAATCTTTTTTTTTAAAAAAATATATATATAAAAAAATAAATACAGGAAAAAGGAAGAAAGAAAAAGGAAACGTGGGACCCACAGCAACCGCCCTAAAAAAGGGCCATCGAACCCTATAACCATTCCCTACTGTAACCTATTTGTCTTACGGCTGCGACACCAAGACGTGCCCTTTCCCAACCCCCACAATAATAAAGGTGTCCTAAAACTAAATTATAACAAATTTTTGGTTTAAAGTTCAATTATAATTTTTTCCTCCTTTTTGGCCCAAAAATATCAATTATTAAATTTTATTTCACTGTTTTTTCAATTTAATTTGTGTTATTTTCGTCCCTAAATGTAATGAGTAACAATTTTAAAGATAATAACTAAATGTATAACAATATTTTAAAAAAATTGTAAATATAGTAAAGTTTATTGGTGATAGATTTCTATTGCTGATAGACTCTTATGATTTATCAATGATAGACTACCTAGACCATAAAAGTTTATCAGCGATAGACTTATTTTGCTATATTTGCAATCTTATTGTTACATTTGCAATTATCCCTATTTTCATATATACTAATAATAAACTTACATTATTTATTACATTTGATGAAATGTTGGAGAAAAATTAAGGTGATGTTTGTTCATCATTTAATTTTTGGTTTTTAGTTTTTTAAACCCTATAAACACTTCTTTTACTTTTAATTTTTTTACTCTGTATTTACTTTTTACTAATGTTTTAAAAAACTAAGCCAAGTTTCGAAAATTTAAAAAAATAATTTTGAAAAACTTGTTTTTATTTTTTAAATTTGACTAAGAATACAACTCTTGTACTTAAGCAAGAAAGATGCAAACTATTTGTAAGAAATTGAGAGAAAATAAATTTAATCTTAAAAAACAAAAAAATAAAAATAAAAAAAATAAATGATTACCAATCTAAGAGTTTCGATTTTATTCTCTTAAATGACTTTTTTTCTCATACATTTATATCAATTGACTAAAATTGTATCATGTAAATTTATCATCACGAATAATGAAAAATAAAATTGAAAATGATTAGTACATGAGAGAAAATACATAAACATTAGAGGCTAAAATATAAATTTAACTTTTAAATTATGATGACTACAAATATTATAAGGCTAAATTTATGTTTTTGTCCATAATGTTGGAGTATTTTTCAATTTGATCCCTAATCTTATAAAAGTTTTTATTTTCGAGTAGATAACATGAAGTTTCATCTCAAAACCAATTGACTATAAAAGGAAGAACTTATTTACTTTATAAAAATTGTCAGGTCCCTTGATTTTTTTAATGCAAGATTTTTAACATGTCTGTTTAAAATAATGCTTTTTAAGTTCATAATTCTTGGATCGAATTACAAATGAACATTCATCTAAAAACAAAATAATTACCAAACGTGATATTATCAACTAAATTTAAAGGTACTATGAATAATGATGTTTGATGAAATTTGATGAAACGATAAAAACGACAAAATTGAGACTAAAATTAAAACACATGAATTAAAAATTAAGGAACTTTTGAAATTGTAATTAGGGTTGATTTGATTGATGAGATGTGGAGGAATCCCCCAATCCTTCATGGTGGGCTTCGCACATGCCCTTTCAACAGAATTTTGACGTATTGTCGTCCTATGTGTGTTTTTGTTAAATTGTAAAATTTACCCGTAAAGTATGGTGGTAATTTCAATTATACTCTCAAACTTTTAATTATAAAAATTGAGTCTTCAAATTTACAAAAGTATAGAAATTAGAATTTCAAACTTACAATAATTGTAGAAATTGGACTCCTAAATGGCTAAAGTTGAACCCTCAAATTTATACAATGGTAACAATTTCTACAACGATGTAAGTTTGAGGGTATAACTGCAATTATGAATTTGTAATTTCCCTTTTTTATCATCTCATTATTATTACATTTTTTCTCAATAAAGGAAAAAAAAAATTACTCCAAAACATTATGCTCAACCTTACCTTTAATTTGTTGGGTTTAAATCAATCAAAACATCTACTATACTAAAGAATAACTTACTTCCCAAAGAAATAATAATGATAATAACTTGAATATAATTCATTTGGGGTGGTTAAATATAATTGCTTCTTTTTATGTATAATAAGTTTGAATCATTTTAGATATATATAAAATACTTTAGAGATATCACGTCCCACCCTAATCGATTCAAAATAAGGTTAGGGTCGAGATGGAAACAAATTCACTTGATTTTTTCAAGGATGTGAATGAAGAACAAATTATTTTCCTACCTCGACCCGTTGTCATTTCCAATCTATTTCTTTACATTTGTGATGTAAATGTTTTATTAACAATATGTTTAGCTAATAAACACTTCTGATCCTAAAACCCATTTATAGAAGTAACCATATACTCTAATTTGTTATATATTTTTAAATTTGTAACAATTTAATTTTTAAACTTTATTATGAGATAATTTAGTCTTTCTCTCAGTAATATAATAATTTAAAAAAAAATCATCAAAATTAAATGTAAATTAAAAAAATTCAAAAATACAGGGATTAAATCATTACAAATTAAAATTAAAGTTTTGAGATTAAATTGTTACCACGAAAGTTTAAAGATTAAAAAAAATATATATTTTTTAGCTTTTATTTTTCCATTTATACTAGTCTTTTCACTCTTAGATATGAAAAAATAGTCAAGTTTATAGAAATATTCCAAAATCAAAATATGGTGGTTAAATGATTTGAGGTTTTGATTAAATGAGATGATAGGAAATAAAGTTCTTATTATAGCTTCTCACTACTATAGAATTTCAAACTTTTTTTATTTTTTATTTTTTTATCATTGATTAGTAAATAATATATATATATATACATACTTTTAAAAATGACCTCCGAAAATTATGCTCAACCTCAACTTTTGGTTGGTTTAAATTAATCCAACCATTTACCATTAAATAATTACTATTTGATTTGATTTGATATCATTTTATAGGAATTTTGTGTGTTTGGGGAAAAAAAAGTCAAGCCTTTTTTTTTTTTTTTTTTTTTTTTTTTTTTTTAACTACCTACAAAAAGAAAAGGGGGAAAACGGTCAAGTTTTTTAATGGAATATTTTGAATTTAATTAGATAATGTTGGTTTAAAGGACTTGAGGTTGACTAAATGAGAAGATGGTGAAATTATTTTTTTAATTATTATATTTTTCTTCCCATGATAAGATTCCAAGTATTTGATCATTTTAAGTAATTCATTTTTGTTAAGAAAAGACCCCCAAAAATTATGCTCTACCACACTTTAAAAATAAATATATATATATATATATATATATATATATATATATATATATTAATTATTTCTTCCAAGTAGATTCCTAGAAAATTATGCTCATCCTCAATTTTTAAATTTTTGTTTAAAATTTTGATGGGTATGTATGGTCCAATCATAACTATTTATTTTATAAAAAAAGTGGTCTTTTAGCTTTTGGTAAAAAAAAAAGTTGGTTGAATTTTCTTTTCTTTTAACGAACTATATTTTGAATTTCGATTCTAGTCGTTAAGAAAATTCGAGAGTTAGTTAAATGAGACTATCATTAGGTGAACTTTATTATTTAATAAATAAAAAATTTTGGGTCCCATTTTAGACTTATTTTTAATAATTTATTGGTTAAACATTTCATGTCATTGATGAGAGTGATTTGTCGAAATTATTAGATACAGAAAATGACTTGGATACATATTAATGTTGTATCAAAATAATTTTTGTACAATAAATTATAAAGGGAAACTGTTCCTAAATAGTGGGATTGACAAATAGAAAGCTTTATATTGATTTTAAAATATAGCCATACTTTAATTCATTATCTTATCAAGTTTCTTTAATTAACAAATAAATATAACCAACTGATTATTGGTTAGCCAATATTTTGATCATGTTTTTACAATGATTTTTTTTAATTTGAATTTTTTTTTTTTTTTTTTTTTTAAAAAAACTTTTTTCTCTCTGTCTCTATATATATTTTAAATCGATGTGTTTTAAGCATGAAGTTAGGTGTTTGACTTTTTTAAGAATCTAAATAAGCAGTAGGTGGGCCGAGGTATTAGATTTTGGGCCCATTTATGTTCCGTTGTTATGGCCCAAATAAACGGTCTTCTTGCAAATGTTTTGGGTTTTTTTCCCCTTAATTTGATGGGTAATTATAGTGAATAGCATTTTTAAGATTAATAATTAAGTGTATAGTAACATTTCAAAAGAACCGTAAATATAGTAAAATCTGTCGATGATAGAATCTATTGCCTCCTATAGAGTCTATCCCTGAAAAATTCTGAGAGTTGTATCTAAATTTTTTTATATCTACAAATTCTTTTGTATTGTGCTATATTTGTTAATACTTTGGACCTGATTGCTATATTTGCAACTACCCTTAATTTAGATTGAAATCTCGAGTCTATTAATGATGGACTATATCACTAGTAGAAGTCTATCAGCAATAGAGTCTATCACTAATAAATTTTGCTATATTTACAATTCTTTAAACATGTTATACACTTAATTATCAACTCTAAAGGTGCTATCCATTGCAATTACTATTTTTTTTTTGTAATAAGTATTGTTGAAGTGTTTTTTTTCCAATTTAGTCTCTCTCTCTCCCTTTCTCTCTCTCTCTATATATATATTCAGTCTAATACATTTTTACATTTTTATTTAAACTATTTTTGTTAGTGAATGTTAAAAGTGGTTAGTGACGAACTTACGTAGTATGAAACGTAATGAGTGGGTAAAAATTTAGAGAATGAACTAAACCATTTAATAGAAATTTTTTGAAATATCAATTAATTTTTTAGGCCAACACGAGTTTAACTCACTTTGAAGTTCTAGATTCAAATACCTATACCCGACATTTATTGTACTTAAAAAAAACCTTAGGAATATGGAGGTGTAATGAGAAGTTTCTATTATTAACTTCTTAGAAATTTAGAGGATGAATTAAATCGTTAAAGAAAAAATTGTTGAAATTTGTGTCAACATTTCAGAAATTTTGACGAGGAATTGGAATTATAAATTTTCTGCACTTTAGTGGCTCAATTTCTCCTTTTCAAGTTTCTACCAATCCGTAAGCTTGTCATCAACCACATGTTACATCAATTAATAAAAGATAATTATAATGAGTAGCAATTTTAGGAATAATAATAAAGTGTATAGTAACATTTTAAAAAATTGCAAATATAGCAAAGTCTATCAGTAATAGACCACTTAGACCAATTAAAGTCTATCAGTGATAGACTTTTAAAGTCTATCAGTTGCTATATTTGCAATTTTTTTAAAATGTTGCTATATATGTTAATACTTTAAATTATAGAGAAATTTTGTTAGAACTTTTTGTAACACATTATTTCATTATCAAAATCATCTTCTATGGATAAAAACTTTCATATTTAATAGCATTTACTATGAATGCTAGTGGAATTATGGATGAGGATCAAATTATCAATATGTATTTGTTCAAAAGAAGAAGTGTTATGAACATACTTGCTTGTAATGGACTGTGTGATTGTACCTGTTTTAATATAATGGTAATGACTAGAATATACAGTACTATTAAAAATTTCAATTTTTTGGTTGGTTATTTATCATTTTTAAAGTGACATGTGTGTTCGTCTTCAATTTATGATTTGTTTGCACAATATTATTTGTTAAGTAGAAGAGAAATAGATGAAATTGGAAAATAATGTGGTATTATTTTTTAAAAAATGGTTGCATTAAACTAATTACTTTGAAAAATTAGGATCCAAAATTAGTGATTGTGTGAGAAATATACTAGAGATATATAAAATAAATGATAAACTGAAATTTTAAAAGTTGTTAAGAGTCATATCAGATTCTAAATGAAGCTACTTTTAAAAGTTAGTACAAAACACATTTTAAAAACGATGTGAATGAACGTGTGTTTTTAAAATGATTTTACTAGATTAATCAATAATCACTTTTACCAAGCACAAAAGACAGTTAAAATTCATATGTAATCACTTTTAACTCTCTCGTAGTCAATCACAAATGAAGTTCTAGTTGTAGGGCAACAATTATGTTTCACATGTGGACGCTTAAGGAATTAAGTATGAGATTATCCTTCAATCGATGGAGGCCAAGGAAGGGTTAATGGTTTTTTTTTTTTCAAATTTTCATGATACACTCTCTTTCATTGGTACAATAAACGGAACAGGGAGATTTAAACGGACTTCAAAAGAGGTAGAAATATGTCAATTACCGTTGAACTATGCTCACGTCAATTGTAGTATTATTGGTAGAGATGATGCAAATTGAAATAGTTTCTAGAGTATGGACAACTTCTAGAGCAAAATAAATTTATCAAAACTAAATATGTTGAATGCTTTGCTCTTAGAGGCAATATTGTAGCACTAGTTCAAAGTTGATTTTATATGAAATATTTAAGGCTCCGTTTGATAACCAAATTTAAGTTTGATATAAAAAAAGTAATTCTTAAAAATCGTTTATCTATAAAATTTAGCTAATAATTAAGTATTTGGTTAGAAAAGATAAAAATTATGGTAAAAAAGTTAGAAGAATATATGCATAATTTTCAAAAATCAAATAATTTTTTAACGGAATCTAAATTTCTCAGGAGGTTGTAATATTGCATCTAGGAGAATTAGCAAGTGAATTTAACTTCATACCACCACTAAGGACAAAAATCAACCATCAAACAAACTATAACACAATTAAACTAATCAAAATTGATCATTGCTCCTAACTATAATCAATCATTTTTCAACTTCATATTTTAGAGAAGTTTAGAACAACTTTTCAAGTGCTTACAAATGAGTTTTTAAATGTTGAAATAGATTTTTGAATACTTAGAAAATCATCTGAAACAAACTCTAAATCAATCGATATTTATTGTTCAAAACAATCAAATTAAGCTTTCTTTATTTTTTTTTTCAATTGATTTTACATTGACATGGCATAAACAATGAAGTTGATTTAGCATCACATTTCTCAGAAAAATTCTAATACTATCGTAATATATACATTTTTTTTGAAACCGAACTAGGTACTCTTTTCGTTATTTAACAATATAATGATTTATTTTATGGACCTAGAATGGGGCTGAAGATGATGAAAAAACCGGGATAGACACAGCCAGGCCAAATAGTGTGGCCGCCAGCGTCAACCCTGCGAGTCCAAGTAGCGAGCCGCCGAGAGGGACTAGGGCTACGACGGCAAGGATGGTTGCAGCTGAAGGGCCTGCTCTCGTTCCTTGGCTCCGACGTGTAAGCTGGTCCGACATGTATTGCCCGTGAGTGTCCGAGCCAACTTACACGCACCTCGACTAATCTCACAAGGCAACCCCGCCCAACCCTACAACATTTGGGTGTCAAGGAAACTCATAGGAAATTATTTTCTAGGTAGGTTGGCCACCATGGATTGAATCCATGACCTCTTAGTCATTTATTGAGACTTTGTCTCCTTTTTTACCACTAAGCCAACCCATAATAGTTCCATGGACCTCATGTTATTCTTTAATGCTACTATAGTTACAAACAATGAATAGAGATAACATAGTCCTAAAATTTTTCTAACCCTTCTCTCTCAAACTGAGAAAGGATTGTACTTTTGTCTTTAATTTAACTCAGGAAGCTTTAACCAATTGCACGTTCGAAGTAAGGGGTGTTGGATTGTATTTTTTAATTAAAGCCTATTGCCTATTGTGTGATTGTTTATTTCAAATTGTCATTTAAGGCTTAGTTCTCATTTGTTTCTTTATGAATAAAATAACATTTAATTTATTAAAATAAATAGAATACTATAGTGCGTTTTAAAGGGGAGATATTCAGTAAGACTAAAACACTTGTTGCTCTCTCATATTTCACTTTCTATAAACTTACACTATTAACCATCTAACACTTCACTTGGTTAAACTTAAGTCAATGCTATCAAATTAAAACTTAAAGAGCCTTTGATGTTAAGTTGGTTATTATAGTCGGTGAGCTACAATAGTTTACGTTTGAAGCATAGACTATTTTAATCTTATTTATAATAATTTGTGTTTGAGATGTAAATCATGTTTGTTTGGGTAAGAAATAGTAAATGATGTAGTAAAAAAGAGAAGAGTGAAAAATAGTAAATACTTGTAGCAAAGAGGGTTATGAAATAATATTTACTATATTTAATTGTAAGTTATAAATAGTTATATATATACCACTATTATGTTTGGGACACCAAACGTAGAGTGAGCTATAATAACCCACTCTACCTACTTCTAATTGGTGCCCCAAAAGACCAGTTAGCCATTTGATACTTTTGCCTTTAAAAATTAAGCTTTTAAATTCTACTCCTCGATAGAATTTCTTTGTTTGGTTATTAATATTATAGAAGTCTTTTTAAGTCTAACTTTTGAAGGAAAAAAACATAAAAAATTATTTTTAGAATGTGACTAAAATCTCAGTGTTTCTTTAATAATGAAGATCATAGTAAAAAAATGGCAGAAAAACAAATACAATTTTAAGAAATATAATCATTATCAAACAATATCAAAATTATCAATATCTCAACGTGAGGTTTGAACTCGTTTTTCCTACTGAATTAGGCAAGCAAGATTGAAGTTATTGTGACCGTCTAAATTTTATTTATTTTATACTTTACAAATTATATGAGTGGTGTGTATGAGTGCAAATTCACACCAATGTGTCCTAGTACATATTCGTTACCTATATAGTTGGATGAACCAAACTTGAGCTCTTCAACTCACTAAAATGTAAGAGTAGAGATTCAAACTTTCAACTTTTTCTTCGATGTTAGAATATTATAGCCAAATAAACTATATTCATATTGGCATTTAACATGTTTTGTTACATAAATTTAAATCTAAGATCTTTTAGAGGAAGTAGAGCTTATCTCCAAAAATATGTGGTTAAAAATTGCATCCTTTGTCAGGATGAAACAAGGATGACTTCAACATGTATAAACTTCTAGTTTAGTTTGATAAGATCAGATTTATCAAAATTCACCAACTTTTTCCAAAATTTCAACTTTTTTAAGAAAACCTACACTATTCTATTTCTCACCTAAATAACCCTTTTTCACTTTCCTCCACAACTAAAATTTACAACATACCAACCAAAGCCTTTGCCCTTAAATAAAAATTGACTTGACATAAAATTTACTGCATCAGAAAGAAACAGACGATTGTGTACAAAGATTTGTACAATCCTCTTCCATGCACACTGCAAAGTTGCCATTTATCTATCTAAATTTTATATCTTTTGATATATATAAAAAATATATACATATCGTTTATAGGTTCTAAGTGAAACTTGTTCCCCATGCAAAGCCCCTACTCACCATCTCACATGTTACGTGTCACCATTTTGCCAATCCCACCTCCATTTATAAACACCATCCAATGTCTTTCTTCCTTCAACTTTTCTTTTCCATTTTTCCTTTCACTCAAGCGAAGATGGCTGATCGTCCACAACCACACCAGCTCCAAGTCCACCCTCAACGTCGCTACGAAGACGTCGGAGCCAAGGGACGAGCAGGCCCTTCAGCCGCCACCATTCTCGCCGTCGTAACCCTTGTCCCCCTCGGCGGGTCGCTACTTGGACTCGCCGGGTTGACGCTGGCGGCCACACTATTTGGCCTGGCTGTGTCTACCCCGGTATTCATCATCTTCAGCCCCATTCTAGTGCCAGCAATCTTAACCATTGGTCTGGCTGTCCTTGCCTTTTTGACCTCTGGGGCATTTGGGCTGACGGCTCTCTCTTCGCTCACATGGGCTTTCAACTACCTACGCCGGGCGACCGGGTTTATGCCGGATCAGATCGACCAAGCGAAGAGGCGCATGCAGGATATGGCTGGTTATGTGGGGCAGAAGACGAAGGACCTGGGGCAGGAGATTCAAAGCAGGACCCAAGAACAAGGGAGGAGGACGTGAATGGAGGAAGATGAGGGAAATGGCTGAGTTATGTTCGAGTCCTGTAGCCATGTCAAGGTCGGAATTGTAGGTGTTGAGTGTTTTCTTTCGAGTATTCCTAGGATAGTTCACTTTTGAGCTACTTCTAGAATGCTAGCTTTGGTTTGCATTTCTACTATTTCAGTGTACTACTGCTTGCTTCTCTCTCTGTTATTACTTATTAGACATGCATTGGTCGTTAAACCTATTTTCTCTCTCTCTCCTCTCTAACATGAAACACGCAAGTTCCCAAATCAAACTAGAGAGCGAAAATTATATTTAAACAAACAAAAAAAACAATTCAAATATATAGAAAACTATAGCTGACCTACGTAAACTAAGGTTTGTAAGAGTTTGGTAGGTTGTTTGATAATCCAAAGTAGAGTGCGTGTAATTATGGCTTTCATTAAGATATATGTTCGGCTTGAGAATGAGAATTGAATTCCATACCCGACTCGCCTGTAGACTTGGAAGTGTTGGGGATCCAGAATGTAAGAACAGTGGATGCAGCAACAAACATGACCCTGCGAGGAGCCCATTTCAAGCAAGAGGCAACGCCTATGTGACTGTTCCAGCTTGCAACCTACAATTACAATTAATTAAAGTACGACATGAGGCGTTCCTTTTCGTAATAAAAACTAAGAGCGCCATTTAACATTTGAGATGAACAGGTACCTCAGCACGCTTGTTAATGTTCCACGCATGCAAGGTTCCATCTCCTGAGCCTTCAGCACAAATATAAACACTGTTTAGTAATGAAGTTTGATCCTGTGCAAGAAACTAGGAGGGGTAAGAAATGAAGTGGGGTTTGTAATGTGATTCCGACCCGATTTGTTATTTTTAAACAAAACTATTGAACTACATATGCTAAGAATGTTTGCTTAAGCCAAAAAAACTGTGAACGAAGTGGGGAATGATCGCAGCCAGAGCTACAGCAACCGAGTAGGATAGAAAACGAGAAAAGCATTGGCAGTTGAGAAACGTGATTTTCTGAAGCTCACCTGATACGACATACTGACCATCTGGGGTAAAGGTAGCCTCTATGGTTGTGTTGGGCGATGGTTCCAAGCTGAACCCACATTGCTGTACAAGATACAGGGTCGATTAAGTGAGCAGGGAAGAACGTAGAGAATGTTTATTTTACCTAAATTATCGCAAAATAGAAGTTTCAAATTCCAAATATGCAGACTAACCTTCTCTCCACCATATGCATCAAGAACATATATGTTGTTATTTGTAGTTGTCAAGAGCATAGATTTGCCATCGTTACTAAATTTGATATCAAAGACCTCAGCCATATCTCCACCAACTAAGAAGGTATCGAAGGGTCCCTGCATACGAATGGTGATCAACAACTCATGCTAAAAACGATATCAAGAAACGAGGTAATATTTCTCCAGTATGAACCTTGTCGTAGGAACGTGAATCAAACAACTTAATAGCACCTCCTTCCATTGCCACAGCAAACACAAGACCTTGTTGGTCATAAGCGACGGTAGGTCTGCCACGTAACCGAAGAATTCCCTGCAAACTATGAAAGTAAGCACAATCATATATTCGTGCGAATGATGAAATTGCGATCAAAATGCTATTGAAAATTTCAATTTTGGGTCTTAAAAGTGTAAGGGACAATACAAGCCCATTCAACCACAACGTGCACTCGTCCATTTTCTTCTATTCATGTGCGTTAGAATGTAATGCGTGGGTGTAAAATACGTCAAATATAAAATTTCTGGGACTTATTTAATTCAATGATCTAGCAGCGCTCCCCGTTAAACTTGCCAAATCAACACTTGCGAGATAAGGCAAATATTAGAATACTCCCCTACATTTCAACCTCGTTGTAAACAATTGTGTCATATCCGATGTACCAACAAATCTCACCTTTCACAAGCCTAACTCAGATCAACCATCCAGTTTCAATCCCATCCGATTGTTGGGTTTGAAATCTAGAAAGCAATGGTTTGTTTTCTTCTAGATCTCTCTGCAACGCAGCGATGCTCTTGTGTCTCCTTTATAAGTAAATATATGGAAGGGAAATATCTAAGAAGATTAAGTTCTTCTAATGGGAGTTTAGTCATTCTTGTATCAACACCCCTAATGGAAAGGGATCTCTATTTCTCTAAATTGCCTTCTTTGGAAAAAGGATAATGAAACACTACAGCACCTGTTCATTTATTGTCCTTGAGTGGTATCTTTTTGGGGTCTTCTTATGGTCCATATGGAATTATTTCAACCAAACCTACAGTTTGCTCATTTTCTTCTTTTCACGTGCATTCGTATACTTCCAGTGTATTATACTTTTAAGGTATTGGGTCCCTTGTGGCTGTTTGGGATATGTATATATTTGTGCTTCTTCTATCTAGGACATAAGAAATAATCTAGCAGTATATGGAGTCCCACCTTCAAAAAAGAATCTATCTAAAGAAAGCTAAAATTGTAAACACATGATAATCTGAAACCAACCTGGCAAGCATTTACACGAAGATCCCATATCCTGACACTATGGTCGAGAGAACCTGACATGAAGCTGTCGTTGATTGGGGACATGCAGAGAGAGACAACCCTGCAAATCAAAAAGGGAAAAATGGAACAAAGGAGGGTCATTTTTCTTATAGTTTATAAATGAAATGTTCTCGGGGTAAGCAGAGTAGAGAATTTCAAATAAGTCTATTGCATGCTGCCACAGATTGTGAATATGGGCATCCAACTCAAGAAAATCGCTTTAAACATCCCCTGGAATAAAATCACATCCAATCTAAGAAATAGGTAAGGTATACGCTGAAGTCTCAAAATTGAACAACTCTTTAGAGACTTCGCACATCTTTTATTAGTGAAAAACCAAAGAAATAATAAAGAATACATGGACATAAAAAATAATAAAGTCCATAAAAGAGAGTCAAACTACATAAAAGAAAGCAAGACTAAGAGTGTAATTACAAACAAGATTATGTGAAGATAAATGACCAACCACACAGCCTTGATGACTCATCACGTGACCAGGATATTCAATTTACTTTGTATAATTTCAAATTTATATTCTTTATGTGGTTTGTCTTTTCTACCCTTGTCCTTTACCTAGGGTTCCCACATTTCTTGTATAAATAGAATATTATACTTTGTGATTTGACCAGAAAAGAAATATACTGATATCACATTGTCCAAGGCTACTTTGCGTCTGATCTTCTTTCCCTTCTGTGCTTTGTGTTTTGCTTGAGAATTTAAACCTTCTCTTGGTATTAGAGCAGCATGGCCAACACCACTTCATCAACTAATGCAAATGGAGATTTCGGAAGTTCCACCTACAGCAGTCCACCATTGAATCAACTTCTAAATCAGATTACATCCATCAAGTTTGATAGGAGTAACTTCCTTTTGTGGAAGAACTTGGCTCTACCTATTTTGAAAAGCTACCGTTTGTTTGGGCACCTCACTGGAGAGAAGGAATGCCCAACTATGTTTATGCAATCGGAAAACCCAACAACTTTAGGAAATGCTACTTATGTTGTTGTCGCAGTACAGAGAACGCCTACATCTGAGGTAGAGTCGACGAGAACTTCGAGTTCAGTAGCAACCGTAGCTCAGGAAATTTTAAACCCCGCATATGAGTTGTGGGTAGCAACAGATCAGCTGCTTCTTGGCTGGCTATACAACTCCATGACACCAGAAGTTGCCACACAGGTCATGGGACATGAGAATGCAAAAAGCTTGTGGGATGCTATCCAAGAGCTATTCGGTGTACAATCTCATGCTGAAGAGGACTATTTGAGACAGGTATTTTAGTCTACTCGTAAAGGATCCCAGAAAATGACTGATTATCTCAGAGTTATGAAAACTCACTTGGACAACCTTGAGCAAGCAGGAAATCCGGTTTCACAGAGAGCTCTTGTTTCACAAGTCCTTTTAGGGCTTGATGAGGGGTATAATCCGATAGTGGCGACGATTCAAAGTAAAGGAGATGTTAAATGGACTAATCTTCAATCTGAATTGCTGATTTATGAAAAAAAAATTTGAGCACCAGAATACCAGTAAGACTGCCTCATTTGGAGGGTCTACCTCAGTGAATATGATGACTATGAGCAAAAACTTTAACTCAAGTGGACAGAAACAAAATCAAAATAAGTTCAATGGTAATCGTCCTCTGTAACAGCAACATGTAGGACAACGTGGAAATGGACGAGGCAGGGGACGTGCGCACTAGAATGGAAACTTGAACAACAGACCGGTGTGTCAAATATGCTCAAAACCAGGCCACACGACCTTACAATGTTACAAGATCCTTACCAAACAGTTCCCTCCAAATTAGTACACTGACCAGAACAATCGGGGACAATTTTCCAGGTAATTTTTTGCCTAATCAGAGCACTGGCTCATCTGCATCATCTCCAAATCAAGCATTTATGGCTACCCAAAGTGGAAATTCGTTTGTGGCAACTCCAGAGTCGGTTATTGATCCAAGCTGGTATGTTGACAGTGGGGCGTCTAATCATGTCGTTACTGATCACAATTCACTGACAAACTCTTTCGACTATGGGGGTAAGGAGAAAGAAGTTGTTGGTAATGGTAATGAATTGCATATTTCTCATATTGGCTCTTGCCAACTTGATGCTGGAGTTTTAAGTCTTAAAAATGTGCTTTGTGTGCCTGAAATAGCTAAAAATCTTATCGGTGGGTCTAAGCTTGTTCAAGATAACAGAGTTTTATTGAATTTCATGTTGGTTATTGTCTCATTAAGGATACCAACACGGGCAAGGTGGTGCTGGAGGGGGAGCTTAACAAGGGGTTCTACAAGGTAGGCCAAATTAGAGCCACTGGTAGTGCTTCAAGCTTGTTGATACTAAGTTGAAGTCGGACGACAAAACAATAACGTGCTCTACTGTTGTTAAAGATGCAAGTATTAATATTTTGTCAAAGTCTATTTTGCACCAAAGACTTAGGCATCCTTCGGAAAAGTTTTTGAATGATGTAGTTAAATCTTACAATCTATCAGAGAAAGTCAATGATACAGTTAATTTTTGTGAAGCTTGTCACTTCGGAAAGTCTCATGCACTTCCGTTTTCTATGTCTCTATCTTTTGCTCGCTATCCCTTTGAATTAATTCACTTAGATCTATGGGGTCCTGCTCCTATAATGTCAAAGGCTACAAATATTACGTGCATTTTCTTGATGATTTCAGTCGTTTTGTGTGGATTTATCTGTTGAAATTAAAAAGTGATGTTGTGGATGCTTTTAGTCATTTTATAACTATGGTAAAAAAACAATTAGGGCTCTACAAACTGATAATGGAGGAGTATGTCAAAATTCATAAGATGTGCAGTGCGCTTGGAGTACAATCTTGATATTCATGCCCTTACACCTCAGCACAAAATGGACGGACAGAACGTAAGTATAGACATATTATAGAAATGGGGTTAACACTTCTTGCACAGGCCTCTATGCCACTAAAGTTTTGGTGGGATGCTTTCCTAACCTCCACATAAGTTATCAATGGGTTACCATCTACAGTCCTTAAGGGAAAGTCACCTATGGAATTGTTGATAAAAAGGAAACTCAATGTGGCTGATCTCAGAATTTTTGGTTGTGCATGCTACCCGTACACAAGGCCTCATAATGCACACAAATTTGCCTTTACGTCTGAAAAGTGTGTTTATTTAGGGCCGAGCCCAATACATAAAGGCCACAAGTGTTTAAGCTCCACTGGGAAATTATTTATATCATGCTATGTTCAATTTAATGAATCTCAATTTCCCTTTGCCGCAAGTTTTGGAGTACACTCTGCCGAGCCCAACTTGCCAAGCCCATGTATTTCTTAATGGCTCCCCAGCCCACCACGGGAACAACTCTTTGTTAGTCCAAATATTATCAAGCCCACCAATACCTCTTTGGAAAAATCTCCAAGCCACAATAGTTCTCCTAGCCCCTTAAATATTCCCTTGAGCCCATCTCAATCACTTTCCACCAGGCCCAACCATAGCCTAATTCCTTCTTCAAATTCCAATACATGTTCACCTCACAGCCCTATTATTGAGCACGTGACCAACCCTTCTTCAAACATTGATCCAACGGCTTCCACACAATCGTCTTCCCCAATACGATGTGAATCCCTTCCTTCGTTCACAGCTCCTCTGCTGACAGCACCCCACGTCTGTTCTTTTACCCAATCATCAGATGATCACACGCGCCAAGGACGGAATCTTTAAACTGAAAATGTGGCTCTCTACCTCTGCCATTGACTAGACTAATATCGAGCCTACTTGAGTCGCAAATGCTCTTACTACTCCGGTTTGGAAGGCCAAAATGGATATGGAATATCAAGCTCTTATTAAGAATCAAACATGGGTTCTTGTTCCTCCGAGAAAAGACATCAACATTGTCAGCCGCAAATGTGTTTTCAGAATCAAGCGAAATTCGGATGGCTCTATCCAACGACATAAGGCTCGGGTCGTTGCCAAGGGATTTCATCAAAGCCCTGGAATTGATTTTTTTAAAAAACTTTCAGCCCTATCGTGAAAGCTTCAACAATCCGGGTGGTTCTCTCCTTGGTCGTATCATCAAATTGGCAGCTTCGCCAACTCGATTTTAACGACGCCTTCCTCAATGGAACGCTTGATGAGGATGTGTACATGGCTCAGCCTCCCGAGTATGTTGATTCAAACCATCCACATTATGTTCGCAGACTAAAAAAGACAATTTATGGTTTAAAATAGGCTCCTCGAGCCTAGAATAGCATGTTAGAATTTGTGTTGTTGAGCTGGGGATTCACAAACAGTCGTTCAAACTCATCACTGTTCATATATCGAAATGGGTCGTTAATTCTTCTGCTTCTTGTGTATGTTGACAATGTTGTTGTTACTGGAAATGACTCTGTCTTAATCAACATTGTTATTGTTGCACTGAATGGGAGGCTTTCCCTAAAGAATCTTGGCCCTTGCATTTCTTTCTTGGCATTCAAATGACTTGGGTGCCTTTCGGTGTTATCCTAAGCCAATCCAATACATTGATGACCTTCTTCGTAAACTCAACATGACAAATCTCAAGTCAGCTCCTACTCCCTCTGTATTGGGCCAACACTTCTCAATTTCAGATAGTACGCCTATGGTCAAGCCTTATCTCTATCAAAGTACTATAGGGGCCCTACAGTATTTGACGCATACTCGACCTGATATTACGCATATCGTCAATCACTTGAGTCAATTTTTACAACAACCCTCTAATGTTCATTGGTAGGGTGTAAAGCGGATACTTTGTGGAACCAAAAACATGGGGCTTTTGATTAACTCCTCCACTGACTTCAACATCTCTGCTTTCTCTGATGTCGATTGGGCATCTAATGTTGACAACCGTAAATCTGTTCCTGCCTACTGTGTATATATTAGTAACACTTTACTATCGTGGTCCTCTAAGAAGCAGACTGCCAATGCACGATCGAGCATTGAGTCTGAGTATCGAGCTCTTGCCCATACCGCTGCTGAAGTTGTATGGTTATAACAATTACTTCTTGAACTCGGAATTCATCAACAAATTACTCCCGTTGTTTGGTGTGACAACTTGAGTATTAGTGCCCTTGCTACAAACCCTGTGTTTCATGCCCGTACGAAATATATTGAAATATATGTCCATTTTATTCGCGATCAAGTCCTCAAAAGACTGTTGGAAGTTCATTATGTGCCATTTGCTGACCAAATTGTTGATTGCCTCACAAAGTCTCTATCTCGTTCTCAATTTGCTTGCGGTCCAAACTCGGGGTAACTCTCTTACCCTCTCATTTGAGGGGGATGTGAAGATAAATGACCAACCACACAGCCTTGATGACTCATCACATGACCAGAATATTTAATTTATTTTGTATTATTTCAAATTTATATTCTTTATGTGGTTTGTCTTTTCTACCATTGTCCTTTACCTAGGGTTCCCACATCTCTTGTATAAATAGAATATTATACTCTGTGATTTGACAAGAAAGGAAATATACTGATATCACATTGTCCAAGGTTGCTTTGCATATGATTCTCTTCTTTCCCTTCTGTGCTTTGTGTTTTGCTTGGGAATTTAAACCTTCTCTAACTAGGCACATTAATTTCTTAAATAGAATAGAACATATGCTTTCTTCATCTATCAATTAGCCATTAGATTGTACCTCTCTTTGTGTCCTTTGAAGTAGCGAAGACATCGGTTGTCATACATTGACAGGTATCGCAACGACTCTGAAGAGATAAACAGAATAAATACAGTTAGTATTCAAAGTCAGGAAGTGCCATACGAATTTCAAACACCCAAATAAATTTACGTACCTCCAGTAGTATCTAGATTGTATCTTGAGGAGCATATAACAGAACTTGGGTGGTGGGTGAAGCATATACGATCAGCACCATGCTTTTTATGAAATGTGGTTTTGAGTAACCTAAAAATTTTAGCCAGTTAGATTAAACTAAATCCCGTGAATCATCAGATTATAAACGAGAAAATGGAACAAATGGAGAATTCTCAAGTTTCAAAAGGTTTAACAACAATGTCATCAAAAGAGTTGAGAGATGTCGATGATTCAATGTATATAAACAATTGGAATGCTAGAGCGAAGTCGTAAACTAAAAGGTTTAATAACATAAAGCCTACAAAATCTAACCTGGCATTCGCAATATCATAGAGTCGGACGGAATCATCCTCGCTCGCCGTTACCAGCAAATCTTCCTTACGATGAAAATCCAGAGAATTTATCTTCCCAACCTGCAAGCAGACAATACGAACTTTTAAATGACGAAAAAAAGATTTCCTAAACCGTAATTCTCCCTATCTATACTTTCTTTTTCAGTAGGAACACTCTTCGCATGCAGTCCGATATACTATAAACTACAATTCCAACGCCGCGAAAGTAATATTTTGCAAGCATTTGTTGAATTACATTGCCAGAAGCTTCAGATAACCAAAAATTAACAGAAGAAATAACAGGAAAGTAAGATGATGATAGAAGGAAAAGCGAAACTCACGAAGTCGGAGAAAACAGCTCCGATCGACATGCTGTGCACCGTGGCATCGTCGAGCTCGGTAAGCGCCATCTCAACGCGGCGGAATGCTGCGACTTCTAACGTTTTGAGTTCGAAGAGTCTATGGGGTCCCCCTCTCGACTCCGATTCAGGTTCGGGTTTTACGCCAAACCCTTTTATTTCCCGCAAAATATCAATTATATTGTTTTTTTCAGTATAACAATTTGGTATGGAAAATTCAAAAAAAATTCTATATTTTTGTAAATAAATTTTTTATTTTCATATTTAAAAATAACATTTAAAATAATATAATTAATTAAGTTTCACTATTAAATTAGTTTTGAAATTTAATTTCATAATTATTTTTAATTAATTTATTGAAATTAAGTGTCTAAGTTAAAAATAAGTATTTAATAAAAAATAAAATTTAAGTACTGAAATTTATGTATCAGATTAAGACAAAACTTAAATATGGGGTATAGGTTTAAGATGATAAAATAATCTAAATCAATACAAAATAGTTCATTGATTGCCAAATATTTCAACATTAAATAAAAGTTTAGAAGGGAAAATTAAAATAAAAATTTTACATCTTTTTTAAAAAAGAGCACGATATATTTAAAAAAAATGTTAAATGAGAAATTTCTGCCCGATCAACAAATTAAAAAGATTATCAACTCAAAGGTCGATCATCCAAAAAGGTTGACAAACTCAAAGGTCAATCTCTTGAGAAAAGAGATTAAGGAATCATATATAAGATTGTATTCACTATATTGAAATCAATATAAGGATAATTAAATTTATCTAGAAATATAGTCAACAAAGAGTATGAGAAATATAGCCTTAGATTATACGTTGTAACATATATATATATAATATCGGATAAAAGATAGAATCAGATATGAAGATTTTTTATGTATAAAGCTGATATGAATAATGAAATTAAAAGTTATAAATAGAGACGTCCCTGTCCCTTTTCCCCATTTCATTAGTGTCCCCACCAAATTTTCATGTTCCCCATTTCATTATCCGTCCCCACCAAATTTTCAACAAGATCAGGGTGGGGATTCCCGGTCGCAAATTTTTTTCCGTTTTGATTTTAAAAAAAAGACAAATCAATTAAGATAAATAATTTGTATGGACAAATTTAAGGGCATGTTTGGAAGTGATTTTAAAATCGTTAAAATCACTCACAAACCAACCATAAATTAAGTGGTTAACTTATATATGATTAGTTCAACAAAATTTAACTCAAAAATTGTAAGTCAAATAAAAAAACTATCTATTAAATTATTCATATATTATATAATCCAAATTTATTAAAATTCAAACATATTAATTTTTTTACATTAATTGAAATATATTAATTATTTACATTAATTGAAATATATTAATTTTTTTTATTAATTCAAATACATTTATTATTTTGGCCATTAAATAATCAATTTTAAAAATTAAACATAATATTTATAAAATAAAAATAAACGATATAACATTAAATTACAATAATAAATATAATAAAAAAAATATAATAAGAGAGGAATGTATTATTCGTCCCATCCCCATTTAGCTTTTTGAGAATTTTTTTTTCTCACTCCTTTCCTATTCCAGCCTAAACGGGTAACAGGTAAGGAAAGTGGACATTTATAAAATGAGACGGATTGATTTATTAGATCAAATTTTCTCTAATCAGATTTCTAGTAATCCTTATTCCCGCCAATAAAACCCCCTCTCGCTGGATTCTTCTCTGTTTGCTGAGTAAATGGACTCGTATGCTCCACTACTAGAGAAACTCCGGCTTCCCCAGCCGTCGCTTCAGCGCTTCGCCGTCGCTTCAATCTTCTCCAAGCTCCGAACTGCGCCGAAGCATCTCGACTCCGGTTCCGGCCCGGGAAGAGAAGCCATCTCCCAATGCCTCCTCCACTCCTCTCCCGTCATCGTCGACCAATCAGTCCGAGAGCTTTGCCGCTTGGTCAAGGAATCTCACATCGACGTCTCTCGCGCCCTGATGGAACTCCAAGCCGCTCTCGAAGGATGCGAATCGCGGTTCGTTGACGTGTTCGTCAAGGGACTGGGCTTTCTCGTCCAATTTGGATTCCGTAAACACAATGGGTCTTGGCAATTTGGCTCCGCGGAAACTCATCCGTTTGTTAAGGTAAAAGGAGTTGTTCTGTGAAGAGATTGCTCGACGTTCGTTGTGTGGAATCGATAATAATTGTGAAACGTTATTAGAAGCTATAACGACGATGTGGCATTATGTGTATAATTAGGGGTAGCATATCATGCGTGTAATTAGTAGTTTGTGATTTTCATTTGAATTGTTAATCGTTAGAGTTTATTGGTTTAGTTTGGTTAGCTGGCTTACATTCTTTGTATATAGAGGGATCATCTATTGTATTGGTGTACGTTTGAATTATAATAAAATACTCGTGTATGGATTATTGGAATTCAGACCCCTTTGATGTTTGGTTGCATTAGTGCTATTTTGGGTTAGGTGAAACCAATGCTTTACTTTTATGGTTTATAAGATTCCACATGCTTTCTAAATTTGAAAGTCGATTATCTGGTTCTGTACTCAATTTGATGATATGGCTTATCTCGGTTGAAGAAATTGAAAGTCCAATTCTCGCTGGTTAATGTAAAGTTTAAAGCAGTGACAGTGTGGGTTGTGGTGGTTATTCGCTTGCTTGTTGGAGGAAATTGCTATCTATATTTCATCTTCATTGGGTCTTTGATGCTTCTTTCAAAGAAAATGTTCAAATCTTATTTGGGCCTTCTTTCAAGCCTACTACCCAAATATTATAGTCTAATGCTGTCAAAGCTCTTCTTGCTGAAATCTGGTTTGAATGAAATCAAAGGGTGTTTCATGATAAACCTCTTCAATGGTCGGATCGTTTTGAAGCTGTAAGAATCAATGCCTCATCTTGGTGCTCTCTTTTCCAAGCTTTTTGTGAACTTTTTTATCCAAGATATTTGTTTGAACTGGGAGCGTTTATTTTTTCTTGTTAATCTTCTATTTTAAGATGTTTATCTTTTGGCTTCTAGCAATTTTTACACGATCTTTTGATTTTCAAGTATCCTTGTATATTGAGCATTAGTCTCTTTTCATTATATCAATGAAAGGTTTTGTTTCCTTTAAAAAAAAAGTGACAATGTGGGATGTGTGGCAGGTGTTGTCTTGTCGAGTGGATGTTCAAGCTCAGCTCTTGCACCAAATTCCACTTTTTATGGTACAAAACAAGTCATTGGGAATGGAAGCCGTATGCAAATTCTTAAGCCCATTTGTGAACTATTCAATATTAAGAACACAGTTCTCAGACTCATCATCTTCATTATTTGCACGGAATTTGATGTCATCAATTATGTCGATTTGTTGCTCATATCCGCACGAGGCAATGCCTATACTTGCTTTGTTAATTCGAAGCCTCGAGTATGTCCCACGCAAGACTGTAGAAGTAAGTTGGCAGGAGGAAGATAATTTCCAATACTGTCTTGAGTATGTTTTGGATTATAATATTTAAACTTGATATTTATCATTTTAAGATTTTCACACAACAAGCATACTAATCAATATACAAACGATTGCGCTTGCTTGATACCAATAAGGTTCATATTTCTTCATAATTTTGTAGGATTTCTGGAATTTCATACAGTTGGTGGAATCTTTGGTGGATGCTTGTACTGTGGTGTTAAGATTGTTATTCACCAATGGATCGGTATGCAGTCGTTTCATTCTTCACTACAGTGAAATATTATATTATTTTGTTAGTTTGTTTGTGTATCCTCTTGCTTGCACAGGAGTTTGGATGTTTAGTTAAACTTTTTGATAGATTTGACCATGGCTTAGTTCAGTTACAGTATTTTAAATTTTAATTTCTGTTTTGACTTTTGAATTGTCCTTTTTTCCCCACTTAGCATCTCATAATGGAGGCTCAACAACGCAGCATAGAATTGTTAGATACAGTTCTCTCCCTGTATGCATGTCTTGACAGACATGTTTGTGGCTGTGAGCGCATTCTTGAACTATCAAGATACTTGTTGTCCGTACAGAAGGACCTTGGGATGCAATATGTGCCAAAGCTATCTTCAGCCTTCCTACCATTATTTACGATCCTCATAAAATCAGAGCTAGAACATGAGCAATTGTTGATATTGAAACTTCTTCTCTCCCTCCTGCGGTGGAAAGCTGAACGTGGTATGTTTGCTGTTTAGTTGAATGCATCCTACATGTACTTATTATTTATGTTCACATTTTCTTCTTTTGGAAGTTGGTTATAAGGAAATTTCTCTCAACATTGTCCACTTTACTGCCATATTTTTTAATATATAATGATGGGTATGGCTTTTCAGAATATGCTAACAGGGCAACAACACTCGTTCCAAGTGAAGAACTTCTATTTGTCTTTCCTGCCATCAGTCTCATGTCATCTCCTTCAAAATCCATTAAAGGAGCAGCAACTGAATTGCTTTCCATATTAGAAAAATTGCTGGTGACACTATTGGTGACAACAAAGGATGAAGTTGAGGAGAGGGGGTTCCAATTTCCATCAATTAGCACACCTGGGTCTATCGTTGTTAAGCTTTTGGAAAAGCTATGGTTCCAGGTCAATCTTGTAATCTGCGTCTTGAGTATTTTTCTTTGTCTAACCTGAAATTGTTGCCTAAAAGTATATAGATGCTTGAAATGGCGATTGGCATTTGATAAGATTCAAATCATTTTATCTCAGGGCCTTTCTTCACTATCCAGTGGGTTCTTTTTGGATTTTGCTCTTTATGGCCAGAGCAATAGCAAAGATGATAATGATTTGCCCAAAAAGTGTTGGACATCTAAATTAAGAGAGTACTCATTATGGATTGTCGACAGACGAAAAGTCCTCTTGCCCCTCACTCAATTTGAGGAATTATTTGTTAAAGGTAAAAGAAAACATTCGTTTTTGATGAGTTACTCACGATGTCTTAATAACAGTTTTTATGTTTTGGCATCCCTGGATTGATATTTTTTTATCATTTTCCCTTGCAGAAATGCCCTTCCTAGTAAGTGCTATCACTGCCATTATGGTGGCGCATCATTCATTGGCGACTAATGCTATAGAGTTACTAGCTGCAATTGGAACTTTGGATCCAAAAATTGGATTTCAGTTGTTGCTTTTAGTCCTTTTTTACTGTAATATATTTTCAAGAAAAGAAGTTCAACGCCAGGATATGGTGGTGAGTTTTCTTTTTGCACTTGGGTCTGACTAGTTTTTCAGCATGTGCCTGAACGTGATATTTTTTGCTTCATTGCATGTTATCTTCAAATGAATTTTTTTACCATTTGAGAATGTGTTAAGGAGATAATTTAGTAAGAGAAAATAAGGACAGAGACTCGCGCAATGGAGTTAAATTCAAAATTCAATAGGTGGGCAGATCTAGTGGCATGTAAGGTATTGGGTTGTCCCTATTCATGCTTGAGCACAACCATTCAGTCGCACCCTAGTAATCCTAGCTTTCTAGAACCTTGTAATATACAGTGAGAAAATATAGTATTTAGTACAAATTTATTGTAGTTACAGGTTAGAACGAACTTTAATTGTTCACTTTTAGAACTGGGTTCATTTAGACATATAATGGAAGTCTGTGGACAACAATAAGTTTCTTCGGTATACTGTTCACACCTTTATATCTGGCATGGATAATTAATACTTCTAATATTTGCCTTTTGTTTCAGGCATCATTTGCTTTTTATCTAGACATCTACGTTTACTTCTTTCATGTTAATGCAGCTTAAACTTTTGGGATTGCTTCCATGCCTTGCTTCTCACAGTGCAATGGTTCCATTCGTAGTTGAAACTATTTCACCAATGCTTCATAAAGATTCAAAACCGTAAGTGCCTTAATTTTTTTATGATTTTGTTTTACTTTCATTTATTTGTTCATCTTTCGTGGCCAGTTGCCATTCGCACTAATTAAGAAAATAAGCAAGATGGTTCTTCAGTATTTTCTCATTAAACAACAACAAGCAACCCTTACCATTATATAGGCAGGGAGAAAGAGAACAATAACCCAAAAGCTAGTACAACAAGTACCCAAAAGATAATACCTAACCACACGATTTGAGGAGAATTAAGGGGAAAGAATCCTAACCACCATCCCTGTAAAACGGGAGAGAAAGAAGGAGAGTACACCAGAAAATAAGGAAAATAAATTATTCTATAACAGCCCCCCTCAAATGAGCCGCAGGTGAGAACTGGAGGGCGAGTTTGTCACGAAGACACTGAAAGTGAGTAGGAGCCAATGGCTTTGTAAGACAATCGGCAAGTTGTTCATGAGAAGGAATGTGACGGATGTCCAGACAACGGGCAAGAACTTGATCCCTAATAAACTGCGCATCAATTTCTATATGTTTCGTACGGACATGAAAGACAGAGTTGTATGCCAAGGCGGTGGCACTTATGTTGTCACACCAGACCACGAGAGTGAACTTGAGGGGAACCCGAAGCTCGCTAAGCAGAGATCGAAGCCAAGTAAGCTCACAGGCAACATGGGAGAGAGCTCGATATTCAGACTCGTTGCTTGAGCGAGCCACAACAACCTGCTTCTTGGAGGACCACGACACCAAATTAGGACCAAGATAAACACAATAGCCGCCAATGGATTTACGGTCATAGGAAAGGCAACCCAGTCAGCATCCGAATACCCTGTGAAAGCAAGGTGAGGGGCAGGTTGAATGAAAAGGCCAAGGGAGTGTGTTCCCTGAAGATAGTGGAGGATACATTTCAGGGCCTGCCAATGATTAACGGTGGGAGATTGATTGAACTGACTGAGTTTATTGATAGCAAAAGCAATGTCCGGACGGGTATGAAGAAGGTATTGAAGAGACCCAAGAGTGCTTCGATACAAATGTGTGTCATTGAAGGGAGAATTGTCAATTGTCATTAAGGTAGAGTTGTTTACCCGACACCATTGAGGTAGGAGCTGGTTTGAGGTGTTGAAAGTTTAGTTTAGTGAGAAGATCCTGAACATATTTGGATGAGTAAGAATTAGCCCTGTGGGAGTATGATGAACTTGGATGCCGAGAAAGTAGTGTAATTCACCCAAATCTTTCAAAGCAAACATGATCTGTAAATGGGAGATAAGTTGATCCATAAGGAAGGTATTTGAACCAGTAAGGATGAGGTCATCCACATATATGAGAAGAAACATGGTGCCTTGATCAGACTGGTGAATAAATAGGGAAGTATCAGCTTGAGACGGTCGGAGATTCCATTTAAGCAGGGCAGTTCTGAGTGCATCATACCATGCCCGTGGGGCCTGTTTGAGACCGTACAGGGCTTTGTGAAGCTCGCAGACGTGATGAGGTCGAAGAGGATCAATGTAGCCTTGAGGCTGAGCAATAAAGACATCCTCAGACAATTGGCCATGAAGGAAAGTATTGCTAACATCGAGCTGTTTTAAAGGCCATTTCCACGTGACTGCCAATGTAAGAACCACTCGAATGGAAGATGATTTAATGACCGGGCTGAACGTCTCCCCAAAATCAAGGCCAGGTTGTTGAAGATACCCTTTGGCCACCAATCGAGCTTTATAGCGCTGAACATGACCATCTGCATCACGTTTAATCTTGTAGATCCATTTAGTGCCAACAAGATTGTAAGAATGAGATGGAGGAATCAAAGTCCAAGTATTATTTCGTTTGAGGGCATTAAATTCATCATCCATGGCCAATTTCCAAGCAGGAATGGTGGCAGCTTCATGAAATGAGGAAGGCTCGAGAGATGTCCAATCAGTGGAGGAAGAAAGAGCAGTGAAGCCACTGAAAGGAAGTTTAGGTTTGTAAATGCCTGCTTTGGCCCGAGTGGTCATGGTATGGGAATTGCTTGGGAGGGAGGTGGGGGAGTTGGAGGATGATTTGAGGATCGGAAATGAAAGGGACCTTGGAAAGAATTAAAGGGCAGGGGCACAGATTCAGAGGCTGCAACAGGAGAACAAAGTGAGGATGAAATAGGAGAGGGTGGAGAGGTAGTCAATGAAGTCAATTGATCGGAGGAGTTGGTGTTGGTGTTGGTGGGAGGTAATGGTGAAGGCATAGAGATGGGGGAGTTAGGTTGCACTGGAAACCAAGATAGGACAGTGGATGAGTTTGAGGATGGAGGCTCAGCAGTATTGGGAAAAAGCTCAGTATAAGGGAACTCTGTTTCATTAAAACACGCATGTCGAGAAGTAAAGATTCGCCTATCCTTATTTAAACACTGATAGGCTTTGTGAAAAGTGCTATAGCCCAGAAACACACACTTTTCAATGTGGAAATCAAATTTCTGTTGTTGATATGGTCGAAGACAAGGGTAACAAGCTGCACCAAAGGCACGAAGACTTTTGTAATCTGGATGCTGAGAGTGAAGGACAAAGTAGGGTGACACATGATTAATTGTTGATGAGGGCATTCTGTTAATTAGGTACACAACTGTATGAAAAGCTTCCCACCAATAATGCAATGGCATATGAGCCTGAGCGAGAAGAGCTAAGCCTGTTTCAACCACATGACGATGCTTCCTTTCAATTCTGCCATTCTGAACAAATGTGTAGGGACAAGACAATTTCATTTTGATCCCATGAATCTTACCATATTGCACGAAAGGCTTGAATTCACCCACATTGTCAGATCTCATTGTTTTAATATGTAGCTCATACTGTTTTTCAACTTGAACTTTGAACTGTTGAAAAGTTGCAAAAGCTTCACTTTTGGACTTTAGAGGATAGATCCATGTGTATCTAGTGTGATCATCAAGAAAAGCAATGTAGTAACTGTACCCATTAGTGGATTTAATTGGGGCAGGTCCCCACAAGTCAGTATGAATCAAGTCTAATAAATTTCCAGCTCTTGAGTCAATAAACGAAAAGGAAACCTATGAGATTTTCCAAATTTGCAAGCCTCACAAAAGGTTAACTTATCATTACTTTTAATATAAGCATTACACTTGTTCAAGATTTGATTTACTATTCTTTTTTTGAAACAGAAACGAACTTTTCATTGATTTAATGAAAAGAGACTAGTGCTCCAAATACAAAGCTTCAAAATACAACAATACCTAGTAATGATCATAAAAACCATAGTATTATGGATCAGTAGGTGCACCAGGACATCTCAACTAGGTTGACACCCCCATAGCACCATCATCATATCCATTTACACAAGGAGAAGGATGTGTGCTATTAAGATGGGGGATAATAGAATTTCACTTCAAGGTCCTAAATAAGCACCCACCTGCCATGTCTCCTTAAGCAAGACCCTCTCCATGGCTAAATTGAAAAAAAGCCTTGTATATTGTGATCCTTCAGTGGACCACCTTCATTCCATGAAATCAACCAAAAAAGAGTAGCTCTATCTTTGATTTTGATAGCAAAATTTCTCAAAAGTAGAGAATCTAGCTTAAAGATATCAAACCATCAATTGTGAGAACTAGCAATAACTCAAAAATTCAAAACGACAGCCTCTTCTAGAAATATATGAACTTTCTAGTTGCTATGACTTTTTTCCATAAGGTACCCCTTTAATTACCATCGAGCTAAAAAACTTAAACTAATAGATTATAATAAAGTTAATCTCTTATCAATATTCTAATATTCCCGGTGAACTTGAGAAATTACACGAGGCCCAACAAGTGGTTATTAGTATGACTTGGGAAGAAAATGACAAGGTTTGTATATGGAACGTGTTGCTTTGAGACCATGTTAAATCATTAATGAACCCAAAAGTTTAAGGTAATGGGTTATGATAAATTTAATCATTTACTTTATAAGCAATAGTCAAGAAAGTTATGTTCTTTTTATTGAGTTCCCAGAACATGGCCCGCTATTAGAAATAGAGACTACAGTTAATCTTACCGAGTGATTGCCCCTAGCTCAAGTTGACCTTCTTGTATCTTGGAGCGTTAGTCTCTTTTCAATTTTTTAATGAAGTGTGGTATCCTTTTTTTAAAAAAGAAAAGCAGCTCTTTGGAAGAATTCTTCGAGCCTTTCAAGATTAGTTGCTATTTGGATTTTTGTTTGAGATTGATCTTCTCCTTCTGTTATATTTGGTCGTCATGGTTGTAATTGCTATATTTGTTTTATTTTGTTGCATTGTATTTTGAGTGTTAGTCTCTTTTCATTTAATCAATTAAAAGTCTTGTTTCCTTAAAAAAAAAGAGAGAAGAAGAAAAGCAGCCCCAAGGACTTTGATGCTCCAGTCAATGAGAAGTTAGGATTATTTTAATCATCAATTTCCTGTTACATATTCTGGTTGGTTTATAAGTGTCACAATTTTCATACATACAGGATGGTGTATTTTAGTACTCTCAGTGGCTTACTATGTATTCAGATAGTTTCTTCTAATCTCTGATTGTTTATTTCATTTCCAGAGTCTTATATGCTACAGCAACTCGATTGCTATGTCAAACCTGGGAAATCAATGATCGGGCATTTGGGAGTCTGCAAGTAAGTTGTGTTTATATTTGTGTGAGTGCTTGGGGGAGTGGGGGTGGGGTTATTGGCTCATCTTTCCTTTGTTTTACATTTACTTGATACCTAATTGTGTAATCATGCTCCATTGTGTTCTTCACCTGTAGAAAGTTCTGCTTCCCAAGGGATTTTCTGACTTTAATCGTGAGGGAGAGATTTGTCTCAGTTTAGCTGCTTCAATTCGAGATGTTTGCAGAAAAGATGCAGATAGAGGAGTTGACCTTATCTTGTCTGTTTCAGTACGGCTTTCTTGGAAACCATCTATCTTTGTTTTTTTGTTTCACATCTATTACAGATGGATTTAATATATCCTCTCAATTCACAGGCATGCATTGAAAGTCCTGATCCTATCAAGCAAGCTCTTGGATTTCAAGGTCTTGCACATCTATGTGAAGCTGATGTCATTGGTAAACTTACTGTCTATAAGTTATTTTCTTATAATCCCTTTAAGACCCAAATAGTCTAGATCTGACTAGTTCATAAAAAACCTTCCAGATTTTTACACGGCATGGGATGTCATTGCCGAGAATCCACTGGACTACTCCGCAAATCCGGTTCTTGCAAATAGGTTAGTCACTGCTCCCAATGAACTACCATTGGATTTTATGAAAATCAAAGGAAGAATAAGTAGTTTTAACTTTTTCCAACGTGAGATTATTACTATTTTTATATGACATTCACATTGATACTAACTAAACTCATGAACCCTTCTGCTTGCAATTCTATCTTAAAAAAAAAAGCCCCCCTTTTTGCTTGCAACGAAATAGGGACCCAGCTTTTATCTAATCAAACTATTTTATGACAGTTCATGTGAGGGAAAATATTTTTCTCCAATTTGGTTGAGACTGGAATTGTTAAGTTAAAAATAATTAACATTAACTTTTAACTACTTGTATTATTGATCTATTTAAGAGGATAACTTGGCTTTTTGGCAGCCTCTGTAAGCTTCTCAGGTGGGGTGCGATTGATGCTGAAGTCTATCCAGAAGCTTCAAAAGACATCATAGGAATTCTTTTCTCCGTTGGCACATCAACTTCTCCTAGTCATGATTTGCAGTGGGCGAAGGCTAAGGCTTCTGCTTTTGATGCCTTAGCACAATATGAGGTAAAATTTAAGATGAAACCATTTCTCTAGTTGTTAGCAATCTTTTTCTTCTTTTATAGAAGAAACAACTGTATTGAGATGACAAGGGCTGACCCTAGGATTAGGCTTGGGGATTACATAAATAATTTCAACTCACTGTGATTTTAACAATGGATTGATTGTTCAAAAAGAGGCGATTAGCCTAAGACCATTGCCAAACCATTCTCCCTTTCTCCCTAGCATAATAAGTGATATAGGATCGAGTCCTCTAGCTGGATGGATGGAGGAGTTTCCTTCTTTGTTCTTTGATCTTAAAAAAAGGGCAGAATCACTCTTACTTAGTCTATTCTTAAGTGCTTACCTACCAATTACTTCTCTCTCCTCAAAGCCCTGAAAAATGTAACTAAGTCTATTGGAAAGTTGATAAAGAGACTTTATCTGGAATGATGGGTTTACAAGCCAGGTTTCAACTTAGTGAAGTGGGAGTGGACAGCCTTGCTCATGTCGCTTCGGAGGAGCTGGTGTGGCTTCTCAATAACCAAAACACGTCTATGCTGATGAAGTGACTTTGGAGATTCACGCAAGAAGAAAATTCCCTTAGGGAAAAGGTAATTTCCAGTATTTATGGATGTATTGACCCTCACAGGTGGATGATGAAAGAGTTAAAGCAGAAAAAAGGGAACAGACCATGGATGGACATTGCCAAAAAATCTGCCTCTCTTTGTTTGACTTACTAGATTCATAGTTCGAGCGGGTACTCAAATAAGTCTTTTGGAAGATATTTGGATTGACTGACCCACTTTGCAATCTTTCTTTCCAGATCTTTTAGCAATAAAAAAAGGTGTTTTTATATTTGAATGTTGGGACAACAACAACCAAACTTGGAATTTGGAACTCAGACGTGGCTCTTCGACAAAGAGCTAAATAGTTGGTGGAAAACTGAGTTTAGCTCACCTTAGTGAAGGGCTAGAACAAGTATCTTGGTCCCATGGGGACTCTGGTTATTTTGCAAAGTCTGCTTGTTTATGCATTTCTAACAATACTACAAAGGTTAGAATTCCCCGACTAGGTTGATTTAGCATAGCATATGTTTGAAGAAAGTAAAATCTTCCTACGAGGAATGTTGTTAGGTTGGGTTTATTCTTTGTTGTCGCACGAGACTTTCATCTTCTTTCTTGTTGGGGTGTCATCACTCTCAGAAGCTTCATCTTCGGTTTTGGTTTTGAGAGGTCATCTTCCTCTCTGGTTATAGGTGCAGAACTTTCCCAGGTGCTTGAGCTCCCCCAACATCACCCTACACAGTACATAGTGGTATATCTTAAGCTATACACCACACATTACAGGAAACATCAAAAGCGATTGCTAGGTCTAGATTTAAATTATTCATGCACATAAGGGCTATTTAGGGGTACCTCAATTGTTCGAGGGCTTCATCAAATCTCTCTATGCCCTTAGTATTTGGTTTGGACTTCAAACTTCCCATTTCTTTTCAAGCTTCCCTTAGTCGATTATAGTAAACTTCCCATTACTTTCAGGGATGTACAAGGAAACTCCAAGAACACACAAAAAAACACAAGAACACTCAAAGATAGAAACATATTGCAATATAATAGAAGGTACAATGTACCAATAGCCTTTCAAGAGGGCTATCTCTCCCCCAAATTCCCTCTATGTATAATTAAAAATCTTAACAAACTCCTTAATTAATTACTAATACGCTCTTACTTATTAACATGCTAATAATCCTAATGTATCCTTGACTAGGGTTCTCACAAATACTTTCTCTGGTAGGGATTCGGGTAGGAATACACTCATTGAATTTATTTATTCACCTTTTTGATATTCATTCCTTTTGGTTTTGTTATTCATGCTTTCCCAGGTGTCCCTTCTTGAGAGAAATATTCAAGATTTTAAAGAAAGGAGCACGGCAGTTCTTTTTACTGAGAGAGATGTGGACATCCTCAGTGCCATAAAAGATTTTTTGGTCAAAATTATACTTCACGAGCACAGGTCAAAACATGCATTTTCTGTAATCTACTTCCAGCTTCAGTTGTTGTCGGAAAATTATTGACAAATCATTCCCAATGTGTTCCAGTAACCGAAGACGATTAGTAAAGGAGAAGAGAGTTGCTGGAAGTAAGATTGAGAAGCTACTAGATGTCTTTCCTCGTCTTGTTTTTTCGTCAGGTATTGTATGATTAATGGTGAATCTATTATGACCAAGAATTTCACGTTATATTCCTTTTGTTTCAGAATGAGAAATATTTAATAATATTTTATATTGCAACCGGTAGAGATCTTAATAATTAGTTTATGACACCTTTTTTGGGTGGATGCTTATAACCCCTCATCTGGATCTCTCTTCTCTTCTTTTATGAAGCATTTTGTCTCATTATATTTGCTTGACATCAACGGAATATATTTGATTGTCAATAAATCTATGCTGCATGAAGTATAGATGTTGCACAGTTTGTGGGCACACCGCTCATTCACTTCAGTTAATGTTTAAATAGGATCACACTAGAATTCTAATAAAATATTATTACATAAAAATATATTAGAAGAAAATTCTATAAAAAACAAATCTTCATTGCATAAATGAAATTATTTGCTACCTATTAGAAATTTGTGGCTTTACTCCCATTAAAAATAGGATCCACACTCGGAAAAGTAGTTTCGATTCATTGAAGGCCACAGATAACATTTACTATTTCATAATTACTAGCTTATGTTGAAGTGAGAATGAAATATTTATCTTAAACCAACTTAGTTACTAACACCTACCCAAATTCATGGGAAAATGGTTAAATTCAGATCTTAAAAACCATGGGAACCTTGTAAAGCAGTAATTATTAAATCATATTCGAAAAAACTCATAAAATGGAAAGGAAATATTATTTGCGACCATTCCACTAAAAGATTAGCAGAAGTAAAGAATACTTAAGGTAAGGTTGCATGCTATGTTTTTCCATTTCGTCCTCAGGAAGATGGCTTTTGTATTCAATTGAATTTGATACTTTGGTGAATTAGTTTAGGCATTCCATATCTTGAGCTGTTTCCTCCTATGTTTTTTTGTGTAAAATTGCTAAATTGCTTAAATTTGTTCTCAGGGACCAGTAGTGTCAGGAAACTGCCTGCTGCTGCACTGCTATGTCATTCTTTTTCTTCTAGAAAAGGGAATGATCCGACAAAAGTAAAGCAGTTGTAATTGGTAACCTTCATTTTGATTTTTTTTTTTTCCTTTCCCTCAACAAGACAGTTCTTTATTCAGAGAACACAAGATGAACAGACCAGTTATGAGAATGCGATGCGTGAAATTGGTGAATCTCTTCAACTTTCAAGAAATATTGTCATGGCTCTCTTAGCCCTAGAATCATGGAAAGCATTTATGGAACGCTGGTTAAAGTCTGAAGTTTTATCCACCGATGTTAGAGATACTGCAGTTATCTCAGAGAAAACTTCTAAAGCGGCTAATGAAATTTTGAAGGTTTCCATTGCTGTTGCCCTTCTATATAGTACCTTGAATTTCATGTCAGTTATTTACAATAGTTCCGAAAATGTTGAAATCTTGATATTAATGTTGTCATTCCTGTCATTCAGAGTATAATACATGCTGCTGAAGAAGCTTTGCCAAGATGTGCTGAAAATATGGCACTAGCTATTGGTGCACTTTGTATGGTAATATTTTGCTTCAGCGACCATTCTCTTTCACAATTTGGTTCTCAAGAAACTTTGAATTTCTGTTAAAATGTCGGTGAATTTTTCTAAAGTTTATCGAATATCCATGTTATCAGTCTCTGGTATTCAATATGATGTATGATAATAATTATTAATTTGGAGGCCGAGCTTGGTAACATAAGCTTGTAACTTGAGTGAGGGCAAAGAAGGAGATGGAACATGAGCCCGAATTTCTGGGCCGGGTCCAGAAAATAATTATTAATTTGGAGTATAGATTCGAATGGAAATGCTATATTATCACTAGGATGTTAAGGTCAACAGGCCAGCTTTTTGGCATGGCCTTCAGGAGTAAAATTGATTTCTTGTTAGCCTTTGTGCATTTTTAGATCTGTGAGCTTATCACAGCAGCCTCATTGTGGATGTGGTAAATATACCATATGAAAATTTGAGGGTTTTTTTTAATTCTCTTTCTTGGGATAAGAAACAAGTATCTGATGCTATGAAATATTACTAATGTCGCAGTTTTTTTTCCTTCCTGTTATCAGGTCTTGCCTCAGGCTGCCCATGCTGTGAAATCAACTGCTTCTAAGTTTCTGTTAAATTGGTTGTTCCAGCATGCGCATGAACATCGTCAATGGCCATCTGCAATATCCCTTGGAATAATCTCTAGATGCCTACATGTCACTGACCATAAATTGAAATTTCAGATCATCTCCGGACTTCTTGAGGTATGCATATCCTTGTTCGGCAGGAGGGCTTTGTCAAAGTAAATTATTACTTTGTTCTGCATGGCATTATGCAAATAAAGGGGCTGCAATGTTCTTAACTGATTACGGTTGTTGTTAACTTTCTATCTTTTCGACTTAAAATAACATGAAACCTCCTTTTCAGGTTTTAAGTGTTAGCAAGAGTACCCTTGTTAAAGGAGCGTGTGGAGTTGGGTTAGGCTATTCTAGCCATGATCTCCTTTCTAGGGTTGAAATTGTTGATAAATCAAACTTGGGTAGAGATAAACAGACAACCAAGATAGAGGAAGTAGAGTTACTTGGAACTATAGTTAGATCTTTATCTTTGATGATATGTCAGCTCACGGGATCTTCTAAAGATATGTTCGAAGATCTCTTTGCGTTGGTTCCAGCACACTCTTTTGATATCAGTGTAGATTCTCAGCTGTTGCATAGGAATGGTGACTTAGAAGACGATGTCTGGGGTGTTGCTGGACTAGTCCTTGGTCTGGCTAATACCATCATTGCATTGTACAAAGCTGGAGTATATAATGCTGTCCTGAAGATCAAAAGCTTGATTTCCTCGTGGATTCCTCATGGAAATTCTGTACCTCCATGCTCTGGTTCATTCGATGAAGTTTCTATTAGAGTTCTCTCTGTTGGATCCTGTCTTGCACTACCAACCGTGACATTGTTTTGTCATAGACTTGAGTTGATGAACGGCGATGAACTGGACCATTTGATAAGTGCCTATAAGGAGATTATTTCTGAATTGTTACCTGTTAAAAATTCTAGTACATCCCATCAGAATTTGTTGATGGCATCATGCATAGGAGAAGGGAACCTCCTTGCCGGCATTCTAAATGAGGGGGTGCATTCTATTGAAGTAGGATGTGTCCAAGACTTGCTGGAGTTATTTAGAAGATGTTATTCTAATCCATATAGTCCTTTGATCCATTTTGGTGGAATGCTTGGAGTAGTAACTGCCATGGGTGTGGGTGTTGGAAGTTTGTTCGACGTGCATCCTACAATATCATCGGTCCAAGCTGAACATGACTCAAAGGTAACATGCCTTTCTGTTATGCTTTATTAACTTTGAAATTAGTTTTCTTATAAAATGCATTTCCTCGACAGGAGTCTTCTCATCTTCTGGGTCCACTTCTTTCAAGTCGTGTTTGTGAGCCACTGTTGACATCAATTATGCAAGAGATGTATCTTGTTGCACAGAACTCTGATGACAAGAACTTGCAGCAATATGCTGCATGGGCAGTTTCATTCCTTAGACAAAATATTTGTTCAAAGGAATTTCCAAACCTTCAGAACTTAAATGAGACAGATGTATCTGGTTCAAGATCTTTACCTCAAAATTTCCCAATAGATGGTGTAGGAATGCAGCTATGCAATTGGCTAATGCAGCTGAATCTTTCAGAGGTATGTTTCATTTTTGTTCTTTTTAGCTTTGGTCTGAATCTATGAATTGTATGGATACATGTATGTTTGTATTGTGCATCAAAATTTTGGTTTTTTTTCCCTCCCTTTATAGAAGTTTACTCTTATTATTCTCATATAAGAAATAAATTCATAACAAAGAAAGTAATTCATGGTCCATTTATCTTCAGAGATGTTGCAATTACCAACTTATCCTCTGATCAAATTTGCCAAAAGATCCCTGTCATTTTGTTCCAAACCACGTTGATCTTAACCTTGATTCAACAATTCAGGAATCTTTTAGTATTCTCCAAATTTCATTTTTGAGTATCTTTTGATAAGAATGAAAGTTGTTTCTTATCATTTCAAGAGAGCATCAATGAACTCTGAATCGAGTATGAAGAATATTATCCACTCTATTCTCATGAGAACTCTTTTGATAGCATACACTACTCCTATTAACACTTTGTTGAGCTGAAGCAATTTCTCTCTCTCTAGAAGTCTGTTGGCTACATGCACAATTTATTTTGTCAAAAAGCTTGATTTGAAAAATCTAATACTTCAAAAGTTCAGACAGGGACAGCTACACATACTGAGACTTTAGTAACCACACTACGGTGCCTTTCTCAAGCTCCCAGATTGCCGTCCTTAGACTGGGGGGCAATAATCAGGCGCTGCATGAGGTATGAAGGCCAAGTTGCTGAGTTGCTGCCACCAAGTTCTGCTCTTAGAAAGGGGATTCTAAGGGAAGACTGCTTGAAGTTCTCATTAGCGCACGCAAACCAATTTGACCAACTACTTATTTTTCTTGATGAGCTCTCCGACATCTCCAGGTTTAGGACACTTGGGCTGAATCTGCAGTCATGCCTGCTTACTCATCTCGCAGGTGTCATGAAAGTATTCTCTAATTCGAGGGTTGAAAAACTTTTCGATGACATGAAAATCTACATGTCTTCTTTTTACTCGGACCAACTCCTGTACAATTATGAGAAGCATTTACTATGCATCTCGTGCTGGAAGGGCCTCTACCAATGTCTTGACGAAGCTAATCTTAGTTCATTGGAGTGCATATCTCATATTGAAGACTTCATGGTGGTTCTTTTTACTATGTTACCTATATCGTCTTCCAGTACCAAGAGAGAAGTAGACGAAGTACACTCCACAGAAGAGTGGTCCGAGGCAATAAGATGCCTCGGCAAGGCACGGCAGACCTGGTTGTTGAACTTCCTTCAGGTACACGACTCCACCTCTTCATATTTCCAAGGGTTTTTTCATTGTGTTCATTAGAGGGACCAATATTCAAGTTTATGTGACGACCAGTTGTCTATGCTGGTAAAACCTTTGCAGAACGGTTTTTTGTTAATTGTTTCTTAAGAGCTAATGAAGTGGGTTTCCTTGTCTATGGGGAGACAAAAAAAATGCAACTGTGCATTTAGTCTTGTGATTCTGACTTGGAAGTGCCATGTGCAGATTTCATCCGAGGATCTCGTATCAAAAGATCAGAAGTTATTTGAGGTTCTTAAAATGATGAAGGCCAAAGCCAAGCTAACCAGGAATGGATCTCTCCCACTGAGCGAGCTAGGAAAAATGAAAACCCTGATGCTGAACTTGAAATCGCAAGGTTCTTCTTTGAACAAGTTTTAGGAACCAATATAATTAGCATTAAATTCTGTCAAATGAGGGGCGATTGCATGTTTTAGAATGCTCCAAATAGAAAGCTCGCTTGTGATCTTAACACACAACGGGATTCTCGCATTCTCATGTCCATTTACTAATCTGTTTCTAGGCATTTGATACTGAGATTTCATAGCTATTGACTTGCCTGACCTTTAATTTGCAGACGTGTGGGATGTACTAGTTGAGGTTGTTGCAGCTCTTCAACTTGCAGAGGGTAATGTCAAGAAACAATGGGTGGTTGAGGCAGTAGAAATTAGCTGTGTGTCGGTGCATCCTTCCACGGTATGCAATGAAACGATCACATTTAAATTTAGACCCTAAATTTTAATACTGTTTTCTAGTGCTATCTTATTTAGTTTACCTCGGACAACACCATATTCTATGTTAAAGCCATTAGGTGTAAATAGAATGATTAATTTGTTAAGAGTTAGCTGGAAGTAGAAATGCGAAGAATTTACACTGCTTAGTGTAATGTTATATTTTCTCAAAAACTAGAGAACATTTTTCTCAAAATTTAGAGTGGGCTGGATATGAGAGATTTTATCTAGTGTTCTTGTGTTCATCGTTTTCTTTACAGAAATATTGTTCAGAACATCCCAAAATACAACAGTTCAGTTCTTGCCATTTCTAAATTATTTGAATTTGGTGCTGTTAAAACCTTTTGATGTTTTCTTCTACAGGCAATCAAGTTTCTTGGTTTACTATCTGGTAGCTTCTGCAAATATATGCCTCTACTGATTCTAGATCCTCATAGCGTGCTAAACAATCTGCCCGTTACCCTTAATTCTCTTCTATCCACATCTGGCTGGAGTTCCATCGCGGAGTCTGTTGCTTCCCGTCTCTTTGCCTCGATTGAACGTATCTATTATCAGACCACCCAGATTCCAAATGTGGATGACATACATAGCTCCCAACCCATTGATGAAAGTGAAATTGATGCAGCTATTTCTCTATTACATGTGATGCATAATACCTGCGTTTCTTTGAAGGACTTCTTGCCATTGGGGGAGCAGCTCAGGCTTGCAAACATGAATATCATCACTTAGCAAAGAGGATATTTTTGGAAAACTGACCACCAAATATTTTGTAGATTAGCTGCTAACTATAGTCTAATTGACTGCTAATGTTAGACCAGAAAATTTTAGTTGTACATAAATGAATGTGATTTGTCCGTTAACCTTTTACATGTATTTCTTCATTACAATTGTAACATCAACTTCTTGTCTAGACAAAATTGTAGAGATGTAAAGAGGAATTTTGGATCAAGTTTAGCAAATGAATGTTCAGGCCAATAAAGGCTCTAAGAAAAATGAGTTCATGAGTCTGGTTGGAAAAGTTTAGATTTGTTTGATATTTGAATTATAGAAATTTATATTTATGAACATTATTTCAATTGCAAATTTCTCTAACCAAATAGTTGATTGAATCGAATATCATTTTTAAGTTTAGATTTACACAACGAAAAGGCATCATCACTATTAGAAGACATAATTGCAAATAAGAAAACAAAAGAACTTTATTGATTAAATGAAATTACAAAATGAGTCCTAATCCATGGAAAAAGAAATTATGAAACAAAACCAAACACAATTTGGGTTCTTAGCTCTAAAGCATGGGAAGGAAAATATGGAATAGCAATTGTAATGTTAATATATACATTTAAAGACAGTAATCTAAGAAATGAGTGAAATTGATACACATTTATTCTTTTATCCTAATAAGAACCTAAAAATAATATTTGATTCAATCAACTATTTTAACCAATTATCCTTTTGGTAGCAGTCTGGAATCAGAGACTCCTTTTCTTTATACATGAATTCAGTAAGAGGGGGGATGAAAATGGAAAACAAATTTTCACATTTGCTAAACCAGTTTTCCTGAACTAAATAATAAAAAAAAGAGGGGAAAAAAAGAAAAAGAAAATCCATTAATTTTACACTTTTAACTCGGCATGAAAAATGCTCCAAAAAAGAAAACGCCTCCTATAAACCATAAAAATGCTTTAATCATGTCTCTCTTTCTATCACTGCTGAAACTTTACCTGTTTCTGAAGGCTCGTCATCGTCGTCTCGTGTTGAATTCTGGGATTCTCTGTGACATGGGGTTTCCTTAAAAGGGATGATTTCTGGTTTGCTTTCAGTCTCCATGTCTGCATCTTGAGATGCGTTTAAAGAAGTGTCAGGGTCTTTGTCACCAGGCAGCCATATGAACTTTAAGTCTTGACCTTGCCAGGATCTGCCTTCTTCAAATGCCCTTTCAGCTGAATGACGGGTTAAAAAAGTGACATTAGCTGAGCAGTTATTGGATGCATTTGAAATCTGATCGCCATCTTCGGAAATTAGCTCCACAGTGCAAACATCACCCAACGATGAGAAATGTTTCTTTATCGTATCCTCCTACAACACGAATTATAACATGAAATTAGAATTAGGTTAAAGATCGCTCAAAAAACAGTAACAAAAACGACATTAATTCAACAGATATTCAACTAATGCCAAAGTGGGTATAACTCGGCTAGAACTGGCATGTACTTCTACCCCATGAGGTCCATATACCCAATTGGACTCCAAAAAAAAAAGAAAAAAAGAAAAACTAGCAAACATATTCAGCGCAGCAGACATATGAACAGTGAAAAACCAGCATTAATATGATCATTACCCTTCTAAACATATTCAACCCCCCAAAGTCAATCTCTGATTATCTGTTCAAGAACTTTGGTAAATCTTAAGGCATCTTGATATATATATAAATAAAACAAACAATTTAAGGCATCTTGGAAATTGGGAGGTAATGGAAAGTGCTTGTTCCTTAAACCTTCATTCAGCCTCCGTAAGGAAAAAAAGAAACTTCTCTTTGAAGAGACTTTTTCACCTAGAGTTCAAACTTGAGTTGGAAGATACCATTCCCTATGCCAGCCCCATCAATACCAAAGGGGGCTCATAGAACAACAGGCCCTCACCATTTCCTGTAGAGTTTTTCTAACCTTTTTCCAATCATCATGGAAAGAAATCTCCTTTCTGCAACAATAGAGCTGACCTAGTTGAGACTGATGTTCCCTAGATCTTTAAGTGGCTTAACAGAAATCAGGCTTGGTGTTTAATGTGTGGGATGTAGAATTGTAGATTAAAGATGTTACATAATGTTTTCTATAACAAAAAATAAACTTCTCATTGGTAGATGAAAATAAATAAAATGTTCAAGGATAGACCTTAGTGAATCTTGAAAGAAAGAAATTTAAAGAGAAACAAAGAAAAGATTACAGGACTACTTTTTTTACTTGAAGATTTACAGGACTTCTTGAATTGATTAATGACATTTGGCAAAAAGAAAAAGAGAGAAGAAGCCAGAAATGAGATTCATCAGGTGAACTTATGGTAAAATCACAAACAAGATGGCCAAGGACTTTGTTAGTCTTGTATTGGAATTCAAGAGTTGAAACAAAGTCAATACCTTCATTTCACTTGCTTGCTAATTCGGGCAGTCTTATTATGGTGGATAAAGTTCAAAAAGAAGTGTTCCACTATGGATTTGTCGCCAACAGCTTGTGTACTATATTTCCTAGTAAGAGAAGGTGAAAATCATTCTCATTTGTTCTCTTATCGTTGCTACATAAGCTTAGTGTTCTTTTTCTCTCGTCGTTGCTACATAAGCTTAGAGTTCTTTTTCTCTCATCGTTGCTACATAAGCTTAAAGTTCTTTTTATAAGAAACGGAGAGATATATATCATAGACAAAAGGAAAGACAGCCTAAGGGCAAGGGATGGAGAGAACCCCTCCCAAATAAAAAAGAAAAACTAACACAAAAACGCCTTCCAATTTCTAATAATAATGCTAAGGCTCAATGAAATTCGTTTCTTATCCAAAATAATAATAATAATAATGATGCTAAGGCTCTTGGCTAAATGGATTTGGTGTTTCCATCTTGAAAATGAGGTTCTTTGGCATTGGGTTATTGCATCTAAACATGGATTCACCAAATTTTACCTTAAACTCAAAATTCTTGAACTCTTCTAGTGGTGGACCATGGAAATCCATAGACAAGTTGTAACGTGTTGAATATGCTCATATTTCCATCAAGGAGGGTAACAGCAATAGCACCTTCTTTTGGAAGGATATTTAGATAGGGAATGCAAGCCTCCAACACCTTTCCCCCCGTCTATGCCATCTATCCCTCAAAAAAGGTGCCACCAAAGTCTCATAAGTTCCGTCTGCATGGGGATCTAAATAGCTACCAATTTACCAGCTTTTCCTTTTCCTTTCATGTAATGCATAATTTTAGATCCTCTCATTTTCTTTATAAAAGAATGTTTTTCATTAAACAAGAAAAATAAAGAATAGTTAGAATAAGATCTTGACTAAGAACAAGAGGCTTGACTCTATGCAACTAATCAACTCATACTAATCTAATCTAACCTTTTCCTTTTAAAGATTCTTTGTTTCTTTCAAACCAAGTACTCCAAAGATTAGCAGAGGGAAATATGCATTGGGAGAGCATACAGGGCAGTGAAGTCTCTTAAGTCTGTGATTCAAATGAAACAGAAGAATCTTTCAAGAAAAGGAGTTTACCTACCCTATCCTAGATTTTTGTTTTTGAAGCTATAGTTAGTTTGGTGATGACATGGTGTAGATGCTCCTCTTGTTCATTGCTATAGCTTTTCTTCCCTCCTCTCTAATTGGAGAGGTCTTTTGTAATTTCATGCCATAAATGAGATTGTTTCTTATAAAAAAGCAACCAATAATTTTAATCTTCCCATATGGTCTGCCAGGGAAGAAAACACAATTTTCTTTTGAGCCCTCACCTTCCACAACAAAGAAAATAAAAGTGGCCTAGGGAGGGGAAAGCCACAACAAAGAATGAGTCGTTGGAAAAAATCACTGGAAGCATTAGGGCTCCATAAACAGACATCCATAGAGCACACACAGAGAAGTAAATCCTACAACAAAGAAATGAAAGATGAGATATAATGTAGCAGAATTAGAGTAAATTAGGGCATCTTGGTCAAATCCTTGATTGATTAATGATTCAGATTAGGAATAGTTTCTTTGATTAATCAGGATTAGGATTAGTTTCCTCGGTTAATTAGGATGAGGATTAGTTTACTTAAGTAAATAGGATTAGGATCAGTTTGTTTTTCCATTCCCTATAATTGTCATTTTGTATTGATAACTTTTGATTCATAACAAAGACTTTGGTTTGATTCTTGGAGAGAGTTCTCCTTTTATCTTTAGGCTATATCAATTTAGTATAGGAGCGAATGTCTGGGCCAACATTGGCTGCCATTGGTGGAAGATCGAGAAACTCTCGACAACACAGATTGCAAGAGGGAGCTTTGTGAGTTGTGCTCGTTGCTAAATAGCGCACACCTAATATAGGGGAACTCTAAAAATTCAAGAAGAGCAAGAAAAATTGTCCAAGAATGGGGTTCTACAATGCTGGAAGAACATTCAAGACCAGAAAATACTCTTTAGGTAATGAAAAACGACCAAGAAAGGCAGAAGCCTATTCAAGAACACTTGTCACTTCTTACTACAATTATCCTGAACCTAACAAAGTAGTTAGCATATCCTACGTCAATCCTAAAGCACTAAATAAAATTGAAATGGAGTGGCCAATGTTCATGGTATCTTGAAAAGAATGATTCAGAATTTGGATCGATTTTCAAGACGACAACAAAAATTCGAAAAGGCTCGAATTGCAAATATTGAGAGTAACACTCATGAAATTCAAGAACCCAACCGAATTTGTGAAAACATGCAAGAAACAAATGCAACAGAAAATCTAGAAAATTCTAAACTTAAGTGTGAAAAAGTGATAACCAAACACGTTGAGATCCAAGTCTCAAGTGTGAAGGATGTTGTGGGCAACAAAGAAGAAAAATCAATTGAAAACGAAAACGAAAACTCAAAGTTGCACAATCTATGTATTGACGAAATCATGGGTAAAAAACAAGATGGGATGATAGCACCTAAAACCCTACATCCAATCCTTGGCAAACCAGAAGTTGTGATCCAAAGTGGTTTTGTTGTTGCTTGCATAGGAGACAAGGAAGAACATGTGACCATTTTTTTCCCAATATCCATCCCAACCCAACTTGTTTCAGTATTTTTTTTTAACACCAATCTACACAGTCCAACCCAACTCCCTTCATTTTGGCCCCACGACCCGCAAAATCTGACCTAACTTTGGCTCTCTTCATCTCTTTTTCATTAATCCAAACAAACCCATTCTTTTTACACAATTAACTCAATCCATTTTCAACTTTGAACAGATGAGAGCTTCTTCTGCTGGTTAAGTCAGCAGTTTTCTCCTAAAGGCACACTACCATTTGTGTTCAATTGGTTCAAAAGATGAATACCTTTTACATTTTGCAACTTATCATTTGTGTTCCATCATGTTTATTTGTTTTTTTAATAATATTTATTTTCTTTTAAATACTGGAGAACAAGTTTTTTTTTTTTTGGAGAATAGAATGATGTAGTAGGATTAGGGTAAATTAAGATATCTTGGTCAAATCCTTGTTTAATTAAGATTATGATTAGTTTCCTTGATTAGTTAAGATTAGAATTAATTTCCTTAGTTAATTAGGATTAGGATTATCTTCCTGTAATGATAACTTTTGATTCATAATAAGAACTTTGATTTACTTCTTGGAATACTCCTTTTATCTTTAGGCTACATCAAGATATAAGAGGGTTCCAATTCCCTAGGGACACATAAAATCAAAGTTCAAAGGACACCAACTCCCCCAAAACTGCTTAAAATGAAAAATGAACAACAATGTTAGTTTAATGCATCGCAACCCACGGCTACCCTTAATCTTTTTCGAAAGATTTGAAAGTCTTGCCGTCCAAGGAGAATCAAATACTTCAAAAACGCTGCCATGGATCTGTCTATCACCATCATGGTGCTGCCTATGCCAAAGAGAAAATGAGTCTCGCAATCACTGGTTTATCAACTGCACCTATGTGGCTGTCATATGGGCTGAAATTCTTGATGCGTTTAAGTGGGCCATTGTTTCTCCCAATAACTCTCGAAGTTGGATTAACTCTAAGAAGCACGGATACGGATACGAGACACGAATACGACACGACACGGACACGGCGACACGCCATATTTTAAATATCTAGGACACGACACGGCAATGACACGTTTACTAAAATATACATTTTTGAAAATATATATCATTTTCATACCAAAATAAATTAAGTAAATGGGTTGATGCATTTATATGCTTAAAAGACTTAGCTTAATGTATTTCACACTCAAAAGTTAGTATTATTGTCATATATGTGTCTTTTTGATCTACTCAACAAATGTTCAATGCATGTCTAACACATTTGCTGCACTAACAAGTGTCCGATACGTGTCCAACAAGTGTCGGAGTGCCCAAGTGTCGGACACGTGTCGGACACGGACACGCTAGCCAAACTAAAGTGTCCGTGCTTCTTAGGATTAACTTGATGCTTATGGAACATCCTTTCAAAGCTACTAAAGAACTCATCTGGGCTAACATCATTTGTTTTGTGGAAGATATGAGATCAAAGAAATGCTAGAATCTCCCAAGACAGAGCCAAATCTCCAGAAGAAGTCCTCAACTCTGCTGTATTCAACGCTTTCTTTTGGTTATTTATCGGCCTTTTAAGAGCCATAGTTTCTCTTACCTTATTACAAATTGGAAACATCTTTTGTATTCCCTTTAAATAGGTCTCTTTTGCACACCTTTGGATATTTCATCAATCAATGAAATAGTTTCTTACTGGTTAAAATCCACTTTCATAGAAGTAACAATTTAGTTCTTAAACTTTGAATTGTAATGATTTAGTCCCTGTACTTTCAATTTTGTGACAATTTAGTCCATGACTTTACTATGTAACAATTTGGTCCTTGTACTTTAACATTTGTAATGATTTAGTCCCTATCATGGAAACTAGTATTAAGATTTAATGATATTTCTTGCATAAATAAATCGATAAACTAATTAGATACTCAATGTCAAAGTCTACATCATAAAAAAATAAAAATTGACATCTAATTTTGATGAATTTTTTTACATTAAGAACTAAGTTGTTACAAATTTGTAAGTACAAAGACTAAATTGTTACATACTAAAGTTCAAGGACTAAATTGTTACAAAATTGAAAGTACAGGGACTAAATTGTTACAAATCAAAGTTCAGGGATTAAAGTGTTGCTTTCATGAAAGCTAAGGGACCAAAATTGATTCTAACCTCATATAAAAAATAATAATAATAAATATATAAAATGATGTTAGTTTAATTTCAAATTTTAAGTGACAATGTTTGGCAAATAAATACTAAATTATTGTGGTTTAAGTATGATAAAGGTAGACATATTATTTCAATAAATAAACTGTGACACACACATAAGGATTCTTTTTGTAAAAGAAAAAAATAAGATCTCCTTTGGAGTAAGCTTGAAACAAAAATGTATCTTTTATAATTTAACCATATTATACATAACCAAAGTTCAAGGGTATTTTGTATAAATACCTTGATCAAATTCTTTGGAGCTATGACTTTGCTAATCAATTTGGAGTTGTTTCTTTGAGGTATTTGGTTTTGGTTTGCTAAGCACATGGGATGCAAAGAGATGATCCAGGAGTTCCTTATCCATCCCCCCTCTCGATAAAAAGGGAGGTTTCTATGGTAAGTCAATGTTTGTGGAGACTTTGGGACAGAAGAATAATAAGACCCCTAGAATGTTTGACAGGAACTTGAGTGATGTTTGACCCTTCATGAGGTCCTACCCTTCTCATAGGGTTTTGGTGACAAAATCTTTTGGAAATTATCCTCTAAATCTAATTTTCCTTGATTGGAGACTCTTTCTTTAGTCCGGTTGGTCCTATCTTTCTCTAAGGGTTTTGGTGACAAAAACCTTTTGGCAATTATCCTCTAGATCTTGTTTTCCTTGATTGGAGACTCTTTCTTTAGTTCGGCTCTCTTTCCGTGGGCTTGGTTTTTTAGTTTTCCCTTGTGTGTGTGTACATTTATTTCATTTTTTTTCAGATTATTCATTAAAAAAAAAATAAATAAAAATAACAACTATTAAACAGGATAGTCCTTGATTGAATACCAATCATATTCCCTTACTATTTTTTTCTTTGGGGGGGGGGGGGGGGGGGGCGTGTCATTGGCAAACATCCTTAAAGGGAAAACCAATTTACTAATAATACCGTCCTATGATCAAATATAAATATAGACACCTCACATTGTCAAGCTACCCAAAAAGAGAATATATAATCCAATGAGTCTATAGCATCATCTAGGAGACTCCAGAAATTTACTAATGAAACTATCACGAAAGGTCTTGATATAGAGGAGGGATGGGAAGACATACATTGGCAAAGTCGGCTGGTAAAGGAGGAACAATTTTAAATCCAGTTGAACAGCTACCCAATTTCTCTCCATCAATATCGAAAGGTTCTTCGGTTGCCAATGGATGAACAGGCTCAAACTTTGAGGATTCCTGTTGTACAATAGATGTGGTTGGCTCAGGACAAGGGCACTCAACATGTTCCCCATTCACCTCAGTATGTGGTGATGCCAAAGCAATACTAGAATCGCTGGCCTTTGGAGTAGCAAGTTTACTAGTGTCAGCTTCTATTCCCACTTTAAGTCGCTTTGCAGAGGACCCAGTGACTGCTTCGACTTTGTTTCCTGTGGCCTGTATTAAGAAAAAAAATAAGAAAATAAAACAAATGGCAGATTGGCTTGCAGTATATAACACATGAGACTAGTATTGCACTTTTACAGCAGGGCGTCTATGCATGGAGATTAAAGCCAAGAGTTAAGGGGTAATTAAAAAGTGATGACATGATATAAAGCTCTAAATGCCATTTTCCTGGCATCACTTTTCTTTCTCAACTTCTATTTATTTTCTCCCCTTATTCCTCCAGCAGTAGAGGCAATGTCTTAATAAAAATAGTCTCCTGATGGAACATGTATGGTAACTGAACTTATAGGGGCTGAAAGTTTACCTGTTTTTCAAGTTTATCTAACTGGCGCCTAAAATCATTCCGTTTCATGTCTAGCATTTCTTGCTTCTTCCGGAGTTCCTCTTTTAACTGTTCCAGATTCTCTAATTTTTTTTGCAAAGGAGAAGAAACCTTGGGGCTACTGAAAGCATGAGAGTGATCTGGGGCAGCTGAAGAAGATTCCAATGGATGGGAAATACTGCCTTTTGAAGTGGAAACCTGGACACTGTTCTTTCCTTTGACAGCAAGAGAAGGAAGTGAAGCGGCTGCAATATGGCGTGGAGGAACATGAATACCATTATTACTGCTTACACCGTCATCAGGAATGCTGTCACGATTAGCCCACCAAAGTTTGATAAAACGATTGCCCATAACAGCATCGGGTGACTTTAGAGCAGCTTCTGCCTCTTCCCTTTTTGAGAACTGAACGAAAGCACGTTGACTATTTGCTGGAATATAGATGTCAATGACCTCACCATATTTGTTAAAATGTGATAGAAGTGTCTCTGTTTTGTTGCTCTGTAGTGGAATCCCATTGACAAACAGAGTACGCATTGCTTTCTGAGATGGTTTGCGCATAGTACGCATGGCATTGGCATCACTCTGTGCCTTGATAGATAAATCTCCTGCTTTAGTGTGGGCGTCATCCTGAGCCATGTGCTTTTGTTGATGAGAATTTCCTTGAACACTAGCCAATCCCTCATTGTGTTCCTTCCCTTCATTATCAAGACAACCAGAGGCATTTACTGGATCAGGTTTCCCTTTCATATCTTGTCTATTCCTTGACCCAACTCTACCCCAGACAGATGAACTAGTAACCTGTGAACCACTAGTTGCAGTAATTCTACTAGCGCATCCATTATCACCAGCATCACATTTCCTAATCTGATTCCTATCAGAAGGATCGTCTCCCATCAAGGATTCAACTTCATCAATCTTTGATGAATGCATGCCTGAGAGTGCATTTGGTTTCTCAGGACAATTGTTGTTCCATAGAGGTTGATCGGGATCATACAAGTCAGCTTCAGCTGCATTACCAGAACCTGAATATACACCATGAAAGGACAATGAATCATCTCCTACACCAGGCTTGATATTTTTTCCAAGCAATCCTTTGCCACTCATTACTGTCGTGGAAGATGTGCTAACTGCAGGCAGAGATCCAGTAGTTTTCCCAATTAGGTGTGCATTTGGAAGCGAGAGAGGAAGGTTAAATTGAGAAAGACTCTGCAAATGCAAGATCATACAATTAATTAGAACTTGATATATGGTTATTAGTTATACATCAAAAGCATAGAGAAATTCCTTTTCAGGTAATACATAGGCCAGAAACAACCCATAAGGAATTATTGCTTATACACTATATACAATAAGGTTCAACCGAATAAAAAATGTAAATGGAAAGGAAATTATATTGTTCTCTTAAATTTTTGTCTGATATCTAGCAATTTATAGATATAACTTAATATTTGGCTAGTTTTAACAAAAATTCCTTATGCAAGGAACTAAACCACTTCCCTTTAAAAAATATATATTAAATGAAATTATTTATGGAACTTCAAATTTTATGGGGAAATGAATAATTAGTGGGAGATTTAAGTTTATGAGAAAAAAGTATACAAGCTCTTTATATTATTAAAATGAAAATGATAATACTAATTAACAGAATGAACAGTATATGAACAAAATGAACAATGAAACGAAGAGAGCAAAGGTAAATGATAGGAATGGTATTAGAGGAATATTAAGGGTATATTAGTAATTAGCTAAGTAGTTGGTTGGAGAAGTTGGTTATAAATAGAGGGGTAGAGAATGGAGAAGGCAAGCAATATTATGGAATATGGAATAGGTCTTGAGAGTATCTCAAGATTAGGGAGGGTCCAAGAACACTGGGTTTATCTTGTATTTTATTATCGTTTATCTTTCAATATATTCGGGTTCTATCAGTAAATCCCTCTCCTTCTTGAACACAGAAGAAAAGGAAAAAATGAGAAGAAAACTTGAACAGCTAGTGGTTTTCTACACATGCAAAGCACACACTAAATTTTCATGAGAAATGACAACTTGGATTTCTAAAGCAATCATACAAATAACAATCATGCCAATAATTTTAATCCTATACTTCAATGTGGGAATTTTTTTTAAAAGAAAATTATACAAAGACGAGAGCAAACAGAAACACAAGCTTCCAAAAATTAATCCTGAAAACAATTCACTTTACATATTTTTCTTTGAAAAAACTACACATCAAGAAAATCCCTAGAGTTTGGGCAGGGGAATCCCCAAGGTAAATTTGGATTAAGAATTTAATATCTGAAGTTCAAACCAAAGATAACAATATCATTCTAATGAAGAAAACTTGGAATCTCAGAACACTAAGATCGATGCTTCCAAAAAGTGGCAGTACCATGGAGAGATATAGCCAGAACTCCATAAGTTATTCTCTATATAATTTGAGGGTTAAAAACGACAAGTATATGATCAAAATGGTGTTAAAAAATGTCCTTAAAAGATGTAATATAACCTGGATGGCCCTTGCATGAGAGCCCAAACAGATTACAGATTCATTCTAAACAAATGTCAAGCTCAATCAAATACAGTAAACTGGGTGATAAACATACCTGGACATCTTCAACTACAATGCGGTTAATACCATGCTCCATAGGGCACATGTCTCCTCTAAGGCAGAATCCTCGTTCCTCAAAATCTCTACATCTCTGCCGAGGCATGCCTATGTTTAGGGGAGGGTTGATTGGAGGTCTGAGTGTTCCCTGCAAACCAATGGGGTGCATTGTTTCTAGCCCACTATTTGGAATTCCTGGTATTAACCCAAATGCATTCCATGGTGCAGTTTGCGCAGTAGAAACACTTGGTAAACCCCTTCCAGCAAATAGACTAGGAGGAAAAGACCCATGGTGAACAATTTGGGAAGCAATATCAACAGGACTAAACCTTGAATCAAACTGGTTCCAAGTACCAGCCTCCCTTCCTCTTCCCCTACCAGAACTAAGGTCACCTAAAAATGTCTGGTTTGCCCTAATCCTTTGATTGAAATCCCCAGCCACTCGAGGACCTGGCACTGCACCCAAGCGTCTTTTATCAAATTTCCCAGGGGTGTCTTTCTCAAGAGTGGGAGTATTGAAGGATTTCCAAGCTTCATTGGCTTGAGAATCATTGTCCCTAAAACTACGTCCATTTTCAAATGGTTTACTACGCTTTCCATATGGCCTCAAAACATGTTCATGTGTATCTCTTTCCAAAGACTGAGAGCGTGTCTCCCGCCTCCGATGCTTATGGTTGCGATCATCATCTTCGTCATCACTAATATCTTTCTCCTCCGGATCACTAACATAATCAGATGAAGAAATTCCTGGCTTAGAATATGAAACTTTAAGTTCCATTTGACTCCCAGAAAAAACCCGAATGATCCCTTATTGCTTAAAAGAGCGTCTTGTATCCAGAACTGGAATTACTATAATGAGTTATAACCTAATGGAACAAAGAAATAAATATCTCAAATTAGCCTCGAACAATGAGAACAATATACAATTATACACAGCTAGACTAAAAACCCTCGCACCAAATACAAAAGGAATCAATTCAGCCGCATTCATTAATCATTTATTCCCTAATGAAACACGAAGCACACTAGTAAACAGCTGAATATCATACTTCAAACAATCCAGCATCGAATTGGTCCCGTAAATCCCATCAGTTCAATGGCAAACTAATTATACCAGAACCACAACAGTTCAAAATTCTCCAAGTGCGAAACAAAAACGAAGTCGCAGAAAGTAAAAAAGCCAAACAAAAGAGATAATAATAACAACAAACCAACGCAAAGCAGTAAAGAAACAACAAACGAATAAGTTACCGAATATTCTCGGAGGAATTGATCAAGAAAGCGCCTCCAAATGTTTGAATTCAGTCAGAGCATGGAAACTCGGCTATGGAATTAACGGAGAGCAAAGCAAGAAGAGAAAACGAAGGGCATTAGAAAAGGGACAGAGCCGAGGGAAGAAACAAGATCGTTGTACGAAAAAACCGCCGGAGTTTAGCGATTCAACGGAGGTCCGGCGAGATAGAGAGAGAAAGAGAGAGGTTGAGGGTTTCCTTCGCAACCCTGACTTCGTATATGGCCCCTTCGGAGTTGTGAACAGCAAACAGGATTCTAGACCGAGAGGAAGAGAGAGAGAGAGAGAAGAGACGACGATTTACCATACCAAATAAATTTAGGAAAAATTACAAAAGGAGAATTTGAGATTGATAAATTATATTTTCTACCCATAATAATTTGTTATTTGTGTATTCGCCCCATTTTGCTACCTGGTTTTTTGTACTTAAATGGGCCGGGAATATGGGCCGTGTGGGAGATTAGGAAAGGCCCAAAGTCTTAGCAATGTGGGCTTCTTAGTAGTCAATTGGGGCTAATGACATGGGAAATTTTCGGAAAAATTGAAGTGTATATAAAGAGAGAGATTTTCTCTTCCCATTTTTCCATTTTTATTTTAAAATTTATAAATGGTTTTTTTAGTGAAAAATTTTCACAAACTGCCAAACTATTTACAGAAAATAGTAAAAAAAATATTGATAGACATAGATAGACTTCTATCAGCATTTATCAGTGATAGACTTCTATTATTTATATCAGATGGACTTCTATCAGCGTCTATCACAACTATCTAAAAATTTTGTTATTTTGTATAAATAGTTTCTCTTATTTTTTTATTTTTAAAACTTCCTCTTTTTTAATTTCATTTTTTTAAAAACTAAAACGAACTGGTTTTTTTATTTTCATTTATTATTTTAAGTTTCTTCAATTTTCTTAAATGGTTCTTATAAACTTTTCATCATACCCTTACCCAATTTCCTTTTTATTTTTTACTTTTTAAAAGTATTAGAAAATTGAATTGTATATATTCTGATAAATGAAAGGAATATAAAAAGGAGAATATTAATAGTTATTTTTATTAATAGTCATAGTTTTATTTAATTAAAAGATATATAATCAAATTTAAGAATGAATTAGAATATAAAAGGTTGGTATAAAAGAAATTTCCTTTTCTTCAAGTTTCACATGATAGAAATAGTATATTTTTTTTTCAAGTAGCAAAACTATACAATAAATTCACATGATAAAAGCATAGTATTGATTTTTTTTCAAGTCATATAAGAAAGGTGTACTCTAAGAAAATTGTGTAGGTTTTTTTTTAACTTTATATATATATATATAATTTGTATTGTTTTATTTTATTTCACATGTACTTAAACTTATTTATTATTTTATATTATTGTGTCATCTTGAAAAAGTATTATTGTTTGTTATATTTTATATTATAATTAGTATTATTTTATTGTATTTTTATATAGACTTCTCTCATTACATATGAACATCTTTAGTAATAGAAGTCTATACCTAATAATCACTGATAAATAATAAAAATGATGAGAGTCTATCACCGATGAAACACATGTTCTATGATGAAAGTCTACTAATGATAAACTAGTATTCTCTCTTATACAAGTTTCTCGACGAAAGCAGCTTATCACTGATAAAGTATATATTTTATGATAGAAATCAAGTGATAGACTTCTATCACAACTGGATTTCTATGTCAACCCAAGTATCTTATATCTTATACAAGTTTATCAATGATAGCAGTCTATCATTGATAGACTACATGTTCTATCATGATGTCTATTAGCAATAAACTAACCAGCAACCTATCACGTGTTTGCATCAATGAGTAATAAAAAAAATGGAAGAAGAAAAGAAACAAGTATCTATGTTCTATACACATCAGTAGTGATTGAATTCTATCAGTAACACAAATATTGTGTGTTTGTATCACCAATTATAAAAATAAAAAAAATATAAAAAAACAACTAAACATAATATGTAATTCATAGAACGATTAGAAATTGACAAGAGATAATAAATCAAGGTAATAAATAATAGCAATCTATGTAAACTATGTCTCTGCTATGTTTGAAATCAAAAGGTCAACGACGAGATATATTAGTATATAGTAATATATAGTGGTAGGTTCTATCACTTATAGAAAAACTATCATTTTTTTAAACAATAGTAAAAGTATCGTTAAACTACCATAAAAGATAAATTATAGTAAATAAATAATAATAATAATATGGACTATTTTCAAATATAGAAAAATAAGTTAAATTATTTTTTTATCGCTGATAGAACAGTAAAAAAATTTTATATTTGTAAATAGTTTGTTTATAATAATTTTCTTAATAATATTAACTAAATAATAATAGGGATAGTCCAGTAGGTTCAATTGTGGTGCTTATGAGTTAGGAGACAAAATTAAACAACTAATGCAAATTTGTAGAACATTTGGCGCATGATCATGCAAAAAGAGGATGAGTTGGACTGATTTTGTGGAAATCAACACAAGTGGATATTTTGGTCTTTTTACATGGGCTATACTGATTTTGTGCCAAATTTGCAAAATGTTTTACATTGTGATATAATTGCATTATTTTAGGTTTCATCGTCATTTGTGCAACCACCCTTTAAAAGAATAAGGTCATGTGTCAACTGTAATCAGTCTCGACCACAAAAGAATGAGTCTCACGTAATCAATAGTAATAAGATCGATCACTCTCTTATTCGCAATCAGATTACGAATTAGAATTACAGTTTTGGTTGTGGGGCGCATCGTTCACTACGATTACAGAATGTTGGTAAACATCAAAAAGTGTAATTAATTTGGCATCACTTTTCATATTATCATTGATTTATTGAATTGGAAAGTTAAGGAATAAGATTAGACATCATTGTTATACGACTTGATTGGTAGTAAACAACTCAAATAAAGCGTGACTTGTATGTATAACTTCTCTAGAGATAATATCTCGTGAAATTTTAGCTCGAAGAACAATTACATGTTGCTTGCTTGTGAGACGAAGCTCAACCACTTCCTTGGTTGTCTAAATACAATAGGTTGGAAAAAATGTTAAACACCAAAATTTAAAATGTAGATGTCGACAGAAATGCCGATGTTTCAATTGTATAGAAATATTAATAAAATTTAAATGTCAATTTATATCTCTGAAATAATTATAAAATCAAAAAAATAAAAAAAGTATATTTAAACTACTAAATAAATATTTTATATTTTTTAGACGCTGTATCATATTGTTTAAAAAATATATTAGCAATATTTTGTTACCTATCTCTTATGGTAATGTGAATTTGTGAAAATATAGAAATGTCTGACACACCTCTCAAAATTTAATGTGAAATTATATAAAATGATATCAAGAAAACGACGTAGTTTTGCATGGAAAACGCAACTGATCTAGTTGGCCTTCTTTATCTTCCTACCTACGACGTCCCCTCTGAACTTCTTTCTCAATCACTATCGGTTCATCTTCGGTTTCGACTAACTGATTTCCACTACACCGACATCGAAATTTTGATCGCACTATGTATTTCTCCAATAATAATGGCTTTTAAACCCAATATTATGGCCTTCGATTTTCATCTCTTGCATTAAAAAAAGACTAGAGGAACTCGACGTCATCCTCTTCTTCTCTGATTTCTCCACTTGCTCCTCTGTTGTTCCCATTGCTACTAGTCGTCCAGAAAAATCGTCGGCGTCCTCCGATATTGATAATTCCCGGAAGCTTTCATCCTTGCATTTTTATTTCACTAGATTAAGATGCTCAAATATCTGGTCCTACTGCTTTCTTGTTTATTTTCTCGATTATTCCTCAACCTTGACACCTCTCTCTTTCCTCTTCACTGATTGCTCCTCCAACCGTAAGTCGTTGTTTCCATCGTCATTTTTTTGCCCTAAAAGGTCGTCAACATCCTCTTTCTTTTATTTTTTATTTCAATTTTGGTCAAATCCCATGTAGGCATGAAAATCGGTTTTGAAATCATATTTTGACTATCTTATTTTCGTTACTTGAAAGAATCAAAACTCTCCAACTTCAAGATCTAGTTCGATTATCCCACCACATGTTGTCAAAAAGGAAAAAAGAAAAGATAACCAAAAGAATTATGAAATTAAATACATAATTGTATCTTAACCAAAATAATTATGAAATTAAATACATAATTGTATCTTAACCAGAAGAATTATGAAATTAAATACATAATTGTATCATAACCAAAAATATATACTTTTTAACAAATAAATAAAATAAGTCCATGACGATTCAATTCAACTTAAACTAATTTTAAGCAAATCCAAAAACCAACCTAGTCTATAAAGTTTTCATTTAGTTAAACCTAACCTAAACAAATCATACGAGTTGGGTTAGCTAGATTGATTGAATTCTTCAAGACATGAAATTTTTGTAACACTCCTACTGAAAATTTATAGATCACTCGAACAAAGAAGATTGTCCAATTCAAAGAAACATAAACACAAAACTTGAGGTTGATAAATAATAAAAAGTAGTCTTATTTAAAATTTCACTCGATTAATTACTCTCCAAATCACACGTAATTTTTTTTTTTTGGAGAGAAATACATTAATAACAACAACGACAATGACGACAACAACAATCATCAAGCTCTACATAAATAAAAATTAAAACAAGTACTCAATAATTGAAATGCCAGCTGATGAAGAACTAGCAGGCCATGGCACTTGAACCACCACCATCTGATCCTGGTCATACTTGAAGCCAACATCTTCCCCATCAATACGACAAACCCTTGGTTTGTGCGACGCAAACACTCGCATCTCACCACAACCTTTGACGCCAATCTCGACTGAGCTTAGGTCATCATCATAGTCCACAGATTGGATGGCTCCACCAGTGTTGAGCATGTTAACGAGCCCAATTGGGGCAAAGTGGAGGGAGGTTTGAATGAGTGTAGTGATTGGTGAGACGGTGATGAGCTCAAACTCGAATGGGTCAAGGGCTATGTCGATGTCTTGACAGGGCTTAGAGAGGATGAGTTTCTTGGCTTGGTAGAGGTAAAGTGCAAAGTTTTTAACACCTTCAATAGAGATAGGATTTTCTCCACTGTGCCATTCTATGTCTTTTGGGTTAGTTTTGGATGTCACTCGCTTTGAGTATTGTGAAAAGCATTGGTTGCGTCGTGTCTCTCGACACCATCCTCCTCCTTGGCAGTTGAATGCACCAATAACTCCCGTGAACTATATGATGAAAAACAAAAATCAAGTAAATAATTATATCATTGTTTATTAGGTTGTTTAATAATGGTTTCGTATTTAGTTTTGTATTTTCTGAAATTTTTGTTTGTTAATTTCTAATCATTTTTTTCCCAATTATAGTTTTTACATTTGTCAAATAAACACTTAAATCCTTAGCTAAATTCTAAAAGTAAAAACAATTAACCTTAATGATCAAATTTATTCCCTAAATTTAGGTATTTTATATCATTTCATCTGCAATTTTAGTTTTCTCAGGTAAATAAAGATTGTTATTGAAATATAAACGCTTAAAAAATATGGTTAAGTCTAATAATTTTCTAACATATTCAATACTTCGATCAAAGTAAAAAAAAAAAATTGCTTACCTTATTGAGGTTCCATATCTTAAGCATGGTTTCTCCATCGTGCAATGGGTCTTCAAACAAACAGTCACGAGTCGGGAGGGCATAGTACTCACTTCGAAGGATCGATCCATCAGGTAGCACCAACTTTTTCAGAAGCTCAAAGTTGTGCTTCCCAACAGAGTCACTAACATAGATTGGGCCACCGGAGATGGCTCGAGAGGCGGCGTGGAAAGCGGCGCAAGGGTGGGTAGATTGGAACATATCCCAATCAGGGTGGATGAAGTTACCCATCCACAAGCTATTGTAGGCACAATGAACCATGTGACAACCTTGAAGCCAAAACGTACCGTTTGGATCCCCAGAAGGGTCGGTGCACCAAAAGTCATCACCTATCAAACAACACGTGGCATTCATTAATTTGACATAAAGAGTGACATGTCAGCAACAGTGAGAATGCATGTGGGCCCACTGAGAAAAATAAATGAAACTCCATCAATCAACAAAATACGTTTTATTAGTTGGGATTTTGGTGACGTGTAAAATGCCAAATGCTTAACTTCCAAAAATTTATTGCATGACCTGATAAGGTTTGTCATTTGTGGGCCTCACTTTACCAAAATTAAACTTATTTAATAAAGGTGAAAATATCAATATTCTTTTTTTTTCTCAAATTTATGATAATTAAAATCAATATACTCTTTTATATTTGAGATAAAATTTGATTTTTTTTTTCTCTTTAATAGAATATAAACCAATCGATAAAAGTATTTTAATGCAAAGGTCTAAATATGAAAGATAACGTACCAACACGACCGAGAGAAATAGCTTCAGTGCCGAGGAACATGAAGTCGTTACAATGTTCCATACTTGCAATGACTCCATTTCCTTTGAAATGTTTATTTATTGATTTCGTCATTGCTTTGTAATATGCCTTTGCCAAATCCACTCTACCTCCATAATCCTCGCACAACATCTCCAATAGCTGTCACATTTAAAAAATCAATAATATTTTATTTAGTGAAACACAAAGTAACTTTTTTTCAAGGAAACAAAAAACTTACGTACTCACTCATTATGTTTTAGAAATTTAAATACTAAAATAAAGAAATTAGGTGAGGAGTGCTTACGTGGATAACGTCAATCTTAACACCGTCAATTCCAACCTTCTCCAAATGAGCATGAAGTCCTTCATACATCTCCTCTGCCTTCTCCGGCGGTACCATCCCCACCTTATGAAGAACAATCTTATCTACCGCCAAATCCTCCATCGTCATCTGTAACCCTGGCGAAAGTACTGGTTGAATCACATTTGCCTCCGGCAAGCCTGGCACGTGCGGGCGAAGGCCTCCCCAATAGCCACACAAAGCGTGCCAAACGTACACATACTCCACCGTCTTAAACTCTCCTTTGAGTTCATCAATAAACGCCTTCATCCCCTTTTGGGCGGCACTGGCGCCAGTGGCCTTGGGGTTGACGTAATCACGGAATTTGTAATTCTCTTGGAATTTCAAAAGGCGGCAGGGCATTTGCTCACCGGCGACGGTTTGGTTCATTCCTTCTTTAGTGATGGGATCGGAATCGTGGCCAATGGATTGCCAACCGTCGTCGATTAGGACTAAACCGGGAGGACAACCGCCATCGACCAAATGCTTTACGCCTTCGATTACGCCTTGTGGGTGAACCGTTAGGTAAAACGCGTCCCACGTGCACCAACCGAATTTGTCCACTATGCCTATTTTTCATTGTATGCAAAAATTAAGTATAAATTATATAAATAAAATATTCCTTTTATTTTTCTTTTTCACTTGTGTTATTTTATTTCTCTTTTTTTTTAAAAAAAGGTGTATTTAGTTTCTTTTAATTTAATAGATACATGAATCTAGATATAAATAATTAGGACAATTACAAATATAACAATGAGACTCAAAATATTAATAAATATAATACAATGTAAAAGAATTTAGAGATATAACAAAGTTTAGATCAACTCTCTCGAAGTCTATTACTAATAGAAGTCTATCAACTATAGAATCTAGAAAAATATTGCTGGCAATTTTTAAAAATATTCTTATACAGTTAATTATTAGTCCTAAAAATACTACTCATTATAATTACCTTAAATAATTTGTATTTATTAAAAATATATTTGTATAAACTCGATATATTATAGTTAAATAAGTAATTTAAGTCTAAATCCTATTAAACTTAGAAAACAAAATTCTCATCAAGATATAAATTGAAATCACTTCAAACTTCAAATCATTATTTTTTTTTGCAATAGAAAGGGAAGAGGTTCTATGAGTTAGACAGCTTTAATGAGTTTATTTGTAATTTATTAGAGTGAAATTCATAAATAATAGGTGTGTCTCAAGAAAAATAAGTAAAGATGCATTCAAATGTTACTCGTTTAATAATACCGGGTGGAGTCTTCTCCTCTAACAAGCGGAAAGTTCCAAGATGGGTCCTCACGATCTTCATTGCCTCCTTAACTAATGCAAACGGATCATCGCCAGCATGAAGATACAACACACTTCGAAACGACGCATCGACAACTTTCGACGAGCCGCTCTCGACACAAACATCAACAAAGTCATCGTCACCGGGCTGAATCGAGGTTCGGAACGGCCCCTCGACAAGCGGAAGAAGGAGAACGTACGGCCGACCGGAATCCGACTTCTCAAGGATGACAATCTGAGTCTCCGATTCAAGGTCGCCACCATTCCGGCCAACCCAATGCGTAGTCCACCAAACCTTGAACCTGAAAATACTCATAAACCGAATATCCTTCAATTTCCCAATCGAAACGACATGTCGGCTATCAGGTTCCGACGCATCGAATCCAACAAAGCAACCAACCGAAACCGGCGACTTCTCGATCGAAGTGTACGGAGAAGGGGAAGCAACAATATTCTCAGGCACATCGGACAGAAACAAATGACCATTCACAGTGAAATCCGACCCGTCGATTGAGAACGGTGACGACATGTCGTTTAAGCCATCAAATGAAACGACGTCGTTGGAACCGCCATTTTTCAAACTAGGAGCCATTTGTGAGAAGAAAAGAAGAAACAAACCCAAGAAAACTAAAAGAGGGTGAGTTTTTTTTTCTCTCTTCTTCGAGATTGCTGTGAAGAACAAGAGAAATCGTGAGGATTTTATAGAGAAGAATAAAAAAATAATAATAAATATTAACAAGTGGGATTAATTGAAAGGAGAAAAAATAAAAAGAATATGGGGTGTTTTTTCTAAATTGCAGATTCTTGAGGATCAAAAAGGAAAAAAAGGGGCTTTTGATTGATTCTCTCTGAAAAAGCTTCGAGAAAAAGTTGGAGGTTAACAATGGTGGTGGGAGGGGAAGGGGAAGAGTTGGGTTTTTATAGATATGGAGCCACCTCCGAAAATGGAAGATTCGTAGGAAGGTGGGTTTTGAATTTTTATGTTGTCATTTTTTATTTTCTTTTTCTTTTTCATTTTAAATTTTATTTGTTTTTTCAAAAATAAAATATTAAATGGTTAGTTAATGTGATTTTAAATGTTTGTTTAATTTATTATTCTTTTGTTTTTGGGACAATTAAAAATATCGGTTGTGAATGGAAAAAAAAAAAAAAAAAAAGTGGATTTAATTAATTAAATTATCCATGTTGGATTGGATTGGACTATATTATCAAAACGGTTTTTGTTGGGTATCTCTCCAACTTGTTGGGAAATTGTTTTTAAAATAAAAAGTGTATATATATTAAACAGCTAACTTTTTGTATTGAGACATCCATCATCCTATATAAAGTGTTTTTTTTTTTAGTTTAATAACATTTAATGGGGAAATTCGAATTATTGTTATTTTAGTAAATAAATAAATAAATAAATACATTAACTATTTGAGTTATGTAGATAATTAAACTATTTAGAGCTTTTATTTAATTAAGGAAGAAATTTTGTGATTTGATCAATTAAAATACGTTCATATTATCGTTATATACTTTATTTAATTTTCTTTTATATAAAACTTATAATATGTATAAAAAAATTTATTTAAACAAATGTGAGGTAAGTGATCAATTTTAAAGAATGTAATATAATAAGCATTTTAGTCGATGGGTGTTGGAGGCAAGTAATGGATTTATGACATATGGAGAGTTATGAAGTTGTGGGGCCCATGAACTCCTTAGACCAAACTAAAAAGTGGATTTCACGGTTTCACTCTTTCTAACACCTCCTACTAAATCTGTAAAAATAAAAATAAAAAATAAAAAAAAGCTCTTACTAAATAATTTGGCGAACTTAAAAATATCCAATTTTCCATTTAAAAGTGAGTCAATTTTTTGTTCATTTAAATTCTAATTTTATTTAATCAAACATAGATTTCTCAATAAAAAGCAAATCAATCCATCCAACAAAATTTATAAGGTAAAATGTTGAGAACGACAATTAATCATGGATTTAACTCACTAATGCCTATTTGCATCTTACAAAATTTCTGACTGAACGGCCTTTTTGTAAGAGCATGAAATATCCCTTTGTCAAAAAAAAATAGGATGCCTAGAAATACAGTATTTTCATTTCCAACCCAAAAACTTTATATCAAATAAGGGTATAAGAAACTCTCACCCATTCTCATCCACAATTCTCTTGTACCAAATGACTCTTAAAAGATTTTCTAGCTCGAAGTGAAGTTTGATTTTATTTTCATTTACAAGCGGATCTAGTGAACAAATTAGAAGGAAAATACAATGAGGATTAATTTGCAATTGAATCAACCATTGAATTACATGTGATCTACTTAATTATATCCTACAAACTTTGTTGACCTCACCCATTGTATAAATTAAATTTAGATTATAGAAAATTAAGTTTATAAAATCCACATTTTATATTAAGTTGTTTTCAAATATAGATAAACGAGTCAAATTATTTATAAATATAGAAAAATATACTATTTTTCTGTTTATAATAATTTTTCTTTCATATTCCAAACTTTTATTTATTCTATAAATGTATAAACAAAACTCATATATATATATAAAAGTTTATTTAATATGACAAGTGGAATATGAGAATTCGAATGTTTGAGTACAAACAAATTATCGTTAAGTTATATTCCTATAAATTTAAGATTCTAAATTTGTAAAAATTGAGAGGCAAAGCATATCCTAAAACTTTATTATTTGGATGGATTCTCAAATTTTTCATCCCAATTCACAAAGAATCATGGGAAGTACATGAAGGGGACAGAGGCATTAATTAATTAATTATTAATTAATTAATATTGCCTTATTTGAGAACAATTTTCCAAATCTTTCTAGGCTCTTCCTCAAAATAAACTAATTAAACTCTCTCTCCCCCTTCTTTATTCCTCTTCTAGTTGACAAGAATTTCATATCTTTATGAATATTCAATCATTTTCTGAAAGAATAATTAATTCCTTTTTGAAGTTCATGGATGGAATTTCTCCATGAAGGAATTTTTCTTAAAAACCCTTTTTGCTTTTTAATGGAATTTCATTTCATTTTCTAGCATTAAAAAATGTGATTTTTTATTTTTCTTGGCAAGATGTGTGTGTAGTTCCACCTCATGATAAGGAAATGAAAAGGTCAACTTGATTTAGTTTCTCTTTTCCAAATTTATTTTTTACTAATTTAAGAAATTAGTGACATGATGCTAAGAAGAAAAAAAAAAAGAAGAAGAAGGTGGTTGCATTTAGTAAGAAATTTACCTCATCTTTCACATAATTATACTTTATTTTTACTCTTCTTTTTTATTGAGTATAACAACAGCAGAATGGGAGATCGAACATTTGACTTATATGACGAAAAGTTATGTCAATTATCGTTGAACTAAACTCACTTGACTATTTTCACTCCCATTAATAACAAATTTATTTTGAGAACTAATATAAACTTTAAAAAAATATCAAGGAAAGAAAGCCAAATAAAGTTAAATTGTACACTTATTCATGCTAGTTTAAAGTTACGTATGATGCATGTGGATAAAAATATTTCGAACATAAAACATAGAATTTAAAAGCAAAAGGGTAAAATTATATGTGTGTGTGATTGAACAACTATAATTTTTATTGATTTTAAAATGTAACTATTGGACATAAAAGTAATAAAAGAGATAAAATGAAATAAGATATTTTTATTTATAATTTTAGATGTTTTTTAGTAAAATGAAATAAGATATTAAACACAAGTTTAGAAAGATAATTGTAAAAAGTATATTAACAAAGTAAGATGAAGTTACTTGGTAAATGTGAAAAGTAAAGATAGGGAAAAATGGAGTTCTTTGGTAAATGTGAAAAAATATATAAAAAAAAATTGTGAAGATGAAGTTATTCGATAAATGTACAAGTTCAATAGTGTATAATATTGAAGTTGAGTTGTTTACACTTTACACCAACTTAAGAAGTTGGTAGACCAAACGGCCCCAAAATGTGAAAAGATGCAATAAAAAAGTTAGAAATATAGTTATTTTGTGAAGGGATTTGTATATTTGTTAAATGACATATATGATTTTAAATTTCACTTTACTAATCCTCGATTAATAGAAAAAACAAGGGAAAAAAACTAAGAGACTCAATAAAGGGGGAAAAAAGAAGAAGAAAAGAAGAAGAGGAACACGAAAAATGTGAAATGATATGATGACAAAATAGGAATTGTTAAAAGACCTAATGACAAAAAAAAAAGAATGTAAAACTAAAAATGGATATGATTTTGAGGAGAAAGGTGTGTACATAACACAAGGGATGTGATTTTGAGGACAAGATAGACATTATAAAAATATTTAAAGACATTCGAGTGCAGGTATCGGTTGAGTCTAATATGTTAAATTGATGGGATGCGACTCTTCAAGTGTATGTATTTGTTAAGTCCATACTATTTTTGTTAATGTATTTCTAATTTTGGTTCATTTTTTCAGTATATTTTCAAAAGATTCATTTTGGTCTCTCTACTTTCAATTTTGTTCACTTTTGTTAATGTACTTTCAAAATGTCCATTTTGGTACATGTAGTTCTAAAATTTGATCATTTAGATTTCTATTTGCAAAAGTTAAAAATACAGAGACTAAAATGAACAAAAGTTAAAAATATAGGGGACCAAAATGAATATTTAAAAAACTTATGAATTAAAACAACGGGCAATTGTTAATATAGCGATCATGCCAAAAGTATTAATAGATATAACACAATATAAAAGAATTTGTAGCTATACCAAAATTTAAATTCAACTTTTGAAATCTATCAATAATAGAACATATAGTTAGTAGGGGTCTATCAATGATAGACCATACTGCTGGTAGGAGTCTGTCACTAATATATTTTTCTATATTTGCAATTATTTAAAAATGTTACTATATATTTTTATCCCTAAAAGTGCTACCCAATGCAATTACTCTCAAAAGTAAACGAAAAACGAAAATACAATATTTCAAGTTTAAAAAAAAATTATTATAAATAGAAAAAAGATCAAACTATTTACAAATATAGAAACATTTTACTGTCTATCGGCAATAGACTATAGAAGTCTATCGGTCTATCACTCAAGTGATAGAAGTCTATTGTGGTCTATCATTGATTAGCAGTGAAATTTTTTTATATTTATAAATAGTTCTCATTTTTCTATATTTGAAAATAGACCTTAAAAAATATATATATTATTTCAAAATAAATTAACTTGAATCCACTTGAGAGAAGGCAAAAAAAAAAAAAAATAATAATAATAATAATAATAAACAACAATATTCTTTTATTCAAAGCTAACGGGCTTTTTGTGGGCCTTAAAATACTGTGGGCCCTTCTTTTACTTGACGACTCTGCCCTTCTAAAATTATATTTCTTTTTTTCACTTTTTCTCTTTTCTCTTTTTTACAATTCCAAACAAAAATTAATATACTGTGTCGGACCCATCTCACACAAGACAACTGCCACGTGGAGCTCTTTTTGGGGTCCACCTCCACCGACCTCCTACTTTTCTCTTTCTAAAAAATAATAAACGACGAAATTGCCACGTGGCATTCTTCTTCGGGAAGTAAACAACCCTGGAGTCGAAACGTCACCGTTTTCCTCAAAGAATATAATATTTTATTTTCCTTGTTTTACTTTAATAATGAGGTCATCTTCGGAAATGTGAGTGGCTGGGAAAAATTAAGTGGAAGGAAAAGAAAAATAGTGGGGGAAGGTGGGAACTGTTTTGAGTGGTTCTGATATAACTACTCGCGGGGGATTCAACTACCAAACGGACCAATTACAAAGCTCCGCGTGTGTGACAGTTGTTTAGTTTCATGCGAGTCGGCACGTGTTGTGTACACGTGGGAGTTAGTAAGAGGATTGGGTTGGTCGTCGTGTGTGTCACACGTGCTTCAACGGAATGTGCCGACACCGACCATTGAAGTTTGAACTTTCACACTTCCTTCGTTCTCGTTTTAATTACCGGTGGGCAGTACAAAATCTATATATTTAATATTGAATACATATAATTAAATATTGTTATATTCCTGATATTAAATATTTGTGGACATGTCGATATTTTTATGGGTTTCACATGAATTATATTTTTATTATATTGTAAAAAGTATAAGAAACAATAAAAATAAACAACAAAAGTATTTATTTATTTATTAATTTTGTTAAATTTTTTTGCTATATAATTTTTTCAAAAGAATCTATTCACATCAACATTTTATATATTGATATTTCTATCAACATTTTCATAAAATTTAGACTTTAAAATTTTTATTGACATCAACATTTTAAACCTTGGTTATATTTAATCAATATAACTCAATGATAATTGACACATACTTTGATGTCAGATATTCAAAATTTCAAATATTGTCACTCTAATTTTGTTGTAAATTGTAATATATATTAAACATAGCTCAACCATATACCTTTTGCTCAACTAAATAAATAAACAGTATTCTTTGGTAGTTTTAAAATTTGATTTACCGTATATGTGTGAATATTTCAACTAGTTCAAATGAAAAAGAAGATTGTTTTGAAGTACATTCTAAAAGTCATTGGGAACAAGCCTAGTTAATATTTCAAATTTTCACCTCCATAATTGTTGGGAAAATAAATCTCAAAAGTTATTGATAACGGCTTTGGCGAATGCAAGCTGAAATTGAAAAAATGAATGAAATCAACTTGGTTTATAGTCAGTTTAGATTGACTTTCTAAGTGTTTAAATAAGTGTTTCAAAGTGCAAACAAAAAAATGTTTATAAACACTGAAAAAGTCAATTCAAACAGACCCTTATAATTAGTTTGATTTGATTCAATTAAAAGAGATTAGAATTTTGGCTATATTTATTTGTTTATATTATTATTATTATTATGCCTTTGAAAAAAAAAATGTTGGTTTATAATCGAATTTAGGTCACAAATCATGTTGAACTAAAATAGATTGTCTCGTAATTGATAAAAATTATTTGAGGAGAACAATTACAATGTGGCGGATAATTTTACACTGTTAAAATGCCAACTATATGTATTTAATTAGTTTATAGTTCATATTTAATAGGATTTTACTTATAGCAATGAAAGTCTTGTAAGAAGTTTCTGTTTAATTATCTTCCGAATTAGTTTGGACTATGAAGTTAGAATATGAAATTTGATTTCAAATTGCATTATAGCTTGAGATTTAAACCTGTAAAGATCACATAAATTTGAATTATAGGAAGGCAACATGTTTTTTCAAGACTAGGATGTTTAAATGCAATATCTAAATATAAACGAAGGTTTTAATAATTTAATTTTGAATATTAAAACGTGATACTACTTTTACCTACAAATTTCTATACTTTTATCTTTAATATGAAGATTGTAAATATTCTTGAATAATAACTTGATTGGAATACAAAGAATTGCAAAATAAATAAACACCAATAAACCCAACAAAGGAAAATAACATAAAAGGAAAATTCAAAAAAGGAAAATATAATTAAGCAATAATTTTTTTTAACACCCTCCCTCAAACTCAAGGTGGTAAACTTGAGTTTGTAAAGCGTTGAGAGAAACTGAAGAAAACTTCCGAACAAAATCACGACATATCTGGGTTGGAAACAGGGACCATGAAAGACTTTTAAGCCGAACACAAATATCCACAAAGAACTTTTGGGTTGGAGACATATACCCACAAAGAACTTTTGGACCGGAAACAAAGACCTACGCAGAATTTCTGGATTGGAAATAAAGATCTACATAGAGATCTGAAATAGAACCCACGAACAGTCGATCAGAAAACTGGACAGAGATCCACAAACACATATCTGAAGACAGAACAGGAACAGTGACAGATATCCACATATGTAGATCTCAAAGCATAACGGAGACAGTGACAGAGAGATGGATGAACATGTCGGGAGTTGTATAATGACGACGAAATTTCATGGATCTGCCTCCATCGACCGACCGTCAATGGAGGCAGAGATCGAAAAGTGTAAAACCCTAGGACTTATGGCTCTGTTACCATTTGAAGATTGTAATATTCTTGAATAATAATTTGATTGGAATACAAAGGATTGCAAAATAAATAAACACCAAAAAATCCAACAAAGAAAAATAACATAAAAAAAAAAATACAAAAAAGGAAAATATAATTAAGCAATAATTTTTTTTTTGAACATTTAAAATTAAAATTCAAGTGTTTCGTTATGAAAGGTAAAAACTACACTTAAAATTTTTAGAGAAAACGAGCATCAATTTTAAATAATAGTAATAGTAATAATAATAATAATAATTTATTGTTATTCAAACAATTATTAAACATGTCCAATTCAAATTTTAATGAAATTATAAACTTTTTTTTCTTTTGTTGCAGTCAGTAGACCATTTTCCTTTTTGTCAATTGAAATTATAATTCAAGAACGTATTAGGAATGTTATAGTTTTAATTGTGTAATCATACACAAATGCACATATTAAAAACATATACTAACCTGAACACAACTTAATTAATTAGTAAAATATTATATTATTAATCAAAAGAATAAATGGTAGAATCTTTGTATCTACACATCATATATAACTAAAATATAAATTATGGATTATAAGGGTTAACTTTACATTTTATTAATAGTTGTTTTTAAATATAGTAAAATGAGCCAAAATATATATAAATATAGCAAAATGTAAAGTTGATCAGTGTCTATCGTCGTCTATTACCGATAGATAGTGATATTTTGTTATATGTTTATAAATATTTCCAGTTTGTCATTTAAAACAATTACCCTTCTATTAATTAAATTTTCAAATTAGGACTTCATTTATTTCAAAGAAACGATAATAAATATTTTCATTTTTCATTGGTGTTTATTATGATTCATGAATCGAATTAAAAATATTCTTTTAACTAATACTAAAAACCAAAGATGATTATTTTTTTTATATGGTAAATTATTATAAATGGAAAAATATCAAACTATTTTAAATATAGAAAAATTTAGACCACGATAGAAAAATTTTAAAAAAATTTATTGTTGGTAGGCAGTAAAATTTTTCTATATTTATAAATATTTTAGCTCATTTTTTTATATTTAAAATAGTCCATTTAAAATATTTTTTCACAATAATGTGTAGATTAACATATATTAAAAAATCATATAATTAAAAAATAAAATTTGAATCTTGAATCAACCTATGGTTTCTAGATCTTGTAGTTGGATTAGAATTATCTCTTTATTAAATATTTTCCATTATGAAATTAATTGCAACGGAGTCAACTGGTCATCTGCGGCTGTGTTTGGAAACAAGGATAACACGTGTCATAATATGGTTAAGCCACAAAACCAATGCTCCTTTATTACGACAAGAGTAATCCTTTTTGTCCCTAATCCAACGGAAACTGCGTTGCTGTAATGTCCACGTGTCATCATTATATTAATTCAGGTTTTACAATTAATTATGCTCCGCATAATCCGCACGGATTCAAAACGACAGTTAAAAGTCCTTTTATTCGATCAACGACGACCGGTCAAATCAACCAAATTGGTCGGTCATGACTGATGTTGGATTAAGAAGCTTCACCCTTTTATTTACCAAATATCCAAACAATTTTTTTTAATTATTGTTTTAAATTTAGAAATGGGCCTTTTTTTTAATTATTTTTTTTAAAAAAATCAAATTTTATTATTGTAAGCATGGATATATATATATATATATATATATATATATATATATATATATTTTAAAAAAAGAACTTGGATATCTTATTTATTTCATATATTTTGTGGATAAAAATATCATATTTGAATGATGTAGGTATGGATTAATTATTGGACACATCTTCAACATACATATAATTTATTATTGATTGAACATGTAAAAGAGTTTAAAATTAGGTGTTGACTATCTTATCTCAATCAGTGGCTATGAACTTATGAGTCATGATGATTTTTTAATTAAAAAAAGTATATGATTATTTTTTAGAAGAAAAATGTATCCATAAATAACAAAACTACATAAATTTGAAGGAGTGTTTAACAGTGAATTGGTTATTATAGACTATAGATTATAATAGTTTTTAAATTATAGTAGTTTTTATTTGGAGTGCGACTATTTTAGTTTGGGTATAAAATAGTAAACATCGTAACAAAGAAAGGTTTGAAATATTAATAGTGCAGTTAATTGTAGGTTATAATAGTTAGAATAAACACAAATTATTATAATTGGAGTCCTAAATATGAGGTGGGTTATAATAACCAACTCCACCCACTTAAAGTTTGTGGCCTAAACACCCCGTAAAAGAGTCTCTAATTTTAACGTTGCTTGTCACTACTCTATTGTAAGTATGATTGACCATAGATTCAATTTAAGTTAATATTGTTTCAAAACTTGTATGGTTTTTTAAATTTATATGACATATGGAACAAAATTGATCATAGCAAATAACATGTTGTATATGACGATATGGGTAAGAAAATAACCAACTCATTATTTGTAAAGAGAGAAAAACCATTGACCTAATTATTTGTAAAGAGAGAAATCGTTGATACTGTGCCAGCTGAGCTATACTCATTTTGACATCATTTTTCTCTTCTTTGTATGTTCAATTTAGGGGTGAATTTCAAGCATATAATCTTTAAGGAAAAGGAATATCATGAAGTTAACGACAAAGTTAATCATTATTGATAAGGGCACGATCCAAACATTTAACGAGAGAGACTAAATTTTATTTTTAAACTTTTAACAACATATAATTATTTAATTTAAAAAGTTTAGTAGAGGGACAAAAAATTAAAAAAGAAAAACTTCAAAATACAAACTTTCTAATAGAGATTTTTAAAGGAGAACAATATTATCTCCCTTCCTTTCATTTCACCTCTTTGCTTTACCATAATAATGGGTAGATGTTAGGCAAAAAAAAAAAAAAAAAAAAAAGTGTCATAATCGTAATTCATTATTAAATCATTTTAAACTTTCTAAAGATTTGTTCTTTTTGGTTAAACTATACTTCCTAGTTATTTCCTTTTAATTTTTCCTCTATTATTTTGGAAGATTTGTTGTATACATCTGTAGAAATTCTACTATAATTGGGATGCCATTCTAAATAATTATTTAAGCAAAATTTTGAGAAATTAAACCTACATATCTCAGTTTAAATTTGGTATCATAATTACTTTAACTTGAAAAAGTGTTGTAATTTTTTTTTCATTCAATTAAGTTTTTTTGTTTAGAAACTTTATATATTAAAAGTATTATCATATGCTTTCAATTAATTATAAAAAGGGTGTATGTGTGTATGTGGTACAAAAATTGATAATATTTCAATTAAAATAAAAACATTAAATTGGTTTTTAAGTATGTGATGTGTACTATCATGCAAAACTTAAAATATATATTTTACAAAAGTTGAATGTTTTTTTATTCAATATTTCGATATGAATTTGATTTCGAGCCACATGAGGTAGAATCAAGCATCGAGTTAGATGGAAAAAATAATATCACAAAACCTAAAATAGACATCCTACGTTATAAGGACCAAAACGAACATCTTGAAAATTCAAAAATCATAATGGAAAAGAGATGAAAATGCTATTTAAACATTAATCCAAATTTTATTTTGGTTTAGATTATAAAAAATATTCTTAAACTATGAGTTTGGTTTCAATTATACCCAAACCTTTTAAAAAAGAAAGTTTCATTTTAATCTTAACTTTTGAAATCTGTTTCAAAATGACCTTTATAGGTCAATGCTGTTGAATTTATTGTCACACACACATATGTATGATGTTGTTTTCAAATATAGGAACATGAATCAAAATATTTATAAATATAACAAAATTTTACTGTATAGACCACGATAGACTACTACATGCATCTTAGACACATATAATAGTCTACTCTAAATAAACTGATATTTTGCTATTATTTGTAAATATTTTCAACAATTTTGTCATTTAAAATAATTTTTTCAAAAAAAAAATACATATACTTATAAACTATAGTCATTATCATCTTCTCAATATCTTCAATTATTTATTCAATCGTTTATGATATTTTTCTTCTAATCTTAACTTCCAAATTTATCTTTTTCTATATGTTTAGATTTGTTCATGTAAACAATCTATAAGCTTCTTATTTTTTTTTTAAATCTAATCATAAGAGAAACAAACCTTTTCGTTTACGAATTTATGGTATGCTTGAAACTTAATGATCTTGAGCGATTTCGATTCATAACGGATTTCTAGTGAATTTCGTTGTTTGTTAGACAATAATGCAAATAAATTTAAGATATGAAGTGATTTCAAATTTTGTTTTTACTTAAAAAAAACTTTCCTAATCAAAATGCTCGAATTTCACATGATTTGATAAGATTTAAAATTAAATTACTTAATTAACTTTGTCATATTTTAATTTTCAATTAATACATCATAGTTAAAAATCTATATCAGTAAATTCTTAACTTTCTTTTCTTTTCAGTTACCACCCAAACACTAAATTTTAAATACATTCGTTTTAAATCTTTTTCGTTCTAAATAAAATAATTAATTTTAAATCGAATTTGATTCACAAAATTTAAAATCATTTCTTAAACATTATGGGATCAATTGAGCATTAGGATGAAAAATGTTCACAGTTATTTTGAAACAACTCTTAAACTCACTTTTTAAAGTTAGGGTATAATAATGGAAGCAACTCTACATTTGAAGACCATAATTTGACATTGACCTTTGACGCAAGTCTCGAGGATTTTTCAGTGATCATACGAATCGATTGAATTTGTTATTCGAAAATTTGTGCATGGCCTTCGCCACAAAGTTTCTTCGCCAGTTCCCCAGAGCTTTCGTGTTCGCTTCGTCTTCATCTTCTTCCTTCTTCAATCCCGCCAGATGCTGTATGTTCTATGCTATCTTTACTTTCTAAACTTCATTCCATTGTTTTGTTTTTTTTTTTCCGTTTGTTTCATCTGATTGCTGTACTGTTTCCAATTTTAGGTTGTGTGAGATTTGAGCCCTTAAAACCGTTTCCGACGAACTTCGGATCATTACTCTGCAACCGCGTTTCCAATCTCAAACTTGCATTTTCTGGCGCTAATGGAATTTATCTGCGGAAATCTCCTTTGATAGGTAAGCTTGATTTCTTCAACTTTTCATTTTCCCTATCATCTGCTGAATATCAAGTATATCTGTAACATTGTTCTTATTAGCATTTCTGTTTTTTTTTTTACCTCTTTTGCTATGATTAATTCTGTAGTCTTGGTCTGATCTCTAGTTAGTTCTTATGCACTGCGGAATAGGATTTTTCTTTTCGGCCAGAATATAGCATTGTAGTTGCTGGTGAGCATAGGATACTGGTGCTTTAATCATTGAGCTAATGATAAGAACTCTTGCCATGTGGAAGAGGAAGGGTGTTTCATGTGTAATGAACCTATTCCATTTAGAATTTGAAACAAGGCTAGGGGTAAGTTTGGGATGGCTTTGGAAAAGAGTGCTTTTAAGTGAAAGCACTCTTTCTGTAAGCCATTTTTGAAGTCCTTGTTTTCAAATAATTTTAGGTGTAATTGTAATTGTTTTTAAATAATTTCAAATCATAACCTATCAGTTTAAGCTTTTGGATTCAATGGTGATTTAATATGGCATAAATGTAGAAGGTCATGTGGGTTGAACCTCTATTGATTTCCACTTGTGAGGAGTGTTAAAACATTAATATAATTAAATTTATCTAATCTATCAGTTTAAGCTATTGGGTTATGATTTAATATGGTGTAATGTAGTGTTTTTAAAATTTGCTTGAAAGGGGCTTTTATTGGGATAAATGCATTTTTCACCTTCTAAAAGCTATCCTAAACTCACTTGATTGTCTAGTCGAGCAATATTATCGAGTCTTCATTTTCTTATTATGGTCGTCGCATTTTGTTGTCCTATTTTTTTTTTATTATTATTATTATACAGAAATTATAAGACTTATACTCTCAAGTTGGAACGAGATAAATTATTCCTAATTAACTCTTTCCGTATCAACATTCTTCAAACTTTGGTCAACATCTGTTGATCTATTTTAAATTGTCATTAATCTAAAAAGGGTTAAAGTCCCTCCTATTGTTGTGCTTAACAGAGGAACAAACGTTGACAAAAAATTCTATCCATACAATATCTAGATGCTAAGAACAAAGACTCCTAGAGTCTGTACAATCTCAGCACAAATCCTTAAAAGTTATTTTTTTTTTTTACTTTCCTTCTGTTAAAACTGCAGAGCGCAAAAAGCATTGTTACACTGAATTTTCGTCTTTCCTTTGAGGGAATACCATCTGCTCTGTTCACCAATATGTATTCACTAAAAACTTTATAAAAGCCATCAAGGGAGTAGCTGCCTTGGACTTGGATTTTTCCACATTACATGTTTGGTTTTTTTTTGTCGGCATATTTAGATTTTGCATAATTGTGCTAGAGGCACTCCATCATCCAGAGAATAAATGGATGCAGCATAGGATTGCTTCTTTGTGCCTCATTTATGTACCCGTCGTTGATTGATCACATGGTTGATGCAATCAAATTCTTCTTCTCATTTGCTATTTTATTCTTTAATTTTTTTTAATATCGGTGAATGTTTAGATTAGTTTGTGTGCAGTTCGATTAACCTCACAGATAATTGCTTGAGCTATCAAATTCTTCTAATCTACCAATATTTTTGTTTTGGCTTCTGTTTTCAATGGGCTAATTCTTTTTGCCCATTGTATTATTATGCTCTATAAAAATATGTTTTGTTTTGTTTTGTTTTCATTGGAAAAAGAAAATTCCTTCTAATCCTTTCTTACAGTACAATAATGAAAAGGAAAATTCTAACAGGAAGTAAGTTTAGCAAGGGAACCATTTTGGGTGCATCAGTAGTACTTGGATCGATCAGTTTGTGGCCCAATGCTTCATTGGCTATGGACGGTGAGCAAAAATCTTGTTCTTTGGTTCAGTTGAAGCATCCCTTTCCCTTAAATGAGCCAAAAGGAAAAAAACTTAGCTTTATTTTTTTAGTCGGGAGGCTTTGACGTTCCAAATATTTAAAATTTAATTATACTCATACTTTTTTCTTTCCAAAACACAATAATGCAGACAGATTAATGGATGCTCCCCAAGAGGATTTAGATGCTTCAGATTATGTAAAATCTGCAAAAATCTTCTGGGAGCTAGCATTAAGACTCTGGTTGCCTTTTCTACTCTGTTGGACTGTGTTGATAAACTTGAATCATCCTATACTAGTTGTGGGCAAAGTGGTCCTATTCCTTGTGAGCACCAAACCCAGTCCTCTATCTGTTTACATTTTTGTAGAGAAGGTTAGTTGAAGTTGTATCGTCTAGCTTATATCTGACATGAGAATCTGAGATGACATATTTCACAATATATTGATTATAAGTCTTGAATTGTTTCAGTTGCGTTCTTCTTCATCCCAAGAGCCTCATCTCTCTAACGGGAAGAAGGTATGTTTATTTGTTAGGATAATTCCTAACTAGAATTAAGAATTGGAATATATTGAAATATAAAGGAAAAACTACAAAATAAATCAAGTATTAAGGCACTTGGAATCTCCCTCTTGAGAGTATGCTAACCCCAAGCCTTAGATCACTCCACAAAATGCCTACCTTCACTCACTCACCCTCCTATTTATAACAAGATTCACTAACTTCCTATCTACTTACCCTTATATCTCTTACTAATATTCTTATCTAGGTACCTTATTGTATGTTATATATCCAAACATAGAAAATACAAGAAAACACTAATGATTACTATATTACAACATCAATAGCCTTTCGAGAGAGTTCTTTCTTCCATAGTCAACCCTCCCAGGACTGACTGACTAAAATATGACAAGCTACAAACCCCAACTCCCTCTATTTATAACGAGATCTTCTAGCTAATTACCTGTTAATACCCACACTAATATCCTACTACTATTCCCAATGCCCCCTATTAGTCCCCTTACGATGTCCTATTCAATTTTGCTGTCTTAAAATACTTACCAACTGATGCATTATGATTGTACTCATGTTCATTAACAAAATATAAGATTTATATTGGGTTGCAATGAGTTCTTCCAAAGTACTTTTAAGTGGTTCTCCTAAATCCACTTCTAAGTTCTAAATGTTATTAGAACTTTCAGAATCTCTCATGAAATTTTGAAAAGTGCTTTCTAATGGATTTGATGCCCTTCTAACATTTCCAAAGGTCATCCAAAATGTACCCTTAGTTGATAATAACATTGTACTTTGTAATAAGAAATTGAGCCGAATATTGAGTCGAGCGTGTGCTACATGGTATCAATTAGGGATCTTTTTAAACTCAATCATTCTTAGTTGAGGTCATGCTATCCACCTCCTGCACGTTTCATGCATCAATGAAGTTGTTTTTTCCCTCTGTTTTCAACAAGGAAAACTTGTACTAGTCAATTTAACATGATACTCAAAAGTTATTTGATTAATGTGCAGTCTTTGGTTGCAAGAAAAGTTGAAGTTGAAGACTACAAGCTTCTATGTGTGGCCAAAGTTGAAATGAAACATCAAAAGTTCACTCTTGTGGTAGTTCTTGGAGGTTGGTGGAAATGGCCACCACTATCTTCTGACGATGAATTCATTGCTTTTATGGATAAACTAGCTTTCCTTGCACATCGCCTAAAATCTATATTTAATTATAGGCTAAATATATAATTTAGTCTCTAATGTTAAGCTATCTTTTTAATATAGCTGTTAACAATAGTTGTTGATAAATTTAGATGACACAATAATAGCAAAAACTTAGAGGAGAAAAATGTTATTTAAGAGAAAAACATGTGATCGTTTTCGTTCTCTAAATTTTTGTAAGGCATTGTATATATATAGTATAGGTTAATATCAATGGGGTGTGAGCAAGTGGAATTTTGACTTTGTGGTTAAAAATTTGAGTTATGCCCATATTAATATTAACATATTTAATGTTGAATGGTATATCTTTTAGTTTTAAATGTTGCAAAATGGAAAAATGTTGTGTGGTGTCGTATACGTCACAATGTTAAACTTCCAGAATTACAATATTTCTTATGAAAGTTTAAAGGGCAAGTAGACATTTAACTTAAACTTCAGGAATCAAAACAAAATTTTACATAAAGTTCAAAAGATCGGTTACTAAATTGAGAATTTACCTAAATTTTTTGTAATACTATTTATTATTCTTATTCATAATTTGACACCTAATCAAATGATATACTAACTTATTATTAATCTATTTTGTAGATTGCAACTAATATCATGGTAAACAATGAATGAGGTAGTATGAATTATTTTTACTGCTACTTGAATAGACCGTCTAAGTTTGGGAAAAAAAAAAATTCTAAAACTAAAGAAGTACATATAATTTTTATTCAATATTTGTTATGTCATTATATATATTTGACACGTTATAAGATATGAGAATTTTTAAAAATAAAAAAATAAGGAAAACTATTTATACAAATTAATAAAATTTTTAGTTAGTTATGATAGACGCTGGTAAAAATTTCTATCAAGAATGATAGTAGTCTATTAATATCTATCTATATTTTTTTTACTATTTTTTATAAATAGTTTGACATTTTTTCTATTTATGAAAATTTTTCTATAAGATATATATTATTTAATTTCATGATTTGTATACAAATTATTAAATCCTTCTTCATGGTAAGTAATAATTGGAAGAATTTTCCAAACGTGTCTGAATGGAAGAACTATCTAATATCGTACCAGAAAATTTTCCTACGTTTAGAGCTTTTGTAACGACTGAACCCCATATGGCAATTTCTCTATGGAACGACATGTCGGCAAGCGGTGCAATGCAACTGCAAAGTAAGCTCGCACGTGTCGAGCATGCATGGCCTTTTTATTCACATGCTCACATAATAATTAAATTTTGGTTCTTTCATTTTCTGCAATTTAATTTCACTTCCTCAATTCTCTATTGCAATCGTTCTCTCTACATCCAAGGTTAGTTTTTTTCTTTTTGCATAAGAAGTAAATTCCTAAATTATAAATATAAGCAAAATTCTACATTTTTTAATTTTGTCATATTCTCATTAAAACATAAACTATACTATAGATTTTGGTCAATCCTTTCAACATATAGATATTTTCCATATTTTATATCCATGCTTCATGGTATGAGAATTTTGAGCTTTAAAAGGATATTAAGTTTTTAACATGTATGATGATAATATGAAATAACAATTTTTTATTTAATATTTATAAAAATATAAAATAAAAAGGCTAACACTAAATTTTTTAGGTTAAAAGATCTTTTTCGACCTCATATTTTGAAATTTGTTCAATTTTAATTTTTATATACTCCCACAAAATTTTAAATTTAGTTTCTCAAAATTAATTTTTATTCAAATTGACTAAATAATTATAATAATTTTTATCTAAAGAGACACCATATGTAAATGTGTTTTCAAAATTTATATGGCTAATAAGAAATAAAAAATAATAAAAAGATGGTTTATATTGTATTTTGGTCTTAGAACTTTGAATAATATTCTATTTTGGTTCTTAAACTTTTAAAAATGTATGTTTTAGTTCATGAATTTTGAATATTATTTTATTTTGGTCCCTATATTTTAAAAATGTTCAGTTTAGTCCTTAAACCCTTAAAAAGGGTTTATTTTGGTTCCGGTTGTATTATGATTTTGTTACTCTTTGATAAAATGGTGAGGTGATTTATTTTTGAATGACTAGGCTACCAAATAAGTTACTTCGTTAAAAAAATCTAGACTTTCAACTTTGTGACAAAGCGAGAGAATTTAAAAGACATTTTTAATTTAAAACTTTGGTCGTTCAGTATTTTGGTGTGTTGGTGGTTGTCATTTTACTTCACCTTCATCTTGCTATACAAGTTTCATCACATTTCTGTTGAAGAGTTAACTTAATTTTAAAAGTAGAGATTAAAATAAACACCTTTTAAAAGTTTATGGACTAAAATAGACATTTCTTAAAGTTTAGGGACTAATATAGAATATGATTCAAAATTCAGGGACTAGAATAGGATTTAAACCTAAAAAGATTTCTAATAAACTAGTGGTAGGAACTAAATTTAAGATTTATTGAAAGCACATGAACAAAAAAAAAATGAACAAAAATTGAACATTTGAGAGAGTTGGGACTAAAATTAGAGAAATTTTAAAGTATAGAGACTAAAATAATATTTTAATCCATTTTTTATTCGTAATCTTGAAAGTTTATAATTTCAAATAGCTAGAGGTAAACCTCTACTAAATTTATAATTTAACAAAGTAGAAATAAAACATCATAAACAAAGATTACATATCTGATCTAAAATGGATAGTATTTAAATTGGTAGGTTTAGTAGGGGTTGGAGAAAGGAAATGGTGGGCCATGTTGCAAATTACAAGGGACCAAGCATAATAAAGGAGATAATGTATGGAACGGGGCTTGGCCTAATGGCTGGTGGCCTTTGGAAAATGCACCATTGGAATAATCAAAGGAGAACCAAAGAGTTCTATGAGTTGCTTGATCGAGGTGATATCACTGTTGTGATTCAAGAAGACTGATTCATAATTATAAGTTTGGTTTTTAAATTTTCAACGATGGTAAAATACTTAGTTCTTGTATTTAATAAGCTTTTGGTATGGTATGTAGGTTATAGATTTTAATAAACGATTGAATTTTCAATTTTTTTAAGGTTCGGTAATCATTTGGATTTTGAAATTTAAATTTATTTTCATTCAATTTTTTATCATGATTATTGATTAGTATTCTATATGAGCACAAGAGTTGTAATTTTAGCTAAATTTTAAAAACAAAAATAAATATTTAAAAACTACTTGTTTTTAGTTTTTAAAAGGGAAATTATTATAAACAGAAAAAATATCAAACTATTTACAAATATAGAAAAATTGAATTCTATCGCTTTCTATCGCTCAAGCAAATAAATTCTATCGCGGTCTATCAATGATAGGCGGTAAAATTTTTTCTATATTTGTAAATAGTTTGACTCATTTTTCTATATTTGAAAAGAGCTCTTTTTAAAATTTGAAATTTGACTTGGTTTTTGAAAACAATGGTAAAAAGTAGATAAAAAGTAAGAAATTTAGTGATGGAATGAAAGTTTATAGGCTTAATTTTTAAAAATAAAAAACTAAATATTTACCAAACGAGACTTTAAAATTTCGGTTAATTTATGTTTGAGCGTTAAAATTAATTTGTAATAATTTTTAGATAATATAGAAATTATGCCATATAAATACAAACTTTTTTTTTTAAAAAAAAGTTCAATCAACATAGTTGCTTTCACAATTAATGTTATAAGTTTCCTCAATTAATGTGGTTTTGTGATGATATTGTAGTTGGTTTGTTCATTATTAAGAACACCCTTTTTTTTTTTTGGGCATGAAATGAACTTCCTAACCAAAATAATTAATAAGGATCTAGTTTTTTTTTTTAATTATTTATTTTTAAAATTTTGAGCATGAGGCAAATTTTAGATAAGTGATAACAATAGTTTGAATTTATTCTCTTTTAAGTCTATTAATTGGACTCAATGATCATTAGCCAATCAATTAAGATTTTTTTAAAAGACATTTTTAGAATTTTAATATTTTTTTTGAGGGAAAATTTTTAAAAATTAAAAAAATTAGGAAAATTACTCATAAAATAGCAAAATTTTTAAATAATTGTTATAGACGTTAATAGAAGTCTATCAAGGTCTATCAGTGATAGAAATGATAGAAGTCTATTACTAATAGATACTGATAGAAGTCTATCAATATTATTTTCTATAAATAGTTTCACATTAGGAAAATTTTCCATTTTTGAATGATTTGATTAATCTTACGTTTAACTCATTAAAAATAAATTAAACCATCTTGGAGGTCATTCAATCTCACTCTAAGAAGTCTATAGCTTTTTCATTTTACCCTTGATTTTTAATCATGTTTTCATCAAATAAAATAATAAATAAATATACTATCTTTTTGTACTCATAATAAGCTTCAAAGGAATAACAGATATGTCAAAATTTGAAGGTATTGGTTTTCCAATATTGAAAATTTGGGTTTGTTTACATTAATATTTAATCAATATATTTGAACACACCATAAGGATTCAATTTACTATTCAATATTTTTTTTCCCTCCCCTCATTTTCTTTTGTGAGCACAAGAAGTATAGAGGCATGAATTTTTACCTCAAGAAAGGAGTAGAGATACTTTAACTGCTGAACTATGAACGTGTTCGGAGGAGTAGATACCTTAACTGATAGACTATGAACAATATTGGCCAAACTATATCTTTAATTTAGGGGGGAAAAATAGATACTCTGATTGCTATATTATGTTCTAGCCTAACAGAAGTAGAAGACGCTTTGTTGAGATCTTCGTGGACAGAAAAAGATTATGGTCGATTTGATAACAATCGAGTGGGATTGCTTCTTCAGCTTGAACCTAGGAATTTTTTAGATATGATACAAAACGAATTGATCTCTATGAGTATTGAAGTTTTGAAGGAGTTGGTTGGAGTATGAAGGATGAGGAAAAGTGAGTTTTGCTATAGTTTTGATCAAGAGAATTGAAAGTTCAGTTTGAATTCAGTTCACCAAAATCTCCACTTCTTGAAGGCAAGTTAGAAGAAGAACTTGAATCTGTTGATGTGCAAGAAGAAACTTCAAGTTTGGAAACTGCATGAGATACCAAGCTGCTAATTCTACAAGACCTTCTTGAAGGTCCACAAGGATTCAAAAATGGAGGTTGTTCTGGGATGGCAACCTTCCTTTCTACTTCACTGGTGAGCAGTTTCACGATCGTCGCCATTGATGGTCTCAAAGAAGCTAGAGCTTGTGTACATAAAAGCGCTATTTGCAGAACATCCATGGCTTCTTTTGCAGGGTAATCCTTGTTCAGGCTTGTGTCAATGGCTTCAGTTAATCTCTCTGATTTGTACAGATCCCAAACCTATGGCAAAAATTGAAAATGAGTCAGTCTGTTCCGTCAGGTTTATGTCAAATTGTCATATTCTACCAGACAGGGACGCAAGTAATAGAGTAATAGATTGATATGCATGAAATATTCTTTGTTGATTCTTTAGTTGTTTCGTAACTATTTTGGAAAAAAAAAAAACTTAAAAGATACAGAAAATGAGAATATCATCAACCGCGCTCATCCGTGCATAAGTGTTAAATTGCTAATCTTGTTTCCTCTCTCTCTTTTTATAATAATTATTTGATCAAATAAATTCAAGTAAGATTCTAGAGTTGGTGAAGTCTCATTACTGTCATGAATCTTACTGTTTGGAGGAGTGGGGTAGAGTTCTCAGTGAAGGAACTGTTTCTTCTACCACAAACGATCTCGAGTATCAACACTCCAAAACTATACACATCTGCCTTTTCTGTAAGTTGTCCTCGAACGAGATATTCAGGAGCCATGTAACCCCTATCCCACCAAACGTTGTTCGATAAATGTTTAGAATAAAGTCGAGATACATATTCTAATAAAGATATTTAGTAGAGCTCTCTTACAGTGTCCCGGCAATTCCTGTGCTAAGATGAGACCGATCGGCTGCAAAATGCCGAGCAAGGCCAAAATCCGCAATCTTTGGATTGAAATTTTCATCCAGTAGAACATTGCTACTCTTTATGTCTCTATGGATTATTCTTATTTTACAACCTTCATGAAGATGTGCAAGCCCCTCAGCTGTTCCCACAATAATATTGAAACGCTGCTTCCAAGTTAGAATCTGAACCTTGTTCTTATCTGCATAAAAGAGGAGAGATAATTAGAAGTCAAAAGGAAGAAGCATCAAAAGATGGTTAAAAAGTGCAAAAAATTACCGAAAATGAACTGATCAAGGCTCCGGTTCGGAACATACTCGTAGACGAGCAGACTTTCAGGCCCTTCAATGCTGCAACCTAAAAGAGCAACAAGGTTTTTGTGTTGGATTCCGCGGATCAAATTCACCTCATTGAAGAACTCATCCACCCATTGTCTGGTATGGAAAACCAATCTCTTCACAGCAACCATCTGCCCATTTGGGAGAGTCCCTTTATATACAGAGCCAGCTCCACCTTGGCCTATCTTACTTGATGGGTTGAAGTAATTAGTTGCCTTTTCAAGTGTTTCATACTTGAAATTCAAATTGGAATCCTTAAAGGATGTTGGAATAAGGGATTGCTTTTTCTTTTCTGGAAGCAAAGAAGAACGAAATGAAAAAAATGAGGAATCGACAAATCAATCACAAGACTCGCAGCTAAACCTGCTAATGGTAAATGCATAAGCACAACACACTGGAAATAACAGTTTCTCTATCCTTTGTTTAAATTTGACAATTTACTTAAGCTTACCTTTCTTGAACTTTGTTATTCTTGTATAGCATGCAAACACAGCTGAAAAGAAGATGATCAAGGAGGCAGCTGAAGCTAAGGCAATGGTAACACCAGCTCTTCTTCCAGAAAAACCTGAAGTAAAGCATAAAAAGAGAGAGAGAATAAAAATTATAGGACATGGATCAACATAAAAAGCTCAAATTGCCATCAATCGTGGTTGACTAACAGCAGAACACTAGAAAGTCATAAGTAAGATTCCCCATTTCCATTGAAGGCGTTTGAGAGTGAAGAACCAGCTATGAGCTTTTTTAGTCTTTTCTGAGTCTTCTTCATTGATGTTAATCGATCTCAGTCCAAGAGATCCCCTGTTTCTTTTGCAATACACAAACTTGAAAGGAGAAAAAGAGAACAAATATACTGCTGACAGAGAGAATCTTTTGCAATTTAAAACTAATTGGCACCTACCATAGTCACTCCCCCCCCCCCCCCCCCCCCCCCAAAAAAAAAAAAAAAAAAAAGAAGTTGAAAACCATGCTAGAAATAGAAGAAAAACACACACTCTCTGTTTCTCTGGGATCCATAAACACAGTTCATAGAGTAACATGCACCAAAATTTTCAGTTCAAGTTGGAAAAACATCAAACACCAAACAACAACCAGTCATTCAACAAAAGAAATGCTAAAATGCAACAGTTTCAACAGTTGAAGAAACAGGGGGTTTAGCCTTTTTACCATCTTGATCCCGTTCTTCATCCTTATCGTTATAGAATTTCACAGTCGAATATCTCAAATAACACCCAGCATTCATAGCCCTCCCTTCTCTACTCGGCAAACAGCTCCTAAGACTCCTCTTCGCCTTCTCCAAGCAAGCCCTGCATCCCTTAGGCTCAACACTCCCCCAACACTGTGCCAAACCAAACAGTCCATTAACTTCTCCAATCCCAAATCCACCCTTCTCCATGGCCGTCCTCGTCACAGTCTCAACAACAACCCTAACATTCTTCCCAAACCCTAACCTCTCAGATTCATCGATTTCCCCTAATTCCGAGGTGCAATTCACAGAATCCCTAAGCGAATCAGTGGATTCTTTGTAGAAGCTGTAATTGTCGTACCGAAGGAAGCATCCGTCGAGGAAGATCCTGGCGGAGACGGCGGGGAGGCAGCGGGGAAGGGCGGTGCGGCTGGCGGCGTAGCAGAGAAGGCAATCAGTGTGAGAGAGATCGTTGAAGCATTGGGATAGAGCGAACATTGGGGGAGTGGAATTAACGAAGTGAGTGGTCCAACTGCGAGTTGCGAGAAGCTCGGATATGGCTTCCATTTCTTCGACGAAGGTTGGGATGAATCTGGATTTGGGTGGAGGCTTGAAGGTTCCGCAGATACTTCCGGATTCGGAGATTCGGGGATCTGACAGAGAAACAGAGAAAAAAAGGAAGAAGAAGAAGGGAACTCCATGGATTGGAAATTGGTTTGAGGAATGGATGAATATGGAAGCCATGATTTTACTGTGTAGTGTTTGCCGCCATGGCTGGAGCTTCTTCAAACTTAATATTTAATAATTTGAATATTTTGTTTGGATAATTTTTTTTTTTAAAAAAAAAATAATAATAAATTGACAGTGTGAAAGCTTCTATGTCTGAATCTCCCTTCTTTCCTATTTCGTTGGAGCATGAAGCTCTCGTTCCGAGAAAGTAGTATTTGTGATTTATAAATACTAATAATTAATAATAAAAAAGGTAACTCTGAAACAAATTATTAACTATTTTATTTAGTATTTTTTAAAAAAATTCATTGAATGTTTACGAGTAGCAATAAAGTATTTTTTTATAATAAAAGTAGAGTACAAAATTTAAGGATATATATATATATATATATATATATATATATATATATATATATATAATTTAGTCTTATTAAATCCAATATGTTTTCTATATAGAAAAAGATTTTTTTTTGTAGCATATAGAATTTAGGTTAAATTTTAAAAATTAAAATTAAAATGGTTGCTTTTAAAAGTAAAAAAATCAAAATAAACCTCAAAGTGAGCTTAGCTCAATGATAAATGACATGACATTCCTCCTTAGAATTTGAAGGTTCGATCACCCATCTTGTAGTTGTACTAAAAAAATCGAAATAGATGTTCTAGAATTATTGAGATTAAAATAAGAGATTTAAACTCATAATACACGTTATGGGTTTAGATTCACAGGCTTTCTCTTATGCTCTCTTTTTTTTTTCTTTTTTCTTTTTTTTTTAATAAAATTTACATCGATGGGCAGCTTACGCATAGTCTGTTAGTCAAGCTGAATAGAATAGTAGTTGATTTACTTCTTTGGAAGAGGATTCCCATGTGGAAAGCTCTAATCATGATTTTCATAGTTATTTTGTTTGTCTAATTAAACACAACTAATCTAGAATTATAATATTCATAACTTCTTTAAGAAAAATGTCCCGTATAATTGTAATATATACTCGTTTCACACTATGTGGAGGCTATTTGGCCCACTAGGTAGAATTAATATGTTGAAATTCTACCGTTCAGATATCACAAACTCTTTAATATATTAAAATACACTAATAGAATTTTCTCTAATTATTTTATTTTAATATAAAATATAATTTTTAAATTCATTGAATTTGTTCACTACTTATGTAATAAATCGAAAAAAAGGTTCTAATAAATCGAGAAAAATTGAAACTAAGAATAGAGATCTTTGACGAACGGGATCAAGAATAATTAATTAGTTTATTATTTCGACACAAGAACAAGAAAAGAAATTTTTCTGGTATCGAACTAGAATCCTTTGTTCCCTTCATTTTTTTCTATTCTTCATTTACTTATCTTATTTTTAATATCTAATCTAAAAATAGATAGAATAAAAATAGATACATTCAGTGCCATTGTTTGGAGTATAGAGTTGTAAGATTGAGTTTTTCGATAATTATAAAAAATAGTTTAAGAAAGTAAGATGAAATTACTTGGTAAATGTAAAAAGGGTAAAAAATAATAACCATAATAATAAAATTGCTCCATAAATATGCAATAATATGGACTTCACTTTTTGCTCAATTACCCATTTAAGATCTTGATTGAAATGACAAAAAAAAAAAAAATGGTCATAATTTCACCTTTTCATATTTATTTTGAGAGAGAGATATAGAAATTATTTAAAAGGAATAAATTAAAGTGATTTTGGTAATTGGTAGGTAGGAAGAAGGTTGATTAACAATTAAGATTTGGCCACGACGCACCGTTTTATGAAGAGTAGGCCCTTTTAATTTAATGTCTTCAACAACCCACATTCTCCACGTCTTTCTCAAACATTAATTTGGTTTCTTGTGGCCTCACAAATTTATTAATTACATTTTATGTCCTTTCTATTTTTATTTTGTTTCAATTAAATAAATAAAACACATTCACATTGTATATTTTTTTTCAATGAATTATTAGATACATTATAATTCTTTTGTTTTTTTTTATTAATTATCAAACATATTATAATGAATAAGAGTAGATAGGGTAGTTGGCAAAAGATTTTAGCCCAAAAATGGCATTATTACATAATAGAAATGAAAGATTTTGTATTTGAAAGCGATTTTGAATAGTGAAAAGACTTTTCTCTAATTCTTATGACCAAATTACTTTGAAGAACGTTATATAACTGAGTAAGAAAGTACTTGTGTCATTCTTTCATTAAGCGGCTTTTTTTTTACTTAAATGCTTCTATAATCGAATTATTATTATTAAAAGCATTTTTAGACAGCAAACAACTTGAAACATTCATAGAAATAAATAGTACGTCGTCAAAGTGAAAGACTAACATTAGCTTGAATTATAACAAATATAGTTCGTTCTTCGGTTTCCAAGGCGCTAGAAGAGAAAGTTTCACCTCTACTCTATTTTTCTTACCCTGCCTGGTTTGAGTCTCTTGTTTCTTTTGATATAATTCTTTTGTAGGTTATGTTGGTTTTTTCTTTTAAAAAAAATATGATTAGCTCAAGTCCAATATCTTTAGCATTCTTCCGCAAAGTTCATTTATTTATAAAATACAATCGATTACGATATAAAATAAGTTGCAGAGCATAATCGATGGACAACGAGTGAATATACTATGACGTGCTAAAGAGGTTAGATTAACAACAAGATGGTTACCATGGGCAATTGGGTTGGTGATTTGAATAAAAACAAGGATTATTTTTCTCTTGAATGGTTGAGAAAAATTGTTAGTTGAAGAAGTGGTTTCAATGACACAAATAGTTCCAATATTGGGCTTTTTCTTTGATGCAATTAGCAAGTATAGTGTCATTGTTTGGGTAATGAAAGTCTCAAAATGTTTATGATGTTTGCTTCATAAATTCAATTGGGTCACTCTCATTCACCTAAAATTGGTTGTCATCCACATGTAAGAAACAGAGATTGTTGTGAATCACAATTTCCAATTTGAAGCTTTATTGTGAATCTCAATGTTAGACTCTAATTCAAATTATCCATAATTTGTGCAATAGATTGAGAATGTGTTTCTATTTTAAAATGAAATTATTGATATGGGTATAGAAAAATACATTATTACAGCTAGTAGAAAATAATTGAGAAATTAAAAGAAAACAACAAAATTAAGAAACTCGAGAATTTATTGAAAAACTCTAAAACGGGAGAAAAATTACAATCCACCATAAAAAATTCACCACTCAAAGTTTTTGTCCATTCAAAATCTAACAATATGAAACTTTATTCACAACTTAAGTTTTTTTTTTTTTTTTTTTTTTTTTTTTTTTTTTTTTGTTAAAACGAGCATAACTCAATTGATATACGTTGGATAGGTAAGCGATCCAGAGGCACTTTTTTTTTAAGTGATATCTCTAGATAACTCTTGATGATAAACATAATAGAATCATGAACAACCAAATCTGAAAATATTGTATATAATCCACTACATAGAGATGTAATTTCTTAAGAAATTAAGGGTCATTTTGGATTGACTTGAGAAAAAAATATTTTTCAAAAAACTCATTTTTATTTAAACTCTTTTTGATAAAAACAGTTTAAAATACACTTCAAAATATATTTTGAGTGGTTGACAAACACTTCAATTTTTTTCAAAACGAATTATTTTTTAAACTAAACACTTGAAAATGTATTCCAAACACACTCTAAACTTCTAGCAGAAAATAGCTTTCTTCGTTAGAAAAATTACTAAAGTATCCTTTTTCGTAAAAATCCTTTGAAGAGCAAAATGCACAAGTGGTATAAATATTTGATATTTTTTAGTACAATAGAAGTGAAGGAGAATTCGAACGACAGATACTTCGTAGTCGCTAACATATATATTCTATATGTCAACTGAGGTTTGCTCGCTTTGACACATATATTTGTTTTTAGACCTTAATTAAATTTTATCCATGTGCTTGCGATAAAAATTCTAAAAGATATAAAAGATCAAACTCGTGTTTAAACATGAAGTACTACTTTAGGGTTTAGCACATTTCTTTGTCTAGAAAATTAAAAACAAATGGCTTGAAGCTTCTCTGGAAGGAGATTCGGGATTCATGTAGGCTCTACCCTACAAATTTCCGGAAAAAAAAAACCATGAAATAAAAAATCATGCCATTGTAAAAATGATATTAATTAGCGAAAATTACTTTTCACCATTACAAAAGTGATATTTAGCGTGTTTGAGAGTGATAGTTGGACTAGTGATTAAAAAGAAAAAAAGATTTACTTATAATTGATTTCGTAAAATTGATTTTTAAACAATCAAATTTATGTTTGTATTTTCTATTTGAGAAATTATTATTTAACTAAATAATTATGGTAAATATCTATTTTTATTTATTTTATTGTTAAATTCGTATATGCATAGTAAGGTGAATGTTTTATAATATATATTAAAAGAAAATTCAAAACATATATAATTGTTTGTTTTATTTATAATTTAATTGTCTGTCATATTTTATTCTAGTATTTAGAATTTAAAAAAATATTTCATAAATAGCTAACCAACAATATTTTAACAAAAACTGAATTAGATAGCAATTTTGGGATTGATTTCCGGTCAATCACTTTACAAAAATCACCTATCAACTAATTCCTCCAAAATCAATTTGAAATGATTTTAGATTTTTCTAAAATCAATTTTAGCACATGCCAAATACCATCATTTTAAGAAAAAGTGATTTTGGCTAGAGAAAAAGTGATTTTAACCATCTCAAAATCATTCCGAAATATACTCTAAAATATCGTAGTTATTTGTGAGTAATATTTAGGAGTAAAACACTTTTGTTTTCAATCAGCACTTTTGAGGAATATATTAATTTTGTGCTTCCTCTGGAAAATGGATTCAAACTTATTTTTTAAGTGTTTATAGGATCTTCAAAATCACATTTTAATGCATTATCAAATGTTAATGAAAGTTTTTAAAGAAATTTTGATTAATTAAAATACATTTTCTATCCTTTAAAAAAATTCATGCTAAAAATACCTTTTGAATTTTGGAGCTGAAATAATTATGAGTCAAACGACTCTGCTGATAGTAGCTTTGAAAGTAACACTTTAAAATACTTCCTTAACATGTGTGGAAAATATAATTGTTTCAATTAAAATTTTAAATTATTATAAGTGAATCAATTAGACTTTTTATTAAAATTATATTAAAAAAATTGTTCATGCATTTAGTTTTTATGCACGTGTAGACTTCTTCAAATGTTAAATTAAGGAAATTGACGATTAGAATTGATGCATAGATAACTTTAAAAGAAAATCTTAATCGAGAGTCCAAATTGATTCACTTATGAAAGTTTATGAGTTTAATTGATAAAAATATAAGTCTCACACGATGTTTATTCAACCAAAACGTAATAGTATGTGTAAATTGATTCACTTATAAAAATTTAGGTTTTAAAATGATACAATTATTACTTTTTGGTTTAAATTGATACAACTCCCAAAATTTAGGGGTGTAAATAATAATTTTCCAATATGATATTTTCAACCTTTCAAAATTCATAACGGACTTGCTTAAAAATGTTGGGAGAATAATATATATGAATTGAATACACTAGCAAACTTATTACAACTCAACTAGACACAGTACACTCAACAAGATGGTGTAACAAGGCTTAGATATGATAATAACCAAAGATTTGAAAGAACCTCAAAACCTTTGGAGACTCAAAATGTAGTCTAGGCACGCTTCTGATAAGCGTTGTCCTGAAGACTATTATTCGCTCTCCACCGGATGCAAGCAGACTACAACGATTGACAATTATACTCATTTTTCTCATACTTGTCAATTTTCTCTTGGTGTCCCATGAACTCTTCAAGGTCCGTATTTTCAGTATCAATCTTCTTTGGATTCTTTTCCGTGAGGACATAGGCTACTTTGAGAAGATTAAGGTAGAACAACACTTTCCCTTTCCATATTTTGAAGTGTGCTCCCTTAAATCGAAATGGCTTGTTGAGATCTCCGACATTCTCATTCGGTTTCTCAATAGCAGATTCCATCTATGAATCTCCTTAAAATTGATGGGGAATTACAAATAATAGAGGAAAAATAGAGTAAATATTGAGAAATAAACACGTAAACAATCAAATTGAGGCGTGGATATCTCGCTCTCTTTAAGGAGATTCAAGCCCTCTGCGGTGTATATTGAAATTGTTTAACGTCAACCACCGGTGCAACAGATATTCTCTGGCATGTCCCCTAGGATACAACAACCCAACTGAAACAACTCTTTTTTTGGCCAATTACTCTTAAAAGAGCTAAGAATATAGAAATGAGAGCTAAGAATATAGAAATGAGAGAAAGCAAGAGAGAAAGATGTATTTGTTGGTTGGTCTCTATTTTGGAGCAAAATAAAGACATATTTATAGTAAAATTAGATCTAAATGTTATTATGCAATTTATTCAACAACTATATTTTTTTCAAAAGTGAAAACTCTCTTATTAAACTTATTAAATATAAAAGAAATGTAACAACATAAAAGAATTGAAAGTGTATTTTTTATAATTTAGGTTTTTTTGCAAGTAGTCAAAAGTGAAACATTATTGGAGCAGCACCGTCTTTGACATCGGCTGTTGAGGTCGTTCAAAACAAAACAAAACAAAAAAGAAATGAAAAAGAAAAAGTCAACTTTGGCGGAATCTATTTATTTCTGTCCTTCTTTAAGAAAAGGAAAAAAAAAAAAGAAGAAAGAAAAATCGATTTCTATACTTTATAAATGCTTATTTTGGTCACTTTCGTTTACTTTGGTTTATGTACTCATGTAATTTATAAAAGCAATCATTTTCATTTTTATTTTTAAGAGACTAAAATAGTCCGATTTTAAAGTTTAAAAACCAAAATTGATAGTATAATAACTAAAATGAACTTTTTAAAAGTATATAGATCAAAATAAACTTAACATTTTGAAAATATATAAACTAAAAGGAACTAAAGTTTAAAGCATAGGAATCAACATGAAAATTTCGAAAATTTCAAGAATTAAAGTCAAAAGTACAAAACCAAAGTAGTAAAATATAGGAAAATATTTCACAGATAGAAAAAATGTCGAACTATTTACAAAAAATAGCAAAAAAAATAGTGATAGACATTCATAGACTTTTATCAGCAATAGACTTCTATCATTTCTATCACTGATAGATCCTGATAGACTTCTATCAACGTCTATCACATCTATCTAAAAATTTTACTATTTTGTGTACATAGTTTCTTTTATTTTTATATTTTTAAAAATTCTCCATATATATATGTTATTAAAAAAAATGTTTCTTTATTTTTCTATGTCTATTTTTTTGGTTTTGTTAAAGGTATTAGACTAAAAATTACCATCCGTGTATCCATTGTCTGTCAATATTTTTGAACTCATTCTATTTTAGTTCATTTAATTTGAATATCTATATTTAGTCTTTATACTCCTAATGAATCTTAAAATTAGTTTTTCAAATTAATTTTTATCAATCTTGTCAAAATAATAATTATAATTTCTATGGAAAATAAGACTTAGGGATTATGTTTTCAAGATTTATAAAGAAAAAAACAAGTAAAGTTTTTTTTTTCCTTTGAAAAGATTAATTTAGTGGCTAATTTTAAGATTTATTGAAAGAATATAAACACTATTTATTTTAAAATTTACTGAAAGTATATGAACTTGATACTTGAACATGAACATTTGAGTACAATCACTTAAATATAATAAATTACAAAGTACATGAACTGATAATTTTAACCTAAAAGTCATGTTGAATGGTCAGACATACCAAATAGTCCATAATATTTTCTCAGTTTCATCATCAATCTTTTACAATTCTCAATTCAACCACTTTGTTAAAAAGACAAAAAATCAAACTTTAAGAAAGTTACAAGTTTATCTTTTATTTTTATTTTTTTTGGTAAAAGTTATAAGTTTATCTTTTAGGCTATCATCCACTTTAAAATTTCTATCACCTCGCTTGGTATTAAGTCGAGTAAACGTAGCTTAGGATTAATTTGGATGTACCTTTTTTCTTAAAGGCAAAGATTCGATTTCTCAAATCAACCATAGTTGTACATAAAAATTTTTTAAAAGTAATAACATTTCAATCTTTTGAATTTTTAAAATCTAAAGGCTAAATAAACTCACCATCTATCTGACTTGAAATGGGGAGTATTTCTCAAAATTAACTTACAGGCAAATACCAGTTAAAAGAAGAGGCAAACAAAAAATGTGAGATGTACAAAGATGATCTAGTTTCAAATCCTAAGAACGATTACAATCAACTTGGCGATAAATTTACTGACTATTGGAGGATGCAAAAAAGGTGATTTCAAAGTTCAAACTGACTTTTAAGAACCAAAGAATGAGAACTGCCGGCATTGACGCCCCGCTCAGACATCGGTTCATCTCTAATATGCTTGAAACATAGCCCTGTTGTTTCTGCCAATGTCAAAGAACAGAATAGCTATTGCCAAAGATTGTAACATCTAGCGTGACATTGTGTAAGTTAAACCTGATGTGTGATGTCGAACTACTCATTATCAACCAGCGACATTACGGGAATCCCATTGCATGAAAAGCTCGAACACTGAACATGCAACTCATCCCCAACCTTGAAACTGCTCCCCTCGTCTCCCTGTATATTACAAAGAAAACAGTAGAAAACTCATCATCTTTTAGACCTTGAACAATGTACATTTTGATCACTATAACAGAAATAATTAGCCACAATATAAGGTCTCAAAAAGAAGAAAGTGGTAATGTACCTCGAATCGATACATCCCACGAACCCCTTCACCCAAATCAAGTACTAAACCACGAGCTCGAATCTGATAAATCTTTGCTCTGACTTCCATTCCAATTTTCAGATTTCTTGTAGTTACGGGGCTTTCAACTTCAACATTATTCTTATTTACAGCATTCTGAGTGAAGGGTTTTGACTGGTGTTTTGGTCTAGAAGTGGTGTCCAGTTTTTGGGTATCCTTACGTTTCAGGTTCATACCAGCAGATTTCTTTTCTTCCTCATCACACTCTTCAGCACTTCGAATAAGGATCGACGGAACTGGCGAAGTAGGATTCACCTCACTACCTGCACCTGTGTCCACTAGAGAAGTATTGGATGTAGAATTCTGAGTTTCGTGTTCTGTCTTATATACTTCTCCAACTGGAGGAACTGATTCCAAAGAAAAATCAGAATTTCCATTCCGAGTTTCGGCTTTTGGTCCAGGCAGTGTTGCTTTAAGGGACAATTTGATGTTACCACGAACATCTTGACCTATGCACCTTAAGGAAATCTTCTGACCAACAGACACAACATCCGAAACCCGGGAGACCTGATCACAAGATTTTTAGTTTTGGGAAATTAAGCCTATAAACACTCTTTCAACCTCTAAGTTTCTTTGTTTTGTTATGTACTTTCTATGTTTTCAAAAACCAAGCCAGGTTTTCAAAACTAAAAAAGTAGTTTTAAAAAAAACCTGTATTTTTTTTTTTTTAAATTTGACTAAAAATTCAACTCTTTTACTTTGGACAGATAAAAATCATTATAAGAAATTGAGAGGAAACAAACGTAATTTTAAAAACTAAATAGTTACCAAATCAAGCCTAAAATTTTATGCACATTTCAATAAGTTTTGCAAGATATCCTTTGACTCTATAACATTTGATGACGTTATAGAATTTTAATATCATACCACAATGTGGATCACTACTCTTAGGTTACATATTTGAATACACTTTGCAAATAAATTGAAAATAGAAGCACGTGATTTAGATTATTTTCATATAAAAAAGGTCATTGAAAATGAAAATATTTGGTTGAACTAATTTCAAGAAAAGAGTGCTTACTGGATCGTGTGACAACTCTGAGATGTGGAGAAGGCCTTGCTGCCCACCATTAAACTCAACAAAGGCACCATACTCTTTTATGGAAGTTACAATACCTCGATAAGTTCCTCCAATTTCAATCTCACGGCCAAGTGTGAAATCAACCTGTAAAATAGTGAAGTTACCTCAGTCAGCCTGTAAAAAAGTTTCGTGGGAGAAATTTGCTAGACAGGCAGAGAAAAATTCCTATACTTTCACTCAAAGTAAGAAGTATAAACATAATTTCCCTAAACATAATATTAACAAAGTTACACCGACCGCAAAGCATTCAACAAAAATTTACAGGCAGCACACAGTAGCCTCAAGATGTGAAGATAACATAGAACACAAGTTAGAAATAGAGACAAACAAGGGGAAGCCATACCTTTTCTTGTACATTTTCCATCACAGCTTGATTTTTAGCCAGTATGGTAAGAGTACCATCACCTACCGATATGCGTGCACCTAAACAATATCAAGAAAACCATGCTGAAGAAGAGACTACCATAATTCAATATTCAAGGAGAATCGAAGCTGTAGTAACAAAAGAATTATCTTGATAGTCCTAGCGGCATTTGCTTTCTGATAATTGTATGGTATCCAGACACAATATACACTAGCAACAAAAGCGAAAGAACCGCTACAACAGAAGACAGTGCATCTATGCTTGATGCAAAACCAATGACATTAATCAAATATAATTTGCAGGTAAAATAAAAATAAAAAAGATTCAATTTCTAGAATCATACAAAGATACCATACTGATCTAGTTCGATTACATGGGAAAGAACACTCAAATCATAAATGAACAAACAAAATATCATGTGAGACTACGAAACTAGAAGCAATAAACTAAATAAATGAATATCACAAGTCCTAACTGTACAGTATACCTGTTTCCGATTCAATTTTTTTCTTCAAAACACCAAGAGGTCCAATTAGGCGACGAAGAGCATCATTAGTATACTTTAAGGTAGCTGCAATGGGTCACATTGACCAAGTGCATTTAATAGGTTTCAAGTAGTATATAATACAGTCAATGAAAATAAAAATACTTCAATAATAATTCCCACCTAATCGAGGAGAGTTCTTATCATCCTTAATACGTGGTGCATTAATCTCACGCTCCATGTGCTCAAGTATTTGCCAACGACCTTTACGTGCATGCTCTAGGGACTCACATATAATGTCCAATGGAATTCCAGCAGGTTTTATATCTAACTGAATTGCTGTAATTCCTTTTCGTGTGCCAGCTATTTTGAAGTCCATATCACCCAGATGATCTTCAAGTCCCTACAAATCCATATGCAACAAACTCACGAGTCAAATTAGCAGAAGCCAAACAGTATGATGGCATCTGAGATTCTGCTAGGTATCAAAATGCTTTCCTTTCTTAATGTACTGATTAACCTTCCTATAGAAGCTTGAAGGAAGAAAAGGTTGTGGACTTGGGTACAGGTAACTTTTTTATGTTCAAGGCAAGAATTGGTTGAGAACGACCAACCTCATAGGTATTCATAACAACAAGAAACGTACCCCTATAATTCATTAGAGAAAAGTAGTATTACAACCTAATATCCATGAATCAAATCCAAACAAACCAATTAGAGTTACTTACAAAAGGTTGCATAACTTTTAAACTTGCTTTCTAAAGATACTCGCAAGGACATAAAATTTAGCTAACTCAAATACTTCCCTACAATCTATATAGTACCGACATTTCTAAAGTGGTCAAGTGTTGATGTCGGACATCGACACGCCCAACACGCCAGCTGGCGTGTCCATTATTTTATTGTTAGTTTTTTTATTTCCGACATGGCAAGACACAGAAGGGACACCTCAGGGACAAGTGACCTGCACAATTTAAAGACAGGGAAAAAAAAACCATTCTGGGCATTTTAAGTGTATCATGTCTTATTTGGGTCGTGTGTCACTATGTCAGTATTATGTCTTATTTGGGTTGTGTCAGTGTTTGTGCTTCTTAGCCTACAATCTTTCTTGCCCATTAAAAATTCTGTTATTCCTTTCCCACAAAATAGTTGATTTCCCAGTAGCAATGCTGTTTCCCTGCGATCCTCTGGAAAGGATGACCACAAGGCATAACATCTTCAAATGCATGTTGAAAGCTCAAAAACATACAAAAAAAGAATTGTAGAAGAGAACAACACAGTTCCTTACTGAAAGTGCAAGGACAATGAGAAAAAAGATGATCCAAACCCCAACAAGCTCCAAGCAAAGACATTACCACCATGGATTCAAAGAAATCAACCAACTACCATCCCTTTAATAATTTATTCTTCCTTCCGATCTCCTCTCAATCCATTATCTATAGCAACTCTCGGCTAATAACCACTTACCTACCACTAGTTAGTTATGTATAATTGCTGATATTATAGCAGCTACCAGTGAATAATTCTAGAGCCAGATGACCCCTTGTCCCTAATCCTGATGTCTGTACCGCGCATCAGAGATCAAGAGGACACAACAACAAACAAATAGAAAAGGAGTGAAACTAAAAGTTGCGCTTGACCCAGAGAGCTAAACCAGGGAAGGCAAGAGAAAATCTTACCAGTATATCAGTCAAGATACGGTAATCTTTAATTGCACCAGTTGATGGATCAGTTTCACTAACAAGGCCAACTGAAACACCAGCCACATGTTCATTTAACATAACGCCAGCATCCATCAATGCCATACTACCTGCAGAAATAAGGTCATATTAACCACATGAAATCACAATGCATTATCTCAAATTAATATAACTCTTGAAGATTTATTATGACAGAATGAAGAATTTCATTAAATTCAGTAGGCTTTTAATTTTATTTTTTTTAGATATCCATGAGTGTCTGGGCCAGCTTATACGCACCTCAACTAATCTCACGGGACTTTCCGCCTAACTCTACAATATTTGGGTGTTGAGGAAACTCTTAGGATATTAATTCCTAGGTAAGTAGCCACTATGGATTGAACTCGTGACCTTTTAGTCATTTATTGAGACTATGTCTCTTTTTTTACCACTAGGCCAACCCATGATGGTTAATTCAGTAGGCTTTAAAATGAAAAGATTTGATTATTGAATAAAAAATTCAGGGGAATGATCAAATCCATTACAAGTTGCGACTACAACAAATCATACAGCAGTGCGAACAACTTTATTATTTCAACCAAATAAATGAAAAACACCGTTTCCTTTTCAAAAAAAAAATGCTAAAGCTCTGCACAACAATTTTAATACAAAACATTTGATCAATGCAAAAGCAAATAGTACCTCCACAAACAGTTGCCATTGATGTTGAACCGTCTGAGGCCATGACTTCTGAGGTTATGCGGACAGTATATGGAAATTCATTTTCAGGAGGTAACACAGCGAGCAAAGCTTTCTCGGCAAGAGTTCCTACCAAAAAAAACATTTTAATTGAATACAAAATCCCATTCAGTAATTCTAGAGTATTAAATGCTTTAGATGATAAGTTGCATCACGAGTTTCCACATTTCCTATCCTCACTCCACATATCTGCAATTAAAACCTTTCTAGAGGTTACTAAAAGTTAAATTTGAAATAAAAGCCCAAGGATTTCTTAAACTTTGCTCCTTATCAAAGATCTTTCAGAAACCGAAGTTCTACCTTTACCAACCTAAAAACGAAAGCAAGAGTATAGGCCTGTTTAGTAAATAATTCGGATTCTGTTTTATGTTTTCAGATTCACTGAATTCATCAAATATGTTTTGGAAGACAACCCAGATTCTATTTCTGAAAACTATTTCCTGATTATGTGATCCAAACAGTTGAAATTCTAAAAACAACATTTTTATGATTTCATTGTATCCAAATTTTGAATTTCAAATTTAAAAAAATGCATAATTATATTAAATAAATATAAAAATATTTAGAAATACAATATATCATGTTATAAACTCAATTCATTTTTAAAAATATGTATTATAAATTATATAATATTACAAAATAATAATTATATAATTTTTTTTAACATAAATCATATTCATAAATAAATTAATAATAATTTATTGTCAACTAAATATTAGTGGGTAACTACAACTAGTTTTATGAATTATAAATATATAGTATCAAACACATTTTAAACACGTGTTTAAATAAAATCCAATTTTTGAATCTACTACCAAATACATATCTAAAAACATGAAATACAACTTTGTTTTCATTGAATCCCTTGTTTTTAGATTTTTGTTTTCAAATTCTCTACTAAACAGGACCTAAATGAATTATTGATTCTCTCACAAACAACCTCAAATTTTGCTCCTTAACACAGGATGACCAATCTTAAGGATTTTGGAAGTTGAACACTACCTTATGTGAAAGAGAACCTTTATTTCCCAATGGTGACCTCCATAGCTAAATGGAAACCAACACTTCATTCCTATGACAAAATTTCCTTACCAACTGGCCACTTAAGTTTAAATATACTGAATACCATGAAGAAAAATATCAATCATTTACCATGGCCAACTTCACGCCTATTTAAACCACCTCGTTTGCCCACTTCATTTATTGAAAATGGGGGGAAGCTATAGTGAAGCATAAAACGTTTTGTTGGTGGTCCAACAAGGGAATCCAAGCGTTGAGCATCACTTGGTGCTCCAAGTGTAACAGTACATAGAACCTGTATGGGAGTGAATCAGAAGTGCTTTTTGAGAATTAAAAATTAAAAGTAACATGTCACAAGTTTTCTGACACTTGATGGTAAAATGATTTAATAATAACTAGCCAAAAAACTACTAAAAAAATTGTCAGAGCTGACCTGCGTGTCTCCTCGAGAAAAAATTGATGACCCATGAAGTATAGGTAAATAACTGGATTCACAATACAAAGGCCTAACTTCGTCAAGACGTCTACCATCAACTCTAAGTCCTTCGGCAATGATCCTTCTGCGGACAACCTAATATTTCATGAACTTAACAAATTGCTAATGTTCATAGAGAAAATAAAGATGAATGTAATAAAAAACTTAATGACTGAACAGATAATCATGTGCTTTGTATATTGTCCTTCATTAGAAAACTGACAAATATCAATTTATACCTCTAAACTTTGGGAGTTGTATCAATTTAAATCCCAAATTAATAATTGTATCGATTTAAACTCTGAACTTTCATAAGTGTGTCAATTTAAACCTCAAACTAATAATTATATCAATTTAAATCATGAATTTTCATAAGTGTATCAATTTAAACCCTCGTTATGTTTTATTTGGATACACTTATGAAAGTTCAGAGTTTAAATTGATATACTTATGAAAGTTCAAGGTTTTAATTGATATAATTACTAGTTTGGTATCTAAATTGATACAAGCCCAAAGTTTAGGATTTAAATTGATACAATTATTAGTTTAAGGTTTAAATTGATACAACCCCCAAAGTTCATGAGTATAAATTCATATTTGCCCTTAGAAAACCAGCTCTCCATCCAATTACGTCCATCCCAAAATTAAAATCCATCAATGACAATGACACAGTACACAAACCCTAGAGAAAGCTACACACTTCTGGAAATAGTTATGCCGACAAATAGATAAATTACAAGGATTTTACTGAATTGTTAGCTTTGAGATAGAGGGAGACAGTAAGCTTCAAATCGACGTTGTAAATATGATAAAATGTAATAAAAAAAATATTAGTTGAAATTTTTATTTGATCGAGATTAAGAAGAAAGATTGAACAGAAAAAATAATGTACTATGAACTATAAGGCAACTACAAGAGTCTAGTCACCAACTACGACTAAAACTCAAATTTTGCATAATAAGCAAAAGAGAAACATCTTTCGAATGTTTATATCTGTATTGTCATATACATACCTTTTTCCTCACATAGTCTACTGCTTTTGGCAAAACCTTCAGGCCTTCTTCATCGCATTCTTCTTCAAATGCTTTCTTTACATCTTGTGTGATTTTTTCTAAGGCCTCGCCACGTTCAAACTAGATATAATACAAAATTAAAACTATATATTTATTGATCATGAAAAATATACTCTTTGCAAAAAAAAAAAATCCCCAAAGGAAGGTCAGCAGGAATTCAAGGCAATAATTCAAACATTCATCTTGCGAATAAAAAGTGAATACCTTGCCATAAAAGGGGTCAGTGAAAACAGCTTCAATAGGGGATTCGGCTAACTTGGCAACTTTCTCCATTGTACTATCTGACACCATGGACAACTTGTATTCCTTCTTCAGCTTTCCAGCTTTAGCAGCCAGTCTGATTTGAGGTTCAAGAAACTTAACTGCCTAAAATATCAAAGTCGGTGATGTTAATAGCAATCAGTTACACAAAAGTCTAGCTGAATTAATTTAAATCCCCATCACTTACTTCAGGATGTGCGAACCTCAATCCAGCTTCAAGATCTTTTTCTGTGATTTCACGTGCTTGGACATCAATCATCAAAGTTTTCTCCCTCGTACAGGCATATACTAAGTTGAGATCGCTCAAGTCAAGCTGCATTATATCAAAAGCTAATACACTCATAAATAGGAGAAATATAAAAACAAGATCCTTATGTTGCCAAACACATTACAATAAATTGCAATAGCACTCCTGTCAAGCTGTTTTTATGAAACACAATAGCAAAATTCTAATTAAAATTTTATATATGCAAGAACAAAAGATGATGAATAAGGAGGCTATTAAGGGAGTGTTTAAAGTATAGGTTTTTAGGAAACACCTTTTTTAAGGTCAACAATTTGTAGGGGTGGGGGATTTGAACCACTGACCTCTTGGCTGATATTTCATACTTTATGTCAGTCAAGCTATGCTCATGTTAGCAACTTATTTGAACATTCTCTTTTATAATAACTTCTAAATTTTAATATTCTCTTTACAATAACTTCTAAAATAATAAATAAATAAATAAAATAATAAACTGAATTAAATTTCAGAGTCGTGGAGAAGCAAAATTTAGTACTTATTTCCATTATTTTTTTTAGTACAACAACTTTGGGGTGAAGGATTGAACCTCCGCCTCTAGGGACAGAAGTCATGCCAATACCATTGAGCCAAGCTCACTTTGCCAATACTTGTTTCCATTATGGAAGGTGGTGAAATAAAAACTGAATCAAAAGTAAGACTTCACTAATTAAAATAATAAATCCAATTTAGTATGCATACAAGTTCAAGAAAAGACAACAAACAGACAACAAAAAACACAAATCGACATGTCTTTGTTCGTATGCATACAAGTTCAAGAAAAGACAACATATAGACAACGAAAAAACACAAATGGGCACGTCTTTGTTTGTATGCATGTATGAAATATAAAGATTGCGCAGGGCACAGTCAAGCACCACTATAATTACCTCATCCATTGTCGGGTTGACAACAAACTGCCCATTAATTCTTCCTATACGTATCACTCCAATGGGGCCACCCCAGGGAATATCTGATAACATAAGAGCAGTGGATGTTGCATTAGCTGCCATAACGTCTGGATCTTGTTTACCATCAGAAGAAAGAACGCTGGCCATTACCTTTGATTACGGAATATGCATGAAAGTCATCAAGACAAAATGAGTCACAGAACAAGCATGCCAAAGTATTGCGACGTGTAAGATCTCACGTGATCATTAACCAAAGTACTATCTTGGGCATATGAACCTAAACTCAAAGTACATACCTGGACCTCATGGTAAAATCCAGTGGGAAATAATGGCCTGATAGGACGATCTATAATGCGGCCACATAATAGTTCACGCTCTTTAGGAGCCCCCTCTCTCCTCATGAATGTAGTCGGAATAACACCTTGTGCAAATTGCTTCTCTTGATAATCCACCTAAACAGATGAAAAAAATACTCAAACCCTTCCTCCACTGCACATTCTAGCAAATGGTGTAGGAATAACACATGACACAACCAAACACCCAATTATGTATATTAAAACCATCAAATATCATCAAAAGTGAAAGTGTGGCCAGAAAACAGATTGTACATTTATTTCTAATGAACTCCATCACTACAACAATGGTTCATTTCCTCCGTGTGAACTAGCGCCACAAGTATTATTAGCCATTAGAAATGATACTCCAGACCATATGGATCGTCCTTAATTCCCGACCTCTTCAGATTGTGACGAACAAGAAATCGAAGAAGCCGAAATGTGAAGAAAATAAAACCTTGCAACGGAAAAGTTCCCAATACAACATTCTACTCATGCTTGTGAGGCTCATTTCGTGCATGTAAGGCTAAAATCATTTACCTCTGTTTCTCATCCGCCCACCAATCAAGAAGAAAGAAGTATATGTGATGGGTTAAAAATGTGCGGCTAAGTATTTAGCCTTAAGGAGATAACCCAATGGGTCATTCCAAGATTGTTTATTTGGCTAAGTATGGAATAGGGTCAGTGATATACCTTGTCGAGGCCAACCTAAGGAAAAGTTATGCCTAAGTGTTTAACTTTTGAACCAACTACGTATGTTTCGGTTGGGTCCATCGAGTAGTAACTATTAAGTTCAACTAGTAATGATCCAATTAATTATCACAGGAATTAATATTACGAAATAGCCATTTGAGGTATACTGAAAAATACTGCGAGTTGTTTACTCTATAGGCTCAATCATTATTGACTTGATCCTCGAATTCTCACTGGTGCTATATCTAATTGTTTTGGAGGGCAATCATTCGGTTTTCTTCCTAATATTGCAAATTCACCGTTGGTACCAAATTCAAATGTCAACAAGAACTAAAGAACAGACATACCGTGAGAGGCAAAAAATCACGAACAGCGTCCCCCTTAGCAGAGGCAACGGTAGACAAAACCTTGGTCTCTTCAATTCCCAAAACCGCCGCGCCATTAGCAAACCGAGCGATCTTTCCAGTTTCCAGCGTAACCAAGTGCGATCCAATCTCGAATTCTTCTTTGAAAGTTTCAAGAACCTTGGTTCGGGAGAGGGTTGTATCAGGCTCAAGCTGGTGCTGAGACTGAGAGGCGAAGCCCATGCGGCCGCTGCAAATGGTACGAAAACCAAGGCTCCTCCAAGTTAGGAAATGAGGAATGGTAGAAAAAAGTGGATTCGCTTTGGAAGCCATGGACGCCATGGCAACTCTCACAACTGTGAGCTCTGAAGGGTTTAGGGTTTAAGAGTGTTGGCGCGAGGCTGGGTCTGTGGGTTATACTGCCAAAGAAGCAGAGGACAGCAAAAATAAAAATCCAATTTCGTGGGTTAAATTATAAAAAATAACCTTCTTATATATGCAAATATACCGTGAAACTATAATATTATAATAATAACAAGAACATCGTAAAAAAAATAGAGATTAAAGGTGAGAGCACTTTTATTTTAGTCACCAAGCAAAAAAGTGCTTAAAATAGGTGGGATGGAGAGTCTACTGGCTATGGAAGACTATGTAATTAAATGAAAACTTAATATTTACAACACTCTTCCTTTAGATTTTCGTTGTATATAAGTTATATGCCTCATAGTGAAGGAAAAAGAGTGCATAACATATATATATTAAAAATTGTCTCATTAAGAATCTTGTTAGGAAAATCCATTGGAAAAAAACCTAGTTAAGGGAAAAAGAGTGCAATATTTTTTTCTCTCATAAAGACAGCACTTAAAATCTTTGAGTCGTCGAATTCCAATGTTGTGCACCAACTTCTTGAATGTTGCAACGGGTAATATTTTCGTGAATAAGTCTACCAAGTTATCTTTTGAAGAAATTTGTTGAACAGTAATCTCTCCATTTTCTTCAAGATCATGGGTGTAGAAGAGCTTGGGTGAGATATGCTTCAATCTATATTTTTTAATATATCCTTCTTTGATTTGAGCTATGCATGTTGTATTGTCTTCATATAACACTATTAGAAGATTTTTGTCGGAAGACAAGCCGCATGTTTTAGAAATGTGTTGAGTCATTGATCTCAACGATACACATTATCGACTAGTTTCATGAATTGCAAGAACCTCGACATGATTTAAAGAGGTAGCTGTAATGGTTTGCTTTACGGATCGCCATGATATAGCAGTTAACATGTTTGAGATCTAGCGTTATGCGGATCAGATAAATAACATGCATCTGCATAACCAACTAAATCATAATTCAATTTGTTTAAATAAAATAAACTCATATCAATCGTCCTTTGAAGATAGCAAAGTACATGTTTAACTCCATTCTAATCTCTTTTTGTTACAGAAAATGTTATATCAGGTCGTGTGTTATTAGTAAGATACATGATTGCACCTATTGCACTAAAGTATAGTACTTCATGACCAAGTAGTTCTTCATTTTCTTCCTGAGGTCAAAATATGTCTCTTTTTTTTCATAATGATCGAACTATTATTGGGATGTTCAATGGGTGTGTTTTGTCCAGGTAAAATATTTTCAAAATATTTTCTATATATGTTGATTAATGAATAAATATCTCAGCTACTAAATGCTCAATTTGCAGACCAAGGAAAAATTTTATTTTCCCGAGATCGTTCATCTCAAATTTTTTCTTTAGATATTCAATTGCTTTTGAGAGCTCTTCAAGAGTTCCAATTATATACAAATCATCAACATATACAACAACAATAGCAAATCTCGACTGTGATTTCTTTATAAAAACACATGGATAAATAGGATTTTTATAGCCCTCTTTCAATAAATATTTACTGAGACGATTATACCACATTCGTCCAGATTGTTTTAATCCATATAAGGATCTCTGTAATTTGATACAGTATAATTCTCTAACATTTGAATTATATGATTATGGTATTTTTAATCCTTCAAGCATTTTCATATAAATATCATTAACTAGAGATTCATATAAATACGTTGTGACTACATCCATAAGATGCATGTCAAGCTTTTCATACACAGCCATACTAATTAGATATCTCAATGTTATTGCATCCACCATAGGAGAATGTCTCCTCATAATCAATACCAGGGCTTAACATCTTCTGGTGTATGGACTACTGGTCTAAAAACCTAACGTTTTGATAGCGTGCTTAGTTCTGCCTCAATTGCCTCTTTCTATTTAGGTCAATCTTTTTAATTTCGGCAGATTTTGGCTCACAATCATCAATTTCAAAAATTATATCGTAAGCAACATTATAAGCAAAAATGTTGTCAACAAAAATATTAATCTGGTTCGATCTTTTCCTGTCATGACGTAATTTATCGAAATCTCATATCCTTATGAGGAGTCAAATTGTGGATTTCTTTTGGAATATCCACATTCTCAATTGAGTTATTAACTACTTTTCTTTTTCAAGGATTTTTATCTTTGGAACTCATTGGTCTACCCCGCTTTAGGCGTGTTGCTGACTCATTAGTTATGACAAATGCGTTAGAATATCAATTTTGTACATTTGCAATTGGTATATATGATTTAGTAATTTTCTTATCATTTGTAAATGCATCTGGCATTTAATTTGCTATATTTTACCTATTAATCGTCTTTTTAACTTCTAATTCACATTGATTTGTACGAAGATCTAAATGAGACAATGAATATATGTTCCATGTAATTTTTTGTTCCAACTTATGAATTCCTCCCCTAATGTTGGAAAATTTATCTCATTAAAATGACAATCAGCAAAAGTGCATATTGCTAGCTTATTGTGATTTTTTTCAACAATTTTTTTGTTATCTATTAGCATTTTCACTATAAATTTGAAAACATATTCATATATTGTATTTCATTGCGTGAAAATTATATTATTATTTAACTAATTTTTATAAAATTAACTTTTAAGATTGATAGCCCTAAAACTCACTATATTATTATTTAACTAATTTTTATAAAATTAACTTTTAAGATTGATAGCCCTAAAACTACAAATACATCAATATATCTAGCAATAGTTTACAGGTTCATAATATGTAAAAACTTAGAGCATCATACGCATACTCGTGTGTATATATTTTTTCTAAAGTTGGAGAGATTCGAACTTTTAAACTCTTAGTCGAGAGTATAAACCTAAATCAATTGAACTAGATTCAGGCATACATATTTCATTTAACCAAAATTTGTGTAGCTCATGAGTTTAACAAGATCATAGGCTAAGAAAGTGGCCCCACGTACCCAAAAAACATAAGCTTGGTTTCACAACTTCAGACAAAGCGAGTCGAATCTGCGAGCCATTAGTGTTCTCAAATATTCAAAATTAAAAAGAAAATCAATTGTCATTCAGGGAAGTAACATTGTAGACAGTGGTGAATCTAGAAATTTAGTCTATTAACTTCTAGATTTGTCTATATATTATTTTTAAACTTTAAAGATGTCTAATAGGTTGATGAATTCTCGATTTTAATGTCTAATAGATTTCTAAAATATCAATTTTACATCCAATAAATCTTACATTATTAAAAAATGTTAAAAATTTAATGTTATATTATAAATTAAAGTATAATGTATCTATTAAGAACAAAATTGAAAATTTAAAGTTCACAAAAAATATATTTTTGTCTAATAAAATGGTTAATTTTAAAATATTTTAAATATTTTTTTAGATCTATTATATAAATATTAAAAGTTTATAGATCTATTAGACATTCTTAAAAGATTTATTAGAGTTAAAAATTGAAAGTTTAGGAACTTATTAATCACAATTTTCAAAATTTAGAGAATATAAAATAAGAAAATTACTGTAAACAGAAAAAATATCAAACTATTTACAAATATAGACAAATTTCACTAAATATCAAACTATTTACAAATATAGACAAATTTCACTATCTATCCATGATAGACCGCAATAGAATTCTATCGTTTTCTATCTATCCATGATAGACCGCAATAGAATTCTATCGTTTTCTATCGCTCAAACAAATGAATTCTATCGCTTAAACGATAGAAAGCAATAGAATTCTATCGCAGTCTATTGTGATAGACCATAAAAATTTTCTATATTTGTAAATAGTTTGACTCATTTTTCTATATTTGAAAAGAACCCTATAAAATATGTGATAGCAGGTTTAATGCACACTAAAAGGTTGGAAATTATTTCTAAAAATTAGAAATGATTGTTTTTCAAAAAAAAAAAAAGTTGAAAATTGAAATAATATAAAAATATATATGTATTGAAAATTTTAAAAATTAGAAATTATTTCTCAAAAATTGGAAATGATTGATTTAAAAGAAATGAAAGTTGAAAATTAAAATAATATAAAATATATACATTGAAAAATTAAATAACCAAAATAAAATTTAAAAAAAAATATTATATAAGACTATTTTCAAATATAGGAAAATGGATAAACTATTTACAAATACAAAAAAAAATTTATTGTCTATATAGATCGAGATAGAATTATATGGCTTCGACGATAGACATAGATCGATCCAAGGGCTAGGGAATAGGTTCTATGTCCTAAACATTAAGCCAAAGTTAGATTTTTCTTTTAAAGACACATATTAAATATATATCAAAATAATACTAAATATTTTTTATATTTAATAAAAAACTATATAAATGTATATTAAATGTCATCAATCGAGAGGACACATGTCCTCAGGACCCTTAATAGATTTGAAGGTATGATTAAACCTATGGTGATACATTTACAACTTTGGTAATGGCATCTTTTGCTATCTCCTATTTCTTTGCATTTTTTTTGTCCGAATATTTGCTATTACTACTTTTGTAGTGAAGGGGTAAACAAAAAATAAGTAATCAACCCAAAAAAAAAAAAAAAAAAAAAAAAAAACCATGAGTCAACATTTGCCATTGTTGCTAGCACTGGTATGACTGAGGGAACCACTTCGTCATCAGTTTATGTTTCAGTTTTATAATCAACATGAAAATACCATAGCTTGGAATATGAATCAATCCCATCAGTAGATACCTGAGATTTATCAAAGAAAAAGGATTTAGAATCAAAAAGGATTTAGAATCAATCTTATCCAAATGCAAGAACATGTTTGAAAGTTTTGAAGTGTATTTAATCATTCAAAGTGAATTTTGATGGTATGAAAAATTGCATTTAAAATTCCAAAACCAACATTAATTGATTAAATGATCAATGTTTCTTTCGCACCCAAATGTTGAAGAGTTGTTTCGTAAAATTAGTTAAGGTGTGCGCAAGTGGACACTCACAGATGCTATAAAAATGATTATATGAGAAAAAAAAAACTTCGAATAAATCATTTTCACTAAAATTACTGTTATGAAAATCCTAAAAATAGAAGTAACATTTAAAGAGCAACTTGCTAGTGAAATGCTGAGAGATAATGAATAGATCGCGCTACACGGACAATGTTTAGTTTGAAGTCACATCTAGTAGTGTAGGAGTTATGTTTCAAAATAGATTTGAATTTCTTTCGTAAAATGATTAATGAAGAATTAACAGCAAGGGTTATATAATTGCCCTCTGAACAGAGTTTAGGAAACAAGTACAAAGTTTATGAACCAACATGGGAACTGAACCTAGAACAAGTAAAGAAAAACCTTTTTTTCTAATGAATTTATACAATATAAACGCATATGAATATGTACAAATTAATAGTCACTTGTTTGTTAATCGGAGCATGATTTCTAGACTGGGATGGATACTGGAGTTGCAGATCACGATAGATACTTGTTATGTGAAAGTTCATGTCAAATAAGGTTTAATGAATTGAAAATCTAAGTTCGTAGTTCGTACCATAATGGAGAATAAGGAGCTGACAGATCAAGAAATGGATATGGCCACCTACAGAAAAGAAAGGCAACTCTTGCTATTTTCTTGGTGAATTTCATAAGGAAGAGTTGGAAAGTAGGATGAAGGGAAAGTGTAAGTTACCCAATTGAAACAAATGCATGGACTATCCACTGGGAAATGACATAAATACCCGTCCATAGAAAGAAGAATGAAATTCGGAACCTTGGAAGCGTCTGCAGAGGATTGACATTAAACAGCTTATTAATAGAAGTACAAGGAAGAAAACACATGACAACTTTCATAAAAGTAACAATTTAATCTCTAAATTTCTATTTGTAACAATTGTCATTGTGTTTTTTATTATATAGCAATTTAGACGTAACAATTTAAGTCATGCGCTTTGAATATATGTAGCAATTTAGTCTCTATCGTGAAAAATACTGTTAAGATTTAATGGAACCTCTTACATGTATATCGTTAGGGACCCAACGTCTTTATAAATTAGATTAAATTGTTACAAAATTTAAAGTAGAGTGACTAAATTTTACAAACTAAGGTTCAAGACCGTTGTTACTTTCATGAAAGTTCAGGTATCAAAAATATTTTTTTAACCAAAAAGTGATATATAAGGGAACATTACCAAGCAATTAAGAGCAGTTTCACCGAGAAGTAAAACCAAATTCAGCGTGTGCATATTGATCGTCATCTGACATTATGGAGATAACTGATTGAGATGGAGCAAACCTTAGGCAAAGGATAATTAGAAATGGTCATAAATGAACTATGAAGAATTAATATTCAACAAATATTCTCGAGTGATTACAACGATACTAATTATAACTATATCAGAGCAATCATTTGATGCATCTAGTCTCCAATGGGTCTCAACCGATTATAGATTAGCATCTAAGCAAACATAATAAAGGCTAGACGTTTTGCTTGAAACCACGGTACTTACAAAGTTCAAATTGTATTCTTTGATGGTAAGAAATGGAAATATGACAAACCAATAAGTGCAATCAGTGAGTACAACTGCCCCTGCATTAATCTGTTTGGAGAAAACAAAAAGACAGTCGACAAAGTTGATTGTGATTCAAACAAATTTGACATTTGATCTGTTATAAGTTAAACTGAAAATTAACCTGGAATAAAACTTCAAAAATATAACTCCAGATGTTGACAGCCGTTGAGGAAAAGCTTTGTTCCTTGGAATATGAAACTATATTTCCCCCAGTTAAATTTGAGGGCTTCCCAGAAAGAAGAGGAACATGTTGCCCTTCCTCCATACCATTCTCATTGAGATGAGCATAAAGACCTTCGGATCTTTTTCTGTTACAGAGAAAAACTCCATATATGGAAAGCACTGACCCACACTGAAAAGAAGAAATTTAGATAATTAGCTATTGAAACATTTGAAGAAGCTGAAGTATGTTGAAGTTTGTGCTATTAATCAGTACAGAAATTAAGAAAAAGAGGAGAACATACCAGAAAATATATTGTAAGTAAAGTAAATGTCCACCTGCCAAACAATACATACAACAAACACAGAAGTCAGAAGATTATAAAGGGAAAGGGGTTCGTAAACACTGGAAAATCTGTTGGTAAATTGCACAGTATATCATCTATAAGAACACAATTGATGATACGTGGATTGAAATATCGGCTCTTGAAAACCACTGTGAAAATTTCCAACCTCCTGAAGTTATGTCAACTGAAATATCTTCCCAGTAAATATCTAGAACACCCCAAATCGCCTCCATCCTTGATGTTGAATCCATAACTTAAATTCTTTGTTTTAACTAAAATCAAATGAGACTAATTAAGACAACTCACTGACTCACTTTCCTAAGGAACAGTTAAACGGCAAGAAGTAATGACTAAAACACCCCATCCAGAGACGAAACACGATACATTTGATTTGCTCTACTTTACTTTAAGATAGCCAAATGATAATCATAGTAATAAGAGAATGCTTACTGGGTATAATAATAAAACACGGAAGCCCCATTAGCCAAAGCCTTCACAATTAGTGAAGCCAGCATCAAACCGAAAGCACAAACTCGAAAAGCCAATAACCAAATTGGATGAATTTGTTTGAGACATGGTGTCCAAACTTCACAACTCCGAAGTTTGTTTTTATCTTGCTGAGTTTCTTGTCTGCTGTGTCCTAATCTATCCTTAACTTCATATTTCCATATCATCCATAGTGCAAAGGTAAAAGAAGCAAATACCCAAATTGCACAGAGTAATACCCTCCAGTTTAACCAGTAACCGAGGGTCGTTGCATCCCCAGTAGCTTCGAACAGCATCCTGAGAGAGAATATCATGAAATTACTTCCAAATTTCGTTGATCATCCTCAAACTTGCCAATCCTTTGTGTTCAATAAATTCTATTCCGTATAACAACCGATCAATACATATAATTTCAAACGAATAAGAGAAACCAGAGTTCTTAGTCATTAAAAGAACGATCCTCAGGAGGGTTACATCCAATTATACTTCCAGATCAATGCATTAAATAAAAGATAAGCCCGGTTCAAACTCTCCAATCACAGCACAGATTAGTAAATGTAAATGCCATATCCTCAAAATCTTCAATTAATTTACAAACCTTAATAGAAAAATTTTCAAATATTATTACAACGTTATTCAATTAAAATCCATTCCAATCTACTGAGTACTGAATTATTCTTTTCTAAAATTGGAGCCTCATTTCATATTAACAAAATTGCACAGCTCAGGATTATCAGAATCACTATTAATTCCCATTCTAGACACGTTTTTCTTCATATTCTCAGCAACTAAACGGACTGAATGCAATCAAATGAAAAATAGGCCACTTACAGAGACAGAAAATGGGAAAAAGTGAAGGATTCTGGAAGAAGAAACAGAATTTGAAGACGGTTCCAGTTTGAATCTTCGTTTTAGTTGATAAGAGACCAGCTTCGTCTCCGCCTTTAAAGTTCGCCACATTTCCTGAGACGGCGTCTATGGAGCTTCTCTCGCTGATCGTTGGTCTTTGACAATTTCTCAGCCTCAAATTTATTTTGTAGTAATTATTCAAAATGTTTGAAATTTATTAAGCTTGAAGGTGAAAATACCATTTTGCCACTAGGTTTTTTTTTATAAAAAAAATATATATATAATTTCTGTCTGTTCTTCTAAATTTCAAAATCTTACTTTTTTTATCGGTAAATTTTGAGTTTGATTTCTATTTAAACCTTAAGTTTCAAAATATTATATTTTTATTCTTGAGTTTTAATTTTTTTTTATTTGGTCCCTAAGTTAAAATATTTTATATTTTTATCTTTTAATTTTCGTGAATGCTCACTTTGGTATTTGGCGTTAACTTTTAATTAATTAATTTAAAATAATTATGAAGTGAATTTTCAAAATTAATTTTAATAGTGATGAAAAAAAAGTGAAAACTAATTAATTATAATTCTTTTAAATTAATTAATATACATGAACACTAAAGGAAGTGAATATTTAGTGAAAAATCAAAGTTAAAAGAGTAAATCTATGGACCAAATTGCAATAAAACTTGATATTTAAAGGTAAAATAATAACATTTTGAAACCTAAGGACTAAATTAAAATCAAACTTAAAAGAAAGTGTAACATTTTGAAATCTAAAAATCAAAAGAAAATTATCCAAAAATATAGGGATCAAAAAGTTTTTTTTTTTTTTTTTTTGTTCTTTTTTATTATAGTTTTGCAAGTTTTTAATGTTATTTTATAGACAATATTTTGTATGTTAATATGTATTGAAAAGTAGTGCTTTTGGTGATTTTTAAGCACGTCGTTATTGAATTTTAGGATATTTTACTCACTTTTCATACATGTTTTTTTTTTTTTTTTTTTTGTCCAAGAACCCTATTTTTCTAACTATTTTATGGAAGATTTACAAATAACATAGAAAAATAGAGTAAATCTTGCAAACCAAACACGTAAACAATTAGGTTAGGCACATATATCTCGTTCTCTTTAACGAGATTCAAGCCCTTGTGGTGTATAATAAAATTTTTTATATCAACTACCGGTACAACAGATATTCTCAAGTAGAACAACTCAACTGAAACGTTGTATAGCTCAAATCACTCAGTATTGAAAAGTTTATATTTGAATATTGTTGATGTATTTTAAGAGAATGATAAGAATCTAATTTTAGATCTAATATTTATTATACATAATAAATAAGAATTTGTTTAACATCTCTAACTAAATAACCAAATGCGTTTTTTCTCTTTAAAAATTAAAACTCTCTCTTTTATTTCTCTAAAATCAAACTTCAATTTAACCTAAAAAAAATACATGTCAAATATTTAAAAATGTAACAACACTATTTTTATATAGAAAATTGTTTTAATTGGAAAATTTTGGCAAAATAAGATTGATTAACATTTAGATTAGTTTTGGGACCCTTATGATAAAATTTTAGTTTCTGATTAGTAAAGTATTGGGTGTGTTTAATCTTTAGTTGACGATTGTTCAACCGATTGAATTTGAGAGCAGTAGATTATTTTTTAGAAATTTTCACATATAGAAAAAATGTCAAACTATTTATAGAAAATAGCAAAAAAAAAGTACTGATAGACATTGATAGACTTCTATCTGCATCTACCAGTGATAGACTTCTATCATTTCTATCACTGATAGACCCTGATAAACTTCTATCAGCGTCTATCACAACTATCTAAAAATTTTGCTATTTTGTGTAAATAGTTTCTCTTCTTTTTCTATTTTTAAAACTTCTCCTTATTTTTTGGGTAATTGTTTTAAATGACAAAACTGTTGGAAATATTTTCAAATATAGTAAAATGTCATTGTCTATCAGTGATAGACACTGATAGACAGTGATTGATGATAGTAGTCTATCAGTGTCTATCGCTACATTTTGCTAAATTAGTAAATATTTTGGCTCATTTTGTTATATTTGAAAACAACCCTTATTATTTTGTCAAATAAGAATAATTGAAAAACAATTGTATTTAGAAATATATGTTTTGAAATGAATGTGGGAACTACTTAATTACTTTGATTTGAGAATTGATTGAAATTATTTTTGTGTGTTTCCAATTGTTATGCTAAATGAAAGTATGTGTATTGTTTTGAATGTATTTCTAAAAGGTGTTTTGATTCATTTGTTAGGAATACTTATATATGCCAAATTTTTATTTTTGGATTGTATGCTTATTTGTGTAGTAGCCTAATTTGGAAGTGATAAATATTTTATGTGATTGAAACTTATGTGTGGAAACTCACATACATGATTTGACATTAAAACTTGTGTGTTTTGTTTTATTTATATAGTCTTATACTTAAGTAATTGTACCTGATTATTCTAGTCGATTTCTAATTAGCGTTACTAACAAGTAAACTACATTTATTATTTCTATTCCAATTATACAGTTTTTTCACTCTGTATTATACAGTTTTTTCACTCTGTTACAAAGTACTAAATGATCTATTCTCCTTGCAAGTTTTGCTTGGTCGTGTGAAACATTAGATAAGCTGGTGAGAAAAATGCTTTTATTAATAGACATTTTTTGTATCCTTTGTCGGAAAGTACATACAACAACTGAGAATTGTTAGGACCTTCTATGGAAGTGTCAGTTTACAAATTGTGTTTAGAACAATCTCTTTTACATATATCAGCCTTTCTACATCTTCATGAATTTGAATTGATATTTTCGTTATAACGTAAAAATATCCCATACCCATATCTGCATCATGATTCTTAAAAAAATCAACACCTCATCATTTCATTCTAAACTTTCATTAAAAGTAACGAGTGTTGATGTTCTCAAAATAATAATAATAATAATAATAATAATAATATAATAATAATAGTTTCAACATGTGTCTACATGTACACCTATACTTTTACAATTCACTGCCATTTGAAACGGATTTTAAAGTTTGAGAGACAATTGAAACAAGCCCTAAAATTTATTCGCAATTTTGTATGAATTAACCAATTTCTTTTATTCAAAGAACCCCTTCAGCTTCAACTGTTTCTTTTAAAGTATAGTCTAAGTCGAAGTCGAACGGATTTTTTTTCAACTCCCAACTGATAAAAAAGTTCAATTAATCAAAATAAATACTACTACATTCAAATTTCGTCGATTTTAAATATATATATTCGAAAGCAAACCATTAAAAAAATCCACACACCTGAGAAAGTTCATATAGATATGATCAATAAGAATCTTTTATTCACAATTCTAAGACTTTAGACACCCATTACAACATCCGAAGACAATTTAATCTAGAAATTTAGAGAGCTAACTAAGTTAACCTAGATAAACCCCTGGCTATGGTAGGAAGACGAGAGGAATGAAGTAAAAACTGATTTAACACAAACTCCATTCTTCAAAGTAAGTCTAACAACAATAGAAGAGACCAAAATGTTTTGATTTTGAAGAGAGCGCTGATTTTACTCCCCTTAACACAGAGTTAACATGTACATCTCTCATTGAGACAGACAGACAGACATCACTACATTTACAATTTAAGTCTCTTTCTATTACAACCTTCAACAAATGTCCACAACATGTATTCAAATTCAAAATTCTTTTCAACCTCTCTCCCCCCAAAAAATAAAAGAAGCCTGTTTTCATCAAAATATCAAAGAGGATTCAGGCACACAACTCCCTTTTGTAAATATTTAGGGTCTCTTTATAGTTTCCACAATATAATCAATCAGAGCATATGGGCACCAAAACGCTATTAACTAACTAACCTCCCTCCATTGACTCTACTGACCTTTTCCCTTTCAAGAAGAAGTGGCCTTGGGGATGATTATTTATTTTATCAGTCTGCTGCTCCCTTACCTTGTTCTTCTTGAGGGATCATGCCTTCCTCGTCTTCTTCTCGAGGATATGAGCGAGAACTCTTTTCGTATCCTCCCCCGTCCATTCTATCACCGGGTGATTTTCTTGAATCCTTATCTGGGTTGTCATGTGTGCCTCCAGAGCTTTCCTTTTCCAACATTGTTTTATGAAAACTTGAAACTGGAGAACGTTCTCGTACTGCAGGAGCCCGGTTAAAACGGTTAGGACTTCGGCTTCGGCTACGACTCCGGCCTTGGTTCCAGCTTCCAGAACCATTCTTACTACCATTTTCAATTCCCCGAGGTGGAATGTTACTACGCTCCATCATTGCTTGGTGAAAACTCCGTACTGGAGAGCGGTCACGTGCCGGTGCAGACCTGTCAGGGCTCCAACTGGGTGGACTGTGTTCCCGGTTCCAACTTTTAGTTCGGTCACCTCCCACACCCCTTGGAGGACTCCGACTGCGACCGCGATTGTATGCAAAATCATTCCTGTTAACAAGGGAAAATAAAAGCATTAAAACACCAATACAACCTTCTCTTTAGGACTGCCAGATGTAATTGAACCTGTCAGTTAACACTTAATAGAGCCCCTTCTCCTGTGAATCGAAGTTGAAATTTTTTTGAGGAACTCAAAAAATGAATAAAAAAGTTAGTACCTCTCTCGTGAATCAAAGTCGTACCCACGGCCGCCACCTCGTTCTGGCTTGGCGGAAGAAAAGGAAGACATTCCCCGTCCACCCCTCCCACCATAGTTTGAATCATTGCGTCCACCTCGTCCCCCATCACGACCATCAGAGCCAGAACCCCAACGCCTAAACTTGGCCATTCCATAACTTCGAGAAGCCATATCACGAAGTTCTGGTGGGACTCGCTGGTTAGCTCCCTCCAAAATTTTAATCAGATCTGAAGCATACTTGGCATCCTGCTCACCGAAGAATGTGTAAGCAATGCCAGTAGCACCTGCTCTTCCAGTTCGACCAATCCTATGGACATAATCCTCCACTCCGGATGGGAAATCATAGTTGATAACAACCCTGTAACGAAATAGAGATTGTAAGATAGCATGCTCCACCGAAGCAGTTCTGACATTGATTATAAAAACCTGGATATAATTTTCCATCTCTCACCCCCACCCCCAAAAACACAGAACAAGCTAAGTTTACAAATTTTCCACGAGTAATTACAGCCATGTGGACTCTCAATTCTGATGGATTTCCTAACCATCCTTTGTTTTTGAGTTGTTCCTGTAAAATCCATTTCATCGTGAATCTCACCTTATATTTTGTTCAGTACGGAAGTTAACTTTCTCTCCCTATATACAATAAAGAACAGAATTTTCTTTGAAAATGAACTATATACAGCAATGCAAACCTGATGTCTTTAATATCCAATCCTCGAGCTGCAACATCAGTAGCTACAAGCACAGGAGTCCTCCCCGTGCGAAATTGACCAAGAACATGATCTCTCTCACCCTGGGATTTGTCTCCATGAATTGCAGCAGCTCCAAATTGCCGTGTAAGATTGCGTGCAAGCTGATCACACATTTTCTTTGTAGAACAGAAAATTATCACTTTTGATCCTGGTTCTTGAGATCTTAATATCTGCTCCAATCGTCTATGCTTCTCCAGTGGTGCTAATGCTTCAATATGCTGCAATGCAAATCAATGAAGTACAAAATTCAAAAATTGAGACTTTAAGCCAATGCAAACAACGAAATACCTACAGCTAAAAAAAGAAACACATAAACAACCTTATAAAGTAGACTGAATGAAAGCTGATCCCCTCAAATTTTGAGAGCAGGTACAGTTAAGTTCATACCTGAGTGATAGACTTGTTGGCGACAAGCTCATCGACATTGCCAATATTGACTTGAATAGGATTAACAAGCAGATCTGATGCAATTTTTCGAACTTCTTTTGGCCAAGTAGCTGTGTACATTAAAGTCTGCCGGCGAGCAGGTACCTCCTTTACAATCTTTCTAATCTGGGGTTCAAAACCCATGTCCAGCATCCGATCAGCCTCATCTAGTACAAGATAAGAAACCTGATGTAGACTGATTCTCCTCATCTCAAGAATATCATTCAAACGACCAGGAGTTGCAACTACAATATCTACTCCACGGTCTATATCCCTCAGTTGTGGACCCTTTGGTGCTCCTCCATATAGACACTTCAAATCACAAATAAGAGTTGTGAGTGATTTGCACTAAAAAATGGATAGAATATTAATCCAGTTTCAGCAAGCTTAGGAGACGCACAAATTAATGGAAGCAATTACAAAGTGATTGGAGAGAAATGAAAAGAAGCTAACGACACACAAAATAATGCGGTACTTCTAAAAGTAATGTCGCACCTAACTAGATAATAAAACCAGGACCCTACGGGATTTGCAGCAAATAACTTACACCATGTTCAAATTCTCAAGTGTCCTCCAAATATTAAACATTTTAAGGGATGTTTGGGGGGAGTTGGGGAGTAAGGAGACAATTTTGCCCAAAGTGTTCCACTGCAGGCATGACTTATTAACTACTTACATTGACTTATTAACTACTTACATTGTTGTCAGGACTAAACAACTCCCCTCTTTGCCCCAAACGCCCCAATTGTTTATGTCATCAAAGAGATAACAAAATCATGTCATTGCCATAAGTTTTTTTCAGCAAACAATTACTAAACCTACGACTTAAATGCAAAGAAATATGTAAAACACATTTTAGAAATGAAATTAGCGAGTAGTCACCATAACAAATTGGACAGACTAGCAACAATTTGGTGATGGAATTACAAAGCTCCAATTGAACTGAAAAAATAATACTGAAGAATAAAACATATATAAGAACAAGCATACCGCACAAGAGATTCTCGATGACTTCCCAAACTTCACAGCTTCATCTTGAATTTGTGTCGCCAATTCCCTTGTTGGTGACAACACCAAAACAGAAGGACCTAGCTTAGGATCATTTCGAATGCGCTTGAGATGAATAAAACCTGGTATTAAGTACCCAAGAGTTTTCCCTGAGCCTGTTTTAGCAATAGCTACAATATCTCTACTTTGAAGAGCAATTGGCCATGACTGTGCCTGAATTGGAGTTGGAGCAGAGAACCCTGCATTTTGTACCTGGAAAAGTCACCCCTATTAAGCAGAGGAGGCTTCAAAATATCTGGTTGGTTTTCATTTTTCGATTTTTAGAAGAATACGCTAAGTCCAGAAGAAGCATCATCCCCCATATGCATGCGGCCAATGCTTGCTGATTGCAAGCTGCAGAAGGAGGAGGCCTCTTCTTTCGTACAAACTTAGTGGGAGAACTGAATCATCACCAACGGCAGTCCCGGCTGCAAATATGGGTGATTCGGAAAGCCCTTCCCAGAAATTGGTCCACCATAAAAGGGCACTCCAAATTAAAGCAAGCCCCCAAACAAAGAGGGCACCACAGCGTACGACATTAGCTCCTCCCAGGAGCAAATATCGCACCTGCGACAAAAAAGTACAGGTGACAAAAAGAATTAACATGACCCCAGCAACCACTTAACTTTCAGCAGAAACATTTGTTTTATATAGCTGAGCATTCCTACTGAATTGTCAGCCATGGCTAATCTACAAAGATTGAAATCGACAAAGGCATAGAACAAAGTGGAAAATAATACCTCCCTAAGGATCTCAGGTGGGAAACCAGTGGCTTCAAATGATGAAAATGGTGATGGCACATTATCTCCCTAGAAAGGAATTAACAGAACGATCAATTCTACTAAAAGAACAAATTTAATGAATATCATGAAATTTGTATTCAGAAAACCGGTAAATTTCAAGAGGATAGCTGATCGAGATAATACCAAAAAGAAACACAGCAAACCCAATCAGCTCTAAGAAAAGATAGAAATAAGTTTCAGCAAGGCAACATTCAAATGACCCAAAACTAGCAGTGCACTCACCGAAAAAGTTATTTCATGTCGTTGACGATAAGACTCGGCAGATAAACCACTTCCTGCATCTGATGCTCTGTGTCCTTTCAACGGTGCTCCTCCATGCCCAGTACTGGGTGTTCCATTTGAGGTATCATGCGATTGAAAGGTTTCACCCCTTGCAACCTGATGTAAAATTAGGTCACACTAATCATATATCATTGTCTACATAATTTCATTATTCACATCTCATAGGTTTGACCAAAACGCCTGAAGTTGTTCTATATTATGAAACAAAATGGTCCAAAATCATTCCAGGAAATGAGTTCAACAGAAGCTTTCATTTAAATTTATAAACTTCAGTTGAATTTTTTAGATAATCAAATATTAAACCATACATAATATTACGAGGGCACCTGCAAGCCAGTGTTAATCAGAATACAGAAGCAAAACCAAAATTCAGAATTCTCTCATTCTAAAGCAAAAACATAAAAGAGTTCAACATCACATAAAACGTCTAAAGCACATAAGGCTAATTTCACAAAGAAATTTCATTTGATTCCAAAAGAAGGAAGCCTGAGGGGAAAAATGTAAAAACATTAATATAAGAAGGGTTGATGCTAGAGGCCTTAAAAAGTTCCAGTAGCAGAAAGATCGTGGAAGAACATTTTGAAAAGTTAAAATTTCAACATTCCATAGGGTTGATACAGTGTACAAAACATGTTACCCTTTGTAATAGAAAAAGAGAACTACTATTTGTAAACTTGACTCTACCTCGTGTTTGGGTGCATGGGAACCTCTTCCGTACTTATCGTTACTTTCATTCAAATTATTACTATAAGAGTGGCCTGAGGATGGCTTTTGAATTTGAACGGAAGAACTTATGGACACTATTGATGAATTAAGAGGAGCAGCAGCCACAGGTCTCTCGTATTGGGTGATATTAGTTTCCGGATTCCAAAAGTAAAGATACCCTGTTTTTCCATCAACTAAACCTCTCCATGGTTTGGGAAGGGTTGGATCCTCTGGTGCATATCGTGGTCCAACAGATACAGCAGTAGCAGTAGCCGCCATAACGAGGAACAGAAGATATATAACCCAACGACTGAGAAAAGAAATACAGAGAACAAGATGAGATGACCATGCAAATCTCATATAAACAACTACGAAAAATTATTTTTCTTCATAATTATGCAGATCAACAACCAAACCACGACAACGTGAAAAAACTGCTGGCAAAACTATAGGAAACGTTTTGAACCAAATATAAGATTACAAGACAAGAATTTTCTCCACTGGCCACTTAAAAAATAATCACTAGGTTTCCAGGAGATAGAACCATCAAGTTTGGAAAATCAGCCAGTATCTTTTAAAACAGGTCAGAACACACCGGATCTATGCTCTCTCGATGGCCATTTAAAACAGATAAACATAAACCCTAGAAAAATCTAGAAAATGCTTGACCCACCAGAAATCCCTATCCTTAATCCGAACAAATGCATGAACAAAAACTCCGAAATAACCAAAAAGATTCAAAATCAACCTGTCTTGAAGCCTCCGCCAAGCGCAAAAACAGTTTGAGGCCTTGAAAAGAGAGATCCAATCACACGAAAACCTACAGCATATGCCGAATTCTAGAAAAATGAAGAAGAAACCGAACGCAAACGGATACAAAACCTAAAATTCTCCGGAACCGATGAAGAGTGAACAACAAAACAGCACATGCAACATAAATTCATGCATTCGTTCAAAGATTCTGAACAAATAAACAACCCAAACAAGAACCCCAGAGAAAACGCAACCCTAAACCAACAAAGCAGCACCAAAAATGAAACGAAAACCGCTAGATCTACAAATCCAGAAAGGAAATTCGGGAAAATAGAATCCTTACCTGAGACAAATGAGGCCGAGTGGATGGAAACCAATCGAAAATCGAAACGATAGCGATGCGTTATCTCTCTACCACGCTTCCGAAGGCAGAGAAGCGTAGAGAGAGATGGTGAAGCGAAAAATGTGGAATCGATTGCCATTTATAGAAACTGGACGTTTAGCTGCGGCCAACCACGTTCATCCTAACCATGGTTAAGCTAATTCCAACTCTGGTTACCCCTCGTACATTTTGATTTTTTTTTTCCTTTTCACATCTCATTTTAGGTTTATTTATTTATTTTTTAGAATTGTTTTCTAATATAGAAAAATCAACGAAATTATTTATAAATATAAAAAAATTTAAGTGTCAACAATAGAAGAAGTCGAAATCTACCACTAATAGATAGTTAAATTTTTCTATACTTATAAATAGTTTGATATTTTTTCTGTTTATAGTAATTTATATATATTTTTATTTATTTTTTTCTTAATCGGGAGATTCAAACCACGATCATTAACACATTCAAATATCAGTTGAAATATGCTTTCTTTGAGAAAAAAAATTTGTTCTTAAAATTTTCAAAAGTGTATTTTAATTTCTAAAACTTCTAAAAAGTAAAAATTTTGGAATCTACGTTTATTCTAATTTTAATAAACTAGCTTAAATTTGATATTCTAACACATGAACATAGATATGTAAGCAAACCACGAACGCTTAACATAAAGTAAACATTTTTTTTATGAAAAAGTAACATAACATGTGTAATTACTCACATATATTTTACGCTAGCAGGAGTATAATCCAACTTACATAAATTCGTGTTATCAACTTCAAAGTCAAGTATTTGATTCCTTCATCCCACATGTTGTAAAAGAAAGAAAAAAAATCACCACTCCGAAAGAATCTAATTACATTGATATTGGCATATTCGAAAGATATATATATATATTTCGAATAAGAGTTTAAAAATGTCATGGTTTCCATATATGAATGAAAATGTTTTCCACCCTCTTTCATTTATTCTCTCTCCTGATTTTTATTTTTTCCTTCTATTCTCCAATACTCTCTTGCTCTCCTTTCATTCTCGATCTTTAAAATAATTATTTTCTTTGGTAAAATTTGTATGTTTCTTCTTTAATTGTGGATTTATTTAGTTGCCAACAAGCTCCAATGACTCTTCAACTCTCTTAGAAAGTTCACTGTGACTGAAAAATCACAATTATTTATTTTGCTCAAAGAAGTTTCTTCAATTCAACCAAAGTTTTAGAATTGTGTGTCACGTTTATGGATTTTCCACTTGATAATTGTTTCATTTCCTAAGAACTCTCTATAAGGCTTAGCATATTGCTGGTCTTCGACACCGATTTTTATAGTAAGTTTCCTGCACTTTTTATATTATCTAGCTGTTCATCTTAGATAAGAAAAGAGAGTTTTATGCATATGAGTTTCATTCATCAACTCGAATTCTCTGATATGTATATCATATGGTTCTTTGAGAAGTAGAAGTCGGTTGATACTTTAAACAAGGAAGAGAGTTTTTTAAACCTAAATCTACGAGGGGGAACTTGTAAATAATCCATCTCGAAGATCATCTTCAAATAACGAGCAATTATGTATAAAGAAAAATGGAGCTCTTTTTTTTTTTTTTGTTCTTTTTGCTTTTTTCTATTTCATAGGATCTTAATTTTGTAACTGATCTTCTAGTAGGGTTTTTTTTTTTTTTTTTTTTTTTGCATGGTTTTTTTGGTTATTTTCCATGTACAAAAACTCGTGAGTTAATCCCTTCCCCTTGCTATCTCTTATGTTACTACTTTTGTCTATTGGTTTGAGATTAATCGAGCTGAGCTATATTATGTTACAATTTGTTAATGTAACATCGTAAATCAATTCTTGATTTATAAGTTTATCGCAAGTGAATTGAGATAAACATAGTAATACTTATAGTGTACAAGAATTAGGTTTTAATAAAATCGATGGCGAGGAAGAATCTGACATCACAAATACAAATAGGTGAAGAAAACTTGAGACAGGTAGAACAAAAAGGATTTTAAATAATTTTTTAGGATGTTCTCTCAAAAGCATTGGAAAAAGATTGAAGGTAGATAGAAACAGTTGGAAAAGGTCAAAACTTTTCCCAACGATGATGTTGCTAAATGATAAATTTTAGACCAATCACAAATTGTCACGTCATTTGCAAAATTAGAAATAATTAAATTTGGGACCAATTAAAAGTTACCTGTGTCCCAAATTGAAATTGAAGACGCAAATTGACAAATACTGAGGGTGCCACGTGTTTTCGTCATCAAATTAATTATTTTTTGTTAAATTAATTATTAATATTTAGGTTAAAATCCAATTGAGTCCAAAAATATATTTAAATTGGCACAAAGACTAATAAAAACCCAAATCTAATTAGTTGTGCTCAAGGACTAGGTCAAACTCAAGCCCACAAAGCCCAAAACACGTTTTCTTAAATTTTAAGAGTATTATAATGAAACATTTAAAAATCCAAGGCTAAAAATCAAATTGTGATTAAACTTAATTTTGAGAGAACAAAACAAAAAAAGTACTGTATAAACAAAGTCGATTATGTTAATTTTTAGAGAAACAATTAAAAATTGTACCAATTAAAACCCTAAAATTCAAAATTCAACCCTTAGTAATTCATAACTATTTTACCACTTGATACCATTAAAAATTCACATAATAAAATTATTCTATCCCACAATTTTACCAAATTGTTTGAACCCTACTGAACTTATCATTTATGGCATTTATAACATGAAGGTCTTTACTTTTTGTTTTTATTTTTTAAAATTAAGCCTATTTCCTCTTCGTTTCTTACCTTAATTTACATCTCTTTAAATACAATAATTGAACTATTTTTTTTGCCAAATTCTAAAAACAAAAACAAGTTTTTAAAAGCTATTTTTTTTAGTTTTCAAATTTTAGCTTGATTTTTTAAAACAAGAGTAAAAAATAGATAACAAAGAAATAAATTTGAAAGTAGAAGTAGTGTCTATAGATTTAATTTTCAAAAACGAAATTGTTACAAAATGGGGCCAAAATAATAAGTTTAATAAATTTATTATTTTATTTTTTCATGTAATTTGACATTTTAAATTTCCAAATTGAAAAATCTGGATACATCTATGATCTAACACACTAAAAACAAATTTTCTTAAAATAATAATAATAATAATAAAATACACTATTTGGATAAATGGCATACCAAACAGACCAGGGTATAATAATCATAAACAACTCAAAAGACAAAACCATCCAAAAGAAGTCTATTATTAACTCTTCTAAAAGCAAAATACAAACTTCTTTGCTGCTCTTCTTAGGCAGTTTTGTTGATTCATCTAATGATTGAAACATAGTGTACAACAGAGACTGAACAACACAGGCCCGAAGGGCCAAATAATGATAGAATTAAAGCCTCATCTTCAAACAGTTAATTATTGACAAATAACAAGGTTACTTTGTTCTATAGAATAACATGTTTTTTTTTTTACTGCAGAAAGATGGGGCTTCACTTGCTTTACAATCAAATCATTCAGTTTTGGTGGCTATACACTTGACCAAGTCTAAGATTCTAAAGTAGTCATAAAACAAGATGGACTCTTTTCCCTCGAGTCCGTCTCGAGTGTACCTATTGCTACCCGTAAGGTTATTACAAGGGCTCCCTCCGACAACGAGATCGAAACCTCCAAATAAGTTCATATAGTACTGTAACCTATCTGCATCTAGCTCTTGCACATCGGCAAGATCAATCAAAGTCCCTTTCTGGTTCGTTTGTTCCCACCAACTTCGCACAATGTTTCTGTTCACTTCCGAAATATCGACAGAGACTACATTTTTAAGAGGGATACCTAGGCGATGAAGTGCCACTTCTGCACCTCCGATACCAGAAAAGAGAGAGAGAAGATTGATTCCTCTTGGGAACATGTCCTTTAAGACCGAAAGGTGGTATGCCACGGTGTCGACCTGAAACCACAGAAGTTGTAGGCAAATATGTTGTAAGGTATCACAACTGTCGAAGACTCGATTGGTTGAAACCCTTGTTGTCTTCCACAACTAGCCTTGGCTGGTCATGGGCAAAGCCTCCTAGGATTAGCGGGAAGTGCATGGGCCATGAGATTAATGTAACCCCAGAACTGGCCTCCAATGCCCAATTATAAAAAAAATATGATAATAATGATCCAGTTCATGCAGTGAGCAATAATATTCAAAAGAAACTTCAGAGTGATCTAAATATAATAGGACACAGAAGAGAATGAAGAGATTGGTACCTGAAATGAATTGCCAAGCGACTTGTATCTATCTGTCCTACTGATTCCACCTCCTCTAGTATGGTTCTTGGGGAATCCCAAAAGCATTTCTACTTCATCGGGTTCAAGCGGGGCGACCTTATTTTTTCCAACCCAAACCAAATTCCATTTTCGACATTGATCTATGACAAATTTTTGCACATGTAATGGTGGATGACGTTCGCCGTCATAATCTTCAAGAGCTTTGCGAATCCTATCGGTCAATCGAGCACTTCCAATGCAAGTTTGTAAACAATTTAATTGCGTTCTAGTATCCCATGCAGGCCACCACTTCCTTGTTAAAGGAAATGCTTCATGTACAGTGTGGGGAGGCAAAGGAAGAAGAGGAAATCTGTTATGTATTGGGAGATTATGAACATAGCCTCTTTTTCTTGCAGCAGCACAGAAATATTTGGAGTCAACAAATTCTGGTTCAACATCATATAAGAACCGGGAAATCGTATTCCACACTCCTTTTGGAGCAAGGGCCACATTTTCGTAGTAAAAGTAGGGAGGTCCAATGGCGGCCTCTGGAATTTTTCTGTGGACTGTAGGGCACAGTTCATTCGGAACCCCAAACCCAATCATTGGGTTTGGCAAACGAATTGTCTCGTCGTCATCATCAAAGCACCTCGGTTTCTTCTTTTTCCATACCTCATAATCATAATGCCTTCTCTTATTGAGCTTACTACAGCCATTGAGATTCTTCGGCTTTGGCTGTTCAAATAATCAAGGAAAAATATGTTCTATTGAAATGAAATTATCGATGTGATAAGGCCTATAACAATGTCAGCAAAGACTTCTAAGTGGGTTTCTTTTCCGTAATAATGCCGTCACAGCTTTAAAAGCAAGAATTTGACTAGACAGAAAAGTTACCCTATCCGGGATATCTCCAAGAAGAACATCTGCAGCCTTTGAAATTTGAGCAGCAGATATAAAATCTGTCAGCTCTGCAATTGAAGAATGCACACCTGCAATGTCAAAAAAGGCATGGTTATTTCGAGTGACCCAAAATTAGCAGATAATCAAATATTATAAATCCAACTAAAAATAAGTTAATGAAGTTAATACAACTACTTTTCAAGCACTAGAAGATATTATGTTTCTGGCTGGTCTGCTTATATTTTTAGGCAGCCATTTTTGTAGACCTGTTTTATTGGTCCATGTTTTTGTTTGGCCTATTCTTGGCCCTCTTGTATTCTTTAACAAGTCTCTAATTCCAATTCAATCTAACTTTTACCCAATACTTTAATCAACAAATTTCTTTTTCCTTAATTTTATCCTAGTTAATTCACTTCCAAAATTTACTTTCAAACTCCTAGAACCCAAGTCTTTTCAACCACCACCCTTACATAAATAATTCCAATAATTCCACCCAACATCTAATTTTACTTCCTTGGGTAAAATCTTAAATATAGCTACTTAAGGAAAAGAGGGTTTACACCCGAGCACTACTAACACAAAGCCTGAAGAAGAAATAATCTTCTTAACTCCATAGCAATCGTTCGAGACTACATCTGGGAAAATTTTCGTAAAAATAGCAAGAATGCAACTTATTTTAGAACAATTCAGAGAATGCATGCTTAGACATTATAGACTTATAAGTCCTACAAGGAGGTACAAACCACATCTCTCTATTGCTGCATAAGCCTCATCTTCAGAATACCCCATGCCCACCAAGAACATCATTTTGTTGTCAACATCAGATACAGGTTTTGCAGTCACCTATCACGATGAACCAAACTATCATGAAACATCGAGTGGCAAGAAGTACTAAGCATTGACTCAAAAAATTGCCACAGCATTACATGACAAGACACGAATTCTCAAAATGACTAGAAAGCAAACTGTTCCATGAAACCAAAGAAAATCAAACCACCTCATTTTCAGAATCACTGTCTAGATCAGTAAAATCATCCAGAAAACTTCCTTCATAATCCGAAAAGGAGTCGTCAGTATCAACGTGCTGCTGCTTTGGAGGAGAGTTCTCAAGAGCCTGCCATAAGAAAAATAAATTAACTCAACATATGTACATATATGATAGAAAGAGAAGATGACAGTAGCTGCTCAGTGATAGAAGTACAAGAAAAGAAGGCCATGATGACTTCTAGTCAACGATTTTCAAGTATCTTATGAAACAACCGGTTGAGATCTCAACAATCTCTTGAACAATGGAAATCCAGATTATTAGGCAAAGAAAATATGAATTATTATTTAGATTACTGATAAAGACAATAGTTTATATGTTTCCATTCCATGGGCACATGTGAGACATTCACTTACATTGACTTAACTGCAATCTTTTGATGGGGAAAGAACCATTTCATGTACACAAAATAATTACAAAAACTAACTTTGACAATCTAGCATGTAATCATCGGAGAAACTCACCGACAATGTGAGCAGAGTCTCAAGTATAGAATTGGTATTCTCCTCTCCTGGATAGTCCATCAAAACAAAGTTATGCAGGTGCTTATTGAAGTTTTCAGATTGAAAAAAGAATTCCTACAGTTTTTCCTCAATAAAGAAAAATTAGGATTAGTTTCTCCTAAAGTTTATTAAATAAAAAATAAGACGTTACCATTTTCCTCAATAGCTTTGGCAACCATTTTTGCAGAAAATCCCATTCCAATAAAATGATCAACTATCTTAGTGTTGGATGGACCTGCAGATGAGCTTGCCTTCGTGAGGAAAAAAAAGATAAATTAGAGTTAGTTATGCAACAAAACCCTATACATCCGTCTAAGCTTGATATTGTCATAATAATATTATCTCAGGTCTTTTAACAAACTGAAAGCTAACACAGCTTTGAACTTGAACCAGATGACATTTTAGCTTCCTTTTTTCATTGTCTATCACACACAATACTTCATTATTATTAACTACATAAAAGATAACCCATGCCACATTTATTTTTCTTATAGTTCAGTATCATCAAACACTTCATGTATGTTACCCTCCTTGATAACTACTTCACCGACAAGGAGATTTTAGTAAACTGCCACCAAATAATCATGGAAAGACAACACAGACAAACTTTACCACAAATGTAGACATAACATACCATATTTGCCTCTACACCAGGAAATGTCAAACTCGTATGAGAGGCTAAAGGTATATTCTCAATTTCTAGCTCATCTTCAGTGTCCCAGTCAATGTTATCAACTTCAACACCACAATCATCACCAGCCTACACAAAATAACGTACAAGGAAAGTTACACCAAACAGTAAAATAGAACGGGAGAAAGAAAAGGCTAATTGTTTGGGTATTTAAAAGGCAATAAACACAATATTAGCTGATCTTATGAATTATTCAATTTTGCCCCTAATGTTTTAAAAACCCTCCACTATGTTCTTTGTTAAAAACTTTGTATAAATTTGTTAAGAAAAATTTTGACCATTAAATTATCGTTTAATAAGTATATCTGAACACATGTTAAAATCAACACCTAACTCTTCTAGAAGCTTTTGGGAGGTTCTACATATCGCTCTAGAAATTCTAGGAGATTGTATGTGTCGGATACTTATGTTTCCTTAGGCTCCAAGAAATTCCCCTTGGATAAGGATAGATTTCATAAAAAAAAATTCAGGATTTTTTAGATTAAAGCCTAGAAAAATCTCTTTCATTGGCCCCTTCTCTTGCCTATAAAGTGGATGTGTGCCCCCACATATGAGGCAAGTGAGCAAAACTGAAAAAAGTGAGAAAAGCAAGTGAGGGAGAGAATTAAGTGAGAGAAAGAGTTTCCCAACTAATCTTTGTACTTTTTTTATACAAGTTTTTTTGTTCCAAGTGTTTGTTATCCTTTTGTGCTAATTCCTTTAACAATAGAAATTTCATTCAGTGGCTATTTTCACGTGTGAAATCCAAGTTAATCATGTTCAAAATTCCGCCCACTCATCAACAAAATCTATTTTTTCTAAGTAGCATGACCACGTGTTCCACTATGTTCATAAAATTAATCCAAGGAGACATTACTCTTTGTCAACAAATTTTAACAAAAAATTTAGAGGGTCTTGATTGAGAAATTTTGATACATTTAGGGTAAAATTGAGAATTTCAAAAGATTAAGGCCAAAGGTGGGAATTTCTTAAAAGATTAAGAACCAACTTATATACTTTGCCTATTTAAAATATAGTAAAGAGTAACTAACATTAGTTCATCCTCTTCAAAAAGCAATACAAAATTAAATTTCTCTTGGCTTGTATTCTTGGCCTTTATTGCCTATGATTTTGTTCGGTTTGATTTGTTTGTTGTATTAGGATATGATGAGGGTGCTATGTGGGTGTCAACATAGTTGAGATGTCCAGATGCACCTCATGATCCTTGATTTCTGATTTTTTACTTTCGTTTTTTGTATCTAAGTATTGTACCTTTTTTTTTAATATCCTTGGGTGTCCAGGCCATCTTACACGCACCTCGACTAATTTCACGGGGCAACCCGCCTAACCCTACAACATTTGGGTGCCAAGGAAACTCGTAGGAAATTAATTCCTAGGTAAGTGGCCACCATTGATTGAACCCATGACCTCTTAGTCATTTATTAAGACTATGTCTCCTTTTTTAAGGCCAACCCATGATGGTTTCTAAGTATTGTACTTTGAGCAATAGTCTCATTTTATTAATTTAATGAAGAGGCTAGTTTCCGTTTAAAAAAAGTAGTCTCTTTTAGGGATGAACAACAACTTCTATTGAGAAGAAAAATGGAAAAATACAAACACACACACACACAAATGAGAGCCCAACTAAAGAAGGGAACTCCAATCACACAAAATAGTGTCTATAACATAGTTATAAAAGATCTTAAAAATTGAAGCCTAAAAAGAAACATGAAACCTAACATCATCACAATGATCCCCTCCAAACCTCTAAATACTATTACTCCTCTTTCCCCAAAGATCTCTCAGAATAACACACTCTCTAGCAAGCCATACAAACCAACCCTTCTCACGAAAAGTCGGATGAAGGCATAACTCCCTGATCATATCACTAGTGTCCCTGTGATGGACTAGCAAGAAGTCGAACATCTAGATGAAAGAATTCCAAACAAATCTCGCAAACTCACATCTCTAAAGAATGTGACCCATGTCTTCCTCCACCTTTCCACAGAGAGTACAACAAATCGGGCCAACAAACAAGGATAATTTCCTCAAAGCCAATTCAAAGTGTTAATGTGTTTGTGTCAAACTTGCCAGGTAAAGAACTTAACTTCCATTGGGATATTTATCCACCAAAGAACAAGAAAAGAAGGATTTACAAGAGAATCCCTCCAAAGCCTCCAAACATTAACATCTTTTCTCCTAAGCCTAGAAATAAACTCCTCAATCAAAGGCAAGAGAGAAATAATATTTGTTGCTTTCCTATCAAACAACTAGTGACTGAACCCAAAAGAGAAGGAAACTGATCTCCCCAACCAAACGAAAAAACAATCATCAAACGATTTTTAAAGGAAGATGAATGATAGAAACGTAGATCATATAGATCTATCCCAACCCCACCACTAATCTCCTGACAAAATACATTTCCCCCCCCCCCCCCCCCCCCCCCCACCACCACATAATGGACCAAATGGGAGAAAAAAGGGAGCATTAGAAATATCCCCCCGAGCCACTCAAAAGGATGAGGACCATATTTGCGGCAACAGTCCTATGCCAAATAATATTATACTCAAGGGTGAAACACCAAAGAGTAATTGTTTTTAAACGTAAAGAAAAACAAATGGAACTGCAAATATATACTCATACAAACCATGTCTGTGTTTGATTATGTAATACGTATAAACTTTCCCAACAAAGTCGAGAAAACATACCATCCTTATGTTCTGGTGGACTATTAATTTTTGGTGGTATATAGGGTCTTCAAGCTGCAAACAAATACAACTAAAAAATGAGAGGCGAGAAATACGAGTAACAACAAGCTGTTTGAGAGTATAATAGAAAAACGGCTCGTTCGTTGGAATTAAAAAATAAATATAAAAAAATTCAATAGTGTGTTTTCATATTCTGTTCTATGTTTTTTCTTCAAAAACTTCAAATGTAAAAAATATATATATAATAAAAGAATAATAATAATAATAATCTTGAAAACAGTTTTTGAAACAAAAACAAAATATATCCCTAAAAACAGCTGTTAAACCATGTCCCCTTGAGCCCTTTAGGTAACCTAACAAACATAACAACTCGGCAAAGTTCTAGTAACATCAATGAATCAACAAGAATAAGACAATATAACATTGAACTGAACAATAGTTTTTTGTTTTGTTTTCGCTAAACAAAAGAACTTTCATTAAGTCAAGTAAAAAGCACAGGACCGCTAACACGAAGAGGGGAAAATCCCATTTCCATTCAACGAAAATTTCCACACACTTAAAAGTCAATAAATAACAACACCATACCCTGGTAGCACAACTCAAAACCACAAAATGTTGTTGAAATCTTCACGAAGCACCACTATTAAAAAAAAAGCCAAGAAAAGAACAATTTTCTTCAAGACCTCTATCTTCCAAAGCTTAGAGAAAAAAGGATGAGAAAATGTAGTTGGGCGATGAAGCCACCCTCGTCTTTGTATAGGATAAAACATAAGAAGGCGCAGTAGATCACAGGTGATGGTGGTTGTGCCCAAGATACAATACGATCCTTGAATTACAGAAATTAGATAATGAATCCAATCCAAGATTCCAAGCCAACCCTTGAATATTATAGTTGGATTGGTTCTAATTGTTTAGATCATTTATTTGCAATATTGTAAAATAAATAGTGAAATCATAGTTTTCTTTCTTTTTTTAAGAGATAGAAAGGAATTATATTAGAGCAAAAAAAAAATAGTATTTAAAAAATAGGAAAATTACTATAAACAGAAAAAATACAAAACTATTTAAAAATATAGAAAAATTTCACTGTCTATCATCGTAAATAGTTTGGCTCATTTTTCTATATTTGAAAAATGCCCTTTAAAATATCCTTTTTCGTAAAAGTATTAAAATATCCTTAAACATCTATTTACTTATTGCGATTAGTAGCTTACCCAATTTAACTTCATACTCCAAAAGCTTTAGGGAGTAAAACATCTGGTGGTAACTAGAAAGTAAAATGAAAATAAATGGATAGTGCATATACAATTTATTATAAGTAAAAGAGATATATTTTAATTAAAGGTTCAAACTAAGTTAAATTTAAAGGGATTAGCAGTTCAATTTATTTGAACCTAAACCACCAATGTGACCTTAGCTCAATGATAATTGGCATGACATTTCTCTCTAAAGCTTGAAGGTTTGATCCTCATCCCCACAATTGTTGTACTCAAAAAATAAATAAATAAGTAAATATATAAATAAATAAATAAGTAAGTAAATATATGTATGTATATATTGAACCTATACCCAACCCAACACGTAAAATTTAGGTTGGATTCATCAAAGAATTTGAGACATGGAAATTTTAAAATACACTTTATTTAAATTATTTTAAGGGCAAAATCATTTTCTCCCAAATTTGGCAAGTTATATCAATTTTCACTCTAAACTTTCAATTTCATCAATTTGGACCAAAAACTTAGACAAGTGTTGTAAATTTTACTAATTCACCCACCCACTAATTTTTAACAACAATAATATTGTCAAAACTCAAAAAACTCACTAATTAAACAAAAATCAAGTTTTGCACAAAATTAAATTTGATAAATGCACAAAGCCAACCATTATATAACTCCACCAAAACTAACAAATTTCTCTAATGTCGTATATGTCTAAATCCAATCAATTGCTTACCAAATATACTTTTTAGAATTCATTGGATGTACACAATAATACTTGTTTTCAATGATTTCTACCATGAAAAATGCCACAAGGTATAAACTGCAACAATTTTTAAAGTTTAGGTGAAAATTACACCTTATCCAAATCTAGGGTAAAAAAATGGAACCACCTTGCCAAGTTAAGGGTTAAAATCTATATTTTTTTCCCTTATTTTAATTAAACTTATTTGTATAAATATATACAATAATAAAACAATAAAAGTCTCTTCATTTCCCCCTTTTTTATTTACACTTTCTCCTCCCACTAGAAAAAGACTCTCCATCTTCCCTACCCCAGCCCCAACAAAGCAAACGTCTAATTTTCAGTATAAATGATGAAAAGAAACGAAGCAAAACGAGTATGATCCTCATTTCCTAAGCATCCGAGAATTCTACCCACTCGAAGACTACGAAATCTCACATGCAAGATGAATCCAACCCTCGTTCCAACTTTTTACGAGCAATCTAAATATACAAACTACAAGATCGTCGAACGGCAAAAAGAGGAAAGAAATGAAAATTAAAATTACTAGATCTACAAAATTCGGAAACGAACATTGGAGAGAGAGAATAAAAGAAAAAAGAAAAAAAAATCGTACCTGAGAAAAAATGGGGTTCCTTAGATGAAATTAACTCAGAAAAATGCCGAGTTACAATGCGAAATCTCTCTTTCACGCTTCTGAAAGTGGAGAAGCGCAGAGAGATGGTCGCCGGAGAGAATCAGAGAATCATTTATAGAACCGCCGAAGAAGGAGAGGAAATTGGCGTCATCCGCCGTAGAATCTCCGGATTGGCTATTTCACCTTCACTCTAACCAGAGTACATGCTCGTGATCTTTTGGTTGAGTTATGTTAGGGTTCGTTTGATAATTATTTTATTTTGTAAATATTTTTAAAAAAAAACATATTTATGTGGGACCAAGTTTGTCAGGTCTTGTCAGGATGTCCTTAAATAATAAATAAATTATGTCATTACAAACCATATTTCACGCATGTCAATTTTTTAATAAAAATTGATATTTAACTTTTTTTTTTTTTTTTTTTAATATTGTAAAATGAGTCCATTTATTTATAAATATAGTGATAAGATTAATATTTTATATATTTTTTTTTTTTTGCAATAGAAATTTTTAATTATGGTAAGTAATCTTTGTATTAATTATAATTTATTGCATTAATTATTTGTTTCCAAATGACTTTAATTTAATTTATTCTACCATTTATTTTCATATAATGGAAACCCATAACTTTATGGTCAATGGTAAAAATTCATAACAAATATAATAATATTTATTACAACCCTGTCTATTGTAGAAATATCCTTCTGAGAAAAGAAAGAAAGAAAAAAAAATTATTGTACAAATATTTATTACAAAACTGTAATAAACTATGGTAGAAATATTCCCGAATATATAAGGAAATGATTAAACAAAGATTTAGAAATTTAACTTATTACATTAATTATGTCACACATGTCCTAAAATCTAGTAATATGCTAGAATTCAGCAACATCTTAGACATTTTTAATCTTTTCATAAATTAAGACATTTTTAATCTTTTGATAAATTATCTCATCTTTAAATTTCGTAATATTTAAAAATAAGAATTCTATCATTTCCGAGTTTACTATTAATTATATAAAGATTTTATTTTTTTTAAATATCGTAAATTAAATTATCTCTCATCAATAAAAATTTTACAATATTTAATTATTTTCTTATTAACATCATTTTCGAATTTCGACTTTATTTTTGTTATTTGTTAATTTCAGTTGATATTCATTTAGTATAGAATATTTCAAATTATTGTTTCATTCATTTTTAGTGATTTCATTTGTTTTTTTCTATATTCCTATTTGAAAATCGATTGTCTATCATTAAAATCTCAAGCATATGTCGAATATACTAAAAAATGTAAATACACATCGCATATATCATGATTTATTTTTTTTAGTGTGTTTAAAAAATATATTGAAAATGTAAATATATATCGCATATATTATTTGGTATATAAGACGATATATTGTACAAATTGTCTTTTTTGTACACTTATCAAATATACCCTGATTTATTTATAGAAAATTCAAATATATAATGTTATATATATCAAATATAACTTGTTTTCTCATTCAAAACTTTTTATTGATTCTTGATTTCATTGTCGAAGGCAACAAATATCATAACTTTTTTAGAAACTTTCTTTATCTGTGTAAGTTTTGGACAGAAAATCGTCTTTTGAAGTTCATAACTGCAAAAAAAAAAACTTTCATTGAATCCTTCTTTTGGCATCAATGGCATTAATGTTATTATATATATATACATATATTCCATTTTTCTTCTCATCCATCTTATTCCCTCCTCTCTTTTTTTTTTTCTCCTCATTTGAGAGGGAAAAAAAAAGACACAATGGTAACAACCATGGGGAAATAGGGAGAAACAAAATATTAAAATAATTTTAAAAAATCCATCCAATTTGCCCCCAAAAAATCTCACCCAACACCCCACCAAAAAAAAAAAAAAAAAAATAGGAAACTTTTTAATAATTTTTTTTAGTTGAATAAGAGTAGGGAGATTCGAACTACAAACACTTTGATCACTAATACATCTGTATGTCAGTTGAGCTATACTCTCTTTAACTGAATATTTTTACTAGTTAATAGTTTCCTAAAGTACAACCCTTTATTTAATTTTCCAATTCAAAAACATCTTAGTAGATAAGACTCAAATTATCATTTTAAACGTCGATGGTTTGATTAATTTATCATTATTATCACATAAAAGTAAAACATCGTTTGTTATTTGAATTTTGACTTAACACCATGTGTAGAATGTCCATCCTCCATCTCATATCACGTTGTTCATACATGCAATATTCTTGTTATAAAACAAACTTAGCAACCCTCGTGTTTTTTCTTTTATTTTTCTCTCCACTCTTTTTATAATTTTTTTTAATCTTTTATCCTATTTTTCTCCTTTTTTATCCACAATTCTCATGTTATTACTTATAATCTTGGGAAAATTACCTTTTTAGTCCTCAAGTTTTGAACAATATGTGCTTTTGGTCCCTAAGTTTTAAAAATGTACCTTTTTAGTCTCTCAGTTTATAAGAATAGGTCAATTTGGTCCCTGAGTTTTCAAAATATACCTTTTCAGTCCCTGAGTTTTTAAAAATAGGTCTAAAAGGTCCTCCAAGAATTTTTTTTCTTTAATTTTTTTAAAATAATTATATGATATTTAAAATTAGAAAAAATAGTTTTAGAGACGAAATGGTTTTTAAAAATTATTCTTATAATTTAAAATGTCATATAATTATTTAAATTAATAATAAAAAATTATTTGAGGGATTTCTTAGACCTATTTTTAAAAACTCAGGGACTGAAAAGGTATATTTTGAAAACTCAGGGACCAAATAAACCTATTCTTATAAACTGAGGGACTAAAAAGGTACATTTTTAAAACTTAGTGACCAAACGCACATATTGTTCAAAACTTGGGGACTAAAAAGGTAATTTTCCCTATAATCTTTCATAAACATTTTCATTATAAGCACAACCACATCGTTCGTAGTCTCAATTATGTTAAAAATACTAACAATAATATTAAAACGTCATCAAGTTATATTGCAAGTGTACTTTTTTTCTAGAGTTTTCAAGTAAACCTTCAATGACAATAACCGCAATTATCCCAAGTTCGCTAGCTGATCCAGAAAAAGAGAGAGGTTTTCACTTCATTCAACCAACTATCGTTTTGGAGAAGATAGTTTGATTGACCAATGCTTGATATGTGGCTTGACTAAATTTCTTCCCATTTCGAATAAGTCATATTAGATAACATGTAATTCTATCTCAAAACTAATTGGTAATAAGTGGAATAGCCCATATAATTAGTAATGAGTAGATAACATGTAATTCCTTGATTTTTCTAATGTGAGATCCTCAACATGCCCCTTCAAAATGATGCCTCTTTAAGTTCACCATTATTGGATCAGATACCATTTTTTTTGGATTGCATGCATGTTTGGGCTTCATGGGCTCTGACACCATATTTGATAACATGGAGTTTTATCCCATATTTTTTATAAACATTGTGGGTTCTCTTGATTATTCTAACGTGGGATCCTTAGTAAGTACATGATGAAGCAAAATATTCTCATTCAAATACAGACAAGAAGCAGTCAAGAGTATTTTTAAGAGAGAAAGAGAAGCAATAATCGTAGCAAATAGTTATTTCAATAGCAACATTCCTTCAACCAGCATTAATCTCCGATAAATTCTTTTGAAACAAAATACATTACAATTGATAATCAGACGTACAATTACATTTTCAAGGATTTTCATACCTGTCTGAATCTGACGAAGAAAATAACATTCACTTTGGTGTTTTGATCTAAAAATCAAGGAAAGAACACTGCTTCCGAGCATGTTCTGGGATGAGTTTGGAGAGGAGCTCCAAAGTTGCACCTTTTAGCTCTGTAACATAAAACTATATTCAGTGACATTTACACCAAATCGTGTATATGCTCATAAATAATAATAGGTTAAAACATATATTTTTACTTCTGAAATTTAAGTTTCGGTTATATTTTCATCGTCAATCTTCTTACTCTAGATCCTGTTGTATGATAATCATTTGACTTATTTTTTTATTTTTGAAAATTAAATAAATACGACTTTCATTTATGAATTTTTTTTTTCTTATTAACTTTCTACAAATGTTTTAAGGACAATTGCAAATATAACAATCAGATTCAAAGTACTAGCATATATAGCAACATTTTTTTAAAAAATTGCACATATAATAAAATCTATCAGTGATAAGACTTCTATTGCTGATAGACTTCTATTGCTGATAGACTTCTATCACTGATAGATTTTATGGTCTAGGTGGTCTATCAACAATTTTTCATTTGCAATTTTTCTGCTATATTTACAATTTTTTAAAAAATGTTGCTATACATTTGGTTATTATCCCTAAAATTGCTACTCATTACAATTACATAATATTTTTAAACATTCAAGTCAAGTTTTGGAAAAAACTAGCCAACATAAAAGACCTAGTAACACATACGACAAATCATTGAGATATGCTCGTAATCAGTTTTTAGACAGGCAAAAACCACATTAGAGGAAACAAGCACAGTTATCAAAAACAAAAAATAGAAAACAAAATTGTTAGCAAATGAGGTCATAGCAATTTGATCCATCAAGCGAAAAATCAAAATCAAGCGACCAAGATATAGAAAACATACAAATGATTAAACTACCATTGATTTGAGATTCTAAGAGTTCACTAAATTTCATTCACTTATTTTTTTTTTTAAAAAAAAAACATAGGCACATAAGTTATTTATTAAAAAATTGGCTATATTTCCAGGAGTACAAGGACTGAATGCAAACAGTTAGGATAAAAGTTCTATAAAACCAATAATGAATTGACTAGGAAGAAACAAAACCTTGGGGTTTGAAGTTGAAGAGAGGAGGCAGGGGGCGCCCGTTCGGAAGACGAGTATTGGGATCCCGGAGTTCATCAAAGAAAGGATGGACACATGCCTCTAACTGTTTTGTTTGTAAAATACACATCAGGAGCAGATAATAATATACATTGACATTAGAATGATGAGAAATGAATAGCGTGGAGATTTGCTGCTTATTTGCAGTTACAGCAGATATAACATTCACTGTCAACTTCTTTTTTATGACACTTACTGCACAAACCTGGCTTTAGTATAGTTTCTTTCTAAGAAAAACTTAATTTATATTTCTATACTTTCCGACTTAAATTAGTTAAAATCTTAAACTAATAATTGTATCAACTAGAACCTAAAACTTTAAAAAATGCATCAATTTAGACATATCTCCACAGTACACAATATTAGAGAAAAATACTAGAATCAAGTAGATAGTAACAGCTCTCATAGTCGAAGTGAGCATAGCTCAGCACTCTATCCCTCAGGGTGGGAGGTTCAAGAACCTCCATTTGTTATACCAAAAAAAAAAGTAACGGTTTTCATTAATATTGAGTGGTTATCTCGTCTTCTTCCTCTATTTTCTCTACTTATTTTCCCTGCTTATTCTAACTACCTAGGATTTGGGGAAGAATAATGTTATTTGGGTAATTATAAGTTAATTTTAAATAAAATTAAGTATAAATCACTAATAAATATTTTAAATAGAGTCACTAAGGAAAGTAATTAATTATTAGTTTAGGGTTTTTATTGATACAACCTGAAAGTTAAAGGGTATAAATTTTCCCCCTTTCTTTAAAATCTTGTAATCGTGATGATCCATGAGAGGGAGGTAGTGCATGGGGAAAGGAAAACACTTACAGCAGTGCACCTAAGATTTGGAGAATACTGGAGGAGTCTTGAGACAAGATCCACTGCTTCTGGTGGCATGCGCTTGTGAAATATCTGCAAGAAAAAAGAAGATTGGTAAACCGCAAACACAAATAATAAATGTTGCATGTTTGAAATCAAACGTACGTACCTTATGCCAGGGATGTGCCTTGATTTGTGGGAATTTGAACTCAGTATAATTTGGGTTCATACACTTGATTTCTTCACGGGTAGGAGTCCCAAGTACCTAATCAAAGAGACCAGTCAATACAACAGGAACTTTAGTTCATAATATAGCAACTTATATTCTTCAGGAAAGAGTCAGGTAACGAACCTTGATTATCTCAACAAGCTGATCCACGCCACTTTCACCAGGAAAGAGAGGCTACAAAATTGAGCAAGCCAATAAGAGAGAGAGAGAGATAGGAGAGAGTCAGGGACAGGAAGAGAGGAAGAGAAAATCTTCTGATCCTTCCCAGCTTTGCATAGAATGAGAAAGAGGGGATTGTTAATTTCGTAAGGAACCTGTCCAAGAAGTAACTCAGCAAGAACGCAGCCTGCAGACCATATATCAATTGCGGTAGTGTATTCAGTAGCCCCAAATATTAGTTCAGGTGCTCGATAATAACGAGAACAAATATATGATATATTTGGCTCGCCTTTCACCTGTTATATAAGCATCATGAAAAAATGAGGAATAAAGGCAACATAATAGATTTATTACTAAAAATACTTTTGTAATGTCAAGAGATAAGACACAAAAAGAAAGCCCTACCAGAACTTTTGCACTTCCAAAATCGCATAGCTTGACCTGATGAGTATGGGGATTAACCTGAACAACAATTTTATCAGCAAGTGCTTTCAAATAACTACTAGAACAAAAAAAGTTCAAAGTTTTTAAAGCAAACCAGTAGATTCTGTGGCTTAATATCCCTGTGGCATACTCCTATTCCTCCATGAATGTAGGCTAGAGCTCTACATATCTGTCGAGAAACCAAGAGAAGCTTAAAATTAGATGCTATCCAGATTTCCTTCATAATTTCAAGATATCATACTTGGAACAAGTCTGCCCACTTTAAATTAGTTAAGTGTACTTCAGACACGCCTTTACACGAAAAGTAATGGATAGAGCTGACATTTAGTTAACAAATATCAAACCTACGGAGAACACTTTTACATAATAAATAATTAAAAAGCATGGCAGACTAAAAAATCCGAGCAAGATGGATTCCATGGAGGATAGTTACCAGGAATTTCATTCCTTAAAAAGAGTATAGATAACCACCTGATAGGCATAAAGCTTGACATATATGAGAGGCATCCGCTGATTTGCCTTTGTGTAGTGCTTTATTACCCGGTAAACTGTCTCGGGTACATACTCAAGCACCAGATTAAGATAAAGCTCATCCTTTTCCGTTGTGGAAAAAAAACAGTGTTTCAGAGAAACAACATTAGGATGATCGAGCAGGCGCATTGTTTGCAACTCACGATTCTTATATCTCTTATCCTGAAGGACCTTCTTGATAGCAACAGTTTCTCCAGTCTCAAGGCACTTAGCCTGCAAAACAAAGTCATAAAAGCCACAAACTATTACACTTCAACCTCCAAAAGTTGTAAATATATATTAGTAATATTTATTATTATTAGTTTTTTTAAGAGGAAAAACTACCATCCACTCTCGTCCAGAAAAATAACAGTGTTACAGAGTTCAAAATTTGCAATTGAACCCATTACCTGAAATACAATACCGAAGGATCCCTGCCCAACTGTACGCTCTGCCATGTAACTTATTGTCTGTCACAAAGTTCACAGGAAAATAAATTGCAAAAGCAAGTCTATAACTTAAAAGGAAATACTCCTAAAACGAAGTAATCTCAATAGATGCAAACGGTTAGAGTATGACATATTGACAGCAAGTTGTAGAATGTTTACCTGTTTGGATTGACCGTTTCGACCACCAATGGTAGTTACAATTATATGTCCAGTTTCTGTACCATTTCCATCAACCACTGTCGCTTCCATCTCCTGAAGATGAATATGTAGCAGAAAAATGACATGGAGTAGAGAGAATTAATATACTAGAACAGCTATTCGCTTTAAGAGGCCAACCTTTTCAACCTTCTCATCTCTGATCTTCATTTCATTAATCCCCTCCGGAAGTTTATCAGCAAATAATGCAACGCCACTACCGGGTTTTCCAAGTGGACCCATTCCAGAAGATGCCATAATATGTTAAACTGATACAAATCACAATATGATCCTTATGATGCACAGTCTGTGCAAATCCTAACCTGCAATTTAGGAAACAGGGGACATGAGGAAAACAGATACTTGGAATCTATGCATGCAAAACATCTAAATCTAAAAATTGACTACTGTGAATTGAGATATTCAATATCTAACACTGCCTAACTCTAGCCTTGGGAGCTTAGGAAATTTTTTAAAATTTATGACATTCAAATCAGAGTGACCATTTAAAACAGTAATATGATTTTCCCGACCTTACTTATAAATGCAGAACTAACTTCCACAAACAAATAACTTCAAACTTTTGGGCTTCTATTGCTGCTGCTCAAGTGAATGACTCTACGAAAACGAGTGATCCCGAGATGCCTTTTGTAGCTTGTGAAAGGACCATTGTCGCAATGTCCTGGCGCAGATGAAGCTAGATCCCTGAACAAATGCTGGTATACACTTAAAGATCCCCCTTTGTAATTTGAAGCATGGATCTGAAGCTCCATGTTCAAACGAATCCTGCTTGGGGGCCGGATAAGGTTGAGGGGCTTACACTTACATATGTCAAGATGACATTCTTGATGCTATCGGTAATAAATTGGGGGGAGTTGGGGGTGAAGATTGTGGTACATTAGAGTGGATGGAGGCGTACAAGTTGACATAAAGGAACGAAGAGACCAAAGAGCTACACCGCACAAGTGGTATTGCTCGAATGTCTGAGTGCTGCAAAAAAGTTTTAATGCATGCCCAAACGAACGGTGCCGATGGTTTCCCTACTGATTTTCAGCAACTATGTATTTAAAGCCAAGCCCTTCTCTGGGAAAGAAAAGCTTCCCTTGGGAAGCTCCATATTTGCCGTTCGGTAAGGTGGAACAGCCTAACAAAGTGTTCCAAGATGCTACTATGGGTTGGGTTGGAGAGGTCGTCTTCATAAACCATCGTAGTTGCCTTTGTTAGAAGTTAGAACCTCGTACCACTTCCATAAGGATGAGTCTTTAACGTATCTAATCTAGTTTTAGAATTCATTAACAGAAAAAACGGCCAATATGTAAAAATTGTAAACATACGTATAATTTAACCTAAAAATTAATAAACAATTACAAATTAGTCTGTATATCGACCAAAAATACGACAAAACTTTTTTTTTACTAAAAAAGGAACCATGCTTAAATTTAGCTTGATAACAAATTAGAAGAAAAAAATCTAAATAGAAGTGAATTTACAGCTAAAGATAGTCTAAATGTGTAAGTTGTTTCCAAATATCAACAAATTCGTCAATATTTACTATATACAGGACGTTTATAACAATATCAGTTCCCATCGACATAAAAGAGACAGGTTTGTTAAGTTTGTTGCGGAAGGTCCATCATGAACTCCAATGGGGCAAATTAATAAATTGTTCAAATTTGGCCAGTAGCATCAATCCATGTGATTCTCTCTAATAAAACAACCAGCTGTCATATGAAAGTGTTTTGTTCTTCACTCTCGTCAAACACAAGTCAGCATAATTTATGGTTTATTCCTAATTTGTAGTTTTCCTTTCTGGTAGTTTCCTTTTCTACTATTTTCCTTTATTGTATTCTTGGAGTCTATTTATTCTGTAATTTGATTATGCTAATTATTCGATATAATTTTTTTCAAAAATAAAATATTCAATATAATATACAAAATTGATAACGAAGAAGGCCTTTTGTGGTGAGCAATATGCTTTGCAAACCATCATCAAGTTTAAATGGTTAGGAGCATGGAGCAATATGCTTTGCTCAAGTGGAACAGAAGAATTTTCGAGAGTGACGAAAGTTCTTCAAAAGAGAAACCTTCTTTTTTCCTTTTGATAATGACGAAATTTCATTATCAAAAGAGAGCAAAGAGCACAAGTTCTTCAGAGAGGGATTAAAGTGTGATTCACTACAGTACATTTCTTTGGAAGTTTTTTCGAACATTCTATGCAACAGTTTCTTTGTACATGGACAATACATTTTGCAGGCTCTTGCTATTGGCTCGGTTGCACCAATTCATGTTACTGGAGCAATGCTCCAGTACTTCAACATCTAATGGGTAGCTTAATAGAATTCCCTAGTAAAAGCCAAGACAGAGGATCGACCAGTAAAAGAGATCATATGAAGGAACCAAAAGAACTAAAAAAAACTATTTCTCTAGAACAACTGTCAAGGTTTTGACATGAAGATTCTGAATAGGGACTGCAAGGTTGTCATGGGAATCTTGAGATGGAATGCGAAAGGTTGGGGGCAAGGAGGACAAGGTAAAGTGTGATCAAGGAAGTTCTTAGTACTATCCATCCAGCCTTTTCATATTTTAGCTGACCTCTGTTCAATCTAGAGGCAATCAAAGATTGAGTGGTTTAAATCTCTGTCAAGTTTTAGAAAGTCAGCCCTTCGTCAAAGTTTGATGCCTCAAGCTATGTTTTAGCTTTGCCAGATATACACCATATCTCTAATGTATATTAAGAGTTTCTCTGTTACTTTAAAGGAGTCACTCTATTCGGTCCTCAGCCTCGCCGAAGTGAAGTCGATTTTTGGGAAATGGTATCAAGTGGAGCTCTTCAACGTCAGTATATTGTCCTTCTGAATTCTTCGATAAGGTTTAAATGAACTTCAATTAAATTCATCTTATATTGGAGATGAATCTCTAAAGTCCCTTTAATGCAAGACTCTCAAGTCTCAACAAAGAATCTTCTCATTGCTGCCCAAGCCGAAAGTTGAGCAATATTAACAACTTTAGACTCTAAAGTATAAGCAGAGAAGGTTGATGCACGAAGGAAGCAAGGAACGGGGCAAGTATTGTACGAAAAACAATGAGAAATCTTCGGAAAAAGCAGTCAAGAGTTAGTTTAGGTGACTAAACAAACCATTTTCATAACTAGACAAACCTTGGGCTGCATGATGGTGAGTAATGAAGAAATTAGGAAAATAACAAACCCTAGAGGTTGACGCCACAAATTCCACCTCTAAAAACTATATTTTGATTGAGCCACAACTATATCAATGGTACTCAAACTCTTAGATAATCATAAGGTCGTGAAAAACAAATCTCCTCACTTTGAGCTTAAACATACATGATTTTGCTTTTAGTTTCATTCAAAAGCTTCATACAAGTGGAGATCATGCCCTCCTATACCATGAATTTCCTCACCGCTAACCAGTGTGGGACTATATTCAAATTCCTATCCATCCCGACACCTCGACCAAATGATTGGTGAACTCTATTCAATTAGTCATTTGTTTGAATGGAGAGCTTACTCTCATGCTAGGCAACTCCGATTGAAGCACACCACCTATCTCATAGAGCTCAACCACGGATCCTATAAAAAGGCCATGGTACATTTTGACATACCCTTAAAGGTTGTCCCAAGTTCAAACTTGAAAACTTAATAACTTAAAAGCATTATTGTCTCTCAGAGCAAGTCTTCAGATGGATGAGACCTCTCAAAATTAGTTGGTTGGACCATGAACATAATGCAAGAAGTAAGCCATTCTTTATATGGAAGCTTGCCACACCGGCCTTAAGCAAAGGGATAAATGAGTCTCCTCATGACTCGAAAACTACCATATCCATAACTCCTCCGAGTCTTCCGCTGAACCAGTTTCCTACATACTACCATTTTAAAAGGCCAAGAACATAACCCAGGGAAATGTCAGCACAAACTTCCCCCAAGCAAACCAATCCAAAATGGCGAAAACCAAATCTCAGTCCCAAGCATCCAAGACACTCAAAATGCAATACAGCCACGATCTAAAACCAGTAGAACACTCATAAACTTCCTATCAATTTCTTCCAATTTCTAAACAATCAAAAAATTAAAATCAACCAAAACAGTAGGAAAAAAAAAAAAAAAACAGTCGAAGTTCAAAATTAAAATACCTGAAGCAAGCAGATCATTTCGCAAAAAAATTCAAATCCAAGCAACCTACAAATCTTCCCCGAGGGCTGAAGAAGGATTTTCAGTCTTTGCAGACTCTTTTTTTGACCAATGGAGACTCCGTCTTCGTTCTTCTCTCTCTCCTCTTCTTCTTTGTTTCTTCTTTTGTTTCTCTTTCTTTCGCAACTGACAGAGCGGACGCTACCAGTTTGGTCAAATGAAGTTAACGGTCAGTTTTGACGTCCGGGGTTATCGACAGGTTGACACGTGGCGATATTACGGTGGATAGTGGCGTCACGTCCGACTTCCTTCTGTGACCAATGAATTATTGAGTAGCACTGGCAATTCAGAACGTGAAACGACGTCGTTTCGCTGTATTGGAATTTGGAGTGAAAGAGAGTTTAAAAATGTCAATTTCAATGGAAAGTGGAATTGTCTATTCTTAGGCAGGTTTGTCCATGGTTTTAAGACACACATTTAATATCGCGTTCGTTTTACATTATTCCACTTCTTAAAATTTGGTAATTGCAAATTTGTCCTTTGATTTTGAAAAATATAAAATTTTTAGCCTTTGTGATTTTAAAAATTATAATTTAATTCTTATAGTTTGATAAAACCTCATAAATTGTCTTTATATAGTTTGATAAAATCTTCACACATCAAAAGATAAAAGTCTTTAAAATGTTAGGAAAAAAATCAGGGTTGATAGTTAATTCATTTTCTCAATTTTGAGATAAACCAATAATCAAATTGAACCAATCAGATTTATAGAAACGGAACCATATCCATGTCCAATAAACAGACAAAACTAATTATTTATTTTTTGGTGGATTTAGTTTATTATTGGTTTGGTTTTTGGTTATGAGCCCAATTAAGCTCCTTTTTGTCAAGCTTTCATTTTTTTGGGAGCAACTAACCATATCTAATTGGTAGTTTTAAAAAAGTCCAAGTAGATTTTTTGGAAAAAATGTCCAATTTCTAAAATTTAGCAAATCTACAAATATTTTATATACAATAATAATCCTAATTGATTAAAGTCTATCGTCAATAGATGTTGATAAAAGTTTATCAATGTCTATTAGTATTTTTTTTATTGCTATTTTCTATAAATAATTTTACATTTTTTCTATCTGGAAAAATTATATATATATATATATATATATATATAAATAAAGAGATTAAATGTTGCGATCCCTCAACTTGCATGTAGGCATTCCAAATCCAATTGGTAGGGAAAAGGGCCCATTATTTTGGTCTCCTATTGGGCTTGCTGAAGGCCCAAATTTTGTAATTACATTTTGATCCTATGCAAGTGTAAATTTCCATATTTACCCTCTTAAAATGCTTCCAGTCAAATTTGGATCATCTTTGAAAAAATAAACATCATTTGTGCTTCGGCTATACCTATTTGTAGGGGTGCAAGGAAAAATAAAAAAATCGCCTAAACCGATCGAAACTACTTGTCAATTGGGATTAAATCAGTCAGGTTGGCGGTTTCAAGTTGAAAATATTTATAAAATCAAAATTTTCTATTTGGGTTCGAGTTGAAGTTAGTTAGAAAACTAAAATATATATATAAAAAATATTAATATTTAACATAAAAAAGTACATTGGTGAGGTTGGTCACAAGGTGCACCCTTGTACACAAGGCTCAAGATTTAAAAACTGTCAATCTGAGCGGTTTGGTTACCATTGAACCTGGTTCGGTTTCGAGTTCTACATCTTCCTAATTGATTAATCGGTTCGACTTCCATTCTCAGAAACCAAAACCGAACCATACCGTTTACACTCCTATCCATCTTTATAGTTCAACAACGTCGATTCACAAATTACCACATGATAATAATGCTAGTCTTTTTGTTACGAACTCCTGAAGTTAGATCTCCTTTTTCTCATACTCTACATGAAAGTAACTTGAAAGTGGATAAACTTGTTCGCCATGCGGTTAGATTGGGCTTGGATATGAACAATAAATAGTCAAATTACTCTTTCGATTTGTTTCATTCTCTGTTTGATGTCTTCCTAAATAAATAAATAAATATAATAGATATTGTATAAGTATTCTCATAAATAACTATTGTAATTTTGTTTTCGAAAAATTTTAAATTATACATCTAAATCTTAAAGGTTGTATTAATTTAAATTTTAAATTAATAATGGTATTGATTTAAAATCTAAACTTTTCGTAAGTGTATCAATTAAAACTATCCATTACATTCTGTTTGGAAAAACCTCGTATGAAACTTGTAATGGAATGGACTAAACTCTTAAATTTTCATAAATGATTAAATTTAGACATTTAGTCAATATTTCCTTTATAAATCGTTCATAAATTTACTTTGATCGTTCATTTTGTAAAACCAATACCAGGATTTGAGAGAATTAGTGGATAGATAATTTTTAGAGGTAATCGTAATGAAATGTCTAAATTGATTGGATTGTGAAAATTTAGAAATTTAATTTGACTCACATTATAAGTCATACAAAATATGGAAGAATATGTAAATTAATACATTTACTCGAGTTTAATGTTTAAATTAATACAATTATTAGTTCATAATTTTAATTGATACAATCCAAAGTTTAGGAATAAAAAATGATATTTATTATTATTATTATGGTTGAATTTTACAATATTAACATCATTTATGCGGATTGAATTATAGAACACAATCCATGCATGTTTTAGTTTGAAATTGAGTCAATTTTTTTAAAATGTAGTCTTTATTGTTTAAAGTTTCATTTGAGTCCTTTACATTTTAACATTTTTTCATTCAGTTTCTCGTTGTTGGTGAATCTTACAATTCGATGATGAAAAATGCACATAAAATAATATTTAGTGAATCAACAAATTGATTAGAAAAAAAAATGTCTATAAAAAGAATACAAAAAAATTAGAGTTGATTTTCAAATATAACAAAATAAACCAATTTATTTACAAATATAGCAATGTCACTAATAGACAGTGGTAGACAGTAATAGACTACTGATAGACATCTATTAGTGTCTGTTAATGACATTTTGCTATATTTAAAAATATTTTAAATAATTTTGTCATTTAAAACAATTACCCCAACAAAGTTATACTAATTTCTTATCATTTTTTAAAGTATCTAATTTTTTTCCTCCTCTCAAACTTTAATTTACAAAAGATTAGGTAATGTAATTTATCCTCAATCAATTTTAACATCCATCGACTTAAAATGAAAAATTGAAAAATATTAAAAAAAACAAGGGATGTAACTTAAAAAGCAATAGGGACAAGATTAAACAATAATCAAATAGCATGGACTAAAATATAATTTAACTTATAGTTAATTTTTGTGATAAGAAATATCTCAATTGTAGGAACCAAATGTCAATCGATGTGTCGTGGATGAACTCACTGCCTTCAAAGTAAAATCGGCTCGACCTTAGTGTTAAATCGCCAAAGCCGATTGCTCTCCAAAGTTAATACAACTCTCGATCGCTGACGTGCACTCATCGGATAACATATTGGAATCAATGAAAATTGTCCAAAAACTAGTGAATAACCAAAATGAAAAAATAAAATTCTACATCTTTCTTTTTTTTCACAAAATTGAGAGTTATTTTTAAAGAAAAATAAGAACGATTTTTTTTTTAAAAAAAAATGGGTTTGAAATTAATTTTAAACAGAATAATTAAGTTAGGTTATGGTTGCTGCTTTTGTAATATTCAAGGAAAAAAAGAACTCCAACATTTTATTTTATTATTATGTTATATTTAATTTCGTAATTGACAGAGTACAACCGGAGTGCTCAAAAAAATTGTTTGATTTTAGTTGTCAATCTTCAATAATTTATATTTTCTTACATAACATAATATTCAACCTTTGAAACTTCAATCAAAATTTTCAATTAAAAAAAAAAGTTCACAAATTTTTGTGCAATAATCGGATTATAATTTATATGTATAAAAAAATTGGTTGATTATTATCGTCATCTTCATCCTTATCAATATTATATAATTTTCCCAATTTATTTGTTAAAAAAAAATTAAAATATTTAAGATAAGAAAACTTCAATCATCCTTCACAAAATTTAAAACACATCTTTTGTACAATTAATAAATTATGCAAGAATCACTATTCACAATCTGAAAATAAAAGTTCACAATTTTTTGTGCAATAGGTGAATTATTAATAAGTAGTACTCCAAAAATGTTTGATAATTGTCAAATCTCTATCATTGGTCAAAATTATATTATTTTGAAAAATTATTATAAACAAAAAAAAATATCAAACTATTTATAAATATAGAAAAATTTCACAGTCTATAAGCGATGAACCGCGATAAAATTCTATCGCTTGTCTATCGCTCAAGTAATAGAATTCTCTATCACGGTCTATCGTTGATAGACCCTAAAATTTTTCTATATTTGTAAATGATTTAGCTTATTTTTCTATATTTTAAAACAACTCTATTATTGATTCCATAGATTTTTCTAAAAAAAACAAAACAAAAATTAAATTACAAACTTAATCTCGAACTTTAATGTTTGTATTTATTTGGTCCTCAATGTTTAACACTATTTTTTTGAAAAAAAAAATCATGATTCTAGACATAAAATTCAAATTTTTTTCTAATAAATCAACAAATTTTTAAAATTTGATAGGTACTTAATAAATAGATAGATACAAAATTTGAAGTTGATTGATTTATTAAACATAAATTTGAAAATTAAGAACTTAGACACTTTTAAAGGTTCAAGAACTAAATTATTGATATAAACTTAAGTTTAGGGAGTAAAATTATAATTTAACTAAAAACAATATATTCAAAATTGGAAAAACCCAAATCATAATTAAAAAAAAAAAAAAAAACCACTCATATCATTTGGTATAATAAATAGATTATCAACAATACTCAAGTTTTGAAACTTCAATCACAATTCACAATATAAAAAGAGTAATTTACACAAAATTTTGTGCAATAAACTAATTATAAAGAAATACTTGAAAAATGTTCGATTTTTAATGTCATCCTCGTCACTAGTCAATATTATTTAATTAATATATATTTAGGAAAAAAAATATATATTAGAAAGCTTCAATAATAATTCATAATTATTAAATATAAAATCACACGCACATACAAATTGTAATATCTTTTTTAGAAATTGAATAATTATTAAGAATTTGTCCATATTATTCACATCTGTCAAAATCATGTAAATAAATTATTGGGCTCAAAAATTCAAAATTCACATGTCTAACAATGGAATGAAGAAAGAACAAGAAACATTGAACAAGCAACAAGAATCAAACATTTATTTATTTATTTATTATTATTATTACTATTATTTTTTTTTTTTTTTGGAAGAAATCAAGTGTCAAATTTTTACTAAATATATATTAAAAGTCCAATTTTCAACTTTGAAATTTTTGTCTATTTAGTTTATGAATGTTTAAAAGTGTCTAATAAATTCTTGTAATATTCGAGAATTTTAAAAATGAATTGATTTATTCGATATAAATTTTCAATCTTAAACTTTCAATTTTGTGTTCGGTAAATCTGTGAATTTTTCAAATTCCAATAGTTCGAGACTAAATTTGTAATTTTGAAAGTTCAGAAACGAAATAGACACAAAGCTTAAAGTTCACAGATTGATTTTATAATTCAACTGTGTTTATGTATATTGGTTAAATTACAAATTTAGTTCTTGTACTTTTAAGATTATGTCAAAATAGAACGTGAAAAATGTCAAATAAATCTAGAAAATTTCAATTTGATATTTAATAGGTTCTTTAACTTTAAAAAGTATCTAATAAGTTCAAAATTTTTATTTTGTACCTTATTAGTACGTCCTTAACTTTCACTTTTATATCTAATAAGTCCTTAACTTATCCGATGTTTTTTAAAATTTGCGAACCGGTTGAATATAAAATTTAATGTGTTACTGATAGTTCAAAGACATATCAAGACACTTTTAAATAAATGTAACTATTAAACAACTTATATAATGTATATTTTAATTTAACCCACATATATTTTAGAGAAATTACTATAAACAGGAAAAAATATCAAACTATTTACAAATATATAAAAATTTCACTGTCTATTAGCTTCTATTGCGGTCTATCGCTGATAGATAATAAAATTTTTCTATATTTATAAATAGTTTAGTTTATTTTTCTATATTTGTAAATAGTTTAGTTTATTTTTTATATTTGAAAACAATCCTATATTTTATAGTAATTATTTTTAACATATTGACATTTTGGGTTGGATCTATTTATAGTTTTTTTTTTTTTTTTTTTGAAATTTGGATGAATTTATAGTTACACACCAAAAGAGTGCATTTTCATAATTTTAATAATTTTTGTTTTGAACAAATTTGGTTACCTCTATATTCTAAGATTGTTAATTTAGTTTTTGGATGTAAAGTAAATAACAAAAGTATAATAAGTATAAATTATATAGCCTTATGTTTGGTTCTATATTGCTTGAAGCAATTGTTTACCTATTACTCATGTTTTTATTTTCTTGTTTAAGAGTAAAATTATAAATTCGGTGTTCGTAATTCGACAAATTTACTTTTTTAAGTGTTTAATTTGAAAAAAAAAAAAAGTATTTTAGAAAAAATTGGAGTATTTGACAACTACTCAAAATAGATTTTGAAGTGTATTTTAAACTCTTTTTTATCAAAAGAGTTTAAATAAAAATGAATTTTTTAAAAAAATACTTTTTTTTTTTCTCAACGGGCCCTTACCCTACAATTTTTAAATATTAGATTGAGTTCTGTATTGCTTGAAGCAATAGTTTACTCATTGCCTTTCTCTCAAAAAAAAAAAATAATAATAATAATAATTTAAACCTAGGTTCATAACTATTTGATTTTTTTATTATAAAAAATTATACTTACCGTTTCTTTACTATAGCCGACATCTTTCTTAAATATTAAGTATCATTTAGATTATTAATAAAACTTTCAAAACAAAAACAAGTTTGCAATTTTTTTAAAAACGGGCATGGATTTTGAAAACATTATTTTTCAGTCTTTTAATTTGACATGAGAATTAATTTTAGGTTGCATAATTATATTATGGACTGTTGATGGTAAAATTTGTCTAAAGAAACTTACATGATATGGAGTTATCATGTTCAAAATATAGTGGGGTTAAACATATGGTTTTCTCAATCCCTTCACGAATAGGACTTCAAAAAGTTGAATCGTGCTAGCATAGGGAGAACAATCGGGGTAGGTTGGTCACAACCTTGGCCTCCGAGACTAAGGCAAACCTATTGGGCCAAATGGCCCACTTACCTCCAATTGTGGGTCTGCAAAAGGCAAGCACTAAAAGAGCTCTAGTTGGCTGAGGCGAGTTTTTTGGGTTGGATGTCTAGACCCACTCACCAATTCTTAGCAGTGCCTCTCCTAGGCTCGTTTCCTGCCTGTCTTGAGTTTGATTGAGACGAGACAACTCCATTGGCTTTATCCTCAAACTTTGACTTCTTTCCTTAATTTTTTTAATAAGTCTAAAATTACCAACAATAGTGTATTTAAGTGAATGCACTAATATGATATACTAAATATATTGAGTTTAATCTATGTTTTTTTTTTTTTTTTTTTTAAAGCATGAAAACAAAATTGAAATAAGAGTGAATATTTGAATATTGAAATTATTCTTCTTCAAAAATTTCACTAAAGTATCTAGAAAAATTATAACATCACTCTTTCTAAATAAGTAGAGAAAAATAAAGAAATACCAAGCAAATTAAAAATAACTCAAATTGAATTAAAAACACTACTACATATTATTCTAGCATTTTTTGTTAATTTTCATTAAGTCTTATACACGTGCAAAAGTTATGCATTAACAATTTTAAAACAAAATTCTAATAAAGTTCTTGAATTAATTTATTTATAAAGGTTTATAGTCTAAATTGATACATTTGGGGTTTCAATTGATATCAACTCCCAAAGCTTAAGGCTAAGGGTATAATTAAATTGATATTTAGGTCCGGTTTGGTAGCTATTTCATATTTTATTTTTAGTTTTTTTGAAAATTGACCCTACTTTCATTTAATTTTTTACATTAATTTACATCTTTGTTAAATTACAAGAGTTGAATTATTAGCTAAATTCCAAAAATAATTTTTTTTTGAAAACTATGTTTTTTTAGTTTTCAAACTTTGTATTAGTTTTTGAAAACAATATTGGTAAAAAGTAGACAACAAAGCAAAAATTTTAGAGATAAAAAAAGTGTTCATAGACTTAATTTTCAAAAATTAAAAATAAAAAAATTACCGAGCACAAATATCTAAATTTTTTACTATTTTCTGTAAATAGTTTCCCATATTTTTTATTTTAAAAATTTTCTTAAAGTTTTTGTGAGAGTTTTTTCCGTTTATATTTGAAGTTACTTATTTATAAGAATATTTGATTATTGTGAAGTGTAAATATTCATTTTTATTATTACACTTTGTTTAATACAAAAATTTGTCTTTAGTATTTAACTAGTAACTGGTCTTTTTTTTGAAAGTTCAAAATATAGGATGAAAATTTGAAATTCTAACTCATCCATTAAATATATGCCTTAACCAATTGTTTTTTACTTAAATTAATAATTTCACATAAAATTAAAAATTAATATTTTGAAAGATGGATTCTTAATAGTATTTAATATAATGCATATAAACTTTTCAACCAAAATATACATGTTATATCTTAATTAGAAAAAATAATCTAATACAATTAAAAAATTCCACCAAATATCCTAATAAAATATAAATATTTATTTCAAAAATAAAATCTAACTCGAGACATATCTAACAATGATAGACCTATCTAGGATTGTTGGCTAATTTACAAGTGAGACATGCATTACGAACGAGCTATGTGAAAAATCGTTTTTATTTTATTTTATTTACAATTTCGCAACAACTTGGGCGAAATAGAGTTCTATCAATAAATTATGAATTTTTTGAATTTTGGTCATTGGTTACTGGTCGAGCCACTAAAATGGAATGAGATAAGAATCTCTAGAGATCTTTTCCGATTCCGCAACAACTTGGACGAAATAGAGTTCTATCAAGAAATTATGAATTTTTTGAATTTTGGTCATTGGTTACTAGTCGAGCCACTAAAATGGAATGAGATAAGAATCTCTAGAGATCTTTTCCGATTCCGCAACAACTTGGGCGAAATAGAGTTCTATTAAGAATTAAGAATTTTTTGAATTTTCGTCATTGATTACTGGTCGAGTCACTAAAATGGAATGAGATAAGAGTCTCTATAGATCTTTTCTCTCCACTTACTGGTAACAAGCTTTCTCTTTTTAGAAGACTTCTTCCAAATGACATATTTATTCGATTTATTCCTCGAATAAATTTTGCAACATACAATAAATGTGAGAATGAATATTTAAATTTCGAATCTAAGTCATGTCACCTCTCTTCAATTCCCAAACAAAATAATAAATGTTAGTTTGAATAAATAATTATTTTCATTTAAAAAAAAAAAGACAAGTCTTGAATAATTCCATTAAAAAAAATTAATTAATTAATTAAATTGAGTGAGAAAGAGAGGGAAGCATCCCAGAAGAAAAGGCATGAGATCCGGGATGAACCGAATTTAACGGTTTTTGTGTGGCTTGGGACATTGACAACACAGCATCCAATTCACATGCATTTTTATTTAAAAATAATATAATTTTTATTCCGATTCCATGTCATACGGCGCCGTTTTCGGGTGCCTTTTTTTCTGCTAAATTCCAAATCATTTTCAACCCCTCACTATAGTCTTTGATTTTGATTTAATTTTAATTTTTTTCTTTGATTTTGATTTAATTTTTTTTAATTACTACATTCTTTGGATTTTGAGTAAATATTCCCATGTTATAGAGTTGTTTTTCTTTTCTCCTCCGACTTAGAGTTAGTTTGAAATTGTTGTTCATATTAAACTAATTGTGGTTTGAATTTTTTTTTAAATAAAAAATGGTTGTATCAATTTATACCTTAAAACTTTCAATTTCATCGATATGGATCATAATATTGACGAAGTGTTGCAATTTTAACCATAATCAATATAAAAATCTTTATAAATCAATGAATTTCAGTAAAATAAAAATTTGCACAAAATAACTCTGCCGGACGCACCAATTATTTCTAGAATAATTTTGTCAATTTGATAAATTTAAAAAAAAAACTCAAATGCCAATTTTCTTTAAAAAATTTATCAATTTTATATCTTACATGCATATTTCCTTGAACGCATGAGAGAGAATTTTTTTAATGATATTTTGAGCGATTTAATTTTAAGTCTTTTAATTATTCCATTGGTTAATGATGGATTAATTGATAATAACTTTAAAATATTTAGGAGAAATTGGATTATTTAAGTTCAGAAAAACTAAAACTTATGCAACTTTATAAAAAAATTTGAGAAAAAACTAAAAAGTTTTCATTTTTAAAGTTATGCAAATTTTCTTCTAAGTTTCTATCAAGTCACTAAATGTAATGTCTCGTAAATAAACTTTTATTTATTTATTTATTTTTAAAAAGAAACGTAGATTTATCGTTACAATCAATTAAAGATAACTAACTCTCGAATGTGTGGATATTGGCGTGCTTTTTAAGCAACAATCTCTTTAAATAAATGATTTTTTTTTAAGTAGGGATAAAAATAGACTGTTTTTAAATATAGAAAAATGAGTCAAACTATTTACAAATATAGAAAAATTTTACTGTCTATCAGCAATAAATTGCAATAGAATTCTATCGCCGTCTATCACTGATAGACAATGAAATTTTTCTATATTTATAAATAGTTGATATTTTTTTTTTTTTTGTTTATAGTAATCTCTTGATAAAAATCAAGTTTTCAACCTTCAAAAAAGAGTTGAGAAACGAGGGAGGAAGGGACAATAAATGATAACTAATATGAGATATTATAAGAAACTTCAATTTGCTCCCACTTGCTATTATCTCTTTTTTTGCACGTCTTGTCTTTGCCTCCATCAGATCACCTTAATTAGCCGTGGAACCCAAAATAAATGAGGTCAGTGTTTGAGTTTTTCTAAGAGACAAGGAATTGAATCTCTGAATACAAAGTCGGTTATAAAATTGACAATAAAAAAAATGAATAAAGTAAATTGTAGAAAGACTGACTTAGAGATTTTAGTAAAACAACAGTGTGTTAGCTACGTTTACGGACAGAGGAAGAGATTAGTTTTATTATTAGAGAGAAATATCAGATAATACAAATTTAAGGACGCTAGTAGAGTTAGAAAATTTATATATAGTGCACATTTCTAAACCCTAAGATAAAAAATACACTCGTGTTTGGTCCAGTCAGATAACAGATTCAAGACATTCCCAAAAAGTCGATGATATATATATATATATATATATAAGTCGATATTTTCGTCCCTATACTTTCATAATTGTCCTATTTTAGTCTATGTAATTCATGTAGTTGAAGTTGGTGGAATAACCTACTCTACATTTGGGGCAGTAAATATAATATTGGTGTATACATCTATTTATAACCTACAATTAATTGTAGTAATACTATTTGAAATCTCTCTTTGTTACAACGTTTGCTATTTCTATTCATCCTCTTTCTTCTTCTTTTTGTTCCTATATTTATTGTTTCTTATCCATACTAAAATAATATGCACTTCAAATACATAATATTAGAACTCAAACTAAAAGAGTATGTACCCAAACACAAACTATTATTACCCACAAATTATAATAACCACTCATGATAATAACCAAGTCTTAAATTCAACCTCTACACTTTCAATAAATCTTAAATTTAGTCATTCAAAGTTATATATATATATATATATCAAAATTGGTTAAATAATAGCAATAATGTTTGTGGAAGAAAAGACACAATGTGAATATATTTTTACAATTTATAAAGAATATGCGCTATAAAAAAAACATAGTTAATCAATATTTAAATTAATCGTCAATGACAATTACATAATCTTTTTTGTTATATAGTTACATAAGCTTTTTTTTAGTACAATATCAATACATAGGTTAAAAAGGTTGTTTTCATTATTAAAAAAAATATTTTTAAATATAGTAAAATGAGCCAACTTATTTACAAATATAGAAAAATGTCACTGTCCATTACATTTTACTATATTTGAAAATATTTCCAACAATTTTACCATTTAAAACAATTATCCTAAGTTAAATCTATATTATTAACATTATTTACATTAATTAATGATCTATAAGTGTTGTTTTAAAAAATATATATATTTATAATCACATTTTCTTAACTATGTTTACAAATATTCAAAAAGAATGTTGACAATTTGTTTTTTTTTTTCAAAAAAAAAAAAAAAAAGCAAAGAAATACATATCTTGTATATTTACTATTTTAAAGCTCTAATTTGATCAACTTAGTACTTAAAAAAAATGCAATATGATCACTCATCCGACAAGATGGAATGATCCCAATCATAATTTACAAGGTTAATTTTATAATTTAACCTAAATAAAACAATCATGTGGCTAAATATTATTGTAAATTGCATGAGCCACCCATAACACTGGAATTTTTCATCCATACTCTTGGATTTTTCTCTCTCCGATGTCGTGTCACCTCCGTATTTGTCCTAGAAAAAAAAAATAACATCAATTTAAATAATGCTTTAATTTCAGCAAATATTATAAAGTTTGTACCTTATAATAGTACTATACACACGCACACGTGTCAATCAAATTCTGCACAAAGGATAAACTTAGCTGTCCAATGATTTATTTTACTTGCAAATCTTGTTTTAAAATTATCAGTCTCTAACCATAATTTGAATCCAAGATTGCCCTTATAATTTAAAACAGCTAATTTTTGCCTTATTTATGTTCATGCGCGTTTTTTTTTTAATTATTATTTATAGGAAAAAGATAAAGTGTCCATTGATCTATCATATCTAGTTTTTATTCACTTTTTTAGTATTCAAGTTACTAAAAAACAACAAATTTTGAAAATAGATTTTTCATATTTATTGCAAAATGTCTTACAAGACTACATATTTAATTTTAATCCTCATTCTAAGCTAATTTAAGAATAATTAAAACGACCAGAATAAGTATAGCTCGCATAAGTTTGTATTATCGACTTCGATGTTAGAAGTTCGATCGTCCCTTTCTATATATTGTCATAAAAAAGAAGAATTCAAACTAATTAAAACATTAGCTAGTTTGAGAGTTTTATTAAAGGTTATGGTTGACTATTGAGAATTGGGGGAAGATTTTAGTTTATGCAAGCATTTGGTAGCTCAGTCCATTATTATTAATGAAAAAAAAAACATAAAAATGTATATAAGATACTAGCTCTCATATAAAAATATATCAACATGACACTAGAAGAAAAATCGAACATAGATGGTAACTGAATGAGACCAAAGTTTCGTATACCTCTAAATGGCTTCTTCAATTTTTTTTTCTTTTACTACTATAGACAAGGATAGATCTAGAAATAAATTTTAGAGTAATCATGATTGATTTGACTTTAAAATGATTTAATGAGCTCCCTCACATGCAACTTGAACATTAATCTTGACTGACAAGGCCTATTACAGTCTATGGTATGAAAAAGAAGAGAGCAACACCCACAAATTTCAAACTCATATTCTCAACCTCAACTATAGTATCAAATTAAACCGATACTAGAACTAAAAACCTCATCTATTAACATAAGAAAAGTGCCAAATTGAGTATAACTTAATGGATAAGACAATAATTATGACATACCAATTATTATCCCATAGTATCGATAGTTCGATCCTTCACTCTACAATAGTTGAACTAATAAAAAAAATGAAATATTAGAATATGCAATTGATATTGATATGAAAAATGAGAATGAAATAACATTACAAGAAGTCAAAATCTCAAGCTCTAGCACCAACTGAATTATTATAGGAAACGAAAACATAAGCAACTAATATTTTTTAATACTTTTTTTTTTTTTAAAAAAAATAATAATGTAGCAGAAGTTACTCTCAAAGGGGGAAAAACTGCCATTCACGTGCAACCAATCAACATTTCAAATTGAAAGAATTCATCAGATGGTGCAAAAAGATGTCTTTTTCATTGATTTGGCTCTATTGGTTTGTAGTGTATCAATGTCCTTAATGGTGTGGCTATAGTATATTTTCTCTGCTGGCATGTTCTTGCCACAAATCTTAGCTTGGTTTTTTAAGGAAGAAGGCGGCCGCCGAATTCAATTAATCCAAATGAGAGAGAGAGAGAGAGAATAAAAAATGGATCAGCTTGAGAAAAAATATTATATAAGACATACAGTAAACCAGAGGTGGAAGAAGATGAAAAGGGTGTTTTGTCACAACTCAAGTTGTCTTTTGAACTGTGGAGCTCATGTGTGAATAGTATATCTAACATTGAACTAGTTTTAAACCTATAAATACAAGCCAATAATCTTCTCTGTTTGTCAATCATACTTGCAGAATTCTCTCACTATCTCTCTTCCTCAATCTATTTGACATGGAGATGGGTGGGAAGAATTTGAAATGTCTTGCAACTATTGTTTTCATTTGTGTTTTTGTTTGGTCTTTTAGTTTGCAAAATTGCCATGCTAGAGAAGGCAAGCAATGGGCACATAGAAAAACTGGAGGCGACCGCCACCGGCACGTTCATCGTCACCATGGAGGTAGTGGCTCGTCAAGGTTGACAGGCAGTGGTTATGTTGGAAGTGAGGATGTTGTAGGAACCTCATTAGCAAGTAAAGGTGGTTCAGGCAATTTTAATGTGTTGGACTTTGGAGCCAAAGGTGATGGAAAGGCAGATGACACTAAGGTGAATCTAGGCTTAATCATTTTCATTACATATAAATTCTACAAGCATTTATACTTTACAGAATTGTAAACTCACAGAAGATCTTGACAATGTATACATACCAGGCATTTCAGTCAGCTTGGGAATCAGCTTGCAATGCAGAGGGATCAACTGTGGAGGTCCCCTCAGGTTCCGAATTCCTCGTTGGTCCGATTTCATTCTCTGGCCCTAATTGCCAACCAAACATTGTGTTTCAGGTCAATATCAATATACTGAAGTCTGTTTTGGAAGTTGATTTGAAAAACTGTTTTTAAGTGCACAGTAACATAATGTTCTAAAAGGATTCTAATCAACTCAATGAGTCAATTTTCAAAAACAGTTCTACAATGAACTCCCCAGAAAGCTCTTTTGTGCTGCAGAGGAAATTTTCTTGATGACACATTTTAAAGTGCATCTCTCATGTTGACATATGCAGTTGGATGGCAAAATCATTGCTCCTACAAGCCCTAGTGCTTGGGGTTCAGGTCTCTTACAATGGATTGAATTCACTAAACTTAAAGGGATTACAGTGAAAGGTACAGGTACAATTGATGGACAAGGCTCGGTTTGGTGGAATGACTCACCCACATACGATCCTACTGATGAAAATTTGGTAATTTTGTAAATCGACTTGGATAAAAATCAAAAGTATTTCATATTTCAAGTCAAACAGCTTCCTAATCACAGCTTAAATCTCATGCAACAGGACAAGGAAAGCAGTAGCGGAAAACTTCCAAGCACCAAACCAACTGTACTGCTCTTGGCTTAAACTTGTTAATAGTAGAACAAATGGAATAAAGAGAGTTTTCTGTTTGTGACTCTAACATTCTCGTGCAGGCACTTAGGTTCTATGGAAGTGATGGAGTAACAGTCTCTGGAATAACCATCCAAAACAGCCAACAGGCTCACCTGAAATTTGATAGTTGCACATCAGTTCAAGTTTCTTCATTAACCATTTCATCCCCAGGTGACAGCCCAAACACAGATGGAATTCACTTGCAGAACTCTCAGAATGTGATCATTTCACACAGCAATCTAGCTTGTGGTAATTCCCAATTTTGAGTATTAACTGCAAAGAAGGCTTCCTTTAGCATGAGAGTTTTTACTTTAAAAAGAATTCCAACTTTGCACGAGCAGATAAATATAAGGTAATCCAGTTGGTTGAAAGTCAGAAAGGATTTTCAAGCAACAAGACATTTAAAGGTGGTTTTAAATTTGTTTTTCGCACAACAGTTCTGAGAATTTTTTTATTGATCTGTTTTTAGAAGTTGAATAAGGTATTAAAACATGATGTTAATGTGTACTCAAACACCCTTATTTGCCAGCCTGTACTTTTGAATGAAAATCAAATTCAGTTGTTTTGAAAAAAGTAATTCATCCAGGAAACATTTAAGTGAGTGTGTATTCACTAAAAAACAAACAACACCCTTAAAACTCAACTGCCAAGTAGTACCTTGTTCCCTAAAAAACTATTTTGATGTGACCTCAAACTTTACTCTTGTGACAAAGGAAACAATTCTTCCAGCAATGGAATTTAAATAGACAGTAGCATTATGAAACTTGTATAAATAAAAATTTGAACTACAGGAGATGATTGTATATCCATACAAACTGGAAGCTCGGGTGTATACATACACGATGTCAACTGTGGACCAGGCCACGGAATTAGCATTGGAGGACTAGGACGTGATCAAACAAAAGCATGTGTATCCAATGTCACAGTCCGTGATGTCAAACTGCAGAATACAATGAATGGGGTTAGAATAAAAACATGGCAGGTACATAAAACCTCTCTCCTCTAATTTTGACTCCAACATGGTAATAAATGTATGAGAGCAAAAGCAGGGGAAAAAACATCAATAAACCCATCTTCATATTGATTTACTTTTCTCGGTTGTTTGTTAAAAACTCCCTTTCTCAAACCAAACATAACATCTTGCTTCAACAGCTAACAAAGGGTCATTTGACTTCCCATTGCAGGGGGGTTCAGGCTCAGTACAGGGAATACTGTTTTCAAACATTCAAGTTTCAGACGTTCAAACTCCAATAATGATAGACCAATACTACTGCGATGGGGGTAGATGTAATAATGGATCTTCTGCAGTAGCAATTTCAGGAGTAAACTATGTAAACATTAGAGGAACATACACTTCATCGCCAGTCCATTTCGCCTGCAGTGACAGCCTTCCATGCACAGGTGTGACATTAGACACCATACAGCTTGAGGGGAGCGGCCGCTCGAACGAACCATTCTGTTGGAAGGCATATGGTGAACTGAAAACCTCCACCGTCCCTCCTGTTGACTGCTTGCAATCTGGCAATCCAGTGAAAGCTCAGGCTCACGATTCTTGCTAAGATTTGCAGCTAAATATTAATTAGAAAAAGAAATTCACATCATAGACTGCTTAGAAATAGAAGTGTTAATGCTACAAAAAGGGGTTCTATATATAGATATATGCAGCCATTGATTGAGAGTTGGGAAAGAAATTACATGGAAGACTGCTTAGAAATAGAAGTGTTATATGCTATAAAAAGGGTCCTATAGATAGAGATATGCAGTCACTGATGGAGAGTTAGAAGAAAATTTACATGGCAGACTGCTTAGAAATATAAGTGTTATATGCTTAAAAAAATGCCCTATATATGACATTGTTGCTACAGCAATGGCCCTTGCTCAGAATTCATCAGCACAGTAAGATGACTTTACACTTTTATAAACCACCTGAGTCAGAGCAAATCCAACTTATGACAGACTATTGAACAACACAACATTCAAATTAAGTCTCGCAAACTCAAAATTTCACCCTTCTTCGTAAAATTGGCACATAAACCACCTAATTACCAGATTATCATCAAATAAATCGAAAAAAAAAATGACAAGAACAACTGATTAAAAACTTACTTATATATTACATCGAACATTTCGTCCATGAATTCGACAGATTACATCAAATTAATCCATTCGCGTATTGTTCGTTCTGATTATTAGGTCCAGATATTCCACAATGGCGGTCTCAAATATCAAAATCAACAACTTAAAAACTACACTACTATTATGCAATTGCAATCAATATGAGCTAATTCAATAGTTTATAAAAGAAAAAGACAAGAAACAGTATTACAAGTTGCAATATGAAATTCGAGGATTGAGTTTAGAATAAGCTACGTCGTGTAGTAATAATTTGACAGAGAAGAGCTGAAAAACTTGCTTGTGGAGGAAATATAGCTTAACCGGCGGAAATGGAGTGGGAAGGAAAGTCCATGGCGAAGAAATTTGGAAGTGGAATTAAGCTGTAACCGTGGCCGATTAAAATGGCTGAAACGGCCATGGATGGCAGAGAAGAGGCAGAGCTTCCATGATTTTAAGACTTTCTCGTTATAATTTTGAAATTACATTTTTATGGAAAATTTTTAAAAATATTTACCAAAAATAACAAAATTTGTAGATAGTTGTGATAGACGCTAATAGGAGTTTATATAAAAATAATAGAATTTTATCACTAAGAGATGCTGGTAGAAGTTTAAGTCTATCAATGTCTATCAATATATTTTTTTTTGTTATTTTCTGTAAATAGTTTGACATTTTTTTATTTGTAAAAATTTCTCTTCTTTATTAAAAAAAATAGAAGTTTAGTCTCAAGTTCGAAGTTAATTTTGAAAACTATTTATAATATGTATCTAAAATTAGTTAGCTAGAAATTTGAAATTTATGTCTAATGAAACTTTAAATTTTTAATTGTGTGTCTAATAAAAAATTTATAATTTATAAGTTTAAGGGCTAAATTCACAACTTATATGGTAGACAATTTTAAAACAAGATTTTCAATGAAAATAACGTTGTATTTTGTGTGTTAAAACAATTGTGCAAAATCTATTTGATAATATAATTTATAAACCATAAAAATCTCTCACTACTGAATATTAGGTTGAATATAAACTATTACTAATTAATTTATGAACTTGGTTTGTGTTAAAAATGTTGTATAATTATAATTTCAACGAGTGGTATTTTTAGGGCTAATTATTGATTGTATAGCAACATTTTTAACTAATTGCAAATATAATAAATTCTATCACTAGTAAACTCTTGTTAGCAATATAGTCTATCACTGATAAACATTGAAAGCTGAATCTAAATTTTGCTATATCTGCAAACTCTTTTACATTGTGCTATATTTGCTAAAAGTTTAGGATTGATTGCTATATTTGCAACTACCTAATTATTGTGTTGTAATATCAAATAATTGATAATATATTGTATAACACATATTCCAGTTTAACAAAAACAATTGGATTTATTAGATGAAATAATATATTTGTTTGTGTTTTTATTTTATTTTTTTAATGTAATGATGCATTTTAAAACTTCAAATTTAAAATTTGAATATACTGAAAACATGACTTAACAAGTAATATAAAAACAGAAAATTGAAAACAAAGGATTAAATAAAAATAGGTTATAATCATAAATGTGTTTGATATTATGTTTATAAACCTGGTTTATGTTAAAATAAATTGTATAATTGTTATTTTCTTAATATTATATAATTTTTAGCCTTATTTACAAATATAAAAAAATGAGCTAAAATATTTATAAACATAGAAAAATTATGCTGTTTATTAGTGATTGACTTGTATTACTAAGCGATAGAAGTCTATCGTGAGTTAAATTTTATATATTTGCAAATAATTTGATATTTTTTTATTTATAGTAATTTTTCTAATTTTCAATACATAATTAAAATTTTTAAATATGAAATTTATAGCATGTCGTAATTCTAAATTTTTTTATATTTATCAATATAAATCTATATTGAAAACATAAAAAAATTGTCTACACAATTAGCAGAGTAAATTAGAGAATTCGAAAACAATTTTTAAACAGAATTTAAATTGTAGAAATACGAGTCAAAACGATGTCGTTCCCACGTTCCCTTCCTTCCCTCCACGTTTGAACGTATTTTCGCTCCACATGCAAAATAAATAAATAAATAAATCTGAACCCATTAGAAAAAGGAAACTTCGGAACCGGAACGCTCTCTCTCGCATCCATTTTCACATTCAGATTTCTCACGAATTCGAGCGGTAATCAATCTTCGTATCTATCCCTTTTCATTATCCATTTCTCAATTTTGGTTCCGCAGGATCTCTGGAAGATCTTTTGTTGATCTGAAGTTGTAGATTTACGGATTCATTTTATCCTTTTTTTTTCCTGGTAGATTGTGAATTGTTTTCGTAACATTATAATGATTGTTCGTTTTTGTGGATTTTCGATTTAATTTCTCATGATATGTGAAAATCTTTCACACTTTTCGATGTTTGGATATGTTTTGTTGCTTGCCGAATCAATTTGATCATGTCAGTCGTATTGGAAATCACAATGGATTAGTTTGAAATTCTCATTGCATGGTATAAATGTCATTAGAGGATCGGCAGCGACAAAGTATTTTGGAAATTTTAATTTATTTGGTGGTTCATTGCGGTTTTACTTTTGGATTCTTCTTTTTAGGATGTTATTTTTTTGTTCATGATAATTCATTGGGTGTTAGTAGTTGGAGATCTATTTGTTTGTAATCGAAACAATTCGAAATGTTTGATTTCTGATTTTAAGTGATATTGGATGCCAGTGCTGTGAATCTGTGATTGTTGGCCAGATAGAAGGAAGCGGAAATGGGGTTGACCTTTACGAAGCTCTTCGGTAGGCTTTTCTCTAAGAAAGAGATGCGCATTTTGATGGTTGGTCTTGATGCTGCTGGTAAGACCACGATCTTGTACAAGCTGAAGCTCGGAGAAATTGTGACCACCATTCCCACTATCGGTGAGTCTTTATCCTATAAAGTACAGTTTTTGTGGAACTTTGGAAAATGAGAACTCAGATGTATTTGACTCCTAAGAGAATGAAAGCTATGTCAATTTTCATCTTCTATAACAGCAGGCTGGAAAACCTGCAGTATTAATATGATACAGAGGGTTCCGAATTCCGATCAATTACTTTCTCATCTTCAATAACAAAACTATTGCCAACACTGGACATGACATCACAAATCCAGTGTTTTCTCAGCCTGCTAGTAACAAAATTAAGGCCAAGAACTTTGGAATCGACCAACTATCTACATCTAATTTTTGACGAAGAACAGGAAAATAAAAGGCTAAGACACACCCTAGTCAAGTAGGAAAATTAACATACATAGAACTAGAGATTTATATTTTAGTGCCCGTTTCAAATTTAAAAGAGAAAGTGTTACAATAACTTGATATAGTTCCCATCTCCAAGGTTGATGATTCAATTCCTCCCATAATTGTTGAACCCAAAAGAATAACTTGATGTAGTTCTGTGAGCAAGTGAAATTATTTCTCAGTCAAGAAACCTAATCAGAGTTTTAATTAGAGGTTCTTCAGTTCAGGTAACCTGGAGGTTGAAGGTTCAAAGCTAGGTTCATGTGGGACAAATATCTCACGAATTTGTACCCTTAACAGTCCTGATTATCAAATGTTTAGGGTCGATTACTGGTCTGCAATTTCAAGCGAACTGTGGTATTTAAGGGTTTTAAAAGAGACAAGCTAGCAAATGAACAATGAATGAGATTAAATGCTCTAGTTTTATATAGTTGCTGTGGATCATAGTATCTTTTGGATTCTCACTTTTGGGTTTCCTAAGCATATATGGATTTTCAGGCAATGAAATAATGGTGTGATTTGTGAGACTATTAGGCCTCTGCTCAATCTAATTTTAGTTCAGCCGAGTTTTCCTTCAGAGCATTACAATTGTTGCTTAATGTTTAACAATTGCCATTATGTGGAATTTTATTAAAATCCACCTTAGGGAAGTCATAGACGTAAGACTCCATTCTTTTCTCAGGATTTAATGTGGAGACTGTAGAATACAAGAACATCAGCTTTACCGTTTGGGATGTTGGTGGTCAGGACAAGGTATGCATCTCCTCTTTTCAGTAGTGAAGGAGGAGAGACAGATTCTGCTTTTAACTATATTTCAGAGACAACCAGTTCATTTTGAATTTAACACCAATATAGAAATTCACACTTTTAATTATTATTTTTCCTTCTTATTTGCACATAAAGTGGTTGATGCTTTAGTAAGTTCTAATGTTAATTTAAGAGACATCCAGTTCTTGTTCTAATGTTAATTTAACGCAGCAATTGCCATTTTCAATATTCGAGGGTTGCTGCATTTCATTTGTTATGTTTGATATGTTATATGTGAAACTCTGTAACATAAAAAACGTAATAAATTTGAATTAGCAGTAACTGAATATTGGTTCAAATTTGGTATGTTGGTGCATGTTCTTATTTTCTTAATTCGATCATATAATATATTTTTGTATTATCAAGAATAAAATACTTACATTTTCTAGAATGAGGATTGTGCATGAATATAACTGGATTATTGCTAGGGCCTTTTAGGTTTTTGCTTATGTTTTATATGTTCATAAATTCTTTAAACTAAAATTTTCATAAGAAATTATTTTGAACTATTATGTCTACTCGAAGTTTGACTGAAGTGGTTTCTTTTTGAAAGATCCGTCCACTTTGGAGGCATTACTTCCAGAATACACAGGGCCTTATCTTTGTTGTGGATAGCAATGATAGGGACCGAGTCGTAGAGGCAAGAGATGAGTTGCACAGGATGTTGAATGAGGTATGGTTGATGTTTGTAGCTTTTCACACTGCATCTTAATGAACCTAATTGGCAGTTCCCCTACTTGATGGACTATAGCTGTGTACTGGTGTATAGCTTGCTTTTGTTCCTACTGTGTCAATAATTTTCTCTATCATGCCTGATCCCTCTGCCCTCTTGTTGTTGCTATTTTATTTCTTCTAAATCCTTATTAGATTCCGCTATTCAACTTCTGTTTTGGTATACAATTTTGTGAGATACAATTTTTAGAAACTATTTTGTTGCAACTTAGCAGCAGGATTTTACTAGAGTTTGTTACAAGACAGTTAGTTCAGTTGTTGCTGCTTAGGAAGAAGATTTGCTAAATTTGGCTATCTAATTTGTTGTTTGGTTTTGATCTTCTTCCTCCCCGTGCTTTTATCAATAGCCAGAATGCTAGCTATTTGACAAGAACTGGTTTTTAGCCAGTTTCCTGTCATTAGAAAGTATGATTGATAAAGATCTCTTGTATTGCTGAGTTTCTTTCTTTCTTTCCTTTTTTTTTCTGTCCGCTTTATTAATATTGCCTAACTGGGACACTTTGTGGTATCACATAAAATGATGAATTTGGTTGCAGGATGAACTTAGAGATGCTGTTTTGCTTGTATTTGCTAACAAGCAAGATCTTCCTAATGCCATGAATGCTGCAGAAATAACTGACAAACTCGGCCTCCACTCCCTTCGCCAGCGCCACTGGTAAATAACTTGCTTCTGCTCTCCAGTATGATGTCCTAAACTATTTGATGCAGTGCGCAGTCATTTTCTTCTTGTCACCTATAACAGTAAGTGGAAGTAATTGTTGAATCATGATCCAATTATACTCTTTCCTGTTTCAATGAATTGGACTGTTTACCATACTCCCGAGTTAGGAAGAGTGAGTTTCATCCGGACAGAAGAAAATTGACAGAATATTTTCAAGTTTTTCTGAAGTTGCTGGTGAGATGATAAAGTAATATAGAGCAACTTATTTTGTTATACGGTGTTCTATATCAGGTACATCCAGAGCACCTGCGCCACATCTGGAGAGGGCCTGTACGAAGGTTTGGACTGGCTTTCTAACAACATCGTTAGCAAGGTAAATGTATTCTATTTTGGTCCCCCCCAATTTTCAGAGATTTCTGTTTTTATCCTGAAAAACTGCACAAGAAGCTATTTTAATTCATTGCTTTTAATTTTTCATGGATCAGTTAATAGAACTCTTGATTCAGTTTTGAAATCTGATGCATTTGCACTACGCAAATTAACAGAAGCCTCTTTTACTGCTGAGTTATAAGTTTCTGTGCATTGTTTCAAGTCTTCTCCCATCTTCTAACTTTTAAAATCATTCTATTCTAGTATGACCCATTTCATAACCTTTCTGTTTTTAGTTTCCTATTTTTAAAAATCATGCCTACTTCTCCTTAATTTATATAGTATGTTTACACTATTTTTACAAACAAAGACAAGTTTTTAAGACAGAAAACCAAAAATAAAATAGTTATCAACTTGCATATAAACTATTTTAATCGTTTGCCTTTAATGTTTCATTGATTGTTTCATAGAACTCTTGATCCAATTTCGTAACTTAACCTTTGATTTATCTCCTGCAATGTAGCTTTAAATATCTGTCTACATAGTTATGTAGATAATAAATGAAATATACGTCACGCTAGTTTCTATTAAACAATTTATCAAAAAGTTAAGGATAAGGATTGTTTCTCTTTTTATTATCAGAATTCTAGGATAAATGAAGATATAGGGATTAAAACAGAATGAACGTGAAAGTTTATATACCAAAAGTAAAGATTTGAACTTTGACATTGAGTCATTCGCTCTTCCTTTCTCTTCAGGCTTGAGAGGCAGTTAATGATTTGGTTGCTCAGGACTATGTTCAGAGTCCGTTCTTGAAAGGATAGGTTTGTTTTTCCTTTTTCAGTGATTATTGTTATCAATAGGGAAAAAAAATGTTCTGGTTTACACATGTTTACTCAGGATACTTTAAGCTACACTCTTAGCTTTTAAAGCTTCATTCTTTTATTACTTTTCATTTAATTCCAATTTCAGTATTGTCGTCTGATCAATATGCAATATGCTTATAGCACAAAAGAGTGCGAGTCGAGATTAGAAGTTTAAATTCTCATGAATTCGAGAAATATGCATGCTTGTGTCATGCCAAGCTTATTGTTCGATCCAACGTGGGAAATAATACCATGAATGGGAGATGATTGATTTTGTTAGCTTAAGTTTCTGTCTGATCAATATGCAATATGCTTAGCTTTTGTTAGCTTGACTACTATTTGTTTTTGTTAAATCACCCGACAGGTGAAAATCAATATTAGAGAAAATGACTTTACCAAACATTAGATCTCCTACTTTGATATCATGTTAAATCATCGACTCGAAAAGGTTAAGTTTGTGAGTTAAGGTAAATTTAATTATAACAATAGTTTTCAACATGGTTGAAGGGTGTGTTTGAGAGTGGTAGTTGTAGTGATTTTTTTTTTAAAAAAGAGAGATTTAGGTACCATTGATTTTTAAACAATCAAATTTATGTTTGGTACCAAACTCTTAAAAGTGATTTTTATCTATTTAGAATTGATTTAGAATCATTATGTTTGGTTCTAAAAGTGAATTTAGAGTTACCCAATAATCAAAATTGTATTTCCTATTTGAGAAATTATTATTTACTAAGTAATTATAGTTGATATTGTGAGTAAGGTGATTGTTTATAATAGATATTGAAAGAAAATTCAAAACATATATAATGGTTTGCTTTATGATATGCAATATCTGTCATCCTTTGTTCCAATATTTAACATTAAAAAAATGATTTCACAAATAGCTAACTAATAATATTTTAACAAAAACTGAATTAGATAGCAATCACTCAACAAAAATCACCTATCAACTAATTCTTCCAAAATAAATTTTAAACGATTCTAGATTTTTTTAAAAATCAATTTTAGCTTATGTCAAACACCATCATTTAAGGAAAAGTAATTTTGACAAGAGAAAAAGTGATTTTGATCATCTCAAAATTATTTTCAGACATACCCGAAATTAGTTTAAGATGTTTTCCTTTTTAACGAGAAACTAATATAATCAGTTACCTTGTAGGGAGCGTTTGCCTTGAGGTTTAAATATAAGTTTTGCAAATATTTAGGCATGTCTAGTCTATATGGGTTGGTGATTAAAATAGATTTAAAAAATATGAGCTTACGAGTTCTGTGAAATTTTTCGAAAATGTGAATTGAAATATCGATAAAATGTTAATGCTGATAGAAATTTCTAAATAAAAATTGCTTCAAAAGATTAATAAATAAATATTTTAAAATTTTTAAATAAGTTGACATATTTATTAATTATATCATATTTACATTAATAATATTTTATTGCTTGTTTTTTTTTATGTTTCATGTATTTTTTTATGATGTAATAAAAATTTTGAACCATTCCTTATGTCAGTGTTATTTGATACTAAGAGTTGTGCCAAAATCAAGTGTAAGGTGAAAATACACTCATAAAAAGAACTGTTTTCAAATATAGCAAAATGAGAGCAAACTTATAGATATGACAAAATGCCAATCTATTAGTGATAGGCACTGATAAACTATATATTTTTCTGTGAGTAATAGACACTGATTTATTTTGCTATATTTGAAAATATTTTCAATAGTTTTGTCATTTAAAATAATTACCCTCATAAAAATGTCAAATTACATTTTTAATCCCTATACTTTAATTTTAATTTCAGATTGATTACTTATGCTTTTAAAGCTTCAATCTACACTTTTACCATCCCAATCCTTAGTAAAGCCTATTAAATTGCCAATTGATCCAAAAATTTAAGCGGATGGGTGAATGCAAATTTAATATAATATCTAACGCTCCTCCAGTAGACTTGAAATATGAAGAAGAGCCAAGCAAGTGAAAATAGATATTAATTGGAGAGAAAACAACAATACGGACTTGAATCCAGAACATCTTGAAGCAACTTGCTCTGATACCATATTAAATCACCAATTAACCCAAAATTTTAAGATATAGGTAGATTCAAACTTGATATAATATCTAACAAAGCCGAACAGAATCAAATTACTTTATATCATACAATTCATTAAATTTAGTAGGCATTCATATTCATAATCTATGATCATGATTTTCCGAAACCAGCAGCAACCTTCCTTGTTCTGAAGTTCTCTATTCTTTCAGGACTTGGTAATCCAGTTTTATCTTCGTACTTCTTTTCTAAGGCCTGCATCAATAGTCAATAAGGAACATCTTAACTCAATTCATTTTCAATCTGGAAAAATCACTTTTTGAATTTTATTTCCGAGGTTAAGTTTAGTTGTGAACTTTAAAGTTTGTATCTACTTAGTCGCTGAACTTTTAAAAGCGTCTAATATGTCATTAAATTTTGAATTTTGTGTTTGAGATATCCTAATAAATTTCAAAATTTCAAAATTAATTGAGTTGTTAAATATAAATTTAAATTTTATGTCTAATGAAATATTTTGTGTCACTAGACTGGTGAATTTTATATACACTTGGGACAAACTTACACGCAAATTGACTATTCTCAGTTCTCATGGGACAACTGCCTAACCTTACTATATTTGGCTGCCCATGAAATTAGTAGGATAATAAATCTTAGCTAGGTAATGATCATGCCTTGAACTCATTCCTTTTAAGCTCTTTGCTATTTAGATCGACTCCACTTGACCACTATGCCATCCATTATGGTTTTTTCGACCATTATTAGAAAAAGTTAAAAAATTATTAGAATATGCCTCTCCCTATTGTTCAAGGATATTTCTTTGGATCATATAGAAGATGAAACAATGTACAGGGGGCCACTCACCTGCAGCTGAGGGCGAATGGTATCAACTACTTCATCCGTCATTCTATCAAAGAACAAAATTCCCTGCAAAATTAACAGTTCACTTAGAAAAAAAAATATGAACTAACCCAAATGATTAGTGGATATTATCACAGGATCCAGACCAACATAATCATGCACTGCTAGAATGTCACTTGAGCAATGTTGCTGAAAACAGAGTTTGTGGGGAAGAATGTGTGTGACACAGCTAAATTAAACGTTGTAAAAGTGAATGTCGTGTATAATAACTTAAATCTTGTACTAATTAAAAGACCTGCAAATGGTCAAATTCATGCTGGAACACTCTTGCAGGAAGACCTGATAAGTTGACCATGAACCTTGTACCATTGATGTCTCGTGCATCGATCTTAACTGATTCTGGTCTCTGCAATTTCCAAAGAATGAACTAGCTCATCACAATCACAACTCAAAGAATAAAGAACAGAATTTGGCAGCTAGAAATTGTGTGGTCCTTAAAAACAAGCATCGTTTCGCAACTAGAGAAACTATGTTAAAATTTCAATTCCCAGAAAGCATTAGAAGAACATCTAATTGGCCTGACCAGTATCCAATATAGGTGAAAGTATAAGTTTAGTCCCGGGTTGTGTCTAATAAGTTCCTGAAATTGAAAAACTATCTAACAGAAAAAATGTCTACGAAATCCATGTCTAACAGAAAAAATGCATAGAATAAATATGTCTGATCTAGAGGACAATTCCTAAAACACCCCAGCATATTAGCCACAAAATTGAATTTTCAATCTAATAAAACTCTGACATTTTAATTTTGTGTTTATGAGGTATGTGAATTATTAAAAATGTCTATGAAATCCATGAGACAATTAAAAGTTCAAAGACATAAACACTTCTAATGTTTAATGACGTATAAGACATAAAATTAAAATTTAGAGACCAAAGTTTAGAGACCTACAAGAAAAAACTCTGAAAATGTTCCGAGATTAAACTTGTAAGTTAAACTTCAAAATAGTATCAACCTTGAGTTTGACTTTCAGTAGGCATTCAAGGAGAAGGTGTAGTAAGCTTTAGAAGGAGGTAGCAGTCAAAGAGAATTTAAACCAACTTGACAAACTACGAACACCCTATATTAGAACAAACTCATCTTTTGCAAGCTTTGGCTGAAAACATACCAAATACTTAGCCAATTGGAATTTAGATTAGCCAAGAAAACATTATTTCGAGTTCAGAAAAAGATACTTGGCGCCATCCTTAATGAGCATTAAACTAGAAAGTGTAGGCACCGGGCAGTGAGAGATAAGAGCCAGTAAACAACAATAGTACAATACCTCTACATCAGCATATATCCTCGGGAACGATAAGCAACCTTCATTAAAGAGTACAGTTTTCTTGGAATATCTGTAAACTCTAGGGTTCACAAGAACAATTTCCTCACCTTCACCACGTTCACCGACTGGATTAAATACCATTAGTTGAACATTAACTCCCACTTGAGGTGCTGAGAGCCCAATACCATCAGTTCTGTGGACAATGAAGCCAACAAGTATTGTTCACTTTCCTGTAAATAACAAGGTAATAATGGCTCTAACTCAGAAATCATCATTCATGCATGGTAAAAGCTTTTCATAGATCATCCAGTAAGAACAGATTCAGCTAACAATAAAAGATCGAAAATACAAAAGTTCATGGTAATTTTATTGAAAAAGATTGAACATGTTCTTGCCTATTAGCTTATGACATGTTTATATATATATATATATATATATTATATATATATATATTTGTGAGTGTTTAGGCGTAGTGTACAGCTCAACTAATCTCACGAGACAACCTGCTTGACTCTACAACACTTTGTATAAATCCTAGGTAAGTGGCCACCAGTTGAGAGTAATTTTGAAATAGTTAAAATCACTTTTGTCATGTTAAAAATCACTCTCAATCATGCTTTGAATCATTGAAAATCAATTTTAATTATACAAAAAATTGCGTTTAAAGTGTAAAACTAAACATCCAAATGAATATATGAAAATCACTTGTAAACAAATCATTTTTACTATAACCACTATTTATAAAATCACTCTCAAACACGTCGTTAGTCTTTTAGTTTAATAAAAGTTTAACATGGTCTTAGACTGGTACTAGTTTCTGTGTTCATATCTTGTAACTGTGTCGGTAGTCTAATGGTTGGATTTCGTGCTAATTTTGAAACTCACAAGTGAAGGAGAAGAGTGCTAGGAACATTTTTAGAACGTTTATCCTTAAACTAAAGATTTCATCATTCTTTCATGAAATGATAAAAGTAAAGGCACTCAATTACCAGAGGCAATGAAGATTTGGAAGAAGACATTGGAACAAAAAAATAATTCAGAAACTTACTTATACATTACATCAAACATTTCGTACACCAACTTCTTCAGATTATCATCAAAGGAATCGATACGCTTATTCTTTGCTCTAAGTATTGAGTCCGGATATTCCACAATTTTGAGCGGTGCCTCAAATTCAAGATCAACAGCTAAAAAACCACAACTTTATTAGCAAAATTAAATAAACCTATGTGAAAAATTGAAGAAATGACAATAGAAAAGAGATAGCACTACAAGTTGCAAAACGAAATTTGAGGTTTGAGCTTACACGAAGCTACATCGTCTTCTTTGGCAGAGAAACCTCGCTTGGCCTGCGCGTAAACTAGAGTCGACGGAGGCCTGAACTTACTCGAATGGGAGAAGAACTTTCCGGTTGAGGGAAAACTGGTCAGCCGCCGGAAAACGGCGGGAAGCGCCAACCGGCGGGATACAGTAGGAAGAGCGTGTGGGAGAGAAAGGTGTAATCGAGTAGCGTAAGACATGGCGGCGAGAAATTGGCCAGAACGGCCGCGGACGGTGGACCGGTGAGAAGCAGACCTGAGACAAGGGACGCCTGTTGTTGAATAATGATCTCACAAGCTTTTGCCAAGGAGAAGGCTGTGGCTAAAAGTTGTGCCGTAATGTGTAATTTTGCTGAAGATTAGAGAAATAATTGGAAATTATTTTGGGGTTTAATTGTAAAATGAAGAAAATAGTGAGACACAAATAGAAATAAAGAGAAAAGAAAGGCATGTACACATAGGTTGGGTTGAATATTTTTTTACCAATCCAAAAATTTGGGTTGGTTGGATTGACAATCTAAAAGACCTGAATAAAGTCTCCAACCCAACTCTTAAAATTTGAGTTAGGTGGTCGAGTTATAACTTTTTTTCCCTTCTAATTTAAAACGTAAATTTATCTACAAAACATACGACTAGCTAAAATCTCATAAAATTCAAATATTAAATACCAAATATCTATGATATTACAAACTTTAAATGAAGATAAACATAATAACAATTCTAAAAAAAAAAAAATTAAAAAATTATAAATTTATCAATACAAAGTAATCAAACTTTAAACAAACAGAAGTATATATATTTTTCATTAATACACATGTAATTCGAGTTGGGTTGGGTCAATCCAAATTCTACTTTAACCAACCAAAATTTGTTAATAAGTTATTTATGGAACGTGGAATTGAAAATTTTAAGATATTGAGACGAAATTGAAAATTGAAAATTAAAAATTATTTAATTTGTTAGGAAGTATTTGTTATGTTTAGTATTTTAATTATTATTGAAACTTATCATTTTCAAGTTTTATTGTTTAAAAATATTATAATTCAAATAAACTGAGGAGGATTTAACCTACCAAAAAAAGAAAAATAAATGAAAAGTGAAATTACAAATTTAGTTTATAAACTTTCATGTTTATATCTATTTAGTCTCTATTTTTTTAATTTAATTTTGTTTCCAATAACAAAATTTAAACTTTTAAAAAATGTCTAATAGATCATTCTTTTATCATTATTTTTTTAAAAAAATTAGATCTTCAACTTTCAACCTCATGTTTAATAGGTCTCTAAATTTTTAATTGTAGTGTCCTAATAAACCTGTGACATATTCGATATTAAAACCTTTGACATACCTGCCAAACAAATTATTCAAAATTTAGCATCCTACTACAAAATTAGATATTAAATATAATGTATCAATTAAGTTAAATTTTTCTTGAATATGTTACAAAATAAAAAAAAAATCAATAATTTATTATACATATTTAAAGTTCAAAGGCCTATCGAATACAGGGGAAAAATACAACAAACTATATGCATTTTATAACGTAATGCATTAGGAATGCGCTTTGACATAAGCAAATGCTAGGTTTCATATATTTGTGGGAAGCGGGTCATTAATTATAAAGACCATGTGAATGGGTTATCTATACAAAAAAAAACTCTTCAACAAATATGTATTTAGCAGACAACTCGAATTCTGAACAACATTTTTATGTTTTCATTGTATCTAGATTTTGAATTTTAAATTTTAAAATACAAAATTATATTAAATAAAGATAAAAATATTTAGAAATACTCGTATGTCACGTTATAAACTTAACTCATTTTTTTTAAAAAAATTAAAATATGAATTATGTAATGTATTATAAAATATAGGAAAATTATTATAAATGAAAAAAATATCAAACTATTTACAAGTATAGAAAAATTTCACTATCTATCCGCGATAGTCCACGATAGATTTCTATCACAATGCGATAGATTCTATCGCAATCTATCAATTTCTCTATCTGATAGACAGTGAAATTTTTCTATATTTATAAATAGTTTAATATTTTTTCTATTTTGAAAACAACTCTAAAATATATAACATTACAAAATAATAGTTATACAATTTTTTTTAACATAAATATATTAATAATAAATTTATTGTCAACTAATATTTAGGAAGTAACTACATCTAGTATTATGATTTATAAATATAGTAACAAACATATTTTAAACAATTGTTTAAATTAGAATTCAATTTCTAAATCTACTACTAAATACATATCTAAAAACATCAAATACAACGATTGTTTTCATTTCCAGATAATCTAAAAAATGATTGTTTATGCTTACACAATACAATGCATGCAATTGAGAGATGAGAAAACATCCCTGAAAATCCTTGCATTCCTTTCAAACCATTAAGTACCAAAACAAAGTTTTGTTCAACGTCAACCATAAACTCTTGGAAGGTGGGGGAATTAACACCACATTCACAAATCACAACCCACACACCAGATATCAAGAAATTGTGAAAGTTCGTTTCAGAAAGGGATAGGAAAAAGACACGAACCGAACCTAAAGCTGTCGCCTTCGATATATAAATAGAATTCGAATTCTTGTGTAAGGCTTGATAAGAAGTTTGAGTAATCCTTGAGTTCTGGATCTTGAATGTAATTCCCAATGAAAGCATCACATGATTGTTTTTCTATCACTCTGTAAAAAGAAAGAATAAATCAAAAGCCATCGTGTCGAAACCGAACCGGGGAGGGAGGAAGGGGAAGAGAGCCAGAAAAATGCATACATATACTTCTCTTTCTCACAGTTACCTTGAGAATTTTTCTCAAACTCAAGTATCTCATTCTCCAGCATTAATTATGTTGGGAGATCTTAATACAGAAGATAAGGGCTTACAACAAGCTGCAAAAATATCTTTGTTACGTCTGTGGCTTAAACTAGATCTTTCAAGAGTTTCGTCTCCTCAGTTTTATGTCTCACCACATTAAGAAGAAAACTAAAATTTTATGCTATAGATCAATTTTGGCCAAGGAATAGGACTTCTAGAGTGGTAGGAAGTGATGTTAATAATGTATGTCAATTGAGCTATGCTCGGTTTGGCAAGAAACGCTAGCACCATAAATAACTTATAATTACACAATATCATGCAACTCAGAATGGAATGCACAAGAATGCTAGATAATCGTTACCTTGAGCTTTTTGTTTTTTTAGTCTCAATATACTACTTTTTTTATCTGTGAGTGTCTAGGCCAATTTACACGCACCTCGACTAATACCACGAGACAATCCGCCTGAAGTCTTAGCATACTTTTAAATCTTAATTGTACATACCTCCAGAAGTTGACTTCCTTTCTTTTGATCATTTGTACCGTCTTCTCTTTGATAGGACTTGTGTTGTTCCTTCAAAATTTAGAGGTTAATATTCTCTTTCAGGAAAAAAAAGAAAGCTAACTTAATCATACGACCATGTTCACCAATATCAAACCAAATCTTGCAGAGATTTAAATTAGTTTTGAATCAAAGCCTCTATACCACAAAAGAGCAACAGAACACAAGGCTACTTCATTAAAGAATGCAATAAATGGTAAAAGTAGAATCATTTTCTTACCTCATTCTTTGCTCTTCAAGGGCTTTCAAAGTGGTTTGATAAAACTCTTGCAACAGACAGAAGCTCTGACTTGCTGATCCAGACACAATATCCAAGAAGTTTATACATTGTTCACTATAATTATGGGTCACTGCTGATGTTATGTATGTATGCATCACACGATATGAATCCATCATTTCTTTATGCCTCCCCGGTCTATAATAAAGCTCGACAGTTTGCAAGCTTAAGAGCCTTGAAGCCACCATAGCGACCCCCCCAAAAAAAAAAACCACTGATCCAGTTACAATAAAAGAGCTAGAACTGAGATATAGTTCTAGGTAGAATAGAGAGAGAAACATTAATTTCACACAAGTAAAGTCAATATGTTACTTCAAACAAAGATATCCAAGAGCAATTGATGAGTCGTCGTCGAGTTAAGAAGTCTGAAGGGCCACATCATATATTATGAAGAATCCCAAGCCATATTGGATCGAGATCGACAATAGAAATTAGGTTTCCTTTGATTCAAAGTCTTCCATGAAAATTTATAAATCTGTTCCTTGAGAAGCTAAACTACAAGCTTGTTTCAAGAATTAAACTTAACCTGACATAAGCGCCCAACTACTTTAAGAACTTATAAAACAGTATCAATTCTCTAAAAAAAATAGTGAATTCCTTGCGTTTGCTGAAAGTTAATCTAATAAACAGGCCCAGTCAAAAACTAAAAGTTTACAGGAAAACAAAACAGTTCCACTTTTTGTTGCATGACAGGGAGCAATTCATTACACAGGAAAGATCTGAGGAAGCTCGGTCTGATTTTGCGGGAAGGAAATTTGCAATCATATCGAGTAATGCTTCCTGACCACCTCTCATATCAAGCTGCAAAAAATCACGTCTCATTTCCTGGAGGTTTTATCGTTCGGCCTTCAGGAACAAAGAATATTTTGCAGATGATATGCTCGTGGTATCTTGTCACAAATGGTCCACGGCACAGAACTAAAGACCCTGCTTCTAAGTTGCTTAGATAAAACATCGCAAAGAAAAATAACAGGAAAAGCTGTTCCACCTGTGCATACACTAATTTTGCGAAGCTTAAAAGCACCCACGCCTTTTCACTGACCATTGTATGATAATTAGAACTGACCAATCATTTCTGGCAGGATTAGTGATAATAAGGTGGTACAAGCTGAAAAAGTGTGTTATGTCTGATCAATTACGTACTTTCTGAAGAGGCAAATGCACGTTACGACCATATTCTGTCACTGTTGCCACCCATATTGTTGGTTTCGGTTTCCACCCATCACATTGGAGCCACGGCCAGTACCAGAACTACCTGCATATGGACCATTCTGTGGGTAACTTGAAGCTCCCACACCATAACCACCACCTCCAGCCCCACCTCTTGGACCAGCACCAGACATGTTGCCAGACCCATAGGGTGCACCTCGTCCTTGAGTATATTGTGTGTTGCCATAACCACCCCCACCTTGACCACCACGACTTGGGTGGTTGTATCCAGAAGGAGGATTTCCACCTGAGGGATACCTACCAGGACCTGGGGGTCCACGAGGCTTCCCCCCAAAATGATGGCTAGGCCCTGCAGCAATTGGTGGTTGAGACCCATGAATAGGCTGGTTAGCTACTGGTCGCATCTGTGCATGAGCTTGCCCCGACTGCTGAATAGGTGGAAGGCGTCCATGCTGTGCGTGTTGCAACTTCTGTCGCTTTGCAGTTTCTTCATGTTGTCGTTGCTGTTGACGTTTCTTCTTTGTCTGGAACTCGTGTGATGCTTCATACTTGGGTAAACTGGAGATGGATAGAAGATTTTTAAAATTACATTGAAAATTAAACGGAAATGATGTGACATCAAATAGAGAAGTCAAATAAATAAAGGTTTACCTCTTAGGGTCACAAGGTAATGGATCTGTCCAAAAATACTCGGCGTCTAGGGCATCCTTGGCAGCTATCCTCTATATTTATAGTAAAAAACAAGAATGAGTCTGAATGCAGATTATACTCAAATAATAGATACGAGGGCAGCTATCCTCTATATTTGAATTACCATTCTAAACCCCCAATTTTTTTTTTTATATCCGTGAGTGTCCGAGCCAGCTTACACGTACCTCGACTAATCTCACAGGACAATCCGTTTGACCGTACAACATTTGGGTGTCAAGGAAACTCGTAGGATATTAAATCCTAGGTAGATGACCACCATGGATTGAACCCATGACCTTTTAGCCATTTATTGAGACTATGTCTCCTTTTTTACCACTAGGCTAACCCATGATGGTTCATTTCTAAACCCCCAAATGCAACACATTGGAAAAATTTCAGTTGAATAATATAATGTAATCTCTGGTTCCTTCCCCAAATATATATTTATATCCCCATAGAAACAAAAAGGATTTGGGTATAGGTTAATCGATTACAACCGATAAAAACATAGAAAATCATAGTTACTCACGTTTCTATGTTTCATGTTTTATTTCCCATTCAATCTAAAAATGCATATTCCTACCCACATGGTGTGAGAGTTACAAAATATATACCTCCATTTTTTCTCAGAGGTCGGCACTGCAATCATACTGAACTTCTTATTGTAGTTATTATTTTCTTAACGAAAGGGCCAAATAGCCATGCGCAAGCATTAGTTCCACCCAAAATCCCACTCCTACCCACCCACTGGTGGGGTATGACATGTATATCCAATTTGTGCAGCACAGCATGATGGCCAAGGGCCAAAAGCTCTCGCGGTGCCTTAGCCCTCAGCCAACAATTCCCCGTCCCAATTTCCTTTCTATCTTTTGAGATATATATATAAAAGAAACCCTAAATTTAAATTTTGATGAAAGGCATCAATATAATTTTGGTCTTATTACAGTGTTCAATAATTTTCTATTTAAATACAAATTAGGAATTAACCATGGAGATTTTTTCAAAAGAATTTATTTTATTTTATCAAGTTCTAAAAAAGTAATAATAAAACAAAGAACCATGGGAAATCCGATTCCACAAAATTAAACAAAAAATTTTGAGGGGATGGGGATGGAGATGACTGTCATCCCCATCCCCACGAGCATATCCCCACAAGCAGTAATCGCCAAGCTGATCCCAGCTACACACCCACACGGTCCAGGCATGCAACCATCGAGGGCAGTGCAGGACATCATACTAAATTGTAAGAGCATGTTTTGCATTTATGATTCATCCCAAAATTATAATGAGCTGAAAGGCAGTACATCTAGACAAAAAATAAAGATATTTTTCTTAAAAGAAATGCAGAATCATTAAAGTGATACCTGAGAAGGATCAAGAGTAAGCATCTTCTCCAACAGTTCTAAAGCATGACGATCAAAACTACAAACAAAAAAGATATTAAAGACAAATGAAAATATAAGGTCGATGATAACTGCAATGGACCAAAAGAAGGTAAAGCACCAGCTGAACTTACTGCCTGAAAACTTCTCTAAGACGTCTCTTCATTGGCCTTGTGGGTTTGAAATTGTTGTACCAAGGGATTTTTGATACCCCAGGCCAGTTGACTTCATCTGGAGCACCACATAGCTCAAAGATCTTATTTAATTGCTCCGGCTACAATAATTATTCACGTTAATCAACAAACATAAAATCACGATACAAATTACTTTTGACTAAAATAAAAATAGAAAGCCCTAACTAATTAATTATATTTTGAAAAAATATGTGAGGCATACCAAGAATTACATGCGCAAGTAAAAATGACTTCATAAAAACATTTCTTTCTAGTTCAACAATCGCAGAGGTAAGGGATCAAAAAATCAACCTTCGGGGTGATTATAGGTAATGTCTTATCCATTAAGCTATGCTCATATTGGTAAATAACCTCATACTGATTGAATTTGAGTTATGGAGGATAAAAATGCTTCTTATCTTGTTTTTCAGTCACAGAGTTCAGCATTCAAGAATCAAGAATACAATCATGACATGAGAAAATTATAAATTGATTGGGGAATTACAACTCAGGCATATGGTACAGACAGAGACACCACATAAATTAATGAAAACGAAAAATCACAAATGCATCAAGATTTAAAAACAAAAATAAAATGAATTGCAAATCTAGTCAATTGAAGATGATTTTTGCCCAATAAAAAATGAAAATGGATAGTTCATGACAAGAGGCTGTAGTACAATATGACTGTCTGAACGTGGTGTAAATATAATAGAGTTGATTATTAACCTACACATAAAATATAGCATCTTAAGACAATATTGCGCCTCCTTTCTTTTAATTAAGCATAAAAGTTACATAGGAAAGCCCCACCTCATCCTTGCCAGGGAATATTGGCTTCCCATGTAGAAGCTCTGCAAAAATACAACCAACGGACCACATGTCTACAGCTGGACCGTATTTTGTTGACCCAAGCAGCAATTCAGGCGGTCTGTAAACTGATACTGGTCAAAACTATGTGCAACCAAGATCCTTTTATATTTGTTTCACACTTCTAATAATTGAAAGAAGAGTTGTATACATGCAAAAAAAAAAAAAAAGTAGATAACTGTACTGTAACTACTGTACCATTTCTTTAATGAGAAAAATGGTTTTCATTGAGAAAAAATGAAAGAATACACGGGCATACAAAAGACCAAGCCCACAAAAAGGGAGACTCCCTTTACAAGAAGGGACTCCAACTATGCGAAAACTATTGTACTTAGTAATCTACCTGTACCATAAGGTAATGACACGATTTGTTAAATTTGCATTGTGATCATTAGAAAATGATCGGGCAAGCCCAAAATCTGCGAGCTTCAGATTTCCATCATTGTCAATAAGCAGATTTGAGCCTGCAGAACAAACATAAAAACAATAAACTAAACAGCAAAAAGGAAAAAGAAAGAAGGGATATGCATGAATAATGACTTTTTCATTACCTTTTATATCCCTATGCAGTACTTGATTTACATGACAATAGTGAAGCCCTGTGAGAAGCTGCCTCATGTAGCACTGTCCAGAAAAGACATGCCACCACAATTCTCAATATACCAACATATCCATTGAACAATAAAACGGACACATGCATCTCTTTTGTAAGTACCTTGATTTGGGGAACTGAAAACCTCATCCCTGGACGATCAGCAAGACCTGTCAAATCATGGTCCATGTACTCAAAAACCATGTAGATGCCACCTTTATACTTGTTACCATCTGCACATCCAGATGAGCTATATAATAAGAAAAACCCATTCCATGTATTCTATACTACAATTTAAAAAGGAAAGCTTGCACTGATGCAACTAAATTCTACTAAAAAGAAAAGGACAATTATATGACATTGAAGGCTAATGCTGCAAATGAAGACAGATAACATGCCTGGCTTCCCTTGTTCATCTTGCTCAGGACCTGGGAAAACACACCAGAACTTACAAAATTGTACAAAACGGTGCAAAAACCAAATAATCACAACGCAGATGTCATGTTAAAATGATACCTGGAGATGTCACAATCTCTTTCAACTTTATTACATTTTCATGATGGAGCTTCTTTAGAATTTTTATTTCTCGTATGGCAGTAATGGGGAACTACATGGACAAATGAACTGAATGTTACATCACACAAAAAGCTTTTAGCTTGAATAGAAGTATTACACTAACAGTATATTTTCCATGGAAGGTAGCATTATAATGTAACAGAGCTAGGCTCCAACATAAATGTGAGCTATCATACAAACTTCTAGAATTTCAAGTCTATAACCAGTACTGGCTACTCTGGTATTCTCAAATAATGGCAGGGCTAACTACAATGCTTACAAACAAATATAAACTACCCAAGTAAGCCAGATGGTGAAAAGATCAAGTAACTGAGAATCATACCCCCTCCCTTTCATTATCCATTCGTATTTTCTTCAGTGCAACAATTTCACCCGTTTTTAATTCTCTGGCCATGTAAACTTGACTGCAAGCACAAAAAGCACGTAGATACAAATTACTCCATACATTAAAGCAACTAAATCAACATTTAACTACCAACAAGAAATAAGTTATCATCAACCTTGAGCAGAAGAGCGATTAAAATCTTTGATTTAAGTTTAGGGGAAGTTCTTGTATTACCATGAAAACTAGTCAGAAGCATGCTTATAAACATACCAAAGTGAACAACCTACCTTATTGGCAACTGCAGCATGCATAGAGCATGAGCTATGTCTAAAATAACAAAGGGGGTGGACATGGATAGGGTGACTAAAAGGAACAACATTAGCATTGGTTTTTAAGTCCATGTGATCTCGGCTCATTGATGAAGAAACTCTTCTTTTTAGAAGAAAAAAGAAAAGTTTAACCACGCTTTCAGTGCCCAATAAAGGTGCAGTGTAGTTTAGTGTTTTTTAACATGATCCAGAATGTTCTCAGTTCACTGCCATTGTATACCTCTGTCTGTGTCTTAACGGTTTTCCATCTAAGAAATAGAGGTTAATTCACCAGAGTACATAAACAGAATGACGTGAAGTATTTTAGTTCAAATATGTCACAGCTACTTTCCCAAGCCCGAAAAACATAATCCTCATCTTCTTCAAACTTTTAATTCATAGAAAATGCAATTAATGTGGAAAGCAGAAAATTTGACGTGGGACACAGAAAAAACAGGTGCTACAAGCTTAAGTACAGTTCCATTTTTATTTGATAACTGAAATTTTGGTACACGTGAATTCCAATAAATTCTTATCCACGTAAAACATAGAGGAATATATCAGGAACTATATATTTTTTTTATAAACTAAAAATAAGTATTTTCCCAGCAAACAATAACTACCGGAGCGGATAATTAAAATAAGGTGGGGAAGGGTATTCTGAAAGGCACAAATAGCATACCCATAAGTGCCTTCACCAATCTGCTCCAGTTTTTCAAAGCAATCGACGCTTCTAGATCCCCACGAAGGGGACTCGTTAACATTGAGCTGACCTGGGGCTGTTATTGCCATAGTCTTCCCTTGCACACGTATTCTCCTTTCCCTTAAGACCCTACTGCAGGATCAAATAACCAGCCATCCAAATGTAAAATTAAAGCACAGAAAACAACTGATAACACAAATGTTTTCAGCTAAAAATTTAAAAAGGGGGACTTCAAACCAAACTTTATGAAGAAAAGAAAGGAGAAATCCCCTGAATAGGGAATTGGGGTTACAAGTAGAGGGAGTAGCTGGAGAGCTGTAGATTAAAGACGATACGGACAGTTCCGTTTTTATTCCGTTTTCATTCAAGGCGCACTGATATTCACACTACTTTCCTGTCAAAACATAAAGTCCTCTGACCTCTTTTCTCGTAGTCTCACAAGAATGCACAAATCCTACCACCAGACTTTTAGCAACCAATCTCTCAACATACATGATACAACATTCTTAACATCACAAAATCACGACAAACATCTCAGCATGCTTAACATGTAAAAACATATAACTATTCGAAAGTAGCATTCATATCAATTATAATTACACACAAGTACGGCATACAACATACTATCATACAAGAAACATATTCAGCAGGAAAGATTTACAGGTTTGAACTCAGTTTGGAATCCTTAATCGAAACTGAAAGGGTTCCATTAGGGGTTATCAACTAATCCTTCACCCAAAGCCAACCTTAAAAGCCTTTACAACTTGGCTCAACAGTCCAATACTACAAAAAAGGGAGATACGGAGGTTAGAAACAAATTCACAACACTTAAAAAGTTCGAAAGGGTCTAACCGAATTGTTACAACCCTAAACTCTGGTCCTTGCTGGAAAGTGTTCAAAGGTATCCAAAGCTGCAGATCTGAAGTCGTTGGGCCGTGGGTGTTAATATCTGAGATCGATCAGAGTGTGGGCCACAGCAAAAGATCGCCAAAGATGGAAAATCGCACTGCTATTCAAATGGTTCAGTCACTGTCACGCCGCTAGGAGCCTAAATGCGCCGCCGTGTGTGGAATCGCGCCGGCTAGGGCCGAAACACGCTGCCGCAGCCGTGATAGATGAGCAGATGGGTCGCGAAGCACCGTCGTGGGTACTGGGTGTACAGCCGCCGCTCGCGCAGGATTATGCCGGAGAAGAAGACGCGCCGCTTACCGTCGCGAATCGTCGGACACTGCTGCTCGTAGGTGCTGCAACCGTCGCCGGATAAGAAACAAGAGATAGGGTCGGAGGGAGAGCAAAATTGGGAAAGTTCTCTCTTTCCGGTAAAAAAAAAATCCACAACTATTATTTTCGAATTTTAATTAATACAACGAGTTAAAAATGCCCTTTTTAATTTTGTTTTTGCTAAAATTGGGGGAAAAATGTAGGGAATGTGTTTCTACTTTTTAAATATACATAGAATGAGATTTAAACCTTCCAGGGAGTTTGTTTCACGTATTTTTATGGAGTGGACATTTAGATTGAAAAATTCTGCCATCTAAAATATTCAGGCATTTAAAAAGTTTTAGATACTCTTCTAAAACATGAGTTTTTTAGATTCTTGAGTTGTAAGCATCCCTATTTTACATTTTTGTACTTCTTTTTTATTTTATTTTACACGCATATATTAATCTTCATTTGCATTATATAATTAAAATAAATATTGTCAACCATATATATCATTTTTTTTTTTTGTTATGTTGTAATTCTTAATACTTTTTAGCAATATATTTAATTTTAAATTTAAATTGATATTTATTTTATAAACAATTTTAAAATATGATATATTATTTTGTTGAGAAAAATAACATATGAAAATAATATAAATTGTATTAATTTAAAGAGAAATTTAAATTGATAAAAAAATATGTTAAATAAGTTCAAATTATATCAAATTAATTATAAATTAATAAATAAATAGTCGTAAGGCATTCTTGAAACATTATATAAATTTAAGACATTCCAAAGTAGAAATGCTACCAAACAAACACATATTCACAAAAATATTCCTACAAAACAAACATGACAAGCTAAAGATACTCGACATCTATAATTATGGACATCTAAGATTCCAGTTATCTACAACCTCAAAAAATAAACGGCCCTTGAGTCTCAAAGAAATACATATCTATCATTTCTAAGTTGTGTTATAGACATAGGTTTTTTTAGTATAATAAAGGTAGATAGATTCAAACCAGTTACCTCTTAAAATAAAATAAAATATTGTGTGCTAGTTGTGTTATACGTGTAGTTAAAATAAATCGAAAAATATGTCATAGTCATATCGATATTATGTTAAAACAAATATTTGGTTCATAAATATCAAAAGTCAAGATACAACGTTTGTATTTAAAGTATGAGACAGTGTCTATTTGATCCTAATATTTCAAAATGAGTATTTTAAACTTTAAATCTCTTATATCGCAATATATATATACACATTTTAAGGGGCGCTCGAGACAAGGAGTGGAATTGTTTAGTTTGGAGGGTGTTAAGTCGTATGATCCACGGTGTAAGAAGTTTTTTTTTTTTTTTTTTTTTTTTAAAGTAGAGAAAACAAGATAAGGAGTTAATAAGTCATAGAATTGATGTTTTTAGTCGTGTGATCACCATTAAGAACTTCACTACTTCAACTCTAAATTCTTATACCAAACAGTCATAATGATTTGTGAGCTAATTGACCCTTGATTGACTAACAAAAATATTACGTGATAGTTACTTTGTGTGTTCATTTTGACAAATTATTATAGTTGTTTTTATTGACTTTATATGTGAGTTAGCAATTTCTTTCTATTTCTTTCCTCTCTATCTTTTCTCTTTCACCTCTCATATTCCCATCATTCGTCAAGCTACACTAATGAGCTCGTTCATCATTCGTCTTCAATCTATCATTTTATTTCTATCTCACTCAATCTCCAAATCTTATTTTTTATCATTTGCCCTTCATCTTCAACGATATTTCATTAACTCAGTGACAGAGTTTATCAACAATAGAGTCTATCACGGATAGTTGTTGCTATATTTGCAATTCTTTAAAATGTTGCTATACACTTAATTATCAGCCCAAAAAGTGATAAACATAGCAATTACCACTTCAACCATACCCTCGATTTGTAAGAGATTCGTTTTAACCATTAAAGTGTGAAGTTTGTTTCGAAACAATTGTTGTAGACTTTTGCGGTTGAATTCATATACGAAAATGTTTCTTTTTGTTTTATGTGAACAAATCTGAACTCAAACATAGACAAAAGAACAATAAATAAAGACACATGACACATATGTGAACCATATCGATTGTCATCATCCTCTTTTCAACCTCATTCTCCCAAATTTTATATTATTTTCTCTATGATTTTTTTTTCTCTAACTTTTACCTCAAATTTACTTTCCATATGTGTCTAAATTTATTCATCTTTAACAACACATCGATGAATCCAACTATAAACACTTTTGAGAATCATTTTAGGAAAAAAAAACTTCAAATTTAAAAGGTTAAAATAAAAACTTTTAAGGTTTTAATTGAAAGTGGAAATAACAAACTCCACACTTTAGAGTATTTATGATAATTTAACCTAAGTTCTTATATTTTATAATTCAACAAACAAAATTTAAGGATTAAAAAAAAATAAATAAATAAAAAAAATCAGAAGGCATTATAAGAGAGGTAAAAGGTTTACGGTACGATCTTGTGATCCCTTTCCCTTCCGATCTGTCTCCTGAAGGCCCCAAATTCGAGAGGTAACCTATTTTGGCTCCATTTTTCTTCAATCTTCAACTTTCAAATTCCATTCTGTACGACCTTTTTTGCAGATCTCAATCGATCTTTAATATATGGTTTCATTTTATTCATTTGCTGGTACATTGCTAAATCTTTTCGATCTTCTTCATTGTTTGGATATTCATTGTTGGTTGGTGAAGCAAAATTTGAATTTCGTATCTGCTATAATGGAAATTACACTGGTTCAGTTTGAATTTCTCGCATTGCGTGATTTGAATGTCATCAGGAGAAACAAAGTGTTATGGGAAAATGAATTTTTATGATGGTTATTTGGGGTTCTTCTTTTTTGTGTGTCCTCATTAGATCGTAGTATTTTATTGATGATAATCACTAGGAGTTTGTCTTGGAAGATCTTTTAAATCTATGTCAAAACACGCAGAAAATTATTTTAAAATGTTGGATTTTCTAATTTTGAATGTTTTTGCTTGCCAGTCCTGTGATTGTTGCCCATAGAGGGAAGCAGAAATGGGGTTGACCTTCACGAAGCTCTTCAGCAGGCTCTTTTCTAAGAAAGAGATGCGCATTTTGATGGTGGGTCTCGATGCTGCTGGTAAGACGACGATCTTGTACAAGTTAAAGCTCGGAGAAATTGTTACCACCATCCCCACTATCGGTGAGTCTATGTATAAAGCGCAGATTTAGTTGCAGCCTTTTTGAATTTCTTCTCTATTTCATTGACATTGTTGTTAAGAATTTTAAAAAGAGAGGATTTAAGTGGCAAAGTCAAGTAAAACGAATTGCATCAATGTTTAACAACCTCGTTTAGAGAACAGAGCACATTCTTGAATTTCTTTACTTTGTCTCTAACTCTCTTTAACGAGGAGCTATTAAGGTCTGTTTATTTTTATGAGGTACCCACCGTGATTCATCAATTTACTGTTTGCCAGCAAATAATATTTTAATCAGAGCTCAGAGTTCTGACCTTTTTGATCAGTCCTCACGGGAGCCATAAGATTTTCCTTTCTCCTGCTGCTTAGCTCCTCATTGATCTCTAAATATGAACACCTTGTTTGAAATTTTCTCTATCTCCAAACATCCGTCTTCCCTTCCATTTTTCTTGAAAACTGGAATTTCTAAGATTGAGCTGCAGTTCGAGAATGTGCCTTGTATCCAACCAATGATCCAAAGGGGAGGTTCAAGTTTTATAAAAATGATAACCTTGATCCATATCCTTTTTTTTACCCCTAAAGCCAACCGAGAAGAACTTCTGTTCAATTCCACATTTCCACTCTTAACACTTGAAAGAGTAAACGTCATTAGAAAAAACCCCATTAGCTTTCTAAATGCAATAGCTTAGAATTTAGATTACTGAGAGCTAGGGAGAGAATGTGAGCTTCTCTCTCTCTCTCTCTCTCTCGATGTTTTTCTTCAAAGCTTTACAATTGTTGCATTAGGATTCTCACCAAACCATCACAGAATTTCACCAATATACGCATTAATTGATTCTTTTCTTTAGGATTTAATGTGGAGACTGTAGAGTACAAGAACATCAGCTTTACTGTTTGGGATGTTGGTGGTCAGGACAAGGTATTCATCTTGTCTCTTGTCTCATGTTTGTGTTATCGTTTTTTTTAAGAATATATTTAATATATGTTTATATATTGAAAAAAGAATTTATCAGTTAAAAAGAAAAAAAAACAGTAGACAACTGACTCAAATTTCATACTTTGAAGGGCTTACACATTTTGATTACGAAATTTGGACATTGATAAAATTTCTTGGCTGAGTTTTAGGGAATGTTCCATACATTATTTGTAGTTTCTTTTGTTTGATTTGAGTATATCTCATTCTTATGAACAGAAGAGGAGGATTGGTATTTACGTAAATGTCCTAGAGTTTACACCATCTGTTGATTGAACAAATTAAAAAAATGATTGGCATTTTTTGCTATTTATCCTTTTATTACATGAGTTTTGGATAATATTAAGTGAGGGTAAAATACGTTTTCCTCCCCCCACTAAATGGATACAGAGTATGCTTAATGTTCTTATTCTATTAGACGTTAAATGATACATTTTTAGCATTCTCGGGAACAAGATACATATATATGTGCAGTATATAAAGAATTATGCATCATAAGTGCCCACTTTACTTATGTGTCATTTTAGGCCTTTACTTGTGCTTTATATATTTGTGAGAAAAAAAAATTGTCCAGAAATGTTATGATTCTTTAAGTTTGACTATGGTTTCTTTTTGTAAAGATTCGTCCACTTTGGAGGCACTATTTCCAGAATACACAGGGCCTTATTTTTGTTGTGGATAGCAATGATAGGGACCGAGTTGTCGAGGCAAGAGATGAGTTGCACAGGATGTTGAATGAGGTATGTCAATACCTGTTTATATATTTCCACTCTACACGTTAATTTTGCATTAGTTAATTTCTACTTGTACTTTCACTCAAACTTTGATAGTCTGTTGCTGTTTGTACTTTGTTCCTATTATATCCTTATTCATCAATATATTGGTTCTACTTTTTAGTTTTTGTAACTTTATCTCTTAGGGGGGAGTGAATAAGAGTTTGTACAATAACTGCATAGCTGTTTCTGCTCATATGAAATATGTTTAATATAGTTTCAAGCTTCCAAATGGGATAGTTTTGTACATAAGTATCACAAGTATACATAAATCAATGCAGTTTGTGAGAGAAGTGTGGCACGGTTGGGGGTTAGTATTTGTCATGGAAATGGTTGCTGCAGCTACTGTAGCAGTGGGATTAATGGTTGGAGTAGCAGCAGTGGACTGGCCAATGGTAGCTGGTTTCACCTGCAACCATTGGATATTCTGTTCATCTGTTGCCAAGTTGGGGTGAGAAAGGAAGGACAGCCTGGCACTGATATTTTGGAGTGAGAAAAGGAATGATTGATATATGCATTGAGATACGCATTGAGATACAAACCTAGAGAGCCAGGGTAAGGCTTTGTGTAAACAGAACCAACGAAAAGATAGGAGAAACAGTGGGCCCAGTATTTGAAGCCTTTATGTGTACAATTAGTTAATGAACTAGAACATAAAGATCAGTATATGCGTTGCCTAATATTAAACAATAATATTCGTACCGTTCTGTTTTCCTGTATGGCTGTATCATTTTGCATTTTCTTGCATGAGTACAGCCTGATGGGGTGGTATTCTAAATTCTAATCGTTGCAGGATGAGCTTAGAGATGCTGTTTTGCTTGTATTTGCTAACAAGCAAGATCTTCCTAATGCCATGAATGCTGCAGAAATAACTGACAAGCTTGGTCTTCACTCTCTTCGTCAACGCCACTGGTAAATTACTTGCTTTTGTTTTCTGTGAGATATCTTTATTAATCAGATCTGGTGAACAGTATTTCTTTTGTTAAAACCTGTGACATTCAGAGTTGTCGTCTATATATACATTTTTCCCTAGTCAATTACTTTACTATTTCTTATCATGAAGTTGGAAAAGTGAAACGGTCAAGACTCAAAATGTTGCTCCAACTCTGCCAGGAAACTGTAGAAAGCTGAGAAATGTGTTTAATATACTGATTCTACATTGTGTTTTGTTCCAGGTACATTCAGAGCACATGCGCGACATCTGGAGAGGGTTTGTATGAAGGTCTAGACTGGCTTTCCAACAACATTGCTAGCAAGGTAACTGCTTCTTGAATTAGATACAAAAATTAATTGTTTTGCTGGGTTTTGAGCTTAGTTGCATTTAGCTTCTAATTTCTTCACCCTTTTTTTCCCGTTATTTCTAATCACACAAAACCAACAAAAAGGATTTTTGGGGTGTGGATCTATATTTTTTGATTTTTCCCTCTTTTAACTTGTTGAAACCCTCTCTTCAGGCCTGAAGCGATAAATGATTTTGGTGATTGTTCAAGAATTTGTTCAGAGTTTTCTTCATTCTGGGACCAATAGTTTCGTTTAATCTCAGTGATAGTTGGGAAACATTTGGCTATACCTTAAAATGTACTCCAAGTTGTTAATTGCTTCTTTAAGCTTCAACTTCTTAGCTCCTAGAAGTCCATTATTGTACTGTTTTCCATTTAATACCATGTCCAATTTTTATCTGATCAATTTGATTATTTTGAAATGTCATGTTCGGTATGCCACATGGATCATTATTTGGTTGTCTGGAAAGACCAAATTCTCCCTTATATAGAAAGGATTTCCATTTCCTTCTGGTGAGCCTGAAACGTTTAGATCACTCAATAACCCTTGTAGTAGAGGGAATGACACTGTGAACTGGTGGAGATCTTTTTGAGAGCCTTCCAGATTTTTCTTTCGTTCTTTTTCTTTTTCTTTTTTGGTGGGTGGGGGGTTGGTTACAAATATCTATGGACCTAAGGAAAAGCCCAAATCTTGATTTGTTCTTTTGACATAGAGATGTTTTAGGGTGGAGTTCTTTTTGAGTGCCTTCCAGATTTTTCTTTCTTTCTTTTCTTTTTCTTTTTCTTTTTTGGTGGGTGGGGGGGTTGGTTACAATTATCTATGGACCTAAGGAAAAGCCCAAATCTTGATATGTTCTTTTGACACAGAGATGTTTTAGGGTGGAGATCTTTTTGAGTGCATTCCGGATTTTTCTTTCTTTCTTTCTTTTTCTTTTTCCTTTTTGATGGGTGGGGGGGTTGGTTACAAATATCTATGGACCTAAGGAAAAGCCCAAATCTTGATTTGTTCTTTTGACATAGAGATGTTTTAGGGTGGAGATCTTTTTGAGAGCCTTCCAGATTTTTTTTCTTCCTTTTTTTCTTTCTTTTTTTTTTTTTTTGGGGGGGGGGGGGGGGGGGGGGTATATGAACCTAAGGAAAAGCCCAAATATTGATTTGTTATGACTTGTGAGATGTTTTAGGGTAGTTTTTGAATTATATTAAGGATTAGTTAAGGAGAAATTTGGTAAGGGATGTTCTTACCAAGAAAACATTGCTAGAGGTTATATAAAATGACAATTATTCCTTTAGTTTTACTCCTTTTAGTTTCTTCAAGCAATTAAAATACTGAAGTGAATACTTTTTTGTCGTTCTTGCTGTGTCAGATTTTTTTTTGTACATGGGATGGTTAGAATTTTATGTTTGTTAAAAACGTTATGACTTTATCAAGTTTGTTATGAAATACGTTTTAGTCATGCTCTTGCAATAGAGAATGGGCGATGACTTCGTCCTGTGAAGTATTGAAAGTGGGAAAATGTTTGCTTGAAGACAATAGACTGCCAAGTTCAGATATTTTCCTTCAGGTCTATCAAAGCCAATTTTTTTTTCTTCAGTGTCCTTTGAAAGAATGAATAGTAAAAATATTAAAGTAACCGAATTTATTTTTCTTTTTTTTGAAAGGAAGAAATAATATTATGTGGAATTTTTAAAAATAGAAAAATAAAGGAAACTAGTTACATAAAACAGTAAAATTTTTAGATAGTTGTGATAGATGTTGGTAAGTCTATCAGCGATAGAAATGATAGAAGTTTATCACTAATAGATGCTGATAGAAGTCTATTAATGTCTATCAGTGTTTTTTTTTGTTATTTTTTTTTGTAAATAGTTCAACATTTTTTCTATCTTTGAAAATTTTCCTAATATTATGCATTTCATAGGAAGTAGTAATTTTATTTTCAAACTAAAATATTAAAATAAGATGACTAGCCTAAGGAGCTTTGAGATTCTATCAAACTCTTTGTATCCATAATCCTTCCAGTGTTTACAAGTTTTGTTTCATTTTGTTTTGTTTTTAATATTAATATTATTTTGTTTTGTTTTTAATATTAATATTATTATTATAGAAAACAAAATATTTCGTAGACTGAAAATGAAGTGATGGCTGTAAAATTCTCGAAGGGGAGAATTGTTAATACAACCATATATTGTAGGATTAGACAACTACTAATCAATTGCCACCTTGCCCTAAGGATTTGAAATCACATTCTATAGTATTAAACTTATGGTGCTATAAATGTTACATTAAATGACGTGACAAAAAATTAATGGTAACCATTTAAGAATTTGACAATTGTTTTCTTAGAATAGTAACAATTTATGATCCATGTGAACAGACTTGTAATCTCAAGTATTTATTTTCATCGAACTTATAAACCAATTAAAGTTAAGCTCCAAATAGGGAAAAAGAAATGCATGCTCAATCCATAATATGGGATTGTCTATTAAATTTTGTTCTTATTTAAAGACACATTAATCACTTATTAACCACAAATGGGGTTTATGGGGTTGGGGTTGTGGTTGTGGTTCTTTTATTATTATTAATTTTATTTTATTTTATTTTATTTTCCACCAATAAAAGCCTTGCATTAAGCCAGCTTCTTCCTCTCAAATTTGAGGTTATTATTAGGTTTAGGCACATGCTAATGCTTAAGAATCCAAAGATAATACAAATGTCAAAGTGGGGACAAAAGAAAAGTGTAAAAAGAGAAGAAAATTGGTGGCCATTAATCTTCAATTAGCATAGCCCAAAAGCATTAAGCTTTCTATTCAACTTTCATTACTTGGAAGATGACTACAAATATTTTACCATTTAAAGTAAGGATTACACTCTGTGTAATTAGCCTTTAATCAATTCTATATGGTAAACACATGTGATTGATTGTGTATTTGTCATTATAATGATAATGAAATCATCATTCATTGTATAGAATCTTCCTTTTTTTTTTTTTTTTTTTTAAATAATATTATTAAAGGTAGATCCTCGTTGTGTGGGGTGATATTGAGAATAGATAAGATACCCAAAAAGTTGTTAGTTGAAAATGATTTTATATTTTATTTTAGTCTTCAGGATTTATTGTTTATTTATTAGAAAATTATTATAAATAGAAAAAATATCAAACTATTTACAAATACAAAAAAATTTCACTATCTATCGAATTTTTTCTATATTTGTAAATAGTTTGACTCATTTTTTCTATATTTGAAGATAAGCTTTATTTATTTGGAGTTTTAAACTTTCAAATATCTATTATGATCTTTAATTTTGAGAACACGGTTTATTTTTGCTTTATATTACATTTTCAAAATGACTATTTTAGTTCATGTATGTAAATCGTCGTTTTGATCTCTATTTGTCAAATTCTAACACAAATTTTATACTCAATGAAACTCTTTATAATTCAACCATGACAATATTTCAAAAAATGTGTTATACATGATGTCGTGTTGGAAAAAAAACAAAAAAACAAAAAAAACAAAAAAAAAACAAAAAAAAAAATGGTTATCAATATTATTTAATTAATGAATAGATACCTATATAAACAAGTGTCTAAAGCTACATATAATTGATCAAGTTTCCTAATAAATTTGAGAATTGTTAAATAGTTAATGTTAAAAACTAAAATATAGTCATTATTTTTTAGTGAAAAATACATTTATCAAAACAAAACATTTAGGACAAATATCAATTTATACCCCTAAACTTTGGGGTTGTATTAATTTAAACTTCAAACTAATAATTGTATCAATTTATACTCTAAACTTTCATAAGCGTGTCAATTTAAACCCCAAACTAATAATTGTATTAATTTAAACCTTGAACTTTTATAAGTGTATAAATTTAAACCTCAAACTAATAATTGTATCAATTTAAACCTTGAACTTTCATAAGTGTGTCAATTTAAACCTCAAACTAATAATTGTATTAATTTAAATCTTAAACTTTTATAAGTTTATCAATTTAAACCCTGAACTTTCATAAGTGTATCAATGTAAACCGTCTATTACATTTTATTTAGATACACTTATGAAAGTTTAAGGTTTAAATTGAATACCACCTAGATTTGAAAACTTTTTTTTAAAAAAAAGAAAAAGAAAAAAATAGAAAACAAAATAAAATAACTCTTAATTCAAGAGAGAAGGATAGAGTTTGGTGTGCAAATCATGAGAGTAGTCATCATAAGCATTGGTCCCAACCAACACATAGTTTTCTTTTCTCTTTTTCAGCTTCTATAATAAGTATTTCTTCCACCTAGCTTTCCCTTAAGTGATTAACAATTTTGTTATATAGTTGAAGCAATTATATATTCATATATTAAAAAAAACAACTTTTAATTTTTTTTAATCAATTCTTAAATGAGTGGCTAATACTTGCTTTGATTTAAACAAGTTAGGAATTTGTCTTTTAATTTCGATTCATTAATATTTTAGACTAAACCCAACATCATGCCTTTCCTCTTCTTGTATTTAGAATTTTCATTTCATTTATATTACCCTAAAGTGCGTGGATCTCACTTCTTAATCCAATCACACCTAATTCAATTTTTTTGTGGTCTTCAATTTCTTTGATTTTTATTTTTGTTTCCCCTCAAATTATCCTTCCGAGTTATTATACAGTAGGTAGATGCGAACATAGGGTTTACGTCGACCAACAACGAGAAATTTACATAAAAAAATCGTTGCGGCTCTGCACACTGGAAAAACGCTAATGCGACAGGGAATGTTTTGATTTAAGATTTCAATTCTTCCATGTTTTTGCAGTAGTATATTGTTCCATGGAGCTAAGGTCATAAGACTGATTACAAGGAATTGGATGATGGAAGATAGAGAGAACAACACCATACTAAAAAAATTGAAAAAAAAAATTAGAAAAGGCACTTCTTGAATGAAAGAACCCTTTCTTTAGGAGCGAAGTCCCACGAAGCGGACTGTCCAAAACATTTCGGCCGTTCGAAGTTCTGGGGTTGAGTCGGATAGGACCAGACTCAATCGACTGGATCTGTGGAATCAAATCGGATTTGATCGTAGTTTCGAATTTAGGTGTCGTCTGGACTATTATTCAAAAGGTTAAATGATGTATGTATATTGGACCTTTTGAGTAATTAAGAACTATATCTTTATTTGTATGAGGTATTTCGAGTAGATCGTGCCTAATCTTTTACTCGACTCGCTTCCTGTTTGTTCAACAACAGTATACCGTTGTAGATATAAAAGATTAGAAATTTGTAAATCGTGATTTTTGAAAATAATTTGATAAAGGTATGAAAAGAAAAGAAAAAGAAAAAGAAACCCTAATAACTTTTTTGCTTTTGGATTCCCCCCTTTTTCCCCTTTGTTTATGTGTTGTCCATTTCACCCTTACAATTAGTAGTAGGCATCATTAATGTACCATAAACAGTCTCTTGTTGATACTTTCAAATCGTCTTCAAAACTCATTATGAAAAAAAGGGCTTTTGGATTTTCTTTTTCCCTTTTATGGTTATATTGTCTACTACATATATATATATATATATATATATATATATATAAATTTGGTTAAAATACCATTTTGGTCACTATATTTTAAAGTTTGTTCAATTTTAGTTCATGTATTTTCAATTGTCCAATTTTAGTTCTTATACTTTTAATTAGGAGTATAACAAAAAATCGGAAAAACTAAAAAACCAAACCAATCTAAACCAATTTATTGGTTTGGTTTGGTTTTTTAGTATAACATTGGACGTATTTGAAGAAAATAAAAAAGTATTGGTTCGAACCAAATTTTGATCGAAAAAACCAATCAAAATAGAATCAAACTGAGGGTATATACTCTAATATTAGGTATCTTTTAGTGTTTTACTTATTATGGTGCATATATATTTATTATTTTGAAAAAAGACTAATTTCTATGGAGTATATTTTTTATTTAGAAAGTGCCAAGAAAAAATTAAAATGTCCGATTTTAATCTATAAAAAAAAAAGGAATGGACCGAATTTTAACTTAAAATCAGCAAAAAGGAGCAATTTAAAAAATTGAAAATAAAAATAAAAATCTGAAAAAAAAATGTAAAAAATCGAGAACCAAATCAATAATAAACTGAACCAAATAAAAACCAATCCATTGGTTTTGTTCTCTATTGAACATTGGTTTGGATTTCTTTTTTATAGAAACGATTGGTTTGGTTTGGTTCTTAGTTGACTCCAAAATCGACAAAATCGAATCTACTATCGCTCCTACTTTTAATAAATCTTAAGTCCAAATTGTTAGTTTATTGTTGTTTTTTTAAATAAATATTTTGTTATCTATTAGCATTTTTATTATAAATTTTGAAAACATATTCATAAATTGTATTTATCTTGCATGAGAATTATTATTATTTTTTTATCCAATTTTGGTAAAAATGAACTTTAAGGTATTGAATTTTAGATTTATTGAATGTACGGGACTAGTATTGAATAATTGAAAGTATTCAGACTAAAATTGAACAAGCTTCAAAATATAGAGACTAAGTTGTATTTTAACGTTCTTTTCATATATTTTTTTTTATGATAGGTCATTACAAAATTTATTTTGATAGTTTAACGTGAAGCATTCAAAGTAAGTTTTTGTCCAATTGTTTTTACTCATCATTTCAATAAAGATATATAGTCTGAATCTGATCACATTATGTTAAAGTGAGCTTAACTGAGCGACAATTGACGTACATTTCATCTTTTAAAGATTGTTGTACTAAAAAAGAAAAAAAAAATAAGGCACTATATTTTTATTTATTATGGATTTTATAATTTAATTTAAGATTAAAATATTATTTTGGTCCTGCACTTTGAATTTTATTTCATTTGGTCCTTGTACTTTCAATTTTTTAAAATTTCAATTTTTGTCCATATCTATTTCAATAAATCTAAAATTTAATCCTTGAAAGTTAATTTCTATTGAAGTAGATTATATAACAATAATAATTTTTATGTAAAGGAATGCTCATAATGACTTTTTTTCGGGAGAAAATGAAAAAAAAAACTATCTGCGGACTAATTTTAATATTAATTAAAATATATAAACTAAAATCGGACAATTTAAAGTGAATGGACTAAAATGGAACAAAAACCAAAGTACATGACCAAAATAGTATTTTAACCTTAGTTTAACATTGTCATAAGTATATTTATTATAAAAGTCTGTCAAATCTAGCCGAGGGTTACTTAAGTTCCTTAACAGCAGATATATATGATGGTCTTCGTCGTCGGTTTTTAATTTTTTTAAAAAATGAGTTTATATACCCTTCTTCCACCTAAGCTATTGAAGACTAGAAAGAAAAAAAAAAACCATTTTTAAAATGTTATTTTGTTTTTGGAATTTGACTAGAAATTCAAGAGGTTTCAAATCAATAATAAAAAAAAAGAAGGAATCAAGGATAGTGTAAATAATTATTGTACCTTAATTAACTTTATTTATCTATTATTTTTTTCCATAAAGAAAATCTCAAGATAATTACAAATACCATTATTTTTTTAGTTCAACTATGGTAGGAGTAGAGAATTAAATAATTTATTTTTGAGATGATAATCGATGTCTTATCCACTAAACTATGCTCAAATCAACGAAAATGAATGTTTTTAAAAATAGTGTGGGATTTATTAACATTAAAAAATATTAACGATGACAAATTTTTAAAATTGAAAAAAAATATATATATATTATAGATTATGTATTCACGTAGTACTAAAAATTTTCTCGTTAGTGAAATGATTAAAAGAAAAGAAAATAAAAATTTATGGCAATACTAAATCTTTATATATGTGTTTGTGTGAACTTATTATCTATCAATGTAACATCATTCTCATGATATTTCCAACATATCAACATCTTAAAAGGATGGTTAATTATAAAAAAAAGTGTGTTAATTCTAATCTTATCTAAGATTATAATTAAATGGAATTTATAAATCTCACTTAATTAGCACATAATTTTCAATTGTACAAAATAGAGTACAATATCACTATTTTTACTCTAAATAATTCTATAATTGGATTAAAGCCTCCATTCTGTTTTATTTTATTTTATTTTATTTTTTAAGTACAACATGAAGCCTTCATTTATATTATATCTAAATTAAAATTAATGAGAAAAAAATTGACACATTTCTGGGTTGATATTCTTTGTTTGAAATTGTAAATATATTAGAATGTAAATCATGTATAAGATAATTACTGAAATACCCTTTTCCCATTCTAGAGATATTTTTAAATCAAGCTATATGTATGTCAATATGATAATGCAAATTATTAAAAGTAACAATAAGAAAATAAATAAAAATTATTGTTGAAGTGGTACGATTGTAATTATGATCACAACTATTTTATTGTAATCTAAAAAAATGTAACATATGGGGATTTGATATTATTGTAATTATTAGATAATTAACGTAGAGTTTCAGTGCAGGAGTCATTCAGTTATTGAAAAAAGATGACGAGAGTCTAAAGTCCATTAAATCCTTAACGAGTGAGCTCTTTCGGTTAGTTTCTCTTACAACTATTCAATAAATGCTTCAAAAACATCATACGTTTGCATAATGGTATTGTTGCTACTTTACAAATTGGGTGCCCCAAGAGTTTAGATCCCAAACTTGGGTTTCTACTTTTTCGAATTGGTTAACGACACTTGTGGATCGTGATTGGTTTCTTGATTTGAGTTTTTGAGGTTATGTTGTTTTTCTAAAAGAAAAAAAAAATTAGATGATATAAAATTAAATTTGTCTGCATCTATTAGCTTAAGCTTTTTAACAAGGTATCAGAGCAGGTTGGTTCATGAGGTCCCGTGTTCAAACCCTTGCATTAATTTGTCTTTACCTATTCGCTTACCTTTTTGGGTCAATCAATGATTTAAGAAAAAAAAGAAAAAAAAGAGAAAAATAATTCATGTATTTTATAAAAATTATGAGTTTCTCCATTTTTTAATTGTGAGTGCCTCAACAATAATATTAGTTCTAAAAAAACAAAAAATTTTAAAATAAAATATATAAAAATTCAATTCTTCTTCCAATAGTATCAGGATATTTCTCAACTCCAAAAAAATATCTTAATCTAAATAAAGTACTATTTATAGAAATTTCATGTTGAAAAATATCACAAATATAAAAGAAAAGATAAATAGCTTAAGACCTCAGTATTTAGTATTATAAGATTTATTCATTTTTCCCTTCAAAATGAAAAGCATATAATAAAGAGAGAGGAAAATGCCGTAGAAGAATTCAATTATTATTAATATCAATGCATGTGCAGTAAACCCTAATTTCTCTTATTCCCGCAAGCGTGTATTTAACACACAACCAAAAAAAAAATAAAAAATAATAATAAATAAATAAATAAAAAAAGAAGAAGCTAATATTAAAAGAATATTTTTTCGACAATATCATTAAAATATCTCCGCTAATATTGTAGTTTACTTTTTTTTTTTAAAGAAAATATTATTGTAATTCTGTTTTTTAAAAGATATTTTAATTCTATTCTACTAACAATATTAATTTAATAATAAAGAAAAAATTATTACAAACATAAAAAAAATATACAAATATAGAAATAATTTTATTATCTATCAGCGATAGAGTGTAATAGAATTCTATCCCGGTTTATAGCTGATAGACAGTCAAATTTTTCTATATTTTATAAATAGTTTAACTTATTTTTCTATATTTTAAATCAATCCTAAATAAAGTGTATTAAAAAATTAATTAAATAAAGTGTATTTATTAATAGTTAATTAAAGCTTCAAATATTGTAAAAAATTTGAAAAGATGTTATTGATAGTATACGATTAAACTTTGAATTAGTTTAATTTCACGATATAACTTAAAATAATTATTTTTCAAATAGGAAAATTTTTACAAAAAAAAAAAATATCAAACTATTTACATAAAATAGCAAAACAAATACTGATAGATATTGATAGACTTTTATCAGCATCTATCAGTGATAGACTTCTATCATTTCTATTGCTGATAGACTTTTATCAGCGTCTATCACAACTATTTAAAAATTTTGCTATTTTGTGTAAATAGTTTACCTTATTTTTCTGTTTTTAAAACTTCCCCTTTTAAATATGACTTTTTCTTCAAATTTTCATCTAGGAAGTCTATATATATATATATATATATATATATATATAATACACGGTTGATGATTCTATATTAGAAGAATCGAGAGATCTCACACTTTTAAACATATATATAAAAGAATTTGATCAAGTATTATGTGACATTCTTAATGGCTATTGCTTTGAATCCTCACCCCAACATTTTGATTGATAATATAAAAATGGTTAAATTATAATTAGTTTAGTCATTTCAAACCTGAAAAGTTTGTGTTTATTTGGTTAATAAATTTTTAAAAATATATAATATAAGTCTCTAAACTTTTAAAATTGTGCTATTTGATCCATAAACTTAAAAAACTGTATCTAATAGAGTCTTTAAACAACACATTTGAAAGTTTAAAGTTCCTATTGGATAAAAACTTTAATCTTATATCTAACAAATCGATTAACTATTAATTTTTTTTGGTTAGAAACATAGCTATTAGAAATAAAATTGAAATTTTATAGACTTACTAGATATTTAAGTAGATATTTTATAAAGCTCTGAGATCTTTTAAACAACTTAAAATTTTAGAGGCTAAAACCTGTAATTCAACCTCTATCTATCTATATATCTATATATATATATATATATATATATCTATATCTATATATATATAGATAGATATTTAAGTAGATATTTTATAAAGCTCTGAGACCTTTTAAACAACTTAAAATTTTAGAGGCTAAAACTTAATTCAACCTCTCTATATATAACTCATACCTTGATCTAATTAATTAATTATAATTAAGATCCAACTAATTAATAAATAACACTATGTTTTTAAAAATATTTTGAGATAATTAAATGTGTGGGTTGAGAATCCTAAGGAGACTTCACAATCTTTATAAGGATAGAAGGATTACTCCTCTCAATTTCAATTGGTTTTGAAATGAAGCATCATGTTATCTAATATGGTATAAGAGCTCATGAAACCCAAACGAACATTTGAAGCCATATAAATGGATTATCAAATAGTATATATATATTAGAGAAATTGCTATAAACAGAAAAAATATCAAATTGGTTACAAATATAGAAAAATTTCACTGTATATTAACGAAAGACCGCGATAGAGTTCCAAACATAGAAGGACTACTCCTCTCAATCTCAATTGGTTTTGAAATGAAGCATTTGTCATCTAATATGGTATCAGAGCCCATGAAACCCAAACCGACATTCAAAGCCACGTAAATGAGTTATCAAATATTGTATATATATATATAAGGGAAATTATTATAAACAGAAAAAATATCAAACTATTTACAAATATAGAAAAATTTCACTGTATATCAATGATAGACCGCAATAAAATTCTATCACTTGAGCGATAGAGTACTTCTATCGCTATTTATCGCTCAACCGATAGGATTCTATTACTATATTTGTAAATAGTTGGCTCATTTTTTTATATTTGAAAACAACTCAATATATTACATCATCATTACAAATAATATATAAGAGGGAAGTAAAAATATCATAACTATGTACTTATAAAGCTTCAATATTACTAACAACCTTCTAATCTTATTTGGCTTCTCTATAAAAACCCTAGCTACCTCCATTTTCTTATTAACTCTTCATCTCTCTCTCTTCAATATTTCTCTCTCTTTCTTTCAATTCTCTCTCTTTGAGGAGAGATATAGAAGGGAAAAAAATGGATAAAAGAGCATGCAATGATAATAGTAATAATAATGACTCACCACAAGATGTGGAGGTTAGAAAAGGGCCATGGACTATGGAAGAAGATTTGATTCTCATCAATTACATAGCCAATCATGGTGAAGGTGTTTGGAACTCTCTTGCTAAATCTGCTGGTAATGATAATCAATCTCTCTCTCTATTTCTCAAAGTTTCTTGAAAAACCCTAATTTTTTTCTCTCCTTTTTTTTTCCTCGAAATAATTGTCGTTCTAGGTCTGAAACGTACTGGGAAGAGTTGTCGACTCCGGTGGTTGAACTACCTCCGTCCCGACGTTCGACGTGGCAACATCACCCCGGAGGAACAACTCCTGATTATGGAATTGCATGCAAAATGGGGAAACAAGTAATTTTTTTTTTGTTTTGAAAGTATTAACGTAAATTGTGTTAATATTTATAAATATGTATTTTCAAGTATAACATCAAACTATAATTCAAAGTAAGACATACAATTTTTTTTTCATATAGTTTAATAATGTAAAATTGAAGTGAAAATTTAAATATTTGACCAGGTCGATATATTTATAAAGAAACAAAATGTTATAACATTTTAACATATATAAAAATAAAAAATAAAACAATTTTTATCGAGAAAAGGAAGATCGGTGACATTTTTTTTTCTCCGATCACCGGCCGAGCGGCGGAATCGGCTGAGATTTTGAATTTTTAAGGTTTTGTAGGAGAGGGAAAGGTTGGGCAGGAAGAATATTTTGAGGCTTGCATGGCCACGAAAAAGATTTGCAACACGTTTGTTATAGATTCATGGCCACCAAAATTCTGATTTACTTATATATATAAATATATATATATTTAGATTCTCTTTTTTCAGCACGTTTTGATTGATTTTTATTTTCTTCTAATTTTTCAATCATCTACTTGGGAGAATTGAAAGAAAAAGAAAAAAAAAGAAGAAGATTTTGCATGGGGTATGCAATAATTTTATTTTTGTTATTTTTGTTTTTATTTTTGGTTTTTGACTTTTTTTCTTTCTTCTCTATGAATTTTCTTTTCCCAATTCATATTTTTCTTCGGAAGTATTTTATTTTATTTTGTTATGTTTATTATTTTTCTTAATTTTCTCACGTGTCTTCCTTCTTTCTATTTTAGATTATTATTTTTTTTTTAAAAAAATGTATATTTTATTTATAAAAAAAGTCTAACTATGTGTTTTATAATTAATTTATCTTTTTTAAAAGATTAAGGTTGTTTCTCGATTAGTTTTTTTTCCCCAAAGATTTCAAAGTTGATCTTTAAGAAATCCAAGCTAGTATATTAGTACTATTTAATGAGATTTAATTATTAAAATTAGAAAAATAGTGATGGAATAAGATCTATACATAAAGGTGGAGAGAAGATCAGAAAGAGGGACAATGAACCGCCGACTTTTATTACATAGTAAAAAATGATAATATATTTTTTTAAAAAAATATTTGTCACGTGACAAATTTTAATTGAGTAACGTAATAGAGATAGGTATAATTCAACAAACTCTTAAATATTTTTCTTAAATTAGAAAATTATAATAAAAAAAGTCAAGACTTTATTATTATTATTATTTTAAAATTTACCCCATCCTTACTACCGTTTTTATAATAAAAAATTATATATAATCAAGAAGTAATATTTTATTGCTCTCTGTATCAATTTTCCGGTACCTGATACAATCATACATATATAATATATGTTATAACGAGTATAGTTCAACTGACATTCAGTATGTGTTAGCAACCAAAATGTTTGAGATTCGAATTTACTATCTATATTATCTTAAAAAAAATACGTATTTAATATATATGTGCATGTGCAAATGTATTATATATCAATATGCACATGTATATAAATATTAAAAGAAAATTAGTATAAAAATATATTGAAAAAGGAAATTAAGTTATACATTTATTTGAAGAAAAAGATGTGTTCTAATTACAGCTGGTTGGGAATATAAGAAAAGCATGTTATGAAAGAGAGGAAAAAAGAAGAATTTTTGCAATAAAAAGTTTTCCATTTTTAGCTAAACCCACGGCACTTTGCCACATGGATTTTGCCTTTTATTCATCAGCAAAAAGAAAAAGAAATTTAAAAAGATTATAATTTTAGAAACAAACAAACAGCCCCCATTTTCTTTGTCTTGATATGACCCAATCCCCTTTTACAAAAAAAAAAAAAAAAAAAAAAAAAAAAAAAAAAAAAAAATCCAAAATTTTTGTTTTTTTGCTCTGCCCATTTATATGGCTAAAATTAAAATAAATAAATAAATATTAGTCTTTTCCAAGGTGCTTGATCAAGATTAATTATCTAATTAAAAAACAAAACTAATCAAACTATTTTTTCTACTTAGAAGTATCATATGTTTGGAAAATTTTAATCTTTTTGGGAGGAATTTTTAAAAATAAAAAATAAGAGAAACTATTTCCACAAAATAGCAAAATTTTTAGATAGTTGTGATAGACGCCGATAAAAATCTATCACTGATAAATGCTGATAGAAGTCCATCAATAATTTAGGATTTTTTTTATATTTTTTTTAATTTTTAAAAGGGAAGGGCTGAAAAAAGATTATGAGAGGGGAAAAAAATGAATATTCTTTCAGCAGCCATTTGAAGAACAACACTACCTGTGATTCAGCATTGTCTTCTTAAGTAGGAAACTTGAAACTGAATCTGACTTTTTTTTTTTTCTTTTTCTTTTTTTGGTTTGATTTTTGTGAACTTTTTTTTTTTTTTTTTTTCTTTCCTTCTAAGCTACAAATCATTTCAAAATCTTGGGATCTTTAGACTCCTTTAAATACAAGAAATCGTATGTGGAGGAGATTGATTTTCAGCCATGGAACATGACCAATCAAATTTAACCCACAAATATATGGAAATTATAAAATAAAAATAAATAATTACCTCATAATTTTCATGGCTATAAATGCATTTCATTTTGTCTCAATTCAAACATGTGTGTAAATATATATATTAATTGCACATTTTTCTGATTTCCATCTGTTCTTGTCTCTTGGTTGTTGATGATTATTCTTGTTGTCACATTGTCGTTTTCCCTATATTTATTATTTATATCATCAATAATATATGACGGTTATTTCAAAACTTTTTTATTTGTATGTTTGGAAGTGATTTTGAAATTGTCAAAATCATTTTTGTCATGTCCAAAATCACTATATCACTCAAAATTAATTTAATATTTAATTGTACACTTGTAAATACAATTTTCATATCATCAAAACTAGTTTTGAATGATTAAAAACATATTTTAGAGTGATTTTATCCATTTTAAAATTCTCTCAAGGTTAGTTGCTAGTTAACATGAGCATAGACTTAACTGACATAAACTTGTACTATCAATCTCAACCTTAGGGTCTAAGATTCAATCCCCCACTCTATCCTATGCATTGTCAAAAAAAAAAAAAAAAAATTAGGGTTAGTTTTGATAATATTACGTTATGAGATAAACAAGAGGTTTTATCTTAAAGCCAATTTACAATGAGATGAGTAACTTAATTATATTTTGTTGGTCCCAAATGTCTGTTTGGACTTCTTGGACGATCGACTCTGATACTATATTAGATAACATGAAGTTTTTCATCTCCAAATCAATTGACACAGTAAGAGAAGTAATAATAATTGATCATGTCGTATCTTATAAAAATTGTGAGACGTTTCTCCATCTTTTCTAAACATACGTTATGTTTGAATATATTTGTGTATAGGTGGTCGAAAATAGCAAAGCATCTACCAGGAAGGACCGATAACGAAATAAAGAACTACTGGAGGACGAGAATTCAAAAGCACATAAAGCAATCACATGTGTTCCAAACTCCACAAAGCAGCACAAATGTATTATTATCTCAATCTCAAGATCATCATCAAATGAATGAACAAGCTGCAAGTTCAAGTAGCTGCCAAGTTTCATACACAATGGATCCAATGGAAACATATTCTCCTCCAACTTACTCTCAAAACATTGATGCTTTCTCAATGCCTTTGCCCCCAACTACTGATAATTCCAATGACAATTATTGGAGCATGGAGGATCTCTGGTCTATGCAACTTCTCAATGCTGAATAAAAAAATAAAATAAAATAAAATAAAAAATATATATATTTATATATATTTGGATGATATATTTGAACTTAAAATATTTCATTATTTTGGTTCAATATATCATTAGGGTTGTCTATATATAGTTTGGAAAAAATATATATGTATATTTTTCCAGTTATATATATATATAAGTAGACTAAAACCTATATGGCTTTTGTGTTTAAAAATTTGAATATTTTCTCTTATATTTATATATATATATATATAGGGAAATATGAGTTCATTTCCCCTTGATGTATATTTCTCTTTTATCATGCCTTATAATATTTGTGGCTAGCTTGCTTTATTGCATAGTGTTCTCATGTATGTTCATTGGTTTAAACTAAAATGTTAATTTAATATATATATAGCTTTTAGGGTAGGTCTTTGAATTTTGAAATTTGTGCTCGGTAGATCTCTAAGTTTTAGAAATGTCTAATAATAGGGTCTTAAATTTTCAATTTTGTTATAACAACCCTCTATATATTCAAAACTCGTTAAATTAATTGATACGAATTATATATAAAGGAAAACTTATCTCTAATAATATAACCCTAAAGTTTTAATTTTGTATCTATTAGATCAATATAATGAATTAAAAAAAACCAAATAAGTCAAGGATATATTAGACACAAAATTGAAGATTCAGGTAACTATAATGAACACAAGCTTAAAAGTTTGAAGATCAATTATATATTTTTTAAAGTTTAGACCAAATAAACACAAATCTAGAAGTTCAAAGACCTAATGGACAAATAACTAAAGTTTAGAGACTGGAAATTGAGGGACTAAAATTATTTAAGGGCTATTTTCAAATATAGAAAAATGAACCAAACTATTTACAAATATAGAAAATTTTTATTGTTTATTAAGATAGAATTTTATATTTGTAAATAGTTTGACTGATTTTTCTGTTTACAGTAATTTCTCATTATTTAACTTTTTTTTTTGGTTAAGTTTCCAAAATATATATATATATATATATATATATATATATATATATGTGTGTGTGTGTGTGTGATAACTTGAAAAGGGTAATGGAGTAGGATTTTGGTGGTTCAAGTAATTCGTCTTCATTGAAGTAAAGTTCATAAAACCATTTATTTTCTTTCACGAAACCATGTGTATGAGACCAAAAGTTATGGAGAGGATTTGAGAATATTAAATAGGAATATAAAGTCTTAACTTAATATTTTTCTAGCTCAACCATCAATGTCATAACTATAGTAAAATATTTGGTCAATTTCTAAGAGTTTGAGGAAGAATTCATCTTCATTATTCATGCAAGTTGCAATCCATTTTTGAGAAAGCAAAAGGGTTGGTCATAGATAGGGACATCAATATCATAATTTTTTTTTTTTTTGACAATATATATTTATGTGAGAGAATCGAACCTCTGACCTCAAAATCGATCGTACAAACTTTATGCTAGCTGAACTATATTCATGCTAGTAACATTAATAATCACTCTAAAATTAGTGTATTCATGTACTTTCCTAGCTACCATCTTAATTTTGTGATTAACCCTAATTCTAATCTTTTTAGATGATTTGATCTCGTTTTTTAATATTCTATTTTAATGAGAGAAAAATTTAGACAAACAAATTAGCATAAAAAGATCGAGGTATTGATATTTACATGACTTAAAAGCTAAGGGGTCATGGATTCAATCTATGGTTGCCACTTATGTAGGATTTAATATCCTACGAGTTTCCTTGACACCTAAAAGTTGTAGGGTCAGGCGGGTTGTCTCGTGAGATTAGTCGAGGTGTGCGTAAGTTAGCTCGGACACTCACAGATATAAAAAAGAAAAAAAATCTAATAATTATCGAGATATCTCACTCTCTACCACTCTCAATAATTTAGGATAAGATGACTTTTCAAACCAATTTAGATAATAATAATATACATAAAAAGCATAACAATCTTTATTAGAAAATAATTATTAAGAGATTGCTTTTTTAAAAATGATGTTCAAAACAACTTGAAAACAAGTGGTTTCTTTTTTCCCCAATTTTAATTAAATGAATAAGCTTTTATAATTATTGTTTACCAAACTAAAACCACAAGAAATTGACACGTAATGAAAGAGAATCAAATCCATACATAATTCTTGTCCAGCAAATGAAGCCTTTTTTCCTCTTCAATCTTTCACATAAATACATATCCCATTCTATTGCATGGCCATGCAACCTTGAGAGATCGACGTGAGCCTAACTCTTGCATTGCTCAATTTTGAAGCAAATTTAAAGTCTTTCACATGTGATTCCCTACATTCATGTCCACTCGTTTTAACATGTTATCACATGTCGAGTATTATCGTAAACTCACACCATCTTTCTTTCATTTAAGAGTAATATTTAGGTGCAGTCCAGACTACACTCCTCTTCATGCATTATCTTCGATCATATAAATTTCTTTTTTCAAAATCATTTATGAAAAAGAATTTTTTTTGCCATAAGACAAACAGTGATTAGATAACTGGATGGGCTGCTATAGAGAATGTCCATAGTGCGGGACGAGGACGAAGAATGTCATTCTCCATCCACACAAAATTTTTCGTTTAATTTCATGGGAATCGGAGCAGAGAATTCACGAGGTGGAGTTCCGTGCGATGAATTTATCCCATTTATTTTTTTTTAGAAAAATCAATGAAATTATTTTTTAAAGAAAAATTTTCAATTAAAAAGTTGATTTTCCGCAATGAATCGGCCTCATTTAAATGGTTAATCAATTCCTTATTAGTTCTTCTTTAAATAGCTAATTCGTCATGAAAAATTCTTAAACCTCTAAATTAAATTTTATATCAAGTTATTTAAATATCCATACATAAGAGTTTTTCAAACATGTCAAATTATTCATATAAGTATCATCATCCACGTGCATGCGCACACATACACGCACTCAATTCTCATAGGAAAAATGGGCACATCTCTTGCACAGAGATAATTAAACAAATCCCCGCGTCCCTGTCCCGTTCAGCTAACATAAAATTTTCTTTTCCTACTCCCTCTCCCATTTCTTGTCTAAACGGAGATTCTCCACCTTGTTAGGAATGAGTCCCAATAAAAAAAATGGATACAGCTCTTACACAAAGATAAATACAACTCAAAATGTACTCAAATATTTTTCTTCATTCAATATTTCAGCCTACAATAAAACACTCACATGTCGATATCATAGTAGTTAAGGTTTGGTTGTTCGTCATTTGTATTTCACAAACAAAAAAGGACAAGTGTTAAATTTTTTTTCACGATGAGTTGTTAATTTGTTCTGTTTTTGTTATCATTTGATTTAGGTTATGTGATTGGAGTTATTTCAAAAGTTTTAATAGAAAAAATGAAGTAATTAATTAAAAAAAATCTCATTATTAGTGATATGAAGTTTCTTAAGAATAGCTAGCACATGTGTATATTTTCCATTGAGAACTAGGAATGTGTATAGGGTTAAAATATTTAGGTAAGGTGTATGGGTTAAGTTGTAATACATATTAGGAAAAATTTAACATGACATCATATTAAAACTATTTTAGACTTGATACGGTATGTACCTCCAAATCCATTTTCTACGACTAATTCGATTGACAAATCTTATATGTTATAATCGATTGATATGATCGTTTTCTAACTTCCTTCTGTCAAAAGTTTGAACATCGTATTGATTCTGTTTGAAAGTTAGGTATTATAGTATGGTTTGAAATAACTTCTTAAAAACTATATTTTAAAGTGTGTTTAGTATAGGTAACCGTATATTTGGAATAATTTAAGGTGTGTTTAATATACCTTTTTTAATATTGATTTTAAATAATCAAAAGTTTTTTTTTTTTAAATGAAGATCTTATTAAATAAACCATTACTTATCTTTGAAGAAACTCTTTTGAGAGATATATCTAAAATTGACTTTTGAGTTAATCCAAGTTTTTAAAGTACATTTTATTGTTAAAGATCTTTTTTCTTTTTTTTTTTTTTGGGTAAACTTCTGAATTAATAATCCTTTAAGAAGCCTATACTAAACGCAATTTCATCAATTAACCTATAGAATTGATTTAGTTAAAAAATATTTTCCACATGTCCAAACACACTATTAATCTAAAAAAAAATAGGGGAGGTTACATTGTTAATTAATGTTTAAAAGCATCCTAATTCAACTTTAACACAAATTTGAAAATTGTATGTGAACACAAGTTGAAATCCAAACATATCACAAGTACTTGAATAACTATATATGGTCAAATAATTCATTTTAAAAAATGAATTTCTAGAAAATAATTAATGATGAGTCTAAATACTTGTGGGTGAATTATAAAATTAATTTGTCTCAAAAAATATCAAAATAAAAATGATATTATAGGGAATTTGAACCCACACAATCTCTCTATGATATCATGTGTTATGGGTGATTTTGGACCAAAGGAAATAATTGACATCTAGCGCAAATAGGAACGATAAAATAAAAAACGAACCATGTGATATGGGCCGAAAGTGGCAACTTTTGGACCAAATTGGGCCAAGGATAAGAGGCTAGCTTGGGCCAGAGTGCTTGGCTTCGATCGAGGCTGAGTCTTGCCAAACGTTTAAAAAGAAGCATGCTTAAGCATGCCCCGACCCAATAGTTCCTAAGGGAGATACTCCGCCTCGACCTAGCCAAACATGAAATCGGGCACACCCTTTGGCACGATGAGTTATCTTATTATCATGAGGCGACTCCAAAACCCTAGGGGACGACCTAGGTCACTCTTCTCTATAAATACATAATTATAACTTCATATGAGGTAACTTGAGTCCTACTCTCAAACTTTCTCGCTTCCACACTCTTTCACTCTCTGACTTAGCATCAGAGTGTGTGTGACAAGCACCACACTGGTATGCAGACTTTCTCTTTTGCAGGCTACGTTTTTCTTTCCTTCAAACAAATTGTGTCACATGGAGGCCAAGTGTGTTTCTTCTATCCAAAATTTGACATCAACATCATGAACATCAAGTTAATTTAATTATCACCACTAAACTTAAAAACTTAAAAATTAAAAAAAAAAGAGAGAACGAAAATAAAAGAAATAAAAATGACATAATAATAAGATGAGAAAACATTAGGTACAAAAAGTTAGGTAGAAAGGATAATAATGGGAGGTTGCAATTTAGAGAGTACCAAACTCACAACTTTAGCATCCAACTCTTTATTCAAACAAGGAGATTGGAAAAGAACCCTAAATGAGAAGTTTGTTGTTCCATTCACTATCTTTTATAAGAAAGTTTTTGAAAACAAATAGACATATTTTGTTATGGAGGCTTTGGCCTTTGCCTTTTTCTTTTTCCTTTGAAGAAAGTGATATCTCTTATTTTATCAGCCACTCTTTTTTCTTTTTCTTCACATGTTTTTTCTGCTAATTAATTCAAAAATAAACTAAAATGTTATGAAGAAGAGGATTATTCAATTGCAATTGCCATCCCATGTGAAATTTAAATAATTCTCACATGTTTAGGTCGGTCATGAGAAGGCGTGAAAATTAAACAAAAATCATATATAATTAAAAGAAATTGTTTTAAATAACCAAATAAGGAAACTATTTACAAATATAGTAAAAAGAACACATTAAGATGGATAAACTTTTTGCCATTTTGCTATATTTGTAAATATTTTTATTATTTTATTATTTACTTACTAACTTTCATGAATTTTCTTTTTTAAATTTTAAATATTTGAAAAGAAATAATGAAAGATGGTTAGAAACGTATAAAGCAAGATATATATATATAACTTACATGAAAATTAAATTAATCGAAGAGATTATTAATTTTTATTTTTCTAATTTGTTGAGTTCAAAGCTCTCATCAGGTAGATTATTAATTAATAGAAAAATAATAATCATAATTAATAATAACAATTAGAAGAGTTGAATGTTAGGATGATCTTAAAAAAAAAATAAAGTCGATCAATTTAATTAGATTTAATCTTTTTTAATATAGTCATAATCTTATCTAATATGCTATAATTAGTATTTTATTAAAAAAAAGTGTAAAATTAATAAATAAATTTCGTTATTTGCAACTTACACGAGTTCCAACATTCTTACTTTTGGTATCTATCTATTTAAAAGTTTAAATCACCCTTAAATTTAAGTGTTTAAATTGTTAAGTTAAAAATAGGGTTATTTTTAAATATAAAAAAAAAAGTCAAACTATTTATAAATATAGAAAAATTTTACAATCTATTAGCGATAGACCGCGATAGAATTTTATTGCTTAAGAAATAAATAGCTGATGGACTTAAATAATTTTTTTTTTTTTTTTTTATGTTTGTAAATAAAAGTTTACTATCAGTGATAGACCGCGATAAATTTTGCCAAGCATAGAATTATATCACGGTCTATAGCGGATGGACAGTAAATTTTTTATGTTTGTAAATAGTTTGATATTTTTTCTGTTTATAGTAATTTTTCTTTTTAACTTATATATATGTATAGGTTTGCATGCGTGTATATGTCTCTTTTAACTTATATGTATGTATATACGTGTAGTACATACGTAATTTAAAACAGGTAGAATATTATAATTAATTCTAAAGTTATTTTTGTTATTTCTTTTTTCATATTAACATATAATGATTATCGAAAGATGCATGCATAATATTTAGGAAAATGTACAAGTATTCTATCATGAGTTTGTTATTTTTTTTTTGTTGCAACTTCTAGCTCCAGTGCTAAAACCATTTCCAAGTGAAATGAAATTTAATATTTGAGTGTACTTAAAAAAATATATATATTGAAAAATTATTTTAAATAATAAAATGCTAAAAATCTTTACAAATATAATAAAATTTCACTGTCTATTTGCGATAGATACAAATAGTAGTCTATCTGATAAAATTTTACTATATTTATAAATATTTTGGTTTATTTTCCTATATTTAAAAAACATCCTAAAATATTTGTGACAAAGGAAAAAAAGATTTAGTGGAAACAAGTAATAAAATTTTCTTAACCATAATCCCTTTCTCTCTTATTCCTTTTTAATTATTGTTAATTGTTTTATTATTTTAATATGTATTATTAAAAATATAAAGTTAAAAAATTATCATATCTTATAATAAACTTCATATTAAATATCAATTTAAAATAATCGAAATAATATGTCTCTAAATTGCAACAATATAGTATTAATTTTTCAAATACCATATATATTGTTTAAAGTTTAAATTTAAATTTTAAAATTTACAAACATTATTTTTACTTCATGTCACAACTTATTTTTCCATGTTGAATATTTATTTTAAAAACTACAATAATATATTTTAACTTTTATTGTTAAGAGTTTAATGATTGAAAAATAATATGTTTTTTTTTTCTTACGATTAGCCTCTCCTTATAGTTAGGATGGAGATGAGAAGTCTAGCCATACCTCGATGATCTCTTTGCATCGAGGGAGGTTGACAAATGAGTGCACCTACTTTTTTTAATGGGTAGGTAAGAGTTCGTTTTGTGAGGTGTAACCAAGGACTGAAATATTTGTCGTGACATAGATATATTTATAAGTTAGAGAGTTCGACATCAATATTAAAGATTAGTTGATATCTTTTATATCTTTTATAAGTAATCATAAAAGATAGAAAATATCATCTATAAATCCTGATATGAAGATATATACACTGACAACAGTATCTATAACTTAATTAGTTTATGTTAGTAAAAATATTTTAATTGTTATATATATATATATACGTCGTAAAATTAAAATACTAGTTTTGATATCGACATTGATATTTTAATTCTTAAGTACTGTAACTCAAGAAACCAATTTTCAGTTATGGTAGGCGCGACACTCTCATTGACTAGTTACTATCAATAGACAATCTAAAGGTGGAATGGAAAATCTAAGTCCAAGAATCCAATGAGGTAATGATGAGTCTCTTTCTTATAAATAGACCATTCTATTTCTAACTCCATTATTGAAGAAGAAAAGCATACTCTATAGTTTGGTTTACACAAGCCTTTGATTTGATTTAAAGTATTATCGCGAAGATCAAGTGTCAAAACGAGCACTTACACACTAATGTGCATTTCTTTCGCTCTTAAAAATATTTTTCTTTCTCCTCTTTCTCTCTTAGTCTTCATTCACTCGAACAGTACTACCGTTGTGGAACAAAGTCAACTCGTGTTGTTTTTCAATCAAAATCATCATCAATGATCAGACTTAACAATAGTATAGTAAGGTTTGTAATAGAATCTTCACACAATTTTTTTTTTTGTCATGTACTTAATTTTTGAAAAATGGTTATGAATGTAGGAACTATTTTAATATATGTGTATGCATTTTAAACGTAGTTACAAGTTTAGTATTTAAAAAAAAAATATTTACACATATAGTATTCTTCTTAGAATCTTATAAATCATCAACTTATTCTAACTTTTATTATTTTATGTGACAATATCTTTAAAAATCATGAATATATATTAAACCTTTACTAAAGTAATAATTGTTTTCCTTTTTTTTTTTCTTTCGATTTACAACTATACTCCTACCTTTTTTTAAGGTATTTATAATGAAATAATATTATTAAAATGATAAACTTTATCTAATAGATACAAAAATCATGCTCTACCTATTCTTTCAAGATTAGATGTTTTCTCATATTCACTCATTTCTACTCGGAATACATAACTTTTCCTTATTTATTAATATTAAGCTTCCCATGTTTTGCTTTGAAACTTTGTCATAGCCTCAAAAAGTTCAATCGAAATTTTAGTTCTAGAACGGAATATGATTACTACATACCTACTGTTACCTTGGAGAGGGGGCTTTTCTCGTGAAATCGAAGACAAGATATACCAGGATATTATACAATAATAGGCACAATCATTAGGTGCAACCTAGGTTATATCCAATCTCATGCTTCTCTTTCCTTTACACACAATAAAAATAAAAAAAAATCATCTAAAAAAATTGTCATATGATAATTTTCTATTGGATAATTGTTTGGGCTAAATAAAGATAGATGCAGCTCAAGCAACACTCAAGTATTTTCCACAGTAATGGTTCTTTGTGCTTAGCATTTTATTCCCCTTTATCAGAGAAGATTCTGTCAAAAAAAATTCTATGAATTCCCCTTTTTAAATAGGGCCTTTATCTTAGTTCTCTGTTTATTGAGATTTATTTTATATAGTTATGTCAATGTGATGTTTTTGATGAACCTATTGATTGTATTTTTATAACATAAATTATTGTCGCACAAAACATATTTTCTTGATCTAACAAGGCAAGACCAAAATCATAGGCCAGCTTTGTTTCTTTAAGCGAATTATTTGTTTATTCAATTTTTTTTAAGGAAGCGGAGAAAAATAAAACAAGAGATCACCAATGAGCAAACACCACAACATCAATCCCTCTCAAGAAGAAGGGACAAGATAACCGGAGAAAAACCTCTTTCGAAGACCAGACAACCTAGATGGAATTTCATCATCTTTAATTCTAAGTGGCCATATAACATGTCAGTGTGGAAATAGCATGATTTATTGTGCTTGGAGGGAGGATAGTTTTTTCATGTGGTCGAGTGGGTGGTTCATCTTTAGATCGATGATCTAAGGAGATGTTTATATTAGACGTATTTTTATTAAAAATACGTATGATTAATAATATGAGCTATGTATGCAGATTAGTATTTTCTCACATTGGATTATTTTAAGGCCTATAAATCCTAATTGAGTAGGGACTTAATGGATAGAAACCTATTCCTAGATTAATTAGAGTTTAATGGGAACTCTAATTGAACTAGTATATAAAGAGACCTTATGACTATGGTCCCCAACACATCGAAACAACAAGCACTCAGTCTTTCATGAATCCTATCTAAAGAGAGATCCCACTAAGGTATTCAGAGTTTTGGTTGAAGAAGACTATAGTCATCTAAAGCTATCCGGTATGTAAATTATTCTTAGCAATTTAGCATGAATGATCCTAGAGTTAATCTATTCAACATAGATTTAAAGTAATTATGCTAACGGTCTATACTTCAAGAGAACGCGGTTATGCAAGAAATCAAACTAGCAATAAATTTTTCTCTTTTTTCTTAATACAATAAGGGAGGGAATTCAAATCACAAGCCATAAACTTGTTGTTAACACATACTATATGTCAGTTGAGCTATACTTGTTTTTAGTTTTTCCTTTGGTAGGTTTAACTCTCTAAAATATGTTTGGTTGAGGCTTTTTCGCGTTTATTTTTTAGACACTTGACAAGTTTTAAAAAATTGATAGTTAATTATAAGTATAGAAATTTTCTTTTTCTAATTTGCAAATATAGGACCAAAAAAAAAAAAAAAACACACGCACACACATAGGCGTAACTCAAAAGAAACGTGCAAAAAGTCGATTATACTCTTAAAATGTCAGTTTTGCTATATCATTTCTATATACTTCATATTAGGTAAATCAATTTTTGTTATATTGAGTGACATATCTACTAATTAAAAGTATCTTAACGATATATTACTGTTTTATTATATATGTATAAGAGAGTTAATTCCAAATATAACAACCACTTTTCTAATTTGTCAATATAATTGGAAAGAAAAAAAAATAGAGGGTTCAGTAAAAAAGAAAATGTGAAAAACTTGGTTATACCCTTAGAATGGATAATTATGGCTATAGTACTATACTAATATATTTTATATTAAGTATATAAGTGATATATTATATTAGTATATGTAAATAATTAATCATAAATATAACATTTGTAAATTTAATATCATATCATATCTAACAACATCATATTATATATACATAAAATGAAGGAAAAATTACCTTTTTAGTCCCTAAGTTTTGAATAATATGTGCATTTGGTCCTTGTGTTTTAAAAATATACCTTTTTAGTCCTCAAGTTTATAAAAAGAAGTCTATTTGGTCCCTAAGTTTTCAAAATATACCCTTTTAGTCCTTGGATTTTTAAAAATAGGTTTAAAAGGTCCTTCAAGTATTTTTTGTGTTTAATTTTTCAAAAATTATTATATGATATTTAAAATTAGAAAAAATAGTTTTAGAGTGGAGATGGTTTTTAAAAATTATTCTTCTAATTTAAAATGTTAAATAATTATTTAAAATAATAATAAAAATTTATTTGAGGGACCTCTTAAACATATTTTTAAAAACTTAGGGACTAAAAAGGTACATTTTGAAAACATAGGGACCAAATAGACCTATTCTTATAAACTTGGGGGCCAAAAAGGTACATTTTTAAAACTTAGGGACCAAACACACATATTGTTCAAAACTTGGGGACTAAAAAGATTATTTTCCCTAAAATGAATTAGTATATTCACTCCTATACTCGACAATTAATTTCAAGTACAATCACTTATATATTTCATATTGGATAAATATAAAGTTTTTATTTTAAAATCAATAATCGATGACGAGAGAGATCAGTTATCTCTTATATAAAAATTGTAAGATTTTTTCATCTTTCTTATATGAGATCAAATAGACAAGTTTAACAATAATTTATATAAGTATAAAATTAATAAAATTTCAAAGTCCAATCAATTGGCCATGACTAAAATCGAAATTCAATTATGGTGCATATGGAAGATGTAATGACATTGCATATGGATAAAAAAAAAGGTTTAATAGAAATTCATGATGATATGAATGGACCATGCCTCAATTCTATTAATTTTATTTATAAAAATTATTCAAGTTTATTAAAAAATTCACGTCACCTTGAGTATAACTCAATTAATTAAAAAATATATCAATGTATAAGATACCTCCAGATATCAATCTTCTACTAGAAAATGAATGAGAAGACCTAGATCACGTAAAAAAGATATAATTATTTCTCATTCATACGTACATCTATGACGACTTGTTGATTGCTCGATCTAGGCCTTTCAATGAAGTGTTATTCTTAAGATAGATGTAATATTAATAAGAGTTAATAAGAACATAGTTCAAATTACTTAAAACCATCTCTAGATTCTTTGGAAGGACGTTATACACACATTGTTATCTTCCCTCCTAATTCTCATTTTTATTTGATTAAAATTTCGAATAAACATTTTTTTTAAAAAAAAATTAATTATTAGAGTAATTGTTTTAAATGATAAAATTGTTGAAAATATTTTCAAATATAACAAAATGTCACTGTCTATAAATAATAGAAAGTGACATTTTGTTATATTTTTGTAAATAAGTTGCTCATTTTGTTATATTTGAAAATAACTCAAATAATTAGTTTATTTTTTATTTTCCAAAAGTTATCAATATATTTGAATGAGGCAAGTGCATGCGATCATATTAAATTGCACATTCCTTCGCCCATCCATTTTTATTTCAAAGCCTTCTGGTTGAAAAATTAATAGCTTCGGTTTGGTTTTATTTAACAATATTTAATGGTTTTTTTTCTTACAAGTCAAGAAAATATGATCATTCCAGTAACATGTCAAACAACAGTGGACACTTTGGAGATATTGAAAATTAGGTTTAAAAATTCTTTGGTCCCAAAATTATTCGAGGTTAAGTGCTTTTTTGTTGGAGTGATTTTAAAATCGTCACAAATCACTATAATATATGTTTTTAATTATTTAAAATTAATTTAATATTAAATTTTATTCTTTTAAATGTAATTTTCATATCATCAAAATAATTTTGAAGAATTAAAAACATACTTCATAGTGATTTTGAAAATGACTAAAATGATTTTAATGATTTAGATAAAAAAAAAAAAACCGATCTTAACTTTGAATTTGACAAGGTATATCAATTTTTGCCTCGAACTTTTAATATCATCAAATTAAACTTTAAATTTTGATATATAGGTGTTACAGTTTAATTTTAGAAAATTACTATAAACAGAAAAAATATCAAACTATTTACAAATAGAGAAATTTTTTACTGTTTATCAGTGATAAACTACGATAGAATTCTACTGTCTATCACAGTTTATCAACTTTTTCTATATTGATAAATAGTTTGACTCATTTTTCTATATTTAAAAATAATTCTTTAACTTTTTTTCTTAAATTTGAATAAATGTTGTAATTTTGACTGTGTAGGCTTTTATTTGAAGAATCATTAAAAATCGATAATTTTATGTAGATATAGTGAATTATAAAATATATGACTATGAATGAAATTTTTGGAAATTTAGAAATTGAAAGAGGAACAACACACTAAGTTGGAGTTTTAGTGAAATTTTAAGTTATGATTATCAATGGACATGAATGTATTCGAATAATTGGTTAATTCATGCATTTCGATTTAGCAAAATATAATTTTTTTTAATATATTTGATCTTTATTGAAATTACTGAGTTAGAATATCTTTACTTTTACTTTTTGTTAAAATTAGTTTCGAGCACCCATGTACGAGGTTAAAACTTTTTTTAGAATGCGTTGAATGCAGTTGAAAAATAAAATTTTCATTTATAATAAATATAATTCTATTGATTTTAAATGGTAAATGTTGAACATAAAATTTAAAAGTAGTAAAAGAGATAAAATGAAGTAAGATATTTTTGTTTATAATTTTAAAATTTCTCATGTAAAATGAAATTATACATTAAGAACATTTTTGGAAATAATATTAAATGTGAAATGACGCTAGAAACAAAAAGAAAAAAAAAGAGAAAAAAATAAATGTAGGCCCGTTTGGTAACCATTTGACTTTTGGTTTTTAGTTTTGAAAATTAAGCCTATAAACACTATTTCTACCTCTAAATTTCTTGTTTTATTATTTATCTTTTACCAATATTTTCAAAAAAACAAGCTAAGTTTTAACAACTAAAAGAAATAGTTTTATTTTTTGAATTTGGCTAAGATGCAAGTCATTATGAAATTGAGAGAAAATAGTCATAATTTTTAAAAACAAACAACAAAAAGCCAAATAATTATCACATGAGCTGTAGTTATTATGTGAATGAATTTGTATATTTGTTTGAGAATTTATATGATTTTAAATTTCACTTCACTAATCATTTATTAATGAAAAGTATGAAATAAAATAGAAGAGTTTGGACAAAAAAAATATGAAGTTGTATGAGGACAGAATAAGAATTCTTATATGATCTAAGAATAAAAAAAAATAGTAAAATTAAAATAAGGAAAAAAAATGCACAAAAAGTTCCTACAAAATAAATAGATGTAATTTTGAAGGGAAAATAGGCATTATAGAAAAGTTTAAGATTAAATAGAGAAATTAAAAATTCCATCCTCGTAAGCCCTTTTAGTATAATATAGAAATATAGATATAGATTATATCCGTAGTGTTAACGTAGACAAAAATTTTAATACTTGTCTAATTTTGAAGTTTAATTTTATGAAATTAAAAGGTTAGGGTAAAAATTGACTTTACTAAATTTAGAAGTGACAGTTGATAACCTTTTAATCAAAAAGACATTAAAGCTAATTTTTTTTGTCAAAATTTGTGAGTTTTCACATAGTTTTTTATAGTTAATTTGTCCATTAATCAATTTAAAAAAATTAAATTGTACGACAAAAAACAAAAACATGACACCATTGAAACTTGTGAGTTTACAATAATTTTTTTTTTCCATGAGTGGAATTTGGATATAAGGTAGAAATTACAACATTTAACTAAGTCTAAATCTAATTTGATGAAATTGAATGTTTAGGGTGAAAATTAATACAACATGATCAATTTAGAGGTAAAATTTGATTTCCACTTAATATTCTAAATACCATATAATTGTACGTTCTAATATATATATATATATATATATATATATATATATATATATATATATCTACTAAGTTACTTTGTTTTATATTCTCAAGCTTCTTGAACCGCTATTTTCCTTTTAGTTCAATAGATATGAGTGTGAATATCCAACTTTTATTATGAAAAAACATACCCAGTTGTGCTCTTGAATTAGTTTCACATATCATATTTTTTTAATACCAAATATACATAGTTGATTTCTAATCAATTATATTCAAACTGAGATTAGCAAAGTGATAATTGACATGTATTCTCTCTTTTAATGGTGGAAGTTCAATCCTCCATCCATACAATTGTTGTACTTTTAAATTAATTTATTATATAAATGAAAATTAGCTTAACTTTATGATGATTGAGATATATTTCCTTTTTTGAGATTTAAAGTTCAATCTTCTATCTCCACAATTTTGTAATTTTTTTCGATTTTAGAATTTTCACTAAATTTTAATGTTTTCCATTTTTGTTTTTTCTTTTAATGTTTCAATTATTTAATTACGTTGTTGGTAATATATTTAAGTCTCAAACTTGGGCCGAATTGCTTGGCCCAGCATTTCCTAGTATTTTATCAAATAAAAATTATTATTTATATTAATATATGTGTTTATGAACAAATGGGCATTTGGTCTAGTGGTATGATTCTCGCTTTGGGTGCGAGAGGTCCCGAGTTCGATTCTCGGAATGCCCCTTTTATTTTAATTTTTTAATGTTAAATTAAACAAAATTCTACCGACAATTTTGTATACCACAAATACCCCTGCAGTAAACACTCTTCACCGAAAGGTTCGAAGGGCAATTTCGTCCAAAATAGAATTCAAATTTAGCCTTTCATTTCTTCAAATCACTGTACTGCAAGCTGCAACTTTATCCTATCTTCTTCTCCAAATTCTCTTCTCTTCTTTCTCTCTACAAAAATGTCTTCCACCCTCTCCACTGCGTCTCTCCGATTTCCATCTTCTTCTTCAACCTCTTATCCATCAAATTTCTCCCATTCCCTCAAATCCACTCCTCTCAATTTTCCCTTTTCATTCTCCTCCACCAATCTCTCTCTTCGCCTCGTTCATCACCGCCCAATCTCCGCCGTTGCTGTGCCGGAAAAAGTTTCAGAAATCGGCGATGTCATCTCCAAATTGACTCTAGAAGAGGCTCGAACCCTTGTTGATTACCTCCAAGAGAAACTTGGCGTTTCCGCTGCCTCCTTCGCCCCTGCCGCCGTCGCCGTCGCTCCCGGCGCTGCTGCCGGAGGCGACGATGCGGCCGCTGCTGTCGAGGAGAAAACGGAGTTCGATGTTGTTATTGAGGAAGTGCCGAGTAATGCGAGGATTGCGGTGATTAAGGCTGTTAGGGCTTTGACGAGCTTGGCGTTGAAGGAAGCGAAAGAGCTGATTGAAGGTTTGCCGAAGAAATTTAAAGAAGGAATTTCGAAGGAAGAGGCGGAAGATGCTAAGAAGCAGCTTGAAGAGGCTGGTGCAAAGATTGCCATAGTTTGATTTGGCTGGTTAGTTTCTTCAATTCTTAAGGTTTACAATGTAGGCATTCTGGTGGAATTAGAGATGGGGTTATTTTGACAAAGAATTTATTTGATATTCTGTTAATGAATGCCTTATTGTTCATGAATTTTTGTGTACTCAATTCTCCATTACTATAGCTGTGTTTGCATCCTCTGTTCTGTTGTTTTCTCTTGCTCATAATGTGTTTGTAAAAATGCGAACATGAACTTTGCTTATGGCATTCTGATGAAATTAAAGTTGCTATATTTTCTTTTCAATTGTTAATTGATGAATAATTTTATCAGACCATGAGATTAGATAACTCTGGCTTGAGAAATGTTTTTAAGGCCAAGCCATATTTAAAGTAGGCAGTACACATTCTTCCCAAAATTTCATAGGTACCCTGTACTCAAACAAAAGAGACCGAGCAACATTAAGGAGATGCTGATGCTTTCGTTCAACCATAGAGTTTTGTTTAGGCCGTCCAACACCCGAAAGCCAATGAATAACACTAACACTCTGGTGCATTATCAGAACGAAATGGTTTGATAGAAGCCCTAAGTTTCAATCAACTTGAACGAATGAGGAACAGTGAGAAGAGCGATTCACAAAGGTAAAAAAAGAGTAACGATTATCAATATGGGTATAAGTTTGATATGGCCCCCAAATGTCACAATGAATCAACTAAGAAGAATTAGCCAAAGAACAAACTAAACAAGGCGTAGAAGTATCGACCCTAGTAGAATCGAAAGATTATCATAGGAGGGGTAGCCAAGACAAGCATGCCAAATATCAAAAGAAACAAGATTAAAAGAAGTAGTGAAAACAGTGGCACCAACAGTATGTGAGTCAGAAATCTATACTAAATCTTAGTTTTGCTAATTGTCACCATAGAAAACTTGTCTTGAAGGAGACTTAATCACCATCAAATCGAACCAACCATTGAAATAATAAACCATCAAATCGAACCAACCATTGAAATAATAAAAAGAGTTTAATGCTTAAAAATACAAGATACTTTTAACAAAGAAAATACAAAGGAAGTAATACAATAATACAGTAACTAAATCTCAACTTTTATGGTCCAACACTGTCAAAACTCTTCTATCGGAAATATGGTTTGAACGTGATGAGAAGGTTTTTCATGACAAATTATTAGTCTGTTTGGATCGTTTGGGGTCAGCTTGTCTTCTCCCCTTCTCATGGTGTTCTCTATCTAAAGCTTTTGTTAATTATTCTATTCAAGATATTTGCTCGAATTGGAACGCTTTTATCTATTTGGTTTAGTTACCATCAAATTGAATCAAAATAGGTAAATTTGTAATTAGATTCACTGGTCGACTCCGCTTTGGTTAAATGAATTGCAAGAGTACTAATAACCTTTGACATTGTTCAATACTCGATGCAAAGAGAGAATAAGTCGGAGTATGAACAAGCGCCATTGTTGATAGTTCTTGCTCATAATATGTTTGTAAAATTGTCGAGAAAAAACTTTGTTGTGTCATGAACTTCCACAACTTTAAAGTGGATCCGAATAGTATATGTTGCTGTCTAAATAAATTGTTGGCCATGTAATAGAATTTTCTATAGTAGTATGCAAAACTATGTTTATTATGTAATTTTCTTATTCTAAGTTACAAGTTTGTTAATCATGAGGTAAGAAATCCCACGTTTTATACAATGTATTAGGACATGTTTAGGAATCATTTCAAATTAGTTAAAATCACTTTTGTCATTTTTAAAATTGTTCTAAAACATGTTTTAAATCGTTCAAACCCGATTTTTATGATATGAAAATAGCATTTAAAAGTATAAAATTAAATATTAAATTAATTTTGGTGCTGTTTTCAAATATAGAAAAATGAGCCAAACTATTTAAAATTGCTCAAGCGATAGAATTCTATACCCAAATAAGGTAATTCTATCGTCGGAGTTGCAAGTTTGTTAATTTTACTCTATGGCATACTAATACTTATTATACAAAGTTTCTAATACATGTTTTGTAAACCTAAACTTTACAAACGTTAGCCAAACATCCTCTTAATATTTATTTTATCATTATTATTATTGTTTTTTGCCCTCAACATTATTGATTAGACATATCTAAACTATTTTTCTTTTTGTCATAACCGTCCAAGGTGTAATAAGACTTGAAATTAGTTTGGATTGACTTTTTAAGTGTTTAAATAAGTATTTATAAGTGAAAAAAAGTGTTTATAAATTCTTAGAAAGTCAATCCAAACGAGCCCTTGAACATGAGTTAGCTTCTCTATGATTTTGAAATGTTCAATTGCTTTTCTAAGTTGTATCAAGTTAGTTTGTTGAAGCATTTAATGGGGGCTTTTGACGTGTAGAGTTGAGTTGCATCGATAATACCTATTAGAAACTTCAATGTATTTGATACAAACATAAAAGTTTATAAACTAACATTTGTAACTAAATAAAAAAAAAAAATCCGCACATACACCATTTTTCAACCATTGATACCAGAAGTTTGGGCCATCACCGGCCCAATTCAGTGGGCTTTCAACAACGATCCACATCGAGCCCCGAGTGAAAAGGCCCAATTATTAAGCTATAAAATGCCCCGAGGCGACCCCGTTTCCTCATTGTGTCGGAGGGAAATTCCCAAACCCTAATTTGCTGAGCCACAGCCCTCAGTCGACTTGCCTTTTCCTGTCGCCGCCGCCCACCATTCCCCTCGCTTTATTATTTTTCATTTCATTTTCATTTATAATTCTGTTGTTACGGCGAGGATGATTATTGCTCTATATTTCTGACACCTCTTGTATGAGAAGATCGTTCTTCTTTGAGCAGATTCAGCAACTCTCTGAGCCATTTTTCTCTTTACAAACATTTTTATGTTTATACAATTTAAAGTTTCTTCAGATATGTTTTTCGATTTTTTGTTTCTCTTTGCCTAGCGTCGGATCTTGAATTTTAAAGTAAATTTTCATTTAATTTAGCGTCCACAAACCGTCGTTGTTTTGTTATACTGTAGAAATGTGGCGGAGCCGCCGTTCTCCGATGATCTTCAGTTGGACGGAGATCGTTGTGGGAGGTTATTGTGCTTGAGATCTTTGAGGGTTCTCTTTTTCTTTTTCGCAGCAAAATCTGACGGATTTAGCTTTCTAAAATCACTACCGATCTTGGAGGTTTCAAATTAATGAATAAATATATCGATATTTTTCTTAAAATATTCCTTATTATTATTGTGCAAAATTTGTCATTCTAGAACGAACTAAATTACAGTGTTTTTTATTACCAGTTTTTTTTCTACGATAGAATTTAGGTTTAAATCCTATTTTGAATTGTGAACATTTTTCTAATGTTCTATTTTGGTTCTTAAATTTTAGACTTACAAAAAGTTTTTATTTGGTCAGTTGTTAAGATTTTCTTGACTTGTTTTTTGGTCTATTCTGTCCTGTAAACATTTTTGTCCTGAAAACATCCATGGCAATGTGAAATAAACTAAAAACTAAAAATGCAAATAAATGTAAGAATAAACCTCACAGAATAAGAAGGGTGTAAAATAAAATTAAAAAAATGCAAATAAATCACTCATATAGAAAGTAAAATAAAAAAAAACATTGCAAATAAAGTTCTCACACAGAATAAATAGGGATTTGGAAAAAAGTACTTCAAAGCTTGAGAGAAAACGAAAGGGAACAAAGCTTGCAAATGATTTTTGAGAGAAAATGAATTTAACCTCTTAATTCAAAATTAAAACAAGAGATTTTCTAAATACCAAGAATTTCCTAATTTTAGAGATCTTATTCTCTTATAAAGTGGTGTTTGGTCCTAAATTTGAGTTTGCTGGTTTAACTCATATTTCTCACCTTGTGGGACGAGATTCAAAGTTTAGGATAAAAATATTTTTTTATTAAATATTTGTTGAAACAAAGACATAGAATACTTTTATATGATATTATAAAGAAATCATAGTTAAGATTTAGTATATAGGTAAAGTTTCTTAGGAAAGAAATTGTGATGAAATTTGTGGTAAATAAAGTTTTGTTGCTTGCAAATAAAATATATTAAGTAGATGAGATTACATCAATTAAATGAAATATTTGGAATCTATGGACATTCATATCTAAATCAAATATTTATAACAAAATGCTTCACTTTTTAAAAACTATTGTTATTTATAACAAAATGCATTATCATCTATCACACCAAGAATAGCGTTTAAAGTAAAGAATAGTGTTTAAGAAAGTAAGTAGAGATGCCAACGAGATAAAAAAAATGATAGTATTGTTAGTGGTGTCCGAGAAGAGATTGCAGACTTTGGACAAGTAGCTTTAGAGTTAGGTACATAATGATGAGATATTTTAAGGACACCTAATTTCAAGTTAATAGAAGATCATTTGTACACTCTACGAATCACCATGGGCAAGGGTGATACTTCAAACATGCTCCAAAATGTACTATAAAGGAAGATATGGTGTTGGCTCTCTACCATATCTGAGAACCACTCAGTGGCACATGAATATGCTAAAGTGGCCGAGTATTGAAAGACAAGGATTTTGAGTTCTCTTATTTAAAATGGAATTTCATAGATACAAACGTGGTACATTATATCTCTTCCCACGGGTCGGAGATTATACAAAAATGACTTAGCATGGATTCTCGAATTGAAAGCATGGGTGTTTCAAAAGTTTTAAGTTGGAAGATGGCATGGGCGATCCTTAAAAAGCGTGCTATGGCATTTTCGAGAACAGTGGGAATAAAAGCCCATTAGAGAGCTTGCGACAAATCCTAAGTGTTTTAAATACCCAGCAAGCCTCGATAGAGTGTTATAACATTGTTTTGATCCAACAAAGAGTCCAAACACATCCATGTGAAGTTTCAAGTCGATGTAGAAGCATGAGAGTTCAGGATCAAGATGATGAATGAGATGCGACATTAAGTCTTGGCAATGTCGAATCATGAGACTTAACCTAGAGTAAATGGCAAATTAGCTATAGTCGAAAACAAGGGTGTATACACACACATCACCTCATTATATTAAATTAACACCATTTAATTTTGTTTGTCATATGACATTTTGTGTTTTCTTTTGATTTATCATCCTTTTTTTTTTTTATCATAATTGTCTAAATTTAATAACATCAGTTGAGACAATTAATCAAACATTTTAAACGTTAGTAAATTTTTGCTAATAAGATTGATTTGATCGATCATGAAATTTATCAGTTTAATTCATTGTTCTTTTTACACATAAGAAGAAGAATCTACAATGAAATTTCCCTAATCAAAACAAACCTAAAATTCAGAAGTAATCACAAATCTTTGCTTCCAATTCTCAAATTCCTCTGTTTTATCTCCATCGTCTTCTTCTTCATTTTAATGTTTTTCAGTTCTTCAATTCTCCATATTATCTCATACAATTCTTTCCTCATCTCACTAATTTCATCTATACATAATATCAGTTCTTCTTTCCTGCAGTTCCTCCTCGACGAAGCCCTAATATTTGGAGAGCTATCAAATCGCTCGTGCATCTTTTCCAGTTGATTCATAATTTGACGAACACGATGCTCTATCAGGTAATACTTCTCTCTTTGATTCGAATTCTTCTTCATTTCTTTTAATTCGATTCCCAATCTCTCGATTTTTTGTGAAAAAATCTCAGCCAGACCGCTACACATAGTTTTATCAAAATTCCATCTCTGTTCGTCGTTGAATCTGTCCTTCGCCATTTTAAATATGTGTTCAATGTAATCACTGTAAATCCTCACGATTTCCTCGATTAATTTCAGTGGCTCAAAATTAGGCGACTTCGAACTCAAATCAATCACTTGGGGAGATTTTGCGATTCTTTTTCTTTTCGATGATTCTGCCCTAGAATCGTCCCTTTCTCTAATTCCTTCGAAACGAACTTCGAGGAAACTTCCAATATTTCCTAGATTCAATTCACTTCCGATATTTCCTAGATTCAGTTCTTTCTCCTTAAGATATTGAGGATATAATGAAAATGAATCTTCATAGTCATAGAGATCTTCAACTTTTTGTTTCATTTTCAAATCCGTTGGCTGATAATTGAGGTCTTCAACTTTTTGTTTCAATTTCAGATCCTTTGGTGGCGGATTATGATCTTGATTTTTCTTGCGCTTATCGTTCACGGATTTCGGATCTGAATTCATCGCTGATTCGTTCAACGACTGAAGTGTGAGTTCATATCTTCTTCTTGCGATTGTTCTTCGTCTGTCTTGATTTTTCTTCTCTTCTTTGTCTAATCCTTAATCTCCCAAATTTCGGCGCTTACCGTCTGGTTTTATTGGAATGATTCGATTGTCTGGTTTCTATTTTTAAACTTAAATTATAAATTTACTCCCTAATAATTGTTTGAATTTTACAACTTTAGTCTCTAACCGGTTGAATTTTCAATTTTCAATTTAAATTTATGAGACGGTGGCAAATATAGCAATTTATTAACAAATATAACAAAGTGTTAACAAATATAACAAAATTTCAGTGATAGACTATATTGTTTCAAAGGACATATTTTATTATATTTGCAATTTAGGTTATATCGCTTGTAAGAGTCTATTAGCATATTTTGTCATATTTGCAATTTTTTAGTTTCCGTACATTTATTATTATCCACCTAAAAGTGTTATATTACCATTAAATTTTATTTAATGGAGTCCTAAAATTGTAATTTGTTTAGTATACTTGAATTTAAAATAAAATGTTAGATAGGTTAAAGATATATTAGATACAGATTGAAGAATTTAGAGATTTATTAGACATAAAATGTCTATTATAGACACTTTTTAAATTCATGAAATGAATAGACATAAATAAAATTAGAAAATTTAAGAATCTATTAGTTGCTTTATAAACATCATAGAATTATTTGATACAAAATTAATAGTTCAAAAACTTTTCATATACTTTTTGAAAAATTTATGAATGAAATAGACACATCCCATAAACAAACTAGTTTATGACTAAACTTATAATTCAATTCAATCCTTATATATATATATATTTTGTCTTAATTAAAAGATATCATTTTATTCTCAGAATATTATTTTTACTTTTTTTTAAAAAAAAAAATTCACAGCTACAAAGAGTTAAAACTTAAAATAAGTTCACTTCAAGTTTCATTCAATTTTAGTTTAAATGTCCAAACTTAGTGTTTATATTTTTAATAAATCTTAAAAGTTAGCTCGATGGGTAATTTCTTATTAAACTTTCCAAAGAAAAAAAAAAAAGTCTATCAATATTCACTCTATATATTCTTCGATAGAAATTATTATTATTGTTTTAACAATTTCTATTAGTTATGTTCATTTTAGGACCATTTTACTTTCAAGTGTCCTCAAACCAATTTCATTAAGCTAATTTGAAATGATAAGAAAAAATTTATAATTCTATATTTTCAATATTAAATTTGAAGGAATCGAATTCTTTGTGGAAGCATGTGAACGGCGTACAATTAATTTTAAATTTTAAAAACTCAAATTAATTTTTAATTTTAAAAACTCAAATTAATTTTTAATTTTAAAAACTCAAAATACATAGAAACCCAAAATGTAATGGATATATAATTAACTTCAACATGCTTTAAAAGAAAAAGATAAGATTAAAGGAACAAAAAATAACCTTTGAAGACCATCTTCTTGGTATATGAAGGATGAAAATATCCGTGGATATGTCGATATATCTGTAAATCGAAAGGTTCGATATCGATATTAAATATCCATTTAGTTCAATATGAACAAAAATACTAATAACAATATCCATAACTTAGTCCGGGAGTAAAAACAACTTAATTATTAATCGAAATAAATTTTATAAAATTCATGATTTTTCGTTGATATCGATATTTTGTCGATATATATCCGTTGATATATCTGTAAAATTGAAATATTATCAATATCGACATCGATATTTTAATTCTTGTAATATCTAATTTCTGCACGGGAACTCAGGAACACCAGATTTCTTCCTCAAAACTAACGAAAAGAGAACTTTTTAGAACACCACCACTTGGTTTTCTTCTTAAATCTTTGGATAAGAACTAAAAGAGTTGTGGACTCTTCAATTTCGGCAAGGGAAAGAAATTTGAGAAAGAGTTGTTGGGAGAAGAATTTTTGCCGAAGGAATTGATTGCAATCTCAAAGATCAAGATTTGTTTTTAATCTTTATGCAAGAGCACAGATATTATGTGACAGAATGGGTGGAGGGGAGTTATTATATTTAAGATTGATTTAATTATATTAAATCTAATTTAATATAATTAAATTAATTTTAATTAATTAAATTATATATTAAATAGGACTATTTTCAAAGATGAAAAATGAGTCAAACTATTTACAAATATAAAAAAAAAATTTACTGTACCACGATAAAATTCTATCCCTTCTTCTATCACTTTCTATCAAATAAGATGGTCATGTCACAAAATAAGGCCTAAGGTGACACCATAGGATAAATTAACTAAACTTATTAATCTAAGATGTAGCTAACCATGTGACATTGCTTGTCCATGTTTGATTACCATTATTTATTGTTTTTAAGTGTTCTATCACCTACCAAAATAAAAACTTTTTCACTGACATTGGTCCATAGTAATAGTTAATCTAAGCTCAATCTAGCCCTGTGAGATTCGATACTTGGAGTATCATGTATACTTGCACGTAGACCTCATTCATCTTATATTTTCACCACTCATATACACACGGTCGATCAACTAGTAAGGGACCTCATGGACCTCTAGATTAGAAGCGATTAATTAATGAAATTCTTTAATTAAATTAATCAATATTCATTAACTGCAGGTCCCTCCATACTAAAGCACACTTCACACTATAGATATATTGACAAACGAGTTTTTTTTGTTTTGTTGGCGCTCGTTATATAAAATCATCAATAAAACTTTAATTTAAAGCTTAAAAATAACTATTAATTTAAAAATACATATAAAACATCAATAAATGTTTATATTTAAGTTGACACACAAAATTGTCAATAAATATACTTTTGTTGACTCAAAAATACGTTATTTCCGTCAAAATGTTGAATACCCAGTTTTTTGATGAAATCAAAAAATTTGTATATCAAAACACTTTTGAGAAAAAATTATCAGAAACATGTGTTTTTATTTTAAACTTTTTTTAATAAAAAATGTTAAAATAAAAACAACTTAACTGAAACACAATATGCACAAATTTGTAAAATGATGGCTTAAATTAAAAAAAAAAATGTAATGCATGATCCACAAGTAAACCCTCTACCCAATTTCTTAAAACTCTCAAACTTAGCACCTCAAACTCCACAAACATCATATCTCCGGACATTAATTAGGATCACAATTTAACAATTACAAAGTTATCCATAATGTTACTAGAATAAGACTTACATTTACTTAGTTTATTGAATTTTAGTTAATGCAATCTAAATGTCAAATAAAATAACTCTTTATTTTATTAAATAAATAATTTGTATTTACTTACAAAGATTTAGGATACCACTCCCAACAAAATTAACAATCATTTAAGATTTACAAATATATATCTCAATAGAAAAAAAAATATTATTCAGAATCAAATTTTATTTCTTGTTTTAATTACAAATTTTTTTAAAATATTTTTTTTATAGTTTTCAAAATTTTACTTGATTTTTCAAGAGCGTTAGAGAAATGTGAATAACACAAAATAAAGACACTTATATATGAAAGTAGTGTTTATTAGTTGATTTTCGAAAAACCAAATATAAAAAACTTAATAGTTATTAAAACGAGCTTAAATTATTTATATGTCAAGTAACATTGACATGTTAGTGTGTGTGTTTTTATTAAAAAAAAACATGTGGATTTGATTTGAATATCTATAAAAATAATAATAAGAATAAGAATTTTACAAGATTTAAAGTGAAATTGAAAATTTACTAAAATATAGTAAACCTTTAAATTTTGTATTACAAAAGTAGTAAATACCTGTTTCATACATGATGCACGTCATAATCATATAATAACTAAACTTCTATCCCATAAATAAGTAATACTAATTCTAATTCACATTTTTTTAGTTTAATATGAGGTGGAAAATTTGAATCTCAGACCTTTTGGTCGAGAGTACATATTTTATGCCAATTAAGCTATCCTCATTTTGGGAACTATTCACCTTTTATTACAACGGATCTACTCAACGACTTTATGCTTTTTTTTTTTTTTAATATTTTACGTAATAGAGCCGTTTTACAGAACGTTGATTTTGATGAACAGTGGAAAAAAGTTTTGTTTAATTAGAGATATGCGTTTAGAGAATAACAGTGAGTAGGAGGAGCTCTTGAAGAAGTGAGATTGAAAAGCCTTTTGTTTGATAATTGAAACTTACTAGAAGTGCTTGTTGATGCTTCTTCTTCTGCTTCCGCTTCTTGAGATTGGCAAATTTTGGTGATAGGCACACATATCTCCCTTGCCAAAGCCTCTGCCTCAGCTTGTGTTTTGATTATTTGATCAAAACAAATGTATCTTCCATGTGCTTCGTTTTCTCCCATTGCCTCATACACATTCACATGTGCCTCGGCTAATCTTTGCACGCTCACCGTCGCCAGTAGCCCTTGCTCGTACATCTCTTGCGCTCCTGATATCAATTAGAAGTGAGAAAGATCGAGAACTTCAAAGAGATTGATGATGGTTTAGGAGAAATGGTGAAATTGATTGCCCTAATTTAGTTAATTATGTTTATGTTTGGTAACCTCTCACATATAAGAAAATAGTACTTCATATTGTGTCACAATCATAATATTAATTAATAGGTTAAATAAGTCTGAGATTAGATATTAAACTTGTAATTTAAGTTAAATAAATCTCTCATCAGACCAAATTTATTTATTTACTTTTTGGTTCTTAAAATTTTCTAAGTTTATTTTATTATACGGTTACTAAGACTTTTAAAATGTCTATTTTAATCTTTGAAAAAAAAAGATTATTTCGATCCTAGTCTTAATTTTGGCTTTGTATCTATTTTAGCATGCTAACATAGATAAATATGAGCATAATTCAACCGATTAAATAAACTATGAAATTAAAAAGTTCAAATCCCCTTCTCATAGGTTGTTTAACCAAGAAAAAAAGAGTTAGCATTGCTATGTATGTGTTAAGTATTGGGTTAAGTACCAAATATATAATAATAATAATACGATCAAAATGATCACCTGTTTGAAAATTTGAAAATTAAATATACATTTTGAAGTTTACTAACTAAAATAAGCATTTTCGAAAATTTTAGAATCAAAATTGAAAAAAAAAATGAAAGAAATTAATTACTTTCTAATATTAATTTTTAGATGGTCAATTTGAACCTAATTTTAACTAGTTAAGACATATATGTTTGACTAAGATATTAATCGGTTATTAAAAAGAAATTAATTTTTAGAGATGGATAAAAAGGAAAAAAAAAAAGTACCTTTGAGATATGCAATTGTTGCAGTTGAATTTCTCATACAAAGGTCAGGAGCTACTACGAAGGCAGGACAAATTGTGACTAACTTTAAATCTTTTTCTCTTGCAATTCTCCATGCTGCCTTCTCTGCCTTTAGCTTCCCCAAAGCATACCATAGCTTCAATTCCAAACAAGTACCAACATAAATTTTCTTCTTCAATACCACACAATATTCCATACCAAATACAAAAATAAATTCGTTTAAATACTAGTTTGATCCCGTATTTTTTACTTTGGTTCATTTGGGTCAATATACATTTAAAATGTTATTGTTTTTATGAGAATTTAAATTGTTAATTTTGATCTGTGTAGTTTCAACTTTAATTTATTTTATACCAAAATAGATTAAAGATAAAAGTACTGGACTAAATATAGTATTTAGACCTTATAAATAATACTCTCTCTTTAAAATTCATCTTCATCTTCTTACATGCATACGATGCATTCAAATAATTCACTTTTTTTAAAAGCACACAATATTGTTGTGATGTATTAAAAATCACTTTTTATTTATGTATGGACCACATAAGTAAATGAAATGCATTTGAGTTGATGTTAACCTTTTAAAATATTACACCATAAAAAGGAAAAAGAAAAAAAAAACATAAATGGTCCTAGGGGAGACAAAAATGTCTAACCACTTCGAAAAATATCCAAGAGAAAGAAAACGAGAGGGAGTAGAAATTAAATTCCCAATTTGTATGTTGTAATTTGTAACATGTAATCACTTTTTTTTTCATCTTCAAAATCACTTTCAAATATGAATTTAAGACCTATTTGAATTAACTTAAAAAATAAATATTTTTCAAAAATTCATTTTCATTTAAACATTTTTTTATAAGAACGGTTTAAAATAAAGACACTAATAACTTTTAAAATAAATCCATTTTGAATAGTTGTCAAACACTTGTATTTCTTTTAAAATGATTTATTTTTTAAATTAAGCATGTATTCCAAACACACCCTTAATCAATTAAAATCAATTTAAGATTTAATTTTACATTTTTAACATAATTTTTATGTAATCAAAATTGATTTAATTATTAATTATAAATCATGTTTCAAAGTGATTTCAAACTTAATAAAAGTTATTACGATAATTTCAAAATTACTTCCAGTGTTGATGTCCGTTTACTTTGGAAGTAATTTTTTAAAAGGTGTTCTATTCTTAAGTTACAAGAGTTAGTGCATGTTTGGAGTGATTTTGAAATGGTTAAAATAATTGACATGTTCAAAATCACTTCAAAACACATTTTTAATAACTCAAAATTAATTTACTATTTAATTTTGCACTTTTAAATGCAATTTTCATATCATCAAAACTATTTTTGAATAATTAAAAGCATGTTTTAAAGTGATTTTGAAAATAACAAAATTGATTTTAACCATTTGAGAATCACTCTCAAACATGTCTTTAACTACATACATAAATGATTATTTCTTGAAAAAATTGTATTCTTGGTTCCCGGGATTTGGTTTAGGATGCATTTGAGTATTTGAGTTTTCAAGCTTAATAATTTTACTCATAAGGTTTGCATTTGGTAGCATTTTTTGTTTTTCCATCAAGTTTTTTACTAATTAATAACGCAAAGCTAACATGACACCTATTTTCTATTAAAAAGATTCTAATTTTTTAATTATTAAAGTAAAAAAATATTTTTTCCCCTTTTTTCTTTTCCCCTTCTCTCATCCTCGCCTCCTTCCATCTTCTTCATTCTTCCATCTAGAGTAGTTTTCGTTTTGCTAGTGACTATAAGTTATTTCTTCCTTCTTCTTTCTTCTCTTTCTCCTTTGGTCAATTCGTTTACAAAAATAAAGAAAGAAGAGGAAGGAAGAAGAGAAGAAGAAGAAAGATTGAAGAGGAAAGAAAAGGGAAAAAATTTACCGTTGCTCGATTGCGAGCGACGACTTCTCCGAGTGGAAAAATAAAGAAGATGGAAGGAGGAGGGGGAGAAAAAAAAGAAAGATGAGAAAAACAAATGTTTTTATAAGTTTATAATTAAAGAATTAAAAAAATTCATAAAAAATAGGTGTCACATCAAATTTTTATTTATGTAATTAAAGAAAATTTAGAGGACTAAAAATGCTACAAAATGCAAACTTGAGTTTAAAATTGTTGAGCTTGAAAACACCTGGATCCAAATGCAACCTAAATCAATCCTTAAATCAAGAGTGTAATTTTCTTTGTACAAATTACCCATCTTTAAAACAAATAAAATGGTTCTTTCTACGAATGTCGTGGGTTTGTAACTAGTAGTTTTGAATTCATTAATAAGCATAAGATTCACAAAGTTATTCAAATATTATAGTTCTTAGCAACAGTTTCAAAAGACAAAACAGTAAATAAGTTTCAATCTTTAGACTGACCTTTTTATCGACGCATAGTGATCGATCGCTCCAACAATCTTGGTCGACGATCGGGGGGAGCTCGGCTCGTGTACCATCACGCCATATGCAAGCCAAAAGTGAAGAGGTAAAAACACAGTATCTTACAGAGGATGTTCTTGCACAGGCCTCCATAACATTCTCACTCACCTTCTTTTCTACCTCAACCATGGCTTTCTTTTAGTATGCAAGATCACCATTTAGAAGTAGGTTAGATTCTATTAAAATGGAAACTAAAAGATGCTTAGAAGAATTAAAACTTCATTAGTAACTTCTTAAATTCCATATATAGCATTACCAGATACCTCACACCCATATATATATCTACCTTCATCACCTGATTAAATTACATTTTGTGCTTCTTATATTATGTAATTTTAACCTTAGTTTTAACTTTCATATTTTGTTTGATGCATTTTAGAATTTTATCTTGTTTCTATGATTAAAGTTTTACTTGATACTTTTGTCAAAAACATAAGTATAAATATAATATCACAACTCTCTTGATTAGTAGGACATGGTCGAAACTAAAAGTAAAGTTATGTGGCATTGTGTCTAGAGTAAACAAGATAATGTTATATAATTGTGAGAATATACATACGATTATCTTTAAAGTTTAGCTCACTCATATTTGATGAAAGCATAAAATTAGGTTAAGTTTAAAGTGTTTTTGTTTAAAAAAAACTTCATCCAATAAAAATGTCATGTGACAAAAAAAATTTAATTTAATAATTTAATTTTTAATATGTTATATGTTAAAAGTAGAACATTTGGATAGGATGTAGCCTAATCATAATCCTTTTTGCTTTTTCAATTGAAAAGGAGTGTCTAAGAATATTTGACTGATGTGACTTCTCTTTGAGTACTGTGGTACATTAGACTTTGGGAAAAAATCTAGTATTTTTTTATTTATTATTTGACATACAATTAAATGATTTATTTATTTATTTATTTGGCAGACTCGCTTAATTCTTAAATACTACTATTATTAACGAAGGTAATGTGGAAAATTTCGATAGTACTAGAGATTTTCTCTCACTCATTGGTTAAATAATAATCTTCTTCAAAACTTAGAACTCTCAAAAGCATAAGAATTAAACTAAAACTAAGGTTTTTAGCATAATTTTCTTTTTTTTTTTTAAATTGCTTTATCTACTTTTTAAATTTGCAGCATCTTTGCGGCCTCTACATTAATTTAAAAGCTTTCTTACTTATCAAATTATATACAATAATTTACTTCAAATAACACAATTTTAGCTTAATAATAATAATAATAATTTTTTAGGGAAATTATTGTGTATAGAAAAAAAAAAAAACTAATTACATATATAGAAAAAAGTGCATTCCATGCTTTTATATTTTCCACTTTTTTTTTTCTATATGCTTAATTAGTTTTGTTTTTTTTCTATTTGTAAAAAGACCTCAATTTTTTATTTGTCTTCCTAGATTAATTATGATTTATTTATATCGTATTTAATAAATATAAATCATTTAAAGAATTACTTCTTTTTCACAGCCAAAGTGTTCAAAATATAAATAGCTTTCTGTTGGCATTAAGTATCGGTAAGGCAACTAATTAACAACCCCAATAAATGATTTACCAAAAGTGTATTTGTGTGAATGGATTAAAAAACATCCAACAATGAAAACCATGTGATGGTATTTAATCTTCCACCACTTCATTAACCCTTTTATGTCTTCGTGGGCACATAAAAATGTAAATCTCAAGATTTGAAGACCAAATTGTAATAAAATTCAATCCTAATAGTAAAATTATAACCTTTTAAAATTAAGAGAGTAAATTGAAATCAAACTCAAAATTGAAAGTGTAACATTTTGAAATTTAAGGACCAAATAAAAATTAGACTCAAAATTTTATTAAAAAAAAAGTATTTTTATCAAAAGATATAATCGTAAAACGGTAAAGATATAAGGGACTAAATTGAAAACTTCGAAATAATTGAATTAAATACTTAAAAAATTACACAAAAAGCGTACCGAATAGCCAGTGAGTCCAGAAGGATCGATGAAAGAAGAGGTATGGAAAACCCCGCGACAGCCTTCAAGAGCATTTGCTAAGCTATCGCACTCCGTCAAATTGGCCGACAATGTCGACACTTTACAATCGTTTATTCTAATCCCACCTGCTTCTGATTTCATCTCTCTCAGTTTTTCTCTATCTTCTGAATCATTTTCAACCATATTAGCATCATATTTATTAATTAAACTTCAATTCCAATTTAAATCCATAGACAAGAAAATTAATAGTTTGAGAAAAAGTAAATGACTATCTAGGATGAGAAATTAATTAAATCTAGAACAATTATTACCATAACGTGTCTAATCCTAGACGTCACAAATTTCATATATTTAGTTCAACAACTCATAATAATATCTTTTAAATATATTGACATAGAGTGAGAGTTAATATATATTCCTTTTTTCTTTTTCGTTAAATTATAAATTGAATAGGAATTTTCAAGTTTGTTTCTATTTCATTCCTCAACATTAAAATTTAAAATAGGTCCAAAAAATATTTCTAACTTTTAAATTTGTGTATAAATTTTTAAAACATGTACAAAAGGTGCCTTGCCTTTTAATTTTTGGTCCAAATTATGATCTATTCAAAAAAATTTAAAAATTAATTTATTGTAATTTTTAAAAATGTTAATAAGCCAAATATTAATGGGACCAAAGATTAAAAATTCAATGATCTATTAGACACAAAATTAAAAATTTAAGAATTTATTAGACGCTTTATAAACTTCAAAGACGATTTATTTGTTACATAATTAGAAGTTCATGAAGTTGTTAGGCATTTTTAAAAGTCTAGGGACTAAATAGACACAAAGTTAAAGAATTTAAGACTACATCCGTAATTTCCTTAATTTAGTGAGAGGATGGTTGAGGAAGCAGTATATAGAATTAAATGAATAAATAATTCAATGAAATATAAAATTTTATCTTCTTTCAATCAACTGTGCAATTCTTTAGTAATGATTTTTGCATTCAATTGATAAAACCTAATTCTTTTAGGTTAAATCTAATTCATTTAATTAATTAAGTGAGAGGATGTTTGAAAAAGTACAATTACTACTAATCAAGTTTGGTATTTGGAATTTATAAAAAAAGAGAGTTTGGTATTTAAAAGTCAACACGACTATAGTTTAATGAGCATAATCTTGTGTACTATTGACTTCAGAGTCAGAAATTGGATTCTCCACCTCACACATTATTAAAAAAATGATTTGGTATTTAAAATGATACAAAAAGAGGCCTTTTTTGCCAACCATTTTTTGTTGTAACTAATAAAGGCATATGCCCTCCGACTTCTTCGACAAAAGTTGAAATCCTCAGACTCTCATTTGTTGAACAATTGAAGAATGAATAATATCTTTTTATAATATATTTTATCTATCTAGTAATTTTCGATTTTACCGTTAAGAAACCTAACAAAATTGGTTAAAAGATTTAAAGATGAAATTATATTTTCTCAATTTACCAACAAAATTGAAAGTTTAAATTATAGCTTTTCAATCATTATATAAAATGTCTTTCATTACCCATTCTAAATTTTAAAAATTACAAATTTAGCACTAAATTTTAAAAATTCTTAAAATTTATAGATTTAGTTAGAAAATTAAAATATTAAAGCTTGATTATTACACATGGAATTCAAATTTATATCTAATAAATCAATTAATTTTTACAAAATTTGAATGTATGAAGAATTATTAGACACAAAAATTAAAAATTCAAATCAGATAGACACAATTTTTTTTTTAAATTTAGGGACTAAACTTATAATTTAAAAAGATGTTTAATCATTAAACCTACTCCCATGTAAGAAATTGGTTATTTGTAGAAAATCAAAAAATATTGGTTCGAATGGGTTTTCTATTGGAAAAACTAATCAAAACTAAATCAAACTAAGGGACATATACCCTTAAAAATACACTCTAATATTAGATATCATTATTATGATGCATGTGTATTTGTTGTTTAGAAAAGGAAAAAAAAAAGATCCATTATTATGGAGCATATATATGTTTGTTATTTAATTAGAAAAATGCCAAGAAAAAAAATAACAAAAATGTTCAATTTCAATCTATGAAAAAGAAATAGATCCAATTATTTGAAAATAGTAAACAATGAGCCATTCAAAACAAAAGTCAAAATAAGAAAATGCCAAAAACAGATAACCATACCAATAATAAACCTAAACTTAATAAAAATCAATTCATTGATTTTGTTTTTTTATTAAACATTGTTTTGAATTTTTTTTATATAACTGATTAAACCGAACTGATTGTCACTCCTACTTTGTATAGTGCAACAAGAGGAGATGCGGATTCAAAAGAAATAATTTAATTTTACTAAAAAAATATTATTATTTATTATTTTTAAAATACTTCTTTTCTTTTGAGAAATTATATACATATTTATTAATTATTATCCTCCCATAATGTTGACGTTTACATGATTCTCAAAATCGGTGTTGAATCAGTCCGTTTATGAAGAAAATGCCAAGGAAAAAATTATTAATAAAAAACTTTCAATGGAAAATAAAAATGGCTGCCGCCGTTGGTGGCTGAATGTTGCCAGCTGCTCAGGCAGCAGCAACAAAGTCGAAATTAGTTCTATTCTTGTTTTTTTAATCTCAATTGGAAATCGGTTCTATCTTTCTGTAAACACTAAATAAAGATATGAATTCGTAAACGAAATCGATGTCTTGAAAAAAACAGATGCGTGAAATAGGAAGAAGATTCCCGAAATGCAATATGTTCTTTCTTGTTTGTTAATCTGAATAATGATCAAAATTAAGGTTAGAACAGAGGAGAACATCAAGAGCTAAGGACTAAAAAGCTCAAACGATTCTCAGTACCAATGTTACTGAAAAAAAATGCGTGAAATACGAGATTTCCGAAAATAGCAATATGCTTTTTCAGAAAACCAGAAGGAAAACGGAAAATAATCCGGAAGATGATCAAAGTTAAGCATAAGAACAGAGAAGAAAAAAAAATCAAGAATTAAGCACTAAAAAATTGAACGATTCTAAGCAAGAATGTCAATGAAACAGATGCGTAAAGTACAAAGTAGATCCCTGAAAATGCAACATACTCTTTCCAAGAAAGAAAACAAAAAGTACTCTGGAAAATTATCTTAGAAAGAGGAGAAAATGAAGAGTTGAGCACTAGAGAATCGAACAATCATCAGTATGAATATCACTAAAACAGAGACGTAAGATACCAATAAAGTATGAAAAAAGAAAGTGATCTAGAAAATGATCATAGCTAAGCTTAGAACAAAGGAGAAAATCAAGAGTTAAGCACTCAAAAATCGAACGATTCTAAGCATCAATATCACTGAAACAGATGCGTCAAATCCAAAGACGATTCACGGAAATGTAAAACAGAATGTAATCTAGAAAATGATCAAAGCTAATCGTAAAACAAAGGAGAAAATCAAGAGTTAAGCACTCAATAATCGAACGATTCTAAACATCAATATTACTGAAACAGATGCGTCAGATTCAAAGACGGTTCCTGAAAATGTAAAACAGAAAGTAATCTGGAAATGATAAAAACTAAGCTTAGATCGGAGGAGAAATCAAGAGTAAAGTTAATAAATCGGACGATTCTCAGCAGCAATTTCAGTTTGAAAGAAAAACACTAGCAATGGAAGTCAAAACTAACCTGGATTATCGAGGAGGATCCGAACGGAAAATCCACGCTGCAGGAGTTGATTCACAACCGCAAGGCCTAAGAGCGAGACGCCACTAGTGACGCAAACGAGCTCGTCGCCGGGGTCCTCGTCGGAGTCACTGGAGGAGTTGGACGAAACTCTCCTTCCATGGAATTCATCAGAATCCTTCCGGCGACTGGCAAGCATACAGGCACGTTCGGAGATGCGGCGGAGCTCCTCCAACTCCACTCTCCGGCACTCTTCCGCCCCTACAATTCCCATTTTGATCTGGAAGTGAAGATGAAACAGTGCGCAAACGCTGATCGCGCAGAATCTTGGGAGATGAATGAGACTGAGAGAAGTAGTTGTTATTTATATCTCTCAGATTCGTTCGGGAATTGGTTCCCACTCACGAAAAGAACGCTTTCACAGGAATCTCCGCTCCTCCGGAACAAGCAACTGCCTCCACTCCAATAAATAAAGGTTAAATTAATTACCCCGATTTGATAATCATCTTGTTTGTTGTTTTCAATTTTTAAAAGTATGCCACATCGAATTTTTTTACTCTTGGTATCTATTTTTTATCCCTATTTTTTTTATAAAAAAAAAAAGTGAAATTATAAAAAATGCCCCCTAAACTATATATTTGTGTCAAAAGTACTCCTAAAGTTTCAAAATATCTTCATTTTTTTCATATAGATACTCTTATTTTCTCTTAACTTTTTATATTTAGAATTTTGTGAGATTTTATGTTTTAACTTAAAATTTTAGTCGGTGAGAAAATTGATGTAAGTTGAGAATGGGAAAATTAAGAGAAAAATAAGAGTATCTATATGAATTTTTTTTTTCCAATTCTCAACTTATATCAATTTTCTCAGCAACCTTAAAACATAAAATCCCATAAAATCTTACAAAATTCTAAACATAGAAAATTAAGAGAAAAATAAAGTATATATATGAAAAAAAATGAGGATATCTTTATAATTTGTTTTAAAGTTCATTCTTTTCTAATTTAACAAAACTTCAAACAAATTGATCACCATATTAATGTTAGGAGTAATTTTAAACTTTTTTTATTTATTTCAAAATTATTTTTGCAACGAGGTATTAACGGCTTCTGTTCATAAACGTATGGTGAATGTATTTTTTTTTTAACTTTTTTATAGTTAAGAGTATTTTTGGAACAAAATTTTAACGGTTTCCCTCCAAAACTAACAGCAAGGGTATTTTTTAAGTCTTTTTGAAAGTTTAAGGGTATTTTTGAAACTTTTGAAAGTTTAGGGGTATTTTTGACACAAAGTATATAGTTTAGGGGCATTTTTTTATAATTTAACCTTTGAAAAATAAAGCCAAATTTTAAAAACTAAAATAGTTTTTAAAATTTTATTTTTGGTTTTGAAATTTAGCTAAAAATTCAACTCTAGTACTTGAAAATGATGCAAACTAGTGTAAGAAAATGATAGAAAATAGGTTAAATTTCAAAAACCAAAAACAAAAGTGAAATGATTACCAAACGAGGCTTAGGGAAAACAAAAAAACTACGTTTCTATTCTCTCTTAATTTTCATTAATTCATTCACTAATTTTAATTAAAGTAGAATATACATTCGATTCTTGAATTTGAGAACAAATTTTTTTTCTTAACCGTCGGTCTGAGCAGTTCGATTTACCATTCAATTCAGTTCGGTTTCGGGTTCTGCATCTTCTTAACCGATTGATCACTTTGGTTTCGATTTTCTACAAAAACTAAACCGAACCGTTTACACCCCTAATTGAATGCCCTTTTTACCTTATTCCCTCTTTCAAACCATAAAGTTATATTTGAATAATTGTGTTCACAAATTTTGAAAGAATTGAGTTCGTAATAATTAAATCATATGGTTAGATATATATTTGAAGTGTGAATTTAACTCAACGGTAATTGACATGGTCTTCTATTCTAGAGAACGAAAGTTTGATCCTCATCATGTATAATTGTTGTACTCAAATATATATAAGTTTTTGCTTTCTTGTTTTCTCTTGGGCTATCAATTTAGCAAAGGGCATTTGATGCATAAGCTATAGTTGAAATGATTTAATTATAAAATATTATAAAATTCTATTTAATATAAATTATTTGATTTTATTTAGTTATTATTAGTTTATATGAATAAAAATTAACCACCATAGGTTGATGGTGATTAATATAAGGGTCATGTAATCAATAGAAAATAATTTTGAAGAAATAAGTACACGTTATGATGACATCTAAAGGGTGTTTGGACCCCCAACTTCAAGTGAGTGAAATGAACTATTATAATTGACTCCATGTTTGGGACTATAATTATAATAGTTGGTATTTTTTACTATTATAACATATAATTAACTGCAGTATTACTATTTTAAATCCTTCTTTACTACTGTGTTTAACTATTTGCTACAATATTTATTATTTCCTGCTCATCCTCTATTTCTCTTTTTGTTACAGTGTTTACTATTTTCTACACATACTAAAATAATATGCACCCCAAACACAAACTATTATAACACAAATTAAAATAGTTTATACCTCAAATATAGACTATTATAACCTATATACTATAGTAACTACTAACTGTAATAACCAACCTGGAGACTCAAACACACCTTAGTAATTGATAGCCATCCTATACGACATGTATATAAAAAATATATATATATAAATTATAATATAAATATATAATTCATTATTATTTAAGATTATAAAAAATTAATAATATTTTAAATAAATAATTGTTTTTTTATCATATTATATATTTCTATTTTTAGTATATGTAATTTTACTTTAGGTATCTATTATATGTAAATATAAAATAAAGGGTTAAAATAAAGATATTTCTATCAAATACAACCGCAATAAAATAATAATAATTTTTTTTGGTAATGCCATAAGCCATATTTTAGGTCTTCTAATGTGACAAAAATTGAAGACCCATGATTAAACTAATCGATTTAGTGGTATGTGTCAGATTGTGAGGTCCTATTTATTCAAAAGACGAATCAGCTCAACATAATTAAACTCAGTAATAATAAATCCCAATTCAATCTCTGACATTGACGAGAGAGGGTCTCTTTCTACCAAAGGGCAAAATTATTAATTTGATTGAAAATTACATTTAACACATGTTTTAGTTAATACAGTTTAATTGGATTATTATTAAAAGCATAAAAGGGGTTCCCCCTCTCTCTCTTTATTGAGGCCATACAAACAAACAAAAAAAAAAAAAAAAAAAAAAAAAAAGCCCCATTAAAGTGGTTAGTTATTGATATCAACTCAAGAAAATAACTTCACGCAACTCTTTTGGGACTCATTATGCGTAAATTTCCCTTTCATTATTGGAACAAAAAACCCAACTAACTGTTACGTCGTGGGGGCATTCCATACACCAATACCAACCCATTAAATTTCTCTTTTTTTTTCTCTTATTCTAACTATTGACTTTTAAAATAATAGTTAACGTCTTATTTATTTAGGTATATTTAGTTTGACAGAAATTACGAGAACATGAATCAAACTTTCAATCTTTAAGAAGAAGGTCATGTTAATTATCGTTAAGCTAAGTTTACTTAGACTAAATTTATCCTCAATATTAAAATAAAAACAGAAAAACATTCAATATATAATCTTAAACTTTGAGTCAATAGTTAAAATATTATTAAATTAAATTTCATGTTTCGATTAATATATTTTTTTATATTTGTAAATAGTTTATTCCGTTAGTATATTTTTAATAGACTGAAAAAAGTATAAAAGTGTATCTATTATCAATAGTAAACAACGTCATTATGTTTTTCTTATTTTGCGTTTTTGATATTATCTAAACAATTTTTAAAGAAAAGAAACATTATTTCTACTTCTATTAATTTTCATTTCAATCTCTTGTAAGTAAAAAAATTTAAATATAATAAAATAAAAAATAGAGAGACGTTTTAGATATATCATAGTTATTTTCATGTAAAATTTTAAAAATATATTCACGCATTAAATTATGATCTAGGTATTACATGAGTAGATACTTCTTCTATTCATATTATAATTTTATCTTTATAAATATTTTTTTAATGCTAATAGATCCTACATTATTTTTATTTTTATTTTTTTTTAAGAAAAAGACCCTACATTATTTTTAACTGCGAATATTTACTTGAAAAACAATGAATGAAATTTATGTCACTAAATAAATATAATGTGGGGGCATTTCATAGACCGGACCAATTAAATTTGTCATCTTTAAAATAAAAACCTTTCTTTTATTAATTTGTTCGTCATTTGCTAAAATGCTTAATAATTATTATTTTATTATTTAGGTCATATTTGATAATCAATATATTTTTTATTTTTAAAAAATTGATTTGGTCGATAACCAAGTGACTGTTTTTATTTTTTTAAAAAAATTAGAATTCTTAGGATATTTCAAAAACTAAAAATTGTAAAAAAATATTTTAAATGATATTTGTTCTTAGTGTCAAGGAAAAATCTATGAAGTGGTCACGGACACGTATTTCTCACATTGTGACGTTTTACATATTTGTATATTGATTTTATTAAATATTAAAATATTTTATTTGTTTAACAAAAAGCCATGTATAAGACCTTGCTTAAGTGGCAGGGCTTGGGCACCTGTTTTCAGCTTCCTCAAGTCGAGGGTTTAATTCTCGAGAAGTTCACTTTATATATATATTATTCACCAAATATATCTACATTTTATTCTAATTTAAATACTTTAAAATTTTTAAGAACCAAAAATATATATATATATATATATATATTAACTTTATGGAACAAAGTTATAATTTAATATATTTATAATAAGTGTTTATGGAGTATGAGTTCAATCTATTGATGGCCACCTCTACCTAGGATTTAATATCCTACGAATTTTCTTGACACCCAAATGTAGTAGAGTTAAGTGGGTTTGTTATTTGTCGACAAAATTGGAATTGAATCATTGTATCGTGAAACCCAACTACCTTAAAAATAAATTTAGCAAAGCGTCGATTGCTCCCCAAGGTTAACACAACCACCCATCTGATCTAAACAAAAGCTTTGTTAGATCTAGAAAATCAATGAGACAAAACATTTGTTAAGATTGGAAATTAATAACATATAGCAGTTTCATATCCAAATTAAACTTACCCTCACCCAGACGGGAGACTTAACTACCATTTTATCTACTTTTGCAAGTTCTTTAAAGAGCTCTTATAAATAAACTTAGCAGGACAAAAAGAGTCTCTCCCATGTAAAACTTGCTACGGGTCATAGGTTCAAATGATAATTGTGAGTCATGTCTAACAAAATTGTCTCGTAAAATTAGTTAAGATGCACATAAACTAACTCGGAGGCTCAAAGATAAAAAAATAATAATAAAAAAGAAAAAGGTGTAGGGAGTATGGACTAAAATTATGAAAGTAGGGTAACTACATAACCCTATCGTATTGAAAAAATAAAAAATACAGAACCGTCATTTATTATTTAGAAAGATATCACAGCCAATCCAATTGCAATAACAACAACACAACCACCTCTTTGAAATCAAGTGATGCCCATACAAAGTCCAATAATGTGTGTGTAAAATTACCAAAGTAGACATGTTCATGATTTGTACACAATTGTTCAAATATATTTAAAGTAAAACCCAACATTTAAAATGTGGTTGTTGACGAAAACGTCGAGGTCTCAATTTCATATAAATATCGATGAAAATATCAATAAAATGACGATTTTGATAATTATTTCAAGAAAAATTTTAAAAACAAAAAATTTTAAACATAAATCTAAATTAATCACACTTTTAAATGATTTAAAATTCTGGTTTTAATATCATAGTCACGTTGGGTTATATTTTGTTGTTTTGTTCTTTTTAAATATTTTTCAGTTTTGTATGATATATGGAAAATTCGATGAAAATATTGACATTTTGATAATTTTAATACTTTAGTGAGAACATCAACCAAAAGTTTCTTTAAAAAAAATAAAAAGAATTTAATATCAGTGTGATTGAAAAACTTTTCTTCAAAGTGATAATTTATCTAGGACATACAAGTATTTTAATTTATCTCTGTATCAATTTCAAAGGTTAAATGTTTGATTTTTCTATCTCAAAAAATATACTTTTTAAAATTACCTTTTTTAATCCTGGAGTTTTTAATAATATTCATTTAGTAGAAATATAGATAGAAATGTCGATATTTTGATGGAATTTTAATATTATAGTGAAAACATCAACCAAAAGTTTCTTTTAAAAAAAAACAAACAAAAGGAGTTTCGCTGTTAAAATTTTATAGAAATAAGTAATAACGACATAAGTTAAACACCAATGTAAAACTTAATAAATGTTTTTCAAAGGTAGAACTTAAGAGTTAAAATAGACCACGTTGATTGTCAACTTTTGCAAAAGCACAAATTTGTTTTATTTCTTGTTTTTGTTTTTTATTTTTTAAAAATGGACCGATTCTTATTTCTTGTTTCCAAATTTTAAGAAACATTTCTGAAAAATGTTTTTTTTTTTTTTTTTTTTTTTTTTTTTTTTTTTTTTTTTTTGTATTTCACTGTTCTAATAAACTAATCATTTCCAGTTTTTTGTGTATTGGTATTAGGCGCTCGAGGAGTCCACTTTTCTTCTGCCTGTCATGAGTTCACAAAAAATAAGAAACAACAATTAAGAAACAACAATGTTATCAAATAGGCTCTTAGTATCTTAACCTTATTAGGTAATAATTTAATTCATTACTATAAAATTTGTAATGGTTTTAGACTTTTAGTCCCTATTGTGAATTTAATGTAAAGATTTGATAGAATTTCTTATACATAGATAGATAAATTGATTAGGAACTGAATGTGCTTATAAACAACCAAGGTTAAATTATATTACATAATTAAAATCGACATTTAATTTTGAGAGAAATTTTTATTATAGAAATTAAATTGTTACAAATTTGAAAGTGTAATTTTGGACATGATTGTTGTAATGTTTAGCTAATATAAAATTATTTTCTAAAAAAAATATAATATAAAATTAAAATTAATGATTGATAATTAAGATATAAATTATTATTATTTGATATTCTATGACTTGTTTTTATACATTTAGATTTCTTTTTCTTTTTGTTAAAAAAAAATATATGATTTATTATTTTAAAAATATTTTATATTTAAAAGACATTAAGGGGCTGTTTCAGGCGCTGAGTTGAGATATGATGTCTTTATATGTCTGTAGGGTTCATAGGTATGTGTTTTGGCTGTTTGGGATGCTGAGTTCATATGTCAGAGGTGGTGTAGTTTTCTTTTTTTACATAAATAATCTGTTTTTATGAAACTTCATAAATGGAACTACCTCAATTATGCTTGATAACTCACCTTATTCTAGGTGAACCCCCACAACAATAATAAAAATAACTCCCATTAACAAATTTGATAGACAACCCCAAGAAAACTAAACAGTTTTGGCTTGGAAAGAATTAATCAAAGATTAAGAAGAAAGAGAACTTGTTCCTAACTTCAAGATTTCAAACTTTCCACAATCTAATTGATCAGACTAGATTGAAAGTTCTTATAAAACATGCATTCTAACACAGGAATACAAAAGAAAGCATAAAGCTTGAGAGATTAGACTCAAAAAATTTCATTCAAATTCTTCTTTTAAAATGAATTAATCTACACCCTTTTAACTATCATAATAAATATAAATACATGAAATTAAATTGGATACATAGGACATTAAATATGTGAGTGAATCTGGATTTTTAGATTCATTAGGACTCTTGGATGAAAATGTGTATCTTGAAGTTTGAATGGTTGCAATTTTTCACCAGATGTAGGAACCTTAGCTTGGAAGTAACTCGTAAAGCTGATGTGTACTGATTTTCTTATCAAAAAAATTTTTATTCAATAATTCTACATATTTTTTTTAGCACACGTGTATTGTTGGTAGTTTTGGAAAATGGGGTTTAGGATTTACTTTTGGATTATGCATTTCAATTTTTTTTTAATTTAAGCAATCATTTTACAAATTTGTGCATGTGACGTTTCTAGTTAGATCATTTTTATTTTAATACTTTTGATAAAAACTTTTAAAACAAAAACCACTCATGTGAAAACATTTTAAAATAAAAACCACTCATGTGTCTAATAATTTTTTCTCAATAGTGTTTTTATATACAAATTGTTTGATTTCTTACATGATTAAAGTGATTGTATGAATGTTCAATTACTATAAAGAATGACTATAAAATACTAATGAACTAATAAAAAAATCAGAAATTCAACATTTTGACGGAACTTATGTACTTTTGTGTCAACAAATGTGTTTTTATTGACAATTTTGTATGGCAACTTAAATATAAACATTTAGAAGAAGTCAAGGCGCTTAGTTGATTATTATAGTATGTTATAATAGTTAGTGTTTGGGTGCAGACTATTATAGCCTAAGTTATAATAGTTTGTGATTGGGGTATAAACTATTTTTGTTTAGGTAGAAAATAGTAAACATTGCAACAAAGAAAAAAAAGAGAGGATGAGCGAAAAATAGTAACAACTGTAGCAAAGAAGGTTTTGAGTAGTAGTCATAATTTAAAAGAGATATGTATCAACAAAGCTCAAATTTGTAGTAGTTATAATTTAAAATAATGGTTGTAGGAGTGGTGGAGTGACCGTCATTAGAGGTCGCTGGAGTTGGCCATCAACAATAGTGGTTAGATGTTGCCAAAGTTAGCCACATGTGGTGGTTGCCGGAGTTGGCTGTCGGAGGTGGTCACTGGAGTTGGCCGCAACAATGGTGGTTGAATGTTGCCGGGAGTTGCCTGCATGCGGTGGTTGCTGGAGTTGGTCGTCGGAGGTGGTCGCCGAAGTTGGTCGTCGGAGGTGGTCGCCGGAGTTGGCCATCGGAGGTGGTCGCCAAAGTTGGCCGTCGCATGTGGTTGCCGAAGTTGGTCGTCGGAAGTGATCATTGGTGATGTGAGCTGAGTGCACTGTTGGTGGACATGATATAAAATGTGGGTGACATACGATGTTGGCCTCCCAAACGATGAGTTGAGTTTATATCTCAACTCATCTCATCTCATCTCCTCACCTCAAACACCCCCTAAAACACTCTTACCTTGATAAACTAAAAAAAAATTATTTAATTAACTTTTAAAAGTTTAATTTTAAATTTTAAAATTAAAATGAACATAAAAAAAATAATAATCCAATTATATCGATAAGATTAAAAAATTAATTAAAATTGTTTGAAAAAACTATAAACACAACTAACAACAATATTAACATTTTAAAAAAAACATATTAACATAAAACAAAAATTTTAAACATGTACGGAAAAGAACTAATACATATATTACAATTTTTCTTTAAAGGTTGGGTTTATCTTTCATTCGTGTTTATAGAACAAAGCACATTGAATGTCATCCAATTACACACACAACACAAATTTTTAATTCCTATATGTTAAGAAACTAAATATATACTACGTCATTGCGTTATATGTCAATAATGTAATTATAAATTTAAGAAGAGAAATTTAGAGATAAAAAAAAAAAAAAAAAAAAAAAGAGAAATGTTGTTGTATAATAGTAATTGAAGAAAATCCTTAATACATATGTAAAAAAATTAATAATTTATAAAACTTTTGAAATTTTATTGATTTTGGAATACTGATAGATGCTGGTAGAAATATATCAATGTCTATCAGTGTCTTTTTTACTATTTCATGTAAATAGTTTAATATTTTTTTATATGTGAAAATTTTTCCTTTTTTCAAAAAGAAACTTAACAAATTTCTCACCCACGTGAGATAGAGAGATGGGAACGAAAAATGTTTTGATATGTGAGTGTGCGGTTTTTAATATGCCTTTTAAATTATTTTTAATAAGTGGGTGTGTGAGGTTTAAGGTTAACTTAGGCATTATCAAAATATACAAGGGTATAATTGTCTAAAAAAAGTTTCTTTAACATTCATACTTTTATATATATTATAGATAATCTAATTTTTGTTATATTTTAGGTTTTAGACTTTGATTTTATTTAATTTCTTTTTCAATCGATTTATGTGATACAATTATTTATAAGAGACACTTAAATATAGATATCTACTTAGTTATTTGGACATTTAGATTCTATTTAAATATCCCTTAATAGTAGAAATTTTTCAGCAATATGTATGTCTCTTTTTTAATTTAAGAAATTACTAATTAAAATTATTTTGATCCTTTTTTAAATATGCTCTTTTATTCTAGTTGTTTGTCCTATCACCCCAAAATATAATCTACGAATACCTATTCTTTAAAAATCATTAAACTTATATTTGTTATTTTTAACACTTTGCCTAAAAATAAGTTATTCTCATGTATCATTTTTTCTTCTCGACAAGAGTTTTCTTTACTCTTTTGAAATTATGGATTTTCTCTTTTCCCTATTTCTTTTGTTTTTTATTTTGAATATATTTAATTAATTAATTCTGGTATTAATTTAACAAAATTAATATAATTATTTATTTTAATAAATCAATAATAATTTATTAAAATATTTACTTAATTTATTTTAATGAAACACAATTTTATTAAATGAATGCAATTAATTTAATTAGTGAACTGAAAAGTAATTTTTATTACATTTTTTAAAAAAAAAAGTAATTTTTATTACAACTCTTGGAGAAGTAATTTTATTACAACACGCACTACAAATTCCATGATAATTTCGTCGGCATTATTCAACGGAAACTATTGATTTTTTTATATTTTTTTTTTTTGGGGTACCTTTTTGAGTTTTGACTTCCATATAATAAAATTGAAAATTAGTTTTACTTTAAAATAAGTTAATATATGTGTTCCAAATAATAATATTTTGTTCATGAGTCCAATTTTAATTGGAATTTAATATTGAAGTTTTGACCAAGAAAATCGGCCGTCATGTTTGAAGAGGTATGAGAAGTATTATCAGCTATCTTAGAAAGATGATCATTTGGGAGCTTTGATGTAGCTCATGGTATGAACTATATCTAATGTTGCTCATTTTGTTGGTGTTGTCGGTGCTGTTAGTCGTATTATATCCAATCCAGAAAAATATTATGGGGAGACAGTCAAGTGCATCATGAGATATTTATGAGACGCTTCAGTTTGAAAGCTCACATTTTGAAGTAAAAACCTAGTACTTACCGGTTACACTCACCGACAGATTTAGTATAGGCTCGAAGGGGCTCAAGTCCCTTCTCAACTTCGTACTTTTTAGATAATATATATATATATATATATATATGAAAAACTAACAAAGTATTAATAATTTTAGCTAGTCCAGTGGTAAAATGTCTCCTAGCCTATCGTAAGCCCAAGTTTGAATCTTAGTTCTCTCATTTATTTTTCAAATTTTCCTTCTTTTCACAATCTTTTGATTTTCGGAAAAAAAAAAAGAACAATAATTACACACTAATTCCCACCAAATACAACTGAAAATTAAGAAGTAAGTTATGTAAAGTGACTAAATATTTCTTTTTGTTTTTTTTATACAGATTCAAGTTCAATAATTCTTCAGTTTTTTTATTTCTTCCCTACCAAATACAGCTGAAAATTTAAAGGAAATTATGTAAAGTGACTATTCAACTTCATTTATAAATATCTTAAACTTTGCTTGTTGGGTTGTTTAAATTATGATATAGTTGTTATGTTATCGATTTATTCTTGATTTATTGTCATTATAATGTTATTGTAGATTTAATTTGAAATCTAAATAGAGAAATATTTTAAAAGAAAATCAATGGCATCATCATCTCCATGGAAGAAAAGTAATAACAGTGATATACAAAAGTCAATAAATTTATGAATTTTTAAAACTTGTGTCTTTGCTTTATAATAATGAATAATCGCAATATATTGATTTCTAACTAAGATCGCTTGTGTTTATCCTTGTGTCTTTGTTGTTAAAATCGTTTGTGTCTTTACTTGATAATTATTATTGAAAACTAGTTAGCTAATTTCTTATTAGATTCACACAATAGAGGATAATTGATCCAAAGAATTAAGTATTTATCCTATAATTATATTTGAAAATCGTCCATGCATTCAATATTTACACGTATATTGGATTAATAAAATGGAAGATAAGAATTTATGTATAGACAATTTTTAAAAGAAGTCTAAATTGATTTGCTTATAAAAATTTATGGAGGTAAATTCTACCTAAAAAAAAAAAGTAAATGTTGAATTTTAATTTTAGATAACTGAATCACATGAAAATAAAAGACAACGTGAACATAAAATATAAACTATTGACATAGAGGTTAGATATTTAAATTTTATTGAACTAACAAAATGTGGAAATTAAATATTAAAACGAGATGAAAAAGTAGAAATAGTCAATTATCGTAAACAAATAAAGCTGTTTAGCAATTCTAAAAAATAGATAAATAAATAAATAAAGGTTATCATAATAAGATAAATATGACCAACTACTCCAATTTCTCGAGAAGACATTTCAATTTTCAAACCCTAGAAAAGGAGACTTAGTTTTTCAAAGTCCATTAATTTTTTTTACAAAAATATTACGTATTATTCAAACTATATATAGGTCTAATTTGATGGCCAACCCAACACTATTATAAAAATAAAAAACAAAGTGATTGTCAACCTTAGTTCTCGAAAAAAAAATCGGTTCTTTATTTAAAAGAGACATACATTACTTTAAATTAGTGTTTTTTTCTTTTTAATATCACTATTCTTTGAAGACAATTTAATGATAAAAATATTGAAGTTAATTAGATTGTTTAATAATGCATATATGTTTCTTTGTTTTTGGTTTGTAAATTTAAAAATTATAAATATTTAGTACTCGTTTTTAAAAATTAAGCTTATAAATACTTACTCAACCTCTAAAAATCTGGTTTTGTTATCTACTTTCGGTCATCGATATAAAATAATATGGGCTTCCATCTCAAAACCAATTGGCAATGAGAAGAGTAGCTCATCTATCTTATTAAAAGTGTAAGGTCCCTTAATTTTTCCAATGTGAGATCATCAACAATCGAGTGGAGCCTAAATTTTGTTATTTTGTGTTTAATATCATTGATATGTTAGATATAAAATTAAAAGTTTATAAATCTATTAGGTACAAAATTTTAAAATAAGAGGCCTATTAGCCATTTTTTAAATTGAATGGCATATTAAACACAATATTATTGAAAGATTAAGGGACTATTATATTTTTAAAATTTACTATCAAATTAAACATAGTCATTAAGATTTAAGGATCAAATATTATTTTTTTTTTTTTTGAGTTCATATAACCTTTTCTATACTAGCGCAAATTTAAGATCTAACAACAATTGTACTATTTACCATTAAAAATTAAATTAAATTATAAATTCAATTCATAAACTTTAGTAATCTTTCGATACATAAATTTTAAAAAACTTTGATCACATTAAACTTCTAATTTTGATTCTAACTAGTTTTCACCATTAACATCTTTAATAATTGTTTTACTTAAATTTTTACATGGCAAGCTAATTAAATGTAATGGCCATATGAACCTAATTTAACTAGTTAATATATATATATATATATATGGACAAAAATAAAAAGTTGAATTATAACCCAACATGTAAAAATAAATCTTTTTAATAATAATCCATAATAGCTGGTGGCACAAGAATAGGTGAGCAGAATAAAATTAAAGGAAATGAATAAAAAAAAATCTCAAATCAAAATATACCCATCAACTCTTATATTATTAGACAAGTGTACTTTCTTGAGAGTATTTTTTTCCTTAAAAAGGAAAAAACATTTTTCTTTCGACCAATCAATTAAAGGTGGGGGAAGTATATTACTTTGTCATTCACTTGTTACTTCTTATGGGAAGAAAATAGAGAAATTTGTACCAATGAGACCTCTTTTAGAAGTTGCATTGAAATTTGACCTAAGATTTAACAATGAATGAAAAATTGTTTTTTTTTTTGTTGACTCAGCCACATATGAAAGTACCTATTTGACCTTACAATGCACGCGATGGCCTAACTCTTGCTTCTTCCTCTTGCTTCTCACTCAAGTTTCTCCCTCTCGCTTCTCGCTCAAGTTTCTCCCTCTTTCCTCTTGTTCCTCATCAGACACAACTGCAATTTTTTTCCTTTGTTCGGAATCTTCCTTTCACTTCTCGCTCCTTCCTCTCGCTCTAGCTTCTTGCTCCCTCCTGATGTTCCTCATTAGACACAACTGCAACTTTTTTCTTCATGAAAAAACTGCAGAACGAATAAGGAAGAGAAAAAAAACTACAGAACGAAGAAGAAGAAAAAACGCAGAAAAAAATAGAAGATGAAGAAGACGACGACGCAGAACCATAAAAAAACACGGTTTTTTTTTTTCCAGATCGAGCAACTGCAAAACGAAGAAGAAGAAGAAGAAGAAGAAGGAACAATTGCATTCGGAAAAGTAATAAATTTGCATGGTGCTGACATAAGCAAATGGCCAAAATTCATTTGTTTTTAAATTTGAGATTAATTTTCATTTGAAATCCTATAAAGGACCCTCTGTGCAATTCTTCTAAAAAAACAATAAGGTGAACATGTTAAACTCTCCTATGACTTTTTTATAACGAATAATCATAAGGTCAATAATATTAACTTTCAAATTTTTTTACTAATGATGGGACAAATACATTTAATATTTTATTCTTACAAAAACTGAATATCATATTTAACATTCTCAAAGTAATAAAAAAAAGAGTTGAAAGCCCATTTAAATATAGTTTAACTAGTCAATATATAATAAAATATATTATATATGTTACAAATGACTTATTGTTAGACTAGAAAATACAAGTGTTGAAAATTGAAACAAAGGAATAGAATCTCCTAAACCTTTCTCTTTTCTTTTAAATTATTGTGAAGCTCAAAATTTATATAATAACTAAATTGTTGTTTCGCAGAAAAATGACAATTTATTAATTTAATTAATATAAAAAACAACAATTAAATCCTATTAATATGTTCACAAATTTTTGCGGACTCAAATATAACTCAACCATAAATATATCTACTTATTCTCTCGAAGTTATATGTTCAAATCCCTCCACTTCGCACGACTTAATAAATAAAAATAACTATTCCATTTTTTAAAAAGAATGTTTTCAAATATAAAAAAACTATTAAAAATATTTGTAAATATAGCAAAATTTTACTTTCTATCTGTAATAGATCTAGATAGACCTAACTATATCTAGGTCTATTTAGGTCTATTATAGATAGAAAGTAAAATTTTGCTATATTTGTAAATATTTTCAACAGTTTTGTCATTTAAAATAAATTTTCTTTTTAAAATCGAAATAAAGTTGTCCTCACATTGGTTAAGTTAATATTTTCATTCTTAATTTTTGGTTCAAATTAGGAAGAACACCGTCTATCGTCATATCTGTTGTACTACACTAAAAAATCTAATGTCAATGTATCTTATACATACTCTAAATAAATTTTGAAATCTTAGTCAAAGTTTTAATTTAAAAATAATAAAAACAACCAGATCTTTAGCATACATACATTTAATGAATTTTTATATCATTGTCTCACTTTTTCAAGGATATGAAAAAAATATGCATAAAAAGTAGAGAAAAAAAGAACAATCGAGAGAACACATTTATTCCCAAATTTGACATGTGCTGTTATAAAAATCGTCATTTTTATAAAGTAATAAACAAATCTGTCACATCCTCAAAAATAAAATAAATAATAATAATAATACTAAATTTGTCACTATACACCAATGAAAATGACAATTCAATAAATACTTTAGTTAAGTTAGGTAAGATAAATAATTTATTTAAATGAAGGGTAGGTGCAAAGTTGGTAACATGACAATTAATATAATAAAACAAATTTCAACCAATAATTGATTATTCATAGGTCACTTATCGTGACTTCTCAAAATTTTGAATTCAAAATTCAACTCTGAATTGTAGGTTCAATCCATGGTGGTCATCTACCTAAGATTTAATATCTTACGGGTAAGTTGGCAACACGCTTGTTGTAGAGTCGGGTGGGTTGTCTCGTGAGATTAGTCGAGGTGCGTGTAAGCTGGCCCGGACACTCACGAATATCAAAAAAAAAAAAAAAAAATCAACTTTGAATTTGCTATAAGAACTATGAAAAGGAGAGAACTAAATAGCCAATTTAAGTTTCTAAAGTTTTTTTAATATAATTTAATTAATTCACCGTCCTTAGTTTTAATGTTAAAAATATACATAAAAATTTGGATGAAAATAGTAAATTATGGTCCAAGCATCTGTCATTATAATTATAATTATAATTATAATACGAGACATCTCATAATTATTTATAATTAACCTATTTAAGTATATTTATATAATGTATCACATGGCAGGATATATATGATAAAATATTGGAATAATTTGTGTCAACTCAAAATTTTCGAGGTAGGTGAAAAATAATTTTTTTTTAATCGTGATAAAGTGAAATATAATTCTCATTTTATTTTATTTTGTTATTTTTAAATGGTAGTATTTTGGATCTTCAACCAAACCATTCCATTGATATTCAATCCCCATCATTACTTTTATATATTATTTTTATTTTTAGGTTTTTATTTATTAAGCCCATGTTATGAAATTAACTCTATTTTTGGTATCTCTACCATTAAAACTATTATTGGACTATCCTAGCTTTTATGTTGAGACAAAAATTCATATATATTTTTAAGTTTAGCGGATAAACTTCTAGATTTATGTCTACGTGGTCTTTTCACTTTAAAAGATGTTTAGTAGGTATTGAAAATGATTTTGGGTTTTTGGCGCATAACAAAAGAAAAATGAGTTTTTAATAGTTTTGTAATTGTTTATTTAAATTTGTGAAAAATTAAACCTTCAATTAATTCTAAAAACCGTTTTTATCTTTTCAATTATTTTTCCAATAAAAAGGTTTTAGTTTTTGAAAAAAGAGATAATGAGGATTTCATCTTTCTTCTTCCTCATGTTTTCCTCTCTAGATCTCTATTATTTTCTGAACAATTTTTCATCGATTTCAACCTATTCTTCGACGAGTGCATGACAAAGATCGAGAGTTGTGTTAACTTTGGAGAGTAACTGACTTTGGCGATCCTGCTTTCAAGGCAGTGGGTTTATCCACGACACAACGATCGACATTTAGTTCTTAAAATCGCAATTTGTATCGATAAAACCCAAAATTTCAATGTTGTATCTAGATTCTTACATATTTGAAATTTCTATAAATTAAATGTTATATCATACATATATTTTAATTTTGTGTCTTATAAGTCATATTGGACCTTTTTAACATTGGTCTATCCGTTGTTGGTTAAGAATTTGTAGGTTTTAAGGTCCAATTAAACACAAAATTAAGTGTTTTGACTAATCAACAATTATTTTTTAATTAATTAAAAAATAATTAACTCTCCATCAACATTCCCTAGATTTTGAGAACATTTTCCTAGTGTCCTTTTGTTTGAATAAAAATTATTGTTATTATTTTACAAAGTTGGACCTAAATTAACTTTAAAAGTAACAATGAGGACTAATTTAATTTTAAGAATTATTAAAAGTATAATTAATCACAAAGTAACCTATAAAATAGTATTTTAATCTAATTTTTAAATGGAAATTTGAATTCGGTAGCATTAATTAAAGTTTCATTTGGAAATTTAGTAAAATTAATTTTTTTTTTTTTTTTTTGAGCTTTTGCAAAAAGTCTCCCGTGCAAATGATGAGTTTTTTTACCCTAAAATACTCTCAACATATATTTAATTTTAGTGTAACTAGTTTATTACCACGTGCATTCCACGTGATAGGTTTCTAATTCTCTCTATTATAAGTTTTAATTTTGTTTACTATATAAATCTATATGTATTATAATTTATAGATGAATATATTTATTTCATTATTCATATTCAAAAAACAATGTAATTGTAAAAAAACTTAAATTAGAGCTATGATTTTTTAGTACAATTATGAAATTCTTTTTTTAGTAAATTATAATGAACTTTTTAAGTTCAATAAACATAAAATTAGTTTCATGAAATGACAGAATTAATAAAATTAAAGACAAATTTCTTTAAGAATGAAATGACAATTCTTTTCTTCTTTTTTTTTCTATGATTCTAAAACCTTTTAGCTTTTAATTCCAATATTTTCAATTTTTAATTTTCAATTTGTTTTTTTTTTCAAATTTGTTTTTTTCTCTTTAATTATTTAATTATTAATTTTCAATTTTGTGAGCTATGATTTTCTTACCTACCAAAAATAATATATAAGTTTTTAAATATTGCTCATTAATTTTTTTTTTCTAACAAAATTTTAAAGCAAAATAACAATTATTCACTAATTCAAAAGAAATTAATAAAAATCTAAGACCCTAGTTATACACTCATTTCCTAAAATAGATTCCGATTTAATTATACTTGTATGAACATTCTAACAAAACAAAATGGGTGTCAACTTTCTAGGTAGAAGGTAGCCATCATGGTTTGAACCCACAACTCTTTAGCCCTTTAACTTTTTGGGATATTCCCACTACCACTATGTCAACTCATGATGGTTTATAACAAAATAGAATATACATTCAAAACAATCTAACATCTGTTCAAAACTCCAAAACATCACAATATTTTCAAAACATAAAATTCTTAATAAAAGTAATAATAGTGAATAACAATAAGTCTATTTTAATCTAAAAATTTTTGATAGAAAAATAGGATCCCTTCTAATTTAATAATTATTAATAATTAATTGTGAGTGGCATGCTTTGTTAATTTTAGATTTTACAAAGGACAATATAGTCCAAAAATATTTTTTAAAGATTGTGCCTTTTTAATATAATTATAGATAAAATATTGATATTCAAAGATTTGGAGCAACCCCACCATTATGAATCTGAAAATAGGATCTGATCTGTTTTTTAAAACCTCACATCTTGTTTTTGAATTTTTTTTTAAATCTCATATCTTATTCTGATTATTTGTTTGTCTTTTTTTATATGTTGGTCTCTTTCTTTTGCCCAAACCCCTCCTTTCTATACTCTCTCACTCCACCTTCATGCAACGTAGTATCGTCAAACTGCAGGTTGTCCCAGCTCGTCTCGGCGATCGGCGATCGTCAATTTGTCATTGTTGTCGACTGTCCCCTTGTCGTCGCTTTTACTCACTATATGTTTCTTTTTTCCTCTTGTTTCTCTCTCATAACCGTTCCTCTCTCCCGTATCATCTCTCGTTTCATTCACAGCAAGAACGTTTGTCGTCGTAAGCGCTAATACTGCTATTGACCACCCCTAGATCCCGAATTTCGTCTAAAATACTCTCACAATGAATCATTTTATTTAAATTATGCAATGTTGCATCCATATGTTGTACGATTGTACCTCCTTAAATTTATTTATGATTTCGATGCTTTAGACTTTTAAGAGAAAAAAAACTTAGGAAGAAGAATACCGTTGTAATTTTTTTTTTTTTGCCAACTAATCCTACTTACAATCGAGGGTTTCTTCAACTTTGAAGGTCGAATGGAGTTTTTGTGTTTGAATTTTAAAGAAAATTTGTTTTCTTTCAATTCTAATGTTAGGAGATCAATCGTCGTATATTTTTCATACTGTTAGGTGAGTTTTGACCCATATATATATATATATATATATATATATATATATATTTTAATGCATGTACAAAAAGTGTGTAAATTAGCTTTAATTTATAGTCTTTTCCATCTAATCCTTCTATCATCTTTGTTTATTTGTATTTTTTATATATATGTTATTTGTATTCAAATTTTCTTGAATATGCATTAGTTTTACTGTAATTTGTATTAACATTAATTTTTTTAGATCCCAAATTAGTATTATTAATAATTCCAAATTTATAGTTTAGATAAAAATCTATTTTAATTACCAATACAATCTAGGTTGAGATGATTTTGGTTTTTTGTATGGATGGTCTGAGGGGTCCGAATGAATTTTGGCCCACGATTAAAAAATACTCGAAATTTGACCTCGAAACACATGTGAGGGCCATAGGCAACCACATTTTCTCATTCCTTCCTCTTGTTTTGGACTTCTTACTCACGTTTCTTCCTCTCATGCAACATTAGATATAAAATTGATCGTTTGAAATGAATTTATAATGTCTGATTGTCACTTCTTTCACTCTCTCGAATTTCTCGTTATATACTTTCATCTTCCACTCTCAAATTCTTCAACCCATACCGTCAAATGCCAACACAATCTCGAAAGGTATTAATTGTACAGGGTGTGAAATTGCTTGTATATATGATGATTCAACAGTCTTTATAATGTTACAAGCTCTGTTTTTGGTAATATCTTGCCCATGGGAGAATATGGGAGCATCTGTCAATGTCATGGAAATTTATATAACTTAAATCAAATAAAATATGCATATAAATGAATTAGAATTTATATATTGCAACATAATTGTGAGATACTTGGAAGATAAAAAGACACCATCTAAAGTAACATGAAAAGGCTTAATAACACGTATACACCTACTCTAAATCACTTAAAACATTTATATACATATACCACAATGAGTTAGAAGGTTGCGGTTGCAAATTTTTATGTTGGAAGATATTTCCAAGATAAAAAACATCTAAAATGACATGAAAAACCTTCCTAACATGTGTATACCCACCACCCTAAATCACCTAACACATGCATGTAAATGAATTCGAGTTAGGGGTTTATAATTTTTATGTTGGAAGATAAGTGCTAGATACTTGGAAGATAAAACATTGTATCTAAAATAATATGAAAAACCTTCCTAACATGTGTATACCCACCTCAATAGGACAAATTTGCCCTTTTTATCCATATGTGAGTCATTCATAAATTAATGTTAATTTAACAAAAGGGGTCGATCGCAATCATTAAGAAACCTCTAAGAGATAATTGATCATATTGAAAGGATGGCTGTGATTGTAACTAACCCTATAGTTCAGGGGTGGTTTTTGCAATTTTCTCTAAAAATTATGTTTAGATCCATATAATTTGGTAAGATCTTCATAGTTTTCTTTTTTTTTTTTTTTTTTTTTTTTTTAGAAATTTTCCAGTTGTTCCTATAAAATGTGAATAAGAGCTATCCACATTTCGTAGCACCAAAAACATTTTGGGAGATGTAATAAGATTACAAGGACTAAATTGAAGTTAAACACAAACGAAAGAGACTAAAATATAATCAAACCTAAATGAATCTAAATATGAAAATAAATTGTCAATAAAACTACCTAATTCTTAATTTCCATTTTCCAACACTCACAAGAAAACCAAAATGAGAGAGAATGAGAAAAGTACACATGTTACACACATATTGTGTTTTATTTTGAATTTAAGGTGAATACATGTCCCAAAATAACGGAAAATCCTTGGTCAAAATCTTGAATAATTTGCTTGTTGATTAACGTGGGTTGAAAAGTTGTAGTGAGATAGCATAATCAATTATTAAAAAATGCATAAGAGAGAGGGGGGAGCATGGTGCATGAGAAAAGAGAAAAACAGAGACAAAGATAGAAATTCAAATTGCTTTATGTAAGAAGGAAGATTCCGCACCTGGTACACCAACAACTGTTAGGACCTAACTTTGAAAAATATAACCAACCCCTCCCTCTTTCTCTCTAACCAATAATAGAAAAGTTGGCTGAGAGAATTTGGTTAAAATACTATTTATGTCCTTGTATTTTGAGATTTGTTCACTTGTACTTTTAAATATCCAATTTTAGTCCATGTACTTTTAATAAATATTAAATTTAGTCCCTCAAAGTTAACTTTTATTAAAATTAGCTAAATAATCATAATAATTTTCATGCCAGGAAATATAATATGTGAATATGTTTTCAAAATTTATAATGAGAATACTAATAAATAACAAAAAAAAAAAATTGAAAAAATCAACCATAAACAAGCAATAGTGAACGGCTAAAATTAAACAAACTTCAAAGTATTTGGACTAAAATTCAATAAACTTCAAAATAGTATTTTAACCTATATTTTTCATCATTTTACTTTAGAACTTGTTTTATTTTAGTCTAAATACTTTCAAATATCCAAATTTAGTCCATGTACTTTCAATGAATCTTAAAAACAACCATTATTGTTAGGTTATTGTTAATTTTGTTTTACTTTAGAAAAAAAATCAGTCTTTATTAATCTTTCCTCTTAGATTTAAGAAATATATATTAGAAAATGGATTGTTATTATTTGACCAATTTTAATTAAAATTAGCCCCAAACAACTAAATTTAAGATTTATTGAAAGTTATATAAGGTACAAAATTGGAATATTTAAAATTACTGAGATTAAAATAAAGTGAAACTTAAAATATAAGTACCAAAATGGTATTTTAAACACATAAAAGATTAACCTATCATGTTCATTCCTATCATGTTCATTCCTTTTGATTAAGAGGTCGTTACAAATTCTAGATGGAAACAATTTTTCTCATGGTGACGTATTTTTCTTAAACGTAGTGGAAAAGAGAATGAGCTGACATGGAGTATAAAGTGTGTATGAAAGAGTAAAATATCTACTTATAATAGACTAGTTGTATTTAAATTGGGTAAAATTAATTCTTATCTAATAAAATAAAGGGTTGTTTTCAAATACAGAAAAATTAGGCAAACTATTTAAAAATATAGAAAAATTTTACCGTCTACGTGATAGAATTCTATCGCAATATACAACTGATAAACAGTAAAAAATTTCTATATTTGTAAATAGTTTAATATTTTTCTGTTTATAATAATTTTCTTAAAATAAATGGGGTAAAAAATAAATAAATAGACAGGTGGGGGTTGAATTAGCTAAATCCCTAATGAATTTAACAAAACATTGCAATCAATCAATTTATTCTTCACAAATATCTTTCTTATACTAGTAAGGACATCTAAGAACTAACCAAAGACTAAATTGTAACTTCCAAACCAAACTTATAGAGATCAAATTAAAACTAAACACAAACCGTTAATTTACCTGACAAAAAAAGTCCAATTGACTGCAATTTCCAATCTAATATTTGACCACTTGGAAATTGAGACCAGCCGCCCACAGCTGATTATTGCCCATACCATCCTCCACCTCAGTTTAATTCAAGCATATATGTATCTCCATATATATACATCTTCTAATTCATCTCATTTCACTGCCATTTAATTAATTAGTGTGAGAGAGATGAATCCCAGAAACTGTGCTTATAATTTTAGGCCCTTCCTAAGCTTTGTTTATGCAATTATTATTATCAGTGCATTTGTCACTGTGAGTAAGAGCTCATATTCCACTTCTTATGAAGATCGTCACTTCATGAGACGCCTCGACAACTATCAATACAATACCCTCTCTTCTGCAGCTCCTACTCAATCTCATCTCACGGTAACTCTCTCTCTCTCTCTTTCTATTGACACAATATTAGAGTTGGCATTGATTGGATTGGAATTGTCTAACCATATGATCAACAAATGATGAAGGCAACATCAGGATCACGTGTTTATCACGTGGTTGCCTACGGAGCTGATCCCACTGGGGAATCTGACAGCACCGAGGCGATAGAGAAAGCCATCTCTGATGCATTTCAATATCCCACGGATGGCCATTTGATGAAAGGCATTTTAGACCTTGGAGGTTCTCAACTTCACCTAGATGGAGGGACTTACAAGATCAGTCGGCCCTTGCGGTTACCCGACATAGCTGCTGGCAATTTCATGGTACCTATTATATAATTACTACTCTCCCTATCGAGGATCCCACATTATAAAGATGAGGAGACCTCACAATCTTTATAAGACACATGAATTACTCCTCTCATTGTAAATTGGTTTTTAGATGGAACTTATGTTTATCTAATGTCTCCTATCTTCTCTTCTATTTTCTTGATGGATGGATTGGATACAATATGATAAGAATGCATTTACCCATGTGGACAGATACATGGAGGATCATTACGCGCATCGGAAACTTTTCCAAGCGATGGCCATCTTATAGAATTAAGGCCGTCATCACCTTCTGTGATGTATGAATATATCACACTCAAGGACCTAATGTTAAACTGCAATTTCAGAGGAGGTGGGATAGCCATTATCAACTCATTGAGAACTACAGTAGATAACTGTTACGTATCACACTTCACGAGCGAGGGGATAGTAATCGAAGGTGGGCATGAAAGTAACATACGAAACTCCTTCATCGGGCAACACATCAACGTGGGTGGAGACCGAGGCGAAAAGGACTTCTCAGGGATTGGAGTGAAAATAATGGGAAACGACAATGTGTTGAGGGACGTAGTGATATATTCAGCAGAGATTGGAGTGATGGTGTTGGGACAAGCAAATGTGATAATGGGAGTGCATTGTTACAACAAGGCAAGGGGATTGGGTGGGATAGGAATTTATGTGAGGCAACCTGGTTTTACACAAACACGGATAGTGAATTGCTACTTGGATTTCACAGGAGTGGTGGTGGAGGATCCAGTTCAAGTGCATATAACAGGATGTTTCTTCTTAGGGAATGCATTGGTTGTATTGAAATCGATAGGGGGAGTGATAAGTGGATTGAATATCGTTGATAACATGTTCTCCGGAGATTATACAGGGGTAAAAATAGTTGAGTTGGATGAATCCAAGACTCACTTCACTAGAATTGATCAAGTGGTGGTAGATAGAAATAATGTCCGTGGGATGGTGGTTAAATCGACGGTGGGAAGAGGATCCACAAGGGCGAATGGAACAACTTGGACGGTTGATTTCTCAAGCCTATTGTTATTTCCTAACCTCATAAAAAATGTAGTGTACTCATTGGAGATGGAGCAGAGTCATGGTCAAGGTCAGATTCAGGTATTTCCAAACCATGTGTTAACTAATCTGACGCACAACAGAGTAACTGTCCGATCCAATGTGCCAGTAGCAGCTACATTACATGTTCAAGTACAGCAAACAACCTATGCCTTATGATAGATACTACATTAAAATTGAAATGAAAGCTTAATTCATTGTTTCTTGGTTCATCAATTGATGTATAGTATACTAGTAAAGTAAAAGAAACGTCTTCAATGCATTCACTTATTGTTGACATTATAAGGGAAACTTTTAGAGTTTTAGTTCAGTTTAGACATGAATGATTTTATTATTATTATTATTGTAGAAAACAATTCTGTTTATAAAAATCCCCTCAAGAAATGCCCTAGCAGAGCTGGTGAGGAAGAGTATGAAATATATAGAATTTACCTCCATAGTTGCACATGGGGTGTACTGTCGTATTGACCAACGTCTATATATAATTCATAATACTTCCTCTTTGCGTGCTGAGGTATTCAGTTTTCTTTCCAACTGCAGATCCAAATACAAGCCCAGATATTGTTGAAGTAGTTGGATCTGCAGAAACATTCTACTAAGATTTCAGGAAGGAAAAGAAAATAAGTCAACTGACGGAAAAGTAACCAGATTAACTTCCTTCTATTACCATGAAAATTATAAGATTCAAGTTTATAAGAGCTTATTTAGTGACCTTTGTTTCTTGTCTCTTGTTTTCAATGGTTTGTTTCTGGTTTCTTTTTCTCATTTTTTTTTAATATTTCTAAAATACTATGCAAATTTTGTAAACAAGAAGCTTTGGTTTCTTATGCCCGTTTCCTTTTTTTTTTTTTACCGCAAAATGCATACAATGTATGTATAAGAAAAAAAGATCATATATTTTGAATATTTATTTCTAGAAATTCATTTTGAAGTAAAATTTGTATTTAAAAAACAAGATGCATTTTTATTTCTCTTTTAAACAAGCAATGATCATCATATACATTATTGTTTATTCCTTTAAAAACAAGGAAAAAAATGCAGAATATAGAAGCGAAAATCAAGAAACAAGAAATAGAGAACTTTCACAAAAGCGCTACGAGAACCTTTAACCATTCTGTGATATAATTTTTTTGCATTAAATGAAATTAACTGTGAAAGCTCAAAATAAATCCAATGACACAACGTAAGGACCAGATCTGTTAATATCAATTTTATCCTTACTTTGGTAAAATTTTAGCAGCCCCTTGACCCTAACCAAGTTAGTTTATAACGTGATGTATAATATGCAGAAATATTCTCTACATGTGCAAAATGTGATCAATTCTCATGATGGCATTTGACCGAGACTGAGCATGACCATCTATCCAGAAAATTTTGATTTCTCAAAGTGGATGAGCATTATATTGAAATCCCAGCACGAAAGTGACAGAGAGCATAATGATGCTACATGTATATAAAGGCATATGAAAAGATACGTTTAAAACAAAACAAGCTTAGAGTAAACTCGGGAGGACTTTTGAGGGTAGCATTCTAATAAAAACAACTTTTTTTAGTAAGTACTTTAGATGAACACTGATTAAGTGATTCCTCCAAAATAATTTTCAAAACCGATTTGAAGTTTTTGATTATGTAACCAGCCACTATGAGTTTATTTTTTAAACATTTTAAATGACTTCAGCACCTTATTTTTTATTATAAAAAACATCGGAAGACTTCATTCCTCAAAAAGGGAAAAAACCAACCTAAAGGGCAAAGGAACAAGATGTCCCCTCCCCTCAACCAAATATTACGAAAAGACCGACCAATCTAGATTGACAATGTGGGTGGAGTAATTACAAAAAAGTTTGTAAAGGCTACTCCAATTAGAGGCCGTATAAACTGTACAAGATCACAGAAGTATACAAAAGAATACACCTATCTGAAAAAAAAATTGCATTCCTATTCCTTCCACGATAACCAGTTTTAACTAACAACACTTCCAACTGTAAATCATGTCATTTGTGCACATAAATTTATAACTGATCAAGGAAACATGAGTTTATGATCAAGATAAATGCACACCTGAGCATTAATTAGCCTCTGTTTAGATACTTCCCCAGCGAGAGTGCTGACACTGACATTGGAGATATGTTTTAGTCCAGTAATAACACAGAAGGAAATAGTCGGTAATCACTGGCTTTTTACCATACCTCTAATGCAGATGAATCACTTGAGTTGAGACCATAACTCTCTCTCCCTAAAGGATGCCGGTGTGGGTCTCAGCACATATGTGATAACTTGATAAATTGCTCTTTCTTCTCATCAAACCGAACACAAATCTTGGGATGCAAAATGACCAACATAAGATAAAATTTGACAAAGTCTATCGAATTCTTTTAAATTATGTGTTTTCTTTCCTGAATTTTCCTCAACTAAGCTCGATCCTTAACGTGAAATGCTGATAAGAGAATTTGAAAAGATCGAATCACCTATTTTAAAAGAGGACAATTTTATATTCTTTTCCATATTGGTATTTTCTTTTTCATAGGTCAGATGAGTCAACTAATGGTCTTGCCCTCTAATGTTACTTGATTTCTATGTTCTGCTGTATATTTCTTTTTTTACTTTAATTTCATACATGCTGGACTTACCAAGTAATCTGTATTCTCCATTCTATAGTCAATTTCAAAATTCTAAATTTTTTAATCTTAAGATAGTTGCAAAAACCATTGCCCCCAACTACGTTACAGAATGGTTTTGGTCCTTGAACTTTTGCCTACTGGTACAATCTCTTTCTCATTCCTATACTGACCTTTCAATTACAGTAGGTTTCATATTTCTAAATTTTTTATTTTTATCCATATTATTCCAGCTGTATAGCTTGGGGATTGATCCTACTGTACAATGAGTTCTTCAATTGTTTTAACAATATATCCTTTTGTCCCCAAGAACGAATGCCACAGAATTTTATATTTCAATCTGGAAAAGTGGAATGAAGGTTCCCTTTTCCTTGATTCTAGAGAAAATCGGAAAGATGCATAACTTTATTGGCTAATAGGAAACACAGGACAACATATTAAGTGAGAAATGATTTAAATAACACACACCCAAAGGGACCATACCTGCATAAAGTCACTCATACATACTCACCTCAGCTCCCTCTTTGTTCATGCCTGCATCAGACTTCAAACTTTAACTTATGCCAAATAATAGCATAGGAGCTTTGATGGAAAAAATAACGGGGATGTGAGAAATTTTACACTTCGATGCTCTTTTTCTTTGGGTTCAAAGAAATTTAGAGATAATATGTTTATTGATTTCCTGAAGAGGACTACTTACAGTTTCTTTTGATCAGAGTTCAAACAAGGAAGACCTGAAGCAACACTACGTAACATCTTTCCTGTTTTGAAAATCAAGCAGGAAAGCTACTAAGATCCAGGAGTCAGAACTGTGCAATTGACAACCAACGGAATACATTCTGTCAGATAAAAATTTCGTAAACCTAACGCTAAAGACCAGGATTTTTTTTTTTTTTTTTTTTGAGTACCTAAAGACCAGGAATTGAATCAACTAATTGGAGTAAAGCTCAATCTGAAAGGAACGATTTAAACACGCCCTTTTTGTAAGTAACTATAAAATCAAGAATGAAAAACGAAGAAGACTTCAAAGTAGGTGATACTCTCAAAATTGCACAACTTAACTCAGTTGATAATAGGCTTATAAATCATAATCAATAGATAATGTAGGAAGCTAACAAACCAATTTCAAGTGGCATATATTAGCCGAGTCCTGACGCACATTTCTTTCATTTATTGTTTCTAGCCTAAATGTGAAAAGTTCTGCTTCATACCAATTTATCCACCATTTTTTAAAATAAAACGTTCCATTATCAACCAAACTTTTGACACTACTGTAATCTCAAAATCAAGGTAAGAGAACCAAAAATGTACAGAAAAATAAACACCGATTCCATATAAAACAAGTAGCAAGCTCAATAGAACTACAAAGCAGGCATAAAATTTTGAGAAAACAAGTAGCGGAGATTTAACTAGCTGAATTCGATACTAAACTTGATCACAAAAGCTGAACGTTAACGAACCTCAAGTATCTCCAGTAATGAAGATATCAGAACCGAAACCAAATCAACAGAAATGATAAAGATTCAGTTAGCTAGCGATCAATCTGGCATGTAGTAAGGCGACGAACGATGACGCGTTGAATTCCACAACAAAGTACAGGAATCAAACTGTTCAAGGTACGCGATCAAATGTCCACGAAACACGATTGCAAACGATAAACCAAAATATTTCCTGTTCGTTGTAGAGTTGAGAGATGAACATCGAAGAGAACTGATTTTTGTGTGAAATGGAAAAACGGGAGAAATAAAGAGCGGCAAAAAAAAGGGGGAAACTGGAGGCCACGTGCGATAATTTGGAGTCTCGAGTTAGTTTGGAGAGATATTAATAATTTATCGCGATTTATTGATCGAGGTTAACTTTTTCGCCTAAGGACTTGTCATCGTTAAATCGCTGTCGTCGGATTTTATTTAGACGTCATACTTTGACTAGTTAGAATTTCTTGAACTTCAAAAAATAATAACAATAATAATTCTTTATTGAAAAATTATCCAATTTAGAAAATTATTATAAACTGAAAAAACATCACATTATTTATAAATATTGAAAAATAATTTAGTTCATTTTTTTATATTTGAAAACAACCACATTTTTTTAGTGGAGAATTTTTTTAAAATGTATTAAATTAAATATGTAAAGTAGAAAAATTGAACTTAAATTAATAGTACAAACACTATGTCAATTGAACTATGTTTATTTTAGTCATAATTTTAAATAAATACGATACTTAGAGTTATAAAATGTGGTTTTATTAGTTCCAAATTTTTAAGAATATGTTTAAACTATTCTTCAGGTAAAATTTACTATTTTAAATGCTAATATGGGAATAAAAAAATGCTAATATAATATTTTAAATTAGAAAAATAATTATAAATAATTATCTTCTACTCTCTATTGATTTTATTTATGCAAATGGATGGTTTTCAATTTTCAAACCACACTCATCCTCTACCCTCGTTAAATTACGACCTGCAAGAAAAATTATGACAAAAGCATGCTTTTAATAAATTAATTTTACTTATTTCCAAATATAATAGCTATGTTCTTTTTAATTTTTATCACTTTTCATAGAAAAATACTTAGACTATACCTATGTTTATGCAATCTACCAAATTCTTCAATCATAATTATTCTTATTTTTTCTTCAAATATTTTATTATTATTTAGTAAGATGTACAAAAATAAGTGCATCTTAAGATGCACTCAAGTATTGTTCTTTTTTAACAAGTAAGAAGAAGAGACAATGGAAGAGAAATGGAGGATGGAGAGAGGAGAGAAAATGACGAGAGCGAGTAGAGATAAATTTTTAATTTAAAATGTCATATTATTGTTTAAAATAACATAAAAAAAGATTAGTTAAGAAGTTTTTGAACCAGTTATTAAAAGTTCAAGACTAAAAATGTATATTTTAAAAATATATAGACCAACCGAACCTATTCGTCAAAACTCGAGGTCTAGGTAATTTTTTCTTCTTTTTTTTCTTTCTAAATATCATTTTTTCCCTCAACTTTTATGCTCTTTTTGGAACCTCATGATTTTGAGAGGGATTTCAAATCATAATGGACTTAAAATGGATCTTATTGTTTGTTACGATGGGATGAAAGAGAATAATTTGAAATTTAAAGTGATTCAAATCTTGTTTGCACGTCCTTTTTTATTTATTCTAAGACAAGTGTTCTACAATCTTATAGTCAAAATCAAGGAACTATCTGTACGTTGTTGAATATAAATAAAGAATTATTCAACGATGTAAAAGATTACCGACTAAAATAGTCGAATTTCGCATGATTTTATAGGATTTAGAGGTAAATTACTTATTTAAATTGTCATATTCTAATTTTCAATTAACAAAAAAAACATAGTTAAAAATCTATATTATTAATTTTTTTCACCTTCTCCTATTTTTCACTTACCATCCAAACAAAAAAAATTGTAATTACATTCATTTCAAAATATCTGTCGTTCCAAATGAAAGAAGAGTTGTTTTCAAATATAGAAAAATAAACCAAAATATTTATAAATATAGCAAAATTTTACTCTATTATAAATTATATAATATTATAAAATAATAATTATATAACATTTTTACATAAAACATGTTCATAAATTAATTAATAATAATTTATTATTAACTAAATATTTTGTGGGTAATTACAACTAATTTAAATTAAAATCCAATTTATGAATATGTTATCCAATACATATTTAAGAATATGAAATATAATTCTATTTTCATTAAATTTCTTGTTTTCAGATTCCTCACAAAATAATGCCATAAATTAGCTTAAACTCATTGTGAAAAAACATGTTATTAGGCCCAAAATCTATATTTGGCCCAAACAAACCCAAGTTCAAATGATGGGCCCTAATACAATAAAGTCCAAGGCCCACATGAAAACAAAGCTCTAGAATTAGAGAAGCATGCATTTCATTTTTCAGAGGGACGATAGACGATTGAGAAAGCTTCAAGAATACTCTAGAAGATGAGGAGATTGAAACAATTTGAAAAGACTTTAGAGCACCCAGAAGATTATGAAAATCTGATTATCGGGAAGTTGTCAAGTTATTGAATGACGAAGTAGTTGATATCTTTGAAGTCTCTTTCTTTATTGGTGAGGTTAAGGAAAGAGGCGGCGAGCTTGGTGTGGTTGCTTATTCTCATGTTTATCGATGTCAGAATGAGTTGGCTCATTGTGTTACTCGTAAAGCGTTGCAAGATCGAGAGTCCACTATTCTTCAAATTCCTTATGGTTTACGTTGGGATTGACTCGAGATATAATTTCGTAGTTGTTGTGTTTGTTTTGGGTTGTCCTTTCTAAAAAAAAATTGTTATAATTGTGGAAGACTTTTAAAGAGGCCGTTTGACCTACCAATTTTTTAAATTTGTGTAAATAATTCAATTTTTGTACGTTTATTGAGTAACTCTACCTTCTCATTTTTGTATACTTTTCATATTTATCGAAGAACTTCATTTCCTCTATCTCTGCTTTTCACATTTATCGAGCAACTCCATCTTCCTCTCTTAATTTACGTTTCACAATTAATGAGGAATTCTATCTTACCACTCTACACCCTGAAACACAAACTTACTAACTCAACATATTAACTCCAAGTTAATACCCCTAAAAGATTAAACCTTACAACTGTGGAAGATTTTGAAGACTTTAAGAAAAATATAAATCTTTCTGAAAACTTCAAACATTCGAGATTTATTAAAAACTGAAACCATTTTAAAGAGATGAATACTGTATTAAAATAGAAAATTTCCTGAAAATTTTAAAGATTAAAGCTTCCTTTTGAATACCCTAGACTTAAAGACCAAGTGTAAATACCAAGAGAGATTTGAGTTGCTTGCTTGCTATGTTCTAGGTTGCTTTTATTCTAGGGAGTTATTCAAGTGTAGAATACTGAGAGATTTGATCTTTTAATAAAGAATTTAAATGTATTGGCGTATTTTTTTCTTTTCTACGAGGACAAAAAGAAAAAACTAAAAGATTACATCATTAGATATAAGCATAGGAAACCACTCAGGATAAGGAGTAGTAAGTAGGGAAGATTCATGCTCCTCCAAAGCCTTAGTTGCAAGATAATGAGCTACGACATTTTGACATCGGCAAACATGAGAGAAAGAGATAACCCCCAGAACATTACCCCAGGTCTTAGCCTGCTCGATAAAGAAATAGATCTTTGAGATCTTGATCACAACGTCATTCAGCAGGTTGATCACCTCCAAACAATCTGATTCAACCAAGAGATTTGAGTTAAGGATTTGAGAAATGCTTTCCATCCTAAGGCAAATTGTTATCGCTTCAAGAATCTTCATGTTAGAGCATCTGGGAATAAATTTTGATCCAGTAAGAAAGGCACGACCCAAATGATCTTGAAGCACCCAATCAAGGCCTCCCGTCTTATAGATAAGACTCCAAATGGCATCAGTATTCAGCTTCCAAAAAGACATCAAGGGAGGCTGCCACTTGGACAGAGAAAGTGAGAGTGAGCGGGCGAGCCTCCACATTGTCTTTCCCAACGAACCTTTCCTCTCCAATCTGACTCTCTTGCAAATGTTGGCTAATATACCCACTAATAGACTCAACATCTACTGGCTGTAATTGGAATAACATCTTATTCATTGCCTCTCAAATTTGCTAGACAATGATCACAACTTCATTCAGTTATGAGGAGGAAGCACGTTCATAGAGTCAAGGCCAGTAATATTGATAACTCCACAAAGACCTACCATCATAAATAGGATTAATATTAGTGTGGACAGAAATTGAGGCCAAATCTGTTTAGATACCTGACACTGCCACATAAGGTGAGCTATTGTTTCCACATGATTCCTGCAAAGCACACACATGAGATCATTCAGGACATATTCGTGAGCAATATTAGTTTTTGTTAGGAAAATATCATGAATAATTTTTCAACAGCAAATCTTAGCCTTAGGCAGGGCCTTGGCCTTCCATAAAGATTGCCACAACTTTTTAGAGGCATCTCCTATGGAGGAACAAACATAATTCAAGTTAGCAAGCTTCAAACCAAAAAAATAAACGCTTTTAACATTAAACACTCCTTTTTTGTCGAGGTCCTATATAATCTCATCATCATGATGGCACCTAGGCAACTGAATTTGAAGAATTGTATCTACTTCATCTTGAAGGAAACTCAATTGGATCATCTTCTCTTTCCATCCTCCCTCATCCGAAATAAGATATGTCACATTAAGACCCTACAGATGAATGTAAAAGGGGTAAAATAATAGGTTGACAGGTGTCAAATCCGCGTGTGAGATCCTTCCCTTTACTTCACTGGCACGTTGTACGCCCATATCGGAAGAAACACGTGGACTTCTTTTCAACGTTGGAGTGTTTTCCTTCATTACTAAATACTACAAATTTGAAGAATTGTATCTACTTCACGAGTGGTTTTCGTCTACCCTCCCTAGGAAGCCAAGGGTCGCTATTGATTTGAGTAGAATTATCTGTTCATTACTGACTTTTGAGTTTAATTGTTGTTGTATCGTGGAAGGACCATTGACTTGAAGGTAATTTCAACATGACTTCGGTACTAAACCGTCTCACGTCGGTTGCTCTTTAAGGTTAACACAACTTCATTTTATCAAATGTGCACTAATTCAGACCCATAAATTATTAAACTAATTGCTTTGTACAATTTCTATACCACTCAACAAGTTTTATTAAACTAATTCAGACCCATAAATTAAGGATGACAATGTTGAAAATGAGGACACGCATTAGGATAAGTTTTGGTACCACTCTAATTGCTTTGTACAATCCCACATTAAGGTTTTAGCATATATGTACTTCAACTATTTGTAAATCTTCCAAGGTGGGACAAAAACAAAAAAGTAAAACTCAAAAGTCATTCTCGACATTAAATACCCATTTACATATGAGATGCACAAAGTCATCCATGGGTAGAAGGTAGGAAAATAGAGATGTGCAAAAAAAAAAAAAAAAAAGTAATTGAGAGAGAAAAGTAATAATCCAAAGAAAATTAAATATACTAAATTATTAAATTATGATATGTCATTTAAATTTGTACACAAGAGAAGACTCAATAAAAACTAACTCTCAATTTCAAGGACTAAAAGCATAATTTACTTCCTTTTTTTTAATATATAATGAAAAAGAACAGTAGAAGTGGTCATACCCTTTGATCTATTCATGATAAATGATCGAAGTAAATTTGTTATTGACCATAAACCTATCTAATAATCTTCTAAACTTTTAATGTAACATCCTCAAACTTATAAAAATATTTAATGAATTTTTGTATATTTAATTTTGTGCTTAAAAATGCCTTATAAACCTAGCATCAAACATAAATTTAAGATTTAAAAGAGTTTATTTGACACAAAATCAGAGTTTTCAAAAGTCTCTTGATCAATTTTTATAGTTTAAAAGTCTACTAAATATAATTTCGAATATATATATGGATAAAATGTAAAGTTTAAAAACTTATGTTTAGATGATGGGAGAATTACAAATAACATAAGAAAATAGAGTAAATATTCAGAAAACTAACATGCAAACAATGGAGTTTAGGTGTAAATATCTCGCTCTTTTTAAGAAGATTCAAGTCTCATGTGACGTGTATTGAATTTCTTTATATCAACTACCGATACAACATATATTCTCAGGCATGTCCCCTTCATGATACAACAACCCAACTGAAACGTTATGTAGCTCAAACCACTATGCACTGAAAGGTTGAGCTCAAAGCTCCACGACTAAAAACACCATTCTTTTGCCCAATTGCTTTTAAAAGAGCTAATGAGAGAAAATAAGACAGAAAGATATATTGAGTATTTGTGGTTATGTTTTAAAAGAATTGTAAAGAATCATTTTATAGTAAAATTTTAGATCTAATATTTATTATACATAATAAATAAGAATTTGTTTAACATTCTCTAAATAAACAACCAAATACGTTTTTCTTTTTTAAGAATTACAACTCTTTATTTTTCTGAGATGAACTTTAATTTAACAAAAAAAAAAAAAATGTAACAACATTAGATGTGGCCAAAAAATTCATAAACCAAAGACAACATCACCAAAGATCTTGAATAACTGAGACTATCACACTCAAACCTTTAGACGATAATCAATAAATATGAATAGATTATATATTTTAACCATAAATACTAATTTGTCAAAGCAAATATAACTCAACTGACAAACGTAAGTGTTAACAACTCAAAAGTTCGAAATCTCTTTATTCCTATTGTACTTTAAAAATATATATACACTAAATTCAAAAGACATTAAATTTTTTAGCAACTCTTTGTCAAAAATAAATAAAAGTGATACAATACAACATGTCAACACAATATAGATATTAACAATAAACAAAAATAATTATAAAAGGTTTCTCCCACATGTAAATGTTGATTTACACGTTTTACTTTTATAAGCTCGAGATCAATCGTACTAATTTAAAAAATATATAAAAATAGATACGGAGAATTTTGCAATCTCTATTTAATATTCATAAAATTGACACGCAGCAGTAAACATATTACGTTAGCCATGTTTACCATTTCTATACGATTCTCTAAGTTGGGATAATGAAATACTGAAAATGACCTCAAAGGTTAAATTATAAAAAGTAGATTAAATTTTAATTTTAATTTTAATTCTTATAGTTTTGGAAAAATTAGAATTTTGGTCCTGAAATTTGATAAAGTTCTCATAACCTATAATAGAGAAGAGACTATTTATGAAAAATTTATCAAATTATTTATGATGTTTTATCAAAATTATAAAGACTTAATTATAACTTTTAAAACTATGTGGATTAAATTATAGCTTTCTCCAAATCATAGGGATCGATCTTGTAATTTACCTAAAAAGTATCTTTTTTTAGTACAATCTAAAAAGTACCTTTAAACTTTATCATTTGTTTAAAAAATACAGTTAAATTTTCAAAAGTTGTAACGTTACTTCTAAACTTTCATAAATGTTTCAAAACTATCGTTGAAGTAGAAATTCTTTAGAATCTATAATGAAAATTGAGACATGAAATGGTGTGACAATAATCTATAATGAAAGTTTGAATCACCACACTATTTAATGTCATCGTGCCACGCCGATTCAAGTCTCGATTTTTCTCAGAAATTCTCGAAATCTAAGAGGAGTTTTGAAACATTTAAGAAAGTTTTGGAGGTAATATTGTAAGTTTTAAAAGTACATGGGCATTTTCAAAACAAATGACAAAATTTAAGGGTATTTTTTAACATATAATTTAGCCGAAATGTTATCAAATTACCGACGGATAATTTTAGGTTTATTACAAGTTTAGTTGTTGATTCATTCTTAATTTATGTTTATTTAATCCATAAACTTTAAGGGGCGTTAAGGATAAAAAAAAATATAGTTTTTTAGTCTCTGAAGTTGTTTAGTTGTCTAGTCGCATGTCCACGATATAAATAATTAATAAGTCATAAAATTGATTTTACAAGTCATGAGCCCTACAGTGAATTTGAAAATCCATTGAGCCAACTCCTTTCCACCAAACTCTTCCCTTAAATACACTAAAAAGTTACAAGTTATTGAATTGTGTTTAATAAGTTTTCAAACTTTAAAAATGTTTAATAAGTATCCAAACTATTTAGTATGTAGAAAAAAAGACTAAACTTATGTTATTAAACGAATGCCAAAAATCATATAATTGGACATTTTAAAATATATTGAACTAAAATTGAACCGATCTTAAAGTACAAAAATTAAAATTATATTTAAATCCTATTATTATCAGTCTAACAACAAGTAAACACTAGATTAATTTGAAATATTTGATATATTGATTGAAGACCTATGCTAACTGGTTAAAGCCAAAGATTAAAATATTCGTCAACATATCAATATATAATTAAGAATTTGACATTGATATAAACATTCGTTAATATCTTTCATATTTTTTATAAATGCTCGTTAAATATTAAAAAATATTTATTTAGTCCAATATAAATAGAAATACTAATAACAACATCCATAACTAAATTTAAACGTAAAAATAAGGAAAATTATTTTAAATGACAAAATGCTGAAAATATTTACAAATATAACAAAATTTCACTGTCTATCGTTATTGGCAATGAGAGGAGTAGTTCATCTATCTTATTAAGAGTGTGAGATCCCTTAATTTTTCTAATGTGAGATACTCAACAACGGTAATAGACTACTATTTATGTCGTGATAAACTATAAATAGACACAGATAGTAGTCTATCGCGGTCTATCGCAGATAGACAATAAAATTTGATTATATTTATAAATATTTTAGTTCATTTTTCAATATTTAAAAACAAACATAAAAATAACTTAATTATTAATATAATTTTTTAAATAAAAATCTTCACTTACAAAAATATATGTCGTATTGATCCATGGGTATATCTATAAAATTGAAAATTTCATAACGACATCGAGATTTTAATCCTCCGTTAAAGTTATGTTTCGGTTATTCTCTTGTTTTATTTTTAATGATTAAAATAGTTGAATTAAAAAATATAAAAACAAATTATAAAAAATTGAAAATAAAATTTATCCGTAATTTGTAGTATTTAGTAATGAAGGAAAACACTCCAACGTTGAAAAGAAGTCCACGTGTTTCTTCCGATATGGGCGTACAACGTGTCAGTGAAGTAAAGGGAAGGATCTCACAAGCGGATTTGACACCTGTCAACCCATTATTTTATCCCTTTTACATTCACCTTCTAGATTTCTCGTAGCTAGATTATATCTCGACCGTACAATTTCAACTACTATTTTTTCTACAGCCGTTGGATGAATATACGAGGAACAGAAAACAATTTTTGCATTTTGCATACAAGATTACACTCATCCTCCTCCCTTTGTAGAGTTACAAACAAAAATTATAACATTCGTTGCATTTAAAAATAGTGTGAAATTTCATAAAATAAAATAATAGATTATCAACTGAGGTGTGAAATGCTAAATAGAAGTATGTGTATCATCAGAGTAGCAGTATTAATTTTATTTTTTCAATAGATTTATGTATTTTAAAGGGTGTTAATTAATTTCATACTCTCAATAGTATCTTTAATGGATATTTTAGCTATTCAACATTAAAAAAAAAAAAAAATAGTGTGCTCAATTTTCTGTCGAATCATTCGTATTTTTTTGACATAAAATTAAACGTTTACGTACTTATAGTTCATGAAATCTATACTCGTTAAAAATTTGAAAATCTAACTAGCTATTAAACATATAATTTTAAAAAGAAAAGGTATATTAAATACTTCTTAAAATGTAATAACTTGTTGGGCTCTTTGTCGGTCCGCTCCTTTGGTCTAGCCTCGTCTTCCGACTTGACCTAAGTGAGAGTACTTGTAACAGTGTGGTGTCAAGTCAACCACACTTCGATACCTAAATTAGTACAATGAGTGTGTAGATTAGTTAAGCATAGAGAGTAAGGTTAAAAATCTCATTTGGAGTTTACTTACTTATTCTCTTTCGAAGTTGTCGAATGAAGCTATTTACAAGGTTTTTACTTTAACACATGCATGTGTTACGTGTAAAGCTGACGATGTCAAGATAGTTGCAACATTCGAGGTTGTTGAGCGTTACGATTGAGTTTATCTTCGACTTTTATAAAGAAAAATTTACCAAATTACTATTGAGTTAAGCTCACTTTAGTAGATTTTATAAGTTGAAGGCCACAAAATACATTTTTTAATTTGTTTTTTTTTATCAGAAAATAAATAAGTTATTTTTTCCCTAAAATTCAATTTCGGTAATATCTTTTTCAGAAAAATGAAAAAGAAAAATAGGTCACGCATATATCTGTATAACCAATTTTAACCAATATTTTTTTACAGGTATGCCACGTTTTCCAAAATAATGTCGTTTTTCCTTTCGAGATAGATTGACAATCTTTTTGTCGAATCTACTTTAATTTAGTTTGGTTCTACCTCCTACCAACTCAATTAAACTTATCTATTTAATTTATTTTAAAATTAAAAATCAAGTTGAACTAAATATCAAATCAAACTTAATTAATTGATTAGACTCTATACTATTCACGTAAAATTCTCAATTCAATATCATTTTTTTCTTAATTAAATATTTTCATATTAACTACTCATAAAACCACGTGTCCTATAAAATTTAAAACAATATTCTATTTTGAACGTACTACAGGAAAAAAAATTAGCATTATTTATTTATTTTTAAATTTTGTGCTCTTTAAATTTGTGCTTGTATTCTTACAATTTTTCTACTATGATTTGCATCATTCATTACTAAACATCTGAATTCTGAGTTAAATTCTAAAACCAAAAACAATTGTTTTTAAAAACTCGATACGACTTTTGAAAATACTCTTAAAGAGTAGATAAAAAAAAATTTAAAAGATTATCAAACGGACCTTCAAGATTATTTGTTTTTAGTTTTCAAAATTTGGTTGAATTTTGACTATAAGACACATAAATCAATAGGTAATAATAGTGTTTATAGACTTCATTTTAAAAACAAAAATAAAAACTCAACTGATTATCAACATATAGTCTTATTTGATTTTTAAAAACTTCAAACATGTTAGAAATTATTATTTTTAAGAATTTGTTAAATATAAAATTAAACGTTTATAAATTCATTAAACATTTTTAAAGTCGATAACATTTTAATTACGAAATAAAAAAAATCATAATATAAACTTGTAATTGGCGAGCATAGCTCAAGTCAGGAAAGAGTGTTAAGATAAGAAGGTTTGTGATTAGAATCTTCGGATTTATTATAATAGAAAAATAAAATAAAATAAACCCCACCTTTATAGAAATAAATTTGGTTAGTTTTTATTTTACTTTTAATTTGGATTTTCTAGATTTGTCTTTTCGGAGCTCTGTATTCTGTAATGTGAACTTTACTGAACTTCTCGACTCTGATCTCAAACCACCTCTTACACACACACATATATAAAGAACCATTCAATTCCCTTTTCTTCATTCGCAAGCTCTGAAAGAAGAAACGCCATGTCTTTCGAAGTTCAAATGCAAGAAGAAGATTTCGGAATGTGTCCGAGCTTCAACAGTTACTCCATCGGAACAACCGTAGACGCCGCCATAAGAGCCGGCGGCTGCTCTTTTTTCGATTTCAATCAATCGCAGTCGCCAAACAAAGCAAAGGATCAGGAAGAAGACGACGATAATTTCGAATTCGTCTCGCTCCAGACACCTGCCGATGGCGGTGGTTTAATCGCTCCTGTGTTTCCGATTTTCAATTCCGATCTTCTGTTTGAGGAACGTCAAGTTGAAAAACCAGAAATCGACGGTCGAGATTCAGCAATCGTGCAGCCGATTCGAATTCCTCTGGAGAAGCTTCTAATCAGAGATCGCGATTACGATCCGCAGTCACCTTCGTCTTCGTCGTCTTCGTCTTCATCGTCGTTAGTGGACGAATTGGAAGGAGTTCCATCTGAAACGTACTGCGTTTGGAAACCTAAATCCATCGGAACGCCAAATCTGGCTTGTAAGAAGAGCCGATCCACTGGATCATCGTCGACAAAGCGTTGGGGAATCCGAGACCTTCTACGGAGAAGCCACAGCGACGGAAAACACTCGTACATCTCCTTCACGCCGTCGACGAGTTCAAATTCAACGACGAAGGCAAAAGAAATGACCAAATCAGAGACAAAATCGAGGAAGGAATTGAAGGAGAAGAAAGATAACTCCGGCGGAAATCAGAAGAGGATTTTCTCTGCACACGAATCGTTCTACGTGAGGAATCGTACGTTGAAAGAAGAAGGTAAGAGAAAATCATATCTTCCTTACAAATTACAAGCCGGAATTGGTTGGTTGTTGGAGTAACGCCATTGGATTGGGCTGAGTTAGTTATTGGAGCATTTAATTTTTGCATTTTCAAAAGCTCTGTTCTCAGAAATGTTTATGTTTAGATATGAAAGAAAAGGAAAATAAAGATGATTGATGAACAAGTTTTTCAGTCATCTTTGAACATATAATATGTTTATAATATGAGATATATGTATACAATGAGATTGTTAATCGATATGGAATTTGGGATTATCCATGAGAGAACTTTGATGGAAATTATGATCAAATTTTCCCTCTAAATTACCACTTTTTTGGGTTATTGTTTCATTTCTTCCATTATGATTGTGTATTAAAAAACTATACGCCAAATTAATTTCCAATAAAACTTTGAAATCTTTTAATTTAAGAGTGTTTAGTATGTCCATAATTCTTTAAGTTGGTGTGTTTTTAAGTTTACATTAACTAAAATAGATGTTTTTAAAAGTTGGAATTTTTTAATTTTAATTGAGAGCATATGTATTAAAGAATTATATAAGAGATTTTTTTTTTCAAAAAAAAAAAAGAAAGAAAATAGTGTTAAGTATCATCTCTAATTATTATATATAAAAAAAGTTTTCATCTCTAATTTGATTTCTAAAATTCAAAAAATAAATTTCATCCTTAAAACTCAATCCTTGTGGATAAAATCTTTTAATGAAAACTGGTCGTTGCTTGAACTTTTGTCCAAATAAGAGTCAACCATCTCAATCTCAATTTGTTTTTGTTTTATACCAAAAGAACAAAATTGTTATATGTATATTGTAATGCTATAGTTATTTCTATCTCTTTTTTTTTTTTTTTTTTGTCAATCTACTAGTTTATTATTATTATTATTATTATTATTATTATTATTATTATTATTATTAAATATGATATTATATTAGATAAGAGTCGTAAGACATGACGTTGTTCCATTTTAAAATTAGTTAAAATAAATATAGTCCATGTATTTTTAAAAATGGTGACTTTCTAATTTTAGTCTCATCAAATTTTGAGTTAATATATATATATATATATATTTTAATTTAAGCCTAACTCTAAAATACTTATTATAATTTTAAAGATTCATGGTTTTAGTGCTCCACCGAACTAAAATGAATAATTCATATTTGTTCCAATTATATATTAATAGTAAATTATAGAGAAATTTTTACATATAAAAAAAATGTCAAACTATTTATAAAAAATAGCAAAAAGAAAAATATTGATAAATATCATAGACTTCTATCAACATTTAATCTATCAGTGATAGATTTCTACCATTTCTATCACTGATAGACCCTGATAGACTCTGATAGACTTCTATCAATATCTATCACAACTATCTAAAATTTTTGTTATTTTGTGTAAATAATTTTTTTTATTTTTCTATTTTTAAAAATTTTCCTAAATTATATGTGCTTTTCAAAAGGAAAAAATATATATTAGTTATATGTGATGGATACTCAACGTTAGATCAAATCACGTTCTTTCCCAATGAATTCTTGGATTTAAATACCCAGGAGGCTAAACTATAATGCTTTGAATTTAAAAAAAGGGTAAAGTTTTGGAGATGCTTATTAGTTCATAGTTAGAATACATTTGGGGGTACGGAAAATGTGTCTGCATATAATAATCTTGCCTTGGAGATTTTATTATTTATTATTATTGTTATTATTTTTGGTAATCTTGCAATCTAAGTAATAATAATAATAATAATCATAAACAAATACTCCCGTAGATTTTATTATTTATTATTTTTGTTATTATTTTTATTTTTGGGTAGTTTGTAGGATTAATATATATCTTACAATCTATAATATATATATCCACATTTTAACCAAATACTCCCGAACAACCAGATTTGACTTGTAATGGTACTAAAAAAAATTAATCTGTAATTAATAAATATTGGTCGAAATATTGCTCATTCATTGAATCTTAAAAGTAAAATTATGTTGGTTGAAATATTGCCCATTCAATGAATCTTAAAAGTAAAATTATATTAACCTTAGCATATTAATTGGACTCTTTTTAAATATAGAAAAATGAGCAAAACTATTTACACAAATATAGAAAATTTTTACCGTCTATCTGTGATAGACCGCGATAGAATTCTATCGTTTTCTATCGCTCAAGCGATATAATTTATTTTCTTGAGCGATAGAAAGCGATAGAATTCTATCCCGGTTTATCACTGATAAATAGCAAAATTTTTCTATATTTGTAAATAGTTTGATATTTTTTCGATTTATAGTAATTTCTCATATTAAGGGCTTCCTAAGTAGTCATTTATTGAGACTGTATCTTATTTTTTTTTTACTACTAAGTCAATCCATGATGGTTTGTTACATTTTTACTCGATTTTGAGTTTTGTTTCAACTTGTCCCTAGGACTTCAGATTTACACTTTTTTTTAATATACTCAGATTTATACTTTTAACTTTATTTTTTTAAAATTAATTAATTAATTACTTATCGTATTTGACAAGAAATAATTAAATTAATTGTAATAAATTAGTTTACACTAATTTTCCATCACTATTAAAATTAATTAAAAATTTTGATGTCATAATTATTTTAAATTAGTCAATCGAAAGTTAACGCCAATTAGCCAACTATCAACGTGAGTATTAGAAAAAAAACTCGAAGATAAAAGTGTAAAATATTGAAACTTAGGGTCTAAATAAAAATTAAACGCAATATCATGATTTAAGGAAATTTTTAAAAATAGAAAATTAAGGGAAACTATTTACACAAAATAGCAAAATTAAAATTTTTAGATAGTTGTGTTAGACGCTGATAGAAGTCTATCAGCGTATCAACGTCTATCAGTGATAGAAATGATAGAAGTTTATCGCTGATAGATCCTGATAAAAGTCTATCAATATCTATCCGTGCTTTTTTGCTATTTTTTGTAAATAGTTTGACATTTTTTCTATCTATGAAAATTTTTCCAGAATTTATTTAATGTAGATTTTCTCTTTTGTAGATATTGTTTAGATTCTCTTTGGTTCTTATATATACAATATATGTATTTGCACAAATACAATGAAATACATATTAATGTTTTTGTATCTATTCTGAGTTTTATCTCTCAAAATTCAATGGTAAAAGTTTTACATTTTGAAACTTATAGATCAAATGAATCTTAAACTCAACTTAAGGGTAAAAGTGTAGTATTTTGAAAACTAGGGACAAAATAGAAACAAGATTCTAAACGTTGAAGTTAGTTTGAAGTTTTTTCCTAAAAAAAATATTTATTTAAAAATCACTAAAATTAGAAGTTAGTTTAAAGTTAATTTTATCAAACTTAGTAAAATAATAATAATAATAATAATTTTCTTTTAAGAAAAGACACAATGCAAATATGCTTCCTAAAAATATTATTTATACATAAAAGGCTAATATAATTTTTTATCTTGCCAAATTGTGATATGTACTTCTTTCATTGAAATCAAAATTTCAAATTCTCATGCCCTCACTTGTACTAAAAAAAATAAACTTTTTTTAAAATAACAATAAACCAATACTATAAATTAAATTTAAGATTTATTGCAAGTTCATGGATTGAAATTAATATTGTAGGTAATTTTGTGACATAAAAGAAAATATCATGATTAAGGTATTTTTAACACTGTGAATTGTAACCATGACATAATTAATATTTTTATTATAAATTCTCATTGTCAATGTAAAAATTTATCAGACAAGAAAAGTTAACTCTTTAATCATTTATTGATAAATTGTTGTAGAAAATTTTATAAAGACAATTAATGCAACATCAGTAATTACTCATCGTTGACTACATTGAAAAGTCAAAATACTTCAAATTCGAAAGGAAAAAAAAACTTTTGGAATAACCAATGAAATATATTTTTACCTAAAAAGTAACTCTAAAGCACTTTGTATTGGGTGGGAAATTGATTTTAGCACATTGATTGTAATAAGTGAAGAGAGAGTGGCGTGGGAGGAAGGAATTTGTGAATTGGATTTGAATTTGGATTTGGCCCTCCTTTTTGAAGCCAAGTGGAGTGGAAGATAGAAGTTGGGGAAATATAATAATTATAAATTTATAATTATGTTTCTCCTTACCCATAAATGGTGGGTTGATTTTGATAGTCGATGTGGAAGGGACAATGATACTATATCCCAATTCAACACACTCATATATAAATTAATCTTCTAAATATTGTTCACGTTTTAGGTTATTAAAGAAAGGTTTGGCTTCTTATTTCTCAAAATAAAAATGGTAAATGGTAAAAATGTTTGAGTAATTAACATTTATCTACTAAGGTAATTGATGTGATGTGTGAGTTAGCTTTTAGTCGTTAAAAGTAGGTTTATATGTAAATGTTATTGATCAAAGTCATAGTAGAGATTTCTTGCAATGCAAGAAAATAATGAGTAATGGACGTGATGTAGTATCATTGACTTGGTTGCTTAAAACGTTATTAACTTTTTATTGCATGATCATCTAACTATTCTTTAGAGTTTCCCTAACTAATCAACGTAGGTAGCAATCATGTTTGCAAGTATTGTACGTAATTAATTTGTTAGGTTGTAAGATAAGTTAACATCATTGCATGTATAGATTACTCAACAACTAGTATATATATACTCCTATTTGCTATGCTTAAAAGTATTGGAACAATATGGGTCACTTATTTGAGTTGAGTTATGCGTGTTTATGTGTATTAACCTTTCACTGTTTTTTACTTTGAGCCCATGACTTATCTAGTAGCTAATCTTTGTTAATTAAGTTAGAATCTACACCTATATGTGTAGTAATCTACCTCATCATGCAGTTGGGTTGTTAATTTCAATTTCACTCTATCAATTCAACTTCAATCCTTTTGGTTAACTTATGAACAGTCACACTTGATTGAATATGACACATTGGACCTGACCTGATTAAATTTATACTCCATTGGATGGGATGTGGAGTTAGGGTTGGACTAGTCTCTTTTGGTTGAACTAAGACTTACCTAGTAACTTAATGGTCTTACTCGACATGTGACCTTCCTTGCAGCTTGTGGTTGTCTCACCAAGTTAGACCATGCGACCACCTTGGTCTTCCAACTTCCTAGAAACACTTTAGTGCAACATAATTACAGAGGATTCGAAAAGAAAAACACTAGTCAATTCGAGCATTACTTAATTAGTTAAGTCATTTACAATATAGCCGAGATGTCATATGTTTGAATCTCCTACCATTACTTGTCGAACCCAAAAAATACTTTTAAACTTTTAGAAGTTTCAAAAATACCCTTAAATTTAAAGAAAAGTTAAAAAAAATTCTTACGGTTAATAAATGAACAAAAATCATTAATACCTTGCTGCAAAAATACCCCATGGCGGCCTTCTTTCCTAAAGATTGGAGGTCTGATCCCCATCCCTATAGTTAGAAGGTATTAATGCAACTTTTGAAAGTTCAAGTATGTTTTTGAAACGAGTATTATGGTTTGTGTTCGTACACTAAAGTAAAGATATATATATATATTCTTAAATTTAAGGGTAAAACTTTTAAAAGTTTAAGGGTATTTTTGAAACAAAACACTAATGATTTCCATCCAAAACTAATGACAAGTGTATTTTTTAACTGTTATTGAAAGTTTAAAGATACTTTTGGAACTTTTAAAAGTTTAAAGGTATTTTTGACACAAGGTATAAAGTTTAGGGCATCTTGAATAATTTAGCCTATAATTAATTAGGATTATCTTTAATTTAACATTTTTACGCAACTAATTATTTTGTTATATAATAGTTAAAAAAAATGTTTTCGACAACATTTAAGAACTTTAAACAACAAGATCATCAAACAAACTTTTAATTTCTATATAATGTCTTAATAGATATCATTAAAAAAGAAAAAAAAAATACAGATTATCGAAACTCAAACATTAGTAACTTGTCCCTAATATAAGCCTCAAAATTCAGACTTTCAAATCATGCATTCCAAACATTAGTATTTGTGATTTACAAATTTCAGAATTCCCTCAAATAAGATTCCAAGCATTTGATTCTCACACTTTTAATTCTAAACTCCATGTGTCAAATACTCTCTTAAGATTTTTATCAAAATTATGAGAATTCTCTTAAATAAGCTTCTAGACATTTGATTAGACTTTTAATTTCTCCGAACGATCCCTTAATCATCCACATGGCATCTAAAACCCAAAGTAGACCGAACCTCGCAAATCTGATCGGGCTGATTTGGACTCTCCAACGATGACACGCCGTCCATTGCCTACAAATCAAAGCACGACACGTGTTCTCTTGACAGTTTCTAAATCCGATCAGTCGGTCAGAAATGCTGTTGGCGCCTGTCCCTTTTTCTAGCATCAAATAAAATCTGGCGGTAAATTTTGTTCCTCTACTTCTCGAAGTAAATAACTCAAAGCAGCCCACGTGTCATTATATGTTGGAGCAAATGACGCATATACCCCTTCTGGACAATAATTGGCTAGTATGATATGCATCTCACCCGAATCTGATGGTCGCTCACGCACACGAACATCGAAGAATAAAAAAAGAAGAAAAATATCCATGAATAATAAATATCCTCGTGTAATGGGACCCACCTCAGTCCACGTGAGCCGTGGGAGATCAGATAGCTTTTTTTTTTTTTTTTTTTTTTTTATTATTTTTATTTTTTATCCTTCTTCCCTCGTTTTATCAAAATCAAAATCAAAATTCAATTTTACAAAATTTCGAATTTCTCTGTGTGGTTTGTAATTTGTATTTGTTAATCTGAGTTCGAAAATGGCGGTTCTGCAGCTTCCTTGTGTGAGGATTATTGACAGTTCATCTTCGCCATTGTTGAGAGGAAGTAAATTGTCGATGTTTTGGGGAAGAGATTTGTGCTTTGGAAATGGAGGTATTAGGGATGGTCCGAGAGTGAAACCTCCATTCAATGGTCGAGCTGTTAAGGTTTTCGCCATGTCGGATAGTTCTTCTTCTTCATCGTTTAAGATGAATCTCAATGAGTACATGGTTACTCTTGAGAAACCGCTCGGCATTCGGTTCGCGATTTCTGTCGATGGAAGAATCTTCGTTCACTCGCTTAAGAAAGGGGTATGAATTTCTTGCCTTAGTTATTTATTTAAAATGATGTTCGTATGAAGCAATGGTTTCGAGTGAGTCCTTTTTCAATGAAATTGAAATATTGCTAGAGGATGAACGCTCGTCTGTTGATAGAGACGATTAATAGTGATAAATTGACATTTGACACTACAGAGAGATTAAGAACTGGACTAGAGTTAGTTAGGGTCTTAGAAGTAATATTTATCTCAAGATCTAGTGTACTTGGACTGATACGCTATCTAATTGCACTTTCTGGTTCAAGTTATGTAAATGAAATGTGTTCGATTGCTTTTGTTTTTGTTCTTAAATTCCTTAGTGATGCCTTCATAATTTAACCAGGTATTTGACTGCAACAACCGTAATCTTTATAGGGTAATGCTGAGAAGTCAAGAATAATCATGGTGGGCGACACTTTAAAGAAGGCAAGCGATTCATCAGGCGTCAAGCTCATTGAGATTAAAGACTTTGGTGATACACAGTATGCACCATTTACTTGATATAGAGTCTACATGAATTGAGTGTAGATTTCTTTTCTAAGTCGTTAAGATTTTGTTGTAAATATGATCAAAGTCTCACATTGGCTAGATAAGGGAAAGTTTATGGGTGTGTAAGGGAGGACAACTATCTTTAATAATATGAGATCCACAAAAGCAAAGTCATGAGAGTTTATGCCCAAAATGGACCATACATTATGGAGATGTCTGGAGGTCCGTTGCCCCTAACAGATTTAATGTAGAATTATGGAAATAAAAGAAGTAGACATCTTAGCCTTAAAAGTAAGATAGAATTTTCTATGATTTGATTTTGGAGATTTTTCCCATTCATCATTTTTTATGTTTGTTTTATTTTCAGTATTTGGTTTCTTCAGGATGATGCTGAAGGAGAAAGCAGGATCTTTTAGCCTGGTTCTTGAAAGGCCCTTTTCTCCTTTTCCTATTCAACAGCTTCTGCTTTCAAACGATTTAGATATTTTATTTAACAAAGGTCGAGTGCCTATTGCCACTTGGAAGAAAGAGGTTTTGGCATCAAATTTACAATCATCTGATGCAAGCAGTGGGAACTCTGGCTTTGCGACTTTCTCCTCTAAGTTCTCAACATCACAAGGTTGGAAACTTCTTAACGATCAAAATGGAGATGTGAAATCACATATGCAGAAAAACATTCTCACGCCTCAAATCAGCCAACTTGTTGGTATATTTACTGAAGAGGAGCCTGGAGATGGAGAATGGGCTCATGGGAGCTTCCCCCTAGATGAATATGTCAAGGCATTAGAACGGTCTAAAGGGGAGCTATATTATGATCACTCTCGTGGCATGAGCTATAGTAAGGTGGGTTTTCATTGTGCAATTTGGTATTGTGTGTAGATTACTTGTAGATCCGACATATTTGAATCAATATTTTGTTATTCACCGACAGAGTGTATTTTTTTTTTAACATGCTTTATAAGCATGGTGCTAATCTTCTGTTCTAAACTTGCTGTGCTGATAGATCACGGAGCAAATCTATGTGGGGTCATGTATACAGACTGAAGCAGACGTAGAGGCTTTGTCAAATAACGTGGTTTGTGTCTTTTCAATGTTGGTTTATTAAATATGACCATCAGTAATGCATGCTTCATACTACTGATACTAACCATTAGGCCCCTTTTGAGTTCAGTACTTTTTACCTGTATTGCAGGATAATCTTCCAGCATCATTCTCAAGAATCTTTTTTAAAATGTGTACTTTAAATCAACATATGTATATACTCTAGTAAACATATACTATACTATCAATCTACCTAAGTTTACATAGTATCCGACAACAGCAAAATCAACCTAGGTTTATAGGCTAGAAGATAAATGATCACTAGTACCTTGAGTCACAACTGATGCAGCTCAAGTCAGAATTGATACAGTTGAGACTCATTTTTGGGTTTTCTTTGTTCTGTGTCTTGTTATATTGAGATGAAACTTGGCGTACTTTTTGAAGCATGTACTTAGGGTTTCTAGGATGCAAGCATATTTCTGTTCTGTCCTGCTGGGTTTAGAAAAGGTTGAAGCTGACATTAGCATCTTTCTTCTGTTTTGAAATTTGCTTTTCCTGATGTCCATCTGCTCGGTTCTTACTCCATCTTGGTTACACTTTTTTTTAAACTTTTGCTATAGGGAGTCACCGCTGTACTGAATTTTCAAGGTGCAACCGAGGCAGAAAACTGGGGGATTAATTCCAAGTTAATCAACGAGTCGTGCCAGAAATTTGATATTCTAATGATCAGCTATCCTATCAGGTGAATAAAGATTTTTTACCATATCCTGCTCAAGTTGATAGAATGGTACTATCACTGTATCACTTTCTGTCAGTAAATTTTATCGTTTAAGAAACTTGATGATTGAACCAAAATGAAGACCAAAATGTGTATTATGAGCGCACTTTTAAGTTCCTTATTCTAAGTTTCAGTGATGTTGATCTCATAAACTCATAATACCCTGATTGATTTGAATAGTTTTCTTTTCTTTCAGGGAAGGAGATTCTTATGATTTGAGGAAAAAACTACCATTCTGTGTGGGTCTACTTCTACGACTGTTAAAAAAGAACCATCGAGTTTTTATAACTTGTACCTCTGGTTTTGATCGATCTCCAGCAAGTGTGATTGCATATCTACACTGGATGACCGATACTTCTCTTCATGCAGCTTATAATTTTATCACCAGTTTGCATTCCTGCAAACCTGACAGGTTCTTATCAATACCACTTCTCAGTTATGCACGTGTCATTTTTCAATGCACATAATAATTCAGAACTTCCCATTGAATGGAATGAATGACATTCTATATAAATTGGAATAACTATCGTGATTGCCCTTTGCTGATATAGAAGCAGCATAAATTTTGCATGCATGTATAATTACAAGTAAAGAAAATCAAATGTTATTCTCGTAGACCACTGTACATGGTTTCCAGATTAGCTAAATGTAGGGAAGATCCTTCGTATACAAGGAAGAACAGCAACTTCGTTGATATAAAAATTTTTAGGTAGAGCTCGACCATGATTAAAATGGATAATATCAGATCACCCAATGGATATACCGGCATGTTACCTTGACGAACTAAACTTTTCAAGTTCTCACTTATTACTTATTAGCTTATATCAAGTAGCAGAGTCAAACATACATGGTGCATATCCTTCGTCATAATATTTCTTTTTTTTCCCCCTAAGATTTAATGTACATTCTTAAAATCTTTTTGCAGGCCTGCAATCGCTTGGGCTACCTGGGATCTCATAGCAATGGTGGAAAATGGAAGGCATGATGGACCACCCACTCATGCCGTTACCTTCGTATGGAATGGACAAGAGGTAATTGTGGAATCAGTCTGCGTATCTTTACCAATCTTCTCGTTATTCTATTTACGATGAAAAATATGTCAAACTTTTGTCCAGTACAGGGGGAGGATGTAAATTTGGTTGGAGATTTTACTGGTAACTGGAAAGAACCGGTCAAGGCTAGTCACAAGGGTGGGCCTAGATATGAAGTAGAAATGAAACTTCCTCAGGGGAAGTAAGTATAAAAAGACTGTCTTAATAGTATCTAAAATATAAGCTTATACATCAATCTATTTGATGCATCTTTGTTGATAATCTTATTAAGTTTTTTCATGCCATTTTTAGCAGTATTCGGTCATCTACTAAATTCAACCTAGCCTCTCTAAGTCAGGTTATCTGTCTTTTGTTTTATGGAAGGAACAAAACATGTAAATTCATTTAGTAATATAAGATTTCTAACTATAATTTGTATTTGCATTGTTTATATGTTGCTGAATGAACTCTTTGTTCTCCATTATATGGAAAATAACATTGCAACTTAGAAGTTGGAACATTATTGTCATTGCTTAAGAAAATTTGTGGCTCTACCACAAAATTTGCTCAATCGTATGGATTATAAAGGATTAAAAAACTGCCGTATTGATATTTTGATGGCCTTTAGGTATTACTATAAGTACATCACAAATGGTCAGTGGAGGCACTCAACATCTTCACCTGCTGAAAGAGACGATAGGGGGAATGTCAACAATGTAATAGTCATCGGCGACACTGCCAGTGTAAGGCCTTCAGTTCAACCGCAAAAAAAAGTAAGTTTTTACTTTCTTTTCTAGTTAAAATCATAAATTTGTGAGTCAGTTCTTAAATTTTAAAATGTTTCAACTACGTTAACTTTAAATGATACTTCTATTTTATCTTTATCGTTGATGCCATGATGATATGTTGATGTAGTATCCTCATCATACTAACTCAACCAAAATTAATCTAGTGGACAGACCTTATCAATGTTTCGTTTAATATTGTGCATTAACAACCTAGATTAAATAGATGTATATGAAACTTTTTAAATTTGAAGAGCTGAATGACACTATACTTTTCTTCGAAATAAAATATATAATTTTCAGCTTCATCTAATTTATTTCCTCATTGAGGATTATTGATTAATGTTAACATTAGATGGTGATAAATTTATCTGACTCAATTTTTAGTATTTGCATAATTTTAGAGGAAAAGGAATAAAATTAGATGGCTGTTTCATCTAAAGTAAAGAGAATATTCTAGATTCTCCATTTTTTTTAAAGAAACTGGTTTTTCATATTTTTCTTTTGTAATTTTGTCCATGGACCTTTCTCTAAAATTTCACCCATGCACTAAGTAAAAACTAAATCGTTGAAGACTAGAAGATAATTTTACTCAAAAAGTGTTTAGGGATATGAAAAAGCTTTCTTTTCCCACCCTCTTAAAAATTGTCCTCTACAGCCTTATTTGAACCAGACTTGTTCTATAGGTTGTACAATTGTATCTTTGAATTCTTAAAAATGACTTTCGATCTTATAACATGGTACTTGTTTTGAAGGATGCAAATATCGTGAAGGTAATTGAAAGACCATTGACAGAAAATGAGCGGTTTATGTTGGCGAAAGCGGCTCGTTGCGTTGCATTTTCGGTATGTCCAATTAGATTAACTCCCAAGTAGGTTGGACAGGTTTTGCATAGTCAGTTTTTAAAGCAAAAGTTACTATATTTTGTATCTTAGTTATAATCCTACATCTACATATATAGAAAAATAAATATTTCCATGAAAATCCTCATTTGCCTAGGTTTCTTGTACCTAATAGTTAAAACATGCAACATTCACGCTGTAATATAGAGTTTACTATATGGAAGGTTCCTCTCTCTCTCTCTCTCTCTCTTTAATTTCTATAATTTAATTTAATTTCCCTACTTTTAATATTATGATTTCTTTTTTCAGTGAAATTTCTATAGTTTTCAAACGACAGATTTTGTGGACAATTTTAACAAGTAGTTGATTGAAGAGTTTAGTAAATGGGTTGTTTACACAGGAATTTGGAAAAGAAAAAAAGGGCTTAGTTGGTAGAAATGAATTCAAATTTGTATTGATATTTTGAATAATTAGTACAGATCCTTTTATTCATCCTCTTAAATGTGTACTTGACTTGGAGGATGAAACATTCGTTCTCAAGGTCGAATGTTCATATTTACACCATGAATCTTCTTGAATTAATCTTTAGCTTGTTAATCTTCTTAATCGACTTGGCTCGCTCATTCTCTTGGATCAACCATTCGACATCTTGATGATTTTGGATCTTGATCATTGACTTTTTGATATTCTTGGAGAATTGATCAAAGTCTTGAAGCTAAAATATTTTAGATGTCTTCAACTTGTTTTCAAAGTCTTCAAATCCTCACAAAGATTTCTCTTCATAGATTATTTTTCAAAAAGTCTTGAATTCTCTAACGTTTTACCTTCTACATGTCTTGAAATGAAAGGTGATTATTAAATTTATAGATCTTTCTATGAACATTGTGTGAGTGCGGATTCAATTGGTTGAGCAAAGCCATTAAAATATAGATTTTATATTAAATTGTTATTTAATGAAACTTATTTGAACAGAGTTCAAGTGATTGATGGAAATTTCTCAAAATTCAGGGTATGATTTGTAAAATATACAAATCATGGGCCAAATTTGCTATAATAGAGTGAACAATAGCATACGAGAAAAACGAAACAAAGCCAAAATGAGATAGCTAACTCACATAGTACTTGAATTTTGAAGTGTGAAGTTCAATTAAAAAAAGAAAATACTTAGGTGTAACTCCGTCAACATTCAATGGAATTGTGCTACATGATAACATTTTAAAAAAATATATTTTTTAAAGGTTAAGTTATAAAAAATGCCCTTGAACTATGCACTTTGGGTCAAAAATACCCTTGAACTTTAAAAAATTTCGAAAATACCTTTAAACTTCAAAAAATAGTTCAAAAATACCTTTGTCGTTAGTTTTGGATAGAAACCGTTAAAGTTTTGTTTCAAAAATACCCTTGAACTTTTCAAAAATTTCAAAAATACCTTTAACTAAAAAAAAGGGTAAAAAAAAAAACTTCACTGTAAGTATATGAACACAAATCGTTAATAGCTCGTTGCAAAATAACTTTAAAATTTAAAAAAAAATTATAATTGCTACTAACGTTAATATAATGATCAATTTGTTTGAAGTTTTCTTAAATTCGAAAAGAATGAATTTTAAAACAAATTATACAGATATCCTCATTTTTTTTCATAAAGATACTCTTATTTTCTCCTAATTTTCTAATTCTTAACTTATATCAGTCTTCTCACCACCAAAAATTTAAGTTAAAACATAAAATCTCACAAAATTCTAAAATGAAAATCTCTCTGCAAACCTGCCAAAACGAAAAACGTTAGTAGTTGAGTGTGTGCTCATAACCGAATACATTTTTTTTATTTCACTATTTATCGTTTTGGTATGTTTAAGAGGAGATTTTGATTTTAGAATTTTGTGAGATTTTATGTTTTAACTTAAAATTTTGGTGGGTGAGAAAATTGGTGTAAGTTGAGAGAATTGGAAAATTAAGAGGAAAATGAGATTATCTATATGAAAAAAATGAGGATATCTTTATAATTCTTTAGAGTTCATTTTTTTTTAACTTAAAAAGCTTCAAACAAATTGATCACTATATTAATGTTAGGAACAATTTTAAATTATTTTATTTTATTTTAAAGTTATTTTTGTAACGAGGTATTAATGGTTTCTGTTAATAAACTTATGGTAAAGGTATTTTTGAGCTTCTTTTTTAGTTAAGGGTATTTTTGAAACTTTTGAAAAATTTAAGGGTATTTTTTAAATAAAACTTTAACGATTTCCATTCAAAACTAACGGCAGAGGTATTTTTGAACTCTTTTTAAAAGTTTAAAAGGTATTTTTGAAACTTTTGAAAGTTTAGAGATATTTTTTACCAGAAAACATTTTTTATAATCTAAACTTTTTTTTTTTTAATGAGTAGAAAAAGAAAGTACGAAGATAGGTGTAGCAACATTATGGTTAATAATTCGTTCATATTACTTCATTGAGTGCGTTGAAGGCCGCCACGTAGGCCCCACTCACGAAAAACGCCGAAACTATGTCATGAAAATGTCGACATTCATCGTAATTCTTCTCTTCTCCATTTTCTTTACATATTAGTTTCAAATATTCTCAATCAATTGAACCACCATTCTTTCTTACAGATACTGACGAATAAACACCTCCGCCATGGCCCACGGTCGCCTCACCTTCATTTCGCCGCTTCTCGCCGCCGGAGAACGCCATCTTCCGCCGCAATTCACTGTCTATGTGAAAATTTACTCATCGCCGGTGCCGGAATTGCCAAATCTCAGAGAGGATTGGAGTTTTTCCGGTCGGGTTGCCGCCAGGCCCAACCTGTGTGGAGTTGGGGCTCTGTTTGTTTGGGCCTAGTGATGGTTGAATGAGCTTCTCGTAAGGCCCAATTCAAGCCCAATAATGTTTCAGCCCATTATCCAAGGCAAGCATTTTCGAACACTGAAACAAATCTTTTATAAGAAAATTTTTATAATGAGAACTAGGAGTATATCTATATCACAAATTTTATATTGTGTGTTTTCAAAAGCTTTAATGTTTTTATCTTTTCATTGCTTTGTAATCTTATTCCATAATTTACTCTCAAAATTAATAAACATAACATTATTGATATCAAGGATTCAGATTTTATTTTTTCAACAAATGAAAGGTGGGGATTAAGGATCAAATTTTTTATTGTTATTGGTCCTCTCATTATAATAGTTGAAGTTCTCAATTATTATAACTCACATTTAGCTACCGTAAAACTATTTGAAAATCCTCTTTGTCTTTACTATTTAGTAACCATCATTTCTTCTAATTTGTAACTCAGACTAAAATAGTTTGTACTCCAAACATAAATTTATAATAATCCACTGACTATAATAACTAACTCAGAGCCCAACAAGTCTTGCAAGGGTATCCACTCTCTTCCATTCATAATATTAAACATATCATTAAGCTATATATTATAATTTTATGAAAAATTATTATAAATAGAAAAAAATATCAAACTATTATAATAAAAAAAAAAAAAATTATTATCTATCAGCGATAGACTTCTATCGCTTGAACGATAGAAAACGATATACTAGACAGAAAAAAAGAAAAGGTATGAATATTCGAATAGTTAACTCTCCTCCATCCCCCAAGCTGCAAAGAAAGGGAACTTAGTAGTAAAAAAAAAATTTATATTTATAACTAATTTGATTTATCTTTCTATATGGAAATTTATTTTCGTGAGTATTACACTAGTTTTAAATATCATTGTTATGAGAAACAATGAAAGAAAATTGTATGGTAGTAGAAAATTTTACAAAAAGTGAGAGATATGGGAAAGAAGTGATGGGAGAGAGTTTATGGGGAGTGGTTGGATTTTAGGTCCACCAAGAGAGTAAGAGAAGATAAGAGTGACCTTAAAAATGCTACATGTGTCATGTTTGTTTACCATTGGAATAACTCCATTTTATGAGGATAAAGTTGAGAGTGTGATCCTTTCTTTTATTTTGAAGCTTCAATCTCTGATTTCTTACCCATTTGTCTCTTTTTCTCACTCACACAATGCCTCATATCATTTTGTGGTACATATCCTTTTTGGGAATTCAAGATCCTCATTTGGAGATATTACATTTTATCTACATTGTCATTATTCCTACCTATTTTGAGAAATATAAATAAAAATAAAATACAAAATATTTGAGACGTCTTTGTTTTAGTTAGAATATAGGAATGGAGCTTTTAACTCTACAGAAAAAAGTAGATGTCTTATCTATTAACCTAAAACAAACATACAAGTTTAGTGTACTTCATTAAAAAATTATAGAATAATAAAAAAAAAACAAAAAAACATTATTATTTTGGTGTTATAAGATTGAGCCTAAGTGTTTATAGCCTAAGTCTTTATAGTGTTAATATGAAATAGCTAGCCGACAAAATAATAAGAAAAATGTTTAAATACTACTTTGGTTCCTATACTTTTGGTTTTGGTTCATTTTGGTCCCTGTACTTTTAAAATGTTCATTTTGGTCCTTGAGCTTTCAACTTTAGTCCATTTTTGTCCTTGAACTTTAAAAAAATGACCATTTTGATACCTTAAAAATGAAGTAAAAATAAAAATGGAGGGACCAAAATGGTCACTTTTTGAAAGTATAAAGACCAAAATGAACATTATGAAAATATAGGGACCAAATGAACCAAAGTTGAAAGTATAGGGACCAAAATGAACATTTTAAAAGTATAAGGATCAAAATGAATCAAAATTAAAAGTATAGGAACTAAAGTAGTATTTAAACCTAAAAAGGTATGGTATGAGTGAAGATTTTAATTTTTGTATGAATACAAATTTAATATACAATTTTTAACGAACAAGGACTTAGAATGAAGTTTTAAATGGATATAATATCATCGTTTAGTTTATATTAGAAATCCATAAAAGAAAACCCTAAAGTTAGGGCAATGACAGAAAATAACACATATATTGACTTAATTTATATTATTATTATATGATACATGGACTTTATTAACAATAAATATAGTACATTGACTTTTTATGAGTGCAAACAGCTGGACAAAATAGTCTTTTAAAAGAAGGTTGATATTTTAACCATAATCTTTTAATATTAAGAAATAACGGTTTTAACTGCCAACTTTTATTCTAGATAACGATGACATTTGTTTTGGCTACTACTTTTAAAGTAACTATGCAATTTTCAATTGCTATTTTATATGTTTTAAAAAAATATATTGTGTATTTAAGAACACTTTTTCATTTAATGATATAAAATTTTAAAATTGTTAAGTGTCATTAAAAAAAAAAAGCTAATTTATTATAGTGTACGGACTTGAGGGCAATTTGATGTATACATTGATTTTTATAAGCTGAAATTAATGAAATAAAAGGAGCCACATTATGAGACCAATACTTAAAAGAAATATAATATCTCTTTCTCAGGAAAAAAAAGAAAGAAAGAAAATAATATCTTGAAAATAAGTTTGGTTACACATCAGAAATGATATGTGGAAAAAAGGCATCGCAGCTTAGAAAGAGCGAGGTATATACAATAATTTTTTTTTTTTTTTTTTTTCAGATTTCATTGATATTATTGAATCTCGTTTAATAGTTATTTAGTTTTTAAAAATTGTATTTATTTTCTCACAATTTTTAACCACGGCCAACATCTTTCTTTTCAATTTCTTAGCAAAATTTCAAAACAAAATGAATTCTTAGTAAAACTTCGAAAACAAAAAATGTTTTAAAAAACTATTTTTGTAGCTTTAAGAAAAAATTGGTATGGATTTTAGATATACTTTTAGAAAGTAGAAAAGAAAAAAATCATAGGTGAAAGTAGTGTTTATAGGGTTAATTTCAAAAATCAAATAAAAAACCAAATGATTATCAAATGGAGCCTTGATTTTTTGTTTTTGATTTTTGAAAATTAAACTTATAAATACTACTTTACACTCGAATTGATTTCTTTGTTAATTTTACCTACTTTAAAGTAGTACTTTTTCAAAAACAAAAAACCATGCCAAAATTAAATATATTATATATATATATATATATGGATGTATATTTCAAAACTTTTTTTTTTTAAATATTGACTATGAATTCATATATGGTTAGTTAGTAACCATGAAAATCATGGTGAAAATTTGTAACAAAACAAGCAACCGTTATAAAATATTCGAATGGTTTTCGAAAGGACACATTAATCATTTACAACAATATATTAATTTGATTTTTAGAAAATGATATGATTTTCTCTTCTCCCCTATTTGTACACAACTTATTTCAATGTTGGGGAAATATATATATATATATCTATATATATAACAACTTTTTGAAGAAGATTCAACAGTTGTCTGACTCTTAACAACTGTTTGATATAGTTTAAAAAATATAGTATATTCAACTTCTATTCGAATAGTATAAAACCCTCAATAATTATATAGATCAACGACCACAAAAAATCTTATTAGATAATAACATGAGATTCTATCTCAAAACCAATTGACAATCGGGGGAGTAGTCAATCTATTTTATAATATAAAGGAATAATGAGTATACTTTTAGAAATAATAATTAAATATATAACAACATTTGTAAAAAATTGCAAATATAACATTATCTATAGCTAATAGACTTTTACTAGAGATATGGTCTATCACTAATAAACTCCAAGAGCTAGATTTAAATTTTGTTGTATCTATAAAAAAAAATTTATATTGTGTTATATTTGCTAGCTAATACTTTGAGTCTGATTCAAATTCTCTTTTAATACATCCAACGGTACGTAGAATCTCGAATACGTATTATATTTTGTATAAGGCCATGAAATGATAAAGAAGAAGAAAAAAAAGGAGAAAGAGAGAGAAATGTGGAACGCCCAATCCTGATCTGGGGAAGAAGAAGCTGTGGTTGATTGTGGGTTCGCTTTCATTATCCAAAAAGAAAAATGAAGTTTAAAATTAAAAAGAAAAAAGAAAAAAAGAAAAAGAAAAAAAAAAAGAGGGAATATATAGAAATTTAAAAAGGAAGTAAAATGAGATTTATATAGCCAGGGAATACAAAAGGCTTAGTGCACAATTATGTCGACAAGCTGCCTTCATTCTCTTATTTCTCTCAACAAAACTTCTCCTTCCCTTCTCCTCCTTTCTCTAATATTCGTCCTTGCATTTCAGCAAGGCTTAACAATAATCCTTCTCCTTCTCTTCCTAACCTCATCCAAAACAGGCCTGTTTTTGCTGCCCCTTCCCCTCTTATCACCCCCACTTGGGTAGTTTTTCTTTTCCTCCCATTGCATTACTTATTTTCTTGAAAAAAAAAAAAATCAATGAGACTGCTACATTGTAACTACTGTCGTTAAATGTAGATCTTAAAGCCGTTGCTTGGTTCTCTAATACGACTTATTGAGATACTTCTGCAGTTTCTTTCCAATCTCATACATTCAACGAACAATTTAAAATTTTCAGTCACATTGTAACAAATAATAGAGAAAAAATTTGGGTGCAATATCTTTTGTGTAGCCCAAGTTACACCTAATAAAAATGGGTCATGTGGCGATGTTGTTTTAGTTTTGAAAAAAAACTTGAGTGTAACTATCTCCTGTGTTGCACCCAATGATAAATTGCCATGTGACAATTATATTTTATTTTTTAAATAATTTTTTTTCTTAATTTTACTTTTGTGTGGTAAAGAGGAGAGGAACACATGGACTAGGTGCAGCCTAACTCTTTAATTTTTAGTTGGTTAAAAAATGTCAAGCATTGAATTAATTGCCCCAAATAATATGCTCTTCGTTTCCTCTTTTACTATATTTTAAACTTCTCATTAATTCATGCATGTTACTACATTTTTAGAATATAAGATCTTTGGTTTTGGTCGTGATAGTTACTTGTTACATGGATTTAGAATTATATTTTACTGTTGGAAGTCATATTGTTAATGCTTTAGTTTCTTTTTTTGGGTGTGATTTTTTTTCTTTTTTTTTTTTGTGTGTGTTTTTTTCCCAATGAATAGGTTGTTTGAGATCAGTTAGTTGGTCGTTGGAGAGGGTTAATTTGGAATTAGCCCATTTCTTCAGGAAATGTGGATGTACTTTATTTTAATCTTTTCCTTTTTTTATGCCAAAACTGTCCTTTATTCATTTTTTTTAATTATTATTATTTATTTTTCACTTATTAATAGAAGAGAGAAGACTTGTCCGAATAAAGACCATAATTTCTTAGATATGATATGTCACATCTTTCTTCACCTACTTTAATACTCCACATTCAAAAAATGTGACGTTTGTTTTCAATTTCTAACAGTTGAAAATATATTAAAAAAAAAAAAATTAAATTATACTTAATTAATAAATGAGTTGTTTTCAAATATAGAAAAATGAACAAAACTATTTACAAATATAGAAAATTTTTACTGTCTAGTGAAATTTTTTTATATTTATAAATAGTTTAATGTTTTTATATTAATAATAATTTTTCTTAACAAATGTCTCTCTTAACAGTTGTATATACTCCCTCTTAAAATTTAAGATTCTAATTTTTATACTTCATTGAAAAATGGATCAAGTACATTGAAAATTACAAAATGTGAGTAGTATCTGTTAAATAGTTTAACATTTTTACTATCAGGACAAATTTTCCAAATATACCTATAAATAGTACTTATATATATATATATATGAAAGTATAGAAGTAATAATGGGTGAAGTGAGAAATTCGGTGGATGTCATTTCAGTAGCTTCTTAATTCCCTTTTGCCTTTGAATCACATATGTACCCGTGCATGTCACGTGAATTGCTCATGTAAGCCACCAACTTTTTTCTCCAACGTGGCAAGCTACAAGTGGTCTCTCAGTAGGACACGTGGCAACATCCAATTCACTGTTCTATTTCTTAAGTAACCGACATGTAACGTAATGCATGGCAGCCTAACTTCTTCACCCATCTGTCCCATTTCCTTTGGCGCATAGGTCATAACATCACATTACATAATAAATATTTTTACGTTAAATAATGTCTCTTTCTTTCCTTTATAAAAACAAAAAAAGTTAGTTGGCAAAATTCAGACCAAATTAAACTCTAAATTTAACAAAAATTATATATAATATATATATATAATATATATATTACACACACACATTGCTTAAACCTTTTGGTTTTCATTTCATTCCCTTCAACTTTCTTAACCTCGAACTCTCCATTTGTCTTTCCCGACTTATATTTCATTTCGCGGCTTTGAAATTGAGATCGTTAAAATCTTATTGGTCATTTTTACTTAATCTTTTGTTGGGTGAAATTAAACTGGTTTAGAAAAGAAATTACTTATTTGTTTTGTTTTGCTTTTTACTCTACATACCAAAAATAGATTTTTAGGATATAATTTTGTTCCTATATTACTACCTTGTTTTTGGCTAAATTTTTGTGGGAATTGAATCTTGTAGAGAGAAGATATGGGAAATGGTTCATATGAGGAAGCCATTGAGGCTTTGGAGAAGCTCCTCAGGTACCTTGAATTGAATATACATTAAGTAGTTTATATATATATAATTATATTTTTAAATATTTTGTGAATTTTTGGTGGGTACAGAGAGAAGGGAGATTTGAAGGCTGCAGCAACATCAAAGTGTGAACAGATAACAGCAGAATTGAAAACTGCAGATGGAGACAAGCCAGCCTTTGATCCTGTTGAGAGAATCAAATCTGGTTTCATTCACTTCAAGAAGGAGAAATATGAGTAAACCCTTCAATTTTCCTTTTATTTATTTATTTTCAAACAAAATTATTCAGTAACACATGTTTATTTAATTACTTGGACGTGTTCTTGCAAACGAATCGATTTTCTTTCTATACCTGTTCAATTTACACAATAATATGAACTTTTACCAGTCATCCGACCACAGTTTTCGTCTTTTGGAACCGAAACATATTTTGGCCTCATTTTTTTTTACTTCTCTATGTTTTTCAGCAAGAACCCAGAGTTGTATGGTGAACTTGCAAAGGGCCAAAGCCCTAAGGTATCTATCAATTTTATTTTTTTAAAATTTTATTTTATTGGACATTTCATTTGGTATAGTATGAGTTAATTAAAGAAGGCTGTTTTATTTAGAGCTGGACTTAATTTAATTTGATTTTGTAATGCAAAATGCAGTTTATGGTGTTTGCTTGCTCTGATTCAAGAGTGTGCCCATCACATGTCCTTGATTTCCAACCAGGGGAGGCTTTTGTGGTCAGAAATTTGCCATTTGGTTCCTCCATATGATCAGTTTAGTTTTAATTCTCTCAATATATTATATATATATTCTTGTGTGTGTATGGATGTTTAAATCTGAATCTTGAGCCATTTTTGTCTGTTGAAAACAGAGCAAATTTTCAGGAACTGGATCTGCCATTGAATATGCTGTTCTTCATCTCAAGGTATATAAACAACTTTAAATATGCCATTTTTAATTCAGAAGTAGAGAGAGGTAAAAACATTAATATTAAATATTTTAAAAACAAAACCCGAAAACAGAGCAGGTATCAAAACTCTTCATTAAGGTATTTAATATGTTTTAAAGAACAAAATAATATAGAAAACAAGTCGATTTTCATTCAGGAGTCATTCATTTGGTTTATTGTGTGCAATATAAATAGGAAATGGGTGATTGAATGGTTTTGGTGTGTAGGTGCAATACATTGTTGTGATTGGTCACAGTGCTTGTGGTGGTATTAAGGGGCTCATGACTTTCCCATTTGATGGAAACTACTCAACGTAAGCACTCTTCTTCTTCATTTCGATATCTCAATGCCAAATCAAGAAGTGAAACTCGCGATTTTTACTCGTTAAAGTTAATCTTACTGTGCAAATTGAAACCACTATTCTCAAACCCGTAATTTAGGACAAATAGTGACTATAAACGGAGTTATATGAGAAAATATACTAAACTAGAACAATTGAAACCAACTTTATAAAACATAAGAGTAGTTATCCAAACAAGTATTGAGTTTCTTGATGCTAGAACAAGCAGTGAAGAGGAAAATATTGTATAGAAGCATATATTTGGCTGCACCTTTTTAACAAACTGATTAGAACTCACATTTGTGATTGGAATCAGTGATTTCATTGAAGAATGGGTGAAAATTGGTTTGCCTGCTAAGGCCAAGGTGAAATCAAAGCATGGTGATGGAGACCTTGGGGAACTGTGTACACACTGTGAAAAGGTAAAATATAAGCCCTTTTTGTACTTCAAAATCAAATATAAACATGAGAAAAAGAAAGTGAACAAATGGGATTTCCTTTTGATTTTGGATATCTATTAACATTTTTTCCCCATTTCTTTGTAAATGCAGGAAGCAGTAGGTGTATCACTTGGGAATCTGCTAACCTATCCATTTGTTAGGGATGGTTTGGTGAATGGAACTCTTGGACTCAAGGGTGGTCACTACGACTTCGTTAATGGAACTTTCGAGCTCTGGGGACTCGAATTCAACGTTACTCAGCCTTTGTCTGTATGAACTCCATCTATTACCGGCGGATCGATCTGGTTTTTCTCACTGATTTTCTTCATGTGATGTACTTTCTTTGTGTAATTGTCTTTTCTGGTATATAAGTTGACAATAAACATGAGATGGAGTTCATTAGTAACTCCAGTTCTAAAAAGTTACTTTTACTTGTTTGCCATTTCTTTCAAGCAATGACTTGAGAATGATGCAGAATTTTAAAACGTTCTTCATATTTTTTTCCTTTTTTACTTTTTTACTTTTCACCTTTTACTCTACCAAAATGCTACTCTTTCTTTGTTAGGTAAAGGATGTGGCCACCATTCTGCACTGGAAGCTCTAGGGACATGTTTAGAAGTCAATCCTGTAAAGATGAGACTTCTTATAATAACACACTCTTTGGTTATGTTGAAATAAGCCTGTTTTTTCTGAGGACTGAATCTTTCCTTCAATTTTATTGAAACCCATTTCAGATTCACCAAATTCTAGGAATTCCATTTCCTTTCTTTCCTTCTATTGATCCAAATTGCATTGGAAATGTTAGATTTTGTGGAAGAGCATAAGAAAAATGGAAACCGAAAGGTAAAATAAAGCACTCTGAAAGACACAAATTGTCCTGAGAAGAGGATGAAAGAAACGGGAAAGAAGTAAAACAAATAAGATCTTGGAGCAGTTTCAAACCTCTATAATGTAGAAAGATCTAAGACTCATCAGTTTGATCCAATACCTAATCTTGAGCTCTAATTGTTTAGGATAAAATGACACTATAGCCTAAACTAATCATAATTTTTGTTTAGTCTACAAGTTGGAAACTTGGAAACTACTAGTTCAAAATATTAAGTAATTCATATTTCAAAATGTTAAATATCGTAGGGCAATGATATGATTTTTTTTTGTAGTTAAGACTTTGCTTGAACAAGATATGTTCTATAGCTCATCAGACAAAAGTCCATGAATTCTGAGGGGATAAACATGTGCCCCTTCAAAATTGCCATTTGTTTAAAATAATATCAATAAGACTTCGTAGTCTTAAGCTGACCGTTGGAGCCTACAATAACACATGGGAGTAATGAGCATCCTATCCTAAGACTAAACTGTAGGGCTAGTCCTATTTTAGTAAACTTTTCCAAATATGAAACATCCCGACTTCCTTTAACCAGTTACCGTCTTTTAAATGTATAATGAAAATTAAGAGCTCAAGTTAAGTAAGGTTCTTTTTAATGTATCATTTCCAAAACCACCCATAGATATAGGATACGAATTGTTTTGGAAATAGGACAAGATCATCAGTTAAGAATGAAAGTTCCCTTCCCCATGGTTATGATTAATTAAACTTGAAGGAGATATAGTTATAGTTGGCATTGGCCTAACAAAGAACTTGAGAGGAAATGAGTTCGAGTCATAGTAGCCACTACCCAGAATATCATATCCTAAGGGTTTCCTTAGCAACCAAATGTAGTAGAGTCCGACATTGTACCGTGATAATAGTCGAGGATGTTTTGGACCCTCATAAATACAAAAAGGGGGGGGGGGGGGGGGGGGGGGGTGTTGACGTTGGAAGATTGGCACAAAACTTAATATCATGGCATAACCTAATTGAATCCTGGATCATTATGCATACACAAGATGACTCCATCAAAGAAAATTGAAGAGTAGACAGCCACACGTCTTTTAACGTATCAAGAGTATGGCGATATGATATGGAGAGGTGAAGGGAAAGAGATGATTACCTATTTCCCCTAAAGAAATCAAGTGCTTCAATAGAACGTTCAAAGACAACGTTGTATAGCGGATGGATAGGCTCCAGGAGGTTGGAATAGGGGCCAGCTACTGCCCGGGGAAGTGGTGGGGAATCTTCATTTGACGCGCTATACTGACACAATGAGAGGCCACTCAGGCAATAACACGTGTGGTAGTAGTCTTTTGGCTTTCCAGGTTTGTCTCTTAGTCCGCCCTCCGGTACCTGAATCCAAGAAATGATAAAAAGTAAAAACCAAACCTCCAAGCGAAAATACATACAAATAGAGGCATGGAACTACAAACGAAAATAGGATTGTCAAAATTTGGAGAAACAAATAATAATTAGTGTTGAAGATCCCATTGGAAAAATCAAGGGTCTCACAGTGTTTATAAGATATATGGGTCATTCCTCCTACAATCAATTAGTTTTGAGATGGAATCCTATGGTATCTAATATGGTATCAAAGCTTCTGAAACCCAAATAGACATTTGGTCTAAAAACAAAAACAAAAACAAAAACAAAAACAAAAACAAAAAAGTGGTATCCGATCCAAGAATGGTTTACTCAAAGAGGCACCATCTTGAAGGGGCATGTTGAGGATCCCACATTAAAAAAATCAAGGGATCTCACAATATTTATAAGAGAATGGGTTACTCCTCCCATTGTCAATTGGTTTTGAAATGGAACCTCATATTATCTAATAATTGCACCAAGCAAAAGATAAAATTCTTTCCAGGTAAATAACTCATTGTTTTGAAAAATGCACTATTGGATAAATTGATGAATGTAATCTGAAATGGGTGAACTCAAGGAGTCCTAGTGCCATTCAATGTTTCATAAAATAAACATCTATCTTCAGAAATGGTCGGTCAATTACTTGTGATTCTCGAATCAATTTCAAAACTGCAATATTTTGTACATTCTATTTTACATGAACAGTGCACAAATGAAAAAAAATGAAAAAAAAATGAAAAAAGTATTTGATGCAAAAAGAAGTCCAACCAATTATCGAGTTAGTAATATGAAATCTCTCTCCAAGGTATACCTGTGCGCATAGAAGTATATATTGCTGCAAGGCTAAGCTGTTGAAAAGAGGTTGATTACTTGGACGCTTCTTGATAAATTTATAACCAATGTCATTAAAGTTAACCTTTCGAGAAGTACACGCACCTAATCAGAAGAATAAATATCATAAGATTAACCTCGTTAAGAATGAAATTGTGGGTATAAACAAGATAACTAGTTGATAAATCAAAGTTATGATGTAAATTTCATACTTCAATCATATGCCAACTCCTAAAAAATGTTGATTATTTGTTAATTTGGGATTTTTAACAAAATAACATGAGTCCGATGTACTGTAGCTATGGTGTCAACTTAACTCGGGATTTGATGTGAATTGGACATATAAGAGATGTCTAGTCTTTGTTTACTAGGGAAATTTATGAATGAAGCAAAACTATTTTTGTGTATAGTTCCAAATTTGTGCTGTGCTATTTGGTTGGAAGAGGACAAGCTAATTTTTCAATAAAAGGTGAGATGATGTTGAAGACGTTCAGAATAGGCTCAAATTTTTAATTGTTATTGGTCCAACAGAATTAATGCATTATATTCAGGTTGATGGCGTACCAGTTGATAGACCATCAAAGGAAGCGCCTACTTCTTGAGCATCAGGTTGAACAGATTGTTCATCAAAATCCAAACTTAATCTTTGTAATAGCGAGCAAACGCCTCCCTGTTATCATAAATCAATCAAATGAAAACCAAAGAAGCACTGAATCAAACAATACCGAAACTAACCTGCCAGAACGAATAGCAGCCATCAACCAACTTATTTGTTCTCCCCTGAAATCCACACTCTAAACCAGCTTGACGAAACACCACCCACTCCTAATGTGTTGAAAGAGGTTCCAATATTAATCATAGTACGTAACAGTAACATGTAGCATTGAAGCCTAACGGCACGCTCTTAATACAAATGAAGGGCAGGATTAGCAATGACAATTAATTTTCCTCAGCAAAGTCTTACAACTAAACTCCGCAAGTCCAACTGGTGAACCTCATTGATCAGAATCATAGTAGCCAAACCACAAAAGGTGTACCTGATGAGGTTGATATATCAATTATGTACAAAAAAAAAAAGTTGTAGGAATATGAAAAGAAGTTCTTAGTGTTGAGCATTCAAAATTGGTAACCACTACTTCCATGATATTGTGAACCTTCAAACTATATAGAGATTACACAAGTAATCATATAATCTTTTATCCTCCCACTGACAACAGGTGAAGAACTCAGCATCCAACAAGATAAAATGAAGAAAAGCAGAAACTTACCCACCATGAGCCTCAGATCCAGGTTCTCCCGCAATACCACCTTCAAAAGTTTGACAACTGCAGAGAAAATGAGCAGTAGTTAATGAACAACACACGATAGCAGACTCTGATCTAACAAGTCTGCAAGAAATTATAAATATCATAACATAGTAGAACTTATTCCTTGTCCATCTCTCTATCAAGAAGCAAAAATTGGGGAAATAAAAGAAAAGTTGTATGGAATGGCTATACAAGCTAATATAGTAATTTCTAACTATGGAAGATTTTCAGTAACTGCTCAATAATTTCTACTTTCAGCAGATTGTTGGCTCGGTTAAGGTTTTCAATCCAACCACTGTGACTTCAGATCCACTGCAGAGAGACAATGTCTGCACAAATTCTAACTTTATATTCCAGTTTATCCATCAGTCACAGGCATCTAGTGGGCAACAGCTCTTATGCCTCATAGTTTCATGTCCACTAGGTTATTGACTTGAGTCTCATACAAATGAAGAATTGCACTGTACAGCCGTACAAGGGCATACAAAAAACCATGCCAAAAGAACCCTCCTTAAAGAAAGGGGGACCAACTAAGAAAATATTTGTAAGACTTGCACCAAGAGCCACAAAATGAGGTTTTCCACAACAAGGTCGATGGACTTTTCTAAACTGAGAAAGACTCCCCAGTTTCTTCCAAGCCACGAATGTCCAAAATTAATGCTCTAGCTAGATGCTAACAGAAGCTTTTTAAAAAGATGACCACCGACCACCGAGAATAAGAGAAAGGTGGTCCGGATTTACTGTATTTACTCTACTCTTGTTCTCAATTGTTTGGTGGTGGTGTTGTGGGGGGAGTGGGGGGACCTATAGGTCTACAGGTTCATCACATGCTCCACAAAAGTACACGCATGCACACAACAATGAATTCTAGGAACCAACCTTTGAATGTAGTTTCCAACATTTTCAACTAGTTCATCATCCAAGATGTTCAATATACTGGCAACCTGAAAGTAGAAGTTTTGAGCCATCCGTCATCATGGCATATTGTATTTGAAGAAATAAAATATAAATAGAAGGTTGACATTTCATACATGAGATGATTAAAACACTATGTTTGACAACTGACAAATCAAAAACAAATAATTAAATCCCATTTTTTACCCTGAATTTTCAAGATTATATCATTTTGGTTCTCAAAGTTTCAAAATGTTTATCCATCTTTAATGCTTTTTTCGGTGTAAACATTTACCATTCCTTAAAGATCACAACCTCGGCTACTTAGTTGCAAATTGGAATATGATTTTGTAATCCCATTTTATGGGCTCTTTTGTTTATCCCTTGGATATTTCATTCATCAATAAAATCGTTTCTTATCCAATGAAAAAAAGTTTCAAAATGTTTATTTTAGTCCCTAAAACTTAATAAATAACCACTGATTTTATTCGTTACATTTCTTGAATTGTTGCTAATTGTTTAAGTAAGGAACATGGCTACAAATGTGCCTCAATATGTTGCCATGGACATATATCCAAGCCATACATATATGTTGGTTGAGGTAGGAGGTAGGAGGTAGAATAATAGCAATGACCAAAATGGTTTAGTGTTTATAACGAAAATTAATATTTGGAATATCAGTGACCAAAATGGAATAATCCTTAAAGTATAAAGATCTAAATGTGATTTAATCCAAAAAACAAAACTCTGTAAATGTCAGTTGCTGCACTACCACTGGTAGAAGTAGCTAAAGGGGAAAAAGTTTAATATTGAAACAATGGCCATTTCTTCGTCACAAGAATAAGTCTCTTCCTCAACACTGTTCAGCTAGAACCTAAAGACTTAATGCCACCATCCTTGATATTGTACTATGACTATACGTATAGGGTATACCCATTGGATGAATTCATGAATCACTTCAGCAAACAAAATAAAAAAGGCAGTATATTCATGTAACTAAATGCATTGTCTACATTCATGCTACAATAAGCCATTTTCAATTTTAAAGGCATGAAAACATGCAATTCGCTCAAACTGGATGTTGCATGCACAATGCACATATTTACATCCCAACAATTAGATGCTGACTTACAGAAATTGCAGTGTAGCAAGCACGAACGTCTACTTCTCCTTGGTCATGCATCCTGATAAAAAAAGCAACGGACAACATTTAACAAAAAAAGAAACTCAACTATAGAATCATAAATCAAGCATTAATTCTTTAACAATGAATATAATGTTGAAGTTATGACCCAAGGAGCCAACACATTTTCTAGAAAGACTTGAAAAGAAAATGTAATCATAACTAAAGATGAGTTATTAGGATTTGATTTGATACCTGAAGCCTCCGCTAGGTTGCTTCATCTGCAGCAAAAACGTGTATAGTTTATGTCTGAAAGATGTTTCAATGATATGTCATATCACTGCAAAATTACTCAGAAAAGTAACTGATCCCCTGATCATAAACTGACCACCTATTAATTGACGACAAAGCTTCATGACTCCCCAATGTGACAAGTGAGTTCACTGCAGCATAAGTTGTTGCTAGGTGAGGTAACTGTGGAGAACCAAAAGGTATTAATAAATAATAAATCAGATTAAGGACTGCAAAACAGAACTGAATGTATTCTAGTTGTGCAGATTTACATGATTTAAAGAACACTAAATGAAATGCTTGGACTTAGGTGAGGGATGCGATCAAATTAAGGCTTAGCATGTAGAAGAAGATTTAGTTAGGTTGTCAGTAGCAACTAGTATATAAAGAAGAAGGAATGCAGGAGGGGAGGAAGAGAAATCTAGCTAAATCCTTATAGAAGGGAGAGCTCCAGACCTCTCAATATTTTATACTATTTGCTAAATATACTTTTTTTAATTGAGAAAAACCACTTTCATTGAGATAAAAATGAAATAATACAAGGGCATACAAAAAGACCCAACCCATAAAAGGAGAAGCATCCTCTATAAAAAGGGGCTCCAACTATGTAAAATCACACCTATAGAATAGTTACAAAAAGCCTTCGAAATTGAAGCCCACAAAGTAACACAATATGCTAAATATACTTAAACAACTACTAGTTTTTTCTCCTCAATTCTGCATTTCCTTTCCTTCTCAGTTTCTATCTTCATAAGCAAACTTATTAAGAAGCCAATATCTAATTAAGCAGAATCTAAGAAACATCCAATTACTTTACGAAAGTCCTTACAAGGCTAAAAGTCCAATTTGGAGGGTTGTGCTCCAAACCTCTAAAAAATTTGGTGCTATCTAACTATTCTTAGTCTAGTACAAGTATTTGCTACCCTTCTATATTTTCTAAGGTTCCATCACATAGGGCATCAGTAGGTCTCAAAAGTGACGGGCATGCTTATTGCACACAACACAAACAATAAGGCGTAAGTTTGTAGTAAGGCAGAATCTTCCAAGCATCACACTGATTAACTCCTTACAAGACTAATGCACTAAGTCACATAATATATTTAGAGAATACTATAACATAGTGATTGAACATTTTCTTATACTCAAAACCCCATGTTTCATTGCTGAGTCGTTTTAATGCTGAAGGCGGAGGAAGATCTAGACCATATCCTTTGACGCCGTGACTTCGCGAGTAGAGTTTGGGATTCCTTTTTCTAGATTTTTGGTATGATGACTCTTCGTTACAAAGATGTTAGTGCTATGATCGAGAAGTTCCTCCTTAGTCTGCCTTTTGGGGAGAAAGGCTAGTTTCTTTGGCTTGCTAGTGTTTGTGCGATTTTATGGGTTTTGTGGGGGTGAGACCAACAATAGGGTGTTTAGGGGAGTGAAGAGGGATCCCAGGGAGCTTTGGTCCCTTGTTCGCTATATCATGTTTCCCTTTAGGTTTCGATTTCAAAGATCTTTTGTAATTATTTTATATGTGTGATTTTGCTTAGTTGGAGTCTCTTCTTGCAATGGGAATCCCTCCTTTTTTGTGGGCTTGATTTTTTGTATGCCCGTGTATTCTTTCATTCTTTCTCAATGAAAGTCATTATTTTCATTAAAAAAAAATACTAAACATTTGCTAGTACGTCCACATTGCTGCTTTTCTTACTTCAATTATCCATATATATATATATATACTCACGCTATCTAACAACAATCATATACTGAAGATAGCATAATTTTTCCATAGAAATGAATAAGAAATTGACTTGCCTGTCCAGGTCCACCTCCATATCCACCACCTGGGTCCTGCAAGCATGAGAATAAATACAAAACAACAATTTCAAGAGTCAGAATTTAAATGTTCTATTCCAATGCTAAGCAAGAAATTTCCATGCATGCAGTATCTTGTTCAAATAGGTTAAAGAGGAAAACTGTCTGAAGCAGAATAAAAGAGGGAAGGTAATAAAAAAAGACTAATAAAACAATAATAATCATTCAAGGATACTCAACTAGTAAGTCCAGAGGCAGAAGGATTCCAAATGTAAGAAAGATTCATTTATAGATGGTGCAAACAAGAAGAGGTAGATTGACCATACTTGACAACGATTAAGAAAGTCAATGGCCCTAGCCTCCAGTTCAGCATCTACAGAGTCTCCCAGTAGAGCAATAGAATGCAGGATCCAATAGCAAATCCACGGACGACTGTAAAATGACAGAAAAAAGGAGAAAAAAAAGGACTTAAATAAGCTAGCATATGATACATTATAACTGCACGATCAGGCATATATTATATTATATAATTGAATGGAATAACTACAAGTAATCAGAAACCAGACACTTGAACACAATGAAAATTTTACACTCAGATTCTCTACATAGAACCTTGACTTGGCCAAGACTCATTCACAAATTCTTAGGAGACCACATCCTCATCAACAAAACTTTGCATTAGTGTTCTAGAACCAGAATGAACACAAAGAACAACTTGTCTTAGATATGTATTAATCCAAGCAACAACAAAATAGTTAATAAACATGGTTACTTTTCCAGTTAAGTTCCAATTTCATAATAATATTCACTAACCATCTTGAGAAGAAACACAATAAAATAGAATACTTAGCTACAAAAATAGAAGTTTAAATGACTTTCAAATACACATCAAACCGCGCCAAAAACCACTTGTAGAGTTTAACCCACTTACAAAAGTGAAAAACTCGTTTAGAAAAAAAAAAAATGAATTGCCACGAGCAAAGACTGCATAATAATTGAAGATAATAATTCGAAAGCCTACAAGAAAGAGAGACTTACTTGGCATCCAATACGCGAAATGAGGGTCCTAGATGATTGAGACCATTAGTAAGATATTCGATATGATTTTCACGCTGAAGCTCCAACCTAGAAACAAACAAAAATCATTAAAAACCACAAGCGAAGTACAACTTCTCCACTTGAAACGAAGGATTTGAAGACAGAAGAAAACTCCTAGCTTATTACATGAACTCTTGAGCGCTGCGAGGAGCCCGGATGAAAAAATCGTATATCCGACAAACCTCATATTCCACCATCCTTTGGTTTTGCTGCGTCACCGTAAGCTCCTCCGGCACGGGCGCTTCCATAATTGGCCGCCCGAAAACACTACACTTGAACCAAAGGATTCTCTTGGTTCTGCTCAAGTGCAAATTCACAACGACGAGCCGATTATCTTTGGCGCGAGACTCCTACCAACCCTAGATCCTCGGGTTCACGACCCGGACCCGGACACGAACCTAACCCGTTTTAAATGACCCGATATTGATTTTTAGTTGTCCATTTTTTTTATTTTAATTTTGTTTTAGATGTGATTTGAATGGTTAGCGACCAAGGGATGCTTTAACCCCAGTTGAATTGTTTTGATTTAAATTTGAGATTTGTTTAATTAACTCAATAATTATAGAATCTTTGTCAATGGGATGAATCAAAATTTAACATATAAATCTCCACATTAATTATGACTCAAAATTCAAATTATAAATCTCTTGGTTAAAAGTAAATTAAAATTTAAACTACAAATCTCCTAATCCACTATAATTCAAAATTTAAACTAAAAACAATTCAAAATTGTATTTTTTAGAAAGAAAAAAAACATTCAAAATTTAATTACCATGAAATTTCATCCCAAACAAAACTCATTTGCCATTTAACAAAAGAGGGAAGACAAAAATAGAGAAAAAAAAAAAGAAGGATCAAAGGACCTTAAACATCTTTCCATTGTATTTGTACGTAGACTATTATAGAGGTTGTATTTGTCATCGCTCTAAATACCTGAGTTATTCTAATGGAGAGGCCAGGAATGAATTCGAAACAAAATTACATTTGAAACTGCAATTATACCTTTTCGTTAACAAGTTTATGAATTATCAAGGTATTATTCACTATTTTATTTACGAAAAACATTCTAAAATTCGTTTTATCATATAACGTTTTGAAAATGGAGATGAGACAAAAGAAAATATTGTAGCTACGCGAAGGGACGTGTTTTATTCGTAATGTATGTGTTATTGTTGTAACATTTTTAATATTTAATACATTTTTTAAATGTTGAGTTAAAGGCTCGAGCATTTTTCATTAAAAAGACAAAAAACATAATTGCAAAAAATACTTACAACATTTGTACATTTATTACTAAGCTTTTAACTTAAATTTTCAAGATCCAAGGTTCACTATAAATACTTCACTCTCATTCTCTCAATACAAACCAACCAACAAATACATCTTTCTTTTTTGCTTTCTCTCATTTCTATCCTTAGCTCTTTTAAGAGCAATTGGCCAAAAGAAGAGTGTTTTTAGTTGTGGAGCTTTGAGCTCAACCTTTCAGTGCAGAGTGGTTTGAGCTACACAACGTTTCAGTTGGGTTGTTATATCCTGTAGGGGACAGGCCAGAGAATATTTGTTGCACCGGTGGTTGATATTAAAGAATTTCAATATACACTGCGGAGGGCTTGAATCTTCTTAAAGAGAGCGAGATATTCGCGCCTCAACCGATTGTTTACGTGTCTATTTCTCAATATTTACTCTATTTTTCTTCTATTATTTGTAATTCCCCCATCAATTTTAAAGAGATTCATTGATGGAGTCTACTATTGAGAAACCAAATGAGAATGTCGAAGATCTCAACAAGCCATTTCGATTTAAGGGAGCACACTTCAAAAGATGGAAAGGGAAAGTATTGTTCTACCTTAATCTTCTCAAAGTGGCCTATGTCCTCACAGAAAACAACCCAAAGAAGATTGATACTGAAAGCATGGACCTTGAAGAGTTCATGGGACACCAAGAGAAAATTGACAAGTATGAAAAAGATGAGTATAATTGTCGGTATTATCTTTTAAACTGTCTTGCTGATCATTTTTATGACTATTATGATACTACTTTCACATCTGCCAAGAAAACATGGAAAGCCTTGCAGAATAAATATGATACTGAAGAAACCGGTGCGAAAAAATATGCTGCAAGTAGCTTTTTTCGTTTTCAAATGGTGGATGGAAAATTTGTGGTAGAGCAAGCACAAGACTTTCAGATGATAGTGGCTGAAGTAGCATCGGAAGGAATTAAGATTGGAGACAATCTTATTGTTGTCGGCATAATTGATAAACTTCCACCATCATGGAGAGAATTTCAGAAAAATATGCATCACAAGCAAAAGGAAATCTCTCTGGAAGTATTAATTACTGTCATCCGTGTAGAGGAAGAGGCAAGAGGCAAGAGGGCAAGATTCTTTGATTCAAGAAGGCAATGAAAATCTTACAAAGGTAAATCTAATCTCTTCTAATGATATATCTAATGGTCAGATTCCTAAAAATAGTCATTTAAAGCCAAAGAAGAATAAATATCACTTTTCTAATAACAAGAAATATCCAAATCAAGTGAATAACAACCAAGCACATTCTCAACACTCCAAACCATTTTGTTTTGTTTGTGGCAAAAGTTGGCATATTGCTCGAATTTGCAAATTTCGGAAACGAGAACCTGTACCTCAGGCTAATGTTACCGAATAGTCATTTGTGGCTATGATAACTGATATATATATGGTTAAAAATGTTGAAGGATGGTGGCTGATTCTAGAGCCAATAGACATGTTTGTTATGACAAAAATTGGTTCAAAATTTATACTCATTTTGAGGAGCCTAAAATAATAATGCTTGGTGATTCTCATACCACCCAAATTTTGGGATTTGGTGAGGTAAAATTAAAATTCACCTCTGGAAGGGTTCTAATTTTGAAAGATATGCTTTACACACCCTCCATGAGGAAGAATTTAATGTCGAGTTATCTTCTTAATAAAGCTAGCTTTAAATAGACTATGGAATCTAATCAGTATGTGATAACAAAAAAAGGAAATTTTCATTGGAAAAGGTTATGCATGTGATGGAATGTTCAAGTTAAACATTGAAAATATCAATAAAGCATCTACCAGTTCGGTTTATATGCTCTCTTCTTTAAATTTTTGGCATGCTCAATTATGTCATATAAATAGTAAATATGTGGGGATAATGAGTAGCCTTGGATTAATTCCTAGCTTAAAAAATAATTTTGAGAAATGTGAAATATGTAGCAAAAATAAGATTACAAAATGACCTCATAAAAGTGTTGAGAGAAATACCAAATTATTAGAATTAATTCATACTGATTTGTGTGAATTTGAAGGAATTTTAACTAGAGGAGGAAATAGATATTTTATCACTTTTATCAATGATTTTTCAAAATATACTCATGTTTATTTATTGAAAAATAAAAGTGATAGCTTTTGAGAATTTTAAAAAATTTCTCCTCGAAGTTGAAAATCAATTCGATAGAAAAATTAAAAGAATTAGAAGTGATAGAGGTCGAGAATATGAATCATTTGAATTCAATTCATATGTTGAATCATTAGGAATAATTCATGAGACTACTCCCTCATATTCACCTGCTTCTAATGGAGTAGCTGAGAGGAAAAATAGAACCTTAATTGGTTTGACTAATGCAATGTTACTAGAATCAGGTGCATCATTTAATCTTTGGGGTGAAGCAGTTTTGACTGCTTGTCATGTGTTAAATAGAGTGCCACATAAAAAACAAAGATTACACCTTTTCAATTATGGAAAGGGTATAAGTCAAATTTGGGATATCTAAGAGTTTGGAGATGTTTAGCTTTTGTAAGGCTAATAGATCGTAAAATACCAAAATTAGGGTCTAAAGCTATCACTTCTATTTTTCTTGGATATGCAATTAATAGTACAGCGTATAGATTTCTTGATGTTGAACATAATGTGATTTTTGAATCAAGCAATGCTATTTTTCATGAAGAAAAGTTTCCTTTCAATTCAAGAAATAGTGGGGGTCAAAGTAGTGAACAAACTTCTAAGTTTGGTTCCTCTACTCCTAATGATAATAATGACAACAATTCTCTATAATTGAGGAGGAGTAAAAGAGCTAGAATTATGAAGGATTTTGGTCCTGATTTTTATGTTTATAATATTCAGGAGACACCAATTTTTTTGCAAAAAGCTTTAACATCTCCAGATGCAATTTTCTGAAAGGAGGCTGTAAATGATGAGATAGAATCACTAATTTCTAATAAAACTTGAAAATTAGTTGATTTACCACCAGGTTGTAAAACTATTGGGTGTAAATGGGTCCTGAGGAAAAAGCTCAAACTGGATGGTATTATAGACAAGTATAAAACTAAACTTGTTGCAAAAGGTTTCAAACAAAAGGAAGATTTAGACTTGTTTGATACCTTTTCTCCGGTTACGAGAATCACATCCATTAGATTATTAATTGCAATTGCTGCAATTTTTTATATGAGTATTCATCAAATGGATGTGAAAACAGGTTTTCTAAATGATGATTTAGAAGAAGAAATTTATATGGACCAACCTGAAGGTTTTATAGAACTTGGACAAGTGAACAAAGTGTGTAAGCTTACTAAATCCCTATATGGCTTAAAACAAGCTTCAAAGCAGTGGCATGAAAAATTTGATTCTTGCATGTTAAATAATGGTTATAAACCAAATGAATGTGATAAATGCATCTATCATAAATCATGGAAAGATTCTCATGTTATTATTAGCCTATATGTTGATGATTTACTGATCTTTGGCTCAAGTATATTTGTTATAAATGAAACAAAAAATTTGTTGAGCAATCATTTTGATATGAAAGATCTTGGTGAGGCTAATTTTATTCTGGGTATGAAAATAACGAAAACACCAGATGGATTTCTTCCTGACCAATCACATTACGCTTATCTTATTCTTATGAGATTATATTTATAATATATATATATATTATAATTATATATATTATAAATATAATAAATTATTTATTAATGAAATAAAAATTTTCAATTTACTTAATTTTAAGTAATGTATTAGTTAATGTAATGCATCATTGAATTGAATACGCAATTTCCGAATTCTCACACATTTTTTTTACGAACAAGAGAGGTGAAAATACGAAAAAAAAATTGGAATGAAAAGCGTCCATTGTCTAATGGATAGGACAGAGGTCTTCCAAAAAGTTTTTGTTGATTTTTTATTTTATTATATATTTTATATATTATATATAATATATAAATATAGAAGATCAAATAGTAAACTGAAACTCTTTATTAAAAATTTAATGAGACATTGAAACGATGACATTAGTTGATTAAGTTAAAACCTTCTTTTTTAATTCTATGAACCCTTAATTTCTTTTCTCGAAATCATTATTACTATTACAGAATATATCCCGCCGAATACATAATGAAATTGGTTTGCAAAATCCTATAAAATAAAACTATTGTTAAATCAAGAAAATTGACACCTTAAATTCTTATTGAAATAAATGAAATCGAATAAGATTTTTATTGGAAACGCTCAAATCCCCTATTTTTTTTCCCTTTAATTAAATTTCAAAATTGAAAGATAAAGAGTTTTTTATCCACGATAAATATTTTGTAAAAAATATTACATTGAATTGAAAATTGATTCTATTTTTTCAATCTCGACGATTGAATAATAATAGGTTATTATGAGTTCGAGAAAGCCGCTATGGTGAAATCGGTAGACACGTCCCAGATATTAATTCAAATAATTGAATTGAGGGACCTTTTAAATTTTTTTTTTTTATGATATTTTCAACTTTAGAGCATATATTAACTCATATATCTTTTTCGGTCATTTTAATTGTCATTACAATTCAGTTAATAACCCTATTAATCGATGAAACCGTAGGACTCTATGTTTCGTCAGAAAAGGGCATGATAGCTACTTTTTTCTGTATAACAGGATTATTAGTTACTCGTTGGATTTATTTGAGGCATTTACCTTTAAGTGATTTATATGAATCATTACTATTTCTTTCATGGGGTTTCTCCATTATTCATCTATTTACGTATTTTAAAAAATATAAAAACCATTTAAGTGTAAGCGCAATAACCGCGCCAAGTACTATTTTTACCCAAGGTTTTACTACTTCAGGTTTTTTAACTGAAATGCATCAATCCCCACTATTAGTTCCCGCTCTCCAATGTAGAATATATAAATTCTAGAATTCGAAATTCTAGAATCAAAATAATAAAAAAATGTGTCACTATATAATTTAATTTCGAATTTGGAGTTTCTAACTATAATTACTATTACTATTATATTATTCATTATAATAATAACTTGTTATAATTAAAGATAACTTTTTGATAATTGAATGAAATTATACGGTTTTTACTTTTTTTACTACAAAAAAAAACAATATGTCGTCTATTCTGTTATTCGTATTAACAGCTACTCTAGGAGGAATGTTTTTATGCGGTGCTAATGATTTAATAACTATCTTTGTAGCTCCAGAATGTTTCAGTTTATGCTCCTACCTATTATCTGGATATACCAAGAAAGATGTACGGTCTAATGAGGCTACTACGAAATATTAGGTATAATAACAGTACTATTTGGAGCTACTTTAGCTCTTGCTCAAAAAGATATTAAGAGAGGGTTAGCCTATTCTACAATGTCTCAATTGGGTTATATGATGTTAGCTTTGGGTATGGGGTCTTATCGGGCTGCTTTATTTCATTTGATTACTCATGCTTATTCAAAAGCGTTACAACATATATCACTGTCAAGAGTGAATTTTTTTTATTTCAATATTTTGAGGCAAAAGATTAGATTACAAACTTGGAAAAAAAAAGGATTGGGTTGCGCTATATGGATAAAATACTCAAGAAATACAATTATTTTGATTGTAAACACGTGTCTACTCCATTTGATTCAAGTGTTCACTTATTTTCTATTGAAAATGAAAGTGAAGTAATTAATCAAAAGGAGTATGCTAGTGTGATTGGTAGTCTACGATATGCAACAGATTGTACTAGACCTGACATTGCATATGCAGTAGGAGTTCTTAACAAGTTTACAAGTAAGCCAGGTAAAGAGCATTGGCATGTCATCGATCGTTTATTGGGAACAAAAGATCATGGCTTACTTTATAAAAAATATCCTGTTGTTATTGAAGGATTTTCTTATGCTGATTGGAATACATTGTCAGGTGATTCTCTATCTACTACAGGGTATATTTTTACCTTAGGAGGTAGTCTATTTGTTGGAAGTCTAAAAAACAAACGATTATTGCCAACTCTACTATGGAAGTAGAGCTTATTGCTCTAGCTTCAGCCAGTGAGGAAGCAAGTTGGCTAAGATATTTATTATATAAAATTCCAATGTGGGAGAAACCAATACTTCCTATCTTGATAAATTGTGATAGCACTGCCACAATTGGTAGAGTAAAAAATCGTTTTTATAACGGTAAATCCAGACCTATAAGACGAAAACATGAGATCTTATTTAAATATTGGGATCATTAATGTGAATTACATTAAATCTTGTGATAATCTTGCAGATCTATTAACAAATGCCTTAACTAGAGAAAGGGTCTGGAACACATCGAGGGGGATGGGGTTGAAGCCCTTATAATTGTCATGAGCCATATATAAGGATACCCACCTACTGATCAGAGATCCTGAGAACTAGGTTCAAAGGGAAAAACGAATTATAAGGTGGCCGAGAAATGCACTGTCTTTATATTTTAATCAATCCTTATGATGTAAGTGCATTATTCTATAACGATGTGGAGGGTTGAGTTTTTCAATAAACTCTTAATAAAATTTGTAGCTCTTATGAGTAGGGTGTGTTATGTTATAGGAGCACCCTTGACAAATTTTACCTATATGAGTATGAGAGTGAGGCCGCTCTCTATGAGAATATGGGGCTTATTCTCAAATATACTCATGAAATACCGGGATTAGCACAAGGCCTTAAAGTGCTAACCAATAAAGCTCATGTCAACACCTAGATAATTATGTGTGGATAATAAGTTTTCTATTTCCTCTTTAACGTTATAGTTCAAGTCAGAGACCACTACTAATGCTAGAATAGAGATTATTATTTCACTAGTAAAGGTTCAATGCAGAGTCATACCTTTATGCTGCATAATTATCTTTCTTTTAGCCAATTCTATTTTGATGTTTAATTTTAAATATTAAAAATGAGTGGGGGAATGTTGTAATATTTTTAATATTTAATACATTTTTTAAATGTTGAGTTAAAGGCTCGAGCGTTTTTTCATTAAAAAAGACAAAAAAACGTAATTGCAAAAAATGCTTACAACATTCGTACATTTATTATGTTTACAACATTTGTACATTTATTACTAAACTTTTAACTTAAATTTTCAAGATCCAAGATTCAATATAAATACTTCACTCTCATTCTCTCAATACAAACCAACCAACAAATACATCTTTCTCTCTTGCTTTCTCTCATTTCTATCCTTAGCTCTTTTAAGAGCAATTGACCAAAAGAAGAGTGTTTTTAGTTGTGGAGCTTTGAGCTCAACCTTTCAGTGCAGAGTGGTTTGAGCTACACAACGTTTCAGTTGGATTGTTGTATCCTGGGGGACAGGCCAGAGAATATCTGTTGCACCGGTGGTTGATATTAAAGAATTTCAATATACACCGCAGAGGGCTTGAAAGAGCCAGATATCCACGCCTCAACTTGATTGTTTACGTATCTATTTCTCAATATTTACTCTATTTTTTCTCTATTATTTGTAATTTTCCCATCAGTTATGTATGAATATTAGTAATCATGTGCGGCAAAATTGATATTATCAAAAATGTTGTGATGACAAAATAAATATTAAAAAAAATTAAGGACAAGGAAATGAGTTAAATTTATTTTAAGGTATAGCAAGAGAATCTGCCGGTAGTTGCCACGTTGGAAAGACTGTGTTGGGCTGTCGGCCCACCTACACCAGATGGGCACTCCATAAGGCCATACCTTTACGAGATCAATCACAATGAACCGGAAGTGCCACGTCAGATAGTGGGCCCACTATATCTCCATTTTCATGCCCTCAGCCCACACTCAACAACAAAATCCACCAGTCAAAATTGGATGTTTTTTGCTAAACATTTACCCGGGGAAATAATTTATTATATTTTTTTGGTACGATAATTTATTATTTTATTCTCTTCTCACTTTTCAAAGAGGTGTACATCGGTCGGTTTGTGCGGTCTTGGACCAACAATTAATCAAAAAAATTAGTTGGCATTCGATCAACAGTCGATTAATTTCATCGTTTTTCTAAGTCTCATATCTTTAGAATTTTCTTCTTCATAGACTTATAGATATAGAAGAAGAAGAGGAAGAGAAGAACGTGAGGGAAAAAAAATCCTAATGCACACCATGGTTCGTTGGTTAGTCGGGGGTGTCAGTTTTTTTTTTTTTGTACAAAAACCAACTACCGACCGACCATAGTACATCTATGACCGATCACATTAATTCGATTAGTTTCGGTGGTTGGATTGTTTTCAGTGCTTTTATGTACACCCTTTACTTTTCATTTGTTTTCAATTTCATTAAATTGAATCTTAGATTTTAGAAAAAGATATTTAAATATTTATATATGATTGGATGTTTACTAACTTATTCACAAATATTAATATAAAAAAGCAATGTAAAAATATTTATGAGCTTATTAATTTAAATAAAACCAAGATACACAAAAAAAAATTATGTTTCAAGAATGCATAAATTAATCATTAAATAACTTTAACAAACACATAGTCTTCAATGAGAATTTAGCCGCCTCAGCGGTTATATTAGGCACCTCTTTTTTTTTTTTTTTTATCGTTGGTTTATAGAGAAACACCATGTCATCATCAATTGCACGACAACAACACGTCATCCACAACATTGAGATTTGGTTTGATAAAAAAAATGAAATCTTATTGGACATCATTTGATTATTGATTTGCAAAAGTTGATCGATTCGATTGGATTCGAAATCGAACCGATGTTCACTTTTATTGTTCATCATTGTCCTAACTTTTGAATCGACAACCTCCACTGTGAAGAATAGTTATTTATTATCACACTAAGTCATGCACTAAGCTATTGTAAGAATGATCTTAAGGTTATTGTATATACTTGATGCCATATAAACTATGCTCATTTTGATAGAAACTATACAATATTTAAAAGTTAATAAACTAAAAATAAAATAAACAAGATTTTTAGAGATCAAAATAAAGAAACCATGAGTAAAGTTAAGAAACTAAAATAAAATATTTAAAATTGTAGGGATCAAAATGAAATATAAATTAAATATATTTTTTTTTAGTATAACAAATGTTGTTATGAATATTTAAACTTCTTACATTATCGAAAAAATGTAACTACCAGTTACTATTAAACTTATACCCATACAAATAGTGGAATTGGAAAAAATAAATCAATTGAAAATTAGCAAAATCAAATCACTACATTGTTCTCTTTTAAAGAAAAAAAAAACCATTTCAAATCATGTTGTCTTTTAAAATATATTTAAAGATAAAATTAGAACATAGTTTATTCAATGGGCATTACACAAATAATTCATTAATAAATTAAATCACCCATCATGTTAACGTAATTAACTAATTAATTTTTTAAAAAGAACTAATTAGTAATACATAATATAAGTTTTAAAGATCGATGATTTAATGTTCACTTAGTAATTGTTGTCAGTTGTCATTTGTCATAAATTAAGAGATTTGTTTCTTTAAAAAATAATATATATTTTAAGAAAATTGTGAGGACGTATTTGAGCATGCGACACATTTCAATCAATGAATAAGGAAAAACTTGCCTTCAAATATTAAATTAATAGAATATAAGACTGTAGATGTTCTAAGCTGGAAGAATGTAGTATGGATGACCAATTTTTTTTTAACAAATAAATTTGATTGGCCATTTCAAAACAAAATTTTCTAACGTTTCGTTAGTTTCGTCAAACCTTTTTTCATATAATTTTTCCTTTTTTCGTCCTCGTTCTCGTTGTAGTTCATTTTCTCCCTCTTGCTCCTACTCCTACTCACTTTGTAGCTCTTGCCTTCTTTGCACTTAGTTTGTTTGGCATATGGAAAAAAAAACTATATTTAGTGCCACCGACTGTCATACATTGTCGGAGGGAGAAGAAACAATTCTACCTGTTGTCGTTGTTGCTGCGCTTAAGGTACAAGAAAATGAGCAAGAGGTACAATGAGAGTCGATGTCAATAATTTTCTAAATTTCTAATGATAAACAATGTGCAACTTAATTGATTTTTTTTTGTCCTTTTTGAGTTTAAAAACACATAGATATAGAGGATTTGAACTTTTTTTTATCGAATATTTATATCTTAACTAGTTGAATTATGTTCAAGTTGACACTAACATTTTGTATATACATAATGATTTAAAGTTAAATAATGTCATTTTAAGTTATCAAATATAAAAATTTGGCTAATTGGTTTTACTTTTTTTCCACATCAAGAAGTTAATTTTTCTGTCAACTCGAACATAATTAAACTGTTTAAAGAGTGTATATCATCTATCAAGGTATTAGAAGTTCAAATTCCTATTCCAAAAGAAAATTTTAAATACTACGATGGTATATACTCCTTTCATTCACGACTTGAGACACCATTTAGTGATGTACTGCTTTACATACTAATATATTGGTTCACCCTTATTGCATTACATATTTGATATTATTCAAAATATTTAGGAAAGCATATAATGAGAGAGAGATAATAAATGAAAAAAGTTAAAAGATAGAGGACTAAATTGTAAAATTGGAAATTAGCAAACAAGATAGTATATGGGAAAAAACATTAATTATAGTCCAATTAAGATAATCCAACTTAATTGGACTAAACAATATATTTAGCTCACTAATCAAACTCGTAATATTTGAATGCAACTTTCTATAAATTTTATTCAATCACAAAGTAAAAATTATTTTAAAATATCTTTTTTAAGAAATAAAAATTTGATAACGTGTAACTGGAGTAGATATATGGGTGCGGCTCGACATGCATCTAAAAATTTTTCTACTAAAAAAATATTTTTTAGTACAACAATTGGGAGCCGAAGATTTGAACCACAAACCTCGTGGTTACTAGTACACTTAGATGTCAATTGTGCTAATCAAAATATTTAGATCATATAATTAGGGAGAGATGAAACAAATTCATAAAATAATAAAGCTATAGACTAAATTATACAAAATAACCTTAAATTTTGAATTTTGTGTCAAAAATGCTCTTGAACTTTCAAAAGTTTAAAACATACCCTTAAATCTAAAGAACTTCAAAAATACCTTTACGGTTAGTATATGAACACATACTGTTAATACTCGTTTAAAAGATATCCTTGAACTTTCAAAAGTTGTATTAATACTTTTAGTCTTATAAAAAAAAGTTTATAAAAATGCCCCTACCATTATTTAGTAGAGTGATCAATTTGTTTGAAGTTTTTTTTAAGTTCGAAAAGAAACAAGTTTAAAACAAATTACATAGATATTCATTTTTCTCTATATACAAATACTCTCAATTTTGTTTCATTTGTTCAATTCTTATACCAATTTTGTCACGAGAAAATATAAACCAAAACTTCAAGTTAAAACATAAAATTTTACAACATTTTAAATAAAAATCTCCCCTTAAAATTTATCAAAATGATAAATAGTCAAATAAAAAAAGAACAGATTTGACTATTCACACAGACTTTACTACTAATGTATAACCTTGTTAACTAAAAGGGGCAATGTTTTTGTTTTTTTAATGAAAAAAACAAATCGACGAATAGTTAATAAGGAGAATAAGAGGAGAAAAAAAAAAGAAAAAATAGAAAAGTGATAGATTATAGAATGGAGCAGAATGGGGGAGGAAATGGAAGAGAGAGGTGATAAGGTGTAGATCAACGGTAATAATATTTTTATTTTTTTTAAAGGTAAGGGTAATAATGCAACTTTTGAAAGCTTAGAGGTATTTTTGCAATGAGACATTAACTGTTGTTCATATATTAACAGTAAGAATATTTTTTTAACCTTTCTTTAAGTTTAAGGATATTTTTGAAACTTTTGAAAAATTATGAGTATTTTTTAACAAAACACTCATGATTTCTATAAAAAAAAAAACTAACGGCAATGATATTTTTAAACTCTTTTTTAAAGTTTGAAGGTATTTTTGAAACTTTTTAGCACAAAATATAAACTTCAAGACATATTATATAATTTAGCTATATATATATATATATATATATATAGGACCGCATAATTAGAGAGAGACAGTGTGTTAGTTGTATAAGATAAGATTTATTTTCCCTTATCCCTTCACGAGGTACACGTCATAGTCAATTTGCGTCAACCAATGGAATTGAAAAACATTCATCTATATCATTAAATTTAAATTCAATTCATTTTGTCAATTTCTTTTTATAAAAAAATTCAACTCATAATATATCTAATTAATAACACTTGATATATTATTTATTTATTTTTGTAAAAACCAACATAGTTCAATGGTATATATTTTCGATCAAAATATTTATGGTTTCAATCATTCCTAAATTTAAGAAAGTTCAATTTTTTACGATTAAAAATAGGAAAAATTTCACAAATAAAAAAAATGTCAAACTATTTATATAAAATAGCAAAAAAAAAATACTTATAGACATTGATAGACTTCTATCAGCATCTATCAGTGATAAACTTCTATCATTTCTATCACTAATAGATCCTGATAGACTTCTATCCGCGTCTATCAAAACTATTTAAAAATTTTGTTATTTTGTGTAAATAATTTTCCTTGTTTTTCTATTTTTAAAACTTCCCCTAAAAATTATTTCAAAACAACACTTATTTTATTGTTAAATTTCTAATCGATGATAATGAATGTATAATCATTATAACTCTTGGTAAAGGCACATGACGCACACCCAATAGTGTTTGCTCAATATAGCTAAATACTTATCGATAGACAAACAATACGATATATAGCACATCATAGTCCAAACTCTCGATGACATTGTACAATATCTTTATCAAAACATAGGCCAAATGTTGAGGGTCCTAGTCACCTACTCAACACCATACAACTTGAACGCATCACTCAATAGCAAGTCTCTACCTTTTAACTTTGTCACAAATTTGGTCTAAGATTTTTCATCGTGTGCAATCTATTAGTTACGTTGCAAATAAAGTCCTATATCAATCAGTCAAATTGAAAGATTCATGGTATATAAGTGAAAATAATTATCTCCACTGTGTACGAGACTTTTTGAGATATTAAAAAAAAAAAAAATTGAAGTGTATTATGGGTTGTATCTTTTTGTGTATCCTACCAAATTATCCAACCATAATTTGTCACATGACAAATTTATTCTTACTTTTTAAAAATATTTTAATTCATTATTTGTGTGTGTGATGAGAGTGAAATGCATAAAGATTGGTGCATCCAAGTATTGCCCTTTTCAAAAACAAAACTATGAGGGTGTTCATTCTAAAATGGACAATATCATACTAATGTGGAGATATGTGAAAGTTTCATTGTCCTTACGAGACATTGGGTCTTGTGGATAAGTTAGCTCTATATCAAACACAAAAGTGTTTGAGAAGCAATAAGTAAGTACAGCTCTATCGCCGGAAGAGTATATCTTTGTTTGATGGGAGAAAATTAAGGGTGCGACAGGCGATCAACACCAAGTTTATTCTAAAAAAATAACTTGTAGTTGTCCTCTATCTGGTTGTGCTTTAGATCTTGATAAGAGTAAGCTCCTGTAGGTAATTGGAAGTGGACAGATGGAGGGAGACTCAAGGTGATACTTTATTTGAGGGAAAAATTGTTATGTTGGATGTGAAGAAAAGGGTGGTTCCAAAAGCATAGGTGAAGGTTTTGTTGTCCTTATCACAACCATCCTTTTAATCATGCAATGGGAGAGGAAATTTTTGTTACCATTTAATGTTAGGAAATTACAAATAATTGAGAAAATTTGACTAATTTGAAGAAACATAAACGTCTAAACAATTAGATTGAGGTCAGGTATATTTTACTCTTTTTATGAGGTGTATTAAAAGATTGAGTTAACTCCTCAATAAAGAAAATATATTTTTTGGAACATTGCTCTTAGAAAAAGTAAAAGAGAGAAATCTCTTCTCCTTCCCCTCCTCCTCCTTCCACAAGACCCACTCAATGATTGTGTATTTTTTTTTCTTTGAAGAATACAATATATTTTTTAGTACAACAACTGTGGGACAAGAGATTGAACATTAAACCTCTAGTAAGGAAAATAATTTCAATTACTGTTGAGCTACGCTCACACAAAAATTGTATATTAGTAGCATATAGTTCGTTTAAATAATGAAATAAGCATTTTGGTTAGTAACAAGTTCTTCCCTTGGTCCCTAATTAGGAGTCTGAGTTTGAATTACATGCAAATATTTAATTTTTATTGTGAACAATATTATTAACATTTAACAAGACTTCTTACATATTTACATCAATAAATTGAGTTGAGACTTAGCTCACCTTTTTTTAAAAAAAAATTGTTAAGGTGATTTCGGTGATTAGAGAACTTGACTTTTTTTTTTTTTTTTTTTTTGAAAATTTTGTTAGATAACTCGGTGTATGTGTGCGTTTCTTTTAAAAGTAAAAACTAAATTCAAAATTGGAGTTTAGCAATATCAATAGAGAAGTAAGTTTAAATAAAACAATCAATTTTACCAAATAGTTTCTTCAAAAACAATTTTACCGAATAGTCATTAAAAGAGTGCCTGGCTCATCAACATGAGTTGGATTGAATTGGTATTACCAATTCAATGTTTGACCCACCTACTTTAAATGGGTGGAGTTGAGTTGGCTATTTTAAATTTTGAATAATTCCACTTGTCAGCCACCTGTGGGTGACTATCACTGTCACACTCTAGAAACATACTCCGATGACTACCTTCGGACGACCAACTCCAGCGATCAATTCCGATCTCTAACAATCACCACCAACGAAAACTCCATCGAAAGCCACATTCGACGATCAACTTCAATTACAACCAGCATTGATGATCACCTTCAGTTGACCAGCTCCAAGGAATACCATCTTTAATGATCAATTCTCGGCGACAACCACACCTACAACAGCTAACTCTGACGATCACTTCAGGTGACTAACTCCTATAACCAACTTTGTCGTTCATCTTCAACGACTAACTCTAACGACCAACTCAACTAGTCATATACTGAAAGAAAAAAACTTGACTGGCGAAAGTGTTTTTAAATACAAAATCAATTATTTGTTAGTGTTTAACAGTCGTCTTTTATAGTAATTTGACATTGATGGATTGTCTGAGGATGATCGGGTCATCCTTATAGACCTACTTGTCATCGACATCCAGATGACCAACTGCTTCTTAATAGTCTCACCACAGTCTAGGAAGGGGTATTATTTGTGCCTACTTAGTAGCACTGACTAGCTTGACTATCTTAATGAACAATATTTTTTGTATGCATGAAATTAGCCTATTGTTGGCTTTGTTTACCTATTGAATTCACATCTCAAATGAGTGTTAGAAGTTGGGGAAGATGTGTTTAGTTGAATGATGTAACAAAAATTTAAGAAAAACAAAAAAAAAAAAAAACAAAAAATCATAAAAAATGCATAATTTTTTAGTTACAAAAATCTGCACCAGATACCAATAACTCAACTCAATTCAACTCTGCAACCCCAAACACATATTTTCTAAACCAACTCAACTTTGCACCCCAAACACAAACAATTATGACCAACTCCAACTCAACTCTACACTCTAAATACAGACAATTTTTACCCGTGAACAATTATTACCAACTCAACTCAATCCAATTCTACGCGCTAAACGTATCGTAAGATTCTTTCATAATTTTTTTTCACCTTAAAATGGAAGTTGATTACAAGGACAATAAATAGTTTCCTAACAAAAAAAAACATGTCAAAAATATCATTTTAGTCTTTGTACTTATGGATTCAATTTTAGTTAATATATTTTAAAGTGTTTAATTTTAGTCTACTTTTAATAAATTTTAAGTTTGCTAATTTATTGTTGGTTTTTTTTTAAAAAAAAAAAACTTTTTTATTATCTATCAGTATTATCATTACAAATTTTAGAAATATATTAACCTATTAAATTTTTTTTAGAATGAGAATTGTTATTATTATTTAATCATTTTCAATAAAAATTAAATTTCAAAGAACTGAGTACTGAGTCTATGATTTATTAAAAGTATCCAACTAAAATTAGATATTCAAGAGCATCCACAAATTTATCAAATTCTAGATGGTAGTATTTTAACCCCAAAAAAATTAGAGAAAAAAAATAGAATCAAAGGGCTTCAAATAAAAAATAAAAAATAAAAAAATAAAAATTGAAAACTAAATAAAGGCAAAGGAAGAGAAAGATGACAGACGTGGCGGCGTACAACAAAGGCAGCCTTCACAGAGAAACAGAGAAACGGAGTAACGAAAGCAAAGAGCGGCTTCGCTTCCAATCCCATTTCGCCAACTATAAATACTCCACACACTAAACCCATCATCATCATCATCTTCATCGTTCACGAGTTTCTCAATTACACACTAAACTGTCTCAGAAATTCAACAGACGACGATCATGGCGATGAAGCAGGCTGCTACAGCAGCGATTCGAGCTCTTTCCTCCTCTGTAACCTCTCAGTCATCACCTCTCGTCAGGCATCTTCACGTAAGCGATTTTACCTTTTTCTGCTGAACCAATTTGATTTGTACAATTCTTGTTTTAGAAGTATCGTACTCTCCTTTTTCTTCGTTCATTGTGAAGTTTGAGGTTCTTCTGGTTCTTATGTGGAGTTTCTGAAGTTAGGAAGTTGCATATTCCGCGAATTTGTTCTTCTTATGGATTTGATCGCTGAAATGTGTGATGTTCGTCTCTCGTTCTTCGATCCTGTTTTTACTCCTCTGTTGTAGACAGTTTATCGCTTTCTTATTTTCAGTCTCCGGTCGTTAATTACGAGAACAGGAAGCCTAGTCTCTGTCTCTGTGTGATTACGTGTTTGATTTGGTGGTGGGGGACGGATTTATGGATTATCGAAGCTACTTTTGTGATATATTGGTTTTTTGAGTCTCCGATCGTGATTGCTAGAATATGAAGCCTGGTTTGTGTATCTATGTGATTGTGTGTTTGATTGGGGAATCGGGGAAGGATTTATGGATAATCAAAATTACTTTTGTGATTTATAAGTTTTTTGAGTCTCCGATCGTGAATATAGAATACTAAACAGTAAGTCCAGTTTGTGCTTCGGTGTGAGAGTGAGCTGGATCGAGAAGTGGAGGGAGCGTTTCTGGATAATTGAAGTTGATTTCGTGATTTGTGAATCTGAAGTTAATTAATGGCTTTCGTTTCTCCCTTGATTTTGAGCAGGCTTCTGCAGGGAGCAAGAAGATCGTCGGTGTGTTTTACAAAGCTAATGAGTATGCTGCTCTGAACCCTAATTTTGTGGGATGTGTGGAGGGAGCCTTGGGCATACGCGAATGGTTGGAGTCTCAAGGGCATCAGTATATAGTCACTGATGACAAGGAAGGACTCGATTCTGGTAAGCATCTGACAAAACATTCTAGCTGATTCGTCTGTCTGTATTTGCCTATTTTCCAAAGGGCGAGCTTCTTCTCGCTAAGATCCGATAGATTAGGAAGACGAAGAACTTTCGGGGCCTGACAAAACTAGATATTCCTATTTGTAGGCTGAGCTGAAATATACTTTATGATAATTAAATATTTAAATATTAAATTTTACGGGGCTTAGTGTTTTGGACTTTATTTAAAGGATAATATTCTTAAATTTAACTTTTCTTTTCAACTTTAGCGGTCAATATTTTAGATATGTTATTTCATATTAATATTATTTAAATAAAAAAAAATCAATACATGATTATTAATTAGACTTTGTCACTCAACTACTTAATTCCATATTTTACAACTCAAATAGAGAACTATTAAAATTTCTTGTGAAGTACATTTTTCAAATAAAACTAACTAATTTCTTTGGGCTATAAGTGTCTAATTTAGTTACATATTAACTGTGTTCTAATTGAAGTCATGTGGTTTTGTGCATCCTTGTTTCAGAGCTTGAAAAGCACATTCCAGATCTCCATGTTCTCATAACAACCCCCTTCCATCCTGCCTATGTAACTGCTGAAAGGATCAAAAAGGCCAAAAACTTGCAGTTGCTTCTCACGGCTGGAATTGGATCTGATCATGTTGACCTCAATGCTGCTGCTGCTGCTGGACTAACAGTTGCAGAGGTTACCGGAAGCAATGTGGTTTCAGTTGCAGAGGATGAGCTAATGAGAATTCTCATTCTCGTCAGGAATTTCCTACCAGGATACCACCAGGTTATTAATGGTGAATGGAATGTCGCTGGCATTGCTCACAGAGCTTATGATCTTGAGGGCAAGACGGTTGGAACTGTAGGAGCTGGACGAATTGGCAAACTTTTACTTCAAAGGCTGAAACCTTTCAATTGCAATCTCCTCTACCACGACCGACTCAAGATCGATCCTGAACTTGAGAAGCAAATCGGAGCACAATTTGAGGAAGATCTGGATGCTATGCTACCAAAATGTGATGTACTTGTCATCAACACTCCTCTAACGGACAAGACAAGGTATTGATTTTACTTTGGAGAGTAAATTGAGATGATGATTCATAAGGAAATTTGTGAATGATACTTTAGATTGGAAGCTTTGACACTCATGTCTAAAAACAACTTAAATGTTGATACTGCAGGGGACTATTTAACAAAGAGAGAATTGCCAAGTGCAAGAAAGGAGTACTGATCGTTAACAATGCTCGAGGAGCAATTATGGATACTCAAGCGGTTGTTGACGCTTGTAACAGTGGACACATTGGAGGTAATTGCAGAATATAATTCTTTAGCAGTGCGGTAGCATATATCAATAAGTCAATACATGATGGATGCTTTGATGTGTCAAATACATCACATATATAGAAAATAGAAATGTCAAAGTGACACTATTTCGGCTCCCTACATGTAATCATATGACCTATCAAGGTAGTATATTAGCTTCTACAGAGTGACACATTAACTTTTAGATGCTATATAATTAGACAATTGACGTTAGAACACTAAATTGACAGGTATGCAAAAGTTTAGTAACTAAATATGTAGACAAAAAAACATGTCTGGTATTGAACACATTTCTTTAGCCTTTAAAGTAAGGCAGTTTTACTTTTCAAATAACTCAAAGGGCATAGATAGAATAAAATAATCTCTCTGTCATACACTCCCATGTCAAATTTACATCTATAATCAAGGAGAGGTTCTTGTTAATCTGCCCCAAAAGCTCATCTTACGACTTACGGATCATTTAGTCAGATAAAGAAGTTCATCCCAATTCCATTGTTGGCTAATATTTCAAAGTGTTCTTAATATGCAGGTTACAGTGGTGATGTGTGGAACCCACAACCAGCTCCAAAGGACCATCCATGGCGTTACATGCCAAACCAAGCTATGACGCCTCATATTTCTGGCACTACCATTGATGCACAGGTATAGTAAAGTATAGTTGCATTATTGAAGCTATTTTCTCATACTCTTCAAGGACTAAATAGAGATTTTGAAGTATATCCTTTAGTTTTACTCCCACCAATTTATGAAAATGAAAGTTCTTATTATACAGAGTCACAGACTGAATTATAAGCTTGGTTTCTTAACTTTCAGCTATCAATTTAGTCTCCATACTTAAAAGCGTTTCTACAAAATCTCTAACCTTTTAATTTTGTGTCAAATAGGTTCACCAAGTGCATGCTTAATGCTTAATGTTTATGCTATTGTACTTAAATCTTTCTAAAATCAACCTTAAATAATACAGTTAGCATGCCACTCTAAATTGACAAAATTAATGACAATTTGATAAACATAGAATTGAAACCTTTTAAAGTACAAAAACTAGACAAACACAAACTTAAATAAGAAGTAAGAATGTAAAATTTCACCAAAGTGTGCATAGCTCAACTGACATGTGTTAGCGACTAAGAGATTAGTATAGTTCAAATCGCCTACAAGAATAATATGCTTTACGAATTAGTTGATCCTCTATTATACTAAAAAAGAACGTAAATTTTCATTATCCACTGCCTGTTAGCTTGTTTGGGTCCTATATTGGCTATATTTACTAATGTTACCTACCGAAACAATATGGTTAACGAGTTAGCTAATCCTCTGTTGTACTAAAAAAAAAATGTAAAATTTCATTATCGACTGCTTGTCAGCTTGTTTTGGTTCATGCGTTGGCTATATTTACTAATGTTACTTACAGGAACAATATACTTTACGAATTAATTGATCCTCTATTGTATTAAAAAAAGAATGTAAAATTTCATTATCCAATGCCTGTTAGCTTGTTTGGTTTCCGTGTTGGCTGTATTTACTAATGTTACCGTATCGAGAGAATGCAGTTGCGATATGCGGCGGGAGTGAAGGACATGCTTGAAAGGTACTTGAAAGGAGAAGAATTCCCTACTCAAAACTACATCGTCAAGGAAGGAGAACTTGCACCTCAGTACCGGTAAGTAGTTTAGGTTTAATTTTATTTCCCATGGTGTCCTCTCTAGAAGAGGGCTTTGATTTCCTCTCTTCTCTCCCCCTTAGTCAACTATTCGTTCCCAAAATAAATTGGCTCTGTGGGAGAGTTCAGTTGTGCCTTTAAAATCAATGTCTTTGTGAGTCTTTTTTTCTGTATGTATCATCTCATCATAATGTAATTCCATCTAAAATGGATAATATATGAGAATGAATCAGAGCTTTTCTTTCTTTCTTTTCCTTCTCTTCTTTTTCTTTTTCCTCTAATTCATCTTGGATTGGTCTAACTAATTGCCCAACTAAACAGATTGAAACCAACAAAATTGATCAAAATCGAACTGAATTGTTAGAAAGCGACTAATCTGAATTGAAATGATCAGCCATGATAGAGGAATTCGACGAAATAGTTAAAAATTGTGAGGTGGAAGATTATCGATGGTAATTAGTACCTTATCCACGATTAGGTTCTATAAGCATTAGTGTAGATTTTTATTGATTGTTATCTTTATTTTATACTTGATTTTATTAGTTGCCATTTTTTCTTTTCATAATTGGGATCTTTCTAATAAAAAAAAAATCTACTAATTTATATCGATATTCCTTGTATGTTCCCTTTAGCTATATTGTTTATTTTTGTGATTAGTTCCCAAGGATTATTTTTCTCCCAAAAACTACAATTACAACTAAGGTCACGTTTATCTTAGTGAAAACATAATAAATCGATGGTAATGTGAAAAGTGTGCTCCATTTGATTGCTTTTGATGTTGTTTACTTGTGTTCTGCATCCGTATTGACAAATGCATCTGGAAATTATGTCATATCGTTATGGATACATTTACTGTTATCGTTACCATTACTGTTTGACGCTTAGGGGTAAAGGTAACTAGGTAACAGTAAATGTGACAAAATTCATAATTATAAATAAACGCGATCAAAAGCAATTCAATTACATTTGTGATTTAGGCTCATTATAATTGATCCATCAATGAAATTTTATTACGATTACATCAATTTTCATTACGGTTTGGTAAACATGGTCTAAACTACTTCTTATTAGTCATTATATGAAGTTCATCTCAAAATAACGTCCAACGTGACATAGATTAATTGAAGAACGTTTTAGAGTTATGAACGACTTTGATTAAACTCACTCCTCTAATCTAGATTCATATTGATACCATAATTAAGAGCCAATATTTCTCTAAAGTAAGAGAACTGTAGAGCAGAAGATTCAACTCTTACAAACTTTAGAGCTCAATATAACAAACAAACTAAAATATGACTCAAGTCTCAGTCTTCTCTTGGAGGAATTGAAGGTCCTTCATTTGAGCTAAAATAGCTTCTTTTGACAAAGGCTGTGGCTCAGGAACAGTGGCAATGTCCTTGCCTTCAGCAATTCTAATTCCCTTCTCTTTCACAATCCTTTGAATCTCAGTTTGCCCAACAGATGCAAAAACAGAACTCAACATGATAACAAGAAGTTTCTCATCATCTTCCTCTATTGGGTCTCTCCCAAATGAACAAACATAAATGGCGTCGAGTGCTTTCTCAACTCGAACCTCCATTGGAATGTTCGGAACAGCGGCTTTTAGTTTTTCTCGTTTCTACATTGGTGAATAGCAAATCCATAGAGTAACAATTGTTAGTAAGCGCATCCAATCTAGTCATTTTAGCATGAATTTGCGCAAAAATTGTGAAAATGGACCATTAAAGGTTAAATTTATTCCATTTCTATGTTTGAACTTTCGAGAACCAAAAATCGAATGAAACGAAAAGTTAAAAAATGAGATTTAAACCGAAAATATATGATTAACGAACCTCTCTAGCCTCATTCATCATAGCAAGGAAAGTCTCCTCTTCAAATTCAATATCATTTGAAATACGAAGCCTTACTACTCCTTCCAAAATTTCCTCTGATTTAAGCAAACCAGCTCCCACAGCTGCCAGCCAACAGCACAATAGAACATACAAAGGCTCTCCTGCCTACCACAACCAAATATTCTACTTCAAACAAAATTTTATGATTTGCAATTTCTTGCTTCTAATTTTCAGTTTTCATACTTATTTTAAGCTGAATAATTGTTTTAAATGGCAAAATTGTAGAAAATATTTTATAATATAGCAAAGCGTCACTGTCTATCAGTGATAAACACTAATAGATATCACTCAGATGTCTATCAGTATCTGTCACTATTCATCACTGATAGACTGTGACATTTTACTATCTTTGTAAATAGGTTGGACTCATTTTGCTATATTTGAAAACATTACTTTTAGTTTAATTAAGAAAAATTTAAATTTTACTCCTAAATTTATCAACTTGTATCCATTTAAGGTGTAAGTGTTGTGACTTTAATCTTAAACTTGAAACATATTTAAATTAATAAATAAACATTAGTTTAAATACATAATATAAATATGATGTCACATCACTTGGCAATTTGTTGCTATAGTTTTTTAGGGCATAATAAAAATTACTTTTCATATCAATGTTGGAACTATAGTGTCTAGCTAACTAAAACGACTAAGGGGCAAAAAAAATCATTTTTCATACCTAAATTTATCATATTAATTTTAACCATAAATTTTCCGTTTCATCCCATTGCACTTCAGATAAATGTTGAAATCTTAAATTTTAACTTTAAAAAATGTTACAATTTTAACAATCTAACATGCTCTAAATATCATTTAAAAAAGAAAGTATAGTTCTATTATACGTTTAATGAAATATAAAACATATGTACAATATAAAATTGATAAAAATGGCATTAGAGCTTTTTTTGGTTGGAATTTATGAATTTTGGTAAAATTATTCCATGGTTAATTTATGTATTGGTCAAACATATATCTTTTTTTGTGCAAAACTTTATTTTAATGAAATTAATAAATTTATGAAGATTTTTACACAATTTTTTAAAATTAAAATTAGTGAGAGAATTAGCATAAATTTAGCTCGGATAAAAATTGCAACACTCATCTAGAATTAATGGTTAATTGAATGAAATTGAAAGCTTAGGATTAAAATCGATATGACAAGTTTAGAGTTAACATTTAATTTTTTTTTACCAAAATTTTTTTAAAGAGATATCAAAGGTAGTTAATGAATGTCAACTGAATCTTTCTAAACAAAATAATAAAAAATAAAATTTGTAAATAGTTTTGGCTTATTTGTAATTACAAAAGTTTCGCTCATTTTTAAATAATTACAACTATGCTTTCGACTAACTAAAAAACTTAAAATAATAATAATAATAATAATAATAATAATAATGAAGTAAAATATAAAATATAAAGATAAATTAAGACACATTACCTTGCCTCTTCTTTCTTGAAATTCATAGAAGGCTTTAGATTCCATAATCGTACATTTCTTCCCAATTCGTCTCCGAAACTCCGCAAAATCTATAACGTCGCTGCCGACGCCGCCTTCGTCGCTCAGAATCCTCGCGATCAGTCCGACCACCGGCAGAGATCCGATCACCTTATTTGCAAATCCGGACAGAGAGTTCGGATTCTCCATGTAAGCCTTAACGGACAACACGCCGGACGAATTCGACTGGCGGCGGCGGCCATAAATTTGCCGGAGAAGAAGCCGAGAAGGCGAAATCGGCTTAGAGAGGAAGAAGGATTTGAGATTGGAGTTGAGAGAAGATGAAGTACTGGAAGTTGAGGTCACGGACATGGCTCCGAGTTGGGATTCTCAAGTATTAATTTCACCCTCTCGTTTATATATGTTATCCGATTTGGGATTTTATTTCTGGAATTTTCTTTTTTCTTTAATTTTTAATGTTTTTTTTGTAAAATCTGAATACTGAATTTTGATTGGGGGTTTTATTGGGCCTGGATAGGCCCATTTGGCTCATTTATTGGAAAATTAAACAGATATACAAAAATTTCTGTATTGTTAAAAATTGATGGAGAAAAGAAAGGACCGAAGAGAGAAAGTAAAAACAAATATACTATTTATCGAGATAAGTTTACAATTGTTCTATACAACTATTTATAGGGTTGAGTTTTGAGATTGAATTGTGAAAATAAAATATATGGAAGATATAAAGCATTTAAATTATATATATATATATATGGAAGAGATTTTTGTATGCATGACTTAAATTTCACGGTTGAAATATCGTTTGACTTGAAAATAAGGATATATTACTTTTTGCTTGTGTTACTCCATTGTGCTCACACTTTTTCTCTCTTTATCCTCACGTTCAAATAATCCAATACAATAATATTCTCACATGTTAAGACTCTTATCTCTCGTACTCTCTTGAGCTCGCGCTCTTTCTCACACTAGCTCTTGTTCTGGTAAGTGGTTTTTGACATTAACAAAAGACTATTCTTCATTTTTTTTTCCCTCCAAAACTTAGGTCAAATGATATTTTAAGCGGAGAAGAGAGGGGAGACAAAAAAAAAAATAAATAGAAAACCAAACTAAAAACACTTAGGGGTGAAGTTTTCCATCCCCATCCCGATTGACTCTTTTTTATTTCATTATAATAATTATTGTTACTATATAAATATTATATTTAAAATTCAAATTTTATCGTTTAATAATCAAGATAATTGATATGTTTGAAGTGAACATTTAAATTCAAATTATATATGTGAAGATTTTGATGGGTAATTATTTCATTTTACTATGAACTTTTGTGTAATTTCTTTCTAAATTTAAGTGGTCTAGTGGAGTTAATCATATAAAAAATTAGTTAGAAATTTAAGTATCAAATTAAAGATTCTATCTTTGGCCTCATCCATGTACATCTTTACTTTTAACAACAGCCATAGCAAATTACATTATTGTTTTCTTTTTCTTAATACAATAGGAAGGTATGAAAATTTAAACTTTTAACCTCAAATAAAAAGGTATTGATAAATATAATTGAAGTCAATCAGAAAATTTCATACAGAATTTTTTTACCCCTTCTTTAATTTCCACAAGATGAGGATCGAACTTTCAACCTTTACGAAGAACAGTCATGCCAATTACTAAGACCATTGATATTGAGATTTAAATTAATTGTTCTCTCTATTTAATTTGAGATTTAAATTAAATGAGTTTTAAAGTTTGGATTTGATTTGAGATTTAAATTATTGATTTTATATTTTTTTTAAAATTAAATTAAAATTGAGATTTAAATAAACTGATTTTTGTTGTTTGAGATTTAAAATATCCATTTGTGATTTGGGTATTTTAGTTATTCTGTAAATCTAATTTAATATTAAAATATTACGTTTGGTCATTTTTACAACAACAAAATCCCTTTTGTATTTGTCAAAATGCACAATTAAATTTTATCATCTATATCTTGTTATCTTAATCTAAATACGAATTCTGACTAGAGTTGTATTGAGTCTCGATAGACCAGATCTATTTGACTCGTTTATGGAAAATTAATGGATATACAAAAAAAAAAATTTATGTTGTTATAAAATGAGGGAAAAAAAAAAGAAATTAGAGAGAAAGTATAAAGCAAACACTCTCTACTTAAGTAAGTTTACGAATGTTCTATATGTGGAGATCAATTTTGAGGTGTGAAAAAAATGGAATATATTAAACATTTGAATTATATATGTATCCTTAATAGCTTAGTGGTAAAGCGGTAGACTATTATATGACTGGTCTATGAGTTCAAATTCTATTTGGAGAGAATTTTGAGTCATCACTTTTTCGACCTACCCAAAATATTGACACTTGCACTCGTGCTCGCTACTCTGATAAAAAACGTCGGCAAGTGGTTTATGACATTAACAAAAGACTATTCTTAATTTTTTTTCAAAACTTAGGGCAAATGGTATTTTAAGCTTAGATTTTAGGTCATCCCGTAAAAAATTCTATGTAGGAAACTAGGAAAAGTTCTAAGATAATTTTAAAATATTAAAATAGACATTTAACTTTTGCAAAATTGATTTCGAAAGCAATGATAAAATAGATTTTGCAAAAAAAAAAAAAAAAAAAAAAAAAAAATTAGTTTTACCAATCACGAGTTAAAATTCTATTATAGTTGCATTTATTAATAGCCATAGCAATCACTTACTTTTTTTTTTTCTCTTAATACAATAGTAATATTGTATGAACCTTTGATCTCAAACTAAAAAGTAAATAATAATTACTGTGAGATATGCCGACTTTATTCATAAGAATCAATGTCATTCAATAACTTAATAATAAAAGCAACTCACTTAGTAAAAGATATAAAAGAAAGAAAGCGACGTATGTGTTTAGTCAATTATCTTAATAAATTATTGTTCATTCTAGTTAATTTGACATGATTTTCTTTTATTGAATTTGTCGTAACTTTTCATTACAAGAATTGTGAGATACAAGATTGAATTTGAGGTGAGTACATATCAATTACCTCTTAATTAAGCTCGCCTCGATATATTTGATAATTTTTGTTGTTTTTTTTCACAACTTTATTTAAATGAGGTTAGATTCTTTTTTATCTCCATACATATAGACCAACACTTTGTCAAAGCAAGCCTAATACTACAAATTGGGAGGTGCAAAAAAATATAAAATTAAACCTGAAAACAAAATAATATTATATATTCATATAAAATTAAAATAATTATCCAAACGTATAGATTCCTAAAAGTTTAAATTTAAATATTCCCTTTAAAGTCAAATACACCAAAATATAAGTTAAAAAACAACATTAAATTTTAATAGAAAAAAAAATACATTTTAAGTTTTAGGAGGTAAGTCTAGTTCAATAGTGACATACATTTATCCTTAAGTTTTGAGTTTGATTTCAATTTGGTCTTTAATTTTAAAATGTTACGTTTTGTATTCTTTTGTTTTGAATTTAGTTTTTATTTGGTCTCTAGATTTCATTATTTTACACATTTACACCTAAATTTTCACTAATGTTTACTTTGGTATTTCTCGTTAACTTTGAATTAATTAATTTAAAATAATTATGAAATAAATTTTTGTTAATGTCTACTTTGGTATTTTATCCCTAATTAACTATAATTCTTTTAAAACGGATTAATTATATTCTTTTAATTATTTAAAATTAATTATTAGACATGAACTCTAATAACCGAATTGGAATTTGAGTATTCAATACACAATCAAGGTTAAAAGTGTAAATGTAGTAATCTAAAGACCAAATGAAAACAAAATTCAAAACTCAATGATAAAATTATAACAATCCGATATTTAGGTGACCAAATAGAAACAAAACTAAAAAATCAATGATAAAATTATAACATTTTAAAAATTATAGACTAAATGAAAACAAAACTCAAAGGTAAAATCATAATATTTTGAAACACATCGATCAAATAAAAACTAGTCGCAAAACAACATAAAGACAAACCCAAATGTATTCTTCCTTTTTAAATATTATAAAAAAAACTTTTAAATGATTCACAACACATATATTACAAAAAGTTATAATAATAATCGGGATAGGAAGGAAAAATACAGAGTACAGAGACGTGCCAATGGAAAAAAAATTTCTCCACTCCCTCTCTCATTCCTCGCCCTGAGCCTCCTCAAGGAAAAAATAACATCCCTAGCTTAGTATAATACCTTAATCCCAAAAAAAAACCACGTGGTAAAAAGAATATCCATAGCCTTTATGCCCCAAACCCTAAAACGAAACAAGTAAAAGTAGAAGAACATTAGCCTTAGCCTTAATGCCCTAAACCCCCCCAAAAAAAGGCCTGAAATGCATATAGCGTGTGCCATGTGGGCCCCGTTCTTATTTTTCAAATTTAAAAGAAAAAATAAACAAAATTGCTTTCCCTTTGGCTTTGATTATAAATATAAAATTACCATTTAATCGCCACGTCTTTTGGCGGCACTTTCTCTCCACTACTCCCATTCTGGACTTCATTTCTCTGCTAACACCCAAAAATCAAACGTCTTCCTCTTCCTTTTCTTCTTCTTCTTCTTCTTCCCATTCGTAACGAACAAGAACACCGTTCATTTCATCTTTCCATATCTCTCTCTCTCTCTCTTCAATTTCCATTTTCTTCGTGTATATATCTATCTCGCTTCGTTTTCTCAATCTCTTTCGTCAGTTGAAGTTCGAGGTTCGAGGAATTCTTTTTGCTGGCGGTATGGGTGCCTCTCTCAGCGACGAACTGTTGCTCGCTCCGGTTCGCAACTTGAATTCCTCTCAGGATCTCCGCTGCTCCAAACACGTCCATGACAACGTTCACGGCAACATTTATCTTGATCCGGTAATGTATTTTTGGATTTCATACGTAATCTGGAAAAAAAATTTCTGGTGCTTTTGGTTTTTTTGTGAAAATGTTGCGGTTCTCGGAATTGGAATTTGATTTCCGGAGTTTCGTTTTGTTGTTACAGCTCTCTTTGAAGTTTATTGATACCGAGCAGTTTCAGAGGTGAGTTTATGTTTTTTGTTGTTGTTGTTGTGAGACGGTGGAATGGAGATATTTCTTTACCTATGTAGGAGAATATCGAGTGGCTTGTGTGTATTACGATTTGTTATTTTATTCTTTAATCGAATGTGTGTATTCTAAAGAAATATGAAAAAAAACCGTCCAGACATGGCTTGTTTGGTAGTTCTGAAGATAAACTCTATTAGCTGTAGTCTGATTATTTGACTCATTCTTGTATTGCAGGCTTCGTGAATTGAAACAGCTTGGTGAGTTCTCTTCCTTGTTTATCCATTTCGTGAATGATGTTTCGTATTTGTTAATCCTGGAATTTGAGGTCGCTACATTCACGTGCGTGAACGTGTATTTAGGAGGTTTGCATATGATACTGTCGGTCAATTAAGTGTGGCTAGCTGTTTCAAATCAGAAATATGAACACATTTGGCGTTCAGTCAAATATTGCTTGGGATGCCGTCATTATAATTGAAGTTTTAAGTTAATAAACTGGTATTACTGATGAGAGCTCGTGCTTCACTCGTTGTCTGGTTCGGATTATATATTGGCATGTTTACGATAATTGTATTATGAAACTTTATACTTGTTAATTGCTACCACTGAATCACCAAGAAACTTCATGTCTCAGTGACATGGTGAGGAATGAAGAGCTTGTTATTAAGATTGTTCTAGACTGAAAATTTTCTTGACTGTTTCACCAAAAGCTCCTGCTCAAGTTTTTGAGGCATAAATTTTAGTAATATTCAATGTGTACTATTAATTTCATGTGCTTACAATCAAGTCTGTACACGTACAGGTGTGACACATATGGTCTATCCGGGAGCTGTTCATTCTCGGTTTGAACACTCATTAGGAGTGTATTGGCTAGCTGGAGAAGCTGTTCAAAAGCTTAAAAATTACCAAGTATAGATATTGTGTTACTTCCGCAGTAGTTTATTTATGGAGATAGTTTCAAAGGCGATTATCTCTTATTGATGCCTTATGCCTTTAATCTTATAGGGAGCAGAGCTTGATATTGATCGCAGTGATATCCAAACGGTGAAACTTGCTGGTAGTTCTATTTAGGTCTTACTTTTTCTAATTTTTTCTTTCCTTGTCTGCGATATTTGTTGGTTTGTTTTCACTTCTTTGTTAGTTTCTACTTCTAATTTATCCAATTTTTCATATGTGATATCTGTTGGTTTGTTTTCACTTATCTATTGATTTCTACTTCTAATTTATTTAACTTTTCATCTGTGATGTCTGTTGGTTTATCTATTACTTCTTTATTAATTTGTAGGCCTTCTGCATGATGTGGGCCATGGGCCTTTCAGTCACCTGTTTGAGCGCGAGTTCCTCCCCAAGGTTTTGAGTGGCTATGAATGGTAATTGACATCTTCATTATGTGTTGTCTTTGGTTATGAATCTGTTTTTCGTTGTTATTATTGTTATTGTTTTTTTCTTTTGGGAAAAAGACATACCTTGAGTAGCGTTTTCTTTTATCTACATGGTTTTGTGGAAGTTATATTTGTTTGTCATGTAATTAATTGTTTTATTTATTATTTCATTATAGGTCTCATGAACTTATGTCAGTTAAGATGGTTGACCATATTGTTGATGAGCACCACATAGATATTGATTCTGGAATGCTAAAAAGAGTTAAGGTATACTTAAATAGTTATATTTTACCAACTATTATGTACTTCTTTCTCTGACTCAATGGATATCATTCTTACATTGGTTACTAAGATGCTTCAATCAAAAATTTAAAAAAAAAGAAGGAAAAGAAAAAGAATATATCGGCATACCTTTATGATGTCTAATATGTTAAAAACTCAGAAGTTTAAGATTTAAAGTTTAATACTGGTACTTATTGACTTTGTCAGGAGATGATACTATCTAGTTCTGAGTTTAAACGGCCAAAGGTAGAAATTTTATTTTTATATTCTGTGAATTATTTGCTGGGAGAAAGTTCAGTTTGGGGTAATGAATTTTACTGACTGTACGTACATTTTGTGTCTGACGTGTGATAAATAGGGTTCAAGGGAGAAGGGTTTCTTGTACGATATTGTTGCAAATGGACGAAATGGAATTGATGTGGACAAGTAATTGGTTGTTGGTTTTTCAAATTTAATTTTTGATTACACGAGTCTGCCAGTTGAAACATCACATCTACTTTAGGTTTGATTATATTGTGCGTGATTGCCGGGCTTGTGGTTTAGGATGCAACTTTCTGTTTGAGAGGTATGATTGTCTTGTCTTTGGATTTAATTTTTCGTTATTTTGGGGTGGGGGGGTTGTGGACTTTGCTGTTAGGTGGATTGTTATGTGTAGTCACTATTTTGTGCTTGCCATACAGGTTAATGGAGACTATGCGAGTTATAGATGATGAAATTTGCTATAAGGCTACGGACTGTCAGTATCATCAGCCTAAATCTGTTTGTTTCAATTATAGTCACGCTTTAAAGTTTGAGCTTATGAATTATGATTTTACAGATCTTACCATTCACAAATTGTTTGCTACTCGGGCTGATTTGTATCGAACAGTTTATATGCACCCAAAAGTTAAGGTAGGAATGTAAAAATATGACCTTTTCTTTGAGTTAATAGAGAATAATACTTCAATCAAATTAAGTATTTGTCTTTATGCCAATTCCTCTCTCCGTTGCCAACGTTTATCCTCCTTTACAAATCCTGCTTCTATTTTCTGTTTTTGATAAATTTGTAAGAACTAGTTTATATAGGATAAGAATTACCAGTAAAATTAAATCCTGAAAAACTATTAATATAGATATTTCTTCTGCTTTTGCAGGCCATTGAGCTTATGATAATTGATGCTCTTTTGAAGGCAAATGATTATCTGGAACTTTCATCTTACATACATGATCCATCCCAGTATTGGAAGGTTTTAAATACTACTTATCAGAGTTCTCCTGCACATGATAGTTTTTCCGTGTTCATTGTTTACCGCATTTCCTCTTATTCTCTAAAATGCAGCTAGATGATTCTGTAGTTAAAACAATTGAGACAGCTTCAGACGAAGAACTAAAGGAATCTAGGGATCTGATTTTCCGAATCCGCAGAAGAAATCTCTACCAGGTTTTGAACTTCTCTTTTTCACCATTTCTTTAGCGCTTCAATGTTGAATAAACGCGAAACACTGTAGATTTATGCAAATGTGTTCAAAGTGAAGCTGACACTGTTGGATTTTGCCGCTTTTCCAGTTCTGTAATGAATATGCTGTCCCAAATGACAAACTGGAAAACTTCAAGGATGTAACTGCTAAAGATATTGTTTGTTCTCAGGTTTTTTCTCATACACTTTTTTAATGTATACACGTTTGATAGGCTAACAAAGTAGAGTCTGAGTTTTAGCTTGTTTGTGATATCATTGTTTAGAAAAATGGTGGAGTGCTACTACAAGAGGAGGACGTTGCTGTCAGCAATGTTAGGATTGACTTGACACGTGGTAGAAATAATCCTCTTGAAAGGTTGTTGAGAAAGTATAATTTTTTGGGGGGTTGAATCATTCTGATGTGGTAATTGTGATAAACTGGTTGATGCTAATCTGTTCTCTCTTCTTGTGCATGTTTAATTTCCAGGATCCATTTCTTCAAGGTACACTACTCACTCATTAACCCTTTGAACCTTGCTACCTGTCAAATTAGATATTTTCAGAGCTTATAGGCTTTTTATGTGAATCTTTGTTGTTACTCAATATTCGAAAATCAATATTATAGGTGAGATAACATGATATCTACCTTAGACCTTTAATATAGTCAATGATGAACATCGATTGGGGAGGATAACTGGACTTGTCGTTGTTCTTTTGTGTTGAACTCAAATTAATCCGTAAGTTATATATGGATGTGAGCATTAAAAATGTAGCCTATCTAAGCCCGTGCCCAAATTATATTACTGAATTCAAGTAAATCGTACAAAGTTTAGTGGTTTTTGACTCTTTGTAACTTAAAAAAATTTCGAACAACATTCATATACCCAATTCACATCTCAACTTTCCTGTCAACCTCAACATCTTCCTGCTTAGTAGTTAGTACCAGCATCGCTAAAGCAACGTTGATAGCAGATCAGAGGGGAGAAACCAAAGAAAATTTTGTAAAATAGGGAGGGATTAGAAATAAGTATGTGCAGTAGCTATTTAGTTGAGGCATGAGATTTATTTAATCCTAAGAGTATAAACATCACACATTATTTCGTCCATAATATTGTTCAAGAAAGTTCATCCAGTTGAAATTGCATCTTCCGTACAGAAAAACATGTTTTCTCATTAAAAAAAAAGACCCTATTTGCCAGGGTTTTTTTTTTTTTTTTTTTTTTTTTTGTCATCTATCTATTTGCAGTATTATAACAGGTTCAGTTCTGTTTTCAGGATTATGAAAGCAACGATAAATTCAAGATTTCTGATGATCGCATAAGCCATTTACTGCCAACATCATATCAAGATATGATAGTGAGGGTGTATTCCAAGAAACCTGAGCTGGTCTGTATACTTTGATGCAAGATTATTGCGATCTTGTTTTTGCTTCTGTTTCCAAACGTCAATACTTTTCCATGTAATTTACAGGTAGAAGCCATCTCAGAAGCATTTGAAAACTTCCAGTTGAAGACGTATGGGATTAAAACACAAGTACATGCAACACCAGATAAGAAGAAACGGCGCACTTGATGTTACTGTTGTTGATATTACTTATATTCTTTCACAAGAAAAAGACAAAACTTCATATAACATCACACAGACTTACGATTATAGATTCGTGATTTTGACTTCTCCTGGAAGCTAGATTCATCAGGAATTTTGTACATGACACACCTTACTGATTTCGAGCTGGTTTAGCTGGAGGATCCTACCACGAAAAAGTTTTTGGTCAGCAAGTTTTGTTGTCAACCTTCTGGGACAAATGCTGAAGATTTTGAGCCTGCGTAATACCTAATGTTGCCTGGCAGCTTTTAGTTTGTGATGATTGGTTTATCTTTGACAAGGTTTTATTTGCATATTTGTCTTTCTGAATTCAGTATTGTACATCTTACCATACTTTGACCTGTTTCTATTGTCAAATTCGGTTCTATTAAGTCGTGTTTAATACAGATCAATATTAGCCTTCTACACAATGGTTCGAAATTGTGAGCTTTGAAGTTTGAACAGTTTTAATACTTGGGCTTTGCGACACCTTGAATTTGTTTTCTATTCTAGATTCTCAGACTCCATTTTTTTTTTTATATTTAATGGGAAAGTGTGATAGAAGTAATAAAGTAGAAAATGCATCTTAGATAATTGTGTTTGATGAAATTTAATGTGGTATATTTCTATTTCTGTGTAGCGTTGAATTTGATCAGATACATTTGTTGAATTTGTTTTCCATTCTAAAAACTAAGGCGGGTCTTATATGGCTAAAAAAAAGCTGTTGATATATTCTGACTGTGATGCCATTTTGTACTGTTGTAATTTATGTAATTTAATGTAAAGACTAAGGTATTTGGAGTTTGAAGAACTTTGCAGGTTTGTAGAAAAGGGTGAATCTCAATCTGGATGCATGGGAAATTCACGAGGCACCTAAAATCTCAACCATCCATCAAAGTCCAACCCACAGAAAACTGGTACATCACTCTTAAGCCCCGTGACTCTCCCATCCCATTTAATTTTCTTCTCTTTCAGTGCCCTCTTGAAGTCAAAAAAGGTTAGGCGTCACGGGTCTTTCTCCTTCCTTAGCTTCATTTAAACATGACTTAGCGACTTAGGGTGGGTGGAATGACTTTTTAAATGCTTAAAATTACTTAAAAATGCTTAAAATTACTTAAAAAAGTATTTTTAAGTACTTGAAAAATCATTACAAATCGGTGCTTTTAGTAATTTTTGTGCAGTGATTAGTAATTTCTTTTATTACTGTTTGGACCCCTTAGTTGTTAAATGGGTGACTGTATTTTAGATGGTTTGAAATTAAAAGATTATGATGTGAATATGTCCCAATCGATTAGGTGAAAGGTAACTAAACACTGCCTGCTTTCCGTTGGAAGGTATTAAAACTATTTTAGAGAGAGAGATAATACCCCTAGTTTAGAGGAAGTTGAATTACAAATTTAGTCAACCAGAACTTTGATGGTGTTTATTTAGGGTTGTTTGGAAGGACTTCCAAGTATTCAAAAACATTTTTTTAAAAAAATTAGAATACATTTTGAACTACTTGAAAAGTCATTCTAAACAAGTTGTTCTCTCTTTACTTTAAAATTTTCAATTATGATTTTAAATAACTTTTTGTTATTTAAATACAGTGTTGACCAGACATGTTAATTGGATTGGTAAAGTACGCGGGAGAAGGTCTAAATGAAGTAAAATAAATCATATCTTTTTTTTTTGGTCTGCCTCCCATTCTCTCAAGTCTTCCGCCACATTGTGTCCAATAATTGATTTAGTCCAATTAGTATAAATTAATGATATATTCATTGCAGAGATTTACTAAATCAAGATAGAAGATTAGTAGATGCTATTAAAATAAAAAAAGTTCATGGTTCAAAAATTAGAGTATCATTGTGCCATTTGTTTACCTTGTAAAGTAGAAAAAATATTTTAAAACAAAGGTTAAATTACTAGATTGGTCTTGAATTTTGAGGTTTGAAGTTTTTGTTGATTTGATCTTTTGACTCTCAAAAGTATTTAATAAGTTTTGAACAAATTTCAAAATATCTATTAGGTATAAATTTAAATTTCATGTCTAATAAAACTCTAAACTTTTAATTTTGTGTCTAGTAGATCTGTAAATTTTTAAAAATATTAAAATTTAGAGACTACGTTTGTAATTTTAAAAGTGTAGGATTCAAATAAATATGAACTTTCAAACTTTGTTGTATTTGGAATAAATGATAGAAAGATACTTGGAACTTTTGTACGATAGAGAGATAGTGGTAAGTTTTAATAGAGAGTATATTGAAATGTGCAGATTCTAAGTGTGTGTGTATATATTAATTGAAGAGCATCATATTGCTCCCCACTGGAATAGCATCTTATTCATTGTTTTAAATTTCGATTTCAATGTCCTGTTATTTTTTTTAATGAAAATTCATAGGTCACTTGAGCAATTTTGCATCCCTTCACATCAATAACATTCTTTTGTTCCTTTTCTCAAAAGGGTTTCTAAATAAAATACTGATTTTCGTTTGAAAATATGTTATAAAATTTCTCCTTTTTCATTATTTTTGGAGGCTTAGTGCCAGTGGGGCTCTGTCTCACCACAAATATTGGAGCACATTTAATTAGTGAAGCTATAGATTCTTATATTATAAATGGGAAATTGATGGTATAATATGTACTGATGGTTTGGCCACCTAACTAATGTTTTATTAATGGAATTTAAAAGGGACATCCGAAATCAAGATTTATTCTTACATAATTTTTTTTACAATCTAGGTGGGAGAATTGAACTCTTGACCTCGAGGTTGACAATACAAATTTTAAACTTTGTTCATTTTGGCGAAGGTTAATTCTTATTTAAATCAATAATGTAATTATATTAATATATTGGTTACATTTTAGTATTAGAATAAAGGTTAAAATGCCATTTTCATCTCAATACTTTGGTTTAGTCGATATGATTTAGTCAATGTATTTCAATAAATATAAAAGTTAATTCTTATTGATGGTTGAAGTTAATTTCTATCGAACTTGGTAAAATAATAATAATAATTTCCACTTCAAAAAGATACAAGTTCCAAATTTTATAACTCAACGGTAATTGACGTGTATTCCTTTTGAGGTATATACTCTTTCTCTTGAGGTTGGAAGTTAAAGTTCTTGTACTTGTCCTTGTGATATTTGTGTTCTTACACTTGCCCTTGTGATATTTGTATTAAAAAAATAGAAAGGATTAAAGACGTAACATTTTTCTTATGGAAAAGTTAATAATAAAGTAACACAGGAACTAATTTCAAGATTTATTTGAATTTTGAAGGGTTTGACTATTTCATTTGTATCCCAACTTTTTGGGATAATAATTAGCTTAATACACACTTCCAATTTAAATTGGAAGTGTAGGAATATGAATTGAATTTATAACTTATACTCCCTTAAAAAATCTTATAATGTAAACTTAAATTCTCTTAAAAATATTTTTAATCTACAAAAAGAGATTTGATATCCTAGTGTTAAATTATAACTGTCTTTAAACTTTTATTTATGTTTAAAAAATATTCTTTCACTTTCCAAATATTGATTACAATATTATCCATTAACTTCTACAAATATTTTGAAACTGCACTTGAAATTGGACTTAAAATTGTGCGATAATGAGCTAAAACGATGTAGTGATTCAAATTTTCGTTCTAAGACACTTATCACACAATTTCACATTCTTAAAGTTTGTTTAAAATTCTAAAAATTTCTACTTCAAAAATATTTTTTTTGAAATGAAGCAACTTAGCAAATAACAAAGTTTATAAGTATTTCTATAATTTACAACCAACCGAACAAAAACTGACATCAGATCAAAATGAATATGAATATAAAAAAAAAATAGTTAAAGATTTCTGCAGCTCATTCTCGTACACAAACCCAAAATTAAACAAGTCAAACACATCCTTAATTATTTTATTTTTTCTCCTTACCTCGTAAATCTACAGAACCAAATTAAAATAATAATACATCATCAATTCCCTAACTTCCATTTTAACTGTTTTCGCAGGTGCAGGTGCCCTTCTAGAAAACAGAGCTAAAAAGAAAAGAAAAAAAAAAACCATAAAAGAAGAAGACAAAGAAAAAGAAAAGAAAAGCTATAATATTTGACTGTAGTCTGTAACTTTCCCCAAAAGAATCCAATAGCAATAGAAACAAGACAGGGAAGTGAAGAAGAAGGAGAAGAAAGAAGAGGAAAAAATTGAGTGTATATAAAAGAGTGAGCGTTTCTGAGGGAAGAGAAAACCGATGTGGGACTGAAAAAACAGACGTCTTCTTCCAGGCAAAATCCATGTGCCCACATGGATGATGGAGAGAGGAAAACAGAGTAGAAACCAATCACACTCCTCTCTCTCTACTTCTACTTTTCTTGTGCACACTATTATTAATTTTTTTCTTTCTTTTTTCCTCGCTCTCTCTCTCTCTCTCTTGTTGAGCCCAGAAATCCACAGACACACCAACAAACCCATCATTCCAGTAACCCAAAACAGGAACCATCGTCTCTGTGTCTTTGAATTCCTGTCATTGATTTTTTCGAAATTGGTGGGGAAATATGAAAGAAAAGAGTGAAAGTGGAGGTGGGTATGTGAGAGCAGATCAGATAGATCTGAAGAGCTTAGACGAGCAGTTACAGAGACATTTGAGCAAAGCATGGACCATGGAGAAGAACAAGAAGAGGGAAGATGAGGAAGGCGTCGGCGTCGGCGGTGGTGGAGGAGGAGGCGTCGGCGGAGGAAGACCGGCAATTACTAGACAGGAGTGGGAGATTGACCCTTCTAAACTCATCATCAAAACTGTCATAGCTCGTGGTACTTTTGGAACTGTTCATCGTGGAATTTATGATGGTCAAGATGTTGCTGGTAAGAGCTTTTCCCTCTGATTTTTTTGTTGAAGAAATGGAATACCCCCATTTCTTTAAATGCCTAGTTGTTAATTCTAAGAAAATCTGTTTATTATTAGTGCATTGCATGGTTAAAGAACACTCATCGGTTCTGTTTTCTTTGGGTTTTTGTTATTGCATTGATCATGGGGGGTCCTTAATTCAGTGGAACACCCAGATTTTGAATTCGGGTGTTCATTGTTAATGGCGGAACACCAGATAAGCTCATCAGTAATTTGTTTTTTGCAATTTCTGTGGAAGTTTGTTCATAAATGAAATGGGTTTTTTGGGCTTTTACTCAGTTGTACTTTTGTAGCTGATAAATTGATGACTTCTGAGGATGGATTTGCCTTCTGAGATTATGACTAAATGAGAATAAACTCTTTTCTGCTACATCAATATTTTTGCCCAACTAGAGAAAGAGAGAGAGTGTGTAAGTAGATGGAAAATGATATTGTTTGGAATTGAATAGAAGTAGCATAGTTCTGTTTAGCTTTCTTTCTTCTTTGATTCTTTCATTTTTCTTTTTCCCTTTTTAGAGCTATGGCCTCTTTGTAGATATAATCCTCAACAAAACCGTGATTCACGAGATTGTCTTGAGCAGACAGTTACTTGCATTAACTATCGCACTGTTCTTTTTTTGGAACTTTTGTGTGTCTCCATTAATTGTTGATATGCACCCCTTTTTAAGACACAGTTGCACATGAAATTGAAAATGGAAGCAACCAAAAGGAATTAACTTAATTAAAAATGGGGATTTTTCTTTTTGTTACTTACTGGCTAGTCATCTAAATCTATAAGTTGGCAAAATAAGTAGTTTAAGCTTTGTTTTTATTGGGACATTTTGCCTTATTCTTGATGAACTTTTGGGACATTTGTTTTAAAAATGCATTAAAACTCTATTTGATTACATTTCTCTAAGAGATTAAATGTTAATTAATTTTCCCCAGTTAAACTTCTTGACTGGGGGGAAGAGGGTCATAGGTCAGAGGCAGAAATCGCGTCTCTTAGAGCGGCTTTTACACAAGAAGTTGCTGTTTGGCACAAGCTTGACCATCCTAATGTTACAAAGGTAAAATTTTGTGGTGTGCTTCCTGACTCGACTTTCAACATGGCCTACTCCAAAGTTTATTTATAATTTTATATGCTTGGAGTTTACATCACCTCTTTTTTGGTTACTAATGAAAATACTAATCTAGCTTAAGAAAGCTCACAATTATGAATGCTTCCCTTGTGAACTTAATAGTAATGTGTAGGAGAGCATGCATCTAGCATCAAGTTCTTAAGCGAGGTGCCTAAAATTTGCAATGAGATAAGCTGCCGGCTTAATTGCTGATATGAAGCAATTATTCTATTGGTGTTTGACATTCAAATGTATCATATTGAGGGCCCTGTTTTTATGTAGGTTAAAAAGAGTACTTATGGTTTTCCATCAACTTGTGCAGTTTATAGGAGCAACAATAGGCTCCTCAGATCTACAAATACAAACAGAAAATGGCCAAATTGGCATGCCCAGCAATATTTGTTGTGTTGTTGTTGAATATTGTCCTGGAGGTGCTCTGAAATCCTACCTCATAAAGAACAGGAGGAAAAAGCTGGCTTTCAAAGTAGTTGTCCAGCTAGCATTAGACCTTGCAAGAGGGTTAATTCGAATACTAAATCTCTAGTATTTTTTTCTGTTTCGCCATAGAATTCTGAATTCTAGAACTTCTTGGAAATTTGCAATCTTTTTGTACATTAGACTTGTGCTTTTAAACTCAAGGGGAGCTACCATTTGTAGGTTGAGCTATCTTCATTCACAGAAGATTGTTCATAGAGATGTCAAAACAGAAAATATGCTTCTGGACAAAACGAGAACAGTAAAAATTGCAGACTTTGGCGTTGCTCGTGTTGAGGCCTCAAATCCCAATGATATGACTGGCGAGACTGGAACCCTTGGGTATATGGCTCCAGAGGTATATGCTTGAGTAGCCTTGAATTAAACCATGCAATGAACTCCAATTTCTTTTCTTCCCTTGCATGGATTAGTATATATTGAATTTTGTGGTTCTCCTCAGCATCCCCTATACAGTATCTTAAATCTTGAGGGATTTATAAGCAAGGCTTATGATGGGGTTATCATATCTTAAACATACTGTAAAATATATGCTATTGGTGAAAATTAAAAACTAACTTCAACTAGCAGCAACCAATGGTGCAATGACTGCTTACTTCTTACAATAGGTGCTGAAGTTTGATTTTGATTCAAAAATCAGTCTTTTACAAGCTCCTATTATTTCAATATTTTTCTGTTTCTTGAGAGTTAGATGAGAAACCTAACTGGAAGATAAGGAATTAAATATGAGCATTGGTTGATTTTCAATTTTGGCATGGTTGGTAAAACTTTAGTCTTCCTTCATTATGGCTGCTGTTCAGTTTGTTTACTTGGCTAATATTAATCCATCAGCCTTTTGCTTCTGTGAGACTTCAGATCTGACTTTGTGATGTCTTCAAACTTGATAGGTTCTCAATGGCAATCCATATAACAGGAAGTGTGATGTCTACAGCTTTGGCATCTGTTTATGGGAAATATACTGCTGCGATATGCCGTATCCCGACCTTAGCTTCTCAGAAGTGACATCAGCTGTTGTCCGACAGGTAGGTCGAAAGGATACATCACATATCTTTAGTCATCTAAAATTGTGAATGAACTTTGTCCAGTTCATAGTCATGCCAATAATATCTAATTCTTGAATAGACAATGCACCTAACTTTAATACAAGCTGAAGATGAAAGCTCGATTTCTCTAACTGCAGAATCTGAGGCCAGAGATTCCTCGGTGTTGCCCGAGCTCGCTTGCAAATGTAATGAAGCGATGCTGGGATGCTAACCCCGACAAGCGTCCAGAGATGGATGAGGTTGTAACCATGTTGGAAGCAATCGACACATCGAAGGGTGGAGGTATGATCCCCCTCGATCAGTCGCAAGGCTGTTTTTGCTTCCGCAGGTACCGAGGGCCTTAAACGTGTTTGCTTCTTCATCGAGCAAAAATGATGGCAGCAGCGACAATGCAATATCGAAGATATTCAAATTGTAATTTGTCCAATTGGAAAGGAATTGGAACTTGAGAGTCGAGGGAATAAGTAGAGTGAAGGTTATATAGGCTTAAGAGGAGCTAAGCAATATCTGTATTTGTAGTGTGGATTTTGTAAAGCTTTTCTTTCTTTGTAGCAATCCCTTCCCTTTCCTTTGTGAAGAAAAAAATGAGTAAATTTTCCTTGAAAGATGAGCTTTAATGTTCTTCTGTTAACTTGGATTGAACATTTACAAAGCTTCATTAATAATATTTGGGCAATGCTGGGCTTTCCTTTAAAGGGGAAGTCTTGGAATCAATATATACTCTGTTTTGTTTAACATTTACATAGTTATTTAATGCCTACAAAAGAAAAACTCACAAATTTATTCATAGTCTTATATCAAATATGATAATCCTCTCTTTGAAATTTGAATTGACCAAATCATCTAAATGGCTATCAAAATGAATTAAAAATTCAATTGGTTGGTTGATATATCTCAATCAAATTGATTGAATGGACAAAATCGACCAAAATAATCAACACTAAACAAATTTGCTAATTATTAAAATTAAATCTCATAAAACCAAACTAGCTTACGTAACATGTTCGGGTTAAATCAACGCTATCGACTAGCTATGGATAAGACATCTAATTATAATATTATAGAGTAGTTAACAATAATCTAATCCCAATCATGGAGCTCACAAAGAATTTTCGGTTCTTGAATTTTCAATTTTATTCTAATAAATTTATGAGTGCCTAGTGCCTATTAGGCTCATAAATTTTCGATTTAGTGTATAATAAGTCCTTAAACTTTAAATTTTACTTTCAATAGATCCTAAATCTATTTGAGAATTTAAAAACATATTACAATTAAATTTGAAATTTTAATTTTTTTATTAATCTTAAGTCTAATGGATTCATTAGTTTAAAAAAAATGTCAAATTTGTCACAGACTTGCTAGACAAAAAATTAAAAGTTGAAAAACCTATTACACATTTTTAAAGTTTAAGAACCTACTAAACGCAATTGAATGTTTAAAAATCTAATGGACAATATTTAAAATTTGAAGAACTATTAGACACAAACTTGAGAGATCAAGGACTAAATGTTATTCAACTGAGTTATTTAAATAGAAAGATAAAATGATAGAATTTGAAGGCACATAATGTAGAAAAAACAGTCATGGAAAAGATAAAACCTCTATCACAAGGAGAAGCAAGACTGATTGATAAATGAAATGATCTGATTGTGGGATAAAAAGTAATTTAAAAAACCAAGATTGTGGGCCTTAAGACAATGAAAGTCACTCAAATGGGTTAAACATCAAAGAATCCATAAACCCAAAAAAGAAAAAAAGAGAGAAAAAAATGAAGACTAAGAACCACATCAGGCTGAATTCCTCATCAATGAATTGATTCACAAGGCAATTCAATATTGCTATTACTAGATTTAGAAACTTCCTCAACCAGCAATCTTATAGCTTGGATTCACCAAGTTATCCAGGCCAGAGACTACTTGTATCGACTCTATAACGTCGCCAACCTTGAGATCAGCCAAAAGGTCCTCATTTTCAGTGATGTAACCGAACACGGCGTATCGACCATCTAATATATTAGCATTACTAGGAGTAAGTTCGCTTTCCTTTAGCAGCCAAAACACCTGACTAGATGCTGAGTTGTTATCAAATTCCTGCATGGAGAGTAATGAAAATGAAATTGGCAGCCCATATTTAGAAGAAAGGGTGAGAGAAAGAGGGCATTATTAATTACCTCTCTAGCCATGGCCATTGTTCCAAATGCATTGAAGGGAAGTTTTGTTTGAGCCTTGTATAGACCAAGCTCCTGTTTGGAACAAATGATAAAACAAAACTGATGTGTAAAATTGGAGTACAGAATCAAACTTCACTACAACGATGTTTTTGTTCGGGTCTTGTGCAGACTGAGTATCGCTTTAAGTTCAAATTGTATGAAAGAAATTTGGCAATACCTAATAAATATAGGCGTAATTGTTTACATATGCATGAATATATTAGTCAGTCCAAGTTTGTTGAAAGAAAAAGAGGCCTCACTTCCAAAGTTTCTCCATAGAAAGGCGCTTTCTCCCCTTCAACCATGATTTCTAATGGTATGGTCCGGGTTTTCTCGGTACTAGGATCGATGAAACCCTCTGCAGGACCTTCTGGATCACCAGTCTGAACGACAAAACCATCCGCTGCAAGAATGAGAAAATGATCTTAACCTTGTCGCGAGAGTCATAGTATGATATCAAGATATTAAGATGACAGCTGCAACAATCAAAACTCTGCCCATTTGAACATGTTCAGCAGGATATAGAATCTCTCTTTGTAGAAACTCACGAGTATCACAACAAAGAAATCCCATCAGAATAATCATATTCATTAAGCAAAATTAGCCTTCCATATATATACCTCTTTGGATTTCCATGCCGTCGTAGAAGTGTCTTTCCACCAAGTCGACAAAATTCCCAGCACTTACTGGAGCGTTATAGCCATCTAAAACTATATGAAAAACACACTCGTCTAGGTTTGGATTGTCCTTCACTTTGACCTTCATATCCACAGCTGCTCTCCCTTTCAATAGGGGCATATTTTTGTATTCCTCGGGCACTTCGTACGGGAAGCCATCAACCATATCCTCTTCAACACTGCAGAAACCGAATGCCCCAGGAAGATCTCAGCTGCAGTCAATGACAAGGGTATGTATGAGTTATAATTTAACGACGATTATCTTTTATTAGTCCTTCTAACCTAATTTCCACAAATAAAACTGGTGTGTGTTGCTCTCAATTTTTAGAATTCAGAACAACGATAGGATAAACATATATATGGATCCTTTTTTAGTGGAGATGGAGATACAGAAGGGATCAAGAGACTTTCTTAAAGACACTCAGAATTGAGATGGAGAACCTGTCAACTTGAGCATAGCTTAACTGATTTAGGCATATACCCTTGACCATGAGGTTAGAGGTTTGAATCCTCCTAACCCCACATTTTATTAAACTCAAAGAGAAAAGAGTTGAGATGGATAACCAAAGATGGACATTGTTGGGAATCAAGAAACAGTTCTCAAAAGGTTTACTAACACAACATCTCTCCCTTGTTTCTTTAACCTAACTAGTTGGACAGGCTCTTTTGTAATCTCCTAAGCCTCGGATTTAGATTGGACTCCAAATTGGCATTCCTTTTTTTTTTTTTTTTTTTTTACTTAGGTCAAATGTAATAATTTCTTATGCAGCGTGGAGATAGAAAATCAAGTTGAAGAGAAACAGTTGATCATATAAAGAAAACACAAGCAACTTTTGAAGGTTAAACTCAGTATTTTTCCTTTCATTTAAGTCAAATCTATAAGTTTACACTTCTTTAGTTTCAGCTACCAATTTTGTGCAAGATTTCTTTGTGACATCAATTCAACCTCGGGGTAATCCAATACACCAAAAACATGATATCCTACTTCACCTAATCTGGTATTGTTTTCTTTCGATCGAAAACTTTGGTCAACATCATTCATCTCATATGTGCTCTAGAAAAATAATAAGATGCAGTCATCAACATGGAGAATATGATGTACTAATAGCCATAATCCTCACCTGCCAACATAATTAAGAAGCTCCTTTTGTTTTGGTGCAACTGCATCTCTACTTCTGTCTTCCACAATCTTTTGGAGCTCATCTAATCCAACTTCCAGTTTACCGAGAACTTCGACTCCATGTTCCTTCTTTGATTCTGCCAACCCAGATATAATCAAATTCTTCCCCTGCTTGAGCGTCCGAGATGCCTGCCTCACATTCTATAGAGCAAAAAACAACATAATCTAAGATCAATGATAACATTTTTGTTTCGAAGACAGAAAACCAGAAACAAAATCATGGTCAAATGAACTAAAGAAAAACTACTTATTACCTCAAAGTCCATTCAACAAAAAAAAAAAAAACTACAAAAGAGAGTAGGGAGGAGAAAATCAAAATCATATAACTTACCCTCTCCACAGAATCAAGTGCCTTGACTCCAGCAATCTTAAGACTTTCAGAAATGTCTTCTAGTGGTTTTTGAACTTCCCTAATGGCTTTATTATCAATAGGCAAAGCATATCTCAACAAAGCTCCAGGATCCTTTATTGGTGGACCGGATATCAACACAGATAGCTCCGGAATCACCGGACCAGCAACCGCATATGCATCTGCAGAGGAGCCTAAAGCAGGAACCCCTGTGATTAAACTAAACGCCAAAGCTGAGGAAATTGCAAACTCCTTCAAGCAAAATGGCCTGCCTTTCTGCTAAACAAAATATAAACTCATTCAACCCATTTTCCGTTTATTTATTTCTTAATGCACAAGTCAAATTCCAAACTTAGACATCGAACTTCATTGATTGTGTCTATGTAGTTTCTAAACTTTAAAATATTTAAATTACGCAATCCTATGCAGAATGTAGTTCTCAAGTACCACTTTATTCCATCCAACTAGTTAGGAGCAAGGGCTTTATAGAATCAAAATTTGAAGTCTAAGAATGTATTTGAAATTTTCAAAAGTTTGGAGATTAAAATGACATCATCATCAAAGTTGAGCACCTAAATTCATTCATATGACTTGAAGCTGAATTCTTCCCACAGAACTTCAATTTTGCAACAAAATATCATAAAAATAACAAATCCCTATCAGGCAAAAACATCAATATGAATGTAAACTTTCCAAGTCATATTCACATAGGGTTCCACAGGCTTCAACATTGGTACGAGCAAAATTTGATTCCATAAAAAACTAAACATTGCAATTGAAGATCCAAATCTTACCTTCACATTCTGAAGCCCACATTTGATTCGATTGTATGAGGAGCATCTGGGGCCAAATGGGTTGGACCAAGCGCCATTCCAGAGCTTCGAGGAGCGATAATGGGAGGTGGGTATTGAGGATTTGGAGGTAGTAAGAGAGGAACAGAACTTGCAGGAGACAATGGCCGCCATTAGAGTTTAGCTTAAACAGTGTGAATTCCAACACCCAGATAACATCAAGGGGAGTATGAAATTGAAAGGATGGAGAAAGGATAGGGAAAGAAGAAGATGAAGATAAGGTTTTTGATTGTGTTTGGTTTATTGTTCACAAATTGTGTAGTAGGTTTGGCATGAGTGGGGTCTTCTCTTCTTCACTCTCTCCATATGGATAAGATTAGGCACAAGTACTAAATTTCACTAAGCACCCTTCTTATAAATTTAGGAAGTATCAAAGTTTGATTTTAATTCTTGGGATATTTGGATAATAGACCCACCCCCAAAGTTGAAAATGGTTTTTGAATTTTACCCTCATGCTTATATTATCATTAGCTAAAGTTACAAAATTACTCTTAATTTTCTTTTTTTCCTTCCTCTATTCGCGCCGACCATTCTACATTCATCGTTGACCTTTGGAATCTTACAAAGGTGTCGTCGCTTGCTATCAGAACGTTAGTTGCAGTTGGATGAGAGAACAAAAAGCGAAGAGCGAGAGAGAGGAGATCGAGAATGACGGAGAGAGAGTGGGAGAAAGAGGACATCAAGAGAGTGAGGAAAGCTAACAACGAGAGAGTGAGAGAGTGAGACAACGAGAGAGTGAAGAGTGAAAGCGAGATGCCAATCTGCGTGTGTGAGGTTCCATTTTAGTAATTTTACACGAATATGATATAAGGAATTTTTTTATAAAAAAAAAACCTCAATTTTAAAAAGTAGGACATATTTCATTTTTTCCTCAATTTTAGGTCATCCATCTGTAGGACCATTGATTCTTTTAACTCTGTAGGTTTGAAATGCAAAAAGATCCACAACTACTATAAGGTAGATGTCAAAATGAGTGTAACTCAATTAGAATCTATGATGTTAAAGTTAAAATTATAAATTTTATACTAATTGAACTATGTTTATTTTGGCTCAACTACGACTTTAATTTTATTTTATTCTTTAGTTGATGTTATCTGTTACATAAGTAGTTTGAATGGTTGAGATTATATTAATTTTGTGATATGGTTATTAGAACTACAAATTGGACAGAGAACAATTAAATCGTTTGGAGTAGCATTTGAAGTAACAAAAGATTTCCAACAATGGTGATAGATTTGAAGTGGGGAAAGCTCAATGGCAAATGTAATCCTTTGTGGAAGAAGGTTATGAGAGCTCCATTACTTCAACAAAAAGTTTCAAGTTAGATGATTTGAAAATTGCTAAAGATTATAACATCTAGGCCCAATGGGCCAAGATGGGCCCAATTATCACATCTAATTGATTGTAAAAGTCAACTTTTGATTCTTCACAATGAAATTTTCATACACAATACAGTAATAAATGTCAATAAATGTTTATCGTTGACTAAGTAGAAAAGTCATGAAACAAATAATAATGATAGATTTTTCATGAGTCATCTATACACTTTTTCTTGATGGTGGATTCAAGTACTAAAAAAAGAATCAAGAAATATGCTAATGACCGTTTTTTAGAATCATGAAAACCAGTTTTTGTTATAGGAATCCCTTGATTAATCTTTATTGGTTCTAAAATTGATATTTGAAACTCAATAATTCAAAAGTATGATTATTTTATTTTAAAAGTATAAAATATAGGACTATTTTTAAATATAAAAAAATGAGCTAAAAAATTTATAAATATAGAAAAATTTAATTATCTATCATTGATCGCGATATAATTCTATCGCAGTCTATGACGGATAGTTAATGAAAATTTTCTACATTTATAAATAGTTTATATATTTTTTTTATAATACTTTTCCTAAAATAAATATCTCTTAAGTTTGAGATAATTTTCAATTATGTTACTGAATAATTTATTATTATCAGATTTATTTTTGAAAACTATGACGATTCTTTTATCTAAATTGCGAAAATTATGAAATTAACCTTTTCCTATCTAAATTGCAAGGAGAGGAGATGCCTAAAGACTATGAACTTGTAAACTAATTAAAGATTGACATTAAATTATATATTTAGACATTGGATGGTCCCTTCAAGTTGGAGAGCTGAATCTTTTTAGGTTCTTTTTCTGTAGTTTCGTCTTCTTTTGAACCCATCACTGAATAGTAACCATATAGAATCAATTGGAGAAGACCTGAAATTGCTCCAACACCATTACTTATCTGCAAAATTAATTAATTATCACTCAATTAATATAACTCTAAATAATTAACTATCATATTATAAATATTTGTATGAAAAATTAGTACATACCAACATATAGAGATCGAATTTGATGAGGGCATAAACTGTTCAAACACAATCGTTAAGAAAGTTTGTCAATGAAAGAGGAAAGTGCATATACTTCACACTCTTCGTTGTTATCACCTTTTTTTTGTTCAAATTAAAACCAATGATTACTTTAAATCTTAATTTTCAACTCTAAACATAAACATCAACATCAACATGATATTATATATTAAAATGAATGACTTACCATAATGGTTAGAGGAGAAATATACATCATGATGTTGAAAATGTCACAAATGATTCCAACCATTAACGATCTATTTTTGGTTCCATGCAAAGCTAACATTGTTATTGCAACAATGACGCCCACAAATATGACTTCTATCAACAAACAAATACCTACTTTTTTCTGAAATAAAAATATAATACCAAATAAAATACAATATAATATTATGAATATTTAATAAATAGGAAAAAAAAGAATTAAATAGAAAGTTTATCCGTCCTTTGTTATCAGCAAAGATGACAAAGATGGTCAAATAAACAAGTTCAATAACAAGGCCAATTCCATTAATGGTGACAACTAAAACGCTGTCAGGATGAACAAAGGGCATTCCATAAATAATCCAAAACATGCCGTTTAGAACTGTTGCAATGTAAGGATATGGCTTGAACTCTTCCACCGACTTCTTCTTTATTATTTTATAAAATGTTGTTCTGCATTATTATATATTCCATAAATTAGTATTTAAAATAAGTATCGGTTGAGGATGAAAAATAAAAGAAACAATTAATAAGAGAGATTAGAGGTGAAGAAAACTTACACCGGCGAGAAAAAAAGGCCAAAGGAGATGACATTACCTGTTTAAATTTGAGTGTTTAGAAAGAAAATTAAGATTATATAAACATCAAACAAATTTTTGTTAATTATCTATGAAAATAGAGTATGTTGTTTTCAAGAAAAAAAAAAAAAAAAAAAAAGAAAACTAAAAACATAATCGTTATGGATAAGAAAAAAAAAGTGTAAAAGAATGAATAAAAAGAAGTTACCGACAATGCCAACGATATTCCGAAGTGGCGCTCACCATGTTTGCTTGATGACTTTGAAGAAATTAAAAAAAAAAAAAACGATGGAATAATAATTATTAAAGAAACAGAAAGAGTGAGGCATTGCATTAGTGAGGAATGGTTATTTATAAGAGTATTGAGGGAAGCTTTTTCTTTTTTTCCTCTTCCTAATGGGACTACCAATTAATTAATTAATTAATTTTAATTAATGTTAATTCTGCGTTATTTCCAATAGGCACACTAGTCTATACATCTCTTTAATTATCTGGGAAATTCAAAATTTATTTTTTTTATTTAAAAAAAATTAATTATTATAAAAAAAATATCAAATTATTTACAAATATAAAAAAACTTTACTGTCTATAAACGTTATACAGTGATAGAAGGCGATTTCTCGCTGATAGCAGTAAAAGTTTTTCTATATTTGAAAATAACTCATAATTTAATTTATTTTTATTATATATATATATATATATATATATATATATATATATATATATTTTATTGTGAGGCATTAAAATATTTAATTTAGCTTAAAATATACATTTTCGACCACATTTTAATTGAAAATTCTTATCGGAATCCGAGTAACAACTTTCTATGGTCAGTTGAGGGTTTTCGCCCTCTTTCTCTCTCTAAATTTGGGGAAATTTTTCTGAATACAAAATGCATGGGATTAGGAAACTGAATTTTGATAATTACAAAATTTATCATTATTTTGTTTAAATTACAAGTTGCATTTAAACTTTTCCATTTGTATCTATTTATACCTTAAACTTTAAAAAATATACCTACTTAAATTTTTAATTTTGTGTCTAATAAATGCATAACTTTTTATTTTGTGTGATCATTGAGCTTTTTAATAGCTTTTGAAATTTATAAGTGTACAAAATTGAAAAAAATGTAACTATTTCACTGAGACTAAATAGATAGAAATTGTTGGTGGGTAGATAATATGATTTTAATTATCTGAATAGTTTATTCGTTCAATCATTAACTATTTAATGTGTACTTGGTTTAATTTTAAAAGTAAGTCATTTTAGAAAAATTGAAATGTTTGGCAATAATCAAAATACTTTTTGAAATACTTTTTAATGTGTATTTTAAACAATTTTTATCAAAAAAAAAAGTTTTAATAATAATGACTTTTTGAAAAACTCTTTTTTCTCTAATCATTCCAAACATACTCTTAATAATTCGTTTTGGTCTCAATGTGGCCTCGTGCTGCTATGAAAATTCTTCATATTGTTATGTAAATTTGTTTCACCAAAATTGATAAAATAAAATAATATTTCCTTTCCTTTTCAAGTATTTATACTTGTAAATTACAATTTAAATTTGGTTAAACTAAAAATTTAGAACAAAATTAAAATTTAGTTTGTAAAATTCTCATAAATATTTTCTAAAAAAAAAAAACTAAGAGTCACCATAAATAAAAAGAAAAGTAATGGAGTTAGAGTAAAAAAAAAGAAAAAAAGAATATGAACACAAATAGGAATAGTTGAAAGGTTTAATAACAAAAAAGGAAAGGTAAAATTAAATAGAGAGACAAAAAAGACACAAAAAGTACATACAAAGGTGTGATTTTATGGTCAAAATAAGCATTATGAAAAATATTTATGGGCGTTTGACCTACCAACTTGGATGTTAAATAACTAACTCCACCAACTTTAATAGTGTTAAATTTGCACATTTTTCGAATAACTTCATCTTTCTTTATTTCTCAATTCCGCACTTGAAATGCCGAAACACCCCCTTTAGGGGATATTTGAAGAGCAACTTGAAGAGCGGGAATGCAATCAGATTATTGGAAATCTTATTACAGTGGGTTTTGTTGTCTGATTACTATTTGGAGTGTAGAGTCCAATTTACGGTGTTTCTGTAATATTTTTTTATTACAATATTTGGATTAAAGTTGTGTTTGGGCTAGATTTGACTATTATTTATTTATTATTATTATTTGACGGTTTTTGTATTTGTTTTCTATAACATATTACCTAAGTAAGTTTGTGACATTATATAGACAACTTATAAAATATAAAAACTTTAAATTGAAAATCATAAAAATAAAACTTTAAAACTGTTTAATTAATCCTAAAAACTGCCTTAGTTGTGATGGAATTTGGTTTATCTTTCTCATGAATTTTGCCTAAATTAAAAAGAATATAGAAACTGCTGTCAAAGTGAAAATTGAAATAATTGTTTTTATTAATGTACAATTTTAGTAAACTTTTGAGGTTTTATTTTATTACTTAAAATTTTAAAATTGTTTAATTAATGCTTAAAAAATTTGTAAATTTTACTCTTAATAAACTTTAATATCGGTGTCTATCACTAATAGACAGTGATAGATAATAATAGTCTATCAGTCTATTAGTGATAGATAGTAACATTTTGCTATTTTTAAAAATATTTTAGTTCATTTTACTATAGTTGAAGACAACCCTTTCAAAAAAACATAAAATATCTCTCTCTTAAGTTTGAGATAAATTTCAAATTTGTTACTAAATAATTTATTATTATTCGATTTGTTTTTGAAAAGCTATGGCTCGATTCTTTAACCTAAATAGTCAAATAAAAAATGTATTTGATTATAAAACACACTCAACTACTAACATATAACTTTGTTAAATATTTAAGTCTTAAAATACTTTGGTGTTATTATTATTATTTTTCTTCTTATTATAGTTCATATACCTTAACCGAAGTGTGCAATTTTATTTATTTATTTAGTTTTTAGATATACAAATGTCAAACATTTAACAAAAGGGAGTAGGAGAATATTGAACAAGAGAGTAGAGGAAAAAGAGGAAAAAAAATAGAGAAATAAGACAATATTAACCGTTTTTGTTCATATAAGGATATATATATATATATATATATATATATATATTTTGAACTTTTTTATAAGTTTAAGGGTATTTTTGAAACAGAACACAAACTGATTTCAATCCAAAAGCTAGTGGTAAGGGTATATTTGAACTTTTTAAAAAAGTTTAAGGGTATTTTTAAATTTTTTAAAGCTTAGGGGTATTTTTAACCTAAAGTACACAACTCAAAGAGTATTTTTTTAAAAAATATAATTTAGCCTATTATCTTTATAGATTAATTAATTAAAAATAAATATATTATTCAAAATTTTGAAAAATAATGTCAAACTAAATTAGTCCTAATGATCATTAACTAACTATTTGTGTTATCTTAACCTCTATTGATTCTCAAACAAAATATAACATGCCTTTTGTATAGAAAACTGCAGTATAATTAGATATTTATTTACATTCACATCATTTTTAAAAGATATGAGATCCATCAACATTTGATGCTTTATTTTATTTAATGGAAATATTGAGTAGACAAAAAATGTGATATTATATTTCATCTTTTTAGTGTTTTCAAATATTTGTTTGAAAGCTTGATTCCATTATTAATTAGTATGTGAACATGTTTTTTTTTTTAATATATAAATCTTGTATAATTATTAGTTTACTATATAATAGAATTTATAATATGTATGTTATATTGAAGCGAAATTTTCTTTGATAGAAAAAATGTCAAACTATTTACAGAAAATAGAAAAAAAAAAACATTGATAGATTTCTATTAGCATCTATTAGTGGTAGACTTCTATCATTTCTATCACTGAAAGACTTCTATCAGCGTCTATCACACCTATCTAAAAATTTTGCTATTTTGTGTAAATAGTTTCCCTTATTTTTCTATTTTTAAAAATTCTCCTATATTAAACATAAAATATTATATAATTATAAAAAAAATCTATCTATTATTCATTTTCAAATTTTCAAATTTAAAATCTTGATCCAAATAACATATATATAAAAAATGTAGATTTCATAATTTTCACCATTTGGATAAAATTTTCCAGCCATAGTTTTAAAAAAAATATATAATAAATAATAATTTAAAATTTATCTTTATCTTTTAGAGAAATTTTCATAGATAGAAAAAATGTCAAACTATTCACGGAAAATAGAAAAAAAATACTCATAAACATTGATAGACTTCTATCAGCATTGGTAGACTTCTATAATTTTCATTACTGATAGACCTTAATAGACTTTTATAGCGCTATCTAAAAAATTTGCTATTTTATATAAATAGTTTTCTTATTTTTCTATTTTAAAAAATTTTCCTATCTTTTACCTTTTAATAATATTATTATTTTCGAACTCAGTCTTTTAGTAATATAATATAATTTGATCAAAGTTCAAATCCGCACTATATAGTAGAGATTCATCCACGTTTTTTTTTTTTTTTTTTAATTTATAAATATTTTATATTTTGGAGTTATAAATAGAAAGAAGGGATGGAATGCAAACCCTAAATCTTAATCTCCTATGAAGGCAGAAGCAAGAAGGAAAAGTTGGAGAATCATGGAGATAACTAATTCTTCACAGCTTCCATCTCATATTATTGACCTCATTATTTTTAAACTTCGCATTCCCATTTTGCTCAATTGTAGGCTGGTTTGTAAAGCTTGGAACAATATGATTTTAGGTCATAATTTTAATCCAATTTCCAAGGTATTTACCCATATTTCTTCTCATCAAAAGCTTCATTGTATTGACTTTGATTCCAAATCTTTGAAAGGACGGAAGAGTTGTATTGTTGCTTTATTTACCTTTCATCCTCGTTTCTCCACAATAAAATTGTCAATTCTTGTAATGGACTCGTTTGTTTTGTGGACTCAGAAATTATACAAGAAAGAGAAAATACGTATTGAATTTGATGACAAATGAGTACATGAAACTTCCTCTCATTGATTATCCTCCAATGTTTCCCTCTAAATACCACATCTATGGATTTGGTTATAGTCCCAACACAAAACAGTACAAAATAGTTAGACTTTCCTTAATTAGATCAAATGGCTTATTTCTAGTAGATATTTTCAAATTTGGCACATTTGGAACAAGTAGTAGTTGTGGAAAATGGAGTAATCTTCCATATAAGCTGTTTTTTGTTAATGGTGTTAATCATGGTGTTTACTTGAATGGATGCGTTTATTGGAATGGATGGAAACATATTGATCAACCTAATGAGAAGGATGTTCTTTTACGTTTTGATTTAGAAGATGAGAAATTTCAAGAAGTTTCTTTTCCTCAAGATGAGAAATATGGAGTTTTTTTCCTTCTTCCCATATTTGGATCTTTAATCGTACTCTCTATCTCTCGGGTTTCAACTTAGAATTTTGTGGATTCCTTGTGTGGAAGATGGAACATGATTCGTCGTGGATTAAGAATTTGTTATTCCACCACCTTTTATTTTGAATCATTATAATTTGAATATATATCACCTTCAACTCATCAAAGTTTTTGACTATAGAAAGATCTTGTGTCTCCTTTCTGATAAGGATTTCATCTTGTATGACTCCAAGACCAGCAAGACAGAGAAGATAGAGACATTATTGGATCATAAACTATATGATAGAACTAAGGAAAAGTTGTGGATTTATGAAATTGAGTCTTTCAATTTTGGTTCTCTACCAAAGACTTTGGGCGTAGAGGCTTGATTTCACATGTTCTTATTTATTTATTTATAGAAGATTATATTCTTCTTCTTCTTCTTTTTTTTTTTTTTTTTTTTTTCAATTTCTACTTAATAACAAATTTAATTTTGTCACTAGTTTTTTTATTTATTATTTTGTCATGAGAATTTTTTCTTCCGGAAAATTTATAATGCAAACATTATTCACTTATCTTTCCATTTGGTAAAATGTGAATTATTTTTTTATTTTAGTTCATGAATTTTCTAGGTTGTAGTTGTAGGGTAGAGGGTATTAAAAACTGGTTGCAATTATAAATTGAATCTATGTGGCTTGAATAAAATTTTGATTTTTTTATTTTATTGGAGCAAAAATTCTTGTATACATAACTAATCTCCCACTTTGATCACCACAAAACGTTTTAGTTTGATATATATTTGGTAGCTAATTTAGAAATTTGATTTTTAATTGTTTAAAATGTGTTTGATTTGATATCATATTTATAAATCATAAACCAATGATTATTATCCACCAAATATTAGTTAACAATAAATTATTATTCATTTAATTATGAACATATTTTACTTAAAAAAAGTTGTAATTTCTAAATGTTATTATTTTGATTTAATATAAATTTTGCATTTTAAAATTTAAAATTCAAAATTTAAATACCATGATTACATAAAAATAATGTTTATTTGCGTTGTTTGGTTATTAGAAAATCTAAAAACAATTTTCAAAAAAGAATACGATGAATCTAAAAACATAAAAAGAAAATTCAGATTCAAATTTGGATTTAGTCATTATTTATTATTATTATTATTATTATTATTATTATTATTATTATTATTATTTTTATTATTTTTTTGTTAAACCTCATACATCTCTAGCTCACAAATCTATCACTAATTTTAACGATACAAATTTTAATTAATAAAATAATTAATTAATTGAATATATTTTATTAGTGCTAAAAGAAGGAAAGGGTTGTATTGTTATTTCATTTACCTTCCATCTTTCTTCGAGATTGGGTCAATAAGTACACCCGAACATCTCCACTAGGTAGACATATTCTTAGCACCCTCATCATTATCAAAATTGTCATTTACCTTCCATCCTTGTTTCTCTAATATCAAAATTGTAATAGACTCTTTTGTTTTGTGGACAGAAAAAATTCATTTTTATATTAAATCCAATAACGAATGAGTACATGGAAGTTCTTGCATTTTCATGTCCGATTTGGTTTTAGTCCCAACACAAAACAATACAAAATAGTTAAACCTTAGAGGGACAACAAATTTGACATTTATATGATTTAATAATTGTAACAAGTTTTTAACACCTCCCACCTAGCTACAACTTAGAAAATTGAAGAATTAAGTCTGACAAGAAAAGCAAAATTAATTCACATTAAACACAATATTGATAGAGAAGAGAGAGATCACAAAAAATTGTAAAAAAGAAAAAATTGTTAATTGTTAATATAAAGATAAAAGGTATAATACATAATTTATTAATTTAGAAGGAAAACTACAAGAGAAGTTGGAAAAAAAAAAAGGAATCTTGGTATGTTGATGAAGATAAATAAATAACAACTAATGAAATAAAGTAATTATTCCCAAAGTCTTTCGAAGAGAACCAAAATTGAGTGAATCAATTTGATAAATCCATAATTTTCCGTCATGATTTAGTTTATCATCCAATGCTTCTATCTCCTTGGTCTTGGAGTCATAAAATTAAATCTCTCCCCGAAAAAAGACACAAGATCTTTTCATCTTCCAAAGCTTTGATGAGTTATTGGAAGTGATATCTACTAGTCCCACTATAGTACTTTATATTATAATGCAACATTAGATCAACGAGTAGTGTAGAATAATCGATTCATGAACTCGTTGTTTCACCACCTAATGAACTTTAAAATGACTAACAAGAAATGGGTCTTGAGAAGCAACATCATAATTTTCCAGGATTTTAACAAAAGCCAACAACAACTATGGGACGATATCATATCTTTGGCTGGTCTATGGAGTACAAAATCTTCTATTTTTTATAATTACGATGCTTCTTCCATTGCTTTAAACTGGCAGTCATTTTTGTAATCTCTTCTTCTTTGCCATTGCCTGTTCCCTTTGTACATTTTTTTTCATTAATGAATTCATTGCTATTGACATCAGGGTGGGATGAGGGTGCTACGGAGGTGTCAACCTAGTTGAAATTTTCCGGTGCACCCCTGATCCTACTCTCCTCTAGTATTTTGTTAAAAAAAAAAAAAAAAAACTAATAGATTAACAAATTCTTTAATCTCCGCAACTACTTTGTGTAAATGTGCCAATTGTATAAATATCCCCTACAAATAAGCCATTTCTAATTATGGAAAGATTAACTATTTTGTAGTGTTTTGTGTTAGGGCTAAAACCAAATCCATAGATATAGCCGGAGTGAATATTCATAGCATTATTAAGTGGAAGTTCCACACACTCATTTGTCATCGGATTTAATATGATAGCGAAAGTTTGCCTCGTTTTTCCTTTTCCACATACACTTTGTGTGTTCACCAAACAAAAGAGTCCATTACAAGAATTGACAATTTTGAATTTAGAGAAACGGGGATGGAAGGTAAATGAAGCAACAATACAGCTCTTCCCTTCTTTTAAAGATTTGGGATCAAAGTCAATACAATAAAACTTCTGAAGAAGAAATATGGGCAAATAAAATCTTGAAATTTTGAAGGAACTTACCGTTTAATATAAGATTGTTTATTCGAAGTGTGCGTAAGCTAGCCCGGACACTCACGGATAAAAGAAAAAAAAATAAGATTGTTTATTTACTACCCTTGAAAATTGATTATTATTATCTGATTTGTTTTTAAAAGCTATGGCTGGATTCTTTTATCTAAATGGTGAAAAATATATGAAATCAACATTTTTCTATGTTATCTAGATCAAGATTTTTATTAATTTGAAAATGAAATATAGATAAAAAATTATAAAGATAAAATATTTCGTGTTTAATATAATAGTATATTATAGATTATGTTATATAGTAAACTAATAAATTAAAAAAAAATTGCTCACATACTAATTAATAATAATTAGAATTAGGCTAATAATTAATTGGTAACTATAACTATATTTACAATTTATAAATTTATCAGTTAAGGCATTTAAAATGGAAATCAAGCTTTCAAATAAATATTCGAAATCATTAAAAACATGAAATATAATATCACTTTATTTTTTCTTAAAATATCTACTGACAATCAAATATTTCATCAATATTTCTATTAAATTAAATAAATAATCAACAATTTCTTGGATATATCAAAGCAAGTTTTTTTTATTGGTGAAGTTAGAAGTTTGATCCACATTCTTTTATATTGTTGCGTCTCAATGATGATACTAATAGCTCTTTAGATGATGGTGATGATGAAAAATTTGACCATTTAATTGAAAGTGAATATACAATGGTTGTGAGTTATTTCAAAAAATATGTTCATAAAGAATCATGTAGAACTTCGCTTCAAACAGGTTTCAAATTTATGTTCGCGAGGTTTTAAATGGACATGATGTTAGGTGTCATAAATAATTTAGAATGGAAAAAGTGTTTACTCATTATTGATGACAATTAAAATTATGGCCTCAAAATTAGTTTAGATGTGCCAATAGAAGAGGCTTTAGCCATGTTCCTTATCACATTAGGGCATGAGTTAACTAATAGAATGATTCAAGAAGGTTTCAACACTCTCGTGAAATTGTTTCTAAATGGTTTAGTTTGGTATTAGACGTTGTTTGTCGTTTAGTCGTAGACATTATTAAGCCAAGGGATCCACATAATTAAGAGCCACCACAAATAAAATTAGATGTGATGATCGATATTGGCCATACATTAAAAATTGCATAAGTGAAAATTGATAGCACCCATATATCAGTTGTTCCTCTTAAAGATAAACAAATATCATATATTGGTAGGAAAATGTATTACTACCCAAAATGTTATGGTCGTATGTGAGTTGGAAGCTAAGGCCTCATTTAAATTTTCCTCATCCCACGCCTAGAGGTTTGCTTTGAAAATTTTAATATCAAATTTTGCATGGTTTATAATTTTTTTAAAAAAAGGTTACCATGCATGTTACAGGTAAATATTATCTCGTTGATGTCGGATAATCCGCAAATGAAAGGATATCTAGGCTCTTATAAAGGTGAAAGATATCAGCTTCGTAATTTTCATCAAGAGGTAAGAAAGAAATATTTAACCATAGACATTCATCATTAATATATACAATTGAGAGGATATTTGGTGCTTGAAAAAATAGATGGCAAATGTTACGTTATGTGCATTATTTTCCTTTTGAAAAACAAGTGAAGATTGTTGTTGCATCAATCTTACTTCTCTTGTTTTCCTTTTGAAAAACAAGTGAATGTTACTTCACTATAAATAGAGCATGCTATGCTGACAAAAAATAAGTTCATCTTCCTGTTATAATTGCTTACTCTGACCTTTATTCTAAAATCTAACTTAAGATCATAGTGTTTATGGCGAGCATCAAACCAGTGTGTTATTTTTTTTTGTTTTGCAAGTGACCTCCTCCCCAAATTACAAATTTACTGTCGGTAGCACCTGAAGATCAGATGATTTCTGTTGGCCAAATTTTGCCATCACCCGAGTAATAACCATACAGAATTAGTTGGAGAAAAACTGAAATTGCTCCAACACCATTACTTATCTATAAAATTAATTATCACTTAATTAATATAACTCTAAATAATTGAATAATTGATATCATAATATAAATATTAGAATGAAAAATTAGTATGTACCAACATATAGAGATCAAATTTTACGAGGGCATAAGTTGTCCAAACGCAACCATTGAGAAAGTTTGTCAATGAAAGAGGAAAGGGCATATACTTCACACTCTTTGTTGTGATCACCCTTTTCTGTTCAAATTAAACAAATTAATGATTTATTTAAATCTTAATTTTTAATCTTAAACATAATAAGAAGAAAAATAATATTATATATAAAAACGAATGACTTACCATTATGGTTAGAAGAGAAATATACATGATGGTGTTAAAAATGACAAAAATAATTCTAACCATCAACAATCCATTTTTAGTTCCAAGCAAAGCTAACGTTGTTATTGCAACAATGATGCCCACAGGTATCACTTCTATCAACAAACAAATACCTACTTTCTTCTGAAATAATATAACACACCAATTTAAATACAAACAATAATTAATTACTAAATAATATATATATATTCTAAAAATTAATAAATTTGAAAAAAAGAATTAAAAAGAAAGTTTACCCGTCCTTTGTTATCAGCAAAAGAGACAAAGATGGCCAAATAAAGAAGTTCAATAATAAAGCCAATTCCATTAATGGTGAGCACCAAATCGCCGTCAGGACGAACAAAGAGTATTCCATAATACATCCAAAACATGCAGTTTAGAACTGTTGCAATGTAAGGATCTGGCTTGAACTCTTCCACCGACTTTTTCTCTATTATTTTATAAAATGTCTGCCTGATTAATTATATATTGCATAAATTAGTATTTAATAAATTACCAAAAACAACAAAATAATAATAATAAAAATAAAAGAGATTAGAGGTGAAGAAAACTCACATGGGTGATAAAAAAAATGATGAAGTAAATGATATTACCTATTTAAATTTTAGAGTTTAATTAGAAAGCAAACTAATATTAAGTAAACATAAAACAAAACTTTTTAGAGTTTCATTGTTTTTATTATCTATAAAACTAAAACCACAAATGTTATAGGTAAGACTAAAACACAGTGTAGAAGAATGATCAATAAAAAGAAGTTACCGATAACCCCGACGATATTCCGAGCAACCGTGGCGCTCACCATCTTTAATTTGCTTAATATGTCTTTGAAGAAACTCAGAAAAGCAATGGAATAATAATTAAATAAACCGAAAGAGAGTGAAATTTGTGTTGAGTGAGGCCTATAATTATTGAGGCAACTTTTTTTTTTTTCCCCTCTTTCTAATGGGACTACAATTTTTTTTTTTTTTAATTTTTGTTAATTTGCATTTATTTAATTTTTTTAAAGAAAGATTTACTATGTTGGTTTTATTTTATTTATTATTTTTATTTTAAAATATATCTGTTGCACCACATTTTATTTGAAAATCCCTATCGGAATCTGTGGTGAGTTGAGGGTGTTCGCCTTCATTCACTCTCTATATTTGGGGGAATTTTTTTTCTAAATGCAAAAGATTTACTATGTTGGTTTTATTTTATTTATTATTATTAAAGAAAGATTTACTATGTTGGAATTTCAACTAATTTTCTTTAATCTAAATTATTTGATAAAAGTATAAGAAAAAAATTTGTCACAACAAAAATTGAATCAATTAAAATTTGAAAACAGATACTCACCACAAAAGTTTTCTCATAATGTCTTTTTACTATTTTAAGTCCAATCCCAAATGAGGTGCAAGCCTAAGTCGACTCATATAATTAAATTGCACAAATTTAGTATTAAAAATAAAATTTATTAATAATATTTTTCTAATTTAAAATTAATTAAACTAATACAGTAACTAGTTTTTTCGTCCATTGTTCTTTAATGATAATCAATTCAAGTCATACACATATATATGACACTAAAAAAACAGTCATAGAAGTCTAAAAATTTAAAATTCTTATTTTTTTCCCTCCAAACCCTTTTTTTTCTTTCAATTTAATGACTCTAAAGAACCGTCACTCTTTAGTGACTCTTAATTTTAGTCATAAATTGGTGATATGAAAAAAATATGAAATTTTGCATATTTTTCGGCTAAAATTGTGCCTTTTTTATTTTTCTATATTTAATTATTAATTTTTTAGTCATTAATTAATTACACGAAAAAACTGTCATAAATATTAAAAAATTCGGAAAACTCTGTTTTTTCTCTTAGGAAACGCGTGTTTTTGGCTTTAATGACATTTTTTTCCCTCTCCTCCCCAAATTTGCTACTGTTTGTCATGGAATATCCATTTTGTTGTACTGGACCCAAGTTAATAATCCAGAGATAGATATCTCAATACCCACGTAGTGGCTTCCCAATGTTACTTTTTGGGATCTCCCATGTATCTACGGATTAATTAGCCTAGATCAGGTCTAGTACAAATAATCAAATACACGAGGCTGCATGTAGCATTAGGAGAATCCTCTTGATTTCAATTTAAATTGCCTTAACTAATAAATTTATAAATTATAAATATAGTTATAGTTACCAATTAGTTATTAGCCTGCATTATAATTATTATTAATTAGTAAATGAATAATGTCACCATCACTCTTGATTTAGAGGGTTTAGAGGATTTTTTGTGTATGGAAAAGATATTAGCACCCATAATTCGAAAAATGAAGTTTTTTTTTTTCTCGTTTTATTAAAGAGAGCCTTTTTATAAGAATTTTTTTTTTTATTTTTAAATGTCCCACCAATAATGAACAATAATTATGAGTGACCAAATACCATTAGAAAATTTATTTGAATTTAATTTGACATTCCAAAATAAATTCATTACTAATCTCCATTAAAAGTTTTTAAAAGATTTGGTTTAATTATTTAAAACATTTATAAAAAAAACATTTTACAAAAATATTGGTAGTTTTTAAATGAAAAAATTGGTGGAAGATCAATTTTGATTAGTTTATTTATTTTAAAAAAATTGGAGAAAGAAAACATTTTAAAAAAAATTATTTTTTAAGAGACATAAATTTTATGGAATCGGATTTCATTTTAGGTTTGTTATTACTAAGAAAAATATTTATTAATATAGAAATATTCAAAATTTGATTTCAAGATAAATGCCTTTTCTAAAAAAAGATTTTTTTTATAAGGCATATTTGAACAAATATATTTTTATTATACTAGAACAAAATACATATCTAAAAGAATTTTATTTTATTAAAAATTGGTTTAAAAGAAAATATATTAACATCAAATCTTGGCATCCGGAATATTAAAGATTTCGTCATTGAAATTTTTTTAACAATAATTTTGTTAAAAAATATATGTAATACAAATATTAGAAATGGAACAATTACATCATTAACAATATACTAGTTGAGATGTACTGGTGCATGCCTGATGTATTTTGTTAAAAAAAAAACAATATACCTTACATAATATACCAAGGTAATCATTTATGAAATTTTAAATCTAAGGTAAAGTTAATCAACTAAATAAGAATCTAAAATATTATTCATAAAATTTAAACTTTACAAATAACTTAAAATACATACATGAACAAATAAATTGTTCTATACGGGGACAAATAAAATTGGATGCACAAACGAAATTGATCCAGAATAATATTGTTAAAAATGTACAAGCAAATATATAATTAAAAAAGTTTTATTTTGAAATAGGTAAAATTCACAATTTCCTACCATTGACAATTGTGAATGGTTTTTTTGAAGTGCGGGAAAGAATAAAAAACATGGGGAGAGAAGTTAGGTCGAGTGATTGTTGGAGGAGAAAATGAAAGAAAAACTTAGAGAGAAAACGTGAGAAAAAATTGAGGGAAGTCACTAAAATCACTAAAATAATTTTTAGATTTTTTAGTGTATGTACAGTGTGTGAGATTGAGAAAAATTTTTGAAAAAAAATGTCCGAAAAAAATGAGAGAAAAAGAAAAATGGTTAGGATTTACGTTTCTTCTAAAAATAAATCTAACTCCTATTTCTAAAAATAAATCAAATCGGTTGTGTTGTATGTAGAGTGTCTCCCAAAAATCTATAGAATTTTCAAGTCTTTTTTATTAGAAAAAAATAAATCAAATCAAATTTAAAAAGAAAAAAATAATACATTTAATTTGAAAAGATTTTTTATTTAAAAATACGTAGTTGAAATATTTTTTTCCTAAATTTAATTAAATACAATTTTTGCATAAACAAAAGATTTCATCCTTCAAAATTTTATTTTCTCTACCTAAAAAATCTTTTATTTTATTTGATTAAAACATTAAAAGTTTCAAAATTTCATTCTTACTAAAATATAAATATAAGAAAAAATATATTTTATTTGATTAACATAAAAATTTCTAAATTTATTTTCCTAAAACACAAAAAATGTAAATGATGTTTTTTTTATTTAAATAAAAAGACTACAAATGTCGGTCAAATTTAGGGGTCTAAAAACAATTTTTTTAAAAAAATTATTAGTTTACTATATAACATAATTTATAATATACTATTATATTCAATTCTTTTTTTTTTTTTTTATCTATTATTCATTTTCAAAATTTCAAGTTTAGAATTCTCATCTTGATAACATAAAAAAAAATTGTCGATTTCATATTTTCACCATTTAGATAAAAGAATCCAGCCATAGTTTTTTAAAACAAATCTGATAATAATAATCAATTGAAATTTATCTCAAATTTCACCGATATATTTTATACTTTTAAAATAATATCACTTTTCAAAACCCAATTTTCTATTTTTTCATTTGACCAACAACCAAATCCCGACTATATAGTAGAGATTGATCTCTTTTAATTTTTTTCCTTTAAAAAAAACCTTTTTTATTTTTTTATTTTTATATTTCAGTTATAAATAAATAGAAAGAAGGGATCGAAACAGAAACCCTAAATTGCAATCTTCTTGTAATTCACAGATAGAAGCAAGAATGAAAAGTTGGAGAAGCAACCCAAATTGCAAGATTACGAAAATGGTTGATATTATTAATTCACAGCTTCCATCTCATATTATTGACCTCATTTTATCTAAACTTTCCATCCCCAGTTTGCCTAATTGTAGGTTGGTTTGTAAAGCTTGGAACAATCTTATATTGAGCGGTAAGTTCCTTCAAAATTCGAAGGTTTTATCTGTCCATATTTCTTCTCATCATAAGCTTTATTGTATTGACTTTGATTCCAAATCTTTAAAAGAAGGGAAGAGTTGTGTTGTCGGTTCATTTACCTTCCATCCTCGTTTCTCCAAATTCAAAACCGTCAATTCTTGTAATGGACTCTTTTGTTTTGTGAACACACAAAGCATGTTTGGAAAAGAAAAAACGAGACAACATTTTGCTACCATATTAAATCCGATGACGAATGAGTGTGTGGAACTTCAACTCGATAATGCCACGAAGTTCTACGCCGGCTACGTCTACGGATTTGGTTTTAGCCCTAACACAAAACAGTACAAAATAGTGAAACTTTCCATCATTAGAAATGGATCATATCTTAGGAAGGGCATATTTGTAGCAGACATTTTTACAATTGGCAGATTTACTCGAAGTAGTTGTGGAAAATGGAGTAGGATTAGTTCCAAGCCATTCTATGTTTCTGATCACAGCGATGGTATTTACTTGAATGGATGTCTTTATTGGAATGGTCATCGTAATATTAGAAATGGGGGTAGGGATAATGTTCTTTTACGTTTTGTTGTAGAAGATGAGAAATTTCAAGAAGTTTCTTTTCCTCAAGATGGGTCGCAAGATGAAGTTTTTCGTTATTCTTCTCATATTTGGATCTTTAATAATACCCTCTATCTCTCTTATTTTGACTTACGATTTGAGAGTGGTAGGTTTTATGTGTGGAAGATGGAACAAGATTCGTGGATTAAAGAATTTGTTATTCCACTGTCTTCGATACATTATTATGTAAAGTATTATGGTATGACGAGTAAATATCACTTTCAACTCATCAAGGGTTTTGAAGATGGAAAGATTTTGTGCCTTGTTTTTGGTAGGGATTTAATTTTGTATGACTCCAAGACTGAGCAGATAGAGGCATTGGGTAATAAGCTAAATGTGGATGATAAACTAAATCACGAAGGAAAGTTGTGGATTTATGAAATTAATTCATTCAATTTTGGTTCTCTTCGAATGACTTTGGGATTAAGTGCTTGATTTTCATTAGTTTTTATTTATTTATCTTCATCAATGTACCAAGATTGTTTTCTTAGTGTCTTTTTTTTTTTTGTTTTTTTTTTTCCAATTTCCCTTGTAGTTTTCCTTCTAAATTAATAAATTGTATATTATACCTTTTTATCTTTAGTGTAACAAATTTAGAATTTTTATTGTTTTTGCCAATTTTTTGGATCTCTCTCTTCGATATGATGTGATTTAGTTTTGAGTTTTGCTTTTAACAAAATACCGAGTCAGGTAAGATAAAAAGGTACACCAAAGTTCCCGGCATCATACCAACATAACCTAGTTGGTTTGAATAAAATTTTAATTTTTTCTTTCTCTAGTATATTGTTAAAAAAATAAAAATAATTTAATTTTAGGAAAATTATTACATATAGAAAAAATATCAAACTACAAATATAGAAAATTTTTACTATTTTGATATTTTTTCTATTTATAATAATTTTTCAAATTTTTATAGATTACTTAATTAAACAATAAATACTATTCAAAATTTTGAAAAATAACCTCATACTAAATTAGTCCTAAGATCATTAATTAACTAGATATATTATTTGATCTATCGTTTCTCAAACAAAATATAGCATGCCTTATGTATAAAAAATCGCAGTATAATTATTAGACATTATTTACACATTCACATCATTTTAAAAAGATATGAGATCCATCAGCATTAAAAAAAAAAAAAAATACTTATCTAAAAGCAATGAACAAAGGGAGTTAGTATTCTTAAGTAACAATTTCTCTCATTTTGCATTCATAATTTTCTATATTTGTATGTAGACATTTAAAAAAAAAAAACAAACAAAAAAAAGTGATACTATATTTCATATTTTTAGTGTTTTCAAGTATTTTGTTTGAAAGTTTGATTCCAATTTGGACCATTATTAATTAGTAAGTGAACATGCTTTTGTAATATAAATAATAGTTTACTATATAATAGAATTTATAATATACTATTATTAAAAATGATATATTATCTCCTTCTTTGAGTCTTGGGATGCTTCATCTCCCCTACAAAATGGTGAAGTTGAGGTTTGGTCGATTTCAACCGCTGAATGGCCCTGTCCTACTGAGTGCTCGGGAAGATTGCATCTCCTGGTCTCTTTCTTCTAACGGATCCTTCTCGGTCAAATCTCTAAAAGATAGTCTTTTTCTCTCCATTGACTCCACTCCTCACATGGATTTGGGTTAATTTGTGACACTCTACAATTCCCAAGAATTGTAAAGTTTTCTTATGGACTCTACTCCATAGAGGTCTCAATCCTCACTGGTGCGTGGGGAAGATCTTGAACACCTCTTTTTCAGCTGCAGCTATTCTCAATTCATATGGTGTAAATTACCTGCTGACTCTGTCTTTGTGCACTAAACCTCACAACACTTTTGGATTTCACTCTGAAATTAAAGCTGAATTCATCCAAAAATATCCTCATTACCAACTTAGTGGGAGCAATATCCTCATTACCAACTTAGTGGGAGCTATACTTAATGATCGTACCTGGCTGCCTATGTCTGGGAGGAAATCTTATACTACACTGGGCTTTGGTGTACAAAATCCCCTTTATTTAGTGATTATGATGCGACCATTATATCGCTGAATTGGATGACTTTTCTATAGTTTTTCCTATTTCTTCATTGATGTACCTAACTTTTAAGAGCCTCTCTCTAGCTCTTTGTATGTTTTTCCATTATCAATGAAGATCTTTTGGTCTGTGGGGGTATGATGAGGGTGCTAGGGGTGTGTCAACCTAGTTGAGATGGCACCTACTGATCCTATCTACCTCTTATGCATTTATTAAAAAAAATGATATATTATCTCCTAAAAAACATGATATAGTATATATTTATAAAAAAAATTATCTATTATTCATTTTCAAATTTAAATCTTTATATTGGTAAATATGAAAATGTTGATTTCATAATTTTCACCGTTTATAGATATCCCTCTTTATATCTTAATCCATTAGTGTGTCTTATGTAGGAAGTCGTATGAGACGAGGGTTGAATATTTATTCATCAATTATAGCTAACTCTAAATCGATATGGGATCGTTTTATTGAGGTGGCTGTAATTTCTCTTCCTTTTTTACTCAGCGCTAGCTCTTATAGATCACTTGGTACGTCTTAATATGAGCTCGAAAGCGAAGATCCTTTGGTGCAATCTTATTGTTGTCTCTCTTTGATGTATTTGGCTTGAGAGGAACAATCTTCTATAGTCTTAAACTGAAAAGCTTTTCTCTAACTTTGGCATAGATCACTTTTATCTTTGAGCTCTTTCTCTAGCTTTTGATGTACATATGGATCTTTATCTTCATTTGTTTTTTAATGCATATCAATACTAGATCGGGGTATGATGAAGGTGCAGCAGATGTAGCAACCTAGTTGAGATATTCTAGTACATGTACCTCTTGATCCCACCTGACTCTAGTATTTTGTCAAAAAAAAAAAATTCCCCCTATCTATAAAAGAATCCAACCATCATTTTGACTTTAGAAGTTGTTGCAACTTCCATGTATGGAAAATGAAGATGGAACAAAATTATTCGTGGATTAAAGAATTTGTTATTCCATTTCGCTTACGTCTGAAAGCACATTATTCTAGAGATTTTATGATCAGTAAATATTATCATCTCCTACTCATCAAAATTTTTGAAGATGGAAAGATCTTGTGTGTTGTTTTCAAATAGATTTAATCTTGTATGATCCCAAAACCAAAAAAACAGAGGTATTTGATCATGAACTACACATGATGGAACCGAAGAAAAATTATGGATTTATGAAATTGAATCCTTCAATTTTGGTTCTCTCCCAAAGGTTTTGGGACTAAAATGTTGATTCACAGGTTTTTATTTATTTTTCTTCATCAAAATTATCATAGGAGGATTATATTATTTATTATTCTTTTTTCCTGTAACCTTGAGATAGTTCCTACTTGTCATCTTTTACTTTTCCTTCTAATTTTATTTTTATTTTTTTATATATTTGTAAATCAAAGGGTTAAATAAATATTAAATATTCATAAATATCACCAATATTTTTTTATAAAAGCTGGTAAAACAGAAAAAATGTCATCAATAATAAATTTTACAAATTTCGTAACTTACAGAAATCTCAAAATTCGTAAAATTGAAATTTTGATATCTATATATATTTTAATGGTAGCGCACCCATTAGGAACACCAATGGATCCGTGGCGCAATGGTAGCGCGTCTGACTCCAGATCAGAAGGTTGTGTGTTCGATTCACGTCGGGTTCATGTTTTGAATTTCCTGGATTATTAAAGAGATGGACTCCATATAAATATCTCCTATTATTTTTAATTTTCATCCGATAGTTATTTTAAATACTAATTTATAGAATATATAATAATGCAGAACAACATTTTATAAAATAATAAAGAAGAAGTCGGTGAAAGAGTTCAAGCCAGATCCTTACATTGCAACAGTTCTAAATTGCATGTTTTGGATATTTTATGGAATGCTCTTTGTTCATCCTGATATTGTTGTTATTGAATAATTAATGATTGTATTTTATTTGGTATTATATTTATTTCAGAAAAAAGTAGGTATTTCTTTGTTGATAGAAGTCATATTTGTGAGCATCATTGTTGCAATAACAATGTTAGCTAGCTTTGCATAGAACCAAAAATAGATCGTTGATGGTTGGAATCATTTGTGACATTTTCAACATCATGATGTATATTTCTCCTCTAATCATCATGGTAAGTCATTCATTTTAATAAATAATATTATGTTTATCGCTTATTGTTTAGAGTTGAAGATTAAGTTTATCTAAATTAATCAATGGTTTAATTTAAACAGAAAAAGGTGATTACAACAAAAAGTGTGAAGTATATGCCATTTCCTTTTTCACTGACAAACTTCCTCAACGGTTGTGTTTGGACAGCTTATTTCCTCATCAAATTCGGTCTCTATATGTTGGTATCTACTAATTTTTCATACAAATATATATATATATATATATATATATTAATTATTTTAGAATTATATTAATTAAATGATAATTAATTAATTTTGCAGATAAGCAATGGTGTTGGAGCAATTTCAGGTTTTCTTCAACTCATTCTATATGGTTATATCATTCAGTGATGGGTTCAAAAGAAGATGATGAAATTAGAGAGAAAGAACCTAATAAGATTCAGCTCTACAACTTGAATGGACCATCCAATGTCTAAATATATATGTGAATATTAGTTTAGAATTTGGTTGTTGTCTTTTCTTAAAAAAAAAAAAAAAAAACAATTAATTTCAGGTGTTGGGTTGTCAACTTCCTTACTATGTTTATTTATAATTTATTTCCGAATGGCATATATTCTTAATAAGTAAATATAAATGTGTCATCAATTAAATATGGCGGTATATAACTTGGTTTGAATCTCCATTCATGTAGAAGTATAAAAGATAAGTTAAATACTCTGATATATTTAGTTCAGAATTAACAACTTATACCCCAAATATATATTTATAAATATAATTTGAGTTGTTTTCAAATATAGCAAAATGAGTGAAGTTATTTACACATATAGCAAAATGTTATTGTTTATCAGTGACTATCACTGATAGAACATGATAGATGATAGTAGTCTATCATTGTCTATCACTGATGAACAGTGGCATTTTGCTATATTTAAAAATATTTTCAACAATTTTGCCATTTAAAACAATTACTCATATAATTTATATTTAACCTGCTATATTATTATTCCAGAGAAAAAAAATAGTGATAGTGGAAGTGTAAATTCTATAGTAAATTAGAAAATAATGCCTGTTTTAGGCACGGCCTCATTTATCTAATACAATCTTAAGTTGTAAAAAATTTTAAATTGTGTCTCTATCGAGTCTTTAATGGCCTTAATTTAGAAAAAAAATTAAAAGAAAAATCTCAACTGAATCATGAATTGAGACGTAACAAACTTATTTTAGTAAAATGAAAATGCCAAAACAATAATGATAGTTAGTTTGATTAATACAATGACATAAAAGCTAATTAAGGGCTCACTTAGCCCAAATTTTCTAAATCACTAAAAAACAACACTTTTAGACTTTGCATGGTCCTTCTATGACGGACAGTTGGACCTTATTTTGTTCTTTATTTGGCTCCTTCTCTATAATTTCTTCCTCTTTTGAACCTGTTATTGAGTAATATGCATATATAAATAGTTGAAGAAGACCTGAAACTACTCCAACTCCATTGCAAATCTGCAACATTTTTCATAAAAACAAGAACAAATGACAATTAATACACATCTCAATGCAAATATATATCTAACCTTCAAACTTAATTTTTTTTTTTGACTAATAGATTCGTGAGCTTTATAAATCTCTAATATGCTTCTAAACTTTGATTTTTGTATCTAATAGGTCTTTTAACATATTCATGATTTTAAAAATTAACTCTAAACTTTCGATTTTATATATAGTAGGTCTAAAAGAGGTTGAATAAGTCTATATATAATTTAAAATTTTATTAATTTCATGATTATATCAAGTGTTTGCATTTAAAGTGTAAATACATACCAATATGTAGATATCAAATTTGATGAGGGCATAAGACATCCAGATGCAACCGTTGAAAAAGCTGGCCAATGAGAGGGTAAATGGCATATATTTTACACTCCTCGTCTTTATCACCTTTTTCTGTTAAAATAATAAAGTTTAATATAATCGTAGTGCAATTAACATAAGATATATATTATTGATTAAGAGGTTAGAGGTTTAAATCTCTCGCTCGTTATTGTGTTCATTAAAAAAAAAAATGTAATATTCATTTTTCATTCATCAATAATGTAGGATATGTTAAATTAATACAAAACTCTATGTTTGTGCAATTGTGTATTAATCTAATTTATGAAGCATATCACTATCGACATTAAATTATAAATGGGCTAAATTACAAATTTAATCTTAGAATTTTAAGAATTTGATTTTGGTTCTTGAACTTCCAATTTTGTGTCTAATTGGTTACTGAAAAATTCAAAAAATTTTAAAATAATTGTTGATTTATTAGATATAAATTTGAATTTTATGTTTAGTGGAACCCTAAAATTTTTAACTTTAGATCAAGTAGCTAGGTTGGTGAATTTATAAAATAGCTATGTAAGTTTAGACCTCGCTTGGTAATTTTTTTGTTTTTGAAATTTATTTTTGTTTTCTTTCACTTTCTTTAATGTGGTTTTCACTTTTCTTAAAGAAACATTTGGATTCTTAATCAAAGTCTAAAAACAAAAACAAGTTTTCAAATACTACTTTTTTTTTAGTTTTCAAAATTCGATTTGATTTTTTAAGACATTGTTAGAAAGTAGACAACACAACATAAAACTTTAGGGGCGAAAGTAGAGTTTAAGAAACTTAATTTTCAAAAACCAAAAATAAAAAATAGAATAGTTACCAAACAAGATCTTATGAACTAAATTTTTAATGTTAAAAGTTTAGAAACTAATTAAATACAAATCTCAAAGTTTAGAGACTAAATTTATTAATTTAATCTTAAAAATGGTATTTAGAACATTTTAACACTAGAACTTTTAAAAGGGATGGGAGAATTCGAACTATAAACCTCATAATCACGAACACATACTATATGTTAGTTGAGTTTTGCTCGCTTTAGCTAGATCTTTTACTCTAATAATACGTAATTAAATGATAGGAAACAATTTTATTATTATTATTTTTTCAATTATCCCAATAAAAAGTAAATTAAAATTTACTTACCATGATGGTTAGAGGAGAAATATACATCAAAATGTTGAAAATGTCACAAATAATTCCAACCATCAATGACCTATCCTTCGTTCCTCGCAAAGCTAATATGGTTATGTGAATAACGATGGACACGAATATGAGTTCAATAAGAAGAGAGATGCACACTTTCGTCTGAAATAAGAGAAAAAAAAAGTGAGATTTTAGAGATGCTTTTAATGAATAAAATAAAATATAATCTAAGAATAAAAGAGAAAAAACTAATAAATAAAAAAGAGCCAACATCTATTCGTGTCTATCACTAATAAATAGTAATAGATGATAGTGGTCTGTCGCTGTCTATTATAGTCTATCATTTTGCTATATTTGTAAATATTTTTTTCATTTTGCTATATTTGAAAAGAGCGCTATATATTTTTTTTCCTTCTTTTTCTCATTTTGGCATTTTATTTTCAAAGTTTTTAAAAACATTAAAAGAAAATGATAATATGATATCACATCTAGCTAAATATCACGCATTAAAGAAAAAAGAATATATAATTTTGAATATTTTAATTTAAAAAACAACTGTTTTAATTGTTACTAATTTTATATCTTAGGGAATGAGAAATATGCTATAACCATTTTATTTTTTTGAACAAAAAACCAAGGAAGGAAAAAGAACTATTAAACATGTTTTTTTATTTTATTTTTGTCACATAATTCCAAGCAACAAACAAGAGAATAAAAAGTTATCAAAATGGACCCAAAATAAACTACTTTGGCATGGAATTTCATGGGGAAATTTGAAGGCCTGTCTTGCATAATTTTCTGAACTATTTACAATTATATATTTCATAGTTTTTAAAATAATTTTAAATATAAAGTAGTTTTTAAAACTTATTAATCATTAATTAACTTTAATAATGATATTTAGTCTATTTGAATTACATAAATCTATAATTAACCTATAATTAATCTATAAATCTATCAGTTAATTATCAGTTCTTGATGGAGGACTTGAGAGAATATACTCAAACCAATAGAAAGCTATGCTTTTATGTTGATGGTCATTGATTAACCTTTACATTCGCGATTAATTGTTTTGCATATATGCTTTAAGTTTTGCTATATTTGCAATGATTAATCCAATAATAATAATAATAATAATAATAATAATAATAATAATAATAATAATAATAATAATAATAAAAATGATAAAAAATTGAAAATTACCCGTCCTCTATAATCAGCATAGAGAAAGAAGATGGTCAAATAAATGATCTCAAAAAGAAGTCCAACGGAGTTAATTGTGATGACCAAAAAGCTGTCTGGATGAACAAAAGGCATTCCATAGAATACCCAAAACATACAGTTCAAGGCTGTTGCAATATAAGGATCTGGCTTGAATTCCTCCACTGATTTCTTCTTAATAATTTCGTAAAATGTTGGTCTGCATAATGTTCCATATATAAACGGTTGAATTATACAAAATATCGAAGTTTGGACTTTTATTGAATTGAATTGAATAAAATGAAGGATGGATTAATATTGGAGAAGAGTGCTTACAATGGCGAGAGAAAGAGGCCGAAGGAGATGACATTTCCTACACAGTTAAATTTAAGAATTTAGAAACCAAAATAATTAAATAATTACAAACAAATTTCTTTCATTCAACCCTGAAAATAAGGAGTATTTTTTTTTATAGGTTGAATTACAAATTTAATCCCACCCAAAATTTAATATTTTGTTTAATAAGTCTTTAAAATTAATTATAGATAGCTCCTAGTTAAGCTTTAAATTTCATTTATTATAATATATTAAAATTTATTAGATATTTTTTAAAAGAAATTATAGAACTTTTAGACCATTTTAAAGATAAATGATTCTATTAGGCACAAAAATTATTTTCGTGGATAATAGATTCAGTATTATTAATATTTTAAATATTTTTTTTTTAGAAAATTAATATTTTAAATGTTGAATAGATGAAAGACCAATTAAACGAATTTAAAATCCGTATTAAATATAACACTAAAAAGTTCAATAATTTAATAGACACTTTTAAAATTCAAGTTCTATATAGACACAACATTCAAACTTTGTGACTACTCTTTAAATTTAATTCTTACACGTTTAATACATCTAAAATTTAGTCCCTACTACAATTTTATTCGTTCACTTTTTTCAAATAAAAAAAGGTATCTATTTAGTCATTTTGTTATAAATTTTAGAAATGTATATTCACACGGTGTCTTTTCTTAAATGAGAACTATATTATTATTATTATTATTATTATTATTATTATTATTATTATTATACACAGTTGAATAAAACTTAACTTCAAACTAACATTAAAAGGCTAATTTTAAGATTTAATTTATTGAAAGCGTAAAAACTAAATTCAAACATTTCAATAAAATGAAATTCAAATTGCACACAGACTAATAAGATCAATAGGTTTAGCAATAGTTACCGATAACGCCAACGATAAACCGAGCAAGGTCTGCGCTGACCATCTTCAATTTCCAATGAGGTAGAAACAGAAAACCGTGATAAACTAATGAGAAGATGGGATGAAATGTTACAAAGAAAGAGAGAGTGTTTAAGAGAAATTAAAAGCTTAAGAAAGAAGAATAGAAATAGGGAAAAAAGTAATGAAGAGAAGGGGGGTTAGTTTGTTTGGTTGTTAATGAAGAGATGAGTGATTGGGAGTAGGAATAAAATGGTTTGTCAGAATGATTCCTGAATAAATTTTGGAATATTTGTTTGATTGAATTCGGAGTAGGGAATTTTATGTCAGATTGATTCCAAATTGGACTTTGAAAATATTTTGTCCATTTGGAATTTACCTTGATCTTTGTCTCTCTATTTGTCTCCCTAACTCTTATAAATCTAATTTTCTCTCAATTCCTAGAAAAATTCTAAGCTAAATGCAAATTAATGCATGGGAGTTAGATGAGGAAACACCTTCAAAATTGGCCTTTTTATACACTCAAATTGCCATTTTTAAATTCCTTGATGCACATGCAATGAACAATATCATATTCTATATTTTATTTTTTATTTTTTATTCAAATAATGTGGGTTAATGGATAAATATGTAAGATGGTCCGTGATGTTTTTTGGGAATTTTTATTTATTTATTTCTGACTTTCACTTTTTGAAATTGTCAGCTTTATATAATAAGGCCATATATATATATATATATATATATGTATGTATATTGAATTTTCTTGATTTAGGGCCTTGTGTAAGTAGCTTTATGGGTTGTCATTGATTAAGGTGTTTGTTTTGTTGATAAATTGGATGGATATGTCACATGAAAGTTGACCTACATGTCTATATTAAAATCTAACTTGTGTTACTAGGAAGATTCATGTTTTTTACTACCAATCGAATTAGTATTTTAGTTGTGGATATTTTTTAGTCTTGTTGAATATATTACCATGTCGATGTCTTAAACAAGTAAGAAATTGAAAAAATTGAAAAAAAAAACTTGAAAGTTAGGGATTGGACGAGTTAGGAATCGTGCGATTGGTCTTGCCTTCTCTAACAAACACTATACAACAAGTTTGACATTTGATGACATATCACAAGATGATAGCTAGAAATCAACATGTTTTGTGAGTTCTTGTAAGTTATAATATTGACGGTTAATTATCAATGATGATTACTTTGATAATAATAACAATTTTTCTAATTGACATCTATTAGACATGTTTTTATGATCGAGAATTTTGCATTGTAATATGCATGAAGCATTTTTCAAAAAATAGAAAAGAAAAAAAAGACGCAAAAAGTTATTGATGAGTATGTTAAATTAGAGGTAACTTGTTGGATAGAGTGAGACCCAAAGTTTAAGTGGCATGTGCTATTCAAATGTTCAATTATTATCAAACTAATGTATATATCTTCATATTTAAATTAATCAAATAAAATAATACCTTAATAACAACTCCTTTTTTTCAATATTGGCAAATGTTAACATTTTTCTCCTTGTGGATTGAAGCAAAATTTGGAAGGGGAGTACATATATATATATAATTTGACAATAGGAAAAAGAATAATACATTATAGATAAAAAAAATTATATATATATATATATATATATATATTTTGACAACAGGAAAAAGAATAATATATTATAGATAAATTGAAAATTTTAATTATTAAAGGACTCAACTAAATTTAAATGTTTTAGGAGGTCACCCAACATAATTCTTAAGATTAAGCTACCAAAAAGGAAGGTACATGATAGTTACTGAAATGTGTTATCTTATTCCACTTAATTCGGGCTCGTTCTATGGTTTTACGTATTTATTCATTGATTTTGTAGGTATTAAGCACTTAGAGGATAGAATTGACCATCAGAGCAGAAACATGACGAAAACGGTCTCCAAAAGCATCAATTGAGCAAAAAACGAAAAATTACCAAAATGCCTCTGGTGCAGCGTTGTGCTAGGTGTCCAAACCCGAGGCTATGCAAAGGCAAGAGCGCTACAACGCTGGTTGGCACGAAAGGCAGTAGGGTCGTATTTCAAGTAGCATCGCGACGTTGACCTGTTGCGCTGCAACGCTGGTCGCTGCTGCAAACACGATGCAAAAAGCAATAGAGTTGTATTCTAGGTAGCATTGCTGGTTGGTGCTGCTAACTTACTATGCCGTGTCACTACAGACTTTCACGAATAGAAGACAAGGCGCACACGCAGCAACTTGTGCGAGTTGACATTTTAAAAATAGGAATAAACTTGACATTTTAAAAATTCAACATTCTTAAGAAGGAATTAAAAAATAGTCTCAATTTTTCTTTTTCTTTTTTAAATAATAATCTCAAAAAAATTAGGAAGGAATAAACTTGAGATTTTTAAAAATTCAATATTCTTTCGTTTGTGCGAGTTGTGTGAACATGAGATTTAAATATATCTGTGATTTCTTTAAGCAAAAAATCTGTGAATTATTTTGGAAAAAAAGGAATTTCAATTTGAAAAGAGATAATGATGACATCGAAAGTAAATAACCTTTCATTTTTTATAAATCAAAATAGGGGGATCTTCTGCATGTGATAAAACTATTAAAAATAAATGTAACGATATAATTACTTTTTTAAATAAAATAAAATAAAATAAGAGAATTGTTGGAATTTTTTTAAAAATATATATATATACACACAATTTTTAGGTACAAAATTATACACACTTTATAAAATCCAATGTATCTGCCCATAATTTTTTTAAAAGGTACTACCCATAATTGGTCTATTATTTGAAAAAAAAAAAAGTATTTCAGTTACTAAAATAAATAGCATTGGGTTATTATTAAATATTATTATTATTATTTTAGCTCATAAAGCAGATAAGAAAGGGTCCCATGGGGAATATTTAGAAATTGAATCATTAAAGTGTCAATCATATTTCAAACATTATTCAAATCCCCATGGTCCGAAAAAGAATTTCACATGTGAGTAAGAGAATTAATTGCAATAACAATATGCATAAAATTTTAAAAAGTTGAAAAAGGACACATAATAAACAACCATTCATTTTTTATTATTCTTTTAAAATGTTTAGTTGAATCTACCTATTTATTAAATACAATATAGAAACAAAAACATATTTAATAAATATTTAGGATTCCCATTATTCACCTAAGTTTAATTAATTTGTTCCAAAAAAATTATTGGAGAAATACAATTAAGTCCTCTAGTCTAATGTATTAATTTTTACTATAAAGTTTTAATATCGATCGAAATAGACTTTAATTTTAAATATGTGTTGTAATTTTTATCTTCAATCTAATTTTTATTAATTCGCTCACTGATTTTAATAAAAGATTGTAAAAATTATCTATTAAAATAACTTTGGTAAAATTTATCTATAAAAAATCAGTGTTAATATCTAGTTTTTCTTTAAAATCTTATCAATTATATATATATATATATATGTATGTGTGTGTGTATATTTTACAATTTCTTTAATGCATAAGAAAATATTTTGAGAGAGTACTCTAAGGGTAAAATTTGATATAGTTTGACATATTTAGGAATAAAAGCAAACCTTTTTTTTAAGGTGAAAGTTTTCATTCTTTACTCTGGTGTATGAGTTAACTTGTAGACAAGTTATCTTCTAAAAAAAAAAAAAATTATTTAGAAAGGTTAACTTAAGAGCCCGTTTGATATAGTTCTTATTTTTCGTTTCTTGTTTATTTTTTATTTTTAATTTCTATTTCTTATCTTTTAAAAATTAGAAATAAGAATATATTTGGTTACAATTCTTATTTTTCATTCTTGGTAAAGAAGAAACAAAAATAAAAACTTATTTGATAATTATTTCTTGTTGCTCGTTTTCTATTTTTCCTTTCTAATATTTTTTTCTTACTCTTTTCTTGTTTAATAGTTTAAATACAATTTATTAATATAATATAAAAATATATCAATGCATTAAAATATATAAAATACAATTATCAAAACTTTACATTATTTAATATAAATAAATAATTCTAATGTAAAATTAAAAACAATAATACAATTATTTTCATATGTTAACCAAATTTGATTATTAGTATAATTTGTCAATTGATTCATTTGACTTAGGACATGTTTGAGAGTGATTTTAAAAGGGCTAAAATCATTTTTGTCATTTTCAAAATCGCTGTAAAAATATGTTTTTAATCCTTTAAAACTAATTTTGATGATTGAAAATTGCATTTAAAAGTGTAAAATTGAAAAAATTAAATTATTTTTTAGTGATTAAAGTGTACTTTTGAATAATTTTAAAAATGACAAAAGTGATTTTAACGATTTTAAATCACTCCCAAACATGCCTTTAAATAATGGCAACTCAGATTCAACTCAATCGTATTGCTTTTGAAATCTCGTGATTGTAAAATATTAGAGCGGGACTAAATACATTTTGATTGAAAAAGTTATACATATTGCAAAATTAAAATACAAAATTGTAAATTAAATTAATTATATAAATTTAAATATTGAAAAAATTTTAATCCAAATTAAAAATAATGTATATTCAAATTGAAAAATTTTAAAATTCAAAATTTGAAATAATGTATAAATATAAAATGAACAATAAAAAATTAAAAAAGGATGAATAATTTAAGAGTCTAACCCAGGATTAGGCGCACCGCAGTCGGCGGATAAATGATAAACGATGCAAAACTAACACTTGATGATACATTTTTAAATTAAAATAATATAATTTTCATACAAATTTCTAAGAGTTAATTTCAAATTTCTAAAACTTGTTCTTTAATTTTCTAAATAATATAAAAATGGTAGGAAAATTACTATATCAAATTTTCTATATTTAAGTAGAGTGATATTTTGTAAGTTTATGATAATTTGTTTAGAAAAAAACCTATATTTAATCAATTACAAAATATATATATATATATACATATATATATCGGTGAGTGTTCGGACCCGCTTACGCTCACCTCGACTAATCTCACGGGACAACCACCTGACCCTACAACATTATTTGGGTGTCAATTTCCCCCCGTAGGGATATTAAATCATAGGCAGATGACCACCATAGATTGAATCAACAACCCCTTATCTCGTAGGATATCAATCACAATTTATATTAAACTAACAATGGTAAGTTCTCTTTTCAAAATAGATACAGAAAACCTCTTCTCCTTTATAGAAAAAAAAGACCAAAAAGAACTTCACCAAACAATGTGTCATGATAGTTGAAAAATCAAGAAAGTTGAAAAATGAAGAACTTTAGTATGATTAGTGAATAATATATTTCATAATATGATTCCATTCTTTTCCATTGTTACAATATTTATGTAATTTTGAACATAATTAAATTCAAGTTGTTTTATTTTATACCATTTTTAAAACATGTTTAATCATTTCTTCAAACCAATGATAAATAATGTCATTTTAATGCAACTCATTAAGACTTAGCTTTGGTGGTGTGAAGAGCTGGATTTCACTAGCCTTTTTGTTTCCATTATTCTCCTTTTATACCTTTACAGACTAATGTGTGCATATGGAATAAATTTAATGAGACACAAAAATTGCACAAGGCCATTATTGTCAATTTCCATCTAGCTGATAAACCCAATTATATTCATTAATATAATTTTCATAATGTTATTATTTTACTTTTCATTTTATGTGGGGTAGTTCTGTTGTTTAAAATAGCTAATTTAGAGTAATGTCATTTAATTATAGTGGGTATTATTTATTATTGTGTATATTTAGTTGGATGTAAAAATATTAATGTCGCTAATGTAAACTTAATCATTAGGATTAATATACATATGTAAGGTGAAATGCGAAGTGTTTGCCGAGTGAGTTAATTTCGTGCTGGTGGAAAAAATTGTAATTTTACTCTATTTTTCAACAAAAGAAAAAAAATATATATGTGTGCCTATATAATGTGTGTGCTATTTAAAGAAAATAAATAAAATATAAAGAAATTTTTAACGATAGAGAAAATGTCAAAATATTTACAGAAAATAGCAAAAATAATATTGATAGATATTGATAGACTTTTATCAGCATCTATCAGTGATAAACTTCTATCATTTCTATCACGGATAGATCTTAATAGACTTTTATCAGCGTCTATCATAATTATCTAAAAATTTCATTATTTTATATAAATAGTTTCTCTTTTTTTTAAAAAAAAAAAAACTTCTCCTAAAACAAATAGCATGTAGAAATAAATTCATGTGGTTGGAGAGCAAAATGGCAAACTCTTCGAAAATGAGGAAAGAATTTCCTCACCTATGGGAGGATATCACCGCCCATTAATAATAGTCATAAATTGGTGATACTTAAAAATTGAATTTTTTTTTTTTTTTTTTGTGCAAAATACATTTATGACTGTTTTTTTCTACTTTCCTTTAATTTGACTATATTTTTGTGTCATGGAAAGTTATTTTTGTTACCGCGAAGACAACCTAATTAGAAAACAACCCTATCTTTCTTAACAGTTTGAAAGAAGACATCATCTCTTTAATTGATTTTTGGAATTTGGTTTACTAAATCAAAAGTTTTTCAAAACAATTTTGCTTGCTCTATTGCTTCGAATTGGACTATTTTTTTATAACCTCCTTTTATCTACTACTCACATATGCAATGTAGTATTCTAAAAAAAAAAAAAAATTAAAAAACAAAAAGGTCGATTTTTTTTTTAATTAACATATATGTTTTGCTTAACTCAATTATAATTAGTATGTATTTCTTTCTTTGACGTCATGATTGATCTCTCATCTTCATAATTATTATAATAAAAAATCTCATTAATGGTAAGAAGAAAAATTAATTTCCAAACTTAATGATCTCAAACAAACTAATGAACCAAAATTACATGTCAATGAGTGTTTCGTTGTATTCACTATAGTCATTATTTTTAGTTAGTGATTTTCGTATTTTAAATATTAAAATTATGTTTGGTAACTATTTCGTTTTTTATTTTTTTATTTTTGAAAATTAAGCTTATTTCCTCATATTTTCTTACAATAGTTTGTACCTTTCTGGAGTACAAGTATTGAATTCTTAGCCAAATTCCAAAAATAACAAGTTTTTAAAAACTATTTTTTTTAGTTTTTAAAATTTGGCTTGGTTTTTTAAAACATGAGTAAGAAGTAAATGAGAAAGCAGACATTTAAGGGTGAAAGGGCAATTTGTAGGTTTAATTTTCAAAAACTGAAAACCAAATAGTTACCAAATGGAGTCTAAATGTTTAGGATTTTATTGAATTTTTTTTGTTTAATAATATTCTTAGAATTAAATTGAGGAAAAAAAAAAGAATGACATGATATTTATGAAATAATACTTTGTATTAGGTTTGTGTTTCAAAAAAAAAAAAAAATTAACTAACGGTTTGATATCTCCTATCCTCTAAAAAGAAAAGAAAAAAAGTTTACTTCTTTATAAATAAAATTTTTTCACATATACATAGTTAGGTCAATGAAAAGGTCATTGGGCAGGCCCAACGAGCTAATTTAATTAGGGTAATTATAATGAATAGCAATTTTAAAAATAATATACGCAACATTTTTAGAAAAATATAAAAATAGTAAAGTCTATCCATGATAAACTTCTATCAGAGTATATCAGCGATAGACTACCTAAACCATAAAAGTCTATCAGCGATAAAAGTCTATCAGCGATAGAAATCTATTACTGATAGATTTTGCTATATTTACAATTTTTTAAAATATTACTATATATGTTAATACTTTGAATCTGATTCATATATTTGCAACTGTCCCATTTAATTAAATATAACCTAAATGGGTCCGTCCATAGGTCTATCCATTTTGCAAAATGGTGATTAATCCAATGAATAAATAAGTTGTATGAGCCCATCAATCATTGATGTAAATCCAATTTGGATTGAGTCTAAATCATGTTTGGGCAAACTTTTGGGCTTCAGACCCATTAATGAGGTTGATAACTACATCGATCAAAAGGAAAATAAATAATAACAAAAATCAAGTTAGCTAGAGCCTGTTTGATAATGTTCCCGTTTCCTGTTTCTTGTTTCTCGTTTCCTGTTTCTTGTTTTCTGTTTCTTCTTTTTTGAGAACAAGAAACAGGAATATGTTTGATAACTATTCCTGTTTCCTGTTTCTTGAAAAAAAAAATCAGAAACTCGTTTGATAACTATTTTTTGTTTCTTGTTTCTTGTTTTTTTTTTTTTTTTGTAATAATATAATATAAAAAAGGAATATATGTCATATATTAAACATCAAAAAAGATATTATTAAAAGCTTGTGTCATCTAATACAGGTAAGTCTCGATGACAACTAAATATAATAACAAAATTGTGTCCTATCTTTCATATATGTTGCCCAAATTTAATCAGTATTGTCATTTCTAATTCGAGTCATTTGTCTTAAGTGATGTCGAGTCAAATCCAACTTAATTATATTATTATGTAAATATTATTTCGTAAATTTTGTGATTGTAAAATATTAAAGTAAAACTAAATGAATGTCGTAGTCAGCAAAATTTATATAATGTAAAATTCTACTCGATTTCATATATAGTAAAAATATTAGAATTAAAATAATATATAAACATTCATATTGCAAATTTTAATATTCAAAAGTTGAATTATAAAAATAAATTAATATACAAATTGAAAATTAAAATAATATATAAATCTAATTATTGGAGAATTTTTAAATTCAAAATTAAAATAGAATATAAATATAGCAAACTTATTTTTATAAATAGAAAAATTAATAAATAAAATATAAAAGATGGAAATAAATATAAAACAAAAAAAATCAAAGTGACAGTCTTTGGAGTTGAAATTTGAAATGTAAAAAAATTAATAAACATATTGAAAATTAAAATAATATATAAATATAAATATTGGAGAATTTTAAAATTCAAAATTAGAATAAAATATAAATATAGTAGAATTAATTTTGTAAATAACAAAATTAATAAAGAAAATATAAAAATATAAAAGGAAAAAAAAATGTCAATTTTGGGAGTTGAACACACAACCATAAAAAAGTGGAAAAGTGTAATGGGTATGCATAACTATCAACAAGCCAATGATAAATTTTGATATATAAAGAAACAAAATGGTATAAAATAGAAACAAAAATAGGAATGGTTATTAAATAAGTCAGTTTCTTAAAAAATGAGAAACAGAAATAGGAAACAAGAAACAGAAACGTTATCAAACGGGCCCCTAGTCCCTACGTCTCTAATGACAATTTTTGCAAAATGTTTCAATGTTCCACATTTTTTCAATCTTTTTCTTATTCTCTTTCTTAGCACTTAACCCCTTTCTCTTAACATCAGTGAAGCTCAACATCTTACTAAAATAAATAGGCTAAATTACAAAAAAAAAATAATAATAATAAATAAATAAAATACTTCTAAAGTTACTTTTGGATAGAATAATACTCCTAGACTTTAAAAGTTTAAAAATGTCGTTGTCATAATTAGTATGGACACAAAACTCATTAATACCTCCACTTCTTAGAAAATATCTTTGAAACTTTTAAAAGTTTTCATTAATGCTCTTTAACCTTTTAAAAGTATATGCACAAAATAGTGCATAACTCTATGTAGTGTCGTGTGTATATTATTTAAATGTGTGGTACAATTTAATAATTAATCTTAACTTATACTATGCTTATCTTCTTTTCCTTTGAAGGTTTAATACAAAAAATGTGTATAAGGAAAAGAAGAAATTGATGAGCTTCAAACGAAATGGACAAGTTTTGTTGGAAGATTTGTATAAGGCCTAAACTTATGGTTTTTAGTCCCAATAGAATGTAAAAACCAATAGTTATCTATATTATAGAAATGTGTTATGTTAATTAGGGGAGAAAAAAAGAAGAAAAATAAAGAAGTATTAGGTCATAGATTGGAGTGGAGGAGAGAGAGATGAACGAGGTATACATAAATAGCAAAGGTATTTTTTAATACTTTTTTTTAAGATAAAGTTATACGACGAGGTATTTTCCATTTTTAATCATATTACTAATTATAAAGGTATCTTATAAATTAAACTTAAAAAACTAATCCAGAAGACAGGAATTGTCTTTCATATTATTTAGATTAAAAATAGAACCTAATTATATGTATGACTCACTTCTATGATATAAATTTTATTGTCATAAAACTTGAAGCATACTAAAAAAAAAGACTTCAGTAGAGCTGTCTAACCTAAAAATTAAAAATGATTGAAGATAGAGATATATATGTTAAAAAGTTGCTAATGAATAAAAACCAAGTCATGAGTCAAAAAACTTAAAACATAAAACCAACAAAAATTCACTACTTTCTCAAAAACAAAATCCCTAAAATCCCTAAATCTCCTCCTATCTCTCTCAATTGAGAGTTATGAAAATTGAACTACTTCAAAACTACGGTCAATTCAATTCAATTCTTTCTCCAAATCCCTTCCTCAGCTGCACACAACCCTTTCTTCCATGCCATAACTGACCTGTAAATTAGCAAGAAAATCCAACAACAATATGAGAGAAATATGGCTAACCAACTTTTATAAGGTTAAATTAAATGCTAAAATTGACCCCAAAAAGGGGGAAAAAAACTTTAATATTATAGGTACTTTATACTATTCCAATACTTGTGACAAAAATTCACCCTAAGTAAGGTTTTTTAAATAAATAAAAGCATTGTAAAAGTGAATGGCATTATTAATTTTTGTGGACTCACTTAATTTGTTGGTGTTTATGCAGAGGCTGAGAGCTGAACTTCAGCTGTTTTCGGATCAGTGTCTTCCTTCTTTGGACGGCACACCGAGTAATATCCATAGAGAAGAAGTTGGAGAAAACCTGAAATTGCTCCAAGACCATTGCTAACCTACAAATTCCATACAAAAATAATAATAATAATAACTAATTGAAATAACTAAAAGATAAACTCAACCTACATCAATTTGTTTAATTCTTTTAATTTAATGTCACGTCACATGTGTTATATATAGTATTCTTTTCTTAGAAAGGATATGTGTTTAATATGATTCAAGTTAAGATGATATATGACTTATGATAAATATCTATTTAATGAAGGTATCATATCAACACGAGCATAGAAAAAAATCTCTAGTACTCGAGACTACCATAATTCTTTTGTTCAAACTACAAATTTTTCTTTTTAATGTTATTTTTAAAAGTATGTTATTTCAATATCAATACATGAAAACGATTGAAATGCACAACACGTACCAGGACATAGATATCAAACTTGATGAGAGCATAAGCCGTCCAAATGCAACCATTGAGGAAATTGGCTAATGAGAGAGTAAAGGGCATATATTTAACACTCTTTGTTCTTATTACCTTTGCCTGTGGAAGAAATAGATTTAATTATTTTTTTATATAAAATGATAGATAGATAGATGAATATAATTGAAATATGATGGAATTTACTTACCATGATGGTTAGAGGAGAAGCATACATTATAACGTTGAAAATGTCACATATTATTCCAACCAACAATGACCTTTTCTTGGTTCCATGCAAGGCTAAAAGAGTTATTAGAGCAACAATGGCCACGAAAACAAGTTCAATCACAAGGCAAATACCAACTTTTTTCTGAAATATAAAAAAGCAAGGAATTAATATATAAGTAATTAAAAAAAAAATACTTAGGTCTATCGAACTACACCTATTTTTATAGGTCTCACTTCACAAGATGTCACATGGCAAATTCTTCTTTCTTAAAAAAATATATTTTTTAATATGTTTTTTTTGCTCTGTGATTGGAGGTGATGTATGAAAATTGGTGCAGCTCACACCTAAATAAGATGAGTTTAGGGTTGTTACATACCCGTCCTTTGGAATCAGCATACCAACAGAAGAAAGCCAAATAAAAAAGCTCTATGAAGAGGCCAATGCTATTAATGGTGACAATCAAAACGCTGTCTGGATGAACGAAAGGCGTTCCATAGAACACCCAAAACATGCAATTCAATACTGTTGCAATATATGGATCTGGCTTGAACTCCTCCACTGATTTGCTCTTAGAGATTTTGTAAAATGTAGGTCTGCACCATAAACCCATTTATATACACATTTCTTTATTTTTATTATTGAAATTTGCATTTAAAAGTGTAAAATTGAAAATTAAATTGATTTTGAGTGTTTTTTGAGTGATTTTAAAAATGATTAACGATTTTAAAATTACTCCCAAATATAGAACCCAAAACAAAATCCAAACACCTAAAGACCTTGATATATATATATCACAATTATTGAGTAGAGCGACCTAATTAGCTCACCTCGAGCTAGATTCAACATTAAACCATCCCTAACAACTAAATTTGCTAAAACTTGTAGATGTAAATTTTTTTTAATTAGTATTCATGCATTAAAAATTAAAATAAAATAACCCAAATGAACATCACTAAACAGCATATCAAAAATAAGAATGATAGTCAAGAAATCCATAATATTCAAGAAAGTATAAACAACTAAATTTGCTTAAACTTTAAGGAGCAAATCGATTTTTTCTCCTTATTTATACAGATGAACAGAATCCAAATTAATATCAGCAACAATATCAATAATAATCAAACAAAGTACAATCCATATTCTTAAGTGAAAAAACAAAAACAGTAATAATCAAATATTTCATAACTGGAAGTAAATCGGCCATATTTTTCAAGAAAGTAAATAGAGAGTAATTGAAATATAACTTACAACGGCGAAAGAAATAGACCAAATGAAATGACATTTCCTGCAAATTCAAAACATGAGCAACAACAATTTTCATACATATTTGAAGAACAATAAACTAATTATTATGCATCGAAATTTTCCAAAATCAAAGAAATATAGCTTCTGATTGAGAGAAGAAGGTGAGAACAGAGGAGAATGAGTTCAAAACAGAGTAGGAAAAAAAAAACAAAGATTAAGAAAATGAATGAAATTAAAATTAAATTAGATTTGAGATGTAAAGTAAAAAGAAAGATGAATTTAAAGTAACTTACCGATGATACCAACGATGTTACGAGCTTTTGTAGCGCTCAACATTTTGAAGAACTGTGAAGAAGAATACGAAGAAGAAGAAATTAGGATGAGAAGAAATGAATGAGAAAATTTTGTGAAGAGAGTTTTTAATTTTGTGACGGTTGAGATATTTAAGCACAATCGCATCAATACCTGAGACGAAATCTTGAATTGTTAATAATTTCAAAAAATTTTAAAAAAATGGATTTGGATTTTATTTTATTCTTCTTTAACTTTCTCTCTCTACAACTGATTTCTCTCTCCTCTCTTCACTGAAATATCGTGCATGGATTTCATGTTTGTTGAGATTCTATCTTTCCCAACTTGCTCCTCTCTTTTCTTATGTAATTACATGCTTTGCCATTTTCTTTTTTTTTTTTTTTTTCTTTTTCTTTTTTTCGGGTAAATAGTGTTATAAGTTATTTAAAATATAATAATAAAGTCCTAAACATATAGAAACTTTCATGTGTTTATGGATTAAATATCAACACTAAACCGATTTTTTTAATTGTATTATAGAAAAATTGATAAAATATTCACTATTGTGAATCTAATATTAATTATAAAAAGAAATTAATAATTAAAGAAAAATTATTATAAACAGAAAAAATATCAAACTATTTAAATGATTATTTGATTACCACTCTAGATTTTTTAATGAATTTTTTTATACTTATATTTTTTATATTTGTAAATAGTGTAGCTCATCTTTCTATATTTGAAAACATCTTTAATTAAACTTGTTTAGATTTGGTGAAATGATTAGTTGATTACAGATTCTTTAATGAATTTTTTATAGTTGTATTTTTCTATAGTTGGTGAAATGATTATTTGATTACCACTTCAATATTTTTATTAAAAAAAAATTTATATGCGTGAATGTCCGGGCCAATTTACGCTAATTTCACGGGACAACCCACCCAATTACATTTCTATAAAATTGAGACATTGACATTTATTTTTTTAATTCTACACCACACATAAGAGTAAGAATTTGATGACTATTTGATTTTTAATTTTTATTTTTAAGATTTATGTTTATTTTACAACAATTTATTATTCATGATTTTTACCTTTGTTATATAAACATTTGAATTTTTAGTTAACTTAAACCAAAAAAAAAATAATTGAAAACTAGTTTTCTTTTTAGTTTTTTTCAAAACATAAAAATTCAAATATAAAAATTTGTGTTTATAAAAATTTTTATAAATAAAATTAAAACAAAATAGTTAACCTTGACTATTTAGTTTACCGTTTACCAATATTGGGTAAGAAACTCACGAGTGTTGGAATAATTTTATGATAATTTTTCTTTTTAGTTTTTAAATTAAGAAATTTTTAGATTTTTTTTAAGAAGGTGTCATGAATAACCCTATTTTTTTTTAAAGAAAAAAACACATTAGTAAACCTATAGTGCACTTTTACTATATATTTATTGATCCTCGTTTGAAATTGGATTGAAAAAATAACATATTTTTAAATTATAAATAGATTAATAAAGTTAATGAATCCCATTTAATTAGATCGCGAGTCATCTAATTATTTTGTCTATTATGACTTAACTATAGTAAGAATAAAAATAGACATAAGAAAATCAAAATTTTACAAGACTTAACAAGTTCGTGTTCTATATTTAACAAATTTCAATATGAAACGTTCAAATCACGCACAGTTAAATTTTATAAAATATTTTTAGAATTTTATTTGCTAATTTTTTTTTCAAATTTTATTATAAGAACATTATAGTTGAACATTTAATTATATAATAATATTCTTGAGCCAAAATTTTTTTAAGGAAACTTTTTAGAAAAACGAAGTTGAAAGGTAAAAAGAAGAAACTTATATTCTCAATTATGAAAAAAAAAAAAAAAAAAAAAAAAAAAAAAAAAAAAAAAACTAATAATCTCATCGGAATAATTTATTGCATAGGACTAAAATTGGTATGTTCGTAAAAATAATAAACTAATTTGGGAACTAAACTAAATGCCACATACATATGTTATCACATATGAAACAGAATTCAAACAGACTCCTTTTAATTGGCCAGATTTAGCCCCAAACTTTAATTATAATTGTTTTGGAAATTAATTAAATAGAGAAAAATTTATTGCATAATCCATAAAAGTCAGGATTTTTTTTTTAAAAAAAAAAAATTTAATTCCTATATTTATATTTAGTTTCTATTTAGTCTTTTTCTTTTAGAATCTTACACATTTGTCTTCGAAACTAGAGATGTCCATAGGCGTCTCCATGGGCGAAGCGGGATCCCGCTACTGCTCACCTATTCTATTCTCTGTCCCCGTGAATTTTTTTTCGTGATTCCGCGGGACTAAATTTCCCGCAGAAAAAGTTTAATAATTTTTTCAATTTATTATTAATATTAAGATTAATATAAATAAATTTGGTACTTTAGATTTTAGTTTTGTTATTATCTATTTATATATAACTTTATTATTAATATTAATAAATAAATATATAATTTATAATTTATTTAAAATAACAGGGGCAAGGCGGGCCGGGTCCCAAATGGGAAATGGAGAAGAAAACTGGTTGCTCCCTCCCACATTCCCTGTGTATTCAAGGATTCCCAACATCTCTACTTGAAACTATCTTTCTAAGAAAAAAAAGAAGGATTTCTTCTTCCCATCCTATTTTTCAAAAAATAATTATTTTAGTCCGAGAGAATTAAATAGCCACATCATCAATTTATTTGTATTTAAAATGAGGTCAATCCTCATTCTAGTCACATTTCCTCTTCCATTAGTTCATGGATGATTATGTTATTTCAAAGACTTAAAATTGACAAGTTATAGGCTCTGATAAATTTATCTTTCAATCTGACCATAATTCAGGTGATGAAGACATAAATTACCAGCTCAAAGTTCAAATGTTCAATCTCCGTTACATAATTGTTGAACTAATAATAATAATAGTTGTTTTTTTTTCTAAGTTTAACAATATCCAGGGTGGAGAATCAAATATGTAACCTTCAAACGTTATATTAGTGGAGTTATATGATTATAATAGTCGTAGTTAACAATTAAATGTAGTTGAATTTCAACTTTTATTATTTATTTTTTAGGAAAACCATTATTAGTTAATTTAATACCATACTTTAGGTGAAAATAAAAATTTGGCCATTGTTTGAGAATGATAGTTTAAATGTAGACATCCCATCTCTAAAAACCCAAATATAGACCCAATTTTAACTTCATTCATGATGATAAACCATGACTAAGGCCCATCTAAAGGCCCACAAACATTTGGCTCATTCAGGTAATCTTGTCTGTTAGGTATTGATAATAGGTAAAGGAAAATTTGTACAATATAGAATTAGATATATTAACCCAAAAATACACACACACACACACACACATATATATATATATATATATATATATATTATTTTTACAAATTACTTTTTTAGTTCCCAAGTTTTAAAAAATATGTTTATTTGACTTTTGAGTTTTTAAAAATATACCTTTGTATTCCTAATAAGCATATTTTTGTTACTAAGTTTTCAAAATGGGTTCTTTTAGTTCTATGGCTTTTAAGAATATATTTGAAAGGTTCTTTGAAGTAATTTTTATTTTTTTAAATAAATATTTTACATTTTAAATTAGAAAAATAATTTTTTAAAAAGATCAAATTATTTAAAAATTATCTCTTCTCTATAAAATTATTTTTAATTTAAAATGTAATAAAATTATTTACAATAATAATTTTTTAAAATAAAAAAAAAACTTCAAAGATCTTTTAAATCTATTCTTAAAAATTAGACAATTAAAAAAGTACAACTTAAAAATCTAAGAACCAAATGCACCTATTCTTCGTAACATTAGGACTAAATATGTAATTTAATTGTATTACATATTAGTTTTTAAAACTATGTTATGCTATGTTATCTTTTATCTTTTCCAAAAATTTGAAAACAAAAATTTTCTCATATACTTCTATACTTTTTTTTTTCTTTGAAAAGTTATATACTTATATACATGGGTTCAACTAAGGTGAAGAATGCAGTTGATGAAGTCGGTGCTTTGGTGAGACGTTTGGAAGTTATCTCTTTCTCTTTTTGTCTTTGTGCTGGGAATTGAGTTGCTCAATGTGGCTCTCATGCAAAAGATAGAGATGAAAATTGTAGAATTAGAGAAGAAGTTAGAAGTTTAAGTTACCTCAAGTAGATATAGAGGATTTGATCTCAGATTTTATTTTGCTAATTCCTAACAAGCTAGGATCAAGTCTCATATTATCTTATATTATTCTATATTATCTTCTTTTTTGCTTTTATTTTGTTAGGTCAAAATTCACGCTCAACCATAGTAATTTTTTTTATTCTTGTGTCCTCTTGAAGGGTTTTTTTTCTTTTTCCTTTGTGAAGTTTCTTTTTAAAAAAAAGGAAAAAAAAAATCAATTGTGCTAAAAAAAAAATAAACCATGACACGTTTGACGAAGTTACACCTAAAAATTTCACGTTTAATATACAATTTCTAACAATGTGAAATTTTCCTTCTATCACAAAAAATTTCTCAACTAAATCACTTCTTTTATAAAAAAATAAAAAAAAATATTATGAGATATAGCTATAAAATGTTTTTAAATCATTGTATTATTATTTTGGACACATGAATTGCACTTGAAATATATGGTTTGATTTTTTTTTTTTTTCAATTTGGTCCATAATCTCTTAATAATGGCAAATTTCTCGTTGATGCATTAAAAATTTATCGATTGTCATTTTTTAAAAAATAAATAAATAAATAAACAATCTTATGAGATAGAGCTACACTATGTTATTAAATCATTGTTTCATTGATTAATGGATTGTTGTTCAATGACTTATAGAATTATTTTAGTTTTTAAAATAACAATGCCTGTGTTAAGCATCATCGAAATAGCATGTTCATGTATTTAAATATGTTAATGAAATAGTAATTTATTTTTATATCATAAAAGTTTTGATAATTTTTTTATTAGAGGATTTAGTTGACAATTTTTAATACATTAAGAGTCCATTTGAATTGACTTTTTAAGTATTTATAAATGTAAAAAAAAATATTTTTAAACACTTAGAAAGTCAATTCAAACGAACCTAAGAAAATTTAGGATAAATTTAAATTTGACACCTTATTTTTATTTGTATATTCATTCCAACATTATATCTTTGAAACGTGAACTCCTTCCCACTGCAACAAAAATCAAACTACTTTATTTTTCCAATATTTAACAAAATATATATATATATATATATCACACTTTTTTTATTAAAAAAAAAAGTTGATAACTTTTTATACCACTTGTATTAGCTTTTCCCTTTTTTTTCAGATAAAAAATCATTTATATTTTTTTCCATTCTACCTTGAGATATTCACATCCATATATTTCTCTAAAAACATACATATATATATATATATATATATATATATATATATATATATATATACTCTCCATTGCAACACCTAAAAGGAAAAAAAACAGTTGCTTGTCAAAAATCTCATCAACATGTATATTTGATGGTTTAAATATAAACTTTAATATTTTGAGAAAGGAAGTAATAAAATGAAAAGTTCTCATTCTCCTTTGGTTTTGGTGTTGCCTTTTGCAGCTCTTCCTTTCCAATGCATTAGTGCTAGTTTAGTGCACTATATTCTTTGTCATCTTTCAGTCCTTTTTTTCTAAAGAAGCTACAAAGTTTTTATCCTTTTAACTTCTATTTTAATCTTATATTGTACCTTAATACCTAAGGAAAAGATTCAAATGAGAGTCTAATGATTGAGGTAGAAGATGACCATATCAATTAAAATTTGACATATGTGATATATTAAATGGGATAAACTATTTTTTTCTCAATCTTAATTATCAAGTCAAAAGGGTTCGCGCAGGAAACTCACGCGCTCCTTCTATTGACACAAGCCTCTTGTGGGATTTTTGTTGACTCGTTTCTCTTGGTCTAGTCTCATCTTTCTAAGCTGACATGCGTGAGAGTTCCTCGCATCAGTGTGGTGTCGAGCCTACACAACTCTAATGTTCAAGTTAGTACAAGGAGTGTATAGTTCAACTTAGCACAAAAGTAAAGTTAGGGCTCTCCTTTGAAGATTACTTACTCTCTCCTTTGGGGTCGTTGAATGAGGCTATTTATAATGCTCTTCTTCTAGCACGCACTTGGTTACGTGTAGCTCCAGTGATATCAGGGTATTTGCAGCGCTCAAGGTTGTAGGGCGTCAAACCGAGCACATAATTCAGTTATTTCTCAATTGGTATATATTCACCAACTCAGCTGGTCGGCCCAAAATTCGAGACTTTGACTTTTCTCTTTTTGGGATACGCATTTTTGCATGTCGCTTCCCAATTTTTCCTGGCGAAGGCCTACTCATAGACTTTGGGTCATGTTTGGAACAGCCCCCAACAAAAAGTATGTTATTTAAATATAAATAGTTATTAATATTTTGTCAATGATGATATCATGAAGACTTTATCAATAATCTGAACTAATGAAGAAGGGATAGATAGCATCTACCATCTTTTAGATTTTCATTCTCAAAAAGGAGAAGAATTGACATGTCTTAAGTAATAATAATTTTCATATGTATGGGCGTGCTTTCTTAGCCACATGCATGACGACACCATCATATGATGCTCTTGCACCACTCAAACAACAAAATATGTTTTCAAAAACATACTTATGCTTAGTCCATGACCAATTTGAGTATTATTGTTGCTCAAAATCTAGTATCAATTTTCTTTTTCGAGTTCAACTAAATACGGAGTGGAAAATTTGAATCTTTAACTTCTTAGTTAATAGTATATATTTATACCAGTTGAGTTATTATTCAGGTTGAGACCTATAATCAAAATTTGGTGTATATCAATATCGTAAAAATGAAAAAAAAATATAAAAAATTTGGATGGTTTCAACATTAAACCTAACATTTCTGACACGAGTAAATGCGGAAAGAAAGAAAGATGTGAGATGGTTAAAAATTTATGTTTGTTTGTAACTTATAACTATTTTGTTATCTATAATTAATTAATTACTTTAAATATTCATTTTAATCAAGTTATGACTTAATTAGTATTGTAAATTCCAATGGTATGTAATTAGCATATAGTAGAACTATGCTAAAAAGATAATATAAACAGAGTATATGAATAAGGTCAGGTATATTTCAACTTGATAATATATCATTGATTCAACCCATTTTATAAAAGTTATGAATAAGTTGATTACAATAGTGTAATCATGTGAAGATGTGCGAGTAAGTGTGTCATACGTAATGAGTTTTTTTTTTTTTTTAACAATACGTGAGGTGGGGAGATCGAACTTTTGACCTAGAGATTAATAGTACATACTTCATATCAGTTGAGTTGTGCTCACTTTGAATCATATGTAATGAGATTTAGATTAGGTTTTGAAATATTTAATCTTTGTCTTAAATTTGTCACAAGAAAATAAGACTACTACAGTTGAATAAGAAACTAGGAACATGATTTCATAAGACAAAATTCCTTGTTTTTTACGTAAGGGAAGTAGAGGAAGTAGAGAAACAGTTTCCTTAAGTGTTAATTTTAAGACTCTTAAACAATGAAGGCTCACATTTTCTCTAGTCTGAAAGAGACTTAGTCCATGATTGGATCATAAAAAAATTTGTTCACCAGTAGTAATAATTGCTAATTAAATGAAATTACATATATAGGTAAAACAAACTATTAACTTATATGCAATTATGAACGATTCGTGAAAGTTCGACTTGTACATAGTAGTAGGTCATATGACTCATATCTATGAATATAATTCTTGTCTTACCCTGAGTAACAATTTAGTTTAATTTCGAGTTTATAATGTAACATTAACCGAATAAATGAAAATGAACTAATTTTGTATTAGAGGAGCTTATAAATTAGTGGTCCATAAAATTCCCTATTATGTCACAAAATTATTAATAGATCAACTCTAAGTTGAAAGAAAAATAGACGCTGAAAGGTTCAAATTCATATATGATATATTGTGAATACAATAAATATTGAAGGAAATAATTTTCTATATTATTATATTATATGCATTAAATAAAAGAGAAAATAAACAAAATCTATTAATTTATTAGATATTTCAATAAATTATTAATTTCATAATTTGAGTAGGACTCAAATAATTAACAACTCTAATTTCATAGTTTCTACATAATTTTTTTTTTTTGTAAGATGATTTTACCCTATTTGCAAAAAGATATCCTTCAAAATTTCTGTTTTTTTTTTTTTTTTACTTTAAAAAGGATAATGGGGTTTCCTTTTATTTTTTATTTTATTTTATTTATTTATTTTTGTAAGGATAATAGGGTTTCATTTTATTTTATTTATTTATTTTTGGAAGAAGTGGTGAAGCCCATCCTTATACAGAGTAGCTTCTTTTATTATAATGTCTCTGATCCTTCTTTTTTCTCTCCTTTTAAATGTTGCCCTTTTTTTTTCACTTTGGAAGATGTCTACAATTGAACAATTTGTAGAGCATTTAACTTTATTTTTAAGTTTATAATGCAATAAAATTTGAATCCCATTTTCTTTTGTTGCTTTATTTTTTTTTTCTTCCACTTACAAAAAGAGAGAGGCTTTTTGTCCATTCTCCCATACTTGCTTTTGCATCCAAAAGATTAATAAAACTCCAACTTGAATTTGAATTCATGTGTCTTTGCATCCTTCATTAGAAATCATATTTTTTAGGGGTGTTTTCGTCCAAGAAATTAGATGAGTAAGAGTTTGGAAAAAACAATTCTTACTCACAAATTCATTTATTGTGTGTCATATCAACAGACTTTTAAAAATAGAATGAGATTCACTAACATTAATTCATTTTTTTTATTGTCTACTCTGATCTGCTAGTTACTCTCTTTGATGCTAAAGTTTTTCTTCCTCGTTCAAGCTGAAAACTTGTGAATAAGGCCTCCTTCAAGTGCGATGATAATTAGTCTTTCGTTATTTACTAATGCAGAGTCCACTGATATTTAAGAAAACAAATTTATAGTGTGAAAAAATGGAGTATGGTACTCCCGTAGTGCTTAAGAAAATCTCGTTGAGTGGAGCGTAGTTGTGAACTCCACTACTTGTTTAGTCCAAGGAGTTTGTGGGTCCCAGTACTAAAAAAAAATCAATTGTATACCTTATTAACACCTTACATGTGGGTTTCAAGAGTTCACAGCTCTCTAGACTTCATAACTCCATGAAGTGCTTCACAACGAGTCTCAAAGAGTTCACAGTTCCCTAGACTTCATAACTCCATGAAGTAATTCACACCTCCATTATTTGCTTCAAGCACCCTCTTAAGGATCACTCGATAATCTATTTGCTTTTCAATTTTCTGTTTCTGTTTTTAATTGTTCAAAACATATTTATTTAATAATCAATTCATTTTTCTATTTTATTTATTAACAAAAAATATATATATTGTTTGAATTTAAAGATATTAATGAAACATTTTAAAGTTTAGGGATATTTTCTAAATAAAGTACTAACAGTGTTCATCAAAAGTTAATTATAAGAATATTTTGAAACTTTTGAAAGTTAGGTGATATTTTTTATAATTTTTCAAAAAAATAAATAAATTTTAAGTCTACAGTGGATTAAAATAAAATTAAAACCAATAAATTACTAATTACTTCTTCTTTTTAGAAAATAAAATAATTCTAAATGCTTTCGGTTTTTCTTCTAAAGATTATTATAAACATTTGAGGTTGGAAAGTGCTTCACATTTAAAAAAAATTCATTTGTCACTCTTAAATATATCCTTAATAGCAACTTCGGATGATAAGAACATCTGACCATCATTTATGTCAATAAAAATATAGATGTCATCAATATTTCATTATAAATCCTCCAAAATCCCTAAAACTTGTAATCATAAAATTCATAAAAGTATTGGTCAATTTCAATGACATAATCAAATACATAGAGTCGAAATCGAGTTATGAATGCAATTTTAACGATGCCGTTATTCTAATTTTCAACTAACCTCTTCTAAACGTAAAATATATTTTTTAAAAAAATTATAATAAGACAACTAATCTTTTTATATAATAATCGTGAGATGAAATTGAACCTTCGACTTCAAAAAAAATGAGTGTATGCCAACTATTATCATTGAGTTAGGCTCGTTTTGACAACAATAATGTGTCAAAAAGCTTAAAAAATGATTTTTAATGTGGGGAAAAATAGTTTAATGTTATTTCACAAAAGTCAAAGTTGTTCCACTTCCAAAATTAGTTGGTGCCAAGTAGCAATAAAACCCTAATTTTTAATGAATAATATAATTTATCAAACATGGTGTATGTACTGCCAATCTAATATTCTTAATATTATTAATTAATAAATATTTTTTTTAATTTCAAAAAAGAAAAAAAAAATGAATATAAGTTTCTTAAATTTGCTATTCCCAACTCAACATACACCTGATGGCTTAGTCAAAGTCACATGGTATTGTGAGTAATTTCATATTGCGAAAAAAGATAGACCACAAGAAAGTATTTAAAATTTCAATTTATGAGATAATTATTAGAAAATTTTTTACAGATAGAAAAAATGTCAAAATATTTATAGAAAACAACAAAAAAAATACTAATAGACATTTATAGACTTCTATCAGCATCTATCAATGATATATTTATATTATTTCTATCATTTATAGACTCTGATAGACTTCTATCAACGTCTATCATAATTATGTAAAAATTTTGTTATTTTCTATAAATAGTTTTCCTTATTTTTTTAATTTTTAAAATTTTCTTTATTATTATTATTATTATTATTATTATTATTATTATTATTATTATTATTATTATTATTATTCAGCTACTTGGCTTAGATCTGCAAGAAAATCCTGGCAGCTTTTTTCTTTTTTTTTTTTCTTTTAAATTTATCTTTCAGATATAGCACCAAGCCACCAACTACAAAAAAAAAAAAAAAAAAAAAAAAAAAAAAAAAAAAAAGGAAAAAAAAACTTTTTTTAATTGAATAGTATTTGTTTTAACAGAATCTCACCAAAATAGTATATATATTTTACTAAATATATAAATTTAACTTAAAATTTCGTTTTTGCACCTCTGTATCTAATTTTAAAAATTTTCAATATTATCATTTATATTTTGAGTTTTTTTCCTATTAAAATCTTCGTTGCTAGAGATTTAAGAAAATAGTGAGATAAAAATTAGAAAATAATTTTTTAGGGAGATCCTCGGTTGTTTATTACAATAGAATTTTATTAACATATATTTCTTTAAAATCAAATGTTCATATTATCCTTTCTAAATTATTAGAGGTTGGATAAGTTTATAAGTTTTGAAGAAATATAGTATATGTTATTGATTTTATAGATGACCAAGCTATGTCTAACTCATTTAATTAAAATATGGGTTAATTTTTACTTTTTGATAAAAATACATTTTCATGTCAAATCTACAATTTTTTATCAGATATTTTATTTAAAAAGGTTGAATTTTAAATTTTTAGCTTGAGCTTCAATAAAAACCATATGTTTTGATGATTAAAAAAATATTTATTTATTAATTATTTTAGTGTTTTAAAGTATTTATAGCATAGAGTTTGAAGAGACGATGTCAACGCATCTTGAATCATTCGAATCAGAGTTCAAACGAAAAATATTTGAACAAAAGAAGATTGAAAGTTAAATTTGGTGTGATCGATGATGTGGCAAGGATGGATCAACCAAAAGATGTGTTGACAACAATTGGGAGTAAGGAAATTCGAACCATAGACCTTGTGGTTACTAGTACCCTCGGATGCCAATTGAGCTAAGTTCTTGTTGGCTAAAAATTGTTGAAGTATTGTTAGAGCTAAACTTGTGAGTTTTATCTATTTAAAGGTGATATTTTTAGTTTTAGTTTTTTGTTGGGTTTTGTATTAGGGTGTGGGTAAACCTTCGGTTATGAAAAACAAAAATTGGTTTTAGATCCCAAATCAGTGAAAAAGATTTGAGTATAATGGTTCAATCTTGAACATGAAAAAGGATTTGTAAGGGTTTGATCTTAAACCCATTGAAAAAGATCGAAAAAGATTGGATCCTAAACAGGCGCGAATTTAGTATAGGCCCAGAGACCTTCTCAACTTTTTGCGAACATAGTATCAATACCATCAGCTAGACCAGTGGTACATCTGTCTTCTAACCCCTTTAGACTCATGTAAACCTATTTTTTTTTTATAATATATAGGAAAATTTTCACATATGGAAAAAATATCAAACTATTTACATAAAATAGCAAAAAAGACACTGATAGACATTGCTAAACTTCTATCAGTATCTATCAGTGATAGAATTCTATCATTTCTATTACTGATAGACTCTGATAGACTTCTATCAGCGTCTATCACAACTATCTAAAAATTTTGCTATTTTGTGTAAATAGTTTCCCTTATTTTTCTATTTTTAAAAACTCCCCATATATATATTTATTTATTTATTTATTGTATCCTATCTTTTTCTGTCCTACACTTCAATAAATAAATAAATAAAACATTTTTGGTACCTAAATTTTGGGTCTAGGTTTCAAAATATCTTAAGTTTTGAGTTTGATTTCAATTTAATCTTTAGGTTGCAAAATGTTGCAATCTTACCATTTAGATTAGACTTTTGTTTCAATTTGATTCTTAGGTTTCAAGATTTACATTTTTAACATCAATTTTTCACTCAATGCTCACTATCACTCTTTAGTGGTTAATGTTTATTAATTAATTTAAAAGAATTATAATTAATTAAGTTTCACTATTTTTTCATCACTATTAAAATTTAAAAAAAATTAAAATTTCACTTCAAAATTATTTTTAATAAATTAATAGAGATTAAAATTAAAGACTAAAAGTGATTATTTAGTAAAAAAAAATTAAGATTAAAAGTGTAAATCTTAAAATTTAAGGACAAAATTGAAACAAAACTCAAATCTCAAAAACAAAATTGAAACATTAAGAAACATATTAAAGAATACATTCTACTACAAAATTTGAACATAAGAATAGTTCAATAGTTCAACATAATTCAAGTTTCTATTTTTTTTTCTTTTGGAGTTAGATGTTGAAATTTAAACTCCTGCAATCTTTGTACTAACAAATAATTTTTATATTACCAAAGAAAATGTATTCTTCATCTCTCTATCTAAAGCAATGATTATCCACCTCAATGTAATAACAAAATTGGTATAAGAACTAAGAAGATTTGAAAGCTAAGAAAGAACATATTATTGTGACATGCATATCTTTTATATATATAGAATAAGAAATGGCACATTTGAAGCTAAACAATTTTCAATCATGCAAGCCCATATAATAAAATTGGAATTGTACTACTCATATTCATAAAGCTAACTATTCTTTTGGTTCCCCAACAAGATGGTAGAGAAATGCTAGATTAGCATATCAATTACTTCTTCCAATAGGGGACAAAAAAACACCCTATTTTTATATCTAATATTTGAAATAATTAGTTTTCAATTCTACCCCCTAATATTATTAGTTGAGTAAATTGTAAATTTAATCCCTGAATATTTAGAACAAAGTCTATTTAGATCTTCAAGTTCTAAATTTTGTACCTAATATTATCGTGATTATATTAGTTAGGAATTATCTGGCAATATTGAGTAGAGTGATTTTGAAGATAATAGAATTAAAGTGTATATGCTTGCGAGTGATTTTAAATTTATTAAAATTACTATGTTCAAATCACATTGAAACATACCATTAATAATTGAAAATCAATTTTTGATTTATGAAAATTACATTTAAAAGTGCAAAATCAAACATATTATATTAAATTTGAATGATTATATATATATATATATATATATATATATATATATATATATATATATATATATTTATTGGAATGATTTTTGACTATTATTTCAAAATCACTTTAAAAAATCTCATTCTCTAAATCCTATATCACTCGATTAATTTTGTCTAAAAGAAACAATAAATTGCCAATTCCCAAATTCTAACCCACTTAACATGGCTAATTAGTTGCCATATTATTTATTTCCTAGTTAATATATAATCGATATGCCAAATAAATATTAAAATGGTGGAGTTAATGATAATCTATTAAATGCAAATTTGAAGTTGTATAATTAAGTGACATAATTGAAATTGATTTAAAATATCTATACAATAAAAAGTATTAAAAAAGGGAATTGAAGTGACTTAACTCTTATGGTCTAAACCTACTAAATTGAAGATCTTATAAATTTGAAACGATGTTTAACACAAACAAATTAATAAATAAATATGTGTGTGTGTTTTATTGAACGAAAACCCACAAACTTTCAAATATATTCTAATAGCTCTAGCTTATAGGCAGCAAAGAATCAATATTAAGATGTCTGTTAGCAACATGAGTAAGCTTATATTATTAACATCGAAATCAGAAGTTCGATCTTCCTACCTCACATGTTGTAAAAAAAAAATTATTGAAGTGTTTAACTTTCTCATCAATTTAATTCTTTTTAAACTGGTAGAATTTGCATATGCATTTACATTATTTTAAAAGGTCATTAAATTAGATCAATCCCTCACCCTATAATTACTAAACTTAAGTTTAAAAGCTTTTAATCCTTCTAAAATTATACCATTTTAGATGATGCTCCCAATATATGTATATTACAACATATAAAATTTGCAAGTGATTTTTAAAAAAAAGTGGAAAGAGAAAATGGATGGTAAAAGAGCTTTTTTCAATTAGTTGTTAATACAAAGCAATATATTTTAGCATAAGATTTGGGATTTAAATAATATTTCAATTGCACTTGGAATATGACTTCCTTTTCTTTGTAATTTTTTTTGATGACCTAGCTATCCATATGAACCTTCCCCAAGTACAACCTAAAGTCGATTATTTAATTATTTAATTTATTTTTTGTTTTTATGCAAAAGATTATTAAATTTTAAAATACTATCACCATTATGGTTATTAAATTTTCTTAAAATAAAATTTTAAAAAGAATCTTTCTATGCCACGCAGGGAGCAAGGAGAGCAATCTGAACCGTACATCTTCAGTACTTTAATATTTTGACTTCTTCAGATCCGACACTGAGGAATGGAAACTTAATACCAACATGCCACGTGTTCCTTTATCATTTACTTCCCTTCTGATCCAACGGCCTAGATCCAATCTTTAGTCCAAAGTCAACCGTCCAAAATATTAAAAAAAACAAAACGTCCATCTTTATACAATCTAAAGTTCAGATACGTTGGATAATTTTGATTTTTAGTTTTTTATTTTTAGATTTAAGGCTTACTATTTAAGAATTTTCTAATTTTGAAATTTTAATTTTGTTTCCTTGGGCTTTTTCAATATATATAGCAATTTCTCTTTTAATTGGAGTTTTTTTTCATAGCAAAATAATCAACTTATTTATAAAAGTAGCAAAATGGTAAAAAGTTTTCATTTTATCATCTTGCCATTTTGTCATATTTGAAAATATTTCCAACGCTTTGCCATTTAAAATAATGGGAAGGTTTGTGTTGTAAAATTTTAACTATGTAGTTGATTTCAAAACATGACACGGTAGCGAACTACATAAAAAAATATCAAAGGGTCTTAATCACATTCGAGATCAAATAATATAATTTGATGATCAACATTAAATTATATTATCCTCCTCTAACAATTATAATATTTTCGAGAGAAATAGCATATTTTTAGAGACAGGTAGACCACAAAGGAGGAATAAATTTGGAACCTCCATTTTACGATCACATGAAGAAAAATAGTGCTAGAACATGAGTAGAGAAGAAAAACAAAAAAACAAAAAAATCAAATACAATAAGTGCTATTCCCTTAAAAAAAATTAGTATTATTATAAATCAAATACAATAAGTGCTATTCCCTTAAAAAAAATTAGTATTATTATTTCTCTATAGATTTTTTACACTTGAGGATGAATACTACTTTTTCTTCATTAGTAAATCTTTTTTCATTATTATTTTTATTTTATTAATTTCCACGGATCAACTTCAAATTAATCTCGCTCTTCTTCAATTTTCTCATTAATTTATGACTCATCCATAAGAAAATCAAACTTTTGACCTCAAAATTAATAGTATACAAGTTTTATATCAATTAAATTATGATCATGTTAGACCAACAAATAAGAGTTAAAATAAAGTTTTTTAAACAATAAAGACATAAACTAGAATATAACCTAAAGTTCATGGACATCATTGAAACCTACTATGATATATAATTGTAATGGGTAGCACTTTTATGACTAATAATTAAGTATATAACAACATTTTTAAAAAATTGCAAATACAACAAAATCTATCCGTGATAGACTCTATCGCTGTTAGTCTATCATTGATAAGCTCCAAGAACTTAATCTAAATTGTGTTATATCTACAAATTCTTTTTCATTTTCATTGTAATATGTCTACTTATGTTTTGGGTTTAATAGTTTTATTTTCAAGTGCTCAATACATTACTTATGCGATGTACTATAACACTATTTTACAAGTTATTGGCATGTTACTTTTTTATCTTCGTTTTAATTGAGAAATTAGTTCATCAAAAGTGTTTGTTTTGAAAGATTGGGGTATTATTTAAATCTACCCAAATTTACAAGTATTTTTTATAAATAATAATATATATATATATAGTCTTCTAATGGAGTGGCAGCTTTCGTACTCAAAAAAAGAAAAGAACAGAAAAAAAAAGAGTGGCAATTTGGTCATTTCTATGTCCCCGTACTATAAATAGGCAAGAAACCATCCAATTGAACCTTTAGATAGCGGAAAGCACCTGAAAAGCGATTGATTGGAAAAAGAAAAGAAACAGAGTCGAGAGCCCTTGCCGGAAGTCGAATCTCTGGCCGTCGCTGTTTCCTCTTTCCGATCGAATCGCCCTTCTTCTGGCTGTCTATTTCCGGAACTCCTATCTCCAGCAACCGATCCTAATCGGAAAGCCGTGAAGCAAAAATTAGAAGGCATGGTGGGATTTTTTGCGATTCCGCTGGAAATTTCCGCTAGGTTACTGTGGACTACCAGCTTCTTCCGCCATAAGCGATCTTGATCCGCTTTTTTTTTTTTTTATTTCTTTTTCCTTCTCGAGATTACTGTTCTTGTTTGTTTTAGTTTAGTACTAAATCTTCGCCTTACAAAAATTTGAAATTCCGTACAAATTCCACCTCTGCGCCGCCGTAATTGGAGGGAGATTTGAAATGGAATCTGGTCGGTTCTTGTTTAATCCGCCGCCTTGCGGTGGCAACATGCTTTACCTTGGCGGAGCCGGTGGCGATCCTTGTCTGCGAGGTCAATTTCTCTTCCGATCTTCCTTTTATTTTCCAGTTAGTTATAAAGTTTTTTAAAATAGTTTTAATCAACTTCTAAACTTTTTTTTTTGTTTTAGAAAAGTTATTATTTTATCCATGAATTTTCTAGTTTTTAGAAATAGGTTTAAAATATTATTTTACTATTTTTTTTTCTTTTATTTTAAATGTGAATGTCACACATTTTAAGTTGAAAATAACAATTAAAAAAAAGAAGAGGGAAGGAGAGTGGAAGGAGGAGAGAGACAAATATAATTTTTTAATTTAAAATGTCATGAATGTCAATGTCATGAGAAATCAAATTTTCCCTTTCATATATGAAATAAAAAGAAAGAAAATTGAAAAAGAGATGTACCTTAAACAGATGGAAATTTTGTAGTGTAATTTAGGCATAATTATTTGATTTTTTTATTTTTAAAAATGATGTTTATTTACTCTCAATTTCTTATAATAGTGAATTCTTAGCTAAATTCCAAAATTATAATTTGTAGGTGGAAGAATTGTTTATAGATTTATTTTTCAAAAAATTAAAATTAGAAATAGTTACTAAATTGGACTTTAGTTGTTTTTAATGTAATAATAAATCTAGTTTATATATTATCTTTAAAATTAATAAATTATTTAATCTTTATAACTTAAATTACTTAATATAACCGTATAATCAAAGGGGCAAAAGGAAAAAATTTTAATTTAGTTTATATATTATTTTGAAATTAATAAAATTGATTTAATCTATATAATTTAAATTTAATATAACCATCCAATAAAAAAGGCAAAAGCAAAAGTAGATATCAAAATATAGACAAAATTACCATTTGGGTCTCTCATTTGTATTTGAATTATTCAATAAAACTTTACATCTCTCTTTCGTTTACCTGCTTGATTAAAAAATAATAATAAAAAGAATTTTTTTTTTTTATAAAAAAAACGTATATTTACGGAGTCTATGAAATTTTATGTCAAATAAAATTAGATCAATATTTCACCCAAAATTGAAAAACAATTGAATTTATGTATCAAAATTGAAATTTTTAGAAATAGAAAAATAAGGAAAATTATTTACACAAAATAGCAAAAATTTTAGATAGTTGTGATAGACGCTGATAGAAGTCTATCAGTGTCTATCAGTCATAGAAATGATAGAAGTCTATCACTTATAGATGCTTATAGAAGTCTATCGTAAAAATTCTTAAAAAAAATGTGTTTTTTTCTATTAATAAGCAGGTTTAATTTCTTTTTTATTATTATTTTCTGCAAATTCATGAATTTACCAAAAGAGAGACAGAGTTGACCTAGAGTTTTTGCAATCCTTTTTTCCTCTTTGACGAATTATTTTTCAATGTATAAAAAAATTTACAATATTTGATTTTTTTTATTTATTATCTAAAACCCCATTGTAATGTTTATAATTAACTAGTGGTCTATAATTAATTTAAATTTGTTAATAATGGTTAGTTAATAAACTACCACATGCCTAACTTTTAGAATAATCCAAATTAAGCCTATATTTTTCCCTCTTATTTAATAGTCACATGTCATTTGGAAGTGGCTTTTTCTTTTGTTTTGTTCTTCAACAATTGCTTTTTGATTTAGTGCTTTTAGTGGTTTTTTTTGCAGGCATTTTTCCTAGTTTAATGAATATACATGTTAATGGAAACCCTTTTGTTATGATAATAATAATAATAATAATAATAATAATAATAATAATAACAATAACAACGTTTGAATTTTATTTTAATGTTTGAAGTTTATGAACTTTCTTGAGTTTCTTTCCTATTTTATTCCTTTCATTTCTTGCTGGAGTACTAATGTGTTTAGATATCCATATCTTCTTCGACTCTTGTGGGAAATTTGAAAATTTAATGATATGAAATTTTAAGGCTCGCTTGGTAATAATTTGAGTTTGATTTTTAGTTTTTGAAAATTAAGTCTATAAACATTTCTTTCACCTCTAAGTTTCTTGCTTTGTTACCTAGTTTTTACCAATGTTTTCAAAAACTAAGCTAAATTTTAAAAACGAAAAATCGTTTTTGGAATTTGACTAAGAATTCAACTTTTATATTTTAATAGATGAAAATCAAGGTAAGAAATTGAGAGGAAATAAGTTTAATTTTCAAAAATCAAAAACAAAAAACAAAATAGTTACAAAACAAGCCTAAGTAAATGGATTTTAAAAAATTAATTTATATACTAAATCTCTAATGTCTAGAAAATAATTGAACATACAACAAAAACTACTACTATTGCTGATTTTTGGCAAGTGATTCATGTTTATAAATGCTGGATAAGCATTAATTTTTATTTTTTTTTTAATGAATTTTCCCTTGAAATTAAGTAAAACTAATTTCTTTTCCCAATTTTGTTATGAACTATTAAGGAGGAAAAACAATGATGAGCATGACCACGAATGAGAGTCCCAAGGGAAGGCCATTTTTCAGATCACTTGACGATCTTTACGATGATGAATATTATGACGAGTTCTACCCCGAGAAGAAGCGTCGTCTCACCCACGACCAGGTTCGTTATATATGCGTTTACTCTGCCATGTTACTTGTTGCTCTCTCTATCTCTTTGTTTAGAACAAAATTGAAGTTGTGGAAAACTACTGAAGGTTCAAATGCTGGAGAAGAACTTTGAGGAAGAGAACAAACTGGAGCCAGAGAGGAAGTCCCAACTGGCCAAGAAGCTGGGGCTGCAACCGAGGCAGGTTGCTGTGTGGTTCCAAAATCGTCGTGCTCGATGGAAGACAAAGCAACTCGAAAGGGACTATGATGTTCTTAAAGCTTCATATGATATGCTTCGGTCTAACTATGACTCAATAGTCAAGGAGAATGCAGTTCTTAAATCTGAGGTAAATTCTATACCCACTCTTAAATTATAGTACAAAGAGTAAATATTTAGCCTTACGCACTCTAGGAGAATTGAATCTAATCAAGTCCAAAAGGACTAGAACATGTCCAAATCCCGCCTACTAAACCCAAGTAGAAATACATTCAAATTGATTCAAGGGACAGTTGCAAATATAGCAATCAAACCCAAAATATTAGTATATATATTACTACATTGTAGAATAATTTGAATGTCTATCTATCACTAATAGGAGTCTATCACTGATAAATTTTGTTATATTTACAATTATTTAAAATGTTGCTATACACTTAATTATTAGTCCTAAAAGTACTACCTATTGTAATTACCTTTAGTTTTTAAAGATTGCTTTTGTTTATGAACTTTGACACTTTATATGGATTTTGTTCTGAATTAGTCTCTAGGTTATAGGTCTTACATAAAAATTATGGCTGGTTACTGTTATCTACTGTATTATGAAAGATCTAATTAGACATTTATGATTTCATGCAATACAAATACGATCATATCTATAAAAATTTAAGAACTAGAACACTATGTTTGAAAGGATGAGAAAATAGGAAAGTTAAAAAAGAAAAACTAAGAAGAAAGATTAGATTTGTCAAAAAAAATTTCATCATAGTACTTTCAGGTGGCTTCCTTAACTGAGAAATGTCAAGGTAAAGGGCTGGATGGAGGAGATGCACCAATTCCATGTGTAACATCAGAGCTTCTTCTAGCAGAAATCGCCCATATCTCTGCCCCACACTCCGGCAGAAAGGCCGAAGATCGTCTCAGTTCAGGGAGTGATAGCAGTGCAGTGATCGATGATAATTATCTACAACTCATCGACAGTGGTGATTCTTACTTCCCTAGCAACGAGTATCCGCAATTGCCTAACGGGTTGCAAATGGAACACGATGATACGAACGATAATAGCAACTACTTGTTCTCGGATATGTTTGCAGCAACAAACCAACAGAATCAGGAGGGAGGGGCTCCAGCTTGGTGGGCATGGCCGTAGGGTTGTTATTCAACTTGTAACAACCTGTTGCTTATACAAAATGTAATTGAAGTATTTTACTTGTTTGTAATCAATAAAGTTTAGATATTATGGTGTCATTGTTTGAAGTATTGTATTGTATTTGATAGTAAAATGGAATTGACAGTTTGAAGCCTGTGTTCACAATTAATCACTACATAGAAGTGGGAAGAAATTTGTCTCCCTCTTCGCTACTCAAAGACTCAATTACACAACTTAAAGTCTTTTACCTTTGCTGTTCATGGTTGTGCTTCTAAGTATGGTGCAAATTCAAACTTAGGAAAATGAAGCCAAAATCCTTGGAGAAATATTTCAATTGAAATATGGATATGTCGTGATTTTTTATTTTTTTTTAAAGAGAAAAGGGAAATTGCAATCAAACACTCAAACTTTCAATTGTAAAAATTGAACCCTCAAACTTTTAATTAAAATTGGACATTCAAACTTACATAATTGTAGAAATTGTAACAATTGTACAAATTTAAGGGGTCAAATTTTATCATTTGAGGGACCGATTTCTACAACCACTATAAATTTGAGGGTCCAATTTTAATAGAGGGTGGTTTAAATTTTACAGTAGAAAGTTCAAAAGTGTAATTGCAACTACCACTCTAGTTCAAAAAAAGGAAAAAAAAAAAAAAAAAAAAAAAAAAAACCACCCTAGTTCAAGGGTACTTTTTGCAATTTGCCGTAAAAAACAATGGCATGCAAAAAAATATATATATATTCCACATGAGAAAATTTTCTCAAAATCCGACCACTGGAGAACCATATTCCTGATTAAAATTTAATGAAAACCATCACAGATTTAAAATGATACAGAAACTATCTGAGAGCAACCATACTAACTAAATTCTTAAAATTTCAAGGAAATCGGATCATCAAGAATAATCAGAAGACAAAAAGGTTGTGCAATTAACTACCTTTGATTGCTAAAAGCAAAAATATTCAAGAGTATCTAAATCAGGGCATAGTACTTACTACCTAACTGTTACAATGATTGAGGAAGGCCCCAAACATGTCACTCGTCAAGCACCTAGGAAGAAGACAACTCTACAGAAGAAAAGTCAAATTTACGATTGTTAATACTAATGCCTGTAATGGCAACGGCTGCAGAACTTACATAAGTTTGATTACGAGAAACTTGCAGGGTAAAAGCCATATCGAGCGAAAAATCCCACCATGCAGGTTATTCGCAACGTCGGAGAAGACAAGGAGGGAGAAGACAAGGAGAAAAGAGAACTAGTTTTCCTCCCCTCCAGTGAATGATGGTCAGAAATCTACAAGTACCCAGTTGGGATGCAAATAAATGGCAGGGAAAAAATATGGGTCAAGGGAAGGGGGAAAGAAATGTAAAGAATTAAATATGATTACAACTGAGCTTCAGTTCTTTTTCTAGACTTCCCTTCTCCCTTTTCTATTTATACATAATGCTTTCTATGTGTATGGATCTTGCTCTGTAAGGACATCCTTCCTTCTAAATGGGTCTCTCTTGAATAATAGACATCATTGGATCCTACCCGCTCCAAACATTTAATGAAACAAAGAAAAAAGAAAGAAAAAAAAACTCCAGCAGTTCAGTCCAAAATTGGGCCAAGGGACCATATTATCGATTTAGAGTTGGAGCCTCAAGCAGTCTTTATGAACAAAGCGCTCAGTTATAGATTCTGAACCGCGGTATCCCAGTTAGTAGAGTTACCTCTATGTACAGACGATCTGTCAGCAGCGGGGGGGCGCAATGGTTGCAGCAGCGACATCGCAAATAACTCCAAATTTGTGAAGGAGCAATGGCATGGTATAAACAACAAAATGAATAGAAGGTACTTGTCTTCTAAACACAAGACCTCTACCACCACCATAACCACTCGAATAAACCCTCTGGATAGAGTTTGTCAGAAATAATACTATGAGACTCCCAAATTAACCTTCTGGTTCCTTTCTTTTCTTGCCAGATTTCCTACTGCTTGCCCTGGGCTTTTCTGTTGAATCCACACCAGCCAGTTTCTGTTCTGGTATACTGCTCGGGTCCAAATAGTCATTTGAATCTTGATTAGGCGATATCTTCTCGTATATAATAGCAGCATCAAGAGAGAATATACGGAGTGCAAGAGAAGATACAGTAGATATTTTGGCGGCAGCAGAGAGAGATGACCAATACCACCATTCATTCTTTAAGTATTCCGTTCTTATCATGTCCTCTAATGCAATTGTTGCCTGAACCATCTGGAGAAATGAATAAAGAATTAATTCCACCACACGAAATAATTCAAGAACCAAGACATTTACTCATTGCTTCAAACTCAGCTAAAACTTCACGCAAATTAATAAGCACCACACAATTTTGTAAACAAAGTATCTAGATGGTTACCGCAACTATCAATACAAGCTAGCAAGAAATTATGCACCGGCAACAAAAAATCAAGAAGGAAACCGGTTCTCGAATCACAAAATGAGAATTGATGTATTCAGACTCAGTATCTGGATTCAGGAATGCTAACCTCAAAAATTGTTCCTGCAGATTTAACAAATGCACGCCAGGCCCATCTCCGTTCAATATGTAGTTTTGATGGTCTTAGAGCCTCATCAGGAAGTGCAGCCTCCATGTCAAGCAGATTCATTTTCAGTCCTCTTACAACTTGCAAGATTCTGCCAACAAATGGCCTCTGTGCTGATTGTGGGATGACACAGCATCTACCAATCCCAAACTCTGAAAAACGGTTATCCATGCATATTTTTTTACTTTTTGGTTCTGGGCATCCTGATGCGAGTCTTTTTGTTTTCAGTGCATTAATTTCATTTCCAGCAGGTTTTTTGATTGAATTATCAATAGACGAATTTTGATTGCAAGCATTTTCCAGAATAATATTTCCTAGTGAAGGCCATTCAGAAGGCAAGGTCCCATCCTCCGGAGTACTAGAATCTTTCTTGAGATCATTTACACTCAATGTTGATTCCATAATATATGGTGATACAGATGATACAAATGATGGAACCCCATTAGAACTAATAAGTCCAATCTCCTTAGCAATATCCTTGTTTGAATCCTTCGTTAAAAACTTAGAGCAGATGAGTTCAAAGTCATATGGGCATATCATACCATCATTCTGATATTTAATTAACCCCATACTATGGTTAAAATACCCTCCTTTAGAAGTTCCAGCTATGGTCATGATGCTCGAGCTCTCCTCCTGCTTGCTCTCAAATTTGATATTGCATTTACTTTTTGAAGAGTCGCCAACTTCCTTAACACCATCACATGAGGCAGGGTGTAAACTACACTTTCCATTATCATGCTCCTCAAGTTCAACATCAGTCAAAAAACTCTTATGGCAAGAGAGACAATGGCACCTAGATGGCCAGACAGGTTCTAAGCATACACACCTGAACATTTTCTCATCTTCAGCTAGCCTGGTCTTGTCTCGCCATCTATTTAAGTCGTCAGGCATTTCAAACTCAAGGAAGGGGCCATACTTACTTTCTAATACAGCAGATGCCCTATTAACAAGAATACCAGAACATTCAAGTTTTTCAACATCCGAGCTTGACGATGAATCCTTTAACTGCTCCTCAGGACTTTGATTATTGGGTCGTGAAGACATCTGAAGTTTCGGTTTATGCCATTGCAAAATAGACTCCTTTAGCTCCCTTTCTTTGGGGTCACTATCTTTCAGCCAATCAATGAGTTCTAATATGTCCGCCTCTGTTTGATAAGAAACACATGGAGAATTTCCAATAGAATCCCTTGGCAGATGAAGCAATGAGGAATACATATTTGCATCTAAACTTGAACAATTACCATTGATTGTTGAAGTATAATTCTGGAACGCACGACCCTTAACAACTCGGTCTCTAGATTCACTTCCAATCTGTACCAAACTCCCACCACTGATGATTTGTGGCTGTCCATTTGACATAACACTAGCCCAATACAGCCGACCAGCAGAGTCACAACCCAAAAACTCCCTCCGTACAGATATCTTCAGAAGCTCCAACTCTATACTTGCTATAGAATCCTGCACCTGCAATATGTCCTTCTTAATACTATCCAACTCATTATGATAGGCTTGTGATTCATTTGGAGGAGGAATGCAGGGAGCTACAGGCACTCCGTTAGCATCACAAGGTGTAGAATATTGCTTTCCAGATGGTAGAATAGAAATTTCAGTCTCCATATTACTTTGGTCAGAACCATCAACTTCTTGTGGCAAAGAACCAGACAAAGGTGGCTCGTTGGATTTTACTGGTTTGCCACTGTTTTGAGACCCTGAACTGGATAGGACATTGCCACCAGCATCATTGTTATCAATAACATCATGGGCATTGCTCATTTGTTCTTGAAAACTTGCATGGTTGTGACACTTATTCTCTAAGCTCGTTAAAGATGAGTATTGATCAGAAGCACCAAGCCTAGCTCCATCACAACTACCCTGTCCTGAAACATCATCAGAGAACAAATTGAAATAGTTAAACCAATCAAGGAAAAAGAAAAATATTGGGAGTGAAGACATTTAATGTAATTAGCAGGCAAGTCAGCAGACCCATCCTTCATCCCACCTTCTCGAACTGCACTAAGCATAGTCGTATCAAGCTTTGCAGCTCTTGCAGCCACAACTTCTTCCCTAGACTTGAGGTTTTTCCACTCCATGAAACACGAACGTAACTTCTGCTGCAACTCTGCCGATGCCTCCACACACTGCTCAAGATGTTGCCGAATCAAGGCAGAGGTAAGCAACTCATCACATAGACATTTGAGCAAGAATAATCTCTGCATCCAGAAGAAATATATCCTCAAGTTAATATGAGCCACAAAATGAAACCAACCTTTCTGATTATATTGGGATCCCAACAACAAGAAACACAAAATCAAACTAAATGGCAATATCAAAAGAGAAATTACAATAACAATCGCCTTTCGAGAGGGTTGCCCCTAGTCTCCCCAAGTCCCACACTAGAGAATCCCCCAACATAACGACTCACCCTAAGATCCAAATTCCTCATATTTATAACCAAATCTTCCTAACTAATTTGTAATTACCACTATGCCCTTACTAATATCCTACTAATATTCCCATTAATGCTCCCAATATATCCCCTATTAGTACTCTCACAAATTATTCCATAAACTTGTGTGGTAATTGAATTCAGACATAACAAAAATGGCTGCATAATATAGAACCTTTGAAATATAGATAAAAGTGCACAAGTAAAACAATGTTCAGAATTAAAAGGAATCAAGTAAAATAATGGAATAAGAGAAAAATTATAAGCTTGTCCACCCGCGTAATGAGAAATAATCCAAGAATGACAAAATTAACAAACCTCGTCCACACTGAACTCCCAATACTCCTTCTCTTCCAATGCAGCTGCTAGATTAGCAAGCTTATTCAGAAAATCACGAGTTACTTCTCCTCGGAATTTCTTGCCTTTGTGCAGGTTAATAATGTGGTTCTTAGTATGCTCAGATGGATCTTCAACCATACGTGTTCCCATTACACAAGAGGGACAGTACCAGTTCCCTTCAGGAATCCTGGCAAGAGGAGGATTCAAACAATATGTATGATATTCAGCATCACATGTATCACACAGAAGGACGCTATCATCATCTTTATCAATGCCACACACTTTACAGACACCTTCATCCCAAGGGGCTTTTGGAATTCCATTTGAGGACACGAGAAAGCTATCTACTTCCACTTTCGTCTCTGCACTCAGAGATTCTAGCTTGGAGAACTCCTGAAGTTTTCCAATAAGAGATAAAACCTGCAAGAGAAGTTATAATCTTATCTTCAGAGAGAGAAAGAGAGAGCAAGAAAAGGGACAAGAAAACCATTGTAGTTTGTAAGGTGCTCCTATGAGAGGAATGAATACAGGATTTTCTGTCAAGTGTCAAAAATATGGCACCAATAAAAGACATGCAAAAGAGAGAATAACAGAATACTAGCTTCAGATTACATATACAGCAATGGAATGCATTCCTAAAACCCTTTACCCACCAAAACCATTATAAAATTCATCATTTATATCAAATAATTCTTTCTTAAACAACTTTTATTCAAAATAAATGAAAAAAATACAAGGACATACAAAAAGACAAGCCCTCAAAAGGGAAGCCCCCTAAAGAAAAGGGCTCCAATTGTGCAAAATAGAATGAACCTATAGAATAATAGGATCCCCAAAATAATAAAAAAATTATTTATTGTTATTATTAAAAAAAAATGGTTCTCCATGATAGATATTCTTAGGATTCGGTTGTTGTAAAGGTGGAGGCCAAACTCAATAAGGAGAAGGAAAGAACTCCCCTAAGGCAATATGTTGATTCGCATCCAAGCAATCATATCCATATCTCCCATTGTTACATTTCTCTTCTCCATAATTCCTTTAAAACCAGCTCTAACTTTAGATAAGACATTGAGGCATTCATCAGACAGGAGGGGACTGCCAAGACCAAGAGAGAGAACAACCTTGTTAATATTTACATGGAGAATCATGCGCTTGCCCTTGATTTCAAAAGGTTTATGAATGAGTAACATGAAAAGAAGAACACTGTTCGTCTCTCAGTGGTTACTGAGGCAGAAAGGATTGATTTATTAAACTGCACTCCATAAGCATCAAGAATCCGTTGCTGAGAAGGGCTTGCGAAAGCTTGAACTCTGTCAAAAGAATAGGGCCTTTGGCACAATGTGACGGAAGCAAATATGATTGAGACTCTCGGCAAAAGTAAAGTTCTTTATGGTGGCAGTGGTAGAGCCCCATGGCCTAGAGGCAAATTAAATTGTTCTCTTTTAGTCTTTGTAAAGGTGGAAGATTATAATTCAGGTTCAGGAAGTCCTACAATTCTTATGGTTTTTCCATACCCGCAAGTAGTACATCCTAGCTAGTCATCTTTAATCTGTAAATATATAAGAAACAATATAACTGAAGCCCCATGTCAATGTATACATAATATGTTTTCAGGGGTCTAGGATTCCTCTGCCTGAAGAGTCTTGTAACTGCTCCTTCTTTATGCAAGCCAACAGAAGAGTATTTTGGTAATCTCTTTGGCTTAAGAAAGGGCAAATGAGTATCCAAGTTTTCCTCGAAGGCCCCCTTTATTCCTACATTATTTAACTAAAATACGTTCTTCAATATAAATATAAGAAAATGGAAGGCTTTTAAATCAACATATAAAACTCAAGCATTAAAACATCTAGCTGCACGTGGTTCCAATCATGAAATTGTGAACATACATCTCATGCATCAGAACTACCAGTACACCACTGCAAAAACATGAACACGTCAAAATTGTAAAGAGGAACGGAAAGAAGTGAGAACAAAAAGGTGCATACCTCATTTTCATAGAGTCTCTCAAAATTCTCGGATAATGTCTCAACTAATTCAACCAAATCAGGCTGATCACCATAAGCATAACGCAAGTTATTCCAGAGCTGCAAGGGAATATCAACCATCAATACCAATAAGTTTTTTGGATAGAAGAGCCAAAGCCACAAGCCAAAGGAGTAAGAACCATTTAAAACAAAACACAATGTTTTCGGTAAGAAAATAAAAGGAAGGAAATGGAAAAAAAATGGAACTCATCCTATTTTAGCTGTTATGGCACAGTTTTATACACCCTTTGCCTTATCTTCTCCCTACTCTGACTTTAAGTTCGAACTATTAGGTCTCAGTATACTCAAGAAAGTAATATGCCACCAGGATGCGTCACATAACCCCCAAGAAAATCGTTGAAACAATAGCCTTCAAGTTCACTTGGAATTTCATCTCTTAAAAGGTGAACTTGAAGGCTATTGTTATAAACCATTTTTCTTCTAAATAAGTGCACATACGGACATATTTCTCATCAACCCTGTACAAATCCCATTGCTGAAAGAGGGTTTTTCTTTAGCAATATGTGAGGGAACTAGTGGGGGATATATTGAGCATAGTAGTAGGATATTAGTAAGAACATAGTGGTAATTAGTTGCAGGTGCCTTGGTTTTAGATGGGTAAATTAGGGATCTAAGAAGGAAATTATTTTGAGGATGTTGAGTGTGGGACTTGGGAGAGAAATACCCCACAATACAACCAAAATAATTCCCTTCTAAGATCTCCAACTCCCCCTATTTACAACCAAGGCACCCCTTAGCTAATTAACATTATGGCCTGGCCTTATTTTATCTTACTACCCCAAATATATCCCCCCATTAGTACTCGCACATACATCATTCTTAATACATTCTGTGAGGTAACTTGAAATGTAAGCAATGACATACGACAAGACACAATTATAACAGATTTTGATTGAAGAACAAAAACAAACCTCCTGAACATCCTCAAGAAATGCTTCATGAGATCCATCATAAGATCCGGCAGCTAATCTCAAATCAATAGTCCGGAAGTCCAATGGTCGAGAAACCATGGCTGGTGGACCAAGAAGTCCTTCATCATCATTATCACTTGAAGCCATCAATTTCCGGCCAAGCAAGTTGCAAAAGACTTTTGAATCATCTGCAGCAGCAGCACGACGTAATACAATGCGACATTGCTTCATGACAATATCTGATATAGAGATAGTAGTTATCCTCTTTCTTCGTTTTTCAACTTTCTGGGGCAAGCCATCACCACATATATCGGCTAGTAATGAAAGAACGGCTTTCTGTATTTGATAACCAGAAACAAGCAAGTTATATAAACAAACAAAATGATGAAATAAGCACAATGAAGTTTAGAAGAAACTAAACTATATTCAACTAAGAACTACGAATTCCTGAAGCCAAAAACAAGAGCCCAGACAAGATATTTTCCCAGATTATCTGTTTGAATCTATCCAGTTTATGTAAACAGTATACACTCGCATATTGTTATCACAAACTGCTGACAACTTCAGCTGTCCAGCCTGTACTCTCTTTTTCAAGGCCACCTAAGGTGTATAGCTAGCTATTAGCTACCCTTCTATAGGTTGCCGTTTCATTTTTTGATGAGAAACTAAGATATAAATATAAAGACAGCAGATAATATCTATATTCAATTTTTTGCTATATCGGATGTCCCCGAAGGGACTATATTCAATTTTTTGCTATAAATAACCAAAGTTTCATTGAGAAAAATGAAACACAAGGAATACACAAACAAAGCCTACAAAAAAAGGGGAGGCAAACTATAAAAAGGGGACTCCACTTAAGTAAAACAAGACCTAAAGGATAATAACAAAAAGAGTTCACCACCAAAGCCCATAGAGAAACATAGAAGAGGAACCAAACATCACTCGAAGTCCTCTTGAGCCCTCTAAAGACTCAATTGTTCCTCTCTCCCCAAAGACCCCACAAAACAACACACTTTGGCCAACCACAAAAACCTTCGCTTCTCATGAAAAGGTGGATAAAAAACTAAAGAAACTCCTCAATCAATTCTCATCTCTCAATAATCCCTATGCCTAGCAAAACATAAGCCAAACTCCTCGAAGAAGCGGCTCCAAACTCAGCTACCCTCTTACAAATACTGCAACATTCTGCTTTCCACGATACCTGATTTTAGGTGTTAACTCTTTCATAGATAACCTACCACACCAAAAACTTGGCAAAGACCAAACCACCCAAGGAAGAAGGATTAGCCAGACAATGAAAATAGGATCTAAAAGGAAAAAGAAAAAAGAAAACCCTTCAAAAGGACTAGGATTCTAAAAATAAATAAATAACATTTCTCCCTAAATTACAAAAAGAACTCCCCAACCAAACATAAAAAGGGCCACAATATCCACCTTTTCCTGACAGACAGGATAGCAAAACTCATACAAGGCGAGGAAGAAGTCACAAAATGAGAAATAAACGAAGCCAACTAACGATTCCTCACAGAAGAATAGAAGATAGATGATATAAACGAGGAAATAAAGAGCAAACAGGTCTATCTCCAACCACCTATCCTCCCAAAGATTATTATCCTTCCCATCACCCATCAAACAATCAATGATAGACTTGAGAAAAGAATAGGAGCTCCTCCATAATATCTCTACACTCCCACTCCCACTCCCCCAAGGTTTCTGGAAGCTCTTTTTTTTTTGTATTGCCACGTGTAATCTCAATGGAAATTAAATACTAAAATATTAAAAAATAAATAAACGCACACACATTAGCTTTTGGATCAAATCTAAAATGAAAGTAACCGTTATTGTTCCTTCCAAAATATGACAGATATTCAATGGATATTGAAGCCTCTAGAAAAGATTCTGCTTTTGATTGGACACTAGTCCCTAGGAAAATTGATGCGTCCAACAGAATTCAGAAATAATAGCATAGCACCCCTAAAATGAAACTTAATTCCTGCACACTCTATGGAAAAGTTAGGCAGAAGAAGAACTACAATTCTTTGTGCACTCCCTGAGCTTGGGGAGACCTCTAATCAATCAATAATGGTTCCCCAGACAGTAAAAAGTAAGATAAGATTCTTTAACTTGCTCTCGGCCTTTGTATTCTTTCATTTTTTCCAATAAATGTTAGGTTTCTTATCAAAAGAAAAAAAAATAATCATGTTTTACACCTAAAAGATGATTTGGGGAGTTAGGAATATGAATTACGAAGATTCTGAAGATAGGAGTAGAGATTGTGAAAGGTGAGACATTGTGCATTTTTGTACAACTCTCTCCCTCTTTTTTTCTTTTCTTTTTCTTTTAAATAAGTTACAATTTCATCGGTGATTTGAAATTACAAGAAGGGGGCAATGCCCAATCCAAAGGATTTACATAAATATTAATACATCTCTTTAATACTCTAATGCCAAAATTTATAGAGCTTTTAATCCTCTTTGCAGTACTATGGTTTCTTATCCCAACAACAAACAAAAAAAATGCAATAGAATTGCACTTGAAACATAAGCTTCAGCATGGAAATTTTAAAATATAAGAGTAAAGGACGCCATAAAGTAATTATGAATGTCTTATCACTTATGCAATTTGTACAATTTGGTGGTGGGGTGGGGGGGTAGGCTCTACTCTCTAGGTTATTTTTGGCTTTTTTCACAGCCAACAGGTGTTTATTTCCTTGAACAATTTTTGTTTCTTTTCATTAATAATTTAATCGATGAAAAGCTCGTTTTTGTCAGAAAAAAAATTATTATTTATTATCCAATTGAAGTTTAAAAGATATTCAAAAGGAAGATAGAGAATATATAAAATGGCACCTTTGTAGGTCCTGAAGCGTTGCCCTTGTAAACTTCCTTACTAATTGAATGTTCCAATATCTTTTTTGCCCATTCCGGTGGGTCCCTCTCCAAAGCATCATAAACACACTTCCTAATTCTAGTTCCCACATTAGTAGGTAACTTTCTAACAGGTTCTAGCACTTGTGCCCACTCCGGCATATTACCATCAGTAACCAGCACCTTCTCACAACCACCCCCAGTTGTATCAGGGGTTTCCTCCTCTAATGTAATAACATGCTTCTCTCTATTCAATGTTCCAAATATTTGCTTCGTAGCCTCTGCAAGCAGCTGAAAATAACAAATATTAGTATGAACCCGAAAAAGAAACTATCAGAAAAGTAACAATTAATCTAACATGTAAAAACAGAAGAACCTCGTAAACGAAACAAGGGAAAATATACATGCATGGTTCCAGACAACATATTCTCGAAATGATCACTGTAAAGTAGCTGACCCGAAGTTGAAAATGTTTTCCATAAGTTGACTGATAGAGAGAGTAGACATACTTTCTTAGAAGGAAGAGATAGATGGTTTTTTATTCAAAAATCCTAATTATGAGCCTACTGCAATGTAACCTCTCAAACTAATTTATCAGACCAAACTGCTGCAGCGGAACTCAAGGAAGATATAATTCATATTGCTGCTGTCTTACACCTAATATACACTTCAAAGTTATTAACCATTGACAAACTCACATGAACAAACTCCTTTCATCAAAACTGAACTCATAAGAATATGTATCCAGTACATAGTAACAAACATGAAAAACTTTTTCCCTGCCACATAAAAATCCTCAACAGTAACCCCATAAATAAGTTTTTAGTATCCAATTCAAAATTAAACTAAGTTCTTAGTATTATTACACAAGGAAACCATGACTTTTAAATATCAGACAAAGTATCTCCTCGCCCATACTAGCTTCCTAAAAAAACTTATCCACGTGGAAGCTAATATGTCAATCATGTGACTTCAGGCTTTTCTTTCAAGTTAAAATTATAATAAATAATTTAGCCTCACTCATCAAATAAGAACCATAATGCTATCATGGTGAGACTACATGTATTATCTTTCCTTACGAATTACTATTGTGATGAAGGTTAAAAGAAAAAATCAGCATTGGCTACGGAAGTTTAACATATATAAAAACTGGCATGAAAAGAAGGCACAAATTTGAGATGCCACGCTCAAGAAAAGATGTAAATTAACTAAAAGCCGTCTTACAAATGCATCTGCCTCCATCCCAGCCACTCCAGTGAGAGAGCCACAAAGCACACCACCATCACCTTGTAAGCATCGAAAGACTCTTCCACTTTCACGAGCAGTTACTTCAGCTGACTCAAGATTACCATTCATGGATAAGACAGCCAAAATGAATCGGTGAGCTAATTCTGGCCATGTTAGTTCATTGAGAGGGAGCAAATTCAGCTTCATTTTCCTAATAGAAGATGCACTGTCCGCATCTTTTTTCCTTCCTCGCTTTGATTTTGACTCTCCAGAATCAAAATTTGGATCCACAAGAGCAGCTACCTTGGATTGAAGCTCGGTGATTAGCACTCTTAACAGAGAAGTGTGAGCTTTTGTTAAAGCTGCACCCACGCATCTGCTGTCTGTTGAGGAAGCTAGATTACCTTCGGATACCTCCTTCATCACCCTTGTTTCCATTTGTATAAAAGCATGTGGATCTCCATTAGCATTAAATTTTGAGGATACTCGGCCATTTGAGAACTCGGTGTTAAGAGAATTTAACTGCGGGTCTTTCTTAAATTCACTCTCAGACTTTTGAAGAATAGTAGCCCCACCACCCCGCAGGTTGAAAAGATCTTTCTCAAGTTCCTCAAGAGATAAGACCTCTTTAAGGCCCAAGTTTTCATGGAAACGAGATAAGAAATCCCAGACCTGGGTCATTAAGATAAAGTCTAAGAAATAAGACGTCCAAATTAAAAACACAATTTACATTATCTCAAATAAACAAATTGCCAGCATGTACCTGGTAAACATCACCAGTAAGTTCAGGAGGAATACGCAAGCACACAAGCTTTCCAGGAGGAGGATTTTTGTCATTGGCATTGCCATCACCAGCTAACTTGGCTTTCTTGAATCTTCTAAATAAAAAATTCAGTGGCTCATCTTCTTTACATTCTTCTCCATCAAATTTCTGAACTTCTAGGACTCCATTTTCAACTGTCGGTAAAGTCATACTGTCCATTCTCTTATTTACAAACTGATATCTTGAACAGGATTGTATCCGTGGAATTTTTTCAAGTATTTCTTGTACAAATTCCATGTCTAACCCAAATCTATCCTGATCCAGCCACTTTTCAAGTTCATCAGGCAAACTGCATTGCTCGTTCTCAACTTCAACCACAGATCGGATGAACGCAGAGTTCGGAAAACCACAAAATTTTGCTAGTCTAGAGTTCAGTTCACTATTGTCTCTAATTCTACAATGGCCTAGAAAACTCTGTTCGTTACCCACATGATTACAGCAGAATCTTAAAGTGTTTTTCCGCTTGCATAATTCAGAACATGCTTTGATCAAACCATGTGACATCCTTTTCCAAGCTGTTGATGATGAAGTATCTTCAACTGAAATCTCACCAATTTCATCTCTCAAATATTGATAATCTGAGAGGTTACCAGACTTACTAATGGAACTCGCTTCATGATGCAATCCATTTTGCATATGAACATTAAAAGCTCCGTCAGAACAAACACCAAGACAAGACAAAATATCATCTTCATTTGGTGGACAAAGGTCTGAGAAAATCATCTGTAAGTTCTCGTCGCTACCATTATTGATCAAACCATCTTCTTTGTGTTGTTCAACAGAAAAGTTCTCACTTTTTCCCTTAGAGAGGACGGTTGAACCTACTGGAATTGGAAAAGCGGAGCATGTACACCTCCTAACCTTAAAGAGGGGTCCAGAATCACCGCCATCTAGCACTTCATTTATAAAAATAGAACCAGTAACCTTGTCATGCCAACATGATCTAAAACCTACCGGATAAACCCGGGTAACATCATGATATGAAGGTCGTGCATCAATTTCCCCCAAGGAAAGAACAAAAAAGTCTTCAAATTGAAGTGGAAATCCTTCCTACGCAGTAAAACAAACAAAAGAATCAGTAAGGAAACGGCAATAAATGATAACTTTAATTTAATAACAGAATCAGTACATAGGCATTGTGGGGAAATATTAGAGCTACATGAACAGAATAAACATAAATCACTAGTACACTTACATAACATTGTGATGAAATGGAACCTCCATTCTCTTCTGCCATAGCTTCCTCAGAATTTTCAAGATTTACAATTGTAATAACAGACGGGCTTTGACGGTCACACAAGAGCCCCTTACATCGATCATTAATCAAACTCTCGTTGTTATCAGCAAAACCATTGGCAACTGAGGATTTGGTTGGCTTCCTTCTTTTTGGTATATAAGACTTTCCAGAAAAATGTGAAGACCCTTGTCTTCTTGCTTTGGGTTGCATAGAAGACATCAACCCAAGATGACAAGCAACTTCATAGACTGAACCAAAAGTCTTCCCATCAGGTGCATGGTAAATAGCATAAAGTTCACAACTGTCAACTGACTGTTTAATCTCTACACACCATCCATCCTCCAACACACCATGCCTCTCAGAAATAAACTCTCTAAGCGCCTGCAAAAAAACTTCACTGGTATTTTGAGATGACAATTTAACTGATGTGCCCCTACTACTTCTACAACTTCCTAAAGGAGAGCCCAAATCTACATCCAAGCTTCTTCCCATAACCTGTGTCTGCTGCAATATGTCTTCTAAACCCATTTTTACTTTATTTTTCACAATATCTGAAGTTCTTTGATGGCCATATCCATTCCCCGAATGTAACAGATTTCTATATTTCGCAGATGAGCAAACGGGAGTACCACGAAAAGAATTGTCTACTGCAGTGTGCTTTCTAGAAAAAGAAAAGATTAAAATTGAAGTAAATTACTCTAGTAAAAAAATAAAATAAAGTAGCACAATACTACATACTAGTTTGATCTCATGAAATAGAGTCAATCCCAAACATGCATATCTTCATAAGTAGGTAGATGAGAAACACGTGGTACAACAGTACTGATAAGAGAGAGGCATTCTCCAATGTTCAAGCTAGAAGACTAACATAGAGATACGACATGGTAAGTCAAGCAAACAACCCATGCAAATAATCAGTAGGAGCTGAAACTATGCATTCTTCTCCGCAACTCATCTTATCCCCTTCAGCAAAGACCATAGGAGAAGAAAGCACATTTAACTGCCCAACTACTACTCCTGGATGTGGCAGAGTAACTAGAAAATGACCAACTAATTTCCCCACAGTCAAGATGTTTGAGATTAAATGGCTCAAGTTCACAGTCTTTGCTATTTAAAGTTTGTTCTTCCCAAAATTAGGAAGCTCACAAGTCACAATAAATATAATATATTTCATCTTTACAACAGCTACCTTAAACAAACAAAAACAAGACAAAAAAAAACACCATTACCAGAACACATGCAAAGGGGTAGAACGGGATCTAAGGGCATATTTTCTGGCATAGAAACACACTAACTACCGTTCTTAACTTGAGGGAAAGTTGTATCAATTAGAACCCTAAACTTCCGTAAGTGCATCCATTTATATTTTCTATATCAATTTAAACCCTGGACTTCTGTAAGTGCATCAATTTATATTTTCCATCACTTTTCATTTGGATAAACATCGTGTGATACTTATAATTTTATCGATTAAACTCCTAAACTTTCATAAGTAAATCAATCCGGACTCTCAATTAGAATTTCCTTTAAAAACATCCATGGATTAATTTTAATCATCTATTTTGTTAATCCAACATTTGAAGAAGTTTACACGCGTGTAAGAATTGATGAGGTAATCTTAAAAAGGGTCTAAATTGATTCACTTGTGAAAATTTAGGAGTTCAATTGAAACAATTATAAGCCTCATAAAATATTTTTCGAACAAAATTTGAGGATGAGTGTAAATATACACTGATAGAAGCTCGGCGTTTAAATTGATAAAATTATTAGTTCAAGGTTTTATTCGATACAGCCCCAAAGTTAGGATTCTGGGTATAAATTGGTATTTTCCCTTAACTTTATTTGTTTCGAAGCCGAGTCGGACATCAAACTTCGAGCATAAAAACTAAACACATAATACATAAGAGTGTTTCATTTTGCAACTTCTAAAAAATTTATTAAGCCTACAATCTATAGACATTGGCATGTTCTTCGTATTATACGTGAAGCACTCATCTTCAAACATTTAACACTCAAAACGACAATAACTCCAACTAAATTTCCCTAACATGTAAACTTCCTAACCCAAAGTTCTCGTTGAGGAGTGGAAACTCAAAAGATGTACTCCAGAAAATGATAGCAGTAGCTAGAACTAGAAGAGACCCAAAAGTAACTACGCCTTCTATTCCCCATTTCACCCACAAAACCCCATACCTGAAACCCGGCAATTCCTCACCATCCTCGCCGTACGCATCACCATCACTCGGCGGTGAAGCGTTAATATCCAACAGCTGCTTCGACTTAACCCCAAGCGGCCAACGTTTACTCCTCACTCCGCTGCTGAAACAGTCCCCACAGACCCAATCCTCCAAATTCAACGCGTGAGCGCCCCGCATTCCCGTGCAGGCAAGGTGAAACCCGCGCTCGCATCCGTCGCACACCACCACATGGCCGCGCACTTCCGGCTGGCCGCACAAACCACAGACGGAGCCCCGAACCCCGCGAGGGACATGGGCTGGGTCGCCATCGGAGGGAGGAGGGTTGTCGTGGAAGGAGCGGACAACGTCGAATGTATCGGATAGGGTTTCAGAGAAGGAAGAAGGAGAAGGGATCTCGTTGAGATCGATGCCTATGCCGGTGCCGGTGCCGGAACGGGTGGTGGAGTCAGTGGGGTTCGGAAGGTCGTTGAGTTGTGGGTGTTCGTCGCTGGAATCGGCGAGTTCCATCATCCGAGAAGGGGTTCGGAGGTGAAGTGAGTGAAGAAGAGGATAAAGGAAGGTACCATTGCTCAGTTGAGAGATTCCGGCGGGGAATCGGAGAATGTGAGAAGGATCGACGGCGGAGATTTGAGGTTTTTGGTGGTTCCGTTTTTGGTTTTGATTTTGAGCGAAATGGGAGAATGAGGAGACAGAGGTGGGGAATGGAAGAAACTGGGACCGATACAGGACCGGACCGTATCGAAGAGACCGTCTTTTTTTTTTTTTCCTTTCCTTTTTTTCTTTTTTCTTTTTTCATTTTTCCTTTTTTCCTTTTTTTCTTTTTCTTAATTAATAAATGCTTTTGTTTCTTTTTCTTTTTTTCTTTTTCCTTTTCTTCGTTTGAAGTGAGATACACACATGACGGGGAACGTGAAGTGAGAGTAGGAGTTTACGTACTCACGCTGCACGACGGACACGTGGGCATCTGAAGGAACGATGTGTTCGAACTCTCGAAGCATCCGGTTGCCTTTCCTGATAATGCCATTGGGCTGTCAAATTTGGATACTGAGTGTCACGGTCATGCTTGTCCAGGGCGTGTTGCCTATGGCCACATTACCGTTCCGAACCCTATGTCATTCCATATTATGTATTTCATTATGTTTGTTTACCGCTTTCCTTTATCGCTTTCCTTTACTTTTCATTTTTTGTGACGGCGTAGCACTTTGTACGTGCAACCATGCCACTCTTGTAAAAGCTTATAATGTACTATATGCGAGTGAGACTAATCATCATACTTGCATACCCGAGAGTTGTAAGCTATAAAGCCGTTGTTGTCCCCTATTTTGCTTTCTAGCCTTACGACACATTCTTTTTCTCAAACATTCTTCTAAACCGTTTGCGAAAACCCTTTCCTCTAAACCCGTTTCCCTCTAGAAACGGGGATAGTCGTTACGAGAGGCACTCGGCGTGCCGAAGGTGATTCGAATCAGAGTTGGCTGACTTGTTCCTGAGCGAGGACAAGTGCCGCACAATCGTTTAGCAAAGTACGATTGTGACAGTTGGTATCAGAGCCCAGTTGGCTCCCTGAGTGAGAAATCAGCAATCATGTCGGCACCTAAACAGCTTAACAAGTCCCAAGCGGACAGATTGGTGGAGATGGAAGAGCAGATGCTCTATTTACAAGATATGTCTGATAGCCTTCGTTTCCTGGAGATGCGGGTACAGGAAGTCGCAGAGAAAGCCGACATAATTGATGCGGTAGCTAGCCGCCTGGACGGAATGCCCGTCCAAGAACTGTTGCAAAGGGTCGAGACCCTGGAAGAAAAAGCTACCAGATCTAGTAGCTTCGAGCGAGGAGAAAGCTCGTCGGGCTCAATGGCCCGTGTGGAGGAGCGAGTCGAAGAATTAGACAGCTCCCAGAAGGCGATAATTCAGATGGTGACTGACTTATCGGAAGATTTCAGAACCGCCCTTGACGCTATCAGGGCGGAGATCGCAGATGTGAATGCGAACGTAAACCTCACCATGCGAGCGGTAGGAAACCAAACACCAGCTGGAGGTGTGGGGCCGTTCAACAGAGTGAAGGTACCTGAACCGAAGCCCTTCAGTGGGGCTCGGGAAGCAAAGGCTTTGGAGAATTTCCTATTTGACATGGAACAATACTTCAAAGCTACAAACACGACGATAGAAGAGTCGAAGATTACGCTGGCAACAATGCACCTTGCAGACGACGCCAAGTTGTGGTGGAGGTCCCGTTATATGGACATCCAAGAGGGTCGATGTACGATCGACACCTGGGAAAAACTGAAGCAAGATTTACGCTCTCAGTTTTTCCCCGAGAACGTGGAAATAATGGCAAGACGAAAGCTACGTGAGTTAAAACACACTGGGATTGTCAGGGATTATGTGAAGCAATTTGCCGGACTAATGTTAGATATCCGGGATATGTCAGAGAAAGACAAAGTCTTTTGCTTTGTCGAAGGATTAAAGACGTGGGCCAAGACGAAGTTGTATGAACAAAGGGTCCAAACTCTTTCAGAAGCCTACGCTGCTGCAGAACGGTTGTTTGACCTTAACAACGATGCGCCCCAAGAGCAGAAACGAAACCAACCCTCCTCTAGTGGAGGTAATAAATCAAATAGATCTGGTTCCCCTAAAGGTGGGGGAGGAGACAGGACCGGAGGGGCGGATCGTAAACCCTACTATCAAAGGAGTGGATATTTCGGGAATGCACAAGGTCAGCCCCAGAACAATTATAGAAGAGGTCCCCCTACTTGCTTCTTGTGTAAAGGACCTCATACACTGGTCGAGTGCCCGAACAAGGCGGCCCTCAAGGCCCTCCAAGCTTCATTGGCAGAGGATTCGGCCCGTGAAAGAGAGACTGTGGAGCCGGGTGTAGCAGCCGGAGAAGAGGGGGAGAACCCTCGCATGGGGGCCCTCAAGTTCTTATCCGCCCTTCAAAAGAAGGCAGACGGGGTAAAGACTCTGTGGAAAAGGGGCTCATGTATGTAGAAGCGTGGGTGAACCAGAAGTTGGCCAAGAACACGTTGGTTGATTCCGGTGCTACCCATAACTTCATGACGGAAACAGAGGCCCAACGACTCAACCTACGTTGGGACAAAGACACAGGAAAAATGAAGGCCGTTAATTCTGCAGCCCTACCTATAATGGGAATCGCGAGACGAACGAACATAAAGTTGGGGTCGTGGAGTGGCCAGACCGATTTTGTGATCGTGAAGATGGATGATTTCGATGTTGTGTTGGGGATGGAGTTCCTCCTCGAACACAAGGTGATCCCCATGCCCCTGGCGAAGTGCCTGGCGATCACGGGGTCTAACCCCACTGTTGTCTCTGCTAGTATCAAACAACCGAATGGGTTGAAGATGATATCAGCCCTCCAGCTGAAGAGGGGACTAGTCCGTGATGAGCCTACGTTCATGGCCATCCCTATGATTGAGGACAAAAGTCTAAAAGAGACCATACCAGAGGAGATCCAAGGTGTGCTACGAGAATATGGCGATGTTATGCCTGACAGCTTGCCAAAGTCTCTACCTCCGCGAAGGGAGATAGACCACGAGATTGAGTTGTTGCCTGGGGCAAAACCCCCTGCAAAGAACGCCTATCGCATGGCCCCGCCAGAGTTGGCGGAGCTGCGAAAACAGTTAGACGAGTTGTTGAGTGCAGGGTTTATCAGACCTGCCAAAGCTCCTTATGGAGCCCCTGTGCTGTTCCAAAAGAAGAAGGATGGAAGCCTCCGTATGTGTATCGATTACCGGGCCTTGAATAAACTCACAGTTCGGAACAAATATCCACTACCCATAATCACCGACTTGTTCGACCGCCTCCATGGGGCCAAGTACTTTTCAAAACTTGATCTCCGATCAGGATACTATCAAGTTCGTATTGCAGAAGGAGATGAGCCGAAAACCACATGCGTCACTAGATATGGGGCTTTTGAGTTCATGGTCATGCCTTTCGGTCTCACCAATGCCCCTGCCACCTTCTGTACTTTGATGAATCAGGTGTTCCACGAATATATGGATAGATTTGTGGTGGTTTACCTGGACGATGTCGTGGTCTATAGCCAGACCATGGAAGAACACCAAGTACACCTGCAGTTGGTCTTCGAAAAGTTGAGGCAGAGTCAACTGTATGTGAAGAAGGAGAAATGCTCCTTCGCCCAACAACGCATCAATTTCCTCGGACATATGATCGAATGCGGTCGGATTGGGATGGAAGAAGGTAAGATTTCGGCCATCCGAGATTGGAAGGTCCCGACTTCTGTGACTGAACTACGGTCCTTCCTCGGGTTAGCAAATTACTACAGGCGATTCGTCGAAGGATTCTCGAGACGAGCGGAACCCTTGACGGAACTGTTAAAGAAGGATGTGAAATGGAGTTGGACTCCGAGGTGCGAAGAAGCTTTCAATGAATTAAAGAAAGCTATGATAAAAAGCCCGGTCCTCGGGATAGCGGATGTGACAAAATCTTTTGAGGTGGAAACGGATGCGTCAGATTTTGCGTTAGGGGCGTCCTCCTCCAAGACGGCCACCCTATCGCCTACGAGAGCCGCAAGCTGAATGCGGCCGAAAGGAGGTATGCTGCCTCCGAGAAGGAGATGTTAGCCGTGGTCCATTGTCTAAGGGCCTGGAGACAGTACTTGTTGGGTGCAACGTTTGTCGTCAAGACCGACAACAGCTCGATCTGCCACTTCTTCACCCAACCTAAGTTGTCATCGAAACAAGCTCGTTGACTTCCAGTTCGAGCATAAATCAGGGCGAACCAATCAAGCCGCCGACGCCCTTAGCCGAAAGAGTGAACATGCGGCCCTGTGCATGTTAGCACACCTGAAAGCTAGTAGACTAAAAGGCTCAGTTCGTGAGTCCATCAGGGACCATTTGCAGAATGATCCGGGTGCCCAAGCCATAATCCAGCTGGCCAAAGAAGGGAAGACAAGACAGTTCTGGGTAGAGGAAGGCCTCCTATTCACCAGGGGTAACCGTTTGTATGTACCCCGAGCAGGGAGCTTGAGGAAGCTGTTGTTAGAAGAGTGCCACAACACTCGGTGGGCAGGTCATGCGGGTTGGCAGAGAACCTATGCATTGTTGAAGCAAGGTTACTACTGGCCGAACCTCCGCGACGATGTTATGCAGTTTACCAAGACCTGCCTTATTTGTCAACAAGACAAGGTTGAGCGAGCGAAGATAGCCGGGCTGTTAGAACCCCTGCCAATCCCAGTACGACCATGGGAGAGCGTCTCCCTCGATTTCATTACCCACTTGCCCAAGGTCGGGGATTTCGAAGCACTTCTCGTAGTGGTGGACAGATTCTCGAAATACGCCACATTTATCCCAACAATAAAGATGTGCTCAGCCGAAATGACGGCACAACTATTCTTTAAGAATGTTGTCAAGTTCTGGGGTGTCCCAGCGAGTATCGTGAGTGACAGAGATGGCAGATTCACAGGAACCTTCTGGACGGAGTTATTCCAAATGCTTGGCTCGAATTTAAATATCTCGTCGAGCTATCACCCTCAAACTGATGGGCAGACAGAACGATTCAATAGCATGCTCGAGGAATACTTGCGTCATTTTATAGATGTCAGGCAAAAGAATTGGGTCGATATGCTTGATGTGGCACAGTTCAGCTTTAACTGTCAGAAGAGCTCGTCTACCGGAAAGACTCCTTTTGAGATAGTTAGTGGGAGACAACCACTCATACCTCACATTGTGGACCATCCTTATGCAGGGAAGAGCCCTCAAGCGTTCAACTTCACGAAGGAGTGGAACCAAACTGTCGAGATGGCTCGGGCCTACTTGGAGAAGGCGTCTAGACGAATGAAGAAGTGGGCGGATCAGAAACGGCGACCCCTGGAGTTCCAAGCCGGAGATAAGGTGTTGATCAAACTGAGACCAGAACAGCTCCGATTTCGAAGTAAAAGAGATCAGCGTCTTGTGCAAAAATATGAAGGGTCTGTTGAAGTAATCAAGAAGGTCGGTAAAGTATCATATCGGGTTCAACTACCGCCGTGGATGAAGATTCACCCCGTCATTCACGTAAGCAATTTGAAACCCCATTATCCCGATCCAGATGATGCCGCTCGTAATCAGTCGGTCAGACCTCCAATTACAATGTCCAACCCTGAAGATAGAGAAGTAGAAGAAGTTTTGGCGGAACGTACTCGTCGAGTGGGCAGACCGAGAAGAGATGTTCAGGAGTTTCTCGTCAAGTGGAAGGGACTGCCAGATGCAGAGATCAGTTGGGAACGTGTTGAAGACTTGCAACAAGATGCTGCCAAGGTTGTCGAGTTCGAACAGCGACGGTTGACAGGGACGTCAACCATTTAAGTGGGGGAGGATGTCACGGTCATGCTTGTCTAGGGCGTGTTGCCTATGGTCGCATTACCGTTCCGAACCCTATGTCTTTCCATATTATGTATTTCATTATGTTTGTTTACCGCTTTCCTTTATCGCTTTCCTTTACTTTTCATTTCTTGTGACGGTGTAGCACTTTGTACGTGCAACCATGCCACTCTTGTAAAAGCTTATAATGTACTATATGCGAGTGAGACTAATCATCATACTTGCATACTCGAGAGTTGTAAACTATAAAGCCGTTGTTGTCCCCTATTTTGCTTTCTAGCCTTACGACACATTCTTTTTCTCAAACATTCTTCTAAACCGTTTGCGAAAACCCTTTCCTCTAAACCCGTTTCCCTCTAGAAACGGGGATAGTCGTTACGAGAGGCACTCGGTGTGCCGAAGGTGATTCGAATCAGAGTTGGCTGACTTGTTCCTGAGCGAGGACAAGTGCCGCACAATCGTTTAGCAAAGTACGATTGTGACACTGAGCATCCCGGTTTCCGGTTTCCGATGGTAACTTATACAAAATTTCCCTTTTTAAGCGAAAAATTACATGTGAATTTTCCAAATGCTATCAATTTGCACTCTACATATTCTTCTGTTTTCAGATTTACTAATTCAGTAAATTTGTGTTTAGCCAATAACATTTAAAAATTGTTTGTTTCTATGATTCAACTCATGTAAATTTTAAAAATAACATTGGTATGTTTTCCATGTATATAGATTTTGAATTTTAACCATAATTATAATACGTAAAATATTTGAAAAAAATCATTAGAAATATAATATTCCATGTTATAAATTTAAATTATTTTTAAAACAATTAAAATATAAATTATGTAACGTATTATAAATTATATACAAAAAAACATAACATAAAACATGTTCACAAATTAATTAATAATAATCTATAATCAATATAATATTTAGTGGGTAGCTACAACTAGTTTTATATCTATATTGAATGAATTGATCGTAGGATCAGTCATACCAAACTGTCAATAATAAATAACATATAGGATTTCATTGAAAGATTGATGATAGCTCTAAGGTGACTATTGTCTTCCTTGACCAAAACTTTAAATGCTCTTAGTGAAATCTGTCTTTAGATGGGATTCAATAAAAACTGGGTGTGTATTGTTCTGGTACATCGGAGACCATAGCCCTAAGGTATCTTTATACACTATTTCAATTAGAGTTCCCATTAGACCCTAATCAATCTAGGAATCGGTTTCTACCCATTTAGTTCCTACTTAATTAAGAATCTAGGGCCTTAATTAATTAAATCACATAATAGAGCTCAATCTAATAAAACAACTCAGTGTGATAAAATATTAATCCACATACATAACTCATACTTTGATCATACATATTATTATTTAAAATACTTCTAACAATCTCCCACTTGGACTATGTATGTGTACCTTATGTATTTAAATCAGGTAAATCTTAAATGCTCATAAATAGGTTATTTCAATAATAGAATTCCTCTTTAGTTCAATTTGGTCTATCTCTTGTATCAGCATAGAATCAAGGCGACTTTTGTCACTACCGGGTAACTAAACCCTTATTAATCACCAGTTCCAGTACATTTAATGACATAGATCAAGTATAGATGGATAACATGGAAACTACATACAAAATGATCTAGACCGACCATGTCGGTTTCTAATTGGTCCAAATTCCTTAGTGAGATCATTCTTTAAAAAAAATTGTATGTTAAACCGCATTTGCAAAACCGCATGCATGATAAACAAGTTCAGATAATAAAACATAAATCATCAACTTTATTCTATATAGCAAATAAATAAATTAAAGTCAAAGAACATCCTCAATAACAAACTTACACTAAACCATGGAATCAGAAAAATGACTAACACCCATGTGAGCAATGTGCTCATGAAAAAATTTAGTGGTGAACCTTTAGTCCATGGATCTGCCACCATAGAGTTTGTTCATATGCATAATCGAAATTTGATCATTTTGAACTCTTTCTTTCATAACTAGAAACTTCACGTCTATATATTTTGACTTTGTAGTGCTTTTGTTTTTGTTGGAATACATCATTACCGACTTATTGTCACAAAATAATTTTAGTAGTCTTTCTATGCCAACCATTATCCGCAACCCAGTGGCAAAATTTCACAACCATATTTCACAATTGGACGCCTCATGACATGTTATAAACTCTGCAGCCATGGTTGAAGAAGCCATAAGTGTTTGTATAACACTTTTCCCAGATACAGCTCCTCTTGTCAATATAAAGATATAGCCTGAAGTAGATCGCAAAGTGTTTTGGCATCCAACATAATCGGAATCAGAATACCCAATAATCTATAAAACTTCTGACAGAATACCCAATGATCTATAAAACTTCTGATCTCATGATAAGTGAGCATATAATCTTTTGTTCTCTGTCAATACCTCATAACCCGTTTGACTGTTTTCCAATGATTCATCCCTAGGTTGCCCAAATATCTATCTAATACTCCAACTATGAACGCAATATTTGGACGTGTACATACTTGAGCGAACATTAAACTTCCAACAGCCGATGCATAGGGAATCTTTGACATCTCCTTAGTCTTGAGTATGGTCTTGGGGCATTGGCCTAAATGAAATCTATCATTTTTAGCGACGAAGGTATCTCGTGGTGCACAATCTTTCAGGTCAAATCTATTCAAAATATTTTCAATGTAGTTCTTTTGTGACAATCTCAAAATACCTTGAGAACGATCTCACAGTATTTCAATTTCTAATATAAAAGAATCATCACCAAGATCTTAAATCTCAAAATTCTTTTTGAGAAACCTCTTAGTATCATGCAATAAACCTACATCATTACTTGCTATGAGTATGTTATCAACATATAACACCAAAAAGATAGATTTACTCCCACTGAACTTGTGACATACACAATCTTCCACTATATTCATCTCAAAACCAAATAAGGTAATTTCTTCATGGAAGTTGTGATACCATTGACGAGAGGCTTGCTTGAGACCATAAATGAATTTCTTCAATTTGCACACCATAGACTTTAAATTCATAGGAACATGAAACTCACTCGTTGTTTTGAGGTGCGAATCCTTTGGACAAAACCCTACCAAAATGAAACCTCAACTCAGTTTGGACCGTGTGTTTTAGGATTCTGGTTTTTTATGGAGGACTTTTGTATAGAAGAACTCTCTTTGTAGCTCTCTATCTCTCTAGATTTTTTTTTTTTTTTTTTTTTTTGTAAGGAAGAGGGTGTAGGAGTGTGTTCTAGCATCTCTTTTGCTAGTTTTTTTTTTTTTTTTTTTTTTTTGAAGAGAAAATGGGATTGGGGTGTAGTTACTCTTGATTGCTAGGGTTTTCTCTCTACTGTGTATATCCATCCCCCAAATGACCCAATGGTCATCCTATTTATATAAAACAAAAAGCTCTTTCATTTAAGAAAAAATCAATCAAAACAAATTTAAAAGGAGAATAAATAATAAAATTGATGGAAGATTTTTTAATTGATTTGAAAAATATTTTTGACAAGATTAGTTCTTTCTAAATTTAATTTGATTTCATATAATTTTTTCATAAAAATAAGATTTGAATATTCAAAACTTTATCATCCCTTCAAAATAAATGTTTTATTTTAATTTAATTAAAAAAGAAAAAAAATTATTTCAATATTAATTACTCAAAATCTTATTATTATTATTTTTGTTTGTTTTATCTTTGAAAGCTAGCAACAAAATCTTAATTATGACAATATCACAAAATTTACATAAACAAGTAAAAAAATTAAACTGAACAAAAATAGGTGGCTACAGAAATAATACATGACATGTTACGAAACAAGTTGATAAAATCAGATCCATGATATTTTTTAAAATATAGGCTCTAAATGGTCATTTCTGTAGTTAACACAAATATATATATCTAAAATAGAAAGAAAGAAAAACATGAAGAAGAACAGAAATAAGAAGAAGAAGTCCTTTCTCGTTTATTTTATGATAAAAAATATGGAATAGTATGATGGATGTAAATAGGACACACAATAATTAAAAGGAAACACACTTAAAATAGAACAACGTGTGTTTAAATTTTTAGAAAAGAAAATGCGAGAAGGAAGATATACAGACAAGATGGGAAAATCCATGTAGCTTTTGGTAGGGATAAGAAGAGAAAGAAATATATGGAGATGCGTCGTGTGTATGTTTAAGTAGAAACGCTGTATGGAACTCCATTTCTAGTGATTCCAGGGTTTGAATGTGGTTTCAAAACATCGAAAGGCATAACCCCAGCTCCACTCCTATTCTTCAACTCTTCTCATTATTATGGTCAATTTGGTCTTCTAGACGCTTCAGGTTTGCTCTAAACCTTTGAAAGGGGTTTCTTATGGTGTTATCCTCATACCAGGCTGGCTCTATCTCGTCTCCAATGTACTGCTCATCTCGAGAATGATTCGACAACAATGCCATAACCATTGCCATTGTAGAAGCCTGGGCAGCTGAAGGGAAAACTTTAAGCAACTCATTGTTCGGTTGGTCTATAAAGTCTTTTGGAAGTGGATGAAAGTTCTCTGACGGCATGATGATCCTTGCAATACTGGGTCGATTGGGAAAATAGCCAGCATGTGTATATTGAATGAAGTTCACAGCTGAATGGTGCCCACTTCCCACCCATGCTATGGTTGACACAATCTTAGTGAGATCCTCCTTGGTTTCTAGTTTGGGTCATCCTTCCTTTTATCTGGATGCCCTTTTTCTTGGATTTCAGTCCACCAGTCTTGCAGTTCTCTATCTTTCTTTACATTCTCATCTCTATCATCTCCATACTAGTGATTCACATATTTTGTCACCCAATCCACTAGGGCATTCCATAAGATGAGACCATCATTTGCAAAAGGGTAGTCTTTGATGGCCAACTCAAGAACATTATGACCATCTTCATCTTTCACATCCTTGCCATGTTCATCTTTTTTTGGTTTTGCCATTCCTCTAATTTGTAATTCAATTAAAAAACATAGTGTCACTTGATATATTCCATTAATAACAATTGTCAAGTTAATTAAATTGAATTTAATTAATTACCTACGAAATAAGTCATCGGAGAGTGCCTGTTGGTCAAATCGCCACTCTTTCTTGTACACTGAAGAACTAAGTTTCATAGAAAGAGATGCGGTAGAACATGTGCTTTCAATGATGCCTCCGACATTGATGAGGCTTTCTCAAGCGTTTGCATTTATGCGCATATTGTACCGAAAATGAGGATGCAATAGCCTATAAATTGGGTGCATCGTACTTAATTGTTTGTTTGTGGCAATGACATACGACTCCATGCAATAGTGAGCTCTAAACCTACATGCATAATATTATATTAAATTTGATAATGGATGAGCTAAAATTCATTTAATGTATTTTTTTCCCTTCTATGTACGTATGTATCGACGTACATACCAGTGAATAACAAGTTGGTGAATACAGGAATCGTGAGAAAGGACATGGGCTTTTGCCAGCCTCCATAGCCACAAATTTGTGCCCTCAATGCTTGGTGTGAAAAGTTTTTTCCATTGTTCGTCTTTCCGCTCCATTGGCGGTCGAGTTAGCTCAATACCCAATGACATCAAAGTGACATCTGGCTTCAGGAAGAAGAACAATGTCATTGATCCATATAGTGTCTTATTTGGAATTTTAAATAATTTTTTTTATTTTATTGCCTGCATAAACTCACAAAATTTAATTACACTTGGAAGAGCATTCTTTTTCTCCTTTCTAATTCACACCAAATTACTACATTGGGTTTAATTTAGTTATCTCGTGAGTTGTGATAGAACCTCCCATTGATTTTTCAAACCAATCTTCTGTGAATAGTGATTCTTGAGGTCCATACAGATCAATATCAAGCGCACTAATAAACGACAAACTCTGAATTCATTATGACGATAATTAAGTGAGGTTAATTAGAGATATTATTCTATATTAATTATAAAGTTAGTTAATATTGATTGATTTGGATTTTTTGTTGTGACTTAGCTTACTTGGACCAGTTGTATAGGGTAAGGGTTGACACCACCAAGTGTTTGTCTAGCAAATTCACCATCACTGAGCCAACTGTACATATCTCCTTGGAAAATTAAGGATTGTAAGGAAAGTAATGCACGGTAGCTAAAGTTTTATTTATATTTAATATGAAACGTATACTACTCACTCATGTGGAACTCATTTGGTGGCAATATAAAGGAGGCAGGCGTAGGAGATTGATGGGGGGAAAGTATGGCGGATGATATATCAAATTGAAGAATTTTGTGAGAAGCAGTAGGGGCTTTAATGCCAGCTCGAAACATTGACTCAATTTCATGGAGGTCAGAGAAAGGATCTTCTTCCAACACATCTTTGCTCTTTTGGTCACTTTTTGGGAAACTAAGTTGCTTCACCTCTAAGAATTCTTCATCTCGTGGAACATAAAATTTTTCTTTACATCTCCTTTGCTCGGACGATGGATCTAACCATTATTGTACCAAACGTAAACCATGCATATATATTAGAGGACATAACCCTAAATTCTTCAAAAAAAAAAAAAAGGATGAATTAAGGTACCTAATTTACAAGAAGGACGACCAGTTCTGCAACGTCGAGGATACGGGTAGTCATGATCACCAAGAACATCCCTTCTCCATTTCTCCAGATCTACATCGGGATCTCCCAGGTCGTTGTACAAGTCATAATCATAAATTCTTTCATACGGCTTACGCTCACTATCTTTTGTTAATTCTCCGCTACCTCTTAGATTCTCAAGCTCTTCTTTTCTCAACTTCTTCAGCACAATTGGTGTATCTTTCGGCAAATACGACTACCCATAAATATGAATAATTAATTAATAACTAGTGTACATGAGAATGAGTTTTGAGTATTCTTAAATCACCGTTAATTAAAATAATTTGATTAATATAATCATGATCTAATTAACCAAGGTATATAATATAATATAACCTTAAGAGGAAAAGAAGACTCTGGGCTGGTCAATAACACATTTGGGTTGCACCCATGAGTTGCAGGTGAACGTAACTAAGCCCATAGAAATTGAGTCGCAAGGGAACGTAAATCGGTCCATAGAAATTGAGTTGGTAATAGAAACAGTCTTCACAAGCCTCTCACTCCGGTTGTATTTCAGTTCAACAATCACCGCTGCAATCTCCCCAACCAACTAACCATCCGTCAAGTTTTTTGGTTTTGTATCGGTACTCCGCCTCCGCCGCCTCCTGCGATTCATAATTATCTATAACTGCCTCAGCTTCCAGATGTTCCAGTTGATCTTTGTCCAAAATCAATTTCCATATTTACATATTAATTACATATATACATATATATATATATATATGAAGTCTATATATTAAAAGAGAATTAATCAAAATCACTTACCCAAATGCAAATTAACAAACTTGAGAAATTTTTCCTTCATTTTAGGGTTTCACAGTAATGACTGCGGTGAAGTAAACCTTCATCCTCTTTACTATGCTTTCGGACATTATATTATGTATATAGAAGAAATTTGGAATAATCACAATAATAAACCCAAATTCTAAAACCTTTCTTCAATTGCCATCTATAAATATAGGCTGAGATTATTGGTCAAACTGGAATTGAGGAACACAATTTAAAATAATAATAATAAATATAAAACTATCTGTATCTCTTTTCTTAATCAAATTACTTTAAATATTCTTACTTTTCATTAGGACGCAACCATAATTTAATGGATATAAGATGACCCATGTCAACTTTTTTTTTTCCTTAAAAAAAATTAAAAATTATTATGATATTTAATAATGATGAATTAGATTTTAACCATTTATTTGATATTAAACATAATAATTATTATGTTAACGATTTGGTTTTGCCAAAATGAGCATAGTTCAACCGTCATTTAAGAAAAAAACTTCGATGTAGTCAACTTATACTTACACGCATTTTTGTGCAGCCCAACTAGTACCAAATAAAGATGTATCACATGACACTTTTTTTTTTCTTTTTAATCATTGCTCTAATACTTATACAAATAATCTCAAAGTCAAAGTTTTGATTCACTCACCCTACATATTGTAAGAAAATATATATGTGTGTAATTTATTAATACGAAATTTTTTTAAAAAAAGTCTACATATGTGTAAGAATTGAATACATGAACGGTTTTCAAATTAATCTTAATAAATGGTCTAAATTGTTTTTACAATATTTTTGAACTAAATATGAAAGAGTGTTATTGTTAGTTCATAATTTAAATTGATGTAACTCAAATTTAGAGGTATAAATTAAAAATTTCTCTAAAACTTTATTGATTTCGTGATGGAATAAAATGTATTTAATGCTCCCAATGAAAATAGTTGTTATTATGTTTAATAAGAAGTAATATCTTGAATAATTAGCTTAATCCAAATACAATAAAATAGATAATAAATAGATTTTAACAAACCCAACAACGGAAAATAGGAGAAATGAAAATTACAAGAAATGAAAATATAATTAAACTATCATTTTTCTTTAACAATAATAAATAACATCACACATATAACACTCTCGTTTATGTTTATTCTTATTCCAGTAATTTATATAGTATGTAATTGCGATATTAGAGTTTAATATCGACAAACTGAAATAAATACAAAAGTTCAATTCCTCAAAAAGAAAATAATAATAATAATAATAAATAGCCAAAAAGAACATATCTCAAGTGACATCAAATATATACGATAATCTCAATGTTAAAGGTTAATCGTTCTTAAAAAAAAATGAAAGTTAAGAAAAAATAAATAGGACTTTTTTTTATATATAAATTTAAGAAACATGATCTAATTATATTAATTTATTTTCATTTGACTCCAAAGCCGGCGCCATGTGCAACCCTGCACACCAATCTCGATAGGACTCAATAGATTGAACCAAAATTATTAATGATCATCTCCGTTCTAGAGAAACTTTTCTTATATCACAGTAGTATGGATAATTTTTTATATTTTTATTATTTATTGTATGCTACATCAATATATTTTATTTTTAAAATTAAGATAAGACCCATTGACATTAATGTGAGTCTAAAATTATTCTCACTCCAGCTCCATCAACCATCACATTTTTTTAGAACGACTCTAACCATCCTAATTTTGTCATTATTATTATTATTTTATCACATTAATGAAACTACCATTGTTTGATCGTTGATGCTCGTTATATTCAATCATCTGAGTTAACGTTTGGAACACTTTATTTTAATAAAACATTTTCCATATGTCAATATATTTTTTTGATAAATGTCAACCACTTAATTAAAGAAAAATACATAACACGAAGCAACTGTGAGCAACAATTAATTATTTATGCTATTTAATAAACTTTAGGAATTTTTTTAAAATAATATTATTTTAATAAATAATGATAAAAATAGAGTAGGAGGAAAATATTGACAAAAATAGGTAAATGAATCGTAGACCGAGTACACATTTTCTAGAAATCGTAGACCTGGTCCACGCTTACACCAATGGACTCGTGGACTGACTCCATGGTTATGATGTAAATGTAGATCTGGTCCACGATTTTAGTCCAGCTGGCACCTCTAGTTAAACCTCTGTCGCCTGCCTGCCACATGGAGATAATAACCGTGGACCCCATCCACGAGTAGCTAAAATGTGGACTAGGTCCATGTTTTCGTGGTCCCCAAAACGCCCCAACTGCTTCCTCCCCTCATAACACAGATTTGGTCTCTCTCTCAAGCCGTCATCTGTACCGTTTCCGTCGTCCGCTGCTACTGTCGTCTTCGCCATCTGTACCACCACCCGCTATTGCCTTCACTGCCAGCCATAGTGTTGAAGGTATTTTTTTATACACATTGTAGGTAGATAATAGTTTAGATCTGTAGCCACCTATTTTGTCCGGTTTAATTTTGGTACTTATTTATTTTGGTTACATTGCCTTCATTTTCATTTACCCTTTTCCTTTAGTTCATTTATTTTTATATTACCAAGCGCGCCCTAATTCTTTTTCTACCTTTTCTTTTCATTTTCTAATATTTTTTTTTAATAAAAAGCTACACTAAAATACTATTAAAAAGGAAATTTGTTGTAGTAGGAGTAATAAAATGACATTTACCCAATAAATTATTAATATTATTACGAAAAAAAAAAAAAAGAATTCGACAGTAATAGTGGTGATACCAATATTGTCATCATCATGTAATGTCGTTAAAGGTTCGTTTCATATAACATTCTCGTTTTATGTTTTCATTTTTCATTTTTTTTAGAAATATATTTGTTTCATAACTCATTCCATTTCTTATTTTCAAAATTAGGAAAACATTCCTAAAATTGAGATAGAATTTTAGAAACTAAAGAAAAGTAATTTTTCACTTTATTTCTATTCTTTTATTTGATAATACAAAGTTTATTTTTTATTTTTCAAGTCAGTGTTGCTCGCGTCGTTGGTTGAAACAAGCGCACTTGCGTACTTGCTGTGTTCACTTGATCTAATTTCGAAGCCAAGGTAAGAAGACGACTTTGTTTTTTCATTTTATTTTAAATTTCTTTATATATGTTTATACATTTTTTCAATAGGAATATTATATATATTATTTTAAAATTTAAAATTTATATATTTATCATACATCTCAATATTTTTATCGATTTTTTTTCTATTTTTATGAGTTCAACATCAACTTAAGAGGTAATCGGTATTTTCATTGCATCTTAGAAAAATCAACAAGAACATAAAAAAAAAGTAATAAAATGTCAACACTCTAAATATAATAATAATAATAAACTTGTTAACTATTTAAAAATCATAAAATTATTCATTTACTAATTTAATATTTTAACTTTTTATAATTTTGCAAGAAGTATTCATCAACATCTATATTTTATTGATATTTTCATTAACTTTTATGTAAAAATAAGACTTCGAAATTTTGAACCTTGACATTGATATATTATTTTTAATTTTGAGTTTTAATTTTACAATATGTATATTTATATATTATTTTTATTTTAAAATTTAAATTTTAATATAGTACATCTTGGAACATGTTAGAATTTTGCAATATATAAATTTTGTTCATTAAAAATGCATTTAGTCTCATTATAGATTTTTATAACTGCAAAAATAATTGAGTTGAATTTGAGTCAACATTGTAGATCAAATTTGAAAAAAAATTGAAGGATAAAAACAAATTTATTATTGTTGTTAAATTTGTATTGGAACTCACTTCTTTTAGATTATGTGTAAATTCTTTATAATTGTAATTTATATATTTTAATGCATGTTATATATTATTTATATTATTATAATTAAATTGTATTTAAATTACATAATAAAGGGAAAAGTAAGAAAAAAAACTTAAAAACAATAAATAGTTATCAAACAAGTTTTTGTTTCTTTTTTTTTTCTAAGAAACAAGAATCGTTATCAAACATATTCTTATTTCTAATTTTTAAAAACACAATAAACAAAAACGTTACCCAATGGAGCTTGAATGTTCTAATTCCAAATAAAAGACATTAATGTTGTTTGAAGAAGGAGTTGAACCCAAAAACTCTTAAATGAGGTGGAAACACACACAAACACACTCCCCCACAACCAACTAGGTAAAAAGCAACTTTGCTTTAATGACCATGTATTATAAAGAGAAATTAATCCAAACAGAAAAAAGAGAAATTACTTTTTGTGGTTTCTCAATTTTAGTCGGTCATCGAACAAATCGAATTTTTTAAAAAATAGAAACTACAAAACAGAAAATAGGAAAGGAGAATGTTATCACACATCAACTTATGGCATAACATTCAAAAAGTATATTGGTTTTACCCGACGATTAAAAACTAATACCTACCCCAGTTTAAAAGTAACTTGAAATTGAATTTTTTTTAACAATTACACCAATCATGTTAGGTATTGTAAAAATTTACTAATCATAGTACACACAGTAGTATCAACTTTAATATAGTTGATGAGAAAATGATTGAGATAGTTACAAATATAGCAATCAAACTCAAAGTATTAGTGATAGAGTACAATACAAAAGAATTTGTAGATATAACAAAATTTAGATCCAACTCTTGGAGTCTATTAGTAATAGACTATATTACTCGTAAAAGTCTATTAGTGATAGTCTATTATGGATAGATTTTTCTATATATATTTGCAATTCTTTAAAAATATTGCTATACATTTATGTTGCAAAATCAACAAGTAAAGAATACAAAAAAACATAAAAGAGTAAAGAATCGACACACAAGCTTACATGATTCACTAACAGTGTGTTAACTACGTCTACCGGGAAGAGAGAGTGCAATTTTATTAGAGAGAATGTTACGAAAATACAGAATAATGTTACTTCTAGAGTTAGAAAGTTGCACTTATCTAAACCCTAGGGTCATAATCGTAAATAAATCATAAATAATTAAATATGAATTCAAAATAGATTTTAGGGGCGTTGCTCCCGAACTCCCACAAGGGCGCGCTGCCCCTACACCCTGGCTTGCTGATCGGTTGCGAGATTCCGTACTAGGTCATTCAAAGCGCCAAATAACAGATTTAAGGGCATTCTAACAACTTAAATTATTTTTCCATAGCTGCATAAAGGAGCACATAGCGATGCACCGCCGCCGCCGCTGTAATTTTATAAATAGAACCCTTCGTTCTAAGGTTGAGAGAGGGGAAGTTGGTAAGCGATTTTGAGAGCATTAGGCTCGGTTTAGGACATTCTTGGCCAAAATCCATTAGATTTCTTTCTATTTTGTGTTGTAATGAAGATTATGGCATCGAGATTCAAGTTTAGATGAATGGCTAAAGGCCCAAACATCGATTTTGAGGTTTGTTGGGCACTTTTCTATGGATTTTTGAGATTTTAATGAATATTTGTTTAGCTTTTCTTATTTCTTTTTGTTTTCCTTTTTTTTTCATCCATATGAATGCTATGTTCGATTAGTGTGACAAATTAATCATTTAAAAGCATGGATTGTATATGTATGTTGGGATTCATAATAAAAGCATGCTTAATTTGAGTAGAAAATAGGTTAGTTATAGTTATAGTTCGACTTCTAGCATTACTAGGGTCATCATTAACGAAAGATAAAGAAACCTAGGGAATAGAATTGTCTTAGGTTAGACAAGGCCGATTTAGTCTAAGGCTCTAATCAATCCAAGAACTTAATGTGATTAACTGAGTAGATGGACTTTGCATGACACATATTTAGTTAATTTGAGTTGATTTTCAATTAAGAGAGTTTGTCCATCATTACTAGAAAGTCGATTAGGCTGAATAATTAGATAACTCATGCATTAACTCAATTCACATGATAAATCGATGAATTAATCCATAGATAACCCAATGGTATCTTAATCTACGAAGGTAATCTCGTGCATCGCTCTCTCTCTCTCTCTCTTTCTCTCAATCTACCTTACTTTCCGCAATTTATTTTTCTGCAATTTAGTTTTCCTGTCAAACCAAAACCAAAAACCCCCATTTTTATTGCTTTCCAAAGATATATTTAGCTTAGAGAGATTCTATCTTATCCTCCATATGGTTCGGCCCAGTCTTACCACTAATACTACCTGTTAGTTGAAGTTCGTGATCGATTATTATAAATGCTATTTGTCTATAAAAACCCTCGACAAGTTCTTGCGATCAATCATGTACTTTAACTTTATTCCTAGAACTTTAATGTGATTGATTGATATGTTTAGGATGCATTACATCTAAGTATGTTGATAGATTAGTTGTTTTGGACTTCCATTTAGCATTACTAAATGTGTTGGCAAAGCATAGGTAATAATAGAAGTACATTTGCATGTGTTCAATAATCAAGTAAGCAATTGGAACACCTTAAAAACTTAAGCTAGACATTTAAAAAAAATTTCTTTTCACATCACTTTCTCTCTTGTTTACATTTACTTTCCACACTCTTTACTTTTCTATAGCATATTCAATCCCTGGTTACTTTGAAACTTTAAGCATATTATCTGAGAAACATTTTCAACTCTCTATGGGTTAACCCGTACCATTTGTACTGCAAAGTTAAGAAGAAACAGTAGTTTATTTGATCAAAGGGACTCGACAAACCTTGCTATCAGCTGGCCAGTGCGTGTTTCATAAAACCAGATGTAATTATGAAGCTTCTCAATGTTTGGTAAATTTCAATTTTATACTTCAATAAGTTGGTTTTAGTGTTTGGTAAAGAAATACTCAATCATGGTGCTTTAGGTATAATAACTAAAATTGACCTAATACAAATTTTTTATACTTTATAATTATTAAATTATAATTTCTTTGCATGCACGTGGTTGTGGACACAGTGAGATGAGTTTGGTTTCTTAAAACAATAGCAAAGCATTTATTCTGAACCCTGATAGAATATATCAGTCTGATACATATATATAGATTTTAGTATTTCAAAGCTTTTGGTACTTAATCTTTACCTCATTCATCGATTAAATAGAAATACTGTATGGAACTCCCTTTCCAGTCACTCCAGGCCCTGAAAATGGCTTCAAAAGTTCGTAGGGAGTAACCCCAGCTCCAGTTCTGTTCTTCAAGTTGGAATCAACATTCCTATGATCAATTATCAACTCCAATTCTTTCATCTTTGCACTAAACTTTTCAAAAGCTGCCTTTATTACAGGATTATGGTTCCATGATGGCTCCATACTCTTCCCAAGATACTCTTCATCGGGAGAATGACTTGACAACACATCCACCATGAACATCACTTGTGTTGCTTGATATTGTGAAGGGAAGGCATTTAAAAGCAACTCTTCTGGCTTTTCCAAAAAGCTTTTCCAAAGTGCAGGGCTATAATCTTCTGTGGGCATGTTGGTTCTTGTTATACTTGGCCTGTTTGGGAAATACCCTGAATATGCATATTGCCCGAAGTTCACGGCTGCGTGGTGCACTGATGCTACCCAAGCAATGTTTGTCACTATGTTTATTAGATCTTGAGGAGTGTTGAGAAGTGGCCACCATGACTCTTCTTGTTTGTTTGGATGTCCCTTTGTTCTGATCTCAGTCCACCATGCTTGGAGCTCTGTGTCAGATGTTACAAGATAGAGGTATGGATAATAATGATGCACATACTCTGTCACCCATTGTTTGAGAGCATCCCATAAAATCAAACCGTCATTAACATAAGGATAATCTTTTATGTGTAATTTTAGACCATGTGAAGCAGTTGGATCCTCCTCAGCCAATCCTCTGCCAACCATGCCATATAAAAAGGGTCACCTTTTGTATATTAATAGAGAAAATGACAGTACAAGAGTTTAGACATGAGACCTCTTGCTTCGATATAATGTTAAATCATTAATCAACTCAAAAGTTTTAATTTTACCTGTGAATTAAGTCAGCCGGTAAAGCTTGCAGGTCAAATTGCCATTGAAGATCATAAGCGGTAGAACTCAGCTCCATGGAATATTTAAGAAGCGAGAATGTGCTCTCAATTATTCCACCTGCATTGATAAGAACGGAACGAGCATTTGCATTGATCTCCAAAGTGTATCTAAAATGAGGATGTAAAAGTCTATAGATAGGGTGCATTGCACTCAATTGTCTGTTTGTGGCTATAACGTAAGGCTCCACAGCGCAGTGAGTCCTCAACCAATGACTGACAAGTTGGTGATAACCAGTGTCATGAGCAAGAACATGAGCTTTGGCAAATCTCCATAGCCAGAGGCTAGTGGCCTTCTCACTGGGTTCATAAACTGTTTTCCATTGGGGCCTTCCATCCATGGCTGGTCGTGTTAGCTCAATAGTTAATGGCCTAAGTGTTTCATCGTCGTTTAGAAAGAACAATGTTCTTGATCCATAAAGGGTTGTTCCCTTAAGGGCCCTCACTTTTTGGACATATGGCAACAACAGGTCATGGTAATCCAAAATAAACAGCTTTTTCTTTTGAATTGCCTGTATCACATTTGTGCATTATTTGACAAGATATTAGTACAAATGTCAACATTGATCGTGACTATGAATTAATATGAATCGAGACGAGAACACAAACTCTTTGAACTGTCATTGAGCCAATTTCGTGATCGATCCTTAGGGAGTTGAATGCGGACTCGGGAGGACCATAGACTTCAGGGTCGAGTTGGCTAGTTAATGGCCACTCCTAAAATATTATTGAAGTACTGAGTATCAATTATGAATTCATGATAAGTATGATAGTTAGTTCATACATACCGTGACCAATTGAATGCTGTATGGGTTCAGACCAGCAAGAGTCTGCCTTGCAAATTCTTCATCGCTCAACCAAAAGAACTTGTCCCCTGTTTATTTGATGAACATAAAAGAAAAATGAAAATATTGAGGAAGAGAGTGTTAAGAAGTAGAGTGAGATCGAGGAAGAAGATAAGAGATGATGTGCTCACGTTCCATAGGTTCAGGAGACTGAAAACGCAAGAGAAATTCTCCAGTCTCAGAGATGAGTTTGAAAATCCAAGGCAAAAGATCTTTGAAAGAGGAAGTGGATTCAAGAGGGGCAAGTTGAAGCCATCAATATCGAAAAGTGCATCGATTGTCTTGAAGTTGGGGAATCCAGCATTTTGATCGAAATGTACTTGAAGATTGGGTATAATGGTTCGTAACACAGCCAACGCAGTATTTGCATTGAACACTTCCTGCTTTATATCAGAGAATGTCTCATCCCGAGGGACGTATATGTTTCCTTGTGCCTTTTCCTCCGTTGGTGGATCTAAATTATTATTACATAAAAATTAAAATCCACCAACTTAGTATATAGGTAATAATAAAGGAGGAAATAAAGACCTGTATCAATAATTGGACGACCAGTTCTACAACGTCTAGGATAAGGGCGGTCAGGGCCACCGAGAACAGGCCTTGTGAGATCTTCACTCTTCTTAGGATCTCCAAGGTCATTGTACACATCATAATCGTATATTCTGTCGTAACTCTGACGTTCTCCAGTGCTAGTGCCATTGCCTTGCAAATTCTCTAGATCTGTTTCCCTCATGGATATAAGCCCAGCAGGAGTCTGTGATGGCAAGTATGACTGTGCCCGATCCCACCAAAGAGAAAAACAAATAAATATTTTGAGTTCAAAGTTGGAAGGTAAAAAAAGGGGACTATGGGTTGAGCATGACCTTGTTGGTGAAGAAGACTCTCTTTTGGGTGGGAACCAAAGTCTTGGGTTGAACCCACGAATTACAAGAGATGATGAGTAGACCAGAAGTAAGGCCACGAAGGTCAACCTCTTTGATGAACATCTCATTTTCATTGTTGTTCTCAACAACGACAGCTCCTATCTCCCCAAAATCTGAGGGAACCTCCAATCTCGCCTCATAAATTTCTTCCACAACATCCTCAAATATCAATTTTGCCTGAACTGTGATTGGGGGCTTCTCTGTTCCAGTTCCTGATTCCACCAAACAAAACCAACTTTCTTATCAATATTACATAATAAACATAAAATCATGTATAAATGTTTATTTCTTTATAAAATATTAGAAAGGTCAAGGCAAAATTTAACCACCTAAATCGTCAAAAGATCATCATTTATAAGTGATTTCAATTTTGTTCTAAGCGCCCATAATAATAACAATAAGTTAAAGAACTCAATTTTATGAAAATTTTGATTGTAATGTCAAATACAATATTGATGTAGATAGATATTTTTAAAAAATATTATAAATATAAAAAAGTTAGAGAAAAAAACTATATTAACAAATAAGCATTTTACAATTTTAAATAAGGTTTTTTTTTTAGAAATAAGTTAATTGTTATTAATTAATAATATTATGTTTGCGTTTGTGACATTTTATTTATATTTTGTTGTATCCCTACTAAAAATATCAATTTATACAAAGGCACATATTGTAAGGACATAAAAAAGTGGATTGCTTTGTTGACAAAGATTGAAACCCTATTTGAATTACATGTTTTTTTTTTTTCTTTTTTAGTAAACCAATTATGGGCAGAAAGATGTGATCATTTTTCAACTTCAAGTCTTCAAGCATATCAATTGGTCCATTATTAATTATTTTGGCCCGGTTAATTTAGAAGTATGACGGTGATCAATTTCGAATTCAGAGATTCAATTCTCCTACTCTACATATTGTAATGAAAAAAATTAGAAAAAACAAATGATCTTGAATGTAACTTTGTACTTCGTGTAAAAAATACTTCTAAACTTCAAGAGTTTAAAAAAAAAAGTTAAAAAATAATAAATCCTATCATTTGAAAGTTCGATAGTATTTTTTTAATATAAAATAGCAAGTTTAATAGTGTTTTTTATAAATTGACTAAATTATAATTATTATAGGAAAATTTTCACAAATAGAAAAAATGTCAAACTATTTACAAAAAGAATAGCAAAAAGAAAAAAAATTAAAAATACTGATAAACATTGATAGACTTCTATCAACATTTACCAGTGATAGACTTATATAATTTCTATCACGGATAGATCCTGATAGACTTTTATCAGCTTCTATCACAACTATCTAAAAATTTTGCTATTTTGTATAAATAATTTTCTTTATTTTTCTATTTTTAAAAATTTCCCTTACAAAATAAAGGGTGTGTCGTAGTTTTTGTTTAGATAATAATGAGTGTAAAATGAAGAGAGAGTTACTAGGATCAAGGAGGATGCTGGCGAATCCAAGCTGGAGCAACTTTTGAGGGGCTTGATTTTCTTTGATAATTTTGGACAAAGTGATTTCTCCAGTGATCTTCTTCACAATCACTTTTGTGATGACGCCGGTGGTGGGTTCCGTAGCTGTGGATAAGGCTGCTTTGATTATTCCACCTCCAGACACTAATCTCAGCCTTCCATTATTCTTGATCTTAATCCCCCTCAGCTGTTTCCCGAGATCGTTGCTATTATTCCGGTAAGGAACCAAAGCACCGTAGTCGACACTGCGACTCAACGACCTCTGTAAATGGCAGAGAGTCGCCGGAGCCACCCGTGTCGAAGATCCAAAGCCTTGAGATTTCAACATTATTTTGCTCTTTCCTTTTTCCAGCAAGCAGAGAATAATGCAAGTTATATGTTTTTGGTATTTGTGCGAGTTTGGTTCTCTATCAAAGGCCTTTATATAGTGCTGGGAGCAACTTCAAATTACGGAACTGCCCCCACTGGCTCCTAATTTTTTAAAAAAATATTAAGTAAGGTGCGTCAGTAGCTATCTTGGTGCATCCCATCAAATTATCCAATCATAACTTATCATGTGACAAATTATTATTATTTTTTTCTTTAAATATTTTAATTATTTTTTTTATATGACTTATATGAGATGATGCATAAAAATAAGTGTAGATCTAAATATTACTTTTTTTTTTTTTTAATTTCTATGTTTCTTTCTTACTTAATCATTTTTTTTAGCAATACTTAGATGCATCCAAGATGGAATCATTTTTATTTATCTCACTATTATAACACATATATAAAAAATGAACTAATAAATATTTTTTAAAAAATAAGAATTTTTCATATGGCAAATTTTGATTGAATAATTTGGTGAGATGCACAAAAATCGAATCTGGTCAGGATGCACTGAAGTATTTTTCTTTTCTTTTTGGAGAGAGTTGAAGGCTTCAAATCTCACCTTCACATTCAACATAATAATAATAATAATAATAATAATAATAATAATAATAATAAGCCATAAATTACACATGTTTAAGTGGCAGATCCAAAACGTTATGTCAACGGGCATAAATCTATATAAAATTATAGTATAGCACATGAACTTCTAAATGTGTGTCTATATATATAGTCCCAAACTTTTTTTTAAAATGCTTAATAGGTCTCTAAGTTTTCAGTTTTTATGTCTAATAGATCTCTAATATATCAATTTTGCATCTAATAAATCTTTTGCATATAAAACCTAGAATGTTATATTAGACATTAAATTTAATTTTTTGTTTAATAGTTAATGTTTATAATATATTTAATTTTAAATTAGAGAACAACTAAAAATTGAACTGGAAAATATCTAGTCCTCATTCATTGTTCGACATCAAAGAAATATTTAAGATTTGCATGGAATCCATAGATTAACTTAATATATCATATAATAATGTCAAATTTTGGATGGAAATAATATCTTCTCCCATCAAGGTGATAGATTCAAACCAATAATCATTGTTAAATTTATTCAATAAAATAAACATTTTGAAACTAAATATGGTAAATGTGATTAAACCACTACTAAATTTAAGGTGATGAATTGAATAATGATTATTATTATTATTATTTGGAGAATAGTGCATGTTACATTTTTTGGACATATGGCAACAACAGGTCATGTTAGCTCAATAGTTAATGGCCTAAGTGTTTCATCGTCGTTTAGAAAGAACAATGTTCTTGATCCATAAAGGGTTGTTCCCTTAAGGGCCCTCACTTTTTGGACATATGGCAACAACAGGTCATGGTAATCCAAAATAAACAGCTTTTTCTTTTGAATTGCCTGTATCACATTTGTGCATTATTTGACAAGATATTAGTACAAATGTCAACATTGATCGTGACTATGAATTAATATGAATCGAGACGAGAACACAAACTCTTTGAACTGTCATTGAGCCAATTTCGTGATCGATCCTTAGGGAGTTGAATGCGGACTCGGGAGGACCATAGACTTCAGGGTCGAGTTGGCTAGTTAATGGCCACTCCTAAAATATTATTGAAGTACTGAGTATCAATTATGAATTCATGATAAGTATGATAGTTAGTTCATACATACCGTGACCAATTGAATGCTGTATGGGTTCAGACCAGCAAGAGTCTGCCTTGCAAATTCTTCATCGCTCAACCAAAAGAACTTGTCCCCTGTTTATTTGATGAACATAAAAGAAAAATGAAAATATTGAGGAAGAGAGTGTTAAGAAGTAGAGTGAGATCGAGGAAGAAGATAAGAGATGATGTGCTCACGTTCCATAGGTTCAGGAGACTGAAAACGCAAGAGAAATTCTCCAGTCTCAGAGATGAGTTTGAAAATCCAAGGCAAAAGATCTTTGAAAGAGGAAGTGGATTCAAGAGGGGCAAGTTGAAGCCATCAATATCGAAAAGTGCATCGATTGTCTTGAAGTTGGGGAATCCAGCATTTTGATCGAAATGTACTTGAAGATTGGGTATAATGGTTCGTAACACAGCCAACGCAGTATTTGCATTGAACACTTCCTGCTTTATATCAGAGAATGTCTCATCCCGAGGGACGTATATGTTTCCTTGTGCCTTTTCCTCCGTTGGTGGATCTAAATTATTATTACATAAAAATTAAAATCCACCAACTTAGTATATAGGTAATAATAAAGGAGGAAATAAAGACCTGTATCAATAATTGGACGACCAGTTCTACAACGTCTAGGATAAGGGCGGTCAGGGCCACCGAGAACAGGCCTTGTGAGATCTTCACTCTTCTTAGGATCTCCAAGGTCATTGTACACATCATAATCGTATATTCTGTCGTAACTCTGACGTTCTCCAGTGCTAGTGCCATTGCCTTGCAAATTCTCTAGATCTGTTTCCCTCATGGATATAAGCCCAGCAGGAGTCTGTGATGGCAAGTATGACTGTGCCCGATCCCACCAAAGAGAAAAACAAATAAATATTTTGAGTTCAAAGTTGGAAGGTAAAAAAAGGGGACTATGGGTTGAGCATGACCTTGTTGGTGAAGAAGACTCTCTTTTGGGTGGGAACCAAAGTCTTGGGTTGAACCCACGAATTACAAGAGATGATGAGTAGACCAGAAGTAAGGCCACGAAGGTCAACCTCTTTGATGAACATCTCATTTTCATTGTTGTTCTCAACAACGACAGCTCCTATCTCCCCAAAATCTGAGGGAACCTCCAATCTCGCCTCATAAATTTCTTCCACAACATCCTCAAATATCAATTTTGCCTGAACTGTGATTGGGGGCTTCTCTGTTCCAGTTCCTGATTCCACCAAACAAAACCAACTTTCTTATCAATATTACATAATAAACATAAAATCATGTATAAATGTTTATTTCTTTATAAAATATTAGAAAGGTCAAGGCAAAATTTAACCACCTAAATCGTCAAAAGATCATCATTTATAAGTGATTTCAATTTTGTTCTAAGCGCCCATAATAATAACAATAAGTTAAAGAACTCAATTTTATGAAAATTTTGATTGTAATGTCAAATACAATATTGATGTAGATAGATATTTTTAAAAAATATTATAAATATAAAAAAGTTAGAGAAAAAAACTATATTAACAAATAAGCATTTTACAATTTTAAATAAGGTTTTTTTTTTAGAAATAAGTTAATTGTTATTAATTAATAATATTATGTTTGCGTTTGTGACATTTTATTTATATTTTGTTGTATCCCTACTAAAAATATCAATTTATACAAAGGCACATATTGTAAGGACATAAAAAAGTGGATTGCTTTGTTGACAAAGATTGAAACCCTATTTGAATTACATGTTTTTTTCTTTTTTCTTTTTTAGTAAACCAATTATGGGCAGAAAGATGTGATCATTTTTCAACTTCAAGTCTTCAAGCATATCAATTGGTCCATTATTAATTATTTTGGCCCGGTTAATTTAGAAGTATGACGGTGATCAATTTCGAATTCAGAGATTCAATTCTCCTACTCTACATATTGTAATGAAAAAAATTAGAAAAAACAAATGATCTTGAATGTAACTTTGTACTTCGTGTAAAAAATACTTCTAAACTTCAAGAGTTTAAAAAAAAAAGTTAAAAAATAATAAATCCTATCATTTGAAAGTTCGATAGTATTTTTTTAATATAAAATAGCAAGTTTAATAGTGTTTTTTATAAATTGACTAAATTATAATTATTATAGGAAAATTTTCACAAATAGAAAAAATGTCAAACTATTTACAAAAAGAATAGCAAAAAGAAAAAAAATTAAAAATACTGATAAACATTGATAGACTTCTATCAACATTTACCAGTGATAGACTTATATAATTTCTATCACGGATAGATCCTGATAGACTTTTATCAGCTTCTATCACAACTATCTAAAAATTTTGCTATTTTGTATAAATAATTTTCTTTATTTTTCTATTTTTAAAAATTTCCCTTACAAAATAAAGGGTGTGTCGTAGTTTTTGTTTAGATAATAATGAGTGTAAAATGAAGAGAGAGTTACTAGGATCAAGGAGGATGCTGGCGAATCCAAGCTGGAGCAACTTTTGAGGGGCTTGATTTTCTTTGATAATTTTGGACAAAGTGATTTCTCCAGTGATCTTCTTCACAATCACTTTTGTGATGACGCCGGTGGTGGGTTCCGTAGCTGTGGATAAGGCTGCTTTGATTATTCCACCTCCAGACACTAATCTCAGCCTTCCATTATTCTTGATCTTAATCCCCCTCAGCTGTTTCCCGAGATCGTTGCTATTATTCCGGTAAGGAACCAAAGCACCGTAGTCGACACTGCGACTCAACGACCTCTGTAAATGGCAGAGAGTCGCCGGAGCCACCCGTGTCGAAGATCCAAAGCCTTGAGATTTCAACATTATTTTGCTCTTTCCTTTTTCCAGCAAGCAGAGAATAATGCAAGTTATATGTTTTTGGTATTTGTGCGAGTTTGGTTCTCTATCAAAGGCCTTTATATAGTGCTGGGAGCAACTTCAAATTACGGAACTGCCCCCACTGGCTCCTAATTTTTTAAAAAAATATTAAGTAAGGTGCGTCAGTAGCTATCTTGGTGCATCCCATCAAATTATCCAATCATAACTTATCATGTGACAAATTATTATTATTTTTTTCTTTAAATATTTTAATTATTTTTTTATATGACTTATATGAGATGATGCATAAAAATAAGTGTAGATCTAAATATTACTTTTTTTTTTTTTTAATTTCTATGTTTCTTTCTTACTTAATCATTTTTTTTAGCAATACTTAGATGCATCCAAGATGGAATCATTTTTATTTATCTCACTATTATAACACATATATAAAAAATGAACTAATAAATATTTTTTAAAAAATAAGAATTTTTCATATGGCAAATTTTGATTGAATAATTTGGTGAGATGCACAAAAATCGAATCTGGTCAGGATGCACTGAAGTATTTTTCTTTTCTTTTTGGAGAGAGTTGAAGGCTTCAAATCTCACCTTCACATTCAACATAATAATAATAATAATAATAATAATAATAATAATAATAATAAGCCATAAATTACACATGTTTAAGTGGCAGATCCAAAACGTTATGTCAACGGGCATAAATCTATATAAAATTATAGTATAGCACATGAACTTCTAAATGTGTGTCTATATATATAGTCCCAAACTTTTTTTAAAATGCTTAATAGGTCTCTAAGTTTTCAGTTTTTATGTCTAATAGATCTCTAATATATCAATTTTGCATCTAATAAATCTTTTGCATATAAAACCTAGAATGTTATATTAGACATTAAATTTAATTTTTTGTTTAATAGTTAATGTTTATAATATATTTAATTTTAAATTAGAGAACAACTAAAAATTGAACTGGAAAATATCTAGTCCTCATTCATTGTTCGACATCAAAGAAATATTTAAGATTTGCATGGAATCCATAGATTAACTTAATATATCATATAATAATGTCAAATTTTGGATGGAAATAATATCTTCTCCCATCAAGGTGATAGATTCAAACCAATAATCATTGTTAAATTTATTCAATAAAATAAACATTTTGAAACTAAATATGGTAAATGTGATTAAACCACTACTAAATTTAAGGTGATGAATTGAATAATGATTATTATTATTATTATTTGGAGAATAGTGCATGTTACATTTTCTAATTGTTTAGTTTAAGGATGAGTTGAGTAATGCAACTGGTGCATGGTTTCATTTTCTAATTGTTTGTGAATTTATGCACGTGTATCATCTATATTTAAATATTCTAACATTTTTTTACTCCAATTTTTTTTTTTTTTTGTCTTCGATGATTATATGAATATTAATTTTAAAAATAGAAACAATAAATTGAAGACAATGTGTTAAGCTTAGTTTTGAAAATTTTCAAGAATGGGAAACAAACTAGCACTAAAAATGTAGTTTTCACTCCATTTTATCTTTAATACATAAATTATTTGGGCTAAAATCAATATAGTTTAATGTCATTAAAATTGTATTATCAGTTATTTCAAAGTTAGACTGTGTAAAAAATATTTAAATTATTTGGAATCCAAAATTTGAATAGTTTGTAAAATTAATATCTTCTGCAAAATGAAATGGAAAAATATTTATATTAAGTGATGAATCATAGAACATTAGAAAATATATAGCACAAACGTGCTAATTTTTTTTTTACTATTTTAATATTTTTATGAAGCTTTAAACAAAGTCTCCTGAATAAAAATGTTAGATCTGCCATTGTTTGAAATGCTTTAGTCAATCAAATTTGTTTGTTAATGATTAAAATTTCATTCCATCATATAAAAAAAACAAATGTGTATATTGTAGACTTTAACTCTTTATCGAAGTGAGTTTAACTCAATAATAATTAGTATGACATTCCTCTTGAAAGGTCGAAAGTTTGATTACCATTCCCATAATTGTTGTACTCAACAAAACAAGAACTCTAAATTTACAATAACGTGTAATTTTATTGAATCGAAATATGGACTCGTTTTGTTTCATTTATTGTTCACTATGTCAATTTCAAAACGATGCAACTTGTATTGTATATAATTATGTGTGTATATGTGTGTCTATACATATATATATATATGAAGAAGACAAAATTATGGTATAAAAAATGTAGGAGTGCACAAAAAAAAAAAAAAAAACCTAGAAATCGAAAACTGAGCGGATCTAAGTCAATTTACTTGTTTGGATCAAATTTTTTTTTAGTGAAAAAGTTGGATTTATTGGTTATATGTGGAGAAAAATTATAATTATTGATTCAGTTATTATTTCTTTTTATAGATAAACCAGTCAAAATCAAATCGACTCAATGGTATATACATAGCCTCAAATTTAGATAGACAATGTATTGTTAGTATTATATTATGTTGGATGAACGATAGTCGTATTATTGCTTTTACTTTTAATATTTTAATTGTTATGATGCATCCATGCTCGTTATTTAGAAAACTGTTCAAATTTTATTATCTAAAAGAAAGGAATAAAAATACAAAAAATAGTACAAATTTTAATTTGAGAAAAGTAAAAATGTCTCATTCAAAATAGAAAAAAAAAAACAAAATAAAAAATTTGAATGAAAAAGAAGAACAAATAGACTTAATTGGGCAAAACTGAAAATTAAACAAACTTTGAACAAAACCAAGCAAAAAGGAAAAAAAAAACAATTACCTTTGATTAATTTTAGAGAAATTATTATAAAGAGAAAAAATATCAAATTATATTTACAAATATATTAGACAGTGATAACCACGATACAATTCTATTGGTTGAGCGATAGACTCTATCGTTGTTAAGTGATAGAATTCTATCGGTCTATCGCTGATAAACAGTAAAAATTTTATATATTTGTAAATAGTTTGGATCATTTTTTTATATTTGAAAACAACCCTTAATTTTATCTTTTATTAAACATCGATTTAGCTCCTTATTTTATAAAGTTGATTCGTTTAATTTAACTTTCCATTGTCTTCAAAACTAAGAATAACAAATCAACTCTCACCCCTATAAGAATTGGAGTACATGAAGTATATATTTCATAGCACGAGTTGGAAAATTAAAGTCATGTTTGGATTAATTAAAGAAAAAAATGTTTTTCAAATAATACATTGTTATTTAAACTCTTTTGATAAAAATAGTTTAATATACATTTTAAAAGTGTTTCAAATATTATTTTGAATGATTGCGAAACACTTTTATTTTTTTTTAAATGACTTGTTTTAAAAATTAAATATTTAAAAAGTTAAACCAGACTAATTGAATTAATTTGAATTAAATAAATAAATAAGATATTAAAATGTTTAGAAAGGCAAATTCATTTAAAAATACATATCTAAAATAGAGGGGAAAAACTAATACATGTCGACACCCCGCCAGCCATCGTCATTTTTCTTTCAAATGTGGATCGGATCGGAGGTGAGCAGTATTATTAAATTACATCATATTCAATTTAATTTGCCACATGTTCTAAACAATATCATAATATGGACATTACTCATAATATTACCAACATTATCTAATAATAATATTATTATTATTAATTCAGACTTAACAAACCTATTCTAAGAATTAAAATTTTATTCTAAAATTTACAATGTGACAATGAAATATATATTAATATATATATTTTAGCAGAATACTATTGAAAGATATTTTTGGCTCCACCTTAAAAAGGTCAAACTGCACCAATAACATGTGAACTCAAAAGATAATGTTCCAATGAAGCAATACAACGTGATCTTATCGCTTCCCATCCTTCTTTTTAGCTAATTTATTGAGAAATTTTTAAAAATAAAAAAAATAAAGAAAATTATTTACACAAAATAGCAAAATTTTTAGATAGTTGTGATAGATGTTGATAGAAGTTTATCAGAGTCTATCAGTGATAGATTTGATAGAAGTATATCAATGTCTATCAATATATTTTTTTTGTTGCTATTTTTTATAAATAGTTTGACATTTTTTTTCTATACGTGAAAATTTCTCTAATTTATATGTGTCACTGCTAGCCAATGAATTTTTCCCATGATTTTATACACATAATTTTAGAAATAGTTTAGGGGCTGTTTGGGGACAGTATTGAAATGAGTTTGGATTGTGATGTAATCTAAAACTCATGTTTAGATTGAGCGTTTTGGGCCCGATTTTGTGGTATTAAACCCATTTCGTTCCAACAGTTTTTAACCAAATTCTCTTTCCCACTGTTTTCATGTTTCATGATCCCATTTTTGTTCCATCCTCGATACCTCCGTCAATTCCAACACTCATCTGATTCCCAGTAATCCTGATTACATTCCATCATCTCAAACAATCCCTTAAAATTTTGAGATGTAGTTGGATTAAGATTGTCTAATATAATATGACAAGTAATAACTTTAAAAAAAATGTTTTTCAAAAATTTATTTTCATTTAAATTCATTTTTTATAAAAATTCCTTAAAATAAAAATATACATGTGTTTGACAAAGTTTTTTTTTTTAAAAACTGTGGTTTGTTATATACTAAAAATATTTTTATTAATGTCAAATTACTAAAAAATAATTTTTCAGCGGTGATAGTGGTCAGAGTTAGCCGACAGCAGTCATTCGAATGGTGTTCAGGCATATGAAATGCCTAGAAATAAGATATTCTCATTCCTAATATTGAAAACTAGCTTGTAAGTTGCACTTGTACCAAACATGGTGATAAAAAAATCATTTCCCATTCCCACCTCTTATTTATTTGAGAGCGTATCGTTTTTTTTAAATTTATAATATAAAAACCTATTCAACACAAGTTTTTTTTTTTATGACATTGGTATTTTCATACCCGAGAAATTAACGATAAAAATATAATTTAAATAAATAAGTAATATTAATTTAAACATTTTAATTCTAAACTTTAAAACTTATTCAACAGTCTCTTCAATGTCCATTTCCATTTTGAACGAGTTTTAATATAAAATTTTATTACAAATTATTAAAATTCTAACTAATTTTTACTTTTTTAATTATTCTTAGTAATTAAATTAAATTGCTTAACTATCAATGTTACTTTTAATTAGTGTTTAATGTAAATATATATATATTTATTTTAATGGACTAATTAGTAAATTAATAGAAATAATACTAATTTAGTTTTACGATTACATCAATTTATTCTCTTATATTTATTTAATTAATTAGAAATTTCACCAACAAAATTTAAAACGTACATGTATTATATTAAAATATGATTTTAAATTAATGGAAAAGTATTGAAACAATTATTAATACAAACTATTTACAAATATAGAAAAAATTTAGTGTCTATTAGCGATAGACCGCGATGCGATAGAATTCTATTGCGGTCTACCACTCTAAAATTTTTATATATTTATAAATATTTTAATACTTTTTCTATTTATAGTAATTTCCCTTTAATATTTTGTATGTAATTATTTAAACTCGAAGTCTAAATTAGATATACATTTATAATATCCTACTCATTAAGAGATATTTATATGAGAAAATATCTATTTATGTCCTTAAATTTTAGAGATTTTATGAATACAAATATTTAGCTGCATCACATCCCACAAAATTGTCTAATAATAGTTTGTCATGTCGTAAATTGTCCTTATTTCTTTTTTAAAATATTTTAATTCTTTTTTAGTGTGGCGATGCATAAAGATGGGTTCATCTACGTACTCTTGTATCATTTTAAACCCTAAATTAATAATTATAACAATATAAACTCTAAACATTTGTTAATGTATCCATTTACACATTTCATTACATTCCATTTAGAAAAACCTGAAACCTATAATTATATCAATTAAACTCTTAAACTAGTCTAAGTTTCTTTTGTAAAAATTGTCCATTCATTTATTTTAATTGTCAATTTTGTAAATTTGATATTTTGAAGAAATGGACACAAGTTTCATAATTAATGCATGTTTTTCAAAGATAATTTTAATGAAGATTTTAAATATAGATTGATCAGTTATGAAAATTTAAAAATTTTAATTGACTTAAATTATAAATTAATTCAAATTATAAGTTTCATATTAGTCTAACAAAAGTTTAGAATTTAGTATTTTAATTAATACAATTGTTACTTATTAGTTAAAAGATTTTAATGAATACAACTCACAATTTAGAGTATTAAATTAATATTTGTCCACTTTATAATGAGTAAAAGAAAAATATAATCATATGCAAAAGGAAAAGTGTGTTTCTAGTCCGTGGATAATCATAAAATAGAAATATAATTTAGTGAATTTCGATTTGCATTAATTTAAGTCTTTAGTGAGTTTCATTTAGGTCATTCTCTGCTAGTTGTGTTTTCCTCTCTCTCATATACCAAATACATCTCATTTTCTTTCAAGACTGTCTCTACTCACAATGCTTCGATTAGAATTAAAGTCTCTTAGTTTGTACCATTTAATTAGTTCCCTTACAATATCTTATAAACATGAATTTTAAGGTTCTAGGTTCAAATTTACTTTGTCTTATATGTACGTATGCAGTGCACTTGAAGGTTTTGAGATTTGAGAGATTTGAACGTACCTTTGTCCATAGTTCTTTAGGAGTTTTCATTTGTATGGAAGTATGTGAACTTCTATTCACGGTGTATGTTGTTATAGCTAAGGTCTCTACCCGAAAATACTTCATTTAGTTTAGCTTTTGAATCCAAATATCTCAGTAACAAAGTATCAACAAATAAAAAAAAATTAAAAAGCAAGAACGTTAAAAGAAATGCGATCTATATACCTTCAAGGAGTTTAACTAAGAAGAAAATGAACCCATGAACAGAATCTATGCAACAAAAGAAAAGAAAAAGTATGTGAATGAATAATCATAAAGTCCAACTAAGAGAAGGATATCAAAATCAACCACACAATAAATCATGCTTTAATTAAATAATGAGTCCAAGGCACAAACTCAACCACATAAATAGAATCCAAACCACATCACTTTAAAATTTATCAATTCAAGTTGAAAGCTAAAAACACAAAAAAAAAAAAAAAAAAAAAAAAAAAAAAAAAAAAATCAATCCCAAAATGCAATAAACAAAATTTAAGAGGAAACGACTAAGAGCAAAAATAAAAGAAATTTAGGAAAAAGAAGACACTAGTCCACTCTCCAAGATTTCTTTCTGGCGTTAGTTTATTAAGAAATATTATCTTGCAGGCGAGAACAAAACTTACACACAGACCCTCTTTTTTTCACCTAGGCTAAAGAGAATTAAGGTTGATTGATTATAAAAATTGAAAGATTTAATATTAACCAAAATGGATGGTTGAGATTAAATAAGGAGATAAAATTTAAGAAGGAAAAAAATAATTGAGAATGAAATTTGGAAGAGAATCACGTTTTTTTTTCATCTTTTCCTTTTTTTAAAAAAAAAATAAAAAATTTGGAATGACACATGTTGCACTCTCATGTGATATCATTTTTCACGCTATATTTCATTTTGTTGTTGATTCATATTTGTCACGTCATTGTGTCATGTCATCGACCGCATCAAAATATGTTTCTAATCTTCTTTTACTCATATATTTTTTTCCGTTTGAACTACAATTTTTCAAACAATTCAAGATGCATTGGAATTGTCTTTTTAAGCTCTACGAGATAAATATTTTGAAACACTAAAAATCATTAGTGAATAAACATTTGTAATCATAAAAACATATGGTATGATTGAAAATCATAAAACTAATATATATATATTTACAAAATTAAAAAGTGAACAAAAAAATTACAACGAAAATCACTCTTTGTCGACTTCTGAATTGCTTCAACTTGAGAAATTTCTTGAACCTCGAAAGCGAAGGTCTTCTCCTCCACCTAGCTAATTGATAGCAACAATTGTTTCAATCTTGATTAGAAATAATTTAGCTAGAAAGGAAGAAAGTTACTACACACAATTGAGAGTATAATTTAGTCAATTTAAAAAGGAAATTTAGATTCAAATTTTAGTTATATTTGAACTTAAATCTCAATAATCTTGGATAAAAAATCAACACTAAAATCAAAGAATTATTTTTGAATTTAATATGTATTTAACATGAACATAATTAGATGAAAGGATTTTTTTTTTTAAAAAAATATTATTATACATTTGACGTGAATATAATGAGATAAAACAAGATTTTTATTTAACGTAAATGCTAGGCTTTTAGATAATATTAGATTTTTTTTTTTTTTTTTTTTAAAAAAAGTTATTGTCATTCAATAGTAAATGATAGGTTTTTAGATAACATGGACTTTTTTTATAAAAACAAATATTATCATTTAATGTGAATGGTACGTTTTTAAATAATGAGATTTTTTTTTGAAAATTTGATTTAATGTGAAATTATCTCATATATTTCAATGACCATCAACTAAAATGGACAGAAGAGTAAATCAAAAGTTTCTCCCATGGTATATAGATATATAAATTAATGGGAATATAATGGGATAAAATGAGATTTTTATTTAATATGAATGGTAGATTTTTAGATAAAATTATGTTTTTTTTAAATATATATATATATTATCATTTAACGTGAATGATAGGTTTTTAGATAACATGATATTTTTTTTTTGTAAAAAAATATTAACCTTTAATGCGATTATTTAATGATTTAATGTAAAATTACTTAAGATATCTCTATGATCATCAACTAAAAGAGGTAAAATGGGAAATTAAAAGTTTCTCCCCTTAACCCTTTTAGATGGTGTATAGATTTTGAAAGAGGAATAATCTTATTAATCAAAATAATCAAGTAAAAATAGTTATATATCTAAATTAATTCACTTATTAAAGTTAAGAATTTAAATCGATATAATTATTATTTAGGGCTCTAATTGATACTGCTTCAAAAGGAGTTTAGAATTTAAATGGATTGATTTAAAAGAAAAAAGTTCAAAGCACATGCAATTTTATATAATAATAGCAATCTCAAAATCTTAAATAAGACCTTAGTGAGGAACCAAGAGGCAAGGTTCTGAAAATGATCAACATGGCGTTGCCATCTATGAATTTAAATTAATAGAAGGGACACATGCATATAAGACATACAATAATATATATACATTAAAACCATATAATATAATATAACAACAACAATAATAAATAATAATTAAATTATCTTAAGCAAATAAATAATAATATAACATAAATATAAATATAAATATAAGTTACATGGGCAGCTCCCACCGACACTCTAAAGGCAATTTGAGGCAATGGGGTCCGTTAGATATAAAGCTTGGAATGGGCAACAAAAATCCAACTCTATCAATCAAAATTGAATGTGCCTTTGCCTAAACCCCTTTGTTATCTCTCAACTTCCAATTTTTTTTTTTTTTTTTTTTTTTTGTTTTTTTTGTTTTTAATCAACCAATCAAGATTGAGAATCAGAATATTTAACTTTTACATTAAAGGTAAAAGTTATTCTCGAACTAGTTTATAACGATTTAGGTAATTTGTATAGCTCATATGTAAGATGAGTTCTCTCGATTTATACTCTATTGAGTCTTAACCTTGTTGCCAATGTCAGAGGTGGTCCATAGTGGTAGTAAAAAGTAAAGAGAAGAGTGACGACAACTACCTTGAGTTGGTTTGTACCTAGCTCAGTAGGATCCTCTATGATTGTACTTTTTTTGACTTGGTTAACTATAGTTGATCGCATTGAAAGTTTTGTTGTCTATACAATATAAGTAGACGGTGTTTGATTATATGCCTTTAATAAAAAAGAAAATTGACGTGAACTTGGGACTAAAATTAATTCAAATCCATCTATTTTTAGACATTCTTCTAAAGGATTTTCAAGAAAGTAAAAATATTAATTTGATCAACCACTATTAATATTGCACATTACCTCTAAAAATAATTTTATATATATAGTATGAAGATGGAAAGAAAAATATATGAAACACCACATAATCCAATTATTTAGAGAATGAGGTAACTGCATAGATAGCGTTTAAATTATGTCCATTTTTCATTTATATATCTCAATTCACCGTTCTTTTTCTTCCACAAATGAACAATGGAGCTACAAATTTTCATAAAGATTCATGGTCAATTACTCTTAACCCCTCACAAATAGTCTATCATTATATATAGAGAGATTATTTTTTATTAGGTTGATGAAGATACTTGATGTTATGAATCAAAATACAATAATCTCATAATCAAATTGAGATTCAAATTTTATTTACTAATAAACATAAGTTTATATTAATATATACAATGCTCTCATCCGAAGTATAAGATAATTAGTATTTGTATTGACAAAAAATATTGTGTTAATGCCAAATTTTAGACAGGGGAAACACACCTAACCTTCACGTGACACTAGCAATGATTTTTTTTTTAAGAGGAGAAAAACGTGACCTACAAAAGAGAAAACCTGCAAACTGGAGTGGTGCTTGCCATAGACACTCCTATATTTAAGTCAAAAAGTGAAAGAGTATGGAAGCTAGAGAGTTTGAGAGTAGGAAGTTATCTCATATGGAGTTATAGTGATGTATTTATAGAGAAAGTTGACCTAGGTCATACTCTAGAGTTTTGGAGTCGCCTCATGATAATAAGATAACCTACCAAGCTGAAGGGTGTGTCCAGTTTCATATTTGACTAGGGTCGGTCTTGGCCTTAGGTTGAGACCGAGCATCTCCCTTAGGCTACATTTTGGACCTAAAATGATCTCTTGGGTCAGGGCATGCATAAAACATGCCCTGTTAGGCATTTGGCAAGGCCGAGGCCGAGCACTCTAACTTGGCCAAAGCTCAAGTCAGCCATTTATCCCTAGTCCAATTTGGTTCCAAGTTGCCACTTTCAGCCCCTATCATGCTCTCTTCTTGATTTTGTCGTTCCTATTTGTGCTAGATATCAATTATACCATTTGGTCCAATAATCACCCATAACATATTGTATTGCTTTTATTATTATTATCTTAATAATTCTGATATATCTGTCTCTCTATAATAAGAATGTTGTAAAAAATTCATCTTAAAAAAGCCATTTTAAGTAGGAGACAATGATATGCTTGCTAATGCATGTGGAGTTGTTGAATCATAGTTAATGATCCAAACCCAATAGTTTATTTAAGGTTTAATTACGAAGGTAGTCCTTAAACTTTCATGATTGTATAAAAATATGTCCATAAACTTTAATGTTATTTACTAAGAGTGATCGAGAATCAAAATGTAACATATTAATATTGTTTATTTCAAACTGACATAAATAAGAATGAGAATCAAACGTAAACGTAATATTATCGGTTAAAATAACTATATCATCTTTTTAGCTAATTGAAATACATCACTAACTAATATGCTAACATATTAACATAATAATAATCCACACACTTGCTATTTTATTTTGTAGCAATTATACTTGATCAAAACGGATTCTATTTGCACAATTTATTTGATATCAGTAAATAATTACTAACTAAAATAAAACTATATCAACTTAAAAATATAATAAATTTGCACTATACACATACAAATCAATTTTATGAATACACGGTCTAATAAAAATATTATTTCAATAGAAAAAATTGTAAAATAATCACTAAAAAGAGGTTAGGTTTCATTAATAAGAGAGAAATGAAAAAAAAAAAAAAAAAATTTTAGAGCCCATTTGGATTGACTTTCTAAGTTTTTATAAACACTTTTTTTTACACTTATAAAAACTTAAAAAATCAATCTAAACGAGCCCTTAGATTCATGAAATAAGCAATGCAAATGAAATTAATAGATTACAGTTTTGGAAAAGAAATTTAATACTACAATAGTATGATTTATTTTCACATATTATCTTAATTTATTGTGTTGCCACAAAATAAGTAATAAACAATAGCGTGAGATCATGAAATAAAATAATGGTAATACTAAATAACGCGTCAAATATTTGAATAGAATGAATACATACTCTATAGTACTAAACATTTTTTATTCGAGTTTGGAGATGAATAATATTATCCTTATATGAGACATGGATTTGTAAGTTGATGGTAAGTCCCACCCATTGATTCAATTAATTTAATTTTAATAATTAGCATGATTTGGAATGAAAATGTTCATTCTCGTTTCAAAGTAAATAAGACTAAATGTTTTTCCACAAACATATAAGAGTTAAAAAGAAAGAGAAAAAAAAAATAATGTGATTTTCTATTTGCCTATTCTATTGGCCAAATGGTTGTCGACCAATAAACAAGATCTCATTTTCATCATGCTAAACAAGGAAATACAATATTCATTACCATCTCAAGAATGGGTCAAATTGCAATTAAATTGAATAAATATCAATAAAATATAAATAATGTAAAAACAAATGATACCAACATTTATTGGATAAAGGAATGAGGTCCGTTAAAACGCGTAGAGTTTAAATGACATATAATATTTGTTAATGACTAAGAGGTCTATATTAAAATATATATACCTTAATCCAATTGAACTTTGCGCTTGATTGACAACCTTGAATTGAATTAATAAAATTAGAATACAGGACCAATAGTAGAAAAATTCTCAAAGAATAATAAGTTCAAACTATGTGTTACTTACCTTGTTTAATAATTACATATTAGAGTGTGTTAAAGTGAGCGCAACTCAACGATAATTGACATGTACTCATTTTCTTAAGTTCCAAGTTTCAAATTTCTATACTCTACCTCGTTGTACTAAACATATATTAGGTTTAAATACTATTTTTGGCGTACTTTTAGTTTTGTTTCATTTTGGTTCCTATACTGTTAAAAGGTTAATTTTGGTCATTGTACTTTCAACTTTGGTTCATTATTGTCCTTGAAGTTTCCAAAAGCTATCATTTTGGTCCTTAAAAAATAAAATAAAAATGAAAAAAAAATAACCAGAATGGTCATTTTTTAAAAGTACAATGATTAAAATGAATCAAGGTTGAATGTATAAAGACTAAAATGATTGAAAGTATAGAAACCCAGATGAACACTTTAAAAGTACAAAAACCAAAAAAAAAAAAAAAAATACACGAACCAAGTAGTTAAACCTATATATTAATTAGGAGTAATATTAATGCTATCTATGTGAGGGGAATTAATGTTTTGATATGTCAAAATATGGGAAAAGAAGGGATAAGGAAAAATAAAAGTGGCAAAGTGAGAAAATTAGGGAGAAATGAAGGGAGAAGATCGGAATCCAGAAATATAGGAAGGAACAGTAATTGATTTCCATGGGCGAAGGCGGGGTCACATCACGTGCATTCCCTCTGCCTCTGCCGGCCAAACCTCTGCTTCTACTTCTTCTTCTTCTTCTCATTTTCATTTTCCGTCACTGCCACTCTCTTGCCGGTTATTAAACTCTCTCTTTCTTTTCTCAACTTTCTCCATTTCCACTGCATCAATAGCGGCAACTTCCTCTCTTGATCGCCATTACCCACTTCGTCTTTTTTACCATCTTTCTCTGGGTACCTCTCAAACTACTTGCTTTGTTGTTTTTTTCATCTGGGTTTCTGTTTGTTTTCAACTTTGATGCATTGAATCTGATTTCAAGTTGAATTGTAATGTGGACTTGGTACTGTAATGATTGTGATTCTTGATGCCTTCATGGTCCAGATCTTGCCCCTTTTTGTTTTGAATTGAGGTTTCTTGCTGTTTTTGAATTTTGGGGTTCTGGATCTTCTTTGTTTTCAGTTCTACTGGCTGATTTTTGAGTTTTGGTTTCTTATCTTAGCGGGGGGAGTTGCTGATTTTCTCTATGGTTTGTTCTTACTTCAGCCTTGGATTATTACCATAGGCGATTGCTGCAATTATATGGTTTTGCATCTGTGTGTATTTTGATGAATGGATGGTGATTGTTGTGAGTGTAATTCGTGAGAGAGATCGTGGGGGTAGGAGAGATATCTTTCGGATGTGGGCGGGACACTCTCGATTGTGTCTAGGAGTTGCTATGTTAGAATGATTTTGATGGCTGATCAAGTGATTTAGTGATGCCTATAGATTTGGCGTTTTTCTAATTTAGTGAATTTGAAATTTTATTGAACTATGCATTTTTCTTAAGTTGAAGCTGTGAGCTTCCGTCTAAAGTTGCACACGTTTGATCTTCCATGGATTTGGTTATGTTTTTTGGGGGCTGGTGATACAGGATATTTTAGGCTCTATTGCTGATGAAAATGTAAATGTTAATGGAGGAATAGTATTTTAGATTGTAGAAGAGGTCATTGAGATCGAAGATTTGAAATGTCAAATGTTTTGGGATGAAAATCTGACATATTCTTTTAGATTGCATCAACTCAAAAATATGGATGAAGACTTGTATTTGAACATAACAACATATATTAGAACAATTATGGCGGCTATTGTATGCCGGCTCCTCATTGGTTTTTCATTAATGTGGATTTCGTACAATTTTTGTGTTTCCTTCAGTTGCGAACATTTCAATCTGACTATTATTATGTATTGCTTCTGATGGTTGTGTTGCTCTATTAATATTTCTTCTGCTATGTATAATCTTAACAGCCATGTCAGAGAAAGATCTTAAAGCACTTAACACAGTGCCTGGACTGGAAGGGAGCAATGAAAGCTCTTGTAAAGGGGATCTTAGTAAACAAGGCATAGGGACTGCGAATGGGAATGTTGAAGAGTTGAAAAATAAAAGCTCTGCTTCTATCAGACCTCAAGTAAATGGTGAAAATGGTGAAAATGGTAATCCTGTTGCTGAGGTTGGTAGTTCAGAAGTAGAATATATTGAATCTGAGAATTTGTCCGATTTAGAAGATGTTTCATCGAGCCTTAAGGTATTAATATCACTAGATTTGCCCCATGGGGGTTTTTATTTCTCAGTCAACTGAAGCTTAACAGTTGTGGTTGATTGTCATCGATAATGCATACTCAGTTTTGTGATATACTGAACTTGGATAGCATCTTTACTTGTTTTAAAACTTCAGACGCTCTTAGCTGGATTGGAATCAAAAGATTGGGTTCTGGTTTGTGAAGCACTGAACAATACAAGACGGGTAGCAATATATCACAGGGAAGACATGCTTGATATGCTGTAAGTCGTCAACTGTGACCTGATTGATTTGGGTGATTTTCTTGTTGGAATTAACTTTCACATCTTCATTGAGTTGTTTAGAGGAAAATTTGCTTTGGAGTTACTTTCTTTTATCAGTTTATGACTTATCTTAGGCAATACAATTTTGTGACAGGGGAGATGTGATCTCACTTTTGGTGAAATCAATGAAAAATCCTCGAAGTGCTGTCTGCAAGACTGCGCTTATGACATCTGCGGACATTTTCAGTGCTTATAATGACAAAATGATTGAATCATTGGACCCAATGGTAACTTTAACTTTCACTGTTTGACTTTAAATTCTTTTGTCCAGTTTCCTTTTTCTTCAGTGGTGACCTCTTTTCTGAGCTGTGAATGTAATGGAGTGCAGCTGGTGCAACTTCTTCTGAAGTCTTCTCAAGACAAACGTTTTGTGTGTGAAGCAGCTGAGAAAGCTTTGGTAGCAATGACTAGTTCATTTTCCCCAGAATTATTGTTACCAAAATTAGAACCATATCTTAAGAATAGAAATCCAAGAATTCGAGCCAAGGCTTCAATGTGCTTTTGTCGAAGTGTCCCACGACTGGTGAGGATTTTGCATCTTCATTCGAAATTCTTTTTATGGAGTTACGAATTATTATAATTTTGATCATTTTCTTACCTGTGTGGCTGTGTACCATCCTTATAAGAAAGAAACTTCATGGTAGCATCATCTATCTGGTTTTGCATCATGTTTCCATTTTCATCTAGTTTTGGACTCCCACCCTTAATCTCTTGGTATCTGGAAAATGGAATTTGTCTAGAAATGAAGAAACTTTTATATTTGTGTCCTGCTCAGATGTTTAACAAATATTTGTTGATAGGGTGTTGAAGGGATAAGAACATATGGGATCGACAAATTGATTCAAACAGCAGCATCCCAACTCAGTGACCAGCTTCCTGAATCGAGGGAGGCAGCTCGAATTCTCCTTCTGGAGTTGCAATCTGTGTACGAAAAGTTTCCTGACCTCCCAGCGATGATGCCGGAAGATCCAGAGAAGGGCTCTTGGGAAGACTTTTGTCAATCCAAGCTCTCCCCTTTAAGTGCACAAGCTGTCCTTCGCGTCACGAATGTTTCTCGGGAAGGTATTGTCTCGAGTTCTTGACGCTTAGTAATGGTGATAAATATCGAAACTTCAATATGTGTACCCCCCCCTTTTCTTGAACATCTAGCCATGTGAGGAGCTTTAGCGCGGCTAGCGTATAGTCCATGATAGCTATTATTCTTTCCCTTTCTTTTGGTTTACTTTGTCAGATTTCATTGTAAATTCTTTGAAAACTTTTGAGGTACTGAGAATACGGTTGAAGCGTGTAGTTTTTGGTATGTCTGCCTATAGCTTATAGTGACTGCAATATTCTTTCAGATCCACTTGAAACTCTGAGATTGATGGTGTGAATATTATCAATACAAAAGTTGGAAGTTTAGGGAATAATACATTCTATGCTTATACCTGATTTCTTTTCCTATGGATATATTGATATCAGTTTATTGTTTTGTGCTTGATTGGATTTCATAACTCCACCTCTTTGAGCCTCTGTTATGCTACACAGGAAATCATTTCTCATATCCATCCATACATCCACTTTGCTTGTTCTAAACTATGAACTGATACTCTTAAATTTGGGCTTATGAAAATTGAAACCCATTTTATACCATTCTAATCCTGATTTCATTAATCCAGGTTTGTTAGCCAAAACATTCATGCAATGTCACACTCATTTTAGGACATATCACATTATTCTATATATTTTGCAAGTTTCATTTGCTTTTACAGGCTTTTCAAATAGTTGATAAGAATTATAAATCAATTGAGTTTTGCTAGTTGAACCATCACTAGTTGATGGTACATGTTACTAGATTTTCATATGATGTCACTCAAGTTTGAAATCACAGATTAGAATTACATATTAAGACCAAAAGGTATAATATTAGTAGTACATAGGTCAAATAATGAATGAATGTGCACGAGTATTAGATCAACGTATGCATCATATCACCCTTGAAATATGGTGGTAGTTGCAATTACACCTTTAAGCTTTCATTTATAAAAATTGAGCCTTGAAACGTATACAAGTAATCAGGTGTACCGTGTACATGTATACATACAAACAAATACCAATTTCCTACAAAATATCGAGTCTTATACGTTGGGGTGATGGTGAAGAATCTATTCAATGTTTGAACTCAGCAACCACATTGGAGCATATAATTGACAAATTGTTTTGCTTCATTTAATAATCATTTGATTTTTTTGTTATTGTGCTCATTTTCTCACACTAATTTTCATCTTTGTTCATTTGAATTTATAGTCAAATTAAAAAAAAAAGATTTTAAAATCTACTTTTTTAAGTCATGTTGGATAACTATTTGATTTTTGAAAATTAAGCTTATTTCACAAGAGTTTCTATGTTTTGTTATTCTTTTTCTACTAGTATTTTTAAAAGCCAAGTAAGGCTTTTAAAATTTTAAAACTACATATCAGAATTTTACTAGAAATTTAAGTGTTTCTTTAGAAAATATGAAAATCCCAATTGAAAAATTGGGATGAAACAAGTATAAATTTCACTAAAAAAACGAAAAAAAAGATGAAATCACTATAAAACCGGACGTTAAGCTTCCAATGCTTGACTTAAATTTTTAAAACACCTTTAAAAGCAGATATCAAAAGTAAATAAATCCATAGGTAAAAGTAGTATTTATAGACTTAATTTTTAAAGCAAAAAAAATCAAAGGTTAAATAGTTATCAAACGAAACCTTAATTATTTGGTTTGTATCTCAATTGTTTTTTTTTTTTTTTTTTTTTTGAAGTTTTTGTAACTAACTTTCTTTTTAGTATAATGATCTCTAGAAAGACAATAATTTGTAATTTTCTTCAAGCTAGCTTTGTGTAACAATGAACCATAAACAGAGGGAAAATGAAAATAGAAAAGAAAGAAAGAAGAGAATTTGGCACTATGATAAAATGTAATTAACACTAGTAATCTACAAGTATCTTTACATGTAATTCTGTTAATTATCTTTTCTAACTACTCTTGTGTTAAGATTTTTCTTATAGTTTAGTTTAAGGAAGAAGTAAACATCTCATCCATCCATAGAAAAATCAGGTTCATCTGGTTTAAACAACTTTGGCATTTTCAAACTGGAAGGTTTAGATGTTTGAGCCTTTTGATTAACTCCTCTTCTAGTGTTGGCAGCAAACTTTGAAGCCAAAATTGTGGCCCCTAGATGTTGAGATTTGTTCATGTAGTCTGCAGAAGACATGTCATCGTCGTCGTCACTGCTGTTGTCGTCATAATTATCATCTGCTAGCTCTATATCGTATTCGATATCTTGGTGCATTGAATCTGCATAGTAACTTAAACTGTCTCTGAATGCTGCTGAGCTCTTTGCCAATTTTCTCTTCTGAAGCCTCCTCCAAGCTACTTGAATTAAACAAGCACCCCATGTCCTCCATTGATGGGAATAGTACCTAAAGGCATGTTGTAGTTTCTTGCTATGCAGGCGTTTGAATTGTCCGGCAACGAACTTGAGATCCTCAGCTCGGAGAGCGAAAGCTTCAACTTCGGTAAGCGCTCGGACGGTTCGAGTAGAAGAAGGCATATTCAAACTAGAACTTGGCATCAAAGCCCATGTCAATAGTTCTTCACCACAAAAATCACCTGGTTTTAGTGTAATGGAGTTGAAAAAGCCAGATCGACCGCCATTCGTCGTCGAGCTCTCTAGTTGTCCTCTTATAATAAACAACATTTCGTTAACTGGCTCATCCTCTCGCACAATGTACGTTCCTTGAGTACACAAGGATGAGACTAAACGCTCACATATGGCATCAAGAAGTTGATCATCCATTTGTGAGAAGAAAGGCACCTATTAAAACCATAACAATTGAATTGGACAGAAATACAATGACACAAGTATTAACATAGAAAAAAAGGTTAGGATCGAGTACGCACACGACGAACGAGCGACAAACACAAATGTTGTTGAATCTCACGGCGAAGGTCTATAGGCAACGAACGCAATATGGATTCTTCATTAACTCCTCTTGTGGCCAGCCATTTATATTGAACGAATCGGCGAACTCGTTCTTGCAAATCTGGTGGTAATTGACGACGTCTCATCCATTCTTCAGTATCCCTTCTCTTTATCCTCCATTCTTCAAGTCTTACTGTCATTGATTGCAAGTATGTCTTCAAAATAGGAAGAGGAGAAACAGATCAAACCAGTTAGATCAAAATATGTTTTCAAAACATCCATCAAACTTGGTTTTAAAAGAAGAAATTGGTCAAAACCTGCATGTTGCCAATGAGTTGTGAAAATAGTATCAACCCAAATATGCAAGTTGATATGCAAAATAATGTCTCGCCAATGTAAGTTGTTGTATCCAAAGTTTGACCGTATGAACTGTAAATAAACAATGCATTAGCATTCAAAAGGATGAGATTTGTAACACCTAAGGGAGAAAATCAGTAAAACTTGCATCATGGACAAGAGAAACTTAGAGTCTCTAGAATTTCGTTAAGTCTAGAATCTCATACTTTGATATCGTGTTAAATCACCACCGAACTCAAAAGCTTAAGCTTGAAAACAGGCCATTAAACTAAAAAATTTAAGCTTGTACATAGCACTTGCTGCTCCAAAACCATATGCTAAATTGCCAGTGTAAATTGATGGGTTACAAGAAATTTAATCTTCTATCAATACTTAAACAAATTTGAAAATAACTGACTCCTATGTCACGTATTTATAAGCAAAGACGACATTTTTGATGCGAGATCGATACCTTAAATTTCTGAGGCCCCACCAAAGACAATAAAAGTACTTTGCAAAGAAATGGGAGGAGGCAACATCATTGGTGAAAGCATCTGAGAACATTCCAAACTTGAACTTTATGTTTTCATTCCTTGGATCACATTTGGAAGTAACCTGAGTGACATTAAGCCAGTATTGTCTTTCATTGTCATTCAAACTGTTACAATCCAAGAAGATGGGAAGGCATGTTAGAATTTTGGAGGCATTTTCCTTTGCACACTCTGATTTCCAACATGAGAACTGCCTCCCTATGGACAACAAATACCATGTAGATCCCAAAACCTGTCATAGAAGTAAAACATTAGAGACTTTTTTTTAAGGTTGTAATATACAAGTAAAACAAAAACTTCTCCATTTTTTTGTTTCATATATAGACTCTAGCTAATGTCATATCAAATTTGTTATATTTGACACCATTGCTCATTATAGAAATTGTTGGAATGTCTTAAATCTGTTATCCGACACTCCAAATGACCAAGCACGGGGACCAGAAACGCCACCACTGAAACCTAATTTATATTCTTTCATGTATTATTTACTTTTTTGGGTCTAGGGTTTAGAGAAGTGCCATATATAAATCCTCTAACCCTCTTGACACCGGTGTAATTTGTATTATATGATGTTTCTTTCTAATAAAATTGATATCTCCCTTAGCTCGTAGATGTAGATAACCCACTGTTAGTGAACCACGTAAATCTCTGTGTCGATTTCTTTACTGTATACGTTTTCTCGCTTTCTTTGATTTGTCGATTTCATTTCAGAAACTATTGTCAACTTCAGCCTAGCTCAACTAGTTAAGACATATGTCATCGATCAAAAGGTCAGAGGTTCAAATCTTCTACCTGACATTGTTGAACTCAAATAAACTAAGTTTCTATACGGTTTGAATTGCTACTTCGCCTAACTATCTAGAACATTAGAAACATGGAGAAAGTTGAGTGTAGTTACATGACTAGCAAGCATGTAGAGGATGAGATTGTAGGCAGCACCAGCCCAAGCAGTTTTGGCAACAACACCAGTGGTTTTGATGATACGTTGGTTGAGAGGAAAGATGAGGAACAGCCTTGGAACGTATTGGAGCAGAACAAGGAGAGCAATTGTGTTGTTGGCATGATCCACCCTTGAGTTTCTTGTTGCTGGAATCACCAACCACATCACTATCTGTTACAACATTTCAACTTCAATATATTTTAACTAACAAGGAAAAAAAAAAGATTTACATATGACTTTATTAAGTTGGTTATACGTTTTTCTTTTTGTTTATCGTTGTCAGGGAGACTCGAACCTCTTATTCTTAAAAGCAGTTATAGGACATATCAATTCAAGTACAAGTTTATTGTTCTAAACACCCAAACGAGCTTTTGTTTTTCTTTTATGTGTTTGGAGTGATTTTGAAATGGTTAAAATCACTTTGATCATATTCAAAATCATCACGTAACATGTCTTTAATCACTCAAAATTAATTTAATATTTAAGTTTACATTTCTATATGCAATGTTCATATCATCAAAATTGGTTTTGAATTATTAAAAACATGTTCCATAGTGATTTTCAACATGACAAAAGTGATTTCATAATCACTCTCAAACATACCCTTAATATAATTAAAGTTCTATTTTTAACTCAACCAAACATTAAATTTTTGCTTTTGGGTCTTTGTAAAAGAAAGCGACTTTTTATTCTTTCGAAGAAAATTTCCTACCTTGAAAGGAAAAAATGTCCTTACATTTGGCAAGGAGGTATTTAAACCCAATGTAGAATGACCTAATTTAAAAAAAAAAAAAAACTTTCTTGTTGATGTCACAATGCAATATCGTATTAGGAATGTCTCCTCTATCGCGAAATAATAAGAGCTCTGACGCAATATTCATTCCAATCGATATTTTTAAATCAACAGTTGACCAACTTAGGGTTTTGACCATTTCATGATGGGTGAGACATCTTTAACGCGATGACCATTTCACGATGGGTGATAATGCATTCTGGGCTAAGGTAGTCTATGATGTAAGTAGAAGGTTAATTTTCATTATTTTTCTAAAATTGAGTCATTCAACATTAACGTCATTGTAATGGGTCAACCCTGTGAAAATCTCAACTTGAAAGTTAAAAAAAAAAAAAAATGGGAGCGTACTTGTGGGAGGGGGAGAGTAGCGGCGAGATCAATCACAAAATCAGATTTCAAATAGCGCGTAGCAATGGCTTTGGCATCCATAACCAGCTCTCCCCTTCCAAAAACCCTAGAGCTTGGAGCCACATACGCGGTTCGAAACTTCAGCACCATGTGCAGCAAGAAGAACAGATCCGTCACCGTTCTGAAGAATGTGATCGCCACTCCCAGATGCACCTCTGAGGTCAGGCACGCCGGCCCTCCCACAGACGACGTGTAGAAATACAGCGGATCGATGAACAGAGCGATCAGGCATGTAACTAGAAACACGCGGTTCCATTGTGCTACAATGTCGCTATCAGGGTCTAAGATTTGGTAGCGTAGGAGGATGTAATTTGGGTGTTCGTCCGTGGCGGCTGCCGCGCCGGTGGCCGAATCGGAGGACGAGCCGATTAGCTGTCGCCGAAAGGGACGGAACTTGGACGCCGGCGACTGGATGAATCTATCCATCTTCCATGGCGGATTCCGGGGTTTTGTCGTGTTCCCCGGCGAGAAATGTGCGTGTGAGAGAGAGACAGAGACAGAGACAGAGACAGAGACAGAGAGATTGAAGGTTGATGGAGAGAGGAAGAAAAGGAAAGAAATGAGATGTTTAGGAGGGAATGGAGATATAATTGGGGTTGGTGCAAGTGAAATTGGGGAGGGGCCAGCTGGATGTGTAATAGCCAAGAACATTGATACTTGGCCATGGCGGTTTTCTCTGAAAATTTGCTAAAAATAGCACGTTTTGATGAAGGGTTAGATTAAATTTACTCAAAATTACAGTGATTATTTGCAATTAAACCAATCCTTTTTATATGCTAATTACATTCCTATGTTTATCATTTTTGTACAATTGTAGGAAGGAATTTCTCTTTCTTCTACAACTGAAGTGGAGGAACAGAGCTTCATAGCTCCAATTTACAGGCTTCCATGGAGGACTGAAAAGGTGAAGCATATATCCTTTCGGTTTCTTGACTACTCTTAAATCTATCAATTGATAATAATATTAAATCTACCAATTAATAATAATAACAACAACAATAATAATAACAACAATAATCCCTTTAGGTTTCTTGACTACTCTTAAATCTACCAATTGATAGTACGCGATTCAAATGCATACTTCCATTCCATTGAATTTATTGTTGAGTAGCCTCTATGGCTTTCCCATTATTCTCCAAATCGATCTTCTTCTCCAAAAATTGCCTTTTGCAGTCATAGAAATAAACCATAAGAACAACCCACATTACAGTATCCCCTACACACTTAAAACTCACAGACACCACATTCCCCAAAGCCCCACAACTCCCCCCATTCCACAAAGCATAGAAACATGGCAGCCCAAAAGCCACCTTCAAAGCAAAGAAAACTAGCATCAAACTGAACCCTAACTTCCTGCTGCCTCTGCTTAGATATGCTGCCACTCCAATTGCAATGTAGCCCTGGTTTTTATCCAAGATTGAGATAACAATTCCCATCTTCCAAATGGCACTCCACTCTATGTATTTTGCCAACAAAAATACAAAGATTGTCCCAAAGATAAATGAGCTTTTTGGCATCAAAAACATGTTTGTTGACAAAGCGACCAAACCCAACAGAGTTAGTGAAGCAAACAAAAGAGCATATAGAGATGTTGCCAATGAGCCTCTCAGTCTCGCAGCCACCAGCTTTCTGACCTCAACCAGCATCTCCTTGAAACCCATTTGGGAGTTTCCTCCATATATTGCTGCTGATATGGAGACTATTGAGATTGTGGAGAGAAGGTCTAGGAAGAAGATGAGTGCTGAAGAGAGAAGAGTTGAGATCAGAAACCTGTGGGAGAGAGTTGCTTTGAAGTTGTTGTTATCAGAAAAGTGCTGTGAGAAGCAGTCTGTGGCATCACCTAACTGACACCTGATGATGTACCTTTGAGATGGATCAAAAGGATTTTCCTGAGAGAGAAGTTTGAGGAGTTGAACGAAGGTTGGGTGAAGGAGAATGTGGTGGGCGAGGAGAGAGGCAAAGAGGGGGAAGGAGAAGACGATAATGAGAGAAATGAAGTTTGGACAATGAAAGAGAATTTTGAAGGCTTCTCGGAGTGAAGCAGAGAAGCCCAGTTTCTGTTTTGCCAGAATCTGGTGGCTATCCATTTTGAATCTTGAAATATCTGAAATGTTCATCATTTAAAAAACATAGCCCCGATGGTCTTCATCTTGTTATCTTTTCCCAAGTCTATTGGTGACTGGTGTGCGGTCTACATGTGCAAGCTCACATGCCAAAGTCAACTATAAGTTTCTTTAGGAATTGTTAAATTATCATTTATCATTCAAACTTTGATTTCTTTTGGGTCCTGAAAATTTCATTCGAATCTTCATGATTTGATGAAATCTCCTATACATCTCTAAAAACATGCCACATTTGAAAATTGTTTACAGAGTAATGACAAAAACGTATAAGAGATTTGACCAACCTTAGAAACTACAATGAAAATTTGATTTAAATTTATTTTGGTCCGGGTGCTTTTATAAATGGATTCTTTTGGGTTCCATTTATTTTTTTATTCATATGCATATATTATCACAGTTTCGGCATACACATGGTCATTATTTCTTCAAATATTGTCATAATTTTGTATTAAAAGATTTTGTTTACAAACAAGTATTAAAACAATAACCATTTAAAACTACTGGATCAAAATAAACTTTTGAAATTTCATGACTACAGTATGCTGACTTGAACCAGAATCTCTTTGAAACCCATTAGGGTGTTTTCTCCATACAATGCTGCTGATATTGAGACTGTTGAGATTGTGCAGAGAAGGTCAAGGAAGAAGATGATTGCTGAGAATAGAAGAGTTGAGATCAGGAACCTGTGGGAGAGAATTGCTTTGAAGTTGAAGCTGTCAATAGGATGAAGGTTGGGTGAAAGAGAGTATTGTGGGTGTGTTAGGAGGAAGGTGAAGAGGGGGAAAGAGGGGAGAAAATGATTGGAAACAAATTTGAAGGCTTCTTGGGATAATGAAGCTGTGAAGCCCAGCTTCTGTTTGCCAGCCATTTCTTCAATCTTCCAATATGCTCATGAGTTCTGTCTTTGTGAGCTTCATTTAAATAGAACACATTCTTTGAAGAGAAATGGCCAGTTGCTGATTTCTTCAATCTTGGATTTTGGTATATTCTGTTGCTGATTTCTTCAAAAGTTGCTGATTGGAGCAACAATTTTGTGGCGACTTCATTCAATAATTTTTCATCAACTATTAAGGTTATCATCACACCTGCAGACTTTCAATTTGAATCGAAGTTATATTCGTTCAATAATTTCAATTGTTACTATTACATCCCAATGTAAAACTTGGGTAAGTGCCAAACTTAAAAAGATGAAGGGAAATTGAAGTCAACTCTTGAACTCATAAGTAGTATGTGATTCAAATACACAATTTCAACTGGATTTATTGTTGAACAGCCTCAGTAGCTTTCTTCCCATTATTCTCCAAATCAACCTTCTTCTCCAAAAACTCCCTTTTGCAGTCATAAAAATAAACCATAAGAACAACCCACATCACAACATTCCCCACACAGTTCAAACTCACAAACACCAAATTCCCCAAAACCCCACAACTCCCTTCATTCCACAAAGCATAGAGACATGGAAGCCCAAAAATCACCTTCAAAACAAAGAAAACCATCATCAAACTGAACCCAAGCTTTCTGCTACTTCTGCTTAGATATGATGCCACTGCTATGGCTATATAGCTCTTATTCTTGTCCAAGATTGAGATAACAATCCCCATGTTCCAAACAGCACTCCACTCTATATACTTACCCAACAAAACCACAAAGATTGACCCATAGAACAATGTGACAATGGACAGTTTTGAGATAAAGAAGATGTCTATCATTGACATAAAAGAGATGTCTTTTGTCATAAAATAGAAGTTTGTTGACAAAGCAACCAAACCCAACAGAGTGAGTGAAGCCAACAAAACAGAACATAGAGATGTTTCCATTGACCCTCTGAGTTTCAAAGCCACCATCTTTCTGAGTTGAACCAGCATCTCTTTGAAACCCATTTGTGAATTTCCTCCATATATTGCTGCTGATATGGAAACTGTTGCAATTGTATTGAGAAGGTCAAGGAAGAAGATGATCGCTGAGAATAGAAGAGTTGAGATCAAAAAACTTTGGGAGAGAGTTTCTTTGAAGGTTTTGGTAGGGGAGGCAGTGTCCTCTGAGATGCAAATTGTGCCATGTCCTTTACAGCCAACAATTCTGAGGATGAAGTGTGAACGAAGAAGATCATAATGGTAGAGAAGCTTGAGGAGATGAATGAAAGTTGGGTGAAGGAGAATTTGGTAGGCTAAGAGGGAGGCCAAGAGGGGGAAAGAGAAGAAGATGATAAGAGAGATGAACTTTGGATGGTTAAAGAGGATTTTCAAGGCTTCTCTGAATGAAGTAGAGAAACCCAGTTTTGGTTTAGACAGAATCTGGTGGCTTTCCATTTCTCTTGAATCTTGAATTCTTTCTTCTGTAATGTTAAGCGTTTATGTTATCATAATTTAAACGAAACACAAGTCTTCTTAACTCTTAAGTCAATGGTGTAATCGTATCAGTCTGTTAGACTATTGAGCCCTTTTTTTTTTTCAAGTCAATATTGTTGTTCTGAGCATTCATTTATTTTAGATAACCTTATCGGTGAAGACGAGAGGAAAGGCCCAGCTACTGCAAATTTAATATTGTTGGGTCCCTCCTCCATACGCCAAAGTCCACTTAGCTATATATATATATATATATATATATATAATTTTAGGAAATTTTCACCAATAAAAAAAATGTCAAACTATTTACCGAATATAGCAAAAACAACATTGATAAACTTTTATCAGCATCTATCCGTGAGACTTTTATCATTTCTATCATTGGTAGACTCTGATAGACTTCTATTCGTGTCTATCACAACTATCTAAAAATTTTGTTTTTTTTGTGTAAATAGTTTTCCTTATTTTTTATTTTTAAAAATTCTCCTAAAATTTATAATCTATAGGGAAATTTTCACAAATAGAAAAAATAGACTATTTTAAAATCACTGATAGATCCTGATAGACTTCTATCATCATCTATCCAACTATCTAAAAATTTTGTTATTTTATGTAAATAGTTTCTTTTATTTTTCTATTTTTAAAAAGTTCCCTTTATTTTTTATATTTTTCTCAGGTATAAATGACACCATCCCCTAAAATCTCTCACCTTATATGTATGATTGTCCGCCTTGGTTCACCCTTATATGTATGATTGTCTGCCTTAGCCATGAACTGATTGCCACCTTTTATATATATATGAAAATTATTATAAATAGAAAAAAAATATCAAACTATTTACAAATATAGAAAAATTTCAAGTATATCGCTCAAGCAAGTCTATCGCGGTCGAAATTTTTTTCATATTTATAAATAGTTTTGTTCATTTTTCTATATTCGAAAACAAATAAATATAATCTTAACATCAAAACCATATATAAATATATTTTTTAAAATTTATTCTCTTATTATTTTGTTTATTTTTATTATTATTTTTCTCTCTATAATTGCATCTATTAATTGTCAATATATTTGTGTGTATTGTTTAATGGGTAAAAACTTTAAACTTGTAATAATTAAATAACTTTTACAGATAATATTAAAGAATACATTGAAATCTATAATTTAAAGGGGAAGTTTTAAAAATAGAAAAATAAGGTAAACTATTTACACAAAATAGCAAAATTTTTAAATAGTTGTGATAGATAGAAGTCTATCAGAATCTGTCAGTGATAGAAATTATAGGAGTCTATCAGTATTTTTTTTGCTATTTTATGTAAATAGTTTGATATTTTTTTTATTTGTGAAAATTTTCGTAATTTAAATGTATTTGTAAAATTACAAAATGATAAAGAATGTGAAATGTCGAAAATAAAAAAGCTTAGTATAATTTTTTTTTATCAATTTATTTTTAAAAAATCCATATGCCACTTGTAAGACATGTTTTGAAAGACCCCACTCATGGAAAACCAGAGAACGAAGGTCATTGTTAATAAAATCCATGGACCTACGTAGGGAAGCAAGAATCCCAACATCTAACTCAACTTTTGAACTAAAAGAAAAAAAATCAACCTCATCAACACATCAAATTCATCAACTGCATTTTTCACCTCAGTAAAGTTCGACGAACAATTGTTTATCAAATTAACCACCTCTCAAGAATCAGATTCAACTACAATTAAAAAAGAGAAGGTTCGAATAGAAGAGATATACAAAAGGCTTCGATCGTAACTTGGGCTTTGAGCAGCTTGTTAAAAAATGAAAGTAATTATTTGAGATAATTTCTATGCATAGGGTGTAGTCGAGTTTTTTAGGGTTAGAATAAAACCAAAGAGAAGGATGAACCCCTCTCTTTCTAATCTATTTATAAAATCAATTTTTACCTTTGGATTTGTCAATTTGCATTAATGATCGCCCTTTGATTTTATCAAATCAAATTGAACCATAAACCATATAAACTTGACCAGGTTATTTCATGATAGCACACTTCTTGAGTTATTTTTATGACTTATTTCTCGATTTTTTTTTTTAAAAAAAATCACTTTTAATCCCTAAACTTCTCATAGAAGTAACAATTTAGTCTCTGAATTTTAGTTTGTTACGATTTAGTCCCTCTACTTTCAATTTTATAACAATTTACTCCAAAAACTTTAATATGTAACAATTTAGTGTTTGTAATTTTAAATTTGTAATGATTTAATCCCTATCGTAAAAATTAGTGTGAAGATTTATTAAAAAAATTTATATAAATAAACTGATAAAGTAATTAAGATACAACATGGTGAGGTCCCATGGTGGGTGATCTTCTAGTCAAATTGAGGTGAGCTGATGTCTTCGAGCATGAGTAGCAAGTTTGTGCGTTACAAAATTGCATTTTTGATTAACATAGGAGAACCTATGAATTGTCCCTCTTCGTTGTAAATCATGCAAGGAGTTCACAAAATATTGAATCTCATTACCCCATAATGTGAAGATTCGTTCAAAAGTTTCTAGAGAATGAGGGAGTCAGTCTCTGCCTAAAAGGATAAATACCAGCCTCAAAGGCTTTGGAGGTGCCTTCGAAGAGAGCCATAGCCTTAGCAAGCTGAACCAATGAAAGATTGGTTCTTCTCTAGAACCATTAAAGTTTCGCCGTCAGAATCTTGCACCACAGCTCCAAGACCCACAAATAATTGTTTCCTATAGATGCATTAGAATTGATTTTGAAGGAGCCTCGAGTAGGGTCATTCTTGTTTGGCCTCAACAAAAGGATGAGTTTCGGACAACAATAAGAGCAAAGATTGAATCCAAGGGAGAGTTGTTGTCGAACAACAATGAGTTTCGGCGGTGTGCCATATTGAGAACGAAATAAGAGCAAAGATCTTGAGATTCAACTGAGATGTTCAGTCGCCCTACAAAAAAGAGAAGTATAATCAGTTATATTGGTAATCATAAAGGAGCATACTAGGATTCTAAGAAGACCAAATGATAGTACCACAGAGCGTGGATATTCGTCTCAGAATTTCGATGACACAAAGGGCACATTCTATTGATTAAGATATGGCGACGTGTAAGAATCTCATAGGTGGGAAGCATTCACACATCCTCCTTATTCACATGAGATCTTTTAAAAGGAATTTAATTTGTATTAATTTATGTAGTGGCAATACAATTTCTTATACATGATGTTTTAGAAGATATACTTAACTCAAGGGCTAAAAAAACACTTGTTCTTGAGCATGTTGATCTTAAATCGGTCTTTGGCATGTTGTTCTTATTGGATTGACTCTTGCCTTGTTGATTTTATTAGATTTGTACTTGAGTAGATCAACTCTTGGTTTGTTGATCTCCTTGGATCGACATGATCAAAGTCTTAAAATCAAGTCTTTATTTTGGTCTTCTAAATTCTTTGATTTTTAGAACTTTTGAAATCTCCTTTCAGTTCTAAATTTATCCATAAAATGAAGGATTACCCCCTTATTCGTAGTGTTTTCTCATGAGTATTGTGTAGGCTCGAGTTTTATCGATTTATATTAATCTTTTGGGCTTGGGCTTTGTAAGTTTTGAACCTACCCATTTGAACTTTGTTGGGTAAATTATTGTTTATTTAATGAAGGTTTAGACTTATTTGAACTTGATCCCAAATATCATACTATTCAATTTAACCCGACTAGACTTATTTGATGAAATTGGCATATTGCAGATGTGACCTTGTTTGAGACTTCATTTTTATTTTTTTTTATTTTTTTATTATTATTATTATTTACAAAAAAAAAAAAAAAAAAAAAAAAAAAAACCTATATGAGGGCTATTGGTGTAGAAAGTTGATTCCAGAATTTGATGTGCAAGGATGGTAAAAGGGCAAGCCCAATAAGAGCCCACATTAACAAACTTTTAACGTTAGTGGCCCAGCCCAATCTACCACTCTTGGCCCAACCGAACATATCCACATTTTACATCCTCAAAATATGATCAATTTTTAATTTTTTATTAAGAAAAATTAAAATACAGCTACCGATTTTCTTAGGTCACATCTGATAACAATTTTATTTTTAGTTTTTGAATTTTTAAATTTATATTTGTTTTCTTCTATTTTTTTTTATGTTGTTTTAAAAGTAACATTTTAATTATGTATAAAATTTCAAAAACAAATACAAGTTTTAAACTTTTTTTTTTATAAATTTTTTATTTTAAAAAAATTGGCTTGGTTTTTTAAAATAATGGTAAGAAGTTGATAACCAAATAAAGAAACATTTTAAATTAAAAAAAAATCTAAATCCAAATAGTTATCAAACAAGATCTTAAAATACATTTTTTATTCCATTTTTGTAGTTAGTTGAAAAATAATATTAGAGTGCATTTTTATGCATTAATTTAAAGACCAAAACCTCATTCAATGAAAGAAGAAAAAGAAACAAAAATCATGGGGAATTTTTTAATATAATCCCAAGAGTCTAATGTTGAATTGAAACTAATTAGCCTTTTTTTAAAAAAAAAAAAATTAAACTCAAGCAATTATTGTTGAAAGTCAAAGTCAGATCACTAGAAGACATAATTTATGGTATAGGCAGGAGGAAATTAAATAAATAAAAATGAAACAAAGAATGGGCTACCCTTATTCATCTTTATTGAATATTCACACTAGATCCATAAATTATTTGATAAATTTTGATATTTGGATTTTTATTTGAAAAATTAAGTTAATTAGTTTATTTATAATTTCTCTGTCTTGTTCAAAAGATTTTTTTTGCGAAAGCTTGTTATTATTTGTAGAAATTCGTCAAATATTTCAAAAAGCTTACGGAAAACTTTAATTTTATAAAGAACTAGAGGTAACAAAAAGGATAGGTTCTTACATTTTTTTAATTAACAGAAAAGTTATTGGTAATGAAAATAAGAGATAAAAAATTGTAAAATAATTAATAAAAATGTTCAAAATCTCATTTATTGATGAAAATGCGGCGTAGATAAATTTTGGATGAGATTGAAGAAAGTTTAGGAGATGAATGAAATTACTCGGTAGAGAATCTCAATTGGTGGCAGATCTCACCTAATTGTGATTTCATTCTTACATTTAAATAAACACGATGTATGAGATTGAAAATTGCTCAATTCCCATTTTTTTTTTTAAAAAAAAGTAAACTGTTTTTTTAAAAATCAAATTCGAAACATAGTTCAACAAGTTAAAGTTCAAATGGTTCAGTTTTATTAAAAATTTAATTAGGTTATGTTGATGAATTAATTAGTTTTAAACTAACTGAATGTATTATTTACTTTGCATTAAAATGACTATAATTAAATATGTAATTAATAATAAAATTCTAAATTGATATATATTAGTTTAACATATTAAATATCTATAACTAATAGTATAAATGTGTAGTATTAAAAAACCTAACATCAAAATAGTTCAACTGACATAAATTTGTACTATCAATCTTTCGAGATAGGGTTTGATCCCACCCCACATATTATAAAAATATATATATATATATATAATATAAAAAAGATTTTATTATTATTATTTTTTTTTTTGTAAAAGAAGCTGCTCTAAACCAAATATAATTATCCAAATAATTCTAGTATTAGCATAATGTGTGTGTATATATCATTTTGTAAAACAAAGAGAACTATTTTTTTTAATACAATAAATATGATGTGAGTATAAAGTTGTGTAATTTTTAATTATTGAGCTATGTTCATGTTAGCAAAACATAAATAACTTAAGAAAATAAATCTGAATTTAATATCTAGATTCTTGGTACATAAATGACATTTAAAACTATTAAGGGCGTATTTGTGAGTGATTTTAAAATCGTTAAAATCACTTTTGTCATTTTTAAAATGACTATGAAATATGTTTTTAATCCTTCAAACTAATTTTGATGAGTAAAAATTATATTTAAAAGTGTAAAATTAAAAATTAAATCAATTTTAAGCGATTAAAGTGTGTTTAATAGTGATTTAAATAATGATGAAAGTGATTTTAAAATTTTAAAATCACTTCCAAACATGCCTTAATCAACTCTGTGTTGAGTAAAGGAGGGCAATTCTCCCTCTCTTTCCATGCAATACGAAAGTTGAGGTTCCCTTTTTTATAATTGAATGAGATCAGATCATCAACCACACAATGGATTTAAAAAAAAAAAAAAAAGAAGTGAATGTGTGTGGTTGATGTTATGCCACACAATTAAATTTTGTTCGGATGATTGTGACAAAATTTTAATTTGTGGATATGGATTGCAACAAAAGAAAAAACTAATTAAAACTAATGCAAAGAGATATAATTCACAAATATCTATCCATTTGTAGTTGATATTATGTATTAAAGTTTGACCTTCGAAGTTTCAAACTCTAACTTTTTTAATTTTAGAGTCGGTTTGGATTTATTTAAAAAAAAATATTTTTAAAAATACTCATTTTTATTTAAACTCTTTTGATAAAAATTATTTAAAATACATTTCAAAATCTATTTTAAGTAGTTGTTAAATATTCTAATTTTTTTCAAAATGACTTATTTTTTAAATTAAACACTTGAAAATGTATTCTAAACACATTCTTAATCTTTGAGATTTTGAATAATCTCTTTTAGGTATCCTTTTCGTTAGCTCTTTTATTATTTGCTATTAACTTTAAGTCAAATAATTATTATTTTTTATTTCTTTCCTAGTTTTTTTTTTATTATTAAATTGAGGTCGAAATGTGTGACATGGAATGTAATGAATTGTGACATGACTTTTTTTTTTGCTATTTTTCTCTCTCTCTCTCATTCCTCCTCTTTCCTCTTTGCTAGTTCATTACTTCATTGAAATAAATGTAGATATAGAAGAGATTATTCAAAATTTTAGGAATTCAAATTTTGAGTTTGAAAACTAACACTCAAATATAATTTAAGTCAAATCTCAAAAGACTAAAATTATATATATATTTTTTTTTCAAAAATCATTGTGGCCTTATTAATCGATTATCGTTCAAGAACGAAAAAAACTACTTGTTCAAAATATTTCAAATGAGAACATATCATAATTAAAATCAAATAATAATTTGTGCACTAGATAAAGTAATTTCTATTTAAATTGTTATATACTTAATAGATTAGTTTTTAAAGATATATAATAATATAACATTACAAGTGCTCTGGAAAGTGTATTCAAACTTATAACCCTAATAAAGAGCTAATTTAATTAATTACAACATTATATTCTTGCAAGAAGGTTAACTTAAAACTATTAATATTTTGTTTACTAGCTAGATCACTTGAATAATATACTTTCTATTCAAACTTTTATGTATTTATAAATTAATTATTAGGTTTTTAGAATATATAATATAACATTAAAAATGTTAGAGAGTGAATTCAAATCTACAACCATGAAAAAATTGACTAATTTGAATATAGTTGGTTAAAACGTTATATTTTTCACCAAAAAAAAAATAATTAAAGCTTCAAATTTTCATTCCACATGTTTAACTATATTAAAAAAAAAAAGAAAAAAAGTAGGGGATTAATATCTGATTATCTATTATTTGAGCTATGAGTGAATATTTTATTAATTAACACCATTGATTTATTCCAAGGGTTATTGCATGATATAACTTTCAAATAGTAATTATATATATATATATGTGAAAAATTATTGTAAACAGAAAAAATATCAAACTATTTACAAATATAAAAAAAAATTTGTCGTCTATCAACGATAGAACTGCGATAGAATTCTATCGCTTGAACAATATAAGTAGACTTCTACTATCGCTCAAACGATAGAATTCTATCGTTGTGTCTATCACTGATAGACAATGAATTTTTTTTTTATATTTATAAATAGTTTGATTCATTTTTCTATATTTAAAAATAGCCTTACATTTAGAATAAATCGTATTGAATTATAGATTAGCTATATTTCTTTAAAGCTAGTCAACTAATAGTAATTCCTATTAGAAAATAACATTCATTCAAAGACATAAGAACCCATGGTTTTGGTTTTATATGGATATTTTGAAGGTGCAATTGACATTCAAGATTCTTGGTTTGTTATTAAGAACACCATATACTTCTTTTTTTTTTTTTTTTTTTCTTGACAAATAAAGAGAATTTATAATTTATGTGTATTATTATATTTGAGTGGTTATTGGGATGATGAATGAAGGGTAGATTTCTCACAACTGTCTCAAATCCCATGAGAACTTCTGATTTGGAGAATTGAGATTTGGGCTACAGACTCTCCCTTCAAAATGGTATAGGGGTTTCCAACTCAAAATTTTTCATGTTTATTATATTTATTTTTGAAAAAATTTAATTAAACATTGAGATAATCTCTCGAAATCATATAGTGTAGACTCGAAATTATATAGTATAGTATCACTATGATATGGTGACACGATTTATTTAGTTCAATTAATTGTTGGATGAAAATTAAATAAACATAAAATCTAATCGTCTTGGAATCATATAAATTTTGATTATGATCCAAACATATGATAAATTTAAAATATTAAATCTTTATACAAACTACTCTTGTTGGGAAGTCATTAGAAAACAACCCACAACATTCCCCACACACACTTCAACTTACAAACATCACATTTCCCTAAAACCCTCCACACAACTTTTCCTTCATTCCACAAAGCATAACCTTCTCACAAAAAAAAAAAAAAAAAAAAAAAAAAAATCAAACTAATTAAACCCTAACTTCTTCCTCCCTCTACCTAAGATATATATGCCGCCACTCCTATGGTTATATATGTCCAAACGCAAAATATTAGAAGAGTAGTTGTCCGAAATCAAAAAATTAGTTCAAGAAAGTGATGAACTCCAAGTACTATAAAATGAGTCTATGTCTTTTTGTGTGGGTGGTATAATGCTTCTAGAGATTTCTTGTAATTAGAGTCTAGGAGAGATTTCTAATGTGATAGTAAGAATTTTTCACATAGTGAAAATTGTTTTGGTTTGTGGGTTTTCCTCATGTTTGGAGTTTTTACATGTTAATTTTTGTATTTTCAGTTTTGTTGCTTTCGTTTAATTTCTCTATTACTTTTGCTTGCTTATTTTCCAGTCGTAAGTTTTTTCTCAACAATATTACACTAACTTTTATCCAAGATGTTGAGATAACAACAAAACATTGACCTAAAAATTAACACAATGATTAATGAGAGGTTGTGATTTTTGATATCAAAATCATGAACACAAGATCATATAGAGATATAGCCAATGATCCTCTCTAAAAATCACCTTTCTTAATTACTCATTTGGGTGTGTTTCCTTCATATAATATTGCTAAATATTCTTTTGAATTTTCCTTTGACATGATATTTATGGTTGTTATCCATTGTTTATTATTTTTTGCATTAGGGTTCCATTATGTGAACTCATTTTTCTTTGTGAACTTATTTATGTATTCTTAAAAGGAAAGTTCATTATTGGTGGATTGATCTCGATATATGGTTGCCTTTCTTTTAGGTCAATAAATCCTTCTTTGTGTTCTTGTTATGATTAATCAAAATTTGGTTAAAATATCTAAATTTAGACCTTGTACTTTTTAATAAATATTATAAAGAATTTTTATTGGGTGATCAAATAAATAATAATAATTTCAATTCTGAAGACATAAGGCAAATATCTTTACAAAATTTATAGAAAAATAGAAGGCTAATAAAGATTTTTTTTTTTTTTTTTTTGAAAGTTAATTCTAAACTAATAGTGTGGACTATGGACTAACTTTTAAGATTTTTTTTTTTTATATATAAAAAATATATAATAAATTTTAACGTTTGAAAGTAAATCGACTGAAATAGAAAAAAGTCATCTCAAAAGAATGTTGACAAAGTGACATATTTTAAGCACATTATTTTTATTGTATCATCACTTGTTTTGTTTTATTGACATCTTACAATCAATATAATCACATATATGGAAATATTTTTTTTTTTAGAAAAAATAATTTGTTGACTTATCAGCTACTAATAAATAATATGTAATGAAAATACTATTTTGTTATCAGGTTAGTTCAACTTTAGTCTCTATCTATATACTATATTAAAAGAGGTCATGTTCGAAGAATTTTTAATTTCCCTCATTTTCCTTAATTTTTTCTATAAAGTTTTTTTTTTGTCCTCAAAATTATACCCCTTGTGTTTTTGACGTACTTTTTGTAATTTTTCTCTTTTTTTTCCTCTCTATTTATTGTTATATTTCACTGCTAGATTATGGTTGATTTTTTTAAAAATTTGTTATTATCTATTAGAATTTTTATTATAAATTTTGAAAACATATTCACATATTGTATGAAAATAAATAAATAATAATTAATATTTAACAAATTTTAGTAAAAATTAATTTTGAAGGACTAAACTTAGGATTTATTGAAAGTACATGGATTAAAATTGAGCATTTAAAACTGCCTCGAGACTAAAATTGAACCAACTTCAAATTATATGAACCAAAATGATATTTTAACCAATCTTAAATTTATTTACAAGAATAATAAAATATTAAAGCAAAAAAAAAAAAAAGTAATTGGAAGAGATGATGGTTCACTCAAATAAGTCTTAGTATTTTGTTGGCTTTAACATTTTTTTTCTTTGCTAATCTGAACCTAATTCTCAACTGATTTAAACACATACTTTTGACTAAAAGTTCGAAATTTCAAATCTCCGATTTCAGATATTGTTGAACTAAAAAGAAGTGAAAGAAAAAAATGTGCTAAAGATTATAATAAAAAGGAAACCAAATATATATTTGGGCATATATACCATCTCAAGGAATGTGTACTTCTAAAAAATGCACCCAAAAAAAAAAGTTGCTAACACCTTTATTCATAAGCTCAAAAGTTGTTCACACAAGTTCTTTTATGATGTATGTGGTACCCAATTAGAGGCACAAAGAGAAGAAATTTTAATTGTGCAATGTCCATGTGATGATTTGATTCAATTATAAGATCCTTTTTCTTTATTTTTATATGGTAAGGGTAATTTTTTCTTTAAGAAGGAAGTATGGAACATTTTATTTTGAATCATTTTTATTTTAAAATGTGTTGAAAAATAATATTTAGAGTACATTTTCAAAGAGTTGAAAAGATGCAAGCATTCAAAGGCCAAAATCATGGGAAATTTTTTAGTAAAATCATAAGTCAAAATGTGGTTTCCATTTCCAATTAAAATTGGTATATGAGTTTTCCCTTGAACAAATTAAGGTCTGATTTTTGTGAAGGTAGATAACCAAAATTTTAGATACAGAGAATTATAGATGTCCGACATTTTTAGATTACCATGTTTGTTTTGTAGGAATATTTTTGCAGATAATATTTTGATTACCGTGTTTGTTTCGTAGGATTTCTATTTTGGAATGTTTTAAATTTACATAATGTTCCAAAAATGCCTTTACGACTATTTATTAATTTATAATTAATTTGATATAATTTGAACTTATATAACATATTTGTTTTTAACCATTTAAATTTCTTTTTAAATTAATACAATTTATATTATTTTTATATATTATTTTTCTCAACAAAATAATATATCATAATTTAAGACTTTTTATAAAATAAATATTAGTTTATGAATGTCTTGCTAAAAAATAATAAGAATTACGACCTAACAAAAAAAAATGATATATATGGTTGACAATATTTATTTTAATTATATAATGCAAATGAAGATTAATATATATATATGTAAAATAAAATAAAAATGAATGACAAAATGTAAAATAGGGACGCCCACAACTCCATAATCTGGAAAATCCATGTTTCAAGGGCATCTAAAAACTCTCTAGATGTCCTCCGACCAGTCATCCTAAGATGTCTGGAAATCTCTAAATGTCAGAGTATCTTACAATACCACAAAACAAACACGATAATCTAAATGTCTACTTTATAAAAATTTAGGATGCTTTTGAAACAAATAGCTTATGTGAAAGAAAAATTTAGAAATCAAACTTCATATCTTGCAAAGGAGGCATGAAACTAATTTAACTTCTTTTCAATTTTAAAACTAAGGCAATTATTGCAAAAAGGTCAAAGAATCAGATCACGATATTACATTACATTGCATCAGCAAGAAAACAATAGATAGAAAAAGAAGACAAAGTATGGGCATCTCCAAATTATCTTCCTTGAATTCATACTATACTAGATCTAAATTTCAGTCTTTTAAAAATAAGAATTTGATTTTTGGAGTTCTTATTTGAAATTTTAAGTTATTTTATTAATTATTTCTTTGCTTTTTTCTAGTTTACATTTTGGAAACTAAGTAAAAATTGTTTCAAAAGCTTGTTCTTTGGTTGTTGAGATTTTAAGAGGTTTTATAAAGTAAATTTGAAATAAAGAAATTGGTACAGTCAAATATGTTAAATCACGGATCCAAAAGCTTAAGTTGATGGATTATAATAAATTTCATTATATTTATTACACTTTAACACTCTCCCTCACAAGTTGATGAACTTGAAAGTGTAGAACACCCAAAAAATAAAAACCAATATTAATTTAGGAGGAAATAAAATTATAGAAGTTTGAATATAGGGCATCATGCTTCCGATATCATGTCACATCACTAATTGACCAAAAAAGTTAAGTCGATGGATTATGTTAAATTTAAGTATATTTACCTTTTAACAAAGCAAGTTTAATTTTTTGAAGCACACGTTATCAGGGAAAAAGAAGAAATAAACAAACAGAAACATTAAAATCAAATAGGGGCTTAAGTTTTTAATACTCTCTTGCAAAATTATACCTAATTTGTTGTAAAAAAAACGTGAAGAAGCATTTTGTAGAATCACTGATTGATCCAAAATTTTAAGTTAAGGATAAAGGTAAATTAATATAATTATATCATCTAACACTCTCCTTCACTTGTAGGGATGGAAACGGTTCGGTTTGGTGGTCAAATCGAAGCAAACAAAAAAATTTAAATTTTCTATATGTAAAATTGAACCGAACCACATATGTGTGGTTCGATTCGGTTTCGCTATTCTTTTAAGATATATATATATATATTTGTTAAAAACGGTTCGATTCGATTTCAAGTTTTCAAAAATGAAATTGAACGAAACTGAAAAATTCGATTTTAAGATTTCTCCAAATCGGATCGAACTGCATTTTTCAGTTTCATTGAGTATTCAGTTCGGTTCAATTCGGTTTTGAAAAATAGTTCAGTTTTTATGGTTTGAATGGCCAATCCTACTCACTCGTAGGCTTAAAATATGTAGGAGATCCAATAAGTGGAAACCAATATAATTAATTGGAGAGAAAATAACCTCCTGAATTACTTACTCTTTGATACCATATTAAATTACTCATTGATTCAAAAGCTTAAAGATAAATTTAATATTATATGATGGATTCATAGAACATAATAGGAGATGATTTGTGAGATCCAAATATATGACATATTATTGTTTTTAGGATGGGGAAGAATGATTAAATTTAGAGATTCAGAATCATGATGGGCAGACTGAAAATGGGGAAGGAATCAAAGTGAAATAATTTATAATATTAATTAAGAAGAAGAAGAAGAAGGTTGGCACATGTTTTGCAGATAAGATTTCAAAGCTGATCCATGAAGCTTTGATTATGGCAGATTTTTAGGTAAATTAAATTACAACTTATAAGCACTTTCCAAGTCCTTTCTTTTGAATATTTTAGATTCTTCTCTTTGTTATTATATTGTCAAAGGGCTTTGAGATTTGGCTAATTATTTGTCATATGGGAAACCACCAGCTAGTTTGTAGTGTGGTTTGATTCTTAATGTTTCATTATTAACATTCAAATACACATGTACATGTTCTTTTATACCCTTTGACATTTTTTCAACAACATTTTTTTTTTTTTTTAAATGTGGAGGTAGAAATCAAATCCACCGATTTTATCTTATACTTTTTATGTTATAAATAATGTGATAACTAAATTTATATACTCATCATTAAATTTATGTAGTTCCATTTATGTGCACGCTAGCATGTATGAAATATATGTTAATAAGCTATGTAATTTATGTTATAAGATCAAAGCAAGCATAACTCAATTGACATATGAATGTGTCAACGAGCAAGAGGTGTGTGACTTGAATCTCCATATCTCTATTGTACTAAAAAAATTATATTATAAGGATGCATTAAATTTGGAAGAATATAATAATGCATGTGTGAAGGTTAATTTTGGGCCCGTTTGGATTGAATTTCTAAGTATTTAAATAAGTGTTTATAAGTGCAAAAAAAAAAAAAAAAATGTTTATAAACACTTAGGAAGTCAATCCAAACAAGCCTTTTCTGTCACAAATCATATGGATTAAATTTGGTATATATACAGAGTAATGTTTTAAAGGTTCATGTTAAATAGAATCCGTAAATTTAAAAATAATAACTAAGGTAGATGTTTATAGAGAGGTTCATTGAGCAGAAAAAATTTATGATTTGAGGTAGAGATAAAAACTATTGATATATTTGGGATAGGAAACTCATGTATAGATATACGAATTTACCAATCCACATCATCTCGTTCCATGTTGGTGATGGTACACGATTTTTTTGGAACTTATGTACAATGTCCACCACTCCTTTCCATAATTTATGTGGGACTCATAGACGATGTCACAGTTTTCGATTTCCATCCACGATTTACACCTAAATCATGGACATGGTACACTATTTACCTCTAAATTGTGTATCACGTATACGATTTATCTAACTCATGTATGATGTTCACGAGTTAACAACTCTATTTTTTAAAATAATTATATGTTAACTAATTTTTGTAATTAATTATTTAAATTACATTATTATAAAAAATAAAAAAAAAAAAAAACTAATCATTTTACTTGAGCAAACAATATACGAGAATTTGGAGCAAAAGTGGAATTCATGGTAAATTTGAAAAGTATCATTTTTATGATCTTGATATAAGTGAACTAATTTGAAATTAAAATTTTAAAATTTTAAATTGTTTCAAATTATATCTTGGATTAGTGAAGGTTTTTCATGATCCAACTAATATCATACAAATTAATTCAACTAACTATAACACTCAATGAGAAAGCCCAAACCCAATTATGAAAAATATATTTGAAAATAGCCATAAGAAATAAGCACATAAAAAATGTCCATAAACCAATTAAAAATTTAATTTATAACGCTATTGAATGTTAATATCTATACAATGGCCTCATTCAATAATAAGAATGTCATAGCTAATCACTTTATTTTTTTATACAATAAATATAGAGATGAGAAACAAACCTTCAACTTCAAAGAAGAAGAATATCAATTAGCACTAAATTAAGCTGATCACTTTAACGTAAAATTTTGAAAACTTTTGATATTTAATTCAAAAATTAAATCTTCTATGTTCGTTAAAGTGAAGTAAAAATTTGTAGTGTAAAAAAGTTGTGAGTGAGTAGATATAAAGACAACTAATTTAGCAAGCGAAAGAGTTGCGTATATGTTGAAATAAATTATATTTTTATGAAAGAACTAACGTGTGGTGAGATTGTAAAAATGAGTATAGCTCAAGTGGTATAATGCTTGTACTATTAATTTTGAAGTCAGAGGTTTAATTCTTCGTGGATGAAATTTAGAGCGAAAGAACAAAGAAAAAGAAAGAGAAAGTCATTAAGAAAATGTGTGCATGAAAGAGAAAGTTTGTGTAAATGAAAAGGTAGAAAGTCTCTGATGTAAACATAATTTAGTGCCTAAAGTATTACTTACCTATCTAAAAATGGCTAGATTTTCACATATGTCATTGTTGAAGAAAAAATTAAATTAAATAAATATTGGCATTGTAATCATTAAGGAGTTTGTTCGAGTTGACATGTAAGACAACTTGCATTGGTGTGGTGTCAAGTTGTGTATATTTTGATGTTTAAACTAGTATACGAAGTGTTTAGTTTTCGGCTATGCATACAAAATATTGTTTACCCCTTTAGGTAGTAAAATGAGATTGTTTATAGAGTCCATCGTCTGACATCTACTTAGGACATGTGCAATACTAGTCATGTTAGCATAGATATAATCCTCGAGGTTATCACCTTTTTGATGAAACGAAATGAGTACGACTAGATCTATTCAAGAATCAAAACCTTGACTTTCTAGTTAGAAAGCACGAACTCTCAAGGTGTCATTGAACTTAGACTGGTTCGTAAGGCTGAGCCTTGTATTGGACAACCTCCCACAATAATGCATTTAAATGCTACCAATCATATGGCAAATGTAAGGGTTTAGACGATGCGTGATAAGGTTTAAGTTTTAATTAATATTGTTATGTGAAAAATGGTGCAAAGTGAAATTTATTTAAAATTTTAAAAAACTTGGTCAACTTGGCCATTTTTTACTCGACAATGGTCCTCAAAAGTCAAAAGTTAGTTTATGTATATATATAGACAGAAAGTAGACAAAGAATAAAGTCATATAAAAGATAATTATCATTTCTAAGTTAAAGTCATATAATTACTGTAAACTTTTTAGAAAATTTTTTATTTTAACATGTGCATGTATTTGAGAATTTAATATATATAATTACATATCACAAATAATGACTCAAATTTATAACTAAACTTAATTAATTGACTTTTATATATATATATATATATATATATATATATATATATAAATAGAAAAATAAGGAAAGCTATTTACACAAAATAGCAAAATTTTTAGATAGTTGTAATAAATGCTGATAGAAGTCTATCAAATTCTATTAGTGATAGAAATTATAGAAGTTTATCATTGATAGAGGATAATAGTATTTTTTTTTTTTTACTATTTTTTTTGTAAATAGTTTAACATTTTTTCTATATGTGAAAAATTTTCTCTATATATATATAAGATTGTTTTCAAATATAAAAAAATGAGTCAAACTATTTATAAATATAGAAAAATTTTATTGTCTATCAGCGATAGACTGTGATAGAAGTCTATTGCTTAAGCAATAAAATTCTATCACAATCTATTGCTGATATATAGTGAAATTTTTCTATAATCATAAATAATTTAATATATATTTTTTTATTTATAATAATTTTTCTCACACTATATATATAAAGAAAAGACAAGTAAGAGAGAAAATACATGCACGGGAGGAAGTTAATTACAAGAAAAAAATTGTTATATATAATAAATAGAACCTAAAATATAAATTAACACTAAAATATTAGATATTCGAATTTTTATCCAAACTTATTGTAGAACTTAAAAAAAGAATAAGACTAAATTAATGCACATTACAAAGTAAAAACATTAAACCCACATTTGAAATGAGAATAAATTGCTGTAGTAAGATGCCAAAAGTTTTTTTTTTTAAATTTTCTGACAACACATTCCAATTAAATGAACACAAGAATACAATCAAAATACATACATATATATATATATATATATATATATATATATATATATATATATATATATATATATTTCCTTAAAAAAGGGCAAGAATATTTGTGATGTTAGAACACATGTGGAAAAATGAAAGCCCCCCATTTTGAAACCCAAAACTTAATGGGTTTAGTACAATGCAACTTGAAAAACTTGAATATTCTTCCTCACTCATTCCAAAGACTCTTAGCCAAAGAAAAAGCACTTTTAATTCTCTTCCAAAAAAAAAAAAAAAAAAAAAAAAAAAAAAAAAAAAAAAAAAAAGCATTTGAGCAGCTAAATGGAGACAGTGGCTAAGTGGTGGAAGTGGTCACCCACTTTATTTAAAAAAATTAAAAAAAAATTGTATTTATTTATTTATTGTTTATTTTTAAAGAGAGACAAAATGGTTATTTCACTATCTCCTTTGGCATCTTCTATATATATATATTTTTAAATTTTCTTCCTTTATTTTCTTGTTTGTTGATTTGAATATGCCTTGTTAGATTCTCACTCTTTCTTATCTCTATCCCTTCTTTTTTGTGCACAAATGTCACTTGCAACTTTTTTCTTTCTTAAATATTAGCCTCTTCTTTAAGCACCTTTTTTTTGGCCCTTTTCATTTTGAACTTATCTTTGTCACTTTAGGATCTTACATATGTTTTATTTTTATTTTTTTTAAAAAAAATTAGGTATGCTTTTTGAAAGAGCATTCTAATAGGATGAGTCATTTCTTTAATTGAGGAATTACTCCATATGAGTTAGATTAGTGATATTTCACCCTATTCCAAGAATCATATCCTAAATTATTTTATAGAATCAAATCTTCACATTACATTACAAGTAGTATGAGTAACTTTTTCATGTGTGTGCAAATTTTTTCAAACATGCATTTAAGTTGAACGTTAAATCACAAATTTAGTTTTGAATTTCTATCTATTTGGCCTCTTAAATTTAAAAATTGTTTAATAAATTTTGAGTTGTTTTCAATTATAGAAAATTTTTACTGTCTATTAGCGATAGAATTCTATTGCACTCTATTACATATAGACAGTGAAAATTTTCTATATTTGAAAATAGTTTGATATTTTTTCTGTTCATAGTAATTTTCCATAAATTTTTTAGTTTTGAGATTTGTGTCTATTTAGTTTTTTGAACTTTAAAAAGTGTCTAACTATATGGGGTTGGCTTAGTGGCAGATCATCCCGTGAGACTAGAGTTGCGCGTAAGCTGGCCTCGATACTTACGAATTTTCGAAAAAAAATTAAAAAGTGTCTAATAATTAAGACCTTAAAGAACTTTCAATTTTATGCTCAATAATCCAAATGGAAAAGTTCATTCTATTCTATTCTTTAGCTCCATAAATTTAAAGTTATTTTATTACCTACTTAAGATTTCATATCTTACGGAGTAGGTTGTCCCGTGAGATTAGTTGAGGTGCACGTAAGTTGACCCGGACACTCACAAATTCCAAAAAAAAAAATGTTTGATAATTAAGGCCTTAAAAAACTTTCAAATTTATGCTCAATAATCCAAATGGAGTTCATTCTATTTCATTTTTTTAGCTCCATAAATTTGAAGTTATTTCATCTGTGGTCACTGGTTTGGACCCATTGACCATAGCACAGTATTTGATGTCAAATCCAATTATTCACAGGTTTCCTCATTTTGCTGAAATTAAATGAAATTTGATGAATTGAAATGATCTACAATTGCCTAATTTCTTCAATTTGAATACATTGATTTAGGTACCATCAGAGCATAGGTTTTAATTTCAATGAAGAAACTCATGGAAGAAACAGCTGACTATAGGCAATATTGTTTGAATTGTGACTTTCGAAAGTGTGTATAAAAACATTTGTTTTACACTTATAAAAAAAAAAAACCATACTTTCTACTAATTAATCGGGTCAAAATTACTATACAACAAACTGGTGTATCATTTGTTATATAGATATGATCTAGACCATAGATGTGAAATATCACAATCTACCGATGAAGATATGTAAGAACGGATAGTCATGTGTCCTTTTCACAATTACAACTATCTGAGTCAAATTAGTTTATCATTTCATTTATGAGTGGAGTTTAGACCATATATATATATATGAAACATTATGAATAATAGAGATATGTTTGAATGGATAGTCACGTTTCCTGTCTTTTAAATATTCATAAATTTCAATTTTGTCTTTTTCTTTAAATGATTAGAATCATTCAAGTTAATTAAGATAAACTAATTTATTAGACTTATTTTTTACTTTTTTTAAAAAATAAAACTGAACATTTCATGTGTACACATGTTACAGGCTAGTTTTTTAAAAAGTTCACGAATATGATCAAAATAAAAATTGTTACTGAATGTGATATAAGAAAATAGTTCTTACCAATGTGTTATGTTTTGGTCACGAATTTAAAAAGAATTTTGAAAAAGTAAAAGAATTGGTTGTTTTCAAATATAGAAAAATGAGTCAAAACTATTTACAAATATAGAAAAATTTTACTATCTATCAGCGATAGATCGCAATAAAATTTTATCCCTTGAGCGATAGATCGCGATAGAAGTCTATCACAGTTTATCGCTAATAGATATAGAAATTTTTCTATATTTGTAAATATAGTTGATATCTTTTCTGTTTATAGTAATTTCCCTAAAATATATATATATATATAGATAAAGAGGTTATGGAAAAATATATATATATAGATAAAAGGTTGTTTTCAACCATAGAAAAATCAGTCAAACTATTTATAAATATAGAAAAATTTCACTATCTATCAGCGATAAACTGTGATAGAGTATATCGTGGTCTACAGGTAGATACTGATATTTTTCTATATTTGTAAATAGTTTGATATATTTTTTTTTGTTTATATTAATTTTTCAGAAAGAATTTATGATAAAACAGACTTAATTAAAGAGAAATTTTGTCTAAAAAAATTGAAGATAAACTAAAAACAGAAATTATTACAAAACAAATAATAATAATAATAATAATAATAATAATACGTACTTAATCCTCTATTTGGCATTGAATTTGGTTTGAAATGATTTAAATCTCAAAATTTCAAAATATGAAAATGATTTCAAATTTCTAGAACCAAATGATTTCAAATTTTCTTATTGTCCTTATAATTTTAAAGGAAATTTTATTAATAATCACAAAATATTTTTCATAGCAAATAACAATATAGATTTATCTTCTTCACCTAATTCATGAAGAAGAAAATCAAAAGAACAAATTTATTTTCTTCTCTAAGTAATGCACAACAAATCCAAATGAAATCATATAAAAGACTTAAACAACATACAAATCACAAATTAGGGAAAAAAGAATTGAATATATATATATATATATATATATATATATATTCCTTTTTATTTATTTAAATATAATAAAACGATTTAAAAAGAGATGGAGATGAAAAAAAGAAAAAGAAAAGAAAGTGTATACAATGACAAACAAAATAGAAAATTGACATGCATTTATTTTAATGACGTTTTTTGAATAAAAGAGAAAAAAGTTGATATATATGAATACGTTATATATGTAGAAAGACAATTTAAAAACAAAATATCTATGGGTAAAATAAGTAATGACAACCGATTTTTTAAAGTTAAAATTATATCGAAAATTCGACATACTTCAAAAAGACTTTTCTTTTTCTTAAGAAAAAGAAAAGGTTTTTCTATTTTTTTTTCATACAAATACATGGAATGATTTTAAATCATAGTTGATTTGAATTTCTTCCCAATAAACGGGTAAAAACTTTTTTCATAGGACATTCTTAAATTTGAATATAGTGAAAAAGAGTAAAATATATTTAGATGATATTAAAAAAGACACACACATCCTCTAGCTTCATCCACATTGGCCTAAGAATCTAATTCTTCTTCTCATTTTTTTTTCTTCTAACCCATATGGGATAAGGTTCTTTGAATTTGAAATGACACTTAGATATGTTGAATTGTCGTTTGCCTTATTATTTATTATCATGATGTAATATAATTTAAGATAAGTAGATGATAATTATTGATAAAAAAAATATGTGGTACATTTGTTTATGTATCTATCTTTATGCAAATTATCACAGGACAAACGATAAATAAAAGAGAAAAAAATAGGCTCAAAAGAAAAAAAAAAAAAAATGGACGCGTTCAATGAGACTCAAACTCCTAATGTTAAGGAAATCTTCATCCACCACACAATTACACATTTTTTAGTTATTTATCGTATTCTCATGTTTTCAAAAGACGAGGATGGGTCATGTATTTTTTAATATTTTATACTTTCTTGTTTTTTGAGAAGACAAAGATTTATAAAGAAGGTGAGAACATAAAAAATAATAGTATTTTTCTAATAAGTTTGGAATTTATTATTTAACACATAAACAGACAGAAAAGTTGAAATTATAGATCCGCTTTAGTAACTATTTTGTATTTTTATTTGGTTTTTGAAAATTAAGCTTATTTTCTCTCGATTTCCTACAATGATTTGCATCTTACTTAAGTAAAAGAGTTGGATTCTTAGTCAAATTCCAAAAACAAAAGCAAGTTTTTTTAACTCTTTTTTTTTTTTTTTTTCAAATTTTGGTTTGGTTTTTGAAAATATTAATAAATAGTAGATAAAAAGCAAAACAATTAGAGGTAAAATGAGTATTTATAGATTTAATTTTTAAAAATTAAATGATCACCAAACTAGACTATAGTGACTAATATCAATAGAAATTATCGAAAGGTCTAGAGATAAAATAAGATTTAATTTTTTATAAAAAAAAAATTATAAGGGTTTGGCCATGAGTTGGTAGAACCCTAAAGAGACCTTCCTAAAGCTGAAGAGAGAGGGGGCAACTTTTTGAAAGAATATTCTGTGGTGTTAATTAATTTACTCATCAATTCAACATTGAAAGCTGACAAAATCCCCTAATTTAATACTCACACGCCTGCATTACATAGATTAGGACTTCTTTGGCCAATTAATTAATTAATTAATTGACTTTGGCCTAATTCATCGACCTTTTAATTTCTTTTTTCTTTTTTTTTTTTTTCAATCATGAAAATTTCTACATCTCACTATATATTTTTATTTGATCTTTAAAGAGCTTTGTCGATGTTAAATGCTAAGAATAAAATTTGATAACTTATTTTATTTTTGTTTGATAGTGATTTGATTTTTGAAAAGTAAGCTTATAAACAAAATTTTGTTGTTATTATCTACTTTAAAATTTAAGTTAAATTTTGAAAATTATAGCAAAAATAAATTGAGGAAGAAACAAACTTAAATTTAAAAAACATACCATTAAAAACAAGTTTGTGTACAAATTAATTTTTGCCTTTAGTTTTAGCTTCTAAATGTTACGTCTATTACTTTCTCACAATGTCTTTAATTTTTTAACCAAATTTTAAATGTAGAATTTTATGGAGATTTGAACTTCTAATCTTTTAGTTGAGGATATAAGTCTATTGTTTAAATCTTTATATAATTTAAATAATCTATTTAGATCAAATAAATTGTAACAAATGAACTCAACTTTAGGTATGTTTTAAAAAATGTCGTCTCAAATAACTTTACTTTTTATTCAAAGATTTTCACCATTTTTCTTTATTCTTATCTTACCAAAATACCCTTATCATAATTAGTTATTATTAATTTGGATGTTTTGAATGTTTTATTATGTAATTTATTTTGAATTTGGTAGGTTTTGAGAAGCAGCGTACAAGGAAGATTTTTCTTTTTTTTTTTTATTAAAAAAATTTCAGTTGTAGAATTTCAAACACGTTATTTGCTTTTTAAACTTTATTTTTCGGTGGAGAAAATTAACAAAACCATCAATTTTTTGTTAACATTTTTTATTTTGCTGTTTTAGAAATAAATAAAAATAATAAAATAAAATTTTCGTCATCATACATAGATTTTTTTCTTTCATTTTCTAGAAAAGTTTGGCATAGTTTTTTTTTTGCACATTATTGTTTCACATTATTTTCTTTTCAGATTTTGCTTTTCAACCATCAACTGCATACATGAATTTTCTTTTTCTTTCATTTTTTTTAAAAATTTAGGCAGCATTAATTGCTATATGAAAGTTATTTTAAAGTTTTTTTTTTTCATTTTCAATTTTTTCAGTATTATTTTTTAAATAATAAAGATTGCAATATTAGAAAGGTGGTGTGATAATAGACATATTATATAAAAATCTCTAATTATTTCATATTAAATAATTGTGTAAAAATTGAAAGATTTTAACATTTTCATATACGTAACAAAACATAAACCCAAATCATAATATATTTACAATTAAATTTAATTAAAATAACTTAATTTAAAATGAATCTAATTAATTAATTAATAACATGACATAATCTATCATATCAAAACAAAAAAAACATTTTTTTAATTAGAAAAAACAACTTTTCTTTTAATTTTCAAAGTTTGAAATGTTTCTAAAATTTAGATAATTAGATAAAGTAAATACACTAATTAGAGGGAAGGTTAAACATGCATGTTAGCAAAAGTCTTAAATGTCTGCGTATCAATATTTTCACATATCTACGTATTTGATATTGTTATAAGAGGTCAATCGATATTTTAATTATATCATATAAAAATTAATAAAATATAAAAATAAAATAAAATGTCTGAATATAATATAAATAAAAAGCATTTCAATTTAAATATATTTTTAAATTTCTTGTTTTTAAATTTTTTTTCCAAAAATATCGATTAGCATAAATTTTTTAATAAAATTGATAGCTTGAAATTTCTCTCAATATCGATATTTTAAACTATGCATTTTAGACACAATTACGAGTTTATGAATATTTCATCTGAAGGAAAGTGTTATGCATTTTATGTAAGGTTAATTATATAGCCCACCCTTTTAGAATTAATACAATCCCTAAATATATCCCATTTGGAATATTTTGTATCATGAAATTAAAGAAAATGTGGAAAACTTGTTTTTTTTTTTTTTTTTTTTCCTTTTTCATTGTTGTAATTATAAGAAATTATGGGAATTTTTCTTGAAGCAGGTTGAAACTTCATTTAGGCAATTCTTAACTTTATGGTTATTTATTTTTAAAAAATTAGCAATTTTATCCTTAATATATTTACTAAAGTATTTTCTAAAAGATTTGTTAACAAGAAGTTGATGGATAATTAACATATTATCGATAAATGATAAACTCAACGTATTCATTAACAAAATCTAATTATTTTTAACACTAAAGATAAAATTAAGAAAATTAAAAAATTAAGAACTAAATTAAGAGTGATTTAAATGATGATTTGATGTATTATAATAAATGAGAATGCTTAACATAAAAAATAATTGGGTAAATCTGGTGTGATTTTAATTGTTTATATAATATTGGTTTTAAATGGCCAAACACTAGTTGATTAATAGGATATTAATTTATTACTTGTGCAACATTTTTTCCTCTTTTTCTCAAAAATAATATCTCACTAACAAAAATGTTGACTAGGATGCCACCTAACCAAAAATAATAATGTATCACATAAGTTGCCATGACACGTTTCCACTAATATCATTTTTTTGAAAAAGATATTTTTAGGGACCATTTTCAATTACTTTTTTTTTCGAACTTTAGAGAAATAAATTCATTCTAGGTTTGTCTAAAAAAAATTATTTTAGGTTTAAATCTCATTCAAATATTAAAAAGAAAAAAAAAATCTCATTATAATCCTAAACAACTATTTTGATCCTTACTTTTCTACTTTGAATCTATTTTGTTTAATGTTCCTGTCTAACTTATCTAGTTTAAAATTGTGCTCAAATTAGCACATTAATATATATACTCGAAATTATTTTTAAAATAAAAAATAAGGACCAAAATAGGTTTTTTTTTTTTTTTTTTTTTTTTAAAAAATTTAAGGATTAAAATATAATGTTTTAAAATGTTGAAATCTTAAAAATTCAAGAACTAAAATAAAATAAACTTGAATGTTTAGAGTTAGAAATATGATTTAAACCTTTATTCTAGTATCAATATATTAAAGTGAAACACTTTCACTTATCGAGGGAACATGTGTGTTTTTTTTACGTATATTCTATTGTTTTTGTGAACTTATATTGAGTTGATTCAAATTTTTTCGTCGTTAGATTTTTACTCAAATACTTGTTGGATTATTGTTTTTTTTCTTTTGAGTTCAACAATTTGTAGAGAAGGAGAGATTCAAATATCTGTTTTTTTTCCCTGCCAATATGTAGGTGAGAGAATTGAACCTTTGATTTCTAGGCCAAAAGTATATACTTTTATTAGTTGAGTTTGTCAAAATAAACATACCTCAATTGACATAAAATTTGTACTATCGACCTTAGGGTTAGAAGTTCGTTCCTCCACCCTACATATTGTCAAAAAAAAAAGTCAAATTGTGTTTAAGTTAGCTTAATGAATTGTTATTATTGTTACTTTTAATCTCAAGATCAAATCATATAACAATAATGAAATTTAAAAATATATTATTGTTAGTACCACAATAAATTACATAGGTCAACATGAGCTTAAATTAGCGATAATTCATATTAAAAAAAAAAGTCGACGATAATTGACATTTACTTTTCTTTTCTAATTTAAAAGTTCATATTTTATATTTATAATTGTTGTACGTACTAAAAAAATTGTACTAAAAGAACTTGTTGTACGTACTAAAAAATCAATAGGCATTGATAGCTTATAGAAAGATTTATACTTAGAAAAGTAAGAGTCAAACTAATTAGTTACCCATCAATGTGTGCAAAGTTAGAAATGCATTTATTTCAAATCTTGCCCACTTGGGTAAATAAATTATAGGTTGAAATTCAATGAAAATGACCAAAATCTTATTTACTTAATATTGAAAGAAAAAAAAAATATTATTGAAAGTATTTGGAACTAATTTTTTTAGGGAAAAAATGTATAAAATTTGTTTGGTAGAAATATTATATATTTTAAACTAAGAAGTAGGAAAGGAAAACAATTTCTTTTACTATTAATTAGTTTAAATAATAAATTTTATAAAGAGTTGTTTTCAAATATAGGGAAATTAATCAAAATATTTATAAATATAACACAATTTCTGTCTATCTACTTTAGACCGCGATAGACTACTATTTATGTCTATTTGTGTCATGATAAATACACATAATAGTCTATCGCAATCTATCACAAATAGACTGTGATATTTTATTATTGTTTGTAAATATTTTTAGCAGTTTTGTCATTTAAAATAAATTTTCTGTTATAAATATCCTTAATAAATTAGGGCCAAATGAAGTGGATGATTGATATCTACTAAGTAATCTCTAAAATTTCGAATAAGACACCTTCGTCTTTAAAATTTGCAAAATAGGTCTAAATGATTCTCTACTAAGGTAGGTTAAGAGAGGGTAAATCAAAGCTAGATTATTGGTCCATTGTGAGATTTGGGAAGAAGAGTGGAAAAGTAATCTCGTCTCCTCTCTAATATTTTGGATCTTTAAGTCGTCGTTTGACTTTTAACGAAGTTGTCTTCCATCTATATATAAACTATTCATGAAGTTTTATCAAATCTAAGGATGAAATTCTAACTTTTAAAAATCATACAGACTAAATTCTAACTTTTTTCATACTATAGGAACTAGATTTGTAATCTCTTTTTTGTTCAATAATGTATGGATGTGGTAGATTTGAACTTTAGACTTTTAAACGTAATTAAAGTTAAATAATTGTGATTTAAATTAAAGAGGGAAGATTGTGGTTGAATTTTAGTTGGGAAATTGCTTGAGTTGACATGCTTCACATCAACATTAATATAGCACCACATCCACAAATGAGAATGCTAAAGGAGAAACGAGAAGGACCAAAGATACTTGAAAGAAGAAATTTGTGTGGTTGAAGGTAAATACTCTTCAATAATATTTTTGTCAAATGAAAGTTAATGTCAAACAAATTAGTTAACTAGAGGGAGTGTTTGAAAGTTACGGTCAATTGTGTACTAGTAATATCATTGTCTAACATGTTAGGCACATTGTTCTGATATTTAGAGACTCATATCATTCAGTATTCTACAGAAAAGATGAATAATATATATAAAGACAAATCTTCCACGCCCTGACTTAAAATGAATCGAGCTTTATTGACCTATCAGTATTCATTGGTTGTTTTAAGGAGAGAGCGTTGTTGACAAACTCTCTACTTAGACAATAAGATAGCATGCGTTATATATTTAAGATAGACTCAGACCTAATCTATGACATCGGTTAATTTAGTACTCATCCAACCTTATTTTTATTGCAACGTGTATCTTTTCTGTTGAGTTTGGGAGGTATGCTCTCTGCTCTATCATACTTTGCACGATGGATCGATAAACTCTCATCTGATTTAATCGTGCCACTTAGGTATGTATAATTAAAGATTAATACATACTAAAAAAAATCCAAACACATTATTAGAAGTCAAAGCAACGATAATTAGTAGGGAATTTGGTTTATTTGTGTTTAAAAGGAGGCAAATTAAATAATAAAATAGGATTACATATTTTGAAAGTCAATAACTTGGTAGATGATGAATCGCTCTCTCTATGAATTTTCTTTTTCAAAGGAAATAGAACCAAAACAATAAATGCCAACAACACCAACTTCTCAAGTTTTAGCCTTCTACCTTCTTCCTTCTCTTTGTATTTTCCTTCTTGAAATGGTCCACTTTTTCGTCTTTTTCCTCTTAAATTATTTCCCCTACCTACGTTTTTTTTTTTTTTTTAATCTTTTAGTATAAAACTCGAACTAGCGCATCGTATTTATATAATTTAAAGTTATAAAGTTAGTTTACAGAGTCGGTGAATTTAACTTAGTGATAATCGACCTGTATTTCTTTTCTTAAAGTTCAGGGTTCAATTTTTCATCCTCCCAATTATTGTACTAAACAAAAGTTAGTTTTACTATATAAATTATGTAAAGAAATAAAAACTCCTACTGTATTTTAGCATCAACTTATCTATTAGATGCAATATCAAAAAATTTGCATAACATTTTTTTTTCAACGTGCGAGGTGGAGGATTCAACCTCTGATTTAATCAGAGTATATGTTAGTAGTTAATTGAATTATGTTCATGTTGGTTTGTAGAATCTCTTGTTGATAGATGGATAGGTAGATAGGGTTAATAATTAATTAAAAAGATAGCAAACAAACAAAGAATATATTTTTTTTATATCATAATTTATGTAGATTTATCTATTACTATTATTTAACTTAATCAATAATTTATCATATCTATACCTTATTTCTTTTAAAATTATATATTTGTATACTGTATAAAAATACATATTTACAATATTCCAAGTTAGATAACAGTTTTTTTAAAGATAACAAAGTTAATTGACTTATTAAAACATAAATCATTGACTAAAAGATCAAAAGTTTGAATATATCATATATTATTGAGTTAAAAAATGAAAAAAAAAAAGAGAAAAAAGAAAATAAAGTGGTTGGTACAATTTTTTGGTTTTTTAAAACAAAATGTAGGCTTGTGAAATACCATGTAAATTATATATATATATATATATATTTTTTCTTGTACCAATTTGTTTTATATAAAAAAATATTAATCAATGGTTGACTTTTTAAAGCGTATCATAATTTACATAAATAATAGAGATAGATGAATTACTATTACATTGATAAATTGATCTAGATCATATGACATAAGTAATAGTAATTGATGTGTTATTATTATTATTTTTTTTAGTCCAAAGCATTATTATTTTACATGATAATAATAGTTGCTTTCTATAAATGATAGCGAGTTTAGATATTGATTACTACAATAATGACAATTATTAATCAATTTAATCTAGTCCATGCATTTTCTTATAAAAAAAAAATTGAGGTGTGTTTTATTTTTTTCCCTATATTTTGTAATTATAACTTCTATAATATTTTATTTTAATTATAAAACCACCCTTTCATATATGTATATAGAAAAATGCGGAGCTTAGATTCAATTCCAATCCCATGGTTGCTCTCAAAAGTCTTAAAAAAAACTCTCTTTTTTTTTTTCTTTTTTCTTTTTTAGGAATTTTCCCTTTTCATTTTAAAGCATAGATTTAAATACTATTTTAATATCTATTTTTAAGTTTGGTTTATTTTGGTCTCTATATTTTAAAAATATTTATTAGGGTTCCTATACTTTCAATTTTGGTTCACTTTAGTCTCTGTACTTTTAAAATGTTCATTTTGATTTTTAAACTTTGAACTTTGGTTCATTTTGGTCCTTGAACTTTTAAAAAAATGACCATTTTGATGTCTTAAAAATGAGAGTGAAGGAACTAAAATTGTCACTTTTTAAAAGTACAAGGACAAAAATGAACATTATAAAAGTACATGGACCAAAATAAACAAAAGTTGAAAGTATAAGAATTAAAATGAACATTTTGAAAGTATAGGGACTGAAATGAATTAAAATCAAAAGTATTGAGACCAAAATAGTATTTAAACCTAAAACATAATATTGTATTTTAATAAAAAAATTATCATAAATAGAAAAAATATCAAACTATTTATAAATATAGAAAATTTTCTTAGATTGCAATAGACTTATATTACTCTACTCATTTTTCTATATTTGAAAATAGCCCTATTTTTAATTGTACTATATATTTTTTTTTTTCTTTAAAAAAAAATTGTATTATACTATTTAAAAACAATATGAAGTATAAAAAAATAGATTTTTTCAGCTTCAAAGGCTCAAGTGACGTTAGAAGCACAAATACAATTAATCTTGAATTCAAAATTATTTTTATTTCTAGTGAGCATTAAATTTCTTGCCATATCAAGGAAACAACTTATGGGATAATGCAAAAAAAAGCATCAAAATTTCTTTTAAAGAAATTTCCATTTTAAAATTAGTAGCTACAAATTAGGTGGAAATAAGTTGAACAGTGTCTTATCTATAAATTACATAAAAAGAAACAGAACAAAGTGTCTAATCACAAAATACATGAAATCCAACAAAAAGAAAATCATTAAGAAAAAAGAAAAAAAAAATTGAAAAGCTTTTGATTTTGATATCGATCCATTAAGAAGAAGAAACACCACCAGGATTCAAACGTTTGTTTGGTTTCTGTTTTACTTTTTCTTTTCCCCTTAAAAGCAGCCCCTTCAAACTCAACAGTGCGATGAATTTCATTAATGGGGTCAGTTTTTTGTTTTGGTGGGTTCAAACTTTTTTCAATCGTGCTTGCTGAGCTGAGCACTACGGCCACTCAATTGCTCTTTTTAATTGTTCTTCAACAGTTTTCACTCAAAAATCAGAATCCTATGAACCAACCCAAAATATCAAAATATCAAAATATCCTTCTTCATTTCTGAGTTCCTCTGTTCTTTCTTCTTCTATTTTGATTCCCTTTTTTTTGTATTTTAGCAATTGAAGCTTCTGACTCTTCTTTTTTAAGCTCCCTCTTCTTCTTTCTTTTCTTTCTTGTGCTGTTTGTTCATCAATTTTTTGCTTTTTCTTCTTGATTTGTCCGTACCCCTTCTGCATTGGTGGGTCCGCCATTGAAGACACGTTACTTGTTTGGTTTTATTTTGAATTTGGCGAACTGGTGAGGACGTTTAGCCATCTGGGTCGTCGTTATTTCGCTTTAATTTTAATGGGTAACGAGTGTTCTGAAGCTCTGAGATAGCCATTGATGGATCTGGAGAGTGCTATTGGGGGCCACCCAATCAAGGTACTACAAGTGGCAGTCTAATCTATTCATCATCATCTTCTTCTTCTTCTTCTTCTTCTTCTTCTTCTTTTTTCTTTGTTTTGTTGATTTTAATCATTTTTTGTTGCAGAAAGATTCATGGAGAGCTGTTTTAACTTTGGCTTATCAGAGCTTGGGGGTTGTTTATGGCGATTTGAGCACTTCTCCTTTGTATGTTTACAAAAGCACTTTTGCTGAGGATATTCAGCACTCTGAATCCAACGAAGAGATTTATGGAGTTCTTTCTTTTGTCTTCTGGACTCTCACGCTCATTCCTTTGATTAAGTACGTTTTTATTGTGCTTCGAGCTGATGATAATGGCGAAGGGGGAACTTTCGCTTTGTACTCATTGCTCTGCCGCCATGCCCGAGTTAGCTCCTTGCCCAATTGCCAACTTGCAGATGAGGACCTTTCGGAATATACGAAAGATGGGATGGATTTAACCAACAAGAACACTTGTGGGTCGAGACTGAAATCGACATTAGAGAAGCACAGAGTACTGCAGAGGGTTTTGCTTGTTCTAGCTTTGATTGGGGCTTGCATGGTGATTGGAGATGGAGTTCTTACACCTGCAATTTCTGGTACTGTAGATTATTAATGTTGTTCTGTTTTCTTTTAAATTCGCTTGTGATTCTAGAGTTTGAATTGATGGGACTTGCTTGTTTTGGGTCTTTCTTGGCAGTTTTCTCTGCGGTTTCTGGGCTGGAACTTTCCATGGCTAAAGAACACCATCGCTGTAAGCATCTCTGCTACTCTATTCACTTGAATCTTCATGGAAAAATTGAGAAACCCAGATGATTTCTTTTGGTATTTTGACTAATCTTCTGTTGAAATAAGATAAACAGTTCTTCTTCTTCTTCTTCTTCTTCAATGGTTCTGTTAATTAGTTTATTAGCAACATGAACAGAATTCTGGCCATAATATCTGGTAGTCAACTTTTTTGTGGCTGTGCATCTCTTTGCTTTTATTTTTCATTTCCTTTTGTCTGCTGATACACTGTATGCTTCAATGTATGGGGGCTTTAGAAAATTTGCAAATGTTTCCTTCTTTAGCTGTACAAATCTGAAGAGCTTTTTGTTATAATTGTTTATTATTGTAATGCAGACACTTGAAATAGTGGATGGGCATGGATTTCATAGTTTAATAATTACACAAATTATTGTGGGTCTCTGCATATATGATTGATACACACCATTCATGGTCAAATCACTATCATGTGATCAAAAGAAGAAACGAAAAGGAAAAGAAGTGTTAAATTAATACTTTTACTGAAAGTTCTTGAACTTTTTAAGTGTTATATGGCTTGCTGCTATAGGATTTAGACCAGAGGAATAAAATAAAATATTGTGCAATCAGCTAGGCTTGATTTTGGACTAAAGTTCTTGAGCAAGTCAGTGCAATCATTCATCTCTTGGTCAAACCATTTACCTTCTAAGTCACCATTGAAGTATCCATATCACCCGACTTCGACGAGCTCTTTCATTATTGTAGTACTGCTAATTGGGAGGTAACATCTTTCTGGTAGCGGGTTTTTATCGATCATTCATTATTGTTGATGGGTCCTTGTAACTTAAACTAGTAAACCTTTCTTTTCTGTTTGTGACTTGCTGTTGTCTGCTAACAGTGACCAAAGATAATTACTAATTTTGCCTTGACAAACTATTTGCTTGCACTACTTGCCAACTGCTTGGGATTTTTGGTAATATTAACTTTTGATATTCTAATTCTTGTATTCTATTCGTCAATCTTATTTCACACTCAATGAATATGCAACGCGGATATAACTTTGTTCACATTTTAAAAGATTTTCTGGCACCCAGACTTTGCATCTACAGTGTTCAAACCATATCAGAGTTTTTATGATTCTATATAAGCTGTTGTTATTCTGCGTTACCCTTTTCTCTTTGCTAAATTTATACTTGTTTATTAAATTAGCAGAATAAATTTGTTTGCACATAATGTTTTTGGTTTCATAAAGCTAGGTGGGACTCGGAACTAACCAATATGTGAACAATATGTTCTTGTTTTTTTCGATATTTTCTAGACCATACGAACAGATGAATTTCGTATAAACCGGTCGTTTCTCTGAGAGTAGTATAATTCAATCTTGTTGGACTCTGGTCCTCTACATTGTGGGGCCTCCTCTTGTCATTGAGGGACCAATTCACTTTACATGTCAATAGAGTAAAACATGAAGTCTTAATAGTCTAGTGCTTCTGCAGATGTTGAAGTCCCGGTTGCTTGTGCCATATTGGTATTCCTGTTTGCAATTCAACATTATGGAACCCATCGAGTCGGGTTTCTGTTTGCACCAGTTGTAATTACCTGGCTCCTGTGTATCAGTGCCATAGGGCTGTACAATATCTTCTACTGGAATCCACATGTTTACCGAGCGCTCTCCCCATATTATATGTACAAATTTCTGAAGAAGACCCAAAGGGGAGGTTGGATGTCCCTCGGCGGAATCCTGTTATGTATTACAGGTAATGAGAGTGGATCATTCCGCGACATTTTCCTCCCAGTGAGTTCGTCTTCTCTTATCTCTCTCTTCTCTTTGTTCTTAAGTTATCTGAAGTTGCCTGTTCGATATTCAGGTTCAGAAGCAATGTTTGCTGATCTCGGGCACTTCTCGCAGTTATCTATCAAGGTCATGTTTTCAATCAACTGAACTTTTGAATAAAGTTATTAGTATAAGATTTTTTATATTAAAAGTTCTCCCAACTCCACAAATGCGTAGTACTATTCTTAATTTTGACTATGAAAATGGTTGTTGAAATATAGCAATGTGCTTATGATCATTTTACTCTTGCTCGAATCCCTGTCGTGTATAAAATTATCTGCCCGTTATCATTCAAGCTATTACTTGGTGAAATTTCTAGAGATTTCCTTTAGTAACAAAGGATTTTGAGAGATTTCCCTCTTTCCATTCATCTCTTTTATTTATCCTTGCCATTTCCATTTATAGATATCATTTTCTATCTAGAAGCACAAAAAATGCAAAGAAGTTGAAATTCACTTTTTTCTAACAGAAGCTGTTCTACTGCAGATTGCTTTCTCTTTTGTTGTTTATCCATCTTTGGTCCTGGCATACATGGGACAAGCTGCTTATCTTTCTCAACATCACGGCGCAGAAAGTAACTACCGAATCGGATTTTATGTGTCTGTTCCTGGTAGGTGTACAAATTTGATGCATTAGAGACAAGTGAACTTATTTTTTTAAAAAAATGTTAAAAGAGTTCAACTGTGTTTTCATATTTTACAGAGAAAATAAGAGTGCCCGTTCTTGTGATCGCCATTTTAGCCGCAGTGGTTGGAAGTCAAGCTGTCATTACTGGAACTTTTTCGATAATAAAACAGTGCTCCTCATTGGGTTGCTTCCCGAGGGTCAAAATTGTTCATACCTCCTCGAAAATCCATGGTCAGATTTATATACCGGAGATCAACTGGACGTTGATGCTCTTATGCTTGGCTATTACAGTTGGCTTTCGAGACACAAAACGCATGGGCAATGCATCAGGTATTCTCTTCACATGATTGGCTCTCTTCCTTTTTATACTCGTTGTCTTTGGGTCTTTGATTTTGTTTGAGGCAATATACTAACTCCAAAGTCGAAACGGCTACTTCTCGATCAGGCTGATTATGTTATATCTAATGTATATTGTCCCCTCGACCACATAGAAACTCGTTCTCATGAACTGATATTTTTGTCGTTTTAACTGACAGGCTTAGCAGTGATAACTGTTATGCTGGTGACAACCTGCCTAATGTCTGTAGTCATCATCTTGTGCTGGCATAAAAGCTTTCTCTATGCCATTGCCTTCATACTCATTTTCGGGTCCATCGAATCGCTATACTTTTCAGCATCTCTCATCAAGTTTCGAGAAGGGGCCTGGGTTCCCATCGCCCTCTCATTCATCTTCCTAATAGTCATGTATGTATGGCATTATGGAACGCGTAAAAAATACGAGTTTGATGTTCAAAACAAAGTCTCAATCAACTGGCTCCTAGGCCTAGGTCCCAGTTTAGGCATTGTGAGAGTACGCGGGATTGGCCTCATATACACCGAACTCGTCTCAGGAATCCCCGCTATCTTCTCCCACTTCGTAACAAACCTCCCCGCCTTCCACCAAGTCCTAGTCTTCCTCTGCATCAAATCCGTCCCTGTCCCACACGTGAGACCAGGGGAAAGGTTCCTAGTAGGACGAGTTGGGCCAAAAGAATACCGTCTCTACCGATGCATAGCACGATACGGCTATCGTGACATCCACAAAGACGACATGGAGTTCGAAAAGGACTTGGTATGCAGCATTGCAGAGTTCATCCGATCCGAGAAGGCAGAGACAAGCGTAAAGCTAGAAGATGTAGAAGAAAGTGAGAGAATGACAGTAGTTGGGACATCTTCAACACAGGTAGATGGAGTGAGAATGTGTGAAGATGAAGGAGAAACAGCAGAAACATCAGAGGTAAGAGAGATAAAATCACCAAAAAAACTGAGGAAAAGAGTGAGGTTTGTTGTACCAGAGAGCCCCCAAATGGAAATGGAAGCAAGGAGGGAGCTACAAGAGCTAATGGAAGCTAGAGAAGCAGGAATGGCTTTCATAATGGGACATTCATATGTGAAGGCAAAGAGAGGATCAGGTTTAGTGAAGAAAGTGGTGATAAATTATGGGTATGATTTTTTGAGAAGAAACTCAAGAGGGCCAAGTTATGCTTGGAGTGTGCCTCATGCATCTACTTTAGAAGTGGGAATGGTCTACCAAGTTTGATTTAAAAGCTATTTTCTCCCTCTTTTTGTTTTACTTTAACTTTGTGCATTCTCTAGTCTCTCATTGTATATAATAAAAGCATTTTTGTCCAAGCTTTCATCTTTCTTCTTAGGTTATTTTGGATCTCACTTGTAATTCTACAACTTGCTTATACTCTCAAAACTTAAAACCTTCCCCCCCAATAAAAGGAAATAAAATAGGTACTTGTTTCTTTTCCTTTTGAGATGCTCATAATAGCAACATTTCAATTTTTACCCACTATACTTTGGGTATGTGAGTCAATTTTAATCCAAAACTATAGAGGTTATCGATTAGAACTCTAAACTTGAATGAGTGTTGTCAAAACTAAACTTATAAAATGAACTAGCTAATAAATCATTCGGAAATTAACTAACAAGAACACTCACAATCTTGTTAAAGAAATGTAAAAAATAAATCACAAAATGGTCCATGAGATTTCAAAGTTGACACTTTTAGTTCATGAAGTTTTTTCTTCATTTTTTTTTTCACTTTGGTCCCAACATGGTCAAATTTCATTCATTTTCTATGTATGAATTGAATTTTCTAATTAAGTATTGTCATCACTAAAGATTAAAATAATGACAATATGGTCAAAGTGAGCTTATCTTAACTAGCATAAATATGTGTTAAGAATCATAAATATGTGTTAAGGATCAACAAGTATATGAACTAATAATGATAATATGTACCATATTAAACTTAGGCAAAAAGAACTAATTACAAATGGGAGTTTAAAAATAACCATTCTTAAACAGCCATCTATTGTGATAGGAAGATTTTAATGGAAATCTCCCACTCTGATATTTTTGAACTCACAAAAATTGTTTTTTTTTTATTGATTTTATAAAGTTAAAGTTAGGTTTAATTATAAAAAAAATGTCCTTGAACTTTGTACTTTGCGTAAAAAACACTTCTTAATTTTTAGAAGTTTAAACAATACTTTTAAACTTAAAAAAAAATAAAAAAAATACTCTTACTATTCGTATATGAACAAAAATTGTCAATATCTCCTCACAAAAATACCTCTAAACTTTCAAAGTCGTATTAGTACCCTTATCTTTAAAAAAAAAATTTTTTTACCGTTTATCTACACTCCATTACATCTCTCTTCCACTTTCTCTCTCTCTACTTCAATCTATGACTTAACACACTTCTCTATTTTCCTTCTTTTTTCTCCCCTCTCTTCTTCAGTACCCTCTTACTCTGCTTCTGTTGATCGTTTGACATTGGTTTTTTTTTTTTTAAAAAAAAAAGAAAACAGAAAGAAAAAGAAAAATTACCCATTCAGTTAAAGTATATAGACTATAACAAGAAGAAAGAGAATGAATGAAGCTACCAAAGGACCTTAGGACTTAGATGTTTAATAAGGTTGTATGTTAGTAGTTGAGTATGTGCTAATAACCAAAAACGTCTTTTTTGTATTTGGCTATGCATCATTTTAGTTAGTTTTAAGGTAAGAATTTGATTATGAGATTTTGTGAGAATTTATGCTTATAACTTGAAGTTTTGGTGTATATTTGGTTATTAAGAAAACCGAAGTAAGAATTAAACAAATGATAATGAGATTACTAATATAAAGAAAATGAGAGTATCTATATAACTTATTTTAAAATAGTTCTTTTCAAACTCAAAATAACTTCAAATACATTGAGCCCTATACTAACAAAAGTAACATTTTCAAACTTTTTTTTTTAAAAAAATTAAGAGTATTAATGCAATTTTTGAAAGTTCAAGGGTATTTTTAAAACGAGTATTAACGGTAGTTTTCATCCATATGCTAACAATAAAGATATTTTGAATTTTTTTTTTTTAAAGTTTAGAGGTATTATCGAAACTTTTGAAAGTTTAAAGACATTTTTGAAATATGGTATTAATGATTTCCGATATTTTTAGTTTTTTTTTTTAATTAAGGGCATTATTGAAATTTATGAATATTTTTTTTACGCAAAGTACAAAATTGAAGGGTGTTTTCTAAAATTTAGCCAAAAAGCTAAACAAATAAAATAATATTTAAATATTCTTTCAAATTAAAGCTATAAAAACCCCTTAGCGCCATCTTTCTCGGCTCTGCTTCGAGAGCTCTCGTTCTGCTTCGCTCTTCCTTCTTTTTTGCCTTCCATTTTCATTTCATCTCATGAACTCCCACTCTCATCAAAGTTCAAACCAATCGCTATAATCCATTTCATCGCCTTCTCAACTTGATTCTCTCGTCGCCATGTTCGCCGTTTCGACGACATTTTTCTACTCTGTTTAAACCGAGCATCGAAAAATGGCGAGGCGTTGGGTCCTTTTGGCGGCCATTTTCGCGGTTCTATTTTGTGGGTTTTCTTCAGTTTCTGCCACACCCACAAGTACGAACTACTTCTCTAAACCCCGCCTCATAATTTCATCTCTCCTTCTTCATCTCTGTTTAGGCGTTTTCGTTTTCATTGCAGAAATTGTAGCTGGGGTTTTGTCCAAGGCGGTTTCGGCTCTTGTGAGTTGGATATGGACGATCACCTCGGCCTCTAATACTGGTTTGATTCGTTTCCTTAGCCCTAATTTTGAGCGTTGTCTATGTGTTTGATTGATTTGTGAGCTTTTGTTTTTGTTGATTTTTCAGTGGTTTCTACTCGCACCATGATTAAATTTGAGAGGGGATATGTTGTTGAGACTTTGTTTGATGGTAGTAAGCTGGGGATTGAGCCTTACTCTGTGGGGGTATCTCCTAATGGGGAGCTTCTGATTTTGGATGCTGAAAATAGTAATGTTCACAAAATCTCTATGCCAGTTTCTCAATGTAAGCCCTCTTTCTGCATTAATTTATCACTTCATTTGTGCAGGTTAGATTATATTACTGCCCTTGATACCCTTCTTTCCTGTTGGAATGTAGTATAACAAATCTTGGTGAGAATTTGAATACGTCAAAGATTACTAATGTCTTAATTGTTGAGCTAGAATTAGGATGGCTTAGTATTTTTTTCCCCCTCTTTTTTAGTACAACAAATGAAGCATGGAGATTCTCAAATTACTTTGAGTCATGCTCATGTTGGTGATGACTCTTGTCTTGGTACCTTGTTTTTTTTTTTTTTCAGTCTTTAAACGTTCAAAATACGTCTTAGATACTTACAAAAAGTTGACATGGTATGCAATCATATCATGTATTAATGTCACATAGAAGTGCATGAACTAAAATGAAATTGGTAGCATCACAAAAAATATTAAGAAGTTGCTAATACAGAAATTAGCATTGTAAATTTTGGATTCTAATAGCTGTGTAACTAGCCATCTTGCTTTCTCTTTGTCTAGCCCTGTGGTAGCTGCTCGTACTTTGCTTCAAACTTTGGACAACTCTTCTTTTCTTCTCTTTTATTAGTTTTTTCAACAGATTCTTTGCCTTCTTTTTGTATCAGTTGATTCCAAATTTAGATCATATTACTTTTGCTTTGCTTACAAGCTTTCGCTTAGGAGAAGACTCTACTTTTTAATTTTAAAACAATCCTTTTCAAAAGTTCTGCATTCTAATTATAGATCTATAACTCTTATGTTAGACAATATTGAGCTTCATTTGTCCTTAGTTCTTTAGCTTTAGTTACCATGATTCCAGGCTTTGACGTACCAAAATCAGTTAATTGAGGTGCACTTTTCCCGTATCCAATAAGTTCGAGCTTCATGAAAAAGATATGTATTGTCTTATTTGGTTGTTACTTGTTAGACCACCCCATTTCACTTTGCTTTTCAAAGATATTAGTTTTGCCATATCATGAACGTTTGGACCCACTTACATGCAATAAATAATTTTAGTAGCCAATAGTATATGACATTAAAGTATTTTGATATTTAAATTCGTGGGACATTTATTTATTTTTAGGTAGGTGGGCAATCAAGATATCAAACTGATGAGTGATGAGTCATTTAGGCATTTAACTAGCAGTCTTTGCAGTCTTTAATACTGAATTTACTCAACTGGTTTTTATCCTGTGAACACTTTTACTTTTCATCTTACCAAGTGTACAATTCTTGATTTGAATTTGATATTTCTCTGTAAATAAATCTTAAAAATGAATAAATTTACATCATGTCGCGCAGTTTCACTCTGATTATTCGATAACTCAGGCAGAGTAGAATTGCCCTTCCTAATATGATCAATAATTGGTTACTCTAGTTTCTTCTTGAGCTGAAAGCAAGAACTATACACAGTTTGCAGGCCCAAGCTGTTTGCAGGATCATCTGAAGGATATTCTGGACATGTAGATGGAAAGCCAAGAGATGCAAGAATGAGCTATCCAAGAGGGTTAACTGTGGATCAAAGAGGAAATGTTTACATTGCAGATACAAAGAACAAGGCTATAAGAAAAATCAGTGATGCCGGTACTTTCCAAAATCAGTTTCAGAGCATTTCGTGCCTCAAAAATGAATCCTGCCTTGTTATTGACTTCTTGTTCATTAAGTTTACCTAAGAATCTCCATCAAGTTACATTTTTTCTAGAAATACGGGCACTTGTGTTTGGCTAGCGTGTCCGTGTCTGATACGTATCCGACATTTTCTGGACACGTATCAGACACTTGTTAGTGCAATAGATGTGTTAGACACTAGTTGTACAAAGTCAAAATAGGACCAACATTTGTTAGACATGCATCAAACACTTGTTACGTATACTATATAGAAACATATATGACAAAAATAATAAAGTCTGATATTGAATACATCAAACTAATTTTTAAGCATATAAATGAAATGCATACACTCATTGATTTGGAATTTCCTTTTTGTTTTAAAATGATGTATATTTTAAAATGTATGTTTAAATAAACATATCCTTGTTGTGTCTGTGTCCTAGATTTTAAAAAAAAATGACGTGTCGACGTGTCTGTGTCATGTCGACCTGTGTCTAGTATCCATATCAATTGCTACTTAGTATTTTGTAGGATTCAACATCTTGGTTTTGGGATCTGTTAATGTATATAAGTTGTTTATAGTTTCTTTGCAGGAGTTACGACGATAGCTGGTGGCAAATGGAGGAAAAGTGGCCATATTGATGGTCCAAGTGAAGAATCAAAGTTCTCAAATGATTTTGATGTGGTTTATGTAGGAAGTAGCTGCTCACTTCTGGTAGTCGACAGAGGAAACCAGGCAATTCGAGAGATTCGACTTCGTGCCGATGATTGTACAGACTATGATGGTAGCTTCCTTCTAGGTAATAGCCAAAGTAAATCTACAATGAATGCCATTTTTCTCTCATATTCAGCAATGTATTTACTATGTTCTGTTATTGTAGGGATAGCTCTGCTGACTGCTGCTATGCTTTTGGGATACATGTTGGCACGTTTCCAATTTCGAGTGTTGGCAGCGTTTTCTTCTAAAAATGTAATGTTATTACTGGATAAACAATAGCTTTATAGTCTTATTAATAATGTATAGAGTAAACTATCCATCAACATTAACATTTCCCAATACTTTTACCAATGTTTCTGCTATGTTGCTAAGAGGGAGCGATTGGCTAGGTTATTCATTAAGGTAGAACCAACTTTCAGTTTCAGTTAAATTCTTTCCTCTGTTTGCAGGATTCAAGAGTTGACTCGAGGAACGTTACACCGATTCCTCCGTATGGGAGGGTCGAGAAATCAGTCAGGCATCCATTGATTCCTAGTGAAGAGGAAGAAGATAATCAGCCAGAAGAGAATATCATTTGTTCCCTCGGAAAGCTTTTCCTCAACACTGGCTCATCCGCAGCTGAAATCTTTGTGGCATTGCTTCTTGGAGCTAGAAGAAAGCCGTCCAACTCCCCCGGCCAGCAGCCTTATCAAGTAAACAAACACGCGCCATCACGGTTCGGTGTGCAGGAAAACTTTGCAGCCTCACTTGGCTGTGAACCACTGGAAACAATGAAGAGGAAACCTTACTCTTATTCGACAACACGAGTTGAAAACGTCCAGCGTTACAGGCGCATTTGGGGCGACGACAGTGGACGGGAAGGACAACCATATCCATCCAGTCCAAAAATATGGTACAACAGGAGCAGTGAGAGAAATGAGGTTGTGTTTGGTGAAGTACAAGAGGAAGAGCAACTGTGTGGACAAAATGAAGAGAAATCCTGTGTCGGTGGTGGCAGCGGCGGCGGCTGTGTGGAAGGGAGATCCTTCAGCAAAAAAAAACATGAAAACTCTTTTGTTACAGAAAAAAGGAGAATGAGAGATTAACAATTGATTGGTTTCTCAATCTGAGTTGTATTGTATGATGTTATGAGTTTATAAATTCTTTTGTTATAAACAAAAAGAAAAAAAAGTTGATATAGAATTTTACGTTTATTTAACACGGATCAATATAATTTTTATCCTTTTACTGTTTTTATTCTTATTTTTAATTTCTTGAACATCTTCAAGTTTATATTACTTTGGTCTAAAAGTTACATTATCCATCTATACAACGATCTAAGGCGAAAAGAGGAATCAATTAAATAAACAATGCTAATTTAAATCTAAATGTTAACGAGGTAAGATACTATTTAAAAAATAAGATGTTTTATGGGAAATTTTCACATATAGAAAAAATGTCAAACTATTTACAGAAAATAACAAAAAAAAAATACTGATAGACATTGATAGACTTTTATCAGCATCTATCAGTGATAGACATTTATAATTTCTATCACTAATAGACCCTGATAGACTTCTATCAGCGTCTATCATAATTATCTAAAAATTTTGCTATTTTGTGTAAATGGTTTTTCTTATTTTTCTATTTTTAAAAATTCCCCACAAGAAAAAGATAAAGGAGGAAGAGATAACAATGAAAGCTAAATTAAGGCCGGTTTGGATTGACTTGAGAAAAAATGTATTTTTCAAAGAACTCATTTTTATTTAAACTCTTTAATAATAACTGTTTAAAATACACTTCAAAATTTATTTTGAATGGTTGCTAAACACTCCAATTTTTTTCAAAACAACTTATTTTTTTAAATTAAACACTTGAAAATGTATTCTAAACACACCCTTAGTTACGTTTTAATTTTATGGATTAAATAGAAGTGAATTTAATAATATAACAAAAATGTTATTTTGGAAACTGCTTCAGTGTTCTTGTACTTTAATATATCTATTTTGATTATTTTACTTTCAACTTTTGTTTATTTTAGTAATTATATTCTAAAAGGTTCAGTTTGGTCCTTATTAATGTCTTATGATACACTAGATCTAGTTTGGTTAAGAGTGAATATTATCCTATTTTTAGAATCTCTTATGATTCAAAATGCGTGGTGTAACATGTATTTCTTTTCTGTTCTGGTCATGAAATAAATGAATAAATGGACTTTTCTTCAAGAATAAAATCTTACTGGAACTATCCATATCTAGTTCATCCTTCAAAACCCTATCACATCTTGAATATGATGAAATAGGATGAATTGAAACAGAATTTTGTAAATATGTCTTGCTAGAAGGAAACCCCCCTTACTACAAAGTTCTGCGACATTTTCACTTTGTTTAAGTAATATTTTAGGTTGAATTTATGGTTGGATGCACAATTAGATAATAAAAAAGAATGAAGAAACTAAAACGGACATTTTTTAAAAGTATACAAATTAAAATAAATATTTTGAAAGTTTAAGGACTAAAAATATAAGAACCAAAATAAACCCTTTAAAAGCAAATAACTAAAATTGACAAAATAAATATGATAATATAAGTAATAAAATAGATTTTGAAAAAAAAAAATTAAAAAAACACTTCGGTCCATAAACTTCTATGAAAGTTTATAACAATAACAATTTGATTGATGTACAATTTATTTCCCAAATTTTAGTCTACATGCCTTAAAGTTTGTAACAATTAATAATTTCTATACAAAAAAATAGTCAAAATAAAGTATCAATTTTAGTTTCTATAGTTTATAAACATATTTAACTTGTAACTAGTTTATTGATTTACATAGTAAAAAGTTTTAAAATATGAAAACTCAATCGCTACAAACTAAAGTTTAATTCAAGTAACAAAGTCAAATTAAGTTTCACTTAATGATAATTATTATACATTCTCAATTGTCATACATTTGATATCGAAAGTTCAATCTCGTTTATTCCATAATTGTATTAAAAAAAAAAGGTTATCGTACTAAATTGCAAATAAATTATAGGGAACAAAAATGTTATTTAACAAACAAACAAGCAGGAAAAAAAAAGGAAAAAAAAAAAACAAAACAAAACTGAGAGGACATACGACGTCGTCTTCATAGGCAAAATTCAACGGTCAGATTGGGGAAATTAGCATCGGGTATAAATACACAAGGGTTCCCGGCGATTGGCGGCAACGACGAACTGAAAACTGAAGCCTCGAGGTCAAGAGACCAAAAAGAATGGGAGTTCAAGGTCTTTGGGAGCTTTTAGCCCCCGTCGGCCGCCGTGTCTCCGTCGAAACCCTAGCCGGCAAAAAGCTCGCCATCGGTACAAATATCTCTCTACTTACATCTCTGAATTATTTTTAAAAAAATTCATCTCGTTGAAGGTTTTTTCTTTTGGTATGTTCTTCTATTGAAGATGCGAGCATTTGGATGGTACAATTCATAAAGGCTATGCGCGATGATAGGGGAGAAATGGTCCGAAACGCCCATTTACTCGGTTTCTTTCGACGGATTTGTAAACTTTTATTCTTGCGGACCAAGCCTGTTTTTGTCTTCGATGGTGCAACCCCGGCTCTCAAGCGCCGGACTCTCATTGCTCGCCGTAGGCAGCGTGAGAACGCCCAGGCTAAAGTTCGTAAGACCGCCGAGAAATTGCTTCTCAATCATGTGAGTTTTGTTTCCGGCTTTCTTCGAGTTCCGTGTTTTTGGAGCTATGTGCTGGGAATTTGTCTATTAGTTTCGTCTACAGAGATTAATTATTTTGCTTGTGTTTGAAAATTTTGTCTAGTGGAATCGGAAAGTGTCTGTTTCTCAACGAGTGAAGTTTGATTAGACAGAAGTATCTCAAGCTCATTTCCATAGTTTTGCAGTCCACTTTTAAGGAATCACGAGTCTTTTCCTTCAAATTAAATAGATTTTCATTTCACATTTAGTTATGTTGTTGGATTTATGCAGTTTTATCCTTTCAGTAATACGTTAGAAACAAATCACTACCTGCTTACCAGATAGGTGCTGTTCGGTTGGAAACTGAAATCTTTAATCTCAACAAAGATGAAGCTATAAGTTCTGGTTTATTTAATATTTTAAAAGCATTGTTCCAATTCCAACTAAATATTGGTGATGTTGTAGTTGTTTTCTTTCTTCTTTCTTTCTTTTTTTAAAAAAGAAGAATAATAATAAAACATTTTGTTGCTAGGTCAAGTTCTTTTTATATGTAATTAAATTTCCAAGTTTCAACTTTGCAGTTGCGAGCTAAGTCTTGAACTTTATTAATTTACCTCTTGTTAATAGCTCAAGGTAATGAGGTTAAGAGAACTTGCTGAGGATCTTCAGAACCAGAAACAGCAGAGGAAGCAAAATCTACGAAAAAAGAGTACCTTGCCAAGCCGTAACGAAAGTTCTGATGGTACTTCTACTTCCGAAAGCTGCAAAGGTGTCCTAAATAGGAGCAGTCATGAAAGTCTAGATGAAATGTGAGATATGTCTCATATATGCAACCCCAAATATGAAAAAATTTGAAGAATATGGTTTGACAGGTTCTTTTGTTGATCATTTAGGTTGGCAGCATCAATTATGGCTGAGGAGAATGGGCTTTTCTTGAGCAGCGCTTCTTCTTTTTCTGGTGCCACTCTTGCTAAAGAGGACGGTGGTGAACGGTCAATTCTGGTAAGTTTTTTGCCTGTGTATATCACATTAGCTTAAAGATAGGGTCTAGTATTTATTTTCAGCAAATTGGAAGGTGAAAGATGAGAGACCTGACAAACAGGATGTTGGATCCAGAACCAGAAGTTCAACAATGACTCAAAGGGCAAGGAGATTTTGTCAGATGATACTCATGTAGTGGGGAGTGATTCAGAAAGGATGGAAGTGGCCTCAAGAAGTGCCCATCAGCAAAATTTAGATGAGATGTAGGGTGCACGTACACTTGGGTTATAACTCTATTGTTAATGTCCTGTGTTAATCATATGCTTTCTGTTGTGATCATTCTAGGTTGGCGGCATCCATTGCAGCTGAAGAAGCAAGAAGTTTGAATGAAAATGCATCAGTATCTGCTGTTACAAATCTGGATGGTGAAGATACAGATGATGAGGATGAAGAGATGATTTTGGTATGCCTGAGATTTCTGTTATTCGTATGATTTTTAGTCAACAAATTGTTCTTTACCACGGTGGCTTTCTCAAATTCTCTTATCATATCAGCTTATTTAGAAGCCTTAGGAAGTAAACTTGAATGGTGTTAATATCATTGGATATCAGGTCATAAGTCAGTAGATATGAGGTACAATGGTGACCTTTACCTGTGGAAATCTGGATGTTTATAAAATATTTTTGGTTCTTGCACGTTTCTTTTTGCAGAATAAAAAAACTAATTAATTAAAATTATAATAAATCCTTTTGAGGATATGAATCATAGGCTTACTGAAAAGCAAGGAGTTCTCAACTTGTAAGTTATTAATTGTGACCATTATATTGTCTGTGTTTACTTTGATAGCCTGAAATGCATGGGGTAGTTGATCCTTCTGTGTTGGCTGCTTTGCCACCTTCAGTTCAACTTGATCTTCTTGTTCAGGTAAGTATAAGTATATGTACCATCATGGTTGGTTAGCCATGTAACTTCATGCTGGCACATGTTAATGCAAATATATTTTTGGTGCAGATGAGAGAGAGATTAATGGCAGAAAACAGACAGAAATATCAAAGGGTCAAGAAGGTTCGTTCTGGAATGGTCCAGTATGCATCTGTAATACAATTTAGAACTTAAAACTTCAAGACTTGACTTCCTCTACTCCTTTATACACACACACATTAAACACACATGTAAGAACCGCACTTCAATAAGACATCACTCATACCATAAATCATTCCTTTCTTAGGTACATTTACTGTCTTCACTACTTTCTTAATTATTGATGAGATATAGCATAATTTCATACCTCTGAGAAAGCACAGTTGAAGTTTCAATTTTTTGTTTTGTGTGTATACTTCTGCTACACCTCTAAGGACTGCCATTGCCATCTTATTAGTTGATTTCATTTTATTGTAGGACCCTGCAAAGTTTTCTGAGCTACAGATACAGGCTTATCTTAAAACTGTTGCTTTTCGACGAGATATTGATCAAGTGCAGAAGGCTGCTGCTGGGAGAGGGGTTGGTGGTGTACAAACATCAAGAATTGCCTCGGAAGCAAACAGGGAATTTATTTTTTCATCATCTTTCATGGGTGATAAACAGTGAGTTGCTCAAACTCTGCTCGAGTTCTGTATTTTGACAAAATAATCTGGACAGATATTGAAGATGTAATTTAGGTTGTTCTTTTTCCACTGAACGTTGCTCGTTTGGGATTTATAAAATATTGTAGATTCATAAGATGTTTGATTTTCTCAGGGTACTTGTGTCTACTAGAGCTGAGAAGAACGGAGACAAACACCTACAGGCACCAATAGTTCAGCAACCTTTAAGTTCCCTTAAAAATACAGAAATTCCCAGTACATCCAATCCTCTGGCTCAATCAACCCCTGATAAGTCGGGGGTTCTTGAGGACAACATTGAGACATTTTTGGATGAGAGGGGACGTGTTCGAGTTAGTAGGGTGAAGGCAATGGGGATGCACATGACTCGTGATTTAGAAAGGAACTTGGATTTGATGAAAGAGATTGAAAAGAATACCAGTGCACATAAGGCTGCAAATCCTGAACCCATGCAAAATATTGAAATTTGTAATCCAGAAAGCTTTTCTTTTCAAAGCCAAGTTTTAGATACTTCAGATGAAGGTGTTGGTGGATCTATTAATAAGTTGAATGAGAAAGGTGCAGAGTCCATGCTGAATGAAGAAACTGCTATAGAAATATTGCTGGAAGATGAGGGTGGGAAGTCTTTTGATGGTGATGATGATCTATTTACTAATTTAGCCGCAGAAAATCCTATTGGAATGGCTTCTTTTGACATTCCGACCCAAAAACTATCTCTTGATGGTACTACAGATTCTGGTTGGGAGGACACAGTTGAAGGAAAAACTTATAGTCCAAAAAATGTTGAAGTGGATGATCACTCGTTCAAGGAAGGAACCGTTAGTGATGAGAGTGATGTAGATTGGGAGGATGGAGTGTGTGATCATGTAAACCCAGTTCCTTTTGAAGCTGATTCGGCAAAGTCAGTTTCTAAAGGTTCTTTGGAGGAAGAGGCTGACTTGCAGGAGGCAATAAGAAGAAGTTTGGAGGACAATGGATATGCAAAATCTGGCACTGTATCTTCTGAACATCAGCAACCACAATCAGTGATTGTTGGAAAAAGGGCTGAACAATGTATGAGTGTCCAAACTGAGAGTATGATTGGACTTGATAAGCTAGATAGTGCTGATGGAATGGATTGTTTAAATTTTAATGATTCTACCGGGACAGAGGTATTCTCCTCTCTAGTTTGTAATCACCCCTTTTCTTTTTCATTGTTTTTTTTTTTTCTTTTATGTGAATTGCAGTGCCCTTACTTGGAACTGTATATCAGGGAATGACTGAGAGTTCATCTCAAGAAAAGCAATGCTCAGAACCTGTTGTGTTGTTAGATACCAAAACCCACACAATTGCCAAACAGTTGGATGCTTCTTATAATGATGCTACATTTTCTCTTAAAGAGTCAAATGAAAACAGTGATACTCTTGAGCCCTTATCTAGAGACACATCTGGTGCAGTTCACGTTGGGGATAGGATAAATAATACTGTGATTGATCCTTCTTGTCGTATGGTTGAGATGGAAAGTATTTACACTCCTGGAAATGGTTCCTCCCCAAAATCTTTTGCCTGTGAAAACCATTTCAAGCAGAATCTTCCCGTTGACGAGCATAGTAATGATCTTTTGATGCACAAGAAGGATGCAAAAATACCTGCTGTTGAAGAAATAAACAATGCATTGATTGAGGTTACAGAGGATGAGTTAACGAATAGAATTTCAGTTCTGGAGCAAGAACGTCTGAATCTTGGAAATGAGCAGAAAAGACTTGAGCGTAATGCCGAATCTGTCAACAGTGAAATGTTTGCAGAATGTCAGGTCCGTGGTTTTTCTTTCATGTTAGTGGGAAAAAAGTCATTATTATTATTTTATAAATATTAAATTTGTTAATGTATTTGCAACAAAATTTAGTGCTAGATGTTACAAGTATTTTTTATTTGGGAGGGTGGGGAGAAAGCTTGAACAATTTGACCTATGATTTGATCAATTTTTAGTGGTGAAAAAACAAAAACAACAAAGAACCCTATTGACTTGAGAAATAGAAGAGTTAGGGGAAATACAGAGATGAAGAATAAGAGAGCTTTTAGACGATTAGGAGACTTGTCGCCCAAGAGTGTGCCTTGCGTGTTGAACACACTGGTCTTCAACTTTATTTTACTTGATAATGCAATTATTACATATAAAGTCTATTTGAGTTCTCTCTTTTTGAGAATGGAGATCAATTAACATTTTATCTGATTCTCTATAGGAATTACTGCAAATGTTTGGCTTACCATATATTATTGCTCCTATGGAAGCGGAAGCTCAGTGTGCTTATATGGAACTTACAAACCTTGTTGATGGAGTGGTGACTGATGACTCTGACGTCTTCCTGTTTGGGGCAAGAAGTGTTTACAAGAATATATTTGATGACCGCAAATATGTTGAGACATATTTTATGAAGGTCAGAACAGATTCTCTCTTTATTATTGTTGTTATTATTATTATCATGCTAAATTACATTTAATTAATTTTGTGGGTGGTCTAATTTTAACCATTATTTTGATTCTTGACTAGTTTATGGGTGGCATAGGCATAAATCAACTTGGTTCTGGTCACCAATCATTCTTAATTGGGAATATTTTACTTGGTTATCTTTATCACTGACACTGGCCAGTGATTATGTGAGTTTCCTGCATTATTAAATTTATAATCTGGGAGTGATACAGTCAGTTTATTCCTCCATTCAGATTGCTCTTCATGGTGTTCCTTTCTATATATATGTTTCATTATACTCCTTTTGTTATCAATTCAAATTGGGGTGCTTTTTGGTGGGGTTTTCTTGGGTTAAAGTTGTTCTCCATCAAGGATTTGTAATCTATATTCTATGGTTTAGTTTGAGATTTCTGAGGATTTTATTTTCTTGATACTACTCTTATAACTTATCACTTGGTTCCTTTTTTTTTTTCAAAAGGAACTGTCATCTTTGGAACTCTCTCTTTTTTCTTTGCTTTCTCCTATTCAGTTAGAAGAATCATTCTTGATTCCGTAGTTTTCATATAGCTGCTTGCCTAACAATTTGCCCATTGTACTTTGACTTTCAGGACGTAGAAAATGAGCTTGGTCTGAACCGGGACAAGTTAATTCGCATGGCACTACTACTTGGAAGTGATTATACAGAAGGCGTTAGGTAATTTAAACATGAATGAGCCTGCCGTATTGATAAGAATTTATCATATGCAAGGATGCAGAACTCCACTCTCATGATAGATTTTCAAATGTATGATGCAGTGGGATTGGCATAGTTAATGCCGTTGAGGTTATGAATGCATTTCCGGAGGAAGATGGACTCCATAAATTCAAAGAATGGATTGAATCGCCAGATCCAAGCATCTTAGGGACGCTTGGTGCAAAAAAAGGGTTAACTGCTCGTAAAAGAGGGTCAAAAGCAAGTGAGAATGATATGACTTGCTCAAATAGCAGTGGTTCTGCATCTGAAGAGAACATTTCTAAAGATATGAAGGAAAACATAGTTGTTAAACAGAGTTTCATGGATAAGCATGTGAGACATTTCTCTCTTGCTCTGTACTTTCTGACTTGCAATATTTTCTTTACCAGGTGGAGAAGGAAGTTTATTTTATCCCCAAATTTTCTCATTAGTCATTGTTTGATGCCATATTTAGAGAAATGTTAGCAAGAACTGGCACATACCTTCTGAATTTCCTAGTGAAGCAGTCATTTCTGCTTACATCTGCCCACAAGTGGACAAGTCAGCAGAACCTTTCTCCTGGGGGAAGCCAGACCATTTTGTCCTTCGCAGGTGAGATATTATGCTTTTCATCTTGATAAATCTTTTCTTTTTGACTTAGTTACCATGGTTTGTATAGCTTGTGTCTTAGCTTAGCAGCATTCTTTATGTCGAGAGCTGTCTCTCTCTTATATGTTTCTAGTAATGTCTCAACATCATTGCTTTTGTCTATCATATAAATGGAAGCGATATACCACACACAGTCAATTTCTTATTCAAGTAGGTGGATATTCTTCTTCTTAATCATTATATTTCAGTGAAACCGGCATAGTTGTTTCTTCTACTCCCTTTATTCTAATGGAAGGCTTCTTCTGTTAGTTCTCTTGAAAAATACCACAAACGGTCCCATTTAAATTTCTGTGCTCATTGACTTGTCCGAGTTGAGCTTTATATCGTATGATATTTGATTATGTTATTTTTTTGCACTTCATTACATTTAGGGGTGGTCATTCAAACCGCTAAAACCGAACAGATTGCAAAACCGAACCGAAACTGAATTGTGCGGTTCGATTCGGTTTAGTGTTATTTTAAACCGAATTTATGCGGTTTGGTTTGGTTTCAAAACCCAAACCGCATGAAAACCGAACTGAACCGCATATTTTAAAAAAATTAATATATTTATTATTTTTAATTTTTAATTTTTTTTTTAATTTTTAATAAATTAATATAAACCGAACCGCAAAACCGAACTGCAAAACCAAATTGCAAAAAAAAAAAAAAAAAACCGCAAAACCGAACCGAACCGCACCGCATATATGCGGTTCCGTTCGGTTTGGTTCGAACTGAACAAACGGTTCGATTCAGTTTCATATTAGCTCATATTAAAATTAGCGGTTCGGTTCGGTTTTGGCCTCAAACCGAACCGTGAACACTCCTAATTACATTGGTGAGGTGAACCTACATTATATTTAAGAAAATTGAATATCCCATGTATATCATATATATTTACAACTAAACTTGTTTCGTATGCTGCAGATTATGCTGGGAAAAGTTTGGGTGGGAAAACTCGAAGGCAGATGAATTGCTTTTGCCAGTCCTGAAAGAGTACAGCAAACACGAGGTTAATTACTTTCACTTGTGGCTCTTATGTTTGCAAATGCTTATGTTGAACCATTAACTAAAGGAAAGTGGAGGGAGGGTGGGTTTCTTATGTGGAAACCATCTTTAGCAACAAATAAGGGATGTTTTATTGTGTGCTTTTGCCCCTACTCCATTTTTTGCCATAGTCCACAAAATGATCAAGGAAAATGTTGTCTATGCTCTCATCTTTCTATATACTGTTTTCTTGTAGACTCAACTTCGATTGGAGGCGTTTTACACTTTCAATGAACGATTTGCTAAAATCCGCAGTAAGAGAATAAAGAAAGCTGTTAAACGTATTACTGGGAGCAGGTCTGCTGTGTTGATGGATGATGCTGTGCGGGATGTTTCTGTAAATTATCAAAGAGAACTTTCAGTTGAGCTTAAGGAGAACATGTCAGAGAAATGTTCGTCAGAAATACAAGGTGCTTGTTCGAATGAAGATGGCATAGGAAATAGCCTACGAAAACCTTCCAGGAAAAGGAAGCTAGATGGAGAGCAATCTCAACTTGGTAAGGATGGAAAACTTACAAAGAAGGAAAAAGGAAAGCGAAGTAGAAATGAGGGATCACATTCTGAGAGAGGTAGAGGTAGAGGGAAAGGGAGGGGGAGAGGGAGAGGTCGGTTAGCATCTAAAGGAAAGACTCCTATTACTGAATTGGTTGAAACCAGCTCCAGTGATGAAGAAAGTGAATTTGACAATCAGAAATTTGATTTGGAGAACTTGCAGGAGCCTCAAGAAAGGAGAAGAGTAAGTTTGAAATGTTACTAATTCTGTCTTTTATTTCGTGCTATTTCTTATGTCAGTATTTACAGTTCTTCTAGTGTCCTCTATCCAATTGCCTGGTCAATGGGCATCTCTTTGCGTCTTCATATTAGTCACTAATCAGATGAATTATATACATTGAACATAATGTGTCTGGATTATCGAGTCTTGTCAGCCTGCTCTTTTTCTTGTCTTCAGCAGTTCTCAGTATCTCTCAAGACAATTTCTCATCTCTTTCTACATTGCCTTAATTTTACCTGACTAGAATGTTCATATTGACACAGTCATCACCGATTCGAAAATCTGTAAGTTATGCAATGGATGATGCAGATCAACCATCAGATCACAGTGGGGATAGATTCTCCAATGATAAAGCCGAAGAAGACAGGGTGGACCAGGGTCAGTATGCGCATCCTGAAACTTCAATGGGCCAATCTGAAAATACGGAATCCGGTTCCAGAACTCCTAAGAGACCTCCACAGAATGATTATCTCGAAACTGGAGGTGGTTTCTGTCTAGTAGAAGATGAAATGAGCCGGCAAGAAATGTGCCAGAACAAAGATCCAGCCTTGGAGGCTAACAATAGTGAAGACTACCTCACAATGGGAGGCGGGTTTTGCTTAGACGACGATGATGAATGCATTGGCCCAGTTGCACATCCTGACCAAGCGACCATATTAGAAGTCCCCAAAGATGGCTTTGAAAATGATCCTGGTCAATCAACCTTCTCTCCTGAGAAACATATAGCGGAGGAAGATACAGATGCACGTGCAGAGTCTCCGCTCGATGTGGGCAACCGGAATCCTGTAAGTAATCCAAACTCTTCCCAGGTAGAGGATATGCAAGAGGAACCCAGGGATCATCCTGTTAGAGCATTTGGAGGAGCTTTAAGTGCCATGCCAAATTTGAGAAGAAAGAGAAGGAAGTACTAAGACAATGTAAGTAAGAGTTCAAGTTTTTTCAATGAGCTTCTTATCTATCCTTAACTTCTTTGCACAATTTTAGGAAGATTTAATTTATGTGTTAGAATAGTGGAAAATGGCTGGTTGTTTAGGTTTTCGTTTGTAGCTAATGGAAAGCTCATTTAGGAGATTATTGGCGATCCTTTTGAAATTTTAGGAGCAACATTGTTGAGTGTTCTTAATTCTTCTTCTTCTTTTTTTTTTTTTCAATCCCTCAATCAATTTTATTTATCAGCTCATTTTAAGGCAAATTAACAAGCTCTCCCTAGTCTAATATTACTAACAATCACAACAATCTTAAGCATGTAAACTAATTTTGAGCCTTCAAAACCTTAAACAGGAAGTTTTCCAAAATGTAAGGTATCAAAAGGGTTTGATAGAGGTTCTACACAAGATGGTATGAGGTCAAATGACACTCAAATAACTTAAACCTTAAAAAAAAAAAAAAAAAAAAAAAAAAAAAAAAAAAAAAAAAAATTATAGAAAAGTTAGTAACATAAGTTAGAAGAAAAAAGAATAGGAGTTTATATATATATATTATTAATATATTACATAAGGGTTAAATAGAAAGTTGGAGGAAAATTAAATTAGCTCTTCAAATATGAATATCTAGATATTAAAATAGACCCACAAATATTGAAAAGTTTTATCATTTAAGGGGGAAAATCGGCTTTTCTCATAAAATTTGATTTCTACCAAAACTTTCAATTTCATCCCATAAAACTTTAAACTTAGATAGGTATTTTAATTTTAACTTTTATTTTTTTATTTACCAATTTGGGAAAAGAAAAAAAAACCAACTCTAGTGTCAAATCTGTTTTTTATAATTTATTAAATACATGTGAATTTAAATTTATTTTTAATTGTGGGTTTTGGTTCTGGTTGGAAGGAATTAACGAACAAAATAGCAATGGCCAATCAATGAAAAACAACTTTTCATGAAAAATACCTCAAAAAGAAAAAAAAACATAAGTAAGAAAAAACATACTAATGATTAAGGGAAAAAGAAGAAGTTAAAAACCAGTTTTGGTTCACTTTCATAAAAATAAATTAATCTCCACACTTTGATTTGTAGTAATTTAGGGTGCATTTGAGGCAATAAGTTGATTTTTATTGTCAGTGGTTATAGTCAGTGAGTTATAATAGTTAATTTTGGAAGATATTTTTGAAATAGCATTTACTATACTTAATTGTAAGTTATAAATAGTTATACACACCACTATTATATTTAGCGCCTCAACATATGGAGTGGCCTATAATAACCCTATTCACCAACTTCTCCAAACGACCCCTTAGTGTTTATATTTTCAATTTTGTAACAATTTAGTTTTTGTAGTTCAAAATTTGTAATAATTAAGGGTTTGTTTGGTGGAAAATCTAGATTTTGTTTTATGTTTTCAGATTCACTAAGTTTAGCAAATATGTGTTTGGCAGACGACTCAGATTCTATTTTTAAAAACTGTTTTCAGATTTTGTAATTCAAGCCATGCAAATTCTGAAAACAACATTTTTATGTTTTCATTGTAACTAGATTTTGAATTTTAAATTTTAAAATGTAGAATTATATTAAATAAAGATAACAATATTTAGAAATACAATATGTTATGTTATAAACTCAGTTCATTTTTCTAAAAAAATATAATATATATTATGTAATGTTGTATAAATCATAGGGAAATTACTATAAACAAAAAAAATATCAAACTATTTACAAATATAGAAAATTTTTACTGTCTATCAAAGATAGACTGCGATAGATTTCTATCATTGTCTATCACTCAAGCAATAGAATTCTATCGCAGTTTATCGCAGATAAACATTAAAAATTTTCTATATTTGTAAATAGTTTAACTCATTTTTCTATATTTGAAAAGAGCCCTAAATCCTATAATATTACAAAATAATAATTATATAATTTCTTTTTAAAACATAAATCATATTCATAAATAAATTAATAATAGTGTATTGTCAACTAAATATTAGTGTATAACTACAACTAGTTTTATGATTTATAAATATATAATATTAAACACATTTTAAATAACTGTTTAAATTAGAATCTAATTTCGAAATTTGTTACCAAACACATAAATGAAAACATGTAATACAACTATGTTTTCATTCAATCTCTTATTTTCAAATTTTCTACCAACCCGACCCCAAGTCTCTATCGTAAAAATTATTATTAAAATTTAATGACATTTCTTACCTAAATAGATCAATAAATTAACTAAAAATCTAATATATATACTTAAACTACAAAGTCTAAATTGTTAAATAATAAAAATTAATATTGAATATTGATAAAATTGGACTAAATTGTCAAAACATTGAAAATATTGAAACTATAAATCATTACAAATCAAATCCAAACAAAAGTGATGGTCATGTCACCCTTTAAAAAACAAAAGAAAAACTTGGCAAAGACCAAAGAGTGTCCAATGAAATCACATCCCAAAAACCAAATATTCATAATTCCCAAACTAACCCCTTCTCTCTCCTCCTCCAAAATTCAACTCATCATTCATTCGATTACAGGTAAAACTCAGCGGCAACTCCATTTTTCATCTCTCTACATTCCACAGAGAGAGGAAAACCAATGGAGCGCAGTTTTCTGTACAAGGAATTCGCTCCACTGGCCGGAATGATCGCCGCCGAGTGCGCCACCGTCGGCTCAAACACCGTCTACAAAGCCATTAGCGGCCATGAAATCAGCTTCTATGCCTTCACCTTTTACACTTGTCTCGCTGCCGCTCTTGTTCTTCTTCCTTTCGCCTTAATCTTCCGCAGGTATCCAATACTTCCAATTCTTTCCGATTCGTTTGTTGTTCCTTGGCGCATTTTGCCCTAATTTTATTTTCTTTGCGATTGGAGTTTTCAGATCTGGCGTTTTTCCGTCCGATAAGTTGTCGTTCTTCCTCAGATTGATTAGCCTATCGGCGATGGGGTATGAATTGTGATTGATTGAGGATTTAGGGTTTTGGATTGGATTTGTGATATACAATTGAAATTCTTGATTGTAAATTTTATTGTGATTGAAGAGTTGGATGTCAGCTGTTTTCGTATAAGGGTTTAGAGTACAGTTCGCCGACGCTTGCTTCCGCCATTAGCAACCTCATTCCTGCTCTCACTTTCATCTTGGCCGTTCTCTTTGGGTATCTTTTTCTTCCTCCAACTTTATTTCTTTTTCACTTATCAAATAATATATTAATGGGAAAATTACTTTTTTAGTCCTCAAGTTTTGAATAATATGTGCGTTTGGTCCCTAAGTTTTAAAAATGTACATTTTTAGTCCCCCAGTTTATAAGAATAGGTCAATTTGGTCCCTGAGTTTTCAAAATATACATTTTCAGTCCCTGAATTTTTTAAAATAGGTCTAAAAGGTCCTCTAAGTATTTTTTTTCTTTAATTTTTTAAAAATAATTATATGATATTTAAAATTAGAAAAAATAGTTTTAGAGACGAAATAGTTTTTAAAAATTATTCTTATAATTTAAAATGTCATATAATTATTTAAATTAATAATAAAAAATTATTTGAGGGATCTCTTAGACCTATTTTTAAAAATTCAAGGATTGAAAAGGTATATTTTGAAAACTCAGGGACCAAATAGATCTATTCTTAGAGACTAAGGGACTAAAAAGGTACATTTTTAAAACTTAGGGACCAAACACACATATTGTTCAAAATTTGGAGACTAAAAAGGCAATTTTCTCTATATTAATTTATTTCGTATGTTTTTTCAGAAAAAAAAAATATATATTTCGTATGTGTTTCCATTTGTCCGTTTATTTAATTTTGTATTTTATAAGCACGTGACGTGAATACAAAAAAATATCTCTATAGTTAACAAGTTAGGACACGGGAAAAAATGATTTTAGATTCTCTATCTTATTTGGCACGAAATTATTTGAAATAAATTACTTGGATGGTAGCTGAAATATATATAAATTTTGATAATATAGGCTATAAATTTTGACTTATTAATATAATAGTTAAAATATAATAAAGTTAAAAAGGAAATTTTTACCATTAAAAAAATGTCAAACTATTTAAAAAGAATAATAAAAAAAAATATTGATAGATATTAATAGACTTCTATCAGCATCTATTAGTGATAGATTTCTATCATCGTCATCACAATTATTTAAAAATTTTACTATTTTGTGTAAATAATTTATGTTATTTTTCTATTTTTAAAAATCCCTTAAATTAAAAACACGAATTTTATTAAGGCCACGCAAAATGAAAAAAAAAAAAAAAAAAAAAAAAAAAAAAACATGATTTTTATTCACTTTCGTGTCATAACGTAATTATTTAAAATTCTTCACAATTTTGAATAAGAAATACATACTTGTTACTAAACCCAAAGTTCTATTTCCTTTTCATTAAAAAGAAGAAAAAAAAACATTCAAAAAGTAACAAGACTTATCTTTATTTTCTTATTTTATTTTATTTTTTAATTTTTGAGTTTGGAAGATTAAAACTTAGATCTTAGTCTAAATGTCTTAATTAGATCAACCATGTTCATCTATTTGCCATGACTTTTTTGTGTTAGATTTTTGTGGCCTCATATTCACCTTTTTTTTATTATTTTTTTATTTTTTTAGTACAACAATAACTATAGAGATAAAAATAGATAATATATGTCAAGTTATTTTCACTATAGTTTTTTTTCTTAATAATTATTGGGGCAGATGTAAATATAACAATTAAACCCAAAATATTAGTGATTATAATACAATGCAAAAGAATTTGTAAATATAACAAAATTTAAATCTAGCTCTTGGAGTGATAGACTATATTGTTAATAGGAGTGTATCAGCGATAGAGTCTATCACGAATAATTTTTTTCTATATTTATATTTTTAAAAAAATATTGTTATAGAATTAATTATTAGCTTTAGAAGTACTTTTCAGTATAATAACCCTAATTATTTATTTGCTTTTTTGAGCTTAATTAGTGGGGTTTTTTTATGGAGGGTGCCACAATGGGCTAAATAAATATTTTTCCAATATACAAAATTCTGTTGACGTCTATTGCAAATTCCAATTCTGTCCGGAATTGAGGAAAATTCAAAATAGAGAAGGAAAAAAATCGAATAGCCAATCTCAGCTTAAACTCGTAGATAAGGAAAATTACTGTTGACGTCTGTAAAAATTTGGTTCTAATTTTTATATTAAAAAAAGAAAGAAGGAAAGAGAAAAAAGAAAAAGAAAAAAAACCAATTGTCCAAATGATAAAAAAATCAAATTTGTATTTTACGAAGGTTCAAAATTTTCTACCTATTATGGAGTTAAAAAAAAAAAAAATCACCTTGCACTATTTGACTCATTTGTTTTGTTTTTTTTTTTTTTTTTTTTTTTGGAACTATTCGACTTTTTTTTTTGTTAATAATTCTTATTAAAACACCATTTAAGTTTAGTGTTTCGAATCTAATTGTATTTTAACAAATGTTTAGAAAAAAGTTAAAGTTTGTTTGAACTTTGAGGTTGGTTTTCATTTTATTCGGCTGAGCAAAGGAAAAAAAACATAATAATTCATAATAATTTTGAGCCTTATTCTATTTTAATCCTTAAAGGTCCAAATATAACCTTTATATATCTAATAAATCTTAAAAAGGATGAGCTTGAAGTTAATTTTCATTTAACTTGTCTGAAAAAAAAAAAAACAGAAAACAAAGTTCAAATACAAGTCTTTTAAGTTTGTGTTTAAAAAATCTCTAGTAATTTAAATTGTGTCTAATAAATTCTAAAATTTTATGTTGCAGGTAAAAGAACCTTAAAGTTTAAAAATATATCTAATAATAAATCCATTAACTTTCAATTTTGTGTCTAATAAGTTTGGGACATATTCAAAATTTTTAAACATTAATTAATACATTAGATATAAAATTTAATTTTATATATAATAGGACTCTATACTTTCAACTTGGTGTCTAGTATGTCCATGAATTTTAGAAAATATCGAATAAATCAAGAGCTTATTAGACACAATTAAAACTTAGGATCTATTGAGGACAAAATTTACTGTTTAGGAACTTTTGTAACGGTATTAATTTATACTCTACTCTAGATTTTGTTTGACAAATATCACGTGAAACTTATAAATTTTTATAAACAAATCAATTTAGACCCTTCTTTCCAAATGCTTTTGAAAATCATCCATGCATCAATTCTCGAACATGAGTAAACTTCTTCGAATGTTGGTTTTACAAAATTGACGATTTTAAGAAAATTCTAATTGTGAGTCTAAAATAATTTACTTTTGAAAGTTTAGGGGTTTTATTGATACGATAATAAGCCTCAGATGATGTTTTCCAAAACAAAATGTAATGGAAGGTGCCAGTTGATACACTTACAAAAGTTTAAAATTTAAATTGATACACTTATCAATTCATGGTTTTAATTAAGGGGAAGTTTTAAAAATAGAAAAATAAGAAAAACTATTTACACAAAATAGCAAAATTTTTAAATAGTTTTGATAGACGCTGATAGAAGTCTATCAAGATCTATGAGTGATAAAAATGATTGAAGTTTATCACTGATAGATGCTGATAGAAGTCTATCAGTATTTCTTTTTGCTATTTTATGTAAATAGTTTGACATTTTTCTTATTTGTGAAAATTTCCAAAAAAAAAAAAAAAAAACGGTCATGTTTCTTAGTGACAAAATCAGGACATGTCTCATGCTTAGATAATTTATTTCTCACGTATAAGCATTAGACTTTAGATATCCATAAGAAAAAAAAAGTCTTCAAATATTAAATTCTGAATTCATAATTTTTATTTACGGGGAAAAAATTAGGAGCAATAGAATTAAGTGCACAAAAAAAAATAATAATTAAGTATCACATTTAATTTTTAAAAATTATAAAACTCACAATTTTCATATTTCTTAATTCAACCTTTGAATTCTGGACTAATTCTAAAACTACTTTTTTTTAGTTTTTAAATTTTGGTTTTAATTTTGTAAACACTCTTAAAATATAGACAACAAAACATAAAAATTAATAGATGGAAGTGATGTTTATAGACTTAAAATTTTGAATTAATTAAATAAAAATTAATGTCAAAGGCCAAAATAATTATTACGGAAAACTCAAGGTAGGAAGGTAGATATTGAAATTTGGAAACAAACAAAATTCAAATTTTAAGGGTAGAATTGTAATATCTTGAAATTTGGAATTTAGAGGCCGTTTGGGGCACTAACTAGAAGTTAGTAGAGTGAGTTATTATAGTCCGTTCCATGTTTCGACACCAAATATAATAGTAGTGTGTACAACTTTTTATAAATTATAACCTACAATTAAGTATAGTAAATGTTATTTCAAAACTCTCTTTGCTACAGTATTTATTATTTTTCACTCATCCTCTATTTTCTTCTTTGCTACAGTGTTTACTATTTCCTACCTAAACAAAAATAGTTTAGACCCCAAATACAAACTTATAACCACTGTAATAACTAACCACCAACTATAGTAATCAACTTAGCGTCCCAAACGCCTCTTTAGGGACTAAATGAAAGTCAAACTAAAAAACTAGGGGTAGAAGTGTAACATTTTGAAACTTAGTAGCCAAATGAAAACTAGACCAAAAAAGTATCGACCAAAAAGATATTTTTTCAAGAAGGAAAAAAACCACACTATCTACATTTCTAAAGATTAATACCCATTTATAAATTATTTTTTTTGGGTAGATTATATTGCCAATCAGAGCATATGATAGTTGAACTGATTAATATATGTGTTAATGACCAAAAGTTAAGATTTAATTTATCCCCTCTTCATATTATTGAACTCCACTTTATATGTGATCGTTAAGAAAAACAAAATTGAGAATCACATAAGTAAAATTTCTTTAAAACTAGTTCTAAACCCATATAATGTAGGAAAGATATGCTAAATTTTATGTGATTCTTTGCTTTGGTATAGGATGGAGAAACTAGCTTTGAGAAGCTCAAGCAGCATAGCCAAAATCGTTGGCTCGACAGTCTCCATAACTGGTGCACTAGTAGTGGTTCTTTATAAAGGTCCAATCATTCTATCAAACCCATTTTCTAGGCCAACAAGATTGAATCTTCCTCCTCGCCGTTTGGGCTCTTCCCAACCAAATTGGATCATGGGTGGCCTCTGCTTTTTTGCTCAGTACCTTCTCAACTCTTTCTGGTACATTGTTCTGGTAATTTTCCTAATATTTATGCAAGCTCCCTCTATTCTTGTGCAAAACCTTTGCATATATAATAATATCAAGACATTGTCCGTACTTTCATGTTCGGTTATCCAACATATCAGTTGTAAACAAGTTGAATGTTGGTTTTTTAATTAATAAGTATATGGGAAATCCGTACCTCTTAAGCTAGTTTCTAGGTTGTCTCATTTGACACTGACAAGTGGTTTCACACCCAAGATTATGGTAACTTGCCCAATATTCCAGTATAGATTGAGTTAGTGGCAAGACACAACATTTAGTATGATCCTAAGAAGTACTAACACTTTAGTTTAAATCTGATACTCAAGTTCTTGTTGGACACATATTGTACGCTTGTTAGTACAATAGACCTGTGTCAGACATAAGTTTTACTAAGTGATTATGTCTGATGCTTATCAAGTAATTGTTGGACCATTGTTAGACATGATAAATAGACCTAAATAGTAACATGGGACAAAAGTAATAAAAACTTATTTTTCATACACGTAAAAACTTCCTTGTAGAAAAATAAAATATATCTAAGAAAGATGTATATTTTAAGATAATGAATTACTTGTTTCCGTGTTTTAAATTTTTAGAAAATGACGTATCACCATATATGAAAAGTATTTTATTTATGAGTCTTCTTATCCGTATTTGTATTTCTTAGTCTGATTTTTGGGAGACGAATATGTTGTGTTGCATATATAATGTAATATGTAAACATAATATATAAGTAGTCAATATTTTGTGTATATTCTAATGATGTTTGGATTATCATATATTAGTTGTAAAAGGGGTTGGAGTTAGTTTTTGAAGTGAGAGTGGTCAATTTAATATAAACATTTGATAATGAAGAATGACAGTAGTGATACAAATGTTATTTACAGACCCAAACGATGAGCATATATCCAGATGAACTAGTTGTGGTGTGCTTATTCTATGTGTTCGAGGTCATAATAGCTGCACCAATATGCCTATTAGCAGAAGGAAACATGGGTGCTTGGAAGCTGAAAAATAGTCTGGAAGTGATTGCTGTTATAAACTCGGTAAGAAGGGAAATGATTTGAATTTTGGTGAGAGAGATGGAGAGAAGAAGAGAGATTGTGTGGTTGGTTTAAAATGTGGAGTTTTTTGGTTGCTGTATTGTATTGATAGGGATGTGTGGGTCAATCCTTCGTCTCTGCAATCCACACATGGGGTGTACATGTCAAAGGGCCTGTTTATGTATCAAGTTTCAGGCCACTCTCAATTGCCATTGCTGCTGCTACAGGCGTTATTTTCCTTGGGGATGATCTTCATCTTGGAAGGTGCATCTCTCTCTCTCTCTCTGGTCTGTGCATTATTATTTTGAGGCATATAGAAATTATAAATGGGCAATGTTATATAGGGTAGATATAGGAGTTCAATAAAGTAATCACAAATTAAAGTGTAAATTTTCTTTTTTTGGGTAAGAAACTGAACTTTCAAGAGGGGACTCCAATCAAAACGAAATCAAACCAAGATCATAATTACAAAAGGGCTAGTGAGTAGTGACCAATGCCCACAAATAGGGAACTAATCCTCACCAACTTCCAAACTTCATCACATGGCCTCTCCACCCCTTCTAAAAGAATCTATTGTTTCTCTCATACCCCACAAAATAGCAAGAAACTAGAATGCCACAAAACTTTGTCTATCACCTTCTTTTGGAAAGGTGAACTTAGGAGCACCTCCTCTATCTTAGCATAATCGTTCTAATGTCACGCAAAACATAAACTCGACGAGTTCAGTTATCGAGACTAGAGTCTAAACAAACTGATAGCACCACAACAAGGAACTGAGTTGAAACTTTTTAAACATTAGAGGCTAGTTTTTTTAAAAAAAAAAAAAGGGAAGAAGAAAACACTCAAACATTAAAGATATGTATGTTTAACTTTTCCAAACAGTTTGATATTGCCTAGATCAAACTTGAACGCCTTTTGATTTCACCACAAAAGCCTCACCCCTTGAGTTATATCTCTCACTTGATCTTCTCCTCTTCAAACCAATGTAGGACTATATTTATATCTGCAGCATATTCTTTTCCAAAAAGAGAAAGATGAATTGATTTATATTGTCTGGCAACGAAAATGCATATTACATGAGTATTCTTTCAATGGAAAACATTCATTAGCCTAAGACAAAGAAAAATATCTATTTTAGTTCTTGGATACCAACTCAAATTTTCTTCACTACACTGGAAATTATGCTTCAAACACTGGATTTGTTTAGTAAAATAAAGTGAAAAAGATTGAAGTCTTATTCAATTTAAGCTTGTGTGGCAGTATAATTGGAGCAATGATAATAGCAAGTGGATTTTACTCTATAATGTGGGGGAAAATAAAAGAAGAGGACTTGAAGGGACAAGATGGTTTCTCAAGCTTGGAGTCTTCATCCAAAGACAAGATTCCATTGTTGAAAAGCTGTAAAGTTCAAAATGACTAAGGCATTTTGTGACTACATCAGACCCCTGCTGTCTGTTCTGCAAGAATGTGTTTATGTATATACAGATATCATTATAGTAGATCCAGTTGAAGATCAAAATTTTCATTCAGGTCGTGATTGAAAATGGGATTCATCCAAGATTTTTTTTTTTTTTTTTTTTTTTTTTTCCAATCATCATCCATTCAATTGTAGATAACAAGCATGGGACCAAATATTGGTTCTCACGTAGTCACATGTATGGTAAGTTTTTATCAATTTATGTTTATTGTTTCTAATGAATTTTTTCAAACGCAATTAAAAGTCATTCCAAATAGATATTTATTTTAAATATTTAATTTAGTTTCTGAATTTTAAGTCATCATGATGTTTCACGAGAAAGAAAAAAAATCCTCAACTAGTTAATGTATTATAGTGTTTGCTAAAAGTCAAACGTTGGATTTTAATCCTTATATATTGTTGAACTTGAAAAAGAAATTATAATCACAAAACGATCCTCAACTTATGACTCAAATAGAAAGAGAAAAAAAAGATTTTTTTTTTTTTTTTTTTTTTTTTTTTTTTTACAAAAAGACAGTTTTTTCTAAGGTAAGAAACAAACTCACAAAGAAGCCCTCGACTACCTTAAAAAAATTGAGTCCGATTCAAAAGAATGATACAGAGCAACATTGTATATGATATTGGGTATTTGCTCATGTAAGGTTTATATGATGAATAAACTATAAAATAAAATAAAATAAATCATCAAAGGTGAAAGAATATAAAATATAAAAGATGAAGGATAAAAAAATAAATAGAAACATGACCAATAAGCCTATTATCTACAACCGATGTTATTTAATTTTAACGAAAATATGTTATTTATATTAAAGGTTGTTTCAAATATAAAAAAATGAGTTGAACTATTTACAAATATAAAAAAAATTTATTGTCTATCGCGATAGACAGTGATAGAAGCCTATCGCTCAAGCGATATAATTTTATTGCGGTCTGTCGCTAATAGACAGTGGAATTTTTCTACATTTGTAAATAGTTTGATATTTTTTCTTTTCATAGTAATTTTCCTTATATTAATTATTGTTTAAAAATTCTACTTTTTCTGTTACGGTTATGAAATTACATAGTTACTAATATATTTGTTTTTAATAAATGTAATATTTTCCAATTGATTAATTTATAACCTATTTGATAATTTCTATCGAAACAAAAGAAAGAGGAGGAAAAAATAAACTATTTGATAAGGAGATCAGTAGTCTTGTTTGTTCATTTTTTTTAGACAAACATGGGTCTTCATTATTAACAATAATTAAAGCTTGTTATAATTTATTTAGGTAAATAATCTTCTCTAGGATTCAAATCATCTCACTTAAAGCTATAATGCTTATCTATATTATATTGGGAGTGACAGACTTCACCCAATTAAAACATTGAATAGAAAGCAAAAAAAAAAAAAAAAAAAAAAAAAAAAAAAAGCATATGGTTGATAAGACAAAACATATGGATGATAAGACTTTTAAGTGCCACATTAAGATATCACTATATATTCATATCTCATGACTCCAACATGTTAGAATTGAAAAAGATAATAAAAACAGACCTGCATTGATTGAGAATAAAAACAGAGTCCTCAAATTAGTGGTTTGTTTTAAAGTGAGTAAGAAGGGGAAGTATTTTGATTTTCAAGGACTGCTTTGAAAGAAAATTTTGAACTGTTTGATGTTAACAATATGTTGTCTCTTTGCTTTGGAACAGAGATTTTTGTTGGGCAGTCAATTATTGGGACTGCTATCCACACAAAGGTTTCTGTCGGGTTTTTTTTTTTTTTTTTTTTTTTTTATGAAGTTATGAATCATAAAAAATAAATAAATACATCGTTGTTATGAATATTATGAAGTTATGAATCATGTTTTTTTTTTTCTAAAAATAAATACATCGTTGAGTGAGATAATGAAACTTTTGTTCTTAAGGTTAATATTACATATTTTTATGCTAATTGAATTATATCTCATCTTAGTAGTTATGAATCATGTTAATGTGTTTGTTCATGCATCTCTATCCTAAATAATTGGGTTACTCATGAGTACTTTTAATACTCAACCTCAATAATTTTTTTAAATAACAAAAAGTACAAGGGTGAGCATGACAAAAATTCTTTATTCGACTGTGTCATGGGTTTTGCTTTTGCATCCACATGAGGTTTTATAAATTATTATTAGTTATTTTTAAGGTTTATTTTAAACTTTATAGTATATCAAAGAACATTACTCATCCGTTTATTTCATTTTATTTTGTAATGTTTTTAAATGGATTCTTAGACTCTATTGTATATCAAAACAATCATAGTTCAATTGACATACAAATGTATTAGCGACCTAAACATCCATAATTCGAACCCCCTTGTCCTCTATTGTAAAAAAAAAAAAAGGTTCGTAGACAAATATTTTTAATATTTAAATTTAATGATTTTCTTAGTAAATATATTTTTTAGACCTATTCTAGAAAACTAACCACTAGGACGACTAATTTAAAATATGAAGGACCAAATATACGTATTCTTCAAGATTCATGGATAAAAAAAGATATTTTTCCCTTAATTTTTTAAGATATTTAAAAAAAAAAAAACTTCTAAAATAGCCTAAATCCAACCAATTCTCACATGTATAACATTTATGTGATAATAATTGGCCAACATAATAAAAAAACCGACAAATTGTGGGGAAAGTTTTCTATTTTTTTATATATTTTTTTATTTTTTACATAAATTAAGACAGACCAAAACACTTCACCCCAACACACACCAAACCCACAAGAAAATAGAGATGGAGAGAAGCTTGTTTTACAAAGATGTTGTGCCATTCGCCGCCATGGTTGCGGCGGAGTGCGCCACCGTTGGCTCCAACACCGGCTTCAAAGCCGCCACAGCTAGAGGTATCAGCTACTATGTCTTCACCCTCTATGTTTGTATCGTCGCCGCCGTCGTCCTCGTCCCGTTCGCCGTCATCTTTCATAAGTATTCTCTTCCAATCCCCAATTTACTTACTTAAATTTCATCAATTTTCCCTTTCAAAATAATTCCCTTCTTCAATCTCTACATTAGGTCGCCGGAGCTTCCTCCCAACAAAATTTCCTTTTTCTTCAAAATCGTTGGCCTCTCGGCGCTCGGGTACAACTCTTTTCCTCCCAACTCCGCTAAATATATGTTTTAATCCATAACGATCGAAGATTTATTTTTTTCAATTATGTATTTTATATAATTAAATTTATCATAACTTATCAACTTAAATGTACAGTCTTTCGTGTCAATTGCTTGGAAACAAAGGACTTGAATACAGCTCACCAACTCTTTCATCGGCCATTAGCAACCTAATTCCAGCTTTCACTTTCATTATGGCTGTCTTTTTCAGGTAATTTTTTCTAACAATATAATAAAGATTTAGATTCTTTCATTTCTTGTTTTAAAAAAATGCTATTGAGTCTTTCAAGTTTTTTTTAAGGATTAATTACAAATTTTCTACCTATTATTTGAAAAAAATTAGAATTTAATTCTTATAATTTGAAAAAAAAAATAGAATTTAGTCCTTAATTTAGGAATTATTTATGAAGAATTTATAAAACTATAGAGACTAAATTATAATTTTAAACCATAAAGATTAAACTTTAGGTTTTTTTTGGACTAAATTTATAATTTAACATTTTTTAACATCATGTAATAGCGATTTATTTTAGAAATTTGGTGGTTAGGTGTAAGGAGTTTTTCTTTGTTGTACTTCTTATATATAATTGATGTTTGTTGAAATGTATAAGCTTATGGTCCTATCATAAATTTTCACAAAATGGCTGTCCAAAATTTTTGTGTGGATAAGCTTCTCTCCCTATCAATAATATCTCTAAAATCCAACGCCTTCAAATGGATAAGAATCTAGAGATCCTACGATTCTATTTTCTCTAAAATAAAAATAAAAAAAAAAATGAAAATAAAATCAAGAATTGAAAGTTAGGCAAGTGATGATATTAACATTTTTTTGGGTTAAACTATTAGTCGTTGAATCTTTAGAAGTTGTATTGAATGGGTTTCTGAGATTCTCTATAATAACTATTTGGTAATTAAAAAAGGAAAAAAAAATAGTTTTTTTAAGATGAAAAAAAGAGAGAAATCTTTAAAACTTCATGGATTTATCTATAAAATTGTGTAATTATATGTTCATGAATTTTTAATTTGACAACTTTTATGAAAAATAAGGGTTGGCATTATTTTATATTTAATAGATAACTCACTTTTATTAGTATGTCAATTTAAATCTAACTAATTAATAGATAAAACATTGGTTTGATTCGCTATGTACTTTCATAATTATAGAACTAAAAACCAAACCATATTTATAAAATTAAAAATTATTTTCTCTTTAATCCTAAACCTTCAAACATTTCTATCTAGTCCTAACACTGACGAGTTAAAAATTAGTTGGTAAATTTTGATTACTGTATTTTATTGAAACTTCAACTTAAAAAAATATATTTTAATAAACATTAGATTTTGATTGATTGCCCTGTAATTAATATGGTGCTACTTTTCAATTTAGATTTGACATATTAATGAGTAGTATTAGATAAAATTAATCCAAAATATTATTTAATTAATATACTCTGTTGTGTTACATGTAGATATTATATTGTACTAAATAAATTATATGTCACATGTGTGATTTAAAAATACATTTAGATTTATGTTAAATTATTAGTTGAGATTAACCATCAAGACCAAGTATTTTGTTAAAACAAAAATTTTGAACTACGATTATTTGTTTTTTTATTGCGAATAAAAAGTAAAATTTTTCTATATTTATAAATAATTTGATATTTTTTTCTGTTTATAGTAATTTTTCAAAATAATATTTGGTATTTGTTATTTGATTTTTCTAAAAACATTATCTTCATAAAATCTTACCTAGTTTTTATAAATTATAATGTCATGTGCTCCGGCCCCCTGTGGATAAAAAATGAAAAGAAATCCAAAGTGAATCTTTTGATACGGAAATTAATAGTAGTATATAATTATCAATTATAATTTTGTTATTAAAAATGTTTATGTTGAATTAGTAAATACCTTATGTTATGATATTTAAATAATAATAATAAATAAATAAATATCTGACGTGACTTTTTGTCCCCTCTTCTGACAAGACAGCTGGTATGACTTTATGAAATTTGAACTGAAAAAAAAAAAAAAAAAAAAAAAAAAAGCTAATTCTAAACTTATGCTAATTCCAAACTTAATATTAGAGTAATTCAATGTTGCATAACATTTTTTTTTTTTTTTTGTTAAACTTGGAACATTATTGTGCAATACATATTATTTTAAAATTAAATTATCAATATAATTTAATTAACATATTTAGACAAGTGATCATGTCATTTAACAAAAGAAATGGCAGGTTAATGTTTTTCTTATGAGTGGGTTGAGTTTTCATGTACCGTGTAATATTGATCGAGTGATATGATCATATTTTCAAATAGGTTAGTTATTGTTATTGTTAGTATATAAATTTAGCCTACATGTAACTTATTTTAAATGCAAAGCAGTTTATTTAGAGTAATAACTTTTAAAACTACTCTCTGTATGGTTAGGATGGAAAAGATAGATTTGAAAAGAAGCAGCAGCATAGTCAAAATAGTGGGGTCAACAGTGTCCATATCAGGTGCTTTGGTAGTGGTTTTGTACAAAGGCCCAATTGTGATATCAAACCCATATTCTCATGGCCCAAAAGAGTTGGGCCTTCTTTATCAAAATCCCCCTTTGGGCTCTTCACATCCTCAGCCCAATTGGATAATGGGTGGCCTTTGCTTTGTTTTTCAATACCTTTCCAACTCCTTTTGGTACATTCTTCAGGTAACTCTATTGTTCAAAATAACCCCTCTCAAATTATTCCTAAACTAAAAAATTAAGCTTATAAAGGTCACTTTCATCTATTAGTTTCTATATTTCGTTGTCTAAATTTTAGGAGTATTTTCGAAATCAAAGTCAATTTTTAAAAACTAAAAAAAAAAAAAAGTAGTTTTCAAAATTTTATTTTTGTTTTTAGAAATTGGTTAATAATTCATATGTTTACATAGGAAATATGAAAAAAAAAAGTAAAAAATTGTGAGAAAACAAGCACAATTTTTTAAAACTAAAAGCAAAAAACCAATTAGTTATCAAATGAGATAAAAAAAAAAAAAACTAATTTTTATTTCTTAAAATTATTTAAGAATTGAAATGCATACATAAATATGAAAACCGTGAGTAAGAAATTGTGAGAAAAATAAACACAATTTTCAAAACAAAAAATCATTCAGTTACCAAATGAAACTTTTAATTATTTAATTTTGAAAGACTAAGTTTATAAACACTACGTTCACCCGTGGGGCCATATTTTTAATAGTTGTTTTATTTAACATAATTACAGACCCAAATCATAAAAATTTACCCAGATGAGGTAAGTGTGGTGGCAGCTTACTACGTTATCCAGGCAATTTTAACTGCCCCAATTTGTTTGATAGCAGAAAGAGATATGAGTGCTTGGAAGCTAACAAATCCACTCAGTTTTCTTTTGATTTTAAACTCGGTAAGTTTATTAGTATTATTATAATTAGGGTTTATATTTATTAATATATGCTAATTAGTTTTGTAATTAATTAATGAATTAAAACTATATTTGTTCTTTCTTTATGTATATATGTGTGTGTAGGGTTTGATGGGGCAATCTTTTGTGGCTGCCATCCACACTTGGGGACTGAACTTGAAGGGGCCTGTTTATGTGTCTAGTTTTAGGCCATTGTCCATTGCCATTGCAGCTGCCATGGGTGCCATTCTCCTTGGTGATGATCTTCATCTTGGAAGGTCAATTTTTCTCTCTTTTCTCATAACTACCTATTTAGTCCGTAAAATTTCAAATATGGTTTTACGTAGTTATGTTTATGTTGGCTAGATTGACGTGGGTAATGACACGACATATCTGGTCAATAAACAAATGTTGGTTGATTTGAATATGATGGGCTAGATAAAACAATTAATTGAATGTTGATCTAATACATCGTCCATCATATGTTCAACATAGCTAAAATTATCAATCCAAGTACAGTTCAATAGATAAGGTCTAATTATCATCTTAAAGATCAATTGCTCGATCCTCCACCCACAATACTAAACTAATAAAAAATTAGCTTAAATTACTTTGTAAGGTAGGCATGCTGATAAGAAGAATTATTAGACAATTAGTATATTTTAGTTAATATTTAGTTAGGTGTTAATTTAGATTAATTAGTGTTTAATTAAACCCCGTTTGATAACTATTTGGTTTTGAAAAATTAAGTTTATAGACACTACTTCCACCTCCAAATTTCTTCCTTTGTTATCTATTTTTTAACCAATGGTTTAAAAAACCAAACCAATTTTTGAAAACTAAAAAAAATAGCTTTTAAAAACTTGTTTTCGTTTTTAGAATTTGGCTTAGAGTTCAATCATTGTACTTAAGAAAGATACAAATGATTGTAAGAAATGAAGAGAAAATAGACTTAATTTTTAAAAACCAAAAACAAAAAATGAAATGGTTACCAAACGGGGTCTTAATTAATTTTTTTTTTTTTTGTAAGGCTATAATAGTCTGTCTCTTTAGAGTTGTAATCGGAAGTCTTTTTAATTTCATTTTAATATAGAATTTGGGTTCTTGAAAAAAAATTCTTCCAACTGGGAATGATTTTATGGCCTAATGCCTTAACCCGTTACCAGGTTAAATTAAATAAAATAGAAGTATAATTTAGAGTTTAAATGTTAAATAACATGTTTATTGCTAAAAAAAAGTAAATACATTTTGATTTAAGATTAATTCATTTTGGTGACAATGTTCCAAATTTAAATGTTTGCAGTATAATTGGAGCAATCATAATATCAATTGGATTCTATGGCATATTGTGGGGAAAAGCAAAAGAAGAAGAATTGAAGGAATTAGAAGGTGTTTGTGGGTTGGAATCTTCATCCAAAGCTCCATTGTTGCAATCTTATAGAGTTCAAGAAGCATAAACATTAACATAATTAAATTGATGCATTATTCAATTCCATTCACTTTATATTTAAACAATATATTGAGTCTATGGTGAAAATATATTGGGAATTTATTCACATGCCCAATATGTTAATGTAAATTATATAAAATCAATTTAGTTTCTTTATTACACTTTTATTATTATTCGTTTTTTTTCCGTAAAGAAACATGGAGATAGAGATTCAAATCCTTAATTAACTTGTTAAGTTTATAGGTTAAAGTTCTATTTTGATTACCAATTTTTTATGTTTGTCCTATTTTCATTTTTAAACATCACAAATGCTACCATGTTCTTCTTTTTAAATCACCAATTAATTCTGAAGTTTAAGTTAATGAGTTAATTAAATTTAATTATGTTAATATTTTTTTTTGTATATTTATGTTGATGTTTTTTTTATATGAATCTTACTATTTTAAAAGGTAAGATAGGTGTGAAAATCATTTTTAAAATCTTTTATCTTTTATAATTTTAATTTTGGACTATTTTTAAATATAGAAAAATAAGTCAAACTATTTGTAAATATAGAAGTTTTTTATTGTTTATCAACGATAGACCGCGATAAAATTCTATCACTGCTTGAGTTGCGGTTCTATTGCTGATAGACAGTGAAATTTTTCTACATTTGTAAATAGTTTGATGTTTTTTCTGTTTGTAGTAATTTTCCTTTATTTTTTCATGTTTATCCTTTCGTGTTTATTATTATTCTAATTTATTTCAAGAATGTAGACACAAAGTACTAGCACTTCAACTTGCACAAAAAAGAAAAAAAAAAATCTTTATTACCCTAAGTCCAATGCAAAAATTAACTTGGAATGAGCACCATGAATGAAAAAAAAATTATTATTTCAACTTTCACAAACTCTTTATTATCCCAACTTCAATCTATATCCATATTAATTTAAGTCTACATTACCCTACCTTCAATGCAAAAATTAATTAACTTGGAATGATAGCACCATGAATGAAAAAAGTACTTCAACTTTCACAAGCTCTTTATTGTCCCAACTTCAATCTATATCTATATATTAATTTAAAAGTACTTTGCTAAAATTTTATAGTGTTTAGTGCATGTGTTGGGAGCCAGATTAAAATATCCGTAGATTTGTCGATATATCCATAAATCGAAGGGTTCGATATCGATATTAAATATTTATGGATATCTCCAACATCTTTTATTAATGCTCATAACACATAAAAATGTGTTCTATTTAGTCCAATATGATCAAGAATACTAATAACAGTATCCATAAACTAACTTAGTTTAGGAGTAAAAACAACTTAATTATTAATTTAAATACATTTTATAAAATTCGTGATTACAGAAATATCCGTCGATATCGATATTTTGTCGATATATCCGTCGATATATTCGTAAAATTGAAATGTCGATATCAATATCGACATCGATATTTTAATCCTTGGTTGGGAGTGATTTTGAAATGGTTAAAATCACTTTTGTGATATTGAAAATTATTTTAAAAAATTAAGGAAAATTACTATAAATAGAAAAAATAATTTTTCTAAGTAAAATTTTTTAAAAATTTGTAAATAGTTTTGGCTCATTTTTCTTTATTTAAAAAGATTTCAAAAATTAATTTGATATTTAATTTTACACTTATAAATGCAATTTTTCTTTCATTAAGATTGATTTTGAATGATTAAAAGCATATTTAAGAGTGATTTTGAAAATGACAAAAATGATTTTAACTATTTAGAAAAAATAATTTTGAAAATTATAAAAATACTGTAATATGTTTGGGAGTGATTTTGAAATTTTTAAAATTGTTGAAATAACTTTGTCATATTTTAAAAACACTTGTGAATTTAATTAAGCAATAAGAAATTTGAATTAAAAACAAAATCATCACAATCTAAACAATGAGTTTCTTCTTATCTCCAAGCAAGCAAACTTACCTTAGCCACAATTGAGGTCCAATTACTACAAAAAATTTGATCTTTTTCTATGGCCAAAAGCGTCAAGAAAGCTGGTCCAAGATTGAAAATACAAACCAAAGTGCAAAGAACTAATAGAAATACGGAAGAAAAGGAAAGAAATCAAGAGAGTAGATGAAAATCGATGGATGATTGATCTAAAATCGAAACTTGGTATTTATAAGTCATTGCAGTATCGAGGCGCTGACACGTTACCGTGTGCGTGTACCCTAATTCCTCGATGGCACCGCGACGCCATATGGCGGCACTACCACGTTATCTGTTTTGATGCCTTCTACCTTTAATTCCATGCTGGCGACGCCCACTACCGCAGCGCTAGCCCTTTAAGGGTATTTTCGTCATTTGGTTTCCTCTTTGACTCATATTGCTTCGTTATGGCTCTGAATTGATCCGTTTTAGCTCTATTTTCTCCCTATAGTTCGATTGAACCTCTAAATTGCTCGATTCCTATAAATCATTAATCAAACACATTAAATAACATAACGATCTCAAGTTAAGCTAAACGAGATAATACATTTCAAATACTATCATATTTACAACCACTCTCAAAATCAATTTAATATTTGCAACTTTTACACTTTTAAACCTTATTTTCATACAATAAAATTGATTTTAAATGATCGAAGTTAAAATTAGGATAGAGAAAAAACGCCTTTGACCTTCACGTGACAATAACAATAAATTCGTAATTAAAAAAAAAAATGTGACCTACAGGATGGAAAGATCTACACACTTGTGTGATGCTTGCCACACAGATTCTGGTGCTTAAGTCAGAAAGTACATATGTTCAACAAATAGAGAGTTTAAGTATTAGAATAGGTTTACTTCTCCTTGGAGCTATCATGTTGTATTTATAGATATAATTGACCTATGTCCTTCTCAATAGGATTAATATAGACTTATATTAATTTTAATTATCTAATTAAATTATTGTTGAAACTCTTTCACAACTTACACATGCATCTTTAAAAACGCTTGAAATATAACACCCGAATATGCCAAATCCAATAATATAATTCCAACTATGCCATTATAGTTTGCTTGTCCAATATCTTTTTATTTATTTATATTCATATTCCATGTATATCCCAAACTTCAAATTCTATTTTTAATTATTAAATTGAAAAAAACAAAAACATCTCACCATCCTTTGTAGTTCCATTACTTTTAGTATTATCTAATTAAGTTACTTTCAGCTTATAACATACGCAACTCATTTATAAAATTCAAATGAAAATTAATGACGGAAAAGGAAATATTAAAATATAGAGTTAGTTTGAGTAACGTTTCTTTTTTTTTTTTTTTTTTTTTTTTTGAAAAATACTTGTGTAGGGGTGTTTAAAAAATTCGATGACCCAAAAATCTGACTAACCTAAATAATTCAACATGTACAATTTGGGTTGGGTTATCAACTCATTTGAACTGTATTAGGTTTAAAGAAATAAAAATTTTATAAATTGGGTTGGTTCATGGGTTCATATAAAATAACCCAAACCAATCCTAACCAACCCGAATTTATTATAATTTTAAATATATATTAGTTGAGCCTTCAAAAATTACTCGAGAAATAATTGAAAGTAAAAAAAACAAATATTAAAATGAATGGTCGAATTTGAATCAATGATTAAGAAGTAGGAAGTGGGGTTTGAATCATTATATTTGATAATTTATGTTCAACAATAGGACAGAGTTTATGAAAAACTCAATTGGGATGCACTAATTTCATTAAGAGGTGCTTTCATTTCATATGTCTTTATTCTCTTTTTTCTTCTTTCTTTTTCACATTTGATTCTCAATAATGCGTGAATATTTGATTCTAAATAAGGGTAAATTTGTAATAAAGATAAAATAAATTATTGTTTTTAAATATAAAAAAATGAATCAAACTGTCTATCGCTCAAGCGATAAGCGATAGACCGTAAAAAATTTCTATATTTATAAATAGTTTGATATTTTTTCTATTTATAATCATTTTTCTAAAATAAATAATGAGATTGAAAAAAATGGCTATACTTGTAATTCTTTTAATACAGCTTAATTATAAACTGTAAAAGTAAGTGTGTGTATATATATATATATATATATTCTGTTAAATTTTGAATTGTTTTTTCAATCAAAATAATTTATTTTTTTTTTTTTTTTGGCAATACAAACCAAGATGTCTAATTATTAAAATAAAATTTAAAAAATCAATTTAATTTTTCGATTTTCTAGTTTTTCTTGCAGTTCTAATACATTTGGATCAAAAGTGATGTTACTAATTTATTAAAAAATAAATATATAAGGACTAAAATGATTATTTTACATAAATCAAGAGATTAAAGTAGATATTTAAGTTTAGAAAATCAAAATAGAACCAATCTAAAAGTTCAGTAAGGATCATGATATAAAATCAAGGATTAATAAATATTCATCAATACTTTAATATATGCATGAATCAAAGGTTTTCACGTCGCTTTTAACGATTAATCGATATTTTTGATATTTTTTATGAATATTGGTAAAACATTAAAACTATTATTTATTAATTTCAATATGAAGATATACTCACTACCGTATTTATAATTTTTGTTCATAGGACTTAGTTTAAAGCTTCGAAAAAATATTAAAATGAGTCAAAAAAAAATTAAATTACAAATTTAGTTCATACACTTTCAATTTTTGTGTCTTATAGATCATTGAACTTTCAAAGTATCTAGTAATCTTTTGAACTTTCTATTTCATGTCTAATATGTTCTTGACATATACCATTTTTTTAAAAAAAAATAATTAATCTATTAGATATAAAACTGAATTTGTCTAATGAAATTTAAATACACAATTTTGTGTTTAGTGGATCCATGAATTTTTAAAAATATCGAATAGCTAATGACCTATTACTCTATTAAACACAAAATTGAAAATTCAGAAATTTATTGGACACAAAATTAAAAGTCGAAGATTTTTATTTTTTTATTATTATTATTTATAATAAGTTTAAGACTTAGTAACATAAATTAAAAATTGAAGTTTACACTTTGTTTATGGCCCAAAAAAATACCATTTTTAAAATGTAACTACTAAACTTGTAATCTAATTCTAAAAAATAATTTTTTGTTCAATATATTCTAATTTATAAAATAATTTGAACCTAAAATGAACATAGCTATATTATCAACCTCGAAGCCATAGGTTCGATTCTCCTACTCTACATAATAATAATAATAATAAAATAATAATTTAAAGAAATTGCATGCTAAAAGGGTTCAAACCTAGTTCATTGAGGTGGTTGAAGCATATTATCACGGTGGCAAATAGCCATTTTGATAACTAAAATGATTTTATTTTATACTAATAGAAAAACGCACGAACGCCCAAGCCCAAGCCCTTTGGGATTATGGTAAATTTGCCCCTAAATATCTACTACTAAAAAATATATAATTTAGTTTCGAAAGTATAAACAATTCAATAAAATATTTTTTATAATTTTTTATGGACTAAAAATATTTTATCGATATTGAAATTTTATCAATATATCCATAAAATTGAAACATCAATATCAATATCGACAACAATATTTTAAAGGTAATTGTAATGAGTAATAATTTTAAGGATAATAATTTAGTGTCTTGATTATAAAAGTCTATCAACGACAGATTTTATTATATTTGTAATTTTTTAAAAATATTGCTATACATGTTAATACTTAATGAATCTGATTATTATATCTACGATTGACCCATATTTTAACGTGGATTAATTAGAATTAGAGAAAAAAAAAAGTAGGAAAGAAAAATAGCTTAGAAAGTTAATAAATTAGAATATAGTGTTTGGTTGATGGAAGCAATAAGGAAAGTGCATGCATCCTTGAAAGTGGTGAAGATGATAGATCCAAAAAAATCCACAAGTTGAATAATTATTTGGAAAAACTATTGGAGAGATGGCTTGAAAATTATTTTTCTGATGGCTTTTAATTCAGAGCAGCTGTTCCAAATTGACATAAACAAATACTATTCATATTATTTAAAATATATTATTTACAATATAAGGATTACAATTTTGTAAGCAAAATTTATTTATTGTTTTAACTAATTATTGAGCTAGGTGAATATTATTATGCAAAAGATAAATAAATAAGACAAAAGACAAAAGAAAAATTATTTTAAATGACAAAATGTTGAAAATATTTATAAATATAGCAAAATTTTACTGTCTATTTACGATAGACTACTGTGTCGCGATAGACTATAGATAGACACATTAGTCTATCATGATTTATCGCAGATAGACAGTAAAATTTTACTATATTTATAAATATTTTGGTTCATTTTTCTATATTTAAAAACAGCCAAAAACAAGCGTATACCAAAATTTTTAATTTATACTTATTAAGTATCAAAACTTTTTAAATAAAGTTATGAGTTAATTACCTTTTTTCCAAACTCATTAATTTTTTTTTTAATATTTGGGTCATGCATCTAAAAATACATTTTTCACATTAAAAAAATAAAATTATATTTTAAAAAAAAAAGTAAGGAGAGTTTGTCGCATGACAAAATATGATTAGATAATTGAGTGAGATGCAGGAAAATGAATACAACATAAAATAAGACACCAAAGTATTTTTCTTATTTTATAAAAAATCAAGTTTGGTAAGATTGTTGATATTGAATAAAGATATAGTGACTCGACATATATAATAATAAAATATTATTTTGTTCATAAATATATATCATTTTCCATGTTTTGCCATTTTTAATGCTGATTTTTTTTTTTTTTTTTTTGAGATAATTTAATAATGCTGAATTTAAATGTAAGAGAGTTTAATAATTAGTGAAGTCTTCTTTCCCCTTTTTTATGAGATCAGTGCTAGTTGAACTCAAAAGAAGCTAATTCTAAAATAATAAAAATATTCATTTTAAATCTCAAAAACTCCCTTCCTTTCTTCAATTATTTTTGTTTCGGAAAAATTTTTGGTGCAGACTACACCTATTTTTTGTACCGTCTCTATTACACCTAATTAAAAATTAACACGTGTCAACTTTTTATAAAATATATTTTTTTATGACTAAAAAATAGAGAACATAAAACTTAGATTGCATCTCAGGATTGTTCTTTTTTTTTTATACCTTAGAGATAAGATTGATACTTTTCAAACATTATAAACAAAGGAGTAAAAACAATACTTACTTCACTAACCCAAATGAGTAAATTATATATATTATCTGTAATGTCAATTATTTTTTTTATTTCTTCAAGAAATGATGATATAAATTATAAAATAAACAAGTTGTGAATAAATTGAAAGAAACAATAATAATAAAAATTTGTAATTGTTTTCTTCTTCCAAGTTGATTTGAAAAATATAATTCTAAGATAGCATGCCCACCACGTTTTAATATTTCAATATTCCAAATAATATTATTTTCTATTACAAAAGTTGGTCAACTTTTGAATTTTTTATCTCTCCTTTATCTCTTCATCTCTATATATATTGGCATATAGAGATTGGAATTTCATCGTTCCTTCAAGAAAAAAGAGAGAGAAAAAAATGTTGTCTCAGTTATTGAAACCCATTAAAGCTGTTCTTGGAGGAGAGCTTAAAAAGTTCATCCATAAAGATTTTCATGAAGTTGTTCAGAGAATGACTGTTATTGATACTTTCTTGTTTTTGGTAATCATTTTTCGTTTTTTGTTTTTCTTCATTTAGCGACCACTTTTGTGTCTTATAAAAAATTTTGAGACAATTTTTGTTTGTCAAACATCAACATTTTGGCGACGTCTGCTTTGATTTAATTTCATAGTCTCTCTTTATATGTTTTTTTTCTTTATGTCTTTCAATCTAAAATAATAATTTTTATGTAATGGAAAATTTTCAAACTAAGAATAGGAAAAAAAAATTATTTTTAAACGTTCTTAAAATGTAGAAAAAATAAATAGATACGTATTAATATTTTACACCAAAAAATAAAGTACTTGTTTATCAAAACTTAGAAACAAGGAAATGAAAAATAAAAACAATCTTAAATTGTGTTAACGAAATTTGAATCGCACTCTTCAAATTTGCAGATTATACATTTGGTTGATAAATTGGGAGTTTGGCATAAACTTCCAGTAATTTTGGGGCTACTTTATCTAGCAATACGTCGACATCTTCATCAAGAATATAACTTGTTTAACGTCGGGCGAACCCCAGTCGGAGTTCGGTTCAACCCAGTGGATTTTCCGTACCGAACTGCCGACGGTAAGTACAACGATCCTTTCAATGATGGCGCTGGTGCCCAAGGATCCTTCTTTGGCAGAAACATCCATCTTGTTGACCAATCCAAAACGGTATTATATCGTATACATTGTATGTTTTTTCTCATTAGTTGATATTTTATTTTAAGAAATTATAAAGTTAAAACTCAAAGGATCTATTTGGTAATGTTTATGTAGTTGTTGAAACCCGATCCTATGGTGGTTGCTACAAAGCTTCTAGCAAGAAGAAAGCTTATAGACACTGGAAAGCAATTCAACATGATTGCTGCTTCTTGGATTCAATTCATGATTCATGATTGGATAGATCATTTGGAGGATACCAAACAGGTCTAACATTATATTAATTATATATTCTTATTTATTTAATAATTTAACTACAAAGTTCAATGAATAAAGTTTGACATATTAAAATAAATAAGAAAAGTTTGAAGACCAAGAAGAAAATAAATATATATTTGAACTTTTAAACCTATTTTATTTTGCCTTTTTGACATTTAAAAGTTTTTGGTTGCATATATAACTTTATTATATATACAAATCTAGATCATTAGTCCCTTAGATTTATAATTTTTTTTTAATATATAGACATTTTGTTAGAAACCTTGTATATATTTATCAAACTTTGGCATATCAAATTTTGGAAACAAAGTAATTCAAGATATAAATTAATTTCATTTTTTTAAAAAATTATGACAACTAAAGGAAAGAATTTATTTTTTAAAATATTAAAAAAAATTTAATTTCTACGACGTTGGAAAGCTTGTGTAACACGTGTATGAAGTTAAGTTAAATTTATGTTTGCTAGATAAAGTTTTCACATCTTATAAATTTTTTTAAAATCTTTATTATTTAAACATCTTTTTAATGAACATTTAAGTCTATGACAGATTACAAAATAAGAACCAAGCTAACTTGAGCATATCTAACTATTTAGTATATATTTCTTCGATCAATAAGTTAGATGCTCGAATCTAAAAGTCTAAAAATTAAAATGAATTAGGGTGATGAAGAAGTTAAATAATTTTTTTTAAAAAAAGTAAATTAAAAAGATGATTTGATGAAAAAAATTAAACATAATAATTTAATGTTGAAAGTACAGGTTGAGTTGGTGGCTCCACTTGAAGTTGCAAGTGAATGTCCATTGAAATCCTTCAAATTCTTAAAGACAAAACAGATTTCCACGGGCTTTTTTGAGAACAAAACCGGATCCATTAACGTTCGAACACCTTGGTGGTAAGAATCTTTTTTAACTCTAATTTAAGTTCCGTTTGATAATTATTTAATTTTTTTATTTTTTATTTTTAAAAATTTAAGTCTATAAACCGTTCTTTCCTTTTTATTTTTTTTTATTTACTTTTTATCAATATTTTCAAAAATCAAGTGATATTTTGAAAATTAGAAAAAATGTATATAGTTTTCAATCTTGAAATCTGAATAAGAATTCAACTTTTTTAATTAAGAAAGATACAAATTATTATAAGAAATTAAAGAGAAAATAGGCTTATTTTTCAAAAACTAAAAACCAAAATAGTTACCAAACCGGGCACAAACTCTTAAAAATATCTATTAGATAGATTCCTAAACTTTTAATTTTCTATATAATAGGTCATTGAACTTTCAATTTTGTATTTAGTAAATCTTTGATAAATTTGTAATTTTTTAAAAATTAATTAACCTATTAGATATGAATTTAAATGTCTGATAATGAAACCTAAAAGTTTCATTTGTGTGTCTGGTATGATTCATGAATTTAAAAAAAAAAAAAAAAAATTAAGGACTAAATTTGTAATTTTAAAAATTTAGAGAGTAAAATAAATTCAAACTTTAAGGAGTTGAATTTGTAATTTTATAAAAAAAAAATAAAACTTTCTTTCTACTCTTCTTATCTTCAATAATCTATGGATTTTGTTTAGGGATGGAAGTGTTTTGTATGGAAGCAATCAAGAAAAGTTGGGGAGGGTGAGAACTTATAAAGATGGGAAGCTAAAGATCGCCGACGACGGCCTTCTTCTTCACGACAACGACGGCGTTGCTATCTCTGGCGATGTTCGAAATAGCTGGGCTGGTGTCTCTACTTTGCAAGCTCTCTTCATTAAGGAGCATAATGCCATTTGTGATGCCCTAAAGGTTTGTATCTCTGATCTCTTCTCAAATGCATATTTTTTATTGTCATTGTTTCTTATTATTTTTAACATATTTTAAGAAAAAAAATACACTTGTTTGTTTGGTAATTAATGTTTTTTTTTCTTATTCTTTGTTTATTTCTTTTATTAAAAAATGTGAGTTGTGTTTTGAAATGATTTCTTGCTTCTTGTTTTTCCAATTTTTAAATTAATAAACTCAAAGCGTTTTCCATGACATATTTAATTTTAATAAAATATTAAAAATGACTATAATATTATTGTGGTATGTCTCTTTCAAACATATTTTATTTTAGTTCACATAATTACTATAAATATTAAAATTAATTCTTATTATTAATTTGAAGTTAATTTTTATTAAAATTAGTTAAATAATAATAATAATAATAATAATAATAATAATAATAATAATTTTTATACAAGAAAAGACACAATGTAAAATTTATAGAGAAGCTAATAGAAATTAGTCTAATTTTGAAATAGTTAACCATAAATTAGACTAAGGACTAAATTAAAGATTTAAGATATCTAAAAGTTTAACCATAAATTGGACTAAGGACTAAATTGAAGATTTAAGATATCTAAAAGTACTTAAAAAGTTATAAATATTATTTTGAGTTTATTTTTTAAATAGTTAATGTTATTCAACTTTTAGTAAAAAAAAACTATAAAATGTATATACAAGCATAACTAAAATTAACAAAACTCTAATATGAAGTTAAAGATTCGAACATCGTCTTCACACTTGTTTAACTAAACAAAAGTAAATAACGATAAAGTAATAATTTCATTTATGCTTAAGTAAAACAAAAAAATAAATGCAACCTAAATGAAAATCTAATTTCATTATTATTCTAAAATTAATTTGACCTTTTGATAAAGTAAACTTAGCTCACTAGTAATTATATACCTTATTTCTTTTGAAATTGTAGTTAGATTCAATCTCTTATTTTGGCTATTATTGTACTAAAAAAATTAATATTAAAATATCATTTTCGTCCCTATATTTTAGAGTATGTTCAATTTTAGTTTCCTATATTTTTAAACATCTAATTTTAGTCTCTATACTATCAACAAATCTTAAATTTAGTCTTTACTACTAGTTTATTGTAAATTTTTTCATTATCTTTATTCTTATTAAGATTTTTACTATAAATTTTGAAAACATATTCATATATTGTGTTTCTTTGCATGAAAATGATTGTTATTATTTAATTAGTTTTAATAAAAATTATATGAACTAAAATTATATAGATTCTAAAGTATATCAAAATATATGGACAAAAACGGTATTTTAAAAAAAATTATAAATAAATAAAAGTAAAAATTGATGTGACCTTTTGAGAAAGATTCTTAAAAACAAGAAAAAAAGGTTAAGAAATGTGTCCATGTGTTTCTCAGAAACAGCAAAGACGAAACATACAAAAAAAAAAAAAAAAAAAAAAGGTTATCTTTTTTTTTTATTATTATTATTTGTTTGTTTTGTTTGATTCCTTTTTCTGCATAGTTTAGAAGATATATATATATATATTAAAATGAAATAATTTTAAAATTGGATGCAGAAAGTATGTGTATATATATATATATATATATATATATTAAAATGAAATAATTTTAAAATTGGATGCAGAAGGAAGATGAAGATCTAGAGGATGAAGATTTGTATAGATATGCAAGACTTGTGACTTCTGCTGTGATTGCTAAAGTCCATACTATTGATTGGACTGTTGAGCTTCTCAAGACTGATACTTTACTTGCTGGAATGAGAGGCAATTGGTATTTTACCTTTTTCTCCCTATTCTTTTATAAGTTTTAAATATAAATGACTTATTTGGACATATTTGGAAGTGATTATAAAATGATTAAAATCACTTTTGTCATTTTTAAAACTACTACCACACATGATTATAAATGACTTATTGAATTAAAAAATAAAACAAAAGTTATTAATATCAATTTTTAAAATAAAGTATACATTGTTGTATTTGAGTCATTTTTATTCTTGTCTCTTTAGGAAAATTACTAGTATTGAATTTCTCAGTACATATATTTGAGGTCACAATCTCCATTTATAAAAAGAAAAATGATTAATGGTAAGGATATCTAAGCATTTCTTTAGAAAATGGTGAAAAATGAATAAACTTGAAAGTTTAAGGATTAAAATATAAATTTTAAGAATCTAAGGGTTTAAATAATTTAAATTAGAGTCCAAAAACTAAAAGTTAATTATGAATGTATCATTGTCCTTGCAACAATAATTAATGTTATTTAAACTTTATAAGTCAACAATTTTTTAATACAACAGGAATAATTGATGTCTTAAGTTCTAACTAAACTATTGACTCATTGTCATGGTTTCTTTAATTTTATTAGGTATGGATTACTGGGAAAGAAATTCAAAGACACATTTGGGCATGTTGGAGGAGCCATTTTGGGAGGCTTAGTAGGTTTGAAAAAGCCTGATAATCACGGTATTCCCTATTCTTTGACGGAAGAATTCGTCAGTGTGTATCGTATGCACTCACTCCTACCTGATGATTTCTACCTTAGAGATGTCTCTGTTGATCCCGATCACAACAAATCTCCACCATTGATTGAGAAGTACTCCTCTTTCTCTCACACACTAATAGTTTTATCACTCTTTATAGTAATTAATATGGTTATTTCAACTAATTTAATGGATTTTCATTTTTGTTTGTAGAGTACCAATGGGTAATATGATAGGGCACAAAGGAGAAGAGGCCTCAAAGGATATGGGCTTCACAGCCCTATTAGTTTCAATGGGCCATCAAGCCAGTGGAGCCCTAGAGCTGTGGAATTATCCAGTGTGGCTCAGGGATCTCATAGCCCATGACATGGACGGCAAGGATAGGCCCGACCACGTTGACCTTGCAGCTCTTGAAGGTGTTGACCGAATCACAGCCCTTCATTTTTCCTGAATCTGAACCGTTGGTTTACATCATGTTAAATGATATTTTTTTTCATTTTGCAGTTTATAGGGACAGAGAGAGGAGGGTTGCTAGGTACAATGACTTCCGCAGGGGATTATTGCTCATTCCAATCTCCAAGTGGGAAGATCTAACGGACGATGAAGAGGCGATTGAAGTGCTTCGTGACGTGTACGGTGATGATGTGGAGGAGCTTGATATTCTGGTGGGGTTGATGGCAGAGAAGAAAATTAAGGGCTTTGCTATTAGTGAGACTGCTTTTGTCATTTTCTTGATCATGGCCTCAAGGTAAACTAAACCAAACTTTGGTATCCAAAACTATGTGGTTTTTTAGTTGGGGAATTTTTAAAAATAGAAAAAAAAAAAAAAAAAATTATTTACATAAAATATTAAAAATTTTAAATAATCGTAATAAATATGGATAGAAATCTATCAGGGTCTGTTAGTGATAGAAATTATAGAAGTCTATCACTAATAGATGCTAATAAAAGTCTATCAATGTCTATCCGTGTTTTTTTTTTTACTATTTTCTGTAATAGTTTGACATTTTTTCTATATGTGAAAATTTCTTTTTATTTTTTATTTTTAAAAAATAAGTTTATAAACACTATTTTTCATCTATAGTTTTCTTCAACTTGTTTTCTTGTGTTTTTTAAATTTCAATTTTTCAAAATTTTTAATTTATTTTTTTCTAAAAATTTGACTATATATTCAAATATTTCCTTGAACAAGATGAAAACTACTACTAAGTTTGGAAAACAAGTACAACTTTCAAATGAGTATCAAACAAAACTTAAATTATATATTGTTTTATTTCACTAACCATCTTTGAACTATTTACAATGCTTTTTATTCAATATATTTTTCTTTATTTTAAATTTGATTTTAGTCTCTGTATTTTTTTTTTTTTAACAATTTGATCCTTTAATTACTTTCAAATTTCAAATATAAATTATGCACATAACAAAAGCTCTATAACACAATGCAATAAACACCATTTAGTAGAGTAAGCTAAGAATTGATGTTTAAAATGTACAAAGACTAATACGATATTTTTTAGAAAATCATGAATCAAAATAGATGTTTTGAAAGACAAGGGCGAATATAAAATTTAAACCATCTTTTTTCAATCTATCAAAACTATACGAAAAAGTTTAATAGTTTAATATAGCCCCATTTAACAATTAGAAAGAAAAAAAGCATATAACGGTTATCATACGTGCATTATGTACTCATTTAACCCGAAAAAATAAATTCCTAATAATGCAGGAGGCTAGAAGCAGATAGGTTCTTCACGAGCCATTTCAATGAAGAAATATACACAAAGAAGGGATTGGAATGGGTAAACACAACAGAGAGTTTGAAAGATGTTATAGAAAGACATCACCCAGAGATTTCAAACAAATGGATGAACTCATCAAGTGCTTTCTCTCTTTGGGATTCTCCTCCTAACAACCCTAACCCTATTCCCATTTATCTTCGTATTCCTCATTAACTCTTTTTTCTTTTTTCTCTTTTCACCCTTATTCATGGTCGTGTCATTGTTGTCTTTTTTTTTTTTTTCTTTCTTTTTCTTTCATGTTCTAATGTGAAATTTGGATTTTGATGATTCTCATATTTTCGAAATAAAAATGGTGGTTGTTCTTGTTTCTTATTATACACAACCTTTTTTACGTTTGGACTTTTGACCTTTGCACAACACCATAATACCAACTTAATTGACCATAAATTGTTTATGAATTAGATTGATGATATAACATAATTTACTCATAGAAATTAAGGATTGTAAATGATATTAATTTAAAGTTTTAATTGATTCAACAACCACACACAATTCTAAGATATTATAAATTGACTTTTCTTTCCCTCAAAACTTAAAAATGTTATCCCTTTTTAAGACATTTAAAAACGTAATTTAAACCTAGTTGTGGTAAATTGTATGATGATCTCTTGTCAGCATCGGGGGATAGCTTTGTAAATTGCGATGCTAACCACGAGATACTCAATCGGGAACCCCTTTAATTAAGGTGGTCAAACGCCCAAAAAATTCTCACAAACCTGTTCTCAATCATACTGCAATGATCCACAAAAACAAGTTCTTCATCCACTAGTAGTCCAAATTAAACTGCAATGTCTTGCAATGTAATTGTGCATTTCCCACCAGGCATGTGAAATATATGAATTTCTGATCTCCATTGCTCTACTAAAGCAGTAATAAAGTGTAAATATAATATAGAAAAATTTTATTGTCTATCAACGATAGATTGCAATAGAATTCTATCGCTTGGACAATAGAAGTCTATCGTTTTCTATCGCTAGTGATAGAATCCGGCAATGAAATTTTTCTATATTTATAAATAGTTTGATATTTTTTCTGTTTATAATAATTCATCTATTTTAATTTATTTAAAAAGTATAAAATGATTATTCATCAACATTTTATTGATATTTCTATCCAAAAAAAAATTTGTAAAATTGAGACCTCCACTTTTCTGTCGACGTCAAAATTTTAAACATGGTTTAAAACATAAGATTACAATGGCAAGAAAGGATACGGAATACGATTTTTTTTTTTTTTATTATTATTCTTTTAACGAAATTGAGTTGCGTGAATATTATTATGCAAACTAAATAAATAAGAAAAAGACAATCTTGTTTGGTTTATGTAGGATATACCAAATATTTTGTCCACAATATTTTTGAGGTTGAAAAAACCTTTAAAATAAAGTAATTCTCAGTGCATTCAATATGTATTAGTTTTCATTCACTCACTTTATGAGATAAATTAATTTAAGATGTACCTAAGTATTTCTCTTATTTTTAAAAATCAAATTCGTCAATAAAATTGTTATATTAAATAAAGATAAGAGTGAAACGAAATATGTAATAATAAAATATTATATACCATTTTCTATATGTAGCCATTTTTTTGTTGACTTTTTCTTTTTTTTTAGATAATTTAATGCTGAGTTTAAATGTAATTAAGAGTTAATTAGTGTGAAGTCTTCTCTCCACTTTGCGATGAGATGAGATTATTTTTGTTTCTATATACCTTAGAGATGAGATTGATCCTTTTCAAACATTATATTGTAAACAAAAGACTTAAAATAATACTTACTTCACTAACCCAAATGAGTTTCTATATATTATATATGTAATGCCAATTTTATTTTTTATTTCTTTAAGAAATTATTATATAAATTCCTGAAAAAAAATATATACATACAAAAAAACAAGTTGTGAATAATTTGAAGGAAACAATAATAATATAAATTCCTAATTGTTTTCTTCTTCCAAGTTGGTTTAAAAAACAATTCAAGGTAGCATGCCTGATTTTTTTAAATTAATAAATACAAAAATAGAGTTATTGGCAAACTATTTCCAAAAATAGAGTTGCTAAATTATGGATACACGGTACACGTTAATCGTGTACCACATTCACGAGTTCATCCTAAATCGTTTACCACGTCAATAATTTAAGGGTATACGAGTCCCTAATCGTGTAGGTATATTTCAATTACATGTATGCTCTAATTTAGAAGATAAAACGCATATACAATGTACATGAGTTTCATCAACTCTACAACAACCTTAATAGTTTTGTATATAAAATTACTTTTAAATTTGCACTATTTTTAAACAAATATTCTAAACTACCCTAATTTTGTCATTTATTTTAAAAACTACATTATTATTCTTCAACTTACACACCCACCACATTTTAATAATTCAAATAATATTATTTTGCATTAAAAAAGTTGGTCAACTTTTTTTAATCTTTCTCCCTCATCTCTTCATCTCGATATATATTGGCATTGAGAGATTGGGATTCCAAGTTTTCTTTTAAGAATTAAAGAGAGAAAAAAATGTGTATTTTGAGAGGAGTGCTTCAAAAGTTCATCCATAAAGATTTTCATGGAGTTGTTCAAAGGATGACTGTTATTGATACCTTTCTGTTCTTGGTAACGATTTTTCTCTATAATTTTCTGTTGTGTATTTAAAGTTTTGCTTTGTTTAATTACAACCATTTCCTTTGTTTTATAAAACATTTATCTGAGACAAAATCTTTGTCTATCAAACAACAACATTTGACAACATCTGTTTTGTTTCAATTTCATATCTCTATGTTTATATGTTCTTTTTTTTTATCTTCCGAAAAATAATATTTTCCTATGTTTAAACGGAAGAAAAAAATTGATCTCAAAATATTTAAAATGTAGAAAGAATAAATAGATATATTGTAGTTACACACAAAAATAAAAGCAAATTGTTTATGTCAAAACTTATATACAAGAGAAAAAATATTTTTGAATCGTGCTAACAAAATCACTTTTTTTTTTTTAACTTGCAGATTATACATTTTGTTGATAAGTTGGGAGTTTGGCATAAACTTCCTGTGATTTTGGGGCTACTTTATCTAGCAATTCGTCGACATCTTCACCAAAAATATAACTTGTTCAATGTTGGAAAAACTCCAGTTAGAGGAGTTCGGTTCAATTCGGAGGATTTTCCGTACCGAACTGCCGATGGAAAGTACAATGATCCATTCGATGATGACGCCGGTGCTCAAGATACCTTCTTTGGTCGAAACGTCCATCCTGTTGACCAATCGAAAACAGTATTATATCATATATATCATATGTTTTTTCTCATTAGTCGTTACTTTTATTTTAAAAAATTATTAAGCCAAGACTTAAGGATCTGTTTGATAATGTTCTTGTAGCTGTTGAAACCCGATCCTATAGTAGTTGCTACAAAGCTTCTGGCAAGAAGAAAGCTTATAGACACTGGAAAACAATTCAACGTGATTGCTGCTTCGTGGATTCAATTCATGATTCATGATTGGATGGATCATTTAGAGGATACTAAACAGGTATAATATTCTTCTTATTTATTTAATAATATAAAAATACAAACTTCAATAAATAGATTTTGAAGTGTTAAAAAAAATAAGAAAATTTTGGAAGACCAAGAAGAGAAAAATATATTGTTTGAAATTTTAAGCCAATTTTATTTTTCCTTTTTTTACGTTTAAAATGTTTTGGTTGCATCACATAATTTTATTGTATATACAAATCTAGATTATTGGTCCTTAGATTTTCAATTTTATATATAGACATCTTCATAGAAACTCTGTGTATGTATTCCTCTCTATATAGAAGTTTGACATTTTAAATTTGAAACGAAGTAATTCAAGATATAAATTAATTTCATTTTAAAAAAAATGTGACAGCCATGAAAACAATTTATTTTTTAAAATATTAAAGAACTAATTTCTACGTGGAAAGCTCGTGACGAGTGATATATAAATTCAAGTTCACAAAACCCACCTTTTATACAACACACACCGAACTATTTTACCAAACTATATAAATGCTACAAAATAAGCTAACTTGAGCATATAAGTCAACTCATTAAAGGCATTGTACTCTCAACTTAAAAGTCGAGAAGTTTTGTTTGAATTCTCTACCATCGTCATAGAATTGAATCAAAATAACCCAAATTTAGATTTTCATAACAAAATAAATTTCTTTGTATATTTAAAATAGATTTACCTCATACGAACCCAAAGATTTTAGTCTCATAAATTTTTTTTAAAATCTCGTGATTCAAATAAACACTCTATTAAATGAGCAAATATAATATGTTACGTAAGAATTGAGACAATTTGAACATAACTCAACTAGTTAGACATATATGCCTTTGTATTAATTAAGAAATCAACAATCAAAGATGAACAGAAGACGTAATGCAATAGATAATTAACATAGAGATTTATGTGGTTCACTAAAACAGTGTGTTAGTTATGTCCACAGGCAAAGAGAGAGCAGTTTTATTAGAGAGAATAATTCAAATTACATATCATCAGAGACGCCTCTAGAGTTAGAGGGTTTATATAGTGTACTTCCTTAAATCTAAAGGTAAAAAACGTAAATATAACAAATACGAATACAACTTAGATCTTTGTACTTGGTCGTTCTAAGTGTCAAATAAAAGATTCAATGCATTCTAACACTTCGATCAAGAAGTCAGAAATTTGAATCTTTTTACTATCACCAGTTGTGTTGAACTGAAAATATAAAATATATATATATATATATATATATATATATATAAACCGAAATGAAATAGGGTGACAAGAAAGTTAAATAAACATAAAAGTATAATAAAACGAAGATTTGAATAAAGAAAACCTTTTTTTTTTTTGTTGAAAGTACAGATTGAATTGGTGGCTCCAAGTGAAGTTGCAAGTGAGTGTCCATTGAAATCCTTCAAATTCTTAAAGACAAAACAGGTTCCCACTGGCCTTTCAGATATCAAAACTGGATCTATTAACATTCGAACACCTTGGTGGTAAGAATCTTTTTAAGCCTCTATTAGATATAAATTTAAATTTTACGTCTAATTATAAAATTTTAAACTTTTAATTAGTGTGTTTAGTAGATATATAAATTTTTTATAAATTAAAAATTCGTAGACTAAATATATAATTTTAAAATTTCAAATATCAAATAGTCACAAACTTCAAATTTTAAATTTAAGAATTGGATTTATAATTAAAAAAAATAAAAATAAAAAATAAAAAGTTCTTTCAGCTCATTTTATCTTCATAAATCTATGGACTTTATTTAGGGATGGAAGTGTTTTGTATGGAAGCAATCAAGAAATGTTGGGAAAGGTAAGAACTTATAAAGATGGGAAGCTAAAGATCGCCAGTGACGACCTTCTTCCTCACGACAAAGACGGCATTGCCATCTCTGGCGATGTTCGAAATAGTTGGGCTGGTGTCTCTACTTTGCAAGCTCTCTTCATTAAGGAACATAATGCTGTTTGTGACGCTCTAAAGGTTTGTATCTCTAACTTCTTACGGAGTGCATGCTTCGTATCGTTATTGTTTTTTATTTTTAACCTTATTTTTAAGAAAAATACAAAAGATATACAGTTGTGTAATTTGTTTGATAATTAGTATTTTTTTAAAAAATTAACCATAAACTAGTCCTACAACTAAATTGAAGATTTTATGAAAGTAAGATAACTAAAATTGGAATATCTAAAAATACATATAAACTAAAGTTATAAGTATCCTTTTTAAGTTTCTTTTTTAAACAATTGTTTTTCAAATTTTGATTAAAAAGCCATAAAATGTCGATACAAGCATAGGTAAGTGGACAAAACATATACTTACCTTATTTGAAGTTAAAGATTTAAACCTCATTTTCACACTTGTTCGACTAAACAAAAGTAAACAACAATAAAGTAATAGTTTCATTTATGCTTTAGAAGAACTAAGAAACAACTCTAAATGAAAACTTAATTTTATTCTTTCTAAAATTAAATGTGATCTTTTGTCATAATTAACTTGGATGATCAGTACTAATTATATGCATTTCCTCTTTTAAAGTTGGAGGTCCGATCTCTCATTTTAGTCGTTGTTGCACTAAAAATGATAACAAAAAGTAAAAAATTGATGCAATCTTTTTTAGAAAGATTCTTGAAAACAAGAAAAAGAGGTTTAAGAAATGTTTGCATGTTTCTCAAAAATAGGAAAGAAGCATAAAAAAAAATTATCCTTTCTTATTTGTTTGTTTTGTTTGATTTCTATCAAGAATGAAAATATCGTCGTGAATATCACTATAAATTAGTAGAATATCCACAATTTTCTTAAGCTAGGATTGATATTTCCATCAAACGATATATCGTTAATTTTTTAGAAAAACGATCTTACCTCCCAATATATCTATCGGATATTTGATATTATAGATATTTCGGTGATATATTGCGATATTTTCATTATTGGGTTCCTTTTTCTATGCATAATTTAGAGAAGATATATATATATATATATTAAAATGAAATAATTTTAAAATTGGATGCAGAAGGAAGATGGAGATTTAGAGGATGAAGATTTGTATAGATATGCAAGACTTGTGACTTCCGCTGTGATTGCTAAAGTCCATACTATTGATTGGACTGTTGAGCTTCTTAAGACTGATACTTTACTTGCTGGAATGAGAGGCAATTGGTATTTTACCTTTGAATCTCTTCATGAACTAAAAAAAATTATTAATATTAATTTTTATGGACAAATTGCAAAACCACCCCTAAAATATGGTGGTAGTTGCAATTTCACCCTCAAACTTCTACAAGTGCTAAAATTAGATGACCCTACTTATGATGATTTCTTTAATTTTATAAGGTATGGATTACTGGGAAAGAAATTCAAAGACACATTTGGACATGTTGGAGGAGCCATTTTGGGAGGCTTAGTGGGTTTGAAAAAACCAAATAATCACGGTGTCCCCTATTCCTTGACTGAAGAATTCACCAGTGTCTATCGTATGCACCCACTCTTACCTGATGATTTCTATCTTAGAGATGTCTCTGTTGATCCCGATCACAACAAATCTCCACCATTGATCGAGAAGTAACCCCTCTTTCCCTCTCACCCTAATAGTTTTCTCACTCTTTATAGTAATAGTTGTGGTTATTTCAACCAATTTAATGGATTTTCATTTTTGTTTGAATAGAGTGCCAATGAGTAATATGATAGGGCACAAAGGAGAAGAGACCTCAAAAGAAATGGGCTTCACAGCCCTATTAGTTTCAATGGGCCATCAAGCCAGTGGAGCCCTTGAGCTGTGGAATTATCCAGTGTGGCTCAGGGATCTCATAGCCCATGACATGGACGGAAAGGATAGGCCCGATCATGTTGACCTTGCAGCTCTTGAAGGTGTTGACCGAATTAAAGTCCTTCATTTCTCTTGTGATTTAATCTACACCGTTGGTTTACATCGTGTTAAATGAATATTTTTTTTTTTTTATCATTTTGCAGTTTATAGGGACAGAGAGAGGAAAGTTGCTAGGTACAATGACTTCCGAAGAGGATTATTACTCATTCCAATCTCAAAGTGGGAAGATCTAACGGATGATAAAGAGGCGATTGAAGTGCTTCGTGACGTGTACGGTGATGATGTGGAGGAGCTTGATATTCTGGTGGGGTTGATGGCAGAGAAGAAAATCAAGGGCTTTGCTATTAGTGAGACTGCGTTTGTCATTTTCTTGCTCATGGCTTCAAGGTAAACTAAACCAAACTTTGATCATCATTCTGTCTTTTTTATTTATTTGTTAAATTAAGTTTATAAATATTACTTTTACGTATAAATTATTTACAATAGTAAAAAAAAAAACATAATAAGAAATTTGTTGCCTAATAATATAGGAGGCTAGAGGCTGATAGCTTCTTCACATGCTATTTCAATGAAGGAGCATACACAAAGAAGGGATTGGAATGGGTAAACACAACAGAGAGTTTGAAGGATGTTATAGAAAGACATCACCCAGAGATTTCAAACAAATGGATGAATTCATCAAGTGCTTTCTCTCTTTGGGATTCTCCTCCTAACAACCCTAACCCTATTCCTATTTACTTTCGTATTCCTCATTAATTGGGTCTTTTTTTTTTTTTTTTTTCTTTTCACTATTATTCATGGTCGTGTTGTTGTCGACCGTGTTGTTTTCTTTTCTTTTCCTTTCATATTTTAATGTGAAATTTGGATTTTGATTCTCATGTGTTCTAAATAAATAAATAAATGAATATATATATATATATATATATAGTTGTTTTTCTTGTTTCTTGCTATATGTCAAACTTGTTTTACATAGGAATTTCTAACTTTACAGGACACCACAATACACAACTTAATTAACCATAACTTATTCGTGTATAAGACTAGCTTTTTAATTAGACAGATGATCTAACATAATTTTCTCAAGGAAATTAAGATTTTTAATGATATAATTTGTGACAACTCAAAATTTTAGGTCATTTTAATTTAATTATCTTAAATTATTTGGGTGTTATTTTAAATTTTTAAGGTTTATTTGAATTATTTTGAGAAAATAATTCAATTTAAATTAAACATGATAAAAGCTTTGAGTTTAAATTCAATCGGTGAAAATTGAATTTTAATTTGGGAGATTTAATTGGTGGAGGAAAAAGAAATTTAAAATATATATATATACCTAATTTATCAATGAATTATGGTTTAGGATTATGTTTATATATATTATTAAGTGACCTAATGAGGTAGAGAGAGAGAAAAACACACCGAAAAATGGAGAAGGAAAAAAATTGTATTAAAAATAAAGCTTTTGATATAAATGATTCTCACACTTTATTAATGAGATCAAAACATATATAAAGTTTGATAAAGTAAAATATTAGTGTCAAAATATTAAACAAAACTAACGGGCATAAGACATGTATTATCAACCTTGAAGTTAGAGATTTGATTCTTGTAGCTCACCTAGGTAAGAAAAATATAGCTTAATTAGTTGACACGATAGATTGACATATTTTGTATTAAAATTCATCTCGGGTTATTATATTAATTATATTTGAAAATCAATGAATATATTATTATATATATTTGTATACTCTCTCAACTACATATTTGCAGTAATTAAGATTCCCAAAATTCATATATCAAAATTGGGAAACATTATTAAAGTAATTAGACCATGAAATGATTGTGTATTATGTCATCTAATTAATGAACACCTCCATCTCTATGTGTTGTTATGAATCCTTTGTGATAAGTGCCATCAAAAAATCATTCCAAGCATCAATAGGGCCTGGCAAGCACCAATGCACACAGTCATTGTACCCTTTCATCCATTTGTTTCCCCAAAACTCCCCCGGGTGCCCGTCCGCTCTCATCATCATAGCCGTGGTCACATCGATCACCTTGAATCTCCTCGTCTCCCCTTCTCGTTTTGCCTTTTCAATCTCTTCTATTTGAACCTCTCTTATCTTCCAATCGTAGCTCTCTAAATTGATGTCCTTTGCGCTCGAGGGTCCTGTTCTATTGCAATACCCACCCGTGTTCCAAACCCCATTCTCGAAATGAGCGGGAGAGAATGTCCTTACAATTGTCACCAACTTACCGCAACTTTTGCAATCATTGATGTACTTCAAAGCTGCTCGAAAAGCCATTTTCAAGGCGAAGTCGGGATCGTGATTTGTGATGTTTGGTTCGCTACAATAGACGCAATTGGTCATATTGGTACCTTCATGCAAGTACATCACTCGGAAAAACCAATGGCCATTGGAGATGATGGCGTAATCAATATCGGGTAGGTGTCGGGTCCAGCCATCGTCGAGCTTGTCGAATTGTAGGTCAAAAGCACCGGTTCCCGTTCCATTCACAACTCTCTCCTCCCCAGCCACAAGGAATTTTGTCCAAAGCATCATAAGGGTTACCTCACTTTTTGGAAAATACCATCTTCTAAACCTATCCTCTGAGTCTTTGTACACATCTTCTGGAGTTTCTACCTACAAAACACTTCAACTAGTTAAATTAAGTAAAAATATTACACAAAATCTCTTTTAACTTTTTAAACCATCTATCAAAGCAAAAATTATAAATTTGAATTCAGTTACAATCACGGTATTAAATTTTCATTGGATTCAACATCAACATAAAAAAGAATCGACGTTTTCTTTAAATCGTAAAAGAATATACGTAACATTAAAAATAAGCAGCAAAATGTAAACGTTGTTTTAAAAAAAAAAAAAAAAAAAGAAAATTATTATTATTATTATTATTTTAAAAAATATATATATTAATTGACATCAATATTTTAACCATATTTTTATCTGACATTTCGTAAAACTAAGACATCAATATTTTTATCCGTAACCAAATTTTAAATTTTGGTTGCAATGAGTCAATTAAGTCATTCACAAGTAGACAACATTTTAAAGTTAGTGGGAGACAAAAATCTAGGACACTAATCATGAAATGCTTTTGTTTTTTATTTATTTATTTATTTATTATTATTATTATTATTATTTAATAATTATTTCTTAATCACTTGGGATTAGACCCAATTATTATATTACATCTTGCTCTCTTTTTGACTTTTTCAAAAGAATTCCCTTCATCATCATATGGGATTCTTTTTTCTTTTTTTTTCTCTTTTTTTTCCTTGTTTTTTTTTAATCTTTTTAATTCTTTATTTAATTTAATTTTTAGAAAATAAAATTTATTGATTGTGTATAGTTGGTTGGCATTAATGGCCCAAATCCTTGACTCAGGACTGAAGATGCCTCAGTCAATTCCCTGAAATTAAGGAAACCGTTTATGTTTTTATTGAAATTCTTGTTTTTATCAATTTATTGCTGTAATTTTCTTTTTCCCATAAATAAACATATTTTTTATTAAAAAATTAGGAATTTCAATGATTAATGAAAATTAATACTATAATCCTTTCTTATTATTTCTTGACAAAAAAGGGGAATATAGTATATACCTTTCAAGAAATTTAATGCTACAATATTACATGTAGGAATTTAGCAACTAGTTTAAATATTTATAAATAAAAGGAAAAGTTTTACAAATAAAAAAAATGTCAAACTATTTACAGAAAATAGCAAAAAAAATACTGATAGACATTGATAGACTCCTATCAACATCTATCAGTGATAGACTCCTATCATTTCTATTATAGATTTCTATCAGATTCTATCACAACTATCTAAAATTTTTGCTATTTTTTTCTTTTACTTTTCTATTTTTTAAAATTTTCCTAAATAAAACGTCTTAAATTTTTTGTTTTGTTCTTTTTTTCAAATGTATTGAATTGTAATTAAGGTACAAACACATCACAAGTATAACGAAATAAAGACAATAGCAAAAAAAGAAAACACAAAACAATTTTTCCATAGAAGAACATTATTAGTTGATAATGTTGTAATAATTTTATCGAATCTTTTTCCATAAAACAATGGATCATATTAAATTTTGGGGAAAAAAGGAAAAAGAAAAAAGAATTCAATATATTTGTTGTCTTGGCTTTTTTAAGAAAAAGAATAAAAGCCTCCCTTTTTTTCCTTTTTTGAATTGAACAGATGCATCAAGTTAGAAGGTTTAGACAAAAACTTCAATTTAACTAATGAATTGGGTTTCATCAGTCAACTAAAAAATCTTTTCTTTTATGTTAAGATTAAAAAAAAAAAACATATTATTTAGTAAATATGAAGTGGTTCCAATCTCCATTCATTCAATTATTGAACTAAGAAAACTCAAAAAATATATATGGTGATTCTTACCTTTTAAAAATTATTAATAATAATAAAATGATGAAAGAAATTTTAAAAGAAAAAAAACTCATATATATATATATATATAATCATTTATTGCCAAATTTGCATCAATGAATCCAACAAATTTCTAATGGGAATTTGCTTAAATTCAACCCCAAATTTTGGAAAGGCATTATACACAAATTAACAAATGCCAGCCAAATATTGACCTTACTACCATTCTTGACTTTTTTTTTTTCTTTTTTTTTTTTTTTTTTAATATTTCTTGACAATTCAGGGTTGTGCTTGGTAAAATTCTTTCTTTCCGTTTTTTTTCTTTTTTTTTTCACTAAATGGTCCAAAATTGTATGCAAATTTTGGAAACAATTAGAATAAAATCTCATCTTACTTTATTTTTCTATTTTTATTAATTTCCAATTCGCAAAAACATGCGTATAAGATGCATAAGAAATATAAAAAATCAAAACAACATAGCAATTTGAAATATATTGTTTTTTGATCACTTCAATTTCTTTTCCAAGTAGTTTATTATTCAAAAAATTTCAAAAAAAAAAAAAAGTAAGAGAAACAAAAATATTAAAAATTATATTCTAAATTCTTTTCATTAAAAAAAAATAATTTATCATCAAACACATGCTTTGTTAAGTTATGCTTGTGTTGGCATTTTGAAATTCAGTAATAAGAAAAATCAAAAATTCAAGAAACACCAGCTACCCACAACCATCCAATTTTTTTCCCTTAAAAAACAAATGAAAAAACATATTTTTGAAGGGGAAAAAAAAAGTTGAAAAAAGGTAAAATGTTGAGCCCATGAATTCATCCATGGAGGAAGAGCATTTCCCAAATAATGATTATTCCATTCCTTATGTTTTTTGATTTAATTGCACCCAAAAATCCAAAAAGTAACACAATTCACACAGATTTTCATTTTCATTCCACAATCAAATGCATGCAAAGAAAGCAAAGAATGAGAATCGTCAGCACCCATTTCCAAAAGTTAATAAAAAAAAAAACAAAGAGAGATTGAGAAAGAACAAAAGAAAGAGATGGAATGAACCTGTGATAAAATACAGAGAAGAGATTCCATGTGATTTCTGGCAACAGAATCACCGATAAATGCTAGTTTCTTCCCACGAAGAAGATGAAGAAACACCATTGGATCAAACCGAGGAAGATCACATTCATCTGGTTTCCATCTCCAATTTACAAAATCCATATCCTTTCTCCCCTGTTTAAAGCAATTTTTCGATTCAGGAATCGTCGGGCAGCTCCAATTTGTGTATATTGCTGCCCCTCTTACGTCCTTCACCCAATTCCCTTTGAACAAATTGCATCTCTGTTTCTCTGCAAAAAAACAGAGCAACCCCTCAATTTCAAAATCTAACGTAAGAATCAATGAAAATGGAGAAGTGGGTTATGGGAATTGGAGTTTGATCGTTACCTTTTGGAGGGCTGGCGATGGGATCATGAACGGATTGAAGGCCGAGAAGCTTTGGACGAAGAACTAGAAATGGGTTTGGAGGGGTAATGGAAGAGAAGAAGAAGAAGAAGAAGGAAACAATGGCGGTAATTCCTAAGAATGACCATAACAGAGGGCCAAACCAAGCCCATCTCTCCCTCTGCAAATGGCGATTTTGATGGGATTTCTCTGCCAAATGAGAGTTTGAGAATCTCATGGCGTTTCAGCATGAAGAGAGAGAGAGAAACAGAGAAACAGATGCTTTTGAGGATGAGTTGTTTGGGTTTTGGGAAATTTTATTCTTTCCTTCAATGAGGAAATTACATCAAAATAGGAAAATTTTATTCAATCAGCCGTCACAATTAGAATGTGAATGCTTCCTAATAATTACGGAATATAAATTCGTGATAGTGTTACAATTTTCTTTTATCCACTCCACTAACATAAATTTGTACTATTAATTTCGAGATTAGAGGTTTAATTTCTTGTTAATTATGTTAGTGCTTTTAATAACTACCATATATACGAGATAGTTTTCTAAATTTGATCCTTCTACATTTGAGTGTCAAGAAAATTCTTAGGGATCGTTTGTTTCGCGGGCATCCTAAATTTCTACAAAGTGTGCATTTAGATTATAAGATGTCGAACATTAGATAAATTTAAGACATTCTCAAATAAAATTCCTACCAAACATATCAAAATATTACCAGATATCTACCTACAAAACAAATAGGTAATTTAAAGATGTCGCACATCTAAACAAAGTGCCCTTAGAGATATTAAATCCTAGGTGGAATAATTTCTTCTGAATGACATCTTTGTGCCCAAGATGTTATTTCAATCATGCAGCATGTGATTTTGACACGTGTCATGCCATAAAAGACCTTAACGAATTCCACGTGATTTGTGGGCCACACACAATAAAATCAACCTAATTTATAGGCAACATTAGAACTCAAATTCTGAAATTGTAAAGGTGAATTGTCCTTTGGAAATTGGGAATTCCAATACGTTCACTTTCCTACTGTTGGACAATCTGGTCATTTCACATGTAAAGCCCAAAAGGGAAATTACAATTTGAGAAGAAACAATGTTCATCAATCAAAACAAGCTTAAACCTTTTTTTTTCTTACATAGAACTGAAATTTTGTCATAAAAAGTGGTAGAATCCTGTAATGTTTCACATCATCTACAGAGTTGATTCACAAGCTGACAGAGAATATATATATTATATAAACCTTGGAATGTCATTGACAAGTAAAATATCAAGATTAGCATTGTACAAAATTCAGACAGTGGAGCCTTTGTATTATATCTGAAGCTGTCTCTTCTCCTAGTAGGGCAATGTTCTTCACAGAAGACAAAACTAGCTATAACTGAGGAATTCATTCATGACTCCACAAAGTCACAATAAAATTATGGCTCCAAGTGGGGGAGGGATTCTGATTTCGTTTTCTGATTTGTAAAGGAAAAAAAACTGAGTGAGAAAAACAGTTCATGACCAAGAGAGAAAAGGGGCCCTGTGTATTACTATCAATAAAAAAAGAGTGTAAAAAGAACCTAACAGTAAGAATGAAGTAATAACTACATATGTAAGGGAAGAACACAGCTTGAGTATCATTGACAAAGGCCGGCCACAACCTCGAAAAAGTCCTTACATCCAGTTCTGTTCCGAAGGTGAAGGGGAGGATTGAGAAAGGATTTGGCTCGAGAGTGTATCGAATGAATGGGAATCGTCCACATATCGGACACGCCATTCATCAGCTTTCTAGACAGCAACTTCCTTATGCTTCTATTAAGTTAGATATTTACAAATGAAACCTTGTCTGCTTCAGTGAAACGAATCTGTCGAAATGTGTCCACCAGAGAGAAAAATAACAGCTGCCTGAAAACCATTGATGTTGCTGCAACATTTGAGAGGGAACAGTACGAGCCGAGCCCTATATCATAAACAGTCCTTGATTATTTGCTCCACTATTGCAATTAAATACTGCGTCTTTTTTCTCGGTCTGTAATTCTTTGGCCTATCAAAAAGAACCATAGAAAAGTTTAATACTGGGAAAAAGGAGAAAGAAAGCATGGAGATAACAAGAATAATTACCACAAAAAAAAAACGAAAATGAGAAGAAAAGGCTGAGATAGGCACAGAAAATGAACCTTTGTAGCATCAAATATAAATGATAAAGACAAAACAAAGTATGCATGCTTTTATTCTTTTAGGGGTTGGTATTCTAAGAGGCACAGCTGATGCAATAAAAGAGGTTCAAAAGTGGCTTTTTCATCACAAAAGCAAAAATTTGAGGTCTTCAAATCGGGATAGACTAGGACAAGTACTTGCCTCAAAAAATTGCAGGATGTTTAAAAAAGGCCAAGTTTATGGAAATGCATACCGAAATCCCTACATATTCTTCTAATATCTAATCACGGTCATTAGATACCTCATAAAAGCCCAACTAGCAGACTGATCTCACTCAGTTGTTTCTAGTTTTCTATTTTCAAACCATGTTTGAAGTTTCAAAAACTAGGAAAAACGGAAAATGATGTCATATGGGTAGGTAACAAAGTCTGATCAAAATAGATAAATATACAGCAAAAGCCCAATGGGGCACAGAAAACCACTTCAACTGGAATATAACATGAAAATATCATAATTACCAAAAAGAAAAAAAGAAAAAAAAAACACCTCTGGAGAATTAAAAAAACAAGAGCAATAAGTGCACGGTTCCTACATAAATGTGACAGGGAACATTTAAACGCAGACAGAAAATATGGAATCCATAATTCCACATTAGAGCTTTAAATGGAGTGGGAAAAGGAAAACAAATTTAACTGGAGATACAGTCATGTTTATTAAAGACTTAAAACAATGTGCCAAAAATATCCAGTGTCATAATATCCAGCGTAATAACTTCAGAATAATTAGCATCTTTTGACAATCGTAAGGAAGGAATGGAAAGAGTTAGCTCACCAGGACTTGGTTGGTGACCACAAGAAAATGCTACTGCCCTCACTCATTGTTGTTTGTAGTTAAACCTATCGGCACCATCTAAGCCACTGTCAGGTTCTTTTCTCTTGTGTGTACCACCTATCTGAAACATCTTGAACTGCTCATCAGCAAAAGGTTGTGAACTGGGAACTGAAAGTTGTCTCAATGCTATAGGCAATTTTTCATCAATTCTTTCTTTATCTATAATCCCATGACCTGCGTTAAGATCCAAACCCTGGCTTCCCCATTTTCCAATCTCAGGACCAACAGTACCACTGCCGCTAGGATAGCTCATGATGAAGGGCCTAGAATAAGGGGTAGGGGCTACCCCAGCCGGTCCTAGTAAATGAGAAGTAATAGTAGGGAATCCAAGCGAACAGCCAGAGGATGAATCCATGTACGATGTTGAACAACCTGAATATGTGTTCGATTGTATAGGAAAACTGGTTTCAAAAGGGAACCCAGGATAAGCAAAGGAGTTAGCAGGTGGAAAGGCCAAAGCAGGAGAGGAAGAAAGCACTGGTGCACGATAAAGTTCAGCAGCAAAGCCAGTGCCAGTCGGGGGAGCAAATACTCTCTGAGAAACAGCAGCAGGAACATAACTTTGTTCTCCTCTACCTGGCAAGACTGATGGGATCGCTGTTAAGGCTGAATACGAGTTCCCCTGAGGAAACCAAGAGTAGAAGTTCCCAATTTCTCCAGAGTTCACCTTCATTCCAGGGAGAAGTGATGAAAATGGCATGTAGCTTTTATTCTGCTGACTGAGAGGTACTGTTTCTGGCCCCATTTCATCAAGGGAAGGACCATTGTTCAAATCAAAGTTTCTGGAGACACTGAATCCACAATTCCCTAATCCACCAGAAGCAAATGGCCTACTTGACATGGGGAGCTCCAACCTACTCTTGCTCACAGAGCATGGGCCCACATCATGACTTTCATCAACTTTATTCAAATCAAGATCAAGTCCACCACCTCGATCACAAGGCCCAGATTCAACACTTGCTTTCTGTGGTATATTTGACAAAGTAACTTCTTCTAGGAGTCTCTGGTCTGGCACATTCAAGTCGAAGTCCAAAGGCGGGCGCCCCTCCTTGCTGGTGGTGGTAACAAGAGGTACATCACTAAAACTGAGTGGCATTTCAAGATTTTTCCGTGGTTCTGCCCGGCGAAAAGCACTTGTAGCAGCTGAACCCTTCCATCCAAGTTCAACTCTGTTTGCTAGGGAGTTCGCTGGTGGAACAACTGAGCCTTTTGCAGCAGAAGCCACAGTAATTGAAACAGGGAAGCTTTCTGATGCTGAAGGGATTGAGAAAGGTGGTATAATGGGCAGCTGAACAGCAGAGGAACTTCCAATAATCTCATCTTGTGTCCCATCATCAGCAGAACAACCTTCATTTAGATCAAAGTCCAGCTTTACCACTGCATCTGACCTGGGAGCAGAAAATGAAGGATTTGCACTAGTGACATGGTCTTTGGTTCCGGCCAACTCAGGAACATTTAAACTTAATTTCTCACACTGATCATTTTCTGGTAAGAGTATGGCGGGAGATTCTACATGCATAGAAACCCTACCACAAGAATTATTAATATCATCTGTTCTTCCCAAGTCCTGCACTGCACAATCATCTTTCCGCTCTAACAGGCGACCCTGAATCAGTGTTTGTTTTCCAATCTGATTAATAGGAGTTTCTGAATTCACAATATTTGATTTCTTATCCTTTAATTCTGCATCAAAAGGATTGGCATCAGGAAACATCACGGCAGTGTCAATCTTTCCCTCCTGAGAGTCGGCATGAATCTCAGGTGTAGATGACAGCTTCTCTTCCACTCCACTACCACTATTTAAGTCGCCATGAATCTGAACATCACCGCCACTCAATTGTGAAGATAAACAAGTCTTTTCATCCACTTGCTTTTCCACTTCAAGAGTTGCTGCAGTTACTTCTGATTTCATAACCATTCCATTATCTGTCACTCTGTCATCCGTTTGTACCACTTTTTCATTTTCACGGAGTTGGGCACCCTCTTCCAATAATGAGTCAGGTAAACTACTACCTTCCACTTTAAGGGGTCTTGATTGCCCTAGTTCATTTTGATCAGAAAGCTGATTGGTTTCATCAATCTCTGTATTACCTTCTTCCGCACTATATGAAGACCCAGCAGCTACAGAGGCATTGCATGCTTCAGCATCAGGTTTTAAATCACACTTTGAAGGTGTCCTCTCCATGTTTGGATGAACACTAGATGGCATAATACCGTCCTTTGAACAGCCAAATGCAACAGCTCTTCCATCTCTAGAAGAGTCAGCTGACGTCGAGACAGGATGAGATCCATTTCTATCGTGCAACATGTTATTGCTGCCAAGAGGCTCAGAAGATGAGTGACTGCCAGCCCCACCATTAGCATCAGCTTCATCACATTTATTCTCTTCGGGAAAAAGTTTCAATTGTCCATCACTGCCAGCAGAAGATTCTTCTGCCATAGGTGATCGTTCCTGAGGAGAATCCAATGGAGACGCATTATTAGATTTAGATATTTCCCCAGTAGCCACACTAGCAAGAAGATTCATCCCTACAACATCCCCTGGTGATGGTGATGTATTAGACTCGGAAAATTTAACACAGCTTTCAATCAAGGCATTTATGGAGCTTAGAGAAGTGTCATAAGTTTTTCCCGGCCTACATATATTTCCAGTCAACAAAGGAGTGGTTTCCGATTGCCTTTCATTGGCTTCAGCAAGCCTGCATCGTTCATTGCTGGTAGCTACCCCTTTACCCTCCTCTGAGCTGAGAAATTGATCTTTCTTATGGCATTGGTCTGAGTGCGCTTCAGCTGCAAAACTAGCCCCAAGTAAATCACTTCTGCCTTTAGCTTTCTTATCATTGTTATCACCTGCCTCATCATGAAGTGATCCTTTGTGACATGAAACAACTTGATCTTCAGTGACAAGCCTAGCGGTTCCAACTGGACTTTTGCTGGTGTTTGGCAACTTTACAACAAGCCGACTATATCCATGTTCAACAAGTGACGCGTCTGGAGATTTCTCATGTGATGCAGTAGAGGCCTTTTCAGTAGTCAAACTCTTATTTACTGCATTAAGTTTTCCAGACCCCGATACCTTCTGTGTTCCTGTGAGAGTATTCAAGTGAATACCATTACTAGATTTCCGATGGCGAGAAGCACCACTAGAAACTTTGCTAACACTTCCTGAACCAGAGTTTGAGCTCCTTGTGTCTTCTCTGCATGAAGATGCCACAGTTTTTGCATGATCACTAGACTGACTGTTGTTTTGGGACTGACTTGAACCGCTGCTCCTTTCCTCCTTTATAGGAGTCAAGGGAAGGTCTGAGTTTCCCACAATAAGTGTTTTAAAGTTATAATCCTTTGATGAAGCACCCATGGTTGAAGAAGACTTCATGCTGCTTGGCAATGCAGATGATTTGCCAGCCATTTCAGTGGGACCAAATTTAGCTTGAGAATGTTTAAATATGTTAGAATGTGTAGAGCTCTTTACGCCATCATCACCAGACCCCCCAGCTTTTCTGCTCCCTACTTGAGAAACTTCTAAAGGCCCAGGTTTAGAAGGCCATGAGACACCATGACTGGATTCAGACTTTGCATCATTAACATCCATCTCAGCTTCCACACGTTTCTTCCAAGTATCTACCAAACTCCTTGCTTTCTTCTGAATTTCAGAATTCTTATGAGTACGTAAATGATTCACAGACTTGCCTACATTACAAGTCTGAAGAGCATTGAGATTCACAGGAAGTTTGTCTAGGGCACGAAGTAGAGCCAAAAGAAAATCCTCGACAGTTTTATCACTTCCTTTCAGGCCATTACCATCACAAATTTTTCCCTTGTGAACTTCTTGAAGCCATTCATCTAATACAGGCAAACCCCTGAGCTGCAAAAACCATCCTAAACAATCAAACCTATCAGTGACTGCTATAACATCAGCAAGCATCACTCGATCAGCCAAGTCTATTTTCTTACCAGAACTGTCAGGTTGCATAAGTTTGACAAATTTTTCAACCCCCTCAAAGTCATTAAGTCCTCCTTTATCAGTAATTTTTGCAATCTCATTCTTTAGCGTACTTTCTAATCTAAATTGACCGAATTCCCCCTCTTCTGCTTTAAATAACCGCTCTCTCTTAGTGGGTTCAGACCCCTGATCACCCCGTTCCCTTTTCTTGCTTTTAACGTGAGAAGTGAGAAAGGAACTATTTGGTATATTTTCTGAACCAGATTTTGGCTGCACGGCTGGAATTGAACCATTCAAGGGCTTTGGTGAACGGCCTCCAGACTGCACCACCCCATGCATTTCTAGCCTTGTCTTTTCTAATAGTTGATCTACTTCTTCTTGACGCTCCTGCAATTAAAATTTGATTGAGTTGGTGTTTGTGTTGATGTTACTTGAAAAATCAACAAAATAATGGAAAGAAACTTCGTAATAGCTGTGAGATGAAAGAAGAAACCCTTGATACTCACATTAATATAATCTCTATCAGTTAACCACCATAAACACTTGTTATCAGTATCATACACTCTTCTGCACACAAATGAGGAAATGCTTGATGGAAGTTCAACGCCTTTGCGGAGGAATGCAACTTTACACGGATGAAGCAGTGATGCGGCGGGTATCTCATCTTTATGAAATGAGTAAAAGATCTCATTTGGCGCAGCATCTAACGATAATCCTTTTGGGAGCTTCACATCAGCAGGCCGGTAAAGCCAATTCACATCTAACCTTAAATTAGTCTCCTTGTCTGACTTCAGTGAACGTATAATTCCAATAAAAGGAGGAGAATCTAGAGGTGGCTTGAAAAGAGCACAATCACCAACATGGATTTTGCGTCCATCCTATAACAGTAAAAACCTTCTTTAGTATAAGTACAATAAATAAAAAATGTATACCAAGTAAAATGTAAATGAATGCAGTTCACATGAACCCCCCCAACAAACAGAAAGAGGCAACCAAATTAAGCTTAACGTAAAGAAAATACCAACCAAGTTGAACTCAATAGTAGAAAAACATTGGCTCATGTATAAGTCCAACAAAGAAACCGTGTCTATAATATACACAAACACACACAACCATTAAGTGCAACGGAAAAATGATAGTTCTACACTGAAAATAAAAGATTCTACTGGGTTATTTAATCGCGCATGTAAATCTTGTAGATTTCATGAGCATGAACAGTTAATACAAACATCAGCATCAGACTGACATGAAACTCCATTTGAACAATGGCATTATATTCAAGCATATGGAATTAAGATGTTAGCAAGATATTCAACCTCTACAAGAAAGTTCAGTGACCACAACCTTCTAATTCACCAGTACAAGCATTCAACTTCTATGGAATACAATAGGATTTTTTTCCTTTTTGAACAACATGATAAAAGGAAACAAAACAAAGCTCAGATAATATCTCCTGAAAGCAACTCCATGAACCAAAGTACCGCTTCTTTCAACCCACTTTATATCTCACATCACTACTACCAGCACTCTTAGCAAGCTCATAGGTAGACCCATTCCCTTTTCTGCACATCCAAGAGAAGGTAACAACTGTGACCCTGTTGTTGATTTCTTCGATTTCCCAGATGATCAGTTGCAACTCCTAGTCCATTCGAGCACCACAGCAACAATTCAATCCCAGGGCTACAGTAATTCCTTTCTTTAATGCTCTAGGTTCAGCAATTTCTACACCTATCACCTGCAGGATTTTGCATTTGATGTTTTCAATTGCCATGCCAACACCAGCTCGATTTAGGTCTTTCCAATCGAGGCATTAGTATAAATTTGGGAGAAACCAATCTCAACAGATGACTGAACACCAGTAGCACTTTGATAGCTCGCCTCTCCATCATATATTGTACTTTGTGATCCATTCAAGTAGTGCACTGCCTGTTCATGGATCCATCAATTCCTGCTATTCCACAAAGCCATTATATGAAAAGCATATCACCATCGCTAAGAACGTTTGTGGCTCAAGTTAAGAGTCACCTTGAACTCAAACCAATTCTTTGATTGCAACTTGTCCAATTCAAATGACTCAGTGAGGTAATGGACCCAATCCAATCAAATAATATTTAGGTTGGGCTAGTTCAAATAATTGAAGTTGATCATTTCCAATATTGTTTAATGAAAGTAGTGATAAAAGGACAGTTTTTTAAGAAAATGTTGAGCTCGAGGGTTGGGCATGTATTACCCAAGGTTAAGAGACTGCATCTATGCGTATGTTTACTTATCCCAACTCCCAAGTTAAAAGTTTGCAAATCCCATGAACTACAAAACCCATGTTACAAAGACATAACTCTTCCTTTCATTATACAAACTAGTTTTTTTCAAATAAAAGACACATTAACCAAACACATGATATACAAACTTTCTTTTCTATAATCCATTATAATCTACAGTCAAAACATTGTGTATATAAACCTAGGCTTCTTATCCCCAGACACTACAAACTTGTGTTTTCGTAACCACGAGTCAAACAAACAACCCCTTAAGAATTTATTTATCTAGTTTCATCCACAAAAGTACAAATAGTAGTGTCAATGACAAATTTAACAAAATCTAATTCATCCTACCCTACATTATTCAATATTGTGTAACTCTTAAGATAGTTAATATCCCAAGTAAATGGCAATCATGATCTAAACCCAACAGACTAGTCAAGATGCACCAAGACAGTTAGAACGCTCCAGTCAAGAATAAATAAATAAAATAGTGTAAGAACCGATTTGTCGATATTTTTTGAAAAAACAGTTTGGAGTTTAAAAGGTTGAACATGGCCACTACGTAAAACAATAGAGATTAACAATATCCTGTAATTAACAAATTGGAGTTGGTCCCAGTCATCCAAATTATTCATGTAGAACCATAGATCAACTCATAAGTCCACTTATTTTAACCAAAATCAATCTAGACAAAAGCCTAACCAAACTAGTTGGGCTAGGTTGCATCTCATTCCCTATAAATTTGGAGATTAAAACACGATCACGTCAATAAAAATGACCATTTTTATTTTGGTGGAGCTTGGGGGGTGAGACAATTTAAACATTTGTCCCCATGGCATCCACCTATCCTTATACACTATGACCATTTCCCATTCAAATTCCTCACATGCACCATCTTTTCCAGTAAAAGGCTTCTCCAAGAAAATGAAGGTATACTGCCTAGCTCTGCCTCCATAAACGAGCTTTCAGTGAAGCATTTCCATTGTTGACAAAACCCCAGGATGGTTCATCAATCCCTAATTTGGTTAAGCCAACACCAACATAACTTACCTGAAAAGAGCTATACTTCTAAATCCCATACCACCCTCCTCTTATAGATCTACATTCTACACAGACAGCGCTCCAACAAATTTTCTCAGCGCCTTTGTTAAATTCCCACCAATAATTAGCCACGATACAATTTACTTCAATCATACTTTGCTAGGGATCTTAACGCAATTCAATTAGACTTATAAATAGCAGAAAATGTAACCTCCCCCTCATTTTAGGTTCTTCAATGCTAAATGGGACTGAACCCTTACCAATCGCCAAGAAGTAACGCATTCATACCAAACCAAACAACTAACCAGTGAGGAGAAAGAACAACACTGCACTCAAGCAATAAGTAGCTACGTGGTACTAACAAATTCTCACTCATACTAAATTCAACTTTCAAGAGATTAGATCAAGAAACTAAACTATAATGGTGGAGGCAAACGGGAAACCAATGGAAAATTGAAAACAAACAAGCATACAAAAAGAAAGAAGGCGGGTAGAGCAACCAAAAGATAAACGATTCAGTAATCATCTAAAAACCTTAAAGAGGATAGCATTAACAAATCATATCAGATTCACATGCCAACGTAATCTCCGGAAGGCAATAGAACAATCCTGCAGTGAGTTGGATGCCTAACAAACAAGATCAAATTCTTCATGGGCAGAACAAAAAAGAAACACGACACGACACAGCAGAAGATACACAATTAAGAAGTAAGTGCAGAAAAGAAAAGGAAAAATCAGGGTAAAACAAACGTAAAACTCGCAATACTTTGAGAAAGAAATCTGGGGCGGATAATTCGCAAGCTACAGCTGTCGAATTAGAATGGACCGGCCACATGTGCCGCCTCTGTTTCCACCTCTCACCTCCAGACCCATGCATATCCCTCCATTTTCCTTGAATCTTGAATAAAGACCACTTTCCTCTTCGAAAAGAATCATCAATTCAGATCAAATCCCAACCCCCAACAAAGGCAAAAAGAAAGATAATAATAAAAAAATTTAAAAAAAAAAAAAAAAAAAAACGCAAAAGCAAAAGGGGCAGCAAAATTCGCAAATTGGGGATTTACAAGGAGGGTATGAAGAAACCTGAAATCAGAGGTGGGTCTTGTTGAAGTAAGCAGAAAAAGAAGAGGAAGACATGAATTAAAGGGAATAATTGTAAAAGGGGAGGGAGATGGCGATTTGAAACTAGGGATTTTGTGTAATTGAGGTGTGATGAAGCTGGGAATTGCGTTACAGTAAAGGGGAAAGAAAATCGAAATGAAGGGATTGAAATTATGGGGGAAAGAAGTAAAAAGGAGAAATGGGTTCCGAAGATTTTGAGCGAAGAACTCGCCGTGAGAGATTTGGAGAGAGAGAGAGAAAGAGAGAGATGGGATTTGAGAGACGAAAATGGCGAATGAGAGCGAATACGTGGGCTTGGGGCCAAAATTTTTGCAGAGAGTCGAGGGAGTGGTTGAAAAGGACAATACCAAAGCTAACGACGTCGTTTTAACCTTTCCCCCTCCCCCCACCCCCAGCAAAAAAAAATGGAAAAATAGAAAATAAGTGTGGGAGTGGGTCAATGGGAATCATGTCGTTTGCAGGTACCGATATGTCGTAGCCTGTACGCAAGTAATGTGTATAGTATATATGCTCTAATATTTTTTTTCTCCCTTTTTTTCCCTTTTTTTCCTTTTTTAGAATTAATATTTGGGAATTTTTTTTTCTTTTCCTTTTTTTTTTCTCCTACTAAGGCTTGGTAGGGCAAATCAATTTTTATCCAAATTTTCGAGTTTGTCAAATTGAAAATTTAGACCTAAATAGTATATGCAATACTAACTTTATAGTTCAATAAGTGTTGCTAATTTTAATCTCTATAAAAATTAAATATTTTCGTGGTGTTTAGTGAAATACAAAAGTTTTGTCTAAAAAAAAATTTTTTTTTTTTTTTTGTTGAAATTTATGAATTTTGTATGAGTTAATACAAAGGTTATTTTCAAATATAAAAAAATGAGTCAAATTATATGGAAGTCTATCGCTCAAGTGATAGAATTCTATTGCGGTGTATTGCTGTAAAAATTTTCTATATTTGTAAGTAGTTTTTTTCTATTTATAATAATTTCTCTCGATACAATTGGTATATTTTATTTATTTGGGTTTGATTTTTGCTAAAATTAGTGTTTTTTTTCTTTTGGAACTAGTGATGTTTTCATGTTGATGGCTTAAACCCTTGTTTAAACTCTCGTGTTGAAAAGTAAATTTGAATGTTTGGATCACTTGTTAATATTTTCATATTTTCATAATTCAATCTCGACAAGGGAGGAATCGACATTTCCATTAAATCGTAACAAAATTCATGAAATATACAAAAATAAAAAATGTCACTAATTTGATTATAATATAAATAACAACTTATTTACAAAACATATAATATTTATTTATTAATTAAAATAATTTATTTGAATTTTTTGTTTCTATAATTTATCTATAAATATTCAACAAGATCAACAATTTATATTGATATTTACATTTACATTTTAGTCAAATTGAGATCTCCAACATTTCAATCTTTTAAACTTTAATTTGGATGAGAAAAAAGTATGGGATTTGCAATTTTTTTTTTAATTTATAAAGAAAAATATTTCCAAATAGATCAAATTTGAGATAATTTCAAACCTAAAGAAAAATCTTTTCAATTTTTACCTCTCAAGAAGATTTTTATTTTTAATCTCTCCTTACCCTCCATATACGCATTAATAGTTTCTTCCCTATTGAAAACCTTTCTTCCATATTTAAAAAATTAATAAAATAAAAATATCAATCATAATTATTTTAAATGACAAAGACTGTATTTTCAAATATAACAAATTGTCACCATCTATAAGTGATAATAGACATCTATCAATGTCAACGATATTTTACTCTATTTATAAATAAATTGACTCATTTTGCTATATTTGAAAATAATCATTGTTTATAGATAAGAAAACTAGTGTGAATTTTTTTCATTTTTGCTTAGTTCATCTTTTTAAAAAATAAATAAGTTCTTTACATATGTTGGTTCTTCGGATAAGAATAATGTCTTTATTGCTTCTTTTATTTATTGTTTCAATTTGTTTTCTTGATGCATTTTTATTATATGTTTAGCCAATGAAAAAAAAAGTTTGTTTTGATTCTATTATTGAATAAATCAACTAGGCGAATTAAAAATAAACCAGCAACAATTAACAAAAACAATTGCACATGAAGGATGAGAATTTGTTTTTATCTTATTTTTTTGTTATTTTGAAATAGAGATGAAACCGATAGATAAATAGAGGTTAAAATAAGTCAAATAGAATTATATCTGGATAGACACTGAAATTTTTCTATATTTATAAATAGTTTAAAAAAATTTCTATTTATAATAATTTTTCATATAAATATGTAATTCACATAGTTTCCAACCAAATTATGCAAGGTATAGCGATCAAATATTATACTATCCTTTTATTTCTAATGAGCCCAAAAAAATAAAAACTTAATTTCAATTATTTCAAATCATATGAATCTAAAATCATTTTCATCTTTTAAATTCTTAGATTTGCTTTTTCAAGATCAACAAATGTAAAAGCGTGAATTATATTTTATCTTTAAAATATATGTATATTGTCTTAGTCAATTGACTTATTCTTAAGATTAGTCATACTGTGTAATTGTTGATATTAACAATTTAACTTAGTTTTAATTTTGGAAACTTTCCTAAAAAGTAGACAATAAAACAAAGAAATCAGTAAGTAGAAATAGTGTTTGTAAGTTTAACTTTTAGAAATAAAAACCGAATGGTTATCAACAGACAAATCTATTGGCATAAAATATGTACTATCAGTTTCGAAGTAGCTTCGATTTTCAATCTCCAATTCTCAGTATTGTAAAAGATATATATTTATTCATTCTATAATTAACCAAAGGTTTAATTTTTACCATTTTTTATATATTCATCACTCTTCTTTATTTTCATTCTATAATTAACACAAATTAATATATTTATTTAGTAATAAACAACTTTATGCAGTTGATTATATTTATAGTTTTCATTTATATAAGCTTGATATAAATTGCTCAACTTATTTTCAATTCAAAAATCTAAAGTGAAAATTTCAATTTATTCTACTTTTCCAAAAGTTACTAAAAAAAAAAAAAAAAAAAAATTGATACAATTTCTCTCAATTTTTCTCTAAACAATTTCAAGAATTTCAAGTCAAAATCGAAATTAGTATTTAATGTTGTATCTTATCTTTTATAAAAAAATATATATATAAACAATATAATTTTTTTACAAATAAAATTGTAAAATTAAGACAATAAAATATTAAATTATTAAATAAAGACACTAACAAGTTATAAAATTTTTATTATATTAAATCAACATAAAAATATATGAAAATAGAAAAGTATGTTAGAATAATACATCATTTCTATATTTAAATATTCTTCAACATCATCTATATCTACGGACATCTATAATGACATACATCTAAAGATTTCTACTATGTCGATTCCCAACCAATTAAATAAATGTATTTCATATTTGAGGTGCAATTGCCAAACCTAGGTTTAATAGGAAACATGCCCACCAACTAAATTAAATAATGACATATCATAAACACATATTTTGTTTAGATCTAGATTTTCCTGTACTGTTCACTTACTCAAGCGTAAGATATTAAACTGCATTACAAAAACATATCTTAGTGCTTATTTGAAAGTGATTTTGAAATGGTTAAAATCACTTTTGTCATTTTCAAAATCACTCGAAACATATATTTAATCACTCAAAATTAATTCAATATTTAATTTTACGCTTGAACTACAATTTTCATATCATTATTATTAGTTTTCAATCATTAAAAGCATATTTCATAGTGATTTTAAAAATAACAAAAGTGATTTTAATATTTTAGAAACAGGTACTCAAACATTGGTTTAAAGTTTTGTCTCTACCTCCCACCTTTAAACAAAAAACAAAACAAAGAAATTGAAATTTCATAGTTTTGCTTTTGGTTCATCTTAAATTTTTTTCCATGTGAAATATTATTTACGTTTCCAATTTACTTTTCTAGGTGTAAGATTAAAAGAAAGTTGTTAAGAGTTCAACAACATGTGGAGTGGAGATTTGAACTTCTAGTCTTCCTGTTAATAATATATCTTAACTAGTTGATTTATGCTCATATTTTTTAAGTCGAACAACATATCAAAATTGACGTTAAATCACCAATTGACCTAAAAGTTTAAGCTAATGTGTGAAACAAATTTAATTTAGGCCTAATTATACAAAATACCTCTAAACTTTGTACTTTATGTCAAAAATAGCATTGAACTTTTAAAAGTTTAAAAAATACCCTTTAAACTTCAAAAAATAGTTTTAAAAAATACCCTGTTAGTTTTGGATGAAAACCGTTTGTTTTTGTGTAAAAATTATCTCTAAACTTTCAAAAGTTTAAAAAATACCCCTAAACTTAAAAAAAAAAAAAATTAAAAATACTCTTACTATTTATGTGAACAAAAACCGTTAATATCATCTTACTTCTCTACTTTTCCTCTTTTTTCTCCTCTCTCTTCTTCAATACTCTCTTACTCCCCTTTTGTTAAATGTTTGACATTTGTATATCTAAATAAATAAAAACGGCACACTTCAGTTAAGGTATATGGACTATAATAAGAAGAAAGAGTATGATAGAAGCATCAAGGGATTTTAGGACTTAAATGTTTTTAACGTTGTATGTTAGTAGTTAAGTGTTTGTTAATAGGCTAATAGCCAAATCCATTTTTTATTTGACTATTTATCGTTTTGGTATGTTTTAAAGAAAGACTTTGATTTTGAAATTTTGTGAGATTTTTTTGTTTCAACCTAAAATTTTGGTTGCTAAAAAATCTGGCGTAAGAATTAGAAAAAAAAAAGAAAAGAAAAGTGAGAGTGTCTATAAAATATATATATATATATATATATATATATATATATATATATATATAATTTCTTTTAAAATTGGTTTTTTCCAAACTCAATAAAACTTCAAACAAATTGACCACCCTATTAACATTAGGAGTATTTTTAAACATTTTTTTTAATTTTAGAATTATTTTAAATTTAAGGGTATTTTTGAAATATGAAGAAGACCTGAAATAATCCGTTAAACTTACTTTTCAACATATTAAAATTGATTTATAATTCTACATTTACCATGTATATATGAAATGACACTCACATTATATGATTGAAATATTTTCAATAATTTAGATAGAGATATAATATATACGTGTGTGTAAAATGATAGAAAAAGACATTTAAAAATGGGTTTAAAAAAAGTAGAATATTGCGGATTGGACACGAAAGACACCTTGACCATGTAGAAGTAAGAAACCCACCCTAATTTTCAATTCTATAATGTACAATTCACAACATCCAACATCTCTTCCTTGTTCTTGTTTAACCCCATTTACAAGTACACGTATTCATGTCTTTTCTTTTTTTTTTTTTCACTTGTCCAACCCAAAAAAAAGTACTTATTTTCACACCTTAGACATATAATTCTATTCATGTCCAACGATAGGGTACAAGGTTCGAGAAGGTTTTATCTGACATCACGATTGTGTACCAACTAACTAATGTGAACATTGCAAGGAAGATGTTGGTACGGGAAACTCACATGTTCTTTGCTTTCGGTCGTCGTGTGTCCGCCTACAATACTTTAATGCCTAAGTTAGTATAGAGAGTGTATAGTATAGTTTAGTTAAGCACACAAAGAGTAAGGTTGGAGCTTTTCTTTGGAAATTACTTACTTCTTCCTCCTAGGGATTATCAAATGGGACTATTTATCATGTCCTTCCTCTAAAACTCGCCCCTAGTTACGTATAATGTGATGGTCTTAAGATGGTTGAGGGCCTCAAGATTACGGGATGCTAAACCGAGCTCGACTAAGTTATTTTCTTATTCGTATGTACTCTCTGACTCGGGTCGGCCTGAAAGCCGAGGTTATGACTTTTTCCCTTTGGGAGACCTATTTCCCCATGCCGCCTCCCAACTTTCCTTAGTTTTTTTCTTCTTATTTTCATTTTTCCTTTCTTTTTCAAAATACACAATAAATAGAAATATGTTTAATTACATGGTTGTCTAGGTTACCCTTTAGACGACTAAGACAAGAATAAAGAGAACCAATTAAGAAATAGAGAAAATCTAAGTTCACTTCATGCTCGTCTATTAGAGTAACTATTAACGAATATACATGTACATAATTAATAAATTGAGGTTTATGAATCTCTTTTTTGACAAGAAGATTCAGTCCCTATACAACGAATATTTATTTATCAACTACTAATATAGTAACGTGATAAATTTTCTCTGACGTATTGTTTCGAAAATATAACAACTCAACTGAAAACGCTAGATAATTCAAATCACTTTATATTCTAAAAAAGAACACACCTCTTTTGGTCAAAGAGGCTAGAGATTATTGTTGCGTGTTTGTGAGTTTTTGTAGGAGAGATATGTTTCCTTTTTAAATGTCGTGTTATAATGTTCAATGCTCATGATTTGGATATATTTCAAATCATAACTTTATTTTAAAATAATCTATTGTTTGTTATGAGAAAAAAAATGGTTTGAAATTTTAAGTGATTCCAAATTGTGCTTTTTTAGTTATAAAAACTCTGTTACATTTTAATTTTCTATTACTAAATTAGAATTACTAGCTTATAGTAAACTTTGTTTTTTTTAACCACTTTTTTTCTTAATCAGTTACCACTTACCACATCAAATATATATATATATATATATATATATATATATATATATATATATATATATATTCCTTTCAAAGAGATTAAAAAACCCTAAATTAATTTTAATTTTAAGTCATTTTTTAGTAATAGAATCCACATATCTCTAAGTCTTAATACAACTATAGCTAGTTAAATTATAATTGCTTTATCTTTTTTAAATTTTTTGGTTCAAAATAAAGGGTAATATATTAAAAAAAAAAAAAAGAAAAGAAAAAAAGGGAGTTTTTAAAAATAGAAAAATAAAGAAAAATATTTACATAAAATAGCAAATTTTTTAGATATTTGTGATAGACGCTAATAGAAGTCTATCATAATCTATCCGTGATAGAAATGATAGAAGTCTATCACTAATAGATGCTAATAGAAGTCTATCAATATCTATTAGTATTTTTTTTTTACTATTTTCTGTAAATAATTTGACATTTTTTTTATATATGAAAATTTTCCAAAAAAAAAAAAAAACTCAATTTAATATCTCAAATAAAGGTTAAAAATCCTCAAAAGGACAAAATATTAAAATGTAGACTTGGAATTCTCTGAAGCTTCAACTTGAAGTTAAAAACACAAATAGCTTTCAAGTTTTTAACTTTTTCCTAAAGCTTAAAAGTCGTTTTCTAACCTTTCTTTACCAGAAATATACGAAACGGTTCATGCTAATTTTGTTATTATTTTGAATTTCAGTGTCATTTTGTTGGACTTTATTGGGGAAAGGGATTGAGTAGTTTTTTAGAATTTTGAAAAAGGAGAGAGTTTGTATTTGATTTAAGAATAAATTTCAATTAATTCTAAGGACAAAACTTCTGAGTTGGTTAAGTTAAAAGTAATTATTTGAAGGGTAGAATTGCTTTACATATATTTAAATATAGTAAAATATCACTGTTTATTTATACAGAGATAGACAGTAATAGATATAGATATAAATCTGCACGAATAGATTAGACAACGACATTTAATTGTTGTATTTATAAATATTTTAGCTCATTTTGCTGTATTCGAAAACAGCCCTATAAAATAATATAAATTAAATTAATTTTTAAATAAAATTTAACTTAACAATTTTTTTTTTTGAAATAACAATTATAGTAAATCGATATATAAATTAAATGAATAGTCATAATTGACAATATGTGGAGTGAAGGAATTGAACCTCTAAACTCAAGGTTGATAGTACAATTGCAAGTTTTATGCTAGTTAAGTTATACTTATTTTGACGGGTAATTGTAATGAGTAGCAACTTTAAGAATAATAACCAAGTGTATAGCAACATTTTTAAAAAAATGTAAATATAGACCACTTAAACCATAAAAGTCTATCAGTGATAGAAGACTATCACGAATAAACTTTGTTATATATATTTACAATATTTTTAAAATGTTATTATATATATTAATACTTTGAATCTGATTTCTATATTTGCAACTGTTCCTATTTTGACATACAACCTAGACTTTAAGAACTCATTTGTTCAATTAAATATTCAATTAATTCCAACTCGAAAGGAAAATGATTAATTTTTTTCACTAGTAAACAAAAAATTATTAAACTTACGTATTTAATTTAAGGGATGTTTTGAAATATAGCAAAATGAACCAACTTATTTACAAATATTGCAAAATATCATTGTCTATCAGTTAGACGTTGATAGACTACTATCATCTATCACTGTCTACTGCAATAGACATTGATAGATATTTATAGGTATCTATCATCGTTTATCACTTGTAGACACCTTCAACAGTTTTACCATTTAAAATAATTATCTTAAAAATAATTGCAGACCAATATTAGAAACCGATAAAAAAAAATATAGAAAAAAAATGCATGAAATTATTTGGTAATAAAAGAAATTATTTTGGATAAATGAAAATGTTAAGATTCAGAAAATTAATTTGTTGAAAATGCAGAAAACTATGGGAAGAGATCCTGAAAAATTATTTTGCAGAGAATAAGAATTACGTGAAATTATTTTTGCAGAAAATGAAAATTGCAAAAACGTAGAAACCAATTTGAACAAAAAAAAATGCAGGAAAATGAGAAGAGGTTTATTGCAGGGGAAAAAATGCAGTAAATGCATATAACAAAAATGTAAATAAATATAATGACATGAAATAAATTAAATCATTACATAATAAAATGACACTTAATTTTGACGTTATTTTTTTTTATGATAGAGATTAATTTGTTATAAATTTAAAAGTATAAAATAACTAAATTATTTCAAACCAAATTGTTTTCATCAAAGTTTAGAGATAAAATTTGTTTTCTTTTAACTAATAAAAATACATCTAATTTTGATAAAAAAAAACATAAAAATTATATTGTTATAAATTTGATATACATTTTCTTTTAACTAATTTGCAAATATATATTTGAATTATTTTCAAATATAGAAAAATGAGCTGATTTACAAATATAGAAAAAATTTACTGTATTAGAAATAGACCGCGATAGACTTTTATCACTAAGTAATAGACCGTAATTGACTTTTATCGTTCAATGATAAAAGTCTATCGTAGTCTATCGCTGACGGTAAAATCTTTCTAAATTTATAAATAGTTTGATATATTTTCTATTTATAATAATTTCTGTATATATTTTTTAAAGAATATTTTACAAACATAGCATTAAAAAATTATAAATGGATTGTTGAGTGAGAGTGAGAAAAGAGCAAGTAGTGTATGTAAAATTTTCAGTAGGTCTATCACATGCCTAATAAATCTTAAAAATAGTGTCACATTTACAAATATTTAAATATTTTTAGATTGCCCTAAATTTATTATTATTTATATTTATAAATACTTTTAAATTGAGATTTACTATTATATCATATTATATTAGGCCGTTCTCATATATAATTACCTTATAGAATTAAACGATCCCATCAAATCTCAATCAATTTTCAAAAGTATTATTAGTTAAATTTAATACATCAATCTATAGAGATTTAAACCTCTAATCTTTTCATAAAGAAAACAACATACAACTCGTCTAAATTATTATTATTACTACAATCGTGATAAAAGAATTTGAACTTTGAATCTCGTCTAAAAGAAATATATATCAATTATTATAATTGAATTATGTTCACTTTTTAACTTAATTTTACGTCCGTTATATAGTTAGATTAAAGAATGATTTATTATATGATTTAAGAAAAAGAAAGTGAAAATATAATCATTTATGTGAAAGAGGGGGCCACCACGTGGAAAATCAGAAGAGAGGACACGAATGTGGAAGATTTGAAAGGAAGAATAAATAATAAATAATAAATAATAACTAATAAGAAGAAGAACAGAACATGAAAGGTGAAGGATGGATGTGTTTGTTTCGTACAAGTTTTGTTCACTTTCAGTTTGAGCCTTTTTCATTAATTTTTAATTATTTATTTCTTGTCCTGTCAAGTCAACCTTGAACCCTCCCACTTCCACTTTCTCTCTCTTCTCATAATTAATTAATTACTTAATTAATTAAATAATATTTCAAACTTCAAACTTGATGCAATCATGGAGTTTCACTTTCGAACCTATAACTTCTCTCAAATTTCTGGTTTTGTTTGTCTCTTTTGTAGGGTCCTCATTTCTCGTGTGTTTTTCGTTTGAGGTTAGGAGAGTAGAGTTGTGAACTCCTCGATTCTAAAAAGTTAATAAGACATAAATTTTGATTTTATTTTTTAGTCGTGAGACCTAAAAACTTATTGGGCCAAACAAAAAAAAATTGTAGTTCACAACTCCTACTTCCCCTGCTTCTTGGGCCAAAAGCAAAAAGTAGAGTTACAAAGTTTGAAGAGTTGTAGAGTCTACTGTGTAAATAGTTAATAAAGCATAAATTTGATATTTTTTAGTTGTGGAGCCCGTAAACTTCTTTGGTCAAATAACAATTCCACTCCTCCAACTAAAGCTCTTGGTCTAATGTATTTTTTTTGGTAGGTGTTGTTGTGTTTATGGGTACGTCATATGTGTCGTCTACAAATATGTTTAATCACTTGTTTTGGATAAAATAAAACATAATATAAAAATGAAAAATTGAAACATAAATATTAAATCAACGACAGTCTCTCGGGTTAAAGAAAAAAAAACCTATTGCTCTAGTTCAAAAAAGACAAGAATGAGGAAAATTGTAAGAGGCCCTAAAAAATGGATCAAACTGAGATTTGACCCCACCTTTTGAAAACGGATGTTTTATAGCCTTTTGTTGACATTGTCATTGTGAGTAAGTTACCATATTGACCCCATTAGCATTTTGAACTCTTTCTCTCGCTTCTCGCTTGTTCTTTTTTTTTTTGTTCCCTTTTTGATAGTTATCGTTTCTTGTTCTCATTTCTAGCTATCATTTCTTCACTATGTTTCAATCATTTCTTTTTACAATGCAACCAGCCAAAGAAATTCAGCACTAAGTTAGAAACTGGCGTGTCCAACCAAATAAATTAAAAAACATACAAAAACATAAATGAAATACCGATAACATGTTCGATGTTAGTTTCGACATGTTCTTAAATGAAAGGACGATGTGGATGACAATTTAAAAACCCAATAGCTCAAACAGTTGACAGACACGAAGGTTGGAGATGAAAACGAAAGAGAGAGGAGGAAAATTTTGTATTTTTTAAAACGAAGGGTAATACAATAATTTATTTCTAAGTAAAATGTCATGAAACATTAGTTTCTGAAAGTGGGTTTTATTTCTAAGTAAAATGTCATCAAACATTAGTTTCTGAAAGTGGGTCATATTTTATTTTGACCATTTTTTTATATCTGTAGAATTTTCAAATTATATATGACCCATATGACAAGATCTATACGAATTCTAACCTATTTTTTAAAACTTAAGTTTTATAACATCTTGTTTACATCATCATGAAGTGAATTCACAGAATTTATTATTTCATGTACACATGTTGATACTTGGCTCTTGCTCTCCTTACTTGTTGATTTTTTTTTTAAGTTATCATTTCTTTAAAGGTATCGAGTAGCGAGTAATAAGTAACGAGAATTGAAAAAAATAAGAAAAAAGCGAGGAAAAAATAGCAGGTAACAATTAACGAGAATCAAAACGTGAGTGCAAAAGGAAGAAAAAAAATGTCGTCCGTACAAAAATCAAAGAACGAAAGCGAAAGGAAGACAAAAATAATAATAACAATAAAATCCTAACTTTTTCTAGATGAGACCAAATTTGAAGAAGATTGAGTACATACTTGAAAATAGTTTTGAAATAGTTTATATCACTTTTGTCAGATTTAAATCACTCGACAACACATATTTTATTACTCAAAATCAATTTAATATTTAATTTAACGTATTTAAGCACATTTTTTCACAGTATTAAAATTAAATAACATTTTTTTAAAGTGATTTAATATTGCAAAATTATTCTCAAACATATCAAATATCAATGGATAATAAAGACAAACGATATACATAATCACAAATTTTTTCTGGGAAGGGTAAATGAGGAATTTATTCCATTAGCTTCCACCACAAGTTTTACAGTTTTACACATTGTTCTGTCTCACACTCGCTGCCACTGCACTGCAACAAGTTTACTGATCACTCCTTCGCCAAATTTCTGCACAATTTCTCCGCCATTGCTGCTCCTTCCACTCCTTCACAGTACGCAATCTTCTTCCTTGCCTCTATTATTTTCTTACTGTTCTCTAGGGTTCTATCATCTTCTAGTTCTACGCCACGATCAAGAAGCTAGAACTCCACATGTTTCTCAGTGCTCTGTTTCACTTTTTTGTATTCTGGGTATTGATGATTGACTTGTTTGTTTGTGCCATTTGAATGTTGGGTGTCATTTATTGAAGATGGAGGGGGATAAAGATGCCTATTACGTCGTACAGAAAGGGGATGTTTTTGGATTTTACAGGAGTTTGAAGGAGTTGGAGACTCAAGCTGGATGTCTTGTAAGTGCTCATTCTTTTGTCTTCCTTTTACTTGTATTTATGTATATGTGCTGTATTTGTATCAGATGGGGTTGTTTTTTTCCCCTCTCAAATTCCATAAAACCAACAGGAGCATGTTTTTGGGGTTGATCCCTTTTGGTAAATTATCCAGTTGGTTGCTTTAAAATCTTTGGTCTTAAAGAACTTAAGGATGAGATTCAAGTTAAACATTTGCTTTTAAATTAAATATTCTTAAATTTTATCACATTTAGAAAAGTGGGTTTGGTTACATTTTCTTAATGATGATTTTAATAGCAAGCATCTGTAAATGATTCTACACATGTCAAGTTACCCTAAAGTGAATATAGAGTGATTTCCATTTTCCAGTCAGTCATCTCATATTAGAGTGATTCTTCGAAAAATAATTCTTTACAAATTCGATTATTTCAGAACTGGTTTTTATTTGTTACCAAAACCCAGATTAAAAAAAAAAAAAAAAATTAAATATATATATATTTCTAGCCCTTCAAAATCATCTAGGAAGCTAACTTAAACACACATTAAGTGAACTTTAGAATGTTTGTCCTTCTCTTCCTGCAGGTGATTTTGTGATCTTTCTTATTTGTTGGTGTTGCTGCTGATAATGGACACTTTCACTGTCCACATGCTATGTAATTTTAGTTGAGAGTCTGTTGGGCTAAGAATATGAGGGTTCGCATTTCAGATTTTGGTGTAATATATCATGTGAATTTAATGAGCTTGTTGGACAAACAGCAATCAATGAATACTACTCTAGTTGTATTAGATCTGTCTTTCAAGGGCCTAAAGTTAAACATCTCAAATATATTATAGCACTATAACATGAGTAGAGGTCTTGGATCATGAATCTAGGAAACCCGTCGTCTCTGGATTATTTACCATGCCCCCAAAGCCATTTCTCTTCCAACATCATGCTGTACTTGTACATAGTTCCCAAATTGGCAACAGATAGGAACTTAGTTCTCCTTCGAATGTAGAGAGGAAAAGTAAAATGGTGTTAAACTTATTCAATTGCTTTGGTATATTTGGTTGACTTACTTCTTCTCCATCTTACTAGATATTTGATCCTAATGCAACGATCTACAAAGGGCACCACTTATCTAAAGAAGCAGAGCAGTACCTTGCATCACGCGGACTTCAGAGTGCCACCTACTCTATAAGTGCTGCCAATGTGACAAAGGATCTCTTCGGAAAACTACTTGCTTGCCCTGACGAGGTTAACAATGCATTTTTTGTCCTAAAATATCAAATTATTTTAACTATTCTACTGTATTTTTTTCTTCAAAGAAATATAATCTATTGCTTGTGTATCTGAAGGCATTAAACATTTTGTTAAATGAGTTTGATATAAGATTCTTTTTGGTTTATTTATGAAATTGACATGATATTAATAAACTTGAATGGTGACCCTTCTTTTTGATTTCCCAATATTGTTGAATGAATTGTATATTGTCATTACATAGAGGTTGGAGTTGAAAATTCTGCTAGTGATATTTTTGCTTGAAACATATTCATATTTTTCTCAGCAACTGTCTGCTACTAGAGGAAAAATGGCTGAAGAATACCCCAAAGCTAAGAGACAAGAACAAGTCCTTGAGAATACTGAATATGTAAGTTTGTCTATTTCACAGTAAAATTATTCAGTTGAAAATTTCTATGAGGCGCTATGATTATGGAAAGAAAGGTCAAAGGTATGTCCAGGATTCACGTGGCTGTTGTTTGTTGTCTTCAGATTTGATTGGAAAAGGTTATATTTTTTTACTTCCTATACCCAAGTGTGCAGATTTTGTAGTTTTTACTTCTCTGTTTGCTTGAGTTTGTGACTTGAACTGTAGATGGTGACTTCCGATTTCTCTCCACTGATATTTTATCAATTTGCAGATCTTCTTGTAATCTCATTTAGCTGTGGGGTTCACTTTCCGCCCCTTTTCTGTATATTCTATTTTGCTAATCACATGTTTTGTTATCGATGAAAAGAAGGTGCATCTTCTAATGTTATATGGTTTGTTTGTTTCCTTGCATTCCTCTTAATGAAGGTTGCTTCTGTCAATTTTGTGTGGTTTCTGCTTGTTTCCTTTCATTGCTCTTAAGGAAATTTGTTTTTGTTTTTGTTTTTTATATATTTTTTTTAGGGTGGTCAGGATGAGAGAAAAGAAGAATTAATGCAATGGATCAGTGACCATTTCTATAAGTAGGTTTGAATTTGTTTGATTTGGTCTGGCTATCTCTTACTACATTCATTTTGTGTTCTTCAGGGGTTTGTAGGTGCCAACTGGGTCTCAGATTCTCCAAAGCAGGAAATTATTTGGGATCATGGCTTTGAAGCCTTACCTGCTTCTTCGAGCTGTGTAAGTGTGTTTGATTGTCTTTTTCTATTCTTATTGAGGATTAAAAGTTATTTTTTATAAATTGGTAGTGTTTGGTTATACAATTATAATTTTAAAGGGTGGTAGAAGGTGCTTTGGGCGAGACCTAAAATAGATGTTTTATTATTTTTTTTTTTTTTTTTGTGGAAAAGGAAACAAGACCCTTTATTGATATAATGAAAAGAGTCTAATGCTAGAAATACAATAATGTAGAAACTGAAAATTGAAAATAAATGTTCAACTAAAAGATATAAACTAAATTAAGTAGAGAAAATGAAAGCATTCCAATTCAAACAAATGTCTTGAATAGAATAATTAGAGAAAGCCTTTGAATGAGAACACCAAGAGGATGCAAGTAGGCGAGCTGAATCCAAGCGAAAAGACCAAGAAAGGGCTTTATCATGAAAAAACCCGCTAACTTCTTTCAAACCATATCTCCAACAAGAGAGCTTTCACTGCGTTGGATCATAAGATTTGAGAAGTATTTGCCAAAAGAGGGCCCATCAAAAGCTGAAAAGACATGGCAAAGGTCCATTGAAATTTGAATTGTAAAGGGCTTGGAGAGAATGTGTTTAAGCCATTGTAGTTATCTACCTAGGATTTAATATCTTATAAGTTCTCTTAGCCACCAAATATAGATGGCTGTCCCATAAAGGACTTAGAGGTAATCGATTTAAGCCAAAATGATTACATACTTGGGATTTAAAATCCTAGAAGTGTTGGTAAACGGGAGAATGACTAATGTACGTAAATCCTAGAAGTGTTGGTAAACGCGAGAATGACTAATGTACGTGGAGGCTGCCATGAACACTCACAAATATTTAAATAAAAAGGGTGCATATTTGACCAACTAAAGGTTTTTCTTAAAAATTTTTATGAGTGAAAGTGGTTTGCAAAATTATAAAAATGGACAAAAAGCACCATTAGTGGTTTTAGAGGAAGCATTTAGATAATTTTTCTTCCATAAATGCTTATATAAAAAGTGTTTCGTTTGAATACAATTTTCTTCAGAAGGCATGTCATACAACCACTACCGCATTTTATGTTCAAATTTACAAATTACTTAATTATTATACTCAAATTCTTGGCCAAGAAAAATCAAATCCTTTCTTGTGGATCAGTTTGACATTTTCTGTAAAGCCTAAAGGTATTGTTGGGGGGGCGGGAGGTTGGTTAAATGAGTTGTATCGAAGAAAATTTCCTACTTTATATATGAAATTGACACAACTATTAAACTTTAATGGTTGTATTTGAATTTTGATTCTCCATATTCCTGGATGTATGAATTTTGAACCAGGATAGATGTGAGGGAATTGAAGCTGCTTCTGCAATGATATTTTTATTAAAAAAGCATTGATATTTTACGCAGCAACCATCTGTTTCTAGAGGAAAAATGGCTGAAAAGTACTCTGAGGCTAAGAGATCACAGCAAGCCCATGAGACTGTTCAAAGTGTAAGCTTTTCTATGTGCCATGTGAAAAAAGGTTATTCTAAGTTCACCATTTGCATAAAAGACTGATTATAAAAAGAATTGTACATCCACGATTCTCGTTCTGTTGTTGTCTTTAAAGTTTGATTGGAAATAGGGGTACCTTGTTGGACTACCTTAACCCAGGGTGCCAAACTTTTGGTTCTTACTTTTCACTCTGGTTAGTTAAATTAGGTAACTGATTCACAATTCAATGGTCTGCGAGGATTATCTGGAGTATTAGTGGGAAACACTTTTTTCTTTCCCAAGTGAATAAGTGACATCTAGAGGAGCTGGGCCATTATCCACACTTCATGGGGGAGGGAGATCATTTATGGTTCAGAGGAAGATTGAGTTTACCTAAGACTTCTCCATTGATTGTCATGCTCCTACAAAATTATCATTCCAGCATAGTAAGGGTGCTTAGGAGAGATCAAAACTTACAGATGATTCACAATTGATATCTATTGGGAGTGTATGTTTAAAACTCTGAAGTTTGATAGTGCAACGCAACAAGTACCTAGCTTCATCTCTCATGGGTTTGTTACAAACTTACAACCCCAGTCTGTTATGGAGTTTTGGCTACAGCTTATTGGATTTCATTGAGGTATTGCCTAAATCTGAAGGTTTAGAAAACATTCAAGCAGTGGTTGATCATACGGCTGAATTTTCTTGTTTCTCACCAAGGGTTGCTGAAAAGGCTTTTGTCTTTACTAAGGAGTTTATTAGGCTTCATGGGTTCAAAATCCATTTGTTTTGAATAGTGATAAAGTTTTCATGAGAACATTGTGGGGAAGATTTTTTAAGTCTCAAGGCATTGCCCTTGACTAATGTACAACGTGCCACCAATAGACAAATGGACTGTTGGAGGTAGTAAATACTAAATAGTTGCTTGTGAAACCTATTTTCCGTTTTGTGTCTACTAAACCAAACAGTTAGGCTAGGTGGGTTGCGTGGGCATAACACCTCCTTCCATCCATCTACAAAAGAACTCTTTTTTCAAGTGTCTATGGATGACTACCACCCTTGTTGGTTCATTAATCACTGGCAGCTTCCTGATTTTCTACAATTGCAAACTTAAATGATTTGATGACACAATCAACACGGGCATAATTGATTATGAATAACAATTCTGACAAGCATCGACAGATGGTGGAGTTTTTTGATGGTGACCATCTGAAGTGGTGACCTTTTCAGCAACTCTTGGTGAAGTGATATATCAAGGAAGAATGGGAAGCTGGCCCCAATATGAATTACCACCAAATTGAGTATGGATGGACGTTCCATTTATCTCAATTATGTTTAGCTCTGGGCAGTAACCCGCAACCCATCGTCGTCACCAAACCTGAGTTCTAAAGTAGAACTCAATCTTTTCAACTTGTTACAACATCCTACTGACACATCGTCTTTTGATGATTTGAGGTTCCCATTCAATGGAAGAGACAGCAGGCCGAGAATGCTATCTGGGAATCTGGTTTGGGTGAAATCATTTTTACCTATGTTTCTTGAGGATATGGTGAAAGCCGAAAGGCTCTTCTTGTGCAGCTCTTTGGGCGAGGTTCCCTCTACCCTTGGCCCTTAGGTTGTTCTTTTATCCTTTTTTTTTAGTAATTTAATAATATACATCTCTAAGTTTTTTTTTTTAAAACCTGGTGTGAGGAAGAGCATCTTCTTGAACATTTGGCTAATGGCTATGTTGTCATTCTTTCCTAGTTTTATCAATGTCCCCGGGAATTGTCCCAAGTTTTATCTTAATTTGCAAATGGTTCTTAAATAATTAATTGAATATATCTGCTTCCAGACCTATTTTCTTGAGTTTGATGGTGCCTCAAAGGGAAATCCTGGGCTAGCAGGTGCTGGAGCTGTTATACGTGCCAACGATGGATCTGCGGTCGGTAAATTCAGTTATTCTATATACATTCTTAAAGCCTTTTTTTTTTTTTTTTTTCTTTTCTTTTCTTTCTTTCTTTATTATTTTGTTTGGGCTTAAGTCTGCTCATTTAATAGGTCTGTAGGTTGCAAGAAGGGGTTGGGATTGCTACAAATAATGTTGCTGAATATCGCGCTGTAATTTTAGGACTGAAACATGCTCTAAAGAGTGGCATTAAACACATTCGTGTCCGAGGAGACTCCAAGCTTGTATGTATGCAGGTTTGTCAGCTTTATTAACGTTTCACATATTGACAAGTGCACTAGCTAACGAACTTTGCTCTGCACAACTGTATGTATATTCAAAATGAACGTAAAGTTGACATGTTCAAGCAACAGTTGTGTATTGTAAATACAGATAGATAGATAAAATCAAGGAAACTATTTAATAATTCGTGTTTTTTTTTATATAGAAGGGGGAGAGAGAATGCAATTGTGCATTCCTCGATAGTATTCTGAAGGGCAAAATATACTTTTGGTCCCTGAGGTTTGGGGTTGTTGTCTATTTGGTCCCTGAAGTTTAAAAACGAACACTTTAGTCCTTGAGGTTTGAAAAATACTTCTAAATGGTCCCTGAGTTAATTTGACTGTTAGTTGACTAACGGAAAAGTGATGTGGCACATTTAATTAACAATTTTTATTAATTTTATATTATTTTTTATTAGGTGGATATTTTCTTTTTCTTTTTTTTTCTCTCTCCTCCCTTCTCCTTTCTTCCTCCCTCCACCCCTCCCTTGAAACTTTCCTCTTTGTTTATACACTGATCACACCCATCACTAAGGAAGAAAAACAGTCAACTTATTATTATTTTTTATTTTAAAACTTTTTTATGCAATAGTTCCTTTGTGGGATTTTTGTTTTTTCACTCTCTTCTTGGGATTTTTGTTTCTTCAACCTTTCTTTTCTTTCAGAAAAAGTCAAATAACAAATATGACATTTGAGAGAAAGAGAGAGAGAGGCATGGAAGAGAAAAACAGTTTAAAGATTTTTTTTTTTAATGAGTTTGAGAAAAGAAGATTTTTCTATATGCCTTATTTTCTTTGCTTTTGGTCTGCTTGCTTCCTTCTTGTTTTTCTTGTGATTGGAGATTTGAAAAATTAGGGTTTTGTTTCACAATGTTTTTTCCTCTATTCCTCTATGGGCTGATGGATGGATCGATTAAAGCTGAAGGAGTGATTTTTTTTTGTTTTATTTTTTATTTCAAAAATTAGAGTTCATCCTTCTAGATTTTTGTTTTTCTTATCTTTTTTTTGTAAAGAAGGTGAAGGGAAGAGAGAAAGGAAAAGGGAAAGAGAAGAAAAAGAAAAAAGAAAAATATATCTCATTAAAAGAAATAGAAAAATTAGTAAAAAAATTTTCACCTCATTTAAAGTTTGTAACTCAACTTGCCATATCACTTTTCCGTCAGTCAACTAACGGTCAAATTAACTCAGGGACCATTTAGAAGTATTTTTCAAACCTCAGGGACTAAAGTGTTCGTTTTTAAACTACAGGGACCAAATAGACAACAACTCCAAACTTCAGGGACCAAAAGTGCATTTTGCCCTATTCTAAATGAACATTTACACTTTTGTAATGATGGCGTGACCAAAATATTCTAATTGGCTGTCATCCATATAATCACTGGGAGCACAATCATAAGTATTATGATGCTGCTAGGCTTTTAAGATATTGCTAGTTTTGAATAGTGTAATACTTAAACAATGCACAATCACAAGTATCATGTTAGATATCCATGACTTCTGTCAATTTTTCTGCTCGCTTTCTATCTTTTTCATGTTCGAGTCAGATGTAAAAGCGATTGCCTGATTTTCTATGACAGGTTCAGGGTCTATGGAAGCTCAAAAACCAAAATATGGCTAAGTTGTGTAAAGTGGCAAAGGAGCTCAAGGATAAGTTTGGGTCATTTGAGATCAGCCATATCCCTAGGGTACTTTCTTTTTCCTTTTAGACCGAGTATCCCTAGGAACATACAACAGCATATAATTCTGTGCGTGTGTGTGTGTTTCCTGAAGATTTTGAAGTATTGTTTTTTCCTTTTTTGGTATTCAATTCTTTCATAAGTTTTGCAATTATCCATTCCATCTTAGTTCGGCCATCGACTTAAGATATTAAAATCTCACGAGTTTTGTGACAACTGAATGTTGTAGAATCAGGTCGTTGTGCATTAATCAATGTCACACAGCTGTATTGCATGATTTTCAAAGTTTTTGGTATTTGTTTAGACATGGAAAATGAAGAAGCCTTCTTTTTGCTACCTCAAATATTTTTGCAATATTGTTTAAATTTTCTTCAAGAGTAAGGTAATCAATATTGTGATCATCTTATCCTTTCTCATTTGTCATCTCATTCTTACTGATATACAACTCCTTGGCCTGCCTTATTGGTTCTGCAATTGTAAATGACACATATTTCCCCCTTTCAAGGAACAAAATTCCGATGCCGATGCTCTAGCGAACCGTGCTATACATCTCCGAGGTAAGTTAGACCTTTCCCAAATTTAAACTACTTCATCGTCCTCTGTTTCTTTGCATTTGTTTGGCTTTCGGTTCAATGAAGCTTGGTTGAATTTTGCAGATGGAGTTGTAGTAGAAGACTGCAAGCCATAAATGAACTTCAAACATTTACAGATGGTAGGTAAGGATATCCTCTGCATTATGCTGCAAAGAGCTGCCCAGATCGACTGCCTGTTTCGTACCATTTGAATGTTGAAGATACCTGATTAGCATCCTTATTTTTGGTTAGTATGTTAACTAGGATGCAACTTTAGGACTTGTAAATATCAAAAGCTTGAATATTGGTATTTTGAGAGCAATGAGATGATTAATTTACAAAATTTAATGGTCACATCAGTTTCTATGACACTAATGAATTTAGCTATGGATCAAAGGGTAACAACAATCACTCAACCTAAGATTCTATGACAAAACTACAAAATGTATACAAATTAGTCTGGTGTGACGACTTCTCGCCCGAACAAGATCCTATGATCTCAAGCCTTAAAAATCTATTTTCTCATCTCTAATGCCAACTCCTAGCCCTCACAATTTGTAATCTTTGTTCAAGGTTCAAGCTCCCAAAAAGTCTCTCAATACCCTTACAATAACAAAATATATACTGTGATATCGCTATTTGCTAGGATGCTACTTAATAAAACTCGATAGTGTTATGCTTGTGAAAATTTTGCACGGGTTGTTTAGCCTCATTGCTTTCTTCTAGTTTCTTAATTTCATCTATTTTCTTGGTCTAATTATTCATTTTTTTCGATAAATCTTTCAAATCAAGCAGATTGCCTAGCTTTAATTGCTTGATTCTTACAAAATAAACAAATGTGTGTGATGGGCATCCTCTGATAGAGACGATGGGCGTGAGTTTGTTGTGTTTCCATTATGATTGAATCATTCTGTTGAGCTTGATGTTCGTTTTTGTAATCCGCAAGGCGGTGTTTCTATTTAATAAAGTTATTTTGTTATTAAAAAAATCAAATGTGTGTTTGATAAATGGTCAATTAATCATCAAAATTAACGATAAAGAAGTTTTAGAAATTAGTGGACTATCTCAATTCTCAATTAGGTGTATGTTATAATTCTTTTTTTTTGTTCCATCATATAAGGTTGATGTATAATTAATTACATTGTGTTTTTGTTAAACATTTTTAGATACTTGGATGTTGCTTGATACAAAATCCAAATCTCTCCTAAGCCAACCATTGAAAAAATTCAATTAAAAGTACGCAATATATACATTAAGATATATTAAGAAAAACAACTTAAATAACCCCTCAATTTAAGTTAAACAACTGCTAAGCTTAACTGCTAAGCTCTAGCAGAAAGAGAAAGTTGCGTACATCAAACTTACAACTAGAAACTAAATATCGAAGAAAGTCAGAATATCAAGAAAATGAGACAGTTGAAAAACATCGTCGAGCCAATACATGGGCAGTTCTATTCCATTCCTTACGCACGAAAAGAAAATGAATAGAAAGAAAACAAGTCGTTAACTGTTGAATGTCTTCAATAAGAGAACACACCTCCAGATAAGGCTCAATAAACCGATTGATCATATCAATTAACACCTCACAGGAGAAAATTATAATATCCACCACCTCAACTCTAACAACTACAATCAAGCCTTCAACAACCGCCCGAGCCTCAACACATATCGGTGACATATAACACTCCATAAAACCTTACGAGCCACCTTAACCATCGAAACCTCATCCATTAGAATGATCCCTTAACTCATCACATCCACCTCTCCTGGCAAGAAGCATCAACATACATAACAAAAGAACATGACTTACCAAACAAACTCAACAACGATAATCCAAAACCACCTTCATCCCCAAAAATCACAAGTCCTAAATAAGAACAAAGATAATCTATTTTCAACGAAAATGCTCACTTGAAAAATTCAAAAGATTAAAATCTAAAATCGAGAATTAGGAAAAAAAATAATAGAATAATAAATTTGTTCTCTAAACTTTAACCAACATAACAATTTAGTTCATAAATCTTAGTATGTAATAATTTAATTCCTATTTAACCATTCAGTCTTTCCATGGAAAAATTATATAAAATATTAAGTGTTATTTTTATTATGTAATAAGTGTGTTTTTGTTTATGACTATTTTTTTTTTTTTTTGTAGTTTATAAATATATTTAGTGTCGGATTATTATAATATTTACATACATAGGCAAGAAATACTCCTATGTTATTTAAATAATAAATAAATAAATAAAAATAGAGAAAATAAAAAAAAAAGGGTGAGTCTAGTGGATAAGCAGGATAGAAATCCCAAAATTCCCAACACAATACGCACTCAAACCGTCAAGAAAATGGCTTCAATCTCCACCTTCCCCGCCCTTCACTCCATTTTTCGCCTTGCATTTCCGATTCCATCCCCGATTCTCCGGCCTTCCTTCTCTCTTCCCTCCTCCACTAACTTCACTCTCGCCGCCGCCGCCTCCTTCAGGCATTCGGCGGTTCAGGGCCGGAGCCGGCCACGCGGTCTGAAACAACCCAGGGCAGTTGAAGAGGATGCCTCTGTTCCCGAACTAGGAGTTGAAGGCGAAGCGCCGTCGCCTTCTCCGTCTGACTCGCCGGCAGTCACCGTGCCCGTCTCCCCCTCTGATATTCTCACCATGTTCTTCCAGGTATATAACCATTTTAGTATGTCTGTGTGTTTTGCCGATAACAAATTGGTGAAGTATTCGAGCATATTTTGACTTGGGAACGAGAATTGCGTATGGTTTAGACGTTTAGCAGCTTATTTCTTGCCCTGTAAGTTTAAACTTTGAACTTCAATAAGTATTCCTCCTCAAAAGTAATTTGAAAATTTTCCCATAAAATTTAGCTAGAAAGCACTCATAATCATGTCAAAGAAATGTCCAATTCCGAAGATGAAAAATACTCGAACCTAGTGCTCAAACTTAGCAACAAAATGTCCAAATCTTACTGACTAAAAGAAACCATCCAACACAATTGGGATAACCAATACAACAATGGCCATATATATGATATGAGTGGTAATAGGGTATTATTAGAGTATTAAAGGTATATTAGTAATTAGCTAGGGAGTTTGTTATAATTGTCGATTATAAATAGAGGGGGAGGGGAATGAAGAAGATAGACAATATTTTGGTGAGTCAATTAGGGCGTGAGAGTGATCTCAAGCTTGGGAGGGTCCAAGTATCTCGAAGAACTTGGTTTATCTTGTAATTCCGTTATCGTTTAGCTTTTAATATATTTGGGTTCTATCAATAAAGTTACAAATCATTTTTAAAAAGTGAAACCTTAGCTAATTGAAAGTAGTAAATATACTACTTATTACGTGTAGGGTTCAAATTAATGAAATTAAAAGTTTTAAGATTTAAATTAACTCACTATAAACACATGGGAAAAGAGGTGAACTTTTCCCTATTCTTAACATTTTCAGTTGGTTAATGAACTATGCCCATTCTAGGGATTTGTAAGCATAATATCTTCGAATTGCTTGGAGGCATCTCTAATGGTTATCTTTTTTTGTTTTTGAAGGCGGAGGGGACGCTAAATGAATCAGCTATTCCTTCTGTAACTGAGGCTTTGGAGGTACATTGTTCTATCATCCTTACGCCTTCTATGTCTTGTTTCTGGTTATTTGTTAATCAAATGTGTTTTAGAAGTACTTTTCTATTTTTAATTTTTTTTTATGCTGGATAAGTTGCTTTCTGTTGGTGAAACTCCAACTTTGATAAGACCTCAATCTACAAGATGAGGGGAATGGATTAACCTATAACTGGCAAATCCTACCGAAGATTTTGAATAGGAACTCATGGTGCTCGCAATTTCAATAAGACTTCATAATAAGATTTGTCTTCTTTTTGCTCTACCAATTTGTTGAAGCATGCTGTTATAGGAGCAATTTTGGGATACACTTTTGAGAGTAGTGCTTTTAGCTTAAGACTTTTTCTATACAAGTACTAACTGAGTGCTTTCTCCAAAAGCATCTACTATTTTGTCTGGTGGTAGATGTTTAATTATAAATCAACTGTAAACCATTCAACCCATTTATTCAACATATCAAGGTAGATATTGCTATGCTACATGTCGTGTGCGTAGTTCACTTCTACAGTGAGATATCAAAAGCGCTGAAATTTAGTAGAGTGCGCTGAAGTGAAAGGAAGTGTTTAGTTAACAACCAAAGTTCTAATTCTTTTGAAGATCTTGAAGTATGCTAAGAGAGCAAGGATGTATTAACACCGTTTTGCTTTCTCTCCCTTCATTTTGCGACTCAGGATTTAGTTATGGTTTGCAGTAAAATTGAAGTCTAAAATTGCTTATTTGTATGTGTTCTTCTGAAGCAAACAGAGGGTATCACCGGGTTGAAAGTTCAAGTCGTTGAGGGCATTGCATCAGTTGCGGTATGTAAGATTATTAGTTGTCAGCAAACAATTTATGTGCATTCTACTAAATTGCCTAAATAATTCTTTTCCCCTCTCTTCCTGTTCTAGCTTACAAAACAAACAACAATACAATCTACAGGAGTGGCCTCGAGTTTGATCGAGACCATTCAAGGCGCTGGTTTTAAGTTACAAACATTGAATTTGAGTTTTGAGGATAAGGAAGAAGTTTTTGTTTAGGTAGTCTTGATTATGAAGTGTAAGAATTGGAGAGAGGGAAAGAGAGAAAAATATGGAGAGAGATAGATAAGAGAGGGAAGCTAATTAAGAGCTCCATTGATCATGTCATGGAAGATTTGGACTGTACAGATGGTGAAAACCTACCAAAATGCCCTCAAAGTGCTTTACTGTATCAGGTTTGATGAAATTATTCTTTTGCTATTGCTTGATTTTTGTGTATGATCTGTGGGATTGAAGTTCCTTTTTTTAATCTTTAGATCATTAGGACAGATATATGGAATGCCATTAAACCAAAAGGCTATTTGTTTTTTAAGCCAATCCTTTTTCCTGCATTGAGCATTATAACTAAAACGCTTTATAATTTTAGTTTCATCAAAAGATTGAATTTAACTATGTGTAATGTCTTCGATTAGTATTATGGGACCTTTTATTTTTTATTTTATGGAATTTGAAAATTTGCTTCTTAATAACCACTCGATATAAATTTGAGACTTTTACCGTTTTTTTTCTCATACATCAAATAATTAAATTTGAGATGTTTAATTTCTTATTTTCTATGACTGGATTTCAACATTTGGCATTACACATTTTTTCTTCTTTTTTGATTTTGTGATGGGTTACAATGTTTTTCTAATTTGGTGAATTGGATCATTTTAATTGTTGAACTCTAATTAATTGTTATAGGGAGGTGATTTAGGGTAATTATCTAACCTAAATTAAAACAATATATTAATTTCATCACTCTCTAAATCCAAGTTGTGCTTGGTAGGATTAATTTTTTTAAAATTTAAATAGATTACTAAAAATAAAAGATGTCTTTTTTTTTTTTTTTTTTTTTTTCTTTTTAATTTTTAAAGACAACTCAAGCAAAAATTTTATTTGGATAAATAAGGAAATGGAATTTCTGTCTTTGTTTGTAAGCAAGGTATGACCCATTTCCATGGAAGCTATGATTAATTTTGGATAATGAACTTAAAAAGTGACATCTATATTGTACAAATCTTGGATGGAGCAAAAAAGGAAAAAATGGTTATTGATTTTTTTAATTTATTTTTTTTAAAAAAAAATTAAACAAAGTATTAGCTTGAATTTAAAAGTGAAAGTTTATAAACTTATTAGATGCAAGTTCGGTGACCTATAAGAGATGTCTATTTAGGTGGGGGAGTGGAAATTTTTTTATTTTTTATTTTGCAAGCTAAACAAGGATAGGGACTACATTCCTCATCCTCTTTCTTACCTAGTATGTATGTGTGTGTATGTGTGTGTGTGTGTATATATATATATATACACACAAAGTTATGTATATGTTTGAATCATTGTTAAACTATTATGTACGGGTAATTAATAACTTAATATGAAATTTTATTTTATTTCTTTAAAAAAGTTTTAAGAATTTTTGGAAAGGGTTAACTATTTGAAGGAGGATTCATAAGGAATTAACTATTCGATTGCAATTTTTCCTCCAAAAATCATTTCATCGATATTTTCTAAAATAAGTTAAAGGGGAAATTTTTTCTTATGGGAAACCAAACCCTAAAGTCTCCATTTCACAAAATTAAATGGAGAATTTCGTGGAGGCGAAGAATGAAATAGGGATGGAGAAGCCATCATCGTCCCCACTCCGCTCGGTGGGCATCTTTAGACCTATTATATAATTTTGAACTCTAGAAATCAAACTTACATAACTTGAAATTTTAGTGACTGAAACTGTTATTTAGCCTAAAAAAGTATGGTAATATTTAGATGATTATATTTTTGTCTTTTTGACATAAATCAAGAGTAGGTAAGTTTTTTTTTTTTTTTTTTTTTTTTTTTTTTTAAAAAAAAAAAGAAAAAGAAAAAGAAAGTAGGTGATTTGAACCTTACCTCCTAATTTAAATAATATGTCTAAACTAATTAAGTTATCAAAAATTAGATGAGTGAGAAAAGATATCATGATAATCCTAACTATTCCTTATTTATAATTGAATAAGCAAGGTTTTTATTGGATATTTTTTATTTAGTAACAATTTTTTCTCCTTCAGTTATGTACCTATCTCTCTTGAAGCTCCATCTCGCATTCATTATTTTCATCGTAACTTCATCATTCGATCCAATCTCTTTCTAAAAGAAAATTATGATCTCTCATCTCAATTTTTTTTTAAAAAAACTTAGACAAGTTTTACTTGAATAGATAGATCTTGCTTGATATTTGTCATTGACCGAATCTTGGTCCATCCATTTTTTTTAGTACAAGATCTAATCTTGACATATGTTTGAAATTTTGGACCTTATTAAGGATCTTGCCCAATCTCTATATCTATAGTAAAATACAAAAGAAAATTATTATAAAAAAAATATCAAACTATTTACAAATATAGAAAATTTTCATTATTTATCAATGATAGAGTGCGATAGACATCACTTATAGATAGTGAAATTTTTTTATAATTATAAACAATTTGATTTATTTTTCTATATTTAAAAACAACCCAAATACAAATATATAAATAGTGAGAGAAATAGGATAAATATATAAAAATAGAAATGGAGTAAATAAAAAAAAAAAAAAGTGAATAGAATTAAAAAGTAATTATTTTACAGATGTACTAGATGTGGTTGGGTGTGGGGATGCCTAATAATTCTGACCCTATACCTTTAATTATTAGAGATTGGTCAGCTTCTGACTTTGTTGTTCAGACAGCCTTCCTCAGCTTCCAATTCTTTTCTCGGTTCCTTCTGCCCCACTCAACAAACCAATTTATTTTTTCTTTTAAATCTCCAAAAATTAAAAAATAATAATAACAATTATAATAAATGTATCCCTTATCATCTCAAAATGATAATTTAGATTCTATTTGTTAATTATTTATTTATTTTTTAAAAAAATTAAGTCTATTTTTATTCAATTTCTTACCATAATTTTCATTTTCTTAAATAAAATAGTTGAATTCTTAACAAAATTCTAAAAACAAATATAAATTTTTAAAAACTAATTTTATTAATTTTAAGCTTGGATTTTTGAAACATGGATAGAAATAGACAACATAACAATAAATTTAAAAGTGAAAAGGGTGTTTTATAGGCTTAATTTTTAAAAACTAAAAACAAAAAATCAAACGATTATCAATGAGCCATTAATCTTTCACTTTAAATTATTGAATTAAAAAAAATTGCTATTATATTGGCTAGTTTACTTGATATTATAAATTTATCAATCCTTTGATTGAATCGAAAGTGATAGTGTTTTTCAAAAAATGCATATCTAATTATCTATTTTCGTTATATACTCTTTAAACTTCACCCCTTCTCCCTTCATTTAATTTTTATTTTTTTTTTAGTTCAGCCAAATATTTTAGAGTGGAATATGCGAACCTCTGATCTCTAAATCAATATAGAGTATGACTTAACTAGTTAAGTTTTATATAGGTTAGCAACACGTTTCATCTCTTTATGGTAACACACATTTTCTTTTTAATTACAACGGTTCCTTACCTTTTTTTCTCAATATATGTAGTCACATAATTTTTTCCACTTAGATATCTATTTCTTTACCTTATTTCTTCCTACAAACTTTTTTTTTTGTTTTAATTTGAATCTCCGACTTTAAAAAAAATAGTGCATGTCAATTATCGTTGAGCTATACTCACTTTGACAACATAATCTTCTCTTATTAACTTATATACGTACAGTACTCTCTCCTAAAAATTTCTTTCCACGTACTTTCTTTTTGTGATACAATTTTTTTTTTCGTATTGATATTTTACTTATCTTTTCTTTTTTTTTTTTTTTTTCAAAACCTATTATTACTTTTGTAATTTTAGTTAGTGTCATTCTAGTGATTTGTGAACCAAGGAAATATTTACGAAGTAAAATCTAATCATTTTAAAAAACTTTTAATCAAATCAACAGCATTTGAATATTAGAATTAAACAACAATATATTCTAAATTAAAAAAAAAAAAGATATTCTATAGTGAAAACACTTTTTATTGAATGATGTTGATATATATAATTGATTATGAAAGGGTACTTTTTATTGAATGATGTTGATATATATAATTGATTATGAAAGGGTACTTTATGAGGAAGCAATATTCGCTAACACACATTTCCTTTAAAATATTATATATTTGAGAGTAATTTTAAAATTACTAATTAAAATCATTTTTGTCAGATTTAAAATTTATTTGAAATATACTTTTAATCACTCAAGTTCTTTATATTAAAATTGATTTTGAATGATTAAAAGCATTTCCAAAGTAATTTTGAAAACAACAAAAGTGATTTTAATAATTTCAAAATCACTCCCAAACATATCATAGGTGTATATTGCAATGAAAATCTAAAACTCATTTTCCTCATCAAACTAAACTTGTAAACTTTAACAATATTTATGTAGTTGTCAAAATGAGTATAGTTTAACGGTATGGTTATTGACATGTACTCTTATTATTTAGATTAAAGATTTAAATCTGCATATCTCATATGTGGTACTATAACGATAATAATTGTAATAATATAGTTGCACAATGTAAAGCTTGAGTGATCTTCATATCTATGATATTACATAACTTTTTTATACAACATTAATGCAATTTATATTTAGATATGTCACATCGTACTCTAACAAAACAATAATTGTATGAAACTTACTAAGCCAACAAGTAAAACAACTAAATCACAACCACCAACATATTTTTTACTAAATTACAAAAACACTATTGAAAACTTTGTCATTTATATTTTTTTTCAAATACTTTAAAAATTTGTAATATTATCTTTAATATTTCATAAACATTTCAATATTAACCTTAGACTAGAAAACGGTTAAAATATTGAATAAAAATTGAAACTTAAAAACGAAGGAAAATTTGTACGGATAACCTAAAAATTGGGCCGAAAATGCTAAATGACCCAAATTTTCAAAAAAATGCCAAATGAGTCTTCTGACGTCATGTTCAGATGAAATTATCGAAATGAACTGCGCATGCGAAAAAAGCCAATCTCGCTCTTGCTCTCTTTCCTCACTCACAGTCACTCTCATCTCGCTCTCTCTTGTTGTCGCTCACTCTCGCTTACTGGAGTTAGTCGCGTTGGAGCTGCTCGTGTGGACTCATCGTGCCGAAGAAGAAGAAGACAACGATGGAGAAGAAGAAGAGAAAAAAAGAAAAAGAAAAAAAGTGGGGGGAGGGGGGGAATCCGCCGGAGAAAGAAGAGAAAAAAGAAAAAGAAAAAGAAAAAAATCAACAAGCGAAATAGTATAATTTCACTTAGTCATGACATCATAAAAGATCATTTGACATATTTTTTTAAAATTAGGTCGATTGTTGTTTTAGACTTTTAAATAAGATTTTTTTTATGCAATTATTCCAAAAGGAAGGGATAAAATTGGATAGCCATATTTTACCGTGCTAAAATTTGCAAGTAGTAAAGAGCTTTCCTACACTCGGGAATTTTTAATACATCATTATTCGGACATTGATTTGATTTTTCAAACTTGAGTCATAATTTATAAATATTGATAAAAATAAAAAATATTAAATATTAAAGAGTCAAATCCAAATTTGGTGGAGAATAATTGTAGTTCAATTCATCGGACTCAAAAATTTCAAAATATTTTATTGTCATAATATAAGGTTTTTATTTTATTTTATTTTTAAAAATTTTCTTATAAGCTTTCTAATATATGATATCGACACATGATTTTTGATATTGTATGATTTCATCATGTGCTCACTTATTCATTAGAATTAATCATTTATGTTTGAGAATATTTTATATCACTTTGAAGATTTATGTACCCAGATACTAATTTTAAAATATAATTATTTATTTGGAGGAAAAAATATTTGTCTTTTTAATATAATAAATACTTTTTTAAAGAAAATCGACTAATTTTTTTTCCATTTTTTATTATTATTTTAGTACAAGTGGACTATGAGAATTGGAACCTCCCTTCTATTTAATTTTATATCCTTACAAACACGAGTTTAAATAAATTATACAATTTAGTTCTTCATAAGTTTATTACATTTTATTTAATCTATAGTGTGTTTGGAATAACTTTAGAAAAACAATATTTTTTAAATAAAATAGATTTTTCTATAAGCACCTTTAAAATATTAATAATTGAAAGTAAGTTGAATATAGCTTATCTCGAGAAAGTTTAGATGATAAAAAATTGAGTTTTAAAAAATCTTAGAGAGAATATCAATTTACACCCCTAAATTTTGGGAGTTGTATCAATTTAAACATCGAACTAATAATTGTATTAATTTAAACTCTAATAATTTTGGTAAGCATATCAATTTACACATTTTTCACGACGTTATGTTTGGATAAACATCGTGTAAGACAAATAATTTTATCAATTATAGAACCCTAAACTTTCATAATTAAATTAATTTAGACTCTTATTTAAGATTTCCTTTGAAAATTGTCTATGCATCAATTCTAATCATCCATTTTATTTTATGACATACGAAGAAGTCTACACATGTGTAAAAATTGAATGCATGAACAATTTTTAATGTAATCTTAATAAAGGGTCTAAATTGATTTGCATATGACAATTTATAAGTTTAATTGAAACAATTATACGTTACACATGATATTTTTAAACTAAGTTTGAAGGAGAGTGTTAATTGATAAACTTACTAAAGTTCAAGATTTAAATTAATATAACTTCTAAAATTTTGAGGTGTAAATTGATTTTTCTTTCAAAATCGTAATAAATAAGAAACAATTAAAAAAAATGTTTAATTTAAAAACCTCTTTTGAAGAAATATATGAAACATGGATGGTCCAAAAGATGTATGATATAGTAACATTTTATTAAAAATATAATTTTTTTTCAAAAGTGATTATATTAGAAGGTATTTCAAAAGACCATTAAATAAATAAGAAAAATGAATATAAATTATAGGGTTTGCTTCAATTATGCCTTTATTTTTTCAAAAGTTAATTTTAATTGATAAGCTTTTAAGTTGTCTAAATACCTCTTTGTTCATGCTATTGAATCATCAACAATATTAACAAAATTATCTTCTCTTTGATAGGTTAAGTGATTTGTGATTTCCTCAACAATATACAAATCTCACTTTTAATTTTTCAAAAAATAAAGAAAATTACCAACAAATTAAGTTTAAAAAACTATAAATAATAGGCCCATAAGTATTTAATTTTTTTAATTTTTTTTTTTTAAAATTATGCTTGTTTTCACCCTTTCTTTGCAATATATAGTCTTCACCTTTCTTTAGATAAGCCAAATTCTATAAATAAAAATAAGTTTTTTAAATGTTAAAAAATAGCTATCAAATAGGTCTAATTTTTTTTATATATAATTTTAGATATTTTAAGGTTAAATGAAATAATGTCAACCGATTAGGAGCATAATTGAAATCAACGCTCTATATACAAAAAATATTAATGATTCCATGTCACAAGTTTCTTTGTCATGGAGCATTTTCTTTTAGTGTTTATTTTATTTTATTATGGGTTACTCATTTTGCAGAGTAGTATTGACTTATTATTTCTCCTAACTTCTATGGTACTCTCAAATTCCTATTTGTGTAACTACTTTATAATGGATATGATATTTACAAATGACTTATCCTTTGTTCTTACTTCTATGAAGATATTGTAACACCTTTGCTTATATAGACCTTTTTTTTTTTTTTTTTCTTTTAATAATTTTTGTTGACTTTAATACTTTTAGGATGAATGCGTTTAAATTATCTTTATTGGACTATATGTTATCAATATTAAAGAAACAAATGTTTTACTCTTTTTAAATATAATTAAAAAATATAATTATTAATATTAGTGACACTTTGTTTTTATTTTGTTAGGATTACATTTTTAGTCATTAAATTTTGAGCTTTGTTTCAATTTAGCTCCCTAAGTTTCAAGATTTATATTTTTAACATCGATTTTTCATTAAATACTTACTTTTAATTTTGGTGTTAATATCTATTAATTAATTTAAACTAATATTTTGAAACTAAGAATTAAATTGAAAGAAAATTCAAAACTTTATGACTAAAAGTATAACACTTCGAAACTTAGAGACAAAATGGAAACTAAACCCTAAACTTCGAAACTAAAATTGTGTTTTTTTTTCCTATCAAGTATTACTAATTTTTTTTTTTGTCGAGTACAACAAATAGGAAAAAAATTCGAGAATTGTATATACTACCTCAATTAATTGATTACCACGATAATAACATTTAGGGTTGTTTTTGGGGATCGTAATGGAATGTGTTTTTAACGTAATGTAATCCAATATTCATATTTAGATTTAGCATTTTGGACTTTATTTATAATACAAAACTCATTTTGTTTTAACAGTTTTCAATTCAACTCCTCTTTTTTACCATTTTTACTCTTCACGATCTCATTTTCGTTTTCTTTTTGATTTTTTATCCATTCCAACACCCTTCTGATTCTCATTAATCCTGATTACATTCTAGCTTCTTAAACAGTTTTTTAAGAAAAATGTGGGACCACAAAATAAATTAATATAACAATTAATTGACATGTCTACGAATGAGAATATTATAGTAGTAGTGATCTAGAAATTATGCCAAATAAATTATTGTAAGGAGATTTTGAATTAGGGATCTCGAAAGACATAATACTTAATTACTACTAAATTATCCACTTTGACATTTTCATTATTTAAAAATAATAATAAATATGAAAGAGGAAAAGTTTGACTTTGAGTAAATGAATCAGTGGGAACATCTGATCTCTTTAATTAAGTTTTTATTTTTCATTTTTACGCTTTTTTTATGTCGGAAAAGTAGGATTAGGTGCAGCCGACAGGTTTGACTGATGTCATGTCACGTGTCGTCACGTGCATCTAGAGAGAGAAAATAAGAGAGAGAAATTAAAAAAAAAAAGGAAAAAAAACTGGCCGTGGCTCGGCTGGCTCCAGCTCTTTTCTAATCATACGGCGTGGGCTCCACTTTGGTCTCCGCCAGCTGTAAATTGTTTTCGTTTTCTGTTCAATATATATAGATATATGTATCATTGATTAAATTCATATTTATTTGTATATATAAATCTCTAAATTAATGTTAAATATGTTAAAGCGAGTTTAATTGACATAAATATATGTTAGAGACCATGGTTTGAATCCTCTTACTCTTTGTTGTTAAATATATTCATGAATATTTATTTTTGTAAATTTATGACATATTTCTAAATTTTAAAATTAATGAATAATAAACATAAAAAATGTTAAATAGGTCAAAGACGATTTTAGTCTAATTTCTATTTGATCCCTTAATTTTAAAATACTACATATTTAGTCATTAAATTTTGGTTTCAATTTAGTTCCTTAAATTTTAAAAAATTTCAATTTTATTTTTAATATTTGAGTTTTATTTTAATTTGATCCTTTTATTTTGAAATTTACTTATAGAGTCTATGACTCTATTAATGACTTAACGATAAACATTTGTATTTCTCATTTTCTGTATTTTGTTTTAAACTTTTTAGAACAAAAGGATATTAGTAACGATTCTGCTTATTGTTTATTATTTTTCATAAACATTTTCAATGTTGTATAAAACTTTTTTTTAACAATAAATCAATTTCTTTTTTGTTTTCATTTTCTCATGTTTCTAGATTTTTTTTTATTTCTAAAACATAAACAAAAAGATTATTTTATATTGACTTATAAAATAGATAATAAATATTTAAAAAAATTATTTGAATATTCAAATTTCAAAACTAAGGATTTTTCATATATAATGTTTAGATGGTATAAACTAAGATTTTGGACAACGAAAAAATAGGGATTTTTTCATAAATAATAAAATAATAAAAATATTTACAAATATAGCAAAATGACAAAAAGTTTACTCATCCTAATGTGTTCTTTTTACTATATTTGTAAATAGTTTCATTATTTTGTCATTTAAAATAATTTTTCCAAAGAATAAGGTTCTGTTTGATAATTATTTACTCTTTATTGTTGAAAATTAAATGTACAGACAATACTTCTACCTATAAACTTTCTTTTGTAACATTTATTTACTTTCTACCAATATTTCAAAAACTACATTAAATTTGAAATATAAAATAAATTATTTGTAAATTTTGATTAAGAATTCAAAATTATTTAAGAAATGTGAAAACTCTAGTTTGAAAATTGAGAGGAAAGAAAGATAACTTTTGTTATAGATAGATTTAATGAGGTGGGTTGAGACAGAGAGTCTAGAGAGATAGAAAGTCTATGCATAGAGTGAGCTCAGAGGACGGGAGCTTGGAGAGAGCTCTAAAGACCCATAAGAGCACCTAATGGTAAGTTAGAGGACCTATGAGGGGGTCTATAGAGAGTGAGCTCAAATGACCAATGAGAAAACTTAGAGTGAGCTTAGAAGATCCGTGAGAGAGCCTAGAGTGAGCTCAGATGATTCATGGGGGAGCCCAGAGGACCCATGGAAAAACCTAGAGGGAGCTTAGAAAACTCATGGAAAAGTCTAGATGGAGCTCAGAAAACCCATAAGAGAGCTTAGAGGTAGCTTAGAAGATCCATAAGGGAGCCTAGTAGTAGCTCAGAGCCTCAAATGTCTCAAGGGGGGCCTAATGGTAACTCGATGACCCATGCGAGAACTTAAAGATAACTTCAGAAGACCCATGAGGGGGCTTAGTAGAGGCTTAGAGATCCGATGGGGGAGCTCAGTATCCATGAAGGACCTAGGAGTCACATGATGGACCCATGGAAGACCTCTGCAAAACCCATAGAGGACTTAGAAGCCACACAAAAGGACCTATATAAGACCTTTGCAAGACCTATAGAAGACTTACGAGTCACATAGGGGACCTTAGAGGACCCATGGAAGACCTTTACAAAATCCATGGAGGACTTAGCAGTCCGATAGAGGACCTTGGAGGACACAATATGAGTGATCTCTGTAGGACCTATGGAGGATCTCAGGGTGATTGGGTTTAAAACTGTTAGTTACAACCTCAAGTGGTGGTAGTGTAACCGACCAACAAGTATTAACTCAATGGTTCTGAAAATTAAAGACTTGTAGTTATAAGCCAAGCGTAAGTTACGTATTACTATCATGTATAAACGACCAAAGTCATTGGTCGAAGTTATGCTTAAAATCATCTACTATTTTCTACTTTCAAATTACTCATAAAATTGAGACTGACTCGAGCATCAGAGTGTGTGTGATGCCCAATTATTATTATTATTATTTATCTTGTAGACACTTGAACTATTTTTTCTTAAAATACAAATATACGGTTGATCCATTTTTTTGTCATCAACCATTTAAAAAAAATTAAAAATAAAATCACTACGAACTGTGCATAAATGATTATGAAACATGTTTTTGTTTCTTTCTTCGATTCAAAAGAAAGAAAGAAGAAACAAGTAAATAATTACCCCTATTTTTCTTTATTTAGAAAATGGTAACGAAAAAAAAAATAAAAAACAACAAATAAAAAATGAGAAATAATGCGAAATAGGAATGCTCTCAAACGCCTTACGAACCCAATCCAATTATTTTTTTTTAACAGAAAAGGAGGAAGACAATTTTTAATTGTTAGGCTTTGAGATTCTTCTGCTTGGTTCTTAAATTTTGAATGTTTGATTTCATTTAGACTATAAATTTTAAAATATTATAATTTTACTTTTTGAGATTTTTTTTTTTCAATTTAGTCCCTAGATTTTAAGATTTATACTTTTAATCTCGATTTTTTTTTACTAAATACTTACTTTTCATCTTTAGTATTAATGTCTATTAGTTAATTTAAAAATAATTAAAAAAATTACAATAATTGATTTTCATTGATTTTCATCAATATTAAAATTAAAATTAAATTTAACTTCATAATTATTTTAAATTAATTATAGACATTTACTTCAAAAATTGAAAGTGAGTATTTAGGGAAAAGTAAAAATTAAAAGTGTAAAATTTGAAATTCAGGGACCGGAATGAAACAAAATCCAAATCTCAAAGCTAAAATTGTAACATTTTGAAACTTAATAACTAAATTGAAATCAAAACTCAAAAACTACAACTAAGAGTTTAACATTTTGAAATCTAAAGACTAAAAAACACTAAAATCCAGAGACAAGAAAATGTACTTTCTCCCTTTTTCTTTTGAGATAGAGTAACAAAGAAGTAAATAATGGGAAAAGAGGGAGAGAGAAGAAAAAAAGGGGGGAAAAAAAAAGAAGAAGAAGTTAATTATGTGGCTTAAATGACTTGAAAGTTAAAAGATTAAAATAAGCATTTTAAAAGTTTAAATATCAAAATAGAATAAATCTATAAATTTAAGGAAGATTTTTAAAAGTAGAAAAATAAAGAAAATTATTTACATAAAATAGCAACATTTTTAGATAATTGTGATAGACCCTGATAGACTGTGATAGACGCTGATAGAAGTCTATCAGGGTCTATCAATGATAGAATTGATAGAAGTCTATCAATGATAGATGCTGATTGTCTATTAATATCTATCCGTGTCTATTTTCTGTAAATAGTTTGACATTTTTTCTATTTGTGAAAATTTTCCTAAATTTCAACGACTAAAATATACATTTAAGAAAGAGACTAAACTAGAAAGTTGAAGAACAAAATATGATTTTTTTTTTTTTTTTTTTTTTTTTTTGTACTAATAAAGAGATGGAAGGTAAACATATCGATAATGACACTTATTAGGATATTTATATTTATATCTTGTAAGTTTTAAATAACGAAAATGAGCATAACGTAGCTAACATAAAATTTGTACTATCTACAACTTTAAAGTTAAAAGTTCGATTTTTATGTGTGTGGAGTTCGTATACAATAATTTTAAAACTCCCCAACCACATCAACAAAAATAATAACCAACTTATTCTTACAAAAATCAGCAAACTCACGCAAACTATTTAGATAAATTATGCTTTCATTTGGTTGATACTTAGAAATTTTTTGAATTGGTTCAGAATCAAATATATTTAATTATAAACTAAAAAAAAAAACTAATTTTGATATGATTTTTGTATTATAAAGATTAAATTATATCATAAATTTTAAAGTACAAGACTAAATTACTATTTTATTGATAAAAATTAAAATTTTATGCTTAAAGAAAAACTAAATAATTACAGGCTGAAATTCATATATTCAGAAGTTTAAATCTTTCCTCCATAAATTAAAAAAAAAAAACTAAATTATTAGTTCAAACAAGTCTAGAGACCAATATTGTTTCTTTAACCTATTTGGAGATATGATATTTTCTTACCAGATATAAAAGTATGGATTAATCTCTTATAAAACATGTAATTATATACTCTTAATTCCAATGTTTAAAATATCGATGTCGATGAAAATATCGAAATCTTAATTTTATGGAAATTTCGATGGAAATATCGATTTCGATGGATATTTTTCTATAAAAACAAAAATTTAAAAAATAGATATAAATTAGTAAATAAACATTTTATTATTTTCAAATAAGTAAATATGTCTATTATTTATATTATATTTATATTAATGACATTTTGATGCTTATTCTTTTGTATTTCGTAGATTTTTTTATAATATAATAGAAATATCAACTTACCCACTCCTATCTATATCGAATTTATGAAAACGTAAAAATATGGATGAAAATTTAATATCATGCTTAAACTAATTTATGAAGTTATCAATAAAACAAAAAGTACAGAGCCACTGAGTTAAATAAATTTTCCCAAAATTTATTCACTGGCTGACAGCTTTTGCAGTTAATATAGCTATTATCTCATTCAATAGTATAAAAGGTTAAAAAGTACTCAAGTACTCTGACAAAGTAGAAAGCTCTAAAAATGCTTTTGCCAACTCATACAAATAATTAACAAAATTGTACACACTTTTTCTAAAAAATTGTTATAATTTTGTACAATTTTCAAAAAGTGTGGTTGGATTATATTTTCAAGCGTTTAATTTAAAAAATAAGTTATTTTAAAAAAAATTGAAATATTTGACAATCACTCAAAATAAACTTTTGAAGTGTATTTTAAATAATTTTTATCAAAAGAATTTGAATAAAAATGTTCTCTAGTCAATCTAAACGGGTACTAAGGTGGTCTATGACTAATATAAGATACATTGACTTAACTATCATTTACATTATTTAAAAGTAGTAATCTTTCAAAAAAATAAAATAAAATAAAAATAAAAATGTCAATCTTTAGTATATTATTCGCTTGCCAAAGTAAGTATAATTTAATTGACATATAATATATTTTAGCGACCAAGAAGTCTGTTGGGTTGGATTACAAATTTTTTTTAAACATATTTAGCTTTATTATACCATCTAAGACTTTCTCAATATACATTTTGTAAATATAAAAAAGTTTATGGAATTTGGGAGAATCATTCTACATTAAAAAACAATAAAACTATGTTTTCTTTTTTTAGCACAACAATTGTGGAAATGTTGGATCGAATCTCCTAGCTCAAGGAACAAAGTACATGTCAATTATTACTGAACTAAACACACCTTGAGAAAAAGAATAATAGAAAAAAATAATTTCACTTTTGATTTAAATACTTACCTAAAAATAATTTAAAAGCAAAAGTAATACGTTTTTTTTAGTTCAACAACTATGGAAGTAGGGAATCAAACCTCCAATCTCGAAAAAAGGTCATACTAATTACTATTGAGCTAAGTTCATTTTGACAAAAATCATACACCTTAACTACGTAATTTTAAGCTTTTGACATAAGTTTATCTCTTGAAACACATATTATTTAACTTTAAAAAGGGTATTATTTAATTCATATGTTAGAGACTTGCATAATCTAGGGTTAAAATTTCGAGCTTAAGTTGAGTATTTATGTTTATTTCGAGTAATGTGCTTAACAATCTCACAAAATACATAAAACAAATGTCAACATAAACTTATAATTTGTTATTAAAAAATTTAATTAAAAAAATAAGCTTAAAATTCACAACGTCACATTCTATATCACATTCATTTATATTTTTCTAAATTCAATGACATGTGAGATGAGAAATTCGAAACTACGCCCTCTAATTAATGGAACATATATGTCTTAACTAATTGAGTTATGCTTAATTTTTTTAGTATAAAATAGAAGGGAAAAAAATCAAGAATATGGTACATCGTATTGTGTGGCACCAATAATCCAAACTGGACAACTCTTTGTATTGGGTGGCACTAGTGATCCAAATCGAGCAACTCTCTGTCGAAATTTTATTTTAATTATATCGACCTATAGAGAGGCTAGTTCATAAGTAGCTCAGATTTACATACTATATACTAACACATACAACAATTATAAATGAACAAACTATAAACATAATACAGACTAATATGAATTTCTATAGCCTATTTTTTTCTTAAAAAAGAAAAGAAAAGAAAAGAAAAGGAATTTATAGCCTATACCTTCTTATATGATCTTAAGAGCTAAAGAGAGTCATGAATTAACATAAATTTATTATACAAAACTCAGATCTTAAAAATTGAATTGTGAAAAGACAAAGAGCTCATAGACCCAATGTTACATAAGCTCATAACAAAATCCACATTTTACATTGTATGCTAACTTATACCAATTATATATAAACTCACCATAAAACACTTAAATATACAAACCTAAGTTTCTAAAACCCATTTCTTCATAGAATCAAACACAATTTACACAACCTAGAAATTCCATACAACTAGAACATCAAAATTTTCTACGAGAATCTATTATTCTACACAATATAAACTCGTGCATTTAAATTTCAGCTAATTAAGATGGTGAGCCAAACAGTTGAAAAAGTCCAGTTTAACGAAAATTCATTATTCTTGATGACTTGAACTTCAACCATTCCTATTTCAAGTTTATTAATTTTGTGAACACAAAACACTCCATAACAACGAAAAAAAGTAAAATTTAACAAGAATTTATTGTTTTGGACCATCTGAACTTTGAACATTCAAATTTCTAGCTTATTAATATCATGTGCCAAACAATTAAAAAAATTCGAAAAAAAATAAGCGTAACAAGATCAATTCATTATTTTGAATGATCGAAACATTGAGCATAACAACTTCAAACTTATCCAGACTAAAGAGTCAAACACTTTGAACATCTAAAAAAAGCCAATCTTAATATAATTCACTATTTTGGAGGATTGAAACATCAAGCATACCAATTTCAAGCTTATTAAGATCACTATGACACCCAAAACAATTCGAGATTCAGAGTGATATGATTCATTCATTCTTCAACTAAAACATTGAATGATCGAAGTCTCTTCTTTAGATTCAATCAAAGAGATTGGAGTCATCAATTTAACTATTCGCATGGTCTCTAGACTTCTTTTCCAAATGAACCAAACCCCGATACTACATTTAGAAAAGAGATATGACCATCACACCTTTTAGATCGTTCTATTTGTGCTAACATCCCAAAGAAAATGCCAAACTTAATAAGAGTTCATTAATCAATCTGAATTTCGAGCATTCTAGTTTCAAGCTTAAAAAGTACTAATTGTGAAGGAGAAAGCTGAAAAACACCCCCAAAACTCAACCAACCCAAAAAGAGGGACAGAGAAGACAAGAGCTCGTGGAGAAAGGTAGTAAATAATTGTGAAGGACACTCCTAAGAAGATCAGTATTTCCTAGTTAATATACCTGCAGACACTCTCACTGAGCATGTGGGTCTAAATTTTTGCTAACCCCAAAACAATTTATTTATTTTTAAATCCTTTTCACCTTCATCTGAACTGGCATCCATCCATCCATCTACATTTTTTTTTTTCTTTTTCAATTTACAAAACCACATCTTCTTGAAATTTGAACCCTCCCATTTTCCCATTCCTCTATTTAAACCTCTGTATGGCCTCTTCAAGTTGTAATCAATAAGAGTTCTTCTCTTTCTTTCTTCTGGGTTGCCCACCACCTGTTCGACAAATGGCCTCAATGACCAATCTCTTTGTTTTTAGCGTTTTTCTTCTATTTGGCTCATGGGTATTGCTCATTTTCTCTTTTAATGTGTTGGGTGTTGAGAAAGTTTGGATTTTTTATTCCATGATTTGAGGTTGAGTTCTTGGCTTTTCTTTGGATTTTTTTTTTTTTTTTTTTTTTTTTTTTTTTTTTTTTTTTTTTTTTTTTTTTTTGCAGGTTTCAGCCAATGCCAATGCACTGTCCCAAGAGAAGGTGATGATTTTCATTTTGATTTAGTTTGTGATGTGATCTGTGAATTGGAATTTGTTGGTTTTGTTGTGTTGTTTGAACATCTTAAGCCACATTGTTGTATTTTGTAATTTCTTTTGGTATCACTGTGAAGAGAATTGAATGTTGTTTGCTATTTGGTTTTTTACATTGCAGGATGCTGTTTACCCTCATGTTCCAGTTCCAGTTACCGCTCCTTCTCCTCCAGTTTACAAAGCGCCGTCGCCAGCGCCGCCTGTGAAGCCACCACCAACCCCTGTTTTGACACCACCACCAGTTAAAGCACCATACACCCCTGTTCCACCTGTTAAGCTTCCACCACCTCCTTATACTCCTTCTCCACCGGTGAAGCCGCCATCCTCTCCGCCGCCGCCGGTGAAGGCACCGTACACTCCTTCTCCACCGGTGAAGCCACCGTCTTCTCCTCCCCCGCCGATTAAAGCTCCTTACACTCCATCTCCTCCTGTGAAGCCACCTTACACCCCTGTTCCACCTGTGAAGCCGCCGTCTCCGGCAGCTCCCAGGCCACCACCAGTCCTAGGCAAGGGTAAAGAATCTTCTCTATATCTCTAACTCATCTTTACTTCTTCTGAGCTTATGCATTTCAAACTTAAAGATTCCTAAAACTTAAAAAAAGTATAAGCCCTGAATTTTCATAGGTTATATAGTATAATTTCTCTGTGCCATGCTTGTTTAAACACGATTATGAGTGATTTTAATATAGTTAATTTTTAATGATTCAAAATTAATTTTAATAGTTTTAAGAGTGTAATTAAAAGCATAAAATTAAAAAATGAATTGATTTTGAGTGATTTAAAATAAGGAAGAAGTGATTTTAATAATTTTAAAATAGAGAAATGACTATAAACGAAAAAAATACCAAATTATTTACAAATATAGAAAAATTAACAGAAAAAAATACTAAACTATTTATAAATATAGAAAAATTTAACTGTCTATTAGCGATAAACTGCGATTGAATTCTATCGCGATGGTCTATCATTGATAGACAGAAAAAAATTTCTATGCTTGTAAATAATTTAGCTTATTTTCTCTATATTTGAAAACAACCTTTAAAAATACTCCCAAATATGCAATAAATATCATGCTCGCTGAATCATGGAAAAATAAGTCCTCCATTCTTTGTTTGTTGGGAAAGAAACTTTTGTGGTATAAGCTGAAATAAAATAATATATCATCTAATGACATTAAATATAAATAACACTTATTAAACCGTCGATTCACTCTAAAATTTGAACTTTTGGGTCAATCGGTGATTTAACATAGTATCAAAGTAGGTAGTTCACTAGATCCTGTGTTCAAACGACTGCAATGTTATTTCCTCTTCAATTAATATTGATTTTGAGCAAGAGTGTTAGACGAAGTAATATACTTTTAAGTCAATCAAGATAAACAACACTTTGAAAGTTTAGGGACATATTAGATACTTGAAACTTTTCGCTCATAACAATTTCTATTGTATAATCTTTACATTTCTGAGTACCTCATGTTTATAGCTTAGTTAACGATGCTTTTTGATGTGTAAACAGCCTGTGCCCCAGAGTGTGGAAGAAGATGCCAACTTCATTCAAGGAAAAAGATATGCATAAGGGCATGCTTGACATGCTGCTACCGGTGCAAGTGTGTTCCACCAGGGACATACGGTAATAGAGAAGTCTGTGGAAAGTGCTACACCGATATGACCACTCATGGAAGCAGAATCAAGTGCCCTTAAGCTTAAAAGCCATCACAAACTAAGAACGAAAAATGGAGTTATGAAGAACATTACACAGTTTTTTTCATTTCATATTTCTTAAAGGGTTCTGTTCTGCAAGGCTAGTTTGCTTCAATGAGGAGAGTCAGAAAATTAATGGGGTTTTCTACTTTTCCAGAAGGGTCTTTGGAATTACTACTGAAAGAGCAAATAGGATTAGGCCATAGTTTGCTCATAATTTTATGCTCTGTTTTTGGAGTGTTTGAATTTGATGTATGATAATGATGGTTAATGTGTGGATTAATCTATCTAGTTTCGTTTTATTACAAACTTGTGTAGATCTCTAAATTTTATTTCTAGAAAATTTTTAAAAATAGAAAAATAAGAGAAATTATTTACGCAACATAACAAAAATTTTAAAGAGTTGTGATAGATACTGATAGAAGTCTATCACTAATCAATATTTATAGAAGTCTATCAATATCTACTAGTATTTTTTTTGCTATTTTCTGTAAATGGTTTGCCATTTTTTCTATTTGTAAAAATTTTCCTTTTATTAAGTGTATAAGAAAACTTAAATAATTTTCAATTTTATGTCTAATGAGACGTTGAGTTTTCAATTTTGTGTCTAATAGAACCGTAAACTATTTGAAATTTTTAAAAATTTAATGGAAGAGCTATTAGACAAATATTGAAAGTTTAGGATTCTAGTACACATAAATTTTAATTTTAAATCTAATAGATTAATTAATTTTTTAAAAAATTGTATATGACATAAATTTATTAGATACAAATTTGAAAGTTTAGAAATTTATTAGACATTGTAATTTTAAAGTTTAGAGATCTCATAGATACTATACAAATTTCATTATTCATTTTGATACAGCAAAATTTAGGGATTGCACTTGTAATTTTAAATAAGTAACATAAAAAATTAAAATATCTCATTAATTCATGATTATATTTCAATCACTTAACAAGAAGAAAATAGTTTGAAAGCAATGGAAGTAAAAAAGAACATTAATCAATCCAATTAATTGATGGAGATATGGTGAGGCCCAAATATAGAGAAGATCTTTGTGGCCTCACAAAGAGAAACAAATATGTATATGAATTAAAGAGAGCTACTTTACAAATACTCATCACTTTTAAGAGGCAGGAAAGGACCACTTTCTCCTCATTCATAACAGAACAAAAAACGTGGATGTTGACAGAAATGGGGTTTTTGTACGTACGGAATACCTTTTTTAGGGGCCGAATGAAATTTAGCTTAAAATTCAAATTTGTTCGAAAAATGACATTCTCCATATATCAATTGTGTATGAAAGTACCCGTTTGTCTCCAAACTACGTGCGAGGGCCTGACGCTCAAACGAATTCTCGTTCCTTCCTTTTGTTCCTCATCAGACACAACAACTTTTTTCTCTGATTTTTTTTTCCGTTGTTCAAACTCTTCCTCTCGCTTCTCGCTCATTTTTCTTGTTCCTCATTAGGCACAAATGTAATTTTTTCACCAAATACTCACATTTCATCTTTAATGTTAATGTATGTTAATTAATTTAAAAGAATTAAATGAATTATAATTAATTAAACTTTACTATTTTCATCGCTATTAAAATGAAAATGAAAATTTTAATTCATAATTCTTTCCAAATTAATTAATAAACATTGACGTCTATGATTGAAAGTGAGTATTTAATAAAAAAAAATCAAGATTAAAAGTGTAAAATCTTGAAACGTAGAAGCTAAATTAAAACAAAACTCAAATATCAAGATCTAAGCTCCCATTTGGTAACCATTTCGTTTTTTATTTTTTGTTTTTAAAAATTAAGTCTATTTCCTCACATTTTCTTATAATGGTTGAGTACAAGAGTTGAATTCTTAGTCAAATTCTAAAAACAAAAACAATCTTTTAAAAACTATTTTTTTTAGTTTCCAAAATTTGGTTTGATTATTTAACTTATGGGTAAAAGTAGATAAAAAAACAATAAATTTAGGGGGTGAGAAGGGTATTTGTAGGTTTAATTTTCTAAAATTTTAAACAAAAAATTAAATAGTTACCAGCTTAAATTTGTAACATTTTGAATTCTAAGAACTAAATGAAAATCGAAATTAAAAGTATAAAATCTTGAAATTTAGAGACTAAATTGAAACAAAAGTCAAATATGAAAGACTGCATGAAAACTAGACTTAAAACCTAATGTTAAAAAGAATATTTTCCCCTGATATATATATATACCCTAAAGCAGACCCATCCTCGTCCCTTTCTTTTCTTGAACGCACAGCAGAAGCGCTCCCAAGGCCTACGGCCCAAGCAGGCAACCGGCGAGTTTTCCCGGCGATCTCCAACGGCAGCGCTGACGACGTATGTTTGTGCTGATTTCCTTTCTTTGGGATTGAATATTTAAATTCTCTTTAATTTGATCTCAAGATTATAATACGACAAACCATTCTTATTAACTTTGGAGAATTTACTTAGGCTTTCGAATCCAGAGTGAGTTAGGATGTATTTGGTAGAGAATCTGAAAATAAAAATTTGAAAATAAAATATTAAAAAAAAGAGTTTGTATTTCATGTTTTCAAATATATGTTTGGTAGTAGAATTCAAAAATTAGATTCTAATTTAGACCATTGCAAACTAGTTGTAATTACTCCTTGTAATATTAATTTATGAGATAAATTGAATTTTTTTTTTGTCTCTGTGAGTTAAAATTTAGGTCTTAATACCTTTAAAATTTAACTCCTATGCTCTAATAAAAGCTTCATAAATAATTCAGATTATTTAAGAAGATTTGACAAACTATATGAAGTTGTATTTAATCCAAATCATAGTTACCAAATTTGAAATTTAACCTAATTTATAATAATTACATAATACATATTTTAATTAAAAAAATTGAATTAAGTTTATAACTTGACATACTATATTTATAATTTTTTTTAATTTTTATTTAATATAATTTTGCATTTTAAATTTAAAAAAAAAAAATTCAAATTTGGGATACAAACAGAAATCTCCAAATCTCTCAGGGTTATTTGATTTAATTTTAATTGTATGAAAATAACTTTTATTATTATGAAAATCAAGATAGAGGAAGCATGTCAGAGGAAGCTAAATATTTTGGAGATTTCAAAACTTATGACCCTCGTTCTTTCGATGGGATGTCCTTAGACCCTGCAATAGCATTGTCTTGGTTGTCGTCTATAGAGACTATCTTCCGCTACATGAAGTGTCCAGAGGAATCGAAGTTGCAATGTGCAGTTTTTATGTTGAAGGATGATGCTCTTCTTTGGTGGGAATTTGTAGAAAGGTCCATTGACGTTACTGATGGTCCAGTTTCCTGGATTCAATTTAAGGAAGCATTTTTGAAGAAGTATTATCCATCCACAACCCAATATAGGAAAGAAGATGAATTCTTGAAGCTCAAGCAGGGTAGTAGATCAATTGATGAATATGAAAGGGAATTTATAAGGTTGTCTCGCTTTGCTCCAGAACTAGTAGATACTGAAACTAAAAAGATTAAACGATTCATTATGGGTCTGAAGGATGAGATTCGGAGTCTTGCAATGGCTTTTTCTCCTCTAAAATATGATTCAGCACGCCATGTAGCTGCATGTTTAGACAATTGTGAGTCCCAAGAAGAAGAGCTTACAGAAAACGAGTTTTCCTCGAGACAAAAAAGGAAGAAGCTCAACCAAGCATCTCCTAGAATGCAATCATTCCAACAATTTTTTCCTCAACCATTACAGACTCGAGCTTCAGGACAATAACCAACTTGGCAACAGATTTCTAATCACATGTTCCGCCGCTAACAACTTAAATGTCGTCGTGACATGTACAACGCTCTAGGTTCCCTGCAACCTGACAAGGTAGTGTTTGATTCTTTCGTACATATTTGCTTCATTTGTTAGTCAAACTAAATCAATAAGTATTTTATATATTTTTAATCATATTTATCTAGCTTATTTATGTGATTCATTAAATTTGCATCAATGATACTTTTGTTAACTCATTTTTATGTTATTAAAAATATTAACATGTTAGCCAAGCGTTTTGTACCTTGTGTTTATCAATGCATTAATTTGGTAAATGTATGTCAAAGTAGAACAATTAACGAACTAGTCATCACTCATAATTGATTTTGTTATATCAAATTTTGATACACTAAGTTTTTTTTTTTTTTTTTTTTTTTTTTAAGAAACAAACATGTTTGATAAACAAAAATCGAGAAACTGCAATGGTCCGAACAACCCAACATCATCTCTATCCTTTTAACATCTCTATTTATTTCATATTTAGGGTTTTTTTATTTTTTATGGTCGAACATTGTCGAGTAGGTCATTCTTTTGCGATTAAACGTTGGTTGTTGGGCAAGGATGGTGATGTGTGTCATTGTTTGATTAAAGTATGCTAGTGAGGTTGTGGGTATGAATCTTGGGCGTTTAGAGTTTTCATTTTTAGGGTTTAGGTGACTAGGGGAAGTCTCTTTTGATGGATTTTATATATAGATAAAAAGAATGGTAGATTTAGTAAGAAATAAAATCATAGAATATGTAAATGTAAATGTTAAATAATTTTTACCTACATCGTTAATGCTAGTTATCAAACTATGTTATATATATTTATACATGTAGATTATGCCAATTTTGTCGAGTAGACTAATTAATTTTAGTGTGTACAAATAATGTGTACAAAATTAAGGCTATAGGAGAAATATATGTGTGGAATAATATATATATTAATTACTTGGTCATAAGAAATTAGAAAGGACAAACATATAAGGAGCATTTGGGATGTTGAATTAATTATTATATAGTAAGTTAATTATAATAGTCGATGAGTTATAATATTTTAATTTACAGCAGAGAAGAAAAAAGAGAATGAACAAAAAATAGTAAATACTATTAAAAATGGGTTTGAAATAAAAATTTCTAGTTGGTGCTCCAAATTGTTCAGAAGAGAGAAAGTAAATTAAAAAATCAATGTAAAATGAAAAAAAAAATGTTTGATTTTAAAAAAACCTAGTGTGTTGAATTGTGTCTTTACAAAAGATATTCAACGGTTTTTTTTTTTTAATTTAAAATTGCGCCTTTTGCAATTCAACAACAATTTCACAATTCGATAAAGATAATATATCTACTCTTATTCTTCAGCATATCGTGTTGACTTTAGTCAAACATGTGTTGTGCATAGATGATTTTTATTAATTAAAAAATAGTGAAATTTTTACAAATAAAAAAAATGTCAAACTATTTACATAAAATAACAAAAAAAAATACTGATAGACATTGATAGACTTCTATCAACATCTATCAGTGATAGACTTCTATCATTTCTATTGCTAATAGATCCTGATAGACTTCTATCAGCGTCTTATCACAACTATTTAAAAATTTTGCTATTTTGTGTAAATAGTTTACCTTATTTTTCTGTTTTTAAAACTTTCCCTAAAAAATAATTATATTTGTAATTCCAAAAATGGGCTATGCAAAATAAAACCAAGCCAAGCCCCCGATAAAGTTTGATTTTTATTTTTATTTTTTAATTATTTCTTTATGTTCAAAGCAAATCAATTTAGCTAGTTAACTAGCATAAAGCTAATTTACTCCGGTTAAGAAGTTTGATTCTTTCATTAGATCAATTTTACAAGATTATAGGTCTTTTTTTAATATTTTTGAAATATCAAAATTTAAGTCATTAATGAGCATTTAAAGAAGAATAGTCTTCTTTCTTTTTCCTTAATTGATTTAGTCTCTATAATTTTAATTTGATAACAAATTAATGTTACTAAATTGAATTGTGAATTGTGTTATAATATAGGATTCATATATAGGACCTAACAAAACGAAGATAAGGAAAAAAAAAAAAAAAAGAAGAAACATAAAAACTTATTTTAGTAATTTTGAAATTTAGCTTCAATTTGAGAAACAGAAAACTTGATGAATTATCTAACAAATGTATTGTTAATATTTTAAAAAAAAAAACAATAACAAGATATAGGAACATTATCTACATGCATCCCTTGCATTCATCAAGAGATTTTTTTTAAAAGAATAATAATTTTTTTTTGCCATATGACAACTTGTGATTAGACGTTGTATCAAAATATTTTTCTTTTTACAAGAATTAAAGATTGTATGATATAAAGATGACCTATGTTTAAATTTTAGTTCGATATAGAAACATTCGTGTGAATAGTTCAAAATGGGAGACCCAAATGAATTTGACCTAGATTTTGAAAACATAATACATAATTTTTTTTGTCTTTGTACATATATCATCTCGCGGTGAAATTATCAAAATCAACACGATTCTTCTTCTTTGTCGATGCTCGTGCCTCCCTCCTCGCTTGTTTCTTCTTCTCCTCGTGAGGTTAGTCTTTTCGGTAATTTCATCGTAAGAAAAAACTCAAAATACTTAAATTTTAAGGGGTGGGTCAGCGTTTCGGCCTCCCATTTTGGACCATTCTTACAAAAATCCCTTCGTTATGGTCTATGGGAATTTGTTTGAATTAAATAGAGAGTAAAGCTAAATTTCAAGCCAATACGACAGTGACCATTTCCCAATTTCTTTATTTTACGACGCACTTTCCCATTTTATTCCAACCTAATTCCCAGCTGTGGCCTGTGGGTCAATCATCAACACTACCAACTCGATGCTTAAATTCACTGCAAAATAATTCGATTCCTCAAAGAAGACCGACCAATTATCATTAATGGACGACTATAGTTCTCACCGGTAACCATAATCACGTTTTCCTTCCTCTGTTCTGGTCTGATTTTCCAATCTGATTTCACTAATTTAGGTTCATTTCGATCGGGTGCAGATTCAGCAGCGGATTGGAATTAGGGAATTTCATTGCGACTTCAGATTTGTTGGAGCATTCATGGAAGGCGATTACGAAACTTCGAAGTGAAATTAGTGTACCGATTTATTTAGCCTTTTATGGATATTACAATGACCGAACGAATTGTAAGATTGTTGCGTTTGTTACTACTCCGAACTGTACGGAAAATCCTATTGAAGAAGATGGAGGAGAAGATCTGGTTTCGCTTTCGGATCTGCTTAAGGATGAGTTTACTGCGTTTGAGTTTCTTCAAACTAAAACATGCCCAGATTCCGCCATTAATGGAGTAGCTCTTGATCTCTTTCGCCGTTTCTATCCTGTCTACGAACAAGAGGTATTCTTACTTCTTCTTCCCTTTTTTTTGATTTTTTTACTTCGCGAAAACAAAAATGGTTTAAAAAGTTTTTTTTTTTTTTTTTTTTTCGAAAATGGAAAAACAGTTTTAAAAGTTTAATATCTATTGTTATTTCAATTTAATTAAAAAAAATTCGAACTTAGAGTTGGTAAAATATTTTGTTATATTTGATCGGTAGTTAGATTTTTTTATTAGGTTTAATTTATCATCTTAATTATTTTAATATAGTTAAGTTTAAAATAAACTAAAAAATTTAGAAGAATATTTTTTTTAAAAAAAAATTGAAATAAGGATTTTGACTAAATTTTAGCATTTTTCAACTTAAATCTTTTTGTTGTTAGTAAATTTTGGGTTAAAACATCATTTTGGTCCTTATCAGTTTTAGTTCGTGTATTTGCAATTGTCTATTTATAAATCTTAATATTAGTCATATGAATAGTTTATTGTTTATTTTTAAAATTTTTTGTTTGTTATCTATTAACATTTTTAATATAAAATTTGAAAATAAATTCACATATTGTATTTTCTTGCATGAAAAATATTATTATTATTTAACTAATTTCAGAAAAAATTAATTTTAAGAGACTAAATTTAAAAGTAAGGGATTAAAATTGAGCAATTGAAAATATATGACTAAAATTGAACAAACTTCATATGGACCAAAATAATAGTTTAACCTAAATGTTAAAAGAGTTAGTTTCAAGAATTGAAAATAAATAAATAAATAAATTTTGTAAATCTAGCGATTATATTTTTAAAAATTTGTAAATATAGCAAAAAAAAAAAAAAAAAAGTCTAATTGGATATCTATTTACACTTAAATTTTTGGGTAGTTGTTGCAAATATAGCAATCTGGAGCAAAGTATTAGCAAATATAGCATAATGTAATTTTTTTTCTTCAGATATAGCAAAATTTAGAGTCAGCTTTCAAAGCCTATCAGTGATTAGACTATATTGATAGTAGGAGTCTATCAGCAATAGAGTCTACACTAATAGCGGTAGAATCTACCACGGATAGATCTTGCTATATTTGTAATATTCTTTAAAAAAAATGTTGTTATACACTTAATTACTAACTCTAAAAGTGCTATCCATTGTAATTTCACTAAATTATTGGAGTTATATCGGTTAAAACTCCCTTAATAATTGTATCAATTTAAACTTCAAATTTTTATTAGTGAATCAATTTAGATATTTCATTAAAATTTCGTTTTAAAGTCTTTAATGCATAACTTTTACGCACATAATACTTCTTTCAAAGCAAAGATTAATGTAAATTAGAAAGAAATGAGAGAGTCGAACTGATAGAAACGGTTTTTCATTACTTTGTTAGATTGGTTTAGGCATTTTCATTGATGGGGCATATATCATTTTGTGTGTTTCAGATTTCAAGGCTGATATCAAATCCCAACACCCAATTAATAATCACAGGACATGGATTAGGAGGATCAGTTGCTTCTCTCTTCACATTATTACTTCTTGACTCCATAGATCTATCCAAGACCAAACGCCCTCTCTGTATAACTTTTGGTTCTCCTCTATTAGGCAATGAAGCCTTTCAAAATTCCATTTCACAGTTCTCAACTTGGTCATCTTGTTTTCTTCATCTTGTCTCCAACCAAGATCCTCTTCCTAGAAAGTTCTTGAATAACAAAGCTTACCATCCCTTTGGCACTTTCTTGTTCTGCTCCCAATCTGGTGGTTGTTCGTGTTTCAAAGACCCGAAATCGATCTTGAAATTGTTGGAGGCAACCAAAGCTAGTAATAACGATGTTCTTCTTACTGCTTCTTCATTCTTTGATTATAAAGAAACAATTGATCGTTTGATAAAGCAGGCCAATCTTAAGGCTACTATGAAGATGATCTCAGAAAATGCAGAGTCGTGGACAGGGAGCTTTGTAGCACAACTTGAAGCTATTGGAGTTGCTCAAAATCAAGTAAGTTGTGTTTCTGGGCTGTTTTTCAACTTAATTTTCTTAACTAGTTTTCCAAATTGCTTTTGTTGGCTTGTAAAATGAAGATTTATTGCACTCTGTTTGATGACGTTTTCTGTTACGGAAACTATGCTTGTTTTCACGCCATATCTTTATTAGTGATCATAAAATGTAAGAGAATTGTGTTTTTTTCTCACCATTTGTTTTACGATGGTTTTCATCTTTTCCTAAGGATACATTTGGATTCATTAACAAATTCTAAAAATGAACTCTTTTTTTTTTCGTTTTCTAAATTTGGCTTGGATTCCTAAAAAGTATAAAACAAATAATAATAATAATAAAAATAAAAATTGTAGAAATAAGATAACCATTTTGTTTTTGGTTTTTGAGAATTGTGCTTGTTTTCTCACACATTTTTTACAATGGTTTTCATCTTTACCTAATGATATATTTGAATCCATAACCAATTTTAAGAACAAAAACAGTTTTTAAAAACCAGTTTTTTAGTTTTTAAAACTTGACTTGGATCTTGAAAACATTTTGAAAAGTACATCACTATAAACTTAATTTTCAAAAACAAAAGTTATCAAATGAGACCTTAGTTTTCAATACTTGCCTAGGATTTTGAAAATACATGTAGGGTTAATTTTCAAAAACTAAAAGCAAAAAACGATGTTGATTATCAAACGGAATCTTAAATTTGTGTTGCTTTCTAAATTTCTACCCATAAAACGTTTCTAAAAAATGAGAAACAAGAAATAGTAACAACTATCGAATGCTTCGAAACAAATAACGTTATCGAACAAGTCCTGAAATTCTACATTAATATTGTGAAATCATTGCAGGCCCGGCAACAGCAGCAGCAGAGAGTAGTAGATGTAAACAGACTGGCAAAAGCACTGAAAGACAACGAGATGAACATGATACTTGAGAACACAAAACCTTTTGCCAAGACTTTAAATGACGTTAAGATAAACATGGCAAAACTTGAATGGTACAAGAAGAAGTGTAAGTTTGATAATATTGGTTACTATGACAGCTACAAAAATCAAAGAAGCGAACCTGACATTAGAGTTGCTGAGTTCAAAAAGATTCTACAAGTTTACTGGGAAAATAAGGTAGAGGAAGGAGAAAGAAAGCCACTTAGGGATGGAGCTCCATTCAATGTACAATTATTGTTTGGAGGAACAAATTACCGACGAATGGTCGAACCACTCGACATCGCCGAACACTACCGAAAGGGCTTGACCGATTACAAATCTCACAGGCCAAAGCACTATACTAAGCTTGAACAATGGTTCAAAGAGTCTGCGACTCCTGACTCGAGTTCGACGCAAAGAGAAGCAGTTTCTTCTATACTTACTGTGGATTCTCTGTTTTGGGAACATGTGGAAGAGGCTGTTCTGGCATGTGATGTGCTGAAAATGGTGGATTGTAGTGAAGAAGAAAGGGAAGGAGAACTGGCTAAGCTTACAGAATTTGAGGATTATGTAGTGGAAATGATGAAGAACTATGCTGTATCTTCTGAGATTTTCTTGCCACATAGTACTTTCATGAGATGGTGGGAAGAATATGATGAGATTGTGGGAGATGATCATGACTCAGTGCTCTCAAGGTTAATGAGGAATGAAGAGTATGAAGAATATGCTAATGGCAGGTTAGAGATTCCTTAAAATGATGTTTGTTTGGATATGTTGATTATAATTTATAAGTTGATATTTGGGAGTGATTTGAAATGGTAAATATTACTTTTGTCATGTTTAAAATCATTCCAAAATACATTTTTAATACTCAAAATCAATGTAATGTTTTATTTTTACACTTTTAAACGCATTTTTCATACTAATAAAATTGATTTAATGTTTTGAGTAATTTTGAAATGACAAATGATTTTACCTATTTTAGAATCACTCTTAAATATGTTGTAAACTTAGTCATTGTAGTTTGTATCTACTTTGTATCAAATGTCTAATAAATTGACGAATGCTTCAATTTTGGGCATATTAGAAGGGAGAGTTGTGATTAAACTTTTTGTGGAATGGTAAGGTACTGCTGGTCATTTTCACACTTAAATTATAATTCTGAATTGCAAGACTAAAATATCGATGTCAATATTTATATCAAGCTTTTAATTTTACGGATATAAAGATGTTGATAGATATTTTTGTAAATAAAAAAATTTATAAAAACTATTTAAATTAATAATTGAGTTGTATTTAGGGAAATTTTCACAAATAAAAAAAATGTCAAACTATTTGCATAAAATAGCAAAAAGAAATACTGAAAGACATTGATAGACTTCTATCAGCATCTATCAGTGATAGACTTCTATCATTTCTATCACTGATAGATCCTGATAGACTTCTATCAGCGTCTATCAAAACTATTTAAAAATTTTGCTATTTTGTGTAAATAGTTTTCCTTATTTTTCTATTTTTAAAACTTCCCCTTGTATTTAAGGTAATTGTTTTAAATGTCAAAACTGCTAAAAATAATTTTAAATATAGCAAAATGTCACTATTTATTAGTGATAGATATTGATAGATATTGATAGACATTGATAGACATTGATAGACATCTATCGATATCTATCACTGATAAACAATGATAATGATTATAAAACAAAGAAACTTATATGCATTAACGGAGCATTGGTTTTCAAAACTTGACCTGGTTTTTTAAAACATGAGTAGAAAGAAGATTTTTATAGAAATCTACGGGTGAAAGTATGTAGTTTGTATAAGCTTGATTTTAAAAAACAAAAATTCAAAACCAAATAGTTATCAAACATGACCTATAAATAACTTATACCTATTTTAAAAGAGTCTTGGATATAGAAGATATCATTAAAATAACGCACAAAATGATAACTTGGAATGTGTTTAAATAGAAGATAAATATTCCATAAGTGTATATTACTTGCAAACTTGCAAATTAGTATGATATAACAACCAACTCCAATAGAACAATAAAATTCAAATCATTCAAATTGGAAGAATACTTAGGACATCCTTGTTATGCAATCCCATTTTTGTTTTAAATATTCATTTTAAGGGTGAGATTTGTTATTTTCGAATTATATGATCTAAATAATACAAAAACTAAAAACCAATATTTATAATATATTTAGATTGAGTTTTAAAATAAAAACACTCATAATTTTTCCTCAAAACTGTTTATATATATAAATTAGTTTAGTTTGTTATATACTAGAAAGTATTTTTTATTAATGTAAATTTACTATAAAGGATGATTATAAAATACTATGAACTAATAATTTAAAATAATGGTCGCCGGAGTTGGTCGTCACCAATAGTAGTAGTGGTTGTTCCCGAAGTTGGCTCGCAAGGGTGACCTCAGAAGTCGTCGAAGTTGGTCGCCCCTACAGTGGTGGTGGCCGAAGCTGGCCAACAATAAGTGGTGGTAGCCACGGCAACATAGTGAGATAGTTTAGTGGAGTATTTTGGTAACGGTAAGAATTATATAAATTAGGGAGAAATTAACCATTAAACACTTAGAAGTCATTTTTCTAAAAGTTGATTTTAAGTGTTTATCCTAAACCGCTCGATTGATTGCCAAATAGTTTATTTATTTTTTTTCTAAAAAGATAACTTATTTTTTAAATTAAAAACTTGAAAAAGATATTCCAAACACATCTTTTTAGAATTCTCATATCACCAATGTTTCAAAATTTTTATTTGGTCTAACAACTTGGTTCAAATTCAAAAGTTGATTAACATAACAAATTAGAACTTAAGAAACACAAATGCTTGAAGAAAAAGTTTTTTTTTTTTTTTTTTTTTTTTGACTTTGTTACGCTACTTGACTCTCTAGATCCCACTAAGACCAAAAAAGATATAAGAGTTAATATATGCTCTAATGTTGAAAATATCATTAAAATAACATTTCCTTAAGTAAGAGTTTATATTTGGTCATTGTATCTTATCTCTTAATACAACAAAAGTAAGATAAAGAAATCAAGCATCTTATTTAGAAAAAAAAAAAAAAGAATAAATACTTTAATTGTTCTACTCACACTCATATTAGTAATATAATCCTCGTATATATTGATTACTTGAGAAAGTTTTAGTAGCATCTGCAAATTTTATTTTATTTTGAGAAAACATCTATAAATTTTAAAGCATAATAACATTGGTGTTGTATATATTTTATTATGTTATGGTAATATTAGGAGATTAAAATTAGGTAGGATATTAATTAGTAAAATGTGATTTACATAATTATATTAAAATTGAATTGAGTTATAAAGAAGGGTTGTCATTTAACCTTTAATAAAAATTCTCCTTTTGAGAGGTATATCCTTTGAGATGTGATATATGGGTAAGAAGAAACCCACTAAAGTTGTTGGCCTTTTAAAAACAAATTTCCAAGCCATTAAAGTTCATGGGACATCATCAACTTGTTTTGATTAAAAGAATATAAAAATAAATAAATAAAAACAGTTTGTCCAAATTTTAGGTATGTTGGAAAAAAATTGAAAATAAATATATCTATTTTAATCTATAAACTTTAAAAGAATTAATCAATTGATGTTTACTTATATCTTACATTTACCAAATTGATGACATGGTTTCAAATATGTATATTAAGTGTATTAATTCGAGCACGTGTTAAAATTAAATATGTTGAAGACAAATATTAGGTAAACGAATACTATATGGCATCGTTATCTACTAATAATTATAAAAAAAAAATGAATTTTTTAAAAATTTTCTAAATTAAGTTCAAATCTCCCTTCATTGATATACTAAAAAAATTAAATTTAATTATCTTTTTAATATTGATGAGACAGTTTAGTCGAGAACCATTATAAAAAAACAGTCACATTTTTATTTTGGTTTAAACTCTTACCAATTAAATAGAACCGACACACCACTTTTTTTTAATTAATTTTTAAATTTATAATTTTACAATTTCAATGAGAGGTGCAATGGTAGATGTTCATATTTTCGCGTCCCGGCACGATCCATCACGTGATTTAACGCGCCAAGGCCAAACCGCGCGGTACGGCTGCTGCCCTCCATTACGTTTTTTTTTTTTTTTTTTTTTTTTTTTTTTTTTTTTTTTAAAAAAAAAAAAAGGGAAAAAGAACTTCAATATGAATAATAGATTTTGCACTAACCAATTTCTTTTTTTTTTTTTTTTTAATTTTAAGAAGATTTAATTATTTATTAATTAATTATGTAAGAACACATATAAATAAAATTAAAAAAAACTATTTAGAGTTTTTCCTTCCAAAAAAATCTTAGAAAATTTATTTGATAATATTTTATAAACATCTAATTTTTTTTCAACAGAAACAAGATTATATATATAAATAATTCTATTTTGTTTTATTTTAATTTTTTAAAAAGAAATAATTATTTATTGATATCTTATTTAAAAACGCATGTAAATATCAATTTCTTTTAATGTATATTTATATTATTGTAAAATTATATTTCAATATTATTTTGCTCATTTCATTTGAATCCAATGTTTATGGTTAATATTTTGATAAATTAAGAAATATCATTAAAGTAAATTTAAAAAGAATTGAATACTAGTCACTTTGTTTCGGAATGTTAATTTTTTTATCGAAAAAATTGAAAGAATAAATTAATAATGGTCATATCTATAAAATTTCACCATATTTTAGTAGATACAACATGATTTAATATTAAAAAAAATATCAAGTATATATTGTTATTAATGTTATTGATAATATATTTTTACTCAAAACCATTTAAAATTATAAATGAGAATATCATACTTCAGTTATTTTTAAATTTCATATCTAATATTTATAAGAATTATATTCGTTGAATCTTTTATATTTCACTCTATTAAATTATGCTTCAAACTTTTTTAATTGCATCCAATACATTTCATATATTCATTATAAATTAACTAAATAAAATATATATATTGTTTTAATAGTCATCTCCTTCCTTATTTTTAAATTTTATTTATTGTTTAAATTTAACAAAAAAAATTATATTTATTTAAAAATTTATGTTCTAAAGATTTTAAACCACGTGTCCTCTGAGTCCTAACTAATTGAGATAAGATAAAAATATATAGTTTCAAAATTTCATGTAGGAGTAAAAGACGATAAGAATGCATTATTTAAAAAAAATAATTAAAGAGAACTTACAATGTGGTTCATGTTGGGTTTTTTGACAAAATATTAGAAGTGCAATTGCTCCACATAAAAAAGATTTAGGAAAGTCATGAGCTCGTCCTACATTGGTAATGTTTAGGAAAGTCACGGGCTCTAACTACCATGAAAGGAGTCTATGCCTTTAAATTTCAATTGTCCCAGTTAAAAATATTTTAAACTTGGTGTACTAACTCTAGTTAAATTTCATTTATGTATTCTCTAATTTGAGAGAATACATAAATGAAAGGGTGTGAGTAGTATAAAAGTTTTGAGAAAGTGCTCTTGTAATTAGTGGAGTTGAGTTATTTAACACCAACTTATGAAGTCGGTAGGTCAAACCTCCAAATGTCAAACAAATGGAATAAAAAGTTAAAATAATTAAAAGATGAAAAATGCTTTTTGTACACAAATTGCCTAAATTTCCAAATAAGACGCGTGCCAGCTGGTTTTGAAGCATCACAAAAGGTCTAATTCCGCCCTAAACCCTAAAATTAACACCACAATGACATATTAGGGTTAAATTAGTTTTAACACCAAACATAGAAAGACTATAACAAAATTTTAAAAAGGAATTTTGAAGTACACATTCAATAGTCTCAAAACAATGCACTAAAATAAAATAAATATTATCTAAACATCACTTAATAAATAAGATAGTAATTACTATTTTAAAGATCGACGATTCAATTTTTTACTTCATAATTATTGAACTAAAAAAATTGTGAAAGTAGGTAAAAGTTTGAAACCGATTAATTGGTTAGAAAATATTATTGGCCAATTCAAGCAATAATTAAGCGAAAATTTAAAAAATCAACTAAAAAGAGCAATTATTAGTGAGCTGAGTAGCAATAAAGTTTGGAGTAAGCGTGAATCTACAATTTTATGTCGGAAAGCTTGATATATATATATATATATATATATATATATATATATATATATATATATATATATATATATATATGTTTTCTAATTCAGTATCATTAATTCTTGTGTTTATATATAAATATAGAAAAACAAAATGAATTTTCGAATTATATATGCATTTTTAGTCTAATATTTTAGAATTTATTCAATTTTAATCTCTAAATCTGAATTTTAGTTGGTGTATTTTCAATAAATCTTAAATTTAGTTTTTCAAACTTTTTCTTTTTTGTTGATTTTTTTAAAAAATATTGTTATCAATTAGAATTTTATATATATTTTGAAAACATATTCATATATTATCAATTCCAATAAAAATTAATTTTAAGAGACTAAATTTAAAATTTATTGAAATTATAATAACTAAATTGAAATATTTAAGGCTTTGTTTGGTAACTACTTTATTTTTTGTTTTTGGTTTTTGAAAATTAAGCATATCTCCTCTCAATTTCATACCGTCATTTGCATATTTTTTTTAATATAATAGTTGAATTCGTAGCCAAATTCAAAAAACAAAAACTAGTTTTTTAGTTTCAAAATTTAGCCTGATTTTTTAAAATATCGGTAAAAAGTCGATAATCAAGCATTAAATTTAGAGGTGGAAGAAATATTTATAGACTTAATTTTTAAAAACTTAAAACAAAAAATTAAATAATTACAAATGAAACCTAAAAAGTTTAAAGTCTAAAATTACCCCTTAAAATATAAAAATCGGAACTATTTATTTTAAATATAAGTAAGAGTTTAATTTTTTTTCTTTTTTCTTTTTTAATTATACAAAAGATTAAACATTTGTTAGATGAATTAAAGTAGTATTCTCACAAAATATGTGCACACAGAAACGCGGGCCAGCTGAAATTTCCCAAATAAATAAAACATTACATTACACGTCCTCTATTTTAAATAATTCATTCACTCATTTCCATATATTCGTGCCCCCATTAAAATCTCCAACTCACATTCCAGTTTTTATCCTCTACATCCATTCTCATCTTCCATATCTATTCCCACCCAATCAAATCTCTCCATTCACAATTCTCAAGGGTATTCTCGTCATTCGAAATCATTAAGCCCACGTGCCAGCCTGCCATTTGTTTCTTTCTTTGCTTTCACGATTAAGCTCCACAAAGTTAAATTATTTTAATATTCGATAAAAGTACCGCTAACTTATAGAAGTGGGTCCCACCATGTCCGTGATTAGCGGTCCAGATCGAAGCGCGTGGATTTTGGCTACGACGCCGTTTTAGCTCGTCTTCTTTCCCTCTGTAAAACCTCTCGTCGTTGTCTTCTTCTTCTTCAGTTCACTGAAACCTTTCTTTTCCTTTACAGAGAAAGAGAAAGATAGCAATGGAGATTCTGAAGTTTCTCTTCATTCTTCTCTCTACGGCGTCGTTTTTCTCTCTATCGGAATCCGTTCCTCTCACGGCGAATTACTACCAGAAATCCTGCCCGAGATTCAGCCAGATTATCCAAGATACAGTCACCAACAAGCAGATCACTAGCCCTTCCACCGCCGCCGGAACTCTTCGCCTCTTCCTCCACGATTGTCTTCCCAACGGCTGCGACGGCTCCGCCCTCATCTCCTCCACTCCCTTCAACAAAGCCGAGCGCGACGCCGACATCAACCTCTCTCTCCCAGGCGACGCCTTCGATGTTATTGTTCGGGCCAAGACCGCTCTCGAGCTCGCATGTCCCAATACCGTCTCCTGTGCTGACATTCTCGCCGTTGCCACTCGCGACCTCGTCACCATGGTTGGCGGACCTTACTACAACGTTCTCCTTGGTCGCAGAGATGGCCGAGTGTCCAAAGCTTCGACGATTCCTGGTGCTCTACCGAAAGCTACCTCGCCGATTCCTCAGATTATTGATATGTTTAAAGCTCGGGGGTTTACTATCCAGGAAATGGTAGCGTTAAGTGGTGCTCATACGATTGGATTCTCGCATTGTAAGGAATTCAGCTCTCAGATCTATAATTATAGCAAGTCGTCTTCGTATGATACGCAGTATAACCCTAGATTCGCGCAAGGGTTGCAGAAAGCTTGTTCTGGTTTTCAAAAGAATCCTACATTATCGGTTTTCAATGACATTATGACTCCCAATAAATTTGATAACTCTTACTTCCAGAATCTGCCGAAGGGATTGGGGATCTTGCAGTCTGATCATGGGTTGTATAATGATTGGAGGACGAGGCCATTCGTAGAGGCGTATGCGGCGGATGAGAAAAAGTTCTTCAATGATTTTGCTCGGGCGATGGAGAAGTTGAGTAATTATAAAGTTGTGACAGGGAATCAAGGGGAGATTCGGCATAAATGTGATGCAATTAATTGAACTCGGATGCTTCTGTTATTCATGATTCAATTTGGAGATTGCATCAGGTTGGAATCAAGATCATTTACATTTGGTTCTTTCTGATTATGAGCATATGAAAAATCTGTATACTTCCGCATCAATTGTGATATCTGAGCCAATATATACATTTTAATTGTTTGGGTTCTGGGTTGTAATCTTTGTATTCTTCTAGTGGGGTTTTTACTTGTGTTGATCAGCTTCTGTATGATGTGTAGCCTTGTAGAAGGGTGGAAGAGTTCACAGTTTACTTAATTTATAAAGAATGTCCTTCTCTTGATCCTATGTCTTGTAACTCTTGTCCAGATTTGAGTTTTGATCATGGTGCTAGTTCTTAAGATTTGATTTGAACTGATTATTTTGATTGTGGATTAAAGGAGAAATAAAATGAGAGTTGAAATTCTGGGTCAATGACTTGAAATGGATGAATGAGGCTGGTTCTTTACCATTATCATTGATATTTAGACTTCCAAGAGCTGGAAACTGAGACTGTGAATTCAAACTTGAAAGCTGTCTCTTTGTTGGTTTGGTTTCTCGGAAAGAAATAGAATTAAAGATCCTTTTTCTAGTTCTTTCTCAAAACTTTGACAAAATACTTAATATCCTTAAATAATGCCATAGAATATGCCTTAAGCAATCTATTCCCACCTAACAGCCATGTGAGTTATATTCCACTCTTAAGCTGAATTTTGATGATATGACCAAAACCCTTTTAGATTAGCTACTGCTTTTGTTTGTTTTCTTAACTATTTCAGGCTTCTAGCTTTTGAGATGGCAATGCTCACATGGAAGAAGATACTGCCAGACAATGATTGAACAGGTACGTAAGTTTATCCATTGCATTATCTTTTTGCCTAGTTTTGCATAGAATCTTTTTTTACACCTTTTATCCTGCCTCAATGTTGATGCAAGAAAGAATAGTTTAGTAACTTTGAATTTTAGTAGAAAGCTTTTGCTTCAAGTAATAGAGTTTGAAGACCATTAAAGCATCAATGTTGATGGACATCTGTTTAGCCTATTGTTGAAAATTGTGTTTACATCCTTCCTTCCCTACGTGTTCTCTTTTGATTACTTGTTAGACTTTTCTGCTTGGTTGTCTCTTGGTCTTTTCCCCTGTTATAACCTGCTTCCAGCTATCTGTTTCCATATGCATCATTTTTTTGAGCTGGAACTTCTCTGTCCTGAAAAATCATAAGTTTTGGAAGTTCATGGAGTCTATACATATCCTATGCATTTCATTCTTTATTCTCTATTATTATTTTTTAATTTGTCACAAATGGTTTGAGGTCAAGAGGTATTGATGAGCCATGTGGGTTTAATGTATTAAAAAAAGATCTATTATTTGTCTGAACTCTCAAGGCTAAGGTGGGTGAAGGAAAATCAAAGAACAAGTGAGGGATTAAGAATTTTAGTATTATTTTACACAGTGATTGATTACTACTTGTTTTGTTGTTTTCTAACTAAAACTAAACCAAGTTTCAAAGGAAAATACATATGGTGAAAGGGAAAAGTGGGCTGAAAGACATTTGTTTGACATCCTCCCAAGTTTTAAAACAATGTCGAGTCAAGCTTTAGGTTTAGTTGTCCCCATGAACAATTGAACTGAATCAACTTGATATCAATAGTGAGGATGAAAGTATTTGAGAACAAAAGGAAAAATTTTAGGGTGGTTTTTAAATATAGAAAAATGAATCAAAACTATTTACAAATATAGAAAAATTAAATTAGTGATAGACTGCTAGTAGACAGTAAAATTTTTCTACATTTATAAATAGTTTGATATTTTTTCTGTTTATAGTAATTTCTCAAGATTTTTAGTGGTATTGACTTTCGAGTGATAATGACATTTCATTATTGATTAATTAATATAAATAATATGATTAATTTTTTTATAAATTTTAAAATTTCCTAAAAGAAGAAAAATCTAATTTAATACTTGGAGTAATTTTTAATTGTTTGTTTTAAATCCTAAACTTTCATAAAAACCTTATGGAAAATAATTTTTCGTTCATGAGTTTTCAATAATATGTCATCGTGTTCCTGTAGATGATCACAATGATGGACTTGATTGAATTCAATGGTGATTAAGCCTAAAATACAATCAATTATTTTGCGGATAACCCAATTTAACATAAATAATTGGGTTGGGCTTGAGTAAAGGAAGTGGATCGGGCTCAAGGTTCAATCATATTAAGTCTATGGTGAAAAGTTGGGCCAAATAAAGGAATGGGTCTAAATCCAAATCTATATGATGGGCTCTAAAGGTAATCAGACCGAACCTACATAAGGCCTCTTGAAAACTCAATAAACAGAGGACTTATCCTTCAGTTTTAGCTTTCCTAACGATTTGAAGATTGAAACTCTAAAGAAAATTTAGAGTGAAATAAACCTCTTGTGTAATCTATTTGTTGATTTGCAATGTAATATAAAATTTAGGGTTATTTGTATAGATAGCAAAATAAGGTAAAACTATTTGCAAACACGGCAAAATCAATTTTTAAAACTCTTAAATTTACTAAAGTACCCTCCATGCTTCACTATTTCGAAAAGATGGTGATTGAAAATTTGTGATATCACAAATATCACCGATACATTGATATCTACTTAAGTTCTATCACCAATATTACTAATATTTACTTAAGGTTTGTCACATGAAAGATTATAATGGATACTGCAAATCAACTAGGAAGCATGCCATGACTCTTTTGACTAATACAAGACTTAAAACTGAACCATTATTACAATTATTACATTTTTTTTTTTTTTTTTATCAAATCCTTTTGTACGAAAATTTTCTGAGATATTGATCATCTCTAGTGTTTTCAAATTCCAGTTTGGTGCCTATTTTGTTCATAATCAACAATGGTTTTCTCCTAGAAATTGGAATAATTTTTTTTACAATAATTAGTATTTGATAAAAACTTGATTAGAAATTGATTAGACTACGAATCAATAAACCATCTTATTGGAAATCATTGCTCTCCCTCTAACAGAAACAAAAGCAAAGACGGGAAATTGTTTCCTCAAAAATTTCTGTCAGAATGGTTCTAATTTCATCGACTTGAATCGCATCGAAGAAATAGGAAGAATCGAGAAATTGAATTCAAGAATTTCAATCACTACGTGTAATCCCATGTTGCAAAAAAATTATCATATTTGTCGTAAGTTTAAATTATTTGCTATAGCAGTTTTGTCATTTAATACCATTATTAAAAAAAAAAAAAAAAGTGTCAAAGGTTAATCTAAAGATAGTTTAACAGTTATTGACATGCATTCTTTTTTATTTCAAATCTTAATAGGTTTTATTGTAATTGAAAGAATAAAAATTAGGATTTTCAAACATAGAAAAATGAGTTAAATTATTTATAAATATAGAAAAATTTTATTGCATATCTGTTACAGGACCGCAATAGACAGTAAAATTTTTCTATATTTTATAAATATTTTAATATTTTTTTATGTTTATGGTAATTTCTCAATTTTTTTTTATTTTTTTTTTACAACCCACATTTAATCATTGTATATCAATATCAAAGATAATGACCCTATATGCTCTTGCGGGTGTTGTGATATATTTTAAAGGAAACCACATAAATTAAAATAGCATCCAATTCACTCTAAAATTCTTCCATAAATTACTGAAAATTTAAAATTATGGTTAAAATATCATTTTTAACTAATCTCCATACTTTTAATAAATCTTAAAATTAATCTCTTCTATTAGTTTATAATCAACCTTTTGAAAACAACTTTGGTCTAGTCTTCTTTCTATCAATATTGGAAAGCTATTCACATTATGTCTTATACTCTTATCTTCAAGGGAAATTTTATTATTATTTTTAATTTGAATTAAAATTAACTCCAAACTAATAATAAAATCTAATTTTAAGATTTATTAAAAGTACATCAATTAAGTTTGGATATTTGAAAGTACCAAAACTAAAAAGAAATGAACTATTAGATATTTTAACTTGAAATTAAGATTATCAGAAATTTGAAACTTTCAATTTTGACTCTAAGTATATCCATTTAAAATCTAACTTTCAATTAATCAATTGCACCTCGAACTAGATAATTTTTTAAACTTTAATCTTAAATTTTAAAAAGTGTTGTAATTTCAACCCTTAAAATAAATTCTCGGTTCAAACATAATTAAAAAGAAGTTAGAAAAATATACTTTTTCAGTCCCTAAGTTTTGGGTCTAATTTTCATTTGGTCCTTAGGTTTTAAAATGCTACACATTTAGTTCTAAATTTTTAGTTTAGTTTCAACTTAGTCTCTAGGTTTCATAATTTTACAAATTTACCCTTGAGATTTTAGTTTTGTTTCAATTTGTTCTCTATGTTTCAAAAAGTCTCGTAGCTATTAATAGTGTATGTCGGTTGAGCTATGTTGGATTTGACTATCTTACGCATTCAATGAATTATAAAACATACGTAAAATATAAAATTAATAAGTTCGGAGAGAAAAACAAAATTTGGGCTCAAATTTTAGTCGAAATTTATGATTTTTGACAAAATTATTCAATAATTAATTTATGTATTGATCAAAATTATTTTTGTAGAAAAACTTTATTTTATTGAAATTAATGAGAAGAGTTAGCATAAATTAATTAAATGGAAATTATTATAAATAGAAAAAATATCAAACTATTTATAAATATAAAAAAATTTACGCGATAAAATTCTATCACTTGCGATTTATCGCTCAAATGAAATAAATTTATCGCAATCTATTGCTGGTAGATAATAAAATTCTATAATGATAGTTAAGCTCATTTTTTATATTCAAAAATATAGCCCAAAATTAAAATTGCAACATAAAATCTTCACAATTTTTTAAGTTTCACCCATTTTGGAAAAAGCTACACGTTTACACCACGTAGGAAGAAGGAATCTCCGCCGTCCATCCAGAAGTTTCAAACTTTCTTCCAAAATAAAAAATTAAAAGAAAATAATTAATCTTTTTTATTAACTTTCTCCTCAAGTCAATTAGAAGCCTATAAATAACTCAAATTTCCTCCATTTTCTTCGCTATTATCTAACAAACCAAATCTTCTTCCACATATTTCATCCTTATTTCTAATCTCCCTTCACTTCCAATTCCAAAACCTTCCGACGAACAAATCGCCATGGCCGCCGGCGGAGGAACAGAGGCTTTCCCCGATCTCGGCCGCCACTGCCAGCACTCCGATTGCCACCAACTCGATTTCCTCCCCTTCACCTGCGACGGTTGCCAAAAGGTTTCATCCCCAATTCCCAATTAATTTTTTCCATCTCTGGTTTCAATTTTCAGCTTTCATGTTTTTTAACTTCTGAAAATTGTTTGAATGTGAAGGTGTTCTGTTTGGAGCATCGCGGTTTCAAATCCCACGACTGCCCTAAATCCGATCGGAACAGCAGAAAAGTGGTGGTTTGCGAAATCTGCTCGACGTCGATCGAGACCACCGGGAAGGACGGCGGCGACGAGACCAGGATTTTGGAAAGGCATCACGAATCGGGAGATTGCGATCCGAGCAAGAAGAAGAAACCCACATGTGCTGTGAGGCGGTGCCGGGAAATTCTTACGTTTTCCAATACTTGTGTGTGTAAAACCTGCCGGATGAAGGTGTGTTTGAAGCACCGGTTTCCGGCGGAGCATGGTTGTGGACGGCCGTCGTCGACGGCAACGGCAGTGGTGGATAAAGGTCGGTGGAATGAGAAGTTTATGGCGGCTTTGGGGTTGAGGAGCGGCGGCGATTGTGGGAAGAGGGAACGTCCGACGGCGGCGAAGGGATCTTCTCCGACTGCCCCATCTGTTAAAGCTTGTTGATTGGAAATTAATTGTATGAACCATAAAATTTGGTGGCAGTTCCTCCATTTGTTTCATAGAGAAATGGTCATAATTAATAAAGCCTCTCTTTAATAATCTTCTCATAAAAGTTATATTGTAAAGATGAATCCACAAATTTATACATGTAGCTTTATCAAATTCTTGTTACAAGGATTCAATTGATATTGCTAAGGGCCTACATAATTTTACTAATATTTAATTTTACTAATATTTAATTTTGTGTCTTAATTCATAAACTATTTGATAATTTTTAGAATTTACCGACCTCGATTTTATTTTGGAGTCGAGTGATTCAAACCTCTAATTTTTTTATAGCAAAATTACAAGTTTATAGCAATAAATTTAAATTTAAATTTAATAGATTAATTAATTTTTAGAAAATTGGAATATATTAAAGACTAATTTGATAAAAATTTAAGTAAACCTAATCTTATTTTGATAAAAATGTCAAAGACTAAAAAAATTAAATTAAAAAACAAATCATGTCAATTACCGTTGAGCTAAGCTTACTTTGGTGATAAATATCATGAACATATATTTTAAACCCACGCTTCTCATGTCAATATCAAATTCATGAAAATGTAGAATTACCATTCATAAATTACAGCTTCAGACTTTAGAAAATTTGACATCTGGACCATACTTTTAGACCGAAAGATAATATTAAAATAGAGAATTTTTAAAAATTAAAAAATAAAGAAAACTATTTACAAAATAAAAATAAATAGTTGTAATAAACACTAATAAAAATCTATCAGAACCTATCAGTAATAGAAATAAATAATAGAATTAATGTCTATTATTGTGTTTGCTATTTTATGTAAATAGTTTAACATTTTTTTTATGATAAAAATTTCCCTATTAAAATTCTATGTGCTGACCTTACTATTATATTTTACCAGTTATACCATTAAATTTTCTAGAGCAATCCTCCAACCATTAAATTTTCTACAACATCCTCCAACCATTTAGAATTTAGATGGATTAATTAATTTGGAAATCCAAAGCTTGTATTGGCTAAAATTTTAAATTTTAAATTTATATTTATATAGCTATAGTTCGTATAGTGGAGTCAATTTTAGATCATATTTACGTGGTCTATGTGGAATTAATAGATTTGAAATTTTTTAAGATTAGCATAGAATATACCAATTTAGTTCCTATAATTTGTATTTGATTTTATTTTTATTTTCTAAGATTTTTCGATTTATTCTTAAAGTTTCGTTAAATCTCCCAAAACATATATAAGATTTATCAAACCTGGCATGTTTTTATTGAATGACCTCTTCCACAAGAGATTATTCTATCAACCCAGAAATCCAAATTTCATATATTGGCCCTCACTTCCTTGTAAATGCAGGAACATAATACATACAAAATAATTGAGCTTTTAGATCACACCATTAGAGAGAATTGAGTTTTTAGATCATTATAATATTTAATGCCATTGAAGATCAGTTATCAATTTACACATGCATTAAGAATGAGACATGCCACATTCTTAAATCTTACCTGCTAAATTACCAGGCAGCAAAACAACCCAGTTACGAACGGCTGCCACCACGAACATCGAGCCAAAAAATGCAGGTTGATTACTGGGGGTAGAGGTTGAACATTCAGAAATTCTTCAAGTAACAGCTTTGATATGTCAACCAACAAAAAATAACACTCTTCAGTAAAGTAACGCGTATAAGCTAGCATGTTGATTGAATACAAAATTTCAGGAATATTGGATCCTTGCCATGTAGAACCAAATGTTGAATGCTATAAAACTAGGTTAGAAAATCTATTGTTTTTTAGATTATTTCCATCCACTGGCTTAAAAAAGAGCACAATATAAACTTTCAGTTGATAAAAAAAGTTGCACTTTTGGCCTATGAAGTCTAAATTTAATGTCTATTTGGTTGATTAGGTCTCAAAACAGATACTTTAGTCTCGGATGAAAATATTGTTCTAAATGGCTCTAACTTCATTTGACTATCAGTTCGAAGTTGAAGCCGCTTAGAACAATATTTTCATCTGAGGCTAAAGTTACCATATTAGTCACCATGCCAAAGTTCTGCTAGGTCAACCGACGATCAATGAGGTCAAGGACCTTACTCTGAACTCGACCACAAAAAAAAAACCCGAAAAAAGAGGGTCAAGGACCTTCAGAACCCTTTGAAAACTCAATTGAGGTTGAAAAAGTTATTTTGTCCAAAGTTAAAAGATTGGTTTACTTTCAAATTTTAAGAAAAGTCATGAGAAGAAATTTTAGACTTCAAGTGGAGGGGTTGTTTAAAAAGAAATCAAACGCTCCTTCAAAACCTTTATTATATACAATATGCGCAGAGCATTTCGTAATCGAAATGAGTATACTGAGGATTAAATAATTACCCGGACACAAGCTAGAATTTCACGTGGAGGAGCTGACTTTTTCTTCCAGTTCACCGCAGTCCACATTCAACCCTTATAGCTGCCAAGAGTTCAGGACACATAGATAGTTGAGCTTCACCCTTGTTTTCCATCTTCGTAGCATTCTGTTTTCCATCTTGGGATTTATCTTCTTCCTCCCAACCCCTGTAAAGAATAACTTTGCTCGGCTCCTGAGAGACTAGAACTGCACCAGTTGCTTGCTAGCAAAGAGAAAGCGGTTTTAATGAAGAAATGTTCAAGCATTAAATTCACTTCAACATATAGAAACACAAACAAGACGGGAGACTTGAATGTGCTAACCTCAAGCTTAAAAACAATCTCCTGGACTGATGTTCCTTTGGCTCTGCCTTTGACATTAACTATAGCAAGAGAATGTTTCTTAAAATGTTCCTTGATTGCTTTTGCAACTCCTGTAATTATGTTGCTCTTGCCTAAAAATTAATAAAGGCAGTTAAAAGATTGAACAAGCGTCCATGGAAAAGTAGAAATTAAGTTAACTAACATTAAGTTTCTTCGGAGGCATAGTTGATTAATTTTTTCAGCAATGAATGATGAAATATTGATGCATAATTTTTTCTTTAATGAAAGCATTGTTGCCAGTGTAAACAGAGAAATAATATGAGATGACAGTTGCGTAATCTAAATGCCATAGTCAATAGTTTTACTCAATGAGAGCACTGGTTAGCACACAGTCGGAAGATATAAAAGCCATGGCTCAAGGAGAGGGATGAAAATTCTGGATTCATCCATGAATATATAAATGGAAGGAGAGATACTATTTCGAAGGTTCCCTCTCTAATGATGGTTCCAGCCTTCCAGCTCAATCCAAGAAAAAAGGATTGAGACCGAGTTCCTTGAGCTGTGACCACCTGCATCTCCTAACATCTGGCTTTAAAAGTTGCAAGCCAAAACTCACAATGGAAAAGATGGAAGAAAGAGTTACCTACAGCAAGCACAGGACGTTTTTTCATCTTGAGGGCTTGCCGTCGCAGAAGAAGCCTCTCTTTGTTGGAAAGTTGAGAAGCGCTGGCAGGAAAATGACCGGGTTGGTTTATCCTCATTGAGGGAGGTAATATTGATGATTTTTCCTCTTCTAGTCTAACAGATGGCTTCATCTCCTCATTCAAAGCAACACAATGCACGGCATCTGAAGTTCCAGAATTACTTTCTCCTGACTGGAATCCTAGTAGCTATAGTGCATGAGCAATTATACCAAGTAAAATGATCAAATTGATAAAAACAATTGTTGACATACCAAACAATTAGCGCCAGATAGAGATTCAATACTTCCAGATTCAGCATTGGTATCCATGGACACCTTTGCGGGGTTTCCTTGACTAACTGATTGAAACGAAGATCTAAGTTCAGCATTACTCTGATCACCATCGTATACAAAAAATACATCATTATCCTTTTGGGTGGCTTGTAAACTGTTTACTGAAGTGTCCAGACAGAAAGTTCCACTCGTATGAGTTCCATGACCCCCTTTGACCATGGCCTAAAACAATCATGCCAGGGGATAATTCGTAACTCACTTCTGAATAAACCCATCGCATATTCATTAAGACATAGCAAACACAAATTCACCAAAAGACCACAGAATCAACTTGCGTACAAACGACAGTTACACAAACTGCAGGCTTGCATAATAAGTTAACATTTTTGTTTAATTCACTTCAAGTGTGGATATCAAGGCTAGGGATACTTTAATTTTCATTTTTAGAATAGAAGCTATTACAAGAGGTGGGTCAAGCACAAGATCAGTAGAAGCTTTTTTTTTTTTTTTTAATGATAATAATAATAATAGGGAGTTGGAGCTTTGCTCCCCTATATCGTGGCTCCCGTGCCGCCTCAAGGCTTGGATACGGGAGACATCGAGGATTTTTTTATATTAAGTTCACCTGAAATTTCGAACTTGGGACCTCTAAGCTGGTATGACCGAGTGACTCTAAGCCCTTGCCAACGGGGCTTCAGGCAAATAGAAGATATTACAAACACATAGATTTCCAAACATTTACATGGTTTGAATCTTACCACTTCATTCTCCTCCAAACAAGCATTATCTTCTGCATGAGAGAGGCAGGCTGAATCAGCATCTAATTTCAAACTTCCAGTTGTTTGTATCTCGTTTATCCTTTCTTTTCCCTAATTCATATCAAAACTGTAATTTATCAGTCTAACGATTATTAGGGGGGTAGACAAATCCAGTGTAAGAAAAAATATAGAAACGGCTCACCTGCTGAAATGTTGATTTCTTTATCGACTCCATACCAATAGCTTCCTTGTCTTTATCCTGACAGGTGTGAGACTCAACCAGAATTGCTTGGCAAAATAGGAAAGGAAAAAGAAAACCAAAGAGAGAAGGTATGCAGATTTGAAAGCAACTCACCAATTTAAGTTTCAATTCTTCAACGTTTTGTGTAAGCTTTAAAACATGAAGTTTCAATGACTGCAAAATCAGCAACAACTAGAATAAGAAGCTGACAGAGAGATAATAGTAAGTTGTTTGTTTTGAATAAGAAACAGAGTATGTTAGTTACCAAAAATTATTACAAAAAAGGAGGTTAAGACGTTTTCCTGTAAGCAAAAGGAGTCACATGCATACTTTTAGTTTGAATGAAGCAGAGCAGTCGAGTAATTGTCATTTATATAAAACTTCAAATACAGCGTTTCATCTAGATATGAGGAAGATCACTAAATCCATAATGCCCTTTTCACATCTCAAATTGTCCTAAAGAAAAAATGACATCCTTCAATACAAGAATAGCCACAATGCTTGACCATAGAAATTCAGTTATTTTTCATGAAGTTATGGCTAAAGAAGATTGCCATCTTGATTGCTTGGAATACACCAGTGTAAATTGAGATCCAAGAAGAGGCCATTGTGTAGCCTCCTAGTGATAATTGGGCAGCTCATAAACAATGATTTTCAGGGTTCTTAAGACACGGAAGATTTAAATAGGGAGATAAAAAAATAAAATATATACATATACATAGAAAGAACCTTTCTTAAGTTACATCAGTTTTAACTGCAATCCAATTAACCATAATCATTATTGTATTGACTTGTTAGCCAGAGTATAACTCCATTGGAGAACAACATTCCTTGACCATATATTTCCATAGTTGCATCAGTTTAACCACTTTCTCAGTAAACTCATGGAGAAATTTTTATTTATATAATTATATCCTTCAGAGTTCTTTGTTCTATAATTATATTCTTCAGGGTAGAGGAAAAGATCAAAAGAATGGGAAACAGATACATACACATGGTAGAAAATGGACTAATCTTGCCTCACCTTTCGACGTTGTGCCTCTATAGATCGCTTCAATGCCTCTTTTTTATTCAAGAGTGACTCAGGCCTTAAACGTGAAGGCCGTTCATAATTCTTCCCACGGTATATAATGATAGCATAACTCCTGTTCACTCTCTCAACTGCTACTAAAATTCCACCACTTTCTGCCTCTAAGGTTCGTGCAATATCTTGAACAGTTATAAAACTTCTCTCATTAGTAATTATCTTCACGAGTTCCCTATACTTCCAGTGAAGATGCATATTTTCAACTGTTCCATCAAAAACGCCCCTTCTACCTGTGTGTATGGAAAATATAAAACAAACACAAAGGGTTTATTTCTGCGAGAAAGATCAATTTGAAATGTCACTTTCCAACGAAAAAACTCCGCTCTAGATTGGCATCACTGACCAAGAAGTAGAAAAGGCTTCATTCTCAAGCCAACCTTCTTCAGCATATATCTTTCTTCCACAGTTATTCCCTCTTTATCTATTTCAGGTTGTTGGAGCATCTCTTCTTCCTCCAGCTTTGCTAAAAGTTCCTCTGCTTTCGCCTTTTTTTCTAATGCCTGTTCATTAGTAACATAAAGTTGTAATTCAGAAACCAGAAGTTGTTGGCAACTTAGCTGTAGCATTATCGATGTAGACATACAATGGACAACTTGATGCTAGTCTTTCTCATAGATGTCTCAGATGACATCAGCTTTCTCTGTTCAGAGACAATCTTTTTCCACTCTGTGATGCTCTGACTTTCATTTGTGGGACCATTTTCATTTATCTCTAGTTTCTGCCCCTGCACTGTTGTAGCTGGCGCATTATCCATCTGTTTCATTTTATGTAATCGAATGTACCTTTGCTGTTCTATTGCAGAAGAAACGGCAAATGGCAGGAAATCCTTTCCTCTATATAAGACAATGAATTCCCTGTCTCGGGAAAGCAAAGTTCCTTCAGTGAGCAACTGCGAAGACAATATTAATTTTATAAGCACAGGAAGAGAATTTTCTTATAAAAGATGCATAAAATAATAAGATTTCTCAAAGAACTCACCATCAGCATACACCATATTCCTGAAGAACATATACATTTCTTTTTCATGTTTAACCAGACATGGTAACTGGGATTATTTGTTTTCACGGACTAAAAAACTACGTAACAATATTTCATGGAACTTATGATGTTTTCATACGTATTCACAAGACCCAACAGACAGAAGATGTTAGATATACTCTTTGTAAAGAGAATTAAAAATTTATCAATAACCTCTCAATGAAAGTCTGGTTTTTTCATCCCACAAAAAAAAAAAAAAAATAATAATAATAATAATAATAATAACCTGCAACTCTTCAGCCATCAACTCACTATTTGTATTCTGCACCCCTCTTTTAACTGCAATTTTAGCTATCTCACATTTTTCCCACAGCTGGATAACGGAAGCAGCAAGCCCTTGAAGGTTCCTATTACGACCTGTAAAATGATGAAAATATAAGACACAGTCCTGACCGTATTATAAAGAATTTTTATCAAAACCACTCACCCAATGCAAAATGGCATGGCAAAGGCCTAGAAAGTCTTCTCAATGAGGTCATTTCATCATTGGTTAGCTTAGGCTTCACTCCATACGGTAGTAGACGGAATGGCTTACGATATCCAGGAACAATGGCAGGAAGGAGATCCGCATCAACAGGTAGAGGATCATATCCCCACCAATCTGAAAAACGTGGACCTAGTCCTTCTAACAAGCTCTCAGCATCTTCTGCAAGTTCAGCCTCACCTGGCAGTTGAAATCTCACTCTGTTTGGAGCACCAACACCTTGAATGAGAGCTGGACCGGCCATTTTATCAGATGAAGTTGGTCCAGCAGAATTTTCATTATTAATGCAAGACGAAGTGCTCTCTGTTTCACTATTCCCTCCATCATCATTATGTGAATCAGGTAAAGAACCTTGAGATGATTCATTTTTCAAAATTTCATGAGAGAAGTAAGGATATATATAACTGGGCCCCCGATATAATATTATTTTACTTCCAGATCTCCAAACAACAATTCCTCCAGTTTTTCTCTGAGAATGTGAAGCACGAGACAGAATCAGATTGATGTACCAGTCTAAATAAGGAACTATATAGATGAAAAATCATTACAGTAAAAAATCATTTCAAGCAGTTAAAATCAGACCAAGCCAAATGAAAATAAACAAATCTCTTGAGTTTAAAGTCCAATCCCAAGTAACAAGTAATCAGAGATCAGCACATTATTTGCTTCAAGACATCAGATACAATTTTTTTTTACAACCAAAATCAGCTAACAAAGCAGTTCAAGCTTTTTCGTAATGAACAATTTTGAAAAGCTCTAATCAACACATTGCTTGGTTAAATTACAATTTAGTCTTCTACCCTTAAAAAAGTTTTTCACAAATTTTTTAATTAGTTTTAACTATATGGTTGATCTACTTTAAAACATTTCTGAAATATCCCCAAAGTTTCAATTATGTACCAATATGGCAGTCTCTGACTCTCTTGGGTGCAATCATATCAACATTAATGCAGTGGAAATGTGAAACCGATAATAACTCCATAGTTGCGTGGAACCCTTCCAATGGTCTATTATTTCTCCAAATGACACTGGGAGTTGGATTAACTTGCTTCTTATGGATCATCCTTTCAAAGCTACTAAAGAACTTATTTGGGTCAACATTATTACTGCCGCTTTGTGGAAGATTTAGGATGAAAGAAGTGCTAGAATTTTCCAAGACAAAGCCAAATCTCCCTAGGAAGTCCTAGAATCAGCTATTTCCAAAGCATTCCTTTAGTGTGAAAATTACCAGCCATTAAGAGTCACACTTTCTCTTTCCTTATTACAAATTGGAAGCATCTATTGCATTCCCTTTAAAATGGCCCCTTTTGTATACTTTGGATATTTCATGAAATCAATAAAATAGTATTTTATCCCGAGAAGAAAAGAAGAAGAAGAAGGGGAAAAAAACAAAGAACAAACTCCATAGTTATGCGCCCTTGGGTGAGAGTAGTAGTAAGTTGGGTGACTATTTTGGAATGTTAGGGACAATGACCCTCCAAGTATCTCCATAGTGATATGATATTATCCGCTTTGGGCATAAACTTCCATAGCTTTGTTTTTGGTTTCACCCAAAAAGCTCCATACCATTGGAAATAGTTGTCCTTGCTTTTATATCATGGATATTCCCCATCTAGCCAATGTGAGACTTTGGTCACATTTCAACATGGAAGTCATCGAAAAACAAGTCCCTATCATTTAAGACTTGTGTGATTCAATGACTATTTAATTTAGGGATTTTACGGAGAGCTGATTTGGAATTTAATTAAGATAGTTGGTGGTATAAGCGTTAGCTAAATATATTATAAAGAAAGACTTATTTAACACACAATTCAAAGTTTAAGGAACTACAGTAAAAGTTTTATAAGTTAATGGACTAAATAACTTGATGGGATTTTTACACATTTCCCCTGCATTAACTAAGTTTTTTGACCTTCTGATTGCGTCGTCACATGGTGAAATTAAACTAACAACCCTGCAAAGCATGCGTGGTGTCCCTCAACGCTTGCTTCTCGCTAACTCAACACTTACTTCCACTCTCCCTCTTATTACTCGTTCTCGATTCTCGCTATGTATATTCTTTTTTTTATATAAGAAACAATTTCATTGATAGAATGAAAACATCCAAGGAATATAGAAGGATCCCATATTATTGGGAATACAAAAGATTTCTCATCTTTACTCTCTCTATAACAGAGTGAGAATTGAGAGCGAGTAAGGAGAGCGCAAATGGAGCAAGTGTTAAGTTAACGTGAGCGATAGTGAGAGTGAGTATCAAGATGAGCAAGAGTGAGTAGCGAGAATAGAGCATGAGGGCCACCCACGTCTCTCGTAGGTTTGTTACAATAATTTCACAACATAAGGTCAACAAACTTAGTTTTCTAAAAAGTTGATATGTTTTCATTTGGACCCCTAAAAAGGGCCCTCAGTACCAAATTCCCTAACGTGACCTTATAAATTCAAGACTTATTACAATTTTTTTTAAAGTACTTAAAAGCTTAGAACCAAACTTATTCTGAACTGAAAACATGCTAACAACAGAATCGAAGCAAAAAGAACAAATAAATAATAACAATAATCAAGAACCAAACCTCCAATAAATCATGGGTCCGCTTCATGTTCAACCTACACAAATCTTCACACACAATCTTCACAACCTCAGACCGCCTCCATTGCTCGTGTATGGTGTTAACAATCCCCTCCGTAATCCCAGCCTTCCCAACCTTAAGCTTCTTCTTCAACCTAATCCCAATTTCCCCAAGCCTCCTCAACTCCTCCTCAGACAAGCTCAACTCCGCCAAAGTCGGCGCTCTCTCCTCCCTCTTCTTCTGCCTCACCCCATCCTCCTCCTTCTTCCGCTTCTCCACCTCATCTCTCAATTCATGAAACCTCTTAATCGCAGTCCCCGTTCCCGGTTCCGGAACCGGATTCTCAGGCGTACTCCAGCTCGAATCAATCGTGTGCCCAACCCGGTACTTAGGCAGCTGATTCGGCAGAGGAACAAAGATTTCTCCAGGAGCAGAGGGCGAATTAGGGTTGGGTACTGGTTCGGGAGGTTGCTCTGTGAAGCCAAGGCTTCGAAGTTTGTCGGCGATTCTTTGGATGGCGGATTTGGGGAGGGTTTCGGAATCGACGGCGGAGCAGCTGAGGAGAAAACGAGAGGGTTTAGGAGGATGGGAAATGAGTGTGGGATGGAGGTGAGATGGGAAGAAGGTGAAGGGTGAAGGGGATTGGTCTGTTAAGGGTTTGAAGGTAAAGGAAGAGTGCGTCTGCAACATTTCATGGAACAACGAAGATGGAGAATGGAGAGTGAAGAGTGGAGACGAAGATGAAGCTCTGGATTATGGTTATGGTGAATGTATCCAGTTTTTCTAATACTAACACGTCATTCGTTGGGAAAATTGCATTGTTCACCTGTTTTGGAGCGCAAAATGATGCTAATTGACACGTCATCTATGTGTAAAATTATCGATTTGCCCTTCCTTCCTTCTTCAAAATTTTCTACTTGTTGCACGCTTGTCTTCATCCTTCTCTTCTTCTTCTTCTCCGACGAGTGACCATACCAGATCCTGGCAAGCACCAACTTATACATGTTGACAGTGAGCGTCCAAACTTCGAAGATCGAGATTAAGGGAGAACGAGACAACGAGAGAGAAGAGAGCTATCTGTGAAAGAAGGAAAGGGAACAAAAGCAAAGAACGAGATTGGCTATTTGCGTGTGTGCAAGGGTGTTTACATCACCAATAAGTGAAAAAATCCTAATTTTCAAAAGGTGGGCAAAATCTCATTCTCCCATCTCAATTTGGGTCATCCGTACGAAAACCTCTAATTTATTAGTGGTGTGGAATATTTTCACCTTTCATTTAAATACAAATTTACAAATAATAAAATGTGAGTTGAACTAACATATGCTTATACTATTGATTCGATTTGACGATAGAAGTTCAATTTTCACATCTCATGTCTCGTCAAACAAAAAAAATTGAACTTCAAGACTTGTGTCTATTTGTATTGAAAATTATAAATTTTCACTTCTAATAAGTTTTGTGATTGTCGTTTAAGAAGTGTTTTTAAAATTCGAAGTTAATTTTAAAAATTATATAAAAATAGATTTTTTTTTCTAATTTAGCTAAGAATTAAAATTTTATCTAGAAATATGAAACCAATGACTAAAAAATAGTGAGGAAATAAGCACAGTTTTCAAAACATTCAAATGATTATGAAATGTGATATAAACTTTTGAGTTTTCTAAATTTATGGACTTAGTAGATTCAAAATTCAAATTAAGAGTTCTATTAAATTTTAAGTTAAAAAATATATATAATATACCAATTAAATTTCCAAAAGTTATGGATTTCTCATTTCTCGCATATTATTAGGCACAACATTGAATGAGAATGAAGAAAAAGATGCCACTTCATTTTGCTAGTCCGTATGACCCAAAAAAATATATTAATTAATTTTTTTTTTTTGCAACGTAATCAATAAGTAACGACCATATCACTCTTTTATTAATCAATTAAATTAAGAGACACATAAAATTTTGGGTTGTTTTTAAATATAGAAAAATAAGTCAAACTATTTATAAATATAAAAAAAATTTACTGTTTGTCAGCGATATACCGCAATAGACTTCTATCGTTGATAGATAGTGAAATTTTTTCTATATTTGTAAATAGTTTGATATTTTTTTTCTTTACAATAATTTTCCAAACACTTTTTTATTTAAATCTCGAGACTAAAAACGTCTATTTTGAAATTTCATGAACGTACTAATCTCAATTTTTTGAAGAACAATTTTTTTTTTATTACAACTTTGATGTATTTCATTCATCTAGTATCATTTTCCATCTTACTTGAATATACTTTTAACCTGCATATATAACGGTAAGATATTGTCATATTAGCGTGAACATTAACCCTTAAAAGATGATGATTAGTTTTTGCTCTTATAGTTTGTCTAATGATTCAAAAGTTCATTTAAAATATTAAGACTATTATAAAGATGGGTCTAAATACTACTTTGGTCTCTATATTTTTTATTATAGTTTATTTTGGTTCTTGTACTTTTAAAATGTTCATTATGGTTCTTATACTTTGCAACGTTGGCTCATTTTGGTCCTTGAACTTTCAAAAAGCAACCATTTTGATACCTTAAAAATGAAGTAAAAATGAAAATGAAAGGGACTGAAAGTATAGGGACCAAAATGAACCACAGTTGAAAGTATAGGGACAAAAATGAATATTTTGAAAGTATAAGGACTAAAATGAACCAAAACCAAAAGTACAAAGACCAAAGTAGTATTTAAACCTATAAAGATATTACTAATAAACGAAAACGAGTATAATTTTTAAAAACTAAAACTAAAAATCATATAGTTATCCAACATAATTTTTTTAAAAAAAAATCTCAAGCATAGCTTGTTTTATATTCAAATTTTTAAAAAATACATTTGGTCCCTAAGTTTTGGATTTAGTTTCCATCTAGTCCCTAGGTTTTAAAATGTTACATTTTCATAATTGAGTTTTGAGTTTGATTCCAATTTAGTCCCTATGAAACATGTTATATTTTTATTCTTGAGATTTGAATTTTGTTCTAATTTAGTTTCTAAGTTTCAAAATTTAAACTTTTAACCTCAATTTTCACTAAATACTTGCTTTAGTATTTAATGTTAATGCCTATGAATTGATTAAAAATAATTATGAAGTGAAATTTTAAAACTAATTTTAATAGTGTTGAAAAAATAACGAAATTTAATTAATTATAGGGTTGTTTTCAAATATAGAAAAATGAGCAAAAACTATTTACAAATATATAAAAGTTTTACTGCCTATCAGCAATAGAACGCGATAGAATTCTATCTCTAATACATAATAAAAAATTCTATATTTGTAAATAGTTTAATATTTTTTCTGTTTATAGTAATTTCCCTTAATTATAATTACTTTTAAATTTTTAAAATTAATTGATAAATATTAATACTAAAGATGGAAAGTGAGTATTTAGTGAAAAGTGAGTATTTAGTAAAAAGTTGAAGCTAAAAGGATAAATCTTGAAACTTATGAACTAAATTGAAACACAACTCAAAATTCAAGAATAAAATTGTAACATTTTGAAACCTAGAACTAAAAATAAAATAATTAAAATGAAAGTCAAAACTTAAAAATTACAGGTGTAACATTTTAAATATATAACCACATAAAAACTAGACTCAAAACATAGGGATGAAATATGTATTTTTCCATTGAAAATTTTAAGTTTAAGAATAGTCATATAAACGAATCTCTCTAGTTTTGTTATATTTTTTTTAGGGAAAACGTCAATTTATATTCTTAAATTTAGGTGTTATATCAATTTAAACTCTAAACTTTTATAAGTGTATCAATTTACACCATCCATTATGTTTCATTTGGAAAAGGTTTCAGCGAAACTTATAATTATATCAATTAAATTCTTTTTATATATGAATCAATTTAGACTCTTAGATAAAATTTTATTTGTAGATCATCAATACATTTACTTTAAATCATCTATTTTATAAAATCTATATTTGAATAAGTCTACACATATCTAAGAACTAATGTACAGATGATTTAAAAAATAATTGTAATAAAAAGTCTAAATTAATTTATTTATGAAAATTTAGGAGTTTAATTAACGTAAATTATAAATTTTTATATAAAATTGGTCAAATGAAAATTTGAAAATAGTGTAAGTTATACACTTATGAAACTTCCGAATTTAAAAGGTTACAATTATTTATTTTTCTAATTGATACAATTCACATTTGTCTAAATTAAAAAAATAATAATAATGAAATTAACAAGAAAAAGAATAATAATAATAATAAAGGTCAAAGCTCAATACGATTGGAAAGAAAATACGAAGAATTCGAAGCAGTCTTAAGAACTCTCCACACTTCAACAAATTCATATCCACTGCAAAACAAAAAGCCGGCGAGATCCAACTATGGGGTTCTTCACCCTGTCCGTCGCCGGCGGGGGTTTCTTTCTCATCGGCGCGTGGCAAGCACTCTCTTCCTTGAATTCAATTGCCAATTCAAATCCAAGTCCAGACGCATCTTCCTCCTCTCTCAACACCGCCCAAACCCCATCTCAATTTCCACCGCCAACCGCCAAAATCGCTTCATCTTCATCGTCTCTCTCGTTCATCTTCGTCTTCCTTCTCTCATTTCTCGTCATCTTAAACTCCCTCGTTTCATTTTTAGATGCGGTCAATTCCAGCGATCGAGTCGGTTCCACCCTCCAGTTGCCAGTTCTGGCCATTGCTTCTCTTTTCTTGTTCTATTCGATTCTCGGTCTTTTGGTCAATCTCAAGGATTCATTTCATCTTCCATCAACAATCCTCAGTTTAATTGCGCTATTTGCTTTTGTGGAAGAGTTTTTGTTGTTCTACCTGCAGCGGAAAGACACCAGTGGAATCGAGAATCGGTATTTTGATCTCTTGCTTGTTCCCATTACGATTTGTGTTATCTCCACAATGTTCGAATTGAAATCCCCCAAATCGAATTCTCCCAAAATTGTTCGTGGGGTTGGGTTGATTCTGCAGGGGACATGGTTTTTGCAAATGGGGTTGTCTTTTTTCACCAATTTGATAACTGATGGGTGCTCTTTGCACGAAAAGAGCAGAGGAAATTACACTATAAAATGCAAGGGGCACCCTGAATATCACAGAGCCAGAGCAATTGCTACACTTCAGTTCAATTGCCATCTTGCCCTTCTGGTGGTTTTGGTGATTGGTGTATATTCAATCATCATTCACAGAAATGGAGGCGCTGGTGATTTTTCGCATTACCGCCCGATCGGGGCAGAGATGCAGCCATTTGGATTTCAGGGTCAGTTCACTTTGGATTCTGATGATGATCTTGGTGAAGAGAGCAATTTGAGGAAGACAAAGCAAGCGGTGGTCGATGTGGGTGTGAATGGTCATGATTCTCATCAATGAGGTAAATTCCATTGGAAATCTGAAGTGGGGAATGTAAATTTTCGTTTATAATTGTTTCAGTATGGTTAGTTTAGACTGCAGATGTTGTGATTAACTTGTATCAAATGGTTGATATGCCCTCTCAGTGGTACTGATTTGGTTTTTGTTTTATATTGACCAAGAAATAGAAAGAAGTTTTGCTGATCTTATTGAGTTTTATTTGGTGTTAGAGTGTTCATTTATTTGGTTTAAGTGCATACTGAAGTAAACCCTTGTGTTATTTCTTGTTCCTTTGAATGCTTTAAAAAGGCTTTGACGTTTTGGCCGCTCAAATTTTTAGCCTTGAAGCTTATGCCTTGTTTTGGATCATTAGAGGCTTACATCTCTTCTAGATGAAACTTGTGCCTCTATGAGTTATTAGACTGGTGCTTGGAGATCATTAGAGCAAGACATCAAAATAGCGCAATTTTTAGACTGGTGCTTGGAGTATTCATGCCTCATGTATGGTTAGAAGATTTAAGAATACGAAAGTTCTTTCATGTAATGCTAATATATCATGAATCGCAGTCCTTAAAAAACTTCTACCACTGAGGACTAGAAAACTTTGCAGTTGATATATTTTTGTGATTTCATTGATGCTTTTATCAATTATTAAAATTGAGACTTCTGTCTCCATTAGGCCTCTTCAGGAAAAAAAGAAACAAATGCCTTAAGTCGCTTTTAGTGTTACAAAACGTTGGTTTCTTCTAATCCTTAGAACTAGGTCGTTCTGATGATCTGTCTGTTTCTTTTTACTTCCTAGAAAAAGTAGATTATAGGATCCAAGACTACAGAATGTGGGACTTGAAAATGACTTGTTGATATAGATAGCAGACTCCTCCAATAACCTTCGATAGGAACGAGAAGATCAATAGCATGAATGGCCGTGCGAATAAAGTTTTTCTGTCTTTTGAAATGTTTGAAAGACTCACTCAAATGTTTGGTTTTCGGGATCTAGATAGGTGATATATTTGAATAAAGTAGTTTGCGCTGGATTTTAATGTTGGAGTAGAGATGTTTTGGAAAAGATAATAGGGGCTGAATCTTGAAGATTACTCCCTGCTTTAAAGTATGGGAGGAACAGCAAAGTTGATGTTTTTGCCTTTTTGGTGAGATCTAATATCTGTTGATCGGTGCAATTGTCGATTGGCTGCTGAGTTTTAGTTCCTGGTTTGGTTCGAGTTCAATAACTCATCTTAGTGCTTCACTAAATCAGAAAACCTATTCAAGATTTATTGGTTTGCTGTGAATATCAGGACTATGGTATCATGGTATGGCTACTGGGAGTTGGCATGAAAGGAAGAAAATAAGAGAGAGTAATTGGATACAATGGGGTTCGGGCGTTTGTACTGTTGGAGATATAAAGTATAAACATCATTCCTATTTGTCAGTAGAGATGACAAACTTGAACATCTCGAACATATAAGCACATCATCTTTTATTGGCATGAGACTTGGTGGATAATCTGAAAGCAAAATCATATGAGTTGAGATTATTCGTATCCTCGGAAGATCAATGCCATGACTTAATTTGATCTAAAACAACATTTTTCCCCTAAAAAAGTCGTTTGGGCAAAAACAGAAAAGTAGTAGTTATCTCACAGAAGATGAATGATTGGAAGTTTTTTCTTCGAGGATTGATTAAACAGCAGCATATAGACTTGTATTTTGATGAAATCTAGTACCACAAAACTGTGTAGGAAACACCCTGATAATGACTCATCAACCTTTTGTTTATATATACAATAGGTGGGATGAAGAGATACTAACCTTTGACCTATTGGTCGAAGATATTTGTCAAGTAGTTGATTTAATACTTAGGTTGACATTTCGTTTAACATGTTATTAGATATATTCCCATTGTTGTTGGATGTGGGATCAACATTTTTGTTAAAACATGTTGACAAGGAAATTAATTTTTTGATACATTTGGGAACTTAGTAAGGTAAGTTAACTTTGATCATAAACTTATAAAAATCTTTGAAACCCAAACCTAACCAATCCAAGCATACACAGGTCAAAAGGTGTTTATAATTTAACTTTAGAACTTCTCAAAATAAGTCCATATATGAATCCCTAATTTATTCTACTAATTTTATTTCTTTTTCTCAAAACAGAAGGACTACATTGAAGGTATCCAGCTCTAATCTTTCTTCTCTCTATCTATTTAACAAACAGTGGGAAAAAAAGAAAAAAAGAGGCCCATTACAATCTCATTCCACAATTCCAGCCTAATAATTTCACTAAGTATTTACAAAATCCATCAAACTCACAAAGCTTGATTCAAATTCAATATTGTGTTTCTTCTTCATTGATCCTACTTGTTCTGCAACATCTACACCAAATCACATACAATACAAAGCTCAACCCACTGCAAAATGCCAACAGCCAATAATACTTGTCCAACCTAGCTTCTCTCATGTCGTCGGAAAACCAGTTCGGTTTCCCCTCCATACTCGTCAATAACTCCACGACCGATATCATTATCGCACTGCAAAAGCTCCCAACACCGAACACGCTGTTGTACAACGCAAACCCTGTCGTTCTCATGCTCACTGGAACCTCTGAGTAGAAGAACTCTTGCATTCCCACCACTGTGAAGATGTCTGAAATTCCTAATATTATGTACTGAGGCAGGAGCCAGAAGATACTAAGCGGCACAAACGACGACGACGATGCATTTTTCATCATTGCCAACCTCTTGGCTTCGACAAGGGCAGCGAGGATCATGGCGATGGTGGAGAGGAACATTCCAATGCCCATCCTTTGCATGACAGTGATGCCCTTCTCGGCACCAGTAAAGAGACGGGTGATCGGGATCAGAACTTTGTCGTATAACGGCATGAGGAGGATTATGGAGATTGTGATGGCGCTCTGGAGGGTGGCGGGAGGGATCTTGAAATCGGCGCCAATGTTCCGCTCCATTGTCATGCCTTGCTTGGTGAAGAAGGTAGCTGGTTGTTGGAAGATCACAGCAAACATTAGAAGCATTGTCCAAATTGGTAATAGCCGCAGAACCAGTTTCACTTTGTCCGGCACACACACTCTTTCTCTTGGAATCATGATGATGTTTTTGTCAACCATGGCTTTCATTGCTCCTGAGCTTTCATGGCAGAGTGGCTTGCTCTCTTGCAGCCTGCGAATCACATATAACAATCAGCTTCATATTCATCTTTCAGGTTAAAACTTAGCTCCATTTCTCACCGTTTCTTTGAAATTTTTTTGAATTCTTTGCCAAAAACTCAAAATAGAGACATTCTTTTAGGTCTCGTTTAATAACGGTTTAGTTTTTATTTAAAAAAATCTTTATAAATATTACTATCACCCATTCATGTTTCAAAACCACAAGCCAATTTCTGAAAAACTGTTCGTTTTGTAACCATTTGCTTTTTAATTTTTAAAAAATTAAGTCTGTAAACATCTCTTCTACCTCTAAATTTCTTCCAATGATGTATACTTTTTATCAATATTTTTAAAAATCAAGTCAATTTTTGAAAATTAAAAAAAAAATTAACTTTTAAAAAGTTATTTATTTTTAAAATTTGCCTAATAATTCAACTCTTTTACTTAAGAAAAATAAAAACCATTGTAAAAAATTAAAAAAAAATATGCACACTTTTTAAAAACCAAGAACTAAACAGTCAGACTTGTTTAGGAATTCAAAAAAGAATGTAAAAACTATAGCATATAATTTAAGAGTGAACAAACATAATTTTAAAAAACAAAAAACAAAATCGTTAGGAAAATTTTCACAGATATAAAAAATGTCAAATTATTTACAGAAAATAGTAAAAAAAACATTAATAAGACTTTTATCAACATTTATGAGTGATAAACTTCTATCATTGATAGATCCTAATAGACTTCTATTAGTTTCTATCACAACTATCTATTTTCCTTATTTTTCAATTTTTAAAAATTCTCCAAATCATTATGTACCAGAGTCATTTTCCAAACTTTTAGATTTTACAAACATCTTTAAAAGGGAAATAGATAACAAAAACAAAGATAGAAAAAAAGTTAAATTTTCAAAAAATCAAATAATCATAAAACAGAGTTTTTAAATTTTGCATTTTGATTAAAGTGGTTTAGTTCTTACTCTAACTCAACATCATCATCATCAGAGTTGCCATTGGACAAGGTAACAACATTTCTGCAACACATGAGCCTAGAAGCTGTGGCTTTGAAAATCTCCATAACCTTCACAAACCTTCTCTTCTCAACTTGATCCTCTTCAACATCTCTCTTATAGCGATAAATTCTAGTGCCACAAGCAAACAGAGCAACAGAAGAAATCATGACACACATGGGAATGGCAAACCCAAGTACCCAACCAAAGTTGTCTTGAATGTACGACATCACTGTCACACCAAGGAGGCTGCCACTGCATACTCCAAAGTACCACCATTGGAAGAACAAGCTCTTTTTCTTCGGCTTCTCGTCCAACGATGACGCTGCTTTCGCATTGCCGGTGGGGAGTTCGGCGTCGTCATGGTCGAGCTGATCGGCGCCGAAGGCTTGGAGAGAAGGGTTGTATCCACCCTGACCGAACGAGATGAGATAGAGGGACGAGAACAGGAACGAGGAAGCCATGTTTGTTGGTGACCATGTTCTTGCTAATGCTGATGATGTTAAAGCAACTAGACCCTGTTCAAATTTAATCAGGTTTGATTATAGAAAATTATATTGGACCTAATTCAATAATATATGTAAGTGACATTACTACAAGATATAAATGGAAAAAGAAAATTTTAAGTAGTTTAGTATTCAGTTGGTTGTTGGATTGAATAATTTCTTTTAGTTTATTTTTATTTATTTATTTTTTTTTGTACGAATGACTTTATTTTTATAATGCCATTTTGAGATAATTTTATCAAAGACCTAATCCCAAAATCCAAAATGATTTCTACCCACTTTTTAAAACTTAATTTTTTTTTTTTTTTTTTTATATCATCATTAGCCAAATTTACAAAATTATTCTCTCTTCCCGATTTTTCTTCTTCTTCCTCCTTGTCAATCTTCTTATCTCCCTCACCTCCGATTTTCTCCTTTTTTTTTTCTTCATTCTTCTCCCTCGTTTGCTCTATGGGTTTTCTTCTTCATGGATTTGTGTCTCTTCTTCGGTTTTGATCTCAATAATTTTGTGTTGCAGAACAAGAGAGAGGAGAGTGACCGAAATACTCAATTTGCATGCCCCAATTTTGGATCATCCATCCGATGCACCCGTCGTTTACTCCAAATTTGAAAAACAATGAAGTATGACCTTTCTCCCTTGTTAAAACACACTAAGAGACTATTTGGAATGCTGGAATGTAATCAGGATTACTGGAAATCAGAGGGGTGTTGGAATGTGTGAGATATCAAGGGCAGAACAAAAATGAGATTATGAAATGTGAAAATGGTAAGAAAGAGGGTTTGGTTATAAATTGTAGAAACAGAATGAGTTTAATATTACAAATCGAGTCTAAAATACTCAATCCAAATATTAGTTTTGGATTACAATACAATCCAAACTCATTCTAATACAGGCCTCAAAACAACTCCTAAAAGCGTGTTAATTATCCATAGTGCCCCTTGTAATTTGAGTGAGGGCGAGATTAAGATCATCCGTACAATAATGCTCTCTCGTATACTAGGGTTATTCCTCCCTCGCTCCCTTGCACTTGCACTCCTCCTTGCTCCCTCACTAGCACTCTTCCTTACTCTCTCATTCGCACTCTTCCTTGTGCCCATGCTCTGTTCTAAATGTTTTTATAGTTGCTTTTTTTCTTTTTTTTTTTCCTTTTTTTACAATTTCTCAAGAAAAATTCGAACATTTTTAAAGCAATCAATTTGAAATGATTTACCCTATCCCAAATATTATATTTGAAAATTAGAACAAACATAGACAAATAATTGACATGTACTCATCTTTTGAGATTTGAGATTCAAATCATTATATTAAAAAAAAAAAAAAAACATATATAGAAAATTATCTATCATATTTTACTTTAATTTTGATCACATAAAAGGGGTGCCCATTTCAAAATTATTAAGTTGTGGCTAAAATTAAAGGTGGGAAAAAGGAAGAAAAAGGCATAGCTCTTATTTTTGTAAAAAGAGAGTTGATTTGTAATTGAAACAAATCATTGATTCACTTTTGTCTAAAGATTGCACCCCCAACCCTTACACTGATCATAATAATAACCAAAGTGGGACCTGAATTTTTTTTTTTTTTTTTAAATTGAAAAGTTTGTTTTTATAAAAATAAAGTTCAGTTATTTTTTAATCAATAATCTGTATTTTAAAAAAAATTTATATAATCTATGACTAGATTCTGAAAGATAAATCAACTTTCCTTTTTATAGTGAAAAAACTGACGACAAAATTGAAAGGACTCAATAACTTAAAATTTTTATTTATTAATTTTTTTATTTCTAAATTTTAAGATTATTTCAAATTTTCACTTCCTAAGAGAATCGTTTTTTTTTTCCTTCAAATTTTCACTATCTAAAAAAAATCGTTTTTAAAATTTTTCACTATCTAAAGAAGGAGGGTTTTTAAAAAAGGAAAGGAAAGAAGAGAAAAAAATTCCAGAAGAAGAGACAAAAATTGTGTGTTCTAATTTTCTTTTCTTCAAATTTTTTCCACTTCAAAAATTCAAGGGGCCGGATAGGTTTTTTCCGTAGATTAATAAAATTTAATAAAATTAAAATATTATTAAAATTAATAAAATTTCTTATCTACCTAGATCAATAAAATTATTAAGAGTCAAAGTTTGTTTATAAATTATAAAAATCAAGTCATTACATTTTTTAAGATCGGACTAAATCATTACAAATTTAAAAATATAGAAACTAAATTGTTATCTACTAAAATTTTATAATTAAATTAATGTAAATGTGAAGGTATGATTGGTTAAAAATTAAAGTTGAAACTAATTCTTTAAAACTTTAAACCAACAAAATATATTTTTGTTAATATAACACAAATTAGTGGAGCAATTGACTCCCCTCCTTCTTTCCTCACTCTTGGTGGAAACTTGAGAATGCATTAATTTTCTCTAAAATATCTCTTTCTTCTCCACTTTGCCTAGAGCTAAAATCACATTAATTTTCTTTATTTTAGAAGAAAAAAAAACATTAATTTTCTTTAAATATCTAAGTACTCAAATCCTCCCCTTCACTCTAATTCGAAGTCAATAGTACTGTCTGGTGGGAAAAAATTTAGTAGAACGTATTATATATTACTTCTGCATTAATTATTTGACACATCATTAAATAATTTATTAATTTATTAAATAATATTTATGGCATGAATCTTATATAAGTCTTAAAAGCTTCTGATGTGGTAAGCATGGAAAATTTTCTATATTACTATAACTATAAATTTTGTCTAAATCATCTCAGATAATAATATATATATATATATAAAAAATCATGCTTTTTCCTAAAAGTTTTCAAATGTGTTTAATGGGTTGTAAGAATATGTTTCGTGGATCCTACCAAAATGCATCTCTCAAAGAAAAAATGTTTTTCTTAAATAGTTTTAAAAAATACTTATGTTTACTAATTTTTTTTAAAAAAAAGAAAATAGTATTATAACCACGTAACAAAAGTATTTCAAACATGTAATAAATAATGAGAATGACCTTGGAAATCCATGGGTTCATCTCTCTTTGACCCCAAACCAAGCTAAAGTGTTATTAGTATTACCTAATAAAAAATTGTCATGTGACTATATATATATATATATATATATATATATATATATATATAGAATAAAATTAGAAAGGAGAGCATGAGATTAGGTGTAACTATACTGCACTTAATCATTGCTCGGGATGAAGTACATGTAAGCCAAAATCTCACGTATCAATAAAAGAAATTAAAAAAATACTTAAGTGCATCTTGGGCAACACTTATCTTTCGTGCCTACCACTAAATTGTTCAATCATAGTTTACTATGTGACAAATTCTTCTTATTTGTTTTTAAAAATATTTGAAAAAAACTTGGGTGTTTCCTCGAATGCACCTATCTTGGTGCATCCCAAATATTGTCCAATAAAATACTGCCATGTAGCATTTTTGTTTTTTTAAAAGATAATTTTTTTTCTAATTTTATTTTTATGTGGTTAATAAGTGGGAAGTATAAGGGTTAGGTACCGTTTAGGCTGCACCTAATCATTACCCAAAATTTTTTTTTTGTTGTGGGAGTGATGAGAGAGGATGCATAGAGGTGGAGGCATCTTGAAATGCACTAAGTATTACCCAAAGAAATTTATCTTCTGTGTCTTAACAATTATTAAGAAGTATTGGTATATTATTGTTTGCAATAGAAAAAACTTAGTACAGTCAGGCTGCACTCATCTTTTGTTCAGTCCAACTAGCATCCAATAGAATTGTACCACCATGATACAATCTTTTATAATCTTTTTTGTGTTAGTAAGAAAAGGGGAGTATGAAGATAGATGCACCCTAATCATTTTCCGTTCGTAATTTCACTACCAGTTTTCTCTTGTACTGAAAAATTCCAACTAACCTCATCTCAACTAGTTGAGGTAGAAGTAATCTCTTGTAAAATCCGTCTAAAAAAACAACTAATTAAGACATTATAACCTCTTTTAACCAAAAAGGGAAAGAAACAAAAGAAGCAATATAAGGGTAATGAGTCATGATCCATTTGGGGAATATGATCGTGAGTAATGACTCATCATCCAAAACCAAAAAATAAAAAGATATTAGAGAGAGACGTTGATTACCAGAACGTAAAGAGAAGCCGAAGCTAAAATGGTGGAATAACGATCCCAATAAGAATCAGCTAGCGGCGCAACCAAAAGCGGCAGCATGGAAGTGAAACCGCACCAACTGCTGACGGTTTTCGCCGCCGATGAGTTGCTCATCTTCATCACGTCTGTTAGATACGTCACCAAGTTTGACGCCACCCCTTTGAATACAAACCTCTCCATCCCCGATACCACTGTTCCAAAATCATCATCAAATCTCATGTATTATAAAACTTAATGATTAAGACGTGTGTCGTTTAGACGTTTTATTAAAAAAAAATTCAATACTATAATTGTTAGAAAAAAATTAATAATGTGAGAATTCACGCATTCAAAAAAATAAATTATGTAAACAAATTTAAACAAACCCGAAATAATTATCTGTGATTTAACGAGTGTCTTTGATAAAAAAAATCTTAAAATTGTATATTATTTGAAAACAACTACATGCTAGTTTCTTATTTTCGTTTTTTTAATATAATTTAATCACTTTTACCTTATAATATGTTAAAACATTAAATATATCTTAATAATTTCGGTACTTAGTTGACCAGGCACGTTTTTCTTTTATAGAATTAAAATTTTGATCCCATAAATTGAAAAAGTAGATTTTTTTTTTTTTTTGGGCAAAGGAACTTTAAAGTCTAATTTTCCTTGCATTTATTTATTAAATATAAAAAAATGAAACAAAATGAGAAGGAAAAAAACAAAGAAATAGGAAAAAAAAACGTTCACATGTAGTTGTGTGTTTCTAAGGAAAATACAAATATAAAAACGAAAATAGATATAATATTTGGAATGTTTTCGCATATAAAAAAATAAATCAAACTATTTTTCAATATAAGAAAATTTTACTTTCTATCGGCGATAGTCCGCAATAGAATTATATCATTTACTACCGTCATTCGCTGATAGATAATAATTTTTTTATATATTTATAAATAGTTTAATTTTTTTCTATTGATAATAATTTTTCTATATATTTTTTTCAATCCTTAAAAAAACAAAACCTTTATTGAAAATTTTAACTCGAAAAAAAAAAAACAGGAAACAGGAACATTGAAATACCTATGAGAAGAATACACGATCTGCTTAAATATGGTTTCGATCGAGACGATCCTCTTTGTCCTCCTCCTGCAGCCATGGCAGCGGAGCTTGAGAGCTTGGAAGTTGCAGAAGAAAAATGGCGGTGGAAAAGAGAGAGAGATATTTGTAATTGTCTTTCTCTAGACAAACACTATGATCAATCCAACGTATATATCCACCAACGAAACAGAGCCCAATCTTTATTTTTTTTATTTTTTTTTAAATAATTTCTTTTTTAAAGTATTTATTTTTGGAAGAAAAAGAAAAAGCTGTAGTTGATGAGATTAGAACAGAGAATTCAGAGCACTGTCACTCTGCTTTTGTTGTTACATGCATATATATACGTCAGTTTAACATTGATTACAAGGATTCATTTCCACGTGGCACATCACCTGCCACGTGGATGCCTCCTACATGGGTTGTTTTTTTTCCTTAATTTGCTCTGTCACTTCCTTCAAATTAATCTAAATTAAGGAATGGCAGTCTTCCTCAACTTTTGGACTAAACTTCAATATCTCTTTAGATTTTGAAATATTTTGTAGATAATTTTGACAATATCTTTTAAAATGAAAAAAATGATATCAACAATTTTAATTCTTAATATAATTTAAATAATATCACATAACCTTTTAATTTTTCACATTAATTTTTATAATTTATTTTAAGGAAGAATATATATTTTGGAATAAGATTTCAAAATTCAAAGTGAAAAAAAAAAAAAACTTTTCAAAATATATATTACCTATAATTGAAACATACTTGAAAGTTTAAGGAATTTAACCTATTAAAAACGGACACTTTTGTCCTTAGTAACTAACTACATCACCTGCTAAAGTTTATTACATGAAGTTGCTCTCTAGAGGGTAGCTTCAATTTTAAGGTTGTGAACTCCACTTGGCTCAAAAAGTTTGTAAATCTCACGATTGAAAAATATTAATTTTATGTCTTATTAACTTTTTACATTGTATCAAAAAAAAATCCTTAAAATGTAAGCCTCAAACGTTCACAACTTTTTGGAGTTCATAACTCTACTCTTTGTTCTAAACTCGTCGAGTAAGTATTTAATAAGTTTTCAAATTTTAAATTTTAGCGCTTATTAATTCTCTGGCCTATTCAACAATTTTTAAAGAAATTAAAAGACACAGTAGAAGCAAAATAAAAAAAATAGACATTAAAGTTCAACTTCACATCTATTCAATTAGTCAATTAAAAAAATTTCGAATATGTTAAAGGAATTATTAAACACAAAATTGAAAATAGTAAGACTCATTAAAAATTTTAAAGTTTTATACCCAATTGAATATTCAAGAACATTTTAAACATTTTTCAATCGTTCAAATACCAAATAGATACAAACTTGAAAATTCAACCTAGAAAAATGTTAATAACATGATATTAGAATTTTTTTTTTGAGACACACTAATTGAAAAAAGAGACAGTCGCATTGAATAATTTGTCGACCGTACCCGCACGAGAGCGCAAACGACATCGTTTTGCAAGGAAGCCCCTTGTAGATTATAAAAGGGTGAAAAATGGAATTGGATAAGATTATGAGTGGATTTCTGATGTAGATTAGTTGGGATCGTTTTATGCACACAAGAAACTCATGCAGACACACACAAGACACACATGCACAAACACAACCCTTTTTTAATGCTATTTGCTTAATTCACAAATACAAACATCAAAAGAAGATTGGTGGTTTAGTGATATGGAATTCACTTTCATTTTTGTGCTGGGTTCCACCCCTATAAATAAACTCTAATGGAACATCTTTAACCTATATATATATATTATGCGTGGATGCTTCTTAATAATTGTTGGTCGATGATATGAATTTAAAAATCTGAATGCACGTCTCAAAATAACTTACTTGATACGAATCCGAAGTACTTTTGTAGCTTTTTTCTCATTCATCGTATACGTACAGGGCAAAACTATCAACTGTGTTATATAGAGGAAAAGAAAAGATTACAAATTGTTAGTTTGTTTTGAAGAATTCTTCTTTCAGTTATGCATGTTGATTTTGCATGATCAAAGAGGTTATATATTTTGAATCTCTCCATCTCACACGTTGTTTATACTAAAAAAAAAACTTATATAGAATGTTTAATTTTTGTTGACATGTATAAACGTAGCTCAACAATTAAGATATTTATATTTCGACATATAATGCAGGTCTTGTTTGATAACTCAATTTGGTTTTTTGTTTTTATTTTAAAAAATTGTACTTATTTTCTCACATATTCTTTAAGAGTGATTTTCGTCTTTGCTAATGAAACATTTGGATTCTTACTCATCAAATTTCAAAATGGAAACAAGTTTTTTTAAATTATATATATTTTTTTAGTTTTCAAAAATTTTGTTTTTGTTTTTGAAGAGGATTAACAAAGAATTCGAATTTTTTTCTTTAAGAAAAGTGACATGACAACTAAAAAATAGTAGGTAAACATGCACAAATTTCAAAAACTAATTTTTTTTTTTTTAAAATGAAATCGTTTCATAAGATCATAATAACTTAGAAAATGTTTAATTAGTTAAGTGGTTGGGCTTTGGCTTCAATTTTGCCCCTAACATTATAATACCTACAATTTTTTTTTATTTGTCTTAGAAAAAAAAACTCTCCATTATTATTGAATTTGTTAAAAATGAGCAAGGAGGCATTCGGTAACTATTCCATTAATTATTAGAGATATTTTGTAGGATCAATTTGTTGGTTTCAATTTTAATGAAGATTGTAAAGGACAGTTTTTTTTTTTTTTTTTCTTTCAATTTTTTTAGGACATTTATTACAAATTAATAAATTAGTTAAAATTGAAGCTTTTAATATAACGAGGACAAGTTTGAATACCATTTCAATCGCGTTTGAAAACAATTTTTAAAATTCAAGTCAAATTTTAAAAACCATTTCAATCCCATTTAAATTCAAATGTTTATTTTTTTACAAAAAAAAAATTCTGAAAACCATATTAAGAGGATTGAGGAAAAACTAACATATATAATTTTAAATTTAAAACTAAGAACGAAAGTGTTATTAAATGGAACCTTCATTTTAATTAAGCTTGAATTTTGAAAATTGTCCTAAATTAAGTAACAAAACAAAAATACTTATCGAAAGTAGTTGTTATAAACTTAAATTTTTAAACACAAATAAAATCTAAATAGTTATCAAATGAGATTTAAAATTTTTTAGTTTCATTTTGAGGTTACTTTTAATGCTCTAATTATTTCTATCATATTTCTAATATTTAAAATTTTCATATTTTTTTTATATAATATCTTTAATAATATTCTATAAAAAGATATCTATTTTAACTAGTTGAGCTATATTCATATTGATTATTTTTATTGGTTACTGAAAAATTTGAAAGTGAAATTAAAAGTTACAAGTTTTTAAGTATCAACTAAAAATATCAAACATGTAGGCTTCACATTAATTGATTGTTTTTATAACTTGAGTTGACCTTCAAGATGTAAATGAAAATATATTTTAAAAATATCTAAGGATTTGGAATATGTTTAATCTTGATTGCTTTTGATTTTATAAAATTTAAAGGCACATATTTTTAGTTGACTTTAATTAGTTTAATTATTTAACAAAGTTAATAACTATTATATTAGTCTTTAACTAATTTAATGTACACAAAGTAACGTCTGAAAAAAAAATATTTAAATACACTCGGTATCTTTTATATTATTTCAAAATTAATCGCTAGAAATATATATATTTTATGGACTAAATTGATAACTCATACATAGTTGATGGATTAAATTGAATTAAAAAAAATATTAAAAAGTATCTTAGATAATTTTATACAGTAGAATTGCCTTTTTAGTAAAATATTTGAAATGGAAAGATTCAAACCTTTGACTGTTGATTAAGAATATATATTTTATACCAGTTGAACCATGTTCATGTTGATAGAACCAAAAGTTAATAAATAGTTTACTAGAAAAAGTATATTTTTGTCTTAAAGAATAGTATTACCAAATAAAGAAAATAATATAATTATGTTAATATTTTGAGTTGTGGTAAAAAAAAAATCGCCCACAATATTCAAGATGGAACATTTTTCTTAAATTCAAAATATTAATGGATCTATATGTGAATAAGAAAAAAATTCATGAGAAGGAATGAAGAAAAGCGACTACCTATCTTATTATGAGTTTCATTTTGATGCGCGAAAACGAAAACAATTCAAGTTTATTGAACTTGTTCAAGATTGTATTAAAAATTATTATAGAAAAGTCTTTGATTCTCATGCTTAATATGATTTCTCATATAATTTATCTCTTAACCTTTCAATTAATCTTTCAAACAGTTGAGCGGTGAAAAAAAAATTTCTTTTAAAGAAATTATAGTTGCTTCTTTAGTATTTAACAAATTAAGCAAAAAAAAATATATAAAAATTTAATTAAAAGCACATAACATTTTCTTTAAAATATATATTTAAAAATTATAAAAGAAAACAACAACTATTATCTATTTCAGTTGCCATTGTATCATATACCTAGGCACGCTCAAACAGTCAACCAAGCCTTTTGACCAACTTTTATCTTTGAAATGAAATGTTCAAATATAAAAATTTCTTAAATTTGATCCACTTTTTTGTAAAATGTTTCTTAAAATAAAAATAATAAATGAAAATAATTGTATATTTCTTAAAAAATAAAAAACATAAATATAAAATATAAATATTATCAAACAAGTTCGGAGTGGACCGTGCCTATTAGATTTTTACTCAATATTTATAACACTCAATATAAAACTTATTTTTTAAATAATAAATAACTGTAGAAAAATTCTGACATTTTTATTATTGGATTTTCAAAGAGTTGTAGTTGAGCACTTGATCTTGTCCCACATCAAAGCAAAATATCATCTAATCACAATAATTTATTAAATGCATTCTGCGCTGCATCTATTTTTATTTATGAGGTGATGGAATTTTTTTATTTTTAAATATTTTTTTCAGCATAATTAGAAAAAAAATGTGTACGTCATAAATTGTATCCGAGTATTGCTCTTGGACGGGTTTATGATGTCCAACTTAGAACTCCAATCCTCCATCAGATGAAATGAATATAATCCGTCCACCAGTCAAAGTATTAACCAATAATTTCTTGGGTGGGTCCACATTGGTCAACGCAAAGTTGATGACTCATCCACTTCATTGAATTTGAACTACACGTGGAAGCCACTACGATAAAAAAAATAATAAAAGAAATAAAAATTTCTTATTATTATTATAATAAAAAATGTTGTGAAAAAGAGTGAAAAACATAGTAGTTTTAAGAATAATAATGAAGTATATAGTCACATTTTTTAAGAATTATAAATATATTACAAAATTTTAGTGTCCAGACAGTTTATGCACACTTCGACTAGTTTCATGGGAGAACTCAAAGAAATTCATAGGATATTAAATCTTAAGTAAGTAGTCACCATGAATTGAACCCAAAGTTCCTTAGCCATTTAACCTTTTTTATGTTCTCACTATCATTAGGCCAACCATAATGGTTATGTGGTGTTGTAGAGTTGCTAGTGGGATATACTTGCTTTCTAAAGGGACAATTTTTTTTAGTTAAATTCAATATGAAATGCCATTAGGCCAACCATGACGGTTATGTGGTGTTGTAGAGTTGCTAGTGGGATATACTTGCTTTCTAAAGGGACAATTTTTTTTTAGTTAAATTCAATATGAAATATCTAATACGTAAAATTATAAATTTGATTCTACATAGTTTATAATAAGAATTTAGTTGACGTCCTTATAACTTAATAAAATTCTTTTAAATAATCTCTATGATAGAGATTAACTACGAAGAATTTATCAAACCATGGAGACTACAAGAATTAAATTCTAATTTTTACAACGACTATGTTCTAACTTTTTTCTAACTACAAAGATCAACATTTTAAATAAACATATTCAATTTTATTCTATTGAAGTGAATCTTAAACTTGAATAAATAGTAAAATTGATTTTTTTTTTCACTCGAAAAAGTTTGTAAATGGATATAATGTTTTTTTTTCTTGGACATATTTTCTTGAATACCAAACTGTATTGGTGTAATATTTTTAGGGTTAATAATTAGCAACACGTTTTTAAGAATTGTAAATATAGAAAAATCTATTCGTGATAGACTCTATCGCTAATAGACTATCTGGTAGACTTCTACCAACGATATAATCACTGATAGACTCTGAATGCTGAATTTATATTTTGTTATATTTACAAATTCTTTTGTATTGTATATATCTGCTAATATTTTGAGTTTGATTACTATATTTGTAGTTTCTCTAAATAATTTTAGAATCATCATTCCTAATTCTTTTATTTTCTTAAACTATTTGAAATTATATTGGAATTATAATTTAAAGGGTAATTATTTTAAATGACAAGACTGTTATAAATATTTTCAAATATAGCACAATGTCACTTTCTATTAGTGAAATGTCTATCATTAATAGACAGTGACATTTTGCTATATTTATAAATAAATTTATATTTGAAAACAACTTAGTTTATTTACAAAATATCACGAAGATGCATCAAAATAGCTCTTACTTCTTCTTTGTCTTTATTCTATAAATGGCTTTAAAAATTACTAGGGTGGGGGTAAAAAAAAAGTAGGAAGTTTAATATTTTATAATAAAGAAAAGAGAATACAAATTTTAAACTCCAAAACTATCCACTTTTTTCTCATTAAATGTTAAACTTAAATAGACATCATAAATTATCTCAAAGTTAACGCAACATGCAATTTCATTTTTCATATTTCTTTTAGAAAAAGATATAAATAGATGTGGATTCATCATAATATCTTAACTAGGTTACACATTCTTAACATACTCATCATATCTTAATCCTGAATATTATATTGATAAAAAAGTGAGTAGAGAAGAACCGAAATGAGCTCAAAAGAAGCAAGTATAATAATAAAAAAAAAATTTGGAGGGCTACAGAGAAGCTCCCGTGAGAAAGCAAGTACAAAGAGACAAGAGTGAAATTACATTAAAAACAGCTAAGTTAAGAGAAATAATAGTTGGGTTGTAATTTGTGAAGAGTTTGAATCTCTGAGACTAACAACTAATTAGAAAGCGACTTTTCTTTTTTCTTTTTTTTTTTTTTAATTTAGACGATGCTATTATTGACATCGTTAAAAGTGTAATTATTTCTTTCAAGGTAGCAAGGCTAACAAATTGCAATAGATGAATTAAAGATGATGGTATTTTTTTGTGTAGATAAATTCAAGCAGCAAAAATCTTTACAGATAGTTGTTATATAATCTTCGAAGCAATTCCAATAAGCTTTGGATTTTAATCCATAATTCTCTAGCAACATTACAATGAATAAAGAGAGATGATCCATTGTTTCCGCAACTTTTTGATTGAGAGAGCACCAATTTGGGATTTAAAACAATGTGATATAACCTTCTTTGAAGAATGTCCATCATCTTAATACTTCTATGAATTTAATAGTTCTATTCAGGGAAATTTTTAAAAATAGAAAAACAAGAGAAACTATTTATACAAAATAGCAAAATTTTTAGATAGTTCTGATAGATGTTGATAGAAGTCTATCAGAGTCTATCAGTAATAAAAATGATAGAAGTCTATCACTGATAAATGCTGATAGAAGTCTATCAATGTCTATCAGTATTTTTTTTTTGCTATTTTCTGTAAATAGTTTGACATTTTTTCTATATGTGAAAATTTCCCTTCTATTTATCATATTTATCAATTTAATAGTTACATTTAACTTCATTTTATGTACTTAGTCGAATAGTCTTTTAATCTTATATTAATTTTGAATTAAGTTTTGCTTAACTTTTTTTTTTTGTACACAAACAAACTAGCTCTTTTATACTAATCATTGTGATAGAATTATATTTTATAACCTTAAAGAACGTTTAATTTTACAAAATGATCTTATTCGATGCTATATTAGTATATATGACTATAACAAATTATATCGTATTTTTTGAACTAAGAAATGTTGGTTAATATTTGACAGTTGATTTTTTTTAATTTCTCTAAGGGGCCGTTTGTTTTTTGAAAATGTAGATAACCGAGATTTTTAGATTCGGGAGATACTGATGTTTGACATCTTTAAATATAATAATCGTGTTTGTTTTATAGGAAAAATATTAAAAAGATAAAAAACTTGTAAACTTTAATTTAATTTAAATTTTAATTCAGCACTCAAATAGAAAAAAAAAAAAATTGTCTTTTCTAAACTTTTCCAAGGTCTAATCTTTTGAGATAATGAATTAAAAGATGAATTTTTCAATCTCAAAAATAAATTTTGCCCCACTTTTTAAAATTTAAGTTTTTTAACTCTGTGCTTACATCATCCTCAAACAAATTTACAAAATTACCCTAACTTGAACTACTGCTTTTCTTCTCTGAAAAGGTACTAGATCTGGCGTACTCGACCCCTCGGCGAGTCTACACTTCCTCCATCAGATCCAGTGAGTCTTCCTCTTCTCTCTCCCATTTTAGTTTGTGTTGGCTATAAAGTTAATTATTTTTAATAAATAATACTTCGTTTAATCAAGGTTTCTCTGAAATGTTTTGATAAAAAAATCATCTTAAAATATGTGTACGTACTAAAATTGATACAATTAGAAAAAAGAAAAATTGCAGCTAAATTTTTGTTAATTTTATTTTTTAAATTAAATTTGACAAAGTTATTCAAAAGTTGATTTGTAATTTGTACATTATTTTTGTGTCAAGTTTTATTTTATTGAAATTAACGAGCATATGAAGATTTTTATATTACTTTGTATTAAAATTAGTCAGTAAATTAATGAAAATTGAACTGAGATGAAAATTTTGTATTACTTAAGTATACGGTCCTTTTGAGATGATCTAAACTAATACAACTTGACGAGTTTAAGATTAAATTTAATTTTTTAAAGTTAAATATCCTTCTATAATATTTTAAAAAAAATAATTCTCTCGATAAAGCGAACTAAAATGGGATAACATACAATAATGAAAACGATGCACATGTTGAAGTCATTGTTATGATGTAAGATGAGAAATACATTAATTCCTTTTCTCATAAAGGGATCCAAAAATAAAGAAGATTTGGAAAGAAAGAAAAAAAAAAGTTTTAGCTTTATTTTCATAATGCTTGTGTGTATATATTAATTTTAATTGTTGTGTGGCCTAGCTTTGTTTCTTCAATAATGGACCTTAGTGGAAGTTTTTTTTAGTCAAAATTGGAGGAAGATAAAAGAATGTTTTGTCATCTTGGAGTTTTCTTTAATATTATTCATTCTTCATCATTGAAAATTATATTTTGTGGAAATTATTTGCATGCATGGAAATCAAGTTTTATATATTATTATTTTGTTTAAAATTAAAGTATCTACTTTTTCCCAATATTTGAATAAATATTATACTTTAGAGAATTCACTTCATGTCAATTCCAATTCCAAGATCAATCATATCGTAATCCATCCATTAAATGATGGAGTTCATTTGCAATTTGATTGATTTTTTAAAAAGAAATATGATTCAGCTCCAAATATTTAAAAACCCTAACTTATAACGATAATAAAAAAAAGTCAAAGGGCTAAGGGATTGTGAGTACAATCCATAGTGGCCTAGGATTTAATATCTTATGGGGAAATTGACACCCAAATATTGTAGCGTCAGACCGGTTGTCCCGTGAGATTAGTCGAGGTATGCGTAAGTTTGCCCGGACACTTACGGATATAAAAAAAAAACTTATAACGATAATTAATCATTAATGAGAAAATTACTATAAACAGAAAAAATATCAAACTATTTACAAATATAGAAAATTTTTATTGTCTATCAGCAATAGACTGCGATAGAAGTCTATCGCGATAGAATTCTACCGTTTGAGCGATAGACTTCTATTGTTATCTATCGCTTAAGCGATAAAATTCTATCGCAGTCTGTCGCTGATAGACAGTAAAATTTTTCTATATTTGTAAATAGTTTGGCTCATTTTTCTATATTTGAAAACCCTTATTAACGTAGGCCCATTTTAGTATCTAAAATGTGTTAGCGATCATAAGGTTCATAGTTTATCTCACATTCCTTTATTGTTGCTAAAAAAGATTATATATACACGTACGTATGTGGGATAATAAACATTAATTAGTCAATATATGCAATTGATTGGTCAAGATTTAAGTTAAGTGGTTCAATTATTTACCATGGTCAATTAATAGCTGATTTACTTGATTTTTTTTAGATTTTTTTTTTTTACTTAATTTAGGTATACATCATTTGTCTATTTGTGTAATTATTTTTCTTCTATAAGTAATGTAAAATATTGTACTTAAAATCTCTGCAAATATACCTTATATGATGAGATATGCAAAAAAATATGATTTTCCCCCTAAAAGCAATTCATGAGCTTCAAATCTAGTTTGTCATTTTAGTCGTCATCATTATAGTTGTGAGTCCAATAATTTTAGGAAATATTATTTTATCAAGGCCACTTCATTTTTATAATATGGTCCATTTTATTAGTGTTGTTTACATTTATATATGTAATAAACATCTAGATGCAGTTAATATATTTTTTAGATTTGATTACAAAATTTTGTGTCATTTCTTAAACATAATATCTACTGAACTTAAAAATAAATTTGTTTTTGGTTAAAATATCATTTTTAGACTCTATTATTTTCTATACTTCCAAATATTTAAATTTAATTCATATATATTAGGAGTGAATTTAGACAAAAATGATAAGACTAATCAATAAGGAAAAAAGAAAATCTAATCGGGACCAAGACAGGATCATGACAGGCGGAGGGGAGTTTGTTGGTCTCGACCTTCGAGGTCGAGGAGCCTAGTTGTCCCAATGGGTATGAGTTAGGCCTTCGACCCAGCTCCTTCCAAGATTGAAGAGTCTAACTTTCGTATAAGATGTATTGAAGAATTCGATCAGGTTATCAGATAATAAAGAGAATAGAAGAAAACATACGTCAACTACTTCTATTAAATTTATCATTATATTTTAACTACACACATTTATATCTAATTTGGTTTGTGTTATCAACGTTAGTTGACATATAATATATATAATAATGACGTGATCTTGATGCATTCGATAAAATTTAGATAATGACAGTATTAGGTATAGTGCATGTAAGTGTTGGGCAAAGGTTTCTTGATACGAAAGAAAGGGGGCAATTGAAGACCTACAAATTAAGTGAAAATACAAAAATGTAGTTGAAAAAAAAAGTTAATTTTTAAGGAAATTACCATAAATAGAAAAAATATCAAACTATTTACAAATATAGAAATTTTTCACTATATATCACGGTTTGGTCTATCGCTCATTTGTAGATAATTTGACTTATTTTCCTATGTTTGAAAACAACCATAATTTTTAACCCTAAACTTAATTAATTATTAAAGGTATCAATTCTAACTCTAAACTTTTTTATTTATCAAATTGTCCTCAAACTTCAATAAATATTATAGTTTTAACCCTTTAATTAAATACTCACATCAAATATCGTTAAAAAAAAAAAAAAATCTCTTTTATGCATTCAATTAATTATAAACTATATGTAGAGCACAAAAATAATTAAAAAATGGCATTAGAGGTTTTTCGTTGTTAAATTTTATGGATTTTATTTAATGGTTAATTTGTGCATTGGGTCAAACTTATTTTCGTGCAAGACTTTATTTTATGAAAATTAGTGAATTTATGAAAATTACTATACCACTTTTTTGTTGTTAAAATTAATGAGTGTAAATTAGCAAAAATTGAACCGTGAGTAAAAATTGTAATATTTATTTATTTTTAGAGTCCAATTTGATGAAGTTAAAAGTTTAGATCAGTTCACATTGATACAACCTTACTAATTTAGTGTTAAAATGGTTTTTTTTCCTCCAAAAGAAGTATAAGTGTCAAATTTACGTCATCTCACAAATAAAATTTTATTCCATGGAGTTAAATTCATATCAATGTTATATTAAAATAAATCTTCAAAAAAAATATATATGTCATATGTCAATATAGTTAAAACGGTAAAAAGGATAAAATAAGTATAAGAAAAATACTTTTCAAAATTTAAGAACTAACTATCAAGATTTTTAAAGTACATAAACTAACAAAATTCGTGTAATGTCATTGTTCCGCTTATTAATTGTTTATATATCATAAAATAAAACTATATAAAAAGTAGGTAAAGATGTAACGTGACATACTAAAAAAAGATGTAATGTGACAATAACTAAACTTTAGTAACTTAGTGACCACATACACGAATATTAGGGTTACGAATCTATGGGAAATTCTCTAGCTTTCCTCTTTTCTTTTCTTTTTGGATTACTATTGGAAGAGACGGCATAGACTTGAATTGATTGATAATATTAGGCGAAATCAACACAATTTTAAAGTTGATTTATGAGAAAGTAATTAAAGAAGAACATGTACAAGACAAGACAAACAAAAAAAAAAACACTAAAAGAAGGAGATTAATGTTAGATAATATAATATTAAATTTATTTTTATCTATCAACTCAAACTTTTAGGTCAATTGATTCTTTAAACATGGTATCAGAGTAAAGTCCAAGAGGTCTTGTGTTCAAACCCTTACAACATTATTTTTTCTACCATTAGCTTAAGCTTTTAGGTCAATCATCGATAAATTTTAATCATTAAAAGGGAAAAAAAAGAAAAAAAAGAAAAGGCTAAAAAAAATAAAGAGATTTCAAATGAATTATTGGTAGCAGGGATAGTGCTTTGTTTTTATGCTTAATTGCTTCTGTTTCTATCTCTTTTTTCTTTCTTTACTTCATTTTCTTCGAGTCAGAAATTATGGAAAAGAAAATTAAAGTATATAGGAATCATAATGTTCAAAAGTATTGTTGGTTTTATTTTTTCCTGAAAAAGCCAAAATCCTTTAAATTCCATACAAATTCAAGTCACTTACTTTTAAAGTTCCAAATTAATGGAGGTCTTATTCTCTTTAGTTAATGGAAATTGGAATGAAAGGATGTTGCATTAGCTAGTTTGATAATCAATGAATTATTTTCTTTTAGATTAAAGTTTCAAATTTTAGTCTAAGTTTAGAATAATAATATAAAAGATTGCTTTTTAATTACTCCTAAACTTTAATAATATTTATTTTATTAAAATATTTAATATATTCTAATTTATTAATTATTCAAACTTAAGGAAAAAAAAAACAGTTGCTACAAATGTTTCATTGTTGATATTGACTAAAATGTTGAGGTCTCAATTTTATGAAAATATTGAATAATAATATCGTCAATTGACATTATTTTCGTAAAAATTATAAAAACAAAAGATTTATAAAAATGCTTAAATCAATAAATAAAAAATTTATGTTTTTTAAACCATTAATAATTCTTATTATTTATATTTTTTATGAAATAATGAAAATATCGATTCATCCTTCATGTCGATGTCGTACCATTCAAATGTGAAAATATCAATGGAACTATTTTGTTGATGTGAGGTTCTGACCAACAAGAATACATCAACTCAATGGCTCGGGTAAGTAGTTCAATAACTAATTCAATATGTAAGAAATCACTCACACCAGTGAAGTGCTATGTTTTATAGATTCTGATGTTTATGTTTGAAGACTCATTAAGTTTCTTGGTATATTGAGATAAAATAGAGTTTATAGGTTACTCATCGATATTGTATTGAGATGTCAATTATGTTGGTAATTCTGCAGCATTTCAAGAATCAAATCAAATACATACGATAAATGTGAAGATGAGCATGTCTTAATTGACATGAACTTGTACTATCAATCTCGAAGTATGAGGTTCAATCTCTCCACTCATATATTGTCAAAATAATAATAATAATAATAATAATAATAATAAATACATAATGAAAAATAATATTGTCCAGTACCTACAAAATATTACATTTTATAACAAAGGGGGTTTGTAAGATGGGCTGGGCTAATGGACTCTTTAGACCAAACCAAATTTTGTGGTTTGCAAATTCTCATATTTGTTTAATGTCCAAAACTTTCACATTATTTAAGATATGATGCATGAATTTCAAGAGTTTTTTTTTCCTCTTCTTCTCAATATGACATAAATACCCATGGAATTCTTATTACTACTTTGATGGCTAAAAATTTAAATGGTATTTTTGTGAGTGATTTTGAAATTGTTAATTACGATAGCTTTTGTCAATTTTAAAATTACGACCTAAATTATATTTTTAATAATTTAAAATTAATTTTAGGGGATGTTTTAAAAATAGAAAAATAAGGTAAATTATTTACACAAAATAGCAAAATTTTTAAATAGTTGTGATAGACGTTGATAAAAGTCTATCGGGATCTATCAATGATAGAAATGATAGAAGTATATCACTAATAGAAGTCTATCAATATCTATTAGTATTTTTTTTACTATTTTATGTAAATAATTTGACCTTTTTTTATTTGTGAAAATTTTCTTTAATTTTAATTGTTTACAAAGTGGGTTTAAAAGTGTAAAATCAAACAATAAATTGATTTTGAATGATTAAAAATATTTTTGAAACTTGAAAGAGATTTTGGACATCAAACAAATAATTTTACCTATTTCAGAATTGCTTTTAAATATATGTAAACCATGCGAAGAATACTCCCAAAATTGTGTTTTAAGATCAAAATTTAAGAATATTGTTGTTTATGAAATCACATCCAAAGGGAAAATTATGAAAATTAATAATGAAATTGTTGTGCTTGGTATTAAATCTATTTCGATAAAAATAAACTTTCAAAGACTAATTTAGATACAAATATTATTTTTAGTTTCTGACTTTCATTTTTTTTTTTTGTCTTTATACTTTCAGATGTCAAAATTTAATCATTATACTTCCAATAATCTCTTCATAATAGTTAGTCGCTATTGTTTTATTTTATTGTTGACTTAGATAGTCTCCATAAGCCTCTCTTGATAAATTTTGAAAACATAAAAATAAGGAAAAATAAATTAATTTATGAAGCTAAATCTAGGAAAACTTCGTTTAGACTAATATTAAAAAAATGCATGTGCATTTGGCTTCTTTAATCATCTTAAAATATCGAAAGATATATTATTTTTTAGGTCTATTTGGTAATCATTTAATTTTTTTTATTTTTAGTTTTGAAAATTATGCTTGTTTTCTCATAATTTTTTATTCATGGTTTTCACATTTCCTAAGTAAGCATTTGAATTCTTAGTCAATTTCTTTTAAAAAAAAAGTTTTTAAAAACTACGAGGTCGTTTGATAACCATTTAGTTTTTTTATTTTTAGGGGCTATATGGGAGACTGAAATGTAATCAGGATTACTGATAATCGGAAGAGTGTTTGAATAAGTGAGGAATCAAGGGCGAAATGAAAATGAAATTGTGAAGTGTAAAAACGATGGAAAAGAGAATTGGGTTGAAAAGAGTGGGAATGGAATGAGTTTGGAATTACAAATTGGGTCCAAAAAGCCCAATTCAAACATGAATTCTAGATTACATTACAACTCAATCTCATTCCAAACTTAGCTCTCAAACAGTCTCTTAGTTTTTAAAAAATTGGTATGTTTTGATATATTCAATTGAGTTTTACGTTTTTTCATTTTTAAAAACGTTTTTGAAATTGTGAAGAAATTTTGGAAAAAAAAATCATTTTTAAGAACTCATTTTCGTGATAGTAGTTTTATTAAATATGTGCATCGTGGTATAGTGGTTATCTCAACTCCCTACTACTATCTTTAAAGGCTTGGGTGCAAATCTTAGTTGATGCAATATTTTTTTTAACACTTTTTATATGAAATTGAATGGAAAATCATATTTAAAATATTTTCTTGTTATATACTTCATATCCACATAATTTTCATTTTTTTTAATTTAGTAAGAATATTGTAAATATTTTTTTTAAAAAAACTATTTCAAAATTCAAAGTTAGAATGGTCGGAAAATATGAATAAAATTATTATTATTATTATTATAAAATTTAAAAAACCACAACTCTTCATGAGACTATGTATGTTTGTGTATTTTTTTTTCTTTTATAAATGTCACAATCTTAACGAAAAAAATATGCATTTTCTATATATATATATAAAAAAAGATTATTTGAATTGCTCCTAATAGTTTTTAAAGATGCAATTTTCTCATCAGTTATAAAAACATAAAGAATTGTTACCCCACTTCTATCTCTTTTATATACATTACTACTACTATTTATAAAATATTGTGTTCGATCAATAGAGGTGTTCAAAAAATCTGAAAGAACTAATCAATGTAACCCAACCCGCACGAATTGGGTTGAATTGGGTTCAAATAAATGAAAATTTTATGAATTGAGTTGGTTCAAGGGTTCACTTAAAATAAACAAAACTAACTCCAACCAACCCGAACTTAATATTAGCTTTAAAATGTATATTTTCTTTGACTTATGATACAATTATGTATATGTATATTTATTTTAGTTTTATTAAATTTCATTCTTTTGGATAATTTATTCTCCAACTCTTCTTAAAAATAGTTTTTTTTAGCACTTTAGAAAGAAAATTTTCATTATTTAAATTGAATTGAGTTCTTTTTATCTTAATTTAATATATGGAAATAATTAATTCAAATTTTTATGTATTAATAGTTTACTTCTTTTTAAAATAACAATTTAAATAAATGATCTAAGTAACCCGAACCAACCCAATCCAAATGTTTCATGGTTGGGTTGGGTTTATTTTTTACTATAAATCATTTGGGTTGAAGAAATTTACATTCCGAACACTTGAATTGGGTCTAAAAAGTCATTCAACCCAACCCAACCCACGAACACCCCTATTTGTCAAGTCATGTGATTAAAATGTTCGTTCACATGTTAGTCATTCATCCTATCTTGGAGATAATTATTCATGACACATTGAGTATCATAGAAAAAACAAAATTTATAACTATATATATTAGATAGATGGTTATTGTAAAAATAGTTTCATTGTTCTTTTTTTTTTTTTTTGAAAAGTTTTATTTCATTTTTATAAAAAAAAAAAGTATAAAACTAAAAAGTCATCCAACTTAGTTGGATCTTATCAAACATATTTTTTTTATTTCAATGTTTGAAAAAAAGAAAACATTAACTTTTTTTTAAAAAAATAGAAAACATAAATTTATAATTTTTAAGAATTAAGCGTATAAACATTTCTTTTATTTCAAATTTTTGTTTGTTTTGTTATTTATTTTTTATCAATGTTTTCAAAAACACTAAACTAAAATTTGAAAACTTAAAAAATTAGTTTTTAAAAATTTATTTTTGTTTTTGAAATTTAGCTAATAATTTAACTATTGTACTTAAGAAAGATACCAATCATTGTAAGAAATTGAAAAGAAATAACCTTAATTTTTAAAAAATAAAAAAAAAATATTCATCTAATGAGATTTTGAAAAGAAATAAACTTAATTTTTAAAAAATAAAAAATAAAATAATCATCTAATGAGATTTTGATAATTTGAAGGTTGGATCTAATTTCTTATCGGACATTGAAGTTTGAATTCCTTATTGGTCCTAAGCATATATTTTTCTTAAATGCCCAACTCATTTAAATAATACACATCAACAAAGTTTAGTCAAATTAAATTAATTGGCAATTGTCATGTCACCATTAGACTAGCTAATAATCAACTTGAAAGTCAATTTTTTTAATGACGGATTAGAAATCAAATTCAAACTAGAAAAATGAAATTTCAAATATTAAATTAGAAATTAGAAATCAAATTCAAAACTCACACATCAATCATGTCACCCTTTCAAATTGTATCGACCAAATAAAAATTAAATTTAAATATTAAAAGGACTAAAATTGTCAATTTTGAAATTCTTAACTAATTAAAAGTATCTGATGACTAATATCAATAACTAAATGTGCATTTTATTATGTTTGAAAATAGACTTCAAAAATCATTTTTATCCCAAAACTTTGATAGAAATAATAATTTAGTCCTTGAACGATTTGTAACGAGTTAGTCCCTATAGTTCGAATTTGTAATAATTTAATCTTTATATACAAATTTAACCCCTATACTTTCAATTTTGTAACAATTTAGTCTCTATACTTTTAAATTTGTAGCAATTTAGTCTCTATCATAAAAATTCTCATCAAACTTAATTGTTAATTTTGATTATGTAATAATTTATTCTTTATAATTTATTAACAAACTTGACCCTTAATCAATTTATGAATTTATATGCACAACAAATTTATGAAAATTTAATAATATTTTTACTATAAAAATTAAATCATTACAATGGTAAAATATAAAAACTATATTGATACACATAAATTATTATAAATTTGAAAGAACTAAATCGTTAGAATTAAGACACTCGTAATTCTTGAAAATAATTTCCAATGTTTTGAAAATTTGGTGGGCCATCTGGGCTCCACACCTTAGAATTTGGGCTTTGTTATTAGTCTCCATTGAAGACATTTCTGGGAAAAAGGGAGATTTTTCTTCTACATTTTACCTTCGTATCGGCCGGCGCCATTATAGAGATCTGAAAGCCGATCTCGGAGGTCGGAATCAATGGCCGATCACCACCACCACCACCAGAGGCCTCACCGTCTCTCAATTCCGCCGCTTGGCGGTGATTTCTCCACCGCCGGCGCCGCCTCCTCCTCCTCCTCTCGACCCTCTTTCCCTCTCTTTCCTTATTCGTCTTCAACCCCAACTCCCACTCCGTCCAAGAGCCGCCTCTATCCCAAATCCTCCAACAAAAGCTCAATCTCATTCCTTTTTTTGCTTCTATTTTCGCTTCGTTCACTCTATTCCCTCCTCCCATTCCTCCGTTCTTCTCCTTCTTTCTCTCTGTTCCCCTTTTCTTTCTTGGTTTCTCTCTTGTCCTTTCTTCTTACTCTCTTTTTCTCTCTTTTTACCAATTCTTCTTCTTCCTCCTCCAACTTCCAATTTCATAATTCCAAGAAGAATCGAGGCGTTTTCTTTTTGTCTTCGATTTCGCAGTCGCAGCTTAAGACTTTGGTTGTTAAGTCAATTCTACTCGCCGTTGTTTTCCTTCTTCGATTTCAAGCGCTGTTGTATTGTGGAACAGCTGCAATGATTCTTGCTGAAATGACTGGGAATGTGGCGGCTCGATTCTTGGCCGAGGGACGGAATCAGATGACTATGGGTGATCGGACTCGAAGTCGGTCTTCTGAGGTTCGCGGGTTCTTGTCCTTGTTTTTTGGCTTATTTCTGTTGTCTATCAGTTGGGACCGAATTGATTGCTTCCCTTTTGCAACCTCTTTCATTGATAAATACGGATTTTCTGTGCTTCCAAGAGAGAATTGTATGAGAATTTGGCCAATGTTGCTTCCTTTTCTTTCTGGGTTTTTGGGTTGTTATGAGCGGATTTCAATGAATTGGGGTACTGTTAGGCAATTGGGTCAGAAACGAGTTAGATTAGTTTCATTGTTCTTCACGACGGTTGTCCTTTTTGTTCCTGCTGTAATTAGTATGCTCTTGTTTGAAGCGGAGGGGAAGAGTGTTTCCTTGGGAAATCTGGCATGGCCTCTCGCAAACACTGTAGTTTTTGGGGTGCTTTTGAATGAAAATTATAGTGATGACAAACTAGTCAGTTCAAAAGATTTTAGGACTGAATTTCTAGTCACTTTTGTTTGTACTGTTATTCTGGAGTTGCTGTATTTTCCTGAGCTCTCTCTATGGGGATTGTTATTCTGTGGATTACTACTGTATGTGGCTGTAAGAGAGTTAGATCCTGTTTACCTTAACTACCTTGAGCTCGGGGTTGAGTCGTCGGATTCAATTGTCACAATGGTTATGAGACCTGTTCGTCACATTCTGACCGAGCGGAAGTCTCGAAAGATTGCACTTTTCCTCTTGATCAACACTGGTTATATGGTTGTTGAATTTGTTGCTGGTTTTATGAGCAATAGTCTTGGGCTGATATCAGATGCATGCCATATGTTGTTTGATTGTGCTGCTTTGGCGATTGGACTGTATGCTTCTTATATTTCTCGTTTGCCTGCGAACAATCAATTCAACTACGGACGGGGTAGATTTGAGATTCTTTCGGGATATGCTAATGCTGTATTCCTGGTTTTGGTCGGGGCACTCATTGTCTTGGAGTCGCTTGAGCGAATTTTGGACCCACAGGAGATATCTACTAACAGTTTATTAACAGTTTCTATTGGAGGGCTGGTTGTGAATGTGGTTGGTTTGATATTCTTTCACGAAGAGCATCATCATGCCCATGGTGGATCCGGATCATGCTCGCATTCACATTCACATTCTCACAAGAACTCCCACTCCTGCACAGACTCTCATCATCAGGACAAACATGAGCATGATAGCTGTAGGAAGCATGAGAATGCTATCTCTGTTACCAAGGAATGCCATGATAGTTCAGTTTCTGTCCATACTGGCGATCATGAACACAAGCAGGTCGACGTTTACAACGAGAGTCACCTTAGTAACCACCATGACAATCATCATCATCATGACCACACCGACCATCATGACCACAAGCATGATCATGACCACAAGCTTGATCATGACCACAAGCATGATCATGACCAAGTTCATCAGCACGAGCACTCTCATAATCACGATCATCACCATCATCATGACCAATATTGCAAGCCTGACCACCATGACCATGCTCATCGACATGAGCAACACGGCCATCTTTCTCATGCCAAATGTGATGAGCCCAAAATGGTTTCTCATAGTGTTTCAGAAAGTTCACATAGCCACCCTTCAAGACAGCCTGTTGAGGGGACAGTACGACAGAAGCACCACCATCACCACATTGACCACAACATGGAAGGGATATTTTTACATGTCTTGGCCGACACCATGGGAAGTGTTGGCGTTGTTATATCGACCCTTTTGATCAAATACAAGGGATGGCTTGTAGCCGATCCAGCCTGTTCCATATTTATTTCTATAATGATCATAGCTTCAGTTATTCCATTACTTAGAAACTCTGCAGAGATCCTGCTTCAAAGAGTTCCTAGAGCACATGAGCAGGATCTGAAAGAGGCTGTGAATGATATTATGGAGATACGTGGAGTCCAAGGCATTCAGAACCTGCATGTTTGGAGTTTCACTAACACCGACGTCGTGGGAACTCTCCGTCTTCATGTTTCAACAGAAACTGACAAGCCTTCTATAAAGGCAAAGGTGGAACACATTCTGCATGATGCTGGAATCAAGGACTTGACATTGCAGCTGGAACATAATCGGTAATTATCTTGATGAGCTACCTTTGAACATTGTTTTCGTCGACTTGTGTGATTATTGGATGATCGGATTAATCTGGATATTTCATAATCCACAATGCCAGCTGATAGACTCCTTTAAACCGATGTGAAGAGTCTGAATTGGTTCTTGTCAAGGTCAGAGAGGAATTATAGTTCATGTTAGGCTGAAATCAGGCTACATTTTTCCATTGTTGCATCACAGAGAGTGATGGTTCTTTGTTGAATCATTGTTCTACATTTTTATACTGACTCAAATGGTAGATTAGTGTCGATGTAATTGAGTTTTTTGCAGGATGTAAAGAACGAATCCAAAATGAAATGGTAATAATTATCTTTCAGGTGTATGTGTTGCGTAATTCAGTCTTCTTGTGTGTTTGACATCAAGTTTAGAATAGTGAAGAATGCTGCTCGTTAATTTAGATTGCATAAATATATAATATTTGGCTTAATTTAGGGTCCGTTTGGATTGATTTTCTAATTGTTTAGGAGCATTTTCTTTTACTTATAAATACTTATTAAAGACTTAGAAAGTCAATCCAGCCCTTAATTGTCAGAAATAACTCTCTCAAGTTTCTATTTTTCAAAGTTAGCATTTTTCTAAAACTCGTTAAAATAATTTTTCTCAATCCATCTCGACTAAGATCGACCACTGAGATTTAGATAAAAAGTTCACTTTTTCCTACTTATTGATTGTTTTGGGCTTTCTCTAAGATTAACATTGAGATTCTACTAGTTTTTCCGAATATGATGTAATCTTCTCAAATCTTACAGTAATTTAAGGTTAATAAAAACACTTTGAATATATAGTAAATCAAAGAAACTTTTATATAAAAGCAATTTTAAGAAAAATGTAGTCAAACACGAGTGGTTTTATTTAAAACAATTTTTTATAAAAAAAGGTTGAAATAAAAATGACTTTTTTTAAAAATATATATATTTTTTTTCAAATCTAAACATGCTCTATATATTACTTATTCTATGGTTCTCATCAAAGCTTAAAGCAAGAAAATTGTGTATCCGTAAGAAAAAAAAGTCATTCATAAAATTGAACTAGAGAACAAGTCGATAAAAAATCCTTAAGTTAATCTTTTGCGATGTTTTTTACATTTTAATTCAATAAATAAAATAAAATAACTTATTTTAGTACTGCCAACTCCTCCCAAAAACACAATTGATCAATCATTTATCTTGAACTACTTTTGAATGATTACATACTATTATTTTTTTAAATCATGTCTTTAAGTTGACATATTTTTTTGTGTATCATCATAGTGGTAGCCAATATTTGGCCACTATCACCCTAAATATTTCATTCCAAAAAGAGAAAGTTAGAAACAAGTGAGATTTTTTTGGAGATTGGATACAATTACTAATTCATGATCTGGCATGTACAAAATGAAAACTTCATTCTTGATCCTACAAAATATAAGTTTTTGTGCAATATTATGTAGCTAGAGAATTTGTTATTTTTGTACCCCTCCAAATATGAAGTATTTTTTTTTTCTTTTTACTTAATCAATGATATGGATCTTTAGTTTAATGGCATGTATTTTGTGCATACTCAATAATATCGCTACATCCTAAAATCACCAAATGGACATAGTTTAACATAACTTATTAACCTTCAACACATTATTAATAATTAGTGGAACAAAATCTTTTTTATTTTTATTTACAAAATATGAAATTAAAAAAAAATGTTAGAACCCCTAAACCCATACTTAAGAGCTTCATGTTAAACAAATCAACAACCCAAATACATAAACCCAAAATTCGAACTAAAATAATTTGTACTTCAAGCACAAACTTCCTAAACCCAAACTAAAATAGTCTACACCTTATACATATATTATCTATACCCAGACTAAAATAATTTGCACCCAATTCCTAAACTATTCAACTTCATAGACTATTATAACCCTATAGATTATAATAAACATAAACTATTATAATCAATGTAACTCCGTGTCCCAAATAATCCCTTAGTTTTTTTTTTAAAAAAAATTAACATAGACAATACTTGGTTGTTAGCTAGGGACGTGGCCTTATCACATGGTGCCATGTGTCGTTTTTTAGATTATTTTTTTAAATCATCAATGCATCAACTCTTACAAGTACGTAGACCTTTTTAAATGTTGGATTAACAAAATGTACGGTTAAAATAGATATGCATAATTAGTTTTAAAAAAAAAAGTCTAATCGATAGTTTAAATTGATTCGATTGTGAAGGTTTAGAATTTTAATTGATAAAATTATAATTTCTTTTAAATTATTGATAAAATTATAAGTTTAACACATGTTTAGAGTATAAATTCATCTATAGTTATTAGTGCACGGTTTTAAACTTTTAGTTGATGAGAGCATAAATGGATATTCTTCAAAAATAATAATAATAATAATAATAAAGTAATGCTGCATTTTTGCGATTGTGATTTTGGGAGTGGCGATACGTATCAATTACTTGACGTGCGGCACAGTTGCTCCAATTTCCGATCTGTTCCTCTTCAAACTAAATTTTGAACCAAAAAAAAAAAAAATGGAGAAGAAGATTGGGATTTGAAACCTCACTTCACTTTCCTTCTTCCTTACTCTACCAATCCAATTAATTTCCACTTTCTTTCTTTCTTCTTTCTCAATTTGAGTCAATCAATTTGCAGTCAAATGCGGAGGTACAATCACTGAGTTAAAAGCTACAGATTTGAAGCACAGGATCTAGGGTTTTTTTTTTTTCCAGCATGGAGAGCTCGGAGAAAGTGGTTGCCGTTATCATGGTTGGCGGCCCAACTAAAGGTACGAACAGAATTTTGCGTCTTCGATTCTCATTCTGGTGATGCGAAAAGTTGTCTTCTGTTTGACTTGATTTTATTGTGTTTTTCTGCAGGTACTAGATTTCGGCCTCTTTCATTCAATACTCCGAAGCCTCTCTTCCCTTTGGCTGGCCAACCGATGGTTCATCATCCTATCTCTGCTTGCAAGCGGGTTAGATTTTCGACATGATTGAACTAATTATGGTGTTTTCTTTCAGCTGAATCTTATTCTTGCTTTAGTCTGGATCAGTACTTATGAATTGTGGGGTGTTTGTAGATACCCAATTTAGCTCAAATTTTTCTTATTGGATTTTATGAGGAGAGGGAATTCGCTCTTTACGTTTCTTCTTTGTCCAATGAGTTGAGACTGCCTGTGAGGTGACTGCGGATAATCCAATGTATTTAGTTTTAGTTATGGCTTGTAATTATATTGTTCTGAAGTGGTTGGGCTTGTTTGATTGTGTTGGCTTTTAGGTACTTGAAGGAGGATAAACCACATGGCTCAGCAGGGGGTATTTATTACTTCAAAGATATTATCTTGGAAGACAGCCCGGTTTGTAACCTTTGCACTTTCTGTAATTTGCGTTGATTTCAAATTATTAGAACTGTGTATGTGTTTATTAATATGGACTTGCAAGACTATATTTGTGTTTCTCAATCTACAAGAAATGAACTTTGTTATATATAAGTTCTCAATGAAATTATAAGTTTAGTCCCTCAGTTTTCAGTGGTGTGTCTATTTAGTTCTTGTAATTTTTAAAGTTTCTAGGTCTGAACTGAACCTTCGATTTCGTGTCTAATGAATTCTTTCTACTAATTCATTTAATACATACATGGTTCGATAATGGTGTATTAGTTAAGAATCTTGTGGCAAGTTGATTTCAAGTGTAATCCTTAAATAATGTTATCAGCATGTGACAAACATGTTAAACTAATGGAGACAAAACGTATTATGTACAAATGAGAAAATTTTAGGGGTTTATTAGATTTTATTTAACATATAGAGACTAATAGATATTATCACAGAAAAGTTTAGTTAGAAATTTTATTAGGTACAGGAGTGAAATAGACACCATCTTTGACAGTTCAAGGATAAATTCTTATAATTAGCCTAAGTTCTCTTCTCACCTATTTTTTATGTATATTTCGCAGTCGTACATCTTTCTACTAAATTGTGATGTTTGCTGCAATTTTCCACTTCCAGACATGCTTGGTTAGTTTCATAACTTGTAGTCTTTTCTAGGAACCAATTTGTTCATCCTCTGCTGTTAACTGAAGTATTTATTGTAAAGTAAGTGGTGTTCTTCTTTTCTTACTTACAGAGGCACATAAAAGATATGGTGGGATGGGAACTATATTAGTAAACAAGGTTGGTGTATGATATATGGCTTTCAAAAGAAAAGGTTATGAAGCCAAAAGGAAACACATATTGTAACATTATATTCATTTTACTGCAGTTTATGTTGGATATATGCTCTTATTTGGCTTCCTGTGCAGGTTTCTATGGAATCGGCTAATCAGTTTGGTGCACTGGTCGCTGATCCGGTCACAAATGAACTGTTGCATTACACAGAGAAACCTGAGACTTTTGTATGACGTGGTGCTTTTTTTACTACAATTTATCAAACCTAATCTGCTAATCAGTTGTCCAAGTTCTTCAATATCTATGTTTTCAATGACTGATATTTCATTAATTGCAGGTGAGTGATTTAATAAATTGTGGTGTATATGTATTTACCTCGGAAATTTTTGATTACATCCAAGATGTCTCAATTCATCGGGAAGGCAGAGGTTGTAGTGTAAATGGATGCCATATTTTGAATTTTATTTTAACCATTTGCAATCATGTGCAAAATTGACAGAAAATGCTGTTTTTCAGAAATAAATTTTATGTAATACTTGTAGTTTTTCCAATATTGTTTTCAATTCTAAATATAGGGTATGGATTATTTTTATTTATTGCAGCTAATCTACGGCGTGTCTCCAGCTTTGAAGCTCTACAATCTGCAACAAGGTTAGCTACACACCACATTGTCTGCTTTTCTAATTTGAAAATCTCTCTTTTATACACATTTCATACCGAATTTGCATATTGTTATATGTTAAAAAATATATAATTTTTTATTTGGTTATCACTTATATGATTCATGTTTAAAACCAGGAACTCCATTTAGATTTGAGTACATGACCCAAACTTTGTAGGTTTATTTTTTTAAAAAAATTATACTTCTCTTGGTCACACTGATTCTTAGGTAACCTTTCTTTTCCTTCCATTCTATATCTACCAACAGGAACCTTCCAACTGACTTTGTAAGATTAGATCAAGATATTTTGACTCCTCTTGCTGGAAAGAAACGCTTATATACATATGAGACCATGGAGTTTTGGGAACAAATCAAGACTCCAGGGTAGAGTAACTACTTTGGCATTCATCGTCTCCCGCTCTCCTGGCCCTTTTCTCTGTTGTAATTATTTTCTAACTTCTTGTGCAGGATGTCTTTGAAGTGCTCGGCACTTTATCTTGCTCAGTTTCAATTAACCTCTCCTCATCTTTTGGCTAGTGGAAATGGTACCAAGAGTGCTACTATTATAGGCGATGTCTATATTCATCCATCAGCAAAAGTACATCCCACTGCAAAGGTAATTTGTTCTTCTTCACAGTCAATAAGCTTACCCGTATTCTGCTTTTAAAATGATCCCTTTTTTTTTCATTGTATTATTATTATTATTATTATTATTTTTTACTTGGGTAGTTTAATGTTGAGTTCCAAAGTTGATTGTGTCAGTTTACTTGGTCTTCTCATGTCATCCTCGTTCAGTTTTCCTTACATCTCTTGTTTCCGAAAACCTAAGTGTCACCTAAGCAAGCATTTTGATCATATTAGTATTACGTATCACTGAAGTAGGTACAAAATTACCATAATTGTAGCTAATTTACTGGCAGTATTATTGCATTTATAATCAAATAGATTGTATTAACTCTTAAGTATGGTTTTTTACTTCATACTTTCATGAACTTTACACCAAACTCCCAATTCTTCTATTAAAAAGTTATTTAACATGGCTGGCACATTGTGGTATGTGGCTATTCACTTTTCCACTACTGGATGTACGATAGGGAAATTGCTCACTTTTATGCCACTAGATGTATGTGATCTATGAGAGAAAAGTTAAAAACTGTATATATATATATTTTTGTTTTTATTACTATTTTTTTTTTAATGTATCTAACCATTATGAGAGGTAACTACGTTGTGGCAGCTACCATGAATAATTTATGTTTCTAATGGTAGTTTCTTGGTCTTCTTATGTACAACCCCGATTGTTCTAAAATGGTCTTCTGAACAGATTGGCCCCAATGTCTCTATTTCTGCTAATGTTCGTGTAGCTGCTGGTGTGAGGCTTATAAGTTGCATCATCTTGGATGATGTTGAAATTATGGTACCGAAGCAATTTAGCTATTATCATGGAGAAGAATAATAAGATATTCCTTTTACATTAAACATAGAAAATCATGCAATTCTCTTTGACAGGAAAATGGTGTCGTTATTAATTCTATTATTGGATGGAAATCATCAGTCGGGAAATGGTCACGTGTCCAGGCAAGTGCAGTAAAATTAGAATTGTCATGTTCTTATGTTATCAGTTTACTTCGTGTTCTTTAAATGATTAATCTAAACATTGAAGTAGTGTAGAGCTTTTCTTCTCTGGCTTGTCTTCGTTATTTATTTTCCAAATATTTGGACCTACCAACCTTCTAAACTATCATGAGTTGTCCTAGTGGTAAATAGAGAGCATGACTTTGATAAAATGGCTAAGAGGTCCTGGGTTCAATCCATAGTGGCCACCTACTTAAGATTTTATATCCTACGGGTTTCCTTAACACCCAAATGTTGTAGGGTCTGGTGGGTTGTCTCGTGAGATTAGTTGGGTGCGCGTAAGCTGGCCCGAATACTCACGGATATCATCAAAAAAGACCTACCAACCTTCTAATTGGAGAATCATTTTGTAATTCTTTTTGAAAATACTAACAGAGTCCTTTTTTTTTTCTGATAACTAGATCATTTGTAAGAATAGTAGACAAATTGACTAAAAAATGCTGGCCAAACATTACAAATGTTGGTTTTAAAAAACAACCAAGCAGCCCTCAAGACCTCCCAAATTTCGTGTAATTAGCTTGCAAGCTTTCTATTCTCTTTTAAATACCCCTTGATGGGATGTAAGGAAAGAAGGAAAACAAAAAAACAAATTTAGTTAGCATTTAGAAGTCCAAGGCTGAGTTTCTGCAATTGAACTGGTTCAGGCTAATGGTGACTACAATGATAAGCTTGGGATTACAATCCTCGGTATGTATCCTCTACTTGTTTTATTTCTACTGTTCTTTTACTTTTCTCACTGAGAACTCGGTTTATCGATTAAAACCCTTTGCTTTGTTTTGCAGGAGAAGCTGTGATTGTTGAAGACGAAGTTGTGGTGACCAACAGCATAGTGCTCCCAAATAAGACTCTCAACCTTAGCGTACTTGAAGAAATTATTTTATAACATTTTCCTTTTACACCATTCCCTTCTCTTTCTCTGTACTAATATTACAAACAATTTTGCCATTCCATGAGGCTGACTTCAGGCTACTGATGCATTATTTTTTGAACCTGCGAAGTGTTAATCCCCAAATATATGAGTTTTTTTTTTTTTTTTTTTTTGGGTTAGTTATTACTCGATATTCAAGTCATGGTTCATCGGCAATGCTGTACATTCCTTGTTTGGATTGTTAGAGGGAGTGTATTGACCATTCATAATTCGAAAGTGCCTGAAAAACTCTCGAGGGAAAAAATTGAATCTCTTTTATGGTGTGTAAAAAATTCTTAAGAGAATAATAAGAATGCTTTCAACTCTCATATGGAGGATTATCCATTTGATCAAAGTTAAACATCTGAATCAATTTAATCCCATTGTGATTGTGGAAGATTCAGTGAGACAATTCAGATTATAGAGAGTAGAAATCAAAACAAAATTCTAAAGACAATTACAACAAAAAAAAAAAAACCGTGTAGTTACGATCATTACTTTCAAACTAGTATGTCTCTCTTCTATCTATTTCTAAGCATCATCCAAATGAGCAGTTTCGAAAATGTACGATTCCTCGGTCCACATTTTCCAACCTTCCATTGGAACAATGCCAATCCAAGCAAAGCAAAAACAACTCTTCCAGAGCAGGAGACCTGACAGTTCAAAAGGGTAATCGTCGGGGTCGTCCAGTTCCAGAAATATTTTGCATACCCCTGATTTTGGCATCTTCACATGACATTAGATATAACTCTGCTAGATTTATTGATCTTGGACTAGGGAATTGGTTCTTCATTGATGCTCATTTGGAGGCTATCAGCATTGTTAAATCTCTAAAAACTGGCATTTCTGCAAATTTATTAACGTGGCTTGAGTTCCAACTTGTAAGCTCGTACTTCCATGGGAGGGATATGCAATTGCCCTTCATGAGCAATATCCCCAGACTGTTCATTATATCCGAGCATTTCTGTGTCTTCATGCAGCAGATTTAAGGAAGTTGCCCGCGCATTCGATACTGCAAGTCCCTTAAACATGTTGAATATATTGAAAGGCTCATCAGCAACCCTAGTACAATTTGATCTGGCTGTCTTGCAGTATGATGAATCACAGTGTCGCCTATGAAATATTAAAAGAAATCGTGGATCTTCTGGCGATTGTTGAGAGTATTTCAGAAGACGAGGAACTTTAAAGCTGACAATATGCAAGTCACATGGCAAAGGAGCTGCTAAAGGAGAGAAAGATCTTGGGGGTGGCTGCACAGATGAAGCCTGTGGTTTCTTGGCAATAAATGTGTGCAAGGGATAATTCAAGCGAGCACCAATGCAGTGGGATAGAAGAGAAGGGCTTAAAGGAGAGTAGTTAGAAACAGGATTTACTTTTGTTGAAACATTTGACTCAACAAGGATATGGAAAACGACATTCATTGCACGATTATCTGTCACTCCTTGCCCTAGGCCACGTCCATCATCCCTGGACAAACGACGGTCGAGCATAATCTCTAACCATCCATCTTTGAGACTTGCCACACCCAGAGACTGCCTAGAATGGACAGAGAACCTTTGACCATTGGATCCTTCCATGAATGCAAGAGATGGCATTGGATAATAATTTCCCTGCAGGGGGATTTTGTCATACGACTCTCTCCGACTCATTTGGAGACCATTCAAATCAGAATAAAATATCCGCTGGTTGTCAATATCGGTCTTGTATCTGACTATCAGTTCCCTGTTGTCAAATTCCCTGCCCAGTAGCTCGACATGATATTCCATCTCAATGAGGTGCTCTTGAATTGTATTGCCCCCACTATATAAACGAGTGCTATGGGAGATGGGGGAATTTTCCCATCCTGTCTTTGGATAAGAGAAAACTTCCTGCATCAGAGAACCCTCGGTGATAACGGTCAATCCACCTGCTTCAATGATAGATTTCGCATCACCAGTAGGTTTGAATAGGTAGGCCCCACCACCCCAGCTTGAGTACAATGCAATTTCTTCATTCACAACATTTTGTGAACCATTTTTATTAATTATTTTCTGCAACAAACCATGCTTGACATCAAATACGAGAGACTGATGCTCGTTCTCGATTTCAGCCACATCACCGTCAGCCTTTGAGCATACATAAGGAGTAGGACAAGGTAATGAAAAAGACGTCGAGAGGAATTTTAGTTTGGCGGGTTTTGGCTTTTCACAATCAAATAATCCATTTGCAATATAATATGTTTGCAATCCCAAGGCAGGAACTGAAATTTTCCAGTGAATACGATGCCTCCCAGTAAAAACCTTGGCTTTATCGTGCTGAAATTCAGGAGAAATCTGGCTTTGAACACATGTCCAGTTTGAGTCCAATACAGTAACATCTGTCCTGTTAACAATAATCATCGCAACCTCTTCTCTTGTCTGCTCTAGAGGATTAAAAAAGACCACTGATTGATGAGTTCCTTCTTGAAGATTGATAGCTTTATGTACAGGTTGGGCATCATATTTAGATCTCATCTGTTCTGGTTCAAACTGTGAAGGATTCTGATCAGATTTCTCATGGCGAATTCCAAGTAGTACTTCAATACCTTTAGACATGAAAATGTGCAGGTCTTGTAAAGAAGTATGCATCCGAAGCCCATAATCACGTACTACATGATCTTTTGCAGTACCAGTGACCCCGTCATGATGCTGAAAAAGAGCCAAGTTTCTTCTCGCAGCAGTCAACTTGTAAGAAAACCCAACAGGCAACTTCTCACATTGAGACCTCTGGCAAGGACCAAGCAATAAAGCTAATATCATTTCTGCAGCCCGAAGTGTTTGCTCCAGTACACGATCAACAGCCTTAAAGAAAGGCCTAGACACATAATACCCACTCCAATAGTCCTCCTGTCGATCAGCATAAGTGAAGAAATCCCCGGACAAAGAAGGAAAACCACCGACTTGACTGGAGCCAACTTCACCAGGAAGTGAATAGTTTATCTTTTCAGCCTCATCACGAAGGGTTCGAAAGTAGTCTTCCAAGGTGCCGAACTTTGCCTCAGCATTTAAACTTGGATTGGAATTAATATAATCAAATAACAACTGATAGTTTTTAAACTGAGCCTCTGCTTCATCAATGTTAATATATCGAAAATCATCCCCAAGAGGAATAAGAAGGGTATTTGTCCTATAAAGTACTGATTTCTTTCTATACTGATCAAGTAACATCATTGCCCTCTCTTGAACATTTTCCTTGTTGATCTCAACAGGATCTTGTCTCCAGGGACATAGTTCATATAAAGAACCACGAGATCGGGCAAAATCAAACTGACAACAAATGGCTGGTTCTGGTCCACAAGTATGTGGAATATCATAAGAATAAAAAGGCATCATGTGCACAAAAATGTCAGTAGTTTCTTCAGCATCCCAGCTCTGTCTCCAAATGAATTCTAGATTTTTGTGCTGTGCAAGTTCCTTCTTCAGCTCATAATGGGTCCTCTGAATAAGCATGTTCTCAAAGCCCATGCGACGAAGAAGATATGCCATTGTGGGCGAATAACCAAATGGATCTATTGCCCAAGAGTTTTTTGGAACAATGCCAATGGTCTCATTCAACCACATATTTCCCTCTGCCATCTGGTTTCAGTGAAAATAATTTCAGTAAAAATAATCCAAAAAGGCAAGCATTGCTAGTTGGAATATAAGCGCCCTTTTCTCATCTTACAATAGAAGAATACAAAAGTCTGTTGCTCAATGTAAATGCTACAGCAATTACTTAGTATATGTCAGCATTCAAAGATTCATTAACCGTACTTTTCAAATATTTAGGAATTTAGGATTAGGCAAGCATAGGTAGTAGGAATATAAGCACCCTTTTTTTACGATAGGTTGTTGCTCAATGTAAATGCTCCATCAATTACTTAGAATATGTTAGCATTCAAAGATTCATTTACTGTACGATTTAAATATTTAGGAATAGGTAAAATCAAAAAGCGTTCCTAGAACTTCCTCCCCCCCAACCCACCTAAAAAATGGGAAAAGAGCACATTCTTACTTCAGTAATCACGCACTAATTATCAGGTAATTCTCATTGTTTCCATGTTTTGCCCAATTTTCATTCATTAGATTAGAGGATTTTATGTTCTATCCTTGTCATTTTGATTTACAGCACGTAAACCAGAGAAGGAGATTTTCAAATGAAGTTGTCACTTAATATGGTGTTCTAATATTTCTCAGCCTCAGGGAGACAAATTGTTGTTCATTATGATAAAAACTAACAGAAATATAAACTATGTTATTTTATACGTAATAATATACATAATAGATTTCTCGTAATGGAGATGAAATCATATCTTAGTTGAACTAAATAAAGTTCAAGCATCCAACTCATAATTAGCAAAGAGTTCTGGTTAAACATAAGAACAACGTATACTTGTGTGATCTAAGAAGGAAGATTTTACATTACCTGCTCAATTATAGAAAAATAATGAGAATTGGCCTGCAAAGGAAAGGGACTGGCATGTTAATTTCCAGACAATAATACTGACGGTAATTTATATATATATATATAAAAACAAATTTTAACTTGGCAGACTCCTAACCTAGGAAATTTATACAAGTATGGTAGAGCAGAAGATCAAAATGAATAATGGTACCCCATAAGCAGTAAAATCTTTCCAAGGAATGAGTAAGAAACAAAAATTTGTTTTTATATTATAACTTGTCTAATATAAAATGCAACCCAGAGGTGTTTAGTAATTGTATGCTAAATGAAAACTTAAATATCTAGAGCATCGCCTGAAGACATTCAATTGAATCTCAATCGATCCTACAATAAATATTTCTGCCTGATTGACTACTCCTCACATATTTGCGTTTTGGTGTTAAGATTCTGCAGATTAGAAGTTCAGAAGGATGAATAAACGGAAATTTTATCAGAAAATCCCAGTTACCAAGCAATAAACAGAATTTTCCCGATCAATATAATAAAAAAATATTGACCATGTGTAGCACTAGAAATACTCACACCTGCTGTTCAAATGACCAAAAAACCTCAAATGCAAGTAAGTGTATTACCTCATCGTTCATCACCCAGCCACCTCCCACGATTTCTAGCTGCCCATTTTTAACTAAATTAACAAACGATTCTCTTTTTTCTTCTGAAGCATCCCTCCACCATTTCTCCAGATAAGACATCTCTTCCCATATAAACTTCCGCCTAGATTCCTACAGATTAAGAGGAAATTTTAAAGCAATTAAAAAGGATCTCATTCTCATTTAATTCAGCTAACTACATTTGAAATTGTATGCTGCTAATCTCCAAAATAATCTGAAGGCCAAAAAAATTAGTTTACGTCTTTCTTCTAATTAATAAACTAAACAACATGAGAAAAAATGTAAATAACTAAACAAATAGCATATCCAAGATAAGAGGTGATCGTGATGTGTATGTTAAAATATTGCATCACAACTATGGGAGCGGGAGTTTGAAGCTGCAATCTCTTTTAAGAAGATGTCTTAACCAACTTTGCCTAGGTCAGCAGGTTCTATATTATTTTATACAAGGTGCTATTTTTGGTTAACATAAGAAACAATCTCTACTGAAAAATGGGAACAAAACCAAAGAGTTACAGAATGGATATCCAATGGGAAATGTAGAACAGAGAATAATTATGAAAGTGCATTCACAAAGGTACACCAAGAGATGAGGCAATGAATACAACCTCGAAAAAAAAACTTATAAGTTCCTCTCATAATTTATTAGACATTCCTCTATCTCTTTCAATCTACATTATCTGCCAGTTGGCACACCAACGTCCTAACCAAACTTTGGATCTCCAATTGGAAAAGTAGAACAGAGAATAATTGTAAAAGTGCTTTAGAGTACACCAAGAGAAGGGGCAATGAGTACAACCTCAAAAGAAATTTTTTAAGTTCCACTTATAATTCTTATCCCTTCCTCTATTTTCTGACGGACCACACACCAACTTCCTATTCAAACCTTGAATTCTTCTTTGGATTTGTGACAGCATAAAAGTTTAAGGTAAATTGAATTGATGAATTGATAAATGGATAAGTTCAAAGACGAACTAATAATTGGAAGTGCCTAACAGTGCAGAGTAGTAAAAGGGCAGCTAGGCAAGGATTAGAAAATATGGTCCAACTCCTCACAGCTACTCCTACAAAGAACATACCAGTTTGGCTAGAGGCTTCTTCCAGGATTCCTAAGTTGGATTCATCATTAGCATTAATACCACCAAGACAAATGTACCCCATCACACTTCTTAGGTATTTTCTATTTCCAAATCATTTTACAAAGTGAAGGCCAAAGAATGTTATCTCCATCAGAAAAACAGAGCAAAGAGATTCCACTGAAAAATCCTCCAGATATAACTATTTGCCAAGCAAGATTATAAGGAAGAAGCAAAGAAACTGCTAATGATGGAATGAGGTCAGTCCATTCAGCAACTTCTCTATCATTTATAGGTCTTCTAAATTGAAGCTCCTTTGGAATTTTCCTCATCCCAAACTTCCTTGATAATTGTACTTTTAATTTCTACTAGCTTAAGCTTCAGGAAAGATTAGAAGAAGAGGGGGAAAAAAAAGTTCTAGAGAATCAAATCCACCACTATTCCTATTTGATCTTAGAACCATCTCCCACTCCCAGCACCAAAGTTATTTAATGAAGTTTTTCAACTTAACAATTTATTGCCACAAATTTCTTGGTCAGCAGTGTCAACCTACTTCTATAATTGCCGGGACTTAAACCCTCCCAGTCAAAAAGCAGAGATAAACTACCAGTAGAACTAATGAAAGACTACCTCCAGACTTGCACTTTCACATAAAAAACGTCTCCAGGGATCTTATCTCTTTGCTATCACACAAAGGATCTAAATACTTGAGGACATAAGTAAAAAAGTTTGCCAGGACTACTTGAACAAGGAATATACGACCTCCCCTAGATATCAGAGTATTTATCCAAACCGAAACGACTTATAGCTTGTTAGCATGTTTGGTTGGCTGGGTTTCAGTCATTCCGACATGTTGCAAGTTCGAATTTCACATTTGGTAGGAATTGAATTGAATGTGGTTGTGCTGGTGGTGTGGTGTGTTGTTTTATTTGATTTCAAATCATAATATCTTCCCAATTGAATAGCCAATCTCCCTTTTCACAATTTCACGGCAGAGCAACATCTCCATTACAGTCCTCTGCAGTAATAAGATTGACATATTAAGAATTCATATTCCATAGCCAAGTCATTTCCTACCAGTCTTCATTACGGCAAATTTCACCAATATTCCTCATGAGAAACGAAAACATAAGCCAGAAACTCAGTCAAAGAAAACGCCAAAATCATCAATGTCGCCCTAATTCAATAGAGATACTCAAGAAAAAAGATTAAAAAAAGAAGAAGAAAGAACTATTGATGAAGACGTTAAAACTTATAAATTCACCTGTGAAAGCGCTACAACAATGGTATCGAGTATATGACGAGACTGCCTCTCGTAGTACTCATCCACAGTTAGCTTCCAACCTGGATCGTTATGCGAATGAGGCACCACAAAAACCTTCAATTTCTCCGAATCCCACTCGTCTCCTTTGTAGGTCACTCTCCATCCTTGCTTCCAAGGACCGCCGTCGATGTCGAGAAACTCAATCTTGTCGTACAATTCCTTGGTCGTAATATCCACATTAGAACTCAAAACCTCACTGTTCCAATTCTCGGACACGATCGGCTTGCGCGGCCTATGAGATCTGATAGCATGCGATTTGAAGGGAGACGAAATCGGCTTTGGAACGCCGTACCGGAGAAGAACGATGAAGAAGAAGAAGAAGGATATCAAAAGGCCAATAGTGAAGAAATTAGCAAAGATGAAGTCACGAATAGCCAGCCGCCGGCGATACTTCCGGTTGTGCTTCGGTTTAGCACTGGGTGAAACGGAAGAAAAAGGAAGAATAGAACTGGCCCAACCTCCACGACGGCCACCACTGCCGCCAGTGAAGGAGGAGAAGGCCATTTAAGCTAATTCCTTACTCTCACCGGAATCAGAAACTGCAGCTCCGGCTTCGATTACTCATTCAATTGAACAAGATGAGGAAATGGATCTGCGTTGATTTGAAATTCAGTAACAATCAACATTTCATCGTGAAAAATCAACCGAATCAATTACTCAATAGTCAAGATTCAATACAGAAGAATTTCGAAATCGTTCGATCTACGATTTCTGGGTCCCAACAGTGAGCAGTGGCCCTCTCAAGAATTTTGTGGCCGCGGAAAAATATAATAAGAAAAAAAAATCTCAGTAACAAATTGTTTTTGTTAATTAAATTTCCCGGGAATCTTTTGACTGATTAAATAAATAATTATCCACACAAGAACAAGATTAATTTATATGGTGTCACAATATCACTCTTATTCACAAAGAGAGAGAATGTTTTATCTAGGGCTTCGTGATTAAAACATATCTATGTGGTAAGCTTTCTTTGAAAGAATATTAAATAAACAGTGAAACGGATTAAAAAACTTTTTAAGTTTTAACCTTGATTATGTTTGTCTTTAATTATTTTTAATTTTTTGCTAAATCAAATTACCTCTTTGTCCCTAAAACTTCTGATTTTGTAATTGGACCAATTTTTAATGGGATGACTTTGATGTCAAGTCTTTTAACTTTGTGAACTTACCACAAAATTGATTGTACGAATTAAGAGTGCAAGAACACATAAAAATGGAACAAATTTGATTGGATTGAGTTGGTTAAGTTTATTTGCATTTTTTAGTTAATTTATATTTATGTTTGATAATCATGTAGACCTCGTATGTAAAAAAATATTAGTGTGGTTGGAGATTGGTTAAGCATAGTTGGAGATGAGTTGAGAGTATATGCTTAAGAGTATGTTTGGGAGTGATTTTAAAATCATTAAAATTATTTTTGTCATTTTTAAAACAACTAAAAAACACACTTTAATAACACAAAATTAATTTAATTTTCAATCTTACACTTTTAAATACAATTTTCAATAATCAAAATTAGTTTTGAAGGATTAAAAATATATTTTACGATGATTTTGAAAATAACAAAAGTAATTTTAGTCATTCTAAAATCACTCCCAACACATGCCCTTGTATTAGTTGAATGATGCTCGTGTCATCAACAATGAGAGGTTGAGTTCCTCAATGACCTGTGGTTACCTCAACTTGTCCTCTTTTCTTGTCATTTTATAATTTCATTTCTGCCTTAATTTTAAAAGAAATAAGAATAATATAAAAAAACTAAATTTTAAAAACAAAAAATTTAAAAGTAAATTATTATGAGACTCAATGTGGTATAACATAAAGCCGAGTTTGATTTCCAACCCAATTTATTTTGTGTTGGTCCATCATCAAATTATGCCCAAAAAATGACTGAGATAATAATAAATAATATTACTAATTTTCTTTTTTTACAATACCTTGGTTATGAATTGAAGAAAATTTATAATACAAATACTATATCAATTGAACTATACTCTTTTTTATCTAAATAAAGAATATTATTTAAAACATTGAATTAACATAGATAAAATAAATCATTTTTTTTAAAAAAATTCTCATATAAAAAAATGTCAAACTATTTAAAAAAAACAAAAAAAGAATATTGATAGATATTGATAGACTTCTATAAGCATTTATTAGTAATAGACTTCTATCATTTTTATGACTGATAGACCTTAATAGACTTCTATCAGCGTCTATAACAAGTATCTAAAAATTTTGCTATTTTATGTAAATAATTTTCCTTATTTTTTTATTTTTAAAAATTTATTTTTTTAAATATTATATTATAAATAAGACAACTAACAATTTAAACTTATTATAAAAAATAGTTAAATATTAAATTGAATTTTTTATGGGAGGAAAAAATATTCTTTTTTTCTTTTAATGAAAAGAAACTTCATTAACGAGGAAAAAAATATTCCTGAGGAACAATGTTACTTGTGAGCAAGAGGCTTAAATGAAGCCAAAGAATGAGCTAGATTGTTGCAATCCCGGGTAGCAAGATTTTATTATTTAGTGTGAGTTTTTTTTTTTTTTTTTTTTTTTTTTTTTTTTTTTTTTTTTTTTTTTTAGCATAAAGGCATATTTGAGTGTTTTTTAATCCCCGATCTCAAGATTTTATTATTTGCATTGATATGAATTTATTTAAGAGAATTAAAAAAATATGTGTTATTTATGAAGTTTTTTTTTTTTAGAAAAAAAACTATATTAAGATCTAATTAGATGGCTTGAAAAAGAAAAGGCAGAAAGTCAATGTTGTATTTAGTTCATGAGAAAACATGGGTTGCCATTTCGTAATTAAAAAAAATCGAGAGAATTATTACAAAAACAGCCTATTATATATATATTTATTGACCAAAAAAAAGGGAAAAAAACAGCCTAATATTATATTTATGTTTTTGCAAAGGAGCCTAATAATAGAAACTATTACTATTAGTTAAAAAAAAAATTGTTATCATATTGCATTGATTGGTATTATTACTATTATTATTAACAAAAACGAAAATAGAAATCATGTAACCATTTCGTTTTTTGTTTATGTTTTTTAAAATTAAGCCTATAGACACTATTTCTAACTTCAAATTTAATAGTAATATCAATCGCGGATAGACTTTGTTATATTTACAATTTAAAAAAAATGTTGTTATACACTTAGTTATTATCTCTAAAATTGCTACTCATTACAATCACCCACATCTAAAATATATATTAAATAATTATTATTCAATTGGCTAATCTGATAGGTTGACTCAAGCTTTGATCCAATGTGAGGCCTTTGGACTTGAGTCTGAGCCAAGTTTGAGCCTTCACTTTTTAGGGTAGAGCCCGACCGACCCAATGATGAATGTGACTTCAATGTACATACCTATTCTTATCACCAATTACCTTGTTTTAGATCAATGTAATGTGGAGGTGAATGGGGATTCAGATCTTTGACCCATTTTTTTGGTTATTTTTTTAAATTATATTTATATAACATAAATTTTTTGGCCTCAATCCCAAAATATTATTGTTTGAGTTCACCCTTGGACCTAAGCGAGTCACCTGTGCCATGTCGTGGGAGAGCATTGGAGCGAATGTCTTAGACATCTTCCATCAAAAATGAAATTTCGTGGACAATGTCAGCAACATGGGTGTACTGATGCTGCGATCTTCCCCACGGGCCAAGGCTTTCTATATACGGTCAAGTTGCCACCTGACATACATAAATACTTTGGCATAGATTCTTGAACTATCATGCCTCGATATGTCGGACGAATGGATTCGGGGAAGTCTCGAACACGAAGTTAGCCCATGGATTAGTTCTCGATAAACGTGTCCAAATGACATCTCCATGCTCGGAGTAGCATTGTAAAACATCAGTGAGACTAGATAGTTTTCGTTTGGCACGATACTTGCCCGATATATCCTTGAAAGTGTTGTAGTAGCATGGTAGAATCTAATAGGTGGTCATTAGGCTAGTAGATGCCCAATAAGCATCATAGTAGGGCGAGAGAGTCTGGTAAGCATTGTTATGCCCCAAAAGGTTTTAATAAGTGCATTAATGGGTATTTGTTACTTGGATTGGGTTGAATTGAAGCACTTTTTTACCCAATCCAACCATGAAACATTTGAGTTTGGTTGGTTCAAGTTACTAGGGTTATTGTTAAAACATTTTTTATTAAAAAGAAGTAAAATGTAAATATGTAAAAGAAGTTATTTAATTATTTTCATAATTAAAAATTAAGATTAGTAACTCAATTTCGATTTATATTAAGAAAATTTTCCTCCCAAAGTGTTAAAAATGTATTTTTAATAGTTGTTGGAAAATAAATAATCTAAAAAAATTATGAAGTTAAAATAAAAATAAATATACGTATATATAATTGTATCTTAAGTAAAAAAAAAAAAAACATACTTTCTAAAATTAATAATAAGTTTGGGTTATTTTAGGTGAACTATGAACCAACCTAGCTCATAAAACTTTCATTAATTTAAACTCAACTCAGCCCAAATCGTACGGGTTGGGTTAGGTTAATCGAGTTTTTTGAACACCCCTAAAGTGTGTGGGTCAACCAATAATTCTCGATAGAGTGTTATTAGCCTTTTTTTTTTTTACCTAATGGAGGATCCAAACTCATTCTAGTGAGATTCTAGATTGATGTAGAAATATGATGACAATGTAGTAGAGAATCAAGATAGTGGAGTGAGATTTAACATTGCGTTTAAAAGACATTGACTTAATGCAGAGACAAGATATATGAAGTCGTGAAACTTAGTCTAGAGTAGAGGCAAGTCAACTAGAGTTGGAACGGAAAGAAATAAACGTGTGATACCTTGTGTATAGCAGAGTGAAGCTTGGTCACGTAGAAAATGAAGTGTGGTTGAGAATGAAAAGATCTCTTCCAAAGTTCAATGAAGCCACAAAGAGTCATACTAAGTAGATTGAGACTATAGTTTTCATCTTTTAAGGTTGACAACGAGTCTAAAATCATAATGCCACACAGTTGAAAGAAATATGACTATGACATGTGACACTGATCAACTAGTAAAAGAGGTTAGGGTCAAACTATTACCCTATAGAAATAGTTTAAATTCGAATCCTTACCAATATTAAAGTTTACTCTAAGAAGTACTTAAACTTTTAAATCATACAACTTTTATGACATCTAATATATATTTTTTAGTATAACTATTAATTATAATGGCAAACTATCAATCTTTAGGAGGTATTTGGATCACTAACTTGAAGTTGGTGGAGTGGACTGTTATAGTTCATTCCATGTTTGAGGTTAGTCAGTATTTTCCACTATTATAACCTACCATTAACTACAATATTACCATTTCAAATCTCCTTGTGTTACAATGTTTACTTTCTACAAATCCTCTCTTTTCCTCTTTGTAATTTGTTGTCATTTTTCCAATTTTCTACCTAAATTAAATAGTCTGCATCCCAAATACACTATTATAACTAAGACTAAAATAGTCAGCATCCCAAACACAAATTATTATAACTCATAGGTTATAATATTACTAAATATATTAACCAACTCACCACCCCAAACACCCCTAGAGTTACCTTAATATTTGGAAGGACAAAAAGGTACGAAATTTTTTTACGGTTAAACTTATTAAATCCATGGTGACCACTTACCTAGGATTTAATATCCTACGAGTAAGTTAACCCCCGCTTGTAGGGTCGGGTGGGTTAAGTTGACACTCTGCCTGTTGTAGAGTTGGGTGAGTTGTCCTGTGAGATTAGTCGAAGTGCGCGTAAGCTGGTTTGGACACTCACGAATATAAAAAAAATTAAATTAAATTAAATTCTTTAATGGGAACATTTTAAAATTTTGAATAAAATGGAGCAACCTCTTGTATATGGTAAAAGTATAAAACCACATTCAACGTACAAAAACGGGGACGAAAAAGGAAAAACCGTCGAATTACTGGTCGGTCGATTTTTCTTGCGGGTTTCAATATTTGTTCTGATATTTTACAAAAAGCCAGCCGCTAAGCAACCAAAACACTCCACGAGGAAACGGAGCTCAACAGGCAGATCGGCGGGCGAACTCTGGTTCTGCACCGGCGATTTGCTTCTTTGCAGCTTTACAATCATATTATCTCAACGGTAATTCAAATCCCTTCTTCCAGTTACTGCTGAATTTTGCTCTACGCTGTTTGATTTATTGTCGATATACTATTTCCAGATCTGCTTCTGTTTTGATTTCCGCAATGTGTAAAGCCTTTTAGTTTGTTTAATTCGTTTACCCTTTTGCTCAAATTGAGGTGTGTCTGTCTCTATTTGTGTCAATAAAGCTCGATCTGGAAGTGAATTTGTATTTTGAGTGAGCGTATAGGACTTTTGTTATTGTTTGTCTGTAAATATTGTCGCGAACGTGTATTTTGCGACTGAGTGCAGGAAAGTTCACTTTTAGCGTTTGATTGTAAGCATTATGCATCATATGGGTCGTCGTTGTTTTGTTTTTGTTTCTTTTTTTATTAGATCTACAATGGGTACCTTTAAGCACCAAAATTATAAATGAAGAAAGGGAAAAGAAGCATCTCTTAACTGCTTGTTTGGAGTCTATAGATGTGAACTACTGATTATGTTGGGTTTTCTTTTTCAATGATGGAACTTTCCTTTTAAATTAATTTTGTGAAGTTGCACCGATTTTGCACAGTATTTTGATGTAGATTCTTTTCTATCATAGATAAATATATAAGGATACTTGCTAGAGATTGGAGAAGAAAGGTTAAAGGAATTAGTAGAGTGAAAAGAAATCCTGTACAATGTCTTCGCAAAAGATTGAAACTGGCCATCAAGACATGATCCATGATGTACAAATGGATTACTATGGAAAACGCATAGCAACAGCTTCCTCTGATTTTACCATTAAAATTGTTAGCGTTAGCAAAAACTCTGGTTCACAACTCTTAGCTACATTGACTGGTCATAAAGGCCCAGTTTGGCAAGTTGCTTGGGCGCACCCGAAGTTTGGTTCAATGGTAGCTTCCAGCTCGTATGATGGTCAAGTGATAATCTGGAAGGAAGGAAATCAAAATCAATGGTCGCAGGCTCATGTTTTCAATGCACACAAGTCTTCAGTGAACTCTATTGCCTGGGCACCACATGAACTTGGCCTCTGTTTGGCCTGTGGATCATCTGATGGAAATATATCGGTCTTTATTGCCAGATCTGATGGTGGCTGGGACAATAGTCAAATCGAACAAGCCCACCCTGTTGGAGTGACCTCTGTTTCATGGGGCCCTACGACGGCTCCAGGTTCCTTAGTTGGATCCAGTTCGGAGGACCCTGTTTGGAAGCTAGCTTCTGGGGGCTTTGATAGTACTGTGAAGGTGTGGACGCTAAAAGATGGAAGCTGGAGGAGGGATTCCTCCCCTGCCTTTCAGATGCACACTGATTGGGTGAGGGATGTGGCTTGGTCGCCAAACCTAGGGCTTCAAAAATCCACCATTGCAAGTGGTTCTCAGGATGGGACGGTGATTATTTGGTCTGTTACAAAGGAAGGAGGGAAATGGGATGGTAAAGTGATGAATGATTTTAAGACTCCAATCTGGAAGGTTTCATGGTCATTGACCGGAGACTTGTTGGCTGTTGCTGATGGGAATAACCATATTACTTTGTGGAAAGAAGCAGTCGATGGTAAATGGCAGCAAGTAACTACAGTTGAGCCTTAGGTTATTCATTGTTAGTTTTTGTCATTCCATTATATGTTTTGTGTCTTGTCAGGAGCATGTTGTTCAATACTGTTAAACACTTTCCCTGTATTTAGTTCACCATCTTTTGTACTATCATTGCATGTTTTCATAACTTTCTAATCATATTTTGAGGGTGAGAAATGAGTAATATTTTCTGCTTTTATTTAAATTCCCTGGTTCTGGCCTTTTCATTGATCAACTGCTAGAAATAGAATTATATTCTGTAATGTTTTTCTTTTTAAAAAAATAATAGAAAAAAATCAAACTTCTCTCAAGGAAAAGTGGAAGAAAAATACAATGCCCTTGCCACAGGAAAGTGACGCTTGCAACTAAACAGGGTAGTCAAACAAAAAGAAGAACAGCCTACAATTACAAGTAAGCACACTCTAGTTGTGAGTGATGAGAAAAATTCTTGAACAAGACTGAGAATCTGAGACCAGCACCTTTTGAAAGGCACAGCATTTCAGACCTTGTCCCATAAAATATATCTATTGTAAAAACTGTAGTGTACATATTTTTAGATCACGTTATTCTGATTTGTAGAAATAAAATTTAGGGTACCTAGTGTTAAATCACCCCTAGACCTCAAAATTTAAACAGAGAGGTTAGGTACATCTGATCTTTTATATATTTTAGATCTCCCTCTCACTTGTGGACTTGGAATTTAGCATTAGACCCAAATGCCTAATGAACTGACAATGTAAAGGTTCGAATTTAAGTCCTCTTACTTTGATGCAAAATCACCACTTCGCCTAAACTTATCGGATAGGGTAATAAAAGTTCTATACATATTTCTAACACTTAGTAAAAGCATGTATGCTCAAAAAGTTGTTTGACTGAATTTTGCAATTTCTCTCTATGCATCATAACTCTCTTCTTCTGGTTCATTGTATGGAAAGTTGGAAACATTAGTCAGTGTCTTCAAAATGGCATGTAGGCACATGTTATTTGTATGAAAAAGTATGTAATTGCTCTTTATATGCATCATGCTGACTTGATTTTGAATTATGTAGCTTGTATTAATGTAATGTTTGCTCTTATTGCCAGAACCCTTGAGATTTTCTGGTGGTAGAAAGTTTGAATGATTATTGTGATTTGTTAGTGGCTCCCCCCTCCCCCTCTCCTGGCAATGTTTAAATTAGGAGCTCTATACTTATGTGCTCTAAATATGTAGACTAACTTGAGTGCATGGAATCTTTCGAACTGTCCTCTTAGATCATCTGAATATGTGAAGGATCCTTTCACTTCGAACAGTGACTACTCACCATTTCATTCTGTCTTTCTGACGAGGTATCTTTTAGTTTTAAATATTTGGTGTTTGGTGTTTGTATATGTAAGCATGTAGAAGTTTGGCCTTTGAGTTGATCGTTCAGCTTATTATACATAGTGGTAATTGGATGTTTAGTTAGCATTGTTACAACAGAATCCTTGTGTATTAGTTATCTTCTGCAGTCATATTCTTCTCCTATTTATACAAGAGGATCTTTTGTAACTCTTATGAGTTTAATGGATGAATTTTGAACTCTTCTCTCATTGCCCTTGTTTTAGTAATATGGTGTAAGGCCATAGAGCTGAAAAGGGTATTCAGTCCAAAAAAAAAAAGAAAAAAATTAGATCGGAGGCACCGTCTTGAGGAAGCACGTTGAGGATCTCACATTGAAAAGTTAGGGAGACCTTACAATTTTTATAAGATACTTGAGTTACTTATCTTATTACCAATTGATTTTGAGATGGAACTCCATATTTATCTAATATAGTATCAGAGTAGAAGAGGGCATAATGTTTGCTATTCGTGGTTCAAGTGGCTAGACTTTAGTAATGAGAATACTTTGAACAGAAGTGGGCTGGAATTTCTTATATTGTAGAGAATATACATAAGAAGGATATGCTTCAAGAACATGATCTCCTCAAATGCCTGTTACATTGAGCTGACTTGATGCTTCACTTTGTAAGATCCTGTACTCATGATTTCCCCCTGCTGGCTGCATGTATGGGGAAAAACACACTTCTTACACTTTTTGTTGGAAAGTTTTCTTATAAGACAGTTTCTAGGAGTTGTGTGCAGGTGTACTGTAAAGGTCAAAGTTACTAGTGTATGCATGAAACATAGGAAAACTTCAGTTATTTGGAAAAACAACAAGAGAATGTTATAACGCTTTGGTGTAAACATGTGTTTGATAAACTTTTGATTTAAAAGTATAATACCAAATTGAAATTCACCTCTCTAGTGCCTTGTTAGGAATGTTAGCAAGGACGTATTAAGGATTTTATTAGGATATTAGGAGGGTATATTTGTCAATAGTAAGGAGTTGGCTGGTGGAAAGACAGTTAATAATTAGAGTTTGATTTCTAATTGGAATTAAGTTATTTTCTCTTGATTTCCTTTTTGATTTATAGTTGGAAATAAGTCTTTTTCTATGGAGAGGAGGGCTCACCCTTGTCCAATCTGTGTTGAGTGGAATTTCCAGTTACTTCTGATTCTAAATTCCAAAGTCTCTCCAAGTAACTTTTTTTTGAGAGTGATAAGGAATTTCTTGTGGGAATAGGTTAATATGGAAGGGTCTCATATGATTAACTCAGAGGTAGTGGTACATCTAGTAGGAGGTTTTGGGATTGGGAACTTGAAATTACGTAATAAAGCTTTGTTGGCTAAGTGGTTGTGACACTTCTTCGTAGAGCTTGATACTACTCAAACTAACTGAAACTATTGTCGTCTTCAATTTTAATGAAGTTGGACCATTTTTAGCCAAAAACAATTGATTATATATATATACACACACATCAAGAATTAAAACTTAGAACACAAAAGGTCCATTGCCATTAACGTCACATTAGGAATTTGTAGTGTTCGGGCACCTCTCAACGTCCAATTTTAATGCTTATTTACCACGGTGAACCACTAGACCAAACCGAATATGAGAGATCGAGTGAGAATGTATGGGAGGGGGCTCGGTTTAGTGTCTCTTTGTGGACCTCGGTTAATAAGCTTTTTATCGTTATGAAAACTTTGTTTCCTTTCATTTTCCTCCATGAAAATTTGGTTTCTTACACAATAATAATAATTAAGTAAATTGAATGTTCTCACTATGCCCCTTGAGTTTTTGTATTTTTTTTTACAAAACAATTTAGACCTCATTTACAACAATTTAATTTTTAGTTTCCTATGTGTTTTTTAAATTGTGTTTGTTTTCTCACCATTTTTTTACTATGATTTTCATGTGTGTTGGAGAACATTTAAATTCTTAGCTAAATTCTAAAAAATTGAAAAACTATTTCCTTTTCTTTTTATTTTTGAAAAGTGGCTTAAATTTAAAAATATTATGAGTAGATAACAAAAAAAAAAAATATATAGGTAACTGTCGTATTTATTAGCTAAACAATAATGTAAATAGTTATCAAATGAATTTTAGGATGCATTTGAATTGACTTTCTAAGTGTTTATAAGTGAAAAAAAATATTTAAACACTTAAAAAGTCAATCCAAATAAGCCCTTAATTTCAAGTTCGAATATGTTACAATCTCAACAACTAATGTCTACGGTCTTTTATGACGATTGATGTATTTAACTAATTCTTTGGTATTGTATTCATGTCTACCATTTTGCTATTATCCAAACTCCAAAAGAATTGCAGGCAATTTTCACCCTTTTCTCAATTTCTCCTAATAAAATGCACCATGTTTATTAAGGATTGATGTGTTTAACTAATGCTTTGATATTTGTATTCATGGTTGCCATTGTGATATTATCCAAATTCCAAAATCATGTAGGCAATTTTCACTATTTTCCTCATCTTTTCTTAGGTATTAATTAGGATAGATGTGTTTAGCTAATGCTTTGGTATTGTATTAATGGCTGCCATTTTGCTATTATCCAAATTCCAAATACACATGAACAACTTTTAAGGAATATTGTCAGAAATAATTCTTTAAGGTGCGTTTGACCAAAAGAGTTGGAAAATAGGAGTTGTGAATTCCACTTTCTTGTTTGGCTTATAGGTCCCACTACTAAAAAAAACATTAATCTTATATCTTACTATCTTCTTACACTGTGGGCTCCAGGAGTTCATAACTCTCTAAACTTCTTGACTACTTACTCCTCGCTATTCTACTCCTTACCCCAAACACCCACTAAAAGTTTTATTTTTCACAATTAGCACCATTATTGGCGATTTGTTATAATCGTTAGTCTCGGTCCTTCTTGGTTGAGATTGACCTCGACATTTGAATAAAAAATTAACTTCTTTTCACCGCATATCCAAATTATCGAATTTTTTTAGCATTCTCAGTGGAATCTCGGTTAGGACCAAGATCAAAGTAGGATTGCATGTAATCTTTCTCAAATCATACATCATCTTTTCTAGTCTTCTTCAAATTCTCTCTTCATAATCTAACTCAGTACACTTGCATTCCAGTTCCACAAGTTACGGGATTCTAAATTTTCAAAACCTTAATTTCTTGACCGTTTCAACAACGTCAATGCAATCTCCAATATTTTTAATATTTATGATGAATCAAATTTAAATTGGTAGTTTGGATTTGCAAGGAAAATAAGTTAAATTACCTTTCGGGATTATTTTTTACAATAGATATATTTTATGGGACATGCTAAATAATTTGCAAGTTTGTTTTCTAATCAATGAAGTTCATTTAAGTCATGTTTAAGAGAATTTTAGGTCAGACTAAATATTCGAGTGCTACAAGAATATCGATACTCTTCGCATTTATTATTTACCATATCAACATTTTGAAAAAAATAGATTTAAAGGTGAAATAATCCTAGTATGAAAAGTGGTAGTATGATACTTCCGTAATACAGCAAATTTTTCTAACTTATGTAGTGCTAATTCGTAAAAGAAACGTATAGATAAGTTGACCTGACCTGACCTGTTTGGTTGGATTTTGTTTGACTAATTTTGATGGACATTGGCATACCATAAATACTTGGTCTTCCTTTATTTACTCATTCTCTCCAAAAGGTTTGTCTCTCAATTGTCATTTTTAGTTGGACCACCATCCACTTCAAATCCTTATTTTGTGTTAGTAAAATATTTGTATTATGATGTTTTTTTAAAAAAAATATTTGTATTATGATGTTGGTATCATTTTCTTTAGGGGGAAAATCCGGTTTATTAATCGAAAAATGAATGGTTTGGATGAATTCTTCGGCAAAATCTTGATAAGAGAGCTTGTTGTTATTTGAAAATAGTATTAAAAATAAAAATCTCAAATTACAAATTACAAATTTTAGGTCCAGATCATTGAATTTTTTTCCCGAAAAATTCAATTTCTTATGCTTGGTTTGATAATTTATTTTTAATATTAAAGATATTAATTTTACAGCTTAATTTCAATTTTACTTTTCATTTATTTAAATATTATTTAGTAATGAAAACATGAAAGGTTTAATTCGATGGAGTTGAAAGTTGTTCAAAGTAATCTATTTAGTTGTTATAAGGTTGTTTTCAAATATAGAAAAACGAATCAAACTACTTATAAATGTAGAAAAAGTTTATTGTCTATTAGTGATAAACCTATAATTCTATCGCAATTTATCGCAATAGATAATAAAATTTCTCTATATTAATAAATAGTTTGATATTTTGTTTGTTTAATAATTTTTCATTGTTATAGATATGTGTGTGGTATGCTTATTGGACAAACGTTACTTAATTTGATACAATAAAAATAAAAACATTAAAATTAACTACTTTCGATCTTAAATTTAAAGAAAAAAAACTAAAACAGGTTTGATAACCATTTTGTTTTTGTTTTTTTTTATTGAAAACTATGTTTTTTGTTTCTTACAAAATTTTTTGCTAAGCTTTCCATCTTACCTAAAAATATATTTGAATTTTAAACCGGATTTTAAAAATAAAATAAAGTTTTTTTAGTTGATGTGAACGTAGTTTAATTAACATGGAATATGTATTCTCAATTAAGAGGTCAGAGGCTCAAATTCTCCACCATGCGTATTGTTAAACTTAAAATAAATATACAAAATAAAAAAAAACCTTAAATAATTTTATAACTTGAACGCTTTTTTTTTTTTAAAAAAATTAGAATGGTGTGTGTAGTGATATGAACCGCCCAAGGCATCAAATTATTATTTAATAATTTTGATGTAATTTAATTATTTTCAAATTTATCTTTATTAATGACATTTTAAATAGAGTTATTTTAGACATTTTACTATGAATTATGATAAGCCATTAGGGTTTTATTGGGAGGCCTTGCCTTTAGGTTTTTGAAGAGGATAGTTTTTGATGTTTTAAGAACTTTAGGGTTTTCTTGAATGAGAATTCTCTCGTAGATGACAGAGTTTCATCACCAACCAATTACAATTCTTGAATCAGGGTTGCATGCCAAGAACATTCAAGTAAGTCTGATCATCTTGATTGTGGAGTGTTGGAACTTGGAGTAAGGAACTACTTCTCCTTATCTCTTGGTCTTCGATCAAAAGGTAATCCAATTCTAGTATTTTCCTTTGGATTGACATCAATTGATTTGGGGGTTTTGGGATTTATTGTTAGGGGTTCAACAATTGGGTTCCTAATTTTCAAATTGCTACGGTTTTCATATCATTTGGTATCAGAGCATAAAATTGAAGTTTGGAGGTCTGTAAATTTGAAATTAGAAAAAAAAAGTTAAGCAGACACGTCATGCAAGCACATCTAATAAGTACGTCAATTTTTTTTAAAGGATGTGTAATTGAAATTAAAAGGAACGAAAATTAAGCAGACATGTCAAGCAAGCACGTTAATTTTTTTTAAAAAAAAATTAGAACCTTCGTAATTGATTAAAAAAAAAAAAAGCAGGTATGTCAATTTTCATGAGTTTTAAGCTGCTGAAATTTATAAGTAAAGTTAGTTGTTTCAAATCAAACTTCGAAATTTCTTATAATTTAAATTAGGATTTTGGGTAAAAGTAGTGTTTATAATTCCTAATTCTTGTTTCTTTTTTATTATTGATTTGTCTAGTTGTTTGTCATTCTCTTGTTCATCTTGCATAACTCTTTGATTCTTAAATCTTAAATTCTTGATTCTAAATATCTTGTTTTTCTTGATTTTCTTATCTAGTTTGTCGAATCTTGAATATTAGATTCTTGATTTTTAGTTTTCTTTTTTTGTGGAATTCTACTTGTTCTTTGCTTGACTTTGACACTTTACAGTCATTCTTGCTTGGTTTGTTTTTGGCTTGCTCTTATGATCTTAGTTGCAATTTTGGCTCATTGCCCTTTTTAGAGTATTCCTCTTTGTGAGAGAGTGCTACATATTGAGTGTAAACACGAGTGACTATTCATCTTTTGAGTGAAATATGTGAGGGAGTGAATTGTGAGGTCCACTTTTCTTCTACTTGTTTTTATTTTGCAGCCATGTTCTATCCAAGAAGAAGGCGTGTTGAAATTCGAGATAGGGATGCAAAGCTTAAAGAGGCTATACGGGAAGATTTAGCAGAACTACGTAGTTCTATAAGAAAATATGTTACGGAAGTAATCCAATTAGAACGAAGTTTGATGTGTCAAGTTTCAACGGAACGAAGATGCAAACCAAAATACGATCAACCACCCAAAGAACAAGAAGATGCAAATTTTTCAAGAGCACAAGAAGAAGAATTAAATAGAGAGATTTCTGACGATGAAAAAAGAAGAGCCATTGAGAGTAAAGAGATAAACATTTCTTAATCAACATTAGAAAAAAAAGATGAGGAGGCTGAGACACAAGTAGAAGAGATTGTGAAAGAAAAATTTGACAGTAATGTGCAAAGTAATGAAAATGAAGGAGAGATTGAGGGAGTGAGTCCAATTTTGAGAGCACGTGAGGATGAAATTATCTCCTCAAGACCACTCATATTTGAGCCTATACACAAGAGAGTTTATTATCACCTAGGTGGAGTTAATCTTAGAGTATTATCTCGTACTACTTATTTTGATTTTTGCAGGACTTTAAAGTACTAGTGAAGGAGCAATGTTGCCCACATGTGAGGTACAAAACAAAGATGTTATCTAGAAAATATTGCTCCAAACTTGCATATGAACTCATCCATGGTCAAAAGTTCAAGAATGACCAAAAGAGAGCTCGATCATTAACATCTCATGACTACAAGGTTGCTTTACAAGGGAGACCGTCCAAGAGAGATGCTAGGAAATTGACATCATTTTCTTCCCATGACTTCAAAATTGCTTTACAAAGCTTTGATTTGGATTCGAGGGCGAATCCTTCAAAAGGAGGAGAGGATGATATGAACCATCCAAGCATCAAATTATTATTTAATAATTTTGATGTAATTTAATTATTTTCCAAATTTATCCTTGTTAATGACATTTTAAGTAGGGTTATTTTAGACATTTTACTATGAATTATGATAAGCCATTAGGGTTTTATTGGGAGGCTATTTAAAGCCTGGCCTTTAGGTTGTTGAAGAAGACCGTTTTTTATGTTTTTAGAACTTTAGGGTTTTCTTGAATGAGAATTCTCTCAGAGTTTCATCACCAACCAATTGCAATTCTTGAATAGGGTTGCATGCCAAGAACATACAGGTAAGTCTGATCATCTTGCTTGTGGAGTGTTCGAACTTGGAGTAAGGAACTAGTTCTCCTTATCTTTTGGTCTTCGATCAAAAGGTAATCCAATTCTAGTCTTTTCCTTTGCGTTCCTAATTTTCAAAACCCTAGCAAAGAGTTATTGTTGTTAATTGTATATTATAATAGTTAAAAATACCAACTATTATAATTAGAGCTAAAAAATAAGGTGGATTATTCCCCAAACACCTAATAAGTTCATAACTATTTATACTTAATATTATTTAACATCAACTCAAAATATCAAAACCAATTATTGATTAAAATATATCTCACTTAAAAGAAGTATTTCGTGAGAATCCTGCATTGACCATATTAAAACAAAATAATAACAAAAGAGCTAAATTATGAGTTTTAGGTGTTTGGGAGTGATTTTGGCATGACCAAAATCACTTTTTCCTTGTCAAAATCATATATATATATTTTTATAAAAAGTTGATGTTTGCCACTCACATAAAATTGATTTTTCAAAAATTTGAAATCACTAAAAATTGATTTTGTAGGTATCAGTTGTGATTTGGTTTGGGTGATTATCAGGGAATCAGATAAAAAAATTAGAATAACAAATTTGCCCCTCATATTTAAGGATATGATTTAGCCCTAATCCATTTCTTCCTTCTCAGCCGATACATCCTCTCTCTCTCGTGTCCGTCGCTTGGTTCCATTAACTATCCGTGGTAGTACTGATTTCAGTAAGTTTTTGTTTTTTGTAATTTTCTTTTCACATGGATGAGCTTCAATTTTTAGCAGTTTTTGTTGCTTTTTCACTGTATCGTTCCTTAGTTTTTTGTTACTATTTATTCTGTTCCTTTCGTGGCTTTTCCTTTCTATATGAACAATTTTTTTGGGTATTTCAATCATTGTCTTCGATCATTGTTGATTTTTTTTAGTCTCTCTACTTTTCTGATGGAGCGGGAGAAAATTGCAAGACTTCTTATATCTCGTTAATGTTTTTGTTATACAGTTTGTATTTCAATAGATAATATCTAGTTTAAATATTTTGTAATGATACAAAAATTTCTAGATTTGATGAGATATATGTTTTGAATTTTCTTTTGTTTTTATTATGTGTATTTTTCTTACCTCACATATCAATTATGCATACAATAATTTAACATTAAAATAAATAAAAAAAATAAATTAATAAAATTAGATATTTTTATAATTATTTTTTAAAACAAAAATCTAAATATAAAATACCCTTTGTAGTAATTTGGTAATTTTAAAATTACTTTTAGAACCAAACATGATAAATTCAAAATCACTTTTATATATTTGAAAATCACTTTAAAAGTTTGGAATCAAACATAGGTTTGATTGTTTAAAAATCAATTTTTTAAAATCAAATTGTTCCAAAATCTCTATCACTAAAATCACCACTCCAACTATCACTTCCAAACACACCCTTAATTTGAGTTATCAAATCATTTTAAAATTTATAACCTACCATTCGACACTTAAAAAGGTTTAAGTACCAAATAGACACTTATTAAATTCAGAAATTATATATATACCAATACAAAGACTTAGGACGTAAAATTAAAATTTAATGAAAACAATGTTTAAAATGTCAATATTGATGAAAGTTTCGAGGTATCATTTTTACAAAAATATCGATGTCAATGAATATTTAGGAAAAAAAATTATAAAAACAAAATATTGAAAAAAATACTTAAATTAATATTTCTATATTTTTTAAATCAATTAAAATATTTATTATTTATATTATATTTATGTTAGCGACCTTTTATTGCTTACAATTCATAGATTTTTTTCTACCATAAAATGAAAATATTGATTTACTTTTTATTTCAATAATGATCTATAAAAATATAGAAATATCGATGAAAATGTGACGGTGTAAATAAAAGAAGAAAAAAAATTAAAATAAAAACCCAATGACCCGACCCAAAATGACAATGAGGATATTTTTGAAAATTCCATTGTCCAAAGTCCACTTTCTTATTTTAGACCTCAAAAAATAAATATTCCCACCAACCATTCACACCACACCATTTTTTCTTTTTTCTTTTTTCTTTTTTCTTTTTTCTTTTTTCTTTTCCCTTTAAAAAAATAAATTTTTACAAAAAAAAGAAAAAAAAAAGAAAAAAAAATTGCGCCCCGACATGATATATTCTTGTATTAATATGTGAAGGGAAGTCGTGAGTTATATTCACGTATTTACAGGGTTCCGAAAGCGAAGCCCAGAGATAGAAACAGAAATGAGATTTTGATTGGTAGAATCTGCGAGAGCAGGCAGTCCACATAATAGAGCGAGCGCGCCACTGAAGGGATCTTCGAAGCTTTTTTTCTACCTTCGCTCCCATGGCGGCCTCTGCTCGAGCTTTCTTCCTATCTCGTGTCACTGACTTTTCAATTAAGCCCCGTCTACCTCCCCAACCACCGCCGCCGACGCCTCCCTTGCCTTCTTTTTCCTATTCACATCTCAGCCTTCAACGGCGGCGTTTCCCCTCCACGTCTGGTGCAACCACTGTCAGCTGCCTTATCTCCGGTGTTGATGGTGGTGGAGTTTCCGATGACTTTGTTTCCACTCGGAAGTTGAAATTCGATCGCGGATTCTCCGTAATCGCCAATATGCTTAAGCGGATTGAGCCGCTTGATACATCCGATATCTCCAAGGGGGTTTCTGATGTTGCTAAGGATTCCATGAAGCAGACTATTTCTTCAATGTTAGGTTTGCTTCCGTCGGATCAGTTCGCTGTCACCGTTAGGGTTTCGAAAAGCCCTCTCCATAACCTCCTCTCTTCGTCAATTATCACCGGGTAATTCTTTGCTGTTTACGCAAATTTGATGAAATTGTTCATGGTTTGTCGTTGTTTTCCGTGGAATTCTTTGAATTGAGACGAGTTGCTCTGTGTAGGTACACTCTGTGGAACGCGGAGTATCGGTTGTCTTTGATGAGGAATTTCGATATCTCGCCGGATAATTTGACGGGCTTGGACAGGTCGAAACCACTGGAAGTATCGGATGTTGAGGAGATTCGGGTTGGCGTTGATTCCAATATGGAAGATTTGGATACAAGGCCTCGTCTCTTGACCGATTTGCCACCCGAGGCGTTGAAGTACATCCAGCAGTTGCAATCGGAATTATCAAATCTTAAGGATGTATGGGTTTACTGAGTTGCTAACAATCTTCACTTTTGCTTATTGACAACACCTCTGTTCTATTGTCCATGCACGACTTGAACTGAGTTCTCAAAATCATTTCTGCATTTTCTTTTCTTAAGTAAAGATATATCATTCTATAGAAAAAATTCAGGGGCAGAGCCTTACATTTGTTTTATGATTTTATTTCTAAAAATTAACAAATGAAGGGTTTCATTTACTATGTTAAGACGTCCAGTTAGTTGGATACAATTCCTCTTAGTTTTATGCTATTAGCTATTTTATGTAATGCGTGTTTGCTTTATTAATTCATATTTGCAGCGAGGAGTTACATATTATCACTGTATAACTGAAATCTTATTTTATTATATATATATATATATATACACATTTTTTCTAATGTTCAATTGAATCTCTTTTGCAAAGGATTGTCATTTGTTTCAAATCAAGCTTAAATTTAGATGTAAATTCCTCAATTAGTAATTGCTTGTCAGGTACCAGTAATAAACCAGTTTCTGTATGTAGACAAAGACAAAATGTTAATATGTTACCCTGTGTTATATTGTTAAGGGTTTGGACAATTGAAGTATTATATATTTCCTCTTTCCTTTCAGCTATTTGCCTAGTTTTACGACATTTTGGAAGCATTTGCTGTTTGATTCAATCATTTAGATTAGTTTCAGTGATTATCGGACATGCAGCTAGAGGTCATAAGTTTTGTAGAAAAATTATTCTGTTAGGTGATGTGATTCATCATAGATATGGACTCCAATTTAGCAAAAGAAAACCATGAGATTGGCTATCAAGTTTAGTAGTACATGCTTAGATTTTAGCTGTGTTCAAACGTAGCCTGCTATCACCTCATGTTCTTTGGTTCAATCATGCTCAGGCTCCGTTAATTTACATTCATAGGGTTAAGGCAAAATAAACTAGTGCTTGATTGCTTAGATCATTCAGCATATTTCAGTTATCTGCCTTTTAGTATATGTCATTCAGTCAAGAAAGGGAGGTTTTCCTGTTTATTGGGATGGGGTTAAATGCTTTTTCTGAATTGTTAAATGCACGTACCCTACACCTTAATTGAGGGAAATAAAAGCTTCATGACTTGATGATTCTCTGCTTTACCATCCCATATTTTTGTTTTGAATGTGTCAGGAACTAAATGCTCGGAAGCAAGAAAATGTGCAGATAGAACATGGCAGAGAAAACAGAAACGATTTGTTAGAGTATTTGCGGTCTTTGGATTCTAATATGGTACTTCATTCTTTTTACTTCTGTAACTACACTGTTGTGCATATATGCCTTTATTTTTCAGCCCAGCTGTTGAACTTCATTCTGGGGGTTCTCATTCTTACCTCCACATTTATTATGTAGGTGACTGAACTCTGCAAACCATCTACGTCGGAGGTGGAGGAAATCATTCACGAGCTTGTTGGAAACATATTGCAAAGGTTCTTCAAAGATGATGCTAGCTCTACTTTTATTGAGGATTCGAGTGTGGCAGATTTAGAGAAACTTGCAGATGCTGGCGATGAGTTTTGTGATACTGTAGGCACTTCTCGGGATTACCTAGCAAAGCTTTTATTCTGGTTAGTTGACAATCGTTGGCCTCTATGTTATCTTTCAGTTTCTAGTTCTGGAAAATTTTTACCATGGTTAAACCTGAGTGGTCTCGTGCAAACTAAGAACTTCGAAGCTTATTTGCAACAAAAAAGCTCCTGACTAGACTTGTTTTAGGTTCCAAATGGATCTTGCGGCCCTTTTTTAAGAATCTTGAAATGAGCCATGTCCAATGATCTAACTCGTTGATGGAATTTTCTTGTTGCAGGTGTATGTTATTGGGGCATCACTTGAGAAGCTTGGAGAATAGACTGCAGTTAAGCTGTGTCGTTGGGTTGCTATAATAGAAGGGAGTGTACATTCTTTCTGTAACCCCCCCCCCCCCCCCAAAGAGGAAAAAAAAACTTTATATTACGTCTATACCTTTGTATAATTGTTTTTTTCCAATAAAAAGATTAATTTAGTCTCCCTTATATATATGTTTAATAAAAAACATATTTTGACAAAACAAATGTCAATAGCAAAACTTAAAAAGTTTCTGTTATGAACCAGAGGAGAGTGGTAGGTGACCTGCTCTCTGGACTGGTTAACTAACGCTCCCAAATCTGAGTTGCTTGGAGGACTTGCATCATCCGGCTATTGAGGTAATCTCGTATCCCACCGTTCATTTATAAGCCTGAGTTTGATAAATTTTTGGTTTTACCTAATCAAGTCTCTTAATCCTCTCAAATTCTTTAAGTTTCTCTTTTTTCTTAATGTGTAGCAGTCCTGATTCCTGAACTTCTGTACGTTGTTTTGATTTGGTCTTTATATTTTCAAATGGTAGGTTTTCATCTTGAATTTTTGCATTGGAACTTCATGCCGTTGAATTTGTGTAGGTTATTCGACAAAAACTTTATGCTGATATCATAATAGTTTAGGATCTATTCGGTATCTTATTTAGAATCAATTTCTTGTTCTTGAAATCCCAGCTCATCGGACTTGGTAAGGGTTCCATCAAGGAATTTTTTGAAAATGATTAAGGGCGTTTGGATTGATTAGGGAAAAAAATGTTTTTCAAAAAATTCATTTTTATTTAAACTTTTTTGATAAAATCTAGTTAAACTACACTTTAAAATTGCCAAACACTTCAATTTTTTCTAGAACTACTTATTTTTAAAATTAAACACGTAAAAAGTTAATCCAAACGTACCTTAAATTAACTTTCAAGTGGGTTTTGGATGAGTTTTCATTTTGGAAGGCTGAAAATTGTTCTTAGTTCGTAAATTATATTATATGCTGTATGGTTACAATGTGACTCTGAAAAGTTTAAAAGCATTTAAAGGTACTTTGGAGAGGAAGTACTTAACTATATGGTTTCTATGGTTTAATGTTTGGTTATATACTCGATTGAAAAAATTGTATGCAAGTCAAGGATTACTATGTTTGGTATTTGTACAATAGTGGGTGTAGATGTATATTTTGTAGGATCGTTCTTATGAATGTGATGTTCGATAAAATATGGTTGGTTACTCATAAATTAAGAAAAACTTTTTATATATATATATAATTTTTTTCTTTTTGACCATATGTGATGTGAAGGGGAAGAATCAAATCTTTGATTTTAAGGTGGATAGTGCATGCTTTATACTAACTCAGTTGTGTTATATTTATTTTGATAGAGAATTTAAAATAACTTTAAACAACTAATAACAAATTATTTATTTCTTTCTTTTTTAAATGAACTAATAACATTATAAAGAGTTACTAAAAAGAAAAACAAACAAATTATGATTAGTTAACTTGGTTTAACGGTAATTGACAGAACTTTTTTCCTTAGAAGTGGGAGGTTTGATCCTCCAATTTGTAATTGTTGTAGTGAAAAAATATGAGTTAACTTTATTTAATTTGATTTATTCTAATCAACCATGGTGTAGTATATTTATTTTTATTGATATACTTTATAAGTTATTTATTAAAATTATGATTTACCTGTCAATTTTAATAATGTTGAACCAGTTATAATTAATAAAATATCAAGCATCAACTATTGCAATCATCAATTAGTTGCAATTAACCAATGGGGAAAAATCGAACTTTACCCACACCTGGTATATGTTGTAACAATTTTATCGAATTGTATTTTAAATTTTAAAAACAATTGCTTTTTTAACCCTAAACTTCAAAATTAATTTAATTCTAAAAGGTGTTTATGAATTCAGTGAATCATAAAATATATGTATGATACAGAATTTATAATCTATAATTTTATTTATAGTCATTAATAAGTAATTTTGAAAATTAATTAACTAAAGAGTAATCTATTATATAATTATACAATATCGTATGTAATGGTGACCAAAAAGTATGTAGTTAAAATCTTTCATCTCGAAATTTAGTTGATACAACTTTGGTTAACTTAATTTATTATATCACTTAATTTTTTTTTTTTTTTTTTTTTGTAAACATATGCCTTAAATTAATTAATTTGATTTAATAAATGTTTATAAAAATGTTTAATAATCAATGTTGAAAGGAAGAAATAAAACTAAATACGATTTGAGATTAATGATTAGATGGAGCGTAAGCGACAACACAATTTATGTGCTGGCCGAGTTGCACAGAAGATGTGCACTCAAGTTTTTTTACGGAAAAAAGAATGAAAAGAAAAGAAAAGAAAAACTCAATAATATAATTTGAATTCTATTAGTATTTTAAAAATTCCATTTTTTAAGTTCATAGAGGTAAGAAAAGGGGAGGTTCTAAGAAACAATTAATGTTTTTCAACCCAGAATGATCTCAACTCAATCATAATTTAGCACGATAAAGTATTTCAACAAAAAGATTAGAGGTTTCATGTTCCTAATCTAAAAGAAAAGAAAAACAAAAAAAAACAAACCGAAGTGAAAAATATTAGAGATGAAATAGCAACTAAACTTTGGGAATACTATTTTAAAATAAATAAACCAAATTAATAGACTAACTTTTTCTTACCAATTAGAACATAATTCATCCTTGCTGAAATATACTAGAAAGCAATAACAATGATAGCAAAATACTAAAAAAAAAGATTAACAATCCTTTAGTAAAGAATAAAATAAAATAAAATAAGAATCGGAGAAGAAGCTCACCGTCACCGGTGCATAAGAAAAGAAAATCTCAGATGATCGCAGTTTCGATCCAATCAGAATCCAAACGAATATCTATATGCTTCTGCAGAGCCAAAATCCAAAGACTTCCCGAGAAGAGAGAAGAAAACGCACAGACAATTTTCCATTTTCTAAATATAGAAACGCAATCCTGCGAGAAAATTGGATCTCCAATGGAAGAAAAAGAGAAAGAAAATGAAGCACAAACAATTCCTTCCCACTGGATGCGACCATTTCAAACCCTACCTGTTGTCTCTCTGCAGAATCGAAACCGAGAATTCTTTTTTCTTTCTTTTTTTTTTTCCCGTCAGGAACAGAGGTTTTGATTTTCAGTTATCGGAAACCAGAATGATGTAATTGGAGAAGAGAACGTCAGAGATCGGAAGCGCCATTGGATCGGCACCGTTTGAGTATCTCGGCGATCAACTCCGGCATCTATGTTCTCCATTGCCACAAAATGTTCGATTGTGGTGGATACAAGTCGCAGTACATCGCCGGTCACAAGGAGAAATTCGTGAGGTATGTTCTCCAATTCCTGAACAGAACTAATCGATTTACACTCAGTTTCTTCGTCCATTCGAGAGATTTTACTTTCCATGGACCTCGTAGGTTAGATGATTTGGATTCAAATTTGTCAATGTCCTCTGGAACAAGCAAGATGAAGAAATGCCGATTCAACCTAGAAGGCCTCCCACTGCCATTCATCAGCCGATCGAAGCCACAAAACGCGTCGAAATCGTTCCGAAGAGGAGTCCAAAGGAGCTCCGACGGAATCAAAACCTTAGGTCGATCGCTCCGCTCCGGCGTGTCCAAAGTCATCTTTCCGGAGGATCTGAAAGTATCAGAACAGAAAATCTTCGATCCGCAAGACAAATCGCTCCTCTTCTGGAACAAGCTATTCGTGTTGTGCTGTATCCTCGCCGTCTCTGTCGATCCGCTGTTCTTCTACCTCCCTGTGTTCAACCATGCCTCTTACTGCCTCGGAATGGACACTAAGCTCGCCGTCACGACCACCACCGTGCGTACGGCCATCGATGTTTTCTACTTGATTCGTATGGCATTTCAGTTCCGGACGGCTTACATTGCGCCGTCGTCGAGGGTATTTGGTCGCGGCGAGCTTGTGATCGATCCGACGGAGATCGCCCAACGGTATCTTCAGCGCTACTTTATCGCTGATTTTCTCTCTGTTCTTCCTCTTCCTCAGGTTGGTTTTCATAGAACTCTAGCTAATTAATACTGAATTTTCATTATCTTTTAGGATCATTTTAGTTGAATTTGTTTGATATATTTGTGTATTGATGCAGGTGGTGGTGTGGAGGTTTCTTCACAGATCAAAAGGCTCAGAAGTTTTAGCCACAAAACAAGCATTGTTAAACATAGTGTTTCTTCAGTATATTCCCAGATTTATTAGATTTATTCCTTTGAACATAGAGCTCAAGAAGACAGCAGGTGTTTTTGCTGAAAGTGCTTGGGCTGGTGCTGCTTACTATCTCCTATTGTACATGCTTGCCAGTCATGTAAGTAACCCTCTCTCTCCCCCAAATCTCAAATCATTTTTATAATCTTTAATCTTTTGGTCCCCAACATTAGAAACTATTGGGTTAAATTACAACTTAGTCCCGAGTTTTTAAGTTTGTATCAAATAGGTTTAAGTCTTCTAGATAGCCATTAACATTTTAAATCTATTTTTAAAAATTTGAAGGCTATACAGGTACCTTTTAAAGGTTCAAGGACCAAATGCACATATTTTTCAAAATCAGAAAGATAATCTTTCCAAATTTAGGAGTGTTTGACTTACTAACTACATAAGTTGGTGTTAAACTACTCAACTTCAATAGTAAACACTATCGAAATTTGTATATTTATCGAGAAATTTCATTTCTTTATATTTCAAATACAGACTTTCTAACTCCAACATATTAATTCTAGATTTTATAACTCAACCAATGTTCCAAATATTCCGAGTTTTATTAGATATAAAATTTAGATTTATTAATTTTTAAGAATATTGAATATGACGTAGATTTATAAGACACAAAGTTGAAAGTTCAAAGACTTATTACATTTTTAAAATTAATGACCTATTAGACTTAAGCTTAAAAATTAGAGATCTATTAGACACTTTTTAAACTAAAAAATTTGAACATTTGAAAACAGTAAAAACCAATTGGCCTTAAAATAAGTACTATAATTCTCATAATATATTTAGCCTTAATATGATTATACTACTCATGTGTCTCGGATGTCTTATTAGAATGAAATAAATATACATTTAGTTGTATGTTACTTTTAGTTGATTTATTACTTGCTGGGTTGTACACGTGTAATCTTTGTATTGCCTATATATAGGTTTGGTTGTTATTCAATAAAATCAAGCAAGTATTATTTACATTCTTGCTGAATACTTAGCAAAGTCAATATACATGCTTGAAGTCTCGCATTATCTGTTGGCCAATGGCTAAAAGAGATTTGAACAAAGTAATGTAACTGCGCAAAATGCAGATAGCGGGAGCATTCTGGTACTTGCTGGCAGTGGAGAGGAATGATGCATGTTGGCGCCAAGCATGTAGAAGCAGCGGAAAGTGCAACATTAACTATTTGTATTGTGGGAATAAGCACATGGCCGGTTATAAGGCTTGGAGAAATATAAGCGTTGATGTTCTCACCAAGAAATGCACCGCCGTGGGAGACAATTTGCCTTTCAACTATGGCATTTACACTCAGGCCATTTCCTCAGGCATTGTTCAGTCCAGGACTTTCTTCTCCAAGTTCTGCTATTGCTTGTGGTGGGGCTTGCAAAATTTAAGGTCTCCCCTTTCTACTTTTAATTCTTCTCTTTTTATCATGTTATGGATCTGGGATTTTTTTTTACTAGAGACTCCAAAGTTCTAAACGTTTAACTTTGTATCTAACAGCTATGTTGGTGAATTTTAATAGACGTTAAATAGGAGTTAGAATGCAAAATCTCTTCTTAGTTTCGTTTGTGTTTGGATCTTGAATGTTTGACTCTTCCACAGTACACTTGGTCAGGGGCTGCTTACCAGTACCTATCCTGGGGAGGTTATCTTTTCTATCCTAATTGCAATTTCTGGGCTCCTCCTTTTTGCACTCTTGATTGGAAACATGCAAGTGAGTTTTTTGCATCCTTCTCTTTCTCCATGCTCAAATCTTATGCTCATGGTTTCGAGGATGAACTGAAACGTACTTTTAGGTGACTAAAAGTACTTTTTCTAATATTTCATGTTGTTTGATTGCATGTATTTTGAAATTTTGGTTAAATAATAAATTTGTTCTCTATGAATTTTGTCTTTATACTTAAACTTTTAATTAAGTTATTATAGTTTAGTTAAATTCTTACGAGTTGTGTTTTCTACTGTAAGAAGTTATCATATTGAATACATGAACTTTCTATTTACTTGGTAATATGATTGGATTGGTACTAGAGGGATATTAAGGGTATATTAGTAATTAGTTAAGTAGTTTGATAGGAAAATTCGTTATAAATGGAAGGGGTAGGGAATGGAGAAGGCAAGCAATATTTTGGTGAGTGAATTAGGACTTGAGAGTAATCTCAAGATTGGGAGGGTCCAAGTACCTCGAACACTTGGTTTATCTTGTATTTTCGTTATCGTTTATCTTTCAATATTTTGGGTTCTATCATATAATATATGGTGTGTTAGTTGATTGTACATTATGGTTTAATTTTGAGTTAAATATAGAAGAAAACAGCGAGTTCTGGGGTGGGTAAAAATGGTTTAGAAACCATTTGTGAAGTTTGAATCATACCATAGGAACGAAATTGTAACTTCTAAAACCATGAATCAAATATTGAAATCTTAGATTCAGGTTGGCAAAATTTTAATGTAACCAAACACTTAAATAAGAGCTTTCAAAAGTGCTCTAGTTAAAAGTACTACTGTCCAGAGTCATTTTAAACTCATTTTAAGCCAACTCGAGTTGGCGTTGTCTATGTAAATTAAATGAGCCTTGTAGAATTTGCACTTGTGCATTTAGCTTGAAAGATGAATCCAAAAAACTTGGTGAGATTAGCCAATTTTCCATTAGAGATAAGTAAAAACTCACACTCCAAATATTGACTCAACTCCAAGATCTCATATTACACAAACCTAAATCACGACCCAAACATTCGCAACATTATTAATGATGCTCAAAATATTGTTAACTGATTTTGTTATTCTCCAGACGTACCTTCAATCTCTAACAGTTCGACTTGAAGAGATGCGCATCAAGAGGAGAGATTCTGAGCAATGGATGCACCATCGACTGCTTCCACCAGACTTGAGAGAAAAAGTTAGGCGCTATGATCAGTACAAATGGCTAGAAACCAGAGGCGTTGATGAAGAGAGCTTGGTTCAAAGTCTGCCTAAAGATCTTAGGAGAGACATTAAACGGCATCTCTGTCTCAATTTGGTTAGAAGGGTATGCACTAATTTCATTACTTATTACGTTCTAGTTTTCAAGTATATATTAGTAGATCCATCGATTACTATCTCAGTTCTATCCCCCACACCTCATAAATTCATAATTGTTGAACCAAAAATGAAAAAAAAAAAAAAAGATTGCAAATTTGTCCAATTTAGTTACTATGGTTTATAATTAGAATTTAGTCTCTATAGTTTGATTAAATCCTTATAAATAGTCTCTATAAAGTTATTATCGAAGCATAATGACTATTTATGAAGTTTTATCAAACTATATGAATTAAATTCTAACTTTTATAATTATAGAGCTAAGCTCTTAACTTTCGACAAAATTTGTAATTATCTAAAACAAACAACATTTTAGGAGTTCAAACTAAAGTGAGGGTGAGTACTCGAACTTTTGAGCTTTTGATCGAGTCAAGGGCATATGTCTTATATAACCAGTTGAATTATATGCTTAAAAACACAGGTCCCTTTATTTGCGAACATGGATGAGCGTCTTCTAGACGCAATATGCGAGAGACTAAAGCCAACATTATACACAGAGAACACATACATAGTACGAGAAGGCGACCCAGTCGACGAAATGCTCTTCATAATCCGTGGCCGCCTAGAGAGCGTCACGACCGACGGCGGCCGAAGCGGCTTCTACAACCGTGGCGTCTTAAAAGAAGGCGATTTCTGTGGCGAAGAGCTTTTAACGTGGGCCCTCGACCCCAAGTCCGGCTCCAACCTCCCCTCCTCCACTCGCACTGTCCACGCCCTCACCGAGGTTGAAGCCTTCGCCTTAGAGGCCGAGGAGCTCAAGTTCGTGGCCAGCCAGTTCCGACGCCTGCATAGTCGACAGGTTCAACACACCTTCAGATTCTACTCCCAGCAGTGGCGAACCTGGGCATCGTGTTTTATACAGGCGGCGTGGCGGCGGTATTTGAAGCGGAAGATTGCTGAGCTACGACGGAAGGAGGAGGAGGAAGAGGATGCTGCGGCGGTTGCAGCTGCGTTTAGCACGTCAAGGCTTGGGGCTACAATTTTGGCGTCGAGATTTGCGGCGAATGCGCTTAGAGGGCATCGATTGAGAAATGTGAGTGCGAAGAGCTTGATTAACTTGCAGAAGCCGGCGGAACCTGATTTTTCTGTGTATAAAGGAGAGTAAAAGTAAAGGGTCCTTTTTAATTATTTTTTTTTCTACATCCTATGTGGAAAATAGGAAGTGTTCTTGCACACACAAATATGGTGGCTTCTTTCAAAAGGCCACTAGGTTTTAATTATGTTATATACATGGTTAAATTATTAACGATGTGTATTTTTTTTTTTTATAAAGAAATGTGTATTTGAGGATTAGGCTAACTATAATTTGGATTTTATATATATAAAGAGATATGTGACATGACCCAACAAGTTATAGAACATGAGTATGAAAAATACTTGGGTGCATTTGGAGTTACACTTGCAGCCTACCTTAGGTGCATCGTACATGTGATAACAAGTTTTTGTCTAGTATTTGATCTTTGAGGTAAATTTCAATATTGCCTCTCGTTTTAAAAGTTTTCATAGTTCAACAATAATTGACAGGTTTGGAAGTTTAAATTTTCATATTCCATTTATTGTTTTAAAAAATAAAAGATATAATAACTAAAGTAAACATACTATTAGAACTACTTATACATGTAGATAATTTATTGTTTTTTTTTTTAAATAAATGCTTAAAATTATATATTTTTTCAACTTTTTTTTTTTAATACAACATACAGAATCAAAAGAACAAAAACAAAAACAAAAGAAACTTAGGACAAAGTGAATCAGAAAGAAGTGTGGCCATGAAAATGGAACTCTCGTATGGCATCAGCAAAAGTCTAAACCTCATTTGCGTAGCAACAATTCCCAATCAAGAGATTCCAAAGAATTTTGGTATCAGATTCAACTCAAAAGAGGGGAAATGTTTACCTCGACGGCCTTAGAAATATCAGTAAACATGGTCATGACTTCAGCAAGCTCCACTAGTCCTGACATAATGAAGTGACTCTCCATAGTAAGGAAAACATCACCATTCATGTCACAAACAATGGCTCTGATACCCACTACACCACACAGGAAATCCCACTACACCACACAGGAAATTCGCATAAGAGTTTAGCTTAGAAGTGTCGAGGGGAGGGGCAGACTACTGGGAAGATCCTTCATCAATTGGGGGATAATGAGCCAACAGGACAGGAGCTCGATATAGATTGTCAATTAAAAGTTTCCACCAAGTTCACTATCCACCAAATATGATTAAAGTTTGGATTGTTGTGGCTTTAAAGAACCAGAAGGTTGTGTATGTGCCAAATAGCAGAAGCAATGAGTGAAAAGATTATGATATCCAATGAATTCAAAATCTCCTAAGCCTTGCAAAAGAGAGAAACAACATCAGAGTCGTTCAGGTAAAAATGACAAACTAGGAGACCACATATTCTAGATTTGCTTGACACGATGGCATAAAGGGCATTCCCCACTATTGATGATGGATCATTGAGCCGAGGCATGACAAGTTGGAAGGGAGTTAAGACACGCCAATATTTTTTTTCTAAACAATAAATATATATGCACCAAAATAATTAAAGTATTACAAGATACCTAATATAGAGTTTAGTTTGAAGGGTATATATATACCTCAGTTTGGTTCGGTTCAGTTTTGATTGGTTTTCCAATAAAAAATTGATCCGAACCAATACTTTTTTGTTTTTTCCAAATATAAATTAATATGTCTAATTTTATACTTAAAAAACTAGATGAATTTAGATTTTTTTGTTTTTTGATTTTATTGTTGCACTCCTACCACTATGTTAAAACTTGATCCGACAACCATTTTAACTTTTTTTTTCCTTTTTTTTAAATGGAATTTTCACTTTTTATTACCTTTATTTTTTTTAACATTGCTTTCTTCTTCTGTTTTAAAAATTGCTTTTATAGGGCATCAATTTAGATTCGAAAATAAATCCACTAAAAGTAAAGGAGATCAAAGAATAGTCAACAATTTTTAAATTACTATTTACATTTTATTTAGGTCCCATTGGATAACTATTTAATTTTTTTCCTAATTAAAATTTGAATTCTTAGTCACATTCTAAAATACAAATTTTTAGAAAGTATATTTTTAGTTTTAACTTTTTTTTTTTTAACACCCATACAAAGTAGATAACATAACAAATAAACTAATAGGTGGAAGTATCATTATTTGTAGGCTTAGATTTAAAAAATAAAAACAAAAACCAAGTTATCAAACATGATATATATATATATATATATATATATATATATATATATATATATATATTAAATATAATTTGGGGTGAGGTATTTCAAACAACATACTTATTGGTTACTAACACATGATATATATCAGTTTAGTTATGTTCACTTTGGTCAAATGGAACCTTAATAATTTGGATGTTTTTTTTTCTTCTAATTTTATCATTTGCCAATAGCGCTTCGCATGCCACCACGTCTGTAGAGCTATAAAGGTTTTTTTTTTTTTTTTTTTTGCCATGGTTGACCATTCTGTCTCACATATTGTTAAACTCTTGGGACAAGAAAATTTATTCTTGTCTCATGAGTTTTGGTCTTTAAGGCAATTTATCTCTAATTTAAATCTTTAGAATAGAATTCAAATAGATTTAAAAGTTTTAATATTAATTAGTGAATTAGGGGTTAAAATAACTAAAAAGTTCCTAATTCCAACCTATTAAAATTTTCATATATAAGCGGTCATCATTTGTGCACAAAATAGATTTCGAGCTAAACTTCTTGATAATACAATCAAACAAAGGTTGAAAAACACTTTTGGTTTCTAAACTTTCATGAAAATAATAATTTAGTTCTTGAAGTTTAGTTGGTAATGATTTAGTTTCTGTATTTTCAAATTATAAGAATTTAGCCCTTCAACTAGTAAGGATGCTTGAAATTCTATTTATTTTATTGTAAATTTTCTTCATCAATTCCATCATAGACATACACATTAATTACCATTTTAAAAGTTGATGATTCCTTCCCATGTTGAATTAAAAAAAAAAAAAAAAGTTGCATTTCAAAGTTTGAAATTGGATTATGTTGTTCTAACTTCATTTATCTCTAATATTTTATATGAATAATATTAGAATGAAGAGTCTAGTTTATTTCATATATATGATATAATTTGTGTTTAGTAAACCTTCTATTGAATTTTTTTACTTTTTCTTTTTAAAAAAATTATTTGGAAACGTCTTAATGTTCATTTAGGTAAGTCTCTTAAACTTTAAAATATATATCACTATCAATATCAATTTAGTTTTAAAAATATTTCCAAAATCTATGCACATAACTGCTCTTAATTGTTTTTTCTTTTAAAGATAAACATTCTCAATTTTCGTCTAACATAAACATTAGTAATTTTTTTTTTAATCCGCTATCCAAAAACCATCAATTAAAGTCAAATTGCAACATTATTCCTCTAATTTAAAGAAAGTTAGAATGTGATGTATATTAATTATAAGTTATAATAATAATTTAATCTTTATGATTTAATAGAACTTCATACATTTTATAGAACTTCATACCACTAAAATAGTTTAAATAAAAATCTGATCGATATTCAATATATTAATTACTTTTTTTAAGAAAATATTGAATGTACTAATAAATTAGCAATTATTCTATTGATCCGCACCAAAATTTACCCGTAATCTCATTAATTGATAGTATCTCAATTAAATTTAGAATCGGTCTAAAACAAATTGAAGAAAACCATATACGAATAACCAATAAAATAAAAAGACTTGCACACCGGTGTATTACTCGTCACACAAGCTTTGTCGTTTAAGTCATAAGTGCAATAAGCTAAGAGTGTATGAGTGAAAAATGGACTTACTTTCTTTGAAGGTTTGCCATGTATTTATAATGTTTGTTGCCGTAATACTCTTTTGTTAGGGTTTCCAAATTATCTACCTTTCTTGGGCTAGATTTTCAATGCAACATCTTTTTTTGGTTGGTTCTATAGGTTGGCTTCGGCATGGGCCTCAACCAAGCATCGTGGCCTGGGACTTACCTTACTTTGGGTTCTCCTTATAAGTCGAGGTCGAGCACTTCTCTTTGCCAGTAAGATGACCCTTCGGAGCATGCATGAGACATGCTCCATTAGGTATTTTGTGAGGCTCAGCCTTGGCTTAAGTGAGGCATAACAAGCTTGGGTGTAACTCCCTTTTCTTGAATTGCAACTTCTTACCTGAATCTTGCTTCCTTAATCCTATTGTTTCCGTTTTTACTTGATATTAATTATGCCATTTGGTAAAAGAAGCACCTATAATAATGATAACACTCGAAATGTGTTGTTTTAGTACCTCTTCGTTTATAATAATTAATGTGATTAAATGTCTATATTTGTAGAAACACGAGCAATTCATGCATTCGACTGTTATGAGCCGCCCAATGTTAATTTAGAAATTATAGAGCATAACTTAGCATCTAAGGCTTCAAGGGACTCAAAAAGACCAAAATGTCACTACGTACCATCATAGCTAGCAAAGTGATGGGCAGGGCCGCGTCATTGTGGTGCATGTTTCCTTTATACATTGTTCTTTCACTTTTAGGTTAAGAGAGAAGATAGTAGACCGATTCTTAAGAGCTCAAAGATAGAAGATTTCTTTAGATTTGTTTTGTATTTGAAGATTATGATGTTGGCATTTGAGGTTCGATGACCGGCTAAGGCCCAAACGTCAATTTTAAAGTTTGTTGGGCATTTTGGACATTTGTTTATGGATTTATGAGAATGTTAATAGGTTTTCTGATTGTTCTTATTTTCTATTTTCTTGTGTTGAGTCCATGTCCAATTTATGTTTGGTTAATGTGATAGATTAGCCGTTATGTTTGGTTAATGTGATAGATTAGCCGTCTCAAACATAGGTTGTATGTGTATGTTATGTACTTGCAACGGCGTTTCCTTTATACATTGTTCTTACACTTTTAGATTAAGAGAGAAAATAGTAGGCGAATTCTTAGGAGCTCTAAGATCTATATGAGATTCTTTTTATATTTATTTTGTATTTGAAGATTATGACATTGACATTTGAGGTTCGATGACCGGCTAAGGCCCAGTCAATTTTAAAGTTTGATGGGCACTTGTTTATGGATTTATGAGATTTAGATGAATGTTAATAGATTTTCTGATTGTTCTCGTTTTCTATTTTCTTGTGTTGAATCCATGTGCAATTTATGTTCGATTAATGTGATAGATTAGCCGTCTCAAAACATAGGTGGTATGTGTATGTTATGTGAATATGTTGAGTTAGGTTAGACTAGGCTAGTTTAATATAATGTTATTTAGTTAATTTAGGAATTCAAATCCGCGTTGATTTTCTATTAAGAGAGTTTGTCCAACGATTAGGCTTGATAATTAGATACTCTTAATCGACCAAGGTAATCTCATGCTATTTGGTATTATAAATGTTATTTGATTGCAAGGACCTCCAGACAACTTCTAGCTATCATATGTGGAGTAATTTTGAAACAAAAGTAAAAAGAGAATAATAGGTAAATTTTATCAACGTGCAAAAGATGGACTAAAGAGACTCAAATATGATTCAAGGAGAGCCCATAAAAAGAGGCAACTTGGCCATTTGACCAAATTGCTACACGCCCACGACCTCCGACTAGCCAACACCTTTGCCAAGCTTTTCCTTTGCAAGCTTATACTTGTTCCCCTCGAATTTTGTTCCTCTAAATCCAATTTGAAAATAGAAAAATCCTAAGTTTACCCTTCTTACAAATTTATCATAATTATTTCATATAAAGGAAGTTCATTCTCTTCCCTAAAAACTTGCTATATTTTGTGCGACTTAAGCATCAGAGTGTAAAAGCACAACTCTTTCTTTTTTTTAGGTCACCTAAGATCACAACTCTCTCTTTTGTAGGTAGTCTCATTCTAAGTAGCCTATGATTGTCTTATTGTTGGCTATCTCATCCTCAAATTAAAAATAGATAATCTCTTCTTTAAATTAAAAATTAATTGTTTAATTTTGCCAACAACAATATTTATATATATATATTTTAAATCCAACAGATAAAAAAGAAGCCAATTGGAGAATTACTAATGAATATAAATTATCAATATTTATTTTGCATTGTTTTATCCTTCTTTTACGCAAGGGTCCGGGTTGCCGAATCACGTGCCTGACCCACGCAGGGCAGTGGGAAGTGTAAAGTCCATTTACCCACTTTCTTCCTGCAAATGAACCTTCTCTATTCTCTCCATTGGCAATCTAGGGTTTTTTCTTTTCCCTTCTGAATTTCTGCTTTTCCTCCTCCTTCTCTTCTTCTCCTTAATCACTTTCCTTCTCTTTCTCTTCTTCTACGTTGTCGGCATGAAGCTTACGGTTAAGACCCTCAAAGGAAGTCACTTTCAAATTGAGGTTCAGCCTACAGACACCGTCAGTTTTCTTTTCTTTTCTTCTCTTCTTCTTTTCAATCTTTAATTGATTCCTTGCTTTATGTTTGGTTGGGCTTATAATGAAAATTTAACGGTTTGATATAATAGTATTCAATTTCTGTTGCTGCTCGTTTGGTGGATGATGTGAATTGGGCAAAAGGGTTTGTGAAATTCTATTTTCCTTAATGTTAGTATCAGATATTATGGACATTTTTTTTTAAATTGAAAATTGAAGTTTTCTTTAGGGGTTCATCATTCCATTAATTAAATAAGTGGTATTTCAGATTGTTGTATATCGACTGAGTGTATGGGCATTCGATGTTTCCCTTCCTGATTATTGTTTCTATGTTTATTTTGTCTGTTTCTTCGTTAATTACATTACTAGTTATGATTTTTTGAATGAGGTGCTCAGAAAACCCATTTTAAATTTCGAAAGTCAATTTCTGCTGAACACATTAAAATGTCCATTTGAATTAAAAATTCGGCCTTTTCATGCCATGCACTATTTGCTTTTTTTTTTTTTTTTTTTTTCCTCCGTTACTTGGTGCGACTAAATTTCTTATTATTATTATTTATTTATTTATTTATGCTACTCCTGTATTTCTTTTAACTTCCAAGTATTCTCTATAGGTTTAGGTCGTTATTATTTATTGCTTCCAATTATCAATGGGCCCTTGACAAGTTATGCCTAATGTTGGCCTTGTTTAGCATCAAGGTTTATTCCCTTTTTGGTTTTTTTTGATAGAGGTTTATTCCCTTTTGGTTGATATCAATGAAGCTTTTTCCTCTTATTAGAAGAGGCTAACACCCTAAAAAGATTGAGGTTTAGGATTTTTATGCTGCATGCTATGGCTAGGAGAAAGACATCAAAGTACTCCGTACTCTTTTGTGATTTAATACTAATACAGAGTCAGTTGTGTTTATTTAACACATTAGTATTTTTACCACTAAGGCTTAAGAATGCATTGAAGGCAAGATTAACAATAGATCGATCCTTTTAGTGTTAATGATGTTGAAATTGATGCGTAGAATCTTTGTCAAGAAACTAAAATTGGTGGATGCTAAACTTTTTTACCTTTATACTTTTATATAACCATTATATTTAATAATAGTAATTCATGATTTAAATTGTTATGGTCATTATTCAGATTGAGGTTTATGTTTCATCTCTTTGTTAGCAAAAGTGTTGAGGCCTACTTTGAGCCTTTCAGAACAGTGATGATGTCATGAGATGAAACTCACATGAAAGTCATAAACCATTTAGAAAGAAATTAACTAGTGTTTGCTTGTTTGTTTGTTTGTTTTTGTTTGTTTTTTTTTTTTTCAGGAATGATTTATTTGCTTATTCTAGATCTTATACAAGTAGATGATGGACTGCAATCTTGGGAAGACAGTTGTTGGGCTTGCTCCTGCATGTCTTTCACTCATCTTCTCTCCACTTTTCGGAGGTTTTAGTTTGGGACTCTTTTATTTGGAACTTGTCTTTTAGATGGCATATGAGACATGAGGAAATTTAGGACTGGACATGTCTGCAATCTATTTAGGAAATTACCATCTAACAACCAGGAAAACTGGTATTTGGTTGGATTTTAGTAGGAATATTTGTTCTGTGGATATTCAGGGTTTTGTTTGGAAGGTGGCTTTTAGTGCGATTAATACAAATGATAAAATTTAAAAGAGGGACTATCATATGTCCCCTAATCTTCTTGTAGGCAGTGTTGAGCTCCTTTTTGTGGGCCTGTTTTTGTTATGCCCTTGTACATTCTCTTTCATTTTTCTCAATGAAAGCTCAGTATCTTACCCAAAAAAAAAAAGGGTTTCGTACTCTTTTGTTACATTCTCCATGCCCATGAAAGGAAAAAGGACATTTAACACTGTTTGGCCAGAATTACCTCGACAGAAACTCGTAGCTACATTGTGGAACATTTTTGAGTTGCATTGGGTTACTTCCATCTTGGTTCACTTTTCATTTAAGTTATACCCACTGCTCAAAGGGCTTGTCTAGACTCTAGATTATCTTGATGGATGCAGTTTTTGCTACTTTTATGAAATAGCAGAAGTCAGATATAGGATTATAATGCATGTGGGAGATTAAGGTCATGAGATTTGGGACTGATTTTATCGTCTCTTAGTGCTCCCCCCCCCCAACGTAATCACATCTACGACATTACTTTATGCCATACTATGTTTTTATGAGTTTACTCCTAGTTCCCCAACCCTTTATTAGCTTTATTTATTTAACAATTTTTTTGTATCATTAATTGTATATGCAAGTTTGCGACATTATTTTATGTCAAATTATGTTTTTATGAGAAGTAATTGTCTGTTGAATAGCTGAGCATATGTTGGTGATTCGTCAATCGAGTGGAAATTATTACTTCTGCAATATCTCTTAACATAGAAAGTATTTTGTATTTTATTTTATTTTTTATTGAATATTTTACATTTTGTCTATCTGACTAGGTATTGGGTGTAAAGAAGAACATTGAAAATGTACAAGGAAAAGATAGTTATCCTTGTGGTCAGCAATTACTAATCCACAATGGGAAGGTTCTAAAAGATGAAACAACGCTGACAGAGAACAAGATCACCGAAGATGGTTTTCTTGTTGTTATGCTTAGTAAGGTATGTTGTGTTCTAGCCAACTTGGATATCCTTTCAGAAACAATTAAGCTGACTTTCTGACTATTATCTTGCATCATATTTAAATGGCTGTGGTGGACTAATATACTACACAATAATCTTCTTTGGTTGTATATTTTCTTTTTATGCTCCGTTTGTTATTGGCCGCTCTTGTACGGATTTCCTCTGTATCTATTAGAGGTTTTTCCTTATTGTACTCTTTGGATTATTTCATTCATCAATGAAATATTTCTTATCCAAAGGAAAAAAAACAGTGGTCTATTGGTTGTTGTGTCCAACATCTTTTAACATGCGAAGCTGTATTGATTTCAGTTTAACACCCAAGGGTAAGTATTGGAATGTGTTTTACTCTTGCATGACTAATACAATATATTTGGTAAAAGACATTTTCACGTTGAGATGTCTTGTGAACAATAACTAAACTATGAATCATTTTCTGTAGGACTCCTATGAAAAATTAAAGGTAAACTTAAAAAAAAGTAAAAGAGAATCATTCTTTATAGGACACGAGAAAATTAATTTTGTTATTGAATGCAATCATATAACTGTCACTATTTGAAATGATGTCCTAAAATATTTTTTTTTTTAACATTGATACTTCCTAGAATGTCCAAAATAATGTTGTCCTTTGTGACATAGAATATGTCAAGATAGTATAGTGGCGTGATGTTTATATTTCATAAGTTAACACGCCTTGATATGAAATCAATGTTTATACCAGAGCTCATGATCTTGATTCCATTTTTGCTAAATAGTTTCTTCATGCTGTTTAGTTCTTTTGTTGGGGGTTAATCTCTTATTGATAGTTGTTGAGCAGGGACATTTTTGTGACTAGTTGTCTAGTTGTCCAATGCTGTAGGTATTTGGAATTTGAAGCCTAGATTTGCTTGTGGGAAATAGTGTGAACCTTTGTTTTTCTGTTTGATGTTAACTACTTATTTGGTGTCCGATAATATCTCTATTTGTCCTATTATCCTACAAAATGCCACTCAAACGTTTTAAACCTAGTTAAGTGAAACCCGTCAGAGCTATTCATAAGTTTTAATGTCACAGGAGATTATATTGTTATCCCTCCATTATCCACTTAAATGGTGGTTGCATGTTATCTATGGATCTTTGAAGAGTTTTGGTTAAACTTCAGGCATACTTTTAATTCGTTGTCATCCTTATTTCATATGGTTTTCAATTGTTCCGCTCACTTATTTCCTTTACAGAGTAAAGCACCTGGTTCAACTGGGTCATCATCTACTCAGGTTAAATATCTTTCTTTATTCATTGTATTTTCAGGTCATTATGTAATTAATGCATATTTCTATCTGAACTGGTGTCTGTATGTCTACTTGACAGACGACTACTACCAATGTACCTACAACTACTCCAATACCAAATTCTACTTCGATTCCCGAAGCTCCTCCACAACCAGCGTGAGTCTATTGATGATGCCAACTCAACTTACTGTTCCTTACCCCTTGGCAGCATATAAGCTTTGATAATTCTATATGTTTCTCTGTGATTGCTTTTTCAGAGCCTCCAGGAATGTTGCTATTTCAGATGTGCCAACTGCAAAGTATGAGCACGGTTTCTGCTTATTATTGTATCATTTTGTATCTATAATTTTCTATTCACAAGTCTTCCCTTTAACTCTTGGAGTTCCTTTATGTGATTAGGAACAAATGCCCAAACTTAATTAGTATAAAGTATCTAATATTATGTTATGCTGCAGTGCTCAAATTGATACATATGGACAAGCTGCGTCAAATTTAGTTTCTGGAAACAATCTTGAGCAGACTATTCAAGAAATAATGGATATGGGTGGTGGCAACTGGGATAGAGAAACAGTTACTCGTGCACTTCGAGCAGCCTATAATAATCCTGAGCGGGCAGTAGATTATTTGTACTCTGTACGTTTTTACCACTTCACCAATAGTATTTTCAGCTTCTCTATCTCTCAATAATTGTTACCAAACTTGGCTTTATATTCAGGGTATTCCAGAAACTGCAGAAGTGGCAGCCCCTGTGGCTCGTCCACCGACTAGCCAACCTATAGAAACAGGTGGTGCGACTGCTCCTCCTGTTTCTGGAGGTCCCAACTCGTCTCCCCTCAATATGTTTCCACAGGTAAAACTTTGTACTTGATTTGAAATTGTCCTTGTTCTTTTAAATTCACACTAAAAGCTAGTGTTTTAGGAGTCCCTTGCTGCTGCTGCTGCTGGTGGTGGTGGAGGTAGCCTTGGATCTCTTGAGTTCCTTAGAAACAACCCACAGGTATGCTTTAATTTTTCTTGTTTTTCTAGTTTTTTTGTAGGACTATAGTTTGGAAATGAGGCATTTCTGATCACTTTCTCATTGGTCATTATTAAGAATCATTTTGATAGAACATGTCAGTAATCTTTGCTGCCAGTGCCAAGCTACTTAGCCATGGCATTTACTGTGAAGTGTCTTGTTATTTGGAAAGATGCTCAATCAAACTTGAGAGCATAACCTTCCAAACAATTGAAGGGCCAAGTTTTATTTTATTTTATTTTATTTGATGTCCATGAGTGTCCGGGTCGCTTACGCACACTTAACTAATCTCACGGGACAACTCACCTAACCTTACAACATATGGGTGTCAAGGAAAATCGTAGGGCCAAGTTTTAATTAATTAATTAATTAAACTGAAATGATCTGTTTAGGCTCCCCCTCTTTTTTTGTTGTTTTTATAAATAATGCTGACAAATTTGATATGTACTGTTACCTTCCAACGGATTATAGTTTCAAGCATTGCGGTCTATGGTGCAAGCAAATCCACAAATATTACAGGTCTGTGTTAGTTTTTTTTTCTTTCTCATCGAGTTCAAGTTTGTGTATTCTCTTGGCTAGATCTAAAGCTGTGAACTTGGCCTTGGTTTCAGGCTATGCTTCAGGAGCTTGGGAAGCAGAACCCTCAACTTTTGAGATTGATCCAGGATCATCAAGCAGAGTTTCTCCAGTTAATAAATGAGCCTCTTGAGGGCTTCGAAGGGCAAGTTTTCTCACCCATTTGTGGCCAATGATTTTTATTTGTTTATTGAAATTTGTGTGACCTATCCAAATTTTCATTTTCTTCCAGGGATCTGTTTGACCAGCCTGATCAAGACATGCCTCATGCTATCAATGTCACACCGGCTGAGCAGCAAGCGATTGAACGAGTAAGTTATCTTCATTTATATACTTCCCAGTATCGTGCAACGACCATCAATCTATTTACTGTCTTCTCACCCTTGCTCGCATTTATAGCTGGAAGCAATGGGGTTTGATAGGGATCAAGTCATTGAGGCATTTTTAGCTTGTGATCGCAACGAGGAATTGGCTGCCAACTATCTTTTGGAACATGGTGGCGAATTTGAGGATTAAATGGTGAACTTCATCACATTCGATGAATAGTTTTTTTTTTTTTTTTTTTTCTGTTGTTTAGATGGTGGATCCATGGTATTTGTTAGCATCTAAGGTTCGAAGTTTCTTGCAGTACTTCCAATAATGTTTTTTCTTTTGAACATTTTAAAGTTAATTGGCACATATGAATCATCAAATATAGGACCTTGAGAGAATAGCAATTAGATTAAGCCGTGAATGTAGCATAACTATGAGCTCAAAGCTAGTTTGCTCGTGTTAACGTTTCAGGTAATGTCGAGCGTGGCGTAATTAGACGTTGGAAAAGGTGGTTTTTCTTGATTTCTATTGATTATTCTTTGAACAGAATTGAAGTTATGTTGTTCAATGAGGAAGAAAAATGAGTAAATCCCAACAGTCACTGGATGGAAGAGCACTCCAGTTCTGCTTATTGTTTATCTGTTCGGATTTGTTTGGTAACTTTGGTTTAAAGTTAGATTTACATTATCAATTTTTATACATCTTGTTTAGGTCAAACATGGTTTCTATTTAGTCTTTGAACAATTTTAAATTATGTTTTGAACTTTGTAGTTTGTCTACAATTTATGTCTAGACTAAATGTTTTAATTTGTCTTCATATAATTTGATTAAAAAAATGGAATTTAAGGATGTCTTCATTTTTGGCGTAGTTAATTTGGATGAATTATTTCATTTTATTAGTCCTTATTAGAGGTGTCGGTGGGTTGGATTGGGATTGAAGCATCTTTTAGATTTAATTCAATTGTTCGGGTTGTAGATTTCTTAACCCAAACAACTCTTATTAAATAATGAATCCAACCCAACCCTACCATGAAATATTTGGGTTGTGTTGGTGTAGGTTATTTGGGTCATTATTTAAACTAGTAACATGTTAATATGCAAAAGAATTTGTTTAATTATTTTCACTTACTAAAATAAGATTAACAAATCAATTTTAATTTTAATTATGAAAAAATTATTTTCATGGTGTTGAGAAATATTTTAAATTATTGTTGGATAATATATAATATATAAAAATCATAAAATGAAGTTAAATTAAAATAAATATGTGTATATATAATTGTATTGGAAGTAGAAAAAACATACTTTTTAATATTAATAATAACATCGGGTTGGTTCGAGTTATTTTAGGTGAATTCATGAATCAACTTAACCTATAAAGTTTTCATTTATTTGAACTCAATCCAAATTGTATAGGTTGGGTTGATCTGATTTTTTGGGTCATTGAATTTTTTGAGCACTCTTAGTCTTTATATTTTGTAATGTATTTCACGCCTAGCCTCCATTTTTCTAAAAAATTATTCTAAATTCTGTATATGTAATTTAAGATATAGCTACATACAACAATAAGTTTTTTTTTTTTTTTTTTTTTTTTTTTTTTTTTTTTGTTGTTGAATATACTGAAAAAAGAATCAAGCAATAAATTTATACTTCGAACTAAAGTGGAATATTTTAATACATATAGAACTATAGGTTTTTAGAATGGTAATTGGCCCCATCAAGCTATGAAAATTTTATTAAAGTTATATTTATTCTGGTTTGAAGGGATGTGAATATTAGGTCACAAGATATTATATCAAAGATTAAAGCAGTTGTGAATTTGAGCACAGTTTTATTGCCTTAATCGATTTAAACATATAGCTTCGATTCAAGAGGCTGAAGAGTTTGAACCTGCAATCCAATATTAAAATCAAGCTTTGGCCAAATTTGTAATTTAACCTAAAATTATTAGAAAATAAAAACTAATCTTTTAATACTAAAATCAAAGCTTAAAATACCGAGCGAGATATCGTTAAATTTTTGTAGTTGATTCACGATACTAAAAATTATAAAAAAAATAATATTAAAATAAACGTTTAAACTAATAAATAAATGCTTTATACTTTTTAAACAAATTAAAATACTTTTTTTTATATTATATACTTATTAAATATTTGTGAATTGTGAATATATAATTCTTTGATCAGTCTGATTATTAATACATTTATTTTTTCAATTGTTCTCTTGTTTTAGTTCTCCAAGACATTCTTAAATGTTACTGTGCTTCTGTAATAGAAAATAGAACCAACATACACTTGTTTTTTTAATGAGAAAGAACATGAGAAACTAAACACCATAAACTAAATAACATTAAAAAATTTAAGGCCAATCCTTCAACCAGACGACATTATGACAAATTTTCAAAGCCAATTATTCTAACGAGTGAGCAGCTTTATTTCCTGATCGGGAGGAGAAATAAAAGAACATGAAAAAGAACACGACATATCACGCTTTAATGAAGAAACCAAACATCCCAATTTAAAGACATTATATATCGATGATAACAAGCAAAACACCCTAATCGAATCAATTTCCACAACCATAGACCTAAAACCCATTTCTATCACTAGACAAATTCCAACCAATAATGAAAATATACGTCAATTTGTCAATATATCAATAAATTAAAGAGTTCGACATCGATATTAAACATCCATAGATATCTCTAACATCTTTTTATAAATATTCCTAAAACATAAAAACAATGTCAAATATGAAATTTATTTAAATTTTGTGACCTACAAAAAAAAAAAAAATATCGATAAATCCATAGTGTACTATTTTTATATGTAATCCATTTTTAGATTTTACAATGCTATTAGTTTGGGCATGGTTGCTATTTATGTCCATTTTTTTCCTTTTATATTTAGGAGATTTTAGTTAGAGATTTTGAACAAACTCTTCGGTTGATCGGTTGGTTAGTTTTCTCGACGTAACTAATCGTTGATTTCCAGGTCCAGACGGTTTACTCTTCCTTTATAATTTCACTTCCTCATTTTCCTTCTCTCTGTTTCTTACCTACATTGATACTGATATTCTCAATTTCCATATACCACTACAGCAAAATTAGTAAAGAGCAAATCATGAGCACAAGATCATTGGTGCTATCTGAAAATCAAAAGATGCTTTTCTCCCTAATCAACGAGTACGTGGATGAAAAAAAGCAAGAAGGTATTTGTATGCAAGAAGGGATGTTAAATCCCTAGAAAATGTTCTTTTCATAATGCTAGCACTTTTTACTGTATTCCGATCATATTTTATTTTTTTTCCTGAAAGGTGATTGTCTTGTTGAATATTGGTGTTTGTAGTAGAATTTATGTTGATTAGGAGGTATTTCTATGCAAGAACAAATGTTAAAATCATAATTCTAGCAATTATTACTGTATTTGATCCGATTTGTTTTGGAAAGGCAGTCTGATTGAGTATTGGCGATTCAAGCGGAATTTTAGGTTTTATAAGGAGGTATTTATATGCAAGAACAATGTTGGATCCCTGGAAAATATTATACTCGAAATGCTAGCAATCAGATGATTACCTTTAGGAAACAAGTTTGATCAAATCATATTCGTGGTTGTACCAGAATTTATTTTGATAAGAACTGTGTAGCGAATTATATTTATCATGAAATTTGACGATGCAATTTCTTAATTCCTTCGTTTCTTGAAAACTAGAGCAAAGAGTTGTTGTTTTGAAGAAGAGGGTTGAAGAACTGCGATCTGAGCTTGAAGCCACAAATGCGGAACTCGAAAATGTAAAGCGCGGTAAAGAAACCACTGAACAGGAACTTAAAGGCTGTGAAGTTGAATTGTCTCTGAATGAAACTTCAATTCAGACTCTCGAGGTTTTATTTCTATTTCTCTTACATTTCATTTTTACAATTGCGTTACCATTAATTATTCTTTTTGCTTCTTAAATTTAATTTATCCACTCCAGGCAAGGATTTCTGTGCTACAAGGTGAAATTGCATCTGTTGGATCCGAGTTGGACTCTCTTAAGGTGCTGAGTTGATACTTGGAGTTCTTTATTTATTTTTTAAATTGCATCTTACTTTTGTATTCTCACATTCTCTTTATTTTCTTAAACACATACTGGGATATGTAATACTGCCGTTGGACCATAAAAGTGTGAAGAAAGTATCACAAGGTTGAAAATCGTCTCTCTTTTGTGATTTACATTCTATTACTATGGAAAGAAATTCTTCTATTCCAATGAAGTGTGTAATTCAATGGCTTAGATTACTGTGAAAATGATGTGATCTTATTGGCCATGCAGGGACCAGTATATCAATCACTTGTTTGACCTTGGCACAAAAATCAGGTCCGTTTTCTATATTAATGCAAGCAACTTGCACTGTGAATGCATGTACATATGCTTCCCTTTTCCGGTCTTATCAATGTTGAACATGACTTTGGGACTTGACAATTTTCAACTAGGACTTGGTTGGAAACTGTTCTCAAAATAGTTTTCTGTTTTTAGTTTAAAAGTTCCTTCTATTTAACTATTCTTGGATGACTGTAAAGGTCATGTTACTATGTAAATTGGAATTACTATTTACAAATTCAGATTTTTTTGAGTAAGAAAAATACATTTGTTCTAAAAATAGGTTGAAACACACCAAGAGAAAAAAAGAAAACGTAGACTTAGAAAAGCAATTATTCAAATAAATTATACATTCTCACTACATTTTTTATTTTCAAAACAGTAAACTGTTTAGGAAACAAATCTAATCCACCTAAGCGCTGGAGTTCATTGCCAATATTGTGTCATCAACAACAAGCTGTCGTATTTTGCAACCTAAATTTTGCACATTCTACTCTAAATTTCGCTTCTTCATTTTTTTCTCTTTCCTTGCTTCATTTCTCATGGCTGTCCAGTCAGATACTCTTACCCCAAGCTGTTACTCGTTACATAACAAATTCGCACACATTTTTTTCTGTAGCATGTGTAGACTCGTATATGAACACCTGAGAACAATTTGTCCTTGAATATGTAATAGGTGCCTAATTAATAATTTTGGAATGATATGTTCCTTTGTATTTTTCTTTAATGAAACACAGGAAATTTCAAGATCAACTGTACATGAAAAATATTGCGTCTGTTGGAAAGGCTACAGGTGAAACTATAGTTTCTGTTCCATCATTAGGATCATTTTAACTTCGCATTTGTTACATCCAGTTACGACTAAACATGACACCTGAGCTAACTTCGTGAGCAACTTCTTGCTTCATATTCTTTCTTTGCTTCAAATAACTTTCTACCTCGCATGTATTTCAAATACCATGCTGTGGTTTATGCAAAATTGAATGGCTTGGACTCCTTGCAGAAAAATCCCATGAACCTGAGGAAGATAATGCCAAAACTTCTTCCCAATCTGTTGAGGAAAGGCTTATCAAATTAATAACTCAAATATCCCATGGAAATGACGATGCCTTTACTGAAGAACAATTTCTATGTCAGGTGAAAAACAATTCTTTTCCAAATATTAGGAAGAAACCTAATATTTTATTGCCTGTGTATTAAGCTTTAAATTTGGCTTGTTAACAAATCGCGATCAATCAAAATCAAGAAAAGAAAAATGGAAGCTGTAAATCAAGATCTAGTAGGATCCCTATCTTTATCTCAATAGAGGAAATCACATTTTCTATAGGTCTCCATATATCCTGCATTAATTTAAATTCATCTTGTCGCTCTCTCTTTCAGTGAAACTGTATTCTTAAATGATAGTATGGAATAATTGAGCTTGCAGAATCGGAAAGCATTGATTTATCTAGAGCAAAGGAAGGCTTCAATGGCGATGATGGTGAAAGGAAGAAGAGATTTGGAAGCTTTGGCTAAATATCCTTTACTGATTATTTTAATGTATGAAATATGGCCTACTAACATTCAAGTGCTAAATTTTCTCAGTACTATTGATTTTCGGAATACTTTATCTTGAATCTTCCTTTATACTAATACTAGTAAATTTACAAAATATTTGCTATTAATGTAATGGTCTATATGATTAAGTTCACTTTCCTGAATCACTAAAAGTAATGCATAGGAGTCAAAAGTCAATTGATTAGATGATATATACTGTATTTAGCTCTGAATATATCTATTAGTAATCTCAATTGATTAGATAATATATACTGTATTTAGCTCTGAATATATCTATTAGTAATCTTTCACCAACTTTGGGCACTTTGACCATCAATAAGCAGTCTTCTGGATTGGAACTGACATATGGTCATATCAGTGAAGAATTTCTGAAAAGTTGCATTTGCCCTTACTGTTTCAAAGACAATACGGAGGCCTTGGACAACATTCCTCAGGTAAATGGGGCCAATTGAACTTTTCTAAGAAGCAACAATTGTTTTGTACAGTAGCATCTTAGATATGTACTGAAATGTCGTGTGTGCATCCACTGGTTTCTTCATAATTGGCATGAATATTGTAGTTCTCGATTTTGCACTAGCATGATAAATAAAATCAGCAGGTAAACTTCAGAGCAAATGTATTAGGTGCTCACCATTCTAATTTCAGCGTGTCAAAATGTTTTGCATGACTATCTTTTGTTCTTCTCTATTTTGTCTACATTTATATTCACAAATTCAATGAAACCCAGATGAACGGTGTAGATTTTCTTTTTAAAAAAAAAATTGAAGTGAACTTGAAAGAAACCAAGATAATTCAAGTCACTTCATCTCCATACATACCCAGCCGGCAGTCATAAAAGCCGAGCTCCCAGTAACTTTCTTACCCCTTAATTGTTCTATATGGTTTGTTCTAAATTTCGCAAGCATGGTGATGATTCTTCCCTATCCTTTACCATCAATGCCGCCAAGGTAGATTTTGATTCTTCATTAGTTTCCCTCTTCACCTGCATCATCAAGGTTATGTTTTCAAGATCACAAGTACAAACCTCCCTGAATTTCTAAACTTAAATCCGAATTTGATTCTATCAAGGTCTGTTTGATAATGATTTTAGTTTGCATCATCAAGGTTGTGAATCCGAATTTGAGTTTAATTTTACCAGTTCTCTAGAGTGCAGTGTTTGTTTGCTAATGAAAACTTACCATCTGTTTGGGAGGCGGTATGGAGGGAAGAAATTTGCTGAGGGTAATAACTCTTGGATTTGTGGATTCCAGCAGTTCAATCTGTGCTAAAAATTGGGCAGAGACTGGCCTGTGATCAGAAAACTTACTCTCACTTCTGAAATACGAGAGTTGCCTCACTCCTTTTCCATACCATAGAATTCTGTCACACCTACCAAAAATTTCATAAATTCAGTCAATTACTTGCATTCTTTAACCTCTCTCTCTCTCTGATTTTTAAATTAACCGAAAATTCTAAGAGGTCCCTCCAGTCTGACTTCATCATTTTTATTTAAACTCTTTTGATAAAAACTATTTCAAAACACTTTAGAAGTGTTTAAAAGTTGTTTAGAGTGATTTTAACCACTGATTTATTTTCAAAATTAAATACTTAAATAGTTAAACCAAACACACCTTGAATAACTTGCCTTCATTAAGCTCCCTCTCTGTTTTTTCTTCTATTCCTTGGAAATTATATTGAAAACTGAAGGACTTCATGGACCCTCTAGACTAGGACCCTCTACCCGAAAACTTCACAAGCTTTTACATAGGGAGAGAGAGAGAGAGTAAAATGTGTTTGGATGAGATAGGTACCGTACCATGCTGGAGTTCTTTGCTTCTCTCCTATCCTTCTTAGAGGACCACCTGAATAGCGATTGCAATTTGATGAAGAATACTTGTAAGTAGGGGCAAACTCTATATTCCCTTCTCTCCATCCCTGAAATACTCCACCAGCTTCTTGTTCTTTCCGTAGCTGATCAAACCCTTGCAATGCTTCCCAATCTTGTTTCTTTATCAACTGCCTCGCAAAACTGTCCTCTAAATACAGCCTATAGTTCAGATCCCCAAACCAAAATATTTGACTGTTCCACATCACACAAATCCAAATTTTACGTCAATTTTAACTTTTCATCAATAACACTATTGCTTCCCTATGCTAACCACATATCTATTTCACTTTCTGTATGTTATCTTTTGAAAAAGTAACATGCTTTCTAATAAAGGCTTTTTCTTTTTCTTAAATTAAATCAAAACTATTAAAACTATATAGACCAACTAAAATTTAATTCCGAACCACAGGGACAAATGAGTAATTTAATTATAATTATACCAGAATTTAAATCTCTCATTCCAACATTGCCTTAAATCTTAAGAAAAATTATGTTGGGCGTACAACGACTGTGTACAATCACTGTAACATTGGCCTTTTTCATTTAATAGCGACGACAAAGAAATTAAAAACACCCACTTACTCATGTCCTAAGATGGTGAGAGGAGGAGGATGTGGATTTGGATAGCCATCATCTTTAGTCGTTCTGGCAAAAGAAGTTCGCCGGAATATCTCCGACACTTGGTGGTTCCTCCGCCGCTCGTCACCCTTTTTCTCGCCGGAAGCCAAATGTGCCGCCACGAAGCAAAAACTTGTCCCTTCAATCGACATACTCACCGAAACTGACCCTTTATTCCCTAAATAACCCATTATTCCACAGGCCACTGAACAAACTTTCACATTCGATATGTAATATTTCCTCACCAAATCTCTCCTTATCCATACGCTTATAAACACTCCCACCATCTTTTTGCTCGCCAACAACACGTATCTGCTCCCTCCCATTGCTCTGTTCGCCGGAATTCTTCCCGGGAATTTGATCGGAGTTTGATCTCCGCCCGCGATACTAATCGGTTTGTTGGGGTCTGTGTTTCTTGTGTAGTCCTCGTCGCCGGTGGCTGTGTTCACCATCATTGGTGTTAGCCATGGGCATCCATATTTGTCGTTTAGAATTTTTCCGATCAGTAAGTTCCAGTTTGTTGCTTTGGTTGTGTCCTCTGCTCCGACCACCGTCCTTGTTTTTAACGGTACAATCTCTTGAAACCTTCCCTCCAAAAACAGAGAAAAACAAACCCAATTTGAAATTTAGTGCCCAATTGTTGAAAAAACGAGTTCTCTTTTTCCTTTTTTTGGGATCTAAACATACCCAAGAACGTATAAATCTGCAGCATCTTTTAGGTTGAGCCAATCGTCTAAATCGACGGCCAAGCTTCCGATCGGCGATCTTCCGGCGACATTCCAAGTACCCACAAAGATTCTGATTCAAGTGAGGAAAATTGATTCCATATTGTAAGTTCACAAAGAGAAAACGAAAAGGATCGTAGAGAAATTACGACTCAAAACTTCTTTATTTCTTTGGCCACCTTAATTCATTGGTTAATTTGCATGGACCCATATCAACCGACCGAGAAATGAACTTTTCCAGAAAGTTTTCACTTTCGTAATCATCTCCATCTGCAACAAAAACCCAAAAAGAAAAGAAAAGAAAAAAAAACCCCAATTAAGCTAAAATGGAAAATTAACTGAAATTAAATCGATATATATATATGAAAAATGAACCTGAAATTTCATTGTTGGGATAACATGGGTCAGGTTTCTTGTGCTTTCCAGCAGTGAACCAGTACTTGCGGAACCTATTGGATTTGGACTTATGGCTCTCCCCTTCCATTATTTTGAAGAAGAAACTATACGAAATTGTTCAAGTTCATATAAACTGATCATATCACAAATAATATTGTTCGCCATATACAGCCTTAATAATTCCCAAAAGCGCTTTATGGTAACAATAATTTCTTCCCCTTTTCTCTGACTTTGACTCCCTCTTCTAAACTTCAATGAGGACCAATAATTCTTCACAAACCATCGTGCTTACCGCCCAATTCTATGCAGCAGAGAGAAATAAAAGAGATTTTAATTTTGAAAATTAGAAACCCAATTGGAGTTCAGCAAGCAAACTGCAGGCGGCAACTTCTAGAGAGAGAGGATAGAAGTCAAAGATGGTTAGGAGAGAGAAAGTTAGAGAGAGAGAGAGAGTAAATAGTGTATATTTGATAGGTGGAGGTTGAGGGAAAGACAGCGAGTAGTGAAAGGAACCTTAAAGAGATATAAGCCTCACAATGTGTTTATCTAGCTATCATGTAATATTAGAAGAAAAAAAAAAGGATTGATTAAATATTATAGGTAGCTGTTAGGTAGTGGGAGTCACGTCTGTCTTGTTGATTATTTTTCCTTTTAATAACGTGACAATTTATATTTGTTTATGTGTTCATTCATTCATGTGTCTCGTTTTATTATTCATTTCCTAATTTCCATCTTCTTTTTCTTTGATCTTTCTTCTATTGTCATCCAACTTTATGCTTGTCACAGTAATGCCTCGCATCTCTTTTGGAAGATTTCATGTCATTCCAAGGTTTTCTTGCAACAAGAATTTATATGGGTTTGTAGTTTGGTGGGATAAGAAAGGAAAAAGCTTAGTTTTTTTTAGTAGTTCTTATGCTTCTTGTTACTCATGATATTGAGTTTTACAAATCTTTTATACAATTCATGCGAGTTCTAGCAACTTTTATGTAATTAGAATGATCATCAAATTTCGTAATTTCATAAATTTTGAGCTTTATCAATTGGAATAGTTGCAAATATAGCAATCAGATCCAAAGTATTTGCATATATAGCACAATACAAAAAAATTTATAGATATAGCAAAATTTAGATTCTATTCCCAAAGTCTATCAGTGATAAACTATATCACTAGTAGGGGTCTATTAGTGATAAACCATATCGCTGGTAGAGGTCTATCAGTAATATAGTGATAAACCATATCGCTGCTATATTTGCAATTTTTTAAAAATGTTATTATACACTTAATTATTATTCCTAAAAGTACTACCCAACGTAATTACCCTTATCAATTCGGTCAATATAAACCAAATGTCTCACCTTATAATTTTGTGGAGTTGTGGGGGTGGTGTGTAATTTTAGTTGTGAGATGCTTGATTTTGGTTGGTTATCTTTGTATTTTAATAGCGTGTGTGTGTATATATAATTTATAGATTTTGTGATTTGTAAAAGTTAGTCGAGAATAATGTGAGTTTCTAGATTGAATTAGGAAACTTTTAGTGGAGCATCCCCTCCCTAGTTTCCTCCCTATTTTAAAAAAACAGTGATTTATTTTTAAAAATTTGGTCAATAGACTCAATACTTGAGCATCCCTTCCTATTTTTTTTTTTATTTTAAAAAAAAAAAACAAATTGTTCGTTTCCTTGAGTTAACCAAACATTCATTTTAAGTGAGAAAAGACTAAAAAAGTAGGCATACTTTTAGACTACTACCTATGACATGTATCACTTCACTTTTTATTTGAAAAGGTTTCAATCCAAATTTTACCCAAATTTTCTATTTCATCGAATTAAACTTTAAACTTGATCAATGTTATTATATAATTTTTAGAGTAATTGCAATGAGTAGCAATTTAAGAGATAATAACAAAGTGTATAATAATAATTTTTAAAAATTGCAAATATAGTAAAGTCTATTAGTGATAGACTTCTATTGTTGATAGACTAGATTTTGCTATATTTGCAATTTTTTAAAATATTACTATATATGTTAATACTTTGAATCTGATTGCTATATTTGCAATTGTCCCTAATTTTTACCTTCTATTTAGCTCTTCTACTTCCACCCATTTGTTTATGTTAAAAATTGTGCAAACATCTCTCAAATTCACCAAGTTTAACAAAATCCAAGCCTCATAAATTAATGTTCAAGATCAACTTTGAATGACTCTAAAGAAACCAACAAAATTCAACAAATAATCTAGTCGCAATTTTGTTTTTATCCAAAGTCCATCAATTGTAATGTTGTATTTTCTCTCTTTTTTTTTTTTTATAAATTTATCGAATGCATGTGAGAACATCAACTTTAATAATTATTCAAATGAACGACATAACAAAGGATTAATATTTATCCAAGTCTAATTAAATTGGAGATTAAGAAAAAAAAATTGACTCACCATCGTGGATAAGAAAAAAAAAAGAAAAGAAAAGAAAAGAAAAGAAAAAGAAAGATATGTTACCCAAATGAGATGGATGAATAATTACCAATCACCAAAAGTTGGTGAAGTAGGTCCTTAATTAAATAATCATTCACTACTTTTCTTTCTCCATTATGATATGTGTATGGTAATGGAAAAAGTTATGATTTTAGGGAGTTGCAAGCTATCAAAAACAGTACAATAATAGTCCTGTCAACCAAGTTATTTATAAACACTTTTTGACCTTAATTAATTTATCTATGTTTATTTATAGTAGTTGGAAGTTTGAATATTTAAGAATAGTAAAATATTGTGAGTTTAAGTACTTTTTCCTAGTGTTATCATTCATCCACTTTCAAAAATTATCTCTAAACGACTATTCTTATTTTAAAAAATTTCAATTAATCATTTCACAACCATTCTAATTAGTTTAGAGTTTCAAACACTTAACCTATTACATGAAAGTTTTAAATATTTATTTGGATAGATATTTATTAGAATTAATCAAATAATGAAGTACGAGATGTATCAATGTGAAATTTAAATTAAACAGTTTATTAAAATAAGTAATTGCAAAGAGTAAAATGGTAGTGTATTCTCCATTTCTAATGACTAAAGGGGAAAATTAAAGGGAAAATGTATTAGGTGGCAATTAAGTTTAAGGTTTAGCAAACCTAACTCTTTAACTTTTCAAATTTTGCAAATATGGCAAAATCCCTCAGATCACGAATTTTACACGATAGTTGCTTCTTCTTCTCCGCAATGAAACCCACCATTTTTGCACTCCCCAACCATTTTTTCGAATCCATTTCTTTGAATCAACAGGATTGAATTCAATTCCATTTCTTCGAAGCTATCCATGGCGATGCTTATCTTAAATCTCTCCCCCAAAACCCTCCATTCTTTCTTCTTCTTCTCGCAATTTCCTTCTCTCTCAAACCCTACCCAAATCAATTTCACCACAACTCTGCGACCGTGACGACCACACATCCCCCACCGTCCGATCCACCAGCGACAACAACTCTACTGATGACCCCGACCACCTCATCTCCGCCATTTGCTACTTCTACCCCTTCTTCGACGGCATCCAGTACGACAAGTTTTGGTCATGAGTTTGGATAGTACTATGTTCCTGTTTCTTTTGATTTGTTTGATTTATGGCTCTTTTGTTGGGCCAGATTCCTAGATTGCCTATTGTTTCTGATAGGCAAGTTATGTGAATTTTTCTTAAATTCTTTGAACATAGATGAGTTTAATTATGCATATGCTATTCTTCTTGCTAATTTGTTGGGAGAAAATATAACAAGTGTATATCAATAGGGTGTATCACATATATATAAGTGTATCACGTATATCAGTGAAGTAATTAAGTATATATTAGTAGTGTATCAAGTATGAAAAAACTGAAACGTAGGCTGGATTTTTTTTTTTTTTTTTGTCATTTTTGCAAAAATAATAAATTTGGGTTATGGGTCTAATTGTTATAACCCATTTTGTTAATCTACCCCGAAATTAAAAGGTTTAAAAAACTTTTAGATCAATGTAACCCATCATTAGCACATGATTACTATATCACATGTTGGTTTCTTTAAAATGTATAATGGTCTTTTATCCACACACACAGTATACCTTTCGGTTTTCTAAGAAATCCATATAAATATTTGTTTTTCTTATCTTAGATTAACCGTTTTAAGTTTCACGAATTCTCCTAATATTATGTGATGTGTATTTATCATATCAACCAATTTTTTCATTCATATGTTGATATATATCAGTCTAAATTGAAACATTTTTAAATGACACATGCTAAATTTAAGAAATATTCAAATATTAAAAACGTAAATATATGTGCAACAAAAAGAAGAAAACAAAAATCAATTTTTATAAAAAAAAAAGTAGAAGATGCGAGACAACGAATTCAAACCAAATCATAGCATATGTCTTAATCAGTTGAATTCATATAATTTTTTTTTAATTCAAGTTAATTATTGATTGGGATGATAATTGATATCTTATTTATTCAACAAAACTAACATAAAAATAGATATTTTTTTTAAAAAAGAAGATGATGGATTATTTGGTTGGGTTTGGTAATAAAATAATAATAACCGTACTGTTTCCAAAATTGCCATTTGTTATGGAATGTATGGTTTTGTTTCCTAATCACAAATAGTGACCTCAAATGTGTCCCCAAAAAGTCTACATCTTACCTTCATCTCTCTCTCTCTAAATTTGTTTGTCATTTCATACTAAGTTCTCATAAAAATTAAGTTTAAAATCAATTTTGGTTGTTTTCAATAAAAGTAATAATTTAGTTTATGAACTTTTGTTGTAATGATATAGCTTATGTGCTTTTAAATTTGTAACAATTTAGTCTCTTCGTAATTTGTAGCGAGTTAGTCTTTATTGTGAAAAATATTCTTAAAATTTAATGAAATTTCTTACACATTTAGATCGTTAAACTGATCGAAAATTATTTTTTTTATAAACTGTAAAGATTAAGTCGTTACATAATAAAAGTTATCACTTAATTTAAAAAAGTTTTTTTTCCCAACAGAGACTAAATTGTCACAATTTTTTTAAAATATAGGAACTAAATTGTTAGTTATTAAAGTTTAGAGATTAAAGTGTTGCAAATTTGAATGTACATTGACTAAATCGTTACAAACTAAAGTTCATGGACTAAGTTGTTTGCTTTAATAAAAGCTTAGGAACCAAAATTGATTTTTAATCTTTTATGTTTTAGGATGAGGGACATTTAAATATTGTTTCTCGACGAAAAAAGAAGTTAGGATCAACAAAATCTTCATTATTACAAGTTTGGTAACGTACATGTTTTCTTTCTTTTTTTTCTCTCTGACTAGTTGTCCTCAAAATCTTGACTAAAATTCTGTAGGTGTCTCTCTTTTTGCTATAGCTTAGCTACCTTGATCGAACATATATTTTGAGTGATTGAAGAATGAAAAAAGGGAAGTAAGTATTAGATAACAAGTAGCCTATCAATCTTTTGAAGAGTCTGTGGTCTTTTGATTTTTCCAACGTGGAATCTTCAATATGCAAATATTCTCTCAAAATGGTGCAAGATGTTGAAGAAGAGAGGGAAAAATGAGAGAAGGAAAATAGATTAGTGTTAGACAATAAATCGAGGTAGAGAAGAGAGAGGAATAAAAGAAAGAGGTAATATGATATAAATAAACAACTTTCGTCTATATACTAATACTACCGTCATTTTTTTAAATTTTTTTAAATTTAGTGATATTTTTTAAATGAGGTATTAATGATTTTCATTAAAAAAAAAAAAAAAAAAAAAAAAAAAAAAAAAAAAAACCATAAGTGTTTTTTTTAAAAAAAAAAAGAAAAAAAATTAAGAGTATTAATGAAAATTTGAGAGTGTAGAAGCATTTAATCTTTTCTTAGAAAAAAAATGTACAAGAAAAGCTAGGAATGGGTTCTTATTTTGTTGTAATTAAAAAGTAACACGAAAAGCTTGGCTTTAACGAAAATAGTAGTAAGGAATATTTAGTCAATCTAAACATAGTTTAATTGATAAGAGACTCTTTCTCATTCTGAAGGCCAATAACTCGATCTGCCATATTTTGAACCGAAATTAATAATATATTTGAATTTATGGGACCAAGTACAAAATTTCCATTCATTTTCACATTAAATTTATTTTGGACTGATTATCCAGCATTCCAATCAGAAAATTAATTGTGTAATGTGGATCTAAGTTCAATGTGTCCTCTATATTGAACTTTATATATATTTATTTATAAAATGTCCTCTACATTGAATTGACCCCTATGACCCATCTCTACAACTAATGGACATGACTAATCAACCAACAAAAAAAAATGAATTTTCACACACTATTTAATTTGGTTTAGCAAATGGTAAAATTTTGTTAGAATCCATTTAGCTTATAATCTAAATCATAAGAGTTTGTTTCATTGAATATATATATATATATTTAAGAAAATTTTTATATATAGAAAAAATGTCAAACTATTTACAGAAAATAACAAAAAAAAAATACGGATAGATTTCTATCCGTATCTATAAGTGATAGACTTCTATCATTTCTATCACTGATAGACTTTGATAAACTTCTATCAACATCTATCACAACTATCTAAAAATTTTGCTATTTTCTATAAATAATTTTCCTTATTTTTTATTTTAAAAAATTTTTCTAGTAAAAATTATCTTTAAAATTTATTGAAAATACAAACACCATATTAGTATTTTAACCTGAAAAAAATAAATCTTGAAAATTTCAAATTGATTTACTTCAACGAATGTGCGCTGATGAAGAATTGAAATACAATTTCAAACAAGATAAAAGCAAACAGAAGTTAAACAAATACAATCCTCCAATCATTAAGCACCCATTATTTCATCGGATATTATTTCAAACAAAACATTTATTAAAATAATTTTTTTTTTTAAAAAAAAAAGAAGAAATAATTAAAAAGGCAAGGCATTACAGAAACACAAAACCCCAAATTCCTCAGTAATCAAAACACCCATCCAAGATCTCCGGAAACGAGCCCTTAATTTCAAAATCCTGCTCCAACAAAGCATCCACAAACGAATCGAAAGACGAATCAGAAGAAGACCCTTTACATCGCTGCGAAAATGGCTCAATCCCATTGCTCTGCTCCGAAGAAGCAGCCAAATGGAACACTGCTTCACTGCCATTGATGGAAGAAGATGAACAAGACGAGGTTGTCGGTTGTTCATAAAAAATGTGTGGTTTTTTTGGGATCTGAAATTGAAATTTCTGTCCCAAATTGGTCCCTGAAGGAAATGGCTGCTGGGTTTTGGCCATTGTTGTTGTTGGAGTCAAGGTTTTGTTGAAGGGGCCAATCAAGGGTTTTGGTGTTGTTGGGAGGCTGCTTATAGATCCATAGTCAAAGAGGATCTGAGAAAAGGGTTTGTGAGTTATTGGGTCAATTCCCATTTTTGAAAGCTTTTTTCTCAACTTTGTGTTCCAGTAATTTTTCACATCATTGTCTGTTCTTCCTGGGAGTTGCTTTGCTATTACAGACCACCTGCACTACACCAATCGAGAGAGAAAGAATGAGAAATTGTGTGTTTAGTCATCTTCAAGTACTCAATAACATGCTATGTTTCATCCCTATAATTGCTTGGATTGGATCACCATTTTGTTTTCAAGATAAAGAGCATGAAAGATCATTGGTATATAAGTACAGACATGGTAGAGTTTATGCTAAAGATAATATTATCATACCATGGCGGAGATATATGAAACGATCTGTGGATTTGTAAAACAAGTTTTGAAAATTTAGACCAAACTAGGCAAAATCCAGAAAAAAATTCTGATTGAACGGCATAAACTCGACTTCGAAAGGCAAATGTCCTCGAAGGATGAGGAAAGGGAAGTGAGGTAAGGACCTGCTTCCAATGGCTTGATGGAGTTTGATAATGAGGTCTTCTTCTTGAGGAGTGAAGCTGTCATGCCTGAGATCAGGTCTAAGGTAATTAGTCCATCTCAGTCTACAACTTTTCCCACATCTATTCAAACCTGTTGAAAAAGGAGCCAAATGATATATTTATTCAAATGCCTTTTTTTTTGGGTTGAACTACAAAAGAAACAAGACAAAGAAGAAACATAAAGAAAGAAAGAAAGAAAAGAGACCTGCTTTCTTGGGAACCAGAGTCCAATTGCCAACTCCATGGTTGGAAACATAAGCAAGGATTTTGGCATCTTCTTCTGCAGTCCAAAGCCCTCTTTTAACATTGGACTTATCACAACAAGGAGGTTTCCCCATCTTGCAAAAATGGTGATGAAAGGGAGATTGAGGGAAGAAGTTTTATTATGTAATGGTGATGCAATTACAAGTTATACTTTTAGTACATTTTTTTTTAAGAAGGGGAAAGTGAATGTTTATGAAGTGATCTTAAGGCAAGAAATGCATGGAAACTTGGCTCCCAATTAACAATTACTGCATGATTGTTTTCATCTCTCTCATGAGGTTGGCCCCAAGTGCATTCTATTGGAGGCTCAAAGTGGGTGATTCTTTGATTATGGAGTTAATTACAATCCAAAAATATGGTAAATGGCTTCTTTTTTTTTCTCTAACTTATGTGTGAGGATGAAAAGGAAGACAATGGCAAATAAGCTATTTAGGCCGATTGATGATATGGTGATCAAGAAACTAAAAAGATTGTAATAACAAGCTATTTAAAAAAATAAGATTGTCATTAATCACAAGTAGAAAGCTCTAGATCAATCTAGCTTTTGTACAGAGTATAGATCAAAATAAAACAAGCTATACTAAATCACTTGGTAGTCAAATGTAAATGCACATCCAGCTTCATTTCCTAAAACTAATGAACTATTAGCCTTGTAAGAAGGCATCAACCCTAGCATTCGCAGAGGAACTCAAGAACTTCATGCAAAGAGGAGCTTTGACACCGGCCAAGGCCAATATTGCTGCTGGAACACTCCACAAAGATTCGCCGCAGATAAGTCCTGAAGCCACTGCAGGGGCAAATTCACCGGCCTTGACTTTGTTCTTCCTCTGCCATAAGAAAAGAATCAAGCTCCCAACACACATATCGATGGCGAAATAAGCACCAAGGTAGAATGGAATCGCCATACACATTGGACTTGGGACGAAACGGTAGATGCGGTATTTGGTTTCATACTTCTGGAGCACATCCCGAATGATGTTAATGACAACTGCACCGACGAAGAAGCAAATGGCGAGTGTGAGGCAGTTTTTGGGAAGGGAAGAGACCCCCTCGACACCAAGAAGAGCAATGCCACGATACATTAAACCATATGGTGCAGGGTAGGAGCCTTCAGGGTCTCCAAGATTATAAGCTTTAAAGAAGAACCAAAAGACGAGGGGCGACAAAATGCAACCAATGGCAGTGCCACAAACTTGGCTGACAAACATCGAGCGGGGAGAAGTTAGAGTCAAGTAACCCGTCTTGAAGTCTTGCATAAGATCAGAAGCAGTAGCAACAATGCTCATCATGACACCACAGGAAGCTAGACCAGCAATAACGCCTCCATTGCCAAGGCCAACCCAAGCACTGAAGATGATGATAGCAAATTTACCATAGTTTGATGCAAGAGACCAGTCAGTGAGCCCACAACCATAGGCATTACAGAAGGCCAAAACAGGGGCAATTGCATATGCAACCAAAATGTGGTACCATTTCAACTGATGGAAGATCAAGGGAACTGTGATTACAGATATGGCTGCAAGTACAAGATAGCCAACCATTGCTACCCAGTTAGGGATTTGGTCTTTCAAGAAGTACTCGGTTCTTCGTTGAGCATCGTAGTCGGTAACTTCCAATGATGAATCGACACTTTCATTGGTAGACTTCTGCTTGGCTAGGCTGTAGAATGTTTGGAAAAGCATGAAGAATACATGGTAAAGACCATCACCAAGCATCATAGCAATGGCAATAAAAACCCTATAGCCTTGAATGCCATGAAGACTACTAGCAGATAAAGAAGCACTGTACCAAACCCCTTTCTTTAACTCAATTAAGGGCCACATGATACCCCATGAAATAATGGCTCCAAAAAGAAGAGACAAATTAACCATGAAAGGACAGATCATTCCTACACCAACATAAGTAGCTGAGAAGTCAAAATAGAATCTGTTTGCATAGGCTTGAAGACCAAATGTGGGGAAGCTGGAAAATCCACAACCATCAGCAGCAGAAAAGAACCATTGAAACAGAGCAAATACAAAGCTGCAACAGAATGTCTTAAAAAGAACAGCAACTTGTTTCTTAGCCAACTTAGCTCCTTTGGGTGTGTGAAAGCTATTAATGAGATATGCAGTGGCAGTTCCACTAGGATATGTTAACTTGTATTTTAGAATCATCATTTTTCTAAGAGGCACAATAGAGAATAACCCAACAAAACTAACAACAAACAGAAAACCCATCATCCAACCTACAGAGAGTCTTTTGATATTAATTGGAATGCTAAGTTCTTCTGCTTGAGCAGCTATTTTGGCACTCATTCCCAGAAGATAACTAGCGGTTCCACTGCTAAATGCAATCCCAGAGGATGCGACAACGCAAGTTTGAATCACAGTGTTTTCTTGTCGAGTGAAGGGTTGTTTCATAAGACCGAAGTGATCCAGAATGGAAGTGTAACCTTTCAAAATCGCGAATCCGAGAAGCCCAGCAGCGACATTAAGGGAAGGAATAACCCCAGTGGTGAGATTTAGTTTACAGACGATGAAGTTGAAGACGATGCTGAGAATAAAGCTCGTAAAAATAGCCCTAACTGTAACCTGATTCCGCCATGAAGGAATCTCCAAATTTCTAAAAGCTTCTTCCACCATAATCCTCTCTGTATTCATTGCTTCGCCCTCGTTTTCGTTCTTGCTTTGATCTTTCTCCATTTTCTCTCAGTTTCACGTTCAGTGATCGGTGTTTTTTTCTCTCAGATTGTTGCTATTTCTTGGTACTGTGAAGAGGAGAAGAGCCGAAAGGGGAAATTTATAGTGAGGGAAAGTGAATTTGGAGAAGAAATAGGAGACGGGAAAACTGAAGAAGGAATTGGAGTCGGAAAATTTGAACATATTAAATCAATTGCGGATTTTTAATGTTTCGGAATTGTTTTGGGTTTTGGACATTTGTTTTTCTTTTTAAAGAGGGAATTAATAAAATGAGATTAAATTTTTGCATGGAGGGAACCGTTCATGCTGACGTGGGGTACGTAGGTGGTCAAAATTAACTAAAAATTAGGAGAATTTTCTATAATATCCTAATATGAACACGTTCCTGTCGTAATTTTTACGTTCTTTAAATTTCTAGTAGTAGGTTTTTTTAATAAAATAAACATCTTAAATCACCGATTGACCCAAAAGCTTAACCTGAACACAGAAACCACCTGTTCTGATACCATCTTAAATCGCTAATTGACCCAAAAGCTTAAGCTGATAGGTGAAGGACAAATTTAATATCTTAACAAAACATTAATTATTAATCTAAACAAATTTGATCGATATATCCGTAAAATTAAAATCGCATTATTGATATTTACGTCGACATCTATATTTTAACCTATGACCCTAAATTAATTGAAATGTCTATAAGTATCTATTTTAAAATATTTAAAGCCAAAATCAAGAGTGTGAGTTTAGAAATTATGAGGCTGTATACTTAGGTCGGCCTCATTTGATAACGTTCTTGATACTTGTTTTTTGTATCATGTTTATCAAATTTGGCCTTAAACGTTTCTTAAAATTTGAAGAAACACATAAACAAAAATATATAGGAGAAGCTGCTTTTATAGTTTCTCAAATTCGACACATTTTTTAGAAATGTTTCTTAAAAATTTAGAAACAAGAAACGAGAACGATTATCAAATAAATTAGTTTCTTGAAATGAGAAACAAAAAATGAGAACGTTATCAAACAGACCCTAATTTTAAACACATGTTAACCATGTGTCGTGTATTTCCTAAACTTTTATAAAATATATGGGACACCTATGAACCTATGCCAAAATAATTAATAAGGATTTGTGAATTAAAGTATTAGATCTTTTAGGGTTAAAATATATACCATTTTGGCTACGTTCTTGTATTTTGAGACTAGTTCAATTTTAGTCCTTATTACTAGTTTATTGTTTCTCTTTTTAAAAAAATAATTTATTATCTATTAGTATTTTCATTATAAATTTTGGAAGATTTTGTTGAAAGTTGAATAAACTTCATAGTACGTGGTAAAGAATTTAAAATAAAACAAATGGATTCAAGAATAGCTAAGCAATAATATTTTAACAAAATTGAACTAGATAATCATTTTTGGGTGGGTGTATAATAAAGGTATCGAAAATCGATCCAACCAAATTAGTGTTGATCGATTGGGGATAGATACATCATGGTCGGTTGGTGGTCGGTGTTTCCATAAAAAACCTACACCTCACCCCCGACCAACTGACTGACCATAGTCTGCATTAATGTTTTTTTTTTGCTCCCTTCTCCTTCTTCTAACCGAGTGGCGAAAAAGAAAAAGACTTAAACTGATCGCCCGAGCAGTGGTTGAATACCAACTAAGTTTTTTGGTTGATTTTCAGTGCCTGTTTTCTCCCAAAATCGATACCGATCGACCGATGTACACTCCTATTTTTGAGCTACCATCCCTGCAAAATTTTTCACATACAATTCGCGGGAAATGAGTTCTCTACAGGAATTTTTTTCTGTTTGTTTTTTTTTTTTTTTTTTTTTGCTAAAAAAATTCAACTAACTTAATTCACTACTATGAAAAAATTTAAATTAAATAGTTAAATTTCTCACGAATTTCTTTTATATAATTAATTTCATATGAACAATTTGAATTTAAAGAGAATTTGCTCAAATTTTCTAGTAGAAGAAAATAATTACATGTCAAATGATTCGTATACCTAATCTAAATTTAAATGTTTAATCCAAACATATTCATTATCTTAACTATTAGACAATAAAACTTGAAATTTAAATATAATATTTATATAATAATAATAATAACTTAACAAAGATGCTAACAGGGCGGGACAGGACAAGGACGATGAAGTCATTCTAGCCTTGTGGACATCTCTAGTTTAGTTCTTTGTTTCCATCATGTTTTGGCTTATTTTTAGTATTTATATATATTGTAGTATATTTACTGATTTCACGTCGATTGTGTTAACTAATTGCTTGTATTGATTTATTTCCATAATCTTTTTCTTCGGATGATGGATAAATTGTAATGAGTCTGAATCGCAAATATAATTGGATTGATTTTAATTGCATTTACTTAAAATTATAAATTTTGTCATATTTACTATTACATTTACTTCTGAGGGTTAAACGATAACCGTAACGATAAAAATATCAAAATTCATAATATTTTCTTTGGAACAGTAACCATAACAGTAATGTTAACGATATACACATAATTTGCATAATTTTCAAATGCAATTGGATTGAGCATCCTCTACTCGTCAATCAGTATGCATTTTTTATTACAAATTTAGAAGTGGGCCCCACGTGTCAGTGCGGATGTAAAACACAAGTAAACAACATGAAAGAAAATAAAATGGGCAATTACTATTGTTTTATTACGTTCCCACCGAAGTAGAAGCGGCCAAAATGTTTTTCGTTTAGACATTTTGGGGGGTAAATTTTTTATTTAGACAATTTTTCAAAACTGACTTTTAAAACAAGACATTTATCTAGTGGCCCTTGAAATTTCTTTTAAATGCTTATTTAAGGATCCGAAAGCAGTGGGAATTCTTTGGACAAATCAACTAAAAAGATTAGTTGAAATGTGTAGTATAAGTACCTCTATTTCCCAATTAACCCCAAATGATCACATGTGTGTCTAGAAATTATGAAGCATGTATACTTCAACAAAGCCAGTCCTTTTGATTCAACAAGTTTTTCAGCATAATCTTTCTCTCCCCACCAAAATATATAAATGATCACCATTGAAATTCATTTACCATCAGCAAGCTACAGGTTGCACCAAACCAACACAAGCTTCACTAATTCTGAGAGGTTTCCTATCAAAATACTCCACAAGAAATATGCATACGTATGTACGTGCGTGTACATAGATAGATAGATAGATAGATAGCGAGAGAGATATTCGATATTTAAATATACCAAGTGATACCTCTCAAAGTTTTTTACATGTGTACATGTGTAAGAAGAAAGAACTCTTACCTCTGATTTGTGTATAAGTAAAAGAAGCAATTTTTTTTACGAGGGAGGAGAGCACACTTTGCAACTCATCCTACAATATCCAAGTTCATTCTTAGAACCCATCATATAAGTAGGATTCTTTTCACACTCACCTGCATTTGCCCACGCTCTACACTTCTCATTCTCGTCCACACAAGCTGGATTCCTCCAAATTTCATAGATTGGAAGCATGTGAATCCATTTAGTCGCAGACCATTTCTCACCCTCTATTACCGGGCAGCTCCCGTGATAGCTGGTCGCGTCTGGCGTCACATTTGGATTCAGACTGAAGAACAGTAAAGCATCACCCATCTTTGGTCTTACTGCAACCACAAACAAACATACTCTTTTGAATCATACAAATTTGATTGCATTATGGATGCTAAAATAACAGATGGCTGAAGTAACAATGAGATGCAACGAGGAAAAAAAATATGATGTAGAGAAGGTTGAGAATACTTTTTCTCATCACAGCTTTTTCGCAAATTCGAGAGTTGATAATTAACCACTTTATACTTAATATGCTTTATGTCAAGATCCTTTCATAAATTTTTTTTACCATTGTATTTCTAATGCAAGAATTCAATAATTAAGGGTGTGTTTGGCCCAACATGTTGGGGGAGTACGAGTTGGGGGTGGAGTTGTGAACTCCACTTCTTGTCTGGTTCAAGGAGTTTGTGGGTCCCACGACTAAAATACATCAATTTTATGCACTCCTTACATTGTGGGCCCAGGAGTTCACAACTCTCCAAACTTCACAACTCCTTGGGGGGTGTTTGGCTCAAGGAGTTGGTAGGAGTGGAGTTTTGTTTGACCTAAGGAGTTTGTAGGCCCAATGACTAAAGGAACATCAATTTTATGCCCTATTAACTCCTTACACGGTGGGCCCTTAGGAGTTCACAAGTCGTTAAAGTTTATAACTCCATTCTTTACCCCAAATACCTCCTAATAAGACATAGTCAGAATAAACAAGTTTTTCAGTTGGCTTTTTGTTATAAAGAAAATTTTACCAATAAACAGATCGCCAAGTCATTGTCCAAAAGTTGACACAAAAGATACTAGGAAATGTTTAAGGAATGATGAGATTGTCATATTGCATCATTAACTCAGCGTCCAATCAACCTCCAATAATATTTTTTTCGAAGAAAAACCTCAATACCTCCATAACCAATCTTAGCGCAATCAGACAAGTCAGCCTTCTCCTGCTCGGATAATTTCACCTGCCAGAGAGAGATTTGAAATTGGAATTATTCATAACAAGTTTCACAGTTACAACAACTTAATAATTACAAACAGTCCTGAATGAGAGCGGTTAATGTTTCAAGAAAGCATGCAATACCGGAGAATTGGGAAAGACTGTTTCTCCACCCTTTTCAACATCGGACAAATACATCAAGATTGTGGCTATCCGGTGACCTCCAACAGCTATATTAGCTGGGTCTTGAAAAAAATCAAAATGTGGCTCGTATTTCTGACCGTTCTCATACCTTAGTATTTGAATAGGCTCCCCATTATCTGAACAGAACAACAATTTTGATATTTTATGAGCCTCATTCCATAAATAAATAAAAGACAAAATATTAAAAGATTTATAAGTAGTTTACCAATGGGAAGGAAGGTCCACGCAGCAATCCTGGACTCAATGCGAGCAACTATTTCATCCTGAGAAGAGAAGGGGACCACAGAATCAAGCTCCATTTTGTTTATATTTAAGGAAGATGCAGATCTAAAAATACAATGCAAGGTTGTCTTCACTTTGACACAACTCAAAATCTACCAATAAATAACCCACAACTAAAAGTTCTTCAACCTGCAAATGCCAGGAAAAAACAATAGGGATATGGCATCTCAAGTTTAAACGTTCTCATGCTTGTAATCCAAAAGGTTCCACCATTGTCCCAACATTTTACAACTACTAGACTTGCAAAAAGTTCTCATTCTTGTAATTTCGTCCTTATACTTTTCTAATTTATTACTTTCAACAATCCCTACTACTAATAGATATTAAAAGGATGTTGATCACATCAACATTACCCTAATCTACATCAACACCAAGTTAAAAAATTTAATTTCACTCACATCATTCATTAAAGTTGAGACTATTGGGTTTAGTATATAAAACTGCAGAGACAAGGGATGATATCGACCTTAATGTGAAATTACATTTTGACTGATTACTAATAGTACTGTCATTCGATTAAAACAAGGTAAGAACTCGAACATACTACATAGCTCTTGGATTTCTCTTCAGTCTAATAACCCCAAAAAGGACATTAAAAGGCAATTGCAAGACAGCCTTCTCACGACCAATGAAAACAAAAAATGCAGTCAAGATCATGCTTGCAACTGCCAAAGATAGATAAGGAAAAGATAGTTGATTCTTCCAGCACGTTAAGATAACATTATGCTCAACTGCCTCGTTCGTGTTTCATGTTCTGCCCTTATACGAATTCTACCAAGTCTACTTGATAACCAAATTGGAGAAAGCAAACTACAGAAACTAAGAACAGATATTTTGAGCAGATGACCAGCAAGTAACATTCTGGATACATCAACTTCTGTTACTACTGAAGTAAAATACCTGAGCCTTCTTAAGAAACATGCCGGTACTTGTCCGTTCTTCACTTGTAACACTCTCACCCGTTTCAGCCGCTACCAATGATTGATGTAGCTTACCTTTCGCCTACAAAATATATATAACAATTATGCACTATGCAATCTGGTGATCAATTTTCTTGAGGAAGATAAGAATGGGAAGTTTATTGTACCAAATTGATAAGATGATGGCACTCCTCTTCAGACAAAAATCCCTTATATAAGAAAGCCCTGTATATTTTCATCAAATTGAGTGAAAATTCGAATTGGATTCTCCAAAATGTGCAAGTTTTAGACCTAATGGAAATTCAGTGAAAAACAAAAGAGTTTAAGGACCTGGGTTTGGATGAAAGCTTAATTACACGAGTGGGATCGATGGTAATGGCGGGACCACCCGTTTTCATCCTAATAACAGATTGTTCCCTGTGAAATTCACATCAATTAGGTCAAATTTTCAAATGCCGCATGAAAGGGGAAAACGAAAACAGAGAAACGAAAAGTAGAAAGCAATTGAAGTATTACATGTTCATGTTGTGTAAGAGCAATTTCGGCAAGCGATTTGTGGAGCGAGAAAAGAAGGGGAAGAAGCAAAGGAAACAGATAGAAAATGCGAGAAAAAATCGAGAAGCCATATCGAAAGTGGAGCTCTGAAACCCAGAAATTCAAGAGAGAAAGCGAGATATAAATGTTAAAATAGAAAAGGATGAGAAATCAAATGAATGAACGAAAATGGAGAAGACTGAGGAAGATACAGCTTCGATTTTTCCGGTTCTTACTCATTTACGACGAAATTTAATAGCCAGCCCAGAAGAGGATCTGCTGCAAACTCGCCGTTCATTACCATGGAAATGGAAGTTTCTTCCAGCGGGAAATTGCTTGCATTGACTCTCTCTGAAAAGTATGTTCCTTTTTGAGGAAAAATTATAATGGAATATCTAATTTTAATATTTCCATTAATAAATCTATCCAATTTTACAATTATTTCTCTTACTACTGGTTCGTTGTTGTGAGTCTTGTGACCATATTACTAAATTTTCATGCATATGTTGATAATATTTATAGATTTTTCTAGGTTGAATATCAATTCAAAGGGTGAAGAGAAATTATTTTCAAAAAAAAAAAAAAAAAATCGGAATTTTCATTATTTATTACGAAAAATATGTTGTATAGGAGAATTTTTAAAAGTAAAAAAATAAGAGAAACTATTTAATAAAATAGCAAAATATTTAGATAATTGTGATATACTATCGATAATAAAAATGATAGAAGTCTATCACTAATAGATGTTGATAGAAGTCTATCTCTGTGTTTTTATTTTTTATTTTTTTTTGTTATTTTTTAGATAGTTTGACATTTTTTCTATTTGTGAAAATTTTCTTATAATATAAATATTAAATATATTAACTTACATAATATTTATTTACTAATTTTTTTTTGAATATTTTGTTTTTAAAAATTTCACAAATATTTAAGAAATATTGACATTTTATCGATGTTTTTGTCGACATCGACATTTTAAACCTTAGTTGTGACTTGTGAGGGACGATTTGTTTTGTCAAACTACAAATTTAATCTCTAATATTTATTAGAGTTTTCTTCACAAAAAAAATATTGGAGTTGTAAAAATGTTTAAGAAATTCTAAAACTTTCAATTTTTATCTCTAAAATTACTGTTATCTTAAAGAAAACTACTATCCCCCAAGATAATTATATTACATCAACATTTTGGTCTCTGTAAACTTTTAAAAAGTGATCATTTTGGTCCCAACATTTTTAATTTTGTAGGACTAAAATTGTTGTGTTTTTAAAAAATAAACGTTTTAAAAGTATGGACAAAAATGAACTAGACTACCAGAGTCAAAGGTACAAGTCCAAAATAAAAATTTTGAAAGCACATGGATCAAAATGAACCAAAATTGAAAGTACAGCAACCTTTAGTTCAAAATATTTTATGTGGGAACCTGGTTCCAACGAAATTATCCTCACCCTGTTCTTTCGAAATTTCTCCCAATTTGATCATTTGTAAAATTTAAAGGGAAAAAAACCTCCCAAATTTGTATATTTTTCATACAATTCTATAATGTTATTGGGCTACACAGCTTAATTAAAGTTTTGCCATGAATCTCTAGCAACCCATTATCTTTGTAGATTGAACCTTTGATTTTTCAACAACAATACCATCATTTCCAGCGAGAGCTCTGTACTTGTCTTTTCTAGTAAAGTTGGTGCACTTATAAGACAATGTTGTAGCGATCATCCTCTGAATGTAATTTGCCACCTCGTGGCTCGATTTTCCCCCGCCACCGCATGTGAGTTCGTACGGCAATTTGTTCAAAAATGTCACTTCATACACTGGACTTGGGTTCATGAAAAAGTAAAATGGGTCCATCCCCTTCCACCCTCTCGCCGTTGTCCCGTGAAACATGCTCATTCGGTTCGACATTGCCACCGGAACAATCTCGTCGGTTAGCTCTGCAAAAAGCGCTGAGAATCGGAGCAAGAATGGCTCCCGACATGTTGTCCCTTCGGGGCATATTGCTAAGTCACCTTCTTGGAGTAGAGTTTTGATCATTGAGGCGTCAGCCGCTCGGTCGCGACTTAGACGGACGGTTTTGATTGGGGAAATGATCTCTGAGAGGCGGGAGATGGAGTATGTCACGGCGGGGATTGGACGGCCGAGAGCGGTTGAGAGGAAGATTGGGTCGAGGAGGGTTCGATGTGAACAGATGAAGAGGACGCCAGTTTGGCCGGTGGATTTCTTTGCTGGAGGTGGTGGTGTACCTGTTAATATACGAAGCATAAATTACCAAACATATCATCACTTGCACTCATCATTCTACTAAGTAATTCAATCACAATTTGTCATTTGCCAAACATTTTTTTTTTATATATTTTTTTTAATTTTTTCTATGTAATTGAAGGAAGTTGCGAGAAGATAAGTGCAGCCCATTACTCTTTGAAGTTTAGTGGATGTACCACAATCAATTTAAATGAGTAGGTATGGTTAGTTCAAATTTTATAGAAATGAGTAAAATAATAGTAACAATTTTATTGTAATATACAAAATTCATATAAGAAAGACTAATAGAGAGTTAACAATAAATTAACAAACTACTAGTAGAGACTAATTTTTTTTCTTCCAAAGTACATACGATTAAATTTGGACATTTGAAAGTAGACTAAAATGTAATGAGAACTAAGTTATAGAACCAAAATGGTATCTTAAAATACAATTAATACACAATTTCAAAAACCTTTTTTATGACTAAAAAAATGAGAAACTACGTTTTCTAGTTCAACATGGCTAGAAAGATTTGAATCTCACATACTTTTGGTTGATAATACACAATTTATTATGCTCACTGTGACAAAATTAGAAAATAGTTTAGGCGTGCTGCACAAAAATAGGTGCATCTCAAGAAGCACTAATTATTTTTCATATATATATATATATATGTATATATATATTAAAGTTTTATGTCCAAGATAATTGAATGGTACCTCTAATTTTAACCCGAACGCCAAGAGCCCAAAATGCATAATACACAAACGACATTGGAAGAAGAGAACCCGCAGCAATTCGCAAGCAAGCGAGAACAAATCCCACCGGAATCCACAAAATTAAAACTAACGCCATTAACGGTGTCGGTTTTTTAACCAATCGGCCATCGTGGAACACGATCGGCTTGGGCAATTTATCAACGGTGATTGGCTTAACCTCCTGCTTTGTCGGAACCACATACCCTTCTTTGCAGAGCTTCATAAAGGGATAATCGGTTTTCCTGTCACCAATCCCAATATCCGGCTCTGGAATTTGTCTAACCGTTGTAGCCTTGTTCTTGCCGACTATGATTCCGGGACTCTGAATCAAGCCGGTGGCTCGTTGGGCGATAGTGTGAATTTCAGTTCCAATGACCATGTCAGCGCCTAAGAACTCCTTGAGAAATGGTTCCACCATGATTCTAGGGTTCGCAGTTAAAACACATCGTTTTCCGCATGATGAGAATACCCTCCATGTCTCCACGTGCAAGTCATGTGCATAGAACTTTGGTAAAACTGCTCTCGCCACTGACTCAATATCGGAAACCTTTGTTGAGAAAGTACACAAAATAATATTGTGTGAGTTAAAAGACCTTTTAACTTTTGACTTTTCGTTTTTTAAAATGTGATTGTTTCTCATTTATAATAGTATTCATTTTTTTAAGCTATGAATTTTTAATCTAATTGTAAAATTAAAAATAAGCTTTTCAAAGTTATCATTTTAAGGCTTCAAAAAGGAAAATTATTCTAAATAGAAAAAATATCAAACTCTTTACAAATATAGAAAAATTCTATCGCAATAGATAGAAAGTAAAATTTTTCTATATTTGTAAATAATTTGACTCATTTTTCTATATTTGAAAACAATCATTCAAAAATGTGAATTTTGTAGAGAAAAAAAAAATACTAAAAATAGTTTTATAAGTTGATTTTGAAAAATAACACTAAAAATTAAATGATCATCAAAATGTAACCTCCATTTTTTATTTTTTTATTTTTAAATTATTTTTAAAATTTTTGCTATAATTCAAAGTCTCTCGTCCTGGTATGAAAGTGTGAATAATACAAAGTTTATTAATAATATAAATAAAACCATAAATTAAATTCCTTAATGACATTTTCCTTTTAAAGTTTTCATGTTTCTGAAAAGGCAACATTTCTCTATTGGTTGGCGGGTGACTTTTCTATTTTTCACGTCTATTTTGAGGGTTAAAAATTTAATTTTGTATCAAACAAGTTTAAAAGGATTGATTAGATTCTTAAACTTTCAAATATTGAGTTTTTAAATTTTAAAAAATATTTAATAAATTCTAACTTTTATTTTATTTTCATTAGATCACTAATTTTTATTTTTATTTTTTAAATTTTGTATCTTATATGTCATTGACCGACATATTTTTTTTTTTTTAATTCACATATATACAAAACATAAAATTGAAATTTTAGAGTTTTATTAGACATATAATATAATTTTATATCTAATAGATTAATTGTCAATAATTTTTTTTAAAAAAATAAATTATATAATTAACTTATTAGAAATTAAATTAAAAATTTAGAAATCTATTAGACCATACATCAAATTCAAAATGTAAAAACTTATCAAACACAAAATTAAAAATTTAAAGATTTATTAGAAAAAAATTTAAATACTAAATAGACAAAATTATAAAAGTTGGAAAAAATAAAATCTTAATTTATTTATTTATCTATTTTAATAATAATAAACTCGTAATTTAACTAAAACTTAATGATGATGATCATTAAAAGGGTGTTTTTTTAACCATCTTTTTATATGTTTTTAATTACTTTAATATAAATTTTTAGACTTTTTTAAATATAGAAAAATGATTCAAAATATTTATAAATATAAAAAAAAATTATTGCAATCTATAACTGATATAGAGTGAAATTTCTTATATTTTTAAAGAGTTTGATATTTTTTCATTTATAATAATTTTCCTAAACTTTTAAGTTGAGCAGGAATTTAACTCACTTTCATTCCAGCAAAAGTCGCGAATATGAGCACCCGAATTCCAGCAGATTCAGAGATAAAGTAGTACAAAATTCCAGCAATAGGGGAGGCTAACAACAAGAACAAAAGCCTCAAGACTCCACCGGCCTCAAAAGCAATGAGGGCAAAGTAAGGGAAAGAGCTACGACCACAAAGCAACGTCCCGTCCATGTCGGCAACAACTGTGTGCTTCTCCCGACCGATGGACGAACATCGGTCGATCGTTGGAAAGGTCTTGTGATTCTTGAGAGGTTGTTGATCCTTACCTTCCGCCATTGGAGAAGTTGGTGTAGAGAGTAATTAATTTGAAAGTAGCTTTGTGTTTTTTAGAAGTTGAATTATGGATACAATTACATTATATAAAGAAAAGAAGAGTGGAAGTTATGAAAAAGACAAGTTGTTTGGCTTAAGAGACCAAAGGGCAAAGGTGGCGCCGAGATCTTATAAAACGACAAGTCGTCCTAGGAGTCACCGATCTTTCTATGTTCTTAAACTTTGTACGCTTTGGAAAATCAACTTTGAATAAATAATTAATAAAAATTTGGAGCATTGGCTGCTCATGCGTTCGAAGTAGATCTTCGATTCATAATATATATTTAGGCAAGGATTAAAATATCAATGTCGATATTAATATCGATATTTTAATTTTATAGTTATATCGACAGATATATTGACAAAATATCGATATCAATGGATATTTCTGTAAATTACGAATTTTATAAAGTTTATTTAGATTAATAATTAAGTTATTTTTACTCCCAAACTAAGTTATGGATATTGTTATTAGTATTCTTGTTCCCGAGATCTTATAAAACGACAAGTCGTCCTAGGAGTCACCGATCTTTCTATGTTCTTAAACTTTGTACGCTTTGGAAAATCAACTTTGAATAAATAATTAATAAAAATTTGGAGCATTGGCTGCTCATGCGTTCGAAGTAGATCTTCGATTCATAATATATATTTAGGCAAGGATTAAAATATCAATGTCGATATTAATATCGATATTTTAATTTTATAGTTATATCGACAGATATATTGACAAAATATCGATATCAATGGATATTTCTGTAAATTACGAATTTTATAAAGTTTATTTAGATTAATAATTAAGTTATTTTTACTCCCAAACTAAGTTATGGATATTGTTATTAGTATTCTTGTTCATATATTGAACTAAATAGGTGATATTTTTATGTGTTACAAGCATTAATAAAAGATGTTAGAGATATCTTTGAATATTTAATATCGATATCGAACCCTTCAATTTACGGATATATCGACATATCCACATATATTTTCATCCTTCTAATTACCACTACATTAAAGATTACTAAAAATATTTATAAATAAATAAAAACATAGTACTCTTTTATATAACAAAATGTCACTATTTATCACTATCTGTATCTGTATCTATCATTAGACAGTGATAGATGATAGTAGTCTATCAGTATAAATAGTAACATTTTACTATATTTGTAAATAAGTTGACTCATTTTGCTATATTTGAAAACAACCCTTCTTTTATTTTATTTCGTTCAAAAGTTCTTTTATTTTAAATTCCATCGATTGAGCATGGCTAGTACCTAGCCTAGTTTTTTTTTTCTTCTAATGAAGTGTAGATAAAATTATTTAATTTATTTGAAAACACAAAATGTTATTGGAACAAAGAAAAAAAAGTCTTTTGAAATTTTGTTTAGGTTGTATTTTGGATGCATGAGTTTTTAAAATCTCAATATTTTTTTTATATACTTGGAGTGTTCGAGTCAGCTTACACGCACCTTGACTAACCTCACGGGACAACCCTGACCTCTTAGCCCTTTATCAAGGTCATGTCTTCTTATTTATTACTAGGTCAACTCATGATGATTGAAAAAAAAGACTCGATAATTTTACCACTGGCATTTGCTTTTTGCAGCACCCTATGTCTAGTCATCACTTTTTTTTTTTTATTAATTTATAACAAAAAATTGAAGCGACACCTATTTTTATTAATAAAATCATAATTTTAAATTAAATTTAAAACATTAATTTTTTTCTAGAGGCACTTCCTTTTGAAGCAAATATAGACAATTTAAGTGTTGATGTAATAACTCGGTTATATATATATGTACACACTCTCTAGTATGAGGGTGGAAAAATGTGTGAGTGGTACAAAAGTTTTGAGAGTAGTGTTCTTGTAAGCGGGATTAAAAAGAGATTTATGTGTGATTGTAATAATTTTTTTCTATAGTAGTTTTCTTTCTTGTAGGTGTGTCGGGGTTTTCTCTGAGTTTGAGTTTTTCATGTAAATTCTTGTTATTCATAGTTTTTTTTTCTCTTAATTTCTTAAGTATTTTCTACTTATTTCCGTGATAAAGTAGTAAATTTTCCCAACATTCTCTTCTCTCTTCTTTCTCCCATTCAGACTAACTGTCATTGGCAATCAGGACCTTCTGTTGTTGATCATCATCGGTATCGCCACTGATGACTATAATGTTTTTTCATCTTCTTTTCCTCTCCAACATCTCTTCAATCTTTTGTTACCCCTTTCCTTTCCTTTCTCTTATTTTAACGAACTTTTAGATCTTTCACTCTAGTGCAACATAAATCTAGCATAACCACCTAAGGGAGCCTTAACCCTTCGAATTCCGACATTAGCACAAACCCAACTTCTACGATGATGAAATTATAGGTATATGATTTCTAGCAAAAGCGCAACACCCATCAAAACAAACTCTACGACGAGATCCATGATCCTCCATATCTTTCTCTTTTTTTAGTAAATGTTTTTTGAATTGTAGAACTCCTTATATACATGGATCATTTCTTCTATAAACTTTAGAACGAAGCATATAATTTATGTTACAGTGGAATAATAGAAAATTTGTTTTCAACCGTCTAAACCCTATTTATTATAATAATAATAAAATAAAAAAATAAAAAAAAAGTGCAACAAGCTCACACAACATCTTTTGAGCATATTTTTAGACAACCAAAAAGGTGTTATAAAATTTGCGTAACAAAATATAATAACATGCATAGGAAAAGAATATCGCAATTCAGAATGGAGGAATTGAATCTTTCTATACATCAATCAATTGGATAGTGAAAGAGTAAACCAATTTAGAATCAAAACACATAGTAAAATTACAACTATTAATAAGCATTAAGACAACAAAATATACATAAGTATTCTGCTCCGTCTGACCAATACAACAATAACATTTATGTGACATCATATTAAAACCTAATAAATATACTCAAAATTATACATTTAGGGAGCACATGTCCCTCCTAACTCCTGCGTGGATTCACCTCTACTTACTAGTTTAAGTAAGTGATAACATAAGTTAGGTTAATACACATTTGCGTTAAATGAGACATGATTAAAAAAAAAAAAAGATAAAAAAGTTTAGAGATAGTATAATTTTTTTTTTTTTTTTAAGGAAAAGAGATGTATAATTAAAACATTTTAAGACTCAAAAAAATAAATTAAAATAGCTATCATAGGTAAAGAGACTGAAGACTAAATTTATAAAACAATCACTTAAATTAGTCAACTAAAATTAAATTAAAAACTCATAATATTAACAATAAATAGGTAGGAAAAAAATCCCTCGAAGAAATCCACTACTTTGTTTAGGTCGCCAATTTGTTAAGGTTTCGTGGCGACCTAGGTCATAGATGCTCCCTCCATTGTTGGACTGTGACTATTACGATGTCGTTTCGTTGATCATTTTCAAGTTAAAAAAGAAAAAAAATATTTATATATCAAATATATTGAAAAATTAGAAAGATTTGAAAAGGATGGGCAAATAGTAGTGATACGATATTGAATGTTTAAAATCGTTTTTTTGTATGGACAAAATAGTCCATAAGAAATATAAAACAATACAACTATATTTCCAATGCTTTTCAGTACGTACTCGTAAACACCACGGCGAGTTGCACAATATTTTCAAGTATCTTTCTACTTTTTTGGTAAATTTTCCTTTTTAGTTTCTAGGTTTTAGATATAGTTTTAATTTAGTTTTCAAGTTTTAAAAGGTTACAATTTAGTCTTTAAGTTTGAAATTAGTCATCAATTTAATTACAATTTTATTTTATTTTTGAGATTTGAATTTGATTTCAATCGGGTGCATGGGTTTCAAAATTGACATCCTTGTGATTGAACACTTAAATGAACTGATCTAAGTTTTTTTCTTTTATTACTACTTTTCATCACGTTTGTGAAAGCCTCGACAGAGGAGATACTTCATGGCAATCCAGAGACTAAAAACACGAGGAATTTAAACCTATAACAAATTCAAATTGCAATGAAATAATAAGGGTGATTTCCATTGCTTGAAGCAAACACAAGAGTTAAATCCACTGCGCATGCATTTGGGTTTTAATTAATGTATAGCTAATGATAATGCTTAAAGGGTGTGCCAACACAATCATGTCTCTTTTATAAAGCTTCTCCATATGTAACAAATCTTGAAGTATAATTCAAGCAGCTTCAATATATAATGTGGCATCTCATCATCCAACTCCCCCATTTTCTATAAATAAACTCTCTCGTTATTCAATCCCTTTATCAATTCACCCAATCTCTTCCAATGGAGTTTCCTTATCGTTTACCTGTTTTCTTCATCTTCTTCCTCTCTTCCATTTTCCTTTCCTTTGGTAATTCAACCATTAACTCTCCCTTTATCTATTTGCCTTTTCCTAAATTGATTGTTAAGAGTATATTGTTACCGATGTACACAATTTTTCTATATATTTACCTTGTTTTAGTTGATAGGTATGTCAAATAAGAGTCGTGTATTCAAACTTAATATCTCTTTTGTCCAGGTAGTTAATATATATTTTTATATTTTGACGACATGTAGAGTATGAGAATCAATAGTATACATTTTATGTCAGTTGAGCTATGTTTATTTTGACAATAAATAATTAATATTAATTAAAAGAAAAGTTAAAATCTTATCTTTAAAAATTTCAATACTTTATAATGTTCTTTCATTGTTACTGATGGTTATGTATTGCTAACATCTTTTAGCAGGGAGGAGCACAATTTTATATTTTCATAATTTATATAATTTTTTAAATCTAGGACAGTCTAATTTTCTCCCTTCCTTATGTGCTCCAATCCTTTAATTGATTTGGTCAACAAGAGTTAGAGCAATATTTTGATGCAAATATTAAATTTGATTGAATTAAAATATTAAAAAAAAAAAGTAAATTGAATAATTTAGTGTGATGCACAACGATAAATATGAAGGCTAAGTATTTTTCTTAACGTAATTGTTTAAATTATAAAATTGTTGAAAATATTTTTAAATATAATAATAGCCGTTGAAACACCCCTTTTTCTTGTGATAGTAAATTTTTTTTTTTTAGTTTAGAATTGATTTACAATATGAGTTGAATTATCTTAATTTGTACATGCAGGCCAAGGCAGGGCGCACACGGTGACATTTTACTTCCGAAACAAATGCCCATTCACCGTATGGCCAGCGACGGCGCCAAACGCCGGCCAGCCCATAATCGCCGACGGTGGGTTCACTCTTCCTTCCGGCCAAACACAGCGCGTCATAGCACCCGCATCGTGGACCGGACGGTTCTGGGCCAGAACCGGCTGCAAGTTTGGACCGAATCAACAACAGCCGGCTTGCGAAACCGGCGACTGCGGCGGCAAACTCGCCTGCAGGGGCCTAATCGGAACCCCACCGGCGACACTCGTCGAAATCACCCTCCAAGAAGACAAATCGAAGCCCAATTTCTACGACATAAGCCTCGTCGATGGATTCAACCTCCCAATTTCAGTCAATTCCAAACAGCCCATTTCCCCCAAATGCGCGATTGGAAGTTGCGAGAAGGATCTGAATGAAATTTGCCCAGATGAATTGAAGGTATTGAATGGGAATGGTGAAGTGGTGGCTTGTAGAAGCGCTTGTTTGACGTTTGGATTGGACTCGTTCTGCTGCAGAAATGCGTACGGATCGCCGGAGACTTGCAAGCCGAGTTTGTATTCGAAGATGTTTAAGGAGGCTTGTCCCTCGTACTATAGCTTTGCCTTCGATTCGCCGCCACCGTTGGCCAGTTGCTCGGCCAGAGAATTCGTCGTGACGTTGTGCCCGGCGGGTTGGGGTAGCGGCGATGCGGCAGCGACGGCGAAAGAAGAGATGTCGGTTGAGTGATGGCGGTTCGAACCGCGAGCGTGATGTGGATCGGCTTTGGTTTGTTTAGTTCGGTTGTGATGTTTATAATGAATGATAAAACTTTTGTTTTAATTTTAAAAACATCCTTGAAGAAGAAGAAAAAAGAGAGAATATGTTGCATGATATTTTTAGAAATAGAAGACTAAAATTAAAAGTATTATCCTAGAAACTTCCTTTAATTTGTATCTTTTATAATTTTAGGCCGTTATGATTTAATTTTTTTTAAGCTTATTTTCCCACTTTTCTTACCTTAATTTTCATCTAAAATAATTGAATTCCTAGTTAAATTCTAAAAACATAAATACATTTTTTAAAATAGAAAAATAAGGATAAGATAACAAAAAATTTAGATTGTTGTAATAGACGTTGATAGAAATCTACGCTGATAAAAATGATAGAAGTCTATCACTGATAGACATTAATGTAGCTTGATTTTTTTAAACATTGGTAGTTAACAAAAAAGTGAATTTAGAGGTGAAAGAGTTGTTTATAGACCTAATTTTAAAAAGCTAGAAACCAAAAACTAAATGATTACTAAATAAGACTTTAGTCTATTCTATCTACAATGAAAACCTTTTGACAACATACCAAAAATTTGATGAGAATTCTGGCATGAAATCCACATCAATGAAAGAAAAAAAGATATTTACTTTATTCAAGATGTTGAACCCCTCGACATCACGAAATATCAAAACCTAGCATTTTGGTATGTCCGTCAATATTTTAAAAAGAAATTCTTATGATTTGGTTAAAACCGGATGAATTACTTCTGATTTAGCTAATGTTTTTTCTAGGATAACAATTACAAAAATGGAGAGCATGTTCCTCATATCAAGGTGGAAGTGCATAGCAACTATTATTGAGTTAACGTTACTTTAGCTAACCTAAATTTGATAAGTAATGATATATTATTAATATGTAATGATATATTATTAATATGCTTTATCAATGATATACAACGAAACCATGTTGATATACAATAGTTTTTCATATTTTCAAATGATTTTTTATGTAACAAGTTTACAAGTATGATAATGAATTAATGTGGCTTTGCTATTCATTATTATTACAATTAATAAATAAAACTTATTTGATGGATATATTATTCGATATGATTTACCCAATAAGATCAATAGTTTTATATCATAAAATGAAGAAAAAAAACTTCAAAATAAATATTAAAATTTGAGATTTTTGTACGGATGACCCATTCTCAGCCTCTAAATGATTGATGATATATTCTAATCTTATCGCATTTTTTACTGTATCGCGTTAGGGATGACCATATTTATTGTAGTCTTAATACTATGGCCATGTCTATCGCGATCTTCATTTTTCTCTACTCTACTGTAATATTCAGTACGAAAAGCACAATAAAGTATGAGAAAAAGTTTAGGACGCGTGGGATGATAAAATAGAAATACCCCATAGAAAGTAGGGTGCATATGATGACGTTTGCAATGTACTATTGGGCCAATAGAAGTTGGATCCATCGTTTGGTTGGGCCGACGGCCCACGGGTTCAATTGCCCATAATTTCCACCCAAAGGGCAGAACCCTTTGTTCTCATACTGGCTAGGGTTTCTTACGCGGCGGCGAAATTAGACCTATAAATATGCGCCTCCATGTTCAGGTTTCACAATCATTTTCTTCCGTTTTTGCATTCTGTATGTATTCTTTTCTTTTCTTTTTTTTTTTTTTTTTCATCACAGCCTCCTTTTGATGTTCTCTGTCTGATTCTATCTGTATTGGTCATTTCTTTCTTCCATGAATCAAGTGATGAGAGAAAAAAACTGCAACAATATGAATGGAAAATCCTTTCCATATCCATGATTCTTGGTATTTAAGTCTCTGATGATTTTGTTTTTCTTTCTTAGCATGTTTATTTGTTTGATTAAGTATTTGATTATTTCACTCTGGAGATTTGATGAGGTTTTTATATTGGTCCGTGTTTCTGATTTAACCGTGACTGTTTTCAACTCCTAATTTGTCTCTGATCTCCTTTTTTTCAACCTGTTTTGTTTTTCTCTTCTATTTTGCTTTTGACAGGAAATGAGTTTTTCTGTAGTGGTTGCTCTGTGATTACATGCCTTAACGGGCAATATACGCTATTCTGAAGTTGAAAATTGTGTAGAAATCTATTGAAACGAAATGAGAGCTTCTGCTACAGTGTGTTTTGTGTATTGCGTTTGAGGATTTTAGATTCTTTTGCGGTGATGAATTATGAATTAAATTCACATGTCAGACTTCAGAGATTTTTCTTTTCTCGGAAAGATAAGTCGGTGAGAATGAATATTCATATTCTGAGCTTAAGTTTCGGACTAATCCTTTGGTTTTAGGTTCTTATCTTCTTCCATTCTTTTAATTGCAATAGAGTTTTTCTTTTTGTTGTGTATGCAGTAATTTGTAAGCCATTTTTGGCATCAAGGCTAGAAATAAACATTATAGCTTGTAAACTTGTGGCTTCAACAGGCGGTTTCATAAACAGGGCATTGAACCTGTACTTGTAAACATGTTTCTGACAATCTTAGATTGATAGCCATTTGTATTTTGGTTTTTAATTTTTAAAATTTAAGCGGAGAACTAAAAAAGTAATTTTAATTTTTGTAATTTGGTTAAAAATTCAGCAGAATTATAAGAAAATGAACAAAATGGTTCGGTAATGGTGAAGTGATCATAGGAGCCGTTGGTGAAGGTGCAGAGGCGTTGGTAACAGTTTCAGATGTGGTTACCATGAGGGCTTGAAAAAAAAGAAAATTTGAGATTTAGATATAACAATGCTATGATACCATGTTAAGCGTAGCTCTAATGTTGTTTTCCATTCATCCTTAATCTAACTCTACCATCGCAAAACTCATCCTTAATGTAACTCTACCATCGTTATATCCATTTTATAAGACCAACCTCTGAATTAGAACAAGATTATAAACCATTTTCTATTTCTCCATGAAACAAAAGAATCATTGACAGCAGAAGCTACATTAATTTACAGTTTGTAATTATTATACATCCAATTCATACAACAACCATAATAATACTACAACAATCATATATCCACAGAATGCAACTATAATCCTCTAATCATTACAAATCTTAACTTTCGAATTAACACACATACAAGTTTACATGAAATAATATTTCCATTATGCTTCAATTGTTCTGTTTTTTCTCCATGTGACCATTCTCCTTTACTTCTTTCGTTGCAACCCCATTGCATTTGCATTCGTTATTTTTGCTGTTCTCAGATGATTCTTCTTCCTTCTTCTCCTCTTCCTTTTCGGCCTTTTTTGCAGCTTCTTCAGCTTTCTTCTTCTCTTCCTTTTCTTTCTCTTCCTTCTTCTTTTCTGCCTTTTTTGCAGCTTCAGCTTCTTCTTCTGCTTTCTTCTTCTCTGCTGCCACTTTTGCATTCTCAAGAGCTTCAATCAATCTCTTGAAACACTCCTCTGTTTTTTCACCCTCATATTTTGGCATCAAATTCTCCGCTACGTCCGCCGGAGTCATCTCTGTTTCCTCTAACTTCTCCTGAATTTTTTCATACGAATCATCCCATTCAACATCCAAGTAATTCATAGCAAGAACTTTGAAAGCTTCGAAACTACAATAAGACATCTCTATATGTTTGTCCATTCTTCCTCTTCTAATCAAAGCTTCATCAAGCTTTTCCTTGTGATTTGTTGTGAAGATAATCAGCCTCTCTCCACCACATGCCGACCAAATTCCGTCGATGAAATTCAACAACCCAGAAAGTGTCACTTTGCTCTCTTTCTTCTCTTCATCTTTAACCTTCTTCTCAATATCTTTCTTCTTCTCTTCATCTTCCTTCTCCTCTGTTTTCTTCCGTTGCCCAGTGAGATCAAGAGAGCAATCAATGTCTTCAATCACAATAATCGATTTATTCGAAATCTCAATCAATAACTTCTTCAACTCTGTATTATCCTTAACAGAAGTTAGCTCGAGATCATAAACATCGTACTCCATGAAATTCGCCATAGCCGCGATCATGGTGGATTTCCCTGTTCCCGGTGGACCGTACAGAAGATACCCACGTTTCCAAGCCTTCCCCACTTTCTCATAATACTCTTTTCCATTCTTAAACTTCACTAAATCATTGATAATCTCTTGTTTCTTCTTGGGATCCATAGCCAGAGTTCGAAAATTCGCAGGGTGTTCTAAAGGAACATGTCTCCAACTACTTTTATGCCACCAATTCGTGTTGGAATTGTTCATATAAAGCTTCCGTTGCCGGTTTTTCAGCTCCACCGCCTTTCCCTCTTCCATAATATGGTTAATAAAAGACTCGAGAATCGTTTCCCGATGTCGCCGGTGGAAGGTGAGCTTGTAAAAACGCTTCTCATCGGAAGCAGGGTAATAAGAGATACTCTGAGTTTTCGGCACGGTTTTACTAGAAGTCCACCAAATCTTGACGCCTTTAAATTCGTCAATAACTTCTTCATTATCATCCATACTGAGAACCAAAGATTTGCTATCTTTGACCGCCTCTGCTTTCAGCCGTTTCGCCCGAATTGAGCTTCTAGAACTGAGGTAATTTTGAATGGCGGTAAAGGCTTCGCTTTTCCGTAGACGCTCGCCGGTGTATTCAGGGAAGGTAATTGTGATGTAAGGGTAGAGAAAACCGATGAATTTGTGGACGTATCTTTCGATATGGGCACGGAGATGGTAAGGGAAATATTGCTGAATAATTGCCCAAACAAACATGACGGTCGCCACTATAGAACCGACATTAGCCCAGAGCTCTCCCATTGCCATTGGGGTCATGGTTTTTTGTGTAGAGAAGTGAGGAAGTAAAGAGAAGAGAGATGGGGTTTAAATAAGAAGGACGGCGACGACGGAGATTTGTTGCAGAGTGAAAGTCTTTGTTTAAGAAGACGAAACTCAGCATTTTCGTCGTTACATTGAATTTCTAACATCTCATTATCATTATTTTAGTATTAATTAAGGCAACTTCGTTTATATTAATTTTCATTTTCATGGCGGCTAACCTCCATTTTAAAAAATCGAAAAGCACGATCCTGCCCGGTCAAATGTTTGACTGGATTTCCGAGAGAGATTTTTAGATTATAAAATTATTTTCGTCATTTTTAAAATTATTTTAAAATTATTTAAAGTTTATTTCAATAGTATGAAAAAAATGTACGCTAATTTTAAAAATAAAAAGTGAATTTACCGGTTTTAAAATTACTTCCAAATATTAAGTGTGTTACAAAAAAATCGAAAAACTAAACCCATCCAAATTGGTCCACGGGTTTAGTTTGGTTTTTTAATATAAAATTAGACATATTTGTTTTTATTTGGAGAAAACAAAAAATATTGGTTTGGATCGGATTTTGATCGGAAAAATCAAGCAAAATCGAACCAAATCGAGGGTATGTATACTCTTAAAAATAAACTCTAAAACAATATTGTGTATCTTTGAGTGTTTTAATTATTATGGTGCATATAGATTTATTGTTTAAAAAAAAAATCAATTATTATGGAAGTGTGTGATATTTATTTAGCAAGTTTTAAGAAAAAAAATAAAAAATTTCAATTTCAATCTATAAGAAAAGAAATAAACCCAATTTTAATTTAAAATTAGCAAAAATGACCAATTCGAAACAAAATTAGAAATAAAAGTTAAAATTTGGAAGAGAAAAAAAGAAAATGTCAAAACTGGAAATAAAAAACTAAAACCGACAAAACCGAATGAAATATCACCTCTACCAAAAAACTAAAACCGACAAAACCGAACAGTTTTAATTTGTTCTTTATTGGACAGCGATTTGGATCTCTTTTTTTATAAAATCAATTGACTTGGTTTGGTTTTTGGTTGACCCTAAAACCGACAAAACCGAATGAAATATCACCTCTACCAAACATGAACAAAATATTTAAAAAATATATATGTTGTCTTTGCAAACTTTTTAATTTAGGTAATTGTTTTAAATAACAAAACTGCTGAAAATATATTCTACTATAGCAAAATGCCACACTGATAGATAGACAGTGATAAATAATAAGTAGTCTATCAGTGTCTAATGACATTTTGTTGTATTTGTAAATATTTTATTTCATTTTGTTATATTTAAAAACATCCTTTTTAATTTCACTTCTTCGACCATTAATTATAACATAAGTCAAGTGAGTCTAATTAATTTTTACTAGAGTAAAGTTTTGTATAAAAGATTATGACAGAATATTTACATTAAAAAAAAAAAACCCTCTGAAATAACTTTGTAAAAAAAAAAAAAAAAAAAAAAAACTTAATATTATTTTTCTTCAAAAGTTTATTAATTTCATATGGTAGTTATATTTTATAATTCATTGAATGTTTAAGAATTTTTTTTTATGATATTTGGAGTGAGAACTTGAAGGTTAAAATTGTCAAACGTATTTTAAAGTTTAAGATAAAGATTGCAACAATTAACTAAGAGGATGTCTGGGGTCCGTGGAGTTCAATAGTTTGTGATGTGGAGACTATTTTAGTATGGGTTTAGATAGTATGTGTTTGCAGTGTAAGCTATTTTAGTATGAGCTCAAGAAATTTGTGTTTAGGATGCAAATAATTTTAGTCCGAGTTTTGGGGCTATATGTTTGAATTACTGAAGCAATCAATTCTATAATTCCATAATATTGCACATATATGTATATTTAAGAGTGATAGTTGCCAAGTATACCACCACCACGATAACACACAAAAATTATTGTCAACTTAGATACATGATTAAAGAAAAGGATTGTAGGTTATCATTTGAAAGTAATTCAAGAAGAATGGTTGATCAAACATGTTTTTTTGAGGAGGAGCTCGATATACTAAAATAAGTTATATATTACATTATATGAATGGAATTAAAATGTATAGATCATCGTAAAAGATTCCTTGGAAAATTTATTATTTTATTCTCTAGTTCAATTTTATGAACGATTTTTTCTCCATGTTTTTTTTTTTTTTTTTTTTTTTTTTTTTTTTTTTTTTTTTTTTTTTTTGAGACCCATGAAACAAGTTATGTATTAGGTCATGTTTGGATTGACTAGGAAAAAGAAGGAAAATATTTTTCAAAAAGTCATTTTCATTCAAACAATTTTTAAAATAAAAACACTAATGTGTTTGGTTGCATTTTTCTCAAAAATGTTTTATGTTCGATTTTTTATACACTCAAATTATTTTTATTAATGTCAAATTAATATAAAAAGCTATTAAGCACTATGAACTAATCATCAAAATTGATCATTGGAGTTAGCCGCTAGTCACCAGAGGTGGTCATCGCCAAAATTGGGTGTTGGAGGTGGTATTCGTTCGAGTTGGCTGCCAGAATGATCGCCGAAGGTGGTTGTCAGAGTTGGTCGCTGGTGGATGGAGTCACGGGAAACATTGGAGGGAAGAACTTGTTATTTTAACCACTGAATTGTAAATATAATAATGCCACTAAATAAAGCAAGACATGAGTTAAAATAATTTTTATCTCTCATTTTCTTTAACACATGTCCCAAACCATGAGTGAACTATTATTACGGGTCCCCAAACAGCTCCTTATAGTCGACTCAATCTATTCCAATTTGATACCTCAAATATCCCTTAAATTTCAAGAACAATTTGATAAAATTAAAATTTTATAGTTAAATATGATATAAATGAAAATATTTAGAGTCAATTTTTTTTTTTCTCAATTTTAAATATACTTCTATTACTTTTAGTCATTATCAATAACAAAAGCTACGTGTGGAAAATTTTATTACGGGCCTCCAAACAGCCTCTTATAGTCCACTCAATCCATTCCAAGTTGATACCCCAAATATTCCTTAAATTTCAAGAGCAATTTGATAAAAATAAAAAATTTATAGTTAAATATAGGAAAATTTTTATAGATAAAAAAAATGTCAAACTATTTACAGAAAATAGCAAAAAAAAAAAAAAAATTGATAGACTTCTATCAGCATCTATCAGCATCTATCAGTAATAGACTTCTATCATTTCTATTACTGATAGACCCTGATAAACTTCTATCAGCGTCTATTACAACTATCTAAAAATTTTGTTATTTTGTATAAATAAATTTTGTTATTTTTCTATTTTTAAAAATTCCCTTAAATATAATATAATTGAAAATACTTAGGGTAAATTTTTTTTTCTCAATTTTAAATAAGTCTATTGCTTTTAGTCATTATCAAAGATAAAACTTACGTGTGGCAAACTTCAGTTGCATTTTGAATTTAAATTTTAGAGTTAAATTGATTTTTTTTAAAAAAAAAATATAAGCTATGTGACAAAAGATTGCAACAATTTTTTAAATTTTAGAAATAATATGATGGAATTAAAAATTTAGAGTTAAAATGGATATAACTTCACATATATGTTTTTTTTTTCTTTTTTTTTCTTGAAATACTATTTCTTTTAATTCTAAAAAAAAAAGTTTATTGCTTTTAGTTATTATCAGTTAAATAATATAAAGTAAAGACTAAAGCTACGTGGCATACTTTGATTGCATTTTTGAATTTAAGAGAGGAAAAAGAGAGAGAATCGTGATGTTATGTATCATGCGTGCAAATGAGGATGATGTCATGCACATATAGTAAGAGAGAGATTATAAGAAACTTTGTTTTTTCAATTTTTTTTTTTAATTTTACATTTTTTTTTGTTCCTAAGACTTTTTATATTCAAGCCACGTTTATCCCATTAAAAAACGTAATAAATTAATGATATTACAAAAAATATGCCTCATTTGATTATTTTTTGTGTTGTTTACTTGTGTTCTACATCCGTACTGACATATGAAGCCCACTTCAAAATCGATAATAAAAAAATGCAAACTAATTGATAATCGGAGGATGCTCAATCCAATTGCATTTGAAAATTATGTCGTATCGCTACCATTACTGTTCGAAAGGAAAAATTATGAATTTTGACACCTTAATTATTTCCGTTACCGTTCTTTTACTGTTTGACCTTCAGAGGTAACGATAACGGTAATAATAAATATGACAAAAGTCATAATTCTAAGTAAACGCGATAAAAAACAATCCAATTACATTTGCGATTCAGGCTCATTACAATCGATCCATCAATGAAATTTTATTACGATGACATCAATTTTTAGTAAGGTTTGGTAAACGTGGCCCTAGTCTTTAAATTTTTGTAATTTTTTTTTTAATGTAGTAAAGATAAGAAGATTTGAACGACAAACATTTTGATCATTAACACATTTATATGTCAATTCAGCTATGTTAAAATATGAAATTATATGATTAAATTAAATGATTTTAACTTTTTACTAACGACAAAAGGAAATAGGCACGAAAGTTCATTTTTTATTGTTATTTTATATATTTAAAAATTTAAATGGTTGAGTGTAAAGAAAAAGTGTACTTTTTAAAAGTATAATTAACTAATTAGAATTCTCCTAAACGTGATTAAAAAGTTCGACTTGTAGACCAAGTTTCTTTTAATTCCTAGGTGTTAACACAAGACATTTTCATAAGTGGGAACAACTTTCCCCCCATAAATTTTAGAGCAAGCATGAAATGTGACGTGTCGTTTTTTTAAGGAAAATTTTTATAAATAGAAAAGTGTCAAATTATTTACAGAAAATAGCAAAAAAAATCACTGATAGATATTGATAGACTTCTATCAGCATCTATCAGTTATAGACTTCTATCATTTCTATCACCGATAGATCCTGGTAAACTTCTATCATCATTTATCCAACTATCTAAAAATTTTGCTATTTTGTATAAATAGTTTTCTTAATTTTTTTATTTTTAAAAAGCCCCCTTTTTTAAATTAAAAAATCTAATTGAATCTTAGTATTATATTTGAGGTAAAAGAATGATTTTTAGTGCTTGTGAATAGCTTGAAAATTTTGCAACTCTTTGCCCTACACATTTTAGAGATTTGAAACTTTTGAAAGAGATGAATGTAAATATTAAGGTGAAATCATTGCTAAGTGAAACTCTAGATTTGAAATTGTATAAATATTTTATGATAAGATTGTGATGATTTGGGTCAATACTACTTAGTTTATACAATTCTATAAAAAAAAAAAAAAAAAATTATACCCAATATATAGATATTAGTATACACAGAGACGATAGAAGGGAAACAACTCACCATTTGGTGTATAGACGACTCATATAAATGATACCCTTATTACTAAGTTTGCTGCTACTTTTATTTATAGAAATCAAGAAGTATACCTTTTAAAATTAAGTATTTATCACTTTATAACCTATGTATATAGTTTTGCATGCTTATTAGATAGTTTATGATTTTCATCATTAGCGTAATTGATGTTTTTCTTAGCTTTAATCCTTGTTTTTAATCATAGTGTTTACCTTTTTCTCCTTATTTTTTTTTCTTTTATTCCCTAATATATACACCTAGGTGTGTATTTTCTAGTATATATCACTTATCTAAACTTTTCAATATATACTATTTATTCAAATTTAATTTAAACTTTCCAATTTCTAAGCAGTTTGTTGTTTTGTTTGTTACTAAGGTAGTTCTCTCTTCTCCTTTATCAATCTCTTTTTTTTTTTAATGAATTTTTAATGAGAATAAAAAAATGGAATTGTTGTTGCAAGGGTATTTTCGTCTTATCATTAATAAACGATTTGGTTTAAAATCACGATTATACATTTTTTCAAACTTTATTTCAATCAATCATTTTTCAAGTTGGACTATCTAGTCTAAGACATTCTTCGTATTGTCCCTTTAAAAAGTTAGACATGTTTGATTTTGAACAATCATACCTACAAAAAAACTAAAAAAGAAGCCTAAAAAAAAAGTAAAATATCAATTAACTTTAAGGCAACATAATTACAAATTCAACCAAATGAAATCTAAAACTAACGTTCATAATTACGAGAAGTGACTTCAAAATGGGTGTATTTTTTAAGCCATCCAATCTTTTTGAATGTTCGATAGGTTGCTTAAAAGAAGTATAATTCGAATTATTGCAGTCAATCGTAGATATATAATAATATTTTGTTATATTTGTAAATATTTTAGTTTATTTTTTTATATTTAAAAATAATCCATAATAATAAATAGATAAATAAACAAAAGAAAAGTTGGGTTACTTTTTAAAATAGAAAGAGGGCGACTTGGAGAGAGATAGAGTTGACTACTGAGAAAAGGGAGACCACATTTCATTTGTGAGGTTTAGGATCAAGTGTCAAAATAGAGTTGTTTATTTATTTATTTTATTTTATTGAAAAAACTTAGGCACTTTTTTTTTTTTTTTATTCGTGAGTGTCCGGGCCAGCTTACGTGCACCTCGACTAATTTCACGGGACAACTCGTCTGACCCTACAACATTTGGGTGTCAAGGAAACTTAGGCACTTTTAAAACATAATTAAACATAATTTGTAAAAATATGGTAGATATTTTAGATTTATTAAGTTGCGGTTCTCCAAGCACCAAATTAATTTTTTTTTTAATAAAATAAGGACATGTTTGAGAGTGGTTGTTGGAATAGTGATTTAATAATAACAATTGATTTTTAAACCATTATATTTATGTTTGATTTCAAAAATTTAAAATTGATTTTTAAATATTAAAAAGTGATTTTAAATTATTGTGTTATTCATACATCTCATTCAATCAAAATATAAATTAAAAAACAAAATTCAATTTGACTTAGCATATAAATTAAACATTAAAGTACAATTTGTTTTTTTATTTTAGAAACCATTAAAGGACAATTTGCATATAAATTAAACAGTAAAGAACAATTAAACATTCAAAATTTCAATAACATGAAAGAATATAATGGTGATTTTCGGTCAATTAAGAAAAAAACCATTTGGTTAGTGATGCTTCTCAAATCAATTTATTCTTCAAAATAAATTTTATTTTCTTGCCAAACACAATTATTTTAGAAAAAAGTAATTTTGACAATAACAAAAGTGATTTTAGCCATGTCAAAATCACTCCCAAACACACCCTAATTCATTATTATATCGAAATCAATTCTCAGTTCGTTTTCTAATGGAAAAAATGCACTCTTTCTCCATCAAATTTAAGGTAAGTGTTTATTTGGACTAAGGTTTTAGAAGTAATACTTTTACTCTATGAGGTTTGAAAAATAGATTTAAATGACCTTTGACATTGTTTGACCTTTAGTTGACTAACGGAAAGATGATATGACATAAATAAAGTGACATTTTTTTAATGACATGATAATTTTATTATTTTTATTTTAATTTTAGTTTATTTGTCATTTTTTTCCATTTCTCTATCCATCTCTTTCTCTTCCCCCTCATCTTATTTTTCTTGATTACCACGGTTGTGGCTCCATTGAAACTCTAGAATCCTAAATTCGTGTGGCAGTTTCAGGAGAAGTCTCTCAAAGAGTGATGTGATTAATAGTTATTTGCTTGATACTATTTGAAGAAACTTAAAGACATTTTTGCCCAATGAATAGAGAAAAGTGTTGGGAAAAACTTTCCACTTCTATCACAAAAAAAACAGAAAAATAATGAGAAATTAAAAGAAAGCAATAAAAAAAATGGAAACACAAGAATTTATGTGGAAAACTCCCAACTCAAAGAAAAATCACGAACTAGAAAAATCGGCACACCAATCTTAAAGTGTTTTTAACTGAGACGACTTGAAACGAGAGACATAGGCTTCTTTTATAGGCTTGGAGTCCATTCCATTCTTCAATTTAACAGATGTGGGACAATTGCACTTCTAATATTTTTGCCAAAAATCCAACAAAAAGAAAATATAGTGAAAGCACCAAAGAAATACGGTGATGCTAATAAAACTACTACTACAGTTTGGCGGCTAAGCAAAGACGAGATTTCAAATAAGGAAGTTGAAGTGCCCCATTAGCAAAGGATTGAAAAGAAAGATGCAAACTATTCATTAGAAAAATTTTAATTTTCGAACAAGATCATGAAAAAATGGAGTTGAACTACAAGAAATGGGAATGACAACCCCAAAACTGGTACTTATTGGTTCGTTCATATTCACTTTTGCTTAGTTTTGACAAAGAAATCCACAAAAAAAAATGGTTTCTAGCTACATGTTCAGTGAAGATTTCAGTGGAGCCACCGTGGTCGGCATAAAAGAAAATGGAGAAAGTATATTAGAGGAGATAGGATCATCCTTCCGTTAGTTAACTAACGGTCAAATAAATTCGGGAACAATTTAAATTTATTTTTCAAACGTTAAGGACTAAAAATTTTACTTCTCAAACCTCAGGCACCAAAGAGATACCTACTTCAAATCTTAGGGCTTATTTTATCTTTTTTTTAATTACTGTATTTTTTTTCTCTTTTCCCATTTACTTTGTTCAGTTTTATTTTGTACATTTTGTTTGATTAGGTTTTATTTTTCCCATTTTCCTTTAATTTTGTTTTATTTTCTATAAAGTTATCAATCATATTGATACATGTGGTCAATAATAGTAACAATAAACTTTTTTTTTAAATTATTAAATAATGCTAAGTTTTGAAATTATTCACCTAAGAAATTAATGGATTAATGAAAAGAGTCTTAGAACGTTTGCATTTGTGATGATCGAAATAGTGATGGAAATTCTACGATTTGTATTAGGCGAATTCATTAGTGGGTTAGCATTAGCTTGTAATCGATCTATCGCTGATATGTTTATCGTGTGTAATTCATCCAATCGAGAGCCCTATACTCTATGTCGGTGAGAATATCAATCGCCTCTACTAGTGAGACAAGTAAGCTATGAAACTAAAATGAAGATGAAGAGGTACCGATATATGAAAAAATAGTTTTGTGTTCATTCACTCTTCTACACGTTATGTTTGTCAAATGTCTAATAAATGTAATCAAATGCGATCAATTGAAGCCTATTACCATTAAACGTGACCTAATCAGAAATTACAGGGGAAATCCCAACTCCCAAGAGAACTTGCTTAAACTAATAAGTTCACACCATTTTCCTAAATTGCAGCAACTTCATCTTTGTCTATGTGACCATTTTCTTTTACTTCTTTAGCAGCAACTCCATTGCATTTAATTTCATTATCTTTGTCTTTGTGGTCCTTCTCTGATAATGATTCTTCTTTCTTTTCCTTCTCTTTTTCTGCCCTTTTTGCCACTTCAGCTTCTTCCTCTGCTTTCTTCTTCTCAGCTTCCTCTTTCGCACTCTCAAGAGCTTCAACCAATCTCTTGAAACATTCCTCTGTTTTTTCACCCTCATATTTCGGCATCAAGTTCTCAGCCACATCCGCCGGAGTCATTTCTGTTTCCTCTAACTTCTCCCGAATTTTTTCAAACGAATCATCCCATTCAACATCCAAGTAATTCATAGCAAGAACTTTGAAAGCTTCGAACCCACAATAAGACATCTCTATATGTTTGTCCATTCTTCCTCTTCTAATCAAAGCTTCATCAAGCTTTTCCTTGTGATTCGTCGTGAAAATAATCAGCCTCTCTCCACCACACGCCGACCAAATTCCGTCGATGAAATTCAACAACCCAGAAAGTGTCACTTTACTCTGTTTCTTCTCTTCTTCTTCAGCCTTCTTAACAGGGTCTTTGACCTTTTCCTCTGTATCTTCCTCCTCCTCTGTTTTCTTCTTCTTCTTCCGTTGACCAGTGAGATCAAGAGAGCAATCAATGTCCTCAATCACAATAATCGCTCTATTCGTTATCTCAATCAATAATTTCTTCAACTCAGTGTTATCCTTAACGGAAGTGAGTTCGAGATCATAAACATCGTACTCCATGAAATTGGCCATGGCGGCGATCATGGTGGATTTCCCAGTTCCCGGCGGACCGTACAGAAGATACCCACGTTTCCAAGCCTTGCCCACTTTCTCATAATACTCTTTTCCATTCTTGAACTTCACCAAATCATTGATAATCTCTTGCTTCTTCTTGGGATCCATAGCCAGAGTTCGAAACTTGGCAGGATGCTCAAAAGGGACATGTCTCCAATTACTTTTATGCCACCAATCGTTTTTGGAGTTGTTCATATAAAGCTTCCGCTGCCGGTTTTTAAGCTCCACCGCCTTGCCCTGTTCCATGATGTGGTTAATAAAAGACCCAAGAATGATGTCTCTGTTCCGGCGGTGGAATGTGAGATTGTAGAATCGTTTCTCATCGGAAGTTGGGTGATAAGAAATAGTCTGGGTGTTGGGCGTAGATTTTCTTGAATACCACCAGACCTTGACGCCTTCATATTCGTCAATAACTTCTTCGTTATCATCCACACTGAGAACCAAAGATTTGCTATCTTTGACCGTCTCTGCTCTCAGCCGTTTGGCCCGGATGTTGCTTCGGGAACCGAGGTAGTTTTGAATGGCGGTAAAAGCTTCACTCCGGCGGAGACGCTCACCGGTGTATTCAGGGAAGGTGATTATGATGTAAGGATAGAGAAAACCGGTGAATTTGTGGACATATTTTTCCATATGGCGACGGAGTTGGTAAGGGCAATATTGCTGAATAATTGCCCAAACAAACATGATGGTGGCCATGAAAGACCCAATTTGAGTCCAGAGCTCCATCATTGCCATGGCCATGGCTTGAGAAAAAGGGCAATTGCGAGGTTTATAGAGAAGAAGTGAGGAAGAACAGAGGTGGGTTTTCAATGAATTTCAGAGTTGGGTGAAGAGTTGCAGAGTTTGGAAGTCCTTTATAAAGAAGACGACAAGCAGAGACTCTTCATCGCATCTTCCTGTGTGAACACTGAACACACAATACTCATTCTTTAATATTAATACTGATATTTTCTTGGATGAAATACCATTATGGTCCCTCGAGAGACAGGTCAAAAGTTCACGCTTGGGTTGATTTGGATTGACTTAGAAATTTTTTATTTTTTTTTTAAAACACTCCTTTTTATTTAAACTCTCCTGATAAAACATATTTAAAATCTATTTTGAGTGGTTGCTAAATATTTTAATTTTTTCCAAAATGATTTATTTTTAAATTAAATATTTGAAAATGTATTCCAAATATACCCTAAATAAATCTTTATCTTTGATATCTATCTTTATCTAATCGACTCCTATTCTTTTGAAATCAAATTAAAGAAGCATGGCATTGAGCAAAGTCATAATCAATTATATCATTATTCACCTAACTATTTCTATGAGAGACTAATAATGATTCAACGTTATAGGTCTAGTTAAACATGCAATCTATCAAATTGAACAACCAATCAATGTGGTTGCATGTTTTGTTGGACTTATAACATTGGATTATTATTAATATCTTATAGAAATAGTTAGGTTAACATGCATTCATGGCCAATCAATGGCAAAGAATTATGATAACATTGAAAAATAACAATATAATCCACAATATCCATAGGAACTCTAAGAACCCACTTAAATTCATAAACAAATTAATCAACACTCTAGAATTAAGGAGTCTAGTCACTTGTTGCCAAAGACATATTTGAATATACTTTAATAACCAAACAAAGAAAAGAGAGAGAAAAGATCAAGAAAAAACTACAATCGAAGCATGTCCTCCTGTTGAAGAACATTAACTAGTTCTTGATTTGCACCTTGGAATGATTGATCGGCCTCCAAGTACTCTCTTCACTCTCTACTCCCTTCTCTACTGCCAAAACGCTCTCTAGTTCTCTAAAACTCGATGATCAAAACGGCTGTAAAAAACCCTAATACAATATTAAATTAATATAAGGACAATTGTTTTAAATGACAAAACTACTGAAAATATTTTTAAATATAACATAATGTTACCCTCTAACAGTGATAGACCGTAATAGACTACTATCATCTATTATTATCTATCAATAATAGATATTAATAGATATTTATCAGCGTCTATCACTGATAAACATTAACATATTATTATTTTTGAAAACAACTCAAAAATTTTGTTGAAGCTTTTTATACTTTCTCTATCAAAGTGGATAATATCTTATTAAATTAAGTTATGTCAAAGTCAATGCAAGTCTTCTAAAAGTCTTAATTATTTATAATTGGTTCTTTTTTCTTTTTTCAAAAAAAGAAAATAAAGTCATATAAAAGAACAAGATGGCATACGAGTAAGAGAAATTACTTTCTTCGCAACCTTGTTTGGACTTGTTTTCTTGTATACGTGCAAACAAAGGAATCCAAAAACAAATTGATGGGTGGCTAGTTTCATTCTTTAAAATATTTTATTTTATTAAAAACTATTAAATTAAGCGTGTGTTTTAGAATATATTTTCAAGTGTTTAATTTAAAAAAAAAAGTAGTAAAATACATTTTTAGTCTCCAAAGTTTGAAAAAAAAACACTTTAATCCTTAAAGTTTGAGAATGATTCTAAATAGTCCTTTGACCATGAGTAGACTAACATAATGCAATTATATATTGCTGAGTTGGCTAATTAATTAATTTATTTTCTCCTTTCATCTTTCTTTTTCTCTGGTTCTTCTTCCTCTCCTCCATCAAACCCTAAACCCCCCATTTCCCTTATATCTTTCAACCTCTCTTAATTTTTTCCCCTTCATGAAACCATATTCTCCCACTACTGAGATTGTTGTCAAGTCATCAGTTTTTTCCATTTCTTAGTCTCTGGTTTGGAGTGTGCAAATGTATACAAATTTCATTTTCTTCTCTATTTTATTTATTCTGTCATGAAAAGAAAGGAAGGAGATCTATTTTATTTATTCTGTCATGAAAAGAAAGGAAGGAGATGGGAAAAGAGAAAGAAGTCACCTCACAAGAAACTAATAATATTAAAAATTATTAAATCGGCCAACTCAGAAATATATAACTGCCACATCATTTTCCATTAATCAACTAATGGTCAAAGGATCATTTAGAACTATTTCTTAAACTTCAGGAACTAAAGTCTCAAACCCTAGGGACCAAAAGTGTAATTTACCCTTTAAAAAATAAGTCATTTTGACAAAAATTAGATTATTTGCTAACCACTCAAAATAGTTTTTGAAGTGTATTTTAAACGGTTTTTATCATAAGTGTTTGAATAAAAATGAGTCTTTCTTCAAAAATACTTTGAATCCAAACAGACCCTAAATATAATATTTAGCCCGATTTTTGTCTAAAGTAAAAAAATTTAGATTTAAATTCAATATTTGAAAATGGTGTTTGATTGCAAAATTGAAAATACATAAAAAAAAAAAAAAAAGAGTTAATGTGTATGATACAATTTATTCTCTAAGAAAATTTTAATTTAATAGGATTATTTTCTTATTATAAGAAGAAGAAATTCTTTCCAAACAAGAGAAAATAAAAGAACTATTTTTTTTATAAAAAAAAAAAAGAGAAATCATTTGTCACAAGAGGGCTTATTTATTTATTTACTTATTTTTAGTAAAATTGGATGGAACCGGTTACTAATTTACTTTGGTATAATAAAAAGGTTACGGTAAAGAAGTGTATGGCAAAATTTTAGGATTTTTTAAAATATTTTTATAAATAAATTTGTTTCATAAAAATTGAAGAGAGTTCTACATTGCACTAGCAGATAAAATCAAACGTCTGCTTGGCAAAAAATTCTATTTTATTTGAAAAACGTTTTCAAAATAATGAAGAAAATCGAAAAAAAATAATTTAATTCATATAAGTTTAATAAATCGTAAAATTAAATTTAATGTATGTTGTCAATTTATTGTTAAATCTTTTTCTTCAAAATAAAGAAAATACTGCTGTGAATCTTTTAACAAAATATTTGTCTCTATTAAATTTTGGAAACATATTTAAATTGTGTGTCTTTTTATTTGATGAAAATTATTATTAATATTTTGTGTCGATCAAAATGAACTTCAATTATTATTTTTAATTTGTGCTGTCAATTTTTTAATAATTTAATATGTAACAGACCTATCAAATAACTATTTCAGTTCTTAGTTCTTAGTTTTTGAATGTTTTTAGTTTTTTATTTTTGATTTCTATTTTTGGTTTTTAGTTTTTTAAAAATTTAAAATCCTATTCCTTGTCAAAATTTGGTTATCTAATAATCTGGTCGAATCCTATATGGGATTCTTAAGTTTCGGGGCATCCTGGGCACACCCGATACAAAAGTTGGGCTCCTCAACCTCGAAGGCCGAGGAAAAAGTTGGGTCGAAGGGCCAACTCAAGTCTAGTGGGTCAACTAGGCTCCTCAACCTCGACCTTGGATCACATCCAGTGGGTCAATTAGACTTCACACTCTTAGAGGCCAAGACTGGGGGAGAGCTAGGCCAAAAAGTCCTAACTCCCCTCCTTTGGCCTGTAATGATCTTGTCTTGGTTTTGATACCGTTTCCTTCCTACCTTATTATTTAATTTAGGGCTTTCTATCTTTAAATAAATAAGTATAATTACACAATTTTCTAAACTTTCTATTTTTTTTTTTACCTGAATAGCCTAATAGTCCATTATCTTACCCAAAATTTTGACCTAATTTACTTTTTTCAATCCTCCTTACCATTTTTTTTAAAATATATATAATAATATTAACACACAAAAAAAACCATGTAAGAAAAATTTCTTGCAGTTATGAAATTCCTAAAACGAGTTTCTTTTCAAAACCTACACAAGTAAGGAATTTCTTCAAGAATCCGAAAATTGTTGCCCTTGTAAATGAAAGCACAAATTGGTAAGAAGCTTCAAATGGAAAAACAAAGTATGTTTGATATATATTACACGATATATTTGAATTTTCTAGAAACAAACTAGTGTATATTTGATAAGTGCATGTATGAACAAGACAATCTGTACAATATATCGTCTAATATACCGAGTAATATATATATATATATATATATATTCCAGTATAATTGTAAACACACTAAAATATAAATCATTATATATGCGATGTAAATTTACATTTTTCAGTATATTACTAAGTATTTTCGACATACACTTGAGATTTCAATGGAGGGGAATCGATTTTCAGCTAAGAATATGAAAGAAAATAAATGAAATCTCCTAAAATGTAAGAAACATTAATTTAAAATATCATGCATTAAATGAAGATCAATCGAAATTAATAAATAACGAAAATAAAGTCAAAATTTGATGAGAGATAATGTAAATAATGATATTTCAAAAAATAATTAAACATTCTTATATAATTAATAGTAAATTCGAAAATAATATATTTTTTATTTTAAAATATTACAAAATTAAAAGATGAGATAGATTATCAAAAGGTTAAAAATATCCCAAAATGTTGCTAAAATCTAGGAATATTATTAAATTTTAAGACATTTGTGAATATTAGTTATATAATAGAGCTATTTTCTAATTTTTTTTCAATTTATCCTTTTGGTCTAAAATTAGCTATAACATATATGTTTTTTTAATTCATTAAATGCATAAGAGAATTGTATTTATTTATTGTTAACAATATTTGAAGTTAACTTATTAAAGGATTAAAATTACAAATTTAAAATACATTTTAAAGTTTAAGGTTAAGATTGCAACATGTATCTAAGTTTAAGATATAGTTTGATAAAATTTGAAGGTTGGAGTGAAAATTGATACAACTCGCCAAATTTAGGATTAAAAAGTTATAATTCTTTTCCCTCTCTACTAAAATATATTAAAAGAAATAATTGGCTGATATTTTATTAGGAAAATAAATACTTACTATCATAAGAACAAAAAAAAAAAAAAAAAACAAAAAACAAAAAAAAACGGATACTAAAGAGGAAAAGAGATGAGGTTTTTTAGTTTTTTTTTTTTTTTTTTTTTTGAAAGACATAAATTAGCTAAAAGAAAGACGATATCATCGAATTAAACTTAAGGTGTAATAATATATCAAAATATCAAAATAGGGAAAAAAACAAAAAAAGATTCGTGGGTCATTGAATAAACAATGTAAAGAAATAATGGACTGAATTTTTATATATAAGGTATCGCAACGTCATCGCGACGCGGACCGGCCGACATCGTTTCCTAAGGGTCTCTTTTGAGGAAAAAGATTTAGAGTCGCCTCCAACCATTTTGGGTGTGATTGGTCAGATTAAAAATAAAAACGGTCTACTTTTACAAAGATAAATTCAGAGTTGTTGAGGGTAGGAAATGTATTAGCACCCTACCACACCCGTTTGAAAACATTTTATTTTGTTATCCAAAATTATAATGAAAATTAATAAAATGAAATCCCATAAAAATGGACTAAATAATTCCCAAGTATCGGTGTTCTCTCACGGTCAACTTAATTACCCTAACAGAATTATAATCTTAGCCAATTATTTTAGAAAAATTTGATAAAATTTAAATAAAAAAATGTCTCATCAAATTTCATTATAACTTTAAGAATAAAGTATAATTGCATTGTGTGAGCGACAATGATTGCCAATTTATATTTGGATTCTCTATGAAATATTCCCCTATGTGATTTATGAAAAATCTAAAAAAAAATGTTTGAAATTTGAAAATCACATTAAGTTAGATTTTATCTTGAAAATTGCACAGTTAACTTGAATTTTGTTTAAATATTTAATGCATAAAAAAATAAAAAATTTAGAGAAACTCCCTAAATTAAATCAAACATAAGAAATACTTGAAAACTTTGTTAACTAGTAAAATTAAAATTTATTTTGCTAATGCAAATATGGATGTAGTAAGAAAATTGTATTTAAAGTTCGAAATTCAAGAAATTTAAAAATGCTATTAAAAAATTTCAACATTTTAAAAAAATAGAGCATATCTAAGAATAATAAAAGCTTAAAAAAAATATTTTTAAGAAAGTAAAAAATAAAATATAAATATTTTGTAAATGTAGAGATTGGATGATATATAGAGAAGAAAGATAAAATAATAATAAATATATGTATAAAAAATAATAATAAATAAATAATAAACAGAAGAAATCGAAAATTGGAGAGAAAAAAAATATAAACGTACGTGGGTCCACCATATTATTAAATAGATAATAATAATAAATAATATAAAAATACATTGGGCCACTATATTATTAAATAAATAAAATAAAATAAATAAAATATGACATGGGATCCACATCTTTATTAAATGCTTTCTTGTCTCCTCGGCTTCTTCTTCCACCTTCTCTATATTTTTTTTCTTCCTTTCACTTCTTTCCTTCTTCAATCTCTCAGTCTCTTCTTCAATTTTCAAATTTTTCCTCCCCTTCAATTTTTTTTCTCTCTCAATCTTTCAATCTCTTTTTTTTTCTCCAATCTTTCTCGATCTTCTCCCTTATCTCTTTTCATTCCTTAATTTTTTTTCCTTCTTCTAATTCCTTTTTTTTTTCTCCTTTCTCTCTTTCTTTCATTGTGCATTTATAGGGATTACACGGATTTAAAAATAGTCTAAAGTTAAAAAATTGGTTGAGAGATGAAGAGAAGTATATGTTGAATAAAGGACAAGATTTTTGGTTTTTTTTTATAAAAATTTGATTTTACCTTTAAATTAATTTTAAAATAAATCCTTTTCATTTTTAAAATTTATTAACAAAAACCATTTTTTGAAAAATATTTGTTTTTATTCTTTTTTATATATATATATTTTTTAAAAAAATACTAAACTTCCAATTTTCATTAAATTTCTAAAATTCGAATGATAATTAATAATATAAAAAATAAGAATAAAATTAAATAATTTAAAAATTGAGCCGAACCAAATATGGTGGAAAGAATAATAAAGGAAAGAATATATATATATATATATATATATATATATATATATATATATATTTAAAAAAAAAACCCATACCATGACCATATGAATTCTTCCATAAATACTCACCCTCTCTATAATCTTCTTGAATTATCAACCAAAATCAGAGAAAAAAAAAATCCCATTCATCTCCATGAGGGCGGACAGAGATATGGGAGCTATGGGCTCGAGTAGGGTCTTTAATGACGACCGTCATGTTTGCTTGGGCAATTACTCAACAATATTTCCCTTCCCAATTCCATAGCTATATCCACAAATGTATCGACAAAGTGATGGGTTATTTTTACCCTTACATGACCATCATCTTCCCCGAGCACACCGGTGAGTGTCTTCGTCGTAACGAAGCGTTCACCGCCATTCAAAACTACCTGAGCTCGACATGTTTAAGTCGAGCCAAACGAGTGAAAGCCGAAGCAGTGAAAGACAGAAAATCTTTGGTACTTAGTATGGATGATAACCAAGAAGTTTCTGATGAATATGAAGGTATAAAATTATGGTGGATTTCCACCAAACTTCTCCAAAAATCCAAAACAATTTCTTATTACCCTTCGTCGGATGAAAAACAATCGTAACATCGCGAAATCATTCTCGGATTGTTCGTGAAACGACATATCATGGACGAAGGGAAGGCAGTGGAGGTAAGAAACCGACAACGAAAGCTTTACATGAACAAATCAAGTGAAGATCGTTGGTATAAAAGTAGTTGGAGACATGTTCCTTTTGAACACCCTTCAAGTTTCAAAACACTTGCAATGAATCCCAAGAAGAAACAAGAGATTATTGATGATTTAGTTAAGTTTAAAAAAGGGAAAGAGTATTATGAGAAAGTTGGCAACGCTTGGAAACACGGTTATCTTCTTTACGGTCCACCGGGGACCGGAAAGTCCTCGATGATTGCCGCTATGGCGAACTTCATGGAGTATGACGTCTACGATCTCGGGCTTACGTGAAAGAGGAAGCTGCTGAGGAAAAGAAGAATAAAAAGGCTGAGGAAGAAGCTGCAAGAATAACCCAAAAAGATAAGGAAGAAGGAAGATTAGAAGAATAATTGATAATAACTGAGAGATCACAATTTTGGATTATGTTTATATATAATATTTAAATTTTGAATTGATTTTCGAAGTTGTAATGAAAGGTATTTGGTTGGTTCATCTATGATAATTATATTTTTTTAGTATTTTTGCTTTTGAAATATTTTGTTTAGTTCTATGGAAATTTGTGTAGAGAATAAAAGTTGTAGACTTTGTCGTTAAATTCAATATTATATTTTGTTGAATCTTGTGCATAATATCAACATGTGGTATACAAATTCTGTTAAATATAATATTAACATTTAATGACAACCAAAAGAAACCATTTAGGGGCAGTTTTGGATTCAAATATGAGATATTTATGGCAATTTCATTTTTGAAGCAGAAGTATTTATGACAATTGTCATTTATATGGTTATTTTGGTCAACAAACTCTTTAATTGTTTCTATCAAAAATCAAAATATTATCTCACTTTTCCTTCTAAAAAAACTCTCATCTTTCTTTTTGGCTTTATATACTTTTTCTAATTTTTTTTTTAAAAAAATTTGTTTCCTATAAAAAAATAAAAAATAAAAACTTGGTTGCACATACTTAGTATGGCTGAAAATAAGTAGCCTCCTAACAGATGCAAAGATTTGAATTCTCACCTCACCTTTGTTGAACTAATCAAATCAATCACATAGTTTGTTTGTTTGTGTTTTTTTTTTAATTATTAAAATAAAATTATGGTTCCTAAAATATGTAATGTCCTAAGTTTAAGAAGGGAACATGAATTGAACCGAAATCATATTCTAATGAGGAGGATCCTGAGGATATGAAATGAAAGTAGGGTTAATAAAGACTTAAAAGAATTTAAAGTTATTATCTATACCAACAAGGTGCACTTTCTTTTTTGGTGACCAATATCATAGAAACTCCAAACTTAAGCGTGTTTAGCTTCAAGTAATCCTATATTGGGTGACCCCTTAAAAAAATGTCAGGGCTATCAGGTGCTGAATCTTGGACTTGGGGTGTTACAAAAGATCTCTAATTTTTTTTTTTCCATTTTAGTCCATTTATCGAAATAATCATTATATTTATACTTTTAAGGAGAAAAAGTGACATAACTTTTTTTTTCTCCCTGTGAGTCCACACTTCGGGTAAGGAGATTCGAAACTCATCTTCATCAAGAGTGTATATATTATGCCAGTTGAGCTATGCACATATTCGCTATAACCTCGTGGTCAAGAGTTTATGTCTTATGTCTCTTGAGTTATATTTTCGTGACGCGCCTTGAAATTGTGTGTCACGGTAGTGATAGGTACGATCATGAATGGGCTCAAGGAAGAATATAATGTTGGTTTTCATTATTTTCAAAATTTGGATCATTTAGAGTCTGTTTGGTAAAGAATCTAGAAAAAAAAAATGTGGAATCGAGGGATTCAATGAAAATATAGTAATATTTCATGTTTTGATATATGTGTTTGGTAGTAGATTTAGAAATTGAATTTTAATTTAAACAATTATTTAAAATGTGTTTGATTATGTGCCTGTTTGGATCTACTAGAGAAAAAAATGTTTTTCAAAAAACTCATTTTTATATATAAATTCTAAACATTGAAATGTTCAAACTTAAAAATAACTCAATTAGTTGGGTCATGTGATCCAATTTCAAATTTATTAGAATCTCATGTCCATATGTGTTGATCTTTGTACTTTTAATGTGATAGTTTTAGTTCCTCCATTTTCTTGTCCCGCTTTTTCAATAGTAATATCATCACATCACTATACTTGTTATCAAAAAATTCACATTAGGTATAAAATTTCTATTACTATCTTACAAACATCGAGCAAAATAACCTCTTTTTAAAAGTATAGAAACCAAAACAAACAATTTAAAAAGATAGAAACTAAAATGAATAAATGTTCAAAGTAGAAAAAAACAAAATAGATCAAAAGTGGTATGAGGGCCAAAATAGTATTTAAACAAAAAAAATATCATTTTATTCATTAACTTCATACCCAAATTTCAACAGTAAGGACTAGAACCTATCATATCAAACTTCTCTAAGACTAGTACAAAAATTCTTAAACCTGAAGAACCAAGTAAGTAACCTTTAAGGGAGAAATAAAACTATATTTTAGGCCTTACAAAGATTCTGACTGAATTTTTACTTAAAGTTTTTCATACATTTCATCAACTGAGAGTCAGTCACAGCCAAATTCTTCCATCCATTTGGGTATTACAAAGGCATCAGTGTAACAAAAACAGAAGTGTTGGCAGCAGCAGCAGCAGCAGAGGGATTGTGGAAATAAACCTGTCAAGAAGCTTTGTAAGAAAAAAAAAACTAATATGGCTGAACCATTTCTAGTAACCTACTGAAGGAGTTGTGTACACTTTTCAGCCATTTCCTTCCCAAACAGCAAAATATATGATTCTCCCAATTCTCCATGATGTGAATTTTACCATTTGGGATTTTTAGTATGTTGTGGATGATGATGTATCTCCTTTATTTGCACTGTCTAGGTCGAAAATTCTCTTCGGATAATAGAAAGTTGATCAGGGTTTCGAGCCGTTTTGCTCCAGGACCAGGTTTCAATACATTAGTACTACCGGTGATCAAGCATGGATCAGTCCCATTTTCCTGGCTTCCAATGCACCAACCACCGGCAACTACCATGTTGGGGCGTTTGTGTAGAAGTTGCTTATCGATTTCATCAAGTACGGGATCTTCTCCAACGAACTTTCTTGCAAATGGAGCATTGCTATCCACCATCCTCTGCATATCATTGACATTGAGATGGTGAGGATGCTGTTTGGGAGGATTGTCCCATGAAATGAAATGAAGGTCGCTGTTCACAGTCGTGTTTTGGAACTGTTGTGCATTGCAGACGACGGTGTGGAAGTACCCTTCCGGGGAAGATATGAAGTTTGCATAATACATGAGGACGATTCGAGGTAGGTTTTCCCACCCCCATATGCAGTAGTCAATAAAAGGCCGAGAAAGCGCCATCCAAGCAGAACCTGTGACAAGGAAAGAGTTCATCCATTCAAAGAAAGATGAGGTTTGTTGGTTTCTAAATTTTCCTGAATTTCAATGCAGTATTGTCTAAGATATATGCTAACAAATTACCTCCAAAAAGTGAGCAAAATGAAACATTCAGTAGATATTCAAAACAATACAAAATTGGAAAATTGGAAAATAATGAGTTAAATGCAGAACAGAATGTAAATTTGCACCTTGAAACAATATACATTAAATCTTAGGTAAGAAATCCAACACAATAATCTAATCTTAACAAAAAAAAAGAAGAATATTTAAATGTCAACATCCTCGAGCGATTTCTTTTTGTTTAATACTACGTTATCAGTGGTTTCACTCTTTGCATTATACTCGTGGTCTATACCAACAGATCCACCTAAGGCCGATATAACGTTTATCTTCCTATGGCTACTCTTCATGCAAGCAAGAAATGAATATCCTCAAGATTACCTACATGAACTTATTCCCATCACGAAGGCATATTCTAAGCAAGTACTTGAGATTTTCCACCATAACTTACATTATATAATAACCTTAGGCTTAAAGCATAAGAAAATGTTTCTACCAAGACATTCAAGTACCATATAATGAAAAAGAATATCTAAAGTTTTGAGTGGCCTTCAGATTAGTAACTTGATGATCGAATTATCCTGAAACTTTTGCCACCATTCCCAGGTAATTTCTAGAGTTCCCTTGTCTTAGAACTTATTTAGGAGCAACGATCAATGAATATCTGTAAACTACATAAAGATGAAAACACATAAACGTTGCATAGTTCCCCAACAGTTTGAAAGCAAAAAAAACAAGACATTTAGGCGATTAAAACATGTTGCCTGTTCTTCTCCTCTGTTTCTTAAGAAACAAAGATAGTAAAAATGAGTTGTCAGATAATTGATACGAAGATCACCAGTTATGAAAGCAACAGAGGCAAATTATAAAGACTATGTAACAATATCAACTGGATGATCTAATATAAGTTTCTAGCAAATTCATAAGTTCATTAGCTCAGAACAAATCATTATCAGACCTACATGCATAAGACAATATCAAAATGAAAATTCCTATAACAAGAATACAACAAAAACTAAAGACTTGGAGTTTTCTGTTTGTGTTTCTATCATACACACATCAAAGGGGGAAAAAATTCATTTGTTATCTATAAGAAAGATTAAAAGAAAAAAAAAACAGAACTCACATAAACTATGGTCATTCAAACATGTATTCCCCAAATTTTTGTTCTAAGAAACAGATTTTTTTTTTTTTCCAAAACTTACCTGTAAAGAGTTTAAAGGCTGTTGGCACACTTCTCCGCTGTGTAATCCAAAACACATCAGCCTTCTTCGACATATACAACCCAGGATCAATGATCACTGGTTTAGCCCTCTGACTCCTACAAATATCAAAACTCAATTTCAATATGAACCCTTTGAAAAAGCAAGCCGAAAGAATCAAAAGAAACACAGAGAAACTAAAGAAGAAACAGGTCACTTACTCTTTCCATCCAATGTTACTAGTATGATCAATGAAATTGAGATCACGAGGCAAGTAAGAAAAAGTATGCAGCAGATCTAGCAAAAAAAATCCAAAACCCATCAACAAAATTCGTTAATTCATATAAAAAAACCCCAAATAAATAGGAATGAAATAATGAAAAATAATAGTAATAATAAACAACCCACCATCTTGTGTAACAAGAGGATAATCTGAAGCACTGAGGTTAATAAACCAATCCCAATCACCACCTTCTCGGAGCAAAATCGCCGCCGCGTGCAATGTATTGGCCACCATAGTCGGGCCTCGATAAGTAACAAGATTAGCCTTGGTGATGACCTTCACATTCCCAAATTTATTAAAAATGGGATGATTCTGCACATAATTTTGCAGATCCAGCCGCTCCTCCGGTGGCGATTCGAGGTCTAAATGCAAAACATACCGATTAATCGGATGGTACAGAGCTTCAAGCGTCCTTTTCAACATGTTCCCCTCTCCGATTGAACCCGAAATTAGGTACGCAAATCGCGGCGGCGGGGGAAGCGATGAAATTGGAACCGGATGAAGCTTCGATTCAACGAAGAACGAACTCGAAACAGCCACCGATTTGTAAAACGGAAACAAAGGGGTCCCTCCGGGAGAGGTCACCATTGAAAGAAAGAGAAGGAACAGAGAAACCATCGAACCTATAGCTAACGGGAAGATCCATCGCCGCTCCATGTTTGGTGGGTGTCTCAAATGCATATAGTAAGTCCTTAATTTCTTCATTTCACCTTCAAAATCGAATTACCCACAAAGAAATTGCTTCAAACATGGGGGTTTTGAGTGTGTAAATGGAAAAATGAGTTGAATATCGAGTTGGGTGTTCTTCGATCTCTGCTGAAACTGGATTATAATTAACACGATTTGGGTTCAATAACGAAAATGAAGGGATTTTGAGTGTTCAGTTGAGAAACGAACTAGAACCCATTTTTTATATATGAGAAATACACTTTCTATTTCAATTCCTCTCTCTCTTTCAGGCTGCCATTGCTCCCCTCACTCTTCTCTCTAATCTACCTTTGATGGAAATTGAAGCACAAGATTTGGTCTATTTCAACTTATGGGGGAATAGCATTATATAGCTATGAAATTATTTTACTCCACATTTTCTCTTTTTATGTTACTTTGTCATTAAAATTTACGTTTCTGATCTATTTTAATGTCTCTTTGACTTGTTTTAACATTTGTGCTTAAAATCTAATTGGGTTTTACTTTAATGTTTTTTACATTAAAATATTGTCATTATTTTTTTAAATAGTTTATTTATGTCAATTTGAATGAGTCATGTTTTTTATATATATTATATCGGAGTGGAGATTAAACTTCTGAACTCAAGGTCGATAGTACATATTTGATATCAGTTGAACTATGCTCTTTTTTGGCAATATAATCATGTTAATAAATTTTCATCGACATGTTGACATTAATCAACATTTCTACATTTACATAGATTCTATAAGAGGTGAATTGAAATTTAGTATAATTAATAAACATGTTAACTTGTTTAAAAAAAAGTAAAATGTTTTGTTTGTTTTTATAATTTTCTTTTTCAAAAATATTTATCGACATCGACATTTTATCAATATTTTCATTCATGTTTACTTAAATTTGAAGCATTGACATTCTAAGTCGATATCGGCATTTTAAACCTTAAATATATCTCAACGAGTTAAATATATATTTTTGACTAAAATTTCAAGTTCAAATCTTCACTTCTACATGTTGTTGAACTTTTTCTTTTTTTTTTTTTTTTTTTTTTTTTTTTTTTTGTGTTACATGAGACTAAGCTCGATCTACATCAAGTTTATAGATTTGAATATTCTTGTCTTTATTTGTGATGTAATTTCCTCGAAAAACGTCTTGATGAACAAACATTTGTTAAATATATGAAGTATAAGGTATGAAAACACTCTTCGAGTATTTGTTAAATTATTTTAAAAAAAAATAATGAAGTACCACAATAATTATGATTTAGTGATTAAAATAAAATTTCTAGAAGTTAAAAGGATAAAAAAATATATTTTAAAATTTTATGATTAAAAGAAATACTTTAAAAAATTGAATTTAAATCTTAGAAGATATTTAGACCATTTATATTTATATATATACTTATATATATTAAAAAAAATTTAAAAATAAAAAGAATAAGAGAAACTATTTACACAAAATAGCGGAAATTTTTAGATAATTGTGATAGACGCTAATAGAAGTCTATCATGGTCTATTAGTAATAGAAATAATAAAAGTTTATCACTAATAGATGTTGATAGAAGTCTATCAATGTCTATTAGTTTTTTTTTTTTTTGCTATTTTTTTTGTAAATAGCTTGATATTTTTTTGGGGGGAAATTACTATAAACAGAAAAAAAATATCAAACTATTTACAAATATAGAAAAATTCTCTTAAGTGATAGAAAATGATAGAATTCTATCGTAGTCTATCACTGATAGACAGTGAAATTTTTCTATACTTGAAAATAGTTTGACTTATTTTCTATATTTGAAAATAAAAATTTTCTATATATATATAAACTTAAATTAAAAAAAAATAATATATGTGTTTGCATTGGTTCTTGAATAAAAATCTGTCCTTTTTGTCTTGCTGAGAAAAGGAAATTGTCTACACAAGGAAGGAATTTACAAAAGAAAGAAAGAAAAAAAAAACGCATCTTTTATATGAAGACTTTCACCCTTCAATAAAAGCATTCATAGATTTCATTCAATTAAAATAAAACAAATAATGTATATCTAGTGTTTATTTAATTAACATCTTGATCGAGAATATATGTCTTTATAAGTTAATTTTTTTTATTTATTTTATATATATTTTTTTAAAAAAACTAGATTATTACTACTTTAATTTACCTTTGAAAATTAGCGTGTTTAATTCACAAGCCGTGATTTGTGTAATTCAAAGTTAAAGAAGTTAGAAACAATCATTCATATATATTATGTGGATTTGTATATCTCAAATTTAAGTTTGGTAATATATTACCCTGTACATAATATCATACCTAGTTATACTAATAAATAAGATTCATTCTTTTATAACATTTAAAATAACATATTTGATAATCATTTGACTTTTAGTTTTTATTTTTTAAAACAAAACTTATAAACGTTACTTCTACCTATGAGTTACTTCATTTTGTATTGAAAACTTTAGTTTTGTTTATGAAATTTGATTGGAAATTCAATTGTTTTTTTAAGAAATATGAAAATGAATATAAAAAATGTTGGACCGGTATGGCAACCCTAGAGAGGTGAATAGAGTTTCTTTAAGTTAATGAAAACTTTTTCCTAATGTGGGCCCAATTAAGCAAGTCAATAAGTTTTTTGCTAATAAGTAATTTAAACAATAATTTCATGAAAATAAATTCAACCCAAAGTAATCAAGAAATTAAAAGTAACATTTTATAACATCCTATTTAATTTCAACAAGAAGATTGGTATATGATAGGGAATTTTAAGAACTACCAATCTCAATAAATAATTATGAGCAATTGATTTCAAGAATTAAAAAGTGCAATTAATTTCATGCAATGAAATATAATAACAAAAATTAATTGCAAAAATAAATAGGAGAGGGATAGAGAAAATAACACCGGAAATTTATAGTGGTTCGGCACAACCGGCCTACATCCACTACCTAAGCTCCTCTTGGGTATGTCACTACGAACTTGACTCTTTCCACGGTTTAGAGTCAAACCGTTACAACGTTCCTTTTCAGGGCGCAAGAACAAATCCGATCCTTTCCACGGTTGAGGATCAAACCGTTACAACAACTCTTTTTCCGGATCAAGAGCAACCCTTACAAAAGTTTAGAAATGAAGAACAAGATGAGGAAAACTCTCTCAAAGAGTAGATTTACAAATTTGTAGCACTCAACAATTAAATCCTCACAATACAATAAATCTCTCTCAAGAATTAGATGAAAAGAATAAAATTGAAGCTTGAAGAGAGAGCAACAATGGAAGCTTAATGAATTATGGAGGATTGTAAAAAAATGTAAAATTGTTATAGAAATTTGGAGAAGATGAGGTGTTTAAAAAGAGATGGGATAGGTGAAAACCACATTAAATTTGGACCATTGGATGATGTTAAAAGAAAATTGAATGATGGAGATTTAAACTCAACTAGCCGTTAGACACAAACATAAAATAATATTAAATTCAATTTCTTTTAAAAGCAACTAGCCGTTAGACACAAACATATATAATAATATTAAATTCATGTTCTTTTTAAATTTATTTTGTTTTTAAAATCATTCTTTTTAAAAACAACAAAAATTCAAAAGCTCCATGTGTCACTTATCTATTGCTCCACTTGTCATCCTTTAGTAGGTCCACTTTGATGATTTGGCCGCCACGTCATCAACATCGGGTATTTTTTCGTTAAGCTTGTTTCAGTCATATCTTCTTCGTTTGAACTCCAATTTGAGTGATTCAAATTACGTTGGAACCGTTGTTCCAAGCTCTACACAATGGATACTTCAAAATACTCAAATTGTTAATAAATAAAAGCAGGTTTGTTATCATCAAAACATTAATTAATTAATTAATTTGAGATTAAGGGCCAAAAAACCAACAAAAAAATGGTGAGAAAACAAATACAAATTTAAAAATCAACAGCTAAAAACAAAATAGCTATCAAACGAAGCTTAGAGTTGAATTCAAACCTACGTTAGATAAATTCAAGTATTCAACTTTAGGCTTAACATATTTATACCTATTACAATAAGGTCGAACCATACATCCTCTTGTCGAAATTTTAATGTCATTTTTTTTTCGGTTAATAACTTTGGTTCCCACTAGCTACTTGTTAGTATAAGCAAGGTTTAAAATATCAATGTTGGTAGAATTATCAAATTTTCAAATTTTAAAAAAATGTCAATTAAAATATCGATAAGATGTCAATATCAAAAAATATTTTAAAAAAACTATTGTTAGATGATATAATATTAAATTAACCTTTAACTATTAACTTAAACTTTTGGGTTCAATCAATAATTTAACCATTATAAAAACACAAAAGTTCAACAACAGAATATATAAATTAATAAATAAAAATTTACATTTTTTTAAAAAAAATTTAAATGCTTATGATTTATATTTTATTTACATTTGATACTTTGTTGGTTGTTTTTCATGCTTGTCAATTTTTTTACGATATAATGAAAATGTCAATTCAACCCTTATACTGATGTAAATCATGGACGTATATAAAATATCAATGAAAAATGTTGACATGTAGACAAAAAAGTTATTACCTTCGGTATAACTAAAATTTTAGGTCATTATGTTTGAAAATTAATTTGAACAATTTCTTAACTCAAAAAAAGATCTAGTTAAAATAAGTATAACTCAAAGATAATTGACATGTAATTTTTCTCTTAAAGTCTCGGGATCAAATCGCCCGAATTTCCCGGTATAGTACTCTAGGCTCTCTCACCTTGGAAAATTATTGTGAGAGGAAAGTTTGCTTTTCTTTAAAGTAAACCAATTACTTAAAAAAGGGAAGTTTCAATGATATTATTATTGGAAACTAAACTGAAGAAAGAGTAATGAAAATGAAAGGTCCGTTTTTAATTAGAATTTTCCATAATCTTCAAATTACAATTTTTAATTTTTAATTTTATTTTGTTTGAGTTCTTTAAATTAGAACTATTTAATTAATAGAAGTCAAAAGTTTTTCTTTTTATGAACACACAACTTAAAAGTTATATCCAAAAAGAAACTTAATAATCATTCATTATATGGTTTTAAATTAATTTTTAAACCAAATGAAACCATTGTTAATAAATGATATATATGAAGGAGGTTCACAAGTTGTTCTTCCTAAAATTAATAGTAAAATTAAGTGAGACATGAATTTTCATTACTTAAGTACATTTATTGTCTCTATAACATAAAAATGAATGTAGTTGACCAAATTTTGTTCTTTTATTTAAAAATATGTGATGCTATTTTAAAAAAAATAATAATTATGTGTATTTGATGTTCTTGATCTATCCCTCATCTTGACAAATTAAATAATAGTTATTGACAATTTGAGTATAGTTGAACTAATGAAAACATTAATAATATTTTTTTAGAAAAAAAGTGTGTAAATTAAAAATATATGATTTTCTGTTATAGTTAAAGATTATAAAAGGTTTTGTATCACATCAAATAATAATGGTATTAAATAAAATTTTAGTAAATAAATTAATTTTCAAAGTTTTGGCTAATAAACAAAATAAAAGTAATTGCAAACAAAATATATAGGGTTTAGGGTTTTATGAGGCGAAATTACAATAAACAGGAAAAATATGATAAATATAGAAAAATTTCACTGTGAAATTCTCTATCGCTTGAGTGATAGACTTCTATCGCTTGAGCTGTCTATGGCTCAAGCGATAGAATTCTATCGTGGGCTGTCGCTAATAGACAGTAAAATTTTTCTATATTGGTAAATAATTTGACTCATTTTTTTATATTTGAAAACAACATTTTTATTATCCTAAACAAAAAAACCAACTTTTAAAAACTTTTTCTTTTTTTGTCAATTTTCTTGAAAAAAAATGGATGGTAAGTCTGTAAAAAGAGATATTATCAATTACCAAACAAACTTGTTTTCTGAAATACCGAAAACAAAAACAGGAAATAAAAAAACCAATTAATTACCAAACATATCTTTAAAGATTAATATAAAATTGAAAGTCAGTTTAAACTTTTTTTTATGACATTTATTTAATGTTAGCAATTTATAACCAACAATCTTGACCAAATTAAAGTAAATATGAAAGTTTTTACTGCATGATTTAATTAATAGCATATTCATACGAAATAGAATTAAATTAATCTGCCTGCTGTGTATTGAAGATGACATTGATTTGATAACATTAATTGAACAAATTGGCCCAAGTTAGGTACGTCAACAAACATGACCAAATTTGACATTTACACCAAATGACCAATCACAATATATATTTATATCATCTTTATTTGAATTATTCAAAGGTTAGCAAAAAAGAGAGATAAAATTAGAGAAAGAGTAATTACAAATTCTCAGTACAAATAGTTTAAGTATAGTTAAATTAATTAAGATATATATCTTTAATTGGTGAGTTTATATGTTATTGTGAATTAAAAAAATTCTCAACATCAAAATTTTGAACAAATCTTAATGGTGGATTCAATTATGAGCCCCTAATTTTCATCATTTATATAATATTGTAGGCATTTGTGTCTATAAAAATTTCTTTTTCACTAAGAACATACAATTTATATAGAAAAAAGAGGTTGAATTCAAATTAAAAAATATTATTTAAAAAATGTACAGCACAAAATAATAGTAAAAAATCAACATAAAGACAAGGCAAATCATCCCGCGAGGACGAGTTCTCCAACGACAATGGAGAGCTCTCCCGGCCCCGCTTCGCCCCATTGCCAATCTAATGGAGTATAGCTCAACTAGCATGCAGATATGGTCTGTGGTTCAGATTTTCTAACCCTTATTGTATTAAAAAATATAATAATAATATAAACTTAATTTAATAAATTATGTACGTACAGTTATTTCAATTTCATCTTTAGATTTTTAAATAACTACTTTAGACTTTTAGTTAACGTGAAATTAGGAAAACAAAGAGAGATAATTAGAGATGTTAAGTTTAGGTGGAAAGAAAAGTAAAAGAGAAAATGCACTAGGATTTATTTGCAAATAAATTTAATAGAACAACCTATTTATAATAAACGGAAATATAAACCTAATTCAACAAATTAATATAATCTGCCATCTTTCTTATGGTGAGTTTTTAAACAAATTTTATATGTTGATGTGTCATACCAATTTTTTATGTCATTATCGATATTGATGTGACGTAAATAATAATATCAATTGTCATTTCAATACAACTTTATACCCAATGTCAATTCTTACAACCAAAATCAATGTTAATTGGGCTCTACACATGAATGACTCAAAAATAGAAGAAGAGATGAAAACTGCTCCGTTTTTTGAACTCGCGCATGCAGAAAAGTCCATCTCACTTTCACTTTCGCTCTCTTCCTTTCATCACTTGCTCTTTCTCGCTCGTCTCATTCTCCCTCTGTGGTAGCGCAACGTTGCTTGCAGGAAAGAAGAAGTTCGGCAGAGCTGCGGACTTGGTCGGAGCTGCAGAAGTTCGCTGGAGAAGAAGAAGAAAATTATGGGAAGAAGGAAGAGAAAACGATAAAGGACAAATTTGTAACTTCTCTTGTCCATGACATGAGCAAAAAATCATTTAACATTTTTTTTAAAAAAGTGGGTCATTTACTATTTCGAACGTTTAAAATAGATTTTCTATACAATTAAATTAGGTCAATTCTAACAAACATATGCCAATTATGTCATCAAGCAATGCAATATTTCATCATTAACCTACGATTTCTCTTTACATTGCAGTCTCAACACAACCTTCTTTCATGCCAATTCTAGTGGAATTCTGCAAATACAACACATTGCAATCTCTAATACACAACTTTTCATGCCAATTTCAACTATATGGTATCAAATTTTCATTGACACGTTGATATTTCTATCAATATTTTTTACTTTTCATGAATTCGACATCCATGAAATTTTTATCCACATCAACATTTTTTAAGATTAAGATTTTGAAATTTTTATCAACATTGACATTTTAAACATTGATTTTAACTCTAATTTTGATCTCACATAAAATATATAAATAAAATAAAACTAAGAAAATCAGAGTTGTCAAAGTCAAGAAATAGAAATTTAATATTCTATAGTTCATAGTACCTTAGCATTATATTGAATGCAAGTTTGAATTGGCCATATGTATAAATGGCACTTTAATTTCAATATTATTTCTACCGAGATAGATAATTACCATATCTATATTTTATTTTTACAAAAATAGAGTGACAATATTAAGACTTTTAGAGAACGTTTGTTTCGTGGGAATTTAAGATTTCCATGAAGTGGGTATCTAAATTACTGTGTTTGTTTTACACTACTAATATAAGATGCACGAACATTTGAAGATTCCCGGATGCTCTGACAAAGGGCATTTTGAGAATTTTGGATGCCCTCCTGAAACATGGATTTTCAGGATTCTCGTGCTGAGGGCATTCTCTTTTTACCTTTTTAACCCTTCTTTTTCCATATATATATATATATATATATCACTCTTCTTCATTTGCATTTTATAATTAAAATAAATATTGTCAACTAAGTATTTCATTTTTTTTAGTTGTTTTTATTTTTGTTTAAAGAAAGATATTCAAATTCAAATTTAAATTAATTTATAAAAGATCTTTAATTAACTTGTATTATTTGGTTGAAAAAAATAACAAATAAAATAATAAAACTATATTAATTTTAAAAAAAATCAAATTAAAAAAACTAATATATTATATAAGTTCAACCTATATTAAATTAATGAATAATCATAATGGCATTTTTGGAACATGGTGTAAATTTAAGATATTCTCGACTAGAAATCCTACAAAATAAATACAGTTATCCAAATTTTCTATATATCTTCAAAAATATTTCTAAAAAGTAAACCTCGCTATCTAAGAATGTCGATATTTATAATTTCAGACATCTATAATTTTACGAATCTAATTATTCTGCTTATTTACATTCCAAAAAACAAAAGACTCAGTTCTAATGAAATTTTAAAACTCTAAGGAAAGATAAAAAAAAAAAATAAAAAAAAAAAGATAACTTTAAATATTAAAACTCTAAGCATAGTGCCTTTCCATCTCCAATAATTTAATGGTACTTAATTGGCATTAAATAGAACGTTAAGTTGGTACAATATGTGAAATTTGATATGGTTATGTTATAATTTTTTTTTTTTTTTTTTTTTGTCTTAGAGGCCCTTATTTTAAAAAGTGTCTAGAAAGTTTCTAAAGTTTATTTGATAATGTTATCGTTATTTATTTCTTGTTTTATTTTTTATTCTTCAAGAGATATGTTTGTTTGATAATCATAAAAGTTAAAAAAAAAAAAACGAAATTAAATTTAAAAAATTACATAAAAGGTGACAAGAAATATGAAATAAAAAATAAAAAAAAAATAAGAAACAAGAAAACAAAATCTAAAAGTATAACAACCTATTATAGACTTTTTTTTAAAGGTTGCGTAACAAATAGATGCAAACATAAAAATTCACAGACTATATATATATATATATACATCGGAACCTTTATGCGTAGGTAGGCTTTCGACTCAATCTAATAGCCTACCTATCGGGCGCCAATAAAAGAGAAAGTTTTCGCATGGGCTCATCATCTGATGCAGAACGGATTTCATAACCACCATCCATCAGCAATTACATTCCATATCCCACTTCAAACTTTTCGATTCCTCAGGGGGACTCCTCTATTCTATTTTGAGAAAGGCAGTCCAGCTTCAAAGGCAGGTGAGCCGGGTCAGGAAGGAGTTTGACTGCTGGGATGGGATCGGATCCATCCTACTCGAAGCACATTTTATGCCACTTGAATTATGTTCATGTTGACACTAAACTTGTAGTTTAATCATTGGGTATTTATCTTGATTGATTTTTCTATGTTTTTTTAACTTTAGTCTTTTAGTTTTTGAGCTAAGCTCGATTTTTTTTTTTCTTTCTGAAAAGTAAAGGTAGAAAAATCAAATCTTTGACCATGAAGTTGATAGTATAAACTTTATACCACTTGAACTATGCTCATTTTATCAACTCACATTTCCTTTAATCTATAGACTTTTAACATTATGTGAAATTAAAGAAAGATCAACGTGACATAATTTTAGATACCTTTTTAGTTCCTGGATTTTGATGAATAGATACTTTTTTAGTCTTATGTAAAACTAAATAAAGATCAAAGTGGAATAGACGAAGAAAGGGAAGAGAGAGAAGGGAGATGAAAGAAAGATTAAAAAATAATTTTTTCTAACCCATCTTGCCACTTCAACATCTAGGTCATCATTTATGTTCAAATTTAATGATTTTTTTTTAAAAAAAATTAAGAGGACTTTTTAAACTAATCTTTACAAACTCCGGACTAAAATAACTAATTTAAAACATAAGAAACTAAATGCACCTATTAATCAAAATACAGAGACTAAAAAAGTATTTTTTTCCTTTTAATATTAAAACTTTTTTTAGAGGTACATAAACATTGAATATATAAAACTATTTAACTAGTCATAATAACTCGGCATTAAATGAAAGTTTAGTTGTCACCAGATGTTAGATTGTACATTTATTTCCATTTGTTCTTTGATCCTAAACTACTCTTTTAGACTTTTAGTTTTTCTAACTACATTAATTCATCTATTAGATATTAGATATAAAAGTATTTGAAGAAATCGTAAACTTATTAACGTAGCACTTCAATCATATGACCCAACGTAAATATGACTATTTGACCCAAAAATTTAAATTAGTGAGTAAAGCCAAATTTAATTACATCTTGAACTAACACGCGTTGATATCATCTTAAATCATCAATTGACTCAAAAGTTTATGATAGTGATCAGTAAACACAAATTTAATTATATATCACTAACAACATCTTTTGAGGAATAACATATCATTTAATTAAGATTGTGTCCTATACTGTGAGCCCAAAGAATTCACAACTCTCTAGATTTCACGACTTCTTGGAGTTTACAACTTTACTTCTTGCCCCAAACATCTCTAAATTTATAATTTGGTGCCATTAAATGATCAACCAAACTGGAATTGGGTTAAAGATAATCTAGGGTTCGGAGGCTCATGGTTAGGGGATCACAGATAAGGTGTACCAAAAACCAAAAATCATTAGAACAATTAATCATTTTGGCTCTTTTTAGTATCGATTTTATTTTTAGTTTTCTATTTTTAAAATTTGAGTTTTGGTTTCTCATAAATTTCATAATCTGATTCTCACATTTCTTAAAAAAGAACACTTGAATTATTAGTCAAATTCCAAAACCAAAAATAAGTTCTTAGCAACTGCTTTTTCTCCCAAAATTTATCTTGGTTTTTAAATCATTAGTGAAAAGTGAAAAAAACAAAGAAATTTATAGATGGTGTTTAATTATAAAGCTTAATTTTCAAAAACCAAAAACCATTTGAATTAATATTTATAACCATTTTGTTTTTTGTTTTTAAATTTTAAAAATTATGCTTATTTTCTTACAACATTTTTCCAATGATTTTTATCTTTCTTAACTAAAAATTTGAATTCTTAACCAAATTATAAAAATCAAAATAAGTTTTTAAAAATTACTTTTTTAATTTTCAGAACTTGACTTAGTTTGTGAAAAGAATCCTAAAAAAGTAGACAACAAAACAAAGAAATTAATAGGTAGAAGTAATGTTCATAAGTTTAGGTTTTCAAAAGCAAAAAAACCAAAAACCAAACGGTTATCAAACGGAATCTAAAACATTACCAAAAGAGGCATTCGTTTTTTTTCATTTTTAAACAAACATAATTATTTGATAACTAATTTTACTTTTTGTTAACTATAAACCTAATTCCTTTGCAACAAGAAAAAAAAATATAAACCTAATTCAATAAACTGTGTACGTACAACTATTTCAATTTCATATTTATATCTTTAAATAACTATTTTAGACTTTTAGTTCACGTAAAATTAGAGAAATCAAAGAGAGATTAAAATAAAGATTTTAAGTTTAGGTGAGAAGAGGAGTAGAAGAGAGAATATAATAATGCACTAGGGATTTAATAGATCAACCTATTTATACTCGACGCAAATATAAACCTAATTTAATAATTAAGACTCCGTCTGATAATTATTTAGTTTTTAAAAATTAAGCTTATAAATACTCCTCTCATCCGTAAATGTCTTGCTTATTTATCTACTTTTACCTATATTTTCAAAAACCAAGCTAAATTTTGAAAACTAAATAAAATAGTTTTTAAAAAGGAAAATTATTGTAAACATAAAAAATATCAAACTATTTACAAATATAGAAAATTTTTACTGTCTATCAATCATAGACCGCGATAGAAAGCGATAGAATTCTATCGCAGTCTATCGTTGATAGAGTATAGTAAAAAACTTCTATATTTGTAAGTAGTTTGACTCATTTTTCTATATTTGAAAACAACCATTTTAAAAACTTGTTTTTGTGTTTGGAACATATACTCAAAAAAGATGCAAACCATGGTAAGAAAATGTGAAAAAATATGCTTAATTTTAAAAAACGAAATGATTACCAAATAGGGCTTAAGTTAATATAATCTACTATTTTTTCATAGTGAATATTTAAACAAATTGTAAATATGGATGAAATGAGATATTACATCTATTTCAAACCGATATTAATGTTGTAGTTATTGATATCGATATCAATACACATGATGACGTGAATGGTAATATCAATATCCATTAATCCAATAAAAATTCACAATTGATATCAACAAAGAAATGCCAACGTTGATGCTAATACCATCAACCAATTTGAATTTTCATGATTGATATCTACAAAACTTCTCTTCACATTGTTGTCTGAACACAACATTTTTCATGTCAATTCCCATGAATAATTCTACAAATAGAACAGTACATTGCAACCTTAACACAACATTTCATGCACAATTCAACCACTAATATGATGCCAATAAAATATAAATAAAGTAAAATAAAAAAATTAGGGTTGGCAAAGTCAAGAAATACAATTTTTCTATATATAGTTCAATAGTACTTAGCATTCAATTAGTTTAATTTGAGTTCACCCTATGCATAAATGACACTTTAATTTCAATATAATTTTCGTGGTGGTAAGTAATTACCATCTTTATTGTATTATAAAAATAGAGTACCATATTTACATTTTTAATTCTAATGAAATTAGAAATTAGAGAGATTAAGGAGAGAAAAAGATGGATAATTCTCAAGATTAAAACTTTAAGCATAGTGTTTTTTTCATCTTTAATAACTCACGGTACTTATTGGTATTTACTGGAAATAAAGTTAAGCTGGTACTATACGCAAAATTGGATATATATGGTTAAGTTAATATTTAAAATTAATTAAACTAATGTCGTAACTAGTTTTTTCGTCAATTGCTCTTTAATGTTAATCAATTCAAATCATATATATATAACATTAAAAAGCAGTCATGGAAATCTAAACATTTAAAATTCTTATTTTTTTCCCTCCAAACTTTTTTTTTTTTAATTTTTTCAATTTAATGACTCTAAAGAACCGTCATGACGGTTAATTTTAGTCAAAAATTGGTGACACGAAAAAATTGTCATAATGGTCGAAAAATCAAAATTTTTCCTTTTTTTGTGCCAAAATCGCACCTTTTTTATTTTCCTATATTTAATGACTGTTTTTTTAGTCATTAATTAATGACACGAAAAAACTGTCATAAATTTCGAAAAATTCAGAAAATTCCATTTTTCCTGCAAAAAAAAATGCGTGTTTTTAGCTTTAATGACTGTTTTTTCTCTCTCTTGTCTAATTTTACTATTGTTCACGTGTCATAGATAATGTCCATTTTATTGTAGTGTAGTTTTAAAAAATTTATAAATTTTTTCTAACTTTTAATTTTCTATCTAATTAAAAGTGTAAGAAGCTATTGTAGATATTTTTTAAAATTAAGAGATATTTAGACAAAAATATTAATTTAACCGTATCTAATTTTGCATATAGTGAAATTTTTTAAAGTTGAAATAACAAATGAATTATACCTTAAAGTTTAGAGCTCTAATAAACGCTTTTTAAAGCCTAGGGACTAGTTATGCACAAACCTAAAATTGAGATAAAACTTTAACCTTGGGTGTTTATCTTAATTTGATTTTTATATGTTTTTTTGAACATTAGAGTTATACTCATTTTAGCTTTTAAACTTTAGATTTTTAAACTAATTTGAGAAGTTTAGTTGTCACATTGAATGTTAATTAAGGTCTTGTTTGATAATTATTTTGGTTTTTTATTTTTGAAAATTAAGTCTATTTGTTCTCAATTTCTTACCATGATTTTTATATTTCATAAGTAAGAGAGTTGAATTCTTAGCTAAATTCTAAAAACAAAATCAAGTTTTTAACAACTACCCTTTATAGTTTTAAAAAATTTGTTTGGTTTTTGAAGACATTGGTAAAAAGTAGATAACAAAGCAAGGAATTTAGATGTGGAAGAGGTATTTATAGGCTTAATTTTAAAAACTAAAGCAAAAAACCAAATGGGTACCAACGGGACCTAAATTGTACATTTATTTTCATTTGGTCTTCAATTCCTATATTATTACTTTAGACTTTTAGTTTCTAACAAAATTAATTGATTGATAGATTAGATATAAAGTTGAAATTTATGTCTAATGAAATTCTATATATTTAGTTTTGTGTGTACTAGCTAGATATGAGAATGTAAAAACATGTCGAATAGTTAATGAGCCTATTAAACATAAAATTGAACATTCATATGTATTAAACACTTTTTTTTTAAAGTACAAAGATCAAATAGACAACACAAACACGAAAATTTAGAGACTAAACTTGTAATTTAGCCATATAAAAATACAAGTTTTGTGTATTAAATGATAATAACGGCCGTCTTTGATAATGAATTTGTTTATAGTTTTCTGCTATTGAAATTTATGCTTCTTTTCTCCCAATTTTCTTTACTATTTTTAAAAGAATGTTTTAGTTTTTATATTCAAATTTAAAAAACAAAGAGAAGTGGAACCAAAGAAACTTAGAGATAGATTTAGTGTTTATATAAAGCTTAGTTTTCAAAATCTTAATCATTATCAACAAAGTCAGGATGGCCGAGTGGTCTAAGGCTGGAAGTGTTTATATAAAGCTTAGTTTTCAAAATCTTAATCATTATCAACAAAGTCAAGATGGCCGAGTGGTCTAAGGCGCCAGACTCAAGTTCTGGTCTTCGTGAGAGGGCGTGGGTTCAAATCCCACTTCTGACATTTTCTTAAAATCCAAATAGTTATTCTCGTGATATTAAAAAGATAAAAACATTAAAATTAAAAGTAGATTGTAAAAAGCAAAAATGAAGTTTTATTAAGAAACTAGAAATTTAATTATTTTTCAAATTTTCATTTTTTATTCTAATGCTCATCTTTTTCCTTTTTCCTTTTTCAACACATATCTTTCGAACAAATTTCTCTATCTATCCTTTTTCTTCTAACAATTAAATATTATCTCTAAATTTGTCTATCCCTAAATTTTTCTTTCTCCCTAACTTGTGTATTTAAAACTTATTCCTAACTTTTCTTTCTATCTAATAAATAAATCTTACCTTTTTTAAAGATTTTTTTTTTTTGCATAATTTTTTCCTTATTTTTCTCATTTATATTTATTTATATAATATATCATTTAGTCAAATTAGTCTTTACTTTTCTCTCTCTCAAATTTATTTTTTATTTAACTTTTCTCTTGATATAGTTCCTTAACTAATAATTTGATGGATTTTAACTAATATTCTCTCTCTCATTTTTCTCTCTAAATACTTTTATTTTAAGTCTCTAAATTTACTTTGTTTTACTTTTCCCTCTAACATTTGTATCTTTTTCTACAACATCTTTTTCCTCTCAATTTCTTAAAAATTGAAAACTAAAATTGTTATCAAACTAAGTTTATTTTGGTTTTTACTGTTTAACAACTAAAAACACTTATAAAAATTTGAACATATATGATTTTTATTTTTTTAAAAAATAAAATACAAAAAAATTAAAAAACACAACAAAAATTAAAATAGTTATTAAATAAGGCGCTGTTTTGGAAAAAAAGAATCATTTAAATTTAAATTTGAGAAAGTGTTGCAATTTTAATTCTGTAGTAATTTTTGTTTGAAAACTCAAAATATATTCTCACACATGTTCAAGAATTAAAAAAAAAATGTACGGTACAAAATTGATAAGATTTCATAAAAAATGATTTTTTTTTTTTTTTTTTTTTTTGGTTAAATTTTGAGAGCTTTGACAAAATTATTCCATGGTTTAATTTGTGGAGTAATCAAACTTAAACTTTCATAAAACTTGACATTTCCTTTAAGCAATCGTAAAACTTGACATTATTAAAATTGATAAATTTACAAAGTGATATTTACATTGCTTTATGTTAAATGAGTAGAAACTGAATTGAGGATAGGGGTAAAAAAAGTAGAAAATCTAAACCCAATTTAATGAAATTAAAAGTTTAGCAGTAAAAATTAATTTTTTTTCCTTTGTTTTTTTAAAAAAAAAAAAATTATTTAAGGGCTATTTATTTGCATCCGTATACCTATTAACTCTTTTTTTCTTTTCTTATTATTATTATTTTATATATATTAACTTTTCTTTTCAATTGCAAAGACTTGTGCAGCATTTGACATTGAAATTTTGAAGACTTTACAACTAATTAATTTCCTTTATTTAGGGTTTTTTTTTTCCCTTAGCATCTACCATCTACAACACCAATCACAAGCTAAGTCTTAATTTTGCTAGTTGATTGTTCCCTTAACGCCATTCTTTTCCAATCGTTATTGAATCAATGAGATTCAATTTCAATCATTTTAGTTCTTATCGGTTTCTTTTTACTTTAAAAATGTTTATTTTTTTTCCTATACGTTTAAAATTTTTATTTTAATTTTAAAAAAGATGAAACCATGCGGTCGATCACGTGGTGATATACTTGAAATACTTATATAAAATAATGCATGTTGTTTATTAATTATATTTCACTATTGTAAAGTAACAAATATAGTTGAAAATCAAATAATTCAATAATGTAATACAAAGACCCCTGGCGATCTCAAATATGCCCTAAAGTTGTGGCAATTATAACATGGTACTTGAATTAACCTACAAAACAAATTTCAAGTACTTTCTCTCTTTTATTCTTTTATTCAGAAAATTTGACTGCTTGCCCATTTGTACAATCCTTATTTAATTTCTTCAATTCTCAAACCTGCATTGCCAACACATACATATTAATTATTAAATATTGCATAAACATGGAATATTTACAAAAATTAAGAAAAAAAAAAAAGTGAGAATTTAGGAGTTTAATTACCAAGATTTGTGGGAGTTTAAGGAATACAAAAGACAAGGAGTATAAGATGGCCATCATTGTAGCTGCGGTAATCATGTTATACATTATCCTTTTATTTTCCTTGCTTGGTACAAATGCTATTTTAAATGTATTTGTCAGCTCTGATATCCTGTATGATGTCTGTACCAAACCAACAATAACACCAGAATTTAGCACATTTCGTAATCACGAAAGAAAGGCAACATGTTCGAGAATGATTTTGAAATTGTTTAAAAGCATGTTTGTATTTACTTTTTAAATGTTTAAAAAGTATTTTTAAGTACCGGAGTTTAAGCACTTAAGAACTCAATTCAAACAAATCCTAAATAACTTCTATCATCTTCAAAGTGAAATATTGTCTTTAATTATTCAAAGTTAGTTCAATGTTTGATTTTATATTTTTAAAATATGATGCGTTCATAATACATCAAAATTGATTTCCATGACTATATGATTTTTCAAAATTGATTTCCATGACTATATGATTTTTCGAAAAGAAACACTACTTTCATTTATTGGTTTATATATATATATATATATATTTTTTTTTTGTTTGCATGTGAGTGGTTTTTAATTTTTATTTTCTTCTGTAATTTGGCTAAATATTCATATAACGAAATCTATTGTTAAAAAATTGTGTGAAAATAAAGTATAATTTTTTAAAAAAAGTTTAAATACTAGTTTGGTCCCGGTACTTTTGATTTTTAGTTCAAAGTATAGGAACCAAAATGAACTAAAACCAAAAGTACGGGGACCAAAGTAGTATTTAAACTTTTAAAAGATTAAAACAAAAAATTAAATAGATTAACAAACCTGCCTAAGAAACATGTTTCAAAATCACACATAAACATATTTTTAATTATTCAAAATTAATTATATTCTGAGATGTTTTGAAGTAATTTGAAATATGACAGAAAAAAATGTCACAATATTAACTAATTCACACATACCATCATAAAAATGAAAGTTGTAAGCATGAAGTTCAATAAAGGATAATCTGGGATGATAATGAGCAACAACTTCGGCTGAGCATCCGGAGCATTTGATCTGATACAACGTTATTAATTTAACATTAATATTCACTAACTAATTAATATATAGCATAGAAATCTAACACCAAAACACCAACTGAGGTTAATTAATTCATACCTTAACCAAATATGGAACTGAGAGATGTATGTATCCAGTGAAATCTTTCCAATCCAACTGAACGATGTTTAAAGTAATTATTTAAAGTTAAATATATATGATGATCAAGAAATTGATTTATATATTAAAAAAAAAACAAAAACAAAAAAAAGGGATTTACCCAAAAAGAGTCAAAGTATAGCTACGAGTACTTTGGGTGACATTCCTTATGCATATGTAGGCTCTGCTCCATATGAACAACAAGAGAGAATTATATATAAATAAAACTTTAATTTCTATTAATTCAAGGTTGAATATTAAAAAAAGGTTGATCACATACGTAATGGGAATCCAAGAAGTATAAGGATGGTATTTGTTGTAAGTAATACTCTCCATTTTGAATATGTACTCAAACCATAGATATAGCGCCTGAAAAATTCACAAAATTGCTTCAATTAGAGGACAACAAAACCAAGAAACGACTATATGTGCTATGAATTTTGACTTTTAAAAAAAATTGAATTATTATTTTTTTGTTAAGTAAATAAATGAAGGGTTCTATGGAAATAGGACAATTTACCAAGTATTGCTCATGTGGTACATATTAAAGTAAAGAACAATTTACCATGGATGATATCACAACAATTGTCGTCTTAATCAATATCCTGCGCTTCAATTTTAATTCGTCTAACTTTTCAATCCACTTCTCAATCTATCAAAATTATTCCATTGTAAAGCATTTCTTAATAAGGGAATGCAACAATAATGATAATATATAGTACCAAAAAAACATTGTTTAATTAACTCACAGTTGAATAATTATAAGCATACACCATGCCTAATATCCAAATATAGCGATCAAGTCCCGAGCGAAAGTGCCACTCATACATAAGAGGCAAGTTTTCTTTCAAACGATTTGGATCTTTATAACCTACAATACACAACAAATTTAAAATGTTAATTATTATTAGCTTAGTTAGATAAAAAAATATATATATATATATATGTAAAAGTTACCTAGAAGGAAGGTAAATGGTTCCCAAATGACTTCAAACACTCCAGGAATTTCCCATACAATGATGACCACCAAGAAGCAAAGAAAAAATTTCACACCAATAACTCCTTTACTCTCATTGTACTTGTTCAAAATACCAACAACTCCATATACCACAAGAGAAAAAAATGTGTGTAAAGGGCAAATGTAGTATAGCATGTAGCTGTTGTCAAGGACAATGCAACACATAATCACCAAGAAATTTAACCGCCACATCATCTGCAACTCGAACATATATAAAATGTCAAATTAGGTCAAATCGTTATCAGACGGAAAATGAATACCTAGAGAGGTATTATATATATATTATACCTGAGCAAATCTAGAAAAGCTAAAGTCTTTACGAGCGTAGTAATATGAAAAGTTCCCGAATCCCGTCATCCAGATATATGAGGCGACACATACACGACCCACGTTGTAAATTTCTCTTGCAGCAAAGTAATGGTACATCAAGAAAATCACCTATAGAAGGAAGAAAAAATAAGTTTAATTGAAGAAGGGTAATAATAATAATAATGAGTGAGGAAATTACCTGCATCCATCCTTTCCACTCCTCAGTTTGATGTCTATTCAAGAAGAGAATGGATTTAACTGAAAATGGTGATTTATCAAGATGAATCTTGAATGAAGTTACTGCTGAAACTATGATGAGAAGGAGGAGGAGGAAGTAGAAAAGATCTCTATTGTATCTCTGCAAATATTTAATTAACAATGTAAGACAATATATAATAGAAAGTATACAAATGTAATAAGAATATTCATCTAAATGGTTTAATCTGCGTGTAAAAAATAGTTATTTTTTCGTTCTAATCGGTTAAAATACATGTTTTGTCGAGTTTTGTTTCATTTTAATTCATGTACTCTTAATCGTACCTTTTTAGTTCCCATGTTTATAAGAATAGGTACATTTGATCCCTATATTTTTAAAATATACCTTTTTAGTCTCCGAGTTTTTAAAAATGAGTTTAAAAGGTCCCTCAAATGATTTTTTAGGGTTATTTTAAATTAGAAGAATAATTTTTAAAAATCATCTCTTCTCAAATTATTATTTTTTTAATTTTAAATATCATATAATTATTTTTAGAAAATCAAAGAAAAAATACTTGAAGTATCTTTTAAACCTATTTTAAAAAATTTGGGGACCGAAAACGTACATTTTAAAAACTCAAAGACCAAATGAACCTATTCTTATAAACTTGGGAATTAAAAAAATATATTTTTAAAACTCAAGGACCAAATACACATATTGTTCAAAATTTGAGGACTAAAAAGGTAATTTTTTCAATTTAATATCTATATTTTCTATAAAAAAAAATTGTCTTTCGATGTTTATTTTCATTGAAATTGGTTAATATTAGTAATAATTTCCGTGCAAGAAAAAACACTACCTAAATATTTTTGAAAATTACTATAAAAAAAAAGGGTAGAAGAAAAGAGTTCTTGAAAATAAGACACCTTCTTTGAAGTTCCAAGTATATCCGTACGATCACAAAGGTAGAAGTATGTTAAAAGAAGACCAAACTCACATCTGTAAAGTAAGAAAGAGAGAGAATTATATTACATTACATTAATAAAAAAGAGATAAAATTCAACATAATCCCGCATATTTTATATGAACAATACTCGAGTGCATTTTGAACTATACAGAAACTCAAAAATATTTAAGAAAAAGAAGCCATGTGACAAACTGTAGTTGGATAATTGGATGGACGGCAAAACGATAAGAGGATACACATACACCCAAGTTTTTTTTTCCTTTTTAGAAAATTGTAAGCAAGAGAGTTTACGTACGCTGCTCGGAGTAACATTCGATGTTTTATCAAGAACGACTCGTCCAGCGTAAGGAACCTAAGAGGCAAAATAAATATTAATAACCCTAAAGAATATAATTAAGTAGCTAAGACATTATTGGAAGAAAGCAAATATAATTAAACCTGATAATGGTAGAGAAGGTAGATGAAATTGTAGGTCCAGAAGAAGGATTGGACTTTATAACATTTCCTTCCAATAAAACAGCTTTATCTTCTTCTTTTACATTATGGCTTTCTACCTCAGCCAATCCAGCATCAGTGTGCCTTCTAAAATGGAATTTCAATTCAGTATGGTACATGTTTAAAAATAAATAAAATAATTATTCGGTTTTTTTTCTTAAGCAATATTTTGGTGCAGCATAGGTTGTATTCATTTTCTTTTTTATTGTCCACTTGAATTATACATAATCGAAAATAAAGCTCGAAAATATTTGTTTATGAAAAAAGAGAAGAGAGAAAAGTTTGTCACGATGGTTAGACGATTAAGCGGGCTACAAAAAGAGTTACATCACAAGTGTTTGTCTTTTGATTTTTGAAAATTGTGTTGTTTTCTCACTTTTTGTTTACGGTTTGTTTTTATCCTTCTAATATCATCATTTGAATTCTCAAACAAAGTTCAAAAATAAAAATAAGTTTTGAAAAAGAGAAATTGTTTTAAATGACAAAATATTGAAAATATTTACAAATATAGCAAAATTTCACTGTTTATCTACGATAAACTGCGATAGATTACTATCTATGTGCGGTAGACTACCAATAGTAGTTTATCTGGTCTATTATAATCTATTGCAGATAGACAGTGAAATTTTGCTATATTTATAAATATTTTGGTTCATTTTCCTATATTTGAAAACAACCTTTTGAAAAAACTATTTTAATTTTTTAAGTTTATAAAACTTGATTTTGATTTATGACAATATTTATAAATCGTGGATAATAAAACAAATAAATTTTGAAGTGTAAGTACATGCAGAAACCAAAAATTATGGCTATAAATCCAACTTGATTTTGAGTTTTGGTTTTTTAAAACTGAATTTATTTTTTTCACAATTTCTTTACCATAGATTTTATATGTCCCATTTTAAAATACAAAAACAAATTTAAAACAAAACAAAGAAATTCACGGGTAAAAGTAGTATTCAACATATATTACGTAATAATTAATACATAAAAAATGAACAAGTTCTAAGGACAACAAAAATTTATAGGTAATAGAATCATTCTAACTTACACTTTAGAGATTGACTTCTTTTTAAATGCTAAGTACTCAGAATAAATCCATGCAACCACAATGGTTATAAATCCAATAAGAAACGAAACCTGTATCAATCAAAGTGACAGAATCAATAATATTAGCCATTACATAAACCAACAATTCCCCGAGAAAAAAAAGCTTCATTACGAGAAATTATTCGAAAAGGCCACCACAATGTGATCAGCAAATTCATATACAAATAGTTATGATGAAGCAGCTACGTCGTACATTGTAGCGACCTCATTGAATAATTTTTCGTTATGAGAAATTTCATTCTTAATGAAATACCAACCTGAGCGTGAGTTACAGGGCCTAGTAAAGCCATTGTTACGACGGATTTGAAATGGAAGAAGTCGATCGAAAGGTATGCCTACAAGACAACAAGAAACATTACCGATCGTCTAATTTTTTTTTTTTTTTCAATTGATTTTGATATTGACTAATTATGATTTTTATTTTTGTTAAGTGAAGAGGATATATATACAAAGATTTGGATTAACGTTATTAAGTTGAAAATTAATGTGAACAATTCGTTTTTAAAATATTGTGAGGGTTGGAGTCAAACGATAAGTTTAAGAAGAGAAGTTTCAAAGACATTATTATTGGAAATTAAACTGAAGAAAAAGGAATGAAATTTTGATTTGTCAATTCTAAATTAAATATTTCTATGTGCTTTCAAATTTAAATTATATGTAATTAATATAAGTTAATTAATTGTGTTTTCTTTTCAACTGATCTAAACATCTTTTGTTGTATGGTTTTAAATTCATTTTATACCAAATGAAACCATAGTTGATAATGAAGGATATATGAACTTGGAAGGAAGTTATTTCTTTAATTAAACGGGTGAAATTGAATGAGACGTGAATTTTAATGACTAAATATATTTAGTCACTTCATTTTAGTCTCTAATTTTTCTAATATTTTTTTTTTAAAAGTTTAATACTTTGTTTTGTTTTAACTGACATAAATTTTGTACAATTGATTTGTGGTTTGATTCTCCCACTTCACATATTATAAATAAAAAAATTATTCAAATTATTAGTTTAAGTGTTATTTTTCTTTCTATAGTTCCACAATAGAAAGAGCGTGAACCATAATGGATTAGTCTATTGGTGGTGTTAAAAGGGCTAAAGGGTCATGAGTTCAATGCATGATGGTTACCTACTTATAATTTAATAGGGCATCGCTCATCTTTGTATAGTCCATTCTAATCACAAAAGAAAAAAACTCAAAAATATTTTTTAAAAAATTATAGAATGTTACACTTTTAATGTTGTGTGCAATAAGTTCAAAAATTTCAAAAAATATCGAATAAATGAAGGATCTAGAATCTGTTGAACACAAAATTGAAAATTCAGAGACTAATTAGATATTTTAACGTTTAGAGACCTACATTGAACAAACCTAAATGTTGAAGTATCAATCTTGTAATTTAACTAGATACATTTATATTGCTCGAACCTGCTTAATTAACATGAATGTACACTCTTCGATTTCTTTTCTTCTTCTTTTAGTTGGTAAAAATCTTGAACAATGAATCTCTAGGAATTTTTCATGATAGAAGATGAAATATCATTCACAAAAGTGGTTCAGCAATAGCAACTTTCACTCATTGACCAAGTTTGTGTGGCAATATACATATTTTACAAATGATATTGTTCAATAAGTAGAATAATTGACTAATCTGTTAGTAAAACTCTACTGTACATGAAGGTAGAATTCAGAGTCATGATCTTGAATTCGCCATTTCGTTCATCCTGTTCATAATCCGAGATGCATCGTTAAGTCTATTAGCTCTTTCGTAAATACTGGCAACGACTAGATGCAATTCCTTCTTGTTGATATTGGGATCGGAGTCGAGCCTTTCGAACAACGACTCCAATCTCTTGTAATCCTTTCTTGCACCGTAGAGACTTAGCATTTGGAAGTGCACTTCATCTGGAAAAACACAGCCCTCTTCTTGCATCTCCATATATACAGCATCAGCCTTGTCAAAATCCCTCAGCTTCCCATAAGCGTTTAGGACAAGAGCAATAACATTAGAGTTGGGGAAATGTCCCACACTACTCATCTTCTCAAATACCTCCACAACATTTTTGTGCTTCTTGTTCCTTGAAAACAGATCAATCATACACCCAAAAACAGATATATCCTTTAACTCTCCTGCATCAAACGCCTGACGAAAAACCCAAGTGGCTTCTTCGATTCGACCAGCTCTAGCGAGAATGGTAATTGCTGTCTTCCTTGGAATATTGTCTGGTTGCTTTAACTCATGAAGCAAACGCTTGGCATGAGCAACCAAGCCTGCCTTCTCATAGGCCACAATCATAGTCTGGTAAAGGACCTGATCAATCTCAGCCCCAGAGCTTCTCAGCTTCTGAAATAGCATTGCAGCTCTCTCCAGCTTTCCCGCTTTTCCCCATATCGAAATTATTGTAGAGTATGTAATAGCATTCGGTTCAATCCCTCTATTTTGCATCTCTTGTATGAGATTTGTTGCTTTCTCATGCTCCAAAGACTTTCCATATATCTTGATCATGGTGTTATATGTCACAACGTTCTGCTCAATCTCCTTCCTCTGCATCAACCGGAAAAGGTGTATCGCTTCCCCAAAAAGCTCAGCCTCTCCATAAACCCTCAAAATAGTGTTGTAACTCACAACATTGGGTTCAATTCCCATCTTCCTCATGCTCCAAAACAGCCGGTCGGCCTCCTTCACCATATCCAACTGACCATAAACGTCAATCATAATATTACATGTTGTAAGATCAAGCGGGCAGTTGACCTCTGTCATCTCAGAAAACACAGTGAGTGCCTCTAAAAACTTTTCATTCTCAACAAATATACTCAGCAAAGTCGAGTAGCTAACAGTATCAGGCACAACATCCACAGCCCTCATCTCTTTCAACAAAAAACGAGCCTCTCTAAAAAGCTTAGCTTTTCCAAACACATTTATCATAGAGTTATAGGCTACAATATCTGGGGTAATCCCAGATCTCTTCAATCTCGAAAAAATAGAAATAGCCTTCGAATAATCACAGAGTTTACGAGAAAGCTCAATCAAATTACTGTACAAAACAAGGTCGCCAGACACACGATCTTGCTCCATTTTTTGTAGCCATGAAAGGGCAGCATCAAACATACCCTCTTTGCCAAAATAAGTGATAAGGGTCGAATAAGTATACCTATCAGCCGCAAGAGCTCTTTGGCGCATTTCGTCGAACAGTCCATGTGCAAGCTCCCACTGTTTAGCGCGCAACACATTTCGTAGAACAACATTGTAAGCGAACACGGAAGGAGTGTAAAGAGCCTCTTCGTTGATCCAATCAAGAATCGCAAGCGACCTTTGCCAGTCTGATTCTCGCGACAGAATCGACACCATGAACCGCATTGAAAGCTGCCGCCCCTTGTATGGCGACAGAACCGAGTACAGCTCTTGCTCGTTCTTCGTTTGCCCAATTGACGCTAAAAGCTCGTCCATGTCGACGCTGTGGTCTAGATGTGAAGACTCTCTTTGCCTTCTCGCACTGCGTTGGTACTTTTGGGGAAATGGGGTTGTGGTTGATTTTTCAGATGGGGTTTTTCTTCTCCATATATCTTTCGATGTTGAAGAGGAGGAAGCTCTGAGAATTGGAATTCGAGTTCTGGGCTTTGTTTTGATCTTGTTGAAGCGAATTTTGAAGTAATTACTGGTTTCGATTAGGAACAAAGGGATGGGGGAAGAGAAGGATGAAGTTGATTGTAATTGAATTGAAGAGAAGCCCATTTTGACGAAACGGCATTAGTTCATAATATAAAAGAGTGGAGAGAAAAGGAAGCAGAGAATTCTTCGCAGCTCCATCTCCGGCGCCGGTGATGGAGATGGAGATGTTTAATCCAGTAGAAATTCCAGTTGCTGGCTGCTACCTCATATTTTGAGCCCGGCCCAAGCGTTTAACACGTCATTTTACCTTTTTTTTATAACATTTAAACTTAATTTTTAGGTTTATTTTTTTGGTTTTTTCAAATATAAAAAAATTAACTAAATTATTTATAAATATAGAAAAATTTCAAATCCATATAGAATTGTAATCTTTACTGTTTAGAGTAATTCTTTTTTTTTAAAACACTTAATTTTTAAGTTAAATTATAGAACATACTTGCAAATTTTGTGTTTCTTTTAATGATATCTCTAAATTTTTATTGATTCCTTTAAAAAAAAATCTTACAATATTATAGAATCAAGCCGTTTATTTACACCAATCAATTTAATCAAATACCAAAACTTTTTTATTTCAAACTTATTTTAGAATTCAAATTTTAATCTCAAAATCAATTACAAACCAATCAATTTAATTTCTCAAACTAATTTCCCAATTAACCAAAGATTATTGTTTTCATCTTCCTTTTGTTTGCTCAAGTATTGGAGAGGCAAAGATTTTTTTTTAGCAAAAGATAATTAAAAATTGTTTATGTTTGACTTTATCAATATTCATAATGCTCTCCATCAAAGACAAAACTTAGCTTGTTGAGACAAAGAACGAGTTTGAAACACTGGCTACCCTATCCAATTCTCGGGTGGCTATAATTCAAAATTTATTGGAGGCAAGGAAAGAATGTGAACAAAATTTTAGAAAGAAACCAAAACTTCTTTGATTGATATACCATGGTACTTTACTCAATTGAAACTTGATTATTGTTTACAAGAGATGATAGAGAACACGTCAATTTATATATTAGAAGAAGAATCTAGAGATGCCAACGTAAATGTGCTACGAAATAACTAATTGCAAATTTAGATGAAATAGTGAAACCTTAAAGTATTTCAAAAAGACCTATTCAATTCAAAAGACTTACTTAAAATTAACGATTCAATTTAACTAAAACTTAAAAGGAGTTATTGAAGAATTTAATAATAGACACAGCCATCATTAAATTGAATCCATGTTGACTTAAATTTGTTAACCCAAAGTTAAAACCAACTATACATGATGTAAACCTAGTTTTGAGAATGACGACAACTCGACAAGACAAAAACCATATCCACATTTTCCAACTAGAAATAGAAACTTTCAACCTAAATCCGATCCAATCCAAACTACATACAATATAGTTAAGGGTTTCTTTTACTGAGAGGAAAATGAAGTATGGCTTAGTTTTTTTATTAAAAAAAAAAAAAAGTATATATGTGTTTTCATCTTCTACTTTTATTATATCAGCATGTGATTATTGGAACGGATGGAATATTGTGCATATAGGTAAAGATCTCACTCTTGCTCTTAAAGACTTAGATTCTTTTGCTCCTTGCTTTCACTATTTTCTCTCGTTACTTTTAACTTTTTGCTCTTTGTCCATTTATTAAAAAAAGTAATACTTAGGTGCATCTCGGATAGCACCCATCTTGATGCATCACACTCTCATCACTCACATAAAAAAATTATTATAATATTTCAAAAAAGAAACAAGAAAATTTTGTCACATGTCAAATTATGATGAGACAATTTGGTGGGATGTACAAAGATAGGTGCTACCTGGGATGCATCTAAGTATTTTTCTTATTAAAATGGAGCAAATAGCATTAAGGAGCTAGAGTATGGGGAGCAAGAGTCAAAATAAAGATTAAAAACAAGGATGTAGTAGAAAGAGTAGCAAGAGTCAAGATTCGAGAGCCCAGCACGCATGCACAATAAAATCATTTCAGTAATTTTCGCTGAAGATGAAGGTAAAAAAAAAAAAAACTTGGTTTCAAAAAATGGGGCAAATTCAAATTTTGGTTAATCAGCGGTACAATTATCTCTAGTTAGAACTATATATGGTTAAACGAATGAACTTCCAAACAATTTTCATAATTGAATCAATTTAGCTATTAGTGATTTATTACTATAGTACTAAAATGTCAAGAAATTTTATTTTCACTTGATTCTATTTTTTTAATCTCATCACACTTATAAAAAATGAATTAAAATATTTAAAAAAAAATAAGAAAACTTATCATGTAGCATATTATAATTGGATAATTTTATAAAATGCAGAAAAATAGGTATGGCAGGAGATGCATTTATGTTTTTTCCAAAATTCTCCCACATGACCAAATGTGTGTGTGGTTAAACCCTCGAATGAGCTACAAAAGAATGTGAAGCTTGAGATGCATGGGTATTTTTTTTTTAATATATTTTTCTTTATTATATTAAAAAAGAAAAAAGAAAAAAAGACTTCTTGGTCAACCCATTTCATTGCCTACAATTAAAGCCCTTTTCTCTTCTCTTTTCATAATTAAAAGTCACCAAAGCTCGGTTTCTCCATCATCCATGGAGTTTTTCAACAGCGCCAAAGTTGTTCGCCTCCAAAGCCATCTAGGCAAGTACCTCCAAGCTGCCGACGACCAAGAATCCGTCCGCCAGACCCGCAACGGCGCCTCCCCTCACGTCCGCTGGACGGTGGACCTCGTCGCCGGAAAACCCCACGTCATCCGCCTCAAGAGCTGTTTCGGCAAGTACCTCGCCGCCTCCGAAGACCTATTCATTCTCGGCACCGCCGGAAAGAAGGTCGTCCAGACGGATCTAACCTCCGCCGCGCACGACGGATACGTAGAGTGGGAGCCGAGGAAAGATGGGTTTTTCGTGAAGTTGAAGACGAGGGCCGGGATGTTCCTCCGAGCAAACGGCGGAGCGCCGCCGTGGAGAAATTCCGTCACCCACGATATCCCCCGCCGGACGTCGACGCAGGAGTGGGTACTTTGGTGTGTGGACGTTGTTGATATCACGACGGTTGATGATTCGGCGGCCGGCTGTATCTTGCCGGCGACGAGCTTTTCTAGCGTTTCGTCGTTATCGAGTATCAGTGATTACGATTTGGAAACACGGTCGCCGTCAATGTCCATTTCCGGCTCCGGCTTCTTCACCGGTAGAGATCTGGTACGTCTTCCTACCACTCTTCAATTCATTTTGTCATATTAGAGGCGCATTTTCTTCGTGTTTAATGTATTTTTTTTCTTTTTAAAAAATTAATTTTGTGTGTTAATGTTTTTATGCTCCCTTTCATTCTTACTATACTTTAATATTTTTCATCTCTAATGAAATTAATACAAATGTTACATAATTGGCTGATATCTTTTTAGTTTTGAAATTTTGTACTTTACATAGATATTTTTAAAGAAAATTATTATAAATAAAACAAATATCAAACTATTTATAAATGTAAAAAAAAATTACTATATAACAACGACGAAATTTTTTCTATATTTATAAATATTTTAATTTATTTTTTTATATTTAAAAATAGTCCTATTTTTATTTTTGTCTAATTTTAAAAAAAAAAAAACATCTTCTTCTTTGGAGGAGAGAATAAATTAAATATTATACACCTAACATAAAAGATAAGAATAAATAAATAAATAGAATAGTCATCATTTATAGCAAAGGACAATCACCCAGGAAAATAAAAGAGACCTAAAAAATTTTGTCAACTTCCGTAGAGGAAAAAGGTATTTTAAAATTATTTTATAAAAATGTTAGCTTAATTTTTCTGAAACTAAAAACTAAATAATTATTACATAGGTCCAAACTACAAATAAGAGAACTAGCTTTTTGGTCTATTTCTATTATTGATTCTTTTTTTTTTTTTTTAAAGAAAGCCTATTGATTCCTTATTTTTAAAATGTCGTACAAGCTTTAAACTTTTAATTTTTATAAATAAATTTTTTAAAAATAGAATTTTATGTCTAATTGCTTGTTTCGAATCTGTCAACTTTGACCAATTGCAAGATGTTGACCACTCGTTTTTTTTTTCGCTTTTTTTTTTTCTTTTTAATGTCACTCTCGTTTATTTAAAGGCAGAACTAAGGTTTAGGTGACAGTGAATACATGTCCAATGTGTATTGACCAACAAATTTCAATTATATAAAATACATAATTAATATGTTTCTTTTTTCTTTTTTCTTTTTATTAGTTTTAAAATAAAACAATACTTTGATACAAAAGATGCAGTTATTATTTTACTTTCGTCACTCACACACATAGAATGAATTAAAATATTTTTATTTTTTATTAGACAATTCAGTTAAATGCACAAAAATAGACATAGCCCCAACTAAAGTATATTTTTTTTAAAATAAATATTTAATAAGGTTAGCTCGTCTACTTTTATTCTCAACATCAATTTTCTATTCAATATTTTTAAATCTTCGTTGATTTTTAAAAAATTATTGTGTATAGAAAAAAAAAACTAATTACACATATAGAAAAAAGTTCAATCCATACTTTTCTATTTCTCACTGTTTTTTTTATATGTGTAATTAGTTTTGATTTTTTTCTATTTTTGAAAAGACCCCTTGATTTTTTCTTTTTTTAGAAACATTTCTAAATTTTCTTTTGATTCTCTAATTTTTTTAAATCATGCTTGAGGGTCGTTTGTGGCTCAAATATTTAGTAACGTGGACACTTGCTCATTAATTAAACAAAGAAATACACATGCCTACCTTTTCAAAAGAAAAAAAAAAAAAAACGAAATACACATCCCAATATCAAGTTTCAATTAAAAAAAAAATCTTAGTCATTTAAAAAAACAAAAAAAATATTATTGGCAATGTAAAAAATTATTTTAAATGAAAAGCAAAAAAACAGAGAGTTTAAAGATTAAAATAAGATTGAAAAAATTACAGGATTGTTTTCAAAAATAGAAAAAAATGTAAAAGTATTTATAAATATAAAAAAATTTCACTGTCTTTTAGTGATAGACCGCAATAGACTTTTATCACCAGACAATAGACAGTAAATTTTTTTATATTTGTAAATATTTTGATCTTTTTTCTAATTATAATAATTTTTCAAAATTAAATGTAAAAAAATTATAATTTGTATTCATAAGAAAATAATTTTAATAGTGTAAACTAATTTAATTCTTTTATATTATCATAAAATAAATTAAGAATCAAAATTATTCAATGAAATATCAAAAGTAAAAATGTAAATCTTTCCACGCAAAAATATCGAAACAAAACTCAAAATGTAACTTTGCAAACATACAAACCAAATTAAAATTAAACTCAAAATTCACAAGGCAAAAAGTAAAAAATGTAACATTTTGAAACTAACAACAAATTAGAACTGCGACTCAAAATCTAGGGACGGAAAGGTAATTTAATTTTTTTTTCATTTTTTTAATATTAAAAATGCATATAGATAAAAGGATAATGCATTAAAAAAAAAAAAAAAAAAAAAAAAAAAAAAAAAAAAAACTAGAAATTAGTGAGAAAAGTGTGTGAACCACAAATAATTAGCAGAATCCGAGGCAAAGCCGTGGGTCCTTCTTTTTCGGGTTTACATTGTTTTTTTTGTTTTTGTCTTTGTTTTGGTTGTCACTCATTTGCCTTCTGTTTTTCTTGTTTCTTTCACCTAAAAAAGTTTCTCCATATATTTCTTCTTTTTTTTCTTTTTTTTTTTTAAAGTCTGCAATAATAATGGAGCTTCAAGGAGGATCATCATTATCAATCTTCTTGCTTCTGAAAAATAACTCCTAACTATTTTCAATTGGGTTGTTGCCTTTCTTCTTCCTCCTCCTTTTACTCTATTTTGCTTTTGGTAATTTTCTTTCTTTACATCTCTCTCTACTTTTCTTCATTTTAGATTATTGCAATCAAAGCTCATGCCTTTCAAATCATTTGGGTTACCTTTTTTTATTATTATTATTATCAACTCTTTGGCTTGTTTGTTTTGATTTTGTTGTTTTGGTTAACATAAACATGAGTTCATCTCAAAATTAATTGACATGGTTCAAGTTACGTTCCTCAATTGTCAATGCCTCATCAAGATAGGGGCATTCGGTCAAGAAAATAAGATTTGATCCAAAAATGGTGAAAATTCAAAATAGGCAATATGTTGAGGATTCTACGTTAAAAATTAAAAAAAAAAAAAAAAAAAAAAAAAAAAAAAAATTCACAATCTTCTTAAAATACATTAGTTACTGCACCCTTTGTTAATTAGTTTTATGATGAAATCTCGTATTTATATATAATATGTTATTGTTTAGAATTGAATCACATGAATCCCAACATCTAGAATTCACAAAAAAAAAAAAAATTAATTATGCTTAATAACTCAAACATATATTGCATTACATTGTTAGAAAGTAAATGACTAAGCGAAAAAAAAAAATTGGTTAGAAAGTAGATGATAGACACAACAAAGAAATTTATAAGCAAAAGTCATGTTTATGATTAAGCTTAATTTTCATCGACTAAGAATCTATATAGTTATCAAATGGAACCTAAATATTGTGGAAATGGGATTTACAGAGTGCAATGGAGCTATTCCAAAAGGCAAAAGTGGTTCGTTTAAGGAGTCACCACGACAAGTACCTTCTAGCAGAGGAAGATGAAGAAAGCGTATGCCAAGACCGCAACGGCTCAGTCAGAAATGCCAAATGGACGGTGGAGTTTGTTGAACACTCTGACGGCCTTCGCTTCAAAAGCTGCTTTGGCAAATACCTAACCGCCTCCAACATCCCTTTTCTTTTGGGCATGACCGGAAAAAAGGTCCTACAAACACTCCCCCAAAGGCTTGATTCGTCCGTCGAGTGGGAGCCCGTTCGAGAGGGATTTCAAGTTAGGCTTAAAACTCGCTACGGCCAATTCCTAAGGGCCAATGGCGGGTTGCCGCCCTGGCGCAACTCCATTACTCATGATATTCCTTATAGAACTACCACCCAGGATTGGGTTCTTTGGGACGTTGATGTCATTGAGATTCGAACTCTTACCTCGATCGAATCTCGATCTGAAGAACCTATTCTTCCACCACCACCACCGCCGTGGGAGGTCAAAAAATCCCACCACCATTTTGGTCACCGTTCGAAGGTGGAGTCGTCGCCGTCCCGAGATCATCATCATTCTAGACACGAGGTTTTCTCTCAAACCCCCACAACTATATTTTGTTGGTTTTGAGATTTAAGGTCTTCATTTTATAGAAATATATATTTAATAGCCAATATAATGGAAATGTAAATTAATCTCTTGTGTCGATATCAAATCTAATGCAGCCAAGCGAGTCACTAGATCACGAGTCGCCGATGAAAGCAGAGGGGAGGGTGATTCATTACCATGTTGCAAATGAGAAAGGGAACGTGAAGGAGGGACAAGAAGATGTGAGGTTTACATTCAAAGGGAGTCAAGTAGAAGAGTTGAAGGAAAAACTGAGAGAGGAAACTGGCCTCCATGACATCGTCGTTTGCTCTCGCAACCCTCTCAATGGAAAACTCTATCCCCTTCGCCTCCATCTTCCTCCCAACAATGCCGACTTGCATGTCGTCGTTGTCCCTTCTTCCGAAGGTCAGTATAGTTCTATTTATTAGTTAATAAGTTAGTATTTTTTAAAAAAATAAAAGTTTCTTTTAACTTTTAAATCCGTGTTTGTTTAGTCTATCTAAAAATCGAGTAGATTCTAAACTAAACTTCAATCATGCATGCATTGATTTTGTAACACAGGCTAGATATTGGTTTTTGCTCACCATTTAATAAGCCTAAAAGTCATAATTTGTATTGGAGATTGTGCAAAATCTTAGTTTTAAATTACATAAACTTAACTTGTAAGTCGACTTTGCTCTATGTCAATTAAACTATTTTCATTTTATTTGGTCTCATAGTACAATCTTTTGTTGTTACTAGATACCGAGACGTTGGAGAGTCTCTAGAGCACAGAAATCAAATGACAATATTTTCTAGGAATGTTTATGGAGCTCCATAAAATTGACCAAAATTCAGATTTATTGATGTGTTAAACATTGGAAAGAGAAAAGATAAGAAAGGGAGGAAGCAAGTCCATCTCTTTTCCAAAATTGTTTGGCTGATATTCTTACCTATATGTTTTTGTTAATTCCCAATTCAATCTTTTCATTGAAATTTTTGTATCAATTGTAACATATAAAAATGTGTAATATTTTCATTATGTATTCTATGTAACCTAACCAATATGAAAAAAATGGGAATAGTTTGTTTATTTTTAATACATGACACTTGAATCATCTTTATTGATTTAAATTACTATTCACAAAATGAAGGATTGTTAAATACTAAAACAATAAGCTAATTCAATTCATGGTGAATTTAAAAGGGTAATAAAATGTATATATATCAATATGAGCATAACTCACTAAAAGATTAAATATTTGAATCTTTCCACCAGTTATATACTAAAGGAATGTATTATAAATTATTTGATGAAATGGTAGAATAGTATTGTATGATTTTACTATCTAAAGAAGAATAATTTGAACAATAGAATTGTTTCAATCTTAAATTTTAAATTTCATTAAATTGATATCTAAAACTTCAATAATTTTTTCTTTTAAAAATTGTGGCTGAATGTTGGCATGGATGATTTTTTTATAAATATATTCTAGTTTTACCTTATCTATTGGAGAATATACTTTTAATTGGTCTAGTTTTAACCATATGCAGTTGGCTTATAAAGTTAATGAAATAAATAAATAAAATTCCACATGATAGGGCAAGGCCAAGGATGGCCTCTGTCCTTTATTTTTTCAACTAACTTAATTCAAACATATCTAGTTATCTTGGTCATGAAACAATAAGACTTAAAATGTAAATAAATGTAAATATAATAATTATATGATAATAATAACATAAAAATAATTATTATAATAAATTAAAAATTATGCATACGAGGCAAGGATGGGAACCGGTAATATCCTCGTTTAGTTGTGTAATGTTTTCTCTCCCTCCCTTTCCCATTCTTTGCCTAAACAAAAATCTTCACGAAGAAAATGAACATCTCTAAATGAAAGAGAAGAGAAAAAAAGATGGTGTCCGATGTCTAAGAGAGACAAGGGAGTAACGAAAAACTGCTGAAGTTTTTTTTTTAATAATAATAATTACTATTATTATTATCTTATTTGTAAAAATGTCACATTAGCACCCATTAATTAATTGATTTTTGTTAATTGAGATGAAAAAAATGAGAATTAATGAAATGTAGAATCTATCTAAAGATCAATTTGAAGCAAAATTCAAACTTCGACCAAAAATAGAATTTTTTTGTATTAACTAATTAGCACCCTTTGTTACCGGTGGTGGTTCGCAGGAAGTATCTCTACATACTAATAATATGTTTAGTTATTTAAGTATAACAATCTTTTTTATTCTAACACTTAGTAAAATCAATAGTATATTAAAAAATATATATATTTTTTCTTATTTTCAATGGGTTACAAATAATAATAAAATCATTAAATTTACAAAGTAATCATTATCAAAGATTACAAATATGTACGATATTCCATTTAAATAGCCTTAAAAAATCAAGTATTCCATCTTTTGACGTAGTCATTTTCAAAAAGCCACCCAATGTACTTTATTTCTAAAATAGTAAGTTTAAAAGAACAAAAAATTTAAAAAAAAAATACAATTTAATATTGAATTTTAATATATTTGTACAATAAAAATATTTTGTTTTTGAAAGAATTATATTAACATATTTAAAATGACTATTTTTTTTAGAGAAATTAAAATAACTAATTTAAACTAACCTAAAATCTAATCCATGGATAATTTCTAAATCTGCACCTAAACTCAGACGGGAATTGAACACAAGAACGTAATACATTTAACACAAAACACAAAATGAAAAAACATACCAAAACAAAAACAAAACGAATGTTCCTTTTCCTTTTTTATGGGAAACTATGTCTGCTACCTTTTTCACTGTTTTTTAAGATTTGCAATTCTCAAAATGGGATCAGTCTATTTTGACATCATTATAACACAGATCTAATGTGTGATCAGGCTGTGCTTTTTAAAATTAGTAACTCTCCTAGAATAATAATAATAATATAAATAAATAAAAATAGTAACTCCCTTGTTCTCAAAGAATAGTCACATAGAAGAAGAAGAAAATTGCTACCAAGGAATTAATAATCAACTTGAAAGGTGAAGGTTCAAATCTTCACCCCCTTCATTGGTTCAGAAATATTGTACTAATACATTTTCACTTAATTTTTCATTAAAAAGGAAACCAAAGACAGACAACTTTTGGAACCCCTCTAGAAGGAAGGAGATTTTATCTTTTCCTCTCATAAGTAAAGAATTTTCCTTCCCATAAAGGATGCCACAACAAATGCTATTATATTAGCAAAGGGGCTGAAAAAGAAGAACAAGGAGAACAAACTTTTCCAGATCATAGAAATTTCCTCGACAAATTATTACACTACCAAAAGTTGTCACCCACCGATAACAAATATGTTATTCAACTTCAAAACTTAAGGCTCAGTTTGATAGCTGGTTGATTTTCTAGTTTAAGGTTCTGAATTTTGTGCTTATTTTTTTAAACTCATAGACACAGTTGTACAACCTACAGAACCGATCTTGTTCAAGTAAGATCGTAAATTTTGTGCTTGTTTTCTCACAATATTTTATTTTCATCTTTCTTAAGGAAAGATTTGAAATCTTAACCAAACTCAACAAACAAAAACTACCTTTCTATAGTTTTCAAGACTTAACTTGGATTTGGAAGTATTTCTAAAAAGCTTGGATTTGGAAATATTTCTAAAAAGCACCTAACAAAGCAAATAAACTTATTAGTGGGATTGGTGATAATAAGTTCAGTTTTCAAAAACCAAAAACTATCATACTGAGCCTAAGCTATTAGCTATTGGCAAGAAAACACCCCAAAACTGTTGGGTTTTGAAGCATCTCGACAGATGGAGGATAGGAGAAAAGAAATGAAAAAATCATTTCACCAAATAAGGCAAACAATGGGTATGCTTTACAGAACAGAGAAGATGGACAGATTGAACTCAAACAAGAACAAGGATGGAGTTTATATAACATATTCAAATTCAAATCGGTGACCAAGTTAGAATATAGATAATTTTCATATGTTTACATAAAAAGAAGAAGTAGAGAAAGAAAGAGAGTGAGAGAACTTATTGTTGGGGTTTTTTGGATTTAAGTTCAACCAGATGCCGATCGGTGCTTCTGAATCTTCTTCTCCAGCTCTTCCTTACGAGCTCCAACCACTGTATCCACCACTTTCCCTCTCCTCAGCAACACAAATGTTGGCATTGCTTGTACTCCAAAATGCTGAGCCACATCCTGATTCCACAAACAATCGTGTCAATCTTGCAATTAAATTCCACCTAAAGACATGCTTTAGTCTCTAATATGTGTGTTGTTTTCAATTTACTCCATGTTGTTCAAAATGTTTCAATTTAATCCCTACATTTTAACATTTTTCGTTTCTTGAGTGCAGCAACATGTGGGACAAGTAATACCTTTTGGTGAGAATAGCTATGACCATGTTTGCAAGTTTTAAAAATTCTCAATTACATCATTTCCGTAAGTCAATATTAACATCGGCTTATGATAAACTTAAATGACATCTTACCTAAGAGGGGAGGAAATTTTCATATTTCTCCTTCAAGTTCCTAAGAAATTAGCAGAAATTGCAACTTTTTGCTCTCTTATATGCCTAATTCCTCTTCTAAACTTATGACAACTCACTAAATATTATTTATTATTAGCCCATTCGAAGATTGGGCAACAGAAGGATAAAATTAAAACAATAGAGACTAAACTGAAAAACACCCTAACATTAGCCACAAAAACAATTGCAAATCCAGCACAGAAATAAGGGAATGCAAAATTGGAATAAAGAGATAGACGTACAGATAACTCATCGACATCGATTTTGACGAACTCAACATCGGTGTATTTGCTAGCCATGGCGTTGAAGGATGGCTCCATGAGCCTACAGGGTCCACACCACGTTGCGGAGAAATCAATCACCATCTACTCTCCCACAGTCGAACAATTGAAGGAAGAGAGAATGATCAGATCACCGATATAATTAAAACCAGTAACCCTAGAAAAATGCCCTTCGATCAAATCAGTGGTAATTGAAAAAGTAAAATTGATGCTTACGAGCTTAGAGGATTCCTGAGCGGAATTGAAGTGGAGTTGCCATCTGGCTGAGGAGTGAAAAGACAACACCGACGACGGCTCCGATGAGGCAGCTTCGGCGCTCGCCGTCGGGGGGCCGAACCAATTTGAAAGAAGAACTCCGATCCTCGATAGAAGAACTCCCATCTCTCTCCCTCTCTCTCTCTCTCTCTCTCTCTCTCGCAAGAAAAATTGGTGTGTCAGCGTAGAATTTGAAAGCCAAATGGGCCATGGCTATTATCATAGCATTTTGGCCCAACAACCAAATAGAAATAGGAATATTATTCTTTCTAAAAAAAAAAAAATATATATATATATATATATATATTATTACATAAATATACTTTAAAAAAATCAAATATATTCTAAAACTTAGGTCATATTAATTAAAATATTAAACCAACAATTATATCAAAACCTCTTTGAATCTATTTTGTTTCAAAAAAAAAAAAAAAAAAAAAAAAAAAAAAAAAAACCTCTTTTGATCTATTTAGACATTCAATCAATTGTCAAATAACATAACTAACATAGTACGTTTGGTTTTAACATCGAAGTTAGAAATTTGATTTACCCACCTTACATATTTGTACAAAAAAAAAAAAAAACCTTCAATATATTTTTATTTTAATTCTATTTATAAGCGGAAACCATTCCAATAAAATTATTTTTCTTCCAAAAATCTTGTCAAAATACCAGAAAATATGAAAAAAAAAAAAAAAAAAAAAAAAAAAAAAAAAAAGCATTCTGTGATTCTTTCTAAGAAGATAGAGAACTAAAGAAAAAGGAAAATTTTAGATAATTAACCTATTTTAATACCATTATTTCACAAAAAAAATTCACATATAAAAAACTGTCAAATTATTTACCGAAAATAGCAAAAAAAATACTGAAAGACATTGGTAGACTTCTATCAGCATCGAATAAACTTCTATCATTTCTATCACTTATAGACTTCTATCATCATCTATCACAACTATCTAAAATTTTTACTATTTTGTATAAATATTTTCCTTGTTTTTCTATTTTTAAAAATTCTCCTTATTTCACAAATGTCCAAATATTTGATTTTTCTTTTTTTTGGGTCTTTTCACAAATATAAAAAAAACAAAAGTAATTACACATATAAAAAAAAAGTGAAAATACAAATATGGAGTGCACTTTTTTCTATAGGTGTAATTACTTTTGTTTTTTTTTTCTCTACACAATAATTTTCCTTTTTTTTTCAAAATCTAGATTTCAGCTTTTTTTTCTCTCACCAAAATAACCTTATAACTATTTATCTTTCCTCAATTAATTAATCGTTAAAACATTTAATGATTTCCTTCCTTATAATTAAAATTCTATTTTTATTAATATTTAATTATATAAATTCTGTTAGTCATTTCTCACCCTTTATTTCAATTCATTTACAATTAATAATATTAGTTGAAATTAGGAATCAAATCCACCAATCTTACCGATTTTATTGCTATTTTTATCATTCTTCATGTTTACCTAATCTTCTTTCATATTTTTCTCGATTTTTAAAACCAAATTCAAACAAGTTACAATAACATCAATTTTTTTGTTCTTCACATAAACAACAAGAACATCAATTTTCTCGTTCTTCACATTATTTAAATTGCCATTACATTTTTCAAAATTCGAACAGACATTTTTGTTATTGTCAGTGCATTTTATAGTTATGGGTTGATTCTATGATCATAATATTCCATTTTTTTGTTATCAAAGCTTGGAATTCCATTTTTCATTTCATCTTTTCGAATTGAGATCTTAAGTATATATTGGATATAATGGTAATATATTGAAAAATTTAGATATGCATTGAATATACGAGAGTTTTTTTTTTTTTTTTTGTTTATAAATATACTAAATATACATTGTATAAGACGACATATTTTACAAATTGTATGAACTTATCAAATATATCCGGATTTATTTCTAAAAAATTTAAATATATATTGAATATATTTTATTGTATATATTAAATAATTATTGTTTTTGTTTACGAAGGAAACAATTTTTTATTTTTTAAAAAAAACTTGCCTTACTTCTACCTTTTGAAAAGAAAGTTTTTTGAGATTTCAAACCATGAGAAATTTTCCTTGCATGTGCCTTTTGTTATATATATATATATATTTAAAAAAACTAAATGGTAAAGAGGATTGAAAAAGTAAATTTGGTCAAACTTTTGTGTAAAATAATAGTTCATTAAGATATTCTTATAAAAAAAAAAATATACAAGTTTAGACAGTTGTATAATTGAACCTATTTGTTTAAGCTATATGTGTAAAAAGCCTAAGAAAAATAAATGAAAACGAAATCTTCTCAGAGTTGTTTAAATTTAATATTTCACTCTAATACTATGTTAATTATGAAAACATATATAAGTAATTGAAACATGAAGAAATTGAAAGATAAAATAAGAAGAATGAAACCTAAATATGAATGCTCCTAAATGTATAAAAGTAAATGAAGTATGAAAGTTAAGGAGTGTTTGATTTAACTTTTTAAGTATTTAATTTTTAAAATAAGTCATTTTAGAAAACAATTGAAGTGGTGTATTTTAAACAATTTTTTCCAAATGATAAATTATTATTAATTTATTTATGAACACGTTTTATGTTAAAAAGTTGGTATAATTATTGTTTTATAATATTATATAATAATACATTATCTAATACATATTTTAAAATTTTAAAAATGAATTAAATTTAGGATAATTGTAATGAGTAGCAATTTTAGGGATGATAACCAAGTATATAGCAACATATTTAGAAAAATGCAAATATTGCATAGTCTATGACCACCTAGACCATAGGATAGACTTTGTTATATTTGCAATTTTTTAAAAATGTTGCTAGACATGCTCATACTTTGAATCTGATTGCTATATTTGTAATTGTCTCTTAAATTTATAACATTATATATTGCATTTCTAAACACTTTTATCTTTATTTAATATAATTCTACATTTTAAATTTTTAAAATCAAATATAGATCCAAGAAAACATAAAAATATTGTTTTCAAAATTTGCAAGTTTGAATCACAAAATCTAAAAACAATTTTCAGAAAATAAATTTCAAATTGTTTGTCAAACATATATTAGTTGAATTCAATAAATTTGAAAATGTTAAACAAAATTCATATAAACAAACAGATTCTGTAAATCACAATTTGATATTCATCAAACCCTTCAATTTATAGATATACCAACAGATATTTTCATCCTTATTTAGAACCACATCAAATTTTCACAAGAAAAATGTAATTAAAAGAACATAGAGCCCATTTGGATTGACTAAAGAAAAAAATATTTTTCAAAAAAACTCATTTTTATTTAAAAAAAAACGATTTAAAATACACTTCAAAAATTATTTTGAGTGGTTACCAAACCATTCAATTTTTTCTAAAATAACTTATTTTTTAAATTAAAAAATTGAAAAAAAAGCTCATATTTGCAGGTGTTGAATGTGAGAGCTCCCTGATGATGACATAATAATCTTCAAGAATACGAATACATTAAACTATTCGACGGAAAGACCTGCACATAATTGGGGCAGTAACATTATCCTTTTTCATCTTTTTTAGGAAAGAAAATAGGAACAATATCTCAATGGTAAATCTCCTCAACAAGTTTTCATCGGCCTCATTTTGAAAAGGGACTGATCAGAGTGCAAAAAAGGGGGGGTAACACCAACCAAATAGGTCTGTCTAATGACACCATCATCTTAACATTTATTTCGACAACCCAAAACAACTGGCAAGAGTGACATCAACCCATCATCTCAAAGTCTGAACAAACAAGTCCGGCTACGTACCAGAAGCCCTACACCTTAATCCTTCCAGCCATAGCGACTAGCGAGTAAAATTTTCCTATCATGGTTTCAGGGCCAAAGCTAGTCCAACTTTTGCGCTCTTCTCAATCGCTTTCGTGTCTACCTCCCCAGATACGGTGAAGAATGATTTTGGACGCCACTCGTGCTGGATAAGAGCGCTTGCCTTGCCAAAGTTGTTCACGCGAGCCTTCACCGAGGTCAGTGGATCACGCGCGTGTTGGGTGCCAACCGTGATGGTATTCTCATTGGAGGAAAAGCTATGAGCAACCTCCGCACCAACAGCGGTGCTAGTCAAAGGGTTCACCGTATGGTAGTAGGATGCACTCAACGTATCACCCTTGTCATTCCTGAACAAAATTATTCCCCTTACTAAGTACCAAAAAGGAGCAAAAATCGCACATTATAAACGTACAAGAAGAGCCGCCTAAAAAACTCACAAGGTGAGAGAAGCAATTAGGTCTGCGTTGGCAAAGCTTAGTCCAGCATTGACTTTGGTGAAGTTTCCAGTTTTGGTGTCAAATGAAAGATCGGTACCAAGGGCAAGAAGATTCGATCCAAAAACACCAGAAAAGTTGACAATAGGGTTCGCTGTCAACCCAATACTCGTGCTGATTCCTGCATAATCATGCAGATATTGTAGTTCCACCTACTTAACAAAAACAGAAATCAGTTATGCCGATGATTTTATCTACCTGTTTTATAAATATTTTAACATATTGGTCAGCACAAAAAGTAAAAAGAAAATGCACAGCTCCATAAAAAGTACAAATAAAAAAATTAAAGAAACAATATCCTGAGACTGAAGACATTATTCCATCAAAAGAAAATGCACAGCATGTAAAAATAAAAAATAAAGAACACAATATCCTGAGACTGAAGCCACGTTCATTCCATCACTCACCTTACCAGACCTTTGATCAGGGACTTTGAAACTAAATATCGCCTTCAATCCAGGAGCAGGTTCATCCACAGTGATAGTTGTGAGAAGCTACAAAATTCAGTACAGAAGTCACAACAATGACACAAAAAGAAATATGAAAGAATAAGAAGGAACATACAACTTTTCCACCAAATACCAGTGATTTAAAATGGCATTCACACACATTAATTTAGAATTTCAAATTCATCAATTTGTGGGCAAGTGGGGTGGATGGGGTGGGGGAAATTACAGCAGGGGCCCCATAGCTTACAGTCTCAACAAGAAAATATCATTACTATATCCAATTAAGAACTTCCTCAAACAAAATAGAGAAGCAGCATAGCTTTTCTCAGATTGTCAACTGATGACGAGATACAAAAATAGGCAGACTTGCTGCTTTTCACATCAAAATGGACCAACCAATGCAGAATGGTGGTTCCTTATTCTATTCAATTAAAGTACAAAGAGATTGACTGCAATGGAGTCTAGCTTTACCATAAGAAAGCTTCTTAGCCTGACAAACACTCGCTTCAAATATTCTATGTTAATATTTCAATCATAAACTCCTTATTGTTCAAAATGCCATACATGCTCACGTAATTCTTGATTGTGAACAATTCACATTATCTTTTGATAGTATATTCAGACTTTCTCAAAGGACTTCCCTTGAACTGCATAGTGTCCCTGTCCCATAATCAGAAGAAAATCCTAGATATTCAGACATGGAAAGAGTGAAGAAGGAAGGGGGCAGTTGTCCAATCTTAGTATGTCATAATTCAAAATAGTCAAGACATCATAGTTTTCTTAATTTTCAACTTGAAATATTTAGTTTATAAAAGGTTAGCATGTAAAACCTTGCCCTCCGCAAGAAATATCTGGCTCCACCCCTATACTCAATATGAACATGAAACAACAATAATACTACACCCACTAAATCTTTTAATTTCTTGATTTGCTAAAGGAAAAAATCTACGGAATTAAAAGGGATATAAATAAATTTAGAACTTCCATGCTATAAGTAGTGGAGAGAGGGAGAGGGAGAGGGAGAGAGAAGGGGGGAGGGGAAGTAAGATACTCAAATCTTAAGCAGAGGGAAACAATAAAGCAGAAAGTACAAAAAAAAAAAAGGTTTTTACATTGGAGCTTGTGTCAACTTTGATATCGGTTGTGATATTTTTGTTCTTCAGCTGAGTATTAACATCAGCAAGAAACAGGTCACCCTTCTTTGTTCCTGAAGATGTAATAGCCTGCAGATAAAAATATTAAATAAGAATAAGCAAAAGCTTGTAATAACAGAGGAAAAGCATTATATACGTTTCTTCCCAAATACCTAGTATAAATATCCAGTAAGCAACCACAAGTCTGATATTGAACATGACTGGTTTATGGAAGATTAAACTAATTTAAATAAAAAAACACGCATTTCATGCAAAAGAATTATGAATCACCGTCAATAATAACCAATGCATGCAATGTGGTAAAATGCAAAATAACCACATCATTCATTCTGCAGGCTTTAACATGCCCCAGACACTAGGGCAGTTACAATTTCTTCTACAGGGAGCTTATTGAATTGAAAAGAAAACAAATATACTTCATAAACTGAGTGATAATGCCAGTGCATTTGTCAATGACCATTGAAATAAAAGAAAAACCCTATATTTTTTGCCTCAGGGAATCAAAACCCAACAAAATTAGAAACATATAAGCGCAGGCTGTAATAATTTCCGATAATACCTTCAGAATAAAAACGGGAAAAGAAAAATAATAATTGCAATCCGTTAAACGATATAAAGAAAGTCAATAATTCATAATTAAGAAGCTTATTTTCACTTATTTTTTGTCTTTCTTTTGCGTTCTTTACGATTCATTCACCAATGAAAAGTATACCCATCAGTGGAAGTAGGACCCCAAAACAGATCTAGAAACTAAAGAGAATGGCAAGAGGAACTCACAACTCCAGTGGGGGAGTAGGTGGTGATGGTGAACTTGTGGTCGCTCTGGTAGTCTTTGTACAGAAGATCTGGCAAAGAAAACAGCAAAATACCAAAATATTTTAAGGAAAATCAACAAAAATAACAGATTCAACGCCATATTACAAGGGGAAAAAGGGATTGAAGAAATGAAGGTGAAGAAATGAAAAACCTCTAGCTCTCTTGCCGATATCAGAGTAGAGACCAGGACCCTTTCCCATGATTTGTAATGGAAAATGAAAGATTCAAAAGAAGAATGAAATGAAAATTCCGAAAGGGAAACGATAGTCCTCTTCCCCAAAGCAGCTGGAAATGAGTGGACGATTCGGTGGCTCTCATATACTCCTTCAAAACCCTAATTTCATCCTTTTTTTTTTCTTTTCTCTTTTTCCCCCCTTTTGTCTGTTATTTTCTGACCGTTGGATCCGAGAATAAAAAGCATCCTATAGCATTTACGACCGTTAAGTTTTTTTCAGGAACATTAAAATTATTTTGTCGAAATTATTTAGTTATTAATTCGAATGTTTTTATGCTTTGGCTATTATTTTTTTTTCGTTTTGGAATGTTCGATTTTCGAAAGCGTTGGAAAATTACAGAAAAAATTATATATTTGATAATAACTTAGATAAATGTATACTTTTTTTTTTAACCATTTCATTTTTTTTTAGTTTCTCAAAAAGTTTATTTCTCATCAATCTCTTATCATCATTTACATTTTTTAAGTGCAAGAATTAGAATTCTTAAATAAATTCTACCAACAAAGAGATTACCATAATAATAAAAAAATGAAAAAATAGACTTAATTTTCATTAAAAAAAACAAAACAAAATAGTTATCACAGTCTTAATTTTCAAAATTTAACTTGATTTTTTAAAACATCAACAAAAAGTAAATAACAAAGTAAGAATTTTAGAGATAATGAAGTGTGTATAAACTTAATTTTCAAAAACTAAAAATTAAAAATCAAATGATTAACAAACGCGGCCTAAATTACACGTTGAACCTATTGAGTATTTGCTCTTTCAAATGTAAAATTTTTTTTTTAAAGAAAAAAAATGCTCTTCTTGATGCACTAGTCCATGAAAAACCCCAACATTATCCCTCTTAATATATTATATTTCAATTTAAAAAAATGGTTATATTTGATAAAATCGACACTTGCCCCAAGTTTTCAAATTGTTTTTAGTATGAAGCAAACTCAACACTTACAGAGACGTTAGAAATCAAATAAAATGAATGAAAATATAATATCTAAATCTTCAAAAAAAAAAAAAAAAAAAAAAAAAAAAAAAAAAAAAAAATCATATTTCAGATTGAGTGTATAATGAACATTCCCTCCAATATCATGTGACTCAATTTGACCAAGCATAGCGATTGTGAAAATGAGGTAATATTTGGATTTGTGTCATTTTCTTTTATTTATAGATTTATTTTGGAACATACGCCAACATGTAATTAATCTCAAATACATGATATAAAATCTTAAACTTCATCATTTATTTAAAAAATATATAGTTTTGAATTAACCATAAAGTAATTTTGACAAAATTCACAAAATTTTAACTCTAAATTTATCTTTTCTTTTAAAAAATATTATCTACTTTGCACTATACCTACGTTACACAATTAATTGAAAACATAGGACAATGCTTTTTATAAAAACAAAATTTTGAAATAAAAATTGCAACAATTTTACAAGTTCAAAAGATAAAATCACAAAGTTAAAATGAGGATAATTTAGATAAAACACCAATCTATGGTGATTGAATGAATGAGTTAAAAGGGTATAAAATGACAAAAAGAAAAAGAAAGAAAGAAAAATATTTCTTCAAATCAGCTGCGAGATGCTTGCATGTGAGGAATACCTGTTCTTGGAAAGAAACTAATTTCCGAAGACGTGGCTTGAAAATTCAGCTCACTTTGCGATTAATGGCGTCAATTAATGCGATCACCATTCAACGTAATGACTGTCAAATTTGAAGGTGAGTGTAATTCTATGGTTTCTCTGCACTTGCTCGGGATCGCATGTTTTCAATTCGAATATAAATTGATGCTGGAAATTATAATATCGCGTTGTTGGTTTAATAATCCTAAATTTGTCACTCCTCTCGACATTTACCCTTATATGTATCAGAAAATTTCATAGAATTAGGAATTTGTGATTCGGTAGGAGATAGTTTGATCTAATGTTTGAATAATAAATACGAAGAACTCGAGGAAAAATAATTGATTGAGAAAATAATCTTTCTTCTATGAACTTTCATGCAATTTCCGATTGTTTTTGAGAGAATCTTCATAGCCCGGCTGATATTTGAAAAAAATTACAGAGTCAAACAATGGATAGTTGGACTATACAAACACGAGGATGCAGATAGTTCTGGGTGATAGATTAGTAGCGAAGGTCTGTTCAGTGTGCTTCCTATTTAAGGTATTGCATTTTTCCTTCTATTTTGTTTATTGCATATGATCATCCTTCCTCGATATCTTTAGCACACACATTTACATGTTTCTTAAAATCATCAGCAGTGTACCATTTCGGAAAAAAATGGTAAAAAAATTTTAACTCAAAAACTTCATCTCTGCATGTTGTCTTTCCTGATGTTTAGCGTCAATGTCCTAAATTTCTTGTTTCGGCGGCACCATGTATCCTGTGGTGGCATGGCTGCATTGATGCTTTATAATGACAGCAAGTAGTAGTAGGCCAGTGCTACTGGCAGTGCAATGAGCAAGCCCAAAAGTACCCTGTGACCAAAAGAAAACCCCATTTCAGTATGTAGTTTAGCCATATAATTTGCTTCTCCTTAAACTGCTCAAATGTTGCCACCTAAACTTTTTATGATCTTTTGGCTGAATAATATTGGAAAATAATATGAAGCAAAGTTTTACTGTCTCGGCCTATTTAGATAAAAGAGATGATCAATGTCTGGTTTGAAAATTGCTATGGAGATGAAAATTACAATAGTTACCCTGTGCTCAAAACATCTGGATGTATATTATACTCTTTGGAAAAGACAAATGGAACAATTCCTTGAGGAAGTGCTGCCTGTACCAATGAAGAAGAAGAAAGAAGAAACAAACACGTCAAATGGAATTGTCAATCCTGGATGTGGGCTTAGTAATACAAATTACAACAAACCTGCACAATTGCCACTCTGAGCAATCTGCCCCCAAGTCCTAGAGCAAGTGAGCATGCTGCCATAAGTGCAGGCCCCATTAAGAATTTCATTCCCATGGCCACCAGTGTCATCTTTGTACCACATGCTATAATGCTAGTCCGTGAACCCATGAAAAGACCTAATAAGTAAGAGTCAGACTACTAGAAGTTATGTTTCTCGTCATTTACTTGATGGAACTTCTAGTAATGTTTTCGTTTCATACCTAAGCTGAACATAGCCATACCAAGTCCCCCAGTTGATAGAATTGATATTGATCTGTCAATAACTTCTGGCAGTTTTACTCCCCACCTGAGATAATGTTAGTTTCATCCTAATACATCTATACCTTCTTTTGAAGTGAAAGCTATTATCTCTAATTTACCTGAATCGTATGCTTGCCCAAATGAGACCCAATATAGTTGCATGAGTATTGGGGTTGATGATGAGCTTCCTAGCAACTGTTAAGAGAATGGACCTGGTTTTGAGACTCCTTCCATTTCTGTCTCTTGCCTCCTCAATTTCTTCTTTTGGTCTTCCATCTTGAGTTATATCAATTTCTGCTTTCCAAAAAGATAAACAGCATAACTAGAGTGAATGAAGTGGACAAAGTTAGCTTACACATTTTTGTTACGTGAATTCATGTGAGACTATGTTGGGTATTCTTTCTGCGAAATACAGTAGCCTAGATATAGCACTCATGACCTACGGATGTAGGAAGAGAATAAAAATTTAGGAAATGAGGTAAAGTAATCAAGAGAAAAATTTAGCAAGTTTCCATTCTTGGTCGTACATGGATGATATCATGACGGAATGTTATTGAGGTTGATAGCATGAATACAGCCATTTCTGTTGAGGGAAGTCCTAATGCTATACATGAAGGCTTAAACTGGGATGGTTACTGAAGATCATGGCATTGGCATGAATATGACCATTTTTGTTTAGGGAAGTCCTAAGCTTATACACATAATGACTTATAAAGTTGAGATGATTTGATTCTCTTTTTTACTATTTTTAAAAAGCAAATTCCAATGCCTACCTGTGGCTTCTGATGCTGGAGCTAAAGAAGCTGCTTTGGTGGTAGTGAACTCAAAGAGAAACAGTAATATGTTGTACCAAAGAATGCTCTGTAAGACAACTATCTGGGCAAGAAGCACATCTGCTTCACTGCCGTACATGGCCTTCGATACTGGTAGTCCAAGAATTAGAGTATTTGGCATGGTTGACAGAGAGAGACCAGTGATAATCCAATTTAAGCCTCCCCGAGAGGTGATTCTAGTGATTGCACCCAGCAGAACAATAGCTAATATTTTCTGAAGGAAGTCGGCCAATATCAGTTGCAGGTTCATTTTGTAGAGGTTGTTGTTTGAAATGACTTGAAAGGATAACAGTGGGATTGAAAATTTTGCACAAAATGTTTATTCCAGAACATTGCTCCGCTGTGAAGAACTTCCACCATTTTACAGAGATGTAAGCTAACATCATGGCTACGTACAGAGGGACTGTGGCTGCCACAACATGATAGACATCAGACAACGAAATCATGGTGACCAGCGGAAGAAGGATTGAAAATTTTTCGTATTGTCTATAGAAATTCCTTGTTAATAAAGCACTTTCCTCTGCTTTTCTTGATTGCTTTATTAATCAATAAAGGCTCGGGTTTTAAGCCACTGGTCATTGGAAGCCTCTTCAAAAGTTCCAATAATGCCCAGAATGACCTTCACCTTGCTTATTTATAGTCTATAGATGATAATAAGTCTATTTAGAGATCTTATAATATCAAAGGAATTTACAGTTATACTATAACACCCAGTCCAAACTTTAATTGTATTAACTGATAATTAAACTGGATATGCTATATGAGATTTTTTTAATAAGATTAATAACTAGCCATTTTGTTATACATTTTATGAATCACCTTTTTCTAATCCCCCGTGTGACGGTTAGATATTGATTATAAGTCTTGTGATAATAGTATGTAATAGCATGAACTGATTAACTCAGGAAAGTGGGGGTATTCTTGTCACTGTAAGCTAAAAGTAGATTCCAGGATTCTTGTGCTCATGTGCTTTAAATTTATCAGTTCTTTAAATAAAGGAGATCTAACTAGGCTGACATGATAACTCTATAACTTCATGCTTTAGTCTTTTACTTCAGTTTGAAACAACATTAAAAAGGGATTTCCATTATTTTTTTTTTTCCAATTTTTGTTTTCCAACTTGTCGACAAAATAAAACATACATCTTATACAAAGCTTTTAGCGCCCTCCATTTCCTGCAGTTCAATCTATGTTGTGTATCTTTCATTTCAACTGTATGCTTAGACTTGTTCTTTCCATGTTGAAGAATAATGCTTCAACTTCAAGTAATGATCTAATTCACAGTTTTCTTGTATGATACATACAAAGTCTGTATTGGGGCTTGTATTCTAAATTTAACCTGCAAATATTTAGGCTTTTGATAACTTTTTTTTTTTTTGTTTATCTTGTAACAGTGGGAAGAAGGAATAAAGAACTGAATTGCAAGTGAAGTAATGGCAATAATAGTGGCAGAGTTCAATGCAGTTGTAAGTATGGAATTTTTCCCAAATATGGTCAAAAGTGTGAGAATAATTGTCATGAGAAGGAATTTCCTTTTGGGCAATGCAAAATTTAGCTATACAGAACCTAATGTCTCTATAGTTTTCTTTACTGAAAAATTGCAAGAAGTAATTGAAGATATCAGAAGATTGATGACATCATCACCTTGCTGCTTTTTAGAAGAATAATGCCAAAACCTTGTAGAGTCTGAAAAGTAGCTCAAGAAATGGAATTTGATCCCTTTTTTTTATTCATTAGAATTAGATCCTTTTTTTTTTTTTTTTTTAATAAACCAGAGAGGATTCATTTTTGATAATAGAAATTGCCAACTCATTAGAAAGTCAAGACCATCTCATTCATTGGGAAACATACAGTATGGGAAATGTTCAATGATCTCTTCTTCTAGTGTGATATAGAATTTTTTTTTTCTTCCTAGTGGCCAAATAGTTGTTCAAATTTTATTCTCCACATTAACTCTGTTATAAGGAATATGTATCATCTCAAATTCTTTATGTTATAAAAATGTTGTGACATAGAATATCTTTTGATACTGACTTTGCCCACTGGTTTATGAAACACTGTTTGGTATCTGTCTTGGAAGGGTTTATGTTGTCTGCAGCTTGTTCCCACTCAAAAGAAGTTTTTTAATTCTTTTGAAACTCAGCTAAAGATATTGTTTTTTCATTTTATATTAAAAAGAAAAAAATAAAGTGATTTTGTTTTGAAAATATGTGCAAAAGCCCCTTCTTACAATCTCAAGTTTTCACAAATCAAAGAGCAAATCACTTTTATTTTGCACAAAAAAAAATGGTTATGTATCACTTAGTTTATTATAGGACTCCATTGGAATAAAAATATCAGTGAAATCTATATATTTATTAAATATTATGTTAAATAAGCAATAAAAAAGTAAATAGTAGCTCTGTTTTTTTTATTTTAATGCAAGACATGACTTGATTAAATTACACTACTTGAATGGAAAGTTAAGAATGAGTTCTTACTTTCCCATAAAGTTCATTTCCATTGGTTTAGTTATTTAGATTATATTCAATAAAAATCTATAGATCCTACTGATATTTTTTTCTCAATAAATATAGGACAATAAAAAGGTAAGTTTTCCTATTTATTTGTGTGTAGCAAAGTTTAGTTAGATTATATTTTTAGTCACACATAGGCTTTTAACTTCTTGATAAAGATGATATTTTATTTTGAGGTAATATTTTTTAGTCCAAGTTATTTATTAACGTGATAGATGAGCTTAATTGATGTGATATTTCATTTTAACGACATGGAAATTATAAGTCATAATTGGTTAAAAAAACATAAATTTACGTTGAAATTTAAGACATTGTTGCAGTGGAGAAGAAAAAAAGTGAGTTGAGGAGTCGATTTCGTATTGCGATAAATATAATGCAGATGAATTTGAAGCGTCTTTTAAAAGTATTGAGATGAACTAAAGTAAATGAATGTTTATTTAACTAACTAATTTATTTTTTTTTAGAGACAAATGGTAACCACATGATAACAACTTTTTTCCCCAAATTGTTAAAACATTCCTATATGATTGGATGTACATTATTATAATGAGGACAAACCAAAATGGAAAAAAACTGCCTCATAATTATTATTTTTTTAATTTTTTTTTTCAGCTGATTCTTTGGTAATTTATGAAGTCATAGGAAAAGAATGTATATGAAAATGTTAGTAAAATTATAATGCAAGCATCAATGTAGTAATTTCTTGTTATCAGAATTTTTCTTAAGCTTATATTCCAAATCCAAAGACACAATCACTTCAAAAGATGAAGAGGTACAGTTTAATACACTTTATAACCTAGCATGTTTTATTTATTCTTCTTTATTATTTATTTATTTATTTATTTTTAGAATACTACATATATAGGGTAGAATTTCAAACCTATTATCTTTTTTAAAAAAGTAAAAATTTCTTTTAATCTCTAAATGATGTGTATGTTGGCCTATATGCTTTACATTAATTATTATACAATAAGGGTCATGATGGATTGACGTAGTGGTCAATAAAGATGATCGGTTTAATAAATGACTTCAAAGAATTAGTTCAATTGCTCACCTACTTTGAATTTAATATCCTATAACTCATTTAGACAATGTGTAATTTCTCATAATCTCATCAAAGTCACCTTAAGATAACATGGAGTTTAAAATAAATATATATATATTAGAACAACACAACAAGTGAAGGTGTGAAAGGGTGAGGATGGAAGAATTCGAATCTCAGATCTTTTAGTCAAAAATATATGTCCTAACCAATCGAGCTAGGTTCAAGTTGTAGGTACCGAATAATGAGCCTCATGATACAAAGTTATATGTGTATTTAGATTTGATAATAAAACTTCATTATTATATGTTTTTAATCGATAGCATTTTTAACCCTTTTGATATCTTTTTTTTTTTTTTTTTTGATAGTACAAGAAAGGGAATGGAAATTTGAACCAGATATATATATGTATATATATTTCCAGAAGTAAAATTAGTATAAAGTAGTTAATAAAACAGAGCTTCAAGTCTCGGGAATTAATCTTCTTATGAAGTCCCACGTCATTGTGGGATTTTGATACTTATTGCTTGAGACATCTAAATTTAATTATGTTAGGAATTTTTAAGGTAAATTGGAAAAAGAAATTTATCAATATAAGACAACTTTAAAGAGGTTGGATATCATGATTAGTAACATATATATATATATACCTTAGAACAAGAGATTAAATATTCAAATCTCATATGATATCAAAGAAAAGAAAAAAAAAAAAAAACACAAATGTTGTCGGATAGTTTATTGGGTAGAATGTTTTTATAGCTTAAATATTATTAGTCTCTACGAAACTATTTCAAGCACATACCTATTTGTTTTTATAGGAATTGAACTATTCCAATAAAATAAAGAGTTTGAAAAGATACACAAAGAAATCAAATCAATCTAGGCCAAGCAGCTGCAAGAGCCAATTAAAGCCTAAAATTTAAAGACACAACGTTGCGATGCTATTTTGGAGTGTCTCCATTGTTGATAGATGTAGTTAAGTGACAAAATTCGAGAAGACAGTAGTGAGACGTTGTCTATAGTATCATAATGTTATCAAACTTATTAGTTTAGCATCACTACATTTTCATCTTGTATAGTACTATTAAACTTAGATTATATATGCAGGGTCTCAACACTAACCTTCTTTAAAATTTACTAATATAAGCTTTTAATTATGATGTGTTAATTTAAAATTAAAATATAATAAGATCAATTAAGTAATTTATTTCTAAATCCTATAAAATAAAACATTTTGGTTAGGAAAGCTTTTTTTATTATTTTTTAAAGTAAAAACAAAATTTGAAATTATTTCGAATTTTAAAATCATTCTCCTAGTGTAACAAACAACAAAATTTATTAATTTTAAATCTGTTATGAATCACTCGAAATCAAATAGAAACAAATTTCAAGATTCGTGGAGATTGTGCTGAAAATAATATAAAATCAACCTAATTAAATAGTTAATTAATCATTTTCCTTCTAGTGATATTGTTTATTTATTAGATACTATTACTATATATATATATATATATATATATATATATATATATATATATATTTTGATAAAGATGCTATCACTAAAAATTAGCACCATATTTTAATGTTTTAAAAATATCACGAGAAGACCATATATTTAAAATATTCTTAATATAAATATTTTTAATCTACAACAAACAATATATGCCAAGAACATGCAATAATAATTTTTTTTTAGAAAAAACCCCCAACTAAATCCACTTAAAAAGTGAGGGAAAATATTTCCTTTAATGAAAAATGCAAAGATAAAAAATAAACTACAATCCATCCACTAATCTCATGTACTTGCTATGTTTGAACTAATTAAATCAACTCAAAAAGTAAGGGAAATTAAAAAGGTTTTCTTTAATGAAATAACCCAAAGACAATGAAAAGTTAAACTATAATCCATCCACTAATCTCATGCTCTTGCTATGTTTTAAAAAATAATTGAAACATTCTGTGACATATTCACATATACATAATTTAATTATATGTTATCCATAAAAACTTATTATATCATCATTTTTTTATTTTAGTAGATTCTTGATAATGAAATGCCAACAGTTTTGCGGAAAAAAAAAAAAGATGAACCAAAAAATATATTTAATCATAATTATAATAATTAAAAAAAAAAAAAAAAAAAAAAAAAACTTAAAAAAGCAGTTTTTCACCCCAAAAAAAAAGGCTTAAAAATAGCAGTCAATAAAAAAAAAAAAAAAAAAAAAAAAAAACTAACAACTTCCCTCAAATCAGCGATGAGAATGAATGGTTGTTATTTTTTAGGGAGGAAAAAAAAAAGGGAAAAAAAGGGAAATTTGGGAGTATAAATAATCCATTGATGAGGATGTTTGAAAGGGCAAGCAATGTTGACAGCTTAGAGAAATAAAGAAAGAAAAAAAACTCAGGGTTGCTTCACATTAATTTTGGTCTGGCAAGGTCTTGAATAAACTTAGGTCTTTTACCTATTTGGGGTTCTTTCTTAGACCTTGACCAGCCCAAAAAGCTTGCTTTCAGAAAGAACCTCCAAAAATTCAAAAATAAATAAATAAATAAAAGGTCCATTTTTTTTTGCTTGGGTCTTCAAGAAGAAAAAGAAAAATGATGGCAGGCTGTTCAATTAAGTTTGTGTTGGTGTTTGTTTCAATGGCTGTTCTTATGCCAACTCTAAGAGCTGCCATTGCTGAATATGATGACTTTTTGCTCCAAAAGGCTGAAGAAGCCAAGCAAGCGTCTCTTCAAGCCTTCCATCCTGACCCCATGAATGTCACTGACCATTTCAACCAACAAGTTCATTTGTATGTTTAATCTTTCTTTGTTTTTCTGTTTTTTTTTTTTTTTTTTAACATTGACATTGACGTTGACATTGATATTGATATTGACATCCATATTTTTTTTTTTTTTTTGGTTGTATGTAGAGCTTTGGAGGGAATAGAGGGAAACAATAGCACTAGGAGGAGTTTGAGGAAATACAACGGTCCGTGCTTGGCGACGAATCCGATTGATCGTTGCTGGCGTTGCGACCCAAATTGGGCCAAGAACCGTAAGAAGCTTGCCACTTGTGTGCTCGGTTTCGGCCGTAAGACCACCGGTGGCAAAAGAGGACGTATCTACGTTGTGACCGATCCATCGGATAACGATGTTATTAACCCTAAACCTGGAACCCTCCGATATGCTGCTATTCAAAAACGACCATTATGGATCATTTTTGGGCGCAGTATGATCATCAGGCTATCCAAGGAGTTGTTGATAGTCAGCCACAAGACCATTGATGCTCGCGGTGCCAATGTTCACATTGCCTATGGTGCTGGTCTTAGTATTCAATTCTCAAGAAATGTGATCATCCATGGCCTTCACATCCACCACGTCATTTCAACCGGCGGTGGCATGATCCGAGATGGTGCTGACCATGTCGGACTTCGAACTGTTAGTGACGGAGACGGTATCTCCATCTTTGGATCATCCAATATCTGGCTCGATCATCTCTCCATGTCTAACTGTCAAGACGGACTCATCGACGCAATCCAAGGCTCTACCGCAATCACCATCTCAAACTCTCATTTCACTCATCATAATGATGTGATGTTATTCGGTGCAAGTGATGCATATCAAGGCGACTCGATCATGCAAGTAACCGTCGCGTTCAACCATTTTGGGAAGGGATTGGTGCAGAGAATGCCAAGATGTAGATGGGGTTTCTTCCATGTTGTCAACAATGATTACACTCACTGGCTCATGTATGCCATTGGTGGTAGTCAACATCCTACCATTATCAGTCAAGGAAACCGTTTCATTGCCCCACCCAACCCTGCTGCAAGACAGGTAAAAAATATATATATATATATATATTTTAATTGGCTCTATACCATGATAGAATGAAATGAGTTAATGAGTAATGTTTCTTATGCAGATTACGAACAGAAACTATGCAACAGAGAGTGTGTGGAGAACATGGACATGGAGATCGGAAGGGGATCTGATGATGAATGGAGCGTATTTCATTCAATCTGGGAATCCAAGCAAACGAAGGCCATACAGCAGGTTCGACATGATAAAGGCTAAGCCTGGCACTTTTGTTAGAAGGCTTACACGCTTCTCTGGCTCACTCAACTGTTATATTGGTCGCCCATGCTAAAAAAACAGAACCAACAATCAAAACAAATTTCATTTACTTTCAAGCTTTAATTTAATTCAATGTTTTACCAAAAAAAAAAAAAAAATTCATGGGGAAGAATAAGAGAAAGAGGATGATAGAGGATGAAGAAGTATTATGAGGAGCAGCAAAAAATGGAAGCTTTGACAAAACCAAAACCAGCAAAAGGGAAGAACAGAGAGATTCATGATCAACAACTGGAAGAAGACCTGAAGAAGAAATTTATTTATTTTTATTATTATTTTGTGTTGGAGAGAATTATTGTTGTGTTTTTCCCCTTTGCTTTGGTTATGAGAGATACAATTCCATTTTTTTTTTTTATAAATATTTACTTTTTTATTAATCTATTTCATTCATAGTTTTGTCTTTCTCACTGTTTTTTTTTTCCTCCTTTCATTTTCCTAATAAAATTGGTTGTCTTTTTTGGATATTCAATTTCTTCTGTGTCAAATATCAGTATTAATTCTTATATTGAAACCAAATCTTCATTTGTTGAACAAGAATTAATGGAAATGAATAATATATTAAGTATCATGCTTCAATTGAAAACCAATCAATCAAAAATAAGGTTTCTTTCCATTTTTCTAATAAGATTAATCTAGCTTGCTTAATTTCTTTTATGGCTGGCCTCCAATAAATTTGGTATCAAATTAACTAAAGTTATCCTAAAAATTGGAATTTGGCAACCAATTGTGTTTGAATTAGATGATAAAGACATTCTCAAGTAGAAACAAGATGATCAAGAGTTTAAAAAGAATAAAAAGTGAAAATGTTTCTTCCACTCATTCTACAAGATATTAGTGTAAGTCCATTTTCCTTGATTTTTTGGTAGTAATAATTTTTGGGATATGAAAATTTGTCTCCATCAAGTTGTAATCTTTAAAGAAATTTTAATATTTTCTCAAGTTGTTGAAACTATTCCCTATGAAGAGACTATTCTAGAAAAAGAGTAAACGGTTCGGAGTGTTCTTCCAAAATTTGAAGAATCCAAAAGCTTATGAATGATTGAACAAGTCCCCTAGTCACTCATGGAGCAAGCTTTTCATAGCTTAATTAGGCAGGAAATAAGATCAATTATAAAAGATGGAAGAATTCAATGCAAAACAAAGAGAAGGAAAAACATGATCATAGAGACAGAAATTAATATGAAAAAGTTAATTTTAAAAAGTGTTTTTTTAAAAGACTTTTTTGAGGAGTGAAATTATCTTTGTACTTCGGATGACAAAAACATCAAATATCTAGAAATTTTCTCCATCATCTCTCATCTCTATCTTCTTTTATGTCTTCTTCGATCCAACTCGATTGTCATTTCAACTTTTTATTATTTCTCTTCAATTTCGACCCACAATATTCTTCTTTTTATCTCTCTCTTCTTCTCCTCCTACTTCTCATTATCTTTCTTCTCTCTCATCACATCATGACTTGAGCATCCACAACTCAGAATGTTCAAGAAAAAATATTGTGTAATCCAAATTCAGGGCTAAAATGTTTTTTAGGTTAAATAATAGTCAAATAAGCTACCTTCCATCATGTAGATCTCAAAAAGTTACAAAAATTAATTTAAAAAAGAAACATTTAATTTGGCCAACATAGTTCACAATTATGAACTCTCAAAGTTTAAACTTTAGATCATTTCAATTTTTGAGGACCTTAAAAATGAAGATATTTAACGTTTTTCTTAGTTTATAAGCATGGTTAGACAGATTACCAAAAAGAAAAAAAAGGGTATGAAAGAGGTGATCATTTACCTAAAACGAATTTTTATTGAAGAAGATATGACCAAAATAAGATTATATTGTACAAGCCCACGAGATCGTGTAGTGTACATATGCAATCGTGTAAATGTTTAAGATCGTTAATGTGCGTAGATGCTCAAACCACGCACCCCCTCAAGTCTCATATGCATATAAACCGCTCATAAACAAAATATGCAAAGATATATCAATAGATTTCATCGAGGGGCATTCATATCGCTTGTAGCGGCGAATCAATTAAGCAAGTATATGCACACTTAAATTCGATGAAGTTTTTTTTTTTTTTTTTTTTTAACCATCTTTTGTGAGGAAGAAGGTGGTGCCTCTATATGGTTTTTCCTACATATAGATCACGACAAGGTGTTCGTTAGTTACTTTTGGATCAAAATTGTTCCATTTCCAAGAGAACATAGATGTGATAAAACACGACTTACCATCCGCAAACTAATAGGCAAACAAAGGTAGCTAGTGAACAAATACACCCGTGTAGATGAAGACACCATCATTGAACACCATCATTGACTGATAAGTTCGAATAGATTTTGAGGAACCAAAGGAAGCGTTTGGCCTTCTTCAAATCATTAAATCATCTAACCACAGATGTTGATTCCCTCATTTCCACATTGAAAACAATGTGTCTTATGACTCAAGAGTATTTCTTGTTTTAGTTTTTGAAATTAAATTTTAATAATAAGTTATGGCTTTTATTTTATTTCAGGATTATTTTGATTAATTTATTCTCCAACTCCTAATAACTTTTTAACACTTTGGAAGAAAATTTTTATAATATAAATTGAAATTGAATTACTAACCTTAATTCCATATATGAAAATAATTAAATACAATTTTTATATATTAAAATAACCCGACTAACCCGAACCAGCTCAACCCAAATGTTCCATTCCGAACCAGCTCAACCCAAATGTTCCATTGACAAACAATGAAGGGGAGGAATATTCTTACTCCCAGTAGTACCAGAAAGGTAGTTCACCTCCCCTATCATTCAGGTATAAAGTTGCATATATGCTAAGGCGAGTCTTTATCTAGTATTTCATTATCCCACTGTATGGGAAGAAAGCCGATTCTCCTTTGCTGTTGTAGCTACAAGGAAAGAAACAGAGGGGGGCAAAAAGAGAAAAATCTAGTCCATGTAAAGAAGGGATTCTAAATATTTACCAGGTTGTGTAAGCTTATAGCCAGCCAAGTTTGGTCGTTCAATCTCTCTTCAGTTGCTTCAAAAAAGAATGCATACAATAGAAGCCAAAACCAGCAACTCTACTCGCTCAACATTTGGGATTCCTCGGCTAATCCTGTACTAGGTTATGTTATGCTAATACAGTACGGTACAACAACCTAGTACATGCAAATGCCATTCAGCCATGAAGTTGCATTCAAATGAACTACAAGAAAGAGCAAATAAAGAACTAGAAATTGATACATCGTCTATGCACTGTCAGATTCATTCCCTGAATCTATATTCATTGGCTGTGGATTCTTATAGCCACTGATTTCCTCCTTGTATCGTTTTTTGTCATCCCGAGCCTTTGATTCGTACGGTTCTTTCTCTTCCGCTGCAAGTAGATTAATCCAAGGTCAGCTAAAATACATGTGGTTTAGAGCTTAAGGTCACATCGGAGCCTTCGATGCAAGATATCCAATTAAAATTTTGAAAAGCCACATACCCGACATCTTATTCCACTTGTCTCCAAGTACTCGCCCTAATTCCGTGAATGAAATTCCAGGATTACTTTTTTTTATGTTCTGCAATGAGGAAATACAGGTAAGCAAACTATCAAAAAATCCTACAAGTACAGTGGCAAATACCCTACAACAGGGGGAGAATGAGAGTAAATGTGAGAAAATCACCTCTCTTTCCATCTTAGAGAAGAACATGAAACCAGATATTGCCCTCTTTGGTGCATTTGGATCCTTCTTCTTTTTCTGCTTTTTCTTCTTTGAACCATCGTCAGTCCCTTCTCTAGATTTCTTCTTGGCAGGTGCCTTGGAAGCCGAAGGGTCTTTTTTGGCCTCCTTTTTTCCAGGCTTCTGAAAATGGAAGCTCAGTGAGCTACAATATAGAATGCAAGTGTGTATTCAACTCGAGGGTTAGAAAAAGAAAATTGCTGACCTCTTTTTCACCTCCACTATCACTACCGTCAGAGTCATCCCCACCTGAATCATCAGTTGGAGAACCCCCATCATCCTTGTCAGCAACAAAATCCGAGTCCTACAATAACGCAACCAAATTATATGGAGCTGCACATGGATATAAAAATGCAAATATAAAGATATACGCACATAAGTTCATTCGAACACAATGTTATACAATATACATATGTGCTGTAACTTCAGAATAAGTTCGTTCGCTTCAGCATTAGTCTCACCTATTGTTATCTTGAATGCATGCAATGCAAGGATGCAACTATCAGGCACCCATAAACTATAGGCAAAAGTTGCAATACAAAATAGACAACAAAATAATTTGCAAATTATATGCGTAGGAGGTAATGCATGGTTAATCTATCAACACGTGACATTTACATTTGAATGGATATTCACATGTACCCACGACTGTCAATATGTTTGTAGACAGTATCGAGCCAACTCATATCGTTTCAATATTCTTTACTAACCACAAAATATTGGGCAATCATGCAAAAGTTTTGATGTAAAGATTTTCAAAACTTCCAAAATCCAACCGAGTAAAAGGTCATTTAACCAGTATGGACCTATGGAATTTCAGAGGCACACGTAGTATAAATTAACCACCAAACCCAATCAGGGGCATCCAAAAGCACCAATGTGTCATGAATAAACTATCTGATATGAACAGTATTCCTAGTTGCTGATGGCCCATTGGAAATGCCAAAAACCGCTCCTTCAGACCACCTAACACACGAGACAAACTGACCATACCCTTAAACTATCCATGTCTTTCCTATTATCCCTTCCCATAACTACAAATAACTATGGGTGGGAGTCCGATTCACATAACTAGCCCTTTCCATGACTATCCATTACTTCCAGTGGGTGTTGCATTCTCGTAACTAGTTCTATGTATCTACCCATAATTGCAAATAACTTCTAGTGGAAGTCACATTTTCAAAACTTTATTCATAACTGTCAAACACAAACCATCTTCTAAAAAATTACAAACATGTCCCGGCTAGTATTCCTAATGATATTCCCACTATTTTTCCTAAAATAATACTCCAAATCAACACATTCTGAAATCCTTAGTCTTATGATGGTATGTATCCATGAAGCCATCAATAGTTTTAACCCAACAAACAAGCCCAGGAAAAGTAATTGACTGGAATCTGATTGAGCCCGAGAATCGAAGGCATGAACTCCCCCTCTGCAATTCCCACACGTGCCTTTCCAGTAATCTCAACCACAATCAGCAATATTAGAACACTGGCATCATGCTAACCAACTTGGTCTCAACAGCCATTTCAGCCAAAATAATGGCCCAACTAACTACAACAACTTAACATTAACCCAGAAAAGTAAACCTCCTAATGCTTCCTAGTCTAACGTAAAATGCACAGTAGGCCTAAAGTATTTACCAATTACCTCCATCAAAAGAGAACCCTGATTGATAGTACGAAACAGGTAAAAGCTTACCTCTTCATCGCTCTCATCTCCACCAGCTTCATTTCTAATGCGCTCAAGATGCGGGTCAACAGCATCATCATCATCCTCTTGGAGAACAGCTGCCACGCCATCTCTAGCCTGAGCATCTCCCAAGTTCATGATCTTCATACCCTTCCCGCTGCAGGGATGAACAAATAAGATAAGATGGAATAATAGCCACCTCAATACATGAGGTAAGAAATTAGACTGACCTGATAAAGTCGAAAAGATTATGGTATTCATTCCTCTGGATATTTCTAAAGAGATGTTCTTGTTCAGTTTTCAGTCTAATGAGGAGATCAAAGTAATGCATATTTGACCCACCAGCAGCATGCCTCTCAAATTCAACATAGTCAATCTATTGCAAAAATATTTTAAGGTAAGCAACTTAATGGATTTAACATTGAACCATCAAATGATGTCAGAACATGCAAGATCCAATATCAAATCTATACCTCCTCATGAAGAATAAGGGTAGGAGGCTTAGGAAGAAAGAAGAAACTTTTTTCAAGTGGATATAAGACACCATCTTCAGCTTTCAAAGATGACTTGACAGCATAACCATCTTGACAGCTGCGGAATTTTCCAGGTCTGGTAATTTTCGCACCAGATAAGCCCCGCAGTATGGTGGTGAACACCTCATGAATCAGTCCCTGTTATCAACACAACTATTTACTGAGAGAAACATGAAATTCACAAGGGAAGTCTACAGTTATACACCTTGCTAGGTACTGTTGAATGTGATCCATGAACTCATAGAACATATGCCAAAGCATAGCAGACAAAAGTCGATTAATGGAGCAATTTTCTTTTGGTTAATGGTTTATAGCTATGAAGTCCAAACGCTTTGGTAGTTTGGGTAACGTGTCCGTGTCCAACACATATTAAACTCTCCAACACTTGTTAAACATATGTAGGGTAATTGTAGCATAGTTCAACTAATTGAATAAGACTCCAATACTTGTTGAGCCCATTCTTAACATTTGTTCAACATAATCAACTTGTGTCAGACACTAGTTGTAACAACTATAAAACCCATGAACTAAAGTATTCAAATTTCTATTTATTTTTTCAAAAGGCAACTCACATTTCATTGAAATACTGAAAAACACCAGTGTGTGTGTGTTTGGGGCCGGGGGGGGGGGGGGGGGGGGGGGGGATGATGGAACCTCAACTTCAATGGAATTTCAAAAACCATTCCAATTGGGCAAAAGAACCTTTATTTTTTATATTAACTTTTGACAAATAGAAAAAAACTAAATGCAACAAAAATAATAAATCTCGAGTGTAATACATCGAGTTTTTTTTTTTAACATGAAACAAATACATCAAACTTGATATATTTTTTTTAAAAATATACATGCCTTATCAACTTTAAATTTTGTTCTTGTATGATATAAAAACAATATATATCTTCAAACATCGTATCTAGTAAAATTGCGTCTTTATTGTGCCCATGTCGTAGATTTTTTAAAAATAATATGCCACTTTGTTTGAGCATGTGTCATGTCTGTATTTTTGTTACTTCCCTCTTATAGTAAAACAATTCTATTGTTTGGAGGGAGAAGAGCTTTTCTACCTTATAAGAAGGTTCTAACTTGTCCTTGTACTTTGTGTTGAGAAGTTCATCGCCTATTTGCAGGGTGCTTTGAACCACATAGTCAGTCTCAAACTGCAAAAATGCATCAAAACAAAAGTTGGTCCTAAGAAGTATATGAAGAGAATTCATCAGAGAGAGAGAGAGAGAGAGAGAGAGTACATGCAGAGAAACCTTAACAAATGAAGTGACAAATACCTGCAGAACAATATGAGGGTATAAAGTTTGGCCTTTACGGATTGGTGGATCTAAAGTCACAACAACAAAAGTATGTGGCTGATTGGACTGCACAAAACATCACAAGCACGTAAGACTTCAAATCTTATTAACTAACTGGTCTAGATAGTGTAACATCTGTGTTCAATAGAAGTCGAAAAGAAAAACCTTTGGAAGTAAGAAAAGGCGAACAACGCTGCTGTATTGTATTTTGAAGTCATTGGCTTGTCCTTGGAGCCGCAGGAATGAAAGGTGCAGTTCAACACTGTACCGACCCCTATACAACAAAAACCACCTCTTTAGAATACCTTTTAGCCAGTATTAAAAGAAACAAAAGGAACTATGCAAGCTAATCAAACAGAAACATGTGCATTCAGACTGTCTACCTTGGAGTGAGGATAGCAATTCCCTCAAATGTGACCACAGCTTCCTCAATGCCCGCACTAACATCCGCCATGGACATAATTTTGTCACGGAAAACCTAGATCAACCCACACTACTTCATAAAAAGTCACAAAAAAATACACATCGTAGTTTGAATCAAGCAGATAAATGATCCTACCTGAGCAGGAGGGCGATTTTCATCACCAACAAATTGAGTATTGGTATTTGGTATGTGAAAACTTATCTCCATTAGAGAATCTTTCTGTGATCATAATGTTAAAAATACTATATTACAATAAAGCAATCTAAAACAAAAGCTATGCAGTTCAAGATATTAGATGTTACATTGCTCATCAATTGGTAAGCAACTAACACAAACTATTTTAAAAGTAAGGGAAAACATAATGAATGACCTCATTAGCTCCTGTTGTATCATCCACATGGAACTCCAACATAACATCGTTCTTTCCTTGAAGTTGTGTTTGGGCAACATCAGCTAAAGACACTTCAAATGCTTGCTTTGAACCAACCAAGAAGGTAAGCATATTCCCTACACCAAAAGGTTTGAAAGTAATTAAAAGAAGACACTTTTCCTACAGACGTGATTTCATTACTAAAGAAATTTAAGGAGGATCAAATATCTGACACTAGAGAGAGAGAGATATATAGAAAAAAGAGGGTGAAGGGGGGAAGAGTTAAAGAACAAAATGAATGGAAGAAATTGTGAATGCACATGCCAGTGCAGTGTATCTTTTAAGAAAATAAATTTAACCTCAAAAAAAAAAATTGCAGAAAGATGAGTTCTATATTTGATGTGCATGACAGCTCAGGCTAGAAATACAGAAAATGAAGGAAATGTAGTTGTACGCTAGAGCTAATTGCCAATATGGTGTAATTCCTAAACCAAGACTGGTGGTTTCTTAAGAGCCATTTAATCTCTTCTTAGAGAACTAAAGTTGCAATCTTATACATGCAATGATGCAAATAAAGTCAGAGTTCTTTGGATACAAAATTGATAACTACCAAGAGATTGACGAGTAAAAGACTACAAGCATAACAAGTGATAGACTAAATGTATCAAAACAGCTTACCGTTCAAGTCAACTTCACCCCAATTACGACCACTGACAGAAAGCTGTTTTTCCTCTGGTGCTATTCCACAATTACTCTGGAAAAATTTGGTTAAACTGCTGATGTCCTACATTAACCAAAAAAGAAAAAGTGGCACAATCAGAACATTTCAACTGCATCATAGATGATACGGACATTCTTGAAATATTAATTTGTAATCATCTCATTTCAAGCTACTGCTGTGATCAAGTGAGATGGACCAACATAAAAGGCCATCCACTAACTAAAGGAAATGATTTAGTGAATTATAACTACGCACAGTAAATGAGAAATGAACACCATAAGATGCACAGCCAGATTCTAAAGTCGATCAATAAATATAAAAGCAACATCATTCTATAAAAATTCAGTAAACCTGGTCGCGGAATCCAATGAACTTGTAATACAACCCATCTTTGACCCGAATTCCCAACTGGTTTGACCTTGGGACCTTCATCCATGTTACACCAACAATGTCTGCTTTATCCACCTCAACTGCCTTCCCACCTCCTTGCTTCTTCCACTGAACACCTCTTTGATCTGTTTTAAGCTGACCAGGGTTCTGCACAGAAACATATACATGGAGGAGAATTGTAAGAGTCCGTGTTTATCATTCCAGACTTTCACAGAAGCCCACAAAAGCAAAATCAGAAAATTGAGACAATTAAAGATCATTTCCTTTCCTTTGTTCAGGTTGAGAATCCTCCAATACAAAGTACTTCGCCGAATGCAACAAGTGAGATGCCAAGGATAAAAAATTACAGAGTCCGAAATATAACCCTTAACTCTCACGCTCCAAACAAACGACACTCAGAAACAATAACAACCCATCAAATCTATGAAAATTGGGAATTTCAAGAACACGTCTTCTCTATACAAATTTACGAAGAAGAATAACGCCGGAAAAAGCTCCAATTCCTGGAAAAGTACTAATTGTTCTAGGTATTTAACACCGCCTCTCTTCCGCAGCGCCACGAAGAGGTACGGAAAGACACAAAAAGCGGAGAAAATATTAAAAAAAAAATCCGCATACGACCATGTAAGCACATACAGAATTTAGGAGTTAAAAAGTTAGGGTTTGAAAAGACGAGCATTTCCATGGCCATACTAAATACAGCGATCCAACTCGACCAAGAAACCTAGTAAGTTACCAGCGGCACAGACCACAGAGAGAGAAATAGAGAGAAGGGAGAGAGCTCACAGTGCCTCCACGGCCTCCGAGAGAGATATTGTTGTAGAGCTGACCGTCAGCCATGGCCGGAAACCTGAGACGAACCAGAAGGAAGCGAATCGCGGAAAGAGAAGGGAGAAGAAGGGTTTTTAATGGTTTTGAGAGGAAATGGGAGTCACACTGTCGTGGCGCCAAGCGGTGGTGATCTGCTGTTCACCGACTCATCCTAACCTTTTTTACATTCATGTTAGCCTTAACCCTCATTCGATCACATCCTTGACCTTAATTACACTCATGAAATTTATTCATGTACTATTTACTTTTTTTTTTTTTTTTTTACTCAAATTGGGGAAAATGAAATATTCAATATTCATTTAAATCCTTTTTACCTAAATAATTCAATTTTTCTTTAAACAAATGCGAGTATTGATTGCCTAACATGAGTAAAACTCATTTGATATAAACTTTATACTATGTAATGAGAATAAACCTATCTCAATCGCATTATATTTCATCTCCTTCAATTTATTTCCTTAATACCTTTTTTTATCTCCACAAACTTTTATTCAAAAGAGGAAATATACATTGTATGATCGAAGCAAATAAGTATTTTCATACTTTAAGCTACACTCTTCGATATACATGTTTTTCTTGTTCTTAAACAATTCTCCCACTTTCTATCGTCGGAATCGCAACTCAAAGAAATTTTTACCATCGTCAATTGAAAAGTTCACTTAAAAAAGTAGAAAATATGAGGCTAAATAGAACGATGATAGCACTGGCTAAAGACATCTTACAATACAAAGGAAGTGCACATGTGTGCTACGCAGCAGCGAGGTGATTGAAAAGATTGATTGAAGTTGACGAAGAGAAAATGTGTGGTCGGCTCTACTTGGTAAAGCTTCTTTAGCAGTCAATGACATTGAAACAATAAGTGGATAAGACAATCAATCCTTCAAGTTAATGCACACAAACAATGTATGCAACGATCCAATTTGTTTCGACAAATTGAAAATTTTCATTTGAATCATATCGTGTATAAATTCGAACAAATTGTCTTTTTAATAGACCTCTTTTTAGAGAAAGACAAAAATATTATTATTGGTGGAATTAAGGATACTGTCTACATAAATATCATGTATGAAGTATATATTTTATGAAATTATAAAGGCTCAACACAACTTTTCTATATAATATAAACACGCAAGTATATAAGAGTTACAAACTAAAACATATTCCAAAATAAAAGTTACAAAATTGCAGTAAACACTATCAAATTTGAATTAATATATCATGAACGTAGCGTACATATTACATAGCAATTACAAACTGAGAATATGAATGTTATGATATAAAATATGGGTCTAGCTACTTATGGGCCCAAAGATTTGATTTGGGCTTGGGGCAAGTCCAACTTTTTCTTTGACCTAAATTTCTATCATTAGATTGGACTTTAGGTTTGGACGACTTAAATTGTATGACCTATCCAATTTACAATTTTAGGCCCAATAGAGCTAATAGCCAAATTTATCAATCATGGTTTAGACTTAATCACGGGTTGAATTTAATCAAACAATAAGATGGCTAGAAAAGAGACACATGCCATTTTTTTTGTTTGTCATTTATTTATTTCCAAAATTTTAAGTTAGAGACACAATATTTCTTAATTGGCTCTAAATTTAGTATGGCATGGTAAAATTTGATTTGTCAAAAAAAATTTAGGTTTGATTGACAGTTTAAATGTATTAAGATTTTAGGTTCGAATAAAAAATATAAGAAAATATATGAATTTTTCAAGTAGGTTGAACACAACTTAGGAAACTCATAAAGTTTAACTATATGGTAAGAAAACCTAATTGAAATTAAATCTAAAGTCATAAGAACCCCACTAAAACTTTGGAGGGTCAGATGAACCAAATTTAATTGAAACTTCTAAAATCATAAACATCATAATATGAAACTATATATAAACTATGCAAACTAAAATTTTAATTTAACCTACATAAAACAAAGTCCAAAATCAACTACCTTGGCTAAAACATTGTTTAAATCGAAACCAACCGCTTATCCATATCCAAAATAACTAAACTTAATAGTTTAGTACTCTATTTAGACACTATATACTTTTGATTTCTTTCCTAAAAAATATTAGGTTTATAAATATTTTTCGGTGGCTCAATCATAAGAATTCTAAAGTTAAGTGTGCTTAGCCTGGAATAATCTGTTGGGTGACCTCCTGGAAATTTTCCTAGGATGCATGTGAAGTGAGAACAAAGCATGCTGAAAGAACACGTATTGGTTTATAGGGACAACTTTAATTCTTAGAAGCATTCCAGACAAATAAGGATGAGAGAATGTTGGGGCTATAAGGTATGAGATGTTACAAAAATAATTACAATTAATTAGTTTTCACTAACATCAAATATATTAATAATTTACATAATTAAAGTTTATAAATTATATAAATATGTAGGATTTTTGGCAAAGTATTAAAAAGGGCATAAATCTCAAGCACAATGAAGTACCAACGGGCTCTAAATATATATAATAACTTTATAACTTTAATTTAAAATTGTTCCCGTTAAAGTTTTGTACGTAAATTGATGCATTTCTTAATTTAGTCTAAAGATGACAAAATAGGAAGTTAATTAGATAATGAATGGATGAATGTGATTTGTCTTAGGAAACATCGTGATGCATAATTTGGAAGTGTATGGAGTTTTGGACAGTGGAGAAGGGAGCAAAATTGGTTAATTGTTGCTTGGTTTTTTGGCTATATTATTCCTCTCCAAAGCATAAGGCAATACAAACACAATATAGTACAATACACAACAAAAAAGAAAGCGAAATATCAGAATGATTTTCATCGACCCCAACAAAACCAAAGATTGACGATGCTCACTAGGAAGTTATATTTTACATGTTGATGCCAAATTCTCACGTAATATTTAACTTTACTACTCGCAACTCAAATAACCAACCACCTTCTTTCATTGAAGAACACTCAATTTTGGCTAACTAACAAGTCTTTCAAGCACCATCAACTTATATATATAATTTGTGTTTTCGGTATTTATGATTGATTTATACTTCTTTATGAATTCTTATTAATTTAGGGTTTGTTTGGATTGACTAGGAAGAAATGTTTTTGAAAAAGGTCATTTTCATTTAAACACTCGTGTGTTTGGCAACAATTTATTAAAAATGTTTTTATATACAAGTTTGTTTAGTTTGTTATATAGTATAAATATTTGTATTAATGTCAAATTACTATAAATGACGGCTATGAAACACTATGAACTAATAATTTAAAATAATAGTCGTCATAGTTGGTTGTCTGGAGTGGTCGTTGTCGAAGTTGGTAGTGGTGGTCGCTGATGGTGGCCTTTGAAGCTAGTAGTCGGTGATGGTTGCCATAGATATCTATCAGTGGAAGGTAAGGTCATCAGAATTGGCCGCCAGTAATGGTGACTGGAAGGAGTTTGGTCGCCAGTGGTGACAGCTGAAGTTGGTTGTTTGAGTTGGTCGTTGATAGTGGTCACTGGAGTTGGCCGTTGGTGGTGGTTGCCGGAGTTGGTAATCGGTGGCAATATAGTGTCAGTGAGGTAGAGGACTAGTGAGGACATTTTGGTAATCTTATGAATTATACAAATTAGGAAGACATTAATCATATTAAAAACTCAAAATTCATTTTTCTAAAAGTTGATTTTACAAGTGTTTATCTCAAACTAACTTATTTCCTAAACTCCTTTTTTCAAAAATTATTCAACCACTCCAACTTTTTTAAAAAATGACTCTTTTTCAAAATAAAACACTTTAAAAGTTAAACTAAACATCATAAAAATTTATTGTTTGCTTAATTATCATTGTTGCTAAGATGCCAACGTAGTCTCGCATTGATTAGAAGTAAGAAAATCATAACATCAATATATATTTATTACTCTAACGTCTTTTTATGTGAAACACAATGGATAAACAACTTCTGGATTAATTATCATTAAGCTATGCTCATTTTATAAACCAAGTTCAAAAACTTATTAAAAATGTTTTTATAATAACCCTAAAAATATTGAAACCAAACTTACAAAACCTTGTTCCGTAACAATTTCATTTTTAGTTTTCTACTCTTAAAATTTATGCTTGTTTTGTTTCAAATTTTCAACTATAATTTTCATTTTTTTAAAAAGAAATATTTGAACTCCTATCTAAATTCTAAAAACAAAAACATTTTTTTTTGGAAACTATTTTTTTAATTTTCAAAACTTGTAAAAATAGCGTTTATAGACTTAATTTTCAAAAATTAAAAATTAATGATGGCATATGATTATCAAACGGACCCAATTCAACAACATATTCACGAGAAAGTTGGTCGTTTGAGCAAACCTCCAAATGAGGAGACTCGATAGTCAATGGGAAAATTGAGACTTAAAATTAGCATTAAAATCCAAAGAGAACAATACAAAGCTTTCAATTTCAGTGATTTTTGGAAGCACTTTTGTGACATTTAGCTAAGAAATTAACCAAAAGCCCTATCTTTACCGGCAGATACAAAAACAAAACTTGAAAACTTTTGTGTTTTAAAAATGGAAACAGACAGAATGTAGACAATGGGATTTTTTTGTCTTTTCACAACATTGCCTTGATATTATCAACCCCTCCTCTTTTGGACTTCCAATCCCCACTAATTATATATTCAAATAATGCTTAATTAACTAATATTGTTATCCAACCATTCAAATTCTTGGCTGTTGTTCCACTTGTCTTTTTATATTTACTTTCATCCTAAGTTTTAATGGTGTCTACTTCCATTCCTCAACATAAATGTCTCTCAATATACTACTTTATGAGCTTTAAATACAACAAATAATAGTTTTAATCACTCGTCTCGATGCATCAAAATAAAAACTTTAACTTCTTTCAATAGCATATTTGAAACACAAATTTTTTAGACTTTTTCGGTAGAATCTTTGCTAGGACAACGATTAGGATTGAATAAAAATGGGGAGAAAAAAGAAGTGAAATTTTTTGTCAATTGTTGTACGGTCAATGTAAACAAGAGAGAAATATTGCACGATGATCAAGTGCTTTAATTGAATTATCTACATTTCATGAAGTGGAAACATTACAAGTATTTATAAGCAAATAAGAAACTAATCGCTAACGCACTAATTAACCTTAAAACTCTACCACTAACTTGAAATTCTCTTCCATCGATTCCACTAAGTCATTAGGCCACTATCTTCTTGTTTAGGAGAGACACTACCCTAAATAAAAGTCATTAACTTTAATTAAAAAAATATTAATTTAATTAAACTACTTGTAAATTAAGTTTGCATTAACTTTTATCGAGAGTGATTGGTTTATTCTCTTCTAATTTCTTGGTCCACAATTTAGTTTCTAGTCGTTCACACTAGATTTCCTTATTTTAAATTTCAAAAAAAAAATCTCATATTTATCTTTTCCCTAAGGAAAATCTAAAATAACTCTCAAAATCTCTCAAAAACTTTCCAATCTCACCTAGAAAATCAAAACAATAAAATCTTAAAAACTTATATTCCATAAGTCTTATATTGGTCCTCGTCCTTAACCTAGCCGAGATTTTCACCAAGCGCAAAATTGATATTTCAAATATGCCACTTTTAAAAGTTTTGTTTTGGTCTCGATATCGACTCGACCAAAGTAGGACTAGGACGTGTTATTAAAACAGTTGGCCAAAAATGTGCTATTTGTGAATTATAAAAACTTTTTTATGCTATTTCTTTTAGTTACCGCGTAAATTCTTTAGAGAGAATATAATATCATACCATTCTAGAAATAATGACGGACTTATTATTTCATCACATAAGAACTATTTTGAAAGTAAAGATCTAACAACACAAGTGTTAATATTATAATATTTAACTTAACATCAATCTAGTTTCGTCTTAAAAGTAAATTTTAATTTAAAAAACAGAAAGATGACAGAGAGGTTTTGAAAACAATACAAAAAATGACCAAATATACTATATTGCATATATAAATAGATAGATATATTGAAATTGAACAAAACTTGCTGAGTGATTAGAGGTGAAGAAAACCAGAGGTAGAGAAGAAAAACAATGGAGGCGGCAGCTTTGGTACTGAAGAACGAGGAGAATTTAAGAATATGTTGGACAGAAGGTCAAACTCAGGCCATAAGACGTGTCAAGAGACGCCGGAGAGACCCCGCTGCCGCCTCCATCACTGCGGATCAAACTAATAAGCAGCAGTGTCTGAAGCAACAATCCGATCAAGCTCCGACCACCACTATGAAGCGGAGTTCAAGATTTCGTGGCGTTAGTAGGTAATTCATAAGTTTCTTTGTTTTGTTATCTAGTTTTGAAAAATAAAGAAATAGTCTTGTTAATAACTTTTTTTTTTTAATGAAATGAAGCTTATACATAGATTTATCGCTCAAGCGATAAAATTCTATCCTAGTCTGCATTTATAAATAATTTGATATTTTTTCTATTTTCAAAATTCAAGTCATATTTCAAAACGAGTAATTTTTTTAAAAAAAATTCTTTATTGAATTTGACTAAAAATTCAAAAATGATTCTTGAAGTTAGATGAAAACTATTGTAAAACATTTGTAAGAAAATATAGTTTTAAAAAGAAAAATTTTTACAGATAGAAAAAATGTCAAACTATTTACCGAAAATAGCAAAAAAAACAAACACTGATAGATATTGATAAACTTCTATCCGCGTCTATCAACGATAGACTTCTATCATTTCTATCATTGATAAATCCTAGCGTCTATCACAACTATCTAAAAATTTTGCTATTTTGTGTAAATAGTTTTTTTTATTTTTCTATTTTTAAAAATTTTCCCTTGTAAAAAATCGAAAACCATATTTTATTTATGTTTTTGAAACTTGGCTAAGATTTCAAATATTTCCTTAACAAATATGAAAGTCATTATTGGTTAAATTGCAAATTATTGGTACTTATAGTTTGAAGAAAATTAAATTTAGTTCCTATAGTTTATAATTAGAATTTAGTTTCTATTGTTTGATAAAATTTTCATAAATAGTTCTTACGGTAAGGTTTTATAAAACTATAAAACTAAATTCCAATTTTTAAAACCATAATTTAACTGTCATTATTTTATAAAAAGAACACAAGACAATTTTGGAAAAAGAAAAAAAAAACCATTTAATAACCATATAATTTTTTTAAAATTTAAATTTAACACACTACACTCTCACTAATAACTTTCTCTATTTTATTGATTATAAATTTTTAAAAAAATAAAAAATAAAAAACGAAATTTTTACCGAGCGTAACCATCGTGTGAAAGTTTATGGCTTCGTTTGTGGTCATGGCAATTCTGTTGTGATGAGCAGACATAGATGGACGGGCCGATTTGAAGCTCATTTATGGGATAAACTTTCTTGGAATATGACACAGAAGAAGAAGGGCAAACAAGGTAATAATAATATAATTTTCATATTTATATATATCTCTCTCTTTTAAATTTCTTCAATGAAACTTATTTTCTTAATTGTGGGGTTAATCTAATATAAACTCTTTTAATTGTTGTTTTTCTATCTCATCTTGATGGCCCTTTTGATCTCTCCCAACAGTTTATCTTGGTGAGTAGTTAATTAATTAATTAACTTCAAATTAATATTCCAAGTCTTATTTAATCTCTCTAATTAAATAGAACGCTTATATAGGAGCTTATGATGAAGAAGAATCAGCTGCAAGAGCATATGATTTAGCAGCACTCAAGTACTGGGGTGTGACAACCATCACTAATTTCCCGGTAAGACTTCTTGTTAATTAAATAACCCATTTTTTATTCTTAATAATCAAAAGCTTAAGTCCATAAATTATAGAAATAAAATTGAATATTACTACGAGGCCCAACAAATAGATTTGTTACTACAAAAAATAAGAAGAAAAAGGAAAAAGACTATATTACACCTTTAAACTTGAGAGTTTGTGTACGTATCACTTAAAAACTTCCAAATTCATAACTGTTTGTATCTGTATCACTTATAACTTTGAATTCTCGTGAAGTAATCAATGTAGACCTCCGTTGTAATTCCCCTATTTTAAAACCGTGAATGCATTGTTTTTATACATGTATAAGACTTGAGAGAGAAGTGTTGAAAATCAAATGAATAATGGCAGTTTTTCATTAATAAATTAATTTTCGTATTCTTTTCCCATATTATTTTTCTCTACTTAATTAGAAAGAATTACGTGATAATTTGGATTTAAAAAATTAATATTTTCAATATACTTTGTTTTAATGTAGATAACAGAGTATGGAAAAGAGATTGAGATAATGCAAACAATGACAAAGGAGGAGTATTTGGCCTCTTTAAGAAGGTAATTTGGATTCAAATTAGAGGTTTTAATTGGCTTTTTATTAGCTTAATTAGGTCTCTTACATATGATTAATAATTGCTATGTTTCAGAAAGAGCAGTGGCTTCTCAAGAGGTGTATCAAAGTATAGAGGAGTTGCAAGGTGAGTTTCTTTTAATTTTTATTCTTATATTTTATGAGATCTTCCTTAAAGTTATTTATCCAACCATTAAAATGGGAAATTGAAATAGAAATTTTGGTGAATTTTTTTTTTTAAATTTCAGGCACCATCACAATGGTAGATGGGAAGCAAGAATAGGGAGAGTTTATGGGAACAAGTACCTCTATCTTGGAACTTACAGTGAGTAATTCCAAAGAGTTTATTTTATTTCTATGATTAAAAAAATAGAAAATTACTATAATCAGAAAAAAATATCAAACTATTTATAAATATCGAAAATTTTCACTATCTATCAGCAATAGTAGAACTCTATCAGAGCCTATCATTGATAGACAATAAAATTTTTCTATATGTGTAAATAGTTTGGCTCATTTTTCTATATTTGAAAAGTAACTTATTATTTTAATTAATTTATAGAAAATTAACACTAAGGAATAGACGTGGACATTAGTACAAATTCAAGATAAAAGTGTAAAACTCGAAGTTTAGGACTAAATAGAAACTAAACTCAAAACTCTGGAGTAGAAATGTAAAATTCATACGTAAAATTATAACATTTTGAAACTTATTGACCAAATAGAAACCATATACAAATTTTCTAGCAAAATATTAACATAACTATGTTCTTCACTGCCCGAATGTTCTAAAAAGTATAAATAAGTCGTCTTAGTAATTGGTGAAAGGTCAAAAAATATAATCAAACAAGTCATTTGTAGACATTGTTTGTTCTAATAACATAGAATGTATAATGCCACATTAGTGTAAAAAAGATAAATTTAAGTCATGCCATTGTTTCAGATCAAAATGAGAAGAAGGGTGCTGGGAAAAATCTCATTTAGAAATACAATTAATAAAGCCATTAAATTTAATTTACTCTTAATACTCTCTTTTATAAAGTAAAGAGTACAAGATTTGTCATGTTAAGTTTGAATACTAATCACAAATTTGTTTCATCTTCCACCACAGGCACTCAAGAAGAAGCTGCTCGAGCTTATGATATGGCAGCCATTGAATACCGAGGGATCAATGCAGTCACCAACTTCGACTGGAGCAATTACATGGCCTGGCTGAAGCCTCCTCCACCGCCATCCGCCGCCCCAAACGAAGCACATATGTCATCAGACCCGCACAAGGAACTCTGTAACTCCAGCTCCATCCCAGCTGAAGAAACTTCACTCTTCAAAAACCATCACTACAACATCGATTCCTTTCATTCCCTTCAAAAGCAAGAGCTTCTCGATAGCTGCAACGCGCCACTCAATGCTTATGCCAGATCTTCTTCAGCATCAGCACTCGACCTCCTTCTTCGATCATCATTTTTCAAGAAACTGGTTGAGACCAACCCAAATCTCTCTGTGGACGAGGCAGATATTGGAGAAGAGGCAAAGACTCGAGTTCAGCTCGACAGTGTATTTGACGAGTTTGAAGATGTCTTCTGCGACAGACTTACAGATGTACCGTTGGTTTGCAGCTCCAACAAAGAGCTGCAAGAAAGTGAGCTTCATTCGTACTTTAATGGCACATTTCATCGTTTCAAAGCAGCCTGAAAGCGTGCTTCATATCATTGTTAATATCAGTGTATCGAACATGTTAATATGGAGTTAGAACTCGACTCGATCAGTCGACTGTTTTCTTTGTATTTTTGTGGACATAAGTAAACCAACTACTCAACATTTCTGTCTTTTCTCTATTCAGATCTGTTCTAGAACGAACATGGATAAACCAAGAGAAAACAACTACATGAAATCTCAGATATTGCAGAATCATAGAAAAGTAATAAGCCAGAACTCAAGCAAATTGCCAAATCAAAAAAGTAACCAGTTCAGTGATCCGAATTCAACATCCTAATGCTTCAATCTAACTCTGCAAAGAAATTACATTTATAATGTGCTGTCGGTAATACATACTCTGCAACCCATTAATTAGCATCAAAACTGCTTCCTTTTGTTCTTGAAAATTCTATCCCTTTTTGTGTAAACATATAAGAAAGCAAAGAAAAGTACTACAGACACTGACACAGAACCCCAAGGAAATGGAGGGTCTTTGAAGCAAACCAACGATGCCTCCAGTTCTTGAGATGCATTGTAAACGATGGAGTGAAGCGTGTAAAGGTCATGATCTGAAGATCTTACGTAATACAAAGCCATCTCGAAGTCAAAATGCGACATTGCAGACACCACTTTGTCCAGCTTGTATTTGAAAAGGTTCCATCGCTGTATGAACTCAGTGCGTTGTTTCGGTTTTAGCAAACTTCTATCACCACCATGTGCAGCTACAGAGTTAAGAACATCAATCGCACTAGTGATACTGCTATTCAATGCTGTCAATATAAGGTTTCTCCTCGCTGCATCCTTCTGAACAAAAGATAAGGATGAAACCTCTGAGAATGGACCAAAAGGAGTTTGCCCGATGCTCCACGAGTAATCGACAATGGTATCATTGTGCCTCGAGCTCCAAGCTAAGTGGGTAGGCGACACTCCCCACATACTTTGTAAAATTGAACCAATAAGTGGCCTCTCAAGATCCCTTGTATGTGTAAATACATGGCGACCATTACAGCTATAATCACTCACAGTCTGAGTATTCTTAGTCCTTACAGCAATAACCATGTCTGTAAATGCCACAGATTGATGGTAACGATCAAGCAACAAGATTGTATTCAAGTTCAAATCGAAAACATAGACCGGAATCACTCTGGCCATCTCCTCCTCCTCAGGGAATCCAGCCCTTCTAAACTCCTCAGCAGAATCATAGAGTATCTGATGCAATCTTTTAGAATCCAAATACTCATTCACAATCAAAGTATAGTTATCAAACAAAAACCTCGAAGTATATGAATTCGTAGACCGAGAAATGGCAAAAGCACAAATTGGGCACTTAGCATAGCTCACACTATAAGTCTTGAAGCTCAAAGACTGCTCACCCAACAACATCCCACCATCTCTCAAGGTTTTCTCAATAGACTTCCAATCCAAATCACCTCCCTCGCTACTCTCAGACCCATATATGTGTATAAATTGAACAACCAATGAACTCTCAAAAGGAACAGGAATTCTCATAGAAGGAACTAAATGAACCTGATAAGCACTCCAAACCAACGACGCCAAATCCGCCAGCAGCGCCTTCTGGGACTTCGGCCGGCCATGCAAAGTCGCCAAAGGATGAAACTCTCCTCTGGGAAGAACCCCATCTCCAGACAGCGACGGTCCATAATCAACAGGCCCTGCACCCAAATCAACCCACAAATACCTTTCTCCACCACTCCAAATGCTTCCTAAACACTTGGTAAAACCAGGGGATGAATCCCCATGGCCATAATTGTAAGCATACGGCTTCGATTGAGAGCCCAAATTAAGCAAATATATATAAACCCCTTGACCGGATTTCTCCTTCTCGAAATCTTGCTTTATGACACGGTCCACAGACTCATAAGGAACAGCAAGAAGCGAAGATCGGAGGCTAGAAGCAGCATTAGAGATTTCAGATTTCAAGATCTCAGAGAGATGAGAAGCCAAAGAGGGGGCATGAGATACATCGAGATGAAGAGAATGCTTAACGGCAAGACGGTGTTGATACGAATCAAAAGGAGCAATGACATGGAAATGGTCAGAAGGGAGAGAAGCGGAGAGGAAAGAGGAGAGATGGGTGGATGAATCGGAGGGAAAATCACCAACAAGACGGACATGGAGAGAGAAAGAAAGGGAGAGAGAGAGGAGAGAGGAGATGAAAGAAGGAATGAGAGGAAGAGGAAATGAAGATACAGAGAGAGATTTCTTGAGGGACGATGAGAGGGAGAGAAATGTGTCGTTGGAGGCATGTGGGTCGAAGCGAGATTGCTGAGCCAGGAATGAATCGAGGCCGAGGATCGGAGCAGAGGTGGCGGCGACGATGATGAACAGAAAGAGGATCGCCGCCGCGGCGACGGCGGCGGATGTGGTGGTGGGCATTTTTAGGGTTTTAGATTGGATTGATTGATTGGAAATGGAGAAGAGGAGGAAATGGATGTGATTGTGAGAAGATTATGGTTCTGTTAAGGATTCCGAAGAAAACCCATTAGAATTCAGAAAGAAATGAAGAGAATTGAAAAGGAATCGAGAAAGAAGAAGGCGGAGATAGCGATTCCGATTCGTATTGAGTGAGAGCGAGTCCAGTGTTGTCTCTGGACGAGTCAACCAGGACATTGGAATTTGCAACAAAATTAGATTATTGGTTTCTCATCTTCTTCTTCTTTCCTCTGTCAAGAAGAGAAAGTTATCTTTTAAAACATTATAATTGTAGAAAGTAGAAATTAATTTATCTCCTTAATTATTTTTAAAGGAAAACAAATCAATTTGGACAACTTTTCAGAGTTGAATAAATTAAATTTTAGACAAGTAACTATCAATTAAAATGAGGACAAATTGCAAAATTTCTAAAGTAGGTTGGTAGTTACAATTACACCTTTAAACTTTTGATGGTAAAAATTGAGCCGCAAATCATAATAGGTGTAGAAATTGAACCTCCAAATCATAAAAATTGAACTCTCTAACTTACAATTGTTACTATTTCTACAATTATGTAAGTTTGAGGACCCAATTTTTATAAGTGAAAGTTTGAAGGTATAATTGTAACTACCATCATATTTTATGGAGTGATTTTTGGAATTTACCCTTAAAATTATTAATTTTGTATGCGGTTCAATTTTGATAATCCTAAATTAATTTAGAACTTTTGTTACTTTTGTGTAAAAAGATTGTTATCATATATTGCTAACATAAGACTTCATTAAATACAAGATCAATTAAAATCAAATGTGTAGTAACTAACTTTCATCAATTTGAGCAGCTATTCATTTTATTTTATTCTATTTTTCTCTAATTATTTTATTTTATTCTATTTTTCTCTAATTATTTAGTAGTTCAACATTAGAGGAGAGATTTGAATCAATTTGAACTTCCAACTTCAAAGTTAATAGTAAATGTATTATGCCAATTGATACCAGTTTGATAGCTCATGCAATATGGCCTGGAAATTTATTGTGTTATTTATTTATTTATTTTGATGGGATTTCTCCCTTTTGTAAATTTCATATCAATGAACTTAGTTTCCTATAAAATGGTGAGTTCTGGGACAGGAATCACTTTAGTTTCAACTATCACTGCAAGGGGAAAGAATTTGCCCTATTAAATTCACTTTAATACCTTCAATAGTTGTATATCTATACTATCTATAATCCATGACATAAAACTCTTATTCCTTCTAAAAACTACCAGAGAGACGTTATGGCTTAAATAACAGTAAGATCTTAAGAGAAAATGAAACCTTCATAACTTGCAGATGATGTTTATTGAAGATTTGAATTATCGTTGTCGTTGTAGCGTTGTGAATCCCAAAATTTTGAGACAACCTCATCGTGTCTAACGATAGGACGAAGAGCATTGGTATAGTCTATACAACGTACAAGTCCTATATCGCCATCATAAGAGGCAGTGGCAATTCTACACCCATCAACAGCCATGGAGGACAATGTCGTGCTGCCCTCTATATATTCATTGAACCAGCAACTCAAAGAATTCGTTGGTGCGCCTGAATCGACCTCCCAGACGTGTACAAAAACATCGTCTGGACATCCCGTAACAACTTTGTAGGGATCCATGTGTAGGAAGCTCACTGGTCCACTATGTCCATCCAATTCAGCTATTGGTTTAGGTTTAAGATCATCCTGGTTTCTTCTTACATCCCAAAGCTTTGCACTGCACAAAACAGTATGCATTCGTTTAATTTTTATTTTATTTAATAAAAAGTCAAGCTTTATTAAGGGAAAAAGGAAAGAATATACAGGGAATAAAAAATAATAAAAAAAGCTCGGAGGAGCTCAACTAGCCTAGGAACAGGATCTAATCAAGCAAAATAAGACCTAAAGGTAGTTACAAAAATATTTACTTAGCCTAAAGAAAAGCATGAAATCTAAAAAGGGACCACAACTTCACATAATTTTTCAATCCCTCAAAATTATACTATTCCTTTCTCCCAAAGACCCTACAAAATAGCACAAAGAAAATCAAACCAAAACAGTGAATGAGTAAGAAACTCCTCCAACATGGAATTGAGGATCTAAGCTTTCAGATTTATTCTACTTTAGTCCTTAAAGTTTCAAATTCATTAAGTTTATAGTCACAAACTTTCAAAAAACTCAATTTCGTATTGAACTCCACAAAAATAACTATATGGCCCTTATCGTTATTCTACTGTCAATTTCCATTTCCCTCAACTAGCTTAAGCAGCTTTAATACATGCTTAAGTCAACACATTAATATACATATTCAAGTTAAAGATAAAAAATGGCTGTCATGAAAATTCAAATAGTAAAATATACATTATGAAAGTTTAGAAACCAAAACAAAATAAACTAAAAATTATACTTAAGCCAATAAATATTTCGTATTAGTATTGGATAGGCTATATATTAGTCAATTCTAAAGTAAAGAAATATGGACATTGCGCGTGGTGTGACTATGAACTGAATCGTACCTGCCACTTCCACCTGTGCATAGTAAGGATTTAGAAGGAATCATCTCAAATGAATATAAAAACGGTTGATAGGCTGCAGCAGTTAGAACTTTTTGCATAGTCCTTAAATCGACTGCAACAACGGAGGAAGTCGTAGCAACATAGACCAATGATTCATGACACTTAAGGTTTATAGGAGCACCAGCAAGAGAAGTTAATCCAACGCAACAAGACGAACGGATAGTTGAGAACTGTACCATCTTCTCCTCCACTGGCCAATACTTTGCCACTACCATCACCTAATAGTTTATCTGACAGAGTTGAAACTGGGACATTATGACCTCGAAAACATTTCTGACAAGAACCCTGGAAAAGGCAAGGGCAGAACAGGGTTCGAGGTTTGAGACATAACTTTGTAAGACAATATTTTCATGAGCTTAAAGGCAAATAAACCTTGAAATTAAACGATTAAAGAATAATGATGTGGGCTCAAAAATTGATAATTTCATGAAAATCTCCAATTTCTTTTCGAAATTGACCGAATAAAGTATGGACAGGGAAAAACAAAGTGCCCAAAAATGTAACGAATATCTACTTCTTCTGACTGCAAGACAATTCATAGGAGGACCAATTCATGATTTCTGTCGAATAAGAAAACGATATTGTATTACCCCGTACCTTCCACCACAATCGGATTGAGTGATCAGAACTTGAGGTTACCAAAAACTTTCCTGATTTTTGCCCTTTACTTCTAAGAAATGAAGTTTCATGAAGGGGAAACGACCTGCATATGAAATCAGGGTTAATAACCAGCTAGAAGTGAATCAAAGCATCAAATTAAGCATGAACACATTTCAACAAGTTCGATGCAGCAAAGGACAGAAACAACTAGAACACAGAAAAAAAAAAGAGGTTAAATTCGTGAAAATACAATGAGAATGTTATCCTGCACAAAATATATCAAACCAATTGCACAACCAAAAGCATAATGATAGTATTTAACCAGAGTAGAAGTTCACAAACATCAGTTAATACCAATTCTCAAGGAAAATACTCACATCTCACCTCATACAAGTGATACGCGCATTGTGATCACTCAGAGTAGCAAGAAAAACATCTCTGCTAACATTTTTGGTGATAGTCACCATTTGAATTGAGGAGCCCTAATCAACAAGAAAAATCAAAAGGTGGACAACTAGAAACAGTCAAATTCACTTGTGATCAACTCCAAACAACGTAGACAACAAAACTGATAGCACCCCAGATTAAAAAGAAAAGACAAAAAGTTCCATATATAATGTAAAAAAGAATTCAAATCAGTACCTGAGAAACAAATATATTATCTCTATCCAAAAGCATGGGGCCATAAGGATCGGGTTGGGTGAAGATATTAGCAACAAAAGGATCTTTAAACTTGCACTGTTGCAAATCGGAAAGCCTAGTGAAGTAGGCATTCCTAGCTCCTCCTGAAGCTGAGGAAGAACCAAGAGGTGGTAATTGATGCTGCCATCGCTCCCTATAGAAAAAGAATCAGAATCTCAAATGTTGATTGGGTGGTAATTCATTGAAGAAGAGAATGGAATTAGAAGAGAGTGTGGAGAACCTGAAAAGGCGTTGCCAAATGGAGTCGGAATTTGTGACTTGTTGAAGATATTTGCAGGTGCTGGCGAGATTGAAGATGTCGTGGCGCTTAAGGAATGAAGCGCAGTGAGCGAGAGAATCTTCATCCAAGTCGGTAATGGTGGTCGGAAAGTTATGATTCCGGTCCATCGACGGTAATGATGGTTGGTTTTTGTCGCAGGCTTTACAATTTACAAATGCTTGAGAAATCGACAAATTAGTATTTTGACTCCAATAATGGGAAATTGGATTTCAAGGCTAGAAACACAAATATGATAAAAACAAAAGTTAATGAAATATGACCTAATATGTGGATGGAGCTCCGTCTTTGATTTTATCTCATATCAGGAAATCTAATCCAAGTTTTCATATTTATGTATTAGTTAATTGTTTGATTTAAAAAAATATATTATTCTTTTCTATTTCTCCAACCTTTAGGGAAGGAGTACATGCCAATACCACTAAGCCAAGTTCACCTTATTTCATTTTTTCTATCATTGTAGCATAGTTAAATGTTATAAATATATATTTTTTACGATAAGATTAGAAGTTTTAATCTCTCATCTTATTAGAAATTGTAATTTTATATATTTTAAATCATTTATCCAATCTATTAAGACGTGATTGAGAGATAAGATTTGTTTTTTCCATTAGAGTTAAATCTCTACATTATCTAACTTAAGAGATATTAGATTGTGCTTTTATCTTTTACCCATCTTAATTTTTTTTACATTATTTAACTTAAGAGATATTAGTGAAGAAAGTGGGAAGATGGAGAAGGAAGAGAGAAGAAAAAGTATTTTTTTTAAAAGAAAAAATTATGTTTTGAAAATAATATAATGATTTTTTTTGGGTCATATCAACGACTTAAAAATATAAAACTATTATATGTTTGGAGAATTTTTAAAAATAAAAAAAATAAGAAAAATTATTTACACAAAATAAAGCAAAATTTTTATATAGTTGTAATAAACGCGATAATAAAAGTCTATCAGTGATAGAAATCTAGATGCTAATTGAAGTCTATCTGTATTTTTTTCGCTATTTTCTGTAAATAGTTTGACATTTTTTCTATTTGTGAAAATTTTCCTATATGTGCTGACCAGTAATTCAAAAGTGTTCTTGATAAAAGACCTAAAACAAGATTATTCCAACCTTTATGAGCTAAAATATAAATTTGAAACTCAAACATCAAAAGTTTTTTAGTTTAATAACTTGCGAATAAGTAAAGCCATATCTACTAAATTTTAAATCTTCTAAATGCGAAGTATATGTATCAAAAATCAGGATTCAAATTTATAAAAACAAAAATTAATACCGGAAAATCATAATGCGAAACTAGAAAGGAATACCATACCTTTATATTTCTTACTAACCTCATCTGGTCTCGAACAAACAGAGCTGATTTATACAAAAACTTATTATATAAACTCAATTCATCTTTCTTTTTTCACACCCACAGTATCTGCTGAGTACAATGATTTCTCACTCAATTTTAAACCATTAATACATCAAAAAAACGCACTTATTTAGACATGAAGTCTTGCATGGAAAGAATGTATGAACCCCCATCTCTGCAGCACAATATAGAATAAGATGGAGACAAGATTTTACAGTGAATTATGCAAAAACAGGAAACAAATATGATTAATTAAGACAGTTTTTTTTTAATAGTCAGACTAAAATATGAAGACAACGCTGTCGTGAACCCTCGACTTCTGGTTCTGAGCCACGCACTCTGATATCCACATTAGGTTCCTAATCTCCTGTTCCCTCAACCTCATGTATGCAAAGAAAACACCATAATGGAACTGCATGTAAGGAAGAACTAAATGTTACTCCGATTCAATCGTGTCAAATTTGTGCAAGATATAACCGAAACTTCTGTTCAACTTTGAAGTAGAATTGGAAATGGGCTATTGATTGGGGAATTAGAACAAACCTGTTGCTCAAATGCCAAGCATAGCCTTTTCACCTCCTCTTCATAGAATGCCTTGTCAAGCATCTGACTCTCTCCATATGATAGCTTGGAAAAAATTGACTGGTAGGGAGGGTATTTTTCCATGGCACCACGAACCTGAAATACAAAGTAAAAGAGGCTTCAGTTTAAGTTCCAAACTAAACCGAATTAGCATAAACTACACTGTCACATAATTTCGTAATCTCCTTTTTTTATCAAAATTTCCAAGTAACAAATCATCATGGTTGAATTAAATTTAATCCCTAGATTATACTACTTGTATCATCATGGTTACTTATACACACGGATGCTAAGTGATGATTTATTTTAATTAAATACCGAGTGATGATTTGACATAGCCAATTTGATAAAGATAAAACCAAGAAGGCCAGAAAGTAGTTCGGTTTTATCCACCCACTTCCATCAAATGTTCTTGCTCGTCTATCCTTAGTCTAATCAGTCTGTCGTGCAAATTTAAGTAACAAAGTTTGCAGAAGGGGGCTTAGAGTATGACTTGAAAGTACAAAATTTAAAGACAATTTTATCAAAAATGAATAAGAAAGTTTAAGGATTTATTTCAAACTTTTTAAAGCACAAACTTACCAAATAGACACAACACAACCACACAACCATCAGAGATCAAGTAGTAAACTTTTAACTTAACCAAAAATCATTTACATTTTTACATTCTTACTATATTCATTGCAAGTTAACTTTCCAAAAATAGTAATTGAATCAGTAGCCCAGTGTTAAAACTCGAATTCATGAGCACCCAGCATTAAGACTTAAATTCATTAGTACCTGATCAATATCCTCACAGATTGCAAGTTCCTCATGACCATAGGGATAACTGTTAATATGGAATCTCATTAAACAACGGTCCACTCAGCATATACGTAATTTAAAATATACTGAGATTAAGAAACTGCTTACAGTAAGCCAAAATTGGAATATAACTTCCTTCGGTCATCCCGGGTAAGCTCAGTGCCAATACTACAATAGATGAAATGCACTGAATTAAAGGAGATGCTGAAGCATAATAATCACCACTAGATTTCTTCTTAAAATAAAAAAGAAATCTGGCGACCCAGAAAACATTTATTGACCAGCATTAAGATACCTATTTATGGTAATATTCACAGCCCTTCTATCAGCCTCAAAAGCAAGGAGGTCAGACATGATCTCAGCAGTGGCACCACCCAGTTTCTACCTCCAAAATCAAATACAAATAGGTAAGAAGCTGGAATATTTATGATATAAAATGAAGATTTTATAACTTATTAATCTCCATTCACCTGACAGAACCTGTAGAAATCCTCTAGGTATGCCTTGTAGAGAGTGTTCCTCATGATCTCTATGTTCATGTCATCCAAATCCTAGCAAAAATAAAAGCAAACACCAAACCATAGCTTCAGCATGAATATCTACTGTACTTAATAGACAAAATCATTGCAGAACTAGCTTGTGCAGTGATAACGCATTGATACCATGAAAATGCATCAGGGTGTCTAGCATCATCCGATATGATTTGTGAAGAAGCAATCATGCAAACCTAGTTTAAATCAAAACTATAATGAAAAATTCAGTTCCCTAGTTCAGTTCTCCGACACCGGTGCCTTTATAAAACAAAAAGGACACAAAATCTTTTTAGAAAAGAAAATGAAACACTATCAATTATGCACTTATGGCTGTAAATAAAGTACAATCATCATACCATGAAATATATGCTGCTATTTTAAAGTAAAATGAAAAAACAATAATAAAATAATCGAAGCAAATAATGGAAAATGAATGGAATCGAGCATTATACCTCAGAAGTGATACACTCTGAGAAGTATGGAGCCAAGGGGGTGTCAACAAGCACCAATCTATAAAGTTCCCGCATATTCTGAGCAACTGCCAAGGTAGCAATGCTAGCAAAGAATAAAGAGAAGAAGAAAAAGTGAGAACAGTTTATGATACTGTCAATTTAAGGGTAAGATATACACTTTCTTGTTTGGAAGGAAATATCAGGCAACACAATCAGAACGCAAAAGTTATAAGTTGATAGTACCTGTCAAACATGCCCAAAGGGTGGCACTTCTCCAACAGTTCCTGAACATCTCTCTCGTGCAAGGTTCCAGTAACAATAAGGACAACATTGTCTATCATGTGACCATATCTGAGTAAAAAGTTCCAAGTTTGAAAGTTCAAAATTATGAGGGCAATGAAACAACAGACGCTGAAAATACAAAAATAACTTGCAGAAAAGGAACTCAACATACGTGATATACTCTAAGAAGGTAGACAGAGGCTCAGTGGCTTGGCACAACATGTGCTTATACTCATCAACCAGTTTAAGGGTGCATTTCTCCACAATCGTTGTTGTGTGTAATGGAGATGGTTCTACAAAATAAGTTGAAATTAGCTTGCAAACAACATCTGACATCTTCAGGTAAGAAATGTAACTTGTCCATGCAGGGAACTGTGGACGAGTTAGACTAACCTATGCACTAATCACATAAGATATTCAGAGAGTAATATTAATTATTCTAAATTTTACATACTGTGCAATATTTTATTTCTCATACTATCAACTACAATTGTGGTCTCTTCATGTTGCCCTAGTTTAACGGTCAGACAATCCATCTACTCTTGAATATAAATCCTAAATCCTCGATGAACTCTGAATTACAATTTCTCATCACACAACAGCAAAGCCGGTCTCTCTCCTTGAAAGGCAGGGACAGATACCGTGTGGGACACCTCAACTTTCATCAAAAAAGAAAAATGGAGGGTCTCAACCAAAATCACATTGATCCTCTGCATTTACCACTTCCAAAAATAGCCCATCTGCTCCATTTCTCAAAAGTCAATCACAAAGAGGCGGTGTTAACTATTGTACCCACCAGCTACATTGCCAAAAACAGAATTGTATTTCAACAGTTAATCAAGAAATGGTCACTTGATGCTTTACATTAAAGACATGGGACTCGAGAGTATACTGCAAATCTGGTGGAATCAGAGGCCTAACTTCAAGCTCCAAATACCACAACAGACTCCATTTTCCTTGTTCAAATTAAATTACTAGCTGGGTCAAAACAGCAATAAACTCAACTCTCTGAAAAACCATTACAAGATCCAAGCCTTACGCGTCCATTTCCCAATTTTATTGACAGCTTGTATCCCCAGCAAAGCAATTACTCAACCAATTTCCTTCCTGTACAACTAATCCAACGATCTAAGTACACTAAAATTCCCCAACTTCCACATCCAATTCCATAATTCATCTAGGGAAAGAAAAAAAAAATCAAGGCTCACCCACCGTTTTGGAGATAAGGGCCATACTCAGTGGCAGAGAGGTGCATCTTGATATCATCTAGGGTTTCGCACTGACACAGATTGTTGTAATCAGCGGCGGTCAGCAACCCAGCCCTATGTCCACGGACGATGGCCTCCAAATAGCCTCCATGAATGTTGAAGGTAAGCGCTTCGAAACCATACATTCTCTGGAAACTTGATTGAAACGGTAAGGAAATGAAATAGGAGAAGATCTGGAGTGGGGAAAGGGAAGGGGAGAGCAATGGCAAGAAACCACACGCCTCCTCCAAAAGAACCCTAACGATGCAGAACTGTGAAGGGGAATTTACCAGGCCAGTTGAAGACGAAGGAAGAGAAAGGCCAGGGAATCGGAGAATATGAAGGTCTTTCTTTTGCGATCCGAGTTGCAGAATCAGCAAATCGATTATCAACAACAGATGGAAGATGACGATACCGATCGATCTGATTCTGATTTGGGGAAAGGGTCCGAATAATTTGTGATATTACTGTATTACCCTTTTTTATTATTATTTATTATTTGTATGAATAGACCATCTTGAACACATGGGCTGTAATGGGAGTGTTGGGCTCGGCCTTTTTATTTTGAGTTTTCGTGGACTTTCTTGGGTTTGTATGTTAATAGTAAATTCTTTAAAAAAAACCGCAAATATATCGATCAGAGTCAAAATATTTGTAGATATAGCACAATATAAAAGAATTTGTAGATATAGTAAAATTTAGATCCTACTTTCAAATTATATTATTAATAGACCATTAAAATGTCTAAAGGCAAAGTTGAGTGTTTACTGAATATTTTTATGTGAATTCTTGAGTTAGTCTGGAATCATGAAAACTATTTTAAATGCCATAAATTTTAATACAAATATTTATGAGTATCATTTATGAAAAATTTCCTCACGTGATTAGAGACATGAATTGTATATGTTGTGGGTTATGAATGTCATGTTATGTGTGACATGGCTGTGAAGTTAGATGTGAATGTTCTAATATGTTGCACACAATATGGAACCAATTTTTTATGTGGGACCTCATGTATGTGAATGCACGTTAAAATTATGAAAGCGTTGAATGATTTTTCTGTTTTTCCACCATAATTTAATTCCACGAAAGAGGTGCATGTTCAAAGACTCTGGTGCATGAACTTGATGTACAAGGTTGATATGTATGAAAGTGATGCATACCTAGAAAGTTCTAGGGTGTATGAAAGAGATACTCGCCCTGTGGATTTTGTGTATATGAAAGAGATGTATACATAACTATGTGTATGAAAGAGGTGTACATCCCCAATTCTTAAAATGAGTATAAACCAAAGAAGAAAAGTTTAGGTCTCACCACAGTTATATTTGCATATTGGTTGTGTATGTGCATGTCCCGATGTCATTGGTGGAGTCTCTTACTAAGTATTTTTAAACTCACCTTTTTCAAAATCTTCTTTTCAAGAACATACTAAACGTGTGATGAGGTGGTCCATTGACGATACCATGAGACTAGAGTTATCTTGTTTCATATTTAGTCATGTCTTCCCATTTATTTAGATGCATATATTAAATTTCAAGTTTGACAGTTTTCTTTTCCACTTGAACCATTTCTTTATTATTTGTTTTTAACAAGGATCCAAATGCAAAACTTTTTTTAAGTTTTTTTTTTTTGGGTTAAAACTTGTTTAGGTATGTTTTTCCACCCCTTCCTTTTAAAGTTGAAGTCAAATTTACGCTTAAAAAGTTTTATTATAAAAGTCATGCGTGTAGTGATGACCCGCTATAAAGATCTTAAAAAGTAGGATCATTATACTTGAGCTCACACATAAACTTTGAGCCTTACTTGGGACAATTCTAAACATGTATATATAGAGAGATCTTTACATGAAAAATTCTTCGCACACCACATATTCATAAATGTCTTAGATTTTGAATTATTTCGTTAAAGAACTTTTAACTTTAATTTTGGACCAATTTAACATTATCACAATTATTTCAAAATAATAATTCATTAACTTTGGGTCAGAGTTTCGTGTAAAATAATAATTCATTAGGCTATTCAAGTAGAAAAATAAAAAAATTTAAGGGACAGTTGCAATATAGCAATTAGCTTTCAAGTATTAGCATATATAGCAATATTAAATTTTTTTTTTACAAAATATAGCAAAGTCTATCAATGATAGACTTCTATCGCTAATAGACTTTTATGATTTAAGTAGTAGAGTATATTAGTGATAGAAGTCTATCACTGATAGATTTTGTTATATTTACAATTTTTAAAAAAAAAGTTATCATACACTTAGTTATTACCTCTAAAATAGGTTAATCACAAAATTTAAACCATTATAATTGAGCCATGTCCCATGATGTGTATAACAGTCATAATATATATATATATATATTAATTGCCGAGTGGATTTGCGTGTTGCATGTGAATCTCTTAAGATAAACATATTGATTAAAATTTATTAAAGGATGTCATTTCAAAAAAGAAAATATATATATATATTAAAAGATATATCTTTTCAAAAAAATAATTAAAAATTAAAGGATATATTCGTTAAGTAAATCTCATAAAAACTTCTCAAAGTAGTGCTTCTAGAAAAACTTTTTTTTTTCTTTTTTTGAGGAAAAAAGATATGTTATCGAATTATTATTTTATTAGTATATTAAGACTATGCTACTATGCTTGTGGCATATTATACTACGTTAAAACTGTAAGTTGGTAAATTTTCTATGATGTGCCATTTTTTTAGAAAACAAAATCTTGTTGCATATTAACATAATTCAATTGAGCCAAGGAGTTTGAGGTTTAATTTCTCACTTTCGATAGAACATTCTCTTAGTTGCAGGCTTGAAAATTTTGTAGAAAGATTCAACAAGTTGAAAATTAATATTAACGAGAGAGAAAATAACATTACAAAGATTTAAACACGTCACTTTTTACTCTCATATCATGTTAAATCTTCGATCAATCTAAAAGCTTAAACTTACAAGTTACGATTAATTTAATTATATCAATATTTTACATCAGAGTATTAATTAACCAGCTAAAAGTTCAAATATTTAATCTTAAATGATATGTATATGTATACAAGTAGTTTGATTTCATGTGTTATATTAAATTAAAATAATTATTAAATGGAAGAATAATAGAAAAATGATATTATTATTTGTTTTGTTTCGTAGTAGAAAAATGTCATTTACCATTAATATATAGGGAAATTTTTTAAAATAAAAAAATAATAGAAATTATTTATACAAAATAGCAAAAATTTTAGATAGTTGTGACAGATACAGAAGTCTATCCGGGTCTATCAGTGATAGGAATGTTAGAAGTTCATTATTAATATATTATAATAGAAGTCTATTACTAATAAATGCTAATAAAAGTCTATCAATATTTTTTTTTTGCTGTTTTTTTAAATAATTTGACATTTTTTCTATTTGGGAAAATTTTCCTAATATAAACTCACTTGATTTATATTTATAGTCAGATTTAAATGAAAAATTTGGAGAAAAAATGCAAAGAAAATAAATGTGAGATGGATTTATAGCTTCTTTAAAAAAAAAAAAAAAAAAAAAAAAAAAAAAAAAAAAAAAAAAAAAAAAAAATTGACAAGTGCGATCTCCGGTGGGCCACTCCTCCATCTCATGAAGTCATGCATGGGCGAGAAAATTGAGATTCTTCACTATTACAACTTACAAGGACCCACATACATACAAGATTTTTTTCCCTTTTTTCCAAAACATTTAAGATTTGATTTTTAAATTATAAATTGATTTTTGTTTTTTTTTTTCTTTTTGAGAAATGAATTGATTTTTGTTCTTATATTTTGAAGTTTAATATCTATAATTTTAATTTTCTAATTTTAATTCATATACTTTCAACAAATCTTAAATTTAAGTATCTCGAAAAAAATATTCTCTTTCTTTATCTCTATCATGTAGATAAAAAGAATAGTCATATTATGTCAACACAAAGAGAATGAATATGTTAATTTTTATCGAAATTGGTTAAATAATAACAATATTTTTTATGTAAAAAATATAATATGTGAATGTGATTTTATTGTAAAAAAAATATTAATAGATAACAAAAAGTTATTTAAAAAATCAACAATAAATTTGCAACTAGGACTAAATTTAAGATATATTAAAAGTACATAAACTAAAATTGAATAAACTTCAAAGTATAAACACAAAAATAATATTTAAACCAATTTTAGTCTCTATATTTTTTATTTTGATTCATTTTGATCCATTATATTTAGTAGTCCTAGATTTATGTAGTTTTATACTTCTTATTTATTTATTTTCAACTTATGCAATTTTATAGAAATAATTTTTTTAAAAAATCAAAGATCAATATTTGAAAATTTCTATTTTTTTCCCTTTCCTCTTTTGGAAGTTTCCTTTTTCTTTCTTTTGAAAATTTCCTTATATCTTAAAATTCAACACTTTGTTTAAAAAAAAAAATCCATAGATCCCATATTTCAAACAAAAATAGCATTCTAAGATGAGTCGCAACAAATAAGTTTAATGTCAATAATAACGGAAACGTCAAACTCTCACTAATAATTAATGTATACAACATCTCAAAAAAAAAATTGTAATACAAAAAAAAAGCATATATCAAATTGGCAACGCCAATTAATTAACATAAAAAAAAAATAGAAAAAAATTAAAACTAAAAACAGCCTTTTGAATTATTAAGGGCGGCTTAATAACAACTCTTATGTGATAATAATTTTGTTTTTGAAATTTAAATTTATTTCTTCCCTAACTTTTTAATTATGAATTTAACTTTTATTAAAGAAACATATATAAATTTTTAGTCGAATTCTAAACACAAAAAAACAAATTTTTTAATACATTATTTTATTTTTAAAATTTGCTTGATTTTTTAAAACATTTAGTACAGAACAGATAACAAAACATATAAACTTATGGGTGGTAATATTATTTACAATGATTTATTAAAATTTATAAAAAAAATATTACTTTAATATAAATATTATCTATCAATGTATTTAAACTATATTTGTATGAATGTTACATTACGAGTTTAGTCTTTTGATTTTCAAATGAGTGTCTACTAAGTCTCTAGACTTTCAATATTGCATCTAATAATTTATTTAATTATTGATTAACTATAATCATGAAAATCCTTAGTTAAATTATATATTGGGTGAACTAATAAATAAGAATCACTTACTAAATTATACATTCATTATTTCTATGTAATATTTTGTTCTAACATACTACAGTAACTAACATGTTTTGGTAATTTAAGTTTGAATTTTATATTTAATTCTCCCTGCCGCATGAAAATAGTTTTTGAAGTATCTTTAAATAGAATTAACTATATTTGTTGATATAATAGAAGATGTTGTCGGATTCCTCAAACATTATCGAAATTTAGCCCTCCAAACTATATTATCTAGATTCGTCCCTACTCATATAAGTGACATTTTTGGGTCATATCATTTCGGTCACCTATTTTTAAGTTCTCTCTTTCTAATCACTTCATTATAAGTCACCTTATCCCCATTACTTCATTTCGATCCTCTTATTATTTGACTTTAAGCATAATTGATATTGAATTCATTTTCAAATAAATAGAAAGATAAGAAAGAAAAAAAAAATAAAACAAAAGATTTGGCTGTTTTTTTCCTCTTCTTTATTTTAAGTCAAATCAAATTATATTTTTATTTGAATGTAGTAAAAAGATCAAAATTGATGGTAACATTTTTTAAACTTTATTTTAAGTTAAAGTTTAATGGTAAATTTGATCCTATAGTTTAAAAAAAAAAATTAGAATTTAGTCTCTATGGTTCATAATCAGAATTTAGTTCATATGGTTCGATAAAAGATTCATAGATAATATCTAAGATAGGGACTATTTATGAAGGTTTTATTAAACTATAAGGACTATTTATGAGACTTTATCAAACCATGAAGACTAAATTCTAACTTTCTCTAAATCATAGGGACTAAATTCTAATTTAACCGTAAGTTAAGTATTGGGTATATGGCAAGCACCATATTGATGTGTAGCTCTTTTTTCTTTTGTAGGTTACATCTTGCCAATTATTTATCTCACTCTAGGTCACTTCATATGAGTCATCTCGCTCCAGTTACCTCGTTTCAATCACCCGTGTCCATACCTCTTTCAGTCACTTTATTTTGGGCACCTCATTCTCTCAAATTATAATTTTTTTTATGAAGCAAATGCAAGTCAAGTGAGTTCTCTTTGCCTAAACTAAATTTGTGCAATCAACACGCACTAAAAGAGAAAAAAAAAGTTAAATTACAAGTTTAGAGAGAAAAAATCATGGTTGAATTTAATATGGTCTCTTTCAATTTGATCTTTATACTTTCAAACTTATATCTAATAGAATATTTAATTGGGTTGATTTCAAATATAGAAAATGAGTCAAACTATTTACAAATATAGGAAAAATTTATTGTCTATTAGTAATAAACCGCAATAGAATTCTATCGTTTGAACGATAGGCAAAAAAAATTTCTATATTTATAAATAGTTTGATATTTTTGTTTATAATGAATTTTCCAATTTAATTTTTAGTTTATGTATATTATATCCATAGATCTCAATATATGTCAAATAAGCCAAAAGGCCTATTAACATAGAAGTTCAAATTCCTTAAAGAAAGAAAATGTTATTCTTGTAATTTAGAGGTGAAAGAGAGAGAGAAAATAATAATAATAATAATAATGAGGACGTGGAACTAATGAAAATAGTGAAACGATTATTGGGCGTGCCAAGTCATGGGCATGACACCTGGCATCCACGTGAGGCCACGCTTCACCACGTTACAGCCGTCAGAGCTGATTTTGATTATTTATGCTCTCCACAAAACCAACCACAAGATAGGGCCCACAAACTATATAGAATAAAAAAAAAGATATGGCTTATCCTTTCCTCTCATATTTTTATTTTTTAAAAAAGGATTCCATTACGCAATAATAATGCGACGGTTTCCTTTCACTAGTACGAGGAAACTTTCGATTGGTCGAGTCTTTAAACACGTGACGAAATTTTAGAGGTACTGTTGTGAATTAATTTAGCTTAGTTTTTTTAATAATTTAATTTGCTTTCCTTTTTCTCTACTATTTGTTTATTCTTTCTTTATATAAATATCCCCAGTTTTTCCTCCACGTTTATTTGACTTCTGGATCTCTCTTTCTCTCTCTAATTTGATTGGGCATAATTGATGTTGGAATTCCTTTTCAAATAAATAAGTTAAAAGAAAAAGAAAAAAAAAGAAGTAGAGATGTTGATTTGGCTATTTTCATTTCTATTTTAAATCAAATCAAATTAAAAATTATTGAGAAAATTATATTTTTGAGCCTTGTTTTTCTTTTCTATAAATTCCGCACCTATTAAGTTTTGAATTTAATTGTTTCAAAATGTTATACAGCTACGTTTTAAATTTTGTTCTATTTTATCTCTAAATTTAAGTTTTATATTTTGAGTTTTGTTCCATTAATTAAATACTCACTTTATGTTTATTAATTAATTTAAACAAATTAAATTAGTTTTTATAAATTTTAAATTAGTTAAAAATTTTCACATCATAATTATTTTAAATGATTAACTAAAGGTCGATATCAAACATAAGAGTAAGTATTAGTGAAAAGTTGAGGGTCAAAATGTAAAATATTGATACTTATAAACCAAATAAAAAAATTAAATGCAAAATCTAAGAGTAGAAATGTAACCTTCCTAAAAGAATGTAAAATTCATGAATAAAAGTGTGATATTGTGAAACTTAAGGATTAAATAAAAACCTAGGAACCAAAAATCTATTTTTTTTTTAAAATTATTTTATTTAAATGTAGTAAAAAAAGACCAAATTGATAATATCAATTATTTGGATGGGTTCGTAAAACTTTCTCATTTTTTTATAAAAAATTATTCATTACTATTTAAATACAACTGTGTTTAAATATTTTTTTTCTTAATTCTCCCATTATAGTTTTAAACTTTTTTTTAAATAAAGAAATAACTATTTTAATTTTGTTACTATTTTGTAGTCAATTTTTTAATTGAAGAAATTACTATGAAAAGAAGATAATGAGTCAAACTATTTATAAATATAAAAAAATTTACTGTTTATAGTGATAGACTAATTGTTTTTATATTTGTAAATAGTTTGACTCATTTTTCTATATTTAAAAACAACCTTATATAAAATATGAGTTTGAATATATATGTTAATATATGTTAAAATAGACATGTAATATCAAAGTGAAACATATGATAATTAACATGTACTACTTCTTTTGAAGTCAGGAATTTAAATTTACAAACCCCAATTATTATATTTTAAAAAAATAATAAATAAAAGACATACAATAAAACACATTAAACTAGCTGAGATAGGCTGCATATCATTGTTTAATGTTTATTGTGATTGGATATAGAATAGGTGAGGTGAGCATTTAGCTTTAATTAAATATAGCTTATAGGTATTATTGACTAGGAATACATTATTACATTAGTAGAGTTAGTTTAAATATAACTTCATTCCACAAATAATTGTAAAAGAAAAATGTGGTAGGTAAAATAAAAATTATTGGTTAGGTTATTCAACATTGAGAAAGATTCATTTATTTATTTATTTTATATAATATGAGAGGTATAAAAATTTGAACCTCTAACCTTAAAAAAAAAAAAAAAATACATGACAATTACGTCTGAACTATGATATTTAAAGTTAAGATCGAAATGAAGTAATGATTAGACAATTTAACATAGTATCACAAATGTATAGTAAAATATTTAAATTAAAAAGAATTACTAATAAATGCTTTTTTTTTTGTTCAAATATTGCGAGGATGCAGATAAAATAACGGTCATCTTTGAGATGATAATTAATTATCATGAATTGACCTAGTGATAAATAGGGGGCATGACCTTGATAAAGAGCTAAGAGGTCATTGATTTAATTATCGGTGATCACCTACCTAAAATTTAATATCCTACTAGTTTTCTTAACACCAAAAATATCGTAAAGCCAAGCAAGTCGTCTCGTGAGATTAGTTGAAGTGCGCATAAGCTAATCCATACATTCATAGATAACAAAAAAAAAGGAGAAAAAAATCTTTGAGATGATAATTGAAGTATTTTTATTCATCGGGCTATGCTTAGATGGACAACTAATTAATGTCCATCTAAGCACACTAAAAATACTTTAAATGGTAGACTGTTGCTCTATCTAAAAGGTAGAAAAAGGAATTTTTTATTTATAATATATAGAGTGAAGATCAAACCTCAAATTTTGAACTGTAAAGTACAAGTTCATGTCAATTGAGTTAGGTTTATGTTAGTAAAAAAAATAATAATAATTAATACGAAACCAGTTGTATTAAAAACTCTATGGATCTAGAATTCATATAAAACTTCCAAACTTACATATATAATATAAGGAGTTGCATTGCACCCTCACCACTACTGACTTCTTTTGCACTGGCATCAAGTTCATTGCCAGCTAGAAGCATTTTCTTTATTTTCTAATTGGAATTTTGATTTTTTTTTTTTATTTTAAAAACTTTGGTTAAACTTTTTATCTCTTTATTGTTTCATTAATTTATGTAATAAATGTATGTATGTAAACATCCAAAATAATTATTTATGAGAATTTGGAGAAAAAAAAATTTGGTTAAACTTTTTACTCGTGTTGGTTTAGATGACAGATATTATTTTATGAAAATGAATATTTAATATTTAAAATAATAAATGTATGTATATAAATATCTAAAATAATTACTTTATGAGAATTGAATGCCAGTGTTTGTTTTGCACATTTTGTTGTTGAAATATAAATAACCAAAAAAAATGTCGAAAACATATTTGAGTGGATTTTTTTTCCTTATAATATAACTAAATAAAATCAAGAGTATACAATTATGGTATGCAAATAAAAGTACCAAAATTCAATTGTGTTTTAAAATAAAAGTTTTTATTTAGGAAAATTATTATAAATAGAAAAATTAGCCAAATTATTTATAAGTCGGTGTTAAATAGCTTAACTCCGTTATTCTAGACATCTAGAAAACCTTAAAACAAACAGCACCTAAATGGGTGTTTGGCCCACTGGCTTCATAAGTCGGTGTTAAATAACTTAACTCCACCAATTTCAATAGTATTCACTATTGAAGTTTGCACATTTATTGAGGAACTTCATCTTTCTCTCTACATCCTAAACTTCATCTTTCTCTCTACATCCTAAATACAGACTTATTAACTTCTGAGTTTATAAATCAACTCAGTGTCCTAACACCCCCTAAATGTGGAGTTTAGTTCAATTTAGTCTCTAGTTTCAAATTGTTAACAAATTTATCTTTGAGATATGAAATTTGAGTTTCGTTTGTATGAACATCAAAGACCGAAAGTGAGTATTAAGTGAAAATCAAGGTTAAAAGTTACAAATATTGAAACCTAGGACTAAATTAAAATAAAACTCAAATCTAAGGGTAAAATTACATTATCAATTAACTTTCAATTGTAAAAATTAAGTTCTCAAACTTACATGAATATTAAAATTCAACCCTCAAACTTACCGGAGTTATAGAAATCTCTCGAGGTTTAAGAATCGAATTTTAAAAATTGAAAATTCGAGGATATAATTATAACTTCCAAAAAAAAAAAAAAAAAAAAAGTGATGTCTGTTTTTTTCCCCTCCCTTGAATTCATCGATGGTGTTAATTAGCGTAGGTGAGCCGCAGCCGCAATATTGGAGAAAAACTATAAATTTAACGTTAAAGTTATTGGCAATGCTTTCTGTCCTTGCAATTTAATTGGTGGAATATTTTGATTTTTCATATAAATTTGCTTCATAAGAGTCAATTAAATAAAGGTCAAACTTTTAGACGACACAAGCTGAAGATTCAAACATGTAATCATTATAATTATTTCCTAATTCATTATGTTTTTTTTTTTCTTTATTCATTCAATGATATGATAGGATGCAAATTCATTGATTCGTAGGCAACTTTAACATATGATTTAATAGTATTTACACATTAATTACTAGTTAGAGACAATATTTATGATAATTTAAATTTTGATTGAGAATTTATTTTTCTATAAATTCAATTAGTAAATAATTATGTTCAATTGAAGTAGAAAAAAAAAACCTAATACTATATATTTATTGTGAATGTAAAACTATATATTTATTGTTTATTGTACAATATATTTATTAAAAATTATATCGCGTAATTTTTTATTTTTCAAGAATTTTATTTTAACTTAGAAATGAAATAATTTTGAATAATTGGTTCAATAAAATTGAAAGGTAAAAACAACTAAAACAATCTAATTTGTATAACAACTATGATTTGATAATGATTCTACTATTTAGATCCAAGATTAAAATTGTGAAGATTAAATAGATCTGTACTCTGGAAATTTTGTAGTTACGGCGTAAAGGGATATGTTTATAAATTTATAGTCATGATGTGAAGAGTCGTGTCTATAAAATTTGTAGTTATGATGGAAAGGAATGTGTCTATATGAATTTTAGTTATTATATGAAGTGATGCATCAAGCCAAAAATGTGTAATATTCTTTTTTCGGAAGAAGTGTACGTTTAAGTGTAGTGAAGGCAAAATAAAAATTATTACAAATATTATAAAGGATTGTGAGGATAAAATAGAAATTCTCAAAAGTGTTAAGGGCAAAAAGGGAAGAGAAGAATTCTCCCCTTATTTTTCCATCTAATCTAGTATAGAGATATATATTTATTAAATTTAGTTTTAAATTAGTGATTTAACTTTGATTTAGTAATCAGTAGCTTAAGTTCGATTTTTTTAATTTTAGATTTATTGAGTCTAATTTTAGAACGCAAAATATAATTAAATTCATTTCTTCTCAATTTTTTATAATGATTTGCATCTTTTTTAAATAAAATAGTTGAATTTTTAGTTAAATTTAAAAAATAAAAATAAATTTTAAAACTACCTTTTTTATTTTTAAAAATTTAGCTTGACTTTTAAAAATATTGATAAAAAGTGGGATAACAAACCAATAATTTTAAATCAAACCACTAATCATCTAACATTATTCAGTTTTTGTTTGTTTTTCTTTGTAGCTCTAATCTCAATCAAAGAATTAACATTTTTAGTAAGCAAAATTTCAATTGTCCATTAGGTTTATTTCCATTTTCTAACGCACGAATTAAATGGAACAAAATCTTTTAATTCTCTGACTTTTTAGAATTAATTTAACATGACACAAGGACCAGATCAATTCATTATTAACAAAAAATTAAAAAGTTTCTTGTCTCAAAAAAAAAAAAAACAAAAACAAAAAAGTAAAAAGTAAAAACTTTTTAACTTTTAACGTCCGACCTATTAAAAATCGAAAGAAAGAGAATCCACCGTTGAATAATTATTTTAAGAGTAAAGATTTTCACTTAGGAACTTAATCCAATAATAATGGAAGAAATAGTAATTATATCAATCATTTTAAAAGTAGAGTAAAAGGAGAGTAATTTGTGAAATTTATTTCTCTCACATTTCAATTTTGAGTGCAATTCTAAAAATAAAAAATAAATTTTAGAAAACTATAATCTCATTAGATAACTATTTAATTTTTTTTTTTTTTTTTACCGTTGTTTTCATTTTTATTAGAGAAACTTTTTAGAATGTAACTTTTATTTTTTATTTTTTTTAACATCTTTCACAAATTTTTAAATTTGTATTTGTTTTATATATATATATATATATATTTAAAAAAAAGTATATTTTTTAGTTTAAAAAATATTTATTTTAAAACCTATCTTCAAGAAAGGTAAAAACCACGCTAAAGAAAATGTGAGTTAGAAATCATAGATTTTAAAACTACAAAACTAAAAGTGAAATCGTTATAAAATGGACCTTACTAAATTTATGCTTGTTACTTCCCAATTTCTCTGGTATGATTTTCTATTCATCTCAAATAAAAACTTGAATTCCTAAACAAAAATAAATTTTAAAATTACTATTTATAGTTTTCAAATTTTAACTTGTTTTTCAAAACATAAGTAGAAATTACAAAACATAAAAACTTATGGGTCAAATAATATTTATAAACTTAAATTTTAAAAAAGGAAATGGTGTTATCAGACGAGCCTAATTGATTATGTTAACTAGAATATAGTTTAGTAGGTAAGACACAATTATTTTATTTTTTTTATTTTTTTTTGACAATGTGTGGGATGAAGAAATTGAAACTCCGATTTCGAGGTTGATAATACAAGTATCATGTCAATTGAATTAGGTTTATTTTGACAAGTAGACGCTAATTACTATAAAAAAAAAAAAAAACAATTACTGCTTTTATTGTTTGTATTTATGTACCAACCTTGTTTTATTAATTCAAGCATCCAAATTTCAAATGTTGGTTGGGCGGACAGAACATTTTTTTTCCGTTTTTTACCCTTTACTTTTATAGTTTTATTTAAAGGTACATCACCCTTCACCCTAGCAAAAGTCAAATTTATTTATTCTCAATTTTTTTTAGTACAACAATTTATGGCTTAAGTTTTTCACAGTTATACCTCGTTTGTGTCAATTGTGAAACACGTGCATATTTATGGCTTAATTTATTTAATATTAAAAATAAACTTTTAAATATAATTCTATTTGGATAACATCTAAATACCTTTAATATATAAAATACCTTAATTGAGAATTTCAATATATAAAGATAACATTCAGAAGTTTTAAGAGATTAAAAACAAAATTGAAATATAAAAAAATTTCAGAGACATGTATTAACTAATTTATCTTAGGTTCATTATATTTCACAGTATAGTTGCACTTCATAAATATCCCATTATGAAATTGATTTTATGTTTTTTTTTCCACTGTTTACATCCATAGAAAAAAATTAGTATATTAATTTTATTTTTTGAGTAATAGTATATTAATTCAACTAATTTTGTACAAAAAAAAAAAAAAAAAAATCAACTCTATACAAATTGTTCAACATTTGCCAAAAAAAAACACGTCATCGATTTTGATTATGACGTTTTCTTTTTGGTCTCAAAAAGAAAAAAAAAAGTTAGCTTTTTTATTCTCATTTATGGTCAATGTTACACAGACATCATAGATTATTTGGTAAATTGAAGGTAGTTTTTCTTTCTTTCTTCCATTTCCACTTGAATTCAATTTGGAAAATTAGGAGTATGAATAATCTTTTAATATAATGGAATTTCTTCTATCCTGTAACTTGACTTCAATGCTATATACAAACATAAATTAAATTTGATTTTAAGAAGGTTAGAAATAATTTAGAAATAATATTATTTATTTTTGTGTTTGATAAAATAAATTGTGATTACATTCATTAAAATTACTTTTAAACACACATTCGTCCCTATTAACTTTTAGATTAGTGTAAAATCATATATTTTTTTAATAAATTTTTAAATTCTAAATTTTCGATTTTATGAATTTTTCTTACGTAACCAAAATCTATCACCTCATGTTTCATAGTTGTATGCACCATTTTTTTTCTTAAAAAAATCATACCATATTGATTTTTTGAAAGAAAAAAATTAAAGCTTTTCCTCTGAATACTTAACAATTAATTAAGAGAAAACAAAATATAACATTTTAAGTAATTGTTTAAAAATTTTAATTATAAAGAAAATGAAAATTGTAATAATGGGTTTATTTTAGTTATTATATCTAAAACACAATAATATAATATTTATTTACCCAATATCGTAATGAATTCGTTCAAACTTAAAGCTGGAATTTATCAAATACTAATTTGTTTCATATTACGGGTTTTTTTTTTTTTTTTTATAAAAAATATAGTAGGCTTTTAAAAGCTACAACAACCCTAAACTAGGTCTAAACCTAGTCATAAATTTAGTTTCTAAAGTATAAAACTTTAAAACAAAAATTAGTATTTGAACTTTAAAAGTTTTAAAATTCATGAATTTAACAGACAAAAAAAAAAAAATGAATAAACTCATTAAAATAGAAAGGAGGAAAAACAAAAGAAAGAAATAAAATGATAAAATGGGGTGTAAAATTTTCCAATTTATTTAGATTCCGTTTGATAACTATTTTGTTTTTTGTTTTTTGTTTTTTTGAAAATTAGGTCTATTACCTTTGATTTTCTTACCATGATTTGTATCAATCTTAAGTAGAAAGTTGCATTCTTAGCCAAATTCCAAAAACAAAAATAAATTTTTAAAAACTACTTTTTTTTAGTTTTCAAATTTTGGCCTGGTTTTTGAAAACATAGGTAAAAAATAGATATCAAAACAAGAGGTTTAGATGTAGAAGAGGTATTTATAGGCTTAATTCTTAAAAACTAAAAACTAAAAACTAAATGGTTACCCAACAAAGCATTTGTTATTTTGAGATATGTTTTTATTATGTAATTTCTTTAGCATTTTAAACCTTTTGCTAAATTGAAGAATTCATATTTATGTAAATGCCTCAAAATTATAAAATATTTGGAAAAAAGTACTTGAGAGTTCATGAAAATCCCCCAAATCAATGCCGTGTTTTATAAATTTCACTAACTTAAGACAATAGATTTCCTTTAAAAAAAAAAAAAAAGATCAATGAGTTAATTGCTTCGAATCATTTTCTGATTTCTAAAACATGCAATGAATAATATAGAATTATAATGATATAGTATTTATGATACTTTTTGTTGATACAAAATTTGGGACGGGAGAAATAGAGAACCTGCAAAACAAAAAAAAATTGTTCTAATATCTAAGTGAATAAGAGAAATATAAAATAAAGAGAATAAGAAGTTAGAAGTTATAAGTTTTTCGATCACAATTGTAGAATAGAGAAAAAATCAAAAACTTCATATACCCATATGGAGCCATAATGGTCTATGTTTAGACTAGGATTAAGACATGAGATTTAAACCTCCTGCAATTAAGATATCGAATTTTTCTAATTCCATGCAAGCTAATTAGATCAAATTTTATCATATCTTATTTTATGTTACTTTTATCTTGATTTTTTACTTTATTCTGCTGTATCAAAATCAACCTTTTAACACTTTTCAATAAGAAATTCATAGTTAAGAGTTTAGCTTTAGCTCTATAAATTTGGTTAAATTTCTCAAAATTCCCTTTGGCTATCACCAAAAGGATGGTTGACTACTTATGTATAACATATTTTATTTAAAAACGGTAAACTAACAACAAATGGTAATTTCAATATAATAATGTTTTAAAAGATTAACTAAATTATAGTAACTAAATTGAAATCAAATCTATATGATATCTAAATTAACCTGTTAATAGTCCATATAATACCAAAAGGCGAGAGGTTAATATTTATTGAATCACTTGTTAATTTAAAAATAAAAAATAAAATCTTAATTTAACAGGAAATTTTTTCATAAATTAAAAAAATGTCAAATTATTTTTAAAAAATAGCAAAAAAAATAATAATAATAAATTAAAATACTATAGACATTGACAAACTTCTTCTATCATTTTTATTCTTAATAGACTTCTATCTATCACAACTATCTAAACTTTTTTACTATAAATAGTTTTCTTATTTTTTTATTTTTAAAAATTTCCCTTTAACTTAATTATTGTTATATCATAATCTATAAAACTTCATAAAAACAATTGAAATTATTACTAAATTAACATTAACAAATGAGACAGTTAACATACTATAATCAAATATTTTCTCCCAAAATAATAATAATAATATAACCAATATTCCTTTTTGTCTATTGATGCCATTTTTTTTTTTTTTTACTGTATTTGAAGAATCAAAGTTTCACCAACCCGTTTGGCCCTTTTCTAGGCTCAAAAATAAGTTTTTATTTATTTTGCATAGAAACAACTCAAACAAGTCTATATATGTGTGTTAGTTGAACTATCTTTATTTTATTTTTTTTTTAGTTCTAAAAGTTCAACAATAGTATAATATTTTTAAAATGAAAATCTAAACTAAAGTTTCAAATGATTTTAAGTTAAAAAATGTAATTAAAACATATGCTGATCTTTTCTCTTTTTTCTTTTTTTAAATTTAATTAAAACAATGATGATTTTTGGAATTATTTATTTGATGTGCTATTTTATAAATTATTGGATTGCGCTAATCACTTTTTTAGTAGAAAAAATATTGTATAAGTATATTCTTGTAATTAAATAATGCATTCTAATTCGATGGGAGATGCAAACTTTTCTAATAAATTGATTCTTCTATTTATAAAATTGAGAGTTAAAATTTTCAATATTATTAATTATGCTAAAATATGGGAACTAAAAATAATTAAGATAAGCTATGCGAATGGTTTTAAAAAAAAATGAAAATAACTAAGCCCTTAGATTAATTTGAAGTTAAAAAAACATTTATTGGTTAGCACAAAATGCTACCCAAATATAATATTTCTCCACAGTTAGATATAAATATAAACAAAAGAAATAAACTTTACCAATTAAAGGCATTAATTTTAGGTGAAAAAATGTACTGGTCCTAAACTTTAATCAAATAAACAATTTATTCCGTACAACTTAATTTGCATTACTATATGTTGAATTTTGTGAGGGGTCAATTCTTAATAATTTTAATATGTAACAATTTAGTATATATACTCCATTTAATAAAATTTGTTAAAATGTAATTACAAAGACTACATCGTTACATGATAAAAATTAATATTGGATTATGATGAGATTTTTCATGATAAGGACCAAATCAAATACATTTAAAGTACCGATTTAATTATTATAATTTATAAACAAATTTAACCCTTAATCGAATTTACATTTTGTAAAGAATTTTATTAAATTTTAATAGTATTTTAATGATAGAGACTAAATCGTTATAAAATATAAATAAAATTACTTAATTGATAAAATCTAAAAATCTAAAAATTAAAGAGTTATAAACTAAATGATTAAAATGGCAAATAAATTGAAATGGAATAATATAGAAAATTGAGTGTGAAATTTAGTAGAAGCAAAGGCAAAATATTACGAAGGGTCCGTCATGGATTGAGAAACATATATAAAAAAAAAAAAGAAAAAAAACCCCACCAAATAAAAAAAGAAAAAAAAGAAAGAAAGAAAGAAAGAAAGAAAAATCCGCTGTTTGGAACAGCCCACTGGAATGCTTCGAATGGCCCCTGGTTTTCTCTTCTTCAAACCCATCTCTTCTCTCTCTCTCTTTGCTAAAACCTCCTTCCTTTTATACCCCTTATTTCTCCCTTCTTCCCTTTTCTTCTCCATACGGAGATGCCCATTTTTACATCTCCTCACATTCTGTACTAATCTGTACCTTCTTCCCCTGTTTCTTGGCCTTTTCGCTTTTGGGTTCTATCCAGATCCCTGTTTTCCCCTCTCCTTTCCGTTTTTTCGGCCACCCCTTTTGCCCAATTCCCCAACTGGCCACTTAATTTCACTTTCCCTTCCAATTCCAACCATTTTTTGGAGGTTTAATGGGGATTGAGAGGTCTCTGGCTGATCGTAAAGGGAAACAGTTTTGTGAATTGCCTAAAGAAACGACTACGAATAACAAGTCGAGAAGGAACCGGCGGCGGCCTAGGAGGTCCTCGCCGTTGCCGGTTCAGAAACTCTATGAGACTTGTAAGGAAGTTTTCGCTTCTAGTGGGACTGGAATCGTTCCTTCTTCTCAGGATATTGAACGCCTAAGAGCTGTTCTGGGTATGTTTTTGTTTTTGTTTTCGTTTTTACTTGTGAAATCCCTAATTCGATGAACCCTCATCGTGGGTTGAGCTGAATTCTCAATTCTGATCCATAATGTAGTTTCGTGTTGTGATTATAGGCTTGTTTCCATTTTTTTAAATTGAGGGGTCTTTTTAATCCGTACTAACTGTACGTACCTCGTTTGTGCAAAGCTTTTATGTTGGGTTGTATGAATTTTTCATGGGGTTTCATTCTCCTTAATCTGATTTGTACTTTTCAATGTCCTGTTGGATTGTGGGTGTAAACAATTATATATATTTTAGCTCTGTCTTTTGGGCTGTATGTGGCAACTTGCACTGCCTCCTGCACGTGCTGAGTTTTTTTTTGGTTGTTGTGTGGTTTCTGTTCTAGATATTGGTGATTTGAGTTATTTTAGTTGGATAATGATTAGCTTCAACAATGGATTTGGTTTTTCTATTTAATGATTACATTTGAGCATCATTTGGAAAGTGCAAATTGGTTCAAGTTCCACAGAGGATTTTGGTTATAGAATAAGCTACCCTATCTCAATTTTTTATGTTTTAATGCAAATTAGTAGCTTTTGGGAGGTTTTTAAGAGTAAACTAATCAAACCCAATTGGTTTCTTTTCACCTTAAAGTATAGGAAACTGGCTGACTTGCATTTTGTAAACAAAGATAGAGACAATGCATCCCTTGAAGCTCTGTGTTATTGTCATTTCTTCACTTTGTCTGGCTTTTGGTTTTTGTGTTACTAATGAATCTTCTTGTATATATAGATAAAATGGAGCCAGTAGATGTTGGGTTGTCGCCGGAGATGCCGTATTTTCGGACGACAGCCGGTCAACGAACTCCTCCTATAACATATTTGCACCTCTACGAGAACAACAAATTCTCTGTATGCATTTTCAGTTGCTTTATTAGAAAGAAGTCTAGCTGGGGAAGGCTACTTTTGACTTAATATAGTTTTTGACCATTTGAATTTGTATTTGTGGTGCAGATGGGAATATTTTGCTTGCCTCCTTCAGGTGTCATTCCACTTCATAACCATCCTGGAATGACCGTCTTCAGCAAGCTTCTCTTTGGGACCATGCACATCAAGGCATACGACTGGGCGGAGGTCGGTGCTGAGAATGGCGCATCTGCTTGTGTCGACACGTCCAGTGGCACAGCTCCTTCAAGAAGTGAGTCTTCATATAATATCGTTCTGTGCTCACTCTGCAATTGGTTGAATTAACAGTCATCTCTTAATCATTTATGAAGAAAGATTGATGATTGATGGCTTTTTGTCTGTGTTGTCTGTTTCATTACTAAAACTGATAGGGTCTTTCTGATAGGGAGATTTTGAAATGGCTTTGCTAATGGTCATTTCATAGGGTAATCCAAGTGGTATACTCATATTCATATAGTTATTAGGAAGTATCTTAGAACTTGTGGTCTTCATCTTTAAAGATCACCTAATTTTCGGTTATATTATACAGAAAGATGGATTTTAAGCAAGTAGGATTACAATCTATATGCATTTGTGTTATTCAACATCTCCAGGTGTTCGGTTAGCCAAAGTTAAGGTGGACGCAGACTTCACGGCACCGTGCGACTCGTCCATTCTTTACCCTGCTGACGGAGGAAACATGCATTGCTTCACGGCTGTGACTGCGTGTGCAGTGTTAGATGTGCTCGGCCCACCTTACTCTGATCCCGATGGTCGGCATTGCTCGTACTACCTCAACTTCCCCTTCACCAATTTTTCAGGTACCTTGTGACTTCATAGTGTGTTGTATTACCACAAACTAGATGAAGCAGACGTTTGACATCATGGTTTTAATTGAAAAATCGCAGTAGATGGGGTTTCGGTCCCAGAAGCGGAAAGGGAAAGCTATGCATGGCTTGAAGAAAGAGAGCAACCTGAAGACTTAGCTGCAGTTGGAGCGCTGTACAAAGGACCAAAGATAGTAGAGAATCGATGAACTCTGCAAACAAAATCTTCTTCATTCCATACAATGCTGTCATAGACTGCTTCCATTTCTGTGCAGCATAGAATCTTTGTTAACTTTCTACTTGCAGAAAAAAAAAACAAAAAAATAGAAAAAGAAAAACAAAAGAAGCTTCTTTTATTGATCTTTCTTCTTTGTGGAACATGAATTAGGTACTTCTTTTCCCCCTCTTCTTACTGTTTTGAATCATCTTTTGTATGTACATAGTCAAGTTAGAAAGGGACAAGTAAAAAGGAGTTTGAATTTGTTATGTTCTCGCAGTTTGTTGATGTTATACTTATAACAGATTCACCTTTTTTAAAAAAAATACACAAAACGAAGGGCTTCTTTTCAGATTTTGCCATCTACTTGATTATTATTATTATTATTATTTTTTATTTTTTATTGGTGTGTGTTTGTAGAAAATGGTAATTTTGTAATTTAAATGAGATTATGGAAAGCTTCAAGATTTTTACTGTGGTCAGTACTTGTAGTTTATTCTCCCTTGATAGATTTAATTTAATAATATTGTTTTTTTTTTTGAGTAAGTATAACAATGGTGGAATGTTTGAATTTTTGTCCCTACGAATTGGAGTGTAGTCCAATTATTGGAGTATGGTGGATGGATGACCAAAAATAGGAGGAAAGATGAAAATTGTCTTGCCTCTCAAAAACACAATTTTATTTTTTTAATTATTTGCTGACTTCAAGTTTGGGTGAAATTATCAAAATGAATTTGCACACGCAGAAAAGACTATCTTGCTCTCGCTCTCTTCCTTTTTATCACTCACAGATTGCTTTCTTTCTTGCTCTTTGGTTTCGCCGAACTTGCTCTTACTCTCTTTTGTTCACTTGTTGCCGAAATTGGTGGGAGTTGCTCTCCACTCTCATAGTCGAAGCTGGTCGTGTCGGACATCGGCAAAAGGTGTTGGTTGTTGGTGGTTGAACCTGCACAACTTCGTAGGAGAAGAAGGAAGTCGCAAGATAAATAAAAAAAAGGGAGAAATTTGTAATTTCACCCATATGTGACATCAACAAAATTAAATCGTTAATCGTTATTATTGAGTCAAATTTAGACTTGGTTTGAGATTATTGTAACTTTAAAACATAAAATAGCATGCTAATGATAAAATTAATATAAAATTATTATGATTTAGCTATAAAAACTAAAATAGACCTATTATTTTAATTATATATTGATATTTTAAATCAAATTTAATGTAAGATGATTATTTTAAAATTTTATATGCTTTAAATTAAAAATAAACTTTATTTCCATATAAGTTATTAGATAAAAGTTAAAAAATTGAAAAGTGAATAGGAATAATATATTTGTAATTTTTTAAAAAATAGTTAGAGAAGATAGAACATAGCGGCAATTTGGAAAGTGGTTTAGATAAATTAATAAATAATCAGATTTATCAAACTGACTTAAATTTTTACTTCTACAAATGTAATCTCAAACGGGACCTTAAAAAGATAGAGAGTGGAATGGGTGTGGCAGTGTTCACATCCTAAATTCCTACTCCAAGACACTTATTAAAATATTTATGAAAGGTTAAGGTAATATTGTATTCTTTTTTTAGTTTAGGGGTCAATTTAATCTTTAAAAAAAAAAAAAACAAATTTTGGTTTTTCATGTTCTAAAAGTTTTCTTTTCCCCTTTTTAAAACAAAAGTTAAAGACATATGATTCGATATAGGTGTAATTATCATAGAACTATTACTGGAATAAGTATATATCGATTATCTTTAAGATATCACTTTGACCAAAGATGTGGTTATTATTTTTCTTTAGAAAAAGAAAAAGAAAAAATTAAGGCTTGTTTGGCCGAGAATCTAAAAACAGAAATTTGGAAACAAGAGATTAAATGAAAACAGAGTAGTATTTCATGTTTTCAGATATATGTTTGGTAGCATAATTCAAAAATTAAATTCTAATTTAAACAATTGCAAATTAGTTTTAGTTACCCACTAAATACCCACTAAATATTAGTTGACAATAAATTATTATTAATTTATTTATAAATATAGTTTTATGTTAAGAAAATTGTATAATTATTATTTTGTAATATTATATAATTTATGAGACAAATTGAATTTTTTTTCTTATAGTTTGGAAGAAGTTAAAATTTAGGTCTTAGGATTTATAATTAGAATTTAATTCCTACGGTTTGATAAAAGTTTTATAAATAATCTTTATGACAGGGATTGTTTAAAAGATATAACAAATTATTGAGACAATATAGGAAGTTGTATCAAACCATAGAAACTAAATTCTAAATTTTAAAACCATATGAATTAACTTGTAATTTTATCCAAACAATAGGAACTAAATTTGGAATTTAACCTAATTTATGATAATGACTTAATACATATTTTAATTAAAAAAATTGAATTGAGTTTATAATATGACACACTATATTTCTAAATGTTTTTAATATTATTTAATATAATTCTACATTTTAAATTTTAAAATTTAAATTCGGGATACAATGAAACATAAAAATGTTATTTTTAGAATTTAGACGGTTTGATTAACAACATTGAAAAATAGTTATTAGAAATAGAATTTGAGTTGTCTGCCAAACACATATTTCCCGAACTCGGTGAACTTGAAAATATAAAACAACAGACTCCTAATATTCCATCTTTTTAATTTTAATATTCCTTCTCTTATTATTTAATCGATAAGTGTTGTTTATGTATGTCATGTATTTATTTTTTCTTTTTCTCAAAGAACATGGCACGTATTTCTTTTCTTCTTTTTCACACAAAGGAAATTACATGTATTTTTTTTCTTCTTTTTCGCACATGCAATTACCTTGAGTGATTCTGTTCAGTGCTTAATGAGGAAGCTTGTTGCACCTAATTTCTTTGACTTAAATGAAGTTTAATTTTCTTTAAAAAAAAGTGTGACACATATAGTTTGATGACGGATTGACAGTAAAATTTTTCGATATTTATAAATAGTTTAATTTATTTTTTTATATTAAAAAACAACCTTTAATTTAATTATTTTTTTTATTAGATGAAACTGAAAGTAACCTAATTCTGTTTCATCATTAAAAAAAAAAAAAGTAAACTAATCTTATTTTAGTAATTTGTTTCTACTTTTTCATTTTTAATAATTCAAGAGATTACTTTTCTTTCTTTTTCTTCTTCATCTAGAAAATATTTTATCTAAGAAATATAAAAGTTGTCAATGGATTAAACCATAAGATATATGGTAGAATTATTATGGGTGGTGAAATATAAATTTAAAAAATTGATTAAAAACAACTTTAATTTAGATCAAAATAAAACAAAGATCCTCACAATGACAATCCCATTAACTAAACTCAAATAACATGAGAAGGCTTAGACACAAAAGGCATAGAGGGAGGTCCCAGCAGTGTAATTTTTGTTAACAAATCCAATATGTTCTTTGTAACCATTGCCAACATAAATGCACCCTTTGCTCACTGATATGCCTCCATAAACACTACCTCCTGTGTCATATGACCAAACCATTTTCCCTGTCTTTGCATCCATTGCATAGATCGGTCCTTGCCGATAAGTAGATCCTGCAAACACGACTCCATTGGCTACCGTGACCGGTCCTGGAGCGGTCGCTTAGTTTAGGTTTGCGGTCGACCAAATGATGTCGCCGGTTTTAGCTTCCATTGCCACCCATCCTCCTGCAATTGTGGTCGTGTTTGTTGGTTTTAGTGTGAAGTTCTTGTGTTGGCTATTGGCTATGTTTGTGTAGACCCTTTTCTCATCTGTCGCTGCGCCCCACATTCCGCCCCCACCGAGACCTCCTGGTCCAGCCTCCTGAAGATTGACAAAATGAAAAGATGATTAAAAATATCATATAGGAGGTATTTGACTTGCTGACTTCATAAGACGGTGTTAAATAACTCAACTCCACAAATTTTAATAGTGTTTACTATTGAAATTTGCACATTTATCGAGAAACTCATTTTCACAACTCACTTCAATATATTATCTAATTCAAATAACATGATCTAGGAGGGAACAAAACTTTCCTTAACCCAGACAAGATTGCCATTGTCACGATCAAGAGCCCACGCGAATCCACTTTTCTGAACCACAACGACGATATCGCGCTTCATGTTACGCACGAACACGCTTAACATCATCGGCGACTCCCCGAAATCAGAGTCGGAGCTAGGGCCAGGTGGACATCTAGGGTCCAAATGCCAGTTACAAGCACCAAACCAAATATCATATCCACCCAACTGCTTATACCATTTAATATCACCAGAAGCAACATCAAGAGCTAGAATTGAATTCGAGTGGTTCTCGGGTTCAATGCATTTATCGGGCAGTGTTAGTTCGGTTCGGTTGTTCTCTCTTTCCTGACACTCGCGGATATGGAGTGGCGCCGAGTAGAGGTTTCCAGTGGCAATGTAGACAAGATTCCTGACGGGATCAATGGCGGGGCTGCTGCCCCAAATGGCCGCTCCGGAGTATTGTTCGATGTCGCCGTGGTTGTCGGGTAGCATGAAGGTTTGCCACAAAATGGCACCAGTTGTAGAGTCTAGTTTGGAGAAGCTGCCCCGGAATGTGCAGCATTGCTCAACGGGAAGCCCTTCTTCTAGTGAAGATGTTCCAATGAAAAAACTTCTGTACTATAACATATATATAGTTTCAACTTTACATATACATAAGGTTATTGTTAGAGCCTAGGCAATATTATACTGTAAATTAATATTTTAAGATCATTAATTAATTGTTTATTAGCTATATCCTATTACAATTACAATTACTATTATTATCATTGTTATTAATGGAATGATATTTGTGTTCTCTAAATTTATTTAATCTTAAATAAATAATGGTAGATAATATATGTATTTTTAGTATCAACGACGGTAAAAGTGGAGAGATTAAACCTTCAACTTCTAGAGAGAAATGTTATGTGGAGAGATTAAACCTTCAACTTCTAGAGAGAAATGTTATGTCAATTAACATTGAGCTAAGCTCACTTTGACAGTTGATAATATTAATTATTCAACCTATCTAAGGCAATGTATTATCTAACATTATTCTATAGTTTTGATTCTTAGACATTTAAGCATGAAAAAGAAAAATAGGTTTATAATAATGCTTTGTGCAATACTTGCCACATCTAATTTAGATATTATTCAATAAACTAATGTTCTCCAAATGTGGCATAAAGGTCAGGATGGCCGAGTGGTCTAAGGTGCTAGACTCAAGTTCTGGTCTTCGTGAGAGGGCGTGGGTTAGTTTTATTAACTTTTATAAAAATTAAATTAAAATATATAAGATTTGTCTTTTAGTTTTAAAATAATCTATTATAAATAAAGCTCCTACTTTAATATAAGGCCGAGTGGTCTAAGGTGTTAGACTCAAGTTTTAGTCTTTGTGAGAGGGTGTGGGTTCAAAATATCGAACTAAATTGAATATTGAGAGGAATTAAACTAAAAATAAACACATGACATTTATTTACAAATATTTGTATGAACACAAAATATTTATTATTTTTTTGAACTATATCCTAAAAAATATAGAATAATTTAGAATTTTAGGTAAATTTTTTTATATTTATAAATAGTTTAACTTATTATTCAATATTTGAAAATATAGAATTTAAAATGAGCATGTATAGAAACTAACTAATTTTGAAAGTAAAATTATTATACTGACAAAGACTTCTTCAATATTAATGCATAGATATAAGCTCACTTAATATTTTAAGTCAAGTGTATAAAAATAAGCAAATCTCAGCTTTGCTCTTACTTAACTCACGTGGGTTCTTATTCTAAATTCATGTAAGTCACATTTATATATACAAATTTCTAAGTTAAGATACCATTTTAATCTCAACATTTGAAGTATTATTTTATTTTCACATATATACTTTTAAATGTTTAAATTTAGTGGGGTGTTTATCAAAGTAATTTATTTATTTATTTATATATAGAAGATAAAAGAAACAACATCAAGGATGAATACAAGAACTGACGTCATAAAAGAATCTTTCTAGCTAAAGAATTTTTTGAAAAATAAGCTAAGGCTTCTAAATTAGGGGCAACTTTGTTTATCACTCTAAAAATGTTACAAAAACTATTCACAAATGTAACAAAGAGGTGAACTTCATACCAAAAAAAACTTAAATAGGCATGAATTCAAAGCTTACATATAGTCTTTTGTTAGTTTGAAGTTAATTTTTATTAAAATTAGTTAAATAATAATAACCATTTTTATGCTAAGAAAAAACAGAACATGTTTTCAATATTTATAAAGAAAATGCTAATTTAGAATATTTTCTAATAGAAAAAATTCACAATAGATAAATAAAGTGGGGACTAATTTTGAATATATAATTGGAAAGTATAGGGAAACTAAAATGGAGTGAGACCTCGACCAACATAATATTCTACTCAAAATAATCATTTTACGAAAACAAGTTTTTTTTTTTTAATCAATTAATAGTAAGTATAATTATTATTATTATTTATATTATACGTAAACTAGTGTCATTTTATTTCGCCTTTATAGACTTTTTTTTTACGATATAAATTTGATATATTTTGGATATAATATTTTAAATAAAGATTGAGATCAAGAATGACTAACCCTTTGTTAGTATGTGCCAGACATGGTGATGAAACTTCTATTTTTATAATCCAGCCTCGTTGACCACACAAGCTTCCCCGTTGATCTTTTAACAGCGATGACGACGGCAGGTCCATATATTCCGACGAGGAGCAATTCTCCGACCACCGTGGGAGTCGATCTGGACACCGTGGAGTTAACATTTAGAATGAATCCGGTATTGTTGAACCCCGTCAGTTTTTGCAGATTCTTCTTCCAAATAAGAGCTCCATTGGAAGCTCTAATCGGCGTACAGAAACCCATTCCAGCTCGGAAAATAGATCGTGCTGTCGTAGATCGCCGGAGTTACAGAAATGTCGCCACCGGTGTAAAACTCCCACTTCAAACGGAGATCGGAAACTGTTGATGGGCTGATTTTGGTTTCTCTGTTGGCGTATCTTCTGTTCTGCAAATCTCCCCCATGGTTCGGCCAGTTGCCTTGAGCCTGACGGAGTGAAAAAAACAACCATGCAAAACAATTTGTCGATATAACAGAATTTTAAATGACAGTTGTACATATAGCAAACAAGCACAAAATATTAATAATAATAAATTATATCGTTAGTAGGAGTCTAATAATAAATCACCGATAGATTTTGCTATATTTGCAATTCTTTAAAAATGTTGTTGTGTACACTTAATTATTAATCCTAAAAGTATTATCTATTACAATTATCAGTATGTAAAAGTCTACTCCAACGGCAAAATTTAAAAATATTTAAAAAGGAAAAAAAAAGAATTGCCATGTGACAAACTGCAGTTAAATGATTAGATGAGTTGCAAAAAGATCCGGATGCACTAAAATATATCTGATTTAATTATCTTCCACTACAAAATTTTCTCATACAATTTTATAATTGGAAGATTATATATATAGATAAAAAGTTAGAATGATAGAAATTAAAGGGAAAGTTGGACGGTAATTTTTGAATAGTTAAGATCTTTTTACTCTATTAAATATGTTTTTAAGAATTTAAAATTAATTATGATGGAATAAATATCAAACATAAAATTGATAGAAGTGATTTTAAACATTTCAAAATAGAAAGAGAAAAGAGAAAAAGACTTACATTGGACAGTGGTGTGAGGATGGTAGTGATGAGAAGAGAAGAGAGGAAGCAAAAGGACGGTGTAAAAAGGTGAGTGTGAAAGAGTTGAGAATCCGCCATAGGAGGAATTTGGGAGCTTCTTCAAAGGAGGAGTTCTTCTCTGCAAATTAATAAAACCAAATAACTTTTGGCTGGAAGATGGTGTATTGATTTAATGGAATATGGTTTTTAATTAATATATATATATATATATATATTTTTTTTTTTTTCACATTTTGAATGAGAAGTTGGAGCTTTTGAAACACTCAAACCATTATTTTTTGCTTTAAATAATTAATTTGTCAGAAAATATATTTTAATAATATATATATATATATATAAAATATGGGGAAGGGCCAGAAATTTTATTAGGGTTAAATTAAATTATTGAATTTGGATGCTAAAAAAACAAATAATAATAATTATTATTGAATTTGGTGCAGTCAACTCAAACATCAGTGCAATACAGCACTCTCTTGGACAGATTATATGCATAATTTTGTTCTTTAAGATATGCAGTAGATTTTGTATAACTTAGGTTGTCTTTAATAATCTTTTGAGCTTCATTTTATAACCTTATTTGGTTATAATTTCGCTATTAATGGTTTGCTTTTGAAATGTATGTTTATTTCATCTCAAATTTTTAATTATTGTTGTTCACCTTTTTTTTTTTTTTTTTTTTTAAGAAAATACGTGATCTCTTAATTAAATTCTAAAAAAAAAAATTTGAAAACTACTCTGAGTTGATTTGGTAAAACATTAATAGCATAAGTGAATAGAAAAATATAGAAACTTGTGGGTGAAAGTTGTTTATAAACTTATAAGGTTTCAAAGCCTAAAAACTATAATTCAAATGGTTATCAAATGAAATACTAGTTTTTGGTTCTTCGTTTTTAAAAATTAAATTTATAAACATTACTTCCGACAATAATTAAATGTAGCTTAAAGAGTTGCATAGACTTAGGTGTAACTCTATATACTAGTAGAAAAAAATAAAAACAATTATTTTTTTAAAAAAATTGTCACAATGGCAGATGGACTGCACCCAAGTTTTTTTCATACCTATTTCCACCTATAATTTTCTTTGTTTATTTATCCAATTTCTGGCAATATTTTTAAAACCAAGCTTAGTTTTGAAAACAGTAAAGAATTTGAGAAGAAACAAGTATAGATTTCAAAAATAGAAAACTAAAAATGAAATCGTTATAAAATAAGGCCTTGAATTTTAGTTTTTGAAAATTTTGCTAACTTAACACGCTAAATTTCAAAATCTAAAAAAGATATATATAGTTTTTAATTAATTAATTAATTTATTTTTTTAGAATTTAGATAAAGATTCAAATGTTTGTAGATAAAGATAAAAATCTTGATAAAAAAAATTTTAATTAAAAGAAATCTAAATAGTTCTCAAATGGAGTCGGAGCCTAAGTTGGTGAATTCAAATCCTATATTTTCTATGAAAAAAAGAGAGTTGCCTAATTGATTGCGGATAATAGGGAGTTGTTACCTTCAAAAAGTTTACTAAATATCTCAATACGAATTATATATATATATATTATAAATAAAGTCAAAGTTACGTATAATTTATGACTTATGGATCTTGCTTTTACAAATAATCTTTTAAGCTTGCTTCACATAAATCACACAACAACTTGCAAATAAAAAATATGATTTATAGGTAAGTTCTTGCTTCAACCCACCTCCTACCTAGCTCTTAGTTGTAACTCATAACTAATTTTATTGTCTATTTAAATCAACTTTATTTGAAGGTTAAACAATTTGGTTGGACTTTTTATTTTATTCTTAATTTTTTAAAATAATTTTTGGGGTTTTATTTTAAAACTTTTATAAAAGTTTGGACATAGCGTTCAACTAATTAGGACATAATTACCATAACTCTCGTTTAGATCTCATATATTGTTTAGATCGCAACTAATTATGACAAAATTCCTAAAGTTTTTTTTTAAAATAAATAAATATAGCATGCATCATACCCAACTTTCTCTTAATGATTAATAGAAAAATTGATTATAGGAACTAAAATGCTATCAAGATTTTAAGAAATCCAAATGTGGAGTTTGAAAACGTAAGGAGTAGTGTTCCTAAAAAATATTATTTCTAAAACTTATTATTGTAATATTGTAGTTTTAATCTCTCGAGGGAGGTCATTTCTAAAGAGACGATCTTGCACATGTGTCACGAAGATGTCTTTTGAAAAAGAAAACTTTATTAAATGACATGACAAGAATTTTGCGACTCAAACCGTGGGTGTGAGGTTTCTCCACGTCTTCATATGTAGAGACTTTTCATTGGCGAGATCATGAACAAGAATTTTGATTCAATATTCTTGGATTTATCGATTCGATTAAGCCTTCATAGATATTGCCATATTTTCTTCAAGTCTTCCCTCCTCCTACAAAGGCGTAAATGACTTCAGATGAGGTGAATAGGTCACACGAAGACTTGAAAATTTGCCCTCGGGCTCGAACCTTTCTTCAGTTTCAATCCTAGTTAAAGTTTATACCATAATATTCATGGTATATTATAGTGGATTGTCATACAATATACTATAGTATATTTTAGTGAACCATGTACCCATACAATATGATGTAGTATATTTGTATAAACATATATATCTCTTTAATATTTAAAATATACTATGTGTTTGGTTTGATGAATTTATAAATATACCACGTATATATTGTTTTGTATATAAGATAATTTTTTACGCACTTTATTATATTCTGTCACTTATCAAATATATTGTGATTAATTATAAATATCATTATTCTATATATAATATTTTCTCATGTATATCATCCAATTTGTTAATTTTTATATACCATATATATACACACCAATATCAATATCAACAGAATAATATATACCATTAATAATTTACTATATAGTATACATAGTACTTACCTAAATATATCAACACCCAAAATTCCACCACAAACGTGACAAACATAGTTTGAGAATTGCTCAACACAGCAACATTCACTTCATAGGCTATGGGGTTTGAATCCCTAATACATGCTAAATATTACAAAAACCATTCAGAAAACCCAACAATTAGTGGAAGGAGAGGAAAATTACAAAGAAGAAGAATGGTGATAGATTTCTCAGTCTTCATTGAGAATTTGAGCAGATGAACCAAAAATCATGGCTGAAGAGTTTTTCCTGATTTGATTTTCATATGAAAATTCTTTTTTTTATTAGATTTATGTGAGAGGAAACTTTTGTTTTCTTTATTTTTTAATGTTTAAATGTTTTAATGGGGTGTTATCGACTTTTGAATTTGATTTTTATGTAATATTACCCTCGATAAGGCTATTCATAAAATAAAAAATAGCAGGTTTAAGACATTTTTTTTATTAATATAAAAAACCCATTAATTTAAAATTCTAAGTTGTTTGAATTTTAAATGATTCTTTTAAGAATCAATTGGACTTCTTATGTTGTAAAAATAAATTAAATAAAGAATAATTTAAAATTCAAACAACCTAACTTAATTTATTTAATTTATTTTTACAACATTAGAAGTCCAATGGATTCTTAGAAGAATCATTTAAAATTCAAACAACTTAGAATTCTAAACTACTATTTCTTAATCTAATAAATTAACATTGATTTGGAGAATCAAATTGAAAACTAAACCTAAACTATTATATTAATTAACTCATAACAATAACAAACTAAAAAAAATTGGGTCTATATAATGCAAGTTTCTAGTGGACAACACAATGTGATTAAAGAAACAACAACAATAATAATTAAAAAAATAATCTCCCAACTTTGTGCCATGAAAAATGATATTAAATAGAACACAAATTAAATATGTGGCTTCAACACGACCAACTTGCATCATCTAATATTAAGAAAAGAAAAAAAAAAAAAAACATTAGGATATATCCATGTAGTCTTCATGGGTGAGCAGATAAGTCATCCTTTTTTTAGCACTGTTTGTTAAGAATGAAAAGAATCTCTTTCTCAGAAAAATAAAAATAAAAAAAAAAAAAAAAAATCTCAAAGCTGGCTATTTCCACATCATAAGGACTTCATTTCAATATTTATTAGAAATTTCAAAAGTCCAATTAACTATGTCCCATATGCAAGCAAAATCATCCTCCCCCACAATAAATATCTTCATCATTTTTCCTTTCTTATTTCTTTTAAAAAGATATTTTAAAAATGTTAAAATATCATTTTAGTCCCCGTATTTTGAAATTTGTTCAATTTTAGTCTTTGTACTTTCAAATGTTCAATTTTAGTCCATGTATTTTCAATAAATCTTAAATTGTTAATTTTTTTTTATCGAAATTGATTAAATAATCACAATAATTTTCATTCAAAGAAACACAATATGTGAATATATTTTCAAAATTTATAGTGAAAATACTCTAAATAATTAAAAAATCTACAATAAACTAGTAGTGTGGACTAAATTTAAGATTTATTGAAAGTATAGATACTAAAATTAGACATTTGATTACGTATCTTTTTCAAAAATAAATTTGGACATTTAAAAGTATATGTACTAAAATTAAATAAACTAGAGTATAGAAATCAAAATGATATTTTAACCTAATAATAATATTAAAAAGTATGTTTTGAATTATATTTTGAACCTTAAGCCTTATATATTTTTATTTTGTTTCGGTATTACTTTTAAATATTTTATTTTAGTAAATGAACATAAAACATGTAACCAGGTTGAGTTTTTTTTTGTTAAATAATTTATTAAGAAGTTAATAACAAATTATGATATAATGTTTTTAAGGTAATTGTTTTAAATGATAAAACTGCTAAAAATATTTTTAAATATAACAAAATTCTATCTACTAATAAACAGTGACATTTTGCTATATTTAAAAATGTTTTGGCTCATTTTGCTAAATATAAAAAATAACACATATTTTTATTCAAAATTACGAGATTAAAACAAAATATTTAAAAACTAAGACAACCAACTATCTTCTTATTTTTATAATTATATGACATTGTTCACTTTCCTCATGATTTTGTTTTTAAGTTTTTTCAAAAAATCTTATACAAGACTTATATACATATGATCTTTTCATTGTTCAATCGATATGAGATTTTAGTTCTACTTTAGATATTTGCATATCTTGATAAATAAAGAATATCTACGTATACTCATAATATTCATGCTATAAATACACAATAATTTTTAAGAAAATTTAGGCATGTTTTTCATTATAAAAGAAAAAAAGTTAGATTCGTCAAATTAAATGTCCACGTTTTAAAAATCTAGATAAGTTAACTTATTTAATTCAAATTAGACATTAATAATAAACTTTTGGTTCATTTGTATTTACACTATCTATCTAAAAATGGTTATTTTTCTTGCTCTAATCAACTATTATTCATCCATTCACTATAAACATAAGAATTTAAATGGTCCAACATCTAGGATTCCAATAAAATAAAGATTAAACATTACTTTTTGGGATATTTAACATAAAAGGATAATATACTTTTTATGGCAAAGATAGAATTCATTTTACAGCTGGTCCCTTCTCTTATATTGGGCAATACACACTGATTATTAAAATACTAATGATTAATCATTGAAAAAAAAATGATGTTATACATGGTCCTAATCACTTATTTTTATAATATAATTTGGACTAAACTTTCTACTTTATCTTTATCTATCACCATAAAAAAATATTTTTCCTAAAGAAAAATCATAGGAAAGATGACACATTTTGACTTGTTGTCCACTGAAAGGCCAAAATAAAGATGGGCCACTACATTGCAAATGATGATTGGTTCATTGCATTCATAGTCATCCCATCCAAAAATTCAATTTGATGATAATAAATTTTCGCCTTTTCTGTTTTCTAAGTCAAACCCAGCACTCACATGTCCCTGTCCAGCCAGATGGGTCTGTCAATTTCACCTTTTTTCTTCTTCTTCTTCTTCCATTTCGATGCTTTTCTTTATAAGGCCGTTGAAGCAGATATGGAGGAGGGCAAAATCTCTTCACTCTTGGCCAAATATGGCTAAATTTTTCCTTGCTTTGCTCTGTGTTATTGCTTTAGCTGCTTTTGGGTTTGCTAATGGCTATGAGAAGAAGGGGGAGACTGGGATTTTTGAGCTCAAGAGAGGTGACCTTTCAGTGAAATTTACCAACTGGGGTGCCACTATTGTGTCTCTTCTCGTCCCAGACAAGCATGGTTTGTCCCCATTTTGGTCATTATTCTTGTGGGGTTTTTAAATTTTCTGTTCTTGTGTTTGTTAATTTGTTTCCCTTTTTTCTCTTATGGGGGATTTTTCTTTTTTGTTTCAGGGAAGTTGGATGATGTTGTTCTTGGGTATGATTCCATTCAGGAGTATCAGGTGAGGCTTTTCTTTCTCCTCATGGCTTGTTTTAGCTGTTTTGAGCCTTTTCCCCCCCAATGGACACTCTGATTATGAAGTTTGATACTTCTACTCCTGTTTCTGGCTTTCTGTTTGGTTTATAATTGCTCCCACTTTCCTTCTTTTGGTTTATAATGATTGAAATATGATGTGATGTTTAAAGTGAGAACAATTTGAGGTTTGTGCTGATAGTAGAAGGTGAAACAATTTGAGGTTTGCCATGATAGTAGAAGGATAATGCCTGTTAAGAGAACTTTGGCTGTAGATTGTTCTTTTCTGTTTGTGAATTTTCTTTTCTTTAGAAACCATGTTTTCCCATGTTAGCGTAGGCTTGTTAAATTACACGTTTAGTCCTTACTTTCATGATTGTAACATTCAGGGACTAAATAGACACAAACTAAAAGTTTAAGGACTAAACTGGTAACTTAACCAAGATTCTTCTTTTGATCTTTTCTATTAGTGATTTTTTTCCCCTTCTAAATAGGTGTTTTGCCATGATCTTGTGTGTGTTTTTTCTTTGTAATATTTATAATATTCTTTTTTAAAAAAATGTCAACGCCCTAAACAGGCTAATAAGTAGGAATTCAACATATTTAATAAATAATAATAAAAATGAATTGTGTAAACAAATGAATTAAAGTGATAGATATATAGACCTTCTGACCTCTTGGTAAAATATTAATTCATTCCTAAGGCTAAGAAGTCATTGACCCTCTTACTTTTTTTATTCTACTGTTGCTTGCATAACATGCTAAAGGAATTAATATCTCATGAGTTGGGATATTATTTTTTCAGTAGGATCAGCCAAACAAATCCTTCTCTTGAAGAAAATGAGGAGACATTGATAAATGAAATGCAAACCCTTTTGAAGCAAGTTGATCTTTGACCTTTGAGTTCTCTCTTAAAAAATTTTCCTCTCTTTTAAAATAAAGGAGATCTTGAGTTATCAATTAGTATAAGGTAATACCATGTCTATGAATGATGTGAGATAAAACTATGAGAATGTTTAACCAAACTATGGAAACTCTAAACAAAATTGAAGTCATACCAAATGGAAAGTTTGAAAGCCACAGGGTCAAAACTAAAGCTAAGCACAAATCATAAGAGCTAGCATGTTAATTTAACCAAAAGATTATCCTTCTCAAGCTTGGTGTTTTTTTGATCTATGAGTTTCCTCTTGGGAAATTTTCCTTTCCTTATTAAACTCAAATAACAAATGAAAAACTTCTATCTTTTCTAGAACGACACATCGTATTTTGGATCGATTGTTGGAAGAGTTGCTAACCGAATCGGTGGTGCGAAATTTACTCTGAATGGAGTTCTATACAAGCTGATTGCTAATGAAGGCAACAACACACTTCATGGTACATAATTTCACATAACTTGATACTTTCTGTCTGGTTTGTTTCTGAACTTTTCTGCCCAAGTTTACTGATATACCATAATGTAAATTTTTGTTGATATTTTCATAAATCTAAGCATCTACATGGTATGAAGGAGTGATATCTTTTTTCTCGAAATATCAACTTAAATTTGAGATGTTGGCATTTCTGTCGACATGACACCTAACTCATATGTGATTCCTAACCTTAGGTGGCACTAGAGGCTTCAGTGATGTTGTCTGGAAAGTGACCAAGTATCAGAAAGATGGTAGCTCTCCTGAAATCGTTTTTTCCTACCGCAGTTTTGACGGCGAAGAAGGTGAGAATAGAAATATGATGAGCAAATCATTCTAACCATCTCTTGAACATGAACATCCCAGTTGAGGATATTTGAATCGGCTCTTACAAACTTGCTTGTTTCGTCATTCTTCTTGCAGGTTTTCCTGGTGATCTCTTGGTGACTGTCAAATACTCACTCATTTCAAACAACCAACTGAAGTTAACAATGAATGCCAAAGCTCTAAACAAGCCTACTCCTGTAAATCTAGCTCAACACACCTACTGGAATCTTGGTGGACATAACAGTGGTGATATTCTGTCAAATCGTCTTCAGATCTTCGGATCCCGCATCACCGTCGTCGATCAATATCTCATTCCTACTGGAAAGTTAGAACCTGTCAAAGGAACTCCATATGATTTCCTCAAGCCCCGCAGGGTTGGAAGCAGAATAAACAAGCTACCAAAAGGCTATGACATAAACTATGCTCTGGATGATGGCACCGGGGAATATAAACTGAAGAAAGCAGCAGTCGTGCACGACAAGAAGTCGGGACGAATGTTGGAGCTATCGACAAATGCTCCCGGTGTGCAGTTCTATACAGGAAATTATATAAAGGATGTAAAGGGAAAGGGAGGATATGTGTACCAAGCTCATGCTGCGCTTTGTTTGGAGACTCAAGGCTTTCCTGATGCAGTAAATCACCACAATTTTCCTTCAACCATTGTAACTCCTAAGAAGCCTTACAATCACATTATGCTGTTCAAGTTCTCAACTAAGTGAATTGTTCATCCTATTTTACCTGACAAATAGGTCTTTTTTTAACCTCTTTCATAATGTGTTTTTACTGATGTAGCTTTGAAAATAAGATTACTCTTCCTTTTAGCTTTTGGAAGCTCTGTGTCATGTATCAGTCAATGGAATGAATGGCTGGAGGTTGGAAATAAAGAAGAGTCATTCTTGAGCTTTCTCCATTAGCATATGAAATTATAATAGACTAAAATAGACATTCTTTAAACCTTGAAGTTCTAAAAGTTGCAAAAAGGACTTCACATATGAAAATATTGATAATATTCACTTAAACATTGGGGATATATGGGTAAAATGGGAGATTTGATAACCTAGAGTTGTCTTTAGAATGTCGGCAATATATCGCTGATATTGTTGACAAATAACTTCAGTTTTCTATTAGAGATTGTTTGCATACTAATTTGTTATATCTAACATTGATATACCATAAATTAAATGATGTTTGACTTCTCTTTAATAATGATGGCTTCGAGAGTCTACTTTCTAACAATGTGCATAATATATTGGTGGAGTCTGACTGTCTGGAGGTTGTTAATCTTCTAAATAATGCTTTTGTGAATCTTCTAGAAGGCTTCCTTTTTATTGATGAATCTAAATCTATCGCCTATCATACACGAGTTGGGATCTGTTTCCTTCTCTCGCGTAAGGCGCTATCACAACTATGTGGCTCATTCCCTTGCGAATAAGGCAATGGAAGAGCATGCTTCTTCTACACTTTTTTCTCCTTACCCCAATTGAGCATGCTTCTTCTACACTTTTTTCTCCTTACCCCAATTGGTTTGGAGTGTTAGTGTCTCTTAAAGGAATTCTTTAGGTCCCATTTGATAGCCATTTCGTCTTTTGCTTCGGTTTTTAAAAATTTAAGCCTATTGTCTCTTAATTACTTATAATGATTTGCATCTTTCTTTAGTGCAAGAGTTGAATTCTTAGCCAAATTTTAAAAATAAGTTTTTAAAAATTACTTTACTTAATTTTCAAAATTTAGTTTAATTTTTAAAAACATTAGTAAAAAGTAGATTACAAAACAAGAAAAGAAGAAATTTAGGAGTAGAATAAGTATTTACAAGCTTAATTTTTAAAAGAAAATGAAAAAATTAAACGGTTATCGAACCGGAAAAAAAACATTTTGACTTTATTTTCAATATGGATCGCTGTCTTATTGTTCCAAACGACGTGTCGTTTTATTGATAGAACGGCCCACCATTTTTTTTGGTCACGGGGCCATTGGGCTTTCAAAAGCGACGAGCGAAAGAGAGTTGCCAAGAAGAAAACGATGGCCATGGCCTTGCTCTCTTCCTATTCGCCTGTTTCTCCATTTCTTTCCAAACAGCGCATCAGCTACCACAAAACACCAGGTTTTCCCGTCTCTTCTCTTCAACAATTTGAGATTTTGAATCCCATTTCTATTCTCTTTTCCACTGGTTTAACAATGTTATGGTATTGATTTACACGTTTGCCACTTAATCTTTGGTGAGGTTCTCAGAGAATTTGAAACTTCGGCCCCTAATTTCGAGGGATTTTGGTGAATTCTATGCTGTTGAATGTAAATCTTCGGATGTGAGTCGTTTACAGCGTTCTTACGCTTCCTCGTCCTCTTCAATGTCTCCGATTGAGGCGTCGAAGGGGGTATGGATTTGGAGTGAGTGTCAGCAGGTTATGACGGCTGCGGTTGAGAGGGGATGGAGCACCTTCATCTTCTCGCCTCATAATACGGAGCTTGCTGATGAATGGTCTTGTAAGCTTTGCGTTTCACTTTCTGTTTATCTGAAGATAGATTCTTTTCTACTATTGTTTATCTTTGTCAAATTTATGAGCTTTGCTTAGGCAAGATAAACTTGAGATTTTTGTATAGATGGCTTTGGTTGCGCTAAATTCAAATGACTCAAATTCTAAAAATGATGGAAACTAACATTTTGCTTATGTCACAAAGCATCTCGCGGTTGTGGGTTCTCACCTCTCGTGAATCCTTGGAATCCCGAACGCGTTTGCAAAGTGCATTACGATTTTTTTGAAAAATCAAAATTCTCGCCCTCGGATCAGTACAATGGTCTATTGGTCATCATCGGCCGCAGATGAACAGGCTATTATGAACGGGGAAGCTGTCCCATCGACTATGGATGACCACTGTACCGAACGAAGGACGAGAGTTCAGATTTTTTAGAAAATCACAATGCACTTTGTAATCCCATCGGGGATCCAAGCATTCACAATAGGTGAGAACCTGCTACCGCGAATGGGCACTAGGGAGATTTTTTAATAAATTGTTATGTACTTTGTAATCGCGTTCGAGATCCCAAGCATTCACAGTGGGTGAGAACCCCCTACTACGAGTGGGAATTCTTCTATGAATTTTAATCTTTCTTATTTAGTTTCTAATTGAAAATCTCTTTTGTAATCACCTATAGGTGCGCGGGGTTCCCTTGTCTCTCATTTATTCAATGAAATGTTTCTTCTTTAAAAAAACATTGGCTGGTGCTTTGTGACGTAAGCAAAAAGTTAGTTTTCATTGTTTTTAGAATCCAAGTCATTTGACATTACTGCAACTAAATTTGGGTCATCTGTACTAAAATCTTTCAAGTTCAACAACATACGTGGAGGTGGAGATACTCGACTATCGCTGTTGTTACTTGTCGAGTATCAGCACGTTGTGATTTTGAAAACAATATCTTTTAGATGAAAAATCACCAGCCCATTTTATAATTTCAATGGTGTCATTGAGTAGAGATTTGCTTTATAATTTTTATTTCTCGAGTACAGAAGTGAAACTTGTAAAATATTCAAGACAAAAATACGGGATTGAATTATATGTTTAGCATGAAATGGACAAGCTCATCTGATTTTCTGATGAGTTTTTTGATCAGATATGCTTGGTTCAAGAGTGCCATGACCACTGTGAACTTGTTATGAGGTATATATTTTGAAGTGTGGTGTTGGATTGTGCAGCAATTGCACTAATACGTCCACTTTTTATTAAAGAGAATGGAGTTTTTGATGGAGAGGGTAGACTAATTGCCGCAGTTGTTGAGGTCTCTAACCCCGAGCAGTTGGAGCAGCTTCAACCAGCAAATGCATCTGCAGACATTGTTCTTGTTGATTTACAAGACTGGCAGGTTCACTGCTTCTTTCTGATAAGGCTGTTCATAAGTTTGACTATTTCAATCTTTTTTTGAGATCTTCAAATCCTTGAACATTGGTTTTCCATTACTGTACATCAGTAATTTGTGCTCAAGTTAAAAACAAAAATCTACTTGCAGATAGCTCTATTAAAAGTACTTTTATTGGTATTTTAGTATTTTTAGAATTTTGGAAAAAACATCATGGAAAATTTTGAAAGTGCTTTCCTTTCAACTTAGGACTCTCCATTTTGAACTAAAGCAACTCATAGGTCTTAGTTTTTATGTTCAGATAATACCTGCAGAGAATATTGTTGCAGCGTTTCAGGGGAGTCAGAAAACAGTGTTTGCCGTCTCAAAAACTCCCATCGAAGCTCAAATCTTCCTTGAGGTGCACATTTGAGGCTGTATCTGACCGGAAAGATGGACTAAATAAATACAACTGAAGAACTATGTGTAATTTTCTTGACATCATAGAAATATGATTAAATTCATTTGTGTTTCTAGGCGCTTGAACATGGTCTCGGCGGAGTTATTTTGAAAGTTGAAGATCCTGAAGCTGTTTTTCAGCTAAAGGTGGTTTATTATTTTGCCTTATTTATTCTAGTGCAAAGTCTTGCTCCTTATTATGTTATATTTATAATGTCATCAGGACTATTTTGACAGAAGAAATGAAGCTAGTAATCTCCTGAGCTTGACTAAGGCTACTATTACTCAAATTCGTGTTGCTGGAATGGGAGATCGAGTTTGTGTCGATCTCTCCAGTCTCATGAGACCCGGCGAAGGGCTTCTTGTAATCCTCCATCCTCTTCTCATTTTCTACTGCTCTCCAAGTTTCTTGTGTAAAACCGATATAATTCTTCCTTAGGTCGGGTCCTATGCCAGAGGACTGTTCCTTGTTCACTCGGAATGCTTAGAATCAAATTACATTGCTAGCCGGCCTTTTCGTGTCAATGCTGTGAGTTCAGCCTAATCTTCTGGCTCAATTGTTGAGTAGTCTCAGAGCAAGCTGTAAGAATGGTACTTCTTTATTCTGTTGTAGCTTTTTCATTATCTTGTGAATGTTCAGGGACCTGTCCATGCCTACGTAGCTGTTCCGGGAGGGAAAACTAGCTACCTTTCCGAGTTACGAGCAGGCAAAGAGGTAACTGTAGTTGATCAAGAAGGCAGACAGCGAACTGCTATTGTTGGACGTGTAAAGATCGAGACTAGGCAGCTGATCCTTGTCCAGGCAAAGGTGTGAGTCGTGTTTCTATCAATCTATTGATGATTCTATGAATGGGGAAACTGAAAAGGTTGTGTTTCGTTTGTTAGTTTCTCTGCTGCTTACTTTGAACCTTACAATCCACAGCTGAAATCTTCTATGTTTGCCCATTTTGGTGTAAGCATAAAGAAAGCTACTAATAACCCTACATTAATCTGTAAAGTTCTGTAAGTCTCCATTTGAAAACATAATTAACATGACAATAACAGCAACCGTGATAATATATTAGAATGACAATTGGCATTCCTTTATCGATAATGCTCGTATAGCTCGGTTCGATTTAGCAGGTTTGTTGCTGGAAATGAATTGTGAAAATAATTTACTATTTGCAGAGAGATTCAGATGAGCAAACTCCTTATAGCATCCTTCTACAGAATGCAGAAACGGTTGCCTTAGTCTGCCCTGGTCGAGGTCGTCTTAACTCATGCCATTTCAAGTTTAGATAGATTGTTTGTGTCTCAAATCAGTTCTTATTGATATGCTTATTTGTTTTTGTCAAATCTTGCCTGCAATGTTGTGCAGGAAATGAGAAGAGAGCCATCCCTGTTACCTCACTTAAAGTTGGTGATGAAGTGTTCTTGAGATTGCAAGGAGAAGCAAGACATACAGGAATTGAAATCCAAGAGTTTATTGTGGAGAAATGATGCTTGATCACCTTTTACTATTTTAATATATTGTATATTTTATCTTTTGAAAGCACTTATTTTTAATTTTAGGTTTTGAAGTTCCTAGTTTTATTATACGACTTTCTTTCATATTAATAAGACTAACCATTTTATTTTAAGTGTTCTGATTTTGAAAATTTAGTTTTGTTCAGGTTATTAAATTTTTACCGACATGTTGATATTGACATAAGGGGTGAATTAATATTTTTATTATATCGTAAAAAAATCTATAAAACATAACAAATAATAGACATTTTAACTTGTTTAAAAGTTCAAAATGTTTATTTGTTGATTGGAATATATATATTTTTTCTTTTTGTTTTTATAATTTTTCCAACAATACTCATAGTTAATTATTGATCTTATCATTGATATTTTTGGAAAATTGATATCTTGGTAATTTTCAAAGTACACAAGCCAAATTGACTATCTACTACTACTAGTATTGTTGTTATTATTTTTACTGTCATAGTTATTATTGTTACTATTATGATTATTAGTAATAATATTATTAGTTCAATTTTTACTCTTTAACAAATCCTATAGTATCAATTCATACTTTGAATTTACAAATTCATTAAATGGGACTCTAGATTTAGTTAACTGTTGCAATTTTTATCCTCTATTCAACTTTCACTAATTAATCATCCACTAATTTTCATAAAAAGCAACATAAATTTCTCTGTTAACTTACTACTGTAAATAATATCAAGTAGTACAAAAATTTAAGTTTAGTAAGGCACAATTTAACTATTAAATTACTTAGCAAAAGCTCACAAAATTTAACAAAATTTCAACTAATATATATATATATATATATATTGCTTTGAAATCTTATAAATTTTATAATTCTTTTTTTTTTTGAGTAAGTATAAATTTTATAAGTCAAATATTATATAATTGATATGATATAAGAATAATTTTTCTCAATAAATTTTCAAGAACTTATCATAGGGGTAAAAGTTGCAATAAGTACTGCAAGTTTAAGATTAACGTTACAATTTTTTTTTTTTTTTTTTTTTTTTTTTTAAAAAAAAAAAAAAAAAAACTAGAACTTCATTAAGCCAAAATTAGATATAAAACCATCCTCATTAAGAATGGAGGTTAGGCGAACAGGAAAATCAGAAACTTAAGAGATAGAATCGTTCTCCAAAATAAAAATAGTGAGCTAATTTGGACAATTTGATGAAATCGAAAGTTTAAAATAAAAATTGAAACAACTTAATAAGCTTAAGAGTAGAAGTTGGCTTTTTTTAAACTTGTAACTTAGACATTATTTTTATTTAGTTAATTAAGTTATTCTAAGTAATTAATTTCGTCAATTTATTAATTGGCAAGTTAAGATTTAATTCGTAATCTAACATAGTTTTGTAAGGTAAGATAAGCTCTCTATTTTTTTTTTTTTATTTTTAAATATGGCTAATAGGAAAAAAAAAAGTAACAAATTTTAAAATTCATGAAAATGAATTGGCTTTTGGCATTAATTAAGCCTTATACTTAGACATCTTTGAAGCAACTATATAGTATGGTTAAAGATATGAGCAGAAGATTGGCATGTATATGTACTTTAACTAAAGGTAGATCTATTTAATTATTTCTCCTAATCTCGAGCCAATTTTCTTAATCATGTCTTATTCCTCTACACGTTAAGTTATATAGTACCAATAATACAATAATAATAATCAATTACAAATATGCTTTAATCATTGAGTCTTTGTTCAATGGGAAAATACTTTCTTCTTTCCAACATTCAAGATATAAAAATAGAAAAAACAAAATATATTATTCATAAATGATTCTAGAATTTTAGAAGAAAATACATTGAAGTCTTTGTTGATCTAGAACATGGATAGAAAAAAATACATCTAACTTTCACGTAGTTCAATGATAAATTTGTAATTTGAAGAAGGAAGAACATGTTAAAAAAATGATTTGTTTTGATGCCAAAGTCAAAGATGAGAATTGTAGAATGAAGAAAAAGTCAAACTTTAAACTTACCTCATATAGAGTTATAATGATGTATCTCCAAAGAGAATGACCTATGGTTTCCTTTTCGTCTTAGAATTATATGATTTGAGATTTTCCTAATCCTGAAGAGGTTAGGATTAAAACTGACTAGTGTAAGAATTAGTTGGGGTTATTGTAATGAGTAGCAATTTTAGAGATAATAATCAAGTGTATCGCAACATTTTAAAAAAAAATTGCAATATTTACAATTGGGGTTATTGTAATGAGTAGCAATTTTAGAGAAGTCTATCACCAATATACTTTGCTATATTTACAATTTTTCTAAAATGTTGCTATATATGCTAATACTTTGAATATGATTGATATATTTGCAACTGTCCCAATTAGTTGAGCTTAGACTTATTTGAGCCTAGATCTACGTACTTTCATCTTTGACATATTTTTTATTAGTCATTTATTAAATTTTGGCCTATTTTCTCCCGTCCAAAATTATCCATAACAAGTCTTAGTAAATAACATTTTAGAACTATGTCATTCTACTCTATAGTGTGTTTGTATAATAGGAAAATATTATAGTTGGATTTTTCTAATAAAGTATATGAAGTAAATATAAGAGACAATTGCAAATATAACAATCAGATTCAAACTATTATCATATACATCAACATTTTAAAAAATTGCAAATACAACAAAGTCTACCAGTGATAGATTTCTATCGCTGATAGATTTTTATGGTCTAGGTAGACTATATACCATAAGAGTCTATCAACGATAGAAGTCTATCACTGATAGATTGTGCTATATTTACAATTTTTTAAAAATGTTGTTATACACTTAATTATTATTCTTAAAATTGCTACTCATTACAATTTTCCTAAATATAAATACAAACTATTATGACTGAATTTAAAATTTTAATTATAGTTAATTATTGTGTTGCAATTAAAATAATATAAAAACTTGTATGCATGGATACATAAAAAATAGTGGAAGGGCATGAAGTGATGAAGAAGGCATTTTAGGAGACAAACATTCTACCCAAGAAGCCACCTTTAATTAATTAATTAATTAATAATAACAATTACTCTTCCTTTTATTTAAACATATATATTACAATTGGTATCTTTCGATATAATTTTAGTTTTCAATACTTTATCATTTGAATCGTACAATAAAAATAAATAATAATAATAATAATAATAGCAATTACCATTTACCAATAGAATTTGCCGTATAAAGATGCAACCATAATATAAAAATTTCTTTTTTTTTATTTTTTTATTTCATCATCACGTTGTCATTCTTGAAATCGTGTTTGAATATAAATATAATTTAGGTTATATTCTACAAAATTTTGTTGCACTTTAGTATACTTTTCGACCTTGTTTATATATATCATTCCAAAAGTTTTTTTTTTCAACACTTAAAATTATTTTAAAGCAATCATTTTGTCATCTTTTCTATTGAAAAGAAAAAAAAATATTTATTGTAGCGTTTGCATATGTCGTAGAAACAGAAGTAAACAAATAAAGATGAAAATGTGATGGGGGTGAATTTAAAAAATAAAATAAAATATGTGTAGAAATAATTTAAATATGCTTGTGGATGAAATTAAAGAAAGTTCAATAATGAAAACAAATGATGAAGAAAGATAAACTAATGGGGCAAAATGAAATTCAAATATCTAAATATGTGAATGCATAATTTTAATAAAATCCATAACTAACAAAGTTTTTGAGTGGAACCTTTAGTTATAACTAGCATAAATTAAATGACGGTTTATTTAATGGGTATAAATATTAAATGACTGAAATTTAAATGTCTAAGATAATTAATGTTTGTATTTGAATTTGTAAGATAAATTTAATGTTTAGAAGTTAAATGAAGGTGTTTGATTTACCAATTTTGTATATAAAAATTAAAACTAAATAATTATTTAATCAAATGTAATAGAACAAGTGATGTAGTCATAATTAAATTTAATTATTTAATATATTGTTATTTGATTACTTATTTAATCACTCAAAATATCATATATGGATATTTTAATTAAATATTATTTTAATTATTTTATTTAATTAATAAAAATAATTAAATAAATATAAATTAATTAGAATATTATGAATTTATAATAAAATTTATATTAAATAGTTAAGATAACATAAAATATCAATGGTAAATGTATTCATTCATATTTACTAAGTCTAAATAATAGATTTATATTTAATAATTAATTAAAATTAATAGTAATAATTAATTGATATTGATTTATTAATTAATCAGGCTTTATTAATCTCTCAGATATAAAAATCCCACAAGTATAGAGGGTATTAAAAAACTTGTCATATGGGTTTTAAAGTTCCTTGAATAATAGTATCCTAGGTTTTAAAAAGTGAAATCATATGAAACAAACAAATATATTAAATGTCTGGATGCCCTAAGAGTAAATAAGAGAGAAAAAAAAAAGACAAGCAAATAGAATGGAAGTATAATTTATGTCGACATTTTCATAAGTTCATGGACTTGATATCGACATAAAGAATCAATCGACATTTTCTTTATATTATTATAGAAAATGTAAACTTCTTAGATTCATAATTTTCTTACACTTCTATAAAATTAAGACATCGACATTTTTATCAACATTAATATTTAAAACTCGGTCATAGATACGATTAGATGAAAGTGAATGGCCTAACAAATAATATAGGAGAAAAAAATGCCCTTAATTAAACTTTGAGGAGGGCATAATACCTAAATCCTAAAGATGTCTCAAATCAAGTAGACAAAACATAAGAAGGGATGGTGAGAGATCATTTGTGCAAAATTTATCAAATCATTATGATTGTGAGCACTAGATGTAACACCAATTCTATCAATTCACTAGCTAATCCTACTACTATATAGGTAGTGCTTTGCTCAATATATTTTGATTTGATATTTAAATACTAGGGAGATGTTGGGAAAACACACTACACTAATTTTCATTTTCATGTGCAATTTTAAAGCTATATTTCATCTATGTTTACTCCCTAATTTATGAGTATTCTTTTCCAATTAACGATGAATATCATGTCTTATAAAGCACATTGATGAAAAAAATATAATTGAAAAATGTTAAAACATATATAAAAAAAATTAAGGATAGATTTTATAATAATTTAAGATCACATTTAATTGCTAAAATCACTTTCATCCATTTAAAAGGAGATGTAAATTGACTAATAGTTGGTAATTTATGTTCAAAATGGCTATATTTTTAATTTAGAAAAATATTCTCTTATTTCCATTTGTTTTTTCCATATTAAGTTTCTCAAACTCTCTATTTTCCCTCTTAAATTAGTCTCACTATAATTTTTTTTTTTTTTTTTTATAATTCTCTTAACTTTTTTTTTCACACTTAAATGTAATGCTCCCTTTAAATATAGTGGGGTGTTTCTAAATTACTTTTGAAAAAAAACATTAACTATTAGAAAAATACTTGTTGAATCCCTTTAAGAAATGCTGTGTCAAACAAATTATTTAAATCGTTTTATATTTAAACATGTTTTCAAAACTATATTACAATAAAAGTTTTGTTTGAATTACTGTTGAAGTACAAAAAAAAAAAAAAAAAAAGTGTTATTTAACGGTAAAAAAAAAAAAATTTAATCCAAAAAGACCCTAAACAATTTGGGCTATTAAAGGCATTTTCCAAATATGTATGCTAAAATCACATCAAAATACATCTTAAATTGAACTTTTGAGAAAAATTATTAAATTAAAAAGAAACTCAAAAATCAAGGACTAAAACATATATTTATCTATAATTTTACACCATTTCATAATTATTTTCAATACTTTCCCATTAATGTTATATCTACAAGAAGGAAAAAGAAAAAAAAAGAGTAACTTTTCTTTAACCTAGAAGAAGCCAGCAAAAAGGAAACTAATTAAAAAGGAAATTAATCATTGCATCCTCCTCATGTGTTAGAAGTTCATCTATATAGGAAAAAACACTTACCCCAAAGGGGAAAACAAAGCAAAAAGAGAGATGGAAGAGATCATAGAGAGCAAAAGGAGTTGTTGATAATAATCAATTAAAAAGAAAAAAGAAAAGAGAGAGAAAAAAAAAAGGCAACAATAATAAACATATTATAAGAGGGAGGGCCAACAAAGAAGGGAAAAAGGCAGCCCATTGAAGGGCCATTGGACACATAACAGAAAACCCTCCCATCAAAAGGGGCCACTCGATCATGGGGATGATTTAATTGATCACTTGGTGAACATTGGGGGAGCTCCCACGAAATGTCACATTATTGTATGTATATATATATATATATATATCGGTTAACTAGATTACTCTTAAATCGCCGATTGACCAAATTTTTTTAAGTTAATTGGCGATGTAAGATGATATCAGAGCAGATTGGTTCAGGATGTTCTGAGTTTAAACCCCCTGCAACGTTGTTTCCTCTTCAATTAATATTATTTCCACTTATTTGACTCTTTTTCATATTTCAAGTCCACAAGTGAGGGGGGAGTGTTAGATGATATAATATTAAATATGTCTTCACCTATTATCTTAAGTTTTTGGGTCAATCGGTGATTTAGGTATATTAATTTGATACACGGGATAGTTGGGATTGACATTAGTGTTTCAAATGTGGAACTTGATTGTTGCTATAAAAAGGAAGGCTATATAACAAGGACTTGATCAAGAAATGAAGAATTTCGATGGATGATGAGCTCAACGAATTTGTCTGCTTTCTACTTATTGTTAGATTTTGCAAATTTATCTGCAGTTGTTTTACGATCTCTAGCTCAAAGAATTTCTTGAGAGTCTCCACTTATAAATGATTTGAGACATCACTCTAATACTACTTGTTACGATATAAAATTTTTGGTCCAAAAATACGTTAAAATTTACTTTTGGCTTCTACCATAAATATCTTGTATCAATGGGATGTTGTTCTAACACCCACATATATGATTTAATATATATTTTTATATCAAAAAAATAGATAATAAGAAAAAGTAATTATAAGGGTTAATTTTAATCACTCATGCATGCATGCTCAGAATTATATATTACATAATCTATTTGATAAAATGAAATAAAGTTTCAAATATTATATTAAGGAAAAGGTGAAAGATTAAAGGTCCCCCTAACTTATTTATTTATTTATTTTTAAATGTTATTAAAACAAACAAGTTGAAAATCAAAAGAGAAATATGCCTCCTTCACCAGCTGCAGCCATGATGGCAAATGGAAATGGGGGCTGTGAGAGATCCAAAGTTTTTTTTTTTTTTTTTTTTTTTTTTTTTTTTTTTTTTTTTTTTTTTTTAGAACATTGGATCAATGATCTCACATAATTGTCGGAAAACAACAGCCTAAAAGCTCACGTGCACCACGTGCCTATTCATGGTCACACATGTCTCTATAATTATTAGCTTAACTTCTCTTCTTCCTCATCCTCTTGATTAGCTCGTTGATTTTGATTTGATAAATTATATGTTGCCTCTTGTAAGTTTGGAAAAAAAATCTAATACTAACGTATAGTACATACTCTTTCTATTATTTGACACATAATTTGATAATATATTATTTTATTTCGTAGTTATTAAGTATTTCTTTTTTGATAAGTAATGAAGTGAGGTATATAAGAAGGTAGTGTATTAGAAATATATTGATAAGATATTTGAATTAAGATATATATATATATATATATATATATTCTCTGGAAAAGGAAAACATTGATACATTATGCCAAATTTTGTTATGGGAAATTGCATTGGGTATCAAAATTTGATTATATATTAGCATCTATATCATCAACTTTAAAAATATTATAAATATATCAAAATATATTGATAACAACATAGATGGTAAAAAAATCATGCTTGATTTGATTTTTATGTGAAAATATATTCCAAAATTACCCTTATATCTCCAAAAATAGAAAATTAGTATTTGATATTCTCCTCCCAGCACGTTTCTTCCTCTATTCGATATTCTCCTCTGAAGTACAAGATTTCTTTTGATGCACACGATTGCCCATATTTTTTTTCGAAATCTGGTTTTGATTTCGTTAGCTAAACCCATGGCTTCAAAATCACAATTTCTTCTTGAAGCCATAGTTTATATTTGATTTTTTTTTGCTTGAATTTCGTCTTCACCTCTCTCTTTCACGATTGTAAACACAATTTTACTAGTTTCGATTTCGTCAACCGGAGATTTCTTGAAGCCAATTTCAAAAGTTTTCAGCCATTTGTGTTCGATTTTTTTGTTGAGTTCGTCCTTACCCTCTCTCATTTACGATTGTGCTCAGGTTAACATTTTTTTTTTTGTAATCAGCCTTTTGCTGGTTTTGATTTCACCAGCAAAGATTTTGTGTTTAAGTTTTTGTTTGAAACTATAAAGTTTGTTTGATTGATTTCTCATAGGTAAGTTTTCTGTTTGATTTATCTTTTTATTTTTTTGTTGAGTGATTTTGTTGGGATTTGGAAAGATGGAGAGTGTAGATTCATTGAGAGGGGTTTGATATGAGTTTTCTTAGTTCATATTTTGGTTGCTTTGTTATCTAATTTGTTATTTGATAGTATTTAGTTTGTGATTGACATTTGATTATCATCTAATTGCTATCCAATTAGTATCTAATACTTAGTAGTTTGTGATTGCTATCTGATTTCTATCGGATTGTCATGTGATTTATTTTTCATTTGATCGCTATCTTATATTTAGTTTTTATATTTTTGCAGCATTTTGCATGGTTAAACTTCCAATAGTTGTTTTCCATAGTGGCCAGTGGAATGATCGACAGTGCTATGTAGATTACAAAGCTATTGGTGTTTTGGTTGATGAGGCGATGCGTTTTGACTCTTTTATTAACTTCATACAAAAGGAAACTCAACTTCATTCATCTATTGAACTTTTAGTTTTATTGGATTTAGGTAGTACTGAGGTTCAACACGTTGTCAAGATTCTTGAAGATAAAGATGTATGTGATATCTACTTGATTGTCATGTGATTGCCATATCATTGATATTTGATTGTCATGTGATCTTCATTAGATATTAAGTACTTTGTGATTCCTATTTGATTAAAATGTGATTTTCATTTGATTGATATCTGATTGTCGTTGATTACCATGTGATTTTCATAGATATTAAGTACTTTGTGATTTCTATTTGATTGCCACGTGATTGATATCTAACTGCTATCTGATTCCATATGATTTTCATTAGATATTAAGTACTTTGTTATTTATATTTAATTGTCATGTGATTTATGTTTGATTTTTTACTACTTGTATTTTAGAGGTGAACAACCCTCGTCAAGCAAGAAGCCTAAAAAGCAAAGGATTTGTTCAATTGGTGAATTGGCAAAGCACACGAACTGTAGCCGTTGTAAGCGTGTTGGTCATAATGGAAAAACATCTAAATAATCTATATCTATTTGAATAATCATATTGTGGACATCAAAGATATATTTGTTAATCATTTGTTTTTATGTAAGTACAATATATAGTGCCTTATTTTAGTAGTTTATTGTTGACAAGAATCAGGTAATCATTAGCAATTAGTATATCAGTAATCAGACAACAATCATATAACAATCTATTCAAATGAAAATCAGATAGCAATCACATATTATTGACAATCATAATTAGATAGTAATCAGATAAAAATCAGTATCATTGACAACCCATTTTAGATATTAATCAAACAATAATCAAACAACAGTCAGTATTATTGACAATTAGTATCAAATATAATCAGACAACAATCAGATAACAATCGATATCATTGACAATCAATATCATATAGTAATTAGAGAACAATCAGGTAATAATGGTATCATTGACAATCATAATACAATCAATATCAAACAACAATCAGTATCATTAACAATTAATAACAATCGGATAATAACCAGACAACAATCAGGTAGGAATTGGTATCATTGGCAATTATATGATAATTAGATAGCAATCAAATAGTAATTAGTGGGCAATCAGATACAGTCACACACTTTTAACTGTGAGGGACATTTTGGTCATCTGAGTATTTCAATTGGGCTGGGCTTAAAGTTTTTGCCTTTTTTACAAAATCATAAAACATTGTATATGAGTCTAATTTTAACAAATTAATTTGACATTTTTGCAATTGTCCCTCTGTGAACATTTTAGAGAGTTGAACTTTTTATGTTTCAATACTTTATATATATATAAAAAATCCCTACATAGTTAACCTAGAAGTTGATGTGTTTTCTGCCACAACTTTCAAACTATTATTTAGTTGAATAATTATAGCCAAAATTTAAGTTGACAGCGTGATCAAAGTCTCATAATAATGGACAAATTACAAAGAGAGAAGAACATAGAAATTATAAAAGTGAGAACAACTATATACTATTTTGATACAAAATCTTTTTAAGAAAAACAAAATAAAAATTATGAAAACTTAGGACATTGTTGCATGCCAACAAGGTATAAAATAAGAAGGATTTGACAATTATTTTCTAATAATTAGTTTAAAGTGTTTGTATATATATATGAAAAAAAAAATCTCCAAATTAAAAATTTTAACATTAACATGAAAAAAAAGGCTGAAAATACAAAATTGCTAAGCTTTTGTTTTTTTTTTTCTTCTCTTCTCTTCTCAAATTTAAAGTAAGCATTTGTAGAATAAAATGCAACCAAATAAATTTGTTAATAAAATAAATTAAGAAGATGTACACAAGTCATTAAATTAAAATTAAAATTAAAAAGAGTTTGAAGATAAAAAAAACACATTTTAAAAGTTTTAAACTTTTTTTTTTTAAGCATATATGGTTTGAGGCTGCAAAAGTTACAAAAAAAATTCTACTTATTAATGAAGTTGTTTTCTTTCAAATTTTTTTTTTTACAAAAAAGACTTTTTCATGGTCATACCCAATTATTTTAGGGGAAGGTTCCATGCATGTGCCTCCAAATCCGCCCTACAATATCTCTAATTTTAAAAAGAAAAAAAGAAAAAAAATTAATTGAATTTGAGTTAATATATTTAATTTCTTGCTTATAGTTTAGGTCATTTTTCAATCTCATACTTTATATTTTTTAATTTTTTAATTTTGCCTAAAATGTAAACCAAAATTTCAATGAAATGATATCTACTAAACGACAACATTGTTGAAATCAAATATCAAAATGGTGGCACCACAATTTTCTCTATTATCTAAAAATGTCTATCTCTTTAAGGAGCGGTTTGGCGTTCTGAATTAGCTCATATGTCTGGAGTTTATATATCTGTGGAATTTATATGTCTATATTTTAAATGTTTGAAGTGTTAAATTCATATGTCAGAGGTATCTAGTGTAATTTTTTTTTACATTAATAATCTATTTTTATTATGATTATTTTTGTTTGGAAAAAATTTTTATTCAATAATTCTACACATTTTTTTAATAAACTATAGATTGCACTTTATTTTATTGTTTTTTAAGCACACATGTATTGTTGATAGTTTTAGAAAATGAGGTGTAGGATTTACTTTTGGATCATGCATTTCAATTTTTTTTAAAAAATTTAAGCAATCATTTTACAAATTTGTGCATGTGACGTTTCTAGTTAAGCCATTTTTATTTCAACATTTTTTATAAAAACTTTTTAAAATAAAACACTCATGTGTCAGACAATTTTTTTTCAAAAGTGTTTTTATATACAAGTTTGTTTCATTTCTTACATGATAAAAGTGATTTTATTAATGTTAAATTACTATAAAGAATTATTATAAAATACTATGAACTAATAAAAAAATCGAGAATTCAACGTTTTGACGAAACTTACATACTTTTGAGTCAACAAAAGTGTTTTTATTGATAATTTTGTGCATCAACTTAAATATAAATATTTATTGATGTTTAATATATATTTTTAAATTAATCGTTATTTTTAAGCTTTAAATTAAAGTTTTATTGACGGTTTTATGTCACGAACATCAACAAACAAAAACACTCAGCCAACGAAGCCCAAATTTGTAGTAGTCATAATTTAAAATAATGGTCATCGGAGTTGGTGGAGTGGCCGCTGTCGGAGGTCATCATAGTGGTGGTTGGATATTGCTGGAGTTGGCCACAGGCGGTGGTTACCGAAGTTGGTCGTCAGAGTTAGTCGTTGGATTTGACCATCAGAGGTGGTGTCGGAGGTGGTTGCTGGAGGTAGTCGCCAAAGTTGAGCAACAAGGCATCGATGGTGATGAGGGCTGAGTACATTGTTGGTAGACATGATATAAATTGTTAATGACATACAAAGTTGGCTTCTCAAATAATAAGATGAGTTCATATCTCAACTGGACAATACCGAGAGACAGGCATTTTTATATATAACAAAATAATAAGCATTTGGTCATATATATAACTTACATTAGAATTTTGTAAAAACTAAAAGAATAATCACTTTTTTAAAATAACAAATACCAAAATAGATCTTCTTTTTAACATTCACGGACTCCAATGACAAAAGCTTGAAGTACAAATATTAAAACGAACTTGTTTTAACAAAAAAAAAAAAAAAACTAAAATTAACGTTTTTAAGAGTATTGAATCAAAATAGGATTTAAACAAATACTTGATGTCTTTGTACTTTATTTTTTGTGTATAAAAAGCCCATGTTTTTTTTCTTACACTAATAGCTAGGTCCATGGTTTTAGTATTAACTTAACCTATATTTAGTTATAATAATATATACATTACTGAGATTAAAGTTGTTCTACAAATAAGGTCAATAGAAAATTAATACCATACCTTCAGAAAATTAATTTATATGATAATAACAATAATAAAGTAAAAGATATTAATAAGTATTATAGAAAAAGAAATATTCATTTTTATATGTAATAAAATACTAAGTAATTCCATATTAATAATACTAAATTAAATTTATACAAACTATATATGTGGTTGGATCATTATTGGGCTAAACTGCAAAAACTAGCCTAACCTAGAAATACATATAAGTATTTTTAAGCCTATATAAATCCATGCACAAGATCAAATGTTAATAAATGAAGGTGCACAAGATCAAATGTTAATAAATGAAGGTAGAATAATGACAATTAAATAAATAGGACTATAATATAAATATTTATATGTATATATATATAAGATCATTTCCAGTAGACCAATTAGAATAGGGAAAGATAATTATTAATCATATGTGTGTGAACTTCTTATAAATTTTCAACATATTTGACCTAGTATAAAATAAAATAAACTATTGCTCCTAGTGTTTATATTTTATTATAACTTCATAGTCGGAATGAAAAAATAAAATAAAATAAAGCAAAAATCTTACAGAATTAAGAGGTTTGTAAATAAAATGGCTTAGAGATAAAAGGAGTGAATTTTTTAAAAATAGAAAAATAAGGGAAACTTATTTACAGAAAATAACGAAATTTTTAGATAGTTGTGATAGATAGTGATAGAAGTCTATCAGGGTCTATCAGTGATAGAAATTCGTGTTTTTTTTTGCTATTTTCTGTAAATAGTTTGACATTTTTTCTATCTATAAAAATTTTCCTAGAGATAAAGCATCCGATCTATATAATTGGACTTTTTTAGATGATTGTGAATTTTATTTTAAAAAAAATGGAGTGTTTGATAGGTGAAAATGAGCGATATATTAGTTTAGTTTATTTTTGAATGAGAAGTTTTTAAATTATAAGTAGAAGAATAAAATAAATGTTTTTTTTTAAAAAAAAAATAATTGAGTTGAGATTGTCAAACTAGTTATACCCTATGCCTCAACCAAATGGCCCTTATTTATTCTTACACTCTTTTGTAAAATAATAATAACAATAATAATAGCAATAATAATAACAACAATAACAATAATGCAACTTTAAAAAAAAAAATTGAAAAACAATATTATTTCAATCCAAATTGAAAGTCATCTCCTACAAATATTGGTTGTACGGTTGTCGATCCTCCTAAATTGAAATTATCTTATAAACAAACGACTCAATTACCTATTTTAAATGCAATTCTCTTAAATGGGGTAAGGAGAGACTATTTATTTTTTTTATTTCTTTTTTTTCTAAAAGAAAATATGATAGTTTTTAAAACCTTTTAGAAAAATATATAATCTTTCAAACTATTTATAAAAATATTGTAATTTTAAAGGAGACCTATTTGTTCTTTGTTATTCAAACAGAGACAAAAACTCAAAACTTTACTCCAATAACGTTAAGAAAATAGAATATGTGGATAATAAGGGCAAAATTTATGATTTGTTTGAAAGAAAGTGAGAATTTGGTTGATAGAAAGTTAGTTTCGGAATGGAAAGACTTCTATTCACGAAGAATGAAGTGGCTGTTTTTTTCTCCCTCTTTTGATGTTCTCAAACAATGAAGTGGCGGCAAAAAGAAGTTCGCAAATTCAACTCGCGACCTGCATTAAATTGGGGTAAACATCTAATCTGACATGTTTAAAAATCTGAGTTGGTTGCAAGTTGAACTTGTTAAACACAATTTCTCGAGGCTTTATTTCCAAAAAGTTTTATAAACTACAATTTTCTATGGGCGGATTTTTGTATGGATAACTTCTTTTAAGAGGTTCAAATGAAATTTGACCAAATTTTTTAAAATGTAATTTTTTTTTTACCTTCTGTTTACATCATTGTTAGGTAAAATTACCGAAATGACCAATGAAAACGGGCCTCTCTCCTTTTCACTTATAGCTTCTATCTTCTAGCTACTCGCTTCTAGTTTCTAGCTTCTCTTTCTCTTCTCTCTCTTCTCTCTTCTCACTTCTTGCTTCTTACTTCTAGCTTCTCGCTACTCGCTTCTAGTTTCTACCTTCTCTCTTCTCTCTTGTTTCTCTTTCTCTCTAATCGATTACTCTTTTCACAACCATTTTCTCCAGTTTTGCTGCCTTCGATCTTTGAAAAACTAGCGCCGATAACCCCTTCTTTTTGTGAAAATTAGTTGTAGAGGAACAATGATGGACAAAAAGAGAGAGCAATCAAGAAGGATGAGAAGTAAACAGCCGAACACGAGAAGAATTATGAGAAGCGAACGCAAAAAGTTGCCGATTATATTTTTTATTAAGAAAAAAAAAGCTACAAAAGGAAAAAAAAAAAAAGAAAAAAAAAAAAGAAAGAAGTGTGTATTTGAAATTAAAGTGATAATTTTACATTATACTAAGATAAGTAGAAGGCCAAAATTTATTGATTTTCAAACTTAGAGATTAATTTTGCTTAAGAGACCTCCGTGTAATTTTCTCCACTTGTAGTTGTAGCATGTTCTTAAAAAAAAAGAGTTTTGATAATCATCCGTCATTAAAACTCTTACTTTTATGTCTAATAAATCCAATCTTCAATTAGATAATTTGTTTACTTATCACATGCAAAAACTGTATTTTTAAAATATTACATGAAAAACTAATTTCATTTGGCCACACTGGAAACTATTTTAAAAAAATGGTAAAATCAAATATTGATTTTTTTAAACAATATTGGAGAGAGGATGGAACCTAAATTGATAGTAATCCTCATTTTGACATAGCTCTGATTTTGTATGAACATATATTCTTTCCAAGTGAAATTTAACCAAAAAAAAAAAAAAAAAAAAAAAAAAAGGAAGAAAAAGGATAGCCTAGAATGTTTTTGAGTTAAAATAGACTTAACAAATTTCGTTTCAATGATTTGGACTTGAAGAAAGCAAGTTAATTTGGCCGATTTTAAAGTTTTATAATTTGATTAAATCTTATAAATAAATTTTATGGTTAGTTAAATTTTTTTTATAAATAATTGACTGTAAAATTTATAAAAGGATAAAATTTATAAATATTTGGTCTCTAAATTTTAGAATGTTTCACATTTAGTCTTTTAAGTTTTGATTTAGTTTTAATTTAATTCCTAAATTTCAAAATATTACAATTTTATCCCTGAGATTTGATTTTTGTTTTAATTTGGTCCTTAAGTTTCAAGATTTTTACGTTTTTAACCTCAATTTTTTATTAAATACTCACTTCCCATCATTGATATCAATGTCTATTAATTAATTTAAAATATTATGAAGTGAAATTTTAAATTTAATTTAAAAAGTGATGAAAAATAGTGAAACTTAATTAATTATAATTCTCTTAATTCTTTTAAATTTATTAAGATATTGTAACACTAAAGATGGAAAACGAGTATTTAGTAAAAAATCAAGGTTAAAAATGTAAAATTTTGAAACGTAGGGACAAAATGAAAACAAAAATCAAATCTCAAGGGTAAAATTGTAACATTTTGAAACTTAGGGACTAAATTGAAACAAAAATCAAAACTTAAGGACTAAATGTGTAACATTTTGAAACTTAGGGACCAAAGAGAAATTAGACACAAAATCTAAGAACCAAAAAGATATTTTACCCCTTATTAAACTATAGGAGCTAAATTTTAACTCTTTTAAATTATAGCAACTAAATTTGCCATTTAAGTAAGATAAAAAAGAAAAAGTTTGGGATTGAAAGATAAAATTGAAAAATGGGTTTGAATTATTGTTGTGGAAAGTGGCTAAGTGTATAAGTAGAATGTCACCATGGAATTTCTGTTCTGAATTCTCCACTTTTAATGCCAAATAACATCCTCTTCTTCTTCTTCTTCTTCCTTTCTTCTTCCTCCTCTCATTTCTCTCTCCTCAAATCTAGAGAGAGAAACTGCTAACATTTCTCAACACACTCCAAATCAAAATCAATCAAAATCCCCCTCTTCCCTCACTCCCATTTTCCCTCATTTCTCTCTCCAAATCTTCACTCCCAAATCCCATTTGGGATTGGGATCAATCCTTCATTCCTCCGCCATTGATGCTCCTTCTCCTTCTTCTTCACCTACATCTTTCTCCATTGTTCTGATTTGCTAGGACAATTTCGTTTTTGTAGTTTCGCTATTGATTTTTCCTTCACGATCGGATGAAGAAGAAAAAGGGGGGAAATGGGTTCTTTCCATGCGATTCTTCAATTCTTAATTTGTTGATTCAGAACCTAATTCTCTGTAATGTTGTTTTTTATTTGTTTGTATTTTCCTCCAAATTTCGCTTCCATTACCCGTGAAAATCCACCTCATTCTTTCATTCAGTTCCTGATCTTCCCCCCCTTTTGATCTGATTTAACCAAAAACGATAAATCGTTTTGAATAATTTGTAATTAATTTATGCAATCGTCTCTTTCACCCTATTGTTAATTCGTCAATGGGATGTGTAAGCTCGAAACCAAATCGGTGCCGTCATTGCCGACGGCCATATTCGCCGATTTCTCGAAGCTACTCTATGCAAGTTCATCATCCACCACAGGCAAAAGGGGAAAGTTATCACGTTGTAGCCCTAACCTCCTCCACATTAGGCTCGTTGGAGCTCGGAATCAATGGCCACGGTGGCCGTGGCGGTGGTGCTGGTGGTGGAGGTGGCGATGGTGGTGGTTATCATCGCCGTCAATCGCAGAGAAGTAATAATTACAAGACGGTTGAGGATTTCAGAACAGGATTAGCCGAAGCGAAGACATGGTCGAACATTATCACAGAGAAAATCCCTAAGACGACGGCATCGAAGACTCCGATCATAACGCCGCCGGGGGAGCCGGAGACGATCAACGCGTGGGAGCTCATGGAAGGGCTTGAGGATGTTAGCCCTCTCTGGTCTCCGAGCCGATTTCGAAGCCTCTCGTTCGATTTCGGTAGCCGTACGGTTATCGATCCTTCTATCAATCGGCCGCCCGAGCCGATTCCGAAAGAAAATGGTAACAATTCATCTCAGAAACCTCTCTGGCTTCAATTACAAGAAGAAGATGCAGAAATTGATGATGAGAATCTCAATTCCGATTCAATGGCTTCCGATTTCGACCCGGAAGTGATTTCATCGTTTCGAAAATCTCTTCAACAGCTCTCCCCGGACCACCCATTTCACCTCCGCCCGGTGGAAAATCCAAAGCACCAACAACCGCCGTTAACCACCGTGGATTCGAAGAAATTCTACAGTTGGCCAGGGGAGAAGAAAAGGGATAAGGTTATTCTATACTTTACGAGCTTGAGAGGGATTCGTAAGACATATGAAGATTGTTGCCATGTTAGAGCCATTCTGAGAGCGATTAGGATTCGTGTAGACGAGAGAGATGTGTCAATGCATAGTGGGTTTAAAGAAGAACTCAAGCAGCTTCTAATGGAAGATCAAAACAAAAATAGCGGAGGTAGCTTACCCAGAGTTTTCATTGGGAGAAAGCAAATCGGTGATGCTGAAGAAATTCGAAGGTTACACGAAGATGGGCAGCTTGAGAAATTGCTTGAATGTTGTGAGAAGATCGAAAATGGCGATGGGGGTGTCTGTGAAGCTTGTGGAGATATTAGATTTGTGCCATGTGAGACATGTGGTGGAAGCTGTAAAGTGTTTTATGAAGAAGAAGAAGAATATGATGATGATGAAGAAGAAGAAGAAGAAGAAGAAGAAGAAGAAGAAGATGGATATGGCTTCCAAAGATGTGTTGATTGCAATGAAAATGGTCTTGTAAGATGCCCAATCTGCTGCCATTAATGCCAAATTACAAGGTACAAATCTGAAAATTCTTTTGCCTTTTTTTCTTTTTCTGGGTTTTGCCCTGTTCTTTATTTTTGTTTGTACAGTTGAAGAAGAGTTTTTGATCTGTTTTTGGAGGAGAATAGAGAAACATAATCTAACAGGGTAAAATACTGAACAATAATGATGATAATGTTATCTGTGAAGGGTTTCCTCCTCCTCTTTGTGTGTTAAGCAAAAAAAAAAAAAAAATTGTATACTTACTGAAATTTTTGTATTCAGATTACCAAATACAGAGTGTTTACACCTTTTTAAGCTTGGAATCTTTCATCTCCCCTTTGCATTATACATATAAATATAAGATAATAATGTTGCATTAAATCAAAAGTGAGTTTGATTATACTTGAATTTGTTTATTTCTTTTTTTGGTTGGTTTTCAATCTAAGGTTTTGAAATGAATAAAACCCATTTTCATTTTGGCATAAAGAATGGAATCAAAAGTGAGTTTGATTGCCGTTCTCTTTTCCTTTTCTTGAAGAAGTAATAAACTTTGTATTGGTAAGAAAAATGTCATAATCATAATCAAAAGTGAGTTTTAATTTTGTTTAAGTTAGATGAACATTAATTAAAACATTTGAATCAATTGAGATCCAATATTGGACAAAAATGAAGGATTAGAACATAAATGCCAATGAATATACATCTAACATACTATCTAACACATGGACTTTTTTAGAATAAAGTTTTTTTTTTTCTTTTTGAAACAGTAAACGTAATGATAACATGCACCATCTTCTTGTTGAAAAATAGTATGTATAAAGATTAAAAAAAAAAAAAAAAAATCACTTTAGGAAAAGATAAAATTATGACTTCTAGCATGCAAATCAATTGATATAACTAAAGTAAATAGATTTAATTCAACAAAATTTCAACAAAAACAAGATCAAAAAGAGATAAAAAGGAGAGTAAATTTGAAGATCTCCTAAAAGTCAGCATTGTCACCATCAATTCATCAAAACAGGGGAAGAAAAAAAAAAAAGAGAATTTGTGAATTGTTGGGTTTTTTTTCTTAGGAAAAAAAAAAGTGAAATTAGAGCCTTTTTAAATACTATGAAGAAAAGTTTGATAAACCCATTTTTATGTCTTTAGGATGAAATTCCAAGAGAGGTTTGGTTGGTCACAACTCATAAGGACTGGAAAATGATGCATTTAGAGAGAGATAGAAAGATAGAGAGAGAAAGGGGGAAAAAGTGATTTGATAATTGCTTGTTGTCAAAAGAATGGGCCATAAATTCTTTTACCAAACAGTGCCATTTATTTCTCTTCAAGGCAAGCACTACAAATAGACCATTATGTGGTGGATATTTTTCAATGAGTTATCTCAGCATCCAAAAAAATATAAAATAAAAAATAAAAAACCTATAAATGTGAATTAATTTTTTAGGTTTGTTTATTCACTTTGCTGCATGAATTTTTCAAATATCTATTTTTGTCTAACAAATCCAAAAAAAGAAAAAAACCATTATTTTATTCTAAAAGTTCATTTTACTTTTAGCAAAGGAATAATATGACTTCGAGTATGCTTATATGCTTGTGGCTAAAATAATTTGTTTAAGCTAAAGTGAGTCTGGCTCAACAGTGATTGACATGACTTTGTTCTCTAAAGATTGGAGATTCGATTTTTCATCCTTTCAATTGTTGTACTGCAAAAAAAATTATTTGTTTAAGAATTCAGAATTAAAGTGATTTAAATTAAATATTTTAAACAATAGCTAAGGGTATTGATACTACCACTCGGATCAAGAACTTTAATGCTAGTGTTCACGATTCCAACATGAGTATTGTTCGTGATTTAAAGGTGATTCTCTCTGAAACTATTTAGTGTTTCTTTTGGTTATCTTTTCGTTATCTTCCTTTGGTTGAGTGAGATATACTTTCATAGTGTTCGTTTTTTCCAATTATGAAATATAGTTAGGTAATCTACTTACCTCTTTCATTTTTTAAATAAATTATTTCTTACTTCGAACAATATTCTTGTTGTATACCGAAAATCTTAAATTGAAGTAGTTTTATTAATTTGAGAACTTTCCAGTAGGCTATTTTTTTTTTTTTTTTTGGTTTAAAAATCCCATTTTGATCGTTTAAAAATCTTTGAAGTTGGTAAATATTAAAATCGATTGATGGTATATTTACATGTCATGATATTTAATAGGAGTCTTTTCACAAATAAAAAAAAAAACAAAACTAATTATAAATATAGAAAAAAAAAAAGTGGGAAATATAAAAGCATGAGGTGCACTTTTTTCTATATGTGTAATTAGTTTTGTTTTTTTTTCTATACACAACAATTTTCCTATTTAATAACTTGGCAGAAATTTAGAGGAAGAATTGGATTACGTATAAGAAACAAATTGAAATTTCTACTAAATGTTTAGAAATTTAGAGGAGAAATTAGACGCTCTTCTCCATATGTGCTTTTTTATTCTTCTCTAAAATACTATCAATTTACTGTCATATAAATTTATCAATCAACCAATTTTAACATTAATTACCAAAAGGGTATAATTTGAAACATGCTAAAAGGCTATAAACTAAATAATAAACTTTTAAATATAAGGGTCTAAATTGAAATACACTCAAACATCAAAGAGTACTCAAACAAGTATTTTGCCTAAAAATTTACATAAGAGTCATGAATAGTAAAAATATATACAAAAAAAAAAAAAAGAAAAGAAAAGAAAAAGATATGAATACACCATAACTATACTAAATAGTAGAATTTCTTTTTTTTATTTTTATTTTTATAAACAACACTTAATGAGGGAATTTTAAAAATCAAATTCACAAAAGAATTCTAGAAATGTTAGCCTGTATAACTTAATGAGGGTTAAATCGTGCAAGGGAGAAAAGAAGAGCAAAGATGATTTTTTTTTTTTTTTTTTTTTTTTTTAACATGTAGGATGGGGATTTATGAATTTTGTAATTTTTTAATCGAAGGTTTATGTCTCATAATTATGTTTTTTATATTATAGATTATATATGTAGTAAACTTATGTACGTCCTATCTCACTAGTACATAGTATCTTTTTACTTGCATACATAATCCCTAATTTAAAAGTAAATATAAAAATTGAAATTATATTAATTTCAATAGAACACATTTGGTCATAATAACTAATTAGAAGTATAATAGTTAAGAAATATTGGGAACAAAACAAATAACTATATTATTTATGCTCTCTCCTCTTACCATTATTTATGAAGCAAAATACTTCTACTTAAACACATGTTACTTATAATTGTTTTATGTATTTAATACAAAGAGACAAAACGCAGAGCAAGATGTACTAGAAAAAATCAAGAACCATCTATGAAAATCATTCAAATTAGGTGGTTCTCCTCAAAGTGGTTATATAAATAATTCTACCGGTTAAAACATATATTTTTTTTTACTTAAAATTATAATTTAATTGTCTTTTAGCTATTTTTCTTAGGCAACAAAAGATATTCAATATATTTTAAATCAGATTGGTTGGGAAAAATTGATTTCCTTTTAAATCTTTCACCAGGTCCTATTAAAAAAAATTATTAATGATTTAAACCACAAAATTAAATTTAGTCTTTATAATTTAGAAAATCGTTAGAATTTAGTCTTTATGATTTGATAAAATTTCATAAATAATTTTTTTATAAAACTTTTCTGAGAAAAAAATAATTTTTCAAAAGTACATTCTTTTATAGAAAAAAATGATTTATCAGTTCAGCTAGTTTAACTTAGATGATAGTTAAGTTTGTAATGGTAGCATTTGTGATGAAGAAAGATAATATTTGTTTGGCAACTGAGAAAATGACAAAGTTGTTGGAAACTCATTGGAACCTTTTAATTAAATGACAGAGGAAAATTACAAATCTGTCTACACTCATTATTGTTGTGTGTCAAAATTGGCATTTCATTTTAAGATATAATATGAAAATTACTCTCATCCACATATATATATATATTTAAATATTTTTCAAAAAACTTCATTTTAATCTCAAGGGGGATGAAATTCCTATCCATTTACTTTTTTTTCTCCAATTAGTAGTAAAAGAATTTTTGACAGCATTCAACAATAATGTAGTTATCGTGTATTAATTCTAAAGAAGGTAGACATTTGTATAGGAAAAACCTCTTATTTTTACTGCATAAATAAGCATATAAATAATAGATTTTTTTTTTTTTTTTTTTTGACTACTCATACATTTTTTCCACTCTCTATTAGAGAATATAAAAAGAATTTAACTAGAATTAGCAAACTAAATTTTAAGTGTTTCATATAGGTTTCTAACTGAGATCTTGAAATTAAAGACGTAGACTCTTTTTATAGGCTTGGAGTCTATCCCATTCTTCAATTTAACTGATGTGGGATTCTTAAATTCTAATAACTTGTTAAAATATTAACAATTTGTTAAGAAGTTTTTTAGATCATCCAAGAATGGCCTAAGGTTGTTTTGCCTTCTTGTGCTTTAATTAGTTCTTTTTGTGAATATAGTTTCCAGAATGATGTCCTGAGGTAGAATTCTCGAAGTAAAGTCATTATTTCCTCTTCAATTAATATTAAATTGTAGTAATTGATCATTTAACAAAACTTCAATCCACAAGTGAGAGAGTATTAAACTATTGATATACTGTTAAATTTGTCGTAACCCATGACTTAAACTTTATGGTTGATTAACGTCTGTTTAGTTGGCGATCCATATTTAGTTTTATATCTGCAAATTCATTGAAAGTTCAGAAAATAAGCGTTTCACATCTAATTTAGATTCTGTTTTTAAAACCTTTTTAGATTTTGTGATTTTTCAAACAGTGTGCAAATTCAAAAAAAATAAAAATATTATGTTTTCAATATATCCAGATTTTGAATTTTGAATTTTAAAATGTAGTATTGTATTAAAAAAATAAAAATATTAAGAAATACAGTATGAAGCGTTATAAACTCAATTTTTTTTTAAAAAAAATCAAAATATGTATTATGTAATGTATTATAAATTATATAATATTACAAAATAATAATTATAAAAAATTAACATAAAAAAGGTACATAAATTAATTAATAACGGTTTATATTCAACTTAATATTTAGCAGGTAACTACAACTAATTTTATGGTTCATAAATAAAATATCGAACACATTTAAAATAATTATTTAGATTAGATTTAAAATTTTAAATCTACTAACCAAACACATAAGTGAAAATATAAAATATAACTTTGTTTTCAAATTTTTATTATCAGAAAATAGTTGGTAATATATGGGAAAGTATATTTGTATCTCTTTTTATAAATTTTAGGATCATTGGAGTGATATCGTATTAGTTACTTCAGCCCTTTGATGAAATCGATTATTACGATCAGAGATCAAACTTCCATTCTCTCTTGTTTATCTACAATTTCGTGGCCTATGTTTTGTTAAAAGATCACATGAACGCATTTGGACATTCATGTTTTAGAGGTGTTAAAAGACATGTTTGGTTCATAAGTTTGGAAATTTTTAATTTGTTGGGTAAAATTCTTAGGTAGTGTTTAGTCTATTGAAGTTATATATATATTAGCGTATTTTGTGTTCAAAACATGATTTAGAGCTTATTTGTGTGATAAAACACTATAAAAAAATTAAGTTTCTAGCAACGTTTTTAGTTATTATTGAGTGATCACATTCTAAATAAATGTAGTTAACTCCTAACTTAGTAGGCCCATGTTAGAATTCCTCTAGCCATGTCATCATTGTTTGTCTTGAACTGCTTCTAAGGGTGAAGACTATTCTTAAAAAACAAACACAAGTTATTTCAGCATGTTTTGTCCTCACTCACATGTTTCTTAGGAAAAATCTCAAAAGATCACCCAATATAGAATTGCTCCGAGCTAAGCACTCTTCATTTTGAGGTTTTTACGATTGAGCCACCAAAAAAGAAGGTGTAGGAAATTTCAATTCTTTTAAGCTTTTCTTGATCATTCTTTCACATCCTCGGGATCTTTCTCATTTGAATGTGATATTGATTCATTCAAATTCCTCTCCTAAACTCGGGACGTTACAAAATTTGTTTACCAAATGTAGATATATGTTGCCCATCATTAAATCAGCTTTTTCCAATACTAAGAAGGTAAGTGTTGAAGAAAGTGTGTTTTGTCAATGATGCTATCTAATTAGTATTCACAAAGTTATTACTTTTACCAACATTAAGTAGGTAGTGTTAGTAGCACCTTTGCTACCACTAAACTGCATTGCATTAGCATAGGTTCGTAATAATAAAGAATTGGTGATTGCAACTATTGACGATCAAATTTTCACCAAGAAAACTTTTTCGAACGCCCTTTTTTTACTTTTTCCATTGCCAAAAAAAGTGTCAGGAAAACCATGAATTCATGTTTACATATGGAAAAGATTTACAACCCCCATAACTTAAAATTGATTATAGTAATGTTAACAAGCAATCACAAAAAATCCAAAATTCACTAAAAATTATAAATAGTAACTGCCAAAATATTTGGTAAATAAAGGGGGGAAAAACAAGTGGATGGAGTTCCAATGGGCAAAGGAATTAGTGCACTTTGTTGAGATGGGAAATGAGAGCTTTTTCATTGAAAGAAGAGACTTCAACTATAATCAATGTTTAATGTGAAGAAGGCAAAAGCCAGCAATTCTATGCATCCTTTTGTTTTTGGAACCCACAAAAAAAAAAAAAAAAAAAAAAAAAAAAAAAAAAAAAAAAAAAAAAACTTTAATTGGCCATTTCATTATGAAACCCTCTGATTCTTTTACAAATCTCAAACATTTATTTGGGTTTGCATGCAATAATTGTAAGCAGGTTGGATTTTTATCAATGTTAGATGATATTAAATAAATATGCCTTCATCTGTTAGCTTAAGTTTTTGGGTCAATCGACAATTTGAGATGGTATCAGAGCAGGTTGGTTCACGATGACTTGGGTCCACCCCTGCAACGTTATGCCTTCACCCATCAATTTAAGCTTTTGGGTCAATCGGTAATTTGAGAATCAAGTCATATTGTAATGCTCATTATGTCAACATTTCATTATGAAATTTTATTGTTTAGTAATAATAAGATCTAGTTATGGTAAAATCAAAAAAGGAAAAAAAAATACTTATGAAACATTAAAGATGAAATTGAAGACCATAACTCAACTAGCATAATGTTTGTATTATCAACTTCGATATCAGAGGTTTTATTTCCTTACCCCACATATTATAAAATGAATTAAAGAACAAAAATGATATATTTAACTAAAAGACAGCGTGTACTATCGTAATACTATAAAAAATTTCAAACCAAAGACATATACCAAACATTGCCTTTATTAGAAGGGGAAGGTGACAATTAATTAGAAACATGGAAGAGGCAATGTACAAAAGTCCCGCCAATTTGTTTCTCTCTCTTTTGTCTTGTAAATTTTCAACATCTTTTCTTAGAACTTTATGCCAAGTGTTTGTTTGTTTCCCAAAGACATTAATGTTGTAATCAAAGCTTTCAAAGTCATTCAATTCATATATTAAGAGCTGAAACTTTATATTATTATAAAATTTATAAATTAGGCTTTCATACATCCTAACTATATCTCTTGAGGTCCATCATGTTAATTATTGCATGAAATAGGAGGAAAATAATATTAAGGAAATTTGAACTCAGAGGATTTTTATTATTCTAGTTCATGTTGAATTACACTAGTTAACTTGATAGGCTTAAATAAATTTGTTTTTCCAAATTTTAGGCATGAGGTCTTTTTATGTGTAGAAAGGCATTAGAATCTTAGGTACACCCATAAGAATGATTACATAAGGTTGCATTTTTCTTTCTCTAACAAAAAAGGAAAATTAAAGATTTTCAAGTAATTCGAGGGTAATATAATTACCTCGAGAGTACATTATTAAATCCTCTAAAACAGTGGCAGATCCAAAAATTTTGTTGACGGAAGACTTTATATAATTCAGTAAAAATAATTTATAAGTGAGCCGTTCTAAAAATTCAAGACTTTCGTACAATTTATAAGTGGGTAGTTCTAAAACTTCAAGACTTTCGCACATTACTATTATTACTTTTCTTCGAGGGAGATGATAACCCTTTTGATTTTCTTAAAATATTTCTCTATTTAGATTTCAAATTAAATCTACAATAACATTGTAATGACAATAAATCAAAAAGAAATTGACAACATAACAATTATATCATTACTTAAACAACCCAACAAGTAGAGTGTAAGATGTTTACTTAAGATCCATAGATTATTTCAAAAATTAATAAAATAAATATAAAATAAAGAAACTAAAACAAAAAAAAATAAGGATGATTTGAAACATGAAAACTAAACATAGAAATATAAAAATTAAAAAAAAAAAAAAAAAACTTAAAAAGAATAAGAAAAATAAATTAAAAAAACTACCTCACAAACTAGGAGAAAAAGTTGAAAAGAAGCCAAGAAGAAGTTGTTGGACCGGTATGGCAACCCTAGAGCGGGGTGAATAGGGTTTCTTTAAGCTAATGAAATTTTTTTTCTAATGTGGGCCCAATTAAGCAAGTCAATAAGTTTTTTTTGTTAATAAGTAATTTAAACAATAATTTCATGCAAATAAATTCAACCCAAAGTAATCAAGAAATTAAAAGTAACACTTTATAACATCCTATTTAATTTCAACAAGAAGATTGATATATGATATGAAATTTTAAGAACTAACAATCTCAATAAATAATTATGAGCAATTGATTTCAAGAATTAAAAAGTGCAATTAATTTCATGCAATGAAATATAATAACAAAAATTAATTGCAAAAATAAATAGGAGAGGGATAGAGAAAATAACACCGAAATTTATAGTGGTTCGGCACAACCGGCCTACATCCATTTCCTAAGCTCCTTTTGGGTATGTCAATACGAACTTGACTCTTTCCACGATTTAGAGTTGAACCGTTACAACGTTCCTTTTTCGGGCGCAAGAACAAACCCGATCCTTTCCACGATTGAGGATCAAACTGTTACAACAACTCTTTTTCCGGGATCAAGAGCAACCCTTACAAAAGTTTAGAAATGAAGAACAAGATGAGGAAAACTCTCTCAAAGAGTAGATTTACAAATTTGTAGCACTCAACAAATCAATCCTCACAATACAATAAATATCTCTCAAGAATTAGATGAAAAGAAGAAAATTGAAACTTGGAGAGAGAGCAACAATGGAAGCTTAATGAATTATGGAGGATTGTAAAATAATAAAAGTTATTGTAATTTTGGAGAAGATGAAGTGTTTAAAAAGAGATGGGTAGGTAAAAACCAAATTTATTTTGAGCAATTAGATGTTGGTAAAAGAAAATTGAATGGTGGAGATTTAAATTTAACTAGCCGTTGGACACACACATAATATAATATAAAATTCATTTTTTAAAAAAAACAACTAGCCGTTAGACACAAACATATATAATAATATTAAATTCATTTTCTTTTTAAATTCATTTTGTTTTTAAAATCATTCTTTTTAAAACCAACAAAAATCAAAAACTCCATGTGTCACTTATCTATTGCTCCACTTGTCATCCTCTAGTAGGTCCACTTTGATGATTTGGCCGCCACGTCATCGACATCGAGTATTTTTCCGTTAAACTTGTTTGGTCATATCTTTTTCGTTTGAACTCCAATTTGAGTGATTCAAATTACGTTGGAACCGTTGTTCCAAGCTCTACACAATGGATACTTCAAAATACTCAAATTGTTAATAAATAAAAGTAGGCTTGTTATCATCAAAACATTAATTAATTAATTTGAGATTAAAAGCCAAAAAGCCAACAGAAGTTGGAGCGGAAATTAAAACAATGACGAATTATTGAAGTTGAAACTTTATTTTAAAAAAAAAAATCTAGAAGTAATTTAAAAATAAAGTTGAATAGTCATGCTACATAACTTCCTTCTTAATTTCCATCTGTATTTGGTGGGGAAGAAATTAAAAAACTGAATAATTAGGACTGTGATTCAAACTTGGGTCTAAAGGGCCAAGAGATACTTTTACCATTAAGCTAGCTAAAATTATTAATACTTTGTTAGTTATATATATATATATATATATATATAAAGAACATAAAGTTAAGGGGGATTTGAGCCTTGGATCTATAAAGACCATTATAACTCACACATTATTATAACTCAGATACTATAATAACCACTAATTCAACGCTCCAAAAAGTCTCTTATAAGCTATGAATATTAAATTTTGAATTCGATAATGTCATCATTGTTATCCTATACGTAAAGATCTAGTTCTTTGATTTTACTTCGTAAGTACTTGCAAGTTCACATAAACTAAAAAACAGTAATAGTTGGAAGATGAAGCGAGAGATGAACCTTCGTATTTTAAATGCATCTCTCTAATTTAAACGATTATTTAATTACTTTTTTGTTTCCAGTTAAGTACTCAGCTTTTCTATTAGAACTATGCTTAATCTAATTACAAAAAGAATATTAGAAAGGGTAAAAATACCAAAAATAAAAAATAAAAAATGAAATAATTTGAAGCCTGGACCAAATTTAATATATCTTATAAAAAGAAATAAGAATAAGATAATAGATTGTTTTAAATTTTAATGGAGTGAAATAGTCAAACTACTCGAGTATTGCAAATTGAGTCCATTATTGAAAAGACTATCAAATTTGTTTGAACGAGATGAATGAATTTGGATTGTAATTATTAATGATTTTAATTTTAATTTTATTTTATGTATAAGCTTACATTTATTACACATGAAACTTTTTGTAAAAATTGTACTTTTAAAGTCTTAGCCAAAATTTAAATTTGTTCTTTTAATTCTTCTATAATTTTTTTTTGGACGAGTCTCTATTGATTCGTTAGTTAGTTAACTTTCCCTCAAAAAAAAAAAAAAAAAAAAGGTTAGTTTGGTTAACTAGTTTTCAACTAAAAAGAAATGTTTTTTTTATTGAAATAATAAAAATAATAAAGAAAATTACTTTGGTATTGATTTTAACGAAAAAAATAAAAAAAATAAAAATCGATAGTCAATATCAACAACTTAAAAATTAATCTGCTAACATTACAAGGCATCAAAATCTTCCATATAAGGGAATGGGATCTGAAACTAGTCCACTCATTCTCATATCGCTTTAATATTTTAATTAAGAAATTAAGGAAAAATTAATTATATATATGGTGAATTTCTAACAATTAGTCTGCCTTAAGAGAGTATTGCATCATAAAATACTATTGAGACAAAATAATCTTCTAATTATTATTATTTTATTTGAAAAATAATCTCTTCTGGTTAGCTGGCCAAAATATTCAAATTTCAATGATAAAATACTGTCTTCTTTTTAATAGAGTTTTTAAGAGAAATCAATAATAATAAAAAATGTAACGGAGATATTTTTAGAAAATATCATTGATGAATGAAATCATTGACTCCATATTGGAATTACACGTATTTTTTCGGCTAATTGCAATTCTCATATAATTAAGATAAAACATTTCAAAAATATTATCTAAAAAAGAGAATATATATATATATATATATATATATATATATATAATATATATATATATATATATATATATTATCTACAGAAATTTATGGCATTGATTGATGTGTAGATTACTATTATTTATGTTTGATTAAATAAATTCTCAAAAGAAAAAAGTTAAATTAAATAATAAATCCAGTTATGCTCCTTTAGAATTTCAAAAGTTTTATTTTTACACTCCAATTTTAAAAATTGTTCTAAGAAAATATGATTGAGAATTTTTTTTCATTAAAATAAAATAGAAATCGAAAAAATAACTATCGTCTAAATATTTGAAGATGCACTAGACCTCACTAAAAACTTATTTAAATAATTTCAATGATATATGTTGGGATAAAACAAATCAATAATAATAAATTTGCCTTCTAACTTTTAAACTTGAAAAATATATTTTGTGAGCATTTTAAATGATCAAATATGTTTTATAAAACAAATTTTAAAGTTAACGATAAAAACGAAAATTTTCAAAGTATAAAGTCATAATTAAAATATATTTCAAAGTTAATTGAGAGGTATTTTATATAATCTTTTACCCCTGGTTTTAACAATTGAAAAATTAAAAATAATTAAAAAAAATGTTTCTAAAAATAATTACGATTACAAATGATCGTTAATATAGATTTGGTCGTTTTTGAAGTATAAGATATCCAAATTTGAAAATATAGATAAAGAAATAAAGCCAGAGATGAAAAATAATAATAATAATAAAGAAAAAAAAAAAACAGGAGGCAGGAAATTTATTTACATAATCAGGATTCATGCAATTTCTTCTCTCTTTTACGATTGAGATTAGACTTTACAGTAGGGTTTGATCGGCCAAATGTTTTCATCGTTCCATTTCACTAAAATTTCCCATCCAGATTCAAACAAACCCTAAAATCTGTGTGCAGCCATGAACCAGAGATCAAAACTTTTCCCAAATTTTCACCTATTCGCTCTCTTTTGCCATCTCTCCTGCAAAATCAATAGCCAAAACTAACTCAATTACAAGAATTCAAACCTTCAATTTCCTTGCCGATTCAATTAATTTCGAAATTGAAAAATGAACAATCGTACCTTCTTTAACTTAAAGTCTTGAATGTGTTCTTCCCGCCGAGCGGCGAGCTAGGCAAAATCGGCCTCGAGAAAATTACAACTTTCATCTGAGAACTAGCGGGATGATTATGTAAAGAATGAGGAAGATTGTTATCTTGAACATCGCACCAATCTCCGATCGAATTAATCTTCTCTTTCGCGTTGAAGCCTTCGGCGATGTCTTCACCAAGATGCAAATCCTCTTCTCTGATTCTCCGAATCTGGTAATGAACGTACGCTAATTTCTTCCTCCAGTCCGCAACCTTTGCTACTGATTTCGGCGACTCTGTTTCCTCCGACGATCCTATACTTTCCTGATCCGTCTCAACTTCCTTGTACGTCTTCGGAGAGTGAAAATCACAAGGATTACAAATTGACCTCGTCGACTCCTCCGCTGCCGCTGCCGAAAACTCGCCGCCGGAGATTAATGGTTCTTGATTCTCTTTCAACTGCTTCGTCATTACGACGCCGTGTTCTGGTGGTTCAGTTCTTAATTCTGTTTTTCTTTCTTTGCCCCTTCTCACGAGTGATGCAAAAACAGAGGCCGAGCCTTTGTATTATATACTCGGGATATTAAACGGTGCGGTTCAAGGTTACTACGTGGCAGGAGGCACGTGCAGAATGATTGGGACACGTGTTAAATGAAAATGGAGTTATATGGAAACTGGAAAGGTCAAAAAACCGTTTTCCTTTATATAAGGAAAAAGGTATTTGTTTTTTGTTTTCCTTTTATGGATATTTCTCACTGTTCGCCACGTCACTAGTAGGATTCCACTTCGCTCACGCCACGTCATTTAATAATCCGTGGTGGTAAATTTTTAGTTACGTGGCGAAAGAAGACTGGTGAGGTAGATTTTGGTGGATCCGATAAATTTGTAGTTTTTTTTCAAGGAGGAGACGTGGCAGGACAGGAGTGGGCGTCGGGTGGTGAGGCTCAGACGGTGACCGAGGGGGTTAGTGACGTTATTAAGGTGTTTGGAGACAGGTGGCTTGTGAAGGTGGGAATTAGCTAGTGGGACGGCGGGTGATGGATGGAGCGTCACGGCCTTTGACGATCTGACGTGTCCTCAATAATTGTATTATTATAATTATTAAAATGGGTGGAAAATAAAAATGTGTAGAGATTTTTTATTTACGTGGTAATTGGTAACACGAAAATTTTGTCACGGGCACAGGTGGACTGGAGAAAGCCGTAAGCGACGTCGTTTTTCGAATGTAGGTTGAAATTTTGATAAGTTCGTTTGACGACCCATATATTTTGATAGAATTGTGAATTGTAGATAGTTACGCTGATATTTTTCTTCTTTCAGGGTACAACTTTCTAAAATAAAGCCTAAGCTATACACAGGCTGTTTTTTTAGAGGTTTTCTTTTTCTTTTCTTTTTAATACAACTGAAGTGAGAAGATTCGAACAACGTGCCTTTTGGTCATTAGCATATACTCGATGTCAGTTGTGCTATGCTCGCTTTGGCCATAGACTAAACTTTTACAATTTAATTTAAACACGGTTGTTTTTAATTATGTCCTTATTGTATCAAAATTTTCATGAAAGTATATGTTGGATATTTATAATGCTGTGAAATAATTGAAAAAAAATTCACTCGTGAAACTTTCAAATTGGATTGAAACATCAAATTAAGTGATTTTTTCATGTACAAATTTAACATATATGAAAGTTAAATTTGTAGTTTCTTCAATTCGAATGAGATGTTTGATTTTGGTCAAGTAAAAATTTAATTAAGTTAAATTTGATAGATGATTCAATTTTGTATTTATTTGATTTTTTTTTTATTTTGAAGAGTTACTAAGTTGCTGAGTTGAGAGTAAGTATCCAAGAGTTTTATTAGATCCGAGTAATTCGAGGTTGTTGTTTTATTGGATTAGTCATTATATCCTATTGAGACGATTGTTGTAATTTGCTTGTACCCGTGCAAAGCATATAATTGTCTTTAAAACTATGCTTATCAGAAACGTGCATCGACTACCTATTGATCTTTTCACAAGATATTGAGATTTTTTTGGTTATTTCCATTGACAAGCCTCTTATTATACCATTTGGTTTACTTTTGCCTTTTTTTTTTTTTTTTTTTTGAAAATTGGTTTACTCTTGCTTTTGAATAGTATTATTGTTTACAATATATGTATTGTAATTACTATATCTAGTTAAGGTGTAATAAGTTTGCTAGTATTATTTAGTTCTTGTACATCGTTTCTCCCAACAGTAAAAAAAAAAGGTGTACATAAGTGTGATGAGGGGAAAATAGAAATTATGAAAAACATTATGGAGGGTTGTGAGGATAAAATAGAAATTTTGATCTTGGTATATTTGATATCGTTCTTTTTTAGAAGAGAATAATTTGAATTGATTGCCTTTGAGCAACACATTTCTTGATTGAAGAATAGAAAAGGATGTCTTTCCCACATAGAGGTAAAAAGACTAGCTTTTCCTATAGACAAAATGATATTATTTGGACTCATATAAATAGATACTCTGTTTGAAAAAGGGGAAGGAAGATTAGACATAGCATCTTGATCCTTCTTCTGAAAAGCACAAAAATAAAGAGTCATATAAGACATCTATCAATTTTTTTCCGTTCTCTTTGAAAATTCGAGACGTTGCATGACTGCAAAGGACGTTCCCGATCGATGAAGCCTTAGAAGATTCGTCAAGCCATTATGCATAAACATATTAGCATAGCACTAAGTAGTAAACTAAACATTTTACACTAAGGGTTTTACCATGCACTACTCTCCACTAAACAAAGAAGAAGAAGACCGTACATTAAAACACACTACTTTGCGTCTGTAGATAGGCAATCTAAATAAAATAGTCGACAAACTCTTCTAGTCTCTTCGAAATCGTGGGTGATAGTCTGCACTATAATTGAATGACAAAAACTCCATTAAATTCATATATCAATTATTGTTTTAAAAGTCAATGAATTTAGAGTAATTTAAATAATAAGTAGTACTTTTAGAATTATTAATTAAGTGTATAGCAATATTTTTAAAGAATTGCAAATATAACAAAAATCTATTCGTGAATAAGACTCTATCGTTGATAGACTCTTATTAATGATAGACTCTATCTTTGATAGACTCTTATATATATATATATCTACTAATACTTTAGGCCTAATTGCTATATTTGCAACTACCCATGATTTTATACTCAATTTTTGGTGGGTCAATCTACCTTGTTTCCAATGTTGGCTCCAAAATGGGAAGTATAGCCCTTCCAAAAGCTGATGGCCCAATTTCTTCTGATTATCAAGTCCTTTTAATTGCAAAATGGGCTTGGGCCCATTACAATATAATGTATTTACTTCATTTATTTGTTTGCCTTCTTTTATTTTATTCAATAGTGGGAGGGAGAGTTCAACCATTTGATTTCTTCATCGAGAGTTCATATTTTATGTCATTTGAGTTACATTTATTTTGATTATCTATCTTTTTCTTTTCCATTTATTTATTAAATTCTTATCAATTTTCTACATTTTTTATATATTTTACGAACTACAATACTTTCTATAATTGAATTCTCTCTATCTCTCTAAATAATTTTGTTTTTTTTTTACCAAAATAATATCAACCCAAAATTAGATCCCTTATAAAATATTATAGAAAATTACAAACCAAATTATTTATAATTTCGCCCCACAAGAACTAATTTGCCCAATTGTTTTGGTACATTAAAATTCTTAGAACATCCTAACAAAAAGTCATTATAGGTAGAAAAATTAGGATAAAGCCAATTTTAGTTGCTAATAAAACTTTTTTAAAGTTGCAAAGTTATGTCTAACTTAGTCGAAATATTTGAATCAACCGTTGAGAAAAAATGATCATGCATCTGTTAATTAATTTAAAAATATAATTCTTTTGTCCCAAGAGCAAAATATAACTTTTCTTTATCAAACATATATTTTAACATACAACAATTGAATGTCATGTGCACAATCCTTATCTGTTGGTTTGAATTTTGCTGCCTTGTAAAGTGTAGCTTAAATATTCAATTATTTTATAGAGCCATAAAAGAAAACTCCTCCTTCATTGGGAAGGTTTTCTTATTTTCTTTAATCAATTTCTTCTCCTCCAAAATTCTCCCATGTCCAAAAATGGCTAGTCACATTAATATTACTCCCTTTCCACGATCTCAAGATCGAATAATTGAGTAGCACATAATAGAAAATCTTCAACTCTAAACCCTAAATTAAAAAAAATTATTCGAACAAGCTTAGAATTATCTCTTCTTTAATTACTCTAAATGCTACAAAAGCTTTGCTAAATTAATGCACAACTATCTATATCACATAATATGCTTAAAAATATCAATAGTCCAACTACTAAAATGCTTAAATAACTATTTAATGACTCTTATTGTTTATCAAATTATGTCTTACGTTTGATTTTGGAATACTTTGAATCTGTTATCTGATGCTTCAAATGACTAAATATGGGGTCTCGCTAGACCCTAAACCCTAAACTTAAGTAGAATTTGTATTTGACCTATTTAATTATTTATGGTTATTTACGATTATGATCCTAGGGTTTAGAGAATAACACTATATAAACTCTCTAATCTTAGAGACACCACTATTTTGTATTCTGTATCATTCTCTCTAATAAAATTGTTCTCTCTTTGCTCTACAAATATAACTAACACACACTTTAGTGAACTACGTAAATCTATGTGTCGATTCTCTATCTTTTTACGTTTTTTTAATTCTTTGTTTGTCAATTTCGTAACATTTGATATAGGGAGAAAATCTTCCACGACCACATCCTCTTTCATTTTTTTTTTACGGTTTCCAATAATTTTTGTTTTGTCCAACATTGTATTGATTACCACCCGAGAATATTGTGGTTTGTTGTAGGCATAATTTGTTGAGGATTGTCCCATACTTCCAATTAGTGGGTTCATAATAATATTCAATCTCACTAAGTTCTCAAAATTAAGTTAGAAGTGTAGAGTAAAGTTCATACCTAGTGATACTCTAATTCCTTCAATAATTGAAGCAATGGGCAAGTACTCTACCTTCAACCCTAGAAAGCATTTTATATAACCTAAGTAGTCATACATCACATCACAAGAAACAAAGGGTGTCATAGGTGACGACCCAAGTTATAAGGACTATGATAAAAGTGATATTAATAAAGATTTGAGCATTTTGTTCATTTGTATCATCAATAGCCATCTTGAATCTTTACATTTCTAATACTGATAACGCTCGTTCATGAGAATTATTTAGCTCTAAAGCTCAAGTTATTGGTTAGAAAGTCAACATTTGTCGCCATATTTTATATATATAATTTAAGTGAATTTAAGTAAAACACACGTTTAAACATGCGTGAAATCATGTTAAAAATGAACCCAAAAATAATGTGGTGAATAGAAATAGTCAAAGTGAGTTTAATTGACATGTACTGCATGCATTTTCTTTGATGTCATAGGTTTAAATTATTCTCATACCTCATTTTTATTGTACTAAAAAAGATGAAAGGATTTTAATCACATTTAAATTTTAAAATAAAATAGTCTAAACAAATTTAGGAGAAAGAGTTTTAATTGGAATGGTGTGGGAGAGTCACATATTGTAAGGAAAGTCATGCATTAATTAGTGAAACACAAATCAAACACTACAAAAGTTGAAGGAAAGAGAAGTTAAGAGAGAACTTTCATGAGAGAAATAAATTAATGAGAGAAGAAAGCCAAAATGGTATCAATTAGAGGATAAACAAATCTAAGAGATAGAGTTTTAGTTGAAATGATGCTGAAAAGGCACATATATGGTAAGAAAAGCCATGCACTAGTAGAAAAATAACAACCTTTTTTACTATGAAAAATCAAACACAGAAAAATTTGAAAAGAGAAAGGTTTAAATACTACTTTGGTTCATATACTTTTTGGTGCTTTAGTTTATTTATGTCTCTATATTTTAAAAAATGCTCATTTTTGGTACATTTTGATTACTATACTTTCAAAATGTCCTTTTGGTTTTTGTAATTTTAAGCGATCATTTTGGTCCCTTCATTTCCATTTTCATTTCATTCTAAAGGGAACCAAAATAGCCGTCACTTTTTAAAAGTACAAAAACCAAAATGAACCGAAGTTGAAAGTATAAGAATTAATATGAACATTTTGAAAAAAGACACATGAAATAAAAAAAATCAAAATTAAAAGTAGAATGACCAAAGTAATATTTAAACTTTAATAAAAAGAGCATAATAATTTTTTAGTTCCTAAAGTTCATGATCGTTATCTATTCGGTCTTTGAAATTTTAAAAAAATGATTGAGTCATTCGAAATTTGTAAAATAACTCAAAATGAACACTGAATTTCTTTGAACATTACTTAACTAACAGTAAAAGTCTTTCGACATTTATATGGCTAATTGTACCTTATTGATTTTGGTGAAATTGATCAACTTAACAATACTTTTTTTACGACTAGAATTTTCTTTCATTTGTGTTTATATATAATCCTAAACTATAAAAAACGTATAATAAGTCCAACTCGATTTTTGTATTTAATTAATTCCTAAAATATCAATTTTGCATACAATAAGTAATATGCCTCTTACATTATATATATCAACAACCGTGGCTCCAACTTTAGTGAGCTTAGCTCAATTACCATTGAGCTAAGCTCACTTTAGTGACCTCTTACATATTTGGTAATGTTAAAGATTAAATGTTATATTAGACATTAAATTTAATTTTTGTATTTACTAGGTACGATTGAACATTTTTCTAAAAAAATTAATGTCTCTATTAACTACAAAATTTAAAACTTAAAGTTGAAGACACAAAACTAATTTTTAATTGCCTCATAAAATAATTAATTTTCAAATATTTTCAATATTTTTTAAATTTATTAGATATAAAATTGAAAGTTTAAAAATTTATTAGACATTTTTTTATGGGACTAGAGTTAAAATTGAACGTAAAGGGATTTATTAGTCACAATTTTCAAAATTTAGGGACTAAACTTGTAATTTTACCTTCATGTATGTAATTTTAGGTGCATTGATATATAATATCTAGATTAAGTAATACTAATTATAAAATTATTATAAACCTTTATAAAATTATTCAATTAAATAAATAAGTAAAAAACCATTCAATCAATTCTCATGAAATAATTTTATGAAGACCCAAAAATATTTGTATATTTATACACGTATATGTGAGAAAAATATTGACCAGCAGCCATCACCCTCATGAAGTTCCTATCCTTGTAAGCTGCAAGTCATTTTTAATTTGTATGATTATTATACGATAAATTAAAACCCTAACATTGTATAAATCAATAAAAGTCAAGATCTTTAAACTAAATAATTTTTACAATAATAGTATTTTACAGTTAGAGTAACATATTTCAATTATACACCTCCCTTTTGACCTTTGACCTTTCTTTAGAACTAGATCTACGTCTTCTTATGGAGAGAAAGTCTACTTGATGAGACATAGAGAGGACCAATCCTTAGAGTCTTATCTCTATTACACACCTCCCATCATATTTTTTAATTAGAGAATTAATTACCTTTTACTTAATTAATCCAGTAAAATAATGGGTATAAATATTAAAGAAAAAATAATGTACATGTGGACTGCATTGAGGATTATATTAAATTTAAATTAAATCTAACACGAATCCTCAATATAGTCAATCGTATTATTCCTCATCTAATGAAAAGCAACATTGAGTTTCTCATTCACAAACCGAGGAAGTTCTTTCTCATCATTGAGTTGCTCTTTCAAATTTAAATAGGAAATTGTTCCTTGTCTGAAATGCTTCTCATTCAGATTTGGGAAAATAAATGTATATTTGAATGTTTGGGAACAAGGAACCCCATTCCTCATCATTCTAGGAAGGTACTCTTCATTTGGGATCCAAATGTTCTTCGTCCAGAAAATTCATTTGTGATTGTAATGATGAAGACTTCTAACAATGACAATGTAATTAAAGTTGGCGAAATCAAAGGTGAGGATGAGCAACAGTGAGGTTCACCGAAAGAAAGGGGGGAAAAAATGAAAGAGAAGAAGGCAAGATAAAAAAATCCTAAACAACGGCAAATTATTATTAAAATAATCTATATTGCAAATGCAACTATGTAATATTAACAATCAAACTATCAAATTATTTTACCGTGAGTCAATCAACAATTAAAGAAATTTAGGGGTTGGAGGGTTGGTTATAATAGTTTGTGGTTATTTGTAGTTTGTGAAGTTATAATAGTCCGTATGTTCAGGGAGTTTGTGTTTGGAACGACGATTTGTTTAACATGGAATTCAGAAGTATGAGTTTTAAGTATATGATCGACCAATTAGTTAGTCGTTAACATTAGTCATTGGAGATGATATATGAAATCTGTCGCCAAAGGTGATCATTAGAGTTGGTTGTCGAAGCTAGTTGCGAAAGTTGGTTGTTCCTAGAGCTGAGAATCAACAACAATCATGGTAGTTGATCGAGGAGGTGGTCTTTGTTAGAATTGGCCACCCGAGTGATCACCGAGTTGGTTGCTAGACGTGTTTGTCGGAGTTGGTCGCTAGAGCATGTCATAGGTAATGATTATTGTTATAGTGAGGAGATGATAATTGTTGTTGGAGTTGGTTGTTGACAGGTAGAGTCATTAAAAACATTAAAGGGAGGAAGAAATGATTAAGACCCAACTCGAGTTGGTGGGTCAAACAACTCAATCTAATCTAAGTTGGTGTGCGGACTATAATAACTAACTCAACGTCCCAAACAACTTAAATATGTAGATTGAGACATGAAAAGAATAAATAAATAAATAAATAAATAAATAAATAAAAGAAGGCCAAAGGGTTAGACGGGTGTGATCCATGATCCATCCGCCCCACCCCAAAATTGGCCCGGCTGCAAAGCCAGTCTGACCCTCTCAAGCTTGGCAAACCCCATCTCAGGAAAAAGAGAACCACGTCGAGAAGAAAAGGATAATTTCAATTAAAAGTAATCAATTTTTTGTTCTATTCTTCTTTTTCCTCTTCGAATTATTGCTTTCAGGCGTTTCTCTTCTTAAATCCTCCAGATAAACATTTCCGTCTTCTTTCCTTCCTCCAATTTCCCATTTCTCTCTGTATTCCATTTCCCTTTTCTCTCAATTCTTCTTCCATCATCCTCTGTTTCTTCCTTTTTCCCTCAAAATCGATCCATCCCTCTTACCTCTTTTCAAAACCTAGGGTTTCATCGAAGGGTTCGCCCATCCAATCAAGATTAAGGGTTTTCTGGGATCCGATCTTTGGAAGCCATGAGTGCGCAGAAGAAGAGGAATTTCCAGATAGAGGCCTTTAAACACCGGGTCGTGGTGGATCCCAAATATGCTGAGAAGACGTGGAAGATTTTGGAACATGCAATTCACGAGATTTACAATCATAACGCTAGCGGCCTCAGCTTCGAAGAGCTTTACAGGTTGCTTCCGCTCCTTTTCATTTCACTGGTATACTACACCATGTTATTTCCTTCTCTCTTTGCTGCAACTATTCGATGGAACTAGAGATTGCAACTTCCGCCATGAGTTTTCTATTCAACCAGTGGCTCTCAGATTACTTCTCTGTTGCGCCTATGTGTTTCAGAGAGTGGTTAGTGCTTTTTCCATCTTTGAGCCCTCGCTTTAAACGAGGAAAAGTTGCGACTTACATATATTACCCTTCTGCTTTATGGAGTTGGCCATGATAATTATTTGCAATTATGTCTTGTGTATGTGTCCGAGATGGTCTTGAATAGATCTGCTATTGGCGAGGAAATTATCCAACTAAATGGCAGCAAAACAATTTAAGAGAAGTTTAATAACTTGGTTCATAGGCCTTATGAAAAGTTACTTGGAGTATTAGTTGAACCAAGTGGCATAATAAGTTATTTATATAATCCTTCTTTCATCTAGAATGCCTTTGTTTTCTATAATCGTTCACTTAACTAAAAAAAAGATGTCCCTAATTCTTATTTTCTCTCATCCCTTTTGATTGATGATTTCCACTGTGTAGGTTAATCTTAGAAAAATTAGTGCGGCCTCACAGTTGATTGAGTGAATTTGGTATTTGACAATAATTTTGTACAGTGCCCTATTGTCGATACACAATACTCGTGCTTCAGATTTCATGTTTCTTTGGTGTAAGTAGAAATTAGATATGACCTTTTCTCTAGTACTTCTTAAACTTACTGATGAAGGACTCGATATCCTTATCGATTTATGTGAGATTGAGGTAGAAGTAGGTTTGGTAAGGTAAATCCAAGTATAAGAGGCATGTGATTTTGAATATTATGCATTGGGCATAGCAGAAAGGCCCATTAGACCGTCTAATAAGATAACGGTACATTCTTTGAAGTTCTACTCCACAAACTCAATTGGAAGCCTCTTCTTTAACTGCATAAAAATAATAAAAAAATAAAGAAAAATCATGAGTCATGACCAACCAAGTATTCCAGGAAAAAAACGTATCATGATTATCTAGGAACCTTCTCTAGCACAAGTGTATAAACTAGGAATAAATGGGATGGTTTTTTCTGACTCTTCCATTTTCTTTAGCTTTAGGGATGTGATTAGAACACTTCTCCCCGATTGTGGGAACTCTATACTGTCTCTTCTTCCTCTATGAATGGCTTGGATGTGCAAGGAGCAGTTATTTCCAGCATGGTAAAAATTAAAGAAATACTGTCGAGAATTAGTGCATAATTAAGTAATCAATACTTCACATCCTTTTCTGGTTTATCAAACTTTTATTGGAGTGGGCGTGTATTTGCTGTGAGATGAAAAGTTTGAACAAGAACTTTGTGATGAAGTTCTTACCATTCTCTCTATAACAATAATAGTATGTACCTGCCCATTTATAGTGCATCTTGTATTAAAGATAGTATGTTGTAGATGATGGGCCTCAAGTTGAGGGATTGGTCGTTAGTAATAGGCATTGGATGGCATAAGTTAGCATATCACCATTGTCGACTTCAGTATATTCATATTTTCCCTTCTCCATGCTACTATTATGGTTCTATTCTTCTAAAGATTTGTGAGCGTAAGCTATTCAATGCCTTTGCAGACTAGCATCTATAAGAGACATTGGACGCCACATCTGAAACACTTTCAAACATTAGGCTAAACGTGGGAATTAGTTGTAGCTTGTTCCTTGTTAATGGAAAGGTCAATGTCACTTCTTGCATTTCATAAGTTTGTTTCATTATCTACCTTAGGTTGCTTGAGCAAATTTTTGTATCTAGAAATTTATCGTAGTTTTTATGCAGTGTTGTAGTTCATTACTTCCATTCCTCCAGATAAAATCAGTACTCAAAAGATTGCTCATGGAGCGAAGTCGACTAAACAGGAGGTACTAGACTGGGCTCTTTCTTCCTGGTCCTATTGATGACTGGATATTGCTGTATCGAAATTGAAGTTAGCGACTTGATTTGACAATTCTTCCACCAAAGCATTTTTCGTGGTGTTTCAATGTAGCTTCTCTCAAATCACCTTCAGCTTGAACTATATCATCCTTCAGTGGAAGTTCTCCCAGTCCTGCCATGTCTGGGGCCATGATTGATGGATCTCTTATATCAATTATATTTTGTTCCCACAATGGTGCATTATCGGTAAGAGGAATGAGGAGGACTTGAATCATTTGTTTTGGGATCGTAACTTGCTGCCTTTGGAGTTTCTTGTTGAGATCGTTTGGTGTTTGTTGGGTTTGGAGTAGAGATGGTAGGGCTCATCGGGAGGAGGTGATTTTGAGTTCTCCCTTCAGGGAGACGGGTAAAGTTTTGTGGCAGGTTAACTTCTTTGTAGTTTTGTGGGAAATTTGGCTTGAGAGAGAACAAAATTTTTAGAGAGGTGGAGGAAGGTGGTGGCTAAGTTTAATGATTCCTTATGAGCATCAGTCACTAGGCGTCTAGGCCTTCCTTTAATTACGAGCTTGGTCTTGTCCTTTTGGATTGGAGTCCTCTTTTGTGGGTAGGGTTGGACTCTTTTCTTCTGTTGGGCTATCTTTTTGTATGACTTTGTATTCTTTCATTTCTATATATGAAAGTGTGGTTTCTTTAAAAAAAAGAAGAAGGTATATATATGCAACTAGGCATCAACTTTTTTGATACGGCTGATCTGTTATCCCCTTTGAACTAAACAGATGAGTACCATTATTTCAACTTACTAGGCATCAAGATATGGTTGTAATAGTTATTATGTCTTTAATCTGACTACGGATTACAATTTGTAGCTGGCATAACTCTACTCAAGCCGTTTCATTTTTTGCCTTATTCATGGTCCATCTTGAATTGCTACACATTTTGGCTCTGATTTTGAAAGTTCCACTTTTGTATTCGGTTTTTTTTTTTTTTTTTTGAAGTATGTTGCTGCAAGCTACAGCAATGTAATTCTGTGCATTTTCTATTTGAAGCATATTAACGTTATTGTGATTATGTCTTTTGACATTGTTTGCAATTACTTATCTCTGCATACATGCTATTTTGTTTTTTTATGTTCAATTTAGTATCAAATTGGTTCCAGTAATCATAATAATGTGGTTACTTCCTAATGCCAACTTGAGAATAGCTCAACTGGTCAAGACATATGTCCTCGACCAAGGGGTCGGACGTTTTAATCTCCCATCCGTTATTGTTGAACTCAAAAAAAAAAAAAAAAACTTTTGATAACTGTGCAGTCTTGAAAGAATGGATTGCACTAGATTTAATCCCTTCTTTGTTTGTTACAAATGCCTATAAAGGGAGCAAATCTCTTGGAAAGAGTAGTTCAGAAACTTTCTTTGGGCTAAAATGGGTGCAGAAGAAGGGTGCCACCTCACAAGTTGGAAATGTCTCTTTAGAAGCAAAGTGGAAGGTGGTCCATGTCTTGACAACGGGAAGAAATGAATATTTCTTTTGCAGTTAATTGGAGTTGGGATTTGCGTTAGAGAAAATTTGCTATGGAGATTAATAGTGGATGATAAATATGAAGTTGAGCTTATCAAAATAAAATATGAGGTTGAGAGTCATGGATGGAGTTATGAAAGAAAAAAGCATCAGTTAAAGAATCTCATAGCAGTTCATAAACAAGTACACACAGCCTGTGGAAAAATATCTTAATTTCAAGTTGGAGATGGGAGCAATGTGAGATTTTTGGAAGTCAAATGGCTGTTGGGGAAACCCTCTCTTAAGGAGAGATTCTCGAGAATCTACCATAAAACCAACAAACTTGTTTAAGATTAGAGACTGCTGGAAAAGGAAGAGAACTTTTCTCACTAATTACTATTATATCCCTAATAATATTCATACCAGCCTTTATGCTAATCACCCCTGCTGCTCTAACACGTCTATATGCTGTATGCATGTAGGATAACTGCACAGGGGTCCAAATGTATATTTGTTGCGATAGTTATCATCACAGATTATGTTACCGGATCTATTCCAATTGAAGCATGTAAACTTTGACCAATCTAATCTTCTTTATTTTTTGCTCAAGGTTATCCTAGCCATGTAATGCTCTAAGTGGAAGGTAGGAGGATGCACTCTTCTTTGTGCATAATTAAAATCAAACTAAATAGTTTTTGAACATGTGCTTTGTGCATCTTTCATGGTTGAAATGCCAAGTCGAGATGATGTTGAAGGGATAGGAATACAACTCAGATGAAAAAGGTTTCAATTGCCACCATGTAGATCTGCTTTTTATTATTCTTCATGACCGTCTCTTTGCATTTTTTAGTGTACATTGGATTATTAAAAAAAGAAAGAAAGAAAAGATACAATTTTGGATTATTATTTAATGTAATGCATCAGCTTCAAACCTTCTTGCTCAAATCAAGTTATTTTGCATGTCGACGGTGCAGTGAAGTGGTTTCAACAATTTGTGGTGGAAGCTGCACTATCAGCTAGTTTGTGAAGTGTTAACTACCTTCTCATAAATTTTCAATTTTTTATTTTTTAACTTGAAAGGTATTTTACTGCTATAACATTGTAGGAACCTGTCTATTTTATTACTTTCAAGCCTTTTTGAGTGTTCCTGTTGTTCATGTAAAAATATTTTTTGTTCATGTAAAAATATTTCTCTCCTGATGATCAAGCATCTTGTACATTTAGGAACGCGTACAATATGGTGCTGCACAAATTTGGGGAAAAACTTTACTCTGGGCTTGTGAACACAATGTCATTTCATCTGAAAGAAATATCTAAAGGAATTGAAGCAGCTCAAGGAGAACTTTTTTTGGTAGAATTGAACAGGAAATGGGCAGACCACAACAAGGCTTTGCAAATGATCCGAGACATATTGATGTACATGGATAGAACTTTCATCCCAAGCACTCACAAAACTCCAGTTCATGAGCTTGGTTTGAATCTATGGAGGGATGTTGTTATCCACTCTAGCAAAACCCAGACCAGGCTCCGAGATACTCTTCTTGAACTTGTGCATATGGAAAGGAGTGGTGAAGTTATAAACAGGGGTTTAATGAGGAACATTATAAAGATGCTTATGGATTTAGGCTCTTCTGTTTACCAAGAAGACTTCGAAAAGCATTTTCTTGACGTCTCTGCAGATTTTTATCGTCTCGAGTCTCAGCAATTTATTGAGTCTTGCGACTGTGGGGATTATCTGAAGAAGGCTGAGAGACGCTTGAATGAAGAAATAGAAAGGGTGTCTCATTACTTAGATGCTAGAAGTGAACCTAAGATAACCAGCGTGGTGGAAAAAGAGATGATAGAAAGTCACATGCAAAGATTAGTCCATATGGAAAACTCAGGCTTAGTAAATATGTTTGTTGATGATAAATATGAAGATTTGGGCAGAATGTATAACTTGTTTCGTCGTGTACCTAGTGGACTCTCTATAGTAAGAGATGTCATGACATCTTACATCCGTGATACTGGTAAGCAGCTGGTGACAGATCCTGATAGGATAAAGGATCCTGTGGATTATGTGCAGCGACTCCTTGATTTGAAGGATAAATATGACAAGGTTATCAGCTTGGCATTCAACAATGACAAGACGTTCCAAAACGCGTTGAATTCCTCGTTTGAATATTTTATCAACCTGAATGCTCGATCTCCAGAATTTATCTCTTTGTTTGTAGATGACAAGCTTCGCAGAGGATTGAGAGGGGTCAGTGAGGAGGATATAGAAATTGTGCTAGATAAGGTTATGATGCTTTTCCGTTACCTTCAAGAGAAAGATGTATTTGAGAAATATTACAAGCAACATTTGGCCAAGAGGCTTCTGTCCGGAAAAACAGTGTCTGACGATGCTGAAAGAAGTTTGATTGTTAAGCTCAAAACAGAGTGTGGGTACCAATTTACCTCTAAGTTGGAAGGTATGTTCACTGATATGAAGACATCTCAGGATACGATGCAGGGTTTCTATGCAAGATTTGGTGCTGAGTTAGGAGAAGGTCCCACACTAGTTGTCCAGGTCCTCACTACAGGTTCATGGCCAACTCAGGCCAGCACAACTTGCAACCTTCCTCCAGAAATTCTTGGGATATGTGAAAAATTTAAAAGCTACTACCTTGGGACACATACTGGCCGAAGATTATCTTGGCAAACGAATATGGGGTCAGCCGATCTGAAAGCAACTTTTGGTAAGGGCCACAAGCATGAGTTGAATGTTTCAACATACCAAATGTGCGTGCTAATGCTGTTCAACAATGCTGATCGGTTGAGTTATAGAGACATTGAGCAAGCCACAGAGATTCCAGCTGTAGACTTGAAAAGATGTCTACAGTCATTAGCCTGTGTGAAAGGGCGGAATGTCCTCCGGAAGGAGCCAATGAGTAAGGACATTGCTGAAGACGATGCATTTTTCTTCAACGACAAGTTCACGAGCAAGTTGTACAAGGTGAAAATCGGTACTGTGGTTGCACAAAGGGAGTCCGAGCCAGAAAACCAGGAAACGCGACAGAGGGTAGAGGAAGACCGGAAACCACAGATTGAGGCAGCGATAGTCAGAATAATGAAGGCGAGGCGGGTATTGGATCACAATAACATCGTCACTGAAGTCACAAAGCAGCTGCAGTCAAGGTTCCTTCCCAACCCTGTTGTGATTAAAAAACGAATTGAATCTCTTATTGAGAGGGAGTTTTTGGAGAGGGACAAAGAAGATAGAAAACTGTACCGTTATCTTGCCTGAACTTTGAAGAATTTATGATTGCCCTTAATGTGTCCAAAACTTTATACTACGGGCTCATTGTTATAACTTTCATGAGTTGAAATATTACCATTGAATTTGCTGCAGGCTTGGGTTAGTTAGATGAACTGTCATCTCTCTATTGCCCCAGCTCCTTTCCCTTTACGCTCTTGATCTCTTATGGCTTCTTTTTGCTGATTATGCTATACTGGTTCACTAGGATATGGAATCCAAAGTGAAGGGTAGTTTCTCTGAAAGTTTAGGTGATATTCCCACAAAGAACGTCTGGAAGCAGACTTGTACATTGTATTTTCTTGGATTTTATGAATGATTAGATTGCCACTTGGTTTGAACTTTTGGTGCAAGCTCTCTGATTTGGTACCTTGACTCTAAAAAGCGATGGCTATCATTGGAAGTGTTTCAGAATTGAGAGTGTTTTCATGTTCAAGGGTAATCTTCTCATGGCCAAAAACATTCTTACCAAAAGCCAACTTTTCCACTAGAATTTCAATTTTTATCAAGTTTGAATTTATATTTCAATTCCTACATTGTGTTAGGTTTTGTTACAATGCACGCACTCATGTCAACAAAAGGTAATTGAAGATTCTCTTAATTTTCACCAGTTTCAACAAAAATTAAGCTCTAAGCCAACAAACGGATGAATATTCACGATACTTCTATCTAAAGTAATTTTTTTTAAAAAAAAAAACTTGTTTTTTTATTAAAATTTGGTTAAGAATTTAATTCTTTTACTTAGAGGAAATAGACTTCATTTTCAAAAAAACTAAAAAATTAACAAATGAGGACTTAGAGATTGAAGTCATAATTTAACCAAATTGTAGTTGTCAGTTTTCTAAGGACCAACATTTATAATTTAATTTAATTTTGCTAAAGTGAACATAACTCAATAATAATTTGCATGTATTGCCTTCGTGATGTTAGAGGTTTAAATCTCGAGTTTTTTTTGTACGAATGACTTAAGTGGTTTTGAAAAATGAAATTGGACCAACTATTTTAAAATAAAGCTTTCTAACTTTTTGTTGGTGTCACCATGTCTTTTTCAGATGTTTTTCTTTTCTTCTCACTATTGTTAGTTCTTGTTCACAATCTAGTCCCTATTCTAGTTCTAACTTACTTTCTAGCTCTTGTTCTAATTTTAGTTCACTTTCTCACTCTTGTTCTCTATACTTGTTCATTTGGCATATGAAAGAACTCCATTTTTTGCCACCGACCGTCTCATGTTATCAGTGGAAGAAGAAACGACTCTTTTCGTCGTCATCGTTACCATCATCAAAAGCAAAATATAAGGAAGAGAGTATTATCATTGTCAGAGATGAAATACATGGAGGGATCAAGGGAAAGAAGACAAGAAGAAGAAAATTTAGAGAGAGAAATAGAATGAGAGTTGAGAGTTGAGAGAGAAAGGAAGAAATATTAAAAAAAGTTTTAAAAGGATTATAAAACCGTATTTTAAAAAACCAAATCAAATAACATTTTAGCCTAATTTTTTTGTTCTTTCAAATAATCCCTAATCTCTTGTACTAAAAAAACAAAACTCGATTGTTTTGAAAATGAACCTGCTGGCAGCCCTAATATAAGAAACTATTCCGGCCGCCATTTTCTCTCTTCTTCTCCCGCCCTCCGTCTCTCTCTCTTAAAACAAGAGTTTTCAGCGGAGGGAGAGAGAGAAACCCCAACTCTGAATCATCGCATCAATGTCTGCTAAATGGCGAGCTCTGCAGCATCGCCACCGCTATACTTACAGTGCAATTGTTTTCCCTCCCTCCTATGTCGATTCTCTCAATTCCTTCCAATACCCTTCTAAATTCTTCACAGAATTACTCCAACTTGTATCCTTAAACTCCGTTTATGCCCAAGTGAACCACGCCAAGAAAGTCGCTTCCGCTTTCTCCGAGTTATTGGCCAATGGAGACGAGGATTCCGTGTCCAAAGCCGCGCGGTTCTACTTGGAGGTTTTGTTTTGTGAGAATTCCCAGCCTTTGCATCGAACCCTTGTCTCCACTTTGGCCAAAAGCCGTAAATTTCAGGATCGTTTGGGAGAATGTTTCAGGAATCTCTGTGAGGAGCATAGTGGTATGCTACAAGGTGGAGAGAAGCGGTTCTGTGTGTCGAGGGTGGCTTTATCGGTAATGGGTATGCCCAAGTTGGGATATTTAGTGGATATTATTAGAGATTGTGCCATTCTGGTTGCTCGGGATACTGTCTCTAGCTTGGACTCTGTGGTTAAGGAAACCAATGAGTCCGCTAGGCCTTCTCCAATTGTTATGGAACAGTGTCAAGAGGCTTTGTCTTGCTTGTATTACTTGCTCCAGCGATTTCCCTCCAAGTTCCAGGAAGATCCTAGTGTTATGGGGATGATTGTGCGTACCATTTTAAGCATTTTAAAATCCTTGGCTTTTTCAAGGGATTGTTATGTGGCAGCTGGGGTGAGTTTCTGTGCTTCTCTGCAAGTTTGCCTCAACTCGGCAGAACTTGGGATGCTCATTTTTTATGGAATCTTTGAACAAACTAACCACATTGCCTTTTTGAAATATGAGAGTGAATTTAGGAATGCTATTGCGAAGGTTCCTCATCAAGCGAATGTCTGCACTGAAATTCAAACTTTTTCAGTGTTGAGTAGACTCTGCTTGATCAGGGGGATTCTGACAGCAATTCCAAGACCCGTGCTCAATATACCATTTTCTATGATGGAAGGAGAACTGAATGGCCATCCAGGTTGTCTAAATAGCGGTAACTCTGTCAAAACGATACTCTATGATGGCATTTTGCCTGAGCTGTGTAACTATTGTGAAAATCCTACCGATAGCCATTTTAACTTTCATTCATTGACTGTACTGCAGATTTGTTTGCAACAAATAAAAACCTCTTTAGTTAGTAATCTTACTGATACATCTTGTAGTTATGATCCGCTCCCTGAGGAGATGGGAAGTCGAATACTAAGAATTATGTGGACTAACTTGGATGATCCTTTAAGTCAAACTGTCAAACAAGTGCATCTCATCTTTGATCTATTTTTAGAGATTCAATCGTCACTTTGCTGGTCAGAGGGTAGCGAGAAAATAAAGTTGTACTTGCAAAAAATTGCTTTTGATCTTCTTCGTTTGGGTTCTCGTTGTAAAGGAAGATATGTTCCCTTAGCTTCTTTGACCAAAAGGTTGGGTGCAAAGGCATTGTTAGATATGAGCCCTTCCCTTCTATCAGAAACTGTACAAGCATACATTGATGATGATGTGTGCTGTGCTGCCACTTCTTTTTTGAAGTGTTTCCTTGAGCACCTGCGTGATGAGTGCTGGAGCAGTGATGGTATTGAAGGTGGGTATGCACTTTACAGAGGCCATTGCTTGCCACCCGTTCTTCATGGACTTGGTTCTGGGATATCAAAGCTGCGATCAAATTTGAACACTTATGCTCTTCCAGTATTGTTTGAAATTGACCTAGATAGTATATTCCCTATGCTTGCTTTTATCTCAGTCTGGCCTAGTTCACGTGACAATGGAGTTCTTTATCCCGGTGATTATCAAGGTAGTATGGAACTGAGAGTTGAACAGAAAGTTGCCATTTTTATTTCATTGCTCAAAGTATCTCGTTCACTTGCATTAATTGAAGGAGACATTGATTGGCTAGAGAAACCTAGCTTAGAGCAGCAATCTGTCAATGAAATAGAATATTTTAGTTGTCATGCTCTTGTTTTTGTCAAGGGAGTAAAGGTTGAAATCCTTGTTGAGTGGCTTTTATTGGCGTTAACACATGTTGATGAGTCACTTCGTGTGGATGCTGCAGAGTTTCTTTTCTTAAACCCTAAAACTTCTAGTCTGCCATCTCATTTAGAACTTACTTTGTTGAAGAAAGCAGTACCATTGAACATGAGGTGTAGCTCTACAGCTTTCCAGATGAAGTGGAGTAGCTTGTTTAGAAAGTTTTTTTCTCGAGTACGAACAGCTTTAGAGAGACAATTCAAGCTGGGTAACTGGATACCACTTGCTTCTTGTTGTAATAGTGAAAGCGATCTGCCAAATGGAAGTGAGCAAATTATAACTGGTAGAGCGGATGATCTTTTACATTTTATGAAGTGGTTAAGTTGCTTTCTGTTTTTCTCATGCTATCCTTCTGCACCTTACAGGAGAAAAATTATGGCGATGGATCTATTTTTAGTAATGCTTAACGTTTGGTCAGTTGTTCCTTCTAAAGAAAAGTCTAGTGAAACTCTTCTCCTTCCCTATAATGAAGGAATTACTTTGCCTGATTCAGTTCTTTTGTTAGTTGGATCAATCATTGATAGTTGGGATAGACTCAGAGAAAATTCCTTCCGTATATTGCTGCACTTTCCTACTCCACTTCCTGGCATTTCTAGTGAATATATGGTTGGAAAAGTAATCACATGGGCAAAAATGTTAGTTTGCAGCTCACGTGTCAGAGAAAGTGATGCTGGAGCATTAGCATTAAGGCTTGTATTCAGAAAATATGTTTTGGATTTAGGCTGGATAGTCAGAGCTTCAGGTACTGTTGTTTGCTTAGATTCCCTAAATAAATTAACAAATGTGGGTGAGGAGTTAAAAAAATCAAACCATCCGGTGGCAGAGTATTTAAAATCTTTGATTGATTGGTTGGATATCTCTGTAAGTGAGGGAGAGAGGAACCTCCCTGAAGCCTGCAAAAACAGCTTTGTTCATGGTGTGTTGCTCACTTTGCGGTATGCTTTTGAGGAGCTGGATTGGAATTCAGATGTTGTGCTATCTAGTATCTTGGAGATGAGAAGTCTACTGGAAAAGCTTTTGGAGCTTGGGATGCGAATAACTTCCTTGGCACTCTGGGTGGTTTCGGCAGATGCCTGGTATCTTCCTGAAGACATGGATGACATGGTTGATGATGATGCCTTTATGCTGGATGTTCCAGATGAGGCTGATGTGTCCACATCCTTGTCTGAGCTGGAAGACAGTAAGGAAAAAACTACAGTAAATTCAAGAACATCAGAACAGATTGTGATGGTTGGCTGTTGGCTTGCCATGAAAGAGGTACCTTCATTTGGCGGCCTTTTCACATTACTTCTGTCTTCCTGCTTTCCGGCCTAGAATTTTTTACTTATGACTAGCAAGTAAGAGTGCATGTACCAAATTGGACTGAAGAAAATTTGACTTCCATGATAATCACCAATATCTACTAGGAAATTATATTTAATCTAATCTTGGTAGTTGGGTGAAACCATTTGTTCACGCTGGATATTCCCCTTCATCTCTTTCTACTGGCCATTTGCAGGTTAGTCTTCTTTTGGGAACAATCACAAGGAAGGTGCCTTTGCCTGCTGCTTCTGATTCAGTAGAATCTGATCCCATTGCTTCCATTATATCAAGACAACAGGAAGTACTTGATTTAAAACAACTTAAAGTGATTGGGGACCACTTTTTGGAAGTTCTTTTGAAAATGAAACACAATGGTGCGATTGACAAGACAAGGGCTGGATTTACTGCTCTTTGTAACCGTTTACTTTGTTCAAATGACCAAAGGTAAGTTTCTTTGATACTTTTTGCATGAGTTGAAGCTTTCTCCTCCTATATTTGATTCTCCTAGAAAGGCAGGGAAAATAAACTCGTTTTGCTCTTCTTTTAATAATCGATCTTGTAGTGTCATTATGTTTTGGAAAAAATTCAAAGATTTGGGGGAAAATTAAAATCTTATCCTAAAACTTGGTGAGGTTGATCGACTTTTATTCTGAACTTTCAATTTAATTGAATCGAACCATAGATTTGGATAAATGTTACAATTTTTACCCTCTATTCAACTTATGCTACAATCACCCAATAATTTGCCCACTAATTGCTGCAAAATCTCTCAAGATTCATTAATTTCAACAAAAAATTAAACTCTAACAAATCAAGACAGAAAACAAGCTTGGAAAAATCAATACACAAGATCAATCATTGAACCAAAACTTACACATTTAAACAAAAGTTCCAGCTCTAGTGTTGTCTTCTTTGAAGGCCGACCAATTGTGTATTAGGATCCCATTGTAATTCATTAATTTGTGGTTTTTTCCCCTTAAGATTAATGATTGTTCAAATTTTTTTTAACTGAAGCTAAAAATTACCATATTTAGTCTAAGTCTAAGGCAAAAACTTCAATTCTCATGAAGTCTGTGATTTAATTCTGAATGATCCTTCTACTTCTGCCCTCCTATTTTTTATCACCGTGCTTTCAAGTTTTCCAATTTAATCTCTATATTTTGAGTAATGTCTACAAATTTTCGCTTTGCATAGTCTGCTATGTTAGCATCCATGTGAGTTGACATTCTAATAACTCAACCAATGATAGAGATTGACCTTGAAATATTGATATTATCAAGTATAAGAATTAAAATTAGATATGAGTAACAAAGTCGTACTATGCTATTTGGTTGCCCATATTATTTAATCAAAAGAGAGAGTTAGAGGCCTGCATTTTCTTGATTAAATAATAGCCACTTAAATTTTATATGGTGTTATGAATATCGACAAATTCTATAAAATGATCGTGAAAATTCTTGTTAACATTTTTGAGAGGACGGTAAAATTCTCGCATCTGAATCTTTTTTCAATTCTCTAACTTATCCTCTCTTTCTAGACTTTGTAAGTTAACAGAATCCTGGATGGATCAGCTAATGGAAAGAACGTCTGCAAAGGGCCAGACAGTTGATGATTTATTGAGGAGAAGCGCTGGTATTCCAGCTGCCTTTATTGCTCTATTTCTAGCAGAGCCAGAAGGTTCCCCTAAGAAGCTTCTACCAAGAGCTCTGAAGTGGCTCATAGACGTAGCTGAGAGGTTGTTGCAGAATCCAATTGATACGAACCATAAAAACAGCAACTTCTCCAAGTTACCATCCACAGAGTTAGGCCAAGACACAGAATCTGTTTCCCTCCATGAGACTTATCCAAGTGAAAAAGCCTCGAAAATTCGGGATGAAGGGGTCATTCCAACAGTTCATGCATTCAATGTCCTTAGAGCTGCTTTCAATGATACCAACCTAGCAACTGATACATCTGGTTTCTCTGCTCAGGCTATAATTGTTGCTATTCGCTCATTCTCTTCTCCTTACTGGGAGGTGCGTAACAGCGCTTGCTTGGCATACACCGCTTTAGTTCGGCGGATGATAGGATTTCTCAATGTTCACAAACGAGAATCAGCTCGTCGAGCTTTAACTGGGCTTGAATTTTTTCACAGGTATGATATCTTTGATGTCAGATTTTAACTGCAAAATTTCATTGGTAGACAGCATGCATTTTACATTAAGATTTGCATGTATTTTGAAATTCCATAACTCCATGTATGAGTGTCTTAATAATTAGATTTGGTAGAATTACTAAGAATATCAATATAATATATTTCTTTTGGGCTTAAATGACGTCTATGATCAAGTCAATATGACTTTTGGTTCTTGGAGTTAAATAAATTATGAAATTGGAGAGTTACTGCTCATTGTTTCTTCTATAATGCATTAAATGTGGTAGATACCTTTTTAGTCAGTTTTGTGATCATATTATATTATCAAATCTTGTGTCTGTTGAGCTGTCTTAGTTGTCATTGCCTTCAATGATATGTAAATTTGATGCTCAATTATGTATTTATGTTCATGTGAGTCGTGAAATGTGATCCATCATTTATTTTTTTCAAAGAAATAAGACTTTCATCGAAGAGAATGAAACTAGCAAGCAGATGGGTAGAAAGCAATTAAGAGTAGGAATAGAACGTGTCTACAGTGTTCACGGTGGAAAATAAGGTATTTCTTTGATTAGGGTTCATATTTGATCCTCTCTTCCGTATTTTGTACCTTTTAGATTCATCTTGGTACATTGTTTTATTTAAACAAAAAGGCCCCACCTATATAGAACTAGCAGCTTCACAAAAAATTTCGTAAAGCACCACTATATCCTTCACTCTGACTGATAGGTTGAATATTTCTAATATTTTTCATTTTTGTGGGCTTTTTTGGCACGTGTAATCTTTCCTTTTTGCTCAATGAAAGTCAAGTTTAATCAATAAAAAAAAAAAAAAAGAAGAAAAAAACTAGTATTTTTGCAGAAGCCTTAATCAGTATAGTTCTATATGTTTGAAACTTGTAAACTGTTATAAGTTCTGTCTTAAAATAATTGGCTATTTTTCTCTGTCAAAATGCCCCAAAATGGTACTTAAGATCCCATGAACCAGTAGTTAGTATTTGGTTAAATTAAAGATTGAGTCCCTAAACTATGGTGATTTTGTTTCTTTAGTCGCTAAACTCTCAAAAGTTGTAATGACATCCTTGATCCATTGATTTTGATTCTAATAAGTCCCTGCCTCTAATCTTCAGTTAAGTGTTGATGTAGGAAATGTGTAGAAGAAGTATATGGATAAAGAGTTCTTTTTACAAAATGAAAAGAGCGAGTTGAAAAATTAAGGGTTACTAACCACCATTTTTATCCTAAAATACAAACTATTAGATGACAAAAGAAATAAAAGAGAGCATAGATAGTCTTCTAACTGGACTAATTGGTGATGGTTTTTATTTTTTTTGGCATGAAGTGGCAATGTGTGGCATGAGGGATAGGCCAACCAGAATTTTTTAGTTTAAAATTTATTGTCCACCCATCCCAAGGATGTTTTTGGCTTAGATTTAAAAATGTGTTTGTGTAGCCTGTCCTGCAGTATACTAGGACCTTGCAAAGTGCCATGCCTAGAGAGTTCTACAGCATCTTACTGAGTATTTACTTGGTAGTTTCCTTGCACAGATGATTCTTATTGGGAGAATTGTAAATTTCAAATTCTTCATCTTGATGGTTCTTATTTCATGGGGATATTATATAATTTATATCCATTCATAAGTTATGTTAGAGGAATCTAATGAAGTTTTATTGCCAACAGGTATCCGGCATTGCATCGATTTCTGTTGGATGAATTGAAAGTGGCTACCGAGTCTCTTGATGATGGCTGTTCTGGAAATTCAAAATTCAATCTAGCAAATGTTGTGCACCCAAGCTTGTGTCCTATGTTAATTCTTCTATCCAGGCTTAAACCTTCTACGATTGCAAGTGAAGATGGGGATGACCTGGATCCATTTCTCTTAATGCCGTTCATCAGGAAGTGCTCTTCTCAAAGCAATCTACGGATTCGTATTCTTGCATCTAGAGCATTAACGGGCCTGGTGTCCAATGAGAACTTACAATTGGTCATCCTCAATATAGCATCTGGGTTGCCGGTTGATGACAACGCAATGATGGCTCATGAAGATGCGACTGCAACTACTCAACATGCATCGTATAATAGGATCCATGGAATCTTGTTGCAGTTGATTTCCCTTTTGGATACGAATTGTAGAAATCTGGCAGATATTTTGAAGAAAAGCCAGGTTCTTAATGACTTGGCAGAGGTCCTTGCACGTTGCTCTTGGATGGCAAGGCGTAGACGTTGTTCTTGCCCAATTCTTAGTACCTCTATCTTAAGAGTCCTAGGTCATATGCTCAGTATTGTTAGAACATGCCCGAGAAGCAAAAGTTTCTATATCATCCGCAACCTGCTTCTGGATCTATCCACCGAGTGCTTAGATGTGGAAGCATCCCACGAATTGTCATATTATGATCCAACTGTCGCAGAGCTTCGGCAGCAAGCATCTATTTGCTATTTCAATTGTGTATTTCAACCATTTGATGAAGAAGATGATGCAGCTCTTCAGAAGTCACAAAGATCTCAGTCTGATGAAGATGTGCCAGCCACTCTAATGGATTATCCTTTTTCACAACTTCAAGAAAGGCTAATTCGCTCATTACAAGATCCATGCTACGAAGTTCGACTATCAACAATGAAATGGCTGTTTAAATTTCTGAAATCAACAGAATACTCTGATGGGTTGTATGACTTGAGTTGTCATGAGATTAGGACTGTTGATCACTGGATTAAAACCAACCTCCAAGCATTACTGACAGAGCTTCTGTCATTGGAGAAGAATTATAGATGTCTATACTACATTTTAAAAAATCTTTTCGCTTGGAATATGTCTCAGTTTCAGAAGTTTGGCAATGAGGAATGCACTGAAGAGGTAGTTTATATTGGTAAGATGGACTGTGGATCTGTGTTGCAGTTTTGGGATAAGTTGATTTCCTTGTATAAGCTCACAAGACATGCAAAAACTCGGGAAAATACCATTCGCTGCATGGGAACGTGCATAAAGCGCCTTGCTGTGCAATATTCAGCCTGCATTATTTCCGATGCCACGACGACAGAGTCTCCAAATGATAGAATATCAAATAACTTGGACGAATTCCACTCCTGTATTACCCTATTCACTGACCTGATAAGGCAACATAGTGCTGCATCAGAGCCAGTAAATATGCGTACGGCCGCTGCAGATTCTATTATAGCCTCAGGTTTGCTAGAACAAGCTGAAATTTTTGGTGATTTTGTGTTCGATAACCAAATCCCTCGGGACACTTCTAAATCCCATTTTGAACAGAGAGAGTATGTGAATATGTATGCTCATCAAATCCTTAATATGTGGTCTACATGTATTATGCTTTTGGAGGATGAAGACGATGACATCAGGAAAAGGCTCGCAGCTGACGTCCAGAAGTGTTTTAGCTCGGAAAGAACTACGACAAGCTCCGATGTTCCAAACCAAGTGGAGCAAGTTATAGGATCAAGTTTTGAGTACCTATCGTCTATATTCGGCCACTGGGTTCTGTACTTCGATTACCTTGCAAACTGGGTGTTGAACTCAGTAAATTACACCATATCGCCAGTGGACCCAGTTAGAAGAGTGTTCGATAAGGAAATTGATAACCATCACGAAGAAAAGTTATTGATCAGTCAGACCTGTTGTTTACACATGGAGAAGCTTTCGAGATCTAAACTAGTTGCTTTATGGGACACCCAATGGTTCATAAACTATTTGGTTGGCTTGAGAAAGAGATTTTTCCATCAGTTGATCAAATTTTCAGATGAGCATATGAACAAACATGGTGGATTTGATTGGATAGGTGGTGCAGGCAACCACAAAGATGCATTTCTTCTACTTTATTCAAATTTGCTTGGCTTCTATGCCCTTTCAAACTGTATCGTAAATGGCAAAACCAAGGTTACAATGCAGCCTCTCGTCACCGAGGTCGTCGAAATCGGTAAGATTATTAATCCTTTTCTTAGGAATCCTTTGATATCTAATCTGTATTTGTTAGTGATTAGAATACACAAAGAAGCCATAGATATTAATAGAGATCACAAGATCCCTGAACTTGGACATGAGGCAATCTGGGAAGGTTTTGATCCATACTTTCTTCTCAGATAAGTTTCTTGTAGAATATTTGTTTTAATTTTTATTTGAGTTAGAGAATTTTGATGGAAATAACTATTAAACTATGTGACAAAATGAAAATGCAATACTTCTCACCATGCCATTGAATTTATCTACAATTTTTGTCTTTTGTGTATCAATTTCTTACACTAGTTAAAAGTATATTTTAATTTGACTAAGTTATGTCTTAAAAGGACTAACGAAGATAAGAATGATTTTAAAAAGTAGTAAAGAAAACGTATGGAAACAGCCAATGATTTTTTAAAGCTATTTTTAATAACTAAGTTATGTTTTAAAATGGCTAATGTGATTTTGGAAGGAACAAATAGCTCTGCAAAGACAAAAGAAGTGTGTTAGACAGAGGTGGTATTGGTCAATCATGTTCCATTTCCTAAATCAATTTGGGTTATAAATTAGCATAGTTTTGGAACAATAGAAATTGCATCTTAATCTTTCCTTTATTCTCTATATATGAGTGGTTCCCAATAGATTGGCTAGCAAAATGTCATATAGCTAAGTTGTTAAGATCTACACCGGTTACTTCACGAGGTACTTCTCTTATTACCAATTGATTTTGACATGAAACCTCATATTTCTCTGACATGATATTGTGTTGGCCATCATGATCGTGTTTTAGTTTAGGTTCACATCTTATTTTAGATAATGGACTTTTAAAACTATTTTATTATGGTCTTTAACTCTTTTTAAAATGGTATTTTTAGTCCCCTAAACTTTATTTTTATTTAAACTTAGTTCTCAAACTTTCAAATTTGTCTACATTAATCAAATAATTTTTGTAAACGATCACTTGTGTCTCTATCATTATTTTGTTTTTAGCAGATGCATAATTTTGACTTTGAGTATATGTATTAAGGTGTTGACATTAAGCTTTGTATGCTTTTCAAACGACTCCCTAAGAAGAATAAATGCTCTCATACTTCAAGTTCATTCCATACTCCTGTTGAATATGTTCTGCAATGTCATTTGGTTTATTAGTACGTCTGATATCTTCAAACTTTGACTTGATTAAATTACCCACGACCCAATTTCTAGCCTACTTGTGGTCATAAATATACATATTCACGTGTGCATGTATGAATTGTTTGAAAATCTAAAATATGTCACACCCTTGTGGCTCAAAGTCTCCATTTGCTTCTAAATTGATTTGTTTACAAAAGTTTAATAGTTTAGTTAATAAAATTTTAAGTCTTGATTTGCTTATGAAAGTATAGACCTGTAAATTGATTTCTTCGTAAATTTAAGTTAGTTGTAATTATATCCTCCAACTTTAAATTTAGATTTTGCAAATTCTTGTAATAACATTGTCATCAGATGAGGACATAGTATGTTCATGGTAGCACATACTACATGCATGCAAGTGTGTTAATTTTGTTAGTCTATTAATATAAGTTAAGTTGTAAACTTAAACATAACTTTAATGGTTAAGACGATATTATATCTTCGACTAAAAGATTCATTTTCTTTGACATCTATTTAAAATATATCTGCAGGCAAAGAAAGAAAAAGAAAATGAAATAAAAGAGGACCTAAAAACTTGAATATAGAAGGGAATTAGAAGTATTAAGTTTAGAAAGGATCAACAGGGAAAAAGAAAGAAAGAAGGTTCTACATGTATTTTTCTATTAGAGAAACTTATTCTATTCAATTTGTTCCTACACCAAATCAATTGATCTGTTGTTATTCTCGACATTTTAAGAACTCTTCCCACCAATTTCATATCCACTTCACAAAAGAAATACAATGCACCTTCTGCCTCTTCATTTTCTTCATTCTTTTGCAATTTCTTCAGTATGCAATGTCCACTTCTCACAATTTCCTTTAGCTTCTTTTCTTTCTGCAACATGAAAAATCGAAACCAATCAACTTATCTTCATCAACATTTTTATAACCGCTACGATAACATTATTGTTGTTCATTGTTTCTTGTTTATTCATTTTTAATAAAGAAAAACAAATCAAAAAACCATGTTAGGTAATTATCATTTTTTGTTTCTTACTCTCTAAAGTTTGAAATTAAAAACGTAAGAAGTTATGTGAAAATAAGTTTTTAAAATTAAATATAAAAAATATTTGTTATATTTATTATACATTTTAGAAGTGAAAATGATAAAATAATACTTCTATTTAAGTTAAATTACAAAGTTTTACCTTGAACTTAGATGTTTGTGCCTATTTGATTTATAAACTTTCAAAATTACAAATTTAGGCCTTAATCTTTCAAAATTTTTTTTTTAAATATTTACATATTTACTTATACAAAATTAAAAATTCTAAGACATTAGACACATTAAATTTAAATTTATAGCTAATAGATCAATCAAATTTTTTTAAAAATTTTGAATTTATCAAGGACCAATGAGGCCACATAATTAAAAGTGAGACATATTAGACACAAAATTGAAATTTTACGAACCCTATTGACATTTTTTAAAGTTCAAAGAAAAATTCAACACAAACTTCAAAGTCCAAAAACTAAACTTGTAATTTAACATTTTATTTATATTTTTAGGGAAAAAAACATAAAACAAAAACAAAAAAAAACTCAATCCCCCAATTTTACAGAATTTTAAAAACGTTTTAGAAATGTTTTCAAAAAATTGAGTAACAATAAACAAAAACAGTTACCAACAATTGTTTTTGGTTTCTGTTCGGGAACCAAAAACAAGAACTCAAATGAACCATTAAGCAACATTTGATAACTACTTGATTTTTTGTTTTTGAAAATTAAGTTTATAAACAACTCCTCCACCTTTAAATTTATTGCTTTGTTGTTTACTTTCACCGATATTTTTAAAAAACAAGTTAAGTTTTGGAAACTAAAAAAAGTAGTTTTTAAAAACTTATTTTCGTTTTTGAAACTCGGCAGAATTCAACTCTTACTTAAAAAAAAAAAAAAAGAAATGAAAATCATCATAAGAAATTAAGAGAAAGTAGACTTAATTTTCGAAAAACTAAAAACTAAAAACCAAATGATTACCAAACTAGGCCTTAATTTCTCATTTCTCGTTATTGATTATCCACACACTTTTTAAAAAAAATTGAAAACAAGAAACGAAAAACAAAAATTGAGATTTTGGCTCAATGTATGTGAAATGAGAAAATTTTAATAAAATATAAGTTAAAAAAAAAAAAAAAAACTAACCTTTTGGAGATCTGTTTGGATGTCAGTTAGAAGTTGTTCATCAGCTGGATCTTGGAGTTCTACTTGCAACTTTTTTGAGCGCTTTAGGCTTGCATTTGTGTTGTGATGACAATCTTTATCTGCTCTAATGAATTGCCAAATTACTCTGATTGATTCTTGCAACATCTCTACCACCATATCACTTGTTATTGCTTCATATCCATCATCTAATTTCCCTCTTCTTGCTTTCCTTCTCTCCCTCTTTTTGTCCTCTACACACACAAAAAAGCAAAATTATATATGAATCGATCGTTTCAAGAAACCGTCAAGTAAAAGCACCTGTCATTTCAAACAGGCTCTTAGTATATATTTACCTCTGATGACGGGAACTTGAAGAAGATTACGAGCGACACATCGATGCTTGACGTAATTCTCTACTCTCGGGCCTTCGAAAGCTTCATTTTCCAAGAATCTTTGTAAGATAACTTGGAATTGTTGGAACTCACCAGCAACTTCATTGTAATGGTGAAGTCCATGAGGTTCAGATTCCCACAAATCTAAAGCCTTTTCATATTGCCATTGAATGAATTCCCAAGAAAGACACGTTTGCCCTACATATACCATCTCCAAATCACAATGAACTTCTCTTATAAAGTCTTCCATTGGGTCCACTTGACATTTCTTCTGTCTGTATAGCCTTAGGTTGTGTGAGAGAAGAGAGATGATTGATGGGGATGAAGATTTGCTATTGCTTGAAAATGATTTTAGTGGGTCCTTTGATTGCAATACTCCTATGATTTCCAAACAAATATTAGGAAAGAAAAAATAACACAATAAGTAAAAGCCAAATGATAAAGGGTACATTAAAAGAAGGAAATTTTCACCCATAGATAAAATGTCAAACTATTTACTGAAGATAGCAAAAAAAAAAAAAAAAATAAAATAAAATAAAATAACACCAATAGACATTGACAGACTTCTATTAGCATCTATCAGCGATAGACTTCTATCACAACTATCTAAAATTTTTGCTATTTTTTGTAAATAGTTTTCCTTATTTTTCTATTTTTAAAAATTCCCCTTAAAAAAAACTATTTATAGCTATAATTTTTTTTTTAAAACCGAGATTCAATAGGATTGACCAAACAAACTAAACAACCAACTATCAATCCCTCTCGAGGATGAGGGATAATACAGAGGAAGGAAACTCTCTCCAAAAAGAGGAAGCCCCATATCAAAGCAGCTAGATTTTGGGAAACTTTGTTCTCCTCTCTAAAAATTTTACAAAAATGAGTAACATTTACATAAGAAGCAATAAAGAGAGCCTCCTCAACTAAAAAACTTATTGACTTCAATTGAATACGATTCTAACTAGATTGTTCCCTATAATAGTATATCTTAATATTTAATTTATCAACTTTGCTAAGCTTGTGTAAAGAAAAATTGTATTACCACGTAAAAAAATCTTTAAACCATTCAAACTTTTACTATAGTCAATATATATTTCTATTGAATTTTTGGTTTAAAAAAATAGTTTTTAAAGAATAATTTCTAACTAGCACTAGGGTTATGTGAAAAAGTCATACCATAGGTAAGAACCTAGGACATTAATTATTATATTTTAAAAAGAAAAAAAGGGAAAAAATAAAAAGTGGGGAATAGGTTAGAGACAAAAGCACCTTGTTGACCTAAACATTATGAAATTAAAAAAAATAAATAATAATAATAAATAAATAAATAAAGAAACCCCAAAGTGAACACATATGCATTAACCATATAACCCAAAAAGGAGTGGCCATTTAAAACCCACAAGAAAGTTAGCTTTGTTTCTTCCTCAACTTTGTCACAAGGAATTATTTGGTTTATGCACAACATGACCAAACTATGAGCATTTAATAATTTTTTTCTAAAATAGACCATTAAATTCATTCATAGAGTATAATAAATCTTTCAAGTTCCAAAACCAAAGCCATCTAATATAAATATTAAATAATTTTAATTTTGTTTTAACAACATAAACAAATAAAATGAAGAAACGGTAGGATAGGGTTTAATTTTCAACTTTCAATGAGCTACCCATATAAAATTTGAAAAATGTACAAAAATCCAAACAATAGGATTTGTTGCATTTAGTCTATAATTCCACTCAATTACAAAAGTTGTTGCAATTATAGACTATAAATCTATTCTAACTATCTCTAAATTATGGAGATTTTGCAATAATACCCTCAAATTATGAAATTATTATCCCCACCAACAATGTTAGATGTTAGGATATGGTTTGATTACAGTAGTTTTTTAACCTTAGCTTATAGAAATAATTGATAATAAAATATCAAAAATTTATTTTTAATTTTCTGAAAATAAAATTGTCATCAAACTAGCTCCTACCTCTTTAAAAAGTTTGGAACTTTCCCCTCCCAAAGAAAGTTCCAAAACAAAATGAAAATGGGAAACTCCCTCTCAGAAAGTTCCAATTTTCCAACCCTAAATAAAAATGAGCAAATAAAAATAAAATAAAATAAAAATGCATAGATGGTTAAACCAACCCCTTCTCTCTCTCTTATATGATAATCCCTCTGTAACTTATTAAACCAAACTAAGGTAAAACATACCCATCATCCAAATTTATCTAACTAATACATTAGAAAATCAAATTTAAAAAATTATTATGTTAAAGGGAAAAAATAATAAAAAAATTATGAAGAACAAGAAGAAACTCACCCATTGCATACATCTTCTGGTAATTCAAGATATCCAATTTCCTCATGCGTTCTCTGTATGTTCTATAGAATTTATGAAGCTCTTCCATTAAATCTCCATGTTGAAATCTCTCATCAATCTTCCATGGTTTCAATTCTCCCATTATCTTGGGTGACTCTGATTCTTCAAAAATGGTGGCCAGCCCTGTGGCTCTCACTTTCTTCAATTCCATTTTTAATTGTTCAATCAATTCTTGATGTTCCCACTCTGTTTCCAATCCATTCAACTCTTCTGAATCCTCACCGTTTCCATTTTCCTCCGGCGACTTCTCCGATTCTTCGTTTATCTCGTCGTCTGGTTCGTACCCGCCGATTTTGAAATCGAAATCGAAATCGGTATCGGAGAGAAACCGGCCTCCAATGTCGACATCGGCGTCTGAATCGGAACCGGCGAAATCTGTTTCCCTTAGAAAGTCATTGTCGTCTTCTTCTTCTTCTCTCTGAATTTTCCCGGAAGATTCTTCTTTCCCATTTGAAAAGCTCTCTGTAATTTCTTCTTCTTCTTCAACAGGTTGGGATTTTGAAATTTCCACAGAAAATGATTTTCCTTCCTCAATAGCTTCAAGTTTCAAAATTTTCCCAGAAAATTCCTCTGTTCCATCAGCAGAGCACTCTGTAATTTTCTGATCAACAGCTTCACATTCCAAGACTTTCCCAGAAAATTCTCGAACAGAAAAATTCCCATTTCCCAAAATTTCGTGATTGGAACAAGAATTCAAAATTTCCACCGTATAGCTCGGAATTTCAGCTTCTTCCACAAAGTGGCTCGTACTTTTCTCCGGCAAAAACTCATATCTGTTGCTCAATGATGAAGAACAACCACTCGAGTCCAGTTTCTCACAACCAAAATTTTCTTTACTCGATTTGGTAAATTCCTCATACGTTTGGAACCGGAAACTGAAAGCAAATTCATTCCTTCCCTTCTCCTCTAAACTCTCAGTCGCTCCCCCGCCGTCAGTCTCCTCCTCCAGCGACACTGAATCGTCACCACCACCACCACCAGCAGAACTTTCCACGATTTTCCCCTCATCAAAAGACCTATAAGAATCCGAGAACCCCATGACTAAAAAACAAAAAACAAACATGAAAAATCAAGAAGACGAGACAAAATCAAACGAACCCACCTGAAGAGAAAGCTAAAAAGGGAAAGAAACAGAGAAGAAAGAGAAACCCAGAGAGAGAAATGATTAAAAGACACCATAACCACTGAAAACAAAAACAGGGGAAGAAACAGAGAATCCATCAACAGAATAAATCCATGACATCGTGAAAAAGGGTCATCAAAGCTCTGATAGCCACTTTGAAATTAAGTAGCAGAGAGGGAGAAGAAGGGGACTTATCAACCGGGGAAATTGAAATGGGACCTAAAACTAAAAGAAGAGAAATTTTGGGAAAAGAACATTTGAGCAACTATGTGTATGGGATTTGAACGAATCTTTTGACAAAGATTATGAATTTGGGGGATTGCTTCGATTTAGAGAAATGGGATTGTGAGAAATTCGTTATGTGATTTGGATATTTAGAATGAATCGCCAATATGAAAATGGTTTGGTTTGGTTTCATTCATCAGTGCTTGAGGGCTCTGTTTTACCTTCCTTTCGTTTATCCCACATCGATAAGTTCAAGAAAGAATGTTTATAAAAAAATTCAGAATAAAAAGTAGGATTTAGGGTTCATATTGAATAGTGAACACACATACCGGATTTCAGTTCAAACCCCTCACGTTTATTCTTTTTAGTACGGGAACAAAATTTATTAAAATACCATTTTACCCTTTGTACTTTTTTTTTGGTACCATTTTAGCTTCTATATTAAATTTTCATCTATAATTTTAATAAGTTTTAAATTGCATTACTTTTCATAAATCTCAAATTTAGTCATTATGAAGGTAAAAAAAAAAAATGATATGTTAATTGACTGTTTTAGATCTAAGCAAAGAACTATAAGAAACATTGACTGATGTTTGGAAGAAAGGTGGGGAGAAGAAAGGAGAGATATCGATTTTTATAATATATATATATATATATATATATATATATATTAACTTTTTAATAAATTTTAATAGTGAAGAACCGAGTATTTTTAAAATATTGGAGACTTGATTATTTAATTTCTAAATCTATGGACTAATTTGATACATAAATTACTTCACGATCCATAAGTATAATTTACTCTACAGAATTAGTACGTGTAACATTTTAATTAAATAATTTTTTAAAAAATTACTATGGAGACTAAAGTAATTGAATGCGATAATACTTGGGAATGGAAATAAAATGGTTTCAAAGGTGAGGAATAAAAATTAAAAAAATTGAAAACTCAAGAGATTAAAAAATGATTCAATCTTTATTTTATTTTGGAAATTATATTTTTAAATATGGAGGGGGCGAAAGTTTAAATTCGTATTGTGCTCATATTGGAAAGGAAAAAAAAAATACTTCAAATCATTAACCTGAGCCAAATATTTTTTATTTTTAGCATTAAAAAACTGAAATTGATTTGTAAGAAATTTTTTTTATTGATAATATGTAAGATGGAGGATCTAATCTGAGATTATAATATAAATTCATATCAATTCAACTATAAAAAGAAAACGAAAGGATAAAAATAGAATATTTTTAAACATAAGAAACAAAAAGAAGTAAAAGTAAAAGGTTAATTAATGAATGACAACAAATTTTAACTTTTTTCCATTTCACTTTCTTCTTAAATATGGGATTTAAAACGTGTAAAGAAAAAGTTCTAACGATTTAAAATTTAATAATTTCATTTATATGATTGGAACGAAGCTTTTTTGAAAGAAAACCAACAATTTAGTATCATATCTTCTTGATTAACGAAAACTTAAAATCCAATAAGGTTAAATCAATAATTAGATTTTCTTTAAACTTAAACTTCTTCTATTTTAGGGTGGAGGACATTTTTGCTTTGCTTAAAAAAGGAATTGAAATATATGAAAAGAAAAAATCATTAAAAACACTTATGGAACAAATAAAGCAGCTTCATGTAACATTCTGAAAATGTTTTATATTGCATTTGTGTTTTCACAATTATTTTATTATAAAATTCTTTTCAAATATAGAAAAATGAATCAAATTATTTATCAATATAAAAAAAATTTACTGTCTATCAACAATAGACCACGATAGACCGTTAAATTTTTCTATATTTGTAAATAGTTTGATATTTTTTCTGTTTATAAAAATTTTCCTTTTTTTATATGAAATTTATCATTAACTATTTAACCATTTTTTTTTAATGTAACAGATAAAAGTATTTAGACTTCTTTTTTGTATAATTATAGAGATTTAAACTATAGAACTCTAAATTGTTAACACATATTTATGCTAATTAATTGAGTTAGGTTGGTTTTGTCTGGAAAAAAAAAAAGAAACTTAGACTTTGAATATGAGTATTAATGTACTATTATGTAGGTTTGGTGAGTATTGTGTGGATGTATTTAAATATCATATAATAATGATCAAATTGATATGAAAATGATCAAATTGAGAACTCTTCTTAATTTTAAGGGAAAAATCAACTTATACTCATAATTCATAGGGGTTCAACTCTTTTTTATTTTGATTTCGAGTTGATATTAATTGATGGCTTAAATTTATTTATTTACTTAATGTTAATTTAGGACACTAATAGAATAATTGATTTTAAATTTTAAATAGTACAACTCTAAAATTTTAGGGAGATAAATTAAAATTCTCTCTAATTTTTAATGATGTCAATTTCACAAAGAAAAATACACATAATACATATTATGAATACAATTCTACGTTGTTTTTTTCAGTCTAATAATTCAATTTTTTTCTATTGATATGATTGTAGTTTAATTGGTGTATTACTTATCTATTTAATTAGAGTAGGCTTGGATTTTCCACCTTTGAACTAAAAACAGAGTTTTTTTTTTGTTTTTTTATTTTTTATTTTAACAAAGGTATTTTGGAATTTTGAATACATTAATTAATTAAAAATTAGATTTATTAGTAGTTTTGAAAAGAAGAATACTTGTTTGTAGGTAAATAAATATTAATAAATGGAATTTATTAGGTAGAGTTTTTATTTGGTGACTCCAAAAAAAAAAGAAAAAAGAAAAAAGAAAAAGATTTTTATTTGGTCTAATTGAGAATGATAGAGACAAATGAAGTTTCAAGTTTCAACTGTCACCGTGTTGGGAACGGGAATATGGGATAGTAGCCGACTTTCGACTTTCGAGGTCCTTACACTACTTTCCAATCCTATGAAGCTAAGTCGGTTCGATATTATTATTTATTATTCTTTTTCTTGAGAATATATATTATTTTAATTTTTAAATATTCAAAATTAACGTTTTCCGCCCTTAAAATTTGAGGGAAGTTTAATATTTATTTTGAGTTTAATTTCTATTTGGTATATAAGTTTTACAAAATTTGTTTAACGTTAATTTTTTACTAAATACTTATTTTTAACGTTTATTGATATTTTTAGATACAAAATTGAAAATTTAATGTTTAATTAGACTTAAAATTTAATTTTATATTTAATGAATTTATTAGTTTTAAAAAATATTAAATATTTCAATGACCTACAAGAACAAAATTAAAAGTTTAGGTTGGACCAATTAGAATCAAATTGAATGTTCAAAAACTTTATTATATATTGTTTTAAGTTCAAGTACCTATTTGACACAAACAAGAAAGTTTAGGAATTAAACTCGTAATTTAACTTTGGAAACATCTCAATAGGTCAAGTATATAAAGATATGTTGATAAAATTTAATGGAAAAAAAAAATTATAGTACTACCATAGTACATACTACTCACATTCACTATTTGACATGTCATTAAATGATTTATTAGTTTATTTTGTAGACCTAATGTAATTCTTAAATGCTACTTTTGTGGCAAACAATTAATAAAAGTAATATGAAAATTTTTTCATACTATTATAGCACTAGAAATTTTCTCTAACTGAACGTGGTTTAATTTTATAGATGCTAGGATTACATGATGATTTTTTAAACATTAAGACTCGATTGTTATATATATTATGTGAAATAGAAAGGTTAAATCCTTACAAATAATAATTAAATAAATAAATAAAGGGGAATCAAGATTACAAACAAAGTTGCAATACAATACAAAGTACCTATTGATTGAAGAGGAGCTCCAAGTGATCACAAGGGTAGACGAGTCTGTTGGGTTTTATGCCCTAAAACTCGTAGATAGTAAATGTTGTATTTTGACCGTCATTAATAAATGATTATTCATTATTATTCAATAAATGGTATTGATTATTTTATCTTGTTTTAATAACCCTAAAATCCAATAAACTAACATCCTAGGCTGTTTTATGAGTCTTGAACAATATGTAGAGACATATAGAGATCAATGTTCAAGTTACAGCCTAAAGGGTCTATAGTATAAGGATATGGCTGGGTACCTTATCCTGGTAACACTATGGATACGGCTCACTTTGTATTTGATACAAACGCAATGATCCAACGCGTTCGTGTAGGAGACATGCGAGTGGGGGTATCCTATGCAATGAGTTCGCATAAGATTAGACCACGAAATAGTAACCACTAGATGTAACTCCATTGACTGGTTAGGTTTCTATTTCAATAGGTTGACCTAGGCAACTTAGTCTTAATCTTGAGTATATTATGAACTCTTGTTCACGAGGGATTGTCCTTTAATTTGTATGGGTGAGAGTGGCCCGTTTGCCGACTCGATATGCCTACCATTTTGGGGACAAGATTGAGTGGGGAGCTGGGAACATAATTATACAAGATGGATTTCACTCCTTCTCGACTTTAGGGTAAGTAGATAAGTGTTCCCTTAAGTGGTGTCTCCAAGACTTGAACAAAGGGCCCTACCCTCTCACTGGCCCGAGAGGGGTTTCTGTTTGATGGTTGGACCATAAACAGGTTGTTCATTAGAGGAGCACTGGTACTTAAGGATTTAGAAGTAACCCAGGGGTATAACGGTAATTTGACCCAACTGGTGTTACGAACACTTGTGAAGGACTAACTTGCTGTTATTGGTCTATATCCGTGGACACAAAAATATATCTACAGTGAGAAGAGTGCAGCTGTGGATCTTTAGTGGAGTGTACCCACAGTTAACGAATATTGATTAATGTGGTTAATGAGTTTAGCCTGTTAATCTCATATCGTTGGAGCTTCTGATCTGTAGGTCCATTAGGTCCCCTTCCTAGCTCGTAAAGAATATTGAGGAAATTTATTCTTGGATGAAATTTGAAAAATTCAAATTTACTAAGGGAAAAGTATAATGTATAATGATACATTATAATATAAAGTTTATTTTACAAATTAAACTTTATAGTATAAATATAATTTTGGATATGATTCAAAGTTAATTTGTAAGAGAATTAAATATTTGAAATTGTTCAAATATTATTTTAATATGAATTAGATTTATATTAAAACTATAGGTTAAAATTAATGCGCATTAGATGTACATTAAAACTATAGGTTATGAGAGAAATGTATTTGAATTTGATTTAAATGCAAGTTAAAATTAAATATTTGATATTTAATTTGATAATTAATTAATTGGAGAATTAATTAGTTATTTAATTTAATCTAATTTAATTAAATTTGATTTAATTAAATTAATTGAATTAATACTATAGGTTATGTGAGAGATGTTCATTTAAATATGATTTAAATGAATTGGTTAATTAAATTAGATTTAATTAATTATTAATTATTTTATTATTAATTATTAATTTAATTAATTAATATAATTAATATTAAATAAGAGTCAATATTGTTGTAACTCCCACGTAGGGGAGTTACTTAATACGTGAGATAACACCCACGTTTCCCATTTTCTCTCGCTTCCTTATATAGCATCTAACATAAAAGAATCGGATGGTTCATTCTCTCAACAAAAAAAAAAAAATTCTCTGCGTTTTTTTCCCTTGCCAAAAGGTTCCCACAAACTTTTTCTCAAGATTCAGAGAAAATGAAGGTCTCCAAGTGGTGGTGACACGTAAGTTTTTTTTCCTTTTTTTTTTGTATTCTATATGCTTAACCTAGATATTTTTAAGTTTTTTTTGCCAATGTAAAAGTATTTTAAAATTTTTAAAATTAATTTTGAGATACGGTTCTGATATGTTTCCACTGCGCTTGGGTTTTAATCCCAATAGAGCCTATGCAAACATGGTTAGAAGCGATGGATAGCCTGATTCATGTAGGTCTTGGTTGACTAGAACTTAAAATGAAAGTTCAACAAACTACTACGTTGTTTTAGAACTTTGGTTCTTTTAAAAAAAAATTATAGAACCCACAATTCCTTAGCCCTTTAGCTTTTTTTTATGTTCCTACTACAATTAGGCCAATCCATGATAGTTATCGATACCATATTAAATTAAAAGCAAATGCACTCAAGGATCACCTTTAAATGTAAAACATTGTATTGTATCATGTTTAGAGTGGATATAAATGTTTAATTGTGACACAATTAGTTCAAATTTCTTTCAGAAGAGAATGCTTTGGAATGTTCCATTCTCGTAGCATCCACCACTTTGGATCATACTCCTCAATTTTTGAACCAATATTTTGAGTGTGTTATGAGAAAGTATTTTTGTCATAATGGAACACGCACGTTTAATCTCTGATAATCTTAGTAAATAGTTAGTGGCATATATCAACAATTGTTATTATTGTAATGTTGACTACCCAAGTTGTGAGGCTTTTTCAGGCAATGTTTTTTATTTACATTTTCGTCTCTTAGAAAGAGTAGTGAGATGATTGGCCAAATAGATGCATGTAGCTTTATCTTACCTGTCATTGAAACACAAGCTAGAGACATATTAGCCTATATTCCCACCAATTTGATCCTTGTTACTACTGTAAAAATTTGTTTGAAAACATCAATGAGCTATTTTATCTTGAGATTAGACTTGTTATCAACATCAACTTATCTATCATTTGCATTCAGTCTGTCACTCAGTTGAAAGCTATGAAACAAGTATGTGGTAGTTCAAAACTAAAATTGGCTCAATATCGCGTAGTGCTCGCTTTTGCTTAATTTAGGTCACATGTTGATGCTACGACTTGTGCAATATTACTCAATTGGAAATAACCATAAATATACACCATTTCCAATTGGAAAATAATTTCTACTCATTTATGCTACTCTCAATAGATTTTGTGATCAAAAGTCAATTGATAGAAATTCTCAAAATGAGATAGTCGTTCCGAGTTGTATAAAACTAGAATTACGAAAAAAAACTCATTTTAGAGAAATGTGAGTTACTCATAACCGAATGATGGAACTAGATGTATTCTTATGAGAAAGCGCTTTGCCTTACCTATCATACAAAATCAAATTGGATGATGCAAAGGTTGGAGGGGTCTTTAGTGAATGTGATATGTAGGTTTCAAAATTGAGGTTATGAAAGTAAGTGAGTCGGGAGAGCTACTATCCATTGCCTCATTCATATCTTGATCTAGAGGAGTGAGTAAGAGTTTTAACTGAGGGACAAGTTAGTAACTTTAGGAGGTTATTAAGTAACTAATGAGATAGAATTGAACTATGTCCATTCCAAAATACAAGACTAAATAGACAAATTTAACAAACTTGAAGCATTGAAGGGTGTCAAATAACTTGTAGTGGAACGTAGTAGCACAATTAGCATTTTTGCTTAAGAAAAGCACTCAACATTATTTTTGTTGTTTGGTTTGAGAATAGTGAGACTATTTTTGAAGTTAGGTGAATTAGTCACACAATAGATTGATTTTTTCTCTCATTGATGCGACAAAAACTTTTTCAATGCCAAAAAATTTCCCATCAGCTACCATATAGTATTAATCTTGACTTGTTCGATAAATAAAATTAGCATCTAAGTTTCTTTTAATCTATCTGAAATTTCATAAAATGGACTTTCTATAGAGATTCTCAGTAACCAATCATTGCATGAATTGCTAATGGCCAAAAAGTTCAACATTTATTTCTTTAGACATGTCATTTGGGCAAACACATCCATAATAATGACTAGGATGAATATTTCTTATCCGAAAACTAATAGTTTTCCCTTTCAATCCTCTTGGATCCAAATAACTCAAATTTCCCCGTCAACTAATTGTATCGATGAATTATATGTCTAACTTAACAATGTTTTTGCTTCAATTTTATTTTTGTCAATTAAAACATCCTACATTAGTTAGTAAAAAATTTGAAAGGAAACACAACAGGTCGTCATCAAATTGAGCGTGGTTCAACTGTAATTATCATGCACTCTCTCTTTTAAAATCAGAGATTCAATCCCTATTCACGCAGTTGTTGTACTCAAAAGAAAAAAAAACTATCTCTGGACATCTTAATTATTCATTTTGTTCATAAGAAGAATTTTATGTGAAAAAATATTTAAAGCCACGTGCATTTAATTAGGTCCTCTTTGGTAACAATTTAGTTTTTGAAATTTGTGTTTGTTTTCTCACAATTTCTTATTCATGTGTTTTCACATTTTTTATGTAAATATTTGAATTCTTTGTTAATTTCTAATAACAAAAACAAGTTTCTGAAAATTACTTTTTATAGTTTTTAAAATTTGGCTTTAATTTTAGAAATACTTCTAATATAGACAATAAAACATATAAACTAATAGATGAAAGTAGTGTTTATAAACTTAATTTTCAAAAACAAAAAACTAAATACAAATGTTTATCAAATTAATTTTAAAATTTTTTTAGATGTCCGTGAAATTAGATTAATTAATTACGTGAAATTAACGATTTTTTTAGTCTCACAATTATAGAAGTACGAGCATGATAATTGATAAATTTAGATGTTCATGTTTATAAAAAATAAATATATAAAAAAATTTGGACTAAAATGAGATTTTGACTGTTTTCCCCTCTAATTTCCCCTCCTCGATGGAACATTCCTCAACGGCTCGACCTTTGACTGCTTTGCGCTTTGGAGGAATTATAGGACTACTTATATTAGAATAGTTATTTATTTCTATTTTATATATTAAAATTAATTTTAATAATATTTTTAAAGATTGTGATAAGGCGGCAGGTTTATTCTGGTTTATAAATGTAATAATGTGCTAGGAACTTAGGAAAGATAATCACAACATTCGGAAACTATAAAATTTTGAGAAAATTGCTAAATCTAACCAAAAAGGAAAAAATTTTATATATATAAAAAATCACAGTTTTCTAAAAAAAAATTTAGCCAAAAAATTATTCAACAACATTTGTGTGTCAAGAAAACCTGTAAGATATTAAATTCTAAGTAATGATATTCTTATTACCACTAAACTAATTTATGATTGTTAATAACTACTCGTTTTTCATATGTTATTTTATGTCATTTCTAACCATGCTTATAAATTAAGTAAAATGTTAAAGTGTCTGCCAAAGAGATCATAACTGAACTGATATAGGAATGTGTTAATAACTAAAATGTTTAGGGTTCAAATCCACTCACCACTATTATACTAAAAAAATATTAAAGTATTTGAACTTTTAAATGAAGGATCGAACGAAGAATCAAAAGTAGATTATAGAAAATATATATATTATTACATTATAAGAAAAATATTTGAACTCTTTAATTATATGGAACCGTAACATTTAAATTACAAGTTTAATACATGATCTTGGAAGATTAAAAAAAAGTCGCAACGGAAGAATTCCAATACATGGTTGGGAATGTCAACAAAAGTGGGCTCAACACAAAATCAACAAACACGTGTCCATGAGTCCATGACGTTTATCCTTTTTTCTATTATTTAGTACTTTTCTCCATTTCCTTCCCAATTTTATTTTCAGAGAGAATAAAGAAAATATATATCCGACTTTCCATCCAACGAGTCAATAAAATAACCTATTTTCCAGTTAAATGACAATTTTAACACTCGTTTTCAGTGAATATATAAACATGTATTTGAAATAAATTTTTTAAGTATTTAATTTAAAAAATAAGTCATTAAAGAAAATGAAGTGTGTAACAACTACTCAAAATAGATTAATGAAGTATATTTTTACTTAAATGGTTGTATCAAAAGAGTTTAAATAAAAATAAGTTTTTTTTTTTTAAAAAAAAATACTTTTTTTTCAAGTTAATCTAAACGGACCTTACGTTTGATAAGTAGTCTGGATTTTGTTTTAGATAACAGTTTTTGAATATGTGATTCAAACCATATAAATTCTGAACACAACATTTTTATGTTTTCAGTATATTCATATTTTGAGTTTGGAAATTTAAAATACAAAAATATATAAAATAAAAATAAAATATTAATAAATATAGTATTTCATGTTATAAACGGAATTATTTTTGTTAAATTAAAATATACATTCTATAATATATTACAAATTATAAATTATGTGATATTAAAAAATAATAATTATCAAATTTTTTAGCATAAACAAAGTTATAGAATGTTAATGATAGTTTATATTCAACCTATTATTTAGTGGGTAATTATAATTAGTTTTATAAATTTTAAATATATTATTAAATACATTTTGAACAATTATTTTAAATTAAAATTTAATTTCTGAATCTGCTACTAAACAAATATCTGAAAACATGAAATACAACTCTGTTTTCCTAACTTTGTTTAGTTTTCAAATTTCTATTTTTAGATTGCCTACTAAAGACACCTTAGTTTCTTCACTTTTTTTATGACAACAATTTAATATATCAATTTTTTTATATAAAATTTTAAAAGTTTGGAGTTTTAATTTTTGGAAAATAATTATATTTTTACTCAAATAATTTTCACCGACTTTTAATTTATTAAATTTTAAACATCAAACTTGTATAAGTATATCAACTTATACTCTTAGTTAAGTTTTTGTTTCAATCTCTATTAGAAAATTTCTCACACATAATGCTGAAAGCTACGTCACAAGATTTTTCTTAAATTTTTTTTCATCTACCATGATTATGTTGTTTTTTTCATTCCATTAATGAAGAGTATCTTAATTTCATAAGATAATAATTTGACTCGATCCAAATTTTTTTTTCACTAGTATGGATGTGTGTTCTTTGTTTTACATTGACATCATGATCAATTTGTCTTCCATCTACCGCAGCGGGCGCAAGCCTTCAAAATCACTTTCATCGGAATCTTGTTAGTCCAATTAACTTGCACACGATAAATTTATTCCACCCCCTCCTCCAAAATAATAATAATAATAATAAAAAGGGATTTCTCATTTTTAAGATTTAAGAATTTTATCTTTTTGTTTACGTCATCATTAGCAAACATTACCAAAATACCCTTAACTTTTTTCCCTTCTTTTTTTTCTCGATTTTCTTCTTTCACCACTTTTCTTTTCAATTGCTATTACAGAAAGGGTCGCTGGCCAAGTTTTCACGAGGTAGGTTGTGGGCTCACCGAAAAGAAATCAAGGAGGTTGTGGGCTTGTTCTAAAGGGAGGTCACCTAATTTTTTCATCGACTTGATCTGTGATTTTTCGCCAGAAAGTGGCATCAGAATGAGAGCAGAGGTGTGAGTTTGGGGGTGTCATATTTGTGGATTTTTTTGTCGAAAAAGTGGCGAGAGAGCAAGTGAGATATATATTTCAAAATTAGTTCCTAAATACATAAGTAGATTCAAACTTTTGATTCTTTATCGATAAAGATAGAGATGTCTTAATAATTTAATTACTTCAATTTTAAATATTTAATTAAAATTAATTATTTATGAAAATAAAGAGAAAGGGACGTAAAATGAAAAATACTCTCTTTTTATAGTGTCCATCGTGGTTGATTAGATTTATGTGAGAATATATTTAATAAAATGTATGTTCAATTAACATTTGAGACAAAATATTAAAATAAAAATTTTGGTTCTTACTACTCAGAATTATTTAGAACATTAACATCAAATCTACTGGTGGAGTTTCGAGCCGAGACCTTTTTAGAAAAAAATAAAATATCTTAATTGTTAAGTTAAGAGTGAAGTTGACAAAAATAGGAATATTTAAAAGCACAAACTATAAGACAAAAGAAATAACTTTTGAAATTATTACCTTTGTTTGAACATATTTTAATTGAGTTTTCTTAATAAATTAGTTAGTATATTGAGAAATTTTTACATATAAAAAAAAATATCAAATTATTTACAGAAAATAGTAAAAAAAATATTGATAGACATTGATAGACTCCTATCAACATTTATCAGTTATAAACTTCTATCATTTCTATTACTAATAAACTTTGATAGACTTCTATCCGCGTCTATCACAACTATCTAAAAATTGTGATATTTGATGTAAATAGTTTATCTTATTTTTCAATTTTTTTTTTTAAATTTTCCTAATATATATTTTATACGTAGTTTCTTAACAAGACATAAATGACAATGTGAGTCAAGAGGGGAGACTACTTTTTTTCTTTCTTCATTTTTACTTTTTGTTTTTTTCTTCTTTTTGCAAATGACAATGTGAAGTTTCACTTTTTATAAGTTATTGAAAGGTGTTCTTTGAATGAGAAATTCGGTTAATTACAAGTCGCTACGTCATTACAATGAAAACCCATTTTATTAAATTTAGGGCAAATTAAGAATGATTGTGCCCCTATATTAAAATTTGGAGACAAATAAATCCCAAAACTAAAAAAATACCACATGTCCCTTCCTGGCCATCTGATCACAATGATAGACTTATCAAATTTAACGATGATTAAGCGAAAATGATCGATTAATATGGTAAGTAGCCTTGATTGGACTTGAAATTGTAAACTAGATCGAGCCGAGTAATTAAAATTGTTTGGGTCTAAAGTCCAACACAATTCAAACCCATTGTGAAAATTTAGGCCAAAGAAGATATTGGGTCCAAGCCCATGTGATACCCATGAAAACTCTACAAGTGTCTTACTCCTTCACTTTTGGAGGGTTGGAAAAATTGAAGGCTTAAACTTAGCTTCGAAAACTGAAGCTCAAAAGCTCTGAAGATCCAAAGGTTGAAGCTTTAAAGATATGAAGAACACAACTCTCTTAAAACTTTGAAGATCAGAAAACAGGCTACAACTTTGAAGACTAAAGTTCCAAAGATCAACTTTTGCTCTCCTGAAGATCTAAAGACTAAAACTCAGAAGATTTCTAGAAGTTTAGTTGACTCCCTAAAGCTCCTAAAGTCAGAAACTCAAAAGTCGATCTAGAGAAAAAGCCAGACTATAGAAGAAATTCTAGAAAGAATTCAAAAAGCAGAACACACTAAAAACTCCTGAGAATCAAACACATCTGTGTAGACCAAAAGCATTGCAAAGATCAATCAACTTCCAAACCCAAGAACTGTAGCTTTAAGAACAACCTGCAAAGCCCTCGAGACTAATCAACATTGATAACAACCTAAAAGACCCTATAAATAAATCAACATCAAGAATAAACTACAAAGCCCTAGAGACAAATCCACATTCGAGAACAAGCTGCAAAGCCCTCGAAACAAGTCAACGTTGAGAATAAGTTGAAAATCTCTCAAGATCAACCAACCTTGAGAACATCTGACAAAACCATCAATACAAGTTTACTGGTGATGGTCACACTGAGGTGGTTGTCGGAGGTGAATGCTAAAGTCGGTCGCTAGAGGTGGTCATCAGGGGTGGTGGTTGTTGCTAGAGTTGGTGGTGGTTGTCGGAGGTAACTGTTGAGTTTTTGGCAAAATATTATAAGTGCAGTTGTCCCACATCGGTTAAATTGAAGAATGGGGATGGACTCCAAGCCTATAAAAGGAGCCTATGCCTCTAGTTTCAAATCGTCCCAGTTAGAAACACTTTAAGTTTAGTGTGCTAACTCTAGTTAAATTCCCTTTATGTATTCTCTAATTTGAGAGTGGGAAATGGTGTGAGTAGTATAAAAGCTTTGACAAAGTGCTCTTGTAATTGGGATTGGGGGAGAGAATTATTCTGTGTGATTATAACAATTTTTTACGTAGTGAATTTTTTCTTCTCTAAGATTGGAGTTTTCCACATTAATTATTGTGTTTCCAGTTTTACTGCTTTTTTTAATTTCTCTATTATTTTTCTACTTATTCCTGCGGTAGAAGTGAGATTTTTCCTAACAGTAACCACCAAAGTTGGTCGACGGAGTTGATCGTCAATGGTGGCTATCAAGCTCGAGTGGTCACTAGAGTTGGTTGTTAGAGGTGGCCAGTGGGAGTTAGTGGGTATGGTCACCAAAGCTGACCATTGGAGTTGGTCTTCGACACTGATCATCGCAGTTGGCCGTTGGTGGTGGTCATCAAAGGTGTGGTTGTTGCCGAAGATGATTGCTTGAAGTTTCTGCCTACGTGGTCACAGAAGGTGAGCAGTAGCCAGTAGTAGTTCAACTGTCACAACTTGATCGTGACACGGAGCACCCTTTGTCCTCTTTTAAGGTCCTCTTTTAAGGGTCTCTTAAAATAAAAGAATTTTGGAGTCGCCACCAATCATATTAAAGATGTGATTGGTCATCTAATTCAAAAAGGTATTGGCATACGTAAATTTATATTTGAGTTTGAAAGTCATTTGTGTGTAGGGAAGATGTTAGCACCTTATAATACTCGTGAAAATAGTTACCAAAATTTATTTATTTATTATTCAATTTCAAAATCAAGAAGGTCCACAAAATATTATTTTGCATTGTTTTTAAATGTCTTAAGTTTATTAATTCACACTTCAAAACTAAAACATGAATAAACAATTATGAGTAGCATCAGATCCATTAAGAAAATTAAGAATTTATTTTGAATTCCCAAAATAATTTTTTTTACCTAAAAAATATTATAACAACAAACTTTTGATATTTCTAATCTCGTCCATGTTTGGTGAGAAATTTCATATATTTAAGAAATTTACTAAATTCAAAAAGGAAAACACTAAATCCATTTTTAATTAAAACTGTTATTGATAGTTAGAAATTCAAATGATTAAGTTTATGTTTATGAAAATGATTTCAAATTCAGAATTTTAATTAATGGAGAAATTTCATGTAATTATAGAATTGTAACAAAATTCTATAAAAAGAACACTGCTTTTTTTAAAAAAAAAAAAAAAAAATTATGTTTTTCTTTTTTAAAAAGACATTTTTATTGGGAGAACTTTCATGCATTTGTGAATTTCTTATTCACAAAGACAAAGCTACTAGTTCTAAAATTTAATTCTTTTTATTTTGTAAAATTACAAATCATTTGATGTATTCATGAAATTTTAACAAAAAAAATTCATAAACAGAACACTACTCCACCTTAAAAATAAAATATTAATTTACTCCAATTCCTAATTTAGAAAATAAAGTAGTGTTTCATTTAATTTTAATATTTGAAATTCTAATCTTTTGGACATGAAATTACGTTGAACTTTTATGCAAATATATATACAAAATCTAAATAATAATAACAACATGGAAATGGACTAAATGCATGCTTGAAGGAAGAGATGCACACATACATTTTTTAAAAAATCAATTCAATCACAATTAATTAATGCATTTAATATGCCATGGGTAATTAATACCCAAATCAAATCTCATAAAACAACATAGTTACAAATCGCACAAATCAACTGAATATTGACCTAATCTCATTGTAAACATAAAAGTCCTCATGTTCCTTGAAAATTTGAGATGGAAGGAGATTAAAAAAAATCGCAATAATAAAGAATCGAAAATTTCAAACCTTTTACTAATGTAGAACAATGGTTGATAATTAAAGTGATTTGAAGAAGATTTTGGATCTTCAATCAATGAAGATTTGATTTTTCTCCTCTACTATCTGTAAAATCTTTGATTTTCTACCTTCAATAGACAGTAGGTAAAAGGGGAGGGAAAAGAACCAAAGAAATAAAATTGGGAAAAGATGTTGGGTGTATTCTCCTACCCAATACAGTATACGTAAAATTAAAGAGGAAAATTTTTCTATCCCATCTCCTCCTCTCCTTTTGCATTTATTATTTATTATTCTTCTTTATGCTTTTAACAAATTATAATTATGAAGAATAAAATAAAAAAAATAAAAAAAAAAATAGCCTGAACAAAATACACCATCTATATCGAAGACAGTCATGGTATAATTGAGGTAGAGGACTAGTGAAAGTATTTTGATAATTTTAACTATTATACAAATTAGGATGAAATTAACCATTAAACATTCAAAAATCATTTTTTTACAAAGTTGATTTCAATTGTTTCTTTTAAACTAACTTATATCATAAACTCAAGTTATTTTGAGTTGTTGTGGAACACTAAACTTTTTTCAAATGACTTTTTTTAAAAAAAAATAAATTAAACACTTGAGAAACTAAACTAAATGCGTCTTTTAACTTCTCCTAAAAAAGGCAAAAAGAAAAAAACCTAACCAATTTTTCTATAGATATAGTATATTGAATTCAACTTAAACCTCACAATTTTGTTTTCTCGCTTTTAGCCACTTTGTTTTTAGATTAGAGGATATGTAGGTAAAAGATAGGACCATACCGGACTAAAGAAAAGCAAGCGGCTTGAGCCAAAAGCTCAAACCGCTAGCTCCGCCCCAAGCCGAGCCAAGCTGAGAAGAGGCCTAGCCGAGCCGAGTCGTGTAGAGGCCGAGCTGAGTTGACCAAAGTCTCTCCAAATAGGGACCGCACGTGGGAAGGAAACCCAAGTAAGATTTGATCCTAGCTTGGTATTAGAAAACTCATATCCTAACCCTAGTAGGGTCATAATAAAACCCTAGGTCCAATCTCTATAAATAGAGTATATTATGACTTCATCAAAGGTAACTTAGAAGTTCTGACTTCTTCTTTATTCTATAATACTCTCAATAATACTCTTACTGACTTAGACATCAGAACTCTTTTTCTTTGTTTTACAAGTTCTCTCTTCGCTGAATTACAAATTCAACCGATGATGTCACTTAAGGGTCAGATGCGTTTTCCTTGTCCCAAATTTTGCATCCACACATACGTAATGACCTACTATGTATAACTTCAAAATATAATTATAAGTTAGTAACTAAATAAACCAATCTACCTTTATAAGAAAAAAAAAATTGTTAAATAATTTACTCAAATAAGAAATTTATGTTAAAGAAATCATTAAATAAAAAAACCACACATATTTGAATATTTTTCTTTGTTTTGAGCGAAGAAAATGGGGAAGGCTTCAACATTAAAGAAGATAAATTAGATGTAAAGTCTTGACTATTTTTCGAATTGAATTGACAATTAAATAATTTTCTATAAGATTTATAAACCATAATAAAACTAGAGTAAACTATAACAAAAGATTTAAACATCTAGGGAGAAATTATCGAATAATTCATAATATATGGATTAGAATATATTTAAATAAAATTGAATTTTTTTTTTGAAGTTCAACCATTGTAAAGATAGAAAATTTCAAAAATGTAAGTCAATTACATAATATTAAAAAATGAATGTGGAGAGAAAAAAAAACAAAATAATAATGGTTGATTTGTCCTCCCACCCGCCGTTATTAAAATTAACCTAAAAGTTCAACGCGGATACCATATTTTAAAACCCAACTAATATGCCTTTCAAAGTGGTCAAAACTCCAACTAAAGCCATTTGCCTTTTCCCAAAAATATTAAATTTTAAATTTTAAAATTTTAAAATAAAGCCATTCCATTTGCCTAAAAAATATGAAATAATACAATTTTTGTTAAGGTTAAAAAATCAAAGTTAAGCTGCTGGCCGCTGGTCCTCTCCTCGCCTACAACAAAAAAACATTTCTAGAAAAATAGAGACCACACAAAAAGTGTATATATAATAATAAAAAAAATTATCATAAATAGAGAAAATATCAAACTAAATATTAGAATCATATTCATAAATAAATTAATAATAGCTTGTTGTCAACTAAATATGTGGTTAAGTATAACTAATTTTATGATTTATAAATATAGTATTAAGCACATTTTAGACAATTGTTTAAATTAGAATCAAATTTCTAAATTTGATACCAAACACATATCTGAAAACACGAAATATAACTCTATTTTTATTAAATCGTTTATTTTCAAATTCTTGTTTCTAGATTCTCTACCAAGTAGACCCTTATATTCTTGTATGCATCTCTCAAGTATAAAGATCTCATTTGTATGGAGGGTATTAGAAAATCAATGTCATATGAGTTTTAAAGTTTCTTGAATTATAATATCCTAGATTGTGAAGTAAAATAAACAATGATATTAAATGTATGCCTAAAATCCCGTGCAAAAACTTAGGAAATAAACGGACCGTTAAGGGCTAAAATTGAAAATAGATTTTTTTTAAAGTTTAAAATATTGCATGCTAAACTTATTTGAAATGATTTTTTTGCTAACATATAGAAAATACTTTTGCTAACGTATAGAAAATATCTTTTGGATTGAGATCGTTAGTACTTTTGTTTTAAAAATATCCTTGAATTTTCAAGAGTTCTATAATACCCTTACATTTTTTTAAAAAGGGTAAAAAGCACCTTTAAACTTTAAAAAATGGTTTAAAAAATACACTTAAACTTAAAAAAAGAGGTTAAAAATACACTTACCTAGTACATGGTTATAAATTGTTGGTACCTCGTTTAAAAAAAAAAAAAAAGAGTTCGAGTTATAATCCAAAAATGATTCGTGTATATATTTCACATAAACGTAAAATCAAAATTGACGAGAAGGTAGGGCAGATATTGTTTAAAAAATTTTGCCTATAAAAGATATACCTTATTTGTAAAATAGAAGACCTATTGATATGGTTTTCAATCCATTAGGAGTTCCCTCACAAATGAATGTAGGACAGATACTTGAGTGCTCACTTGAGTTAGCGGAAAATTTGCTAGATACACATTATCAAATATAGTACCTTTTGATGAGAGATCTGAACAAGAAGCTTAAGCACGTACGTTACCCTACCGTAATATCAGAATGCCACATCACATGGAAATTAGATTGAAAATTTTAAAGCTAAAATAGATAATATAGAGTTGAAACCTAAAATAGAACCATCTTTAAGATTTAGGGAGTAAAGTAAAAATGAAAGCTAAATTTTACATTTTTATGTCATATTTTGTACTCAATTATGTTGGGTTTCATTTAGTCAAACCGTCAATATAAATTATCATCGTCATTTTTTAGTACAATTATTATCATTATTATTGCAGCATTGATTTGTCACGATGATATTTAAAGTAGTTACCTATGTCTATAAAATATAATTATATTTATATCTCAATCAAAAAAAATTATATTTATATCTCGTTTGGATGGTTGAGAAAAAAATGTTTTTTCGAAAAATTTATTTTTATTTAAACTCTTTTGATCAAAACGGTTTAAAATACATTTCAAAAACTATTTTGAGTGGTTGTTAAATATTTCAATTTTTTTTTTCCAAAATGACTTATTTTTTAAATTAAACACTTGAAGATGCTAAACACACTCTTAAAAATGTAGAAATAATTCAAACGTATTAGCTTACAATCATTTGATTAAGTGAACATAATTTAGTAATAATTGACATGTTTTACCTCGAGATTGGAGGTTCAAATCTTTTTAGCCCTATTTATCGTACTATAATAACAACAACAACAATAATAATTTAATTATTACTAAAAAATTAATTTAATTAACAAAACTGCTAAAAATATTTACAAATATAGAAAAATATCAGACATCTATTTATGTCTATCAATAATAGATGATAGTAGTCTATCAATGTCTATCAATGATAGACAGTAACATTTTGCTATATTTGTTAATATTTTAGTTCATTTTGCTCTACTTAAAAACAACTCTTATTATTATGATAGAGTTATTTATGCAATAAAAATATTTCGAAGCATAAAATTTAAATAATTGAAATGATGATACAACACGTCACAAACTTATTACAATTAAAAATTATAGTACCAATGCTGGAATTGACTAACTAAAATTCATTATTTTCAACTTTTAATTAATAATAAATGATTATTTCATGGTTATGATGTTAATTTTTTCTTAACATTACAATTAAAAATCATATTGCTATAAAATGTTTCTAGAAATGTTTCATTCTTTACAAACACAATATAAAATTAAAATACTATTACAAATTTACAATAAGAAATAAATAAATACATCTCCCTTCTTCTGAATAGCCAGTGGGCCTAACCTTTTTAGGCCCATTAATAGACCTTGAAGGCCCTTAAACACATGGACCTGTGTTGATACAATTCCAATCCAATGGCTAGCAGTTTCCTAACTATTTGTTTTTAAAATTAAACTTGTTCAAGAACTTCAAATTTTGTTATAGAAGAATAGTAAGTAGCATTATATTAAAATTAGGAATATTATGAAACAAACCTTGAGTGATTCAACACTTAAATTTATAAATAAAATAATAGATGAGATTCAAATGGAGAGAGACTTAATGTTTTGTATATTTTTTATAAGTCTTAGATGATACTAGTTTTTCTGATTTATAGTAGGCGAAGTACAATATATGAAATATTTATGAGAGGGATAAATGAAGAATTTGCTATGACTATATATATTTGACCTCGTAAATATTTGATTGAGATCGATATCTAATATCCCTCAAACATGTGAGGGTAGAGAGAGGTCATGAGTTTGCTTCTTTCACACGACTAAAACAAATGTGAGGAGAGGGCTTTAGTGAACAAATTTTGCAACATGATCGTTTGTAGAGATGAATTGAACAAAAATGTATTTATAAACCACCTCCAAGCAAAGTGATAATCAATTTCTATACAGTTAATATAAGTATGAAACACTAGAATTGAGAATGCTTTTTTTTTTTTTTTGTTTTTTTTTGAAAAAAATTTAATTTACACCCTTAAGATTTTTGAGGTTTATATCAATTTAAACTCTAAACTAATAATTGTAGCAATATAAACCCTGAACTTTTATAAGGATGTGTTTGGAATACATTTTTAAGTGTTTAATTTAAAAAATAAGTTATTTTGGAAAAAAATTGAAGTGTTTAACAACCATTAAAAAGAGTTGCATCTCAAGATGCACTCATCTCTATGCATCCCACTATTATCACTCACATTAAAAGATAATTAAAATATTACAAAAATAAATAAGAAGAATTTGCCACGTGTCAAAGTATGATTGGACAATTTTATGAGATAAGCAAAGATAGGTGCTACCCGAGGTGCACCTAAGTATTTTCCCATTCAAAATAACCTTTGAAGTGTATTTTAAACAATTTTTATCAAATGAGTTTAAATAAAAATGAATTTTTTGAAAAACACTTTTTTTTCGAATCAATCCAAACGAGCCCTAAGTGTATTGATTTGGATGTATTAACATAAAGTTTATCACCCATTAAATTAATTTTTTAATAACATATTTAGAGTTTAGACCTGGACAATGCCATTTTGAAGAAAAAATGAATTTTGTTAGTAGATGGATGATTTTTTTTTTTTTTTTTTTAAAGTATAAATTGAATCTCATGTGTTAAATAGAAACTAGGTGAAATATCTGTGTGTTCGAAGAAGTTAATAAAATAATTAATTTATGATGAATTTAAATTTTCTTAAAAATTAATAATAAAACTAAAATTAATTTTTCGGTCAAATAATTGATGAAAAACATTAATGATAAAAATAAAAAAACAAATTTTCTAAAAAAAAAAAAAAAAGAGTAAAATGAATATAACAATCGCAATCGAGGTCTTATAAAATAAAATATAAATTCCAATTAATCTTTGTCAATTTAAATGGTATTTGCCGGACAAAAACTTTAAAGAATAGGCTGAAATTGTAAATGTGACATAATTATTCGTATAGGGTTCCACATGGGCGACACCCAATTTTTCTTCAAATTTACATTAAAGATGTCAAATCTTCCACGACAAACATACATTTACCGAAATTAATGATTGAAAATGGAAAAGGAAAATTTTATTGACATGATGCAATAAAATAAAATAATTTTTTTTTACATTTTTTTGTGCCTATATTTTAAATTTACTTTTAATTTGGTCCTACACTCCTATAAATTTTCTTATTGTCTCTATCTAGTTACTTGTGTTGGCAATGAAAATTTTAGTAGTAAGAAATGCATATGGATGTTTTATGTTTTGTCCCTTCCATAGTGTGTCTATATATATAGTTTAAATAAAGAAAAAAAAGGACAAGAAGGAAGTATAACACGTTTTTCTCTTAGTTAAATAAATATTTTAGAATGACTGATTTTTATAATTTTAAGCTATTGAAATCAAGAAATTTGAGTGAATTTAAAAGTATACTCAATAATTGTGAAAGCACATTTACGTCATTTAAAAAAGATTATAAATTTAAATTATATCACTTTTAATTGTGATGTGATATTATAAAGTTTGAAAAATGTCAAATCTTGAGGTTCAGTATATCTATGGACTAACATGATAGGTTGAATTTCTATTGTTGTTCAATGATAATGATCAATAACTTGGGGTAATAGTAAAAAATAAATATTTGAACCTTTAACCTAAAAAAAAATAGTAAATATTTGAATTGTTGGGCTAAATTGATGTAAGGATAGAGAAAACATGTGATTTGAAGAAATATTTGGAGTGAGAAAAAAGAAATTATAATGAATGCCAGCATAGAGTTGAAGGGATGAAATAAATGGTGCCTTTTGTAATTAAAAGAAAGCAATGGCCCACAAGATTGGTAGGTGAGAGTATTTATTTTCTACACATGGAAGATGAACGAGGGCACATGGCCCTCCAACTCCTAAACACTCCTAACACTACATGGAATAGCTAGCCCTGGCCCAATCCAATGGACTTTTTAAACAACCATCACCCCAATTTGTTTCCTCTTCTTTGGAACAAAAATAAGTAAAACGATATTTCGTAGAAACAACGATCATCTACATATCTCTATAATCATATTATTTGAGATCATATTATGTGCATTTTTAGTTAAATTTTCAACAATCCTCCTGTTGAACAAAATACCATTGAAACCATCATGGGTTGGCTTAGTTGTAGTGGGAACATCCAAACAAAGGCAAAGGACTGAGCGGTTGTGGGTTCAATCCATGGTAGCCACCTACATAAGATTTAATATCCTATCCTATGGGTAAGTTGACACCCTGCCTGTTGTAGGGTCGGATGGGTTGTCCCGTGAGATTAGTCGAGGTGCGCGTAAGTTGGCTCGAACACTCACGGATATTAAAAAAAAACAAACAAAATACCATTGAACCCCCTCTCAAAATAATCATCTATATCCATTTACCTCTTCGATTTTACGAGAGCCTACACTTATCCAAGTTGGGTCTTATTTTTTTTTAATACACAGTTGCATTAGAACACAACTAATTAGTTCGAGACATGATATTGATACTACTTGTTAGAGGCAATAAATCAAAATAATATATCTCTACAATAGCATGATATATTGTCCACTTTTGGGTATAAGCCCTTATGGCTTTGCTTATGGTTTCACCCAAAACACATTGTACCATTGGAATTTGGAGAGATGTTTTTGCTAATTTCTATTATATCCATGATCTTTCTCTTTTCTAGTCAATATGTGACTTATTAATCGCTTTTTCATTTTTAAAAATAAAAATATCTTAAAACAATATTGTCTACATAAATATTCTAAAATTATTTTTTTTATTTTTTTTATGTACGTGTTGGAAAAAAATGACTTTTCAATTGCTTAAAAAATTATATTTAAATAGAAAAAAATATTTTCAAGTACTAAAAACCATTCCAAATAGATTTTATTTTGCATTTATAAATTTTTTTTAGGGTTTAATATTTGTGATAATTTTAATCTTTGCTGGTCACACAACTAAATGCAACTTTTGAAATAGTTGTGGAAGAAGCAAAAAGTAGGATAGGGGGGAGAGCGATGGGAATGGGCCTAATAAGTTTTTTTTTTTTTTTTTTTTTTTTTTTTTTTTTTCAAAGACAACTAATAAGATTTTGATATTTTGACTTTATGCTTTTGCATTATGAATTTATGATCATATGTTTTTGTTGATGGGATTTGACACATGATGTTTTTTTTTTTTAATTTAAGAAAATATAATATTTATGAAATGAATTTTTGAAGAAAAATTTTGCCTAGGCAAGAGAATGAGATATATGACTCTTGTTGTACATAGATACCATTTGTTGTTACTAGTGTGTATATATATATAATAAAAATTAGTATTATATTATAATTTACATATATTTTATCGATTTTAAATGTATAATGAAAGGTTCTATTAATCTATTTTGTCAATCTCAAATTTATAGATAAACGGAAATATTAATACTATACGGAAAAAGTACTTGTCTCTTTCCATTTTTTTTTATTTTTAAATAGAGATTTAAGATATAAAAAGTTATATAAATAATATCATTCTCTCAAAATCAAAAGTTTTTTTTTGTAATTTAACTTTTCTTTTGAGAGGATTAACTTAATATTTCTTATTTACGATGTGTATTTTGCTCACATCTGAGATTTATTTAACTCACACATTGAAGGATGCGTACTTGAGTTTGCTCATCTCAAATTATTGAATTTAATAATTTCACAAGCTATGTAAACCTTATGAAAATATTTTTTTAGGGATAGTTACAAATATAGCAATCAGATTAAAAGTATTAGCATATATAGCAATACTTTAAAAAAATTTGTAAATATAGCAAAGTTTATCAATGATAAACTTCTATCGTTGATAAACTTTTATGGTCGAAGTGGTCTATGACTAATAGACTATAAGAGTCTATCAGCGATAGAAGTTTATCACTGATAGATTTTACTATATTTGCAATTATTTTAAAATGTTGCTATACACTTAGTTATTATCCCTAAAATTGCTACTCATTACAATTGTTCCTTTTTTATTGTGCATATACTAAGTTTTACAACATAAATAATAAAGCCACACCAAACAAAATACATTTTAATTAACACCAGCCAAACATCACATAATTTTCAAAACCATCAAATCCAGAAGAAAAACTTTAATAAGTTTTGAAATTAAATACTTTCATCAAAGACCAAACTAGAAACTTTTACCCAAAGATCAAAGATGAAGCCAACTAAAATCCAAACAAAATCGTCCAACAGTTAAAAATAAGGACACAAACACTCAAAACGGAATAAGGTACCAAAAACATGAACTCAAAGTCGGTTTTAAAAAAACCTCCCACTTCATCTACAAGAATAAACGGAAAATAATCACATTTTTTTAGAAAAAATAAACTCTACTATATGAGAATTATTTATAATTATATTACACAAAATTCTTCTCCCTATATCCAAGCTCATATCTTTCTCCCCATACTTGAAGGAAAAATCATATCTATTAGGAATAAAATAAACTCCACGATATGAAAAATTGTTAAAATCACACAAAATTCTCTCCCGAACTTAAAATAAAATAAATAAAAAAACTCTCCCAAACATTTATTAGTAATGGGGGTTGTGCTTCTTCCCACTTCTATAGTAAATCTCTACCATCTCAAACATTTGTTATTGGTTGACTTTGGTAATCAAGAGAGTGTTCTTGAACATTATCTACATATATACTGTGTTTCATGCATGACATCACTTCACTTTGAATTTAAACTTGAACTCTCCTTTGTGTATTTAGGCTAACATAAAAGCAAAAAGAGATGGGGACTATATTTAGATTGTAAGTTTTGAGAGATTCCAAGGGCATTGAACATACAAACAAAACAAACTAAAAAAAGTTTAAAGGTGTAAAGCTTAGAGATTTGGTTTTTTAATTGTACTTCTTCTCTCACTAATTTCTTTACACTGATTTTTATTATGTTTCAAGCAAACTAAATTTCAAACATAATTGGACTTTAATTTTGAAAGCAATAATAAAAAAAGTAGATAATAAACAACGAAATCTATGAATAGAAGCGGTGTTGATTTTTTTTCTTTCTAATAACATATTAGAAGAAACAAATCTCACATCTGAAAAGAATTAGAAAAGTAATGAATACCTGAATTTAAAAAAAATAAGAATGAGTTCCTAGAAATAGGATAAAAGTAATGAATTCCTGAATTTAAAAAAAAAAAATAAGAATGAGTTCCTACCTCTAAAAGAAATAGGAAAATAATGGAATCTAAGTTGTAGTATAAAAAGAGTATATGTTTGGTTCCAAATTGTCCAAATTAAAAATACTTTAATTTGATAATCACAAGATCTTAGTGGCTGATACTCTCAAAATAATCAAGTTTGAACTCTCTATTTCAATTTGAACTATTACCACACCTAAAACATAATTTTGTTGGACACTACTTTCTATAGTAGTTTAAACATTTTTTTTCAGTTAATTTTGTATGAAAAAGATGCATATGATTGATGTAATAATTAATTTTTCTTTTCTTGAAGATATAATTTCACTTATATTAAACACTCATAAATAAGTTATACCAAAACAAAAATTAATAATGATAAGTAATAAAATAAAAAGATTGGTGGAATGAGGAGGAATTAATTAAGTTCATATCAAAATGTAGCCATTGTCAAAATTGACTCATTAGATCAAAAATCAACTTTAGATAGTTCCATCAAATCCCCTCTGGAAAGGGGCAACTTCGTGTCATTAAAACTCATTATCCTTTTAGAAATAGTCAACAACTATATTCTTTATAATTAAATAATAATTAGAAAAATTCTTCCTCTTAATTAGGTCCATTAACCCCATATATTTAATTTTATATAAACAGAAAGAAAAAAGTTAGATATACATAGTAAGAACGTTACTCCACTCCATGCATGTTAATGTCAATTAAAAATTCTTGACAAAAAACACAAGGTTGGTGCTCGGATTTAGTCTATGTTAGATTTCGTTCTGGGCTTCTGGTGAGCTTGACCTCTGACTCGCTTCTCCCTGATCTAGTCTCGAGATATTTCGAACTAACCTGCATAAGAGTTGCTCGCACTCTACAGTATAGTGCTGAGCCTACTACACTCTGATGCTTAAGTTAATATACAATGAGTGACTAATTCAATTAAGCACAAAAGAAGTAAGGTTAGGTCTCTCCTTAGAAGATTATTTGCTCTTTCCTTAGAAGATTACTTGTTCTCTCCTTGGGGGTAATCGAATGGGGCTATTTATAAGCCTTTTCTCCGATACCTTTGGTTACATGTAATGGCAATAGTGTCAAATACATTTCTGATGTTCGAGGCTGCAATGTGTTAATCCAGATCCAGCTCAATTTTTTTCCGATCGATATATATATTCACCGACTCGATTAGTCAACGCAAATACATACAAAAGGCAAACTTCAAAAACACATAAAAAAGGCTTATATATATATATATATATAAAATAAAGAAAACTTTATTTGGATCCCTTGAAAAACATTGTAAAACATAAAATAGAATAAAATGTGAAACCAAGCTAAAAGAACTTTGTCACATAACCATTAATTTAAAAATAAAACTATTGAAAATATATATGACAAGTTTAAAAGGTGCGAAAAATCTTGATTCGTTTTAGTCTCATGTGGCAGTACAATTACAAACTATCATGTCAATGGCCTTGAATATCCCGGTCATTGTCTAAAAAAATTTTAAGAGAAAGGTTGAGTAAGTATTAAAGTAGGTACGATTTCACATGTAGATGATATTAAAGTTGGAAGTCTTGTATGTTTAACCTCGCAATTCATATTAATTATTTCTACATGTTGGGCCTAAGCACACATATAGAGATGCCACACTATAGCATGTTTAATAATAATTAATTAAACATATGATAATAATAATTTTAATGTGAAAAAATTTCCTCATAAGTTACAACGAGTAAAAAAAAAAAAAAAAAACCTCATAGGTTGAAGTAATCAAAATCTCCACTATAGTCACTAATAGGCTACAACGAGATTTTTTTAGTCACAACTAAGGTATACAACAACAACTGCTATAAGACAATAAAGTTTAGCAAAAAAAAAAAAAAAAATGGCAATAATACAACAAAATAAATAAAATGATCTCACTCAAAGTTACATCAAACTACCCACTACAAACCTATTTGCAGTGAAATAAAATTTATCTAACACACGACATAACTTGTTACACAAGATGTTACAACATTTTTAGCTAGAAACATCATAAATAAACGCAGAAAACTAAAGAACTAAAACAGAACACAAAGTTTGGTAACCCAATTCGGTGTACTTCCACCTACGTCTGGGAAGTAGTGTGCCCGTGGAAAGATATTTTCGCTAATATAAAGTCAAGCAATTACAACGATGTACTTATTTGTAAATAACCTGCAATTACAGTGACACTCGAATAGTCAAACTTAGAGAACGATCACTTAGGCTCCTCCTAAAATGTGAGATTCCCTCTCAATGAAACTTAGGCTCCCCCTAAGTGTGAGATCCCCTCACCTTCAACGTACTTAGGCTCCCCCTAAGTATAAGAATATAAGTGAATGATCACTTAGGCTCTCCATGTGAGACTCCCTCTCACCAAGATGTTTATCTTTCCACCTTCAAATGAAGACAATCCACTTGATGAACCTATACTCCCCTAAATTTGAGAATCCCGTCTCAAGTTGTTGAAGAATAAACCACCACGATCTAGAGTAAGTCTCAAGATCTACAACAATACAATCTTCTCCAATGAAAGATTGACACGCTTGTAGTTCGAGAGAAAACGCACAAGACAACCGGGATCAAAGAATATTTAAAACGACCAACCCTAAAAATGAAAGAATAAATCATCTCTCTAGGAAAAAATACAGTAGGCCACAGAATTTGCATAAAAATCTTAACATATAAAAAAAATATTCTACAGATTTTTCTGTCTATCACGATTCAATGTCACAACATGTTGTAAGACATGTCGCAAAATATGTTGTTCAAGTTTTGCCTGTAATAAATAAGTCAATCATATTATGTAGAAAGAGCTAAAAAAATAAAATCTTCACCGTTGATCATATTGAAGACTCTCTTATAAAAAAAGAAAATAAAAAAGAACTATCAAAATTTCAGCTCGTTAAAAACCTTCGAAAGAATGAAAAAAAAACATTATTATATTATTCTCTTTTACCTTATATTACTCTCACTCCCACATCACAAACGCTCCAAGACTATGTATAAAGAGAAAAACCCTAATGGACTTTAGAAGCTTAATGCAAGCTTTTTCCCACATTAGTAAAAAAATAAAGTGAAGAGCAACGATATAATAGTTGATATACATAAAAGAGTTGGTATAATTAAAAGAGAATAAAGTGTAATAACTGAGAAGAAAATGAAAAAGAGAGAGAGAGGTTGCAAAATTACATTGAATGTCACGCGGTTTTGGGGAGGCTGAGAGGCGGCATTGGATTTATGCCACAGCCACACCCTTACCCTTGACTTTTCATTTCACTCTAATCTCTTTCTCCAATATTAATGCTCTTTGACTCTTTTTTCTTTTCTTTTCTTTTTTCTTTTCTTTTTATTTTTCTCTTCTTCCCTTCCTCATCTTCATAAGTCAGCGTTCCAAAGTTTATCTATTTATAGAGGCCAACCCCAATCCCCAATCCCCAATCTCAAATTCCCTCATATTTCTCAACTCTCTCATCTCTACAACAAAAATTACCAAAATGGGTCGCCCTCCTTGCTGTGACAAACAAGGTGTGAAGAAAGGGCCTTGGACTCCTGAGGAAGATATTGTTCTGGTTTCTTACATTCAACAACATGGCCCTGGTAATTGGAGGGCTGTTCCTGCCAATACTGGTAATTTCACTCACTCACTCTGTTTTCTTCAATATATATATATGTGTGTGTGTGTATTTCCTTCTTTACCCCTTTTTAAATTTCTTGGTAATTGTTGTGTTTTAGGGTTGCTTAGATGTAGCAAGAGTTGTAGGTTGAGATGGACAAATTACCTCAGGCCTGGCATCAAAAGGGGTAATTTCACTCACCATGAAGAGAAGATGATTATTCACCTTCAAGCCCTTCTTGGCAATAGGTAACCCCCCAACAAAAAACAACAACTCAATTTTTTTCAATAAATTTACAAGAGAAATTAGAAACTTTCCTCTGGATTTTTTCATTATTGAAGAAATCATTAAAATGTTGATATAATATAACATGGTAAATAAAAGAATAATAAAAAAAAAAGTATATTAAATCATTTTTGGAGTGAATTTATGATGCATTGATTGTAATAACCGCAGATGGGCGGCCATAGCTTCATACCTTCCACAAAGAACAGATAATGACATTAAAAACCACTGGAACACTCATCTCAAGAAGAAGCTAAACAACAACCACCACCACCACCACTCATCTCCGGCTACCGATCTCACCGCCGACGCTGCTGGCGATGCCCTTTTCACAACCAGAGGCCAGTGGGAGAGACGCCTCCAAACCGACATTCAAATGGCCAAACAAGCCCTCTCTGACGCGCTCTCGCCAGAGACCTCTAAACCGCTGCCGGAGGCGGAAGAGTCCAAGAAACCCCATCAGCAAATTCCGGCATATGCTTCCAGCGCGGACAACATCGCACGGTGGTTGAAGGAATGGAACAAAAACCCACCGTCGAACAATCCTTGCCGGTCAAGCTCGTCAGCGGTGGTGGATTCCGGCGATGGCAGCGGAGGAAAAATGAATGGGACGGGTTTATCGGAATCGATGGATACATTAATGAGTTTTGATTATTTTGAATCGTCAAATTCAGATGGGTCGCCGGAGACGATCGTTTTTCAAGGGGAAAGTGAAATGGATGAAAGTGAAGAATTGTTGCCGATGAAATTGCTTGAGGAATGGCTTCATGGAGATGCTAAAGATTATTACTTTACTGATTTTACAGTAGATGAAAAGTTTAAGTGTGATAATCTTTTATGAAATTATAAAAAAATATATGCCCATCTATTTTTTTTTTTTTTAAAAAAAAAAAATTAGTGCTTAGAGCATATTTTGGGTTGATTTTTGTTCCAATTTATCTCTTTGAATTTGGAAGAGATGTGTATTTTATAAAGATTAGAGAGTTCAAAACAATGGTAATTAATCAAGTACAATAATAAATTGAGTTTCCTCCTCATTTTCTTTTTTTTTTTTTTAATATTTATTTTTAATCTACCATGAGATAATTCACTTGGTCGTACAATATTTTAGTGCTAAAAAAATTTACATTCACTTGAAGTCTTTTACAATGATCTTCTCTTTGTCCTCTATAATTAATTCACATACTAATAGATATATGAGGTGCATTTGATTGACTTTCTAAGTATTTAAATAAGTGTTAATGAGTACGTAAAATAAAATGTTTATAAATACCTAAAAAGTCAATCCAAATAGGTTTATAGTCTTCTTTAAAGATAACTTGAAATTTGAATTTTCTCTTCCACCCGTTTCGAGCTTAGTGAAATTTTTTTTTTCACATAATGAAAAAGTAATTTTATTAATGATCATAAACTAAAACTCTTGTCTAACCAAAAATGTAGTAGGATTAGAGTAAATTAGATATCTTGGTCAAATTCTTAATTAAGATTAGGATTAAAATTAGTTTGCTTTCTAATTTTCTAAATAGAAAAATTGTCTTGATGTATAAATAACTTTGATTCATAATAAAAACTTCGATTTTATTCTTGGAGATTTATCTCATTTTATCCTTTAGGCTACATCAATTTGGTATTAGGGTCAATGTTTGGGCTAACGTTAACTATTGTTATTAAACAACGCACACCTAATTATAAAAATTCTTCTAAATTCAAGAAGAGTTAGAAGAAATTTGAAGAATTATCAATATTATAATATATAGATTTCTTTGGTAAAATATACGTCATTCTTGTAAATAAATTAATCTATTTTATTTTCTTGACGTGCTGGATGTTCTTAGCTAAGTTCGAACATCTGATTTTATTTAAATTTTTGTTTACTTTTTTTACTACTTCATTGTTAGTTGTGGGGCTTTTTGGACTTCCTTACTTTGTGGTTAGATTTTTGAAAGTTTTATAGCTTAATTTTTAGAATTTTTCTCTTTGAATTTTGTGCATATGTTAGTTGTTCACGTCAACAATTTTGTAATTGATTTTAGTTTACATGGTAAGTTTGGTCCTTCCATTTTTATATTTATCTAATAAATCTTTAAAGTTTAAAAGCATCTAATAATTTTTTAGACTATTTAAATGTCAAATAGATTCTTAAAGTCCCGTTTAGTAATTACCATTTCGTTTTTCATTTTTTATTTTTGAAAATTAAGTCAAGTTATTCCATAAAATTAGTCAAATTACACGTAAACTAGTTCAGATACTTTCGATATTAAAAACAAATTAAGTTTATTTTCTCTTAATTTCTTACAATGATTTACATCTTTCTTAAGTTCAAGAATTGAATTCTTACCCAAATTTCAAAATAAAAATATATATATATATTTTTTTTTTCTTTTGAAAATAAATTTAGAGGTGGAATGAGTATTTATAGACTTAATTTTTTATAAATAAATAATAAAAAATTAAATAATTATAAAATCAAGTCAACTAAAAATGTGTGTTGACCCCCCAAAAAAAAATAATAAAATAGAACAACAAACAAAAAGAGAAGTCATGTACCAAAAGACTAAAATAGAACACTTGGAAGGGGTTAAAAATAATTTAAAATATAATTTAAAATATAATTAATGGAATCCTAATGCAAAGGGAAAATATAAAATATTTTATAGATTATTATGAAAATACTCTTTCCAATCGACATAAGCACAAAGCAACTGTCACTCATCAAGTTGTAGTGGCGTTTAAGTTTTAGTTGAAAGGGTCAACATTACGAAAGTCAACTATAGGCCCTATTAAATTCATTCTTTTCATTTCAAAAATCTTAAAACCATTTTTTTCTCTCTGATTTTTCATGTATAGAAGTCACATAATTTTAGTCGGTACACTTTAGTCCTTATATCTTAATTTTTTTTATTACAATTTAATTCATAAACTTTAATATATATAGCAATTTAGCTTTTTTACTTTTAAAAGTTTTAAATAATTTAATTTCCGTCATGAAAAATATTGTAAAGATTTAATGAAATTTTTTATATATATAGATCAATAAATTGAAAATAAAAATATGACCGGACCAAAATTGAAAAAACTCATACTTATAATAACAAGAAAGATAACATATAAATTCTAAAACTTATTTTAGTTCTTAAACTTACGTCATTCTTCAAATTTGGTTTCTAAATTTTCAGATATATTTTTATTGCAGTGAATCAATCTTCATAACTATATGGTTAAAGCATGGTTGAAGATTAAAAAAATCATCCACCATAAATTTATTGATTGCTAATATATGTTATATGTCAGTTGAGTTATATTTACTTTGAACTATTTATTTCAATTTTACTCCTTTAGTAAACGAACATAGAACATTTTCCTATGTTAGATTACTATTAAATAATTATAAATTTATTTTAAAAAATGGTTTAGAAAATATTTAGAGACTAAAATAGTATTGGTAGAATTTCACAAACAAAAATAGAATAAATTAAAATATTCAATTTTAATTAAACCTAGCTAAAAATTTACTATAGTCGTGTAAAGTTGATTAGTCAATTGTCGTGACAACTAATTTGTAATGTCTATTCAAGCTATTAATGAAAAATTGATTCAAGGATCATTAACTCAAAGACAGAAAAATATTCATTTTCAAAATAATTTCCCAAGTTTTTATTATTCAAATTAATTCTTGGAAAATTTGTACGGATAGAAAAAATGTCAAACTATTTACAAAATATAACAAAAAAAATACTGATAGATATTGATAGACGTCTATCAACATCTATTAGAAATAGACTTCTATTATTTCTATTACTAATATGCTTTGATAGACTTCTATCAACGTCTATTACAACTATCTAAAAATTTTGCTATTTTGTCTAAATAGTTTTCCTTATTTTCTTATTTTTAAAAATTTTTCTTAATTCTTTCGTATTTATAATATCAACATCGATAATTTAATGCGAACACATTTTTGACTAATTCAAAAGACTTATTTATGCACATAATCTTTACATACTTCATTTTCAAGTTAAGAGTATACTCTGATCTCAATAACACATCAAAGAGCAGGACACCAAGGAGCCTTTGTAAAGAAAAATAATTTTTTTAAGAAATATTATTTCTAAGAAACATGATTGAATGGGTTCTTAAAATGGATATTATTGGCACACGCATAGTGAAAAATTTTCATCGAAATCTCGAAATTTCAAGGGTCTCGAAATACTTATTGGGAAAAATTTTGTTTTTCCCCCAATTTCGACCAAATTTCGAGATTTTGAGAATATTTCGAGAATATTCTGATTCCCCCCATTTCAACGAGATTTTGAGAAAATTTCGAGAAAATTTCAATTTTTTTTTCTGATTAACTATTTTAGCTCAATTCAAAATTTTCAATTTTATGGTTCTCTCACACACAATTCTATAGTTTCACACACCAATGTCATTTTCCACAAAGGATGAAGCATTTTTTATGTGACTTTTTTTAATTTTCAACTTTTCTTAAGTTTTAGTTTTATTTTTTACCCAAAACTTTTATTTATAAAAAAATTGAATTTAAGAGAACCACAAAAAATAATTTATATTTATTTTTAAGCTCAATCAAACTTTTTTCATTAAATTTTCACATCACTTCACCTTAAAATTGAATTGTTGTGAGTTTTTTCTTTTACCATCCAAAACTTTCATAATTTTCACATCATTTTACCTCAAAATATTCATAAACATTTTATTATTGTGTAATTATTTTTTCATTTGTTTTTTAAATTTTTGCTCTCGTATCAACCGTTACTCAAGTATTTACAATAGACATTTAAATATTGTCTTACTTTATAGAAATTGTGATTAAAAATGGTTAGTTATAGTTTAATTAAACCACAATCAAAGTTTCATTAATTAATTATAACAATTTCTATCCATTTCCATCAATTTTTCCGAAATTTCCATCGATATTGATATTTCCATAAAATCTGGACATCAATATTTCGAACCTTGGGCACATGTTAGAAGTATGATTCACAAACTTAATAATCTGAAAGGAAAAATATCAAACTATTTATAAATATAGAAAAAATTTATTGTCTATCAGCGATAAATCACGATAGTATTCTATCGCTTTAGCGATAAAAGTCGATTTTATTACTCAAACGATAGAATTTTATCGCAGTATCGCTCAAGCGATAGAATTCTATCGTGGTCTATCGTTGATAGACAGTAAAATTTTTCTATATTTGTAAATAGTTTGACTCATTTTTCTATATTTAAAAACAACTCAAAAAATATTTCTGTTTTTGGAAAAAAAAAAGTTAAATTACATATTTAGTCCATTAACTATTTTAGATTCATGTTTATTTTGTTCTTGAGTTTTTAAAATTATCTAAAAGATTTCTAAATTTTTAATTTTGTGTCTTATAAATCCCTTAACTTTAGTAGGTGTCTAATAGCTAGGTCTTTAAGTTTTCACTTCTATGTCCAATTACATCCTTAAGTTTTTTATTTTGTGCTTAATAAGGTTGTGACATATTCTATATTTATATTTTTAAATTTATGGATTTACTAAACACAACATTTAAAGTTATATACGTTACAAATTTATGGACTGAAAAGGTACTAGTTTTTTAAACATAGAGATCAAACACACTTTTTTGTAAGACTCGAAGACTAAAAAGGTGCATAAACTAAACACACTTATATTCTATAAAATTGGAGACTAATAGAGAGTAATTTTTCCAAAAATAATTGTAAAACTTTTAGCAGTTGTTGTCTTGTCACCAAGGTTTAAAATATCCCTGTCGATGGAAATATCGAGATCTTAATTTTACAAAAATTTCGATGGAAATATCGATAAAATATCGATTTCGATTGATATTTTTAGAAAAATTATAAAAACAAAAAATTTAAAAATAAATTTAAATTAGTAAATAAATATATGATTACTTTCAAATAAGTAAACATGTCTATTCTTTATATTATGTTTATATTAGTGAGATTTTGATGTTTATTTCTTTTTTTTGTTTCGTGGATTTTTCTACGATATAATAGAAATATCGATTCACCCTTCATATCGATATCGAATCCATGGAAACATGAAAATATCGATAGAAATTTAATACTATGCTTGTCACATATGTGTAGGTAAGTGTTTTTTTTTTTTTTTTTTTTTTAAATTTGGAAAAGATAGTTTTTCAATAGTGGTTTTCTCTGGTTTGCTGATCTCATATATAATTGAAGTTACTCTTCTTTTAAAAACCAATCTTTTTACACAATTTGGAAATGCATGGGTAAACAAATTAAACTATATATTGTAACAAAAAAAAGGCTCTTAAAGTTGAGAGTTTGCCTAGATTTCAGTCAATTATGGAGAGTTTTGAAAACTGTGGTAATTCCAAGTTGGATGTAGATGGAAGTATTAAATACTCTGTCTCCCATCCATTGTAATATCACAATTTAGATTCCAAGCTGAAATAAAAGGAAAATTTTGCAAACACTTTGAAGCTAAGTCAAAAATGGCCTCTTAGCCAAAAACTGCCACACTTTGAAATTAGCCTCAAATGATCCAGTGCAATAACTAGTCTAGAAAAATGGTCTCTCATTATTACACTAAATTAACTCAACCAGCTAGAAAGTACTGCTCACGAACATGAGAGCTTACACTCTTATATGTTTCACTATATAATATTTTATACGGAAATTACTATAAATAGAAAAAATATCAAACTATTTACAGATATAGAAAAATTTCACTGTCTATCTATGATAGACCACGATAGAATTCTATCGCGGTCTATCAGTGATAGACTGTAAAATTTTTCTATATTTATAAATAGTTTGACTTATTTTTTTATATTTGAAAAGAGCCCTATTTTATATCCATTAACTTTTATTTAATTTCATTTGATACTGATTAAGACCATACTTACTAATTTGTAATGAAAATGAGTGTAATCGTAATGAATCTCATTGATAGATCAATTATAATGAGTTTGAATTATAAATGTAATTGAATTGCTTTTGATAATGTTTATTTAGAATTATGAATCTGTCACATTTTATTTTTATCATTACTCTTACCGTTATTGTTTGATCGTACAATGGTAATAGTAACGGTAAAGGTAAAAATAACAATAAATATGAAAGATTCATAATTTTCATACTCTTATAATAACAATATCTGTAATGATAACGATAATGGTAATGGTAAAGATAGAGGGTCTCACGTAATTTTCAACCATAATCAGATTGACACCCTTGGTTCGCCAATCAAATTTGGAGGCGAGCTCCACAGTTCATTATGATTACGGAATACAGGTAAACAACAACAAAGGTAATTAACTGAAACCCACTTTTTAAATTACCATTGATGAATTACGTTTCACTTCGGATAAACGTGACCTAAATTCTATATAATTCTTTTTTCAAGTCCAACCGGTTGAGAACTTGAAGTTGTATTCTCTTATTCAAAAGTATTTATTTTTATCAATTGAACTATACTTGAGTTGGTAGTCGTATATGAATTTCAGTGTTTATTATCTAGTTCAATTATGGTGCTGAAAATGGACGTGTTTCATGTGTATGTACCTATTTTTTCTATTCAAAGATGGTTTTTCTCGATGACTTTTTGGTGATGGAATTTTTGCAAATGTTAGTAATTATATATGCTATAAAGTTGAATGGATTTTTATACTAAATTTTCTTTGGAAAGAGTAGGGAAGGAGGGTATCCCAATTATAACTCTACATTACAACTATATCATTTGCAAACTCAATAAATAAGACAAGGAATTATTTGAGTTTTAGTTTTTAATTTTTGAAAATTAAGTCGGTAAATACCCTTTCAAATCACATCTAAATTTCTTGTGTTATTATCTATTTTTAACTAAAATTTTTAAAAATCAAGCCAAATTATGAAAACTAAAATAAAAAAAAATAGTTTTTAAAAGCTTGTTTTTGTTTTTAAAAGTTGACTAAGAATTCAACTCTTTTTACTTAAGAAGATGTAAAACATTATAAGAAATTGAGAGAAAATAAATTTAATTTTTAGAATAGAGAATCGAAATCAAATGATTACCAAATAAGGTTAAAATTACTCATATGAAGAGTACAAGAGGAAAATATATAAAATTTCTCACATAAGAAGAAAAAAAAGTTTGAAGTGATCTATGATTGCAATTTTATTATTACCTAAGTGGCAGCATAGTATTATTAACATTTTTATTATTATAATGTTCAACAACATATAGGATAGAAAAATTTGAATCCATGGCCTCTTGATTAAGAATATACGCCTTAATTAATTGAGTTATATTTAGGATGACTCTAAAATTGTAATTCATAAATAACCAAACGAGATTTCACACCCTCAAAGTATTAGCATCTTTTGAGCATTGTTTTAATTTACTATCCTAGTTGTGAAGCTTTATGTTATTAGGTTTAAATCTCATTTTAATCTTTCAACTTTTAAGCTTATTCTATTTGTGTTCATGAACTTTTAAATTATCTATTTTAATTCTTAAACTTTAAAAGAATTACTAATTTTGGTCGACCTTAACTTTATATTATATTCTTAGTACAAAAAATTATGGTGTACGTAAATTTAAAACGACTGATCTAAAAAATAATACATCTCAATTATCCATAACCCATAATTATTATCATCATCGATACCTTACCCTCAATCTTTCTCATAATATAAATGAATTTTATCCATTTTTCAAGCTCAATTAAAGTGACTCTTCTTTAAAAACTTTTCATGATTAACTTCTCAAATTATTTGTGTATAATTGAGGTACAATAATTCAATCCCTAATATACTTTAACAATTGCATGGGTTTTGAAACAAATCATTAAAAACCTAACCCCCAATCATTTATGCTGAGTCACACATCAAATTAAAAAAAAAAATGCAAACAAAACAAAATCTTTCTGACATCTTTAGCTGTGTGTGTATATATATTATTCTATAATATTATTTTATCTTAATTTAACACATCCAAATGAGCTTTTTTTTTTTTTTTTTTTTTTTTTTTTTTTTTTTTTTTTTTTTTTTGTTAACAACCAAAAGAAATTATATTTTGATGATAAAGATAAAATGGGGTCTCAGAGATGAGATTGGAAAGGCGTTATTAAGTGTAGCATGTGAACTAGTTATGCATTTATATTTAAAATATTCACATGAAACAGCCCCTTTAATTTGCCATCATGTTTGGGTGGTAAAAACAACAGATCATATAAGGCATTAAAATATTAAATCCTTTTATCTTATAAGAGTTTTATAACAATCCATTTCAGTACCTTAAAAAAAAAAAAGTTCCGTAAACTAAATTTTAAAATATTTTCTTTAATGTTTGTAAAGTACTTTATAATCTTCCCTTCTCTTCGCCTAGAATAAGCCTATTTCAAAACACGATTTGTTTGCTAACTAACATGATTTTTTTTTTTTCTTCTTCAAATTGTCATTTTCTCTTGTAAGAAATATATTTTAACCTAAAAAGTTCTCTTTTTTCTGATTTAGTATCTATTTGGTCCCTAAATTAGTTTTAAAATGTTATACTTTAGTACCATTGAGTTTTGAGTTTAATTTATGAGAAGTATTGAAATCTAGGGATCAAATAGAAACTAAACTCAAAATTTAAGAGTAAGAATGTAACATTTTAAAACCTAAGAACCAAATGAAAATTAAACTCAAAACTTAAGGGTAGAAATGTAACATTTTGTAACCTAATCCACCACCTAGTGGAGAAGTTTGGGTGCACCCCCTAACCCATCATATCTTTTTCTAAAAAAAACATTTTGAAACCTACTCAAAGAAAATTTAGACTAAAAATTTAGAGACCAAAAGGATATTTTTCCCTTTATTATTATTATATTTGAATAGTATAAATAGACTAAAGTATGTAGTATATATGCCATAAATTATTTTATGAATGAAACTCAAGTTAATTATTTTGTATTATCTATCAAATTTTATGGGGATCAATGCATTAATGAAGCTAGAAAACGCATGGTTGTTGACAAAAAAATCCATATGTTTTACACCTATAGAATGTATCTCATCACATGGGGCAAAGTTTCACCTTTTTTTTTTTTTTTTTGTCTTTTTTTCTAAGTAACTTCACTGATGAAACATGGCTAATCAACAACCAAACTTTTCTTTTCTCATGAAATAAACAAAATGGGAACCTTCCCAGCTAACTTAATACAAGTTAGACTAGCTGAATTAATTCCATGGTGAAATAATTCATCAATTTAAGTCACATTATTTGGTAAAATTAATTGAGAAGAAAAAGACATATCATTATATATCTTATAACTCTTGAGAGATTAGTTCAAAGTCTAATTCTATAGGTCTATTATTATTGTTATTATCATCATGATGGTCATTATTATTGTTGTTGTTTAATATTTTTATTATTAATTTATGTGATGGAGAAAATATGAGAAGAAGCATTAAATGCTTGAAGTGGAGTGCAATGTTTTCAAAAATATATAAAGGTAGAAAATCTTCCAACTGGAAATTGTGGATTTGGTTTTGACTTTGTAAGTAAAAGAAATAGTCAACACCGACAAGGTTCTTAATCCTAGTCTTCAAGGTTGCGTGGAGACTTGTTCCTTCAAGCTGCCTCACTCTCAGTTTCTAGAACACTCTAGGACTCTCCTAATTTATTGTCTATTATTTTTAAAATGCCTAGACCTACAATATAGTTTTTGACCCTTCCCATTTTCTTAGATTTAGGGTTTACGGCAAGAAAAACGAGTTTTAGCGACGAAATTACAGTGCGGGTTTGAAATGTAAAGACGAGTCAAAACAAAGTTGGAAATGAATCTAGGACATCATCCCGACGCAACCTGGCTGATACTATCTTAAATCGCCAATTGACCTAAAAATTTATGTTGATATGTGAAGGTAAATTTAATATAATATCTAATATTTTGCAACGAAATTAAAATTCATCGTTGACAACATGCGATGAAATAGAAATTCGGTGCAATTTTTCTAAGTATTATTTAGTTTGATCAACGTTTAACGTTAAAAGATAAATTAGAAATTAATGGAAAGGTGAATCCAAACTATGTTTCTAAGTATCTTTTAATTTGATCAAATTTACTTTAAAACTTAAATAAATATTGTAATCTTAACTATGCTGAAATTTTGAAGTATAATAGAGTGACTCGTGTGTCTTATAAAATTGAGATATGTCTATTTTTTTTGTTTCTGGAATGGTCAACATGTTCTTCCAAAGTGATGCCTCTTTAAATTTATCATTATTGGAAGAATCTTTTCTCTTTTTTTTTTTCTTTTTTTTTTTAACCAAATACTTGTTTGGATTTTACAAGCTCTAATGTCATATTAGATAAATATGAAATTCCAACTCAAAACTAATTGGCTATAAGTAGAGTAAATTCATTTATCTTATAAAGATTTGTGAGGTCTCTCCATCTTTGGAAGGTGAGATCATCAACACATGTAAACTTTTTTCTGTATTTTTTCAATTTTACCTTTCAAAATTAAGATTTATATTATATATCTAGTATCTTCCTCACATAACCATCATTTTTTATATAACACGGCTGTTATTTTTTAATCATACCATATTAATTTTTTAAAAAGAAAATTACAATGTTCCATTTAATACTTAACAATTAATTTGGAGAAAGTATATAACATTTTAACATTATTTAAATATTCTAAATTATTAAAATATTACAGATTTTGATAGTAAGTTTATTTAGATATTATAAATTATTTTTAAAAATTAATTTTAATAGTAGGTTTATTTAGGTATTATATGTAAAACATAATAATATAGTATTTATATACCAAACACTATAACTAACCTTTTCAAATATAAAGTTGAAATTTACCTCACACTAATTTGTTTCATAGTACCGTTGATTCTTCTAAAAGCATAATTGCCATAAATTATTTTAAAAGCTACAACAATTTCAAATAAAGTCTTATTTTGTGAGTTCTAATAATTGGAAATTTCAACTATAATATGAGATGTCCAAAAATTTTGCGGATTATAACGGCCCACTTCACCTAAGTTAAGTTGGGGACTCAAATGCCTTCTAAAGTTTTAAGGATATATTTTTTTTAAATTTCGTTTTTCTTTTTATTTTTGTAGAAGTTAATGAAATCTAAATTTTCTTTCTAAGGAATTTAATGAAGTTAATAAAGTCAAAGGAAGTAATTAGAGATGTCGACTGAAGAGGTGAAAGATGATGGATGATCTTAGAACTCGTCAACCTTTTTTTTTTTTTTTTTTTTTTTTTTTTTTTTTTTTTTTTTTGCCTTCGAAAGAAAAAGAAAACTATTAAACAAGTTTTTAAATTAAGAATGGTAGTTAAAATGCACCGGAACAAATTCTATTTTAGTTCCTTCTATTTTAGTCTTAAACATTACCGTCTTTTTATTAGGGAAATTTTTATAGATAAAAAAAATATCAAACTATTTACAAAAAAATAACCAAAAAAAAAATACTAAAAGACATTGATAGAAGTCTATCAATATCTATTCGCGATAGACTTCTATAATTCCTATCACTGATAGATTTCTATCAGCGTCTATCACAACTATCTAAAACTTTTGCTATTTTGTATAAATAATTTCCCTTATTTTTTTATTTTTAAAAACTTCCCTTTTTATTAATTAATTTTGTAAAAGTAATTATGAATATAGTATATTTTTAAAATAAAGGCTAATTATTTTAAATGGTAAAATTCCTGAAAATATCTTTAAATATAGCAAAATATCATTGTCTATCAATGTCTATCACTGATAGACAGTGATATATTATAGTAGTTGATCATTGTGTTGACACTGTTGAGTAAAGTTTTACACTTTTAGTTTTGTCTAACATTCTTAAATAAAAACTTTGCATCTAATAGATCTCTGAACTTCAAAATTGTTTAATAAATTCTTGAATTTTCAATTCTATGTCTAATAGGTTCCTAACATACTTAAAAATTTAAAATTAACTAATCTAATTAAAAAGATTGAATTTAATATTAAATAGAACTCTATATTTTCAATATCGTATCTAATAAGTCTATAATTAATTTCAAAACATATCAAATATGTTAATGATTTATTCAACAAAAAAATATAAAAAAAAAAATTCAAGACCTACAAAATATTACAACAACCAAATCCTCAAACGAATATATTAGGGGATAGTTTTTTTTTCAAATACAAGGCGTGATCACATCTACCTACTCAAGGGCCATTTGTTTTAAAGTTTTATAGATACTTGGAATAGAGTATGTCTGGGAATAAGATTGCTTGGAATAAGAGACTGATGCGTTTGGTTGTGTATGAGAATGTTATTAAAATTTGAAAGAAATAAATTATATTTATATTTAGTTTGTGAAACTAATCCTAATAAGCTCATATAATTTTAATAAATTAATTTTTAAAAAGTTAATTACTTAACAAAATAATCAATTTAATTAGATATTAAATTATAAGTACTATTAACAAATAATACTTATACTAAGTTAATTTAACTAATATTAAAATTAATTTTTTATTGAAACTAATTCTAAAATTAATTGTTTTAAATAAATATCCTTAATCACATTAATATAATATATTTTTATCAATAAAACAAATTAAATAAGTATACGGTAATTTATTTATTACAATCAATTATTTAACTTTAGTTTAGTTAGAGTTCAAAATTATTAGTTATACATTTATGAATTAATAAATTTCTATTAAAAGAAATTCATTTTAATAACAATATACAAAAATAAAAGTAAAAAAGAGAACAAAATATAATACGTTAATAATGAAAGTTAATATGAAATATTAAAAAAATGTCTTAAAATTATGATAGGTTAATAATGAAGAATTTAATTAAAATAATTCCAAAAAATAAGTAATTAAGTCCGAAGTGTTAGCAGATATACCACAATGATTTATTTATTTATTTTTTTTGTAAATAAACAAAATTTAGATTTAATTCTCAGAGTCTAATATGATAGAAGTCTATTAGCGATAGAGTCTATTTTTAATAGATTTTCTTATATTTGCAATTTTAAAAAAATATTATTATACACTTAATTATTAGCCCTAAAAGTATTACCAGGGCAATTTCGTTTTCATTTAACTTTATAAATGGGCTATATTTCAAAACAACACCACAAATTCAGTTATCTATTCAATTGTTTACCTGGGCTTTTGAGCCCAAGAAGTTGGGCCTATTTTGATTCGATCCTTGATAGAGAGGTAGGCCCTCCATTTTTTTCTCCACCAAAGTTAATTGGGTCATTAATATGAAGAACCACTTTTTACCTTCTTTTTCCAGAAAAATAGCTAGAGTTCTGCTTTGTTTTATGAAAAATGCCCAACTTCAATTTAATTTGAAACAATAACATGTTTTATACGATATTGCTTATAGACTATCAACCTTAGAATTAATGATAGTTCCTAATAATAAAACAAACGTGTCATAAATAGTTTTATCCATTACTGTTGTCATAGTAATAGGTACCGACTTCACAAATATATATATATATATATTTTTGTAAGTGATAGAAACTTCAATACATGCATAATTTTGTGAACAGTACTATAGCTTGTTAGTGTGATAGACATCGATAGACTTCAATATATTTTGATGAACGTTTTTTTTATTGACTGATGGACTTATTCTAGACCTTTTTATGTGGATTAAGTCCTCACCTGTGTTGTACTAAAAAAATCATAATTTAAAATTCAAAATAGAATGTCCATTAGTATATAAAATGATATCATGGAGATGACAAAATTTAAAATTAACAATCAACCCAAAATAACAATTTGGTCACACAAAAGATATATTAAACATACTTTAATCGTACATTTTGCGTCAAATCAAACTTTAATTAATAGCTTCAAAATCAAACTTTAATCATACAAATATACACATTCAACTACCTTCCTCTATACTATATAGATTTCTTGTTGCCCACCATTTTAAGCTCAAATCTATCTCTATCTTATCAATAAGTCAAACAGAACAAACATGAGTTTTTACCCTAAATACATAAAAAAGGAAGAGAACAGGCATAAAAAAAGAACGTCCCAAACTTACTAAAATTTAAAGCACTTTCTTCACCAATCCACCTACAACGACGATTCATATATAGTGTCAAGGTATAATTAACCTACCTCTCCAAAAGCTAATTACATTAACGTTTAGAGAACACCACAAATTTTAGGATTTGAACTATATCTCGATATTAACAACAACATGAAGAAAATTAAACAACCTCTCCCAATGCTATATTTAGCATTGAAAGAAGTTGACGAATTAAATGATTTTTAACAAAACATCTCTCCGGACGCTACTACAATATCATAATGACAAGTGACCTTCTCTTAACGACAATCAATATGATAAAAAAAAAAAAAAAAAAAAAAAAAAAAAAAAAAAGTAACTTTTGTCTCGATGAATCGTCATAATTGATCATCAAATGAATGACACTTCTCCAACCTTCTTCTAACAGTATTGATTGGCATGGAAGGATGTGCTTCAGAGGAGAAGGGAATTTTGTTGTAGTGAATTACCAAAATTTGCAGGCTTTTCATTCCAAAGAATTGGAGTTAATTTGGCTTCACCCAAGATAGGGAAGTGGTCCATTTTTTTTCCATCAAACTTCATTGGTTTGTTCAATTTCTATGGCTTTTCTACGTGTGAAGTGCTATATGAATATGATGTTTGTTTTGAGGGTATAAAAAGAGGAATAATCCTAGTTAAATAGTTGTATGTGAAAAATAACTAAAACAATATTTTCTTATAAAGCTGACTAAATATATATTTTAATACAATTTATTATTATTATCGTGACGAAAATATTCACGACTAAGATTCTTCATTCTTTTTTCTACTACTTCAATGCTTATAAATAAGAATGATAGATATAGAAAAAATGCAAACAAATATAACAAGAAAAAAAATTATGGAAGGCAAACATAAATAAAAATACAATTGCTAATTTTTCCAAATTGCTTCTTCATTAAGTTTTGGAAGGATTCAAATCTTGTCCCAGGATCACTACCATGATGTATATATATGCTAATAATGGTCGTCTAAATATGAGTATTTCTATTAATATTATAATGCTCTATACCTACTATTCGAAATCTAGATTTGGCAGTCGATGGCCTCCGGCATCCCGACACGGATTTTTTCAACATGCTTTGTCTTTCCTCACATGCTTCTTAGAAAAATTTCCAAGAAGTCACCCAACATAGGATTGACCGCACGCTTAACTTTGGAGTTCTTATGATTGAGCAACTAAAAAGGAAGATGCACCTTGTTCAAAAGAGGGTATGTAACTCCGAGTTTAGAGTGAAACTTCTATCAAAAAATGTGAAGGGACGAACCAATGCAGAAGTCGAGTTCAACGGATTACATTTCTCCAAAAATCTAATTTGAACAAATGTGATACAGCAATTCATAACATCTCTTTTAATATGAGATACTTATATAAATTATAGGTCATTTATAAATAGTTCAACATATATAAATAATTAAGTCACCATTAATCGAATGTGATTTGATTGAATTTTGTCCAAAATACCGATTTTTTTCCTAGTATATATAATATTGAACAAATGGACAAAGGGGAAAAAGGAATTTTGAGAAATCTGCAAAATAAAAAGGCGATTTATCTTGAAAGAATATAATAGGTATGGAAGTCAGAGATATGGGCTTTAAAAAAATGAAATTAAAATTAAAATTAGAAAAATGAAAAAACCAAAAATGGACCACAGCATTACTAAAATGCACCCTTTTATTCTCCATATATAAATAATTTGTGGTCCTGATATTGACTTTTTAATACTTATTAATGCACCTTTTCATTTATTTATTTATTTATTTTTACTTTGTATTCTCTTCCAATTTCAAAACCTCATTCACCAAATGGTTCGTATTTTTTCATCTTTTCGAATATTAAGGTGCTCTTTTCGTTAAAAAAATCTTTTGAAAATTTAGGTCTTCTGTATGATAATATTCTTATATATGTGTTCTTTTTAGAAAAATTACTTTAAACAGAAAAAATATCAAACTATTTACCAATATAGAAAAATTTCATTGTCTATTAGTGATAGACTACGATAGAATTTTATCGTTTTTTATCGCTCAAGCAAATAAATTTTATCGCTTGAGCGATAGAAAGCGATAAAATTCTATCGCAGTCTATCAGTGATAGACTGTAAAATTTTTCTATATTTGTAAATAGTTTGGCTCATTTTTCTATATTTGAAAACAACCCTTCTTTTTATCTCATTCTTAAAGAATAAGTATGTTTGATAACGTGGTTTCTATAATTTTTTTTAATATGTATTTATGGAAACTAATTTATTTTACGTTTCAACTTACAATTAAATATTAAATAAATTTAAAAGTTACATAAGAATTTGGAGAAATTTCACGGATAAAAAAAATGTCAAACTATTTACAGAAAATAGCAAAAAAAAATTAATAAACATTGATAGACTTTTATCATTTCTATCCCTGATAGACTCTGATAGACTTCTATCAGCGTCTATCACAACTATCTAAAAGTTTTGCTATTTTGTGTAAATAGTTTTCCTTATTTTTCTATTTTTAAAATTTTTCCCTAAGAATTTTTACTATTTACTCTAAAAGGAAAATTTTACTTTTTTAAAAAAAATGAATTAATGAAAGTACTCGGGATAAGACTTATTGAAATTTTAAGAATAGGTACCCACACAGAACATAATTGTTACGCACAAACACCAAACTCCTTCTGTGACAACAAAAGAACATAAAACAGTAAAGCAAGAGATAACACACAGAGGTTGTTAACCCAATTCTGCTATGAATCACCTATGTCTAGGAGGCAGTGTCCCCAGAAAAGATAATTCACTAATATTAATAAGTTAAACGTTTACAACAAAATACTTATTTGTAAAGTAACGACTTCTATAGTGACTCTTGTAGAACCTAACTTGCTAAACACCTAGGCTCCCCCTAAATGAGAGAATTCTTCTCTAACAGAACTTAGGCTCCCCCTAAGTTGTTGAATATTAGTGGTTGACACTTCGGCACTCCGTAGTGTAAGAGACTCCCTCTCTTCTTGAAGATATCTTTTCGATCACTTGTGAAGACTCTTCACAAGAATAACTTAGACTCCCTCTAAGTTGGCAATGTTTTAGGCTCCCCCTAAAACTGAGAATCCCTTCTCGCAATTAAAGTCTCAAATTAAACTTCCCTTGAGATGAGGACAAACATGTTGATTTGAGAACAATTCCTTCATGTGTTGCACAACAGAATAATAAGATACAATTGATAGTTCAAATAGCAAAGAACAACCTCACAGCAAAAACCACACAAATTCTTCGAATGTTCGAAAATGGGAACGACAACCCTAACTCAGCCACAAACACACCAATAAATAATTTCTTTCAAAAAGGAAAACATCTCCACACTAAATGCAACCCATGAAGAAAGAAAGTATTCAGCAAAATCAACTCTGTTGAATATTTCCAAGGAAGGAAAGTATAATCTGCAAGAAATGACACTTGTTATAGTAACCGTTAAAGCAACTTTGTGACAACTCGTGAACGGTTAGAAAAACACAATTTGCTAGCTTAACAAATATATAGCCAATCACAAAACTCCAACAATTATAAAACGTTTTTTAAATAAAACAAACACACATCACACTTAAAACAAAATTGTTATCAAATATTACACGTACTAAGTTATACTACAAATAAGAAAGGAATTTTGGTTTTTTTTTTTTCAACCTCCATAGCTTAGAGAAAGAAAAAGGAAAAAAGAAAGAAAGATGGATGATTTAGACCAAAGGAAAGTCATGTGTCTCTGTTATAATCACATATTAAAAAGCAATTAGTTTTTGTATTTATTTTCCCCACACCACATGTTATGCATATATTTTGTTAGCTTTAGTGGGATTTAGAAAGTCTTCTCTCTCTTTCTTTCTATTTATCATCAAGTTTATCACATGATTTTTGTCTATATTATGATCCCAATTTAGGCTTTCTTTTATATCCCCTCTCATCTATATAGGCCAATAATAATAGTTATTTGAGAGGACTTAAAGTTTATTTTCACTTTGATTTGATCTATCACCATTTCATTTCATACAATTCTTATGCAATTCATATTGGATTCCAATCACACATGGAACCCAAATTATTAGATGTCTAATCTTTTATAATATGCATTTATATATGTATGCACTTAGTGTTGTACTTCAACTTTGAAATCCTCTTCTTTTGTATCATTTTGTTTGAATTTTTAAATTCGATAACCTCGTCGCTTTATTGAATATTTTTGTTTCATTAAAAACTTGAAAAAAGTAGAAATAACACAAATGTATTCAAACAACCTTTAAAATTTTTTCACAATTCAATTTTGATTTCTATATTTCATTATTTAGTTTTTATACTAAAAGTCTTTTTAAAAGTGATGGAAAATATGATTTGACTCCATTATATTCATGTAGGTATGTTGTATCTTATCATTTGTGATAGAGATTAAATATAAACTTTAATGAAAATTGAAAATATTTATTATATGCTTTAATTTAGTGATGGTTGGAACAAAATAAAAAAAAATAAAAAACTTTGTAAAAATGAGTTTAAACATTATGGTGACTACTAATCACAAATTAATGTAGAGATATATAAAAATATAGTAACAAAAATGTTAGAAGGATAAATTCATTCAGATCAACTAAAAAATAGTGTAAACATTTAAAAAAAAAACAATTAAAAAACACACAAATTCGAGATTTGAGAAGTTAAGAAATAAAATAACTAAAAGTTTGAGTGTCAAAATCATATTATACCTAAAGAAATTTATTGTGCAAAAGAAAACCGAAGCATTATGCTATATGTTCTTTTTTATAAAGAGTCCAACTTTTGTTACAAAAAAGAATATTATATTCTTGTTTTATAGGGATTCCTTTTCTAAAGTATTATTGTTTCTATGATGAAAATATTTCAATTAATTCTTTATAGTAAAAGATATTTCTTCCAAAATTATTGAAACTACATTTTAATTAATTGCTTAAATTATATTTTAATTTTGTAAAGGAAGCACCTATTTCCTCGACAATTATTGTAAGTGATTGGATAGTAAGGTATGTTTGGTTAGTGAGCTAAAAAAAATATTTGAAAATAAGATTTTTGCCGTGAGGATATTTTTTTTTTTTTTTTTTTTTTTTTTAGAAACAAATATTAAAAAGAAAAAAATTAGAAAGACATAATAGCAACTTTTATCCTGATTGACAAGATAATACTAAAAGAAATTGTACAAAAAAAAAATTAATAAGTGATTATGCAAATATAAAGGAGAAAAGACTCAAATAAAATGTCGTGATTAATAATAATAAGATTAGACATCAATTGGATCCAAACTTTAACAATCATATCAGTTTAGAAGCATTTAATACTTATACTTGGATCTACTTTTCACATAATCAAATATCAATGATTTTATTTGGGAAAACAAAATTGATTAGACTTAGTAGGTATATATCCACAAGCAGATCTAAAATTTTAGGAATCTAGCTTAAGGTTAATTAATTTTGATCTGACCCAAACACTAACAAGGGAGTAGATCCAATAGATTAACAACAAACTTATTATTATTATTATGAACCTAGTAGAAAATATCATCATCATTATTTGGATATTGAGATAAAAAAGAACACAAAAGAATTTAAGAGCTAGATAAATAAAAATATAAAACAGAATCCACCTATGGAGCATGATTTCTTTTCTTTTTTTTTTTTTTTTAATAAAATACGGGGAGGTGGGATCAGGAGGTGCACCGAGACATCTCAATTAGATTGACACGTCTATGGAGCATGATCTTCAAGCTAGATTTTTAAATATTTGTGATGTCGTGCATGAAAAGCTAAGTCATGAGTGATAGAGTTATACCCACAATTGACAAAAAGGAAGTCATGAATCGAACGATAGTGATACAATTCACGAAAAAAAAACAACAAAAGTTTTGTATCAGCTCATAAGCATATTCAATATTCCCAATCTAGAGATTTCAGATGATAAGAACTTCTTCGAGTGCTTTGATAATACCTCTCATACATGGCAAGAACTTCTTTAGCTCAAAGGAATAACTTATTTAGTTATCATCAAAGTTAAATATAATTAGCTTCTTCCAAGAAAATCCCTCGACAATTTTTAGGAGGAATTTAGCTCATGAAGTTAGAATTAAGGGAGTTTGACTTTTGAAGCTCTTAAATTGCCAATTGATTCAAAATCTTAAGTTCATGGGTGAAGACATATTTATTTAATATCATCTAACAGAAGTCAAGTCTAAATTTGACTAGTAATTTCTGGTTCACATAAAACTTCAACAATTAAAAAACTTATTATTTAGGAGAAAGGAGTATAATTTTTGTTTTTATTGGAGTAAGTCCATCAAATTATTTTTTCTTTCTTTTTTTAGTTGAATGTTTTGGTTAATTAGAAATAAACGATAGTTTAAAAAAAAAATTAGGAAAAAAAATACACTTTACGTTTTATTTAGGAAAAGGGGGCAAATTTTGTGTATTTAGAAAAATCTGATGGACACACTCCAATAAAAAGAAAAATTATACCCTTTTTCCCTAAATAATAGGTAAAGTACCATTTTTTCCTAATTCTTTTTTTAAATTTCCTTATATTTCTAATAGATCCTTCCTTAGAGAGTTGGAAATGAATTAAGTTAAGCATGGTAATCTCTAACCCTTATTTGGACTAAGGGCACTTTTCCATGTGGTTCAATATTGTTCAACCCCATTTGTTATTCTTTTTTTCTTTTTCTTTTTTTTTTCTAAATAATTTCAATAATATTAATTTTTTCTGTTTGGAGATTTTATTATTTTAATTACATTATCTTTTTAAATACTCTCTTTAGAAATTGGGGCTATCTGGAAGGCTGAAATGTAATCAAGATTACATTGAAATTTTAAAACTGATGTTGGAATGGGATAGTGAAGCGTAAAAAGCTTGAAAACAGTAAGAAAGATTGTTATGTTGAAAACTGTGAGAAGGGAATATAATAAGGATTACAAACCGGGCCCAAAGCTCTCAATCCAAACATTGACTTGGGATTACAAACCCATTACATTACAAGTTCCCAAACAGTCCCAAATTGTTATTATATATTAAATAATTATCTCTTGAACTTGAAAACTATAGCTTATTACTAGTGTACTCGCATGAGATACTTCGATATGACAAATAGTGTTTTTGGTTAATTTAATTTAATGACATTCCAAATTTTTTCGGTTAGCTAATTTATCTCGAAGGCTTCAAAATATTTTTAAAATTTAAAGAAATAAAATGTTAGTTTTTGACAACTCGGAAATTAAAAAGAAAAAAAATAAAAACTAGCAAAATGTCATTGTCTATCAGTCTAAGACGGTTATAGACTGATAGACAATAACATTTTGCTATATTTAAAAATATTTCCAACAATTTTATCATTTAAAGTAATTACCATTTAACATGTAAAAGTTAAAAAGATAATTTTCAAATTACTTAGTATAATCAATCATTTTTTACCTCTAATTGGCCATATTTAAAAAAATATTTATTTGTATAATAAAATTAATCGTCCTTTTTATCATTGGTTGATTCGAACGAGACAAAGTGACCCGTCAATAAGAAATAATTTACATTAGGGTCAGACCCTTTTAAATTAGCACGTTTATTTTTAAATTAGTTATTAAAATGAAATAACAAATTACATAATTTATTTGTTTGCTCAGCTAGTCAAATTAAAATATCTAATTATTTCATACAAATTTAATGTAATTTCCTTAATTTAGGAAGGAGACATGAATGAACTGAGATCACATCTTAATAAAACGAATCTTAAAATAAATGAAACTATGATTAAGAAAGACTTAAAATAATTGAAAATTACTACATATACCAATAAGATGTACCTTCTTTTTCGGTGGTTCAATCATAAAAACTCAAAAGTTAAACATGCTTAACTCGGAGCAATTCTATATTGGGTGACCTCTTGAAAATTTTTCTGGAAATTAAGCATGTGAGTGAAGCCCGTGTTGAATTGTGAGGATAGTCTTTCCTCTTAAAAATTGTTCAAAATAGGCACTGATGACATTACCGAATCGTAAAGGATGCAGAAAAATATTGAATCCATCCGTTATCGAATTTGAATTCCAAATGGGCCTAAGGCATTACATTTAAAAAGATTAGTTTTAGTCGAATTTCAATTTTAAAATTGAAGAAAGCAAAGATTCCTTTCAAAAACTCAAAAAAAATTAATTGAAATTTAATTGAGTTTGACTAACCAACTACTAAACTAAATCAATAAAATAAATAATATTTAATTTTCAATTTGTCATATTAAAAAGACATATTTAAGGTAAAAAAAATGGGTATGATTTTCTTTCTTTTTTTTCTTTTTTTAGAAAAGAGTATGATATTCAATTTAAACTGTGTTATATACAAATTAAATATATATTTCATTTTTCACATATTCATTTGAGAAAAAATGTCAGTTTATACTCCTAAGTTTTGGAATTTGTATCAAATTAAACCCATGAATTTTGAACTAATAATTGTAACAATTTAAATCCTAAACTTTTGTAGGTGTATCAAGTTATACCTTTCATTACATTCTATTTCTTTAAATATCATGTGTGACTTATAATTTTATCAACTAAATCTCTAAATTTCACAAACTAATCAATTTAGACTTTCAAGTCAGGATTTTCTTTGAAAATTATATATTGATCAATTCCAATCGTCCATTTTGTTAATTCAACATATGAAGAAGTCTATACATGTATAAGAATTGATGCATGTATGATCTTCAAATGTAAGCTCAATAAAAGGATCTAAATTGACTCATTGATGTTAATTTAAAAGTTTAATTGATGCAATTGTAAGTCTCACCCAATGATATTCAAACGAAAAAGACTGAGGGTATAAATTGATACAATTACAAAAGTGGTTTAAATAGATAAACCTAGTGCATGTTTGAGAGTAATTTTGAAATTGTTATAATCACTTTTGTAATGTTCAAAATTCTGTTGAAAATCACTCCAGGACTATAATTGATACCACTTCAATATTTAGGGGTATAAGGTATAAGTTGATTTTTGTTTATCCAATATACTTTAATTTAAACGTCCTAATCAATTTTTTTTTACCTATTTAAGTTAGTCAGATTCATAATAATATAAGAAAGAAACGCAAGTTTAATTTGGAAGTGAGTTATATTTGAAGAATAAAAATATATATTTTGTATTTTCAACTTAATTATATTAAAATAATTAAGTTCACAAATTTAAATTAATCTAAAATCTAACACTTGATTAAATGCAATTTATATATCACCAAATACAAAATTTTTAAATTTAGACTCTATTCCAAGCTTCTTAAACTTACACTTCAAACTCGAGCTTCTATAAAATCCAGCATTCTAAAAGAAGAAAAAAAAAATCTTAAACTCAGACTACCTAAACTTCATCTTTAGGTTCATGGTTGACATTTTCAGACTTGAGTAATGCCTCATCAATTTCATCAAACTTAGACTCACAACTATAATGCGCACAATTGGCATTTCCTCAAGACAATAGTTACAATATTTTACACATACAACTTACCAATTATATTAATCACATCTAAACCGAAAAATGTTTAAAATTAGACTTCCAATCGCAAATATACTTCAATTTAATAACAAAGCCAATAATTTTTTTTTTTTTCAAAAATATGCGTGAGTGTTTGGTTCAGCTTATACATACTTCGACTAATCTCACAACAACCCATGAATGGTTAACAAAATAAAAGAATTCAATCTTACCAAAATACCTCAACATCGCTAAAAAGTAGTTTACTATTAGTTATTTAGGCCTCGTTTTGATAACTATTTTACTTTTCTGTTTTTTATTTTTTACATTCACTATTTTTTTTTTTACTTCTGTTATATATTTTTTAAACATGTTTTTAATAAACCAAACACGTAGATTTTGAAAACTAAAAGGAGTAATTTGGAAAATCTGAATTTTCTTTTTTAAATTTTATTTAGAAATCGAATGTGTTTTTAAGAAAATGTGAAAAACTTACCAAAAAAATTGTGGAAACAATCCTAAGGATTTTCTTTTTTTTTTTTTTTTCTTAATTGCATAGGACAACCAAAAATTCAATAAAAAACAAAGTTGTATTTTATATTTTCACCGTTTTTATATATGTGTGCAGTAACATATTGTACCATTGGAAGAATGTGTACTTATAAAAACATCTCAACTAACAAATTACCATTTTATTATGGATATACTAAAATCATAAAAATGATGTTTTTCGAATTTTTCACGTTTTGAATAAAGAAAATCTAAACATAATTTTTAAAAACAAATATGTCAAATTACATCTATTTAGTTATGTGAATTTCAGAACATAAAACAGAACCTCGATCGATTGAATTCTCCAACGCTCTTGTATGTTTTTTAAGTCTTTACTTTGATTTTATTATAAATGTTTCCAAAATAACATTTATAGAAAAAGAAAATCCCAAGGTTGGGAGTCCAAAAAAGAGGTACACATTTGGTCACCATCAAGTTATGGGCAAGGGGAGGTTGTGTAAGGTTCAAAATCACAACTTTCTAATCATAGAATTGGAAGGTCATAGTCAAGCAATAGTGCAAAGGGACAGAAAATGACATTCAAACTTATATAGTTTGAATTATAATTATAAAACCTTCATCCCCTCTACCAAGTTTTCATAATTACTTCTAACTATTATTCATCCCACTCCCTAATTAGGTTTTCCTAATTAATAATTTCCCCTAACTTCCTTTTGACTCCAAATTATATTATTGAATTAACCCTTCATTTTCTAATAATTTTTAGTAGGTTTAGTTAAGATTCGAAATAGTAGATTATAAAACTAAAAAAGGGTTAGAAAAAGAAAAACATCTTCTAAAAAGTTTAAAAAAAAAAAAAAAAAAAAGCTAAACTTATTACCATTCATTCAATAATTGCATGTTACTCGAGGAATGAACATAATTATTTGAACAATTTCGTAAAAAAACTTAAAATATAGGGGAAAGCAAGAAAGTATGTAGAAATAGAAATTGCTCTTGAAAGAGGACTAAATAGAAACAAGAGAGATGCAAGAAAGAAGATTCATTTTTTTCAAAAAAAAAAAAAAAAAAAAAGTATATATTTTGTAAAGCAGCAAACAAAAAAAAAAACCAGCTTATATAATTCATCTTTATTTCATTCACAAAATACTTATTTTCTTTTATATATATATATATATATATATATATATATATATATATATATAGAAAATTTTAAAAATAGAAAAATAAGGAAAACTATTTACACAAAATAGCAAAAGTTTTAGATAGTTGTGATAGACGCTGATAGAAGTCTATCAAGATCTATTAGTGATAGAAATGATAGAAGTCTATCACTGATAGATGCTGATAGAAGTCTATCAATATCTATCACTATTTTTTTTGCTATTTTCTGTAAATAGTTTAACATTTTTTCTATCTATGAAAATTTTTCTTTTTATTTTGGTTTTAAAAAACCCGAAAAAATAGCTATCGTAGGTAGTCACATATGCATATGCAAGATATGGGTATGGGGTATGAAAGCAAAAGGAAAGTACATGAAAACAGCTGGATGGAAGATAAAGAAGGTTAAAGGGATGGGATTTAGTAGGCCAATCAACTTTATTGCCCTTCACCAACTAGGGATTTTGTAGCCCTCCTTTCTTCAAATCCCATCATTTTCATTTTCAGAATCATATTTTTAATATATATATTTTTATATATAGACTTCAATTTAGTAACCATTTATTTATTTATTTTTTTCTTTTTGAAGAGTATGCTTATAAATATTATTTCCATCTATTGGTTTGTTTACATTTTAAGAGTGTTTTTAAAATTAAAGTCAAAATTTGAAAACTAAAAACTTTTTTTGTTTTTGAAAATTGTTGAAGAGTACAAATATTTATATAATTGTGAGAAAACAAGTATAATTTTTAAAAAATCAAATAGTTGCCAAACAGAGCAGCAATTTTAAAAAGCTTATTTTTGTTTTTGAAAATTGGTTAGGAATTCAAATGTTTGCCTACGAAATATGAAAAATATGAGTAAGAAATTATGAGAAAACAAGCACAAATTTTAAGAATAAAAAATTAAATAGTTATCAAATAAGACTTAAATAAGTTAGTTTTTCATTTAAAACCACGAGTTTGTGAACCATGATCTGTTTTACATAAATAAACTTGTACAAAATTTTCCTATCATGATTCTTAGAAAATATTTTTTAAAAGAAAAACACCAAACTAGTTAAAAGAGCTTCATGATTTTGTAAAATATATTTACTGTTTTCCGAAAAGAAAAAAAAAACAAAAAGAAAACAAGTTTTGAAGGTGTTTTAAAAAAGATGTGCTTTTGATTAACATCTTGAAGGAGAGGTACCTTTTCAAGAAAAATATTATATCGGTGAAATTCTTCAATATTTATTCTTTAAATTCTCAAAATCGAACTGTACCATGCTTCAATATACAGAATATAAGTCAAATGGAATGAGAAATCATAGTTCAAATTTTGTTAAAGAAACACTTTAATATTGCTAGTCAAATTTTAAAAATAAACATAAGTTTTTTAATACAACGATCACATTTGATAACCATTTAATTTTTTGTTTTTAAAAATTAAGCATATAAACACTACTTATACTTTTATCCATAAGTTTCTATGTTTTGTTATCCATTTTTTACTAATGATTTCTACAACCAAGCCAAGTTTTACAAAAAGTAGTTTCCAAATTTTATTTATTTATTTATTTTAAGAATTTAACTAAGAGTTCAAGTGTTTCTTTAAGAAATATGAAAACTATAATTGAAAAATTGAGAGAAAACACCCATCCATCTCAAGATTAAAATAATAAATAATTAATTAAAAACTAAAAATGAAATTGTCACGAGGGTTTACTTTTTTTAGTTTTCAAAACTTACTTAGAAAGGGGTTAATAAAACATAAGACTTATAAGTTGGAAGTATTGTTTAAATGTGAAAGTTCACTTGTGATAAATTTTTTTCATATATTTGTAATAAAATGTATTCAACTTAGAAAAAATTACCTCATATTAATTATCACTAAATAATAGTTATTAGTCAAAATCAACATAATTTAGTCATAATTCATCCTTTAAAATCGATAGTACAAACTCAACTTCCAACTTGTTATAAAAAAATAAAATAAAAGATAATAATTAAAAAAATATAACCCTTCAATCATTTAAAGCATACAAAGTTTTTTTTTTTAGTATTCAAATTTCTAACCTCTTGATCAAGAGTGTATATTTCATATCAATTGAGTTATGTTGATGTTGGCTAAAAAAAATCATAAACGCTATGTTCAAAAGAGGGTTCCAAATCCTTTATGTTTATTTAATTCTAGTCCTCTTAATTTTTTAAAATACTTATTTTAATTCTTAAACCTTGAGAAGGAAAAGAAAAAAATGTCCGTAAAAAAATAATATGTACTAATTACCATTTCAATACAACCATCACAAAACCCGACTAACAAATGCTAGAAAAACAATAAATCATTTAAAATTTTTATGTCAATTATCATTGAACTATGTTGACGTTGACATATGCAATAATAATATATTGACAGGATCATTATCGATGCCACATAGGTTGATACAATTAAGTGGGTTAGAAAGTGGCGACAAAATAATAATAGCTAAAAAAATCTATAATATATTTTCTAATAAAAAATTTAGAATTCAAAACAGTCATTTAAAAATGTAAGAATTTGGATAGAATAAATGTGAAGGCTTAGGGACTACAATAAGAATTGAAACTTAAATATTTTAAACTATAAATATATATGGCATATCACTATTGTGTTAAGAATAAACTTGGTACAGCAAGTTCAACTTTAAAGGTAGACTTCTTCTGCTTTAAGTTTCAACAATTGGGCCCTTTTGCAAAACTTTTTTTCTAAAAAAAAATAATAATAATAATAATTATTATAATTATAAGGAAAAAGAAAGACAGATTAGGGATGACTTCAACGTTAATTATTTAATAATCAAAAGATTAAAGAAAGCTTAAAAGTGGTAATGCAAATCAATAGATAAGACACTTGAAAGTACAACTTCCATCATCACTATTATTTAAACAATACAGAAATAAAATATAGTATCTAAGCTTACCTTAAAAGGGAAGTTTATATAACAAAAAATTCTAATTGCACATGCAAACATTAAAAAAGAAAAGTAAACCTAAAAGCTAATGATTGATTTATTTCTTAATCAAAAATTATAATAAGTTGGATTATTGGATTCCATAAATAATTGTTAAAATGTCAGGCTCATTTTTCTTCCTCCTTCTTTCTAATAAGCATCCAACAACCAAAGCTTTAAACTATTTTTTTTTTAATTAATTTTTTCTCATGATTTGCATAAAAACCCCAAAAACTAAGAAACAAGAACAAAGATTACTATACTTTTGTTTGTTTGTTTGCACTTTGAAGAATATTAAAAAGCACTGAAGGGATTCCCACTTTTGCTATTATAACTATTTTTTTTTTTTTTTGTTAACCTTTCAAATATTCTCACTTAATCATACTCATTATTCCATAAATATTTTCTACAATTCATTTTTTTAAAAAAAAAAAAGAACAGAAAAAAATAGTACTGTGTTGTTCAAATCTTTGGGATAGTTTAGAATAATTTACAGGAACCAAAACACTTTCTGCTGCTTTCTCTCAGACAGAAGATAAGAAGAAATATCTCTCTCCTCTCTCCAAATAAGATTCATAACAATTAATAACAGAATTTATTTATTTATTTATTTGGAAAAGAGAAGATCAAGAACAGATTTGCTTATTTAATAATACTATTCAGGATTTCCACAAGATGTCATTGTTTAATTATTAAAATTCTTGAGATTAGGAAGAGGAACGAGAAGGAAAAAATGATTAAGAAACTAATTAAAGTAATTAGATGAATTAATCATGATGATGATGAACTACATATATTATTCCTCATGTTAAATTCTCAGCATATATTACCAAGGTGATCTTCTCGTTAATTTAATTAAAAACAGAATGAGAAAATATTTTGGAGTGGGAATTTTAGATATTGAAATGTAATTAGAAAATGAACTTAAATAAAAAAGAAGGGAAAAAAAAAAGGAAAGAGAGCAAAAAAAAAAAAAAAGCTTACTCTTCTATCTCTGATATTCTCTCTAACATCCATCGAACAATTTATTCAGATCAAGAGGAAGAAGACGACCCATTTGCGGTGGCGTGTGGCTCGCCACCGCCGTTAATTTTCTCATCGCCGTCCCCATCACCACCGCTGCCGTTGATGTTCCGGCCGCCGTCTTTTTTTCCGAGAGTGTTTTTGTTGTTGTGCATCCAAACTTTGAGAACCCCTCTGTCAACTCCGACATCGCTGCAGAATTCTTGGATCATATCCTCATCTCGTTTCTGAATCTTCCATCCCACTTTCTCTGCAAATTCGTACATTTTCTCCTTCTGATTTTGAGTGAATTTCGTTCTGAATCGCTTTCTCGAATTGGGGCTCGGAGTCAGAATCGAGTGGTGGAATCCACCGCCGCTGCCAGCGTTCTCCGGCAAACCACCGGAGAGGGCGAGAAGCATGTGGGGTGCTGAAGGGTAGTACGAGGAGGAGATCGGGGGAGGAGAGGCGGAACTCGGGCTTCGGTGGGCTGCCGCCGCCGCAGGGGGCGGCGGCGGGTGGTGGCGGTGATGGGGTTGGTACTCAATGACATGGGTTGTTGTCGGAGTAGCGATTGGATCCTCCGGTTCACGGCGGTGGAAATTCCGGTGGCAGCCGCAAGCGGCGCATTTTAGGGAGGTGGGATCCGTGGCGGTGGCGGTGGGGGATGACATGAACTCGCCGCAGCCGTCTAGAGCATGGCCGCCCAAACTGGCAGCGTGATTCTTGAGGCATTCTTTGTAAACCACCTGGGGAGGCGGCGGCGCCGTGTGGTGGTGGCGCTTGAGGACGCCGTTAGTGAACGGGTGAGATTTGGTGATGGGTTGGATTTTGATGGGGGTTTCAGTGTCTAATTCAGGGGATTTCACAGCTCCTCCACCTGTGGAAATGGGGGCGGCGGCGGTGGAAATTGCAGGAGTCAAGTCCATAGCTCAAACATTTAGGGTAACTCAAAAGGCTAAAAAGAAAAAAAAAATGGAATTAAAATAAACAAAATGAAAGACAGAGAAAACACCCTCTTAAAAGGGTCTCGCTGCAAACCCTTTACAACAAAAGAATTCAAAATCAAAATTAAATTTGGTATAAGTTGAAAACCCCAAGTGAAGTTCTGTTTGTTTCTCGAGAAAATTGGGAGAGAAAAAAATTAGGGAACAGATGGGTTTGAAAATTGGAAATTGGAGACCAGAAACCAGAAAAAGGCGAGACAGAAAAAGAAGAAAGATGAAGAAGAAGAAGAGGGAAAAAGGAGATGATGATGAGCAGTGATGACTGTTGATAATAATAATAATAATGTTAATTTTAAGAAAATAAAAAAGAAAGATAATAAAATTTTGAAATTTTTTAAATAAAAGAAAAAAAAAATCAGGGGTTGGGGTTGGGTTTTGTGGTGGTGCTTGTAAACCCAAGTTAAGTTTGTTAGGTTTTTTAAACTTACTATGGTTTTGTAATGTGTGGTTAAGTTTCAGAGAGTGGGGTCCACTTGGGGTTACATCTTTCTGTATGTGTAATAAATAAATAAAAAAATAATAATAAAAAAAAAAGAGATGGGATTTTTATTTTGATTTTAGTTTCATAGGTTAAAAAAATTTAAAAATAGAGAAATAATTGACCGGGTTATGGGAATTTAAGACTCGGGGGATTACGAACCGAGTTGACTCAGTGAATTTTGGTCTCCCATAATTTGACTGTTGTGCTGTTTGAGTGTAAAACCCATTTCTTAATTTTTGTCAACTTGGAAATCAGTCATGGACCGCTTTTATTGCACTTTCTTTTCTTTCTTTCCCTTTATTCTCCTTTTTAATTTTTATTAATACTTGTTTTTTTTATATATATTCTTTTTCCTGTTTTATTATAAGTTAAATTATCAATTTGATTTCTATAGGTTGAAATTAGTTTCAATTGGATTCCTTTTAAAAGTTTTGATTTTGTTGATATGGTTTTGAATTTTTTTAGTTTGGTTAAATTTCACTAATCATATTTCTCACTATTCATTGTTGGAATACATAGTAATCTGATTTACTATTTGTCTTTGTGACAATTAAGTTGTTGTTTTACATTTGAATGATTGTATTAGTTAACTGTACTTTAAGTTTAATAGTGAGTAAAAGCTATCGGAGAAAACTATAGGTTTAAAAGTAAATAACAAATATTTTAGATATCATACGTAAAGTTTAATAAATAGTCTTGTTTGGTTTTTAGTTCTTGATTTTTTAATATTAAACTCATCAACACTATTTCTACCATTAGTTTCTATATTTTGTATCCATTTTCTACTCATGTTGTCAAAAATCAAGCCAAGTTCAAAAATTAGAAACGAAATAATTTTCAAAAAGTTGTTTTGTTTTTAGAATTTGACTAGAAATTCATATGTTTTAACAAAAGTAAAAATCATAATTGAAAATATGGGAGGAAACCAACATAAACTATAAAGCTAAAAATTAAAAACAAAGTCATTATCAAACGAGACCTAAAAGGAGATCAAATTTAAATTGAACTTAGAATTATAGAGACTATTTTGTAATAGGAGATCAAATTAAATTCAACTTGAAATTATATAAATTATTTTGACAAAAATAAAGATATAGAGATTAGTTTGAAACTAAATAGCGAAAGTGGTAATTTAATTTTTATTACATTTAAATTAAATTTGTAAAGTAGTAAATACTAAACTTCATGTATATGGTTTAAATATATATCTAAAATGTCACATAAAAGTTTTTGTATTAAGATGTGAAAAGTTTAATGATAATATTGTTATGTATGGTTCCAAAGATGATTTAAATCCCTCTTCTTTTTTTTTTTTTTTCTTTGAACTTTAATGTCTATTTTAATTCTTTATTAAAGAAAACCTTTAGAATTGTCACTTTACTTTTTGAACTTTTTAAAAGAACAATTGAGCCATTATTACTAATTTTCAAACTAATATAAGTATGTACGATACCTATTTGAATTAATGGATGTAATTACAATACTTATCAATATAATATGCCAATATATATACTAAAAATTATATTACTTATATTTAAACAATTGACTGTACAACAATTAAATTTATTATTTTTTTAAAGTTTAGAATTAAAATCAATATATATATATATAAACTAAATCTAGCTAAATAGACACCTCAAAATTTTGTAAAATCTAAATCTTGAAATAGACTTAAATATTTGAAATTATGAATAGTCAAATACAAAAATTAAAAGGAGAATTTGAAGTTATAGTTGCAACAAATTTTGAGATAATAAAGAAATATCTTTAATAATAAAATATTCTATAATAATAGATAACATTCATGCGATGTGTCTTGTTTCATTAATGGAGTGTGTATAAATTATTAGTTATAGGTACGGTATGGCAAACCTAGCCAACTCTTTGACATGGCATCTAACTAATTTTACAGGCAAAATCAAGTGTTAGTGATTATTGTTTAGCATACATCGATTCGAATATTAGTAATTATCGTTTATTAGTAATTATCGTTTGTTTATGTTCTGTTTGAAATTTTTCCTATTTTGTATTATGAACTGTTCTATATATTACATTAACTAGATCTCACTCGTCATGGTTAGTTATTTGATTTTACTGATTTAGAATGTTTAACACAATCAATGTCATTGTAAATATTGCAATTCATGATTATTTGAGGTATTTTGTTGTCGTATAATGTCGACTTAATCTTGAATTAAGTTAGGTTAAACACTAAAATGATAAATTTTTTCTAAAGTCATAAGATATTTTTAGTAAATTTTCAACATCTATATCATAATGTAAACATTAATTTGATGTGGGTATTTTAGAAAAGTTAGTTATTCAATAACCATATTGTATCATTTTTGGCCATTACTTAAACTTATTTGATATGGGTATTTTTAGAAAAGTAAGTTCCAATTTAACCCTGAAATTCGAAATTATGTAAATGCTTTTGAAGTTTTTTTTTTTCTTTTTAATTGGTAAATGAAAATTTCTTGACAATTACTATAGGATTGAAATGTATCCTATGACATCGTTTACAAGATTATACATTGATGTAAAAGTTGATGGGTAAAATTTAATTTTGTGAATAATCTTCTAAGTGATGTCAACTATATATTTTAAGTGAAAATAAAGATTACAAAATTTCAACTTTTTAGGTTTAATGTTAAATGATATAATATTAAATTTGCATTCACCCATCAGCTTAAGTATTTGGGTCAATAGATGATTTAAAATGGTATAATATTAAATTTGTTGGACCGGTATGGCAACCCTAGATGGGTGAATAGGGTTTTTATTAAGCTAATTAAAACTTTTTACTAATGTGGGCCCAATTAAACAAATTAATACACTTTATACTAACAAGTAATTTAAACAAGAATTTCATGCAAATAAATTCAATCCAAAATTAACCAAGAAAATAAAACTAATACTTTTAAGCACCCTATTTAATTCTAATAATAAGATTGGTAAATGATATGCAAATTTAAGGACTACCAATCAAAGTAAACAAATATGACCAATTAATTTCAAGGAATAAATATTGCAATTAATTTCATACAATAAAATATAATAACAAAATAATTGCAAAAATAAATAGGAGAGGGATAGAGAAATTAACACCGGGAATTTTTATAGTGGTTCAGTCAAACTCGACCTACATCCACTTTTCCAAGCACCTCTTGGGATTTTGAATAAGGATGTACCGACTCTTTCCACGGATTAGAGCCCAACCGCTACACCGCTCTTTTTGCGAGTTCAAGAGCAAACTCAATCCTTTCCACGGATTAGGATCAAACCGTTACAACCACTCTTTTTCCGGGATCAAGAGCAACCCTTACAAAAGTTTGGAAAAATTAAAGAACACACTTGAGCAACTCTCTAAATAGAGTGGATTTACAAATTTTGGGCTCACAACAAATCAATCCTCACCATATATAAATTTGTCTCAAGAATAAGATGAAAAGAATAAAATTGAAGCTTGGAGAGAGAGCAACAATGGAAGCTTAATGAATTATGGAGGATTGTAAAAAGATGTGAAATTGTTGTTTTGATATTGGAGAATATGAAGTGTTTAAAAAGAGAGAAAAGTTGTTGGAAACTACATTAAATTTGGACCATTAAATGTTGGTAAAAGAAAATTGAATGGTTGAGATTTAAACTCAACTAGCCGTTAGACACACACATAAAATAATATAAAATTCATTTTCTTTTAAAGGCAACTAGCCGTTAGACACAAAAATATAATAATATTAAATTCATTTTCTTTTTAAAACCATTTTTTTTAAAACCAACAAAAATCAAAAGCTCCTTGTGTCACTTATCTATTTCTCCACTTGTCATCTTCTAGTAGGTCCACTTTGATGATTTGGTCGCCACGTCATCGACATCGGGTATTTTTCCGTTAAGCATGTTCCAGCCATATCTTCTTCGTTTGAACTCCGATTTGAGTGATTCAAATTGCGTTGGAACCGTTGTTCCAAACTCTACACAATGGACACTTCAAAACACTCAAATTGTTAATAAATAAAAGCAGGTTTGTTATCATCAAAACATTAATTAATTAATTTGAGATTAAGGGCCAAGAAGCCAATAAAATTTACCTTCACACACCAACTTAAATGTTTTGGTAAATCAACAATTTCACAATTAAAGTAAAAGAAAAATCTTTGAATTATACTTGCTTACCAAAAATTTTTATTTTATGATAATTCGAAACAAAGCTTTTATAGAACACGACCTACGCATTTTCGATTGTTTTGAATGGATTTTTCACATCATGTATGGTACTTTTTTTTTTTAATATTCTTTTTTAACAAACATCCATTTTTTTAATATTAAATTAGAGAAAGAGAGGAAGATAGACATTTATCGATAAGTATGCAAACTTCAATGATAGACATTATTGAAGTTAGTAAAATTTAGTTATTTAACACTGATTTATGAAGTCGATAGGCCAAATACTCCTCAAAAATGTCACCAAACTAAACTAGTTTTCAAAATATCTATTCTTTTAGATTTTTTATTTTTTTGGGAAAATTTTAGACTTTCTCTTTTAGTTTTTTAAGTTTCAATTATACTTTTTATTAATGCATTTTCACTATTTTGTTGACTATTTTGTCTTTATAATACTAATTACAAGTTTTACTTTTGTCACTCTCTTTGATGTTGATGATGGTGTTGATGTAATCAGTAGTTTTCAAAACATTAAGATTAACAATATTAAGATGGAAATTCCAAATTTGACATAAATGTAAAAGTATATAGATGATGAAAGCTATAACTAACTTTCCCCTCCCCCCCCCCCCCCCCTAAATTGTTGATAATTTAAGCGTGTTTTTTTAATTATAAAATTTGGTTCTTAAATATTATTTCCAATATATATACATATATTCAAAATTGTGTCTATCATTACTTTTATAAAAGATATATTCTAATTGGTCCTTCCACGTATAAAAGTTACTAATCTTTCTACCTTTAAAGTTTTTAATAAATTGCTAAAATTTTAAATTTCAAAATATAAAATTATAAAATGGGTTGTCTTCAAATCATTATTTATAAATATATAAAAAATTTACCGTCTACCAGTGATAGACCACGATAGAATTCTATCGTTTTCTATTGCTCAAGCGATAGAATTTATTTATTTGAGCGATAGAAAGTGATGGAATTCTATCGCAGTCTATCACTGATAGACAGTAAAATTTTTATATATTTATAAATAGTTTGATATTTTTTCCGTTTATAGTAATTTCACTTATAAAATTGTGTCTGTCTTAATTAATTAAGTGTTGTTCAAATTGTGTTTTATAGGTTCATCTTCATTGCACCCCTTGACTAATATAAATTTCTTGTTTTCTGAACGGATTTATTTTCACCTTCTTTAAATAAAGATGCATTCTTAGTTAAATTCTAATTTTTTTTTTAAAAAAAAGATTACTCCTTTTATTTTTAAAAATCGTTTGTTTATATAAAAAAAATACGGACAGAAAGGGAATTAACAAAAAAAAAAAAAAAAAAATTTATATGTGAAATTAGTGTAAGCTTAATTTTTTAATAACCCAATAGTATCAAACGGGCTTAAATAATTATTGATATTTTTTTCTCCCTTTTTGTAAAGAATTTAGCAATTGAGATTAGAAAGAGTTGAACTTCTTACCTCTTAGTCGAGAATATAAATCTTAACTAATTAAAATATATTTTTTAGTATCAATTAAGATAATATTTTCACTTATTATAAAAAGGACCTTAAAATTTAGAAATAATATGTTGATATTTATTAGAAGCTTTTCAAAACTATTGGAACTCAATGTAATGTGTGTTGATAGTTGCAAGGGCCAAATTTGTAATTCACAAAGATGCTTAATTATTAAAAACAAAAGAAATTAAAAAGCAAACATCATTTTCAAAGAGACCTAAATTTTCATCCTAATCTTAATTATTCCCCGGCCAATTCGGAAGGCAAAGGACGAAAACCAAGGACCATAGATGTAACTTGTATGTAACAAACCAAAAAATATTATTTAAAAACAAAACAAAAATATTTAGAAATAAATACAAAAGTCGTAGTTTTCGTCTACTTAAAAATGACCTTACCAATCCAAAAAAATTTACCCACCTGTTTCCGTATGAATTAAAATTCTAAATTTTTTGTAAATGTATCCTATTTTTTTAAAAAAAAACATTATATAAAATTTAAAATTTATATCAATTGAATTATTAAATTTTTATAAGCGAATCGAATAAATTCGATGTCAATTCTCATTTACGTTAGATTTTTTTAAATCTCAATTTTACAAAATGAACAATTAAAATTAATGCATCGACAATTTTCAAAGAAAATTTTATCTAAAAGCATAAATTAATACACTCATGAAAGTACACATGTTTAATTGATAGAATTAATAAATATATTATTCCAGACAAGACGTAATAGAAGGTGTTAATTGACACATTTACAAAAGTTCAGAGTGTTTAAATCGACATTTTCTTTTGATTTATGTAATTTCAAAAGTGGCCATTTTGATCATTCATTTTCATATTCGTCTATTGTTTTTCGTTCAAAATTTTAGCATTATACTTCATTTCCTAAACTTCTTAAAATTTAGCCAAAATTTGTTATAAAATTTTGTATAAATTTTACTAAAAGTAAGAAAATGATAACTTTTTAAAAGTAAAAAAATGAAAATGAATATTTTGAAAATACGTCCCGAATAAAAAGAAGTTGAAAATATAAATATCAAAATAAATATTATAAAATTACACATATTAAAATAAAAATAATAATTAAAAAAAAAGTCAAAAGTACCTAAAGACTATTTAAACTTTTTCAATTTTCATTACTATTATTTATTATTATTTATTGGAAAAAAGTGTTCCCTCTACCACTTATTTGTCTTCCTTAATCTCCACATTTAACCTCATTTAATTACAATCTTGCCTTTTCCACTTTCGAACTTATCGAACTCTTGTCCCCCCTTCCACGTGCCGCACACGTGTGTTCCACTCCTCATCCCATGCGCCACGTGTCCTTCCACTTATTCAAATAAGTCAATGTTAATGGTGCTTGGTAAAAGTCAAAGTTCAATATAATCAATAATGTCCTGCTCATTAATTAATTAAGACGGCTTTAATTTTCATTTTGTCCTACCAAATTATCAAATTTTCAAAATATCCATTTATATTCTTCCATTCTTATGTTTATTCTATATTAATCAATAAAATTCTAAGATTTCTGCTTTATAGGCTCTTAAATTATAGGGAAAAAAGAACAACCCGTCCGACGTGAAAAGAAGTAACAAATTCATTAAGAAAAAGCTATACTTTTGGTATTTTTCTTTACTTGTTTTTTCAATAAATTGATAATAATTATATGTAAATCTAATTTTAGAATGCTTATTAGTTACATATGTTTTAACCTAAATATTTAACAAATATTCTCAAACTATAATTTGAATATAAGAAAGTGAATTAAAATAACATTGTTGTAGCATGTATTAAAATAGATATTGAATATTTATGAATAATTTTTTAAGAAAATAAAAACAAAATAGAAAATTTTTAAAATTGTTTTAAAAAAATGGAAAAAAAATGGAGGGTTGAGATTTGATAAGATGCGACGTACCTGATGAGGGGACCATAGTGATGCGGGGTTATGAGCCGTTAGTTTGGCACGGAAACTTGCGGAGATTAGCTTGGAATTATTTGATTGATTTGACTGATTAATTTGGAGATGACGTCATCCGACCAATGAAATTGCAGAGATGGTTTTATTATGGAAAAGCGTGTAAAGCGAAACGGCTTCATTGAAACTCACAAATATGAGGGAATTTATTGCAAAGCAATTTGTATTAATTACGTTAAACACTTGCCTTCCTTTAATTCCAAAAACAATTATCAATATATTTTAAATTAAGTATTTAAGAAAGGATATAATACATATTTAGTTCGTATATTTCTACTTTATTCTAATCTACTGTCATATGCCCAAATTTAGAATATATACCCTTTTTTTGAAAAAAAAAAATATTGTTCGTAAAGTTAATTTTATTAAATTAGATAAATTAATAATAATAGTTATTATCCTTTAAGAAAAGTTATTTGTGATACACGTTAATAAAAACTATAAAAGGAAGAATTTGAGTAATTTTTTTTAGATTAAAGTTTTTTTAAGAAATTTAATTACTGTTTAATTTTCCCTCTTTTTAAATTCTATCTCAGTCCCTAGTTTCCCAAAATGGTTATCTTAGTTTTAAATTAAAAAATAATTATTTTAGTTCTTACCATTATTTTGTTTTTAATAAATGGATACATAAGTTAATAGAAATGAAATGTTTTTTTAAAGTTGAAGATTCAAATTCTTTTTACATTGTTGTATTAAAAATATGAATGTATTGATAACATGAGCATAGTTCGAATGATATTAATTTATACTGTCAATCTCAAGATTTGAGATTCGATCTCTCACTTCATATATTGTAAAAAAAAAAAAAAAAAAAAAAAAAAAAAAAAAAAAGTGGATGCACTACTTCAAAGTATATGATAGCGTATCCATATATTTGAAGTAGGTGTGTTGGTTGAATGTGTTAGGTGATAAAATAATGACAACATAATCAAAATGGTTAATTCTATAAAATTTTAAAGAAAAAAACTGACATTTTAAAAGTTCAAGTACCATAATGATAATATCAATTTCATAAAAGCTCACATGCCCTAAAATAATTTCTTTGTCAAAGTTTTGAATCAAAATTAATTTTTTTAATTAATTTTTTTTTAAATAAAAAATTCCGAATTTTTTGGTTTGTGAACATACATGACATAGTAACCATATAACAAGAAAAGGAAACACATAAAAACAAAACCAGTACTGTTTCTACTTTCTTTTTTCCATTCTTTAACTTTAAAAACCAATGTTATCATAAAAACTTACCAAATTTAAAATTTCTATACTTGAATTTGCTTTGATCTTAATAAGTTTTTGTTAATGTGGCCTATTAATTCAGCTATTTTTTTTACTTAAATATTGACGTGAGATACTAATTAAACTAATAAGTGATGGTTTTTTATTTTTTGAAGAGAGAACAAGTGATGGTTTAGTGGTGTAATACAATGAATTAAATGGTTTAGTGGTTTAGTTGTGTAATACAATGAATTAAACTACTCAATAAAAATTAATAGAGAGAAAAGAAAAAATAACAAGATTAGGATCTGTTTGGTAGTGATTTAAAAATAAGAAATAAAATAAAAATAAAATTGTATTTCATATTTTCAAATATTGTGATTTGATATCAGATTTAAAAATTAGATTTCAATTATTGTTTAAAATGTATTTGATAACATATTTGTAACTTGTAAAATTACTGGTCAAAATGAACATGGCTTCATGTTGGTATAAAGTTTGTGCTATCAACCTCAAGAGTAGATGTTTGATTTTCTGACTCCTCATATTGTCAATCTTCCTCCCCGGACATATTTTTATGATATAATCTTCCATAATTATTATCTGTCAATATTTTATATATTTATAATATAATATATTATAAATACTTTAATTAAAAAAAATAAGTATATAATATGAAAACTATATTTATTCAAGTTAATCTAAAATCTAGATATATGGAGAACATAAAAAAAATCACAATTTCTACTATTGGAATAACATAATTTAAAAATAGTTTTTAAAACCATATATGTCAAATGCATATAACACTAAATTGAGTGAATTTGAAAAATATAAAACATAATCCAGATTGTCTAACAAATAAACCCTTACATTTTCGATCAAAGTTCTTTATTCAATTACCCAACTCTTATTTAGCTAGTCTAAAACTCTTACAACATATTCTTATTATCTTATCAAATCACCCACTTTTGAGTTTAATGAGAGACTTATTAAAATCAAGATTGAAAGTTTAAAATTGTATATATAAAAAGTTAATCATATATTTATATGGAGTGTAGAGCGAGGGATTCAAATCTCTAACATATAACTAGATCAAGAGTTTATATATATCTTAACCAATTGAGTTATGTTTAGGTTTATATAAGTACGACTATTAAACTATTTTTGAAAAATACGTTTAAACCAACCAAAATAAATATTAGGGAAAGAAAAATGCATTTGAAGGGAAGGGTTGAAAGGGATGATGAAAAATATTTGAATGAATTGAGAGTTGAAGAATGATTGGAAGAAACAAAAGAAAAGATTATGGGGGGTTTTTGATGAATATGGCTTAAAAAACAAGTTTTGAAAAATGGTTGTGGATTTGTCAGTGCTAACAAAGCAGTTGACAAACCCACATGGGGATTCAAATTTTCAGACAACTTCATCATTTTTTATTTTTTATTTTTTTACTTTTTTATTTTTATTTTTATCATCATTTTATAAATGCTATCTTTTTTTAAAAAAAAAAATTGTTTTATTTTCTCTCTCTCTTTGGTTGTGTTACCACCTAATTCCCAATTTGAAGCTACACCATCCAACCACAGTGAATTCCTCCTTATGCCTCATCAATGTTATTTGCAGATCCTCACATGCATTCTGCCCTACATTTCCATTTTTTTTTCTTTGACTCACATTAATTATTCTCTCAATTTATCAAAATAGCTTCATATAAATTATAAGAGTTGTTACAATCATATTTATGCATTTTCAACTAAAGTAACTATGTTTTATTACTTGGTGTGTTGTTATTTTAGATCTATCAAGCTTCGATTTTTTTTTTCTCTTCTTCATTTTCTTCTCTCTTCAAACTTTTATTTTTGGGTTTTTTTTTATTAGTTTGAGATCTTGTCTCGAGCACGAGAAAATACCTTTCTTTTTTAGTTCAATCAAGATAGGAAGCTAGGTAAATTTTTTTTATAAGTTATAATGTTTTGATAAAATATTTAGGTTGAAAAAAGCTATTGAAATTATTTCAATGCACTCTAAAAATTGAATAACTAAAGCGACATTTAATAATTATTTCGTTTTTTATTTTTTGTTTTTGAAAACCAATTAAGTTTATTTTCTCACATTTTTTTTTATAATGATTTGCATCTTTGGTAAGTACAAGAGTTAACAAATTTTTAAAAACTTTTTTTTTTTAGTTTTCAAAATTTGACTTGATTTTTGAAAATATTGATAAAAAGTAGATAACAAAGTAAGAAATTTAGAGATGGTAGGAACGTTTATAGACTTAATTTTAAAAAACTATGCACCAAAGACCAAATAATTATCACACCAAACTTTAAAAATTGTCAAAATAGTTCCTACCAGTATATTTGTGGAATTGTGTTCGGAGGTAGAGTGAGAGTGGTGGAATATTAATCTTTATTAATTTATTTTTAGCTTAGTTTCGGTTAAAATATTATTTTGATTTCCATTTTTTAAAGTTGGTTCAATTTTAGTCTTCATATTTTTAATAAATTTTAAATTTAGTTTCTTAAAGTTAGTTTTACCAAAATTAATTAAATAATAATAATAATTTTCATGCAAGAAAATATAATATATTTGAAAAATTATAGTAAAAATTATATAGATAACAAAAAGGTTTAAAAAAAATCAAGAAGACTACATTTAAGATTTATTGAAAATATAGAGATTAAAATTGAATAAACTTCAAAGCATAAGGATGAAAATGATATTTTAACCTAAAACTTATACTACTCATATACTATATATATTTAAAAAAAGAAAATCTCCATTTTTGAATAGAAAAAACAATATTCTAAAATGTCACATCACATATTTAATTTAGGTTTCAAGCCTCCAACAACATTCTTGAATAGAGAAAAAAAAGTAAATTAATTCGGAGAAAAAAAATTGAAAAATTTAGAAGAGGGAAAGTAGAAGAGAGAGAGTAAAGGACAAAATGGAGGGCACCTGGCGTGGAAGTGGGGGCAGAGGGTCCCTCGAAATGAAAAGTAATTTTAATTTTTGAAAAGAAAGAAAGAAAAAAGAAAAGGTTTTATGTATTGTAGGGTTGTGGATGATCAGAGGAGGGTCCTGTAATAAGGACAGGGCACCCTTCACACACCTAAACCATTTTTCCATTTCAAGGGACAGGACACCCGACAACCTCATTCATTTTGATTTTGTATCTAATTTACCAAAACTCCTTCATAAACCTTTTTCCCCCCAAACTCTCTTCTCTTCCTTTTCTTTACAATTTTTTTTTTTTTTATTTTATTATTATTATATAAATGTGTATTACAACTGTGGGGATGAGAGATCGAATATTCAACTTTTAAAGAAAAATTGTTAAGAATAACCCACATAAATCTTAGACCCAAGGCCCATAAAGACGCATGAGGAGTTTCACTTTTCATTTGTCCCACATTGAAGAATTAAGGAGTGGCTAGAAAGTATAAATATGCGAGCACTTCGGACTTGCAAAAGTAGAGAGAGTGAGATTAAAGGGTCTTTTTCCCACACGCTTGTTGTTATCTATTAACATTATTACTATAAAAATAGACTATTTTAACCTTTAAAAATTGATGAACTAAAACAAAACAAATTTGAATGTTCAAAGACCACATTAAGATTTTAAAGACACCTAACCATAACACAAAAAGGTTAAAAGAGAAACATGTTGACAATTTTTTACTATTAGAAATATAAAAGATAATTAAGTACCTTAAATTTATATCTAATCGTTATTTGTTATTAGAGGAATATAGGTTTTTCAATTTATATCCAATAAATATTATAGACAACCATACTGTAATTAATAAGTTATTTGATTAATTTTGAAATAGTTGTTTTCATTTTTTTTTTTAAATGTAATCTCTGGTTTTTTGAGCAAGATGATTTTCCATGACATATGATGTCATGGATTAATATTTATAAAGGGGATTTTATTCTTTTACTAAAAATTCATTAAAATCCACCAGAATATCGAATGCAAATTTTAAATTACTTTATTTTCCAAGTAGCTTTTACTTTATATAAAGTTTTGAAAAAAAAAAAAAACATTACATCACAACAATAATCAAACTTTTGTCTGAGATGTTAAAAAGAAAGTGAAAATTAGTAATAAATAATATTGGTTATTCAAAATGCAAATTATTAGAAAAATACATTAGATTTGCAAAAAGGGATAATATATTAGACAAAAGTAATTAAAATTATTATAGTGTTTTAGAATATTGACTTGTGAAAAGTGACAATCTCTGAATCAAAAGCTGCTTGTCCACCAAAATTTGTTAAAAAAAAAAAAAAAAAAAAAAAAAAAAAAGTGAAGATGTATCTTCTATTTTACAATACTACATGTGAGGTTGATGAAATTATAATTTAAATAATTTTTGGAAATAGTTATTTAAAAAGATTGGAAAATGGAAAATGATTAGCTTTAACAGCTTCATACCCATTGGCCAAACACTCTACCTACCCAATAATGCCCATTTAATTTTATACATACATCAATCATTCCTACCTTCAAAATTAGATCCAAAAAAGGAAAAAGAAGAAAAAAGAAAAAAAAAACACAAATTGTTCCATTATAAGTTTTGGATAAAAGAAACAAAGGGTTAGGTAATAGGTTGGTCTTTAAATTTTAAAAGTTTAATTAGTTATTGTTGTAGTAGTTAAAAAAGTTTTTAAAAAATTCGTGGGAAATTTTTAATAAATTTCTAAATTTTCAATTTTATGTTTAATAATATCACGATCTGTTATGAGTAAATGAACTATATAAAAATATCGTGAGCTAAAAAATTTATTAGATATAAAATTGAATCGTTAAAAATTTATTTGATTATTTTTATATAAAAATTAGTTCAAATAAAATTTTGAAGTTTACAAAAATCTATTAAAACTTTTAAAAGCATAAAACTGTTGTCTTAGAGTTAGTGATTTTATGTCCATAACTACTCTAAAAATTTAACAAAATACTTATAGAGTCTTTCTTAATTTTAGGAGATAATTTATTCACGAATTGAGAAAATGATAGTGTCAACTCCACTCTTTGTTTAATCTGAAAAGTCGATAGGCCTCACGACTAAAAATATTATTAATTTTATGTTTAATTTAACTCTCAACACTATAAGTTTACGATTAAACTATTAAATAATCAATTTGAATAGAACTCAATTAATTAAAGAATATAACATCAACCAAAACATCAATTTGGTATTATTGAACAAAAACTATTTCCTTGGTTTTTAGACTATTCTTTTAATTCTTTTAACTTTTAATTTAAAATTCGAATCCAGAGGAACTATACATATATGTTAAAAATTATCCTTTTAAAGAAGACAATTTCCTAATAGACCCACATTAATTTGTTTTAGGGGATTATGCATTTTCTTAATTAGCTATCTTAATTAATCAAGGTTATTCTTCTTAAGGTTGATTAAATTATAAGCTGGGTCTTTTTTTTAAAAAAAAAAAAAAAAAAAAGTTATGAGTTGGGTCTCTAACTTTAAGAGTTATGTCTAATAAATCCTTTAACTTAAAAAATTGTTTAAAGAGTCTTTAAGGCTCATTTAACAACATCTATGCTTCTTAAGAAGTAAACTGGTTCGATAACTATTTCTATTTCTTATTTTTGGATTTTAAGAAAAATTTCTAAATAAAATAGAGTTAAATTTGAGAAACTAAAAAAAAAAAAAAAAAAAAAAAAAAAAAAAAAAAAAACTTTATCTTGTTTTGTTTGTTTTTATTTTTACATTACAACTTATACTCAATTATGGCCTCTGGCCAAGGTGGTGCAAGACCATGTATCTAAGAAAGTTAAAGACTTAGAGTTCAAATATAAAAAGACAACAAAAACGAAATAAAAAATAGTTATCAAACAAATTTTTGTTTATGTTTCTTTTTTCAAGAAATAAAAATCATAAATAGTTATCAACATATTCTTGTTTTCCGTTCTTAAAAAATAGAAAATAGATAACAAGAAAGAAGAAATTAAACAGGAAACAGAAACATCATCAAACGAGGTCTAAGCTTTCAATGTTTTATTGCATAAGCCAACAAAGTCAGATAAAATAAAATAAAAGGTATTTGAACTTTCAATTTTATATTTTAGAGTTATAGGTAATTGAACTTTTAATTTTGCACCTCATAGATCCCTAACTTATGAAACATTTCTTAAAATTCATGGATCCATTGAACACAAAATTAAAAGTTTAAGAATTAAAATTTTATATTTTTCAAAGTTCAAAATGTATTAGACACAAACACAATCTTAATAGCTTAAGGACCTATTAGACATTTTCCAAAATTTAGTATCTTATTAGATACCACCTTCAAAATTAAGAACCTTTAAACAATTTTCATGAACAATGATCTCAATTATACACTAAAGTTATGAAAAATAGTACCTTTTATTTGTAACAAACAAGATCTACCATGAGATCTATTATGACAATAATTGAAGTGTTTGCTTATGGTGGCTTTGATTTTTGGTTCAACTCAATTTAAACTAAACAAGGTGTATAATAAATAGTTGAAATCAATTAATTAACCAATCATTCTTACAAAAATCAAACTAAATCGACTAAATTGAACAAAATGTTGATAGGGACAACGACCCTCCAACTATCTCTACAATGGTATGATATTTTGTTCACTTTGGACATAAACCCTCATGGTTTTGCTTTTGGTTTCACCCAAAAGGTCTCAAACCAATGGAAATAATTGTCATTCCTTATAAACTCATGATCGTCCACTTATCTAAGCAATGTAGGACTTTGATCGCACTTCCAACAAATGTTTGAACGAATATGAGTGAGTCGAAGCAATATAGATGATTAAAAAAAATATGGTGAATTTTGAAAGGGAGAGACATGCAATCCTTTTGTGGTAGGTTTTATAGGTAATGAAGGCAAAGCTATACACAAGTCTAGGTTAGGCTTTTCCTTTATAGCTTCTTTACATTGTACTAAAAAAAGAATTGTCAAAAGAGAAGGGAAAAAGAATCCCAAGAGATGGCAGCTTTAGGAAAAAAAAAAAAAAATTCCATTATTGATGCAATTGGGTTAAAGTGATCTTATGTAGTATCACCATCAAAGGCTTTGAGCACTTTGAAACATGAAATCATTAATCTACTTCACATACCTTCTAATGTAGGATTCCTCTCCAACAAAGATTTGATAAGCTTTACAATTTACATGTTAAGTAATAATAATGTTATTCTTTGTTATTTTCATGTTGTTTTAAAATGATTTTAAATGTCTCTATAGATTTTTTTTAACCAACATTAAATTAATTAAGCAATAAGCATTTATTATGAATAATTAATCAAAAATAGCTATGAAGATGTATTTATTATATAAAGTTTTTACTTTGAGCTTATTTTATGGCATGCACATACTAATAAAATTGATAATGAGTATATTGTCTCATACACTACAAGAAGGGTGATGGGAGATAGAAAGATACGATAAATTTTATATATATTTAGAAAGAGTCTATAATAATGTATACCATCATTTCCATTTTCTAGTACTTAAAATGGAAAATGTCTTTCCTTTTAAGTGTACATTAATTAGGTCAATTAAGAAAGTAAAAAAGTTGACCACTATTCCAATTTTAACATCATTTTGTTACTAACTAAACTAATTATAGTAATGATAGTGAGGCTCCTTTTCAAATAACAAAAATAAAAAATAAAAAAGTAATTAAGTCATTCATATCATTATTGACGAGTAATAAAGCTCAACATGACGAGTATATATGTCTAGTTAATGCAAATGAACTCGATATATACCTCGTACTATGATATTTTATTTTAGTGATGAATGAGGCTAATATTAATCATGTCATATTGTGAGTGAATAACATATATGTAATTTTGATCTTCTAAAGCATTGAAAATTGGTCACAAAATAGAAATGAAGTCATTATTCGTGGATAAAAGTTAAATGAAAAAAATGAGATGGAGAAAGTGATACTAATCTCTTTTGAAGGTAATTCCAAATATTATGATACTATAGAATCAAAATAAGCTAGCTTCTCTAGGTTAGTTTTTGAGACATATTCAATGGGATATCAATCCATGACCTAATTTGACATTGGGGAAGAAAAATGAGTCGATGATTGTAAAAGAAAATTTTTGTTAGTTGTTCCTTTACATAATGCAAAACATCAAGGCATGAGAAAATGCAATTACAAGAACTTGTCATTGCCATAAAGAAACCAAATGTATAGATACCTCAAAAACATTGAATATGATCAGAGTATTAAATTGCCATCTACCTATGGATCAATATTTTCATATTTATTAATTCAACATTGACAAAAGAAGTGAATTGATAATGCAATAAGACAAATTCAAGAATGAGAATTTGAATTTGAAGTGGACAAGATCAATATTTTTTTTGCTTACTTTTATCAACTATTTGTCCTCCATAAATGGAGATCCATATTCATATATAGAGAGAAAAAGAGCTAACGAGTTTCTCATTTACGACTATGATCTGTTTACAGTAAACACCATCAAATAAATCTAATTCTCTTTGGAATTGATTTAGTTACGATTGATTTTCATTACGATCATACCAAATTTTGGTTGTGGGTGCATAAATATGCTCAAGATGTGAACAAATTACTTTTTACTAAAAAAAATATGCTCAAGATGTGAAAAAATTACTTTTTACTAAAAAAAAGTCCTAATATTGTTATAATTAGCACTTTAAAGAAAGAATGATTTTACCATTCCAATTTGAACATAATTTAACCGACATCAAATTTTCAGCAACATATATGTTTTGGTTTCTAATGATATATTTTTTTATTTTAGAAAAAAACTATAGTCTCTGTTTTTTAAGAAGTTTCAATTTACTCCCTTATCAACATTTTTCCTTTTAACCTCTCACCATTAATGAATATAAAAGCTAATCGACATTGATTTAACACACAATAAACTAGTGAAAATTTTAGAAAGCAAAAAAATGTCATCTAAAATACAACTTGAAATTTATAAATATTTCATATAGAAATCTAGAAGAGAGAAATTATAAATTTTCCTTATTATCTGCCAACTTTAACATTCATGAGTGGTGATAACTGAATTGAAAAATATTAAAAATATAAATAATGAAATTGAAATGTTTTAGCCAATATAATAAGAATTAAATTGAAATAAAACTAAAAACATTAGGAACTAAATAGCTGTACTGTGGGGGTAAAAATAATAGTTTAAAAATTGAGGAGCTAATCTGCATAATTATAATCTTTCACAAGTATGGGTCTCTGCAAGACTTATCTTCCTTTTTCAATTGCACTAATTCTTTTTATTTAAAAAAAAAAAAAAAAAAAAAAAAAAAAAAAAGTTAAAAGAGAAAAAAAGAATTTTGGATTTGGAGTGGACAAGATCAAAGACCTAATCTAGTTGAATATATTTAGTGGTTATGTAGCCAATCCTTATCCAACATTTTCTTCTTTTAGGTCAAACAAAAGTCTAAAATATTGGTTGGTTTCTTTAGTTTTATTCTTTATTTTCAATGCCCATACTGGAAAAATATAATAATAACAAGCATTAAATTTTTGGGCCTTTGGACTCATTTATGTCTAACAAATCTCTTCAATGGTTTTTGGTTTCTTTCTCAAATTAGTCTTTCTTTATTATTTTGGAATTTCTTTAGGGTTAAGGTTTGCCTTTCCACATTATGTTCATCTAATATCCCATCTTAGTATAGCCATATATAAACCAAATTATTAGATACTAATTTTTCTATTTTCTACATTAACATTTGTAAACATTACTATTTTTCATTGCTCTTCAAACATTAATCAATTTTATGTTTTAGAACAATTGAATGTTCATATGCTAGATTTAGTTAGTTTTTTAAAACTTTTTTTCAACAATAAATTAGAAGAAGGCAGGATCAGAAGGTGTACCAGGATACCTTAACTAGATTGATACATCCGTAGCACACTCTCATCATACTCCGGATCTTATAAATTTAGTTTTTAAAACTATTTTTGTATTATATAATCTAAAATAATGAAAATTATATATTAAAAAAAAACATTTTTATGGTTCATAGTGTATCCAAATTTTTTAATATAAAATTTATAATTTATAAATGCATTTAAAAAAACAAAAACTTTGATAAATATAATATCTCAGTTATAAACTCATTCCATTTTTTTTATTTAAATTAAAAATTATATAATATAATATATTATGATTTATGTGATATGGTAAAAAAAAATTATAACATAAAACATGTTCATAATATAATAGTTAAAATTGAATTTAGTATTTAATTGATAAGTCAAGGACAAATTTATCAAGGGTACGTAATTTGAGATTGTAAGATTCTAAATTTATGTATATTGTTTTCCTAAATTTTTTTTAAAAAATTACGTTTATATTAAGAATAATATTTTCCCACCAAATACACATACCATTCCTCCTTTTGTCTAGACCAGGCGTCAATCCCTGAGAAGGACAATTGTTTCATTTATAAAATTAAATTTATTTTCTAATTGTTAGCTTTTTTTTTTTATATCCGTGAGTGTCCAGGCCAGCTTATGCGTACTTCGACTAATCTTACCGGACAACCCACCCAACCCTACAACAGGCGAGCTGCCAACTTACCGTAGGATATTAAATCTTAGATAGGTGGCCACCATGGATTGAACCCACAACTCCTTACCCCTAATTTACTTTTTTTTTTAATAGCATTTTTAAATATATATATTAGATGGAATATTGACATTTTAAGAATCGATTAAATACAAAAATTAAAAAAAAATTCAAAGACTTATTAGACATTTTTTTAAAAGTTGAATAACTATATATAAATACAAAACTAGAGGTTCATGCATTAAGCTTCTAACTTAATATATATTTGTACCCCTTCACTTAAAATTCTAGATCCGTCACAGTTGATAACTACAAATATATATATCAAAAAATATGTTTTGAACATAAATTTTAATAAGGGATTCAAATTTAAATGTAATATCAAACACATATCTACAAACTACATGAAATATAACACTATTTTTTCATTAAATTTTCCTTGTTTTCAAATTTAGGTTTTCCTATCACTAACAAAATGCACCCTAATTTTGTATGGTGATCTCAATATAAATGTTAATTCCATCCCTTCAAAATGAGGTAGAAATTGTATAGCAATGTATTGTTGAAAAGACTTCTCATTTTTACTACATGAATAAATAAAAAATAATTGGAGAAATTAAAAGAAAAACAATAAAAAAATAATAAAATTTTACATGAAAAACTTCAAAACAAAAGAAAAAGCAAGACTCAACAATAAAAGATTTATTATATGAAAAATCATTATTATCACACAAAATTTTCTTTCGTTCCAATTATAAAGAACATTCTCTCACAATTTTTGTATAATTCATATCATTGTCGTTCTCCTAATTAAAACATACCAAATGAAATCTACTTAAAATTTGTACACTCAAACTTAAACTATTTATAGCTTGAGTTGATTTAAACCACGCACTTAAGTTTTTTTCACAGTACATGAAGTCTATCACTTTAGATGGGACAGCTACTATTCTAATATTTTGCCAAAATGGTAGATGTATGAAGTTTTAAACAAAATTCCTATTACTTCAATGAATTATCTCAAATTTATTTTGTTAGATATTTTGGCAAGTTTCTTGAATTTCATTAAAACGATTTGTCCTTTTGACAAATATTTACTTAAAAGTTTTTTTTTTTTTTTTTTTTTTTTTTTTTTTTTTTTTTGTAAAGTTGGTAAGCAACCATTTTGATTTTAAAATATTACCTAAGATTCTGAACAACTATTCAGATAAATAAATGCATCGTTTCTTATGCTTTTAACATGTTGGGAGTGAACCAAATTTAACAATTAATTTGAGTATATCTTTGGCTTGAATAGACCTACAGTTATCTCTACAATTTTTTTTCTTTTAATAATTTTAAGAAACTATAGCAAATAGTAGGGAATATAAACCCTATTTGAGACCAACTCAATTATACCTTACTAGTTCAAACATTTATTTCAATCAAAAGGAGAGAAATTCGTATTCATTGTTAAATAATATTTTTTTTAAAAAAAAAAAAGGAAAAATGCACATGTTATTTTTAAAGGTTCTTGGTTGAATGTGTCTATTTGATCTCTCACTCTCCAAAATATATGCTTTATTTCTTATACTTTTAAATAGTCTCTACCTTAAACTTAAGTTAATGAAATGGATAACTAGCTACACCATTATTTACTGACGTGGATCAGTTGATATGATAATTTTTTTAAAATACATGTGAAATTTGTATCATTACTTAGTAGCTAAACTGAAAAATAAATTTAAACAAATACTAGTGATAAAGATTTACACTCAAATTCATTATTGGCATATTCTTTTTGAACCCTAAATTATTTAAAATTTATTATTCAATATGAAATGAAGTCTCAATATTCACACACGCGCACACACACAATGCAAATAGACGCAAACATGCACACTCACAGGCGCACACAGAAATACTAAAATAATGGACATTAAAGATGAGAGAGATGCATCGTACAAAAAATTAAACACATATAACAATGAAGAATAAATTGTAATTCATAATATTAATTTCTAAATTCATGGAAGATTTCAAGACTAAAATTTGCATATGGCTAGATAGGTTCCACACTAAAGAATCAACAAGAAAAATGATAAAACATACTAATAAAAATATTGATCATGATGAGTTTCAACAAGGACTATATATTAAAAAATACATTCGTAATTAATATCAAACTAACTTAAAAATTGAACTATATGAGTATGAACTAAGCTCATTTAACTTAAAATTGGTAATACTAAGCATTGATCTATATGGATATGAAAACACAACAAAATGACTAGATATTCCTAATTGGAGAATTTTAGTAACTAGGTTGCCTGTTGTTGCATTCTCCAAGGAAAAACAATCAAAACAACAATAACATACCTAACATATTGTAAAATACACCTGATAAATAGTATATATTAGAAAATATATTTGTTTATAAAAGTCTAAATAAGTAGCGTGTATATATATATATATATATATATTAAGAAATACAGGTAGATAAAATAGTATATATTGGGAAATACGTACACTTAGATAAAGTAGTATATAGTAGGAAATATGAGGGGAAAATGTAAACCAATTAGAATATGATAAGAAGTTACTTTTCCACAAAATAAATTATACCAAAGGGTGAAAATATGTTTGAAAAAGTCAAAATTGAATTCTAAAAGATGAAAAACCGAAACATGCAATTTAAATGTGTTGACATAGGATATACATAATACAAGTATATTTTTCAATTTCATTTTCGAAAAATGTTGTAGCTACAAATTCGAAATATTAAAATTTTTTAGCCAATTTTTATTTTTGTGGCTTTTAGTTTAGCTATTAATCACAATTTCCCTCCAGTCATGGGAGGTTGTGCAAAACTAATGGCAGCTTCTGTCATCACTCTGCGAATAATTGAAAGACTTTGTATATGGCTCGGCGGCCGGCGAAGTCGGAGATGGTACGGCTGATTGAGAAGAACAGAACCCATTCTCTCACATTTTGTTAGATTTTATAATTTTATTAGATTATTTTTTAAAGAATTTATTTGGTTATGTTATTATTAGTAGTTATAATTTTTTTGAGAAATAAGTTATTTGATTAGTATTTGAATTGTGTCTTCATTTACTTTTCATTACTATAATGATGACAATAGTTTTATATATATATATATTTTAACAATTTTTCATCTAACGAAAATCTAGCCGTCTTCATGTATTCTTCCTCTTTTTACTAAATTTTACATTGATGTATGAGAGAAAAATTTTGATTTTTCAAATTAAAATTTCAGTTTATTAATCAAATAATCATAAAAAATTGACATGTCAATCAATTTATCTTAGTAGATAATGATTGAATAAATTAAGTTCAAGACCATTTACGATCTTTTTGTAAACAATTAAAGTGTCTTTTTTTGAAATTTTAAAGACAAAATAGACATAATCTCAACTCTATAAAAAATGGATTTTGTTCAAAAAAAAAAAATAATAATAATAATAATAGACAAAAAAAAAATGTTTTCTTAAATTGAAAACATATGTAAGGTGGGTGCGACCAAAAGTGAAGAAAAACTCCGATCGAAAGAACGGATCTTTTCTTTCGCCTAAAATTTCTGAGAGAGAACAGCAAATGGGCCCAAACTTTTCGGCCCGATAAATACACCGACCCATCTACTACCCAATTATCCTCTTTTATTTGTAAAAAATATGTACATTTTTACAAGGGCAATTAAGTGGAATATCCAATTAAAAAAGAAAAAAAAAACTATTTATTGCTTCTAAAAAAAAAAAAAAAAGAGGATGTTTTGACCAAAAATTATGTGTATCTACATTCTCAACCCGCTTATTTATTGATGTGATATAAAAAAAAAACTCTTGACAACAAATGATAGGAAAATCCTATGAATCGAAAGTACCAACTATTTGGATTTGTTTTGTCAAAAATAAAAAAAAAATAAAAAAAATACATACATATATATATATATATATATATATATATTATGAACCCCTAATTTACCAACACTAGAATCTCCAAATTTACCCAATTTCAACCTCATGGATACTGATTGTCTTAAGATCAAATATCTGGAAATAAAGAAAAAGTTATTCACCTAAGTTGATCACTTAACAAGATAAAATGATCAATCCTACTTCAAATGTTTATGGCATATGACAGAGGTCATGAATTGTAAAATTTAAGGAGCTCTCTCTTAAATTATTACATAGTATAGTTTAGGAACTAAACTATTACAAAATTAAAAGTTCATGAACTAAATTGTTATAAACTAAAGCTCATGAATTAAATTGTTACTTTTACGAAAGTTTAGGGACTAAAAGTAATTTTTAACATAATTTTTATTACTCCATTCATTATTAACATATCATATTTTAAAAATTATATATATTCTTATTAGTATTCTTTATTACCATATCATTTTTTTTATCTCATTTTTTTTACTTTTTATATAATATATTGTTGAGTTGTTTTCAAATATAGAAAAGTGGGTCAAACTATTTACAAACATAGTAAAATTTTACTGTCTATCAGTGATATACCACAACAGAATTCAATTGTTGGAGCGATTGACAGTGATGGAAGTCTATCGCTCAAGCGATAGAATTCTATCACGTTCTATTGCAGATAGACAATGAAAATTTTCTATATTTGTAAATAGTTTTCTTAAGTTAAAAAAAAAAAAAAAGAAGCTATTTTTAAACAAATTATATTGATATCCTTATTTTTTCATATAAATACTCTCATTTTTTTTTCTTTATTTTCTAATTCTTAACTTACATCAATTTTATCAACAACCAAAATTTTAAGTTAAAACATAAAATCCCACAAAATCTCACAAAATTTCAAAATCAAAATCTCCCCTTAAAACATATAAATAATCAAATAAAAAAAATGTAGATGGCTATTAACACACACTCAACTACTAACATAACTTTGTTAAAACATTTAAATCGTAAAATCTCTTGGTGTTTCCTTTATTCTCTTTCTTATTATAGTTCATATGCCTTAACTAGGGTGTGTAGTTTTATTTATTTATCTATTTAGACAAACAAATGTCAAATAGTTAACGAAAAGGGAGTAAGAAGGACGTATTGAAGAAGGGAGGGGAGAAAAAAGATGAAAAATAAATAAATAAGACGGTATTAATGGTTTATGTCTATATAACAGTAAGAGTATTTTTTTAATTTTTTTTTTAAAGTTTAAGGGTATTTTTGAAACTTTTGAAAGTTTAAGAGTATTTTTTACACAAAACACTAACCGTTTCCATCCAAAACTAACGTAAGGGTATTTTTTAAATTCATTTTTTAAGTTTAAGGGTATTTTTGAAACTTTTGAAAGTTTAATGGTATTTTTGACACAAAGTATAAAATTTATAGGTATTTTATATAATTTAACCGAAAAAAAAAAGAGGTTATTGGAAGATTTTCTCTTATTTTGAAGGCTTTTGTACTGGGGATAAATAAGGACATTGCAGGACATTGCAGTTGGCCCATAGAGATGACAGGCCCTTTCAGGCTTTTCAGCCAAAAATGGGACTTTTCTCTCAACATAATCATGGGATCTCCCAAGATTACATCAAAATTTAGCCCAGCCCAATAACTAGCTAGGTCCAGGCCCATGTTCAAGATAAGAAAGATAAAAGTGGGCACAAAAACAAAACAAGTATTATTTCCTCTAAATTATCAATTTATTCTAGCTAAAAATTAATTTAAAATATAGCATAAAGTAATAAGGGTATCAAGCCATAGTTACACTGTCTGATCAATGATCATAGTCGATCAGTAGCTAAGTTAATAAGTGATTACTATGACTTATATAGGTCTTATTTAATAATAACTTAATAGATACTTTTAAAAGTTCATAAATGACCTATTAAATACAATACTAAAAATTAAAATTTCAACTAAAATTTCTGTTAAACTGTGGAGAGACATAAACACGAGGCGAGTTACAAACGTTCAAGAACCAAATTCGTAACATAATCATAATGAAATACCTACACAAACTCAATACCATATTAAAACATATTATTATTATTAGAAGAAAAGTGAAATATAGTTTTGGTCTTTTAGGATTTGTAATTAGTTTCTATTGGGTTGCTTGGTTTTTCAAAACTAATGCAGTTTTGGTTCTTTGATATTTGAATAATTTAGTTTTTATTTTTGGTCCTTAAAGTTTGAAACATGATATGTTGGACTAAAGTTTGAATTTGATTTTTAATTATTACTAGTAAGTTTGAAATTGATTTCTAAATGATCTTAATGAGAATTTAGGTTAGTTGATCTAACAAAATAATGATGTGGTAGTTAATATATTCTATGTAGACTCTTTTGATGATACGTATTTTGTGAATAAGTTGAATTTTGAAAATTGTTTTATTTTATATACTTTTCATATTAAAGAACAAATTAGAAACTAGTTTCAAACTCCAAGGACCAAATTGGAAATCAAATTCAAACCTCAGAACCAAGCATGTCATCTTTGAAATCTCAAAGACCAAATGGAAACTTATTAAGATGCCCTAAATTTGTTATCTGATGCTTCGAATTGACCAAACACAATCATGAACCAAATGGAAACTTATTAAGATGTCCTAAATTTGTTATCTGATGCTTCGAATTGACCAAACACAATCATGAATTCAGAGTCCAGGAACAACACCCTCAAAACCTAAGTTATAGTGAGATTATGTTTTATTTTCATTATGTACCTTTATTTTGGGCTTATTTTGTTTAGGGTTTAACAAATGTATCATATATAAACTTTCTTAACCCTACCTGTAATTTGTACTCTGTTATTTAAGATGATCATGAAATTGTTTCTCCTTCTACCTAGAGACGTAGCTAACATACAATTAGTAAACCACGTAAATCTGTGTGTCGTTCTTTTCTCGTTCTCTATTATTTTCTTGTCAATTTTGTTTTTGTCATAACAAAGCTATAATTCAAATCTTGAAGACATACGAAAAGTGTTAGTTTTGAAAACGAGTAGAAAGTAAGTTAAACTACTATATTGTGGTTCCTTTTTTGTTGGATATATAATCTCGTTGATATGTTTTATCTCCTTTTTGTGGGATTTTTGGATTTTGTTTAGAAGTAATGATTTATGGCATAGAATATTGCAAGTGTCCCATGTGAAAATTTGAATAGACAAACACATACCCACATGCAACAACATGCCTCCCTTCTTCAACTCTCTTAATTTCCATTTCCTTCCATTCAAATCCCTTCTTCTTTAAGCTTTTATAATTAAGTGCTATATATATATATATATATATATATATCAATTCATTCATTTCCTCTACTTTTTCAACTTTCTTTTTCTTTTTCTTTTTCAATTCTCCCTTTTTGATTTTTCAAAATACTACAAGTTTCTTCGTAACTTTCCTAACATGCAGATCTCATCTTTTATTTATATCAATAAATCTTACCTCAATTATTACTTAAGCAAAGACTATTGCAAGAGACTATTATTCGTTAATTTTTTAGTAGTTATAAATTATTGGAGTCTCTTTTGTAATTATTATTATTCAATTATGAAAATTTACTCTATTTTGAGTTTTTTAACAGAAGGTTACATTATAAAATTAGTTTCTAACTATAACTTTACAAGTTTTTTGGTTTTGTATTTTTAACAATTAACTTCATAAATACTATTTTTTTTTTTTTTTTTTTTTTTTTTTTGAAAGAGAACTTCATTAAAACACCAACCAGGCAACCACTACAAACCAACATGCTTATCCACAATTATAGCATAGGAAAGCCATAAAGGAATAAATGAGTTCTCCCAAAAATAAGACTCTTCCGAATATGAAGAAGCATCCACATCTAAACAGCACAAGCATTACCAAAAAAGCGAAGCTTAGTTTTGAAGTATATATATATATATATATATATAAACTTTTACAAACTTGTTTTTTGGTGTTTTAAATTTACCTAAGAATTCAAATACTTCTTTAAATAATGTGAAAAGTATAGCAAAGAAGAGGAAACCAACAAAATTATAAAAACTTAAATTTAAAAACAAAATACACTTTTGGTCTTTGAAATTTGGGGTTAGTGTCTATTTGGTCCATGAGGTTTCAAAAGCTACATTTTAGACCTCGAGGTTTGAAAAATAGTTCTAAATGGTCCATAACGTTAGTTTGACCGTTAGTTGACTAACGGAAATTTGATGTGGCATGTTGAGATGACAAATTTTAAGTGAGGTGTAATTTTTTTTACTAAATTTATGTCATTTGTTAGATTACATGGCTTTTAAATTTTTTTTTTTTTTAATTTTTTCATTCCTTCTCTCTCATCCATCATCTTCTTTTCAACATCTCTTCCCATTTCTTCTGTAGTTTTTTTTTTCACTTTTTTTTCTCTGTTCTGCAGCAAAGATTTACTGTCGCCATCACCACTCCGCTGTTCACAGTCACAGTCTGATGCTTGCAGTAACACCACGATTAGGTTGTAGCTGTTCCAAAAGAAATCAAAACTCCAATATATAACATTTAAACATTTTCAATAGAGGCAATTGCTTGATGATATCCTTGAACTTATTTTGACCATTCAACAGACAAAACTACAGAAAAAATATATAAGAAAGAAATTCTATCATTCCAAGACCATATAAATTTAATCCATTAATTAACCTTTTATAGTTATGCAAGTTTCTTTTGAATAAATAGTTTTTTCACACAAATACTAACATATATTATTTCTGACAAGGACACTTGAGAGAGACTTTCAAATTTGATTGAAGCTTTAGTAATGGAGGTTAGGCATGGACAAAAAAACTAAAATGGGCTCACAAAATGTAGCACACTAAACTCAATTTGAGAATTTGAAGTGCAGGAGTTTTAAGAAATGCCATTAATGGCAGCGAAGGTGGAGATTTGGGGCGATTGGGGAAATTTGGTTGGATGGTTGGAAGGAAATTTAGGATTAAAAAAAAGAGAGAGAAAAAAGGGGAAGGGAGATGCATGCAAAGATGAGAAAGCTAAGAGATTGGAGAAGATGAGGAGAAAAAGAGGGGAAAGAAAAGAATAAAAAACTAAAAAAATAGTTAAAAAGAGATTTTTTAATCTAAAAAATAATATAAATTTAAAAAAAGTTGCTCACCTTATCTAGAATTTGCTACTTCAACATGTCACATCAAATTTCGGTTAGTCAACTAACGGTCAAACTAACTTTATGGACTATTTAGAACTATTTTTCAAACTTCAGGGTCTAAAATGTAGGTTTTGAAATCTCATAGACCAAAAATGTATTTTACCCTAATTTTTATCATAATTGAAATATGATAATAAAATAAGAAAAGTAGATAAACTAAAGTAAAAATAATAATAATAAGTAATGTCTTGATTAATTAAACACGCTCAACTTGCAATATATTTTTAAATTACAGTGTTCATTTTACATTAACTAAGGGATATACAAATATCTTTGAATTTAAACCCTTCAAAACTTATATAGCATTGGCATCTAACCATTTTTGTCACCATTTCCTTTTCTATGAGTTGTCAAGATTATAATAACTGCTGAGTTATTATTATTATTTCTTTATCACCTTTAATTACTTTTGTCAATTACTTAACTTGAATACAAAACAATTTTCTGGAGTTCCTTTCTAATCTTACAATTCAAACATGAAAATGGAAATTTAAATTTATGACCTTTAAAGAAGGAAACCAATGCAGAAATATGTTAAACCATGCTCAAATTAATCACACTTTTTTAAAAAAAAAAAAAAAAAAAAAAAAAAAAAAATTATGATGAAAAATCAACCATCATTTTTTTTTTCTGTTCCAAGGAAATTTATAATAAATAGGAAAAATATCAACATTTTTATAATTTAACCGATGCCAATTTGAACACATCTCAACAGATTAAATGCACTATATCCTTAATCAAAATGTCAAAAAGCATAAGTTTTCATTTCAAATTATTTGTTCAACTACAAAATATAACTTTAGAAAATTAATAATATCTAAACATAATAAATTAAATTTATATATATATTAAATTGCTATCTAATTCTTGAATTTTATCAAATAGCTATCTTATTGACAATGTGTTTGATTCTTAATATTTGATAATTAATCTACATTATTCATTCATTAAAAGCAAAATAATGCAAAGAACTAACATATTTTTTTTTTCAATTTAAACTTTCAATTTTTATGTTTAATAAATCACTAAACGTATTCATTGTCTTTTAAAATGAACCTACTTAATATGAATCCAATTTGGATTTCATGATTGAGTAAAGATTCCGATCCATTAATAATTATTATATTTTTGTAGATTACTAAAAGGAAACAAAAACAAAATAGACAATGAAAGGGCAACAACTAAGTATTGTGAGAGATGAAAAAGAGAGATTGCCAAGTTGGGTGCTTGCCAGTGCCACTAGAGACTGTGTCCATGTGAAATGTGTTAATGCCTAGCACATGCACCCACCTCTCAATCTCTATTAAGAGAAAATAAATTTTTTTTTTTTATAAAAAAAAAAAAAGAAAAAAAAGAGAGTAGATATTGATGGGATGGGATTGGCCTTCTTTGACATTGGATAATGTATTTAATTTTTAAAGTTCCTCCTTTTCATTTATTATTCATTTTTTTTAAATAGATATAGTATTTTAAAATCTTAAAACTAAGGTTTAGTGTGGGTTAAATTTTTTTTTCAAGACGAGAAATTAACGAACACTATAAATAACTATTTCTACCTCTTCATTACAAGTGAAGAGGAGAATACTATCTGAAAAAACATATTTTCAAATAAAAAACAACGTTGAGAGGATATGAAAGCTGCTAAAACATGAGTAAATTTATTTTCCTCTCTAGACATGTGACAAAAAAAGGTTAGTAACAATATTCCTAACAAAAATAATATCATCTCAACGAAGCTTCCACTCTCTACGAGGAAAATCTCATTTGTATAAATTTGGTAAACTAAAAGTAGTAAGTCAAAATGGAAATATCTCTCTAAAATTTATGGAAAATACTAATAGAGATTTTTTTTAGAAGTTAATCATAAACTAATAGGATAAACAAATTTTAAGATTTATTGAAAATACGAAGATTAAATTTGGACACTATAAAGTATTATACTAAAATTGAACAAATCTTAAAGTATTGGAGATCATAATGGCAATCAAAAAATACAAATGACTTTAATTAATCTGAACATAGACACATATTCTCGTTCAAACAGTTAGAGATTCAAATGTAAAAAAAAAAAAAAAAAAAAAATTGAAATGGTGAGATCTATTTTCAATTTTCACTTTAAATTGAGTATTTTTTTAAAACACTTGGGAAAGAAATCCAGTGATTTTATTATGTATTATTATAATCTCTGTCCCTTTTTCCCTTATATAATTGAGGCTCATCATAGTTCACATCTAGAGGGCCTCACCGACAAGCTACAATCTTAGGTTATTTCAAAATTTTAATTTAGAAAAAAAAAGTAATAATTTTAAATTAGGTTTTCCCCCCTCTTTAGACTACCTCACATTTACGAATAAAGGAGATTTTAAAACGCCATAATTATTATTTTGAATATTATGATTGTTTTATTTTTATTTTATCATGATCTCATAACTTTTATATTTGTTATAATTTTACATTTATTTACCTAAATATGAAATTTTATTCATGGGTGTTATAAATTACAATTTTTCCCTTAATTCAACCAAGCTTTTACAACAATCACTTTGATAAAAGCAATTTAAAGATCTCCTAAAATATAGTTGATATCAAAGAAAATCGTGACTTTAATAAATTAATACACATGAACGTCTATATGATTAAACGCCATTGAAAATATCTCTATTAATGACAAAAGTAAAAATTTAAAGATCAGATACTTTTTAAAGTTTGGGTAAACATTTTAATATAGAATTGAAATGATTTTGATCTATCATACACTTAAAAATAAATAATCTAGACACACAAACATGAAAGTTAACCACATTTGTAATATAGTCTAAATTTATTTTAAAAATTTAGAAATTAGACAATTTTTTATTTTTTTTAGTACAATAATATTAAGGGTGAGACATTTTAACAAAAAAAAAAAAGAATTCACAAATTATATCAGTTGAGTTATAAATTTGACCACTCTAGTATAGGTAAGATGCAAAAGGCACATTTTTAACGAAGAAAAATCGTAATTGAATGCACGTTAAATGTTTGCACGCGTAACAGATAAATTACAACTAAAATTTATTACGTGTATTTAATTATATCCATTAATGCAATCAATAATTATATGTTTTCACAAAGTAATAGGGCCCATTTAATCATATCCATTAATGCAATAAATAATTTTATGTTTTCACAAGTAATATAGCCCATTTAATCATATCTTTCGACCACTCAAACATTAATGGCGTAATAATTATTTTTTTAAAAGAAAAAACATACAAATGAAAAGCACATTTTAAATTCCATAACCATCGAGGAAAATAAAAAATAAATTATAAAATTTTCAAAAATATTTTAGAAAACGATGACCATAACTTAACTAATTAAGACATTTACTCTAAGTTTAGAATGTTCCAATATTTTGATATTTTCTTGAAACATTTTGTAAATTACTATTAATATCTTTAGACTATAAATTTTATTTGGAGAACACGTTAGAACATATAATCACATCTCATATGTTCTTAATCTCCACAAACTCCACTAATGAAGTTCAATGAAAGAAGATTTTTCGAAATTGAAAGACTTAGTCAAGAGACTCTTAATCTAATTTATCTCTTCAAGATGGTTTAGATGTATTATCTCATTATTGAATAATTAGCTTCAAGATAGAATTATTCTTAGTTAAAATGTTATAGGGCAACAAACCACTAGCAAAATGAGTGACTTTGGAAAGAAAATATGATATCAAAGCCAAACCCAATCTCTAGCAAGACATGGTTTAGGGACAAAAATCAAAACGGAAGTTTGTGGACATACATACTTAAATAAAGGAGGAATACGTAAATGAACTAGAATTATAGTACTATTTAAATGAGAGTGATCTTTAAAAATACGATAGTACGGTTAAAATGAAAAGCTTAAACTAATAGATAATTATGACATATACCAATAAAGTGCATATTTTTCTTTGCCACTCAAATGTTAAATCCACCCTCCAAATCTTGATTTAAATTCTAAGTTTGAGGCATCACATTTTATATATAAAAATTTATTTATAAATTTCGTGATCAAATTTGTCATTTCAACATTGTTTTGAACTGTAAAAGAGATAATCTCGTTCATTTATAATATTTAAAACATTATAAATTTAATAAAAAAAAAATTAAATTTTAAGTTAATTTTATTTAGATATTTTAATTGTGATACTCCATTGAACTTTTCTAACTCGTGTTAAGGAAAAAAAACTAAAATTTTCAAAGTAGATTGCATACTTTTTTTTAATAATTTAAAAAATTACTATCTTTTGAGTTGGGCATAAATTAACTACTTAAATATTCCTCTACATTAATTGAACTAAAAAATTGAAGTTCCAATTTTATTATAAGGAACTCTAAATTATAAAAATAAAGATTATATAGAAAGAGAGAAAAAAAAAAAAAAAAAAAAAAACATTCAACCTGAAATAAATAACATCCACAAGTGTATCAATATAGTTACACATCTTAAAAGGAAAAAAGAAAAAAAGAAAAAAAAGTTAACCCATATGTGATAACCATTTTTTTAGTTTTCTATTTTTTATTATAATTAAAATACACGGCCAAAAGTGTTCATTCTCTTTATTACCTACTTTGAGTAGTTTTAAAAAAACCAAATTAAAATATTTTAACCTAAAAAACAATAGATTTTAAAATTTAGCTCAAATTTTAATTATATTTTTAACGAAAGTGAAATTAAAAAAAAAAAAATATATTATATATAATATATATATATATATAATATATATATATATATATATATAAAAGAAAACAAACATAACTTTCTATATTTGTTAACAAGATTTGAAAATAAATTATAAATCAATTAAGATAATTTGTATACACATAATAGATAATAGATGGATTATAGTGATAGACAAATATATTTTACTATATTTGTAAATATATTTGGTGTCACTTAAAATAATTATCTTTGATTTTATTCATTCAATATTTAATTATATATATTATTTTTTAGAACAAAACAATTTATATTAATTTAAAATTTCAACTTGAATATTTTCTAAATAATCAATTATATAACTGAAGAAGAAGTGATCTTTATTTTCATCTTTTCTTTGAGAATCAAATTAGGCTTGTATAAAAGAGAGTATTTTATATGATTTTATTTGACACGACTTTCACAAAATTCCCAAAATAATTTGAAATGTGATAATCTTAAATCTAGCTAGCTTTTATCGATTTCGTGTGTGTTTGGATTAACTTTTCGCATGTTTAATTTTAAAAAAAATGAATTGTTTGACAACTATTCAAAATAACTTTTGAAAGATATTTAAACTAGATTTAATTCAAAGAATTTAAGTAAAAATAAAATTTTTAAAAAATATTTATCTTCTCTAGTCAATCTAAATTCCACCATGCAAGTGTTAAAAGCTCGTGAACTTGCTTTTTTAAAATTAAACATATAGAATAAATCAATAGAAAAACTTCATTAGTAAACTTATAATTTAACATTTTTTATTATCTAATTAATGATAATGGTTAGAGATAACTTTGAACTTAATTAGGAAAGAAGTAAAAAAAAAAAAAATACACCGGGTAAAATTGGACAAAGATAGTCAAACTTTATCCAAATTCAAAACGTGCAAGAGACAGGTTTGATAGGTCCAAATAAGATTTCAAGGGAGCCTGAAGGGGCAGCTAGGCCTTCGACCTAACTATCCACTGAGGCTGAGACTAACCTAGGCTTCTACAAGACCTACCCTTTGTAGGCCTCCGACTCGTTCTCCCCTCTAGCTACTTTACTCTACCTTTTTGTATCCAGTTTAGAAGAGGATAGGAAAAAAAAATAAGGCTTACTCCTTATAAATTCATTATTACGACTTCACACAAAGCAAGTTCATTTCTTCTTCTCTAAAAAATTTGTTATCTTCTATACTCTAGATTGACTTAAACATCGAAGTGTTTATGGCAAATATCACACTAATGTGTAAATCTTTCTCTTTTGCAAGTGGTCTCATCTTGGTCACTCATTCCAGTTCGCCTAATCCTAAGGTTATCTCATCTTAGTCGCCTTGTCTTGGTGGCATCATCCTAGATCATTTCATTTCAGGTTGCCTCATTTTAAGTCACATATTTTGCATATTAAAAATTTATTATTGGTGGGACATGAATCTAAGACGAGTTTGTCATAGCCAAATTCTCACATCAACAATAATCTTAATAGATTTATGTTATACTTATAATAGCATAGTTGGTAGGAGAAAGAGTAATGGGATCAAATATAAATAAATATATATATTATATGGAAGGGTAAAAGGAAACTCTTCGGTGAATGTACAGAATGAAAAAGAAAAGGAAAAAGAGGGAAAAAGAAAAAAGAAAAGAAAAACTTTGGGGGCCCACGCCATTTACATCTAAGAAGGGTAAAAGCACTTCTGTCAAAACAGATTCATAGCTTTGCAGCTTTTTCTCACGTGCTTATGTTGGCCTTTTTACCCCGAGAAAAAAAAAAAAAAAAAATCTCTTTTTTAAGAATTCAGCTAAATTTTACTTTAAATTGAAACGTTTCATAATCTTATATGATATCAAGCCAACTATTTAAAAGTACATGTCCTCAACTAAAAATTAGAGACTTTCGAATTTTCTACTGCATATTGTTGTTGAACTAAAATTTATATGTCAATAGTTTTTCCTTTCCTTTCCCTTCCTTTCATATGCATAACACATATCTTTTTAAATTGGTTGGGAATAAATTAGTTTAGTGTATTTGGGTTTGAGTTAGTAATTAACACATAAAATTGACCTAGAGAGTTGGAAACCGATTTGGTAGGAAATTTATGACTTTGGAAAGCATTAGGTTTTCTAAACATGTGCATTGAAACTCTTATTTTTATACACAACCTTGAATGTAAATAAAATCTCACACGTGTTTATTTACTATAGGAGACTTTTTCAAGTGAAACTAAAAGTAAGTATATGTGGTCTTAAGTCTAAATATAATTGATAATATCATACCATTGTAGAAATTAGACATTAAAAAACATAAGATAGGTTAGAAAATAATTTTTTTCTATAAACTTTTACGAAGGTAACAATTTAATTCTATATTTTTTACAATCATTAACGTACTTATTGTAATAATTTTATTCTCCAATTTAATATTCAATAATTTCAACCCTATAATTTGAAATTTGTAACAATTTAGTTCGTATCATGAAAAATATTATATTCTTACGATCTAATAAAAATTAAAACTAATTAGAAACTAAATATGTTTATAAGCTCAAACATTAAAATCTTGTTGGTAACCATTTGGTTTTTTATTTTTTTATTTTAAAAATTAAACCTGTAAACATCATTTTTATCTATTAGTTTCTATGTTTTGTTGTCTACATGTTAGAAGTGTTTTCAAAATCAAAGCCAAAATTTGAAAACTAAAAAAAAAAAAATGTTGTTGCAAAACTTGGTTTTGTTGTTGGAAATTGGTTAAGAATTCAAATGTTTACTTATAAAATTTGAAAACTATGAGTAAAAAATAGTGAGAAAACAAACATAATTTTCAAAAACCAAAAATTAAATAATTACCGAACAGGGTGTTAAGTTGTTACGTAATAAAATTGATACTTAAATTTGATGGAATTTTTCAGAGAAAGAAATAAATTATTACAAATCTTATAAAAATGTGGACTAAATTGTTATCTATTAAATTTCAGAGTCTAGATTTTATATAAAATTAGAATAAAATAATTAAAATTGTTACAAACTAAAAATTCAAATACGTTTAGGCATTAAAGTATTTTTTTAAAGCTTAAAAATATAAGATACAAAATACGTATAAAAAATAGAATTACAATGAATGAATATGACACTATAAATTAATATATAATACCCCAAACATTTATGTCAAGATGGTGTCATAAGTATCTAGAAACATTTGCACATGGCCTTATGATGCTAGGGAAGACCTATAGCATTGCCAATATTTCTTTCTAACTTTAATTTTACCTACTAGAAGATGGATCTCTATGTTTTACATGACCTTAAATAGGGGCGAATGAAATTACATTTTCTTATATGAAATAATATAGGCAAAAATCACCCATATTTAATTGGATAAGTAGCCATACTTTTGAGTTTTGTCAGATTTGTCAACATTAATATAGATTGAACTCGACATAGACTTCTATTAGTCATAAATATTATCGTTAGATATGAGAGAATTGAAATATTCTGAAGCGAACTTCAATTAAAATTTACTTTAATACATGAAGTGTGAGATTATACTTTGTTCGTGAAGAGAATATGAGTTGATAATTGAGTTAACAATAATAGTAATAATAGTACGATAGATTTCTAGGTTCTATTTGGTAATTATTTGTTTTGTGAAAATTTAAGCCTATTAACACTTTTACCACATCTCTAAACTTCTTGGTTTGTTATCTACTTTTTACCAATGTTCTTATAAACTAAGCCAAATTTTGAAAACTAGAAAAAGTAGTTTTTAGAATTTTTTTTTCTTGGAATTTGGCTAAAAACTCAACTCTTTTACTTAAAAAAAATGTAAAAAGTGGTAAGAAATTAAAAAGAAATAGATTTAATTTTAAAAAACTAAAATAAAAAATCAAATGGTTACCCAATCGTTACTTATCAAGTAGGTGATTGGATGTTTATAGTTCATACATATTTTTTACCAAAATTAGATCTTTCATTTATTATTCTTGCTTTTATGTCCTCAATTTTCTCTCAAGTTATTAATTTGATCAAATTATAGTATTAGCTAGTTGTTTATTACCTTTTCTTTTTTCTTGACGAGTTTTGTACTTTACTTTCTTTATTGGTAATTTGAGTCTCATTTTCATTATTCAAGTTTTGAGATTATAACATTTTAGACTTTGAATTTAAAAGATTAAGTTCATAAAGTTATGATTTCTACCTTTAGTTTTTTAACCAGAAAAAAGACTATGACCTCAAAGTATGTGCTAACATATTAAATACTTGTATATATTTAGAGTCACATAAATGGACTAAAATTGATATTAAATGATTAAATTTTATGTCACTATATAATAATAAGGGGTTTCTTTTTTTTTTTTTTATAGAAAAATTAGTTGATAAATTAAAAGTAAGTCTTTTGAAAATTTATAGACTAAGATGATTATATTTTAATGTTTATAGTCAAATATATACATTTTGATAAGTTACCAAAATGAATACTAAAATAAAATTTCTTAATAAAAAGTAAAAATAAAATTTTGGAAAAATTTCAATTTACCACCCTAAACTTTGTGTTTATATCCATCTAAATTTTGATCTAGTAATTATATCAATTTAAACTTTGAACGTTCGTAAGTGCATTAATTAACATCCTCTTTTAGACTTGGCTCGAAAAATATCGTGTGAAACACATACTTGTTTCAATTAAACTTCTAAGTTGTCATAAGTCAATCAATGTAGACCATTTATTAATATTACATTTCAGAATCGTCCATGTATTCAATTCTTATACGTGTGTAGACTTTTTAAAAAATTAAAATTATTAAAATGGACGATTACAATTATGCACGATTAATTTTAAAATCTCACATAATATTTATTCAAACATAATGTAACAGTAGTTAGAGTTTAAATTAATATAATAATTAGTTTAGTGTTTAAATTAATATAAATTTCAAAGTTTATAGGTGTATATTGATATTAAAAAAAGTGTTTATTGATATTTTTTAAAAAAAATTATAATTACAAAAGGAAAAAGATATTTTGTTTTTTTAATTAAAAAAAAAAAAACATTTCAAATTCCCTCCCTCGGAGAAATAGAGCGAGCGCCTCGAGAAGGAAAAAAATGAAAAGAAAAGGATTGAAGCGAAAATTGCGGAAAGTTTGACTGTCCTGTACTTTTAGTGGGACCCACAGGTTCAACTACCTAACTAACCTTCCCTTTTCATTCTTCAATGCACCGTCCCTCCCTCTTCTCTTTTACAATTTTCCAAACACTACCCCCAAAATTTCCCACTCCTCCCCCAAAGTTTTGTTAAATTACAAACTACCATTTTTTTATAGTATTGGACATTGGTAAATATAGCAATCACTTCAAAATATTAGTAGACAGCAGACATACATATAGTTCAATGAAAAAGAATTTGTAGACATAATAAAATTTAGATACAACTTTCAAAATTTATACACGATAAAGTATATCACTAACATAAAATCTATAATTGGAAGGAGTCTATCAACTATAGTATTATTGATAGATTTAGCTATATTTTGCAAATTTTAGAGATGTTTATTGGTTTTTGAATTTTGAATTTTCTACTTAATAAGTTTTTGGACTCTAGAAATTGTCTAATAAAATTTTAAACTTCTATTTTTGTGTATTAGTAGATTTTTTATTTATTTATTTTGTGTTTAATAAATATCATTTTGATATTTTTAATATTCATAAATCTACTAAATATAAAATTTAAAGTTTTACAATTCTATTATATATAAAATTAAAAGGAAAATTATTATAAAATAAAAATATCAAATTATTTCCAATTATAGAAAATTTTCACTGTTTATTGGCGATAGACTTCTATTGCGATTTATTGCTTAGAAGTCTAATATTTTGGCTCATTTTCTATATTTGAAAACTGTCCAAATTAAAATTTATATCTAATTGATTAATTATGTTTTAAAAGTTTTGTAACTTCATGGACTTAATAGACACATAATTGGAAGCATAGGTCTTGTTAGATAATCATTTAATTTTAAGTTTTTAGCTTTTTAAAATTGTGCTTACTTTCTCAATCTTAACCCATAGTCTCTATCTTTCCTTATAAACATTTGAATTCTTAGTCATATTTCAATAACAAAATATACTTTTTAAAAATTATTCTTTTAGGCTCCCTTTTATTATCATTTATTTTTTAAAATTAACCCTTTCTCTTTTCAATTCCTTACAATAGTTTGCATTTTTCTTAGTAATGGTGTTTAATTTTCAGCCAAATTTCAAAAATAAAATCAATTTTTTTTTTAAAAAAAAAAAACCTCAATTTTTAAGCTTTCAAAACTTTGGCTTGTTTTTATAACAAAGCAAAAAAAAAAAAATATGTGGGAGAAGTTTTTATAGGCTTAATTTTCAAAAATCAAATGATTACTAAAAGAAGCCATAATTTTCAATACTTAACTTAGATTTTAAAAACACTTCCTAAAGGCTTTCAATATAGTAGTTATTTACATATTTTTTACTCAGGACAACACATGGAGGATAGAAAAATTTGAACCTTTGATCTAAAATGAAACAATATATGTCAATCATCACAAAGTTAGAGTCATTTTAGTAGTCATTTCTTGTTTATAGTTGAATCATATATGCAACACACTCGGTCGCCAAAATAAAATCAATAATTTATATCAAGAAAAATTTGTCAAATAACTAATACACATACCTTCGATGAAGAAGGAATATTCAAAGGTTGAACTCTCTTGTCTCACAAATATTATTGACCTTAATATGCATATGTTGAAACTTAATCACATATTAACTTTTTAACTTAATAATGTCTTTGTCTTACAAGTCCTCTAACATCTTTTGGACTTCGATTTCTATGTTACCTTCATTGTTTTATTGTTTCAATCGCACAATTAATGGATAGTCAATGTCATCCATCTAAATTTAATGTTACATTTTATAATTAATGGTAATTTAATGTTAGGCAGATTAACTATTGTTTTTAGTACAATTAAATATAATTAATAACTAACTTGATTTAGAGATTTTTAATTAATATAATTTGAACGTTGATCGAGGTAACATAAATGAATCTCTTTCTTAGATTTTAAATATCCAAAATTTAAATAGAATTTTCTTTTTCTACTCTTAACTTTTTACTGAGTACTTCAAATAAGTTACAATGGTTCAAATAAGATAATTTAATTCACTTAAACTATTAATGACACATATATTTTTTAAAGTAAACTTTTTTTTTACAATATATAAACTGCAATTTTTCTTTCTATCTACTATAACGAATATATTTATAATTAATATTTTACATTATCTTAATTATTTAATATAATTATATTATAATAATGGTTAGCATTTTAAATATTAACATGTCAATATATTATTTAAGCTTACTTTAGGTTGTTTTCAAATATAGCAAAATGAGCTAATTTATTTACAAATATAGCAAAATATCACTATTAATCAAAGATAGAAAGTGATAGACGCTGATAGACATTTATCAGCGTTTATCACTATCACGAATAGATGTCTATCAGTGCTATCACTGATAGATAAAAATATTTTGCTATATTTAAAAATATTTCAAGTAATTTTGTTATTTAAAATAATTACCTTTACTTTTATTTATTCTCTAATTAATTAGTTAATATAACAATTTTTTTATAATTAATATAACAGTATATTATAATGCATATCTTAATTTATAATCATATCCATTTGTTTTTTTTTTACATTTAATTAATTAATTAGAAATTTTTCTTCAACAAAGGTTATGGAACATGTACATACTGTATTATTAGAAATATAATTTTTAATTAGTTAAAAATATAAATATTAAAAAAGTATTAATGATTGTTCATTCAATAATGTCTTGTACGTGAACATCTTAAAATCTCATGTTACAAAAGGCATCCAAAATTGGATAAATATCTCCCCTATGAACATTTCATGATGCCTAGATATTTCATATTATCACAAAATAAATAGGATAATTTAGATGTCCATCCCATAAAAATCTTAAATTCTCACCAAACGAACAATCTCTTAACTCCCACGAAAACCATATGTACAATCCAAAGGAACAGTTAAGTGTTAAGACATAATTAAAATCTATCCCAAAAATAATCGAGAAATTTTATCAATCATGAATTGCTACGTCTCAAATAAAGGATGAAATTACATGTTGGATTAAATTTGAGATTAATTACAAATTGACTTGTGTCCCAAATTGAAATTGAAGACAAGAAATTGGTGGATACTGACAATGCCAATATGTCATGATTATTTGATTGGATAAACTAGCTTGGTCCAATTGGGTCATAATATTTGGGCTTATGTTCAATTGAAATGAAAAATAGGCTATTTTGGGCCAAGAACCAACCAAGCTCAAAATCTTATTGATTAGGCCTAAGGGCGATCGAAACCCAAGCCCACATATTGCCTCATGAAAACTCTATAAATAAAAGAGATTTCCTTCATCTCGGGGTTTTAGAAAACAAAATCTCTAGGATAACTTTACAGATAATTCTCAAACTATTAGAAGACTCCCTAAGCTCTTAAAGATTGAACAATCCTTTAAGACACAAGTTACTCAAAAACACTTGAAGCATCCAATATTTCAAAACTTCGATTCAACAAACAAGATCAACAAACCAAAGGTCGATCCAACGTACAATATCAACTACCAAGTTTAATCCAAAGTAGAAGATCAACAAACTCGAGGTCGATGTAGTATAAAAGATCAACAAACTAAAAGTCGATCTAATGTAAAAGTTCAACAAGTCCAAAATCGATTAGGTTTTAAATTTCTATATTGAAATCGGGTGTTAACACCCAACATGTAGGAAAAATTTTATAATTTAACCCATTTAAAACCATAGGAATCAACTAAAATGGGTCTAAAACGCTTTTTTTTTTTTTTTTTTTTGGAAACTGAAATAAATCAAATATGTCGTTAATTCTTAATTATATCATTCTGATAAATTATTGCAATTTTTGCTATTTTTCCTCAAAAAGAAAAGGAAAAAGAATACTTTTCTTTTTTTTTTTTTTTTTAAAAACATTTGGCCTTGGACATCAACCGCTGTTGATATTGCCAAAACAGCGCAAATGCTGGGGCCTGCACATGTGCCATGTGTCACTCCCAATCGCAACTCAAAAGCATATGAGCGACAACACCCAATTATTTCTCACCTTCTTCTTCCTTCCAATCTTTCCTTCCCTTCCCCCCCTTCTATTTATACCCAACACACCAGAGCTCCCAAACTCAAATCCCTCCTTTCCCATTTCACCCTTCTTCTCATTCGTCTTCTGTTTTGCCCTTCCAATGGCGATGGCTAAGTTCGCTGCTCTCTTGATTCTGGCCCTCATTGCCTTTTCCATGCTTCAGACCACTGTGAGACCCTCTGCTCCGCTACCTTACTTCTCTTCTTTCTGGTCCCCCTGTCTTTTTTTTTTTTTCTTTTTTTTCACAGAACTGACTCTGTTTTTTTTTCTTTGTTGTTCGATCCGTTTCTACAGGTCATGGCCGGCAGTAGTGGTCGAAACAGGGTAAATCTCTTTTTCTAGTACTAACTTCCCTTTCACCCGAAATACGGGTTCCCAACTCTGTACTCTTTGATTATTTTACCATTGCGGCATTTTGTCGAACACTTACGATTTGCTCTGTTCTTGGGTTTGAAAATGCGCTTTCGTACTCTTAATTCACGCTTTTCAACTCTTAAATCGCTTATTTGCCATTGCGGCATTTTGTCGAACACCTTGTAGTAGTTGTACTCGTATTTTGACTTGCATTGATCTTGCCTTTGAGAATTTGCCTGGAACACACAAAACTTTCCTTATACTCCCCTGCTAACGTAAATTAGGCTTTAAAACTCTTAAATCAACAATTTGTTATAGCGGCATTTTGTCAAGCACCTTGTAATTGTACTCACTACTCACATTTTGATGTGCATTGTTCTTGACTTTTTTTACAGAACCCATACGGACCAGGGAGCGTCAAATCCTTCCGTAAGTACCCTCCTAATTACAATGCTACTTTGGCTTGGATTTGTTTGGATTTGTCTGAAATGGGTTTTTAAAAAAATTCACAGAATGCCCAAATCGATGTGCCACTCGGTGCGGGAGAACACAGTACCACAAGCCATGCATGTTCTTCTGCCAAAAGTGCTGCAGGAAGTGCTTGTGTGTGCCTCCTGGCTACTATGGAAACAAAGCCGTTTGCCCTTGCTACAACAACTGGAAGACAAAGGAAGGAGGACCCAAATGCCCTTAAAAATCCCCCAATTCATTTTGCTGCTAACTTCATCTCTTTTGTGTCCTCTTTTAAGAAAATGGGGGCTCTGTTATGTTTTTTTTGTTATGAACTTCTATTGGAGATTGGAAGAAAAAAGAAAGAAGAGAGAAGAAATTTGTAACTCATTAGATGGGAAGAAATATTGGGTTTACTTATTTATAAGTTAATATTAATTAATATATGAGCAATGAATGAAACATCTTGTTTCTATTAAGATATGGTGTGAATTATGTGGTGTTTTATTGGCTTTGAGAACTGCAATAATGATTAAAGACAGAATAGTAATTCTTTAATCTTTAAATCTTATTTCACTGTTTCCATGTGACACTATCATAATTAGTCAATACTCTGTCCTCTGCCTCACATGGATGGATTGGATGCCACTGGCAACCATATTCAAACTTCAACCTTTTATTTTTTTCTTTTGACTAAATTATAAATTTATAATGGAGAAACTCAAATCAAATGGAATTATATCTTTTACATATATAAAAAGAAAGATGAAGAAAAATTATAGAAAACAGTTGTTCAAAAGCTTGTTTTTTTGCACTTTTAAATTAGTATTGAAAATGATTCCAGTTGCATTCTTTTGAATGGTCAAAATTTAACTAGCAAACCTAATTGAACCCTCCATTAAGAAAAATTAGACTTAGATTCAACTCATTAAAAATGTATGGTTAAAAAGTATTTTGCTCTAACAATAGTCTTATACTTTAGCAGTAATAATTTAATTATGAGTGTTGTACTTTAAAGTTCATAACAATTTAATTTCCTTTTGTAAAAATTCCACCGAATTAAGTGTCAATTTTATTATTTGTAGCTTATAAAGATATTTAGTCATTAATTAATTTATGAATCTATATATTTTAGAAATTTTATTGGTCTTTGTATTTTTCAAAATGTTCATTATAATCCTTGAATTTTTAACTTCTATTCATTTTAGCATGTGTCTTTTCGAAATGTTTGTTTTGATTATTGTATTTTAAAATGATCATTTTGATCCTTTCATTTTTTTTTCTAGTTTTTTCGATCTAAATTTTAGCATGATGCTTCATTTACTAAGTTTCTTAAAGTGTAGTCATAAATTTGTATTAAAGGATTTCTATTGTGTAAAAATATTTATGTTAAAATTTTATAAATAGAGAAAAAAATTGTCACTTTTTAAAAAATATAAAGATAAAAATAAATATATATTTTTTTAAAGAAAAATGCAGAAATTGAGAGTACCCAAAAATTAAAATAACCAAAATTGAAAGTATAAGAAGACGTTGTATTTAAACCTATATTTGTAGCCACTATTATAGTTGATGGTGGTAAAATATATTTTATTTGTTAAATTTTTAATTGACTCAAAAGCTGAAGTTGAATTATATGATTTGTTAAATTATATAATCTAATAAAAGCACTCACTCACACTCCTTTCAGAAAACTAAACCATCCAAGGAGGAACATTATCTCTAATCAAGCATAATTTAGTAGGAATACCTTAATTGATCTCATCTAGGGTTATAATTAAACCTAATTTGGATTGAAGATCAATTGTAAAAAAGACTAAAAGAGTTGTTGATTCATGGATAAAATCAATTAAAATGGGAAAATATGAGGAAGGACTACATAACATACCGATAATTAGAAATATTCAAGTTGAGAGTGTTTACAAAAATATCTAACAGATTTTTAAGAGAAGAAAAATAAAGTGTATTCAATCAAAGTAACTCAATAAAAAATTATTAGTATTATTATTATTTTTTTTTTTATAAAAAATAAGGAAAAGGTATGTATTTTCTTACCTCTCAATAACACGATTTTAGGATAAAATTAGATCTGTTTACTTTACATTTATACCCCTGTGGGATCAATACTCATATATACATTATATGGAGCTTTAGGTGTACTTAGTCTTAGGTGTATATTATATTCCACGGGGTGGAAGTTAGACGGTATACTTACATATATATTATATAGTACCATTAAATATACTTAGTTATAGGAGCTCAGCTGAATAGTCTTATGTGCTTATTTCCATATTGTTACTAGAGAAAATTTTGAATATATATTTATTTACTTTGTGTTTTCAATTGTTTATATATCATGTACATAATTTTGTTTACGTTCTTATTTTATTTTTGTTTATAAGTTCTCCTTTTTTTTAGAATGGAGGTATTGAAAAAATGAAATATCTAAGTGGGGTATTTTTGTCCTAAGAAATCTAACATATCTTCTAAAAATGAAAATTCTTGTCGTTTTTATAAGAAAACTAAAGAGTGATTTTACTAAAAAAAAATTACATTTAAAAGTGTAAAATCGAAAATTAAATTAATTTTGAGTGACTAAAGTGTGTTTTTGAGTGATTTTAAAAATGACGAAAGTAATTTTAACAATTTTAAAATTATTCCCAAACATACCCCAAGTTGTAGGTATTTTTCAAACTCGAATTATTAAAAAGCAGTTTATTTCTCTACTTCACCCTTAAGAAAGACCTCAAAAGGCCGATCTTGAAAGTCCAACAATGATTTTGTACAGCCCATTTTCTTTCTGGATCATACCATTTTGTTTCTGGGCCTTGCTTTATTGGCCCATCTTTGCTTTTTGAACCCACTCATTTTATTTTTATTTTTTGTTAGACTGTTCAGCCTCTCAATTTTAAAGTTGGTGTATATTTGGTTTTCAACTTAAAAAAAAGTGTTTTAACAAATCTTTAACAAATTTAAAAGTTTTGTACCTAGGAGATCATTTTATTTTGAAAAATATCAAAGTATTCAAGGACTAAGTTTGTAATTTTTAAAGTCAAGAGATCAGATAGATATTAACTTTAAGTTGCTTAGAGATTAAATTTGTAATTTAACATTTATTTTTCTTGTTTGAATTCAACACCAAAGAGCTATGACTTTTTAGTTTGAGGGTATACATCTTAACTAGTTTTTTTTTTTTTTTTGAGGTATTATATCTTTAACTAGTTGAACGACGGTTATGTTGGCAACATTTCTATAGCGTGATTAGAATGACTTTTTTCATGTGCTTAAAATATATATATTTTAAAGCATTTAGAAAGTCATTTCCAACATCTCCTTAATTTCATACCAGGATTTAGATGAGGGAGACAAAGAAGAAGAAAAAGAGAAAGGTAGAACAGGGAAACAAAATGAAATGAGCCCACTTGAATTGTTATTTTAAACACAAAGAGCAACTGAAAAATAAAAGCATCACTTAAACCAATCAAAATCATTGTTAGGGTTCAAACTAGTTCAGTTTGCAATTTTAATTTTTTATATAATAAAAACTGATCATGTTGATCGGGCTGACAAGATTGGACCAACTATAACTCAAGTCGGCCAACAATGATGTGTGGTTTATTAGTGTTATTTTGTTGGCACGGTATACTTGTTGACTTGTGTTCGAGCCCCAGGAGGTGCACACAAAATCGAGCCAAATTAAACCACTGACACCTCCAACATATACTAGGAGTGATATTACATTACAAAAAAAAAAGAAAAAAAAAAAAGGAAAAACCAAGATACAAACCCTAACTATTAATTATCTTATCCCATCTTTTAGTCTACTCTTATAAGAACATGTCCATTGGCATTCAATCATTTTTAGTGAGAAGCATATAGTTTAAATAAGATTATTGTTAGGAAATTGAGATTACAAAATTGGATGGAATCTAGTGTAACGATTCGTATTTTTCAAAACAAATATTCAATTAATAATATGAAGTCCTAACATTTAAAAATTAAAATAATGAAAAATACTAAGTTAAAATACCATTTTAGTTCTTATATTTGGGAGTTTATTCAATTTTAGTTCTCATACTTTTAAATATTCAATTTTGATCTACCTACGATAAATTTTAAATATAGTATGTGAAGTTATTTTTTAAAATTAAAATTGGTTCATTAATTTTAATAATTTTCATACCAGAAAATATAATGCGTAATTATGTTTTTAATTTTTTTTTTAATAAAAGAGATAATATATAAAAAGTTCACCCATTTGATTTGGTGGACTAAAAGGATGAAATAAAAGTAAAAAAAAATAACAATATTTTAACAAAATATCTTTCATAAATATCTGCCAGGGTGGTGTGACCTAAATCAAAATATCTTTTACACCTCATCTTTCATTTCTTATTGGTTCAAACTACACTTTTTTTTTCTCTTTTTCGTTAATATATCATTTTCATCTTTAGGTTTGAGATTTATCTTTGTTTACTTTATATATTTTTAAATAATAAAAATTAGTATGTGTACTTTTAAAAAATATTTAGATTAATTTTTATTATTAGTTCGTCGTCAAACTTTTTAAAAACAAATTTTTAGTTTTTATTATCCATCTTTCCTCCATAATTTTTTATAAGATAATTCTATTGTATCTTGCATGGAATGAAAATTATTATTGTTGTTTTATTAATTTTGATAAAAACTTATTTCGCTCTAATAATAATATCTCTCAAATTAACATAATTAAATTTAAACATTTGAATGTAGAATTAAAAATGTCAACATATGATAAAATGATATTTTAATTTTTTTTTCTTCTTATGGAGTAACACAAGTTGTACATTATTACCACCAAATTTCCATTTAAAAGTAGTTATTACCCCCACGTCCATCCAAATAAAATAAACAAATCTATAAGTTGAACAATTTAATATATGTAACATCAATCAGTGTTTTAAAGTTTCTTTTATATTTAATCAAGTATCCAATGCCATTTTTTTAAATAAAGCTATTACAAAAAAATTCAATAACAATCAACCTAAATTTTCAAAAAAGTTTGGGAGTCAGGACTAATATAACATACAATAAAATGATGAAAAACCAATTTTTAGTATATTAGGGTGAAGATTCGAACCATGAACCTGTTAAAAAATAATGTAAAAATTATAATAATTTCATATTGTATTTATATTTTAAATTAACTATTAAATAACTTTGTCAAAATTTATAAATTTGAACAAAAATTTTAGATCTAAATCATCTCTCTGTTTTTTTTTTTCTTTTTTCTTTTATCAATTTCATATTGTACCCATGTTTTTTAATTCACTAAATATATAAAATAAATTTTTTAAAACTATATTTGGAGAAAAACTTTTTTAAAGTTGAAATTGTAACACTTTTTAAAACTAAAACTTAAGATTGCAGAAACCCAAATAAATTTTTGATGAAATTGAAAGTTTAATTTGTTTCTTTTAGATAATTGAAATTTTAATTCAGTTAAAATCGATACAACTTAATAAGTTAATCATCAGAACTGTTTTTTATTTTTTATAAAAAAATTATTCATTTTAGAATAATCTTTTCAATACGTATAATAATATTAATATATAGAAAGAGTCCAATCACAATTTTGTAGAATATATGTCTGAAACTAAAATAAAAAGACCATTTCAAAGTCCACGTAGGAAAAAGATGCAAAAGCAAACTCTGTAGTTAACAACATACCAAAGTAATTCCATTCTCAATTATTTGAAAATATCATACACATGAAAATTAAAAGTACAACTAAGGCTGCTTCCTAGTATCTACCATTAATCACAAACTTTTATCTCAAAAGGATAATAATAAATAATGATATTAATAATGTTTTAACTTTATAAATATCTGCCGTAACTGTAGAGCCTAGATCAAAATATCTTTCGTCCACCTCATCGCATCATTTTTTATTGGCACAAGTTACATCCTTTTTTTTTTTTTTCTTTTTCTTAATATACCAAGATAATTTCTCAACTTCAAATTTATCTTATTTTAGTTTATACACCTTCAAATGTCTAAATTTAAGGCATATTTGAGAGTGATTTTAAAATTGTTAAAATCACTTTTGCCAAAAAAAATAATTCAAAAACACAATTTGATCGCTCAAAATTAGTTTTAAAAGATTAAAAACATATTTTACGGCAATTTTCAAAAGGAAAATTGTTTTAAATAAAAAAAAATAATGAAACTATTTACAAATATAGCAAAAAGCATAAATTGGGATGAATAAATTTTTTTGCCATTTTGTTATATTTGTAAATATTTTTATTATTTATTATTTATGAAAAAATCCCTTTCCAAAACAACGAAAGTGATTTTAGCCATTTTAAAATTACTTCCAAATATGTCCTTAATTTTTTTTTAAAAAAAAACTTTAATTAATTTTTATGGTTAGTTTATGATTATTTTTTTTAAAGAAATCTTTATTAACCTTCCTTGCATAATATTTTAAAGATATTTAACCCTTTTCTTTTTCTTTTTCCTTTTTATATGTTGTGGATGTGGCACAATTCATACATCATCGCGATTAAATTTCTATTAAAAAAACAGTAATTACCCTACATCCAATATTTATAAATATTTTTATTATTTTATTATTTATGAAAAACCCCCTAAAATAAACAGATCTAAAGTTGGATAGTCTAATATATATATATAAATTCATCATCAATGTTTTTTTTATTTGTTTTTATTTGTTTTTTTTTTTTTTATCAATCAACGTTGAAAGTTTCTTTTATATTTAATACATTACTTTTAACTTCAAGTGTGCAATGTCAATTTCTTAACAAGTTATTAAAAGAATTACAATAACTATCAACCTAGCTTTTATGCTTAAAAAACCCTAAATTTTAAAAGAATTTTGGGAGCCATACTCATATAAAATAAATAAAGGCCACGTTTACCAAATCGTAATGAAAATTGATGTAAATAGAATTCCATAGATAGATCAATTGTAATGAGCCTGAATCGCAAATATAATTGGATTGTTTTTACAATTATAAATTTTGTCACATTTACTCTTTTTTTTTTTTTTTTTTAACAAGTCACTAAAGAGAAAGGAGGGATCTATAGATGCACCAGAACATCTCAACTAAGTTGACACCTTCGTAGCGCCTTCATCATACCCCAAGCCCGATAGAGAAGAAACTCATTGCCTTTTGATGAAAATAACAAGAGACTACGATATAATGAACAATGAAGAACAAAAAAAAAAAAAAAGAGAGAAAGAGAGAAAAAAAATGTTAGAGGAAAGTCTTCCAATTAACAGTTATGGTAGCAACATCGTGATTATAAAAAGATTTAGATCTAGTACACCAAGAGCCACCAAATATATAATATCTTTCCATAATTGACTCAGAGATTTTTCAGCGCTATTGAAAGTTTGTATTATATTTCTCTCAATCATATACTCCACAAGGAACCCCAATCAATATTTCTCTCAATCCATATACTCCACAAGGAACCCCAATCAAATTGCATCTGATAATGTTTTTGGTGAAGCTTTGTGCAAGACTCGTAAGCTGCGGTAAAAGATCATCCAAATTCAAATGTCGAGTTGGGAGATTAAAATCTTGGTAGGACCAGGTTCTTTTGGAATATGGACATTGAGAGAATAAGTGCTCCATGGTCTCCTCATTCTTTTTTACACAAAACACACCTGTTGAGATTGAGATAAAGCTGCTAGAGGAAGAATTTACATTTTAGGAAGAGTTGTGGACCAATAATTGAGAATAAAATTTACGTTAGAAATTTTATCTAATTGATGTTGCTTAGCATAAAAGTTTGGTAATAAGTAACGGTAGCAATAAATGTGTCAAAATTCATAATTTGTCATCGGTAAAGCTTCATTAATTTTAAAATCATCTTTTCAATACGTATAATAATATCACTAATATTTAAAAATAGTCTAATCAAAATTTTCTAAAATATATGTTTGAAACTAAAATCAAAGGCCATTTCAAAGTCCAAGTAGGAAAAAGATGCAAACGCAAATTCTCTAGTTAACATCATACCAAAGAAATTCCATTCTCAATTATTGAAAATTGTCATACACATGGAAATTAAAAAACCAACGAAGACTGCTTCCTAGTATCTACCATTAATCCCAAATTTTTATCTCCAAAGGATAATAATAAATAATGATATTAATAATATTTAACTTTACAAATATCTGCCATGGTGGTGGGCCTAGGACAAAATATCTTTCGTCCACCTCATCATACTTTTTTTAAGAATTTACAGTAACAATCAACCTAATTTTTTTTTCAGAATCTTGGCAGTCGGGGCTTATATAAAATAACACTAAATGATTAAAACATTTTTTCCAATTTTATTTTAGTTCCAAAATTATTGAAAATAGAAAAGAATGACTTTTTATCTATTTTATTCTCTAATCTCTAAATCTAAAAGGGAAAAAAAAGTTTTATTATAATATTATCATTAATATTATTGTATTAATTCGATATAATACTTGTCTCAACCATCCATCAAACCTCAATAATCCTAAAAGTCCATCAAACAATAAAAAGAAAAAAGAAAAGAAAAAAAAAAAATTCTCAAGAGTTAACTTGAAAAGGAGAATCAATTTTCTGATTGATTATCGTACAAAACTCAGACCAAAGCTCACACTTGTATAATAACCAAAAAAAAAAAAAAAAAAATGAATCCCCTATTTCAGATCCATTCTTCTCACAAAACTAAAAAAAAAAAAATGTAAAAGAAACTTAAAATTAAATCTAACCTTACCTTACCTTAAAAAAAAATTTAAAAAATACAACTTAAAATTAAACGTTACAGCTTTTATACAACATACACAGTTTATACAATAATTAAACTCATTGATGTGATTTGAACATCCAGCATCATCCGATTCATTGTAAAGAAAGTGGATGGGAATGTTTTTCAGTGGCTCGTACGAAGTTATATGAAAATGCCCCCAGCAATGTTCCTGCAACTGGGCCGACCAGGTACACCCAAATCCCTTCGTAATGTGAACTTGCAATCGCTGGTCCTATTGACCTTGCTGGGTTCATCGACCCGCCCGATATTGGCCTACACATGGTTCACCCAACTTATATCAGATTCTATCTCTTAACCTTAATTTATAATTTTGGAAAAATTGTACGTATTCAGACTCAAAAGTTACGTTTAAAGACCAAACACTGAAACACACCTATTCTTAAAAATTCAAAAAATAACTAGAAAGTTACATTTTGAAAATTCATAAACCAAATAGACCTATTCTTCAAAACTCGAGACTAAAAAGATACATTTTCATCTACTATATGCACATTTTGTTGGACATAGAATATGTTTTAAGGTTTAATTGCAAACCATAGGGACTAAGTTCTAACTTTCTTCAAACTATAGGGACAAATTTGCAATTTAACCAAATTGAGATCTTCCTTGAGATTTTCTCCAAATACACACAAAGCTTTTACAGAATAAAAAGCCAAACTAAAACAACTATTTTTGTTTTACTTACCCAGCAAAGATGGATGTGATACATACAGCTGACCCCACTGCTATGCCTCCAAGCTCTCCTATCTGCCAAAAATCACATGGAGAAACTTAGCCAAATGAAAGTAAGAGAAGGTTGGGAGTAAGAGGTTAACAATAATAAGATGTTCTTACCGCTTTCGTGTCGGTAGCAACCGCAGAAGTGATGAACATCATACAAAATGAAACAACAATCTCCATGATAAGTGCTTTAAACGCTGGTCCAGAAGGTGAAGTTGTACCTAAGTCTTGAATTGGGTCTAATAATATGCGCAGTGTAAAGGCTGCTGTTGTAGCTCCACTTAATTGAGCTGCTGCATACAGTGGAACCTGCATCAATTCATATAATTAAATTCACACATATTTGAACTTTCAATCTCAAAGAAATAAGTATCCGTCAATCACTACTAACTTATGATCCAGTTGAAATAGTTCATTCACATTTTTTTTAAAAAAATATGTTTGAAAATAAAATAGAAACATTTGAAGGTCCAAAATGAATAAGATGCAAAAGCATATTCGTCAACAAAAGAATTTATATTCTCAATTATGATGTCGTTTGGTGAATTAAAAAACAAATAAGGCTGCTTTCCTAGTAAGTATCTACCAATAGTCCTTCATTTTATAAATATCTGCCACCTTGGTGGGACCCTCCTCAAAATATCTCCCCTACACCTCATCCACGTCATTTCTTACGTGGCATAAATTGCACTTTTCCCTTTTTTCTTTTTTCTTTTTCCTTTTTGATGAAGTGGCACAACTCATACATCATTCCGACTAATTTCAACTTTAAAATTATAATTAATCCCCACCCATCCAGACAAAAAAAACATAATAAAAATATAAATTGATTGAATGTTTTTTTTTTTTCCTTAATGGTTAAGTAAGAGAGTATACTAATAATTCAAAACTTCAGATTCAGGGTGATTGGTGTATAAACTTTCAATTTTTTTGTTCCAAATTTTTTTAAATTTAATATATTATATATAAATTTAATTAATTAAATAATTTTAAATAACAAATAAAAAAAATTATTTTTAACTTTTGTAAACTTAAAATAAATAATTATTATTTTCATTTATTTTCTATATGTCAAAAAGAAAAAAAAAATATATGTCAAAAGAAAAAAAAACAATTGTCTTTTGTTATTATTCTATCACCTAATATAGATATACTCTCGTAGACATATCAACTCAACCACCTATTGTGAGGCTTGCTTTTAAGGTATGCACACTTTGATATTACCACACATATTTAATGTTAAAAAAAAAAAATCAGCTTTTTAATCCTTAAATTTTGTGTGTAGTTTTTATTTGGTAAAATTTGTTCTCGCATCAAAATGTTACCGTTTTATCATGAACCATGAATTTCTAATTTAAATTTTATTTGGTCCTTATTTCAAGATCTCCGTTTTTACTCTTCATTTTTCGCTAAGTATTCAGTACTCACTTTTCATTATTAATATTATATCTATTTATTAATTTAAAAGAAATAAATAAATTATAATTAAATTAAATTAGTTTAAACTAATTTTTCATCACTTTTAAAATTACTTAAAGTTTTTTATATTATAATTATTTAAAATTATTTATTGAATGTTAATAGCAAAGATCAAAGTAAGTATTAGTAGAAAGCTCCATACTAAAAAAAAAAAAAAAGTAGAATATTAAAATTTAAGGACTAAATGAGAATTAAATATAAAATTCAAAGGTCAAAATGTAGCCTTTTAAAACTTACAAACCAAATTGAATTTGAAACTCAGAAGGTAAAAATGTATTACCCTATCCATTTATTTCCACCATTGAGGATAAGCTAAAGATCAAAACTTATTAAAAAAAAAAATCAATTAACTAGGTAGACATTCTGTAATTTGTAACAAACTTACCAAAATAAAATTTAGTAAATGTTTGACACGGGTTTTTTTTTTTTCAAAATTAAAAATATCTGTAAAACATAAATATAATTAAAAAAAAAATAAAAGGGTTGAAGGGTAAGATAGGAAATTCACAAAAGAAAAATTGGGGAAAGGGAAAAGGGGTTTTAGGAGGAGGAAGAAGAAAGTACCTGTTTCCAAGGAAATCGCCGAACAGCAGCAAAAGCAAAAGTAACCGCCGGATTCATATGAGCGCCGGAGATATGTCCAACGGCGTAAATCATCACCGTCACAATCAGTCCACCGGTAATCGACGCTCCAAGCTTCGACACTTCCCGTTCATCACTCACACTCAATGCCGCCGCCCCACACGTCACAAACACAAGCAAATACGTCGCAATCACCTCCGCAACAAGCTAAACCACCACAAGAATCCGCCGATGAGAAACCAATCGCTTCAAATTCAACCAACAACAACAAAATTAATCATAAATCCGTACCTTTCTTGAGAACTCCGGCGGGTAAAGTTCGTAAAATCGGTCGCGGAAGAAGGATTGTTGAGGATCGGAGTATTCGCTTCCCACGGAGATTAAGGCCTCTTCATTGCCGCTGCTCCAATTGCTTGATTTAGGGATTTCTCTCGCCATTTTTTAGGGCTTTTGAAAAGTTGGGAGCGATTTATTTTTATTTTAATTTCAGTACCTTATGGGAAGAAAGGAGTAAGATACTTTTAATTTTGAAGGAAGGAAGTGAAATATCTTATAGGCACGAAATTAATTCGTATAGTGTAGTGTAGATGGGGACCAATTGAGAAAATAAAATTATTAAATGTTATTTTGTTTTAGGGTTTGAAATAGTTGGGTTTTCATTTTCAAATAAATAAATTTGTTGGGTATTTTTTTTTTTTTTTTTGTTAGAAGATAAGAATTAGCCACTTGGCCTTTTTGCAATAAAGTGAGTTTCCTACTGTATTCCGATTTCTCTGATTTGGGAAAAGGAAATAGAAAGAAATATAGGGAGTGGAATAATAGTGAGAGTTGGGAAGAAAAGGGAGAGAAAGTTACGTAACTTAATTTTAGATGAGCTTATTTAGAAGGACCTAGAAGAAATTAATTATCATGAACTTAACTTTAGGTTATGGAATTTTAAGGTTGTTTTGATAACTAATTAAGTTAAGGTTGATATAATCATTTTTTTGATATCCATGATTGTCCGGGTTAGTTTATGCGCACATCTACTTATCTCATGGGACAACCCGTCTGATCCTACAACATTTAAGTGTCAAAGAAACCTCGTTCCTAGGTAGGTGTCTACCGTAGATGGAATCGATGATCCTTTAGCCCTTTGACCTTTTTTTTTATTTATATTTTCACTACTACTAGGCCAATCCATGATGTTTGTATTTATTTGCTTAATTTCAAAAGTGGAAAACTAAACGGTTATTGTTTGGGGCATTAGTTTTTAATTTTTCAAAACTAAGCTAATACATATTACATTGATGAGTTTCTTTGCTTTGTTTTCTGCTTGGTAAAAACGTTTTCTAAATCTAAATTAAGTTTTGAAAATTGAGAAAAATATTTTTAAAAAGCTTGTGTGTTTATTTTTAGAATTCAATTAAGAATTCAAATGTTATTTAAAAAATAAAGGGTGAAAACTATAATTAGTTTTTTTTGTATGGATGACCAAAATTTCATATTTCTAATGACGTTTCCCCTATATTTATTAAAGATAATGAAGTATGAATCCTACGTCATTGTAAAAGTGTATTAAGAGTGTGTTAATTATCCATATTGCCTATCACACAAGGTTAATTAGGGTTCAAAGTGACGAGTGTGAGCGTGAAAACAAGGAGAAACGCGAGCGCAAGGGAGTGAAGGAGGAAGATTCCTAGTGTGTTTAGAGTACTATTGTATTGGATATAGTTGAACACAAGTGGAACGTGAGCGGATAATTGCTATTTTTAACCTAAAAAGTTTTTAACATCTTTCTTACTTTTTAATATGTTAAATGGAGGGCCCCACATAGTAAAATTTCTATTTTGTCCCTCATCTAAGTATATTCAATTTTACCTTTATCTAACTTACCTAATACAACTTTTCAAACCCAACTTTGTTTTAAACCCTTAAACTTTAGTTTTCCATTTTGTTTATTACGAAAAAAAGTTTTACTTGAGGGTCCCATTCAAAGAATATGTTTTCTTTCCTTTTTTATTGTCCCTATGAGATAGTAGATATGTTTTAGTTGTTTTCATTCTTGAGGGGTATGGTTGTTTCTACATTTTGACAAATTTCAACCAAGATTTGTGGTTAGTTTGTTGTTATTTTTAACGAGATTTTAACCTATATTTACCAAGAATGAACGTAAGAGTTGATTCTGGTCAACATTTACTAGAAATCTTAGCAGTAAAGGTAACTCTTACGAAAAATCTTGGTAAAAAGTTAAATTTTCAATAATGTTGACCATGGTCAATATTATTAGAAATCACCAAGATTTTCATATAACTTAGCACAAAACATAAAGTCATTTCCACCTCCTTATTACCCTTCATCACTGTCCTTCCAACAAAATTACCTATCACATGATGATTTTTTTGGGTATGTATCATCACTATAACCCTCTTAACCAATTATGTAGTCCCATATGACGTAGCTGATGAAAGTTTTCTACACTGAGCCATACAATTTTGAACAAGAGAATTCATCCTTCTCTAGATATGGTGTAGAGACAAAAGCTTTGGTGTAGAACAGGGACTTAGAGAGGGTTTTGGAGTTGAAAATGGCGATGAAGACTACGAATGTGACGAAGAGGAAGAGGAGGAATTAGATGAAAACACTATAAATCACATTGCAAACCCCCTCCCCCCCCCCCCCCCCCCCCCCCCCAACCATATAATCAAAGAAGATAACATGGACAAAAATCCTAGATATGAAATCTAAACAAAGTACCTTTGTAGAAATCCAAGGTACTTTGTGTAGAATCCAACGAAAGAAACAAAGATTAAGGCACAAGCGAGGAGATTTTTTGAGAGAGGAAGGGTGATTTTTTGAGACAGGAAGGAAACTAAGGTTTTCAGGGAGATGCCTTTCGAATAGAAATGGACTGGTGGAAGGGATTTCAAACACCAATTTCCTAAAGAAACCTAAGTGTTCCTTTTTACTTTTTTTCAGGATATTCCGTAACTTCATTATGCGGGGCCCTCCAATTAAAAGATGAAAAAGTAAGAAAGAGGTTTGAAAAAGTAGTTTTTAGAAGTTTGTTATAAAAGGTGAAAAAGTTTTTAGGGTAGATAGACCAAAATTTTCAGCCCTAATGTGTAAGAACACTCTAATTTAAGACTCACTAAAATTATGATGAGCATTATGGATAATTAATACGCTCTTAGTGCATTCTGATCATAACAGATGTTGATCATCATTTTTAATTATTTTACTATAAATGACATTACAACCACAAAATTAAGATCACTAATAAAAAAAAAATTCTAAAAAGTTGCGAGATAACAAATATAAATTTCAAAAGTAAAAGACTTAAAAAAAAAAAAAAAAAAAACAAAACGAGGTCTAAAAGTTAAATCTTGTTTTGGATTTTGAAGCTTTTAAAATGTTTATTTTGGGTTGTGAATTTTTAAGGTTATTTCTATTTTTATTCAAAATTAGTTTAGGATTATGTTTTGCTTTTCAACAAACGGATATTGAGATTTGAAGGATATATATGTACACCAACATATTAATGTGGAGTTGTATGATAGCCACATGTAAGTTAATTAGATGGGTATCAATATTGAGTTGGCAGAGAGTTGTTGAAAAAAAAATGATACGAGACAAAGAGAGAGTTGGAGATATTAGAAGAAGTGGATATTTCCAGACCCTTCTCGAAGTTGGGTTCTTTGAAATGCATCAAAGTTCTTATAAAATTCTGACTTGGCCGACCTCAATTCCTCATCTCAAGGGTATCACTGTCATTTATCAACAAGGACCTATCTGAAAACAAATCTATTTTCCAAGGACTGAATTGCTAAACACACTTGCACTGCAAATAAAGAATTAAGAGCTTAGAGCTTAATTGAGAGGAAATCTGAAAACACAAAATTGAAAACAAGTTATATTTTATATTTTCAAACGTGTGTTTTAGTAACAAATTTATAAATTGAATTATAATTGAATTATTGTTTTTGTTGATATATTATATATTATATTGAATAGGCCGAATATAATCGATGTATCCAACAAACAAAACTACAAGAAAGAAAACTACATAAAAAAATATTAACATAAAAGGCAAATACTAATTAGAAAAAATCATAAACCATAATTTTCTTTAACAGTTTTAAATGTGTTTGATACTATATTAGAAACCATAAAACTAGTTTCCGTTAACTATAATTTATTATTAGTTTATTTATAAACGTGTTTTAGGAATGTTTTCAAATATAGAAAAATAAGTCAAACTATTTATAAATATAGAAAATTTTTACCATCTATTAGTGATAGACCGCGATAGAAGGTCTATCAATAATAGACAGTGAAATTTTTCTATATTTATAAATAATTTGATATTTTTTCTGTTTAGAATAATTTTCCTATTTTATGTTAAACTTTTTTATATATATAATTATTAATTTTGTAATAAATTACCTATTACATATTTAATTTTAAACAATTGAATTGAATTTATAATATAAAACACTATATTTTTAATTATTTTTTCTTTAATTAATATAAATCTATATTTTAAAATTTGAAATTCAAAATTAAAATATACTGAAAGTATAAAAATGTTATTTTTAGAATTTACATGGTTTAAATTACAAAATATGAAAACAGTTTTTAAAAGTAAAATTCAAATTATTTGCGAAACACAAATTTACTAAACTAAACATAAAATATGGGTTGCGAACGAAATAATTTCTTATTTTACCAACTCATTTTTATTGGACAGATTTACCAACTCAATTTAGTGGACAAATATTAGTTGGTTTTGATTTTGAATGACGCATCTTAGATTTGAACCTTCCTTCAAATCCTTTTTTTAATAAATAAATAAAAATAATAATAAAGATCAAACAATATCTACCGTACACCTCATCCTGTAATTTCTTACGTGGCATAAATCACGCTTTTTCCTTCTTTTATTTTTGATGAAGTGGCACAAGTCATACATCATTACCCCTAAATTGCCATTTAAAAACAATAACTATCCCATTTACATCCAATAACACTCATATAAATAATTATTTTTCTTATGTGGCATAAATCACCCTTTTTTTTTTTCTTTTTTCTTTTTTCTTTTTCCTTTTTAAAACAAATAATTCTTTTTCTTAATTGTTAAGTAAGGGAGTAAAGTAATAATTCAAATATTTATAATATTATGTTGTTGGGGGCATAGCTCTCAACTATTTTGTTTCAATTTTTTATATTCAACATATTAAATATAATTTTAATTTGAAAACAATGTATAATAACAATTAAGCTAAAATTTTTATTCAGAAATTTAAAAGAATTAGAGGTATTTGTGAGTTAAGTTGGGATAAGTTGGAGTACTTTTTAGACTCAATTTAATTGTTTGAATGGTAAGTTTTTTCAACCCAATTATTAAATCATGAACCCAACCTAACCCAACCATGAAACATTTGGATTTGGTTGGTTCAGGTTAGTAGTAATTTATTTAAATTTTTATTCTAACAATAAGTAAAATGTTAATATGTAAAAATTTTATTTAATTATTTTCACATATTGAATTAAGATTAAGAACTCAATTTCAATTTATATTATGAATTTTTTTCTTTCGTAAGTGCTAAAATATTTTTAAGAGTTGTTGGAGAATAAATTATCTAAAAAAAATCATGGAATTAAATAAAATAAAAATAAATATATGTATATATTATTGTATCATAAGTAGACATATTTTTTAAAGAAGTTCGAATTGAGTTGGGTTATTTTAGGTAAACTCATGAACTAACAACCCAAGCCATAAATTTTTTATTCATTTGAACCCAACCCAACTCAAATCGTACACATTAGGTTAGGTTGATCGGATTTTTCAAATCGTCATATTTTTTGAATACTCCTAATCAAAACTAATATAAAATGCATTTGAATGATTAAATTTCTCAATTTATGTTATTTTAGTTGTTAAATTTAAAATAAATAATATAAAAATTATAGGAAATTTTTCACAGATAAAAAAATTTTAAACTATTTACAGAAAAAAACACTGATAGACATTGATAGACTTCTATCATCATCTATTAGTAATAGACTTTATCATTTTTATCACCGATAGACCTTGATAGACTTATCACAACTATCTAAAAATTTTGCTATTTTGTATAAATAGTTTTCCTTATTTTTTTTAAAAAATTCTCCCAAAATTATAGTAGATGACAAAATTAGTTACTGCATCTGGAAATATGCTTTTCAAATAAACAATTTATAAAGATGGCAATTTTTTCTAATTTTTTTAAATACTTATGCAATTCTTTCTTTATCCTCTAGTCTATTAGTGAAATAGGTGTATCACTTAATAAACAGTTTTTATATATATAAGTTATTTTTACGTCTATTACTTGACATACCATTAATTATCCCATCATTAATATATTTCTCCATGTTTGACAAACTATTTTTATATCAATTAATGATACAAGTATAAGGCAAAGACAAAAAAACAAAAAAAAAAAAAAACAAAAAAAAAAACTTGTATATTAGTAATACATGATTATTAGTAAATTACTATAATTATTTGCTAACAACTTTTTTTTTTATTATTATTATCGATATTAAGTTATCGCAAATTTACTATATTTTATCTAATGATATATGCATATTGATAATGCTAAACAATCATTAAGGGACAGTTTGATTTAAGATTTTACAAATGTTTGGAAATTAAAAATGAATGTGTTTAGTTGTACATGGAAAATGCTATCTGAATTTTATGAACAAAAATTATATTTGTATTTAATTTACGAAATTAAGCATGACTATCTTATATAATTTTAATAGATTAATTAATTAAACGAAAAAAATTAATTTTTTCCATTTTAGAAATAAGTCTAATCACAATTATCAAACATATTTTTGAAAAGGAAAATGAAAAAAAAAAATATTTAAAATTGCTCAAGTAGGCAAAAAGATCCAAAAGTGATCAATTCTCTTAGTCAACATATGGTTGCTAATCAAATCTCCATCATGTCGTTTGGTGGAGTAAAGCTTTGCACATGGGAATATAAGAACAACTTATAGGTTGCTTCCTCGTACTATACCCATAGTTCCTCATTTTATACATATCACTTCGAGTATATATATAGTATAATAATATATTGTGCTTTAAAGTATATCTATATAATAATAATTAGAATAATAATATAGCCTTTTTTTTAGAAAAATCAAATATATTAATGTAGGCATGTATTTGAGTTATATAGAGGTTAGTTAAGCATATAGAGTGTTAGATTGAAAAATGATGGCCATGACCAAAATCGTTAATCTTTTCACAGTCTAAAGTAGAAATTAAAAAAGGGTGATTTTGCAATAATATCATATCTAATGTAAATAAAAGTAAATGATACAAAAATATCATATGATAGTAGTATATATCGATAAATTAACTATATTTGGTAATATATTTTTTATAGATGATACAAAATCACATATCATTGATAGACTTTATCACATGAAATATGAATAGTATATAAATAATATATTTTATTTTATTTATTTTAGTGATGTATTAAAAATAAAATATTTGGAATACTAATAATAGAAGGGAAAATTATTATTTATTATTATTTTTAACCGTATGTAAGCTAGGAGATCAAACCTCCAATTTCAAGATTGATAGTATAAGTTTATGTTAGCTGTGCTATGCTTATGGTAATAAAAATTATTATTATTATTCTGGGTAAGAAATTTGTAAATATTGCAGCAACAATTTGTGATCCATTATAAATTAAAAAAAAAAAAGCCTAAAATAGAACAAAAACCTTTGTTTTTTAGTTAAATGGATTTGAAACTTAAAAGGTTACAAAGAAAATTAAGGTCCCATTTTGTAATTATTTTGTTTTTGTTTTTGAAAAGTAAGTCTACAGATACTACTTTCACCTTCAAATTTATTCCTTTGTTATTTACTTTTTCTCAATGGTTTAAAAATCAAGCCAAAGTTTGAAAATTAAAAAAAGTAGCTTTTAAAAACTTATTTTTATTTTTAAAATTTGGTAAAGAATTCAAGTAATGTACTTTTAATATGTCTTAAGCTAATTAGTTTATTATTTATTTCTTAAAATAGAAATTCTCTATCAGCATTTCTTTCATATTTCATATAGTATTTTTCTTGTTTGAAAAATATTATTAATTTTTAACCGATTTAAAAAAAATAACTTTAAAAAGTTAAATTTAAGAAACTATATGAACAAAAATGAAATGCAATTCAAAGTATATAGGAAAAACAATATTTTAATTCAAAAATTTAATTTATCGTTTTATGTTATTAAAAGTGATGAAGGAATTAATATTAGAAAAATGAAACAATTATAAGAATGATTAACAAATTGATATTTCAATTTTAAAAGGAGCCACTTGGCACTTGGCACCTTTCAATTAAATGGCTCTTTCCCTTGCGTACCGAAGGAGGGAAATAAGACGGAAAATTTAAAATTCTACACATTTGTTTATTTTTAAAGTATTTAATAATTTGTTGAGACCTACAAAATAAAATAATATATTATTAAATGATGTGTCAAGTGCAAATAACATCTTTATTAAATAAACTAATAGTTTGAAATAATATTTATAAGCCCAGCTAATTTTTAAAAACAAAAATAAAGAAAAGAAAAAACCTTTTTTGTCCATAGGTTTTGTGTTTAGATTCTATCTAGTCGGTTTCACTGATAATGATATAGTCTATCACTAATAGATTTCGAAAGTTGAATCTAAATTTTGCTATAAGGGGCAGTTGCAAGCAATTAGGCTCAAAGTATTAGCAAATATAGCACAATGCAAAAGAATTTGCAGATATAACAAAATTTAGATTCAGCTTTCAGAGTCTATACTATATTGCTAGTAGGGGTTTTTCTAGTGATAGACCATATTGATGGGGTCTTTTAGTGATTTACCATATTGATGGAAGAAGTCTATCACGGATAGATTTTGCTATATTTGTAAATCTATAAAAATGTTGCTATACACTTATTTATTATCTCTAAAAGTACTACCGAATATAATTACCCTTAAAAAACTTGTAGTATTCAACTATAATAATAGGGACTTAAATACTGAGTGAGCTATAATACCCTATGATAGCATCGAAAATTTGTTATCTAGCTCCGCTTAATTCGTGTTCGTTCTTTGGTTTTATGTGTTTATTTCTTCATTTTGCAGATATCGAGCATTTGAGAGGTAGAATCGGGCGTTGGAGCTGAAATTGAGCTAAAAAAGACCAAAACGGAGCTCAATTGCATTAACCGGGAAAGAGAGGTCAAAATTACCAAAATACTCCTGAAGGGTAGCGCAGTGGCGCACCAAGGCGCCAAGCTCGACGCTATTTTCGAGAAGCCCGAAGTTGTGAAACGAGCCCAGCATTGCGATGCTGCCTTAGAGCGCTGCGACGCTCCGAAGACTGCAGTGCTGTCACAATTTTATAAAGGGAATTTCAGTTGTCTAGGTCATTCTAGTCGACTCCCATAACGATTTCTCTCCACGTTCTTCTTCTTTTTGATTCTTAGATGTACTCAAACTATTCTGGAATGTCCATAATGAATATTATGGGTTAAGGTAACTTGTTTCTAGCTTGGGTTTTTAGGATTTCTCCCTATAATTTGATGTATTTGTGAGATTTTTAATTAACTTTTGTGATTGTTGGATTCAATTATGTTCTTATTGGAATTATTATTGTATTATCATACGCTTGAGGATTTTATGATCAATGCTTTAGATTAATGTTTGATATGTGACATTTAATTTTGTATTGATCTCTAAAAAGCAATAGATTAGATTAGCTTGCGAATCAAATTAGATGAGTATTGCTCTAACCAATTTAGAATTAAACCAATTGACTATCTAATTAGGCGCTTTAAAATTAGGTATTCAACCTAACTTGCCCTAGATCTTAATGCAATTAGTATGAAATTAAGTTTGCATGCTTTTCGTCGGTTCGATTTATATTAATTAGTTGATTAGGACAAATGAATTGACTTTTCCAATTGATTTGGTTAGGTAAACTTAATTCCAGTAATGAGAATTCTATGATCAAACGCGTTGAATAGGGAATTCTGCTTTAATCCAAGCTAGTCCTTTTAATATGAAATTAAACTCTTTGTTCTCTGTCTTTCGTTTTATGTTATTTACCTTTTCTTGCAACAAAACAACATCAAACCACCCCCATTGGTTACTTTGAATTGTCTTAACTTTAATTGAGAAATTCAAGGGCTCCTTGAGGTTCGACTCGGTCTTGCCACTACTACAATTTTGGTGAGAACGGTTAAAATTATTTGAGAACCAAGGTATTCGACAAGCCTCCGGTGATCACCCTACTCCACTCAACTCAACTTGAGGCCCAAATACTCTTAAAAGTTTTAACATTTTGAAACTTCTTTAAAGATGTTTGGAGATAAAGAAGTGAAATTATTTAATCGTGAGACCCACATTGTAATATAAATGTATTTGAGAATTTCTTAATCTAAACAAATACTTAATTGAGTTAAAAACTCTACTCCCCACCTCACTTGACTTCGAATTAAGATAATGGATATTAGAAGTTTACATCTTATCACGTAATAACGAATAATAGATGATAGGTTGACTTGACTATATATAATTAGGTTATCTTTGAGGGAAGTCTTAGACCAGCTAAGTGAAGATTGGAGAGTTCTACGAAGGTATCACCTTATACAAGTTGGCCAACAATTGTGGACTCCAGCTGACACTTAGATAACGATTGCTAACCACATATAATTTTCAAACTAGTGACGATAATTCTTTTATTTATTTATTTATTTCTTTTTCAATTTTCACTTAAAATTTTTTGGATTATTATCTTATCCCTTGTAAATGTAGATAAAATTAGATAAAATAAATCGTTTTTGGTTTTTTTTTTTCTTAAGGATTAAAATTTTCTTTAACGAAAAAAAAAAAGAAAATAAATTTTTGATTTGATAAGGAAAAAATGTTATTAAATTTTTAAATTTCAACTTCTACTTTTTTTTTTGTTTGAAAATTAGAATAAAATAAGAATTATATTTAGTGTTGAATATATTAAGTATCTATTATCATGATATTTTAGAAAAATACGACTTTGCAACAATGACTTTCAAATATGTCATTACTTAAAACAAATATTATAGAGGGTAGTTTGACATGTTTACTAGTTTTAACATTTTTGTAATAGAAAAATATGCTTTTTTCCCCCCCTTAAAAACTCCCTTTCACTAAATTCATTTTCATTTAATATTGTGGATTTGGGTAAATATTTTAAATGGGGATGTCAATATCGAAATGTCAAAGATTTCTAGTCTATAAAAATAGATGGAAATATTAATATTGATACAATGTAGAAGTAAACTTATGAATATAACCATTATTAATAAATATTTAAACTAACAAATAAGCATTTAGCCCATTTTTAAATAAGTAAAATTTCTTGTTATTAATAATAAGTCCACGATATTATTTGTTGATATTTTATTTATATTCCACTGAATTTTCTTTGAAAATGTCAATTCACTCTATGTTGATGTCAATTTAGTCGCATATATTCTAAAAGTGATCATTTTTTATGTCAATTTAGTCACATATATTCTAAAAGTGATCATTTTAATCACAACTCAGTGATAGGCACGAAGAGATTATACAAATGTCAAATTATTATAAAAACTTATCTTTGTATTTCATTATTAATAAAAGAAAAAAAATATAAAAAACAAAAATTCTCAAAACTTTGTACTTTAATTCAAAAATACTCTTAAACTTTTAAAAATATCAATAATACCTTAAAATTAAAAAAAAAAAGAGGTTAAGAATACTCTTTTCTAAGTATATAGATACAAACGGTTAATTACCTCGTTTAAAAAAAATACATCTAAACTTTTAAAATTTGTATTAATATCTTTAACTATTCGAAATAAAATTAAAAATGCCCTTTACGGGTAGTAAATGGATGAAGACAACAATTTATCTACAATTCATTACCTCCTTTTCCATTTCTTGATCTCAGATGAAATTGAATATTTTGTGAAAGTTGATTGAGTTTAATTCATTTCTCCCTTGTTCTATTTAGTCAAACTTTTAAAATGTTTATTTTAGCTATTTTTTTAATAACCATATTTTAGTTCTTAAAATTTTGCAGTTTTTGTTTGTTTTTTTTAATTTAATTTTTTTTTTTTTTTTTTTTTTTTTTTTTTTTTTTTGTGAAAATAACCTTTTTCAGTATTTGCTGTTAAACATTTTTCATAAATATTGTTAACTAACCTACGCCCTGTCTAGTACATAACTACCCACAGGTATTACATTAATAAACATGATTGTAGTTATGTTCTTCACCTAGGTTAAACAATTCAGACATAATTAAATATTTTTTCTAAGTTTAATAATATGCGAGTAATAATCCAACTTTTGATATTTTAGTTTAGCCGGTGTTATTATGTTAAAATTACCTATTTAAATTATGATTCAAGCTGATTAAACCCATTGAAATGAGTTATTATTATTATTATTTTATATACTTGTAAGTGTATGGATCAACTTATGTGCACCTCAACTAATTTCATGGGACAATCCGCTGGAACTTACAACATTTTGGTATAAGAAAACCATATTAAATTCTAAGTAGGTAGCCACCATAGATTGAACCCATAATTTTTTATTTTTTTTTTAACGTTTCCATTATTACTAGGTTAAAAAAAAAATACTATTATAAATTTTAGCACAAAAAAGCTTCATGTTTTAAAGGATAAGGATGCCACTTGTTCTCTACCAATAATGTGGCTTTTCTTTGGTGTAAAGGATCTTTTACTTCCAAATTGCGATAAGAAAACAAAATTTAAATGTAGATAGACAATGTCAATATTGATGAAATACTCATGTCCCAATTGTTTTTTTAATAAAAAAAGAAAAAGCAAATGTGAATGGAAAAATATTGACACGTCAATAAAGAGCTTTTTTTCTTTCGAAAACAATAGTCAAATAAGAGAATCAAATCTCTAATCTCGAATTTAATAGGAAAATTACTATAAATAGAAAAAATGTCAATCTATTTAGAAATATAGAAATTTTTTACTATATATCAGCAATAGACCGTAATCGAATTTATTGCTTGAGCGATAGACCGTTATAGATATGTATCGCTCAAGTGATAGAAGTCTATCGCGGTCTATCGCGGATAGATAGTAAATTTTTTCTATATTTATAAATAGTTTTGACTCATTTTTTTATTTTTTAAAAACAACCCAATTTAATAACACAAATTTCGAATCAATATGAACGAATTGGTTTTAGTAATAGTCTAATAATAGGAACATAAATAGTGAAAAAAAAACACAAAAGAAGATGGGAGAGGAGTCGTACGAGTTGGTCATCATTTCGATGTAAATATATCTATATCTACATAAAAAGTGCATCTGCATTATGAAGATGAACAATTATTATAAAGAAAAGAAGAGTAAAGTTCTCTCCAACTATATTTAAATTCAAACCAATCAATGACAATAAACCTTTTTCTCTGTTACCTTTTCTTCCCAAGAATTTTTAATACTCTGTTACATATATGTTTATGGATGTCCCATCCTAAAACAAAAGGGAGTATTTATGTTCTAAAACTTTATAATTAATATTTTATTTTTAAATGATTATTGACACCATATTTAATTACAATTATGATCACAATTTCATTTTTAGTTTTCTGTTTTTTGTTTTTGAAATTTTTTTTCTGTTTTTTATTTTTGAAATTTTCGCTTTTTTCTTCTCAATTTTTCAATTATAGTTTTCACACTTTTAAAGAAAACACTTAAACTCCCCACTAAATTTTAAAAACAAAAATAGAATTCAAAATTTGGTTTGATTTTTCAAAACATTAGTAGAAAGTATACAACAAACACATAGGAACTTATAGGTGGAAGTATATAGTATTTATAAACTTAGCTTTAAATTCAAGTCATTATCAACCAAGGTCTTAATTATTTTATTATTTGTAATATTAGTGTATTTAATAATTGCAGTTGACATATGAGAAAGTTAAAGTTCAAGAAATAACTTAAAAAGTCTATAGTGTTTGGATTAGGTAGAATGTCTTATTCTGATAACATTATTAATGTAGCTAATAGGAAAAAACCTCCCACTATACCACACAAATAAGAAAAAAAATAACAAAGAAATTTAAAGAAAGTAATAAAACTAAAAACATCATTATTGTGGAAAAACCCACAAAATGGAGAAAAAACCACAAACCAGAAAAATTTTACTATGTGAAAAATTATTACAATCACACAGAAATCTCTCACTGACCCCAATTACAAGAGCACTTTTTCAAACGATTATATCACCCACACAAGTGAGCTAGCATACCAAGCGTAAAGTGCTTCAAATTGGGTTGATTAGAAACCAAAAGCACATGCTACTTTTATAGTGCTTAGAGCTCATCACTTTCTTGAACTTTTTAGATGTTGGATCATTGCACTTCTAATATTTTGTCAAAATCCAACAAATGCTACCTTGGAAAATATTTGAAGAATCCACAACTCCTGTACATCCATTGTCTTCACTGACAATCATATTTCTCAACTCAAAGAATTATAACTCACTCCATCATAAAGAGTAGACCACTTGGAATACCACATTCTGGGATTTTCCTTTTTCGTCACATGTCGATAAACCTTGATGAAATTTATAGTGCAAATTTCATCCACTTGGCTCACCAGAAAGTTCTTTAGGCATCGATAAAACTTCTACTGCACACCTTGCATAACCGCCAAGTCAATGCTCGTGTGCAAACTTGTGAAACCGCTAAAATCAATCCTCTATCATGGTAAAGCTAACATACTGTTAGGAAGAATACTATCTTTCCCAATAGCCCTTTTTTTACACGAAATCTTTTTTCTTCTTCTAATTGCTAGCTACCAATACTAAATCCTCTTGTAAAGTATGCCTTACATTCTTTAGTCTTATTTCCTTTTTACAAAAGTTTACTAGTAGCTTAAGCAAAATCTAAAGTTTTCTTCTCATACAGCAAGATTGGCTTCATGCGTGTTCATAAGAAAGGAGAAGTGACAAGATGAATTTGAGTGCCTTATCTTCATCATTTATCTTCACCCTGATCACCTCTAGCTCAGAAATGATGTCATTGAGAATACCCAGATGATCTGAGATTTTTGTACCTTCCACCATTCGTAGAGTGTGAAATTACTCCTTCAGGTACAATTGATTTGAAATGCTCTTTGCCTGATACATTACTTCAAGCTTCTCCCAAAGATCTTTGGTTGTCGAAATTTCATACACATTAGTAAGGACATTCTTAGACAAATTTTGTTTGATTGCACTTGCAGCTCTCAAATCCATTTCTTCCCAATCTTCAGCACTCATGTTGGATTTCTTAGAATATTTTACTGGACCACCCGTGGACTCTCCTTGACCACCATCACTGCTTAACTCTTCAGAAGTATCACTGCTTAGTCTTCCCAGACCTTATGTAGCCCATATTGTATTAGTATGTCCTTGACTTGCATTTGTAACAAGCAGAAGTTGATCATTTCATCAAGTTTCTCCACATTAAACTTTACTAGGCTCATAAAGCCTTACATATGTGCTTCACTCCTAGCAAATCTGCAAATAGTAAACAACTCACACAATTCATAATACTGCAACCCGTTTGAAGAATACTTTTCTGATGTGGAAATTCAGACAATGTTGCAACCATAGAGCAATACTAAAAAATTCAAGAAACTACAAACCTAAAGCTCTAATACCACTTATTGAAAAAAAAAATCTTTCACTACTAGTGCATGAATAAGAAGAAAAATAACAAAGAAATTAAAAAAAAAAGAAATAAAATTAGAAACACAAGAATTAAGGTGGAAAAACTTCAAACTAGAGAAAAACCACAGACCAAAAAAAATTCACTATGTAAAAAATTATTGCAATCACACAGAAAACTCTCCCCAACCCCACTAGAAAAGCACTCTATCAAAGCATTACACCATGCACACAACCTAATTAGTATATCAAACTTAAAGTGCTTCAAATTAGGATGATTGAAAACCAAAGACATAAGCTTTTTTTCATACTGCTTGGAGCCCATCACTTCTTTGAACTTTTCAAATGTGGAACAATAGCACTTCTAATATTTTGCTTAAAACCCAACAGTGGTTTGCTTTTCTAATAGTTACAAATGATTTTGCCCAAATAATTCATGTGAAGATAAATGAGTAGGAGTTTAAATATACAATGATTTGTATAAGATTGAAATGCGAAATACTCTCTCTTTATACATGGTTAATTGTGAAGCTAAATGTTTTACTAAATGATCATATATGACTTGGTCCAATCCTTGAGTGAATTATGAGCTTTTGCCTGTGAAGATAAGTCGTGATTTTTACCGGTGAGAAGTGATTTTTGTAACTGAATCAATGTACCATTTTTGGGGAGTTGACTAGATATATAGGGAGTTGGAAACATATCTCACCAAAATAGTGAACTTCAATTGTTTTCATATGTGGTTAAGTAGACGAGTAGATGAGCAGTTTTTTTGAGTGTTGGTTTTAGAATTTAAACAACGTGACATTTTCTCATTGGCCTAAAGAGACTTTTCTTTTTTTCTGTTTTTATTTTTTTTAGGCAAGAGGGACTTGGTTTATAATTGGATCATAAACAAATTGTTGATTGAAAAATCAATAATAAGTATAAGATGTAATTACATAGACAGTGGCAGATCCAGAACTTCAAGTCAGAGGGGGCACAAATGTATATAATGTTAAAAGTTTAGCTCATAAACTTCAAGATTTTTGTTGGTATATGGTTCATAAACTTTAAAAAATGTTAAAAATTTCCCTTAATTCTCGATTTTTGTGTTTAATAGATTCATAACATTTCAATTATGCATTCAATAGGTCTCACATATTTGAAAATGTTAAAAATTATACGTTATATTAGACATTAAATTTAACCTTTTGCTTAATAGATATGGTTAGATATTTTTTAAAAATTAATTTATTTATTAAGTATAAAATTTAAAACTTAAAGTTTAATTAGACACAAACTATTTATTTTTTCTTATAAAATGGTTAATTTTTAATATTGTTGAGATCTATTAGATGTAAAATTGAAGTTTGTAGATTTATTAGACATTTTAAGGGACTATAATCAAAATTGAAAGTTTAGGGCTTTATTAATAACATTTTTCAAAACTTAGGGACTAAACTTGTATTCTAACCTTCATATAATGTAATTTTAAATGCATTGATATATGATATCTAGATTTAAATAATATTAATTACAAAATTATTATAAATATTTATAGAATTATTCCTCTAAATTAAACAAAAATTATTCAATCAATTTTCATAAAATGATTTTATAAAGATTCAAAAATATTTATATATTTTTATATATATATGAAAATTAAAATGAAGTTTTTTTTGACATATTTTGAGTGTATTAAAAAAAAGGTAGAATAAAATGTAAATATATTTTGTGAATAATTCATTTATATGTATAAAAAAATTAGTAAGATGTAATATGTTAAAAATTGAAATAAAATGTAGGCGCATCTATCGAATCGAAGCCACGACCTCTGACACCAAGCAACTAAAAACTTGACCCCACAATGCCACTTTAGCAACTTTTTTATATAGTTTTATTTTTTAAACAAAACATATATATTAAATATAACTACAAATTTTAATATTTTAAGGAAAATTAATATACAACTTGTTTTAATAGTTTATTACTATGCAACTCTAAGTCTATAGTGGAGTGACTTAGAGTTTAGTTAATGAATGAAGATTAATGGATTAATAATTTTATTTAATTAATCTCATTAATCAATTAATTTTTTTTATCATTGAAGATTATAAACTATAGGTCTATAATGTCCTCTTGATAGCTTACAAGAATATTAAAAAGTTAAAAGAAAGTAAGATTTGAAATTTTCAAAACAATAATGTCTAATAAAAGACTCGAAATGTTAGAATCAATATTTAATAGATAATAGGATCGATATATTAAATTATATATTAAATATCGATGAGAAATATATTTGTATATTATCTACTACACTACACATATGGAAGGTAATAAAATACATGAATACATGCATATACGTATAACACATCATTTTAATGCCCTAATTAAAAAGAGAGTGAGGGCTTGTGAACATGGATTGGCACACAACATTAGTTTTTTCTTTTTTCTTTTTCCCTCTTTAACTAACCTGTTCGAAGGTCACTACAATTTTTCTGGTAGAAAACAAAAACCTAGCCCACAGGTTGATAATGGGTCTAAACACAAATGTTGGGCCTTGAACTAGATGACTAAACATGGGATGCCATTTTGAAATATGCCCAATTTCTAAAGAAACTTAGTATAACTACATAAATGGACCATTTTAAAGACCTATTTTACATAAATGTCTTGATTCTACTACAATAGTTGTTACAACATTATTGTCAAATAATCCAACTAGCTGAAGCCCAAAATAGGGCCGTAATTACGTATATACCCATTGGGTCATACATATTCTATCATCATTATTAAAAAGAATGAAAAAAAAAAAAACAGAAAATGAAATAGACAAATGAGATATTTACCATAAGTGTTCCCCACATTTTGTTTTAAATGCACCATGCAAAAACGGTTCTTTCATCAAATAAGATATCATTTAGTTTTGATTTAGAAAAATTTGGCTACAATCCTTGCTGGCACTTATTTATTGTGTTTTCCTTGTTGTACTCGGTAAAAAATTCTCATGGTGAGTTAAAATTTTTTTTTTTGTCATGTGACAAATTTTTTTTAAATGATTTTTTTTATGTGCGTAAAAGAAAGGAGAGTATGGAAAAAAGTGCACTTAATCCTTGCCCATTTTGAAAAATTAATTCCCTTTTCAAAATTTTAATTTTTCATTGTATTAGTATTAGGTGTATTAGGTGTAGGTAATGTTCTATTATACATGGATTTTCATTCTTATTATGTTTTATAGATATTGAATATTCTAACATATATCAACTGATATATTAAGAACACCTCATCTTTGACCATCTTTGAATGAAATTTTGTGAACATCTATTTCTAGGATGTCTGAAATTCCTATAAATTTGTAAAAAATTATGTTGGTATGGTATGAATAGTCAGAAATAGAATGCTGGAATATTTAGCCTTTGATTTATACGAATATATCTTCTTACATATGTTTAATGTTAATTATTTTCATAGTCTACGGAATTTTACCATTTCAAATCATTTGACAAGCCTAAGTTCTTATTATCAAACTATAGGAAGCGTTGCAATGGTTCTAGACACTTCCAGTTTGATATTATATTGATGATTATGTATGAAACAAATGTACATAGTACATATTTACAGAAGGAGTTCATTATGGTTGGAGGCTCGATCACCACCACATTGCAAGGAGGAGCTCATGATGTGTGTAGTGTATAATCGTAAAAGAAGACGGTCCTCCCTCGAAGTTGCAGTTACTGTGTTTTTCGAGATGATGGAATGTGAGGTGGGTCTACTCGTGTTTGAATGTTACCAATGAAGGAAATGAGCGTGAATCTTGTTTAAAGGAGAGACTTTTGAAAGACGCCTAGCCACTCTCACTAGTAACTCCAACAACACAATTAGGATTTTCTAAAAACAAATATGTTATGACGACATCACTTGATTCTTTATAGTTCTGTAGTTGTTTCATACCATGTATATTTCTCCAATATATAGAGTATTTATTTAATAATACGAAGTATATATATTTTTCATATAACATTTTTTTAGAAAAAAATTGAGTATATATTTGCAAATAAAATTATGGTAGAATATGTACATTAATAATAATGAAAAATGACGTATCTAAACGCGATATATATGACAGATAGAAAAAATGTCAAATTATTTACAGAAAATAGAAAAAAAAAATATTGATAAACATTGATAGACTTCTATCAGCATCTATTAGTAATAGACTTTTATCATTTCTATTAGAGTCTATCACAACTATCTAAAAATTTTGCTATTTTGTATAAATAGTTTTTCTTATTTTTTTATTTTTTAAAACTCTCCTATTTTATGGTCATAATTTCAGTTTTGTCCAGTTTAATCTGAATTATAATTCATAGGATTTAAGTGCTTTATTAATTTTGTACTGTTACAAAAAAAAAATGCCCTGAAGTTAATAACTGAAATATTCAATATTTATTATAATTTACTTAAATTTTTGGAAAATTACTATAAACAGAAAAGATATCAATCTATTTATAAATATAAAAACACTATTGCAATTTATCGCTGTATATTGTTCAAGCGATAGAATTCTACCGTTTAAATGATAGACACTATCGCAATCTATCGCTGTCTATTGTTCAAGCGATAGAATTCTACCGCGGTCTATCGTTGATAGACGAAATTTTTTTTTCTATATTTGTAAACAGTTTGATTCATTTTTCTATATTTGAAAACAACCCTAGACCTATTTGGGATAATTTTCTTTTTTTTAAAAAATTATTGTTATGGAATAAACCCCTCTATAGGCCCAAGGATGCAGTCCCAAACCGGCCCACACGGATTTCAAGAGGCCCAACGTGACTCTATTGACACCTATCCATTTAACATCTTAAAATATGCATATGAGGCTAACACAATTATCAATGCAAATCAGAATCCACTACACAAACTATTTCGAACTTAGGCTATCACTACTTAATTTGTCCTATTAACTTAAGTATCAGAGTGTGGTTGTTGTTTGATCATCATGCTAATATAAGCTTTCTTGTCTACATGTAGTTTAAATTACAGGACTATTGATTACCCTATCTAATCATGCAGGTCAAATTCTTTGATCATCCTATCTAATCGTGTAGGTCAAATTCTTACATCAACCTACACAATCCCGTGGAAGATCTTAGATAGATTTTAAGTTCGCAATTGTTCTCCATTTTTGTGGATTCTGCTCCCATAAGAAGTTTGTACTATATTGTATATAAAAATCTTGCAAGAATTTTGAACATAACGAATATTTATGAAAAAGGGATATCCATTAAGACCACCCAGCACAATTTCTGTTGTCACATAGGTGGGTTGTTTATATCAAAGTCCAAAAGCCAATTAGCCCAAAAAAGAAGTGATCCAAAGAAAGGCTTCTTCTCGCACCCACCAGCAGGTCAGCAGGTTGACTACACAAACAGTGCCTCTCAGGCCCATCTGGCAGTCCACATGGGTTCAAGGCCCATTTTTAGGCCCATTTTGACTTTTGGCTTTTAATTTGGATTCTCTTTGTTCTTGCATGACTATAAGCGTCAACTTTCCAAACTTTAAACCACCTTTGTTTACTTGTAACTGCTTTTAGCTTGGGCTTGATTTTATATATTAGGTTCAACTGTCTCCTTTGGTAGGAAGTTGTAACACTTTAAAATGCTTTTGAATATTGAATGAGTCAGTCTTCTTCGTCTCTAGTGTGACCATCAGAGTAAAATCAAATCCTTGGTTTCTTTAGAGTATTACCTTCTTATGTATATGTGAAAGACTCTAAAGTCTAGAGACTTGTGTGTGTGTTGAGACGTTTTAATATACTGACCATTTCAATAGAGGTTGTTTGTATCACTTTGTTCCTCTTCCTAATGAATTTATTTCTATGACTATTCTTAACATTCCAATTATCAAAGTCAACTTTGTTTAGTGGTAATTAACATATATACTATTTTTCTTGACGTTAGAAGTTTGATCTTCTATCCTTACAATTGTTGTACTTAAAAAAACAAGCATCCAAGTGCTTAGTCACTAAAATTATGATTAAAGACTATATTTAAGTGTTGTTACCTAATTAATAAATAATTAATCTCTTATGACTCGTTTGGTTTATCAATATTGTTTTATGGGTACGAATATTAAATATCTCAATATATGTGTTTGTTTTACCAATTTTGTATATAGGATTCAAGATTAAATTATTATGTAATTAAATGTAAGAGAACAATTAATGTACTCATGAATTAAAAATTTAGTATTATTTAATATATTAGTATATTAATTAATTATTTAATCAATAAAAATAAAAATAAATTATTATTTTTACACAAAACATTACTTAAAAGTGAGATTGATAATTAAATAGTTTAATTTAATTATTAAAAATGATTAAAGAAGTATAAATTGTTTAGAATTTTACTACTTAATAATAAAATATTAATGGTAAATGTATTAATTGAAATTTGTTAGGTTTAAATAATATATTTATATTTTAGTTGTTTTTCAGTGTAATAATTGAGAGACTATTTCGAGTAGCTCATACATATGTGGGATGGGATATCAGTATTTAGAGAGCCCAAAACGTATCTTTGTATTTTATAATTAATTAACACATCTAATAAATTAAACTATTATTAATACATGCTTCCAGTTATCTTTTGTTATGGGACTAATATACCAAACTCCAAAACAACTAAAAGTTTAACAAAAACTCACAAAATAGCACACAATATACATTGAAAAATGTTGGATGATTCCTCCAGTGATCACATGATGGTAGCGGCAGTAACTGTTAAACAGTGGCGGTAGAGCATGCAGAGGACGACTTCATTCGCGGGTGAGGCTTTGCGGAAAAGAGATATGAGGAGAGAGAAAATGAGAAGGAGAGAGGAAGATGCATGGGACTTACCGACGCTACTCTCCATGACGACAGTAGCCTCAACATGGACGGTGGCATGTGGCAATTGATGGTGTGCAATAGAGAAAGAGATATCAAATTGAATTAAATGACATAAAACATGTACCTTAGATATCAAAGGTTTGAATTCCATTCCTCGCACTTTGTTGAATTAGAAAAAAAAAACTCATAAAACTCATGTTTATTTTTTTTTATTGAACTAATTGCAATTGATTTAGGGTCTGTTTAGATTGCTAGATAAAAAAGTGTTTTTAAAAAAACTCATTTTTATTTAAACTTTTTTTGGCAAAAATTATTTAAAATACACTTCAAAATCTATTTTGAGTGGTTGTCAAACACTCTAATTTTTTTTTCTAAAATGACTTATTTTTTAAATTAAACCCTTGAAAATATATTCCAAACACAATCTTAATTGTAAACCAACAAACGTAGAAAAAATTAGAAAGATAATAAAAAATAATCTTATAAAAAGATTGAAACAAATATTGAGAAAGAACAAAAACTGAATAAACAAAGTATAGATAAAAAAATATTTGGAAAGAAAAATATTATCAAAATAATTAATAACTATATAAATATGGTTTATATATATAATAATGATATATCGTTAGTTTATTAGATTATATTTTAAAAAGTATAAAATAGGTAAATAGCAAAGTATAAATGAAAAAAATGTATGAACAATAAAAAAAAAAGATAATACAAAATAACAATATAAAAAAAATGTATAAAAAAAATCGAAAAAGAAGAAGATAAGACAAAATATATTAACAAAAGATAGATTCGAATAAATAATGGTGGAAAAAAATCAGAAGAATCTCCCGTTTAAATTATCAACAATCTTTTGTTTAAAATAGATACAATATTTTGTTTTAATTAAAAAACATGAAAAATTATTGATAAAAATCCATAACTTTATATTACAATTACACTATATTAGTTACTTTCTAGAAATCACATAGTACAAACTGGTAATACAAAAAAAAATAGCACATGAGAGGCACCTATTTTGCTAAAATTTTTATTAATTTTTTATTTTGCCATTTTTCTAATTGAAACGTAAAGTCTTGCTATGGACTCCAATCCAAGAGGGATATCCATTAAGACCACCCAATTTCTGTTGTCACATAGGTGGGCTGTTCATATTAAAGTCCAAAAGCCAATTAGGCCCAAAATAAGTGAGCCAAAGAAAGGCTTCTCGCATCCACCAGCAGGTTGACTACACAAACGGTGCCTCTCAGGCCCATCTGGCAGTCCACATGGAATCAATCCCCATTTTGACTTTTGCCTTTTAGTTTGGATTCCCTTTGTTGTTGCAAGGCCATAAGCTTGATCTCTCTAAACTTCAACCACATTCCCTCAAATAGCTTAGTTTACTTGTAATCACTTTTAGCTTGGGTTTGATCTAAACGAGTTTAGCTCAACTAACATAAAAGTAATATATTAACGACTAAGATGTCTATGCTTTGAATTCTTCACACTTCTATATAATAAAAAGAAAAAAAAGGTAAAAAATTTGAATGTAACTACAAGTATAACGTTTGAACCAATTGAGTTATATTCAAATCGACATAGTATTTTTTTTCTTATTTTTTGACAATATATAAGGTAGGAGAATATAATCGAACCTCTTATTTCGAGATTGATATTACAAACTTTATGCCAATTGAACTATATTCATATTGGCAGATTGACATAGATGATTGTATATACAGGTAGATATACCTACTTATAGTGCACAAATCCATTATCTAGAGGCTACCTTTAACTACAACTACATACATGGCATTATTTGCTTTGTACAACACCAAACCTTCCACTTTCAAATTAACTCATGGGCAATCATTTATTTGGAGAAATAGTTCTAGCATACTTCCCTTTAGTTGGTCCAACTTTATGGAAAGATCACCCATTTTTTTCAAGTCAACTATTTATTTATTTGGAATATATATAACATCACAAATTTGGATAAAGGTTACAAACACCTTCATTTTTTACCGAAATGCTCGTGGTGACGAAATCTACATTGCTTAAACAACAATTGTGCTCTTTAAAGAATTCAATCAATCTATTATATCCGCTTGTTTTTATATTTATAAAAATTTTAAAAAGAAATCCTTTCTATTAAAAATATATCATAAAAACTAATATGAATATAGCTCAAATGATAGAAAACATTCTCTCGATAAAAATACCAAAGATTTAAATTCCCTTCTTCACACTTTGTTTAATTTTTTTTCATTAACTAATTGCAATTGAATTAATTATTGAATAAACTTCTACATTCTACTTCTTTTCTTTGTTCACAACTTGATTCTCACCATAATGATAAAGTAGATAATTTTTTTTTTTTTGAAGAATATATATGAATTATAATAAAAATAAAATAAAATTATATAATAAAAAAGTTTAGAGACTATAATAGAGAATTTAAATTATATTGAGATGAAGTTGAAGGTTGATGCATTGAATAAATTATATTGAGATGAAGTTGAAGGTCGATGCATTGAAAGGATGGATTATTGAATATAAGTGGAAGACAAGAATGGTGCATTTAAATTATGAAGAGAAGAATATTTAATAGACACTTTTGAGTAGCTTTATACATAATTGAAAGTATTTTCAACAATAATGAGGCACATGGAGGAAGATAAAAGGTGGACTTAATTAATTACTTATTGAACACTAATGGAAGATGGAGGACCCCTTCAATAGTGACTAATGAAGGATCCTTGAAGTTGGAAGTTCTTATCGTGCAAAGTTCACTTTTGACTTTAAAACAGAAACACTAATCGAATTTAGTTCAACAATACTTTTCCTTACTTTTATCAAAATACCAATCTAATCTCTATATTTACTTCATTATTTACTTCCTTCAATTTTAATATTCTACATTAAAAAATTGTTAAAAAAAAAAATATCAAGATTTAATGAAATTTCTTATCTATATAGACTTATTAGAAATCAAATATGTTAAAAATTACAAACGCCTAAGTCTTATTGAATAAAAGTTGTTTCGTAATTTTGATGTATTTTCTTTTTTATGATAGATATAAATTAAGAGAAATTACTATAAATAGAAAAATATCAAACTATTTACAAATATAGAAAAATTTCACTGTTTATCAATGATAGACTGCGATAGAATTCTATCGCTTTCTATCACTCAAGATCACTGATAGACTGTAAAAATTTTCCGTGTTTGTAATTAGTTTAGCTCATTTTTCTATATTTGAAAACAACCCATAAATTAATACAAATTTGAACTATAGAAACTAAGTATTTGGTTTTTAATTTGTAATTTTTAAAAATTAAGCCTATAAACACTCTTTACACCTTTAAATTTATTGTTTTTTTTAATCTATTTTTTTACCAATATTGTAAAAAAATCAAGTCAAATTTTAAAAACTAGAAAAAGTAGTTTTTAAAAATTTATTTTTGTTTTTGGAATTCGGCTAAGAATTCAACTCTTTTACTTAAAAAAGAGGCAAGCAATTGTAAGAAAATAAAAAAGAAATAGACTTCATTTTCAAACAAAAAAAACAAAAAACTAAATGGTTATCAAACGGGGCCTAAGTTGTTACATGCTTTATTACAAACTAAAGTTCAAAAACTCTAAATTATTACATGAAAGTTCAAGAATTTTAAAATTAATTTTTAACCAATAAATTCATTGATCGACTTTTATATCTATTTTATTTTGTTTCATAAACTCTGTTGTTTTGCAATCATTTAGTTTTTTTATTTAAAATTAAGTTTTCTTCTTTTTAATTTCTTACAATGATTTTCATTTTTCTTAACTAAACTAGTTTAGTTTTTAGCCAAATTATGAAAAACAAAAGTAGGGTTTTTTCTTTCTTCAAAACCTAGCTTGATTTTTTAGAATATCGGTAGTCTAAAATATATAACAATAGCAACAAATTTAGAGATAGAAGAAGTATTTATAAGTTTAATTTTCAAAAACTAAAAATAAAAGAATCAAATGATTACATGACGAAGCTTTAAATATATTTATATTTTTTTTGTTTTGGACTTTATATACACAATTAATTTGCTCGCGTTGTCTGAGGGTGTGTTTGGAATACATTTTTAAGTGTTTAATTTAAAAAATAATTCATTTTGAAAAAAACTGGAGTATTTGACAATAACTCAAAATAAATTTTGAAGTGTATTTTAAACAAATTTTATTAAAAGAGTTTAAATATAAATAAGTTTTTTGAAAAATAATTTTTTCTCAAGTCAATCTAAACCGGTCCTGAGTCATGCGAGCATAAGTTTTTATCCAAATCTTTAATAAAAATCTAAATGTCACTAATTTAGATATTTTTAAACTATAACATCTTGCTTTAATATTGTGTCTAGCTAGATATTTTTATATCAGGGCTGTTTTCCCCCCCTAATAGTTTACTATAAAAATAGGACTAAAATAGTTTTGTACGCAAAGTTCAAAAAACATACACGAAATATTAAAGCTTAGAACCTAAAATAGAATCATCACATCAAATTTTTCAGATTTATTAGAATATGATTCGAGCCTAGACTCCTTTTCTTATCCTAAAATGAAATGGTTTAGATATATGGAATTTATCTTGTGGATTTTAAATTGGTTAAATAATTAATTTTTTTTCCTGAATTGTTAGTGTTGTAGTGTTAGCTATATTTTTAATTTTGTTGTGGTTCGTGGTTGTTGGTAACCTTGTTCTTCAGCTTGTTCCATGTGATGTTCTACAGAATGTCTCACAAAGTGTATTTTTTGTATGAAAATTCTTGCATTATATAGAAAATTCGTTGTGTTTATTTGGAAGGATATTTTTCTTCTCTGAGTCTAAGTTGGTTATGATAATGATTTGATTCTTCCCTTTTACTGCGCATATTTAAGGATTTGTTATTTTGGTTTTAGGGTATAACCACTATTGAGGAAGTTTTGGTTCGTTTATTGTGTTGAGCCGAAAACATATGAGTGTCAATCCGACCGATTGTGAAATAGAGAGTTATGTAAGTCTTGAGTTTGTTACTCTTGATCATCTTGAAGTATTGTCTTATACATGAGAAGAGATTCTCATACTTAGGGAGAGCCTAAGTTTCTCGAGTGTAGTGGTTTTCATTTGAAACCGGAAAGATCGAAGCTATCATTGAGAGGGAGTTTCCTATTTAGGGGAAACCTAAGTATTCTTTCACTAAGTTAGGTCGTTCGTATGTCATTGTAGAAGTTTTGTATTTACAGATAAATACAACATTGTAATTGTCAATCTGGGTTACCAAACTTTATATTTTCTTCTTGCTCTTCTCTATCTATGTTTTATTTTATGGTCTTGGGATTGTTGTAACATTATATGTTAGATAATCTTTCTTTCACGAACTATAGATTAAATTTTGATTTGTTTTTATTTTAACCTTTAAACTTATAAAATTGTCTCTTTGTTTATAAGGATCAAGAACAACAATGTCTCAGTGTTTGTTCATAATAGCACTATCATCTCCATTTTATGATGATATATATGGTGATTTATTATTCATCTACAATTATCAAAGCTCTAATCCTAATTTTATCCATGGATTGTGAGAGAGGCCGTAATTTATCTCCATTAATCGTGAGGGGAGAAAATGTAGAAAAATAATAGCTACTCATACTCTTTTATTTTATCTCTCCCAAGCTATAAATACCATTTAAATTTATATAATTTAGATTTCATAAATTTGATAATCATGTTCTTTCTTACTTTCTGCTTATCAAAATTAAAATTAAGTTTATAAACATGGTATTTTTTTTTTTTGGTATGTTACTACTTTTTATTTCAAAAAAGTTATCGAAAATTTGAAAATTATTTAAAAAGTAATTTGTCTATACTTTCTTTCATAGAAAAAAAAAAAGGACTATACTTTCTCTTGTGATTTTTTAAATAATTCAAATGTGTTTAGAAAACCGTTTAAAACAAGGGTAAAAAAGAGAGGCCAATTTTTTAAAATAAAAAATTAGTGTCTCTTGTTTAACAATTTTGTTTTTGAGTTTTTGTTTATAAAAATTACACTTGTTTAATTTTCTAACATTTTTTTTACTTTAATTTTCACATTATTAAAAAAAATTGAATTCTAAACTTCAATTATTCTCTCATATCCCTCGAAAAAAACATTCAAATTCTTAGCCAAACTTTTTAAAAAGAATTTTTGAAAACTATTCTCTCGAGTTTTTTTTTTTGACAATATATAGAGTAGGAGAATCAAAACTCTAACTTTGAAGTTGATTGTACCAGTACTATGCCGATTGAGCTATGCTCATTTTGACTACTTTCTTAAATTATTAAGACTTTATTTTGAATTTTGAAAATACTTTTAAAAAGTAGGAAAAAAACATAAATAAATACAGCTTGACCTTTCATTAAAATAAAAAATAAAAAAAATCGTGAAGTCTTATTATTATTATTATTATTTTCGAAAAAAATAAAGTCTTGATGTTGTTTTCATGGTAAGGGCATAGGAAAATTATTAAAGCATGAAAATATTTATAGTTTTGGTGCAAGTCCACTAACTCTATTTCGCATCTCGTGAACATGTGGGGAAATGAAAGCACATAGGAGACAAAAATATCTTGGAAATTTAAAAGGTACCTTTCTTTTAAAATATTTATTTTAATTAGTATGAAAATAAAACATTTGAAAGTTAAATTTTTAGTATTAAATTTCTATAAATACGTCGATATTTCTATTGATATTTTTACTTTTCCATGAGTTCGACATCGACATGAAGAGTGAATTGATATTTTCATTATATCATAGAAAAATTCATAAAACACAAAAAAAAAAATTAAGCATCAAAATGTCACTAATATAAATAATAGACATGTTTACTTATTTGAGAATAATAAAATGTTTATTTACTCATTCAATTTTTTTTTTAATTTTTTTAAAAAAATTTTCAAGAAATATCCTTCGAAATTAATATTTTCATCAAAATTTCAGTAAAATTAAAATTTTGATATTCCATCAACATCGATATTTTAAACCTGGATTAAATTTTAAGTTTGATTTTTTTAACTATTAATTTCTCTTTAAATTTAAAACGTTGTCGGACAAGTTTTTAAACTTAAAAAAATGTAATCAATCCTTACCTTTGAAGAGTTGTTTATTATATATGAATTGACTAAAATTACAAATTGAGGGTTAAGGAATTAGTAGAAAGTTTGTAAATTTTAAGGATCAAACTAGCTTGTATTTTTTTTTTTTTTTAAAAAAAAGAATCTTTAATTCCTAATTGACATTGTTGCCAAGAAATTAATTAATTAAACCCTATCAATCCTTGTAATTACAATAAATCACTTATTGTGTTCTATGTTTTCTTGTTATATTAATTGTTTATTTTAAGTACTAAATTTGTAAAATTCTATCTCAACCAAACAATGGTTTACCAGAACAAGAAGTTTTTTTTTTCTTCCTTCTTCAAAAGAGGTTTGACCGATTTTTAGTGGTTACAGGTTAATTAGATATACATCATTTTTTTTAACAAATATGTAAAGTGGGAGAATCAAACTTCTGACTTAAAAATCGATAGTAAGTTTTATGTCAGTTGAGCTATGCTCATGTTCGCCATATATAAATATTTAAAACCTTCCTCTACATGTTAAAAAAATGCTAGCAATCTTTAAAAAAAAAAATTATTAGCATATTTTATCTTACCATATTCATATTATTTTTCGTTTTATAAAGGTTTAAGGTAACTTTGAAGTCAAAATGAGTATAGTATAACTAGTATACCGAGTGTACTATCAACCTTAAGGTTAGAGGTTGATCCTCCCCTCCCAATATTGTAAAAAGAAGAAAAAATGAAGATGGAATTTCTATTTATTTTATTTTAAATATTTTATGTTTTTTTAATCTACATTTAAAGGTTAAAAAAAAAGATTAATAATTATCAACGATATAGAATCATTAGAAAAATTCATGGGTTTTAAATACTATAGATTTTGAGGGCCCGTTTGGATAACCATTTTGTTTTTTATTTTTAATTTTTAAAAATTAAGCTTATGAACATTTCTTTTCACCTCTAAATTTCTTGATTTGTTATCTACTTTTTACCAATATTTTAAAAAAACCAAGCCATATTTAAAAACTAAAAAATGCAGTTTTTTAAAAAGTAGTTTTTGTTTTTGCAATTTTACTTTAGAAGATGCAAATCATTGTAAGAAATTGAGAAGAAACAAACTTAATTTTCTATTTGAACGAGATCTTTACAAATGAATAGTTGTTAGAGAGACATCCTTTCTAGATGGATATAAAAAAAAATGTTCATCCTATCTCTTTCCTTCATCCTCAAGCTTGAATTCATAATAGTTTATGTGAAACATGGTGATCATGTAGTTAATCAGTATTTACAGCACTTTTATCTTTCGGATGTAAATCCTCAATGGTATACTCCTCTTCCCTATCCTGTTACAGTTTTGCAGGCTTTTATTTTCTATATCGGTTTTTCACTCTTATTTATGCAATTTTGGATTAGATTTGTCAAAATGGAACCTGAATTCAATTAATATCCTCCCCCAAATCCTCATCCCCAACTACAGAACCCCAACCATACTTTAGTTGAAACCTAACCAGATGAATAGACAAATTACTTAACCGAATCCTAATCATGAGAGAAAAACGAACGACTATCTTGTTCAATCGGCTTCCCCTTAAGAAGTAATTGACTCTTGGTGAGAACTGAAATCCTGGTTGATGCAAACAGAGATCTTGAAGCTAAGGCTAAGGCTCTTCCTAAAGTCGATCGGGAAGTAGCTTCTTGTTCAAATCCAAAATCTTAAGTTTCTTCCGGGCTAAGGCTGTAGTTCTAAATTTAGAATCTTAAACAATTCCGCTTAAGCCACTTCGTCCCTTATTCTCACTAAGACACTTCCGGTCTAACTGGTTCTCTAAAATTCCTCATAAAAAACGGGGGAAACGTAGTTGAAGAGGAAATGTTTGAGTGAGTCAAGCGTGTCCAACTACAAGGAAAATGCTTTGAAACAACCATAAGCTATTTTCAATATATGCCTATTTATTTATTTCAAATTCATCTAGAACATAATTTTAGATGAAGATCATATTATTTCGGCCACGTTTAGTAATAATTTAAGTTATGTTTGATAGTTATTTGATTTTTAAAATTTTGACTTTTGAAAATGGTAATTATTTTCTTTTAATTTCTTATAATGATTTTCTTCTTTTTTAAGTAAAAGTTGAATTCTTAGACAAAATCCAATAATAAAAACAGGTTTTTAAAAACTACTTTTTTTAGTTTTTAAAACTTGAGTTGAATTTTGAAAATATTGATAGAAAGTAGATAACATAGCAAAGAGGCATAGAGGTGAAAAGGATGTTTATAGGCTTAATTTTCAAAAACCAAAAATAAAATGATTACGAAACGGAGGCCTTAATTTTTTCTATTTTTAAAAATTAGATTTATAAAGAGACTACTTTCACGTATAAATTGTGTTTATCTATTTTCTACTCATATTTTAAAAAACCTAGTTAATTTATGAAAAACAAAAGTAGTTTTAAAAGGTAGTTTTTGTTTTTAGAATTTAACTAGGTATTTAAGTGTTTTCTTTTTTTTTTTGAACAAGATACTAGAGAGAGAGAGATGGGATCAGTAGACGCACCAAAATATCTCAACTGGGTTGACACATTCTTAGCGCCCTCATCACACCCCGAGCCGAATAGAAAAAGCTTCATTGTAGACAAAAAGATACACGGGAGTTCAAACGAACAAGAGCGGCTAGTATTTAATTGTTTTCTTAAGATGGTTCAAACCAAAAAAGAGAAATTGGGATGGAAACAAACATGAATTTCAAAAACATAAAACAAAAAATGAAACCGTCATTAAACATGACCTTAGTCTTTAAACTTTTGAATTTCTTAAAATTCATGGATCTATAAATACAAAATTGAAACCTTAGAGTTATTTTCAAAATAAAATTCAAATCCAATCTAATAGATCAATTAAATTTTTTTAAAAATTTAAATTTGACAAAGACCTATTTAAGACAAAATTGAGAGTTCATAAATCTACTAAATATGTTAGAGTTTTTGTGTTGGCTATATTTTTTAAGTGTGTTGTAGCTGTTGTGCCACGAGATGTTTGTCAACTTGTCTCATGATTTGTCCTTCAGGATGTCTCTTCTAATGTTGTTCCTGTCTGAATATAATTTTCTTATTAGGAAAATTATGGGTATTTATTTTGCAAGGATTCTTTCCTTCTCGGAGTTTGGCTGGCTGACTTTGGTTTGTTTATCCTTTTCTGTCAGGCATATATATGGTTTTTTTATGAGGTTTTGGGTTACGACTTTGAAGATATCTTTGAGCCGCTTGTATTGTCGTTTATGTTGTTTTTTAGAAGAAAATTTTTGTCGTGTCAATCCTTGTGATTGTTAAACTTTTACTACTATCGATCTTGAGTGGCTCTCTAGATCTTAGTGAATCGTTTATTGCAACTTGAGAAGGTATTCTCACACTTAGGGGAGCCTAAGTATTCCAAGTTAAGTGGTCTTCATTTGAAGGTGGAAAAATAGAAGTTCTTGTTGAGAGAGAGACTCACACGTAGGGGAAGCCCAAGTGATCTTTCACTTAGTTAGGCTTTTCGTGTGTCATTATAATTGTCATTTATTTACAGACAAGTACAATGTTGTAATTGCTTGTCTTTATATCAGTGAAATTTTCTTTTCTGGGTACACTGCACTCCTAGACGTAGGTGGTATTGCACCAAACTGGATTACCAAATCTCGTATTCTATCTTTTAGTATTTTTTTTATTTGTATTTTTCTATCTATTCTTGGAATTGCTATAACATTATATTGTGTGTAACGTATTATATTGTGTGTCAGATAACCTTTTTTTCAAAACACAAAATTGAAAGATCAAGAACCTAACAAATACTATTAAAGTTAGAAACTAAAGTTACAATTTAACCCTAATTCTTTTACAACTTTTTCTTTTCTTTTCTTTGTTTTCTCATTTAACTTATCTCTATTATTGAGGCCGATTTCACGTTGAAAAAATGAGACTTCACGATCTTGAAAAGATGCATGAATTACTTCTCATTTGTGAACCTCATGTTTCTGTTCAACTTTTGTGTCCATAACAATTTCTCTTTTTGCTACAACTCTTCCATCTCCCATTAAAATTGATTTCTCTAAAGACTTTTTTTTTTCCTCTCCACTTATCATCCATTGGCGGTGCCCCCCACACCCCATCTTTCAGAAGTTCTTTTGAAGACTTTTTTTTCTTCTTTTTTTTTTTTAATTTTAAATAAAAAAACCAACAACAAACTGCAAGATAACATCCTTAGACACAAGAATGTTAAATCACTCAGGGTAAAAGAAAAACATTTAGAGACAAAACATACTCCATCAATGCTTCACGCACAAAGGAATATACCAAAAAATTGTAGCCCTTCTTCACATAAAAAAAAAAAAACCATTCCCAAATCGAGCATAGCCGACCTAGCTTCCTTAGTGAAAAAAGAAATTATTGAAAGGTTAATTGAGACATGGTTAAAAAGATGAACCACTTCCAAATAATTAGATTCAACCCAAATATTACACACATTGATAGATCAAATACTTTCTAGACCCTCATAAATAGTCAAAGCATTAAGAACTTTAACGTCATTTCCTCTCTGAAAGAACTTTAAATCTGCCAAACGAATACGTCCCAAATGGTCACTAAACATCCATCCAACTTCCCTAAATTGACTAAAAGAATTCCACCCAGCACCAATATTCAACTTCCACCCATTAAAAGGTGGAGATCCATCCAACAGGAATAGTAGAAGTTGATTGAAGCCGATTCTCCACCACCGCTTTCCTTTAGTCCCTTTTTTTTTGTTCATTGATTTATTTTTATAATTCTTTTCCTTTATAATAACTTTTGTGTACAGTAATATCTTAAAAACGTAATTATAATAAGTAGCAATTTTAAGAATAATAACTAAATGTATAGTAATCTCTTAAAAACATTATAAATATAGCAAAATCTACCTAGACTATTAGCGATACAAATTTATCATTGATAGACTTTGCTATATTTGTAAATTTTTAAAAATGTTTGGTATATATGTTAATACTTTGAATCTGATTGCTATATTTACAATTGTTTTTTTATAAAATGTTAAATAACTTTTTCAAAATGAATATAGTTCAACTGATATAAAATTTATACTATAGATTTCAATGCCAGAAGTTTGATTCTTCTACCCTATATATTGTTAAAAAAAATGCTAATTGACTTTCTAACCTATTTATCCATTTTTTGAGGATTTTTTCTTAGAATTTGAATAAAAAACTTTTGATAATTGATATTTGAATTTAACTTCCGTATGTGACTTTCAAAACATTACCAAAATTTTACCCCATTCTATAATTATATATATTTACTACGGTGTCAGTACAAAATCTAGAAATAGAATATACAATTAAACACAAAAAAGTTAAAATAAATATTCATATCACTCCGTGGCACATCTAGAGTTTCAAATGAGGAAGAGCACGATTGTATATATGATTAGAAATTTAGAGCATGAACTTATAGAGTCTTGTGTTCATATATAGTTCTTAAACTTTATAAATGTCTAATAGATGTCTGAATTTTCGATTTTTGTGTTTAATAGATTCTTACAATATCAATTTTGCATCTCATATGCCTCATTAAGTATTTGAAAATATTAAAAATTAAATATAATATTAAATATTAAATTTAATTTTGTACTTAATAGGTATGATTAGACATCTTTTTAAAATTTGTGTAGTAATTAGCTACAAAATTTAAAATTTAAGGTTCAAATAGACACAAAACTATTTTTTATCTTATGAACAGTAACTTTCTAAGCATTTTTAGTATTTTTTATATCTATGAGATATAAATTGAAGCAATTTATATATTTATTAGACATTTGTATGGATCTAGAGTCAAAATTGAAAGTTTAGAAATCTATTAGTCACAAATTTTCAATTTTAGAGACTAAAAATTAAATCTTATATATATATATATTTTAAAAAAACTAAAGTAAAAAGTCTTAAATATATAAATATATGTATTTAAAAATTAAAAAGAAAAAGAAAAGAATTATTCTAACAAAATTAAATTAGAGATAGTTGCAAATATATAGTAATCAAATTCAAAGCATTAGCTTATATAGTAACCTTTTAAAAAAACTGCAAATATATTAATGATAGACTTCTATCGCTCATAAACTCTTATGGTCTATTTAAAATCGATTGGTTGGTTTGATTCTTGGTTAACCACAAAACCAACAAATTTGGATCCACTTTTACTCTTAGTTAAAAAAATAGCCAAATTACAAAAAAAAAAAAAAAACTTTGGATCAGTTTTTAGTGCCAAAACCTTGCTGGTTAGAAGATTACCAATCTTATTTTTAAATATCCAATGTTAAATTTATGGTGGTAGTAGAAACATCCAAGAAGGCCAAAGAGTTAAGGGGTTATTATAAATTCAATCTATAGTGGTCATCTATCTAATATTTAATATTCTGCGTGTTTTCTTGACATCCAAGTATTGTAGAGTCAAACGGGCACGATTCGAACACTCATGAATATATAAAAAAAAAAAAAAAAAAAAAAGCAAATCAGCTAATGTAATGTAACCAACATATAAAGTTTTGGATAGTGAGACACCCAAAAACATTGAGAAAATGTGAGATCTAATTTTTCTTCACCTCTGCTGATAATCAAGCTTTTTTGAAAATGGTGACCACAGAGATTCTTCAATATTTTTGGTCGGTGTCAGGCGATTAATTTTTTATTTGTTTAAGGCCATGGCAATATAGTACAAAAGTTACTTTCACAGATTCTTATGATTCTTGCCTACTTAGTGGGTACGATTCCTTCCACGAAAAAGATAGTACACCAGCGCACACCAATACCAAGTGGAAATACAAAAAAATTGTACCCAAACAAGTATATTATAATTATCTACTTAACGTTATCGATATTTCTATCGATATTTCTACGTTTCCATCAATTCGATATCATATTTTCATTATATCATAGAAAAATCCACAAAACACAAACAAAATAAACATCAAAATGCCACTAATATAAACAATGTACATGTTTAATTATTTGAAAATAATAAAAAGTTTGTTTACTTATTTAAATTTATTGTTATAATTTTTCCAGAAATATTCATCGAAATCGATATTTCCATCGAAATTTCCATAAAATCAAGACTTTGATATTTCCATCGAAATCGATATTTTAAACCTTGGCTAACGATAAATTAAAAAGAGAAACGATACTATATACTTGTTTGTCTAAAATTTGAGACTAAGTTTAATCTTTATGTTTTTTTTGTAATCGCAAGTTCTACTATAAAAAATGTTATACAAGGCAATCTCTCACTCACACTACAAATTACCTTTTTAAGAACTCAATAAATATAGTAAAAAAATTTAAATTTTGATTTATGTTTTTCTTAATTACATACCAATTTGACCCTCATCACTGTATCAACCATATATTTGATATACTTTTATATTTTATATATCAATTTTTTATATTTTGTATATCAATAGTATATGATGTACTTTATATTTTGTGCATCGATAGTATTTTTTATATCATTTATATTTTGTAGATAAGTCAATTGGTTTACCCAATAATATATCAAATTATATATATATTTTTAAGATATATACGAAGTAGATGGATCAATGGGCGTATCGGGACATCTCAATTAGGTTGACACACCCTTAACACCTCATCATACCTCCAAGGAAAAAATGTATTGATATGTCAAAAGATACAGAGAGTTAGAGAAAAGCTCAAGAGTCAAATATACAAATAGTATATCAAATTATCAATGCTCATTCAAAATTTATTTTGAGTATAACATTTATTTTTTAACAGAATGTGCTTGGTTGAGAGATCAGTGGGTGTATCAGGATACCTGAACTAGATTACACATTCTTAGCACTCTCGATCATACCTCATTTCCAAAAATCCCATTCATAAGCTTCATAACACCCCTACCAATTAAATTACACATTTCGAATATAACATTGATGTAGCAATATATATAGTAGTATAGATTGGGAGGAATAATTGCACTTTTAAAAACTTATCCAAAAGCACTATCATATTGCGGGAAGATATTTGCAATCTTGCGGGAAATTGGTCCCATAGATCAAAATTTCTCAAAGAATACTCCCCCTCCTCCTCCATTGTCGTTAACTTAGTTGTTCTTTGTAACTATTAACTTTTCTTTGATATTTTTATGTGCTTTTCTCTAGCTCTTATATGCTCTCTTTATTTTTTGTACGTATGATTGACCGTGAGATATGATGAGGGTACTAAGAATGTGTCAACCTAGTTGAGATATTTAGGTGCACCTACTGACCCACATCGTTATCTTCTTCTAAAAAAAAAAAATATAGTAGTATGTACTTGAAATTGCATTTTTGAATGAGTATTGTTATACTACTAATACATTAATGATATACTTGAAATGCATTTTGAATGAGTACTAATATATACTAAAATACCAACGTTACATTTTATATGAAATTTGAATTAGTGTTGATAAACTCCTGATACATTAATGATATACTTGAAATTGTTTCTTTGAAGGAGTGTGAATATACTATTGATGCACTAATGATGTACTTGAAATGTATTTTAAATAAGTATTGATATATTATTGATACACTAAATGTCATACTTGAAATGAATTTTGAATGAATATAGATATACAACTTATACACCAATGTTGTATTAAAATTATATGTAAAACGAGTGTTAATATATTGATATATATATATATATTAATGAGATACTTAAAATCATAATTTTTTAATGAATATTGATATATTATTGATATAGTATTATGTTTTGAATGAATTTTAAATCAACGTTGATATATATTAATTATACACTACTTGAATCTCGCAAAGCTACTCACTTTGGACAAAAATAAAATAAGATACAAAAATAAATAAACTTTTGATACTTAGCTCTAATCTCACATCTCTTTCTCAAGTGATTTCATCCATCTTCTAGTTCCTACATAAATTTTTTATTAAAACTATTTTTCAATCCCTCAATAACTTGGTCTCTTTATCCAAAATTACATGTTATCCTCTTATGCCTTAGTGTTAATTGAATGAACTCAAATTTATTTACTCAACAATATTCCTTTTTTTTTCTTGCTAACATTTTCATCAATCTCACAATATGACATTAAACAGAATATGAGATTAAGAAGGTAATTGAATTCACTTTTTTCTCTCCCATTTACTCCTACAATCAATTTAATTTTCTTATAATTCTTCTAATTTCCCATCAATTTTCTATGAACATGTCCATAATTGAAAAAGAAAAAAAACCCAATGTATGAAACTTCAGTTCAGAATCCCCAAAAGGAGAGAATCGATCAGTTACTATAGTTACATAAGAATCACATTGGTTTGAAAGTTGAAATATTTTGTTTGTAATGTCAATCTCAAAATAAGAGTGACAATTGATGTATTAAATAGAGGAATGAAATAAGTGGGGGACAAGTTCATTCATCAAGGAAGAGGGAAATATATTCAACCACTTTGGGTACCTTTTATCCACAATTGGAAGGTTGAGACGCAAGGAAGAAGACTTCAATTTTTTAACAACTAGCTAAATTGCTAATGCTACTTGGTGACCTTTCTTCATCCATAGTAATGAAGGTCATAAATTATTAATAACGTAGCTGTCACATACATTCGTAAATTTAGTTTCAACATAAACGAAATTAACAAGCAAAAAAAGCGTAAAAACATAAACAGTAAAGATCGATACAGAAATTTACGTGATTCACTAACACTATGTTAGACCACGTCTATAGACAAATGGAGAGAACCGTTTTATTGTTAGAAAAAAATATCAGATAATACAGATGTAGAGGCACCAATCAAGTTAATAGGTATATGTATAGCATCCATCTAAACCCTAGGCTCAAAATCATAGGACTTTGTCCTTTGGTAGGACTTAGTAATATTGGAAGTTTTTAGTTATTTATTATTATTATTTTTTGGGTGCGAAAATATTGTGGACTTGAAACTTCAAAAATATAGGAAATAGATTTTTTGGTTTAAAATCTTATGTGCAGCATTTTGCTACACCATTATTATGAACTTCAAACTTGAAAATTAGGGAATGTTTATTAAGTTTTGGTTTAAATCACATTTTGAGTTCTGGACTGTTCCTGTCTTTTAACTTTCAAATTTTTAGTTCTAGCACATTATATATAGGGAAATTTTTAAAGATAAAAAATCATACTATTTACATAAAATAGTAAAAAAAAAAAAAAAAAAAATACTGATAGACATTGATAGACTTCTATCAGCATCTATCAGTGATAGACTTTTATCATTTCTATCACACTCTGTAGACTTCTATCAACATCTATCTCAACCATCTCAAAATTTTACTATTTTGTGTAAATAGTTTTCTTTATTTTTCTATTTTTAGAAATTCTCCGTATATATATTACTACTCTAGTTTTTTATGCTTAAATTTTATTCATCATTTAACAATAACTTAAGTACATTAAAAAAAAAAAAACCAAATTAACTTAGACACCATTTGAAGTTGGATATTTAACTTACTAAATGTTACTTGAAATACTTTATCAAATACTTGTTCATGTCGATAACATCTAGTTTTTTATGCTTAAATTTTATTCATCCTTTAACAATAACTTAAGTACATTAAAAAAAAAGACCAAATTAACTTAGACACCATTTGAAGTTGGATATTTAACTTACTAAATGTTACTTGAAATACTTTATCAAATACTTGTTCATGTCGATAACATATAATCACGTAATTAGACGAGAATAAAATAACCCATGTCAAGTCTTATTACATAATTTATTTAAAAAATTAAAGGAAAACACTAAAATATTTTTATTCAAAGCGAAAGTAAAATATTAAGAAATGTATCAACATTTCCAAAAACATATAGATGTGAATTTAGGCTTCATGTAAATTTTTTAGTTGATCAGCATTTAGTAAAAAAATTTAAACCTTTGAGTTATGCTTAAATTATTGCATAAAATTTTTTGAGTACGTATGTGAAAGTTTTCTTCTTATTTTTTTTCCCACTAAACTGTCTTAATGGGTGCTGTTTTCTTAATAATGGGTTTTTTCCGATTGAAAAAATTTCAAAATAATTGATGAAAGGATGGCAAGTGACTGGATCTACTTGTTGCATTTTTAAAAGAAAACATATGTGGATCAAATATTTACGAGGCAAAATATACTTACAAATTTGAATGGACCATTATATTTTTAAAAATATTTGTAAATATAACTTCGTAGCATTTTTATAAAGGAATTGAACATACGATTTATTTTTAAAAATTTATTAATTATTGATGGATAATAATTCATATGTATTTAATAGTAAGGACTAATTTTATGTAGTCAAGTGAGATTTGTTTAGTTGTGTACAAATTCGCAAAAAGCATAAAAAATATATAAGTTGTGTACAAATTCGCAAAAAGCATCAAAATATATATATATATATATATATATATCCTCTCATCGCCAAAATATTGTTATATATATATATATGTATCTTTTAAAAATGTGATTTAAATTTTAATCAACCCCTAGCTTTTATAAACATTAAAGAACGGTTAGAAACTATATAGAGTTTATTGAAAGTTAGTTATGATTTGAAGGAAAAAAAAAACAAGTTAAAAATGTAGAAAATTTTCATATATATAGAAGATGTTAAATTACAAAGGCTACTTCTGATACATTGCTAAACTATTAGAAGTTTGCCTTCATACACTACTAAACTATAAGAAAAAAAGCTTATAGCATAGTACATGAGATCATTGCTCATTAAACACTCAAACTATTTCACATCTTTCAAACATTTGAAATATTTTAAAGATGGTAGACGATGCTGAGGCAATGCTCATATTAACGATCACCTTCGCTAACGTCTGATCTTGACATTCTTCGAAGTTTGAGTGAAAAAGAGTGAGGAGAAATTAAGTGCACAGGTTTGTCACTGGCACGTATGAACTTATATGACCATGCCCCCAATTGTGTTCCAACAACTGGCCCAACAAAGTATACCCAAAGCCCTTTATAATAATCACTTGCCAATGCTGGTCCTAAAGTCCTCACAGGGTTCATCGACCCTCCTGATACAGGTCTGAATAGTGGCTAACACAAATTTTCATTAGATTTATCTGGTTTATGCATTATCTTGATACTCAAGAGAGTTTTCACAAAAATTGTGTAGTTGATAAGCCTACTTTTAGATATTAAAGGGATGTTTACAAAAAGTTTCCAAAAATTAATTTTCATTTTTAAATCAAAATTGTTGTTATGTATGGTTTTGTAAATTAGTTAAAAATTTGTAATAAAGTATTAACAAGTCCATATTGATTTGTAAAGGAGGATATTTTTGAAAAATAAGTCTATGTGAAAAATTAAATAAATAAGAATTTTTTTTTTTAAAAAAAAGGTTATTATTTTGAAGGAAATAATTTTAATTTTGAAAAGGCAAACCAAAAAATGTTATTTTTCCTTACCCAGCTAAGATGGAAGTGATACACACTGCTGAGCCAACTGCCATACCTGCCAGTTCTCCGACCTGCCAAAACAACCACCATTTTCCAAAATTAATCAAAACTTATGGAATAACTGCACTTTAATATTTTCAACAAGGAGGATTTTTAAAGATTGAAAAATAAGGAAAACTATATATACAAAATAGACAAATTTTTAGATAGTTGTAATAGATGCTGATAGAAGTCTATCAAAGTTTATCACTAATAGAAATGATAGAAGTCTATCAATGTCTATCAGTATTTTTTTTGTTATTTTTTGTAAATAGTTTGAAATTCTTTCTATCCGTAAAAATTTTCCTATTTTTTAAATACCGGAAATTTTCTTATAGTTTAATTTGTTTGCTTTATAGTTATTATATTTAATAAATATCTAAATTTTATTTTTATTTTTTTAATATTGAGTGGAACTCAAACCTTCCACTTATTTCTATCAATATTTCATTCCATTTTAAATGTGAATTGAGTCTTATATTTTCCATTTTTTCATAAATAATAGTACTTACGAAAGCATTTCACATTTTTTAAAACATTTTTTTACCTTTAGTTTTCAAAACATGGGATTTAAAAAAAAAAAGTAATTAAATAAATTAAACATTTTTAAAAAATTAATAAACAATAAATATAGGTTTGGGTTACTAGTTCAACTATCAAACTTTTAACTCTATGTCTGTTTAAATCTTAAACTTTAAAGAATGTTTAATAAGTTTCTCAAGTTTTGATTTTATATTTAACGTTTAAAATTTATAAATTGTGCAATAAGTTTTAAACTTCAATTTCTGCATCTAATAGGCTCTTCAATTTTTTAATTTTATGTCTATGAGTCATCGATTTATGGATGTACTAAATACAGAAGTAAAAATGTAGAGTTATATTATACATAATATTGAAAGTTGATAAAGTTATTAGACGATACCTTTAAAGCTCACAGACATATTAGACACTTTTTCAAGTTTAGAGACTAATTTGATAGAAACAGAAAAGTTCATAAATAACTAAACTCATAATTTATTCGATATATTTACGTATTAGTTAAGAATCTTACTGCTTTGGTGTCAGTTGCAACAGCAGCTGTGACGAACATCATTGAGAATGTAACAACAATCTCCATAACCAATGCTTGAAAGTCTGAACCGGATGGCGTAGTTGTGCCCAAATGCTTAATTGGATGCAATAATATGCGCAGTGTAAAGGCTGCACAAGTTGCTCCACTCAATTGAGCTGCTCCATACAATGGAACCTACCAACCAAACCAACATCACTCTCCTATGTTACTTTCAATCTTCCAATTCCCTTCTTTTCAATCAATTCACAAACCATATAATTTGACATCTCATTCATTCACCCACCAAAATAAATTCTTGCGTATTACAATCATTTGATTCCTATTGTTCCATCCCTTGGTCGTTAGGTTAAATACGTCTTTGTTATGACATAAACAAATCAACAAGTAAAGAATAAAGAATAAAAAGAAATCAATAAATATATGTTTATTAATTTTAATTTCAATTCAAACTTGCTAGCTACAAATTCCAAAGTGTTGCAAGTGTACTGATGAAGTATTGATTGCATCAACAAATTTGCAATGACATGGTATAATAGTCTCAAAACTCATGACGTTTTAGATGCGACGAAAATTATATTTGTCGCAAGTCAAATTAAATGGGTGCAAAAACTTGCAAACTAAACTTGTTTTAAACACAAACAAGTATAACTTACACATAAACTTAGATATCTACATGTTTAACAAAACCTTACTCAATCAAACCAAGAATTATTAAAGTATGTTGAGACAAAAAACAGAACAATCCCTCCTAAAAAAACCTAAACCAAAACCAAAAAGATCAGGACTAGACATTTAAAATTATTACTTTGATTGTTTTGATTGGAATTCTAAAAGTGAATATCAATATATCCATAAAGTAAAAGATGTCCATCTTGACTATAAAAACACACATGAAGATATGTGTTGTCTTTTGCTCTTTCTCCTATACCTTCCACTGATCCCAATGGGCCAAGAACTTTTTGGTGGACATCTCTATCTCTATCTCTCTATTTTTTCTTAAGTGTTGGAATTATGCTGCCTAAATGTCCCATCCCATTCCTTGGCCGGCAAAATGAAGCCAAGCTTGTGGCCATAAAAAGATCACATATGCTTGTCCTTGTGGCTATGGCTGTAGAATAATATTTGGACAACCCTTGACCCTACATCATGTGGCCACTAAATATGGCTTACATTTTACCTCTTTGTTATGTCATCATTTCATTTCTTACTTATTTTCCTATATGCATATAGTGATTCTTCTAGACTACTTTATAACTAAAAATTAGAAAAAGGGTCAATTTTAATTCCACAAAATTCTTCTCCTAATTATCATAACTAATAGTCCAAACCACGATTAATGGCTCTTGTGTGTTCCCATTTTTCATCTCTTGTTTTAATTCTTTTTCTACAATAATACAATTTAGAGAAAAACATTGAACAATGTTTTTTTTTTTTTGAAAAAGTACTAAGGTCGAGAGATCAGTAGGTGCATTTGGATATCTCAACTAAGTTGATACATTCTTAACGCTCTCATCACTCCGGCATAGCCGAAGCTATACCCATCTCTATGCCTCCCTTTAATCACAAAAGGAAAAAAATATATAACATAAAAGAAAAATTTATCATGTGGCAACTTGTGATTGAGTACTTGAATATAGGCTGCACAAAGATTGCCTGAGATACATCCTATTATTTTACTTTTATTTTTTTTATAATAATTGGAGGGTGAAGAATCCCATATATCACGAGGCAAAAATCGACAAGTAATTAGAAATTTTTATAAATTGGGATGAAGGTAAACAACTACCTTATTTTATTATTTTAATTTTTTTTTTTTGACAGTGAAGGTAAACAACTACTTGAAAACCCCGATTTAAAAATTTATATGTATATATTAAAGTTATGGAAAGAACAAGGTGCTCCTCGTTCCTATATTCTTAGCACCGCCCTAAATATTAAATGTTAAATTTGAAACAAATGATGTATCAAATTAGTTTTATAATACGTTGATTTGATCATTATTAAATTATAACATTAGTTTAACTAATAGTATATTTATTTGCTAATGATATTATATAAACTATTAGTTCTTTTTTTCTTTTTGTAATGGCAACTATAGGCTTTTTCCTTGACAAAAAAAATTAATATAATATCATTAATATATTAATATACTTGTGCACTAGTTATTATTTATTTTTAATCAATTACCTAGCTTACGCAATTAGAGAAATAATATATAATAATAATATCAAATAAAACATATTATATTCGTCATAAATAAAAATTTAAGTTCAATTCCTGTTTTGGTTAAATTTCTGTAATTTTTTTTTTAAATTTTCATCCCTAAGTTTTAAAAGTATAATTTTGATCCATCAATTTTCTATTGGTTTGTATTGATCTCCACGTTTTGCATAAAGACTTATGTGTCCTTGTGATTGAGTCTTCATTAATCACTTAATAAATATTCCTATCCTAAAAACATTAATGGTAAAAGTAAATACCACAAAACTGTATGTCTAGTAACTCTAGTGAAAAATAATAATAAAAATAAAAATACTTGGACATAATCGCCCGACAAGATTAGATAACATGTGGGAGGAAATGATTAAGTTATTGATTAAGGAAGAAAATATAACTGACAATTTCAACCAAGAGGAAATTATTACTAAAGAGTTAAAGAGTGAGACCTGTTTCCATGGAAAGTGTCGAGTTGCAGCAAAAGCCATGGTGACAGCCGGGTTCATGTGGGCGCCGGAAATGTGTCCGACGGCGTAGATCATCACCGTCACGATCAAGCCTCCTGCAACCGAAGCACCAAGCTGCGACACTCTCCGATCATCATTCGCGTTCAATGCTCCCGCCCCACATGTCACAAACACAAGCAAGTACGTCGCTATCACCTCCGCCACCAGCTGTATTGTCATCGGAAAACAAAAATCAAAATCTTATAATTGACTCTTACAAAGATAAATAACGTATTAACTAATAGCATATTTGAGAGTGGTTCTAAAATTTGTTCCAAAAAAAAAAGAGTGATTCTAAAATGGCTTAAATCACTCGAAAAGTGCTTCTATTCCTTTCAAATCAATTATAATCTAATGAAAAATGCATTTTTTTAACAAGATACTCAAGAATTAAAAGGGATCAAGAAGTACATCCGAACATCTCAATTAGTTTGACATGAACATAGCACTCTCATTACACTCCAATGAAAAATACATTTGAACGTGTAAAATTAATTTTGAGTAATCAAAAATTTGTTTCAAAATGATTTTAAATGTGATAGAAGTGATTTGAATCACTCGTAAACATGTACTAATTGAATCATACTCAAATAAACCATATTTTTCTCTAGACAATAACAACTTTACTCAAGAAAACGAATTTTTCGAGGGAAAGAAAAAAAGAAAAGAAAACAGAAGAGAAAGACAAGGTTTTGATGAGTTTAAGGAAGGGTACCTTTCGAGAAAACCCAGGAGGGTAAGGGTTTTTGAAGAAAGATCCAAACTTGGAGCGTTTGGAATCAGGGTTTTCAACAGACACGAATTCGTTAACATTGACCACAGCTTCTTGGTTGGGGAGCTCAGGATTTTGAACAGAACTCATTTTTTTTCTTTCTTGTGTTGGAACGAAATACAAAGAAGTGGAAGCACTTCTTTTATAAGTGGTTTAGATCTCTAAAGCTTTGGCAAATATTATTCACCAATGCCAAAGGGGAAGAACACTGAAAATATTCTCTCCCTCTGTTTCAACGTAAACGCTAATATTATTATAAAAAACTTATTTGCACATCAACTTGAAGCTGCAAGCTACCCTTTTTATAATGAAGCTGAGGCATGGGGTGTAGGCCTCTAAGTGGTTACACATCGGTATCTTTTTTTTTTTTCTATATGCTTTAAACCTATCATTATTTTCTTATATTATTTTAATTTTTTTTTTCATATTCATACCCGTGTGTCTATAATTCATTTTATATAGTTAGTTTACTTTTTTATTGTTTTTACCGTATGCCTCAGCCTCATCAACGAATCTGAAACTCTAAAAATTGGTTTCAATACATACTTGATTCAAGCTCGAATTAAAGTTAAAGTTTGACCAATAGAACTCTGCCTAGCTCTTTCATTTATTAGATTGAATATGGATTGCTATTTTAAAAATTGAGTGGATGTATTTAGACCATTTTTTTGGGTCGGCCTATAAATCCAAATATATATGTGTATATAGTTTTTCCATATATTATATTTAAAAAGTAAAACTTTTTAATATTCTAAAATATATTTTTATAATTTATATATTAAAATTTTAATTAGTTAGCATAAAAGTTTTAAAAACTTATAGAAGATTTAAAAAAACACACAAGTTTCAATAATTTTATCAAGTAAAATAATAAAAATATCAAAAGATTAAAATAAATTGAATAAAAAATAGAAATTCAATCCATTTTAAAAATATTTAAATAAGAAAATAAAATATATTATCAAAATTAATATTTATTGGTTAATCCAATGAGCCAATCCAAGCTCAACTAAAACACAGTTCAAACTTTGATTTAATGAACCGAATTAATCAGTTCAGTCATAGACTTGGCTATTAAAAGTTTGGTCGACTCGATCCATATCTAAATAGTGTGTTACGTCGACTGGATATGAGCTTGAGCTGAATTTAGGCCTTCACTTTCAAAGATTGGGTTTGAAAGGGTTGGGCTAAGCTGATCTAATTATGCAAGTGACAGTGTGTCATATCATAGAAATTTACAACACTATGTTCATTTATTATTTTTCACAAGAGCAACAGTTTTTTAGTGCAATGATAATAACAATATGTAAGGATGGCATGGGCCATATTGAAATAAAATAATATATCACTTACTTTTATTTTGTTTTTAGAATTTGTGATCAAACTATTTATTTATCCATGTAAACTTTAATTACAAAAAACTTTTAATTAATCATAAGACTAGAATCTCATTTTTATCGCTGGACTGGAATTAAGATTACTGAAAATCTGACTACGATGGATTTTGTTATATGAAATATGAATTATTGAGCATCTAATTACAGTATTTGAAGTGCAGGATTGAGTTTCTTAGTTTCTTAGTTTATGATTAATGTACTGTTTGGATCGCAGGGTGGGTTGGGTTGGGTTTATCTATTTTTTTTAATTATTATTTTGATTGTTTTTGTATATATGTTTTTTACATCATATTAGCTAAATTTGTGACTTTATATAAATCCTAATTTCATGAACTTTGTGTAATGTCTCGACTTTTCAGAAATAGTTATTTTCCACCAATTTAAGTTTAATTTTGGATCTCACCTTGTTTACTTATTTTAGAATAAGTTGTGAGTCGGATGAAATTAAATTTTTGTTTAATTTAGTTTTCGAATGGATATTTGAAATCTGCTACAGATAAAGTAGATTAAATGATTAATATATTTTAGTTTTCAAATTTTTGGATTAAAGATTTTAACATAAGTCTCGAGTTCATAATTTTGAGAATTTAATGTAATTTTTTTAGCCAAACTTGAGTTTATCGGAGAAGATAATTATTTTGTTTTGATTTTATTTTGTTCTTTTTATAAAAGATTTGGAAAAGATATTAAGATATTTTAAATTTAAGAAAGAAAAGAGGAGTTTGACTTGAGTCAAAGTTAAAATTAGATTAAATTAAAGCCTGTTTGGATTGATTTAAAAAAATATTTTTCAAAAATTCATTTTCATTTAATCACTTTTTATAAAAGTTGTTTAAAATAAAAACACTCATGTGTTTGATAAAATTTTTTTCTCAAAAACGTTTTTATATATAAGTTTGCCTGATTTACTATTTATAAAATGTGCTTTTATTAATAAATTATTATAAAAGACGACTATAAAATACTATGAATTAATAATTTAAAATAGCAGTCACTGGAATTGGTCATTTGGGCGTTAATCGCCGCTGAAATTGGCGGTGGTTGTTGTCGGAGGTGGTCACCAGTGGTAGTGGTTGGAGGTGGCCGAAGGTGGTAGTGGTCGGTGGTGGCGAGAGGTGGTAGTCGCCGAAGTTTGTCGGTGACAGTGGGTAGAGGTGGTCACTAGAATTGGTTAGCAACGATGGTTGAAGTTGCGATGGCGAAGATGTGTGGGAAATGAGAAAACTGATGTTGAAATGGGATTGTAATTACTAATTAAAAAAAAAAGGTTGAATTAATGGTTCGATTGTAATCGACCATTACAATCTTGGCTCATTACATTAGAAACAAACATGAACTTATAATTAAATTATAACAGAACCCATTCCAAACTCACCTGAAACTCATCTTAAGAAACCTCTTATATAATTCATAAAATTGGACTTTTTTTTTTCAATTTTAATACTCTTCAAGAAATAGGATCAAATGTCAAAAAAAAAAAAAAAAAAAAAAAAAAAAAAAAAATTTAATAAAAATCATTATGCGTGTATATATATATATATATTATCAACTTTTTACTAAATAAGAATATTGATATGTACTCATCTTCTTGTCATACGATTATCATTATTTAGTTAATGAATTATTTCTTATTTTTAATTTTAACACTCTTAAAGAATAGAATAAAATGTTTATAAATATCATTATCATTGGTAAATCTATAATCTATAATTTATAATATGTATGGAGGGTACTATGATGAGAAAATCTCTCTCTATTGTGTTCTTCATTTTTTTATTAAATAACTATTATATCCTTATCTTTTATTGTTTGTACGTTTTCATCTTATTTCTTTTGATTATTTTAACACATTATCTTTACAAAAAGGCATGACAAGAGAGAGAGAAAAAACATAAAGAAATTACACTCACATCCACTTATTTTATTATTTCTACCTTTTGGTTTTATTTTTCTGGTTGATTGTTTCTCTCTCTCCCTCTTAATTTTTAGACTTCTTCGAGAAACACAGTAACAAAAATAAAATTTTGTACCTCTTTTTTTTTTCCTTTCAGATTAGTAGTTTAATTAATTTTACCTTTTCGTTCTATCTTTTTTTCAATTCACAGAATAAATAGAACACAAATTATTATTATTATTATTATTATTATTATTATTATTATTATTATTTTCCTTAGCCCGAACTTCATTATCAAAATGTGAGAGAGATTGATTGATTTTTTACAAGAAAGATTAAACTTGTTCACAGAAAATAGAAGTTAAAAGGTTTTTTTTAGAGAAACTAAAGGTTTTAGTTATTTATAAAGGAAACATTGAACCATATCCAAATTGAGCTTTGAGAATTAAAAAGTTATGTTTCATTGATGAAGAGGTAGTATTGTTATTTTTAAATTTAATTAAAATATTATCTATTTTGGTTCAAATATAAATTGTAATCAAACAAATTTATATCAACATTAAGAATTTTCATGTAACATGAGGCCACATGAGATTAAAGAAAAAATAGTAAATTATAAATGACTGAATGAATATACCATTTAGATGAATTAAAATCATATTATTCATGCATGCATGTAATTTTCATCAGTTTTGCTGTTTCACTAACCATGACTTTATTTTAATTAAAATTTAAAATTTGAATTTACAGTGTAGAGAGTGTGACAGAAAAAATGAAAATTTTGGTTTAATATTTAACTAGATGAAAATTGATTTGATTAATGATAAAAAAAAGGAATACAATATTTTATGAATACAATATTATTGACATCAAATAAGATGTCAAAGAGAGCTATTAAAGTTTGATTTAATCAATTAAGTTAAACAATTTGGATGTCAAAATATTGTTATTTTATTTTATTATTTGATTTTTTTAGAGTTGAACAAAATAAATTATTTGTTTATTTCTTTATATCGTATGTCTTTTAGTTCTTCTCTTCATATGATAGAAATTTTAATGTTATTTTCATGTGTCTCTATATATTGAAATTTATCATGTTTTCGTGTAATTAATTTCATGTATTTTTATGCAGTTGTAATTAAACAAGTATATCAAAGAGTTTAGAAAATTCGAGGTTTCGAATAAATATTTAATTGGAGATAAAATTTAAATTCAAATTTTACCCATAAAAATCAAGTCATCAACATTTTAAAGGTATGATACGTATTTGAGAATCATTTTTGGACAGTTTTACCTCACTTCTTTAATTGACAGTTTTTTTTAATATAATAGAACGAAGCTAGAAAATTTAAACCACAAATCTCTTAGTCATTTAGACATTTGTATGTCAATTGAGATAGGCTCGTTTTATCATTTCAATATCATTATTATCATTGCCGTAATTTTATTAACTTCAATCAATCGTTTATACAATTTATCATTGTCTCTACAATATAATATAATGAAAAAGTGTGGGAAAGTCAATAATTATTTGTAGATTTTTTTTAATAAAGAATTATTTGTAAACTTGATTGTTTTTAATATATTTTAAAATTATCTAATCGACAACTTATAATGATAGTTTATAGTTAAACAATTAAATTATTTTTTATTGAAATAAACCAATAACTATATTATTAAATTAAAATGAATCACATAATTTTAAAGTGCTCTTAAAATTTTAATCTAAATTTTGAAAAGAAAAAATAGTATTCAAAATTATATGTATCTGTGTTTTCAAATTTATTTATTTATTTATTATTTTTTTTCTAAAAAAAGCAAATCTATTTATTACATGAAGTTTTAGAGTTTGAAAACATATATTAAAGAAAATTGACAAGAGAACATTTTTTTAGTTTAATAATATGTAATGTGTGTAATTGAAACTTTTGATTACTAGGTCGATAATAAATATTTTAGCTTAATTAAGTTTTAATTGAGTTATACTTAAATTGAAAAAAAAATATTTGTTTAAATACGAAAGGTAAAAGTTTTAAAAATTCCATGATGTTTAATGATGTAATATGGAAACACACATTTTATAATGCATTTTAAATGAATTTCTTGTGTGTATAATTCATTTGACTTATACTATTTCTCTCTATAATGTCTTTGCTTTGATATACGTGCAGATACATGTCAAATTTTTCTTTGACATTTTTTGTAATGTAAGCCCTATATTATATATTCGTTTAATTATACTTGGCAATGACATTTATATTTTCTATAATTTCTTTTTGAAAAATGTTTTCCACTATTATTGTTAAGGTCCATTAATCATTGAAATATACTATTAGTAATATAAATTCAATGATTAGTATTTTTTTATTTTAGTAAAACAATAAGGCAAAAAAAAAAAAAAAAAAAAAAGGAAAAAAAATGAGAGTGAGCTAGGACGTGCACGGTACATAATTATTTTCTATAGAAACTATACAAATAATGAAGTGTGTATTTCATAATTAAAATTTGGCTATATTTATTTATGACATTGAAAGTTTATAATTGTAAGCATTGAACAAAAGTTTAGAACAAATAATAATAATATTATTATTACTATTATAAAAAACAACTTTTTTAAATAGGTAATTGTTTTAAATGGTAAAACTGCTATAAATTTTTTCAAATATAACAAAATGTCATTGTTGATAGACAAACAATGATAGATAAATAGACAGTAATAGACTATTGGCATCTATCATTGTCTATCAGTGATAGACACTGATAGATGTCTACCAGTGTCTATCACTGTCTATCTATCATGAATAGACAATAACATTTTACTATATTTCTAAATAAATTGACTCATTTTGTTATATTTAAAAATAACCCTTTTTAAATTATAAATTACCTTTTTGAATGGATACAGTCTTTTAGGTGCTATTTTCTCCATTAATGTATAAGATATAAAAAAAAATATATCTTTTTTTCTTTTTATAGATTCAACACTATATACAATTGCTAGACAACAGTACTTTCCAATATTAAAAAACGTAATTGAATGGAAATTGATCACAGAAGGAAAAAAAAAAAAAAAACTATGAGAAGAAGGCACACATTTTATTTATTTATTTTGGTGTAGAAAAAGAAATATAGTATGAGCTTTTTTTTTTTTTTTTTTTAATATATATAGTGGCAGGAGTTGTAGAGGTTGAAAAACTACTAAAAATCCATTACTTTTGTAATTTGATTATTAATCATAATTATAATTTGATTATAATTATTAACTCCTTGTATTGTAGAACTCACAACTAAATAACTTCACTCCTTGTCCTAAACTTTAAGTATATTATATGAACTTACAAAATACAAAACATCAAAACTCCCAAATGCCACACAATCAATGACTCAAGAAAAAGTTAAATTTAGGTTAAGAAGAAGAGAAGGATATAATTAATAAGTTTAACATTTTTTCAAAGTTTGAAACACAATGCTCTTAATTAACAATAAATGAAAAAGAATTCTCAATGCAAACAACCAACGGAGTTTTTCAAAAGTATTAAGTAGCCTTAAGGGGGTGGCAAAAAGGGAAAAAGGAAGATTCAAAAGTTTATCAAAAATAGCTATCTCCTAAAAATTATAAATGAAGACACCTTAAAAGTGACGAAGAAGTCTAAATCAAGAAAGTCCTTTCTATAATGTTTAGAGTGGCGGCGACAGCCCTTAAAAAAAGGAAAAAAGAAGAGAAAAAAAAGCTCTAAATAAAAGTGTCAAACTAAAGCCTTAATGAATGCCTTATAGCTAGAAGATCTCAAAAATGCAAGTGTTGGTCTTTATAATTCTTCCATTGGGTTAAAACTTGACTTGTAATATGTTGAATTGAATGGAAGATCTCCTCTTCTATGGCTTATAATTCATATTTCCCAAAGTCACTTTCACTTGTATGTAGTTAATCAAAAACAGTTTCTTGTTGCTACTTATCCTTAGATCTTAGGATTGATCCTGATGGAAAAAGCTAAGTCACACACCCTATGATTTATAACATATTGAGTGTGACAACAAAATAAATGTATGTTAGAGATGTCAACCATAATATATATTAGTTTTATAAAAGGTTATCTTGTCAAGTGTCATAAAAGGAAATAAAGTATCGAGACGTCATAAATATTTTCACCACCAATTCTAATTTATCAATCAAATTTCAATATATCATAAAAAGTACATATGGGAGATATATTTAAAATATCAACCAAAATATAATCAAATATGAATAGAAATATTTGTAATATAGGATTTATAACTTATTTAAGCAATAAAAATTTATAAATTTTATTTGTTCATATGTTAATTATTTTTGTCCCATTCTAAGAGTATCAGATATGTTAATTACTAAGATACATGGATATGAATATTTTATTGATCATTCTATCACCATTTTTATAAATAAAATGATTAAGAGGAAAATTTTGGTCATTCTGAATTCTTCTTATTTGCATGTATGTTCTCAACAATTGTTGCTTTATGTGACCGAGAAGTTGAAGGATGAGATGAGGTGGTAGTTGTGGAATTTGACAGGTTAGGAGGTAATTGTTGCAGCGGTGATTATGACGCAGCATTGGGCCGGGGAATTTGATGTAACGGGAGGCAGCGAAGATAGAGTGGAAGGAGAAGCCAGCCACGGAGTTGTGAGACGCTGGTAATATTAGTATTGTTCAACTACCAATTTATTATCTTTTTGGTGTACTCTCTCAATTTATTGGAATTTGTTTTGGAGAAATAAAATAATCTGTTAAAAAAAATGTATGTTCTCAACAACAATTTTGAGACGAGAATATTTTTAGATCTATGTGATATAAACATCGATATAGTGTTTATCACATATAAGATTATTCTTTAAAAAAAAAAATTAGATCACTATTTCAAACAAGCAATTGAGCTTACTAGCATAGGAGTCTTCATCTTCTATTTAACTATATGGAATTGACCTAGGACTTATCAACACTTTTCCACTAGAGCTAATCAGCCTTAACCAAACCTAGGTCAACTTTTGTTATGCTAGTCAGACTCATTCTAGCTTAAGTGATAGATCGTTTGCCTCACTTACCTTGCAATTTTATTGTGTTTGGGCTCATTTGGATTGATTTTCTAAGTACTTATAAATATTTTTTTTTTGTACTTATAAACACTTAGAAAATCAATCCAAACGGTCCTTCAAAATTTGATTCTACTTATAATAAAGGCCCATAACATTTCATAAAATTGAATATCTTAATTTTTTTTTTATCGCGTATATATATATATATATATATATATATATATATATATATATATATATATATATATATAAAAGCAAAACAATATTATATATAAAAGCAAAACAAACATATAATGTTGAAGAAATGGGCACAAAGGAAGAGAGACAATCTCTTGGAAAGAAAGAAACTTTTATTATGAATGTACAATGATGGACACTTAGAGAGAATATTCTTTTACACTCTCTAACTCACTCACTTTTCTTCCCTAACTCTCTAGGCTTTTGCTTTTTCTTCCTCTCTTTGCTTTCTTTACAAATGGGGTCACACCTCCTATTTATAGGTGTGAGATACTTGGAACTTAAGCTAGAGGATTTTTCTAGACTTCTTCTAGATCTAAACTCTTCTAGACATTTCTATCACATTATTCCTATCTAAAGGAATTCTCTAGAATTCCTTGGATACTAAAGAAATCCTAGAATATTTCTAGAATATTTCTTAATAAGATACTTATTTACATACTTTTAGATAAATCTAGAGATGTCTAATATTTATACTAAATTATATAGATATCTCAAGAAGCTTCTGGAATTGTTAGTGTTGCTTCTACTTCAACATAAAATATTGACACAATGGTAAAAAATAAACATTTATGTTCTTAGTTTTCATCCTATAATTATGGTTATATCATATTGATGTGGGTAACCCTACATATAAGGATATAGATGAAAAAGAAAAAGTAAAAAAATAATAAAATTATCTCTTACCTTATGTTTGTAGGAAGTTGAATGAACTAACTAAATAAATAATAGTAATAAACGAAAAATGAGAACAAATTTTATGTTCATAAGAATGGAGGAAAATTTCATAATTTAATTACTCAATTTTGTCTTAGTTAGATTCAACCCCACACCAATATTTGAATGTTCTATTCTCTTTATACGTTTCATATTTTTATGGTTTGTGTTAAAAGAAATTGGCTCATTAAAAGAGGAGCATTATTTAATATGGAACTTTAAGCATAACTTTTTAGTGTTATATCATGGAGGAACAACCAAAGAAGACTGGTTCATGAATGGTTGATAAATAAATATACACCATCAAGTACTAGAATCTCTTAATGAAAAGTGAGATACCTAAAGCTTAGCTTAATTATTTACGTATTTTTTAGGCATTATTTATTCCAATTTAATATGTTATCAATAGTTTCCTCAACCAATATTATTCTCATATTGTTAAAAATAATATGTGTAAAATATTTATGGGTGCTTCTAATTTAATGTGTAAGCAAAAAGAAGCATGTCTTTTTGTAACGAAATAAAAAAAGCGGCAACATGAAAGGGTAGGGTGGATTTAGGGAAGAATCTCTCCTTATCGAAATAATTTTGTTAAGTCATTTAATAAAACGTCTTAGAAAAATAGTATTAATTAAATATTACATATAATTATTATCATAAGTACATGTGGTTTAACATCATGCAGACATCTTTTCAAAAAAAAGAAGAAAAAAAATCATGCCAACATAGTTGACCATTTTTTATTTTACACCTATTAGTCATGCCAACATAGTTGACCATTTTTTATTTTACACCTATTAGTCATAATTCATGAGAATTTATTGCTTTTTTTAGTACGTAGGAGAGTTTGAAGTTTGAACCTTATGAAAAATAGTACTTATCAATTTATCGTCCAGTTATTTAACTAACTTATGATGATTGAATTAATTACTAAATTGAAATATAATACCTAAATATTTTTTTTAAAAAAAAAACAATGTGAGATTATATGGTTGAAGGATGTATATTAATCTAATTTTTATTAAAATTAAATAAATGGTTTAATTCTAACCTTAATTTTATACTATGTTGGAAAATATCCGTTAAATTTATAACTTTTAAAAAACAATTATTTTAGTTCGAGATACTTTTTTTAGATAATAAATATAGATATGAAAATGGTTGAAACTTCTATCTTCAAAGAAAATGAGTAACATGTTACCAATTTAGTCTATAAATAACTTCTTAAGTAATCGTCATCATTTTGCTATTTAATATTAGTTAGTCAATATTTATCTCAATTTATATATCTCTAATATAGGAAAAACTCACTATATTAATATATTTTATCTATTTATTAAATATAATTGAAGTCAAAATAACATGAACAAGTAGTTATTTCTTTTAAAAAAAAATAAAAAGAAGGTTGGGATGTGTTTAGATTGATTTTTTTAAGCGTTTAAAAAATTAATTTTAAATAAAAAAAATTAAAAAGTTAATTCAAACAAATTTAAAAGCTTGTAAAAGAAAATTACATATATCAATTATTATGTTAAAAAAACATAATGATTTGGGACTTCCAAAAGGTTGCATAAATGCCTCATCAGCTGCCCCTCTCGTTGGCTGATTTGATGTCTTTTAAACCCATGCCAACCAAGTCGACTCAGAAAACTTCATTTTTATTCTTTTAATGATAGACTATAATATAGTATAAAAATTGTTATTTTAGGTGGCATTATTATGTTCTTCAACTAATCAATTATTTACACCCAACTTGGATATTTTGGCATCTGTCTAATAGCTATTTCTTTTCTATCTTTGAAAGTTATGTTTGTTTATAAGTTAATCTTTTTTTTTTTTTTTTTTTTTTTTTTGAGGCTAAATCCACGAAATGGTGGATGATGTCTTAGGTAATCCTATATTTGATTCTTAAATTAATTACATTACTTTATTAAAAATTCTCAATCAAGTTTTTTTATTAAAAAAATCATGTTAAAATTTTCTTACAAAATGTTGATGTGTCATTAAATTGTTATTGAATTATCATATTCGGATATATAACATGTCTCTTGAAGTTCTATTTTAACACATAAAATATAACCCACTCGCTCTCTAACAAAATTTGACCCCGGCTCATCAATAAAATTTATTTCTTCCCAATTGAATGGAAATGAAAAATCCAAAACATTAGGTAGAATCTATATAATTAAGAATAATTTTGAGGACATGAATATGTTTATGATATTATTTTGTAGATTTTGATATTAAATTGGCTAATTTAGAACTTTGATTTTTAAATTTTTAAGCTTGTGTTTAATAAGTCCTCAATTTTTAATTATGTCTATTAATTAAGTCCTTTAACTTTATTATTTTAGCTAATAAGTCTTTGAATTTTTTATTTCTTATCTAATAAATTCTTGAACATAAGAAAAAGTTTATTAGAGATCTATTAAGACATTAAATTAAAAACTCGAGAAAAATCAGGGAGTTATTAGCTATAAAATTGATAGTGTGTCTATTAAGTTATTTTATATAAGGTGTGAAAATAATATTTCTATATAAATAAAAAGAGACGAAACTTGATAATAATAACAAATAGATATTGTTTTTATCTTTCATAAAGATTTATGGGGTAAACGCATATCTCTGATTTTCAGGTATGTTCCCCTTCCTCCCTTTCGTTCTCAAGTACGGTGGATTATCTGATAATGTTATATGGTTCATGTCGTTGTTATAACAAAATAAAATTAAAAAAAAATTAAAAAAAATGAAACTGAAAAGAATAATTACAGTAGAATATATTTATAGATACTAGGAATAAATTTAAATGATTTTTTTTTTTTTAAAAAAGGTGATTTTTTTAAACGACAAAATTGTCAAAAATAATTTCAAATATAGCAAAATGTTACTATCTATCGGTGATAAATATCGATAGACATTGATAGGTGACTATATTTGTACATCATCGATAGACAGTGATAATTATAATACATGACATTTTGCTATATTTGTAAATATTTTGGATCAATTTGTTATATTTGAAAATAAAAAAAACACTATTTTGCTTAAAAAAAATTAATATTACATTTTCCGGAAAAAAACCAAAAAGAAGGAAAAAAAATGAAAAAACCAATTAAACAAAACAAAATCGAGGAAAGAAAATAAGAAAATGAACAAAAAAAAAAAAAAAAAAAAATCCTAGAGAACTTATGCTGTAGTGCTTTAGCCATGATTCAAACCTCGCATTTTTTATTTGAACTCTGACTTTTAATCTCTTTTCTGAAAAAAGAAAAAAAAATCATATCATATTATATTTGATAACATCTTTTCTCAGAAGAAGAAAATAATTGTTTTTATCGATTAATTAATTTGGCGAAGGTCAACTGATCTTGTCCAATACAATATTATAACAAAATAATTGTAACAACATTACCTAATCATACACTTGGATTGAGTCGGTTCATATTATTAAGACCATTAATTTATCCTATGTACTATCTTTCATAATTATAGTATTAGTTACATGTACTTGATATTTGACTAATTTTCAAGACTAAAGTTTAATTTTGAGATTAGAGAAGAAAAAGAAAACAAAATTATGGATTAATTATGAATTTAGTCCCATGATTTGGAAAAAGTTAGAATTTAGTCCCTATGAATTTAAAAGTTAGAATTTGGTCCCTATGGTTTGGAGAAAATTAGAATTTAGTCCCTATAGTTTGGAAAAAAATTAAAATTTAGTCTCTACTTTTGTTACACCCCCTCCCAGATTACTAACCTAACCTAGGAAGGAATGTGATGATAGCAAATGTCAATCCTTTTGTGACATCTACTATCTATCTATACCTATTTTTCTCATAACCCATCTAATGCATTTACAAGTCTTAAAAATAGGTATAGATAGATAGTAGATGTCACAAAAGGGTTGACATTTTCTATCATCACATTCCTTCCTAGGTTAGGTTAGTAATCTGGGAGGGGTGTGACAAGTAATCCTTTAAATATAACCAATTTCACTTAAACTTTTCCATTAGCTCTAATTTCCAACTTGTCACACCCCCTCCCAGATTACTTACCTAACCTAATGGAGCTTGTATAGGACATTTGAGGGTGAAGCAGACATGCTTGGAATAAGTTGGACTTAATTGAAAGCTTAGCATGCTACAACTTTTGAAGCGATCATAGATTTGCAGATTCTGAAGTTTGGATGAATTTAATAGAGAAACGTTTCAGGATGATGAGATGCTCTGAAGATAGGAAGATAACAGTTGTATTCTTATTGAAAAAAAAGAGTTGAAGATTGGTGGCAACTTGTTGGAAATAGACGAAGAGAGATGGACGAACCCACCTGGAGTGAATTTAAAAAGGCCTTTATGAGAAAAACAGGTACAGATATAGTAGATGTCACAAAAGGGTTGACATTTGCTATCTTCACATTCCTTCCTAGGTTTGGTAAGTAATACGGGAGAGGGTGTGATAACTTTAGCGATTATTTATGAGAATTTTATCAAACCATAGGGACTAAATTTGTAATTTTACAAAAAATTATTATGCTAAAAACAACCCTAAAGATCTACGGTTTGTACGTTATTTGGATGTTGATAAACTATTTGTGTAATGCACCATGCCTAGGATTCGGTACCTGATGGTCTTGACATTTCCCCTACATCCCTTACAATTTGACAACGTCATCTTTTAAGTCTTTTTTAACCATACTTTCATATCCTCAAGATCTCTCATTAGGATGTGCTTTTGGTCTCTGGGTTAATAGTTTTTTAAAATTAAACTTTTGCATATCTATCAACTAAATTTTATAAAATTGTACATTTAATAATTTTTTTTTACATATATATAATTAATATATACAAAGATAATTTCTATTTTAGGAAAAAAAAATACAAGTAATTTAAAACAAAGTTAATTGATATTACATGATGATTGATGAGTACCACAGAAAGAGGGCATGGTGGTTTGTCAAGATGTGCTCCTTTTTTATGCCTCAATGAATAGAAAGGTACCTATCTATTTCAATTTTGTGTCTTAGATATGATGGGAATCAAGTGCTCTTCATACTAAGCTCTTGTCTCATCTAATGTATTTATTTGACCATAATAAAAAATCAAGAATACAACAAATTATTCTTTCTTTTGTTTTTTTTTTTTTTTTGAAACAAATGGTAAGATTATTCATAACCATACAGAAATGCAAAATGTAAGATATTTCTCAAAACTTATGGTCTAGTTTTCTTTATAGTGAAAGATATTTGTCAAAAGTCGGTCTACTTTTGAAAGTATATTAAATTCACTTTGGTGACATTCTCTTCTCCTCTCAAAGCTGGTAGGTCGTAGTAATTAGAAAGTTCTTCATACATTTAGTGGAGGTCTTCATCCACAATATCAATGGCATTATCATATAAAATTAATAACCAAAACAACTCACGCATGCGTGAAAATGGAAAAGGTTTATTTGCTCAAAAAAAAAAAAAAAAAGGAAAACGTTTATGTAATAAATAAAGATACAAATAAGGTAATATTTAACAAAATAGAGAAGAAGATAATAAATTTATGAATTAACATCCTAACATTATTGTGTGAACATGTGCATAACTCCATTGGTACGAATTTGTACTATGAATCTTAAAGTTTGAGGTTTGATCTCCCACGTTGCATATTCTCTAAAAGATAAAAATAATAATAAAAAAATAACTCTTCTAGTAAGAAATAAGTTTGAAGTTAAGTCATGCATCCTCATCTCTATGAACCACCTATATTGAGGCAAGTTAAATGAGTTTAATTAGTTCAACTGATTAAACTAAATTATGTGCTAACAATTCAAAGGTCAGTGTTCGAATTCCTATCCCTTATTGTACTAAAAAAAATCTTATATTTTGACAATATTTTGACACACAAATCAATTTTAATCATATGTTATTCATATATATGGAAATATGTTATTCTAACAGCTATATATATCATGATCATTAGATCAAATTATAAGTTTAGACTTTGAAATTTATTTTAAGTTTGTGTTGAATAGGTTTATGAACTTCAAAAAGTATTATACCAGATGTCTAGACGCTTATTTATGTGTCTAGTGGATTTCCTACCCTTTATAAATTATTTAAAAAACCCTAAACTTATAAATTTGTGTTTAATTATTCTTAGAATTGTACTTTTGTATCTATAGATTCTTGACCTAATCAAAATGTTTAATGTATTCAAAAATTGATTGGACACAAAATCAAAAGTTTAATTTCCTAATAGATAAAATCGATTTCACGGCTTATAGGTTCATTAAATTAAAAAAATATATTGAATATACCATAAGCCTGTATTTGATATTTTTAAAATTAAAAAAGCTATCAAACACAAAGTTTAAAGTTTAAGGATCTCTATTAAATTGTGATAATCAAATATAATTTTTTAATGGACATATATAAAACTTGTAAGATTAACCCAACCATTATATATGACACCATTCATATGGGATTGACCCATCTACACTCCTTATGAGTTATGACTAGGATCTTGTGTTATATACCATCATGATTTTTTTTATTTGCAATTTACATTTATTCATTAAATAAAAAATTCTAAGTTAGTAAAACCTTGATATATAAAAGATCATGTTTATGATAAATAACTTAGAGATTTTATCGTAGAGGTTGCGTCGATAATTTATAAAAAAATATTAAAAAATAAACTTATATACCAAATTTTGTAGGTTGAATCTAATAAAACCTTAAACTAATAATAGTAAAAATGAATTTGGTAAATTTGCTTTAAATATGAGCTTTTTAACATTTGTAAAAATGCATATACAATTAAATACTACCATTAAAATTTACATTAAATTTCAATCATCTATTTGTGCATACATATTCATTACAAGTGTAACAAAAAAAAGAGGAATAATTGTTAGTCTACGTCTTTTCATCTATTAATTTATTTTAATTTTTTTTTATTTCTCCACCCCTACTAGTGATCAGTCAATTCGTCTCATCAAATAAATTCAAATACATCTTACCATTTTACTACCTTTTAAACTATTGGCACATTTGAAAATTAATTAACAACATAATATTTTGGTTGGAAAAAGACAAATGAAATTAGATATATTATTTTTAAGCTAGGATGGTCTATATTTAATAGTTCATAAGACTAAAGTTTTTGGTGGGTAAGTACCTAGGTTCAAAGTTAGAATGTCATTGTTAACATACTCCTAAAAAGTATTTTTTTTATTGAAAATTTGAGGTTAGAAAATAAATATAAAATTGTAAATATAATAATAGCTATATATCTTTCTTGATAGTTGCAAAATACAATTCATCCTATAAAAAAAATAAGATGTTTTATTTGAGAAAGATATTGTTTTTTTTTAGACATTCGAAAATGACATCTTAACTATTGTCATATTTATTAGATAGTATAGTATAATATTCACATAACTTTTAATCTTTTCTTAAGTCTATTTAATATATTGAGATATAAAAGACAAATATCGACAATCTTTCCAAAAAAAAAAAGACAAATATCAACCTACACCTTTAAAAAGTTCAAATTGTCTCAAAGTATTGAAGTTACATTGAATTAAATTTTTGAAAAATTACCTTCTTAATTTTGGAATTTTCAATAGATAAGCTTCGTCTCTAAAACTTCAACATATACTATTAATTTAGTTTCAAAATTTTTTAAATTGGTTAAAAAGTTCCTTGAGTAATTTTTTATCATTACTCTAGATCTCTCTCCTCTCTTCACAATATTTCTCTATTCTTCTTTAATTATTCTTTTTATGCCATGTTTTAAATGATAAGAAGAAAAAACTTGGACCTTTTAAAGCTATTCTTAAAAATTAAGAGATTAAAAAGCAATAATTTGAAGATCAAACACGCTCATTGCCAAAACTTTAAGGACTAAAAAAGTAATTTTTTTTACTGAATCAAATAAATTAGGGAGAATAGAAAATGTCATTCCTCACATAAGATTTGAAGAGAAACATGTTTCGTGAAGTTGAACTTGTGTTTATGTAAATTTGATGCCGGTGTGGTTTGATCTCTAGTACTTGATTCTCTTTCAATCGAATGTGTACGCTTGATTTGAGGAAGCGGAGTGTGTGATGTTCTTGAAGTTGAAGTCTTGGAAGAATGTTTGTATCTTCAGGAGACTTGTATCTTCGAAGAGTATTCAGTTTCAAGAGTTAGGAAGTCTTCTGATTGTAGTGAGAAATCTAGATCTCTAGGCTCTCTCGAGTGTAGAATTTTTTAACCCTTCAAATGAAAGAGAACTCATCTACTTATAGAGTTATAAGGTGCGCTTTATGAGTCTAGGTTTGGTTGGTCCATGGACTTGGTCTTTGGACCCAACTAATTGGATTTGGGTCTAAATTGACATTCAGGCCAAATTAAGTCTATTTTTTAGCTCAATTAAACTTGAGCCCAAATATTAATAATTAATTGAACCAAAATAAATAATTTGATCCAATGGTCAAGATGAAATACGTGCCATCATTGGGACCTGACAGTTCTTGTCTTCAATTATTTCAACTTGGGACATATGTTGGCTTCCAATTTATTCCAAATGTGATCATTTGTAATTTTATCATTAATTTGAGAAATGACGTGACAATTTGTGATGTCTAAAATTTTTTATTCAACAATCATCCCACTCATGGTTAAATTATTATATACTTGAGTCTTTATACTCTAATTTAATTTCTAAACAAACTTCTTCACTAGAAACAAAGTGTAACAAACATCTACTTTAAAAAAATGTTTTACAGTTGCACATAAACAATGTTAGAGTGTATAATATTAATGTAATAGCATTTTAATATGTGTTATTTAGTTAGGTTTATTTTAGATGTAAAAGTCTATTGGGCTTATTTTAGACTTGTATTTAAGTATGCTTTCATATTATTGTAAGGTTGAGGAACCCTAATGTTAATTTCTAAATATTTCTATATCTCTCTAAAACTTTCCAAACAAAGGGACTAAAAACTCACGTATATAAAATTAGTCATACTACCTAAATACTCTAGTGTATATTTAAATTAAATCGTGCTTTAATATCTTTCATATATATATATATATATATATATATATATATATATATATATATATATTTATTTTTTTTCGACCTAAATTTCTACGTCATTAAAATAAAATAACACTAAGTCATAAATATTTACAAACCATTTGACGCATTGAATTTATTACTACAACTAACACAAATTTTCAAGTAATAGTTAGCTCAACGACTAAAAATATATTTAATAGGTTTTTTCTAAAGCCAAACTCACTATCATGGGGTTGGGTGAAATTAATAAAACAAGGTCAATATGATGTACAATACGTAATTTCATCACTTGCCAATTCATCGTTGAATGTGGCTGTTTGTCTTTGTATTTTATTTTTCATTCTATTTTAGTTCATTTATTTTTTAATTTTAATAAATCTTTAAATTTGTCTTCATTATTACTGTGAAGATCATTTTTTGTTAAATTAGTAACATAATAATAATAATAAGAGAAAAAAAAAATCAATCATACTTTTAAACTTTAGCGAGTTGTATATATCAATTAAAACTTCAAACTAATCATTGTATTCATTAATATCCTAAATATTCATACATTAATCAATTTAGACCTTCTATTAGAAATATATTATGTTTTAAAATCAATAATACATAATTATCAGACTTCTATTTCTTCTTTAAATATAGGGATAAACAAAATAATTGAAATAATAGAAAAAATGTTAAGAGTCAAATAAATAGTGACGTGAAATTTTGTTTAAGTTGATCAGCTTGTGATTGTCTCTAATTTTTTTTTTATTTTTTATTTTTTGCTTTCATTTCTTCCACACGTAGATAATATAAATTACTTACTATTCAAAATGAAAAAGTAATTGTCGGCACACACAATTGGTCATTGTAAATTGTAATACTTTTTCTAATCGTAATTATAGCATAATTTAAATAAGTAAAAATACCAGCTTGATTTATGAACTTTAGAATTACGTATGGTAGGTCCCTAAATTATCAATATATATCATATCTAATTTATTATTCTTTAAAAAAAATGTGAACTAAATTTTTACTAGATTCAGTTTTATGTTATTAAATTTCGCATTTGTTAGCATTTTGTTTTTAAGACCCGTTTTTAAATGATTTAATCCAAATATTACAAATTATGAAGTAGCCGCCATATTTTAAATTTAAAATTTTGAAATGCAAAATTATATTTAAAAAAAAATGTCAATGTATATAGTATTTTATGTTTTTTTTAGTTCAACGATATATGAAGTTAGGGATTTGCACCTCTAATCTTTTGATAGATAGTTCATATATAGTATTATAAGCACATTTTATTTTTGTTAAATTAAAACATGTATTATATATAATGTGTTATAAATTATATGATATTAGACAATAATAAGTATAACTTTTTTTAACATAAAATAGGTGAGTTGATTATTAATAGTTTATATTAATATTTTTTTTTGAACAATAAACAAGTGGGAAACAGAATCAGGAGATGCACCAGGATATCTCAACTAGGTTGACACATCCTTAGCACCCTCATCATATCCCTTAACCACAATAATCTCATTCCATTCACAAAAGAATTACAAGAAAGTTGGGCAAAGAGCCAAGTGCCAATGGAGAGGCTAGAGAAAAGCCTTCCAATTTAAGGCAACGGAGGAGATATCATAGTTACAAAAGAGAGGGGCTTTTGAGCACCAAGAAGCAGTAAAGTACAAAATATCATCTCTAATTTGTGAAGCATCTTTTTCCACGGAAGAGAAAATTCTGTTATTTCTTTCCAGCCATAAGCACCAAGCTATCGCTCCAATTAAGTTGCTAATGAGAATTCTTCTTGTAGAAGATTGAGGGGAGTGCATCAGTACATCCACCATGTCTTGCAGAGAATTAGGGAGCCTGTCCATAAATAATCCAATGATAAAATAGGACCAAATGGATTTAGAAAACTCACATTGATATAGTAGGTGTTCCATAGATTCATTCTGATCTTTGCAGAGGATACACCAATTTGGATTAAGACACCTTCGGGGATTTCGAGTTTGGCAAATGTCCATTGTGTTTAGGCTTTTGTGAAGGATAGTCCAGATGAAAATCTTGCATTTTTTCGGCAAGTAGTTAGACCACAAATTACCCACCATCAACGGTTGAGTGTTGGAATTGTAGTCCAAAAGCCTCTGTTTGAGGGATTTGACGTTGAACATTTTATTTGCATTAAGAAGCCAAATGATTTGATCCTGGCCATCCAATGTATCAGGGGGGGTCTAGTTAGCCGAGCATTCAGTCCAGATTGAAGCTTCCGTATCTCTCAAAGGTCTTCTGTGAAGGGGGTTCCACGTGTGATTGGTGTTGTTCCATGCTTCTTTAACAGTGATCAAAGGATTTTCACTAATCGCAAAAAATCTCGGAAGCTGCTGCTTTAAAGGCCCATGACCCGTCCAATTGTGATACCAGAACAAAGTGTTTCCACCACCAGAAATACTCCATATGATGTTGTTGATAATATTCTGTTGAAGCTTGATTATATTATGCCAAGGTGATTTGGAACTGTTGTGATTATATTTCACAGGTAAAGTATATTCCGAGTCTGGGAGGTACTTTGCTTCAAGGACCTCTCTCCACAAGCTTTTGGAATCAACCATATATCTCCAAATCCATTTAGATAATAGGGCCTCATAGTTTATATTAATTTCAAATTAATATTTAGTGAGTAATTATAGTTACTTTGTTGATAAATATATTACCAAACACATTAAAAATTTATTTAAATTAAAATCTAATTTCTAAATCTCTTATCAAACACATATTTGAAAACATAAAATACAATTTTATTTTTATTAAATTCTTTATTTTTCATATTTTCGTTGCTAGATTGTTAACCAACCATATTCTAAGTTAAAAATTTTGTGTCTTAGTACAAGTCTCAAAATTTTTAATTTTATGGCTAATCAGTCCATGGTCAATGATATGTCAGACATCTTTGATATTTTTTAGCCTAATTATTTTTTTATAATTATAATTATATATTTGTATTCTTATATTGTTATTCTACCTATTATTTTATTTGAGGATGTCATTAGAATCGAATTTTAGAGACCAATGAAAGAGCGAGTACGGAATAAATAAAGGAAATAGAGAATTTAAAAAAGAAGGGAGGTTTGACATTGGTGCTAATATGATGTTAACTTTCCAACATGTGCCACTTGCTTATTTTTTCTAACTTCAGGAAAGATAATGCTAAATTAAGGGAGAGGAAAAATAATTTTATTTATTTATTTTGTCTAGAAAAAAGTTTATTTATTTATTCAGAACATTAGGAAGAAACTTGCCTCTTCGTTAATTGCAAAGCTTTGACATTATTTTTTTGGAGGACAGTAGTCTAAGAATTGACAATTTGATATATAGAATTGAGGACTCATTATAAAAAAAAAAAAAATTCTATAGGTTGGTGTAGTATAAACACGATATTCCGTACAGTTTGTTTTCTTATGTTTTTTTAGTTCGAGAGATAAGATTTCCACCTTTATTATTTTTAAAACAGAATCAATATTGAACTTAAAAATTGAAGTTGATGGGTTATACTTAATTTAATATTTAATCAGATAAACCTTCTCTCTATTCTTATTGTGCTAAAAACTTGGCACGAAATCTTAACAAAATAATTATATATATGAATTTAAGATAATACGAAACTACGAGATTTTGAACCTAAGACTTTTTTATTTTTATTTTTGAGTGGATTGAAAATAAGACTCAATTTGATATCATAATAAAAGGATATATAATATATTTTGAAATGATAAAAAAAATTGATATCTTAGAACATTGGTATTATATAAAGGACTATTAGAACTAATGTAAGATTTACCGTTCATAGTGGCATTCACAATGTTATGAATATTGTCCACTTTGGGCATAAACCTCCATGGTTTTGCTTTTGGTTTCACCCAAAAAGCCTCATACCAATGGAGATAATTATCCTCACTTATATACCCATGATCACTTCCTTCCCTAACCAATGTGGGATTTTGTTCGCACTCCTGACACATCATAATGTGATTGCCTTCTAGATAGGTTTTGGATAATATGGATCTAAAAAACCTGAATATTTCATAATAACCAATGCATATAGATTCAAAATTATATTGTGACGACATCCTCCAAATGATTTGTTGATATAGAGGTTACTCTGTAATATCTCAGACCTAGGCTTCAGAATCAAGATTCGGTACTTGATGACCTTGACATTCCCCTACATCCCCGCGACCTGATAACATTATCCTTACTTGTCATGAACCGTTTCTAAGAGTGAAGACTATCCCTACAAACCAACACGAGTTTTTTCAGCATGTTTTATCTTCAATCACATGCTTATGCGCAATCCAACATAGGATTGCACCAAGCTAAGCATGCTTAACTTTGAAGCTCCTATGACTGAGTCACCGAAAAGGAAGGTGCACCTTGTTGGTATATGTAGTAACTTCCAATTCTTTTAAGTTTTTCTTAACCATACTTTTATACCCTCATAACCTCTCTCATTCAAATGTGATCTCGATTCATTCATGTTCCCCTCTTAAACTTGGGTGTTACATACTCTCTTATTGGTTTTACAGTATCTTTCAAAATTACATTTTGCTTTACCATTCTATAAACATTTGTAATTCTTCGAACGTAAGCAAAATCCTAAACAAAGTGAATGGCCATACATGTTTACCACATTATGGATAACAAGCCGAATAGAGGGGGGAAAAATTAACAAACAAGGGCTGCCTGGACCAATGGGCTCACGACCCAAAAAGACTATACCATTAGGTAGATGGATCCTCAAAGAAAACTAGAGAGTGCACTTGAATTCAAATTCAAGTACGACTATTACTCAACAAATTAAAAAAAAGTACTTGAGACGAGAATTTTTTTTTTTAATATGTAGAGTGGTAAATCGAATCTCTAACTTCAAGATGATAATACAAATGCTAGGCGAAATGAGTTATACCTCATTGATATTGAGACTAGAAGTTGAATGTGAATTTGGAGTGTAAAAAAAAAAGTTATTGGAAAATAGTAAAAAAAGAATTTTAAAGAAAAATTAAGAGCGACTGATTTATGGCAAAATGATGTCAATATGACATATAAATTTTGACATATTTCCTTTTACGCCATCTTAAATGGTTTTTCAATTGAACTCACATATCCTCTATTTAGTGGCTGTTGCATTTTTTAAATATCAAAATTATTCTGTTATCTAGTGTATCCTTTAATTATATTCTTATATGACCAAATTAAAATCTTAATTTTGAAAATTAGATCAAACAAAATAAATCGATTGGAAAACAACCAAATGTAAGTTAGTACGTGCACAATAATTACTATATCTGCCCTTACAGTTACACTGTTTTTCAACACTGTTTTCTTTTGATGTCTGATGAACATGGGCACAATATATGATTTCTTATTATGCCTTTTCAATTTTACTGTGCATTTAAGTACACTATTTTCTTTAATGCAAAATTCAATCTTTAAACATTTAATTTGCTATGTTTAAATCTTTCTTAACTTTTCATTCATGAATTTGAGACTTCAATATTATAGTGTCGGTAAAATAATATTTTTATTTTTTTTTTCCTTGCAAGGAATTGAATTATAATCATCTTATAGTGGGCGGTAGTTAGTTAGAGTATTTTATACCATATTATTTAATCTATATTTATTTTATATGTAACAGTTCATTGGGCAAGTCTGGTTAGTATTTAGAGTTATTTTCAATGTCCGTAAATTAATATAAAGTTAATTTTTAGCTTCCATTCTCTCTCTGATTCAGATTTCTTTAACAGCTTCATCATCCGTTTCAATATGAAGCCTTTTGGCCGTCCTTATTTTCAAATATTGCAGGGCTTATCTAGCCCTGATAACCTTAGTTCTTGCACATTAAATTTCAACAGTATGTAAAAATCTAACCAAACTTTGATTCTATATAGATGCATCTTTTATTCATTATATGAGACAGTTAAGATTCGTTTAGTTCTGTAAATGTACTTGGCAATAAGTTGAATGTAACTACTATTTAGTGTATTTCTAGAGGCTAGAGAGTCAACCTCATCAACGAACTCAAAACTTAAAGTCGGCTCAAACCCAGCCCAAACTCGATCTAAGCTCGGCTTAAAGTCAACGTTTGATCGTCCCCACCCAATATAGCCTATTTATTCCATGAATTAGATTGACATAATTTTGTAAATTAACTGGCCCATGAGCCATATTTGAGATTGGACCGTCGGGCCGGCCCAATGATAAAACTCAAATATATATATATATATATATATATATAATAAATTTTTAATATTATATTTTAAAATATTTAAATATATCATAGTTTTTAGTTTAAAGAAAAACAAATAAAACATTTTAAGAAAATTAAATGCTAAATATAATTTTATAATATCAATACCTTTTTCGAGTAAAAGCAATAAAAATAGAAAATAAATTTAATAATATTTCATGAAGAGGATCTAATATATATATATATATATATATATATATATATATATATATAATGGGCTAATCCACCGGGTTTACCCAAACCCAACAGAGCCAACAGAAGTTCTGCCCAAACTTTGATCCAATAAGCTAATCTAATGAGCTAATTCAATGGGTCGATCCAAGCCCAATCAAAGTTCTACACAAACTTTGATCCAATAAGCTAAGCCCAAGAGTTGAGCCATGAGTTTGGTTATTGAAAGTTGGATCGGCCCGACTCAAGCCTAAACAATACTTTAAGCCTTTGGACTTGGACTTGTGGCCGATCTTGGATCTTCAACTTTTTAGAGCTAAGCCAACCCAATGATGAGGGGACGAAGAATATGACTCGTTAGAATATTCTTATTAATTTTTTTTTTCTGATTTAAGCAAATAATTTTCTTTATTTTTGTTTATTTACCATATCAAAGTTGCTTTTATTATGTTTACCATTATTGTTATGTGATGTTTCTAAAAAGTTTGGCCTTAACTTCAAGTGAGTGGACTGAGTTATTATAGTCCACACCAGGTTTAGGGCTCTAATTATAATAGTTGATGTTTCGAACTATTATAACCTATAATTAACTACAATATTATTATTTCAAATTCTTCTTTGTTTCCGTGCTTACTATTTGTTACAACGTGTATTATTTCCTACTCATCATCTTTTTTCTTCTTTGATATTGTATTAAATATTTCCTACCTAGACTAAAATAGTTTAAACCCAAATACATACTATTATAACTTATGCTAAAATAGTCAGCACCAACATTAACTATTATAGCCTACTATAATAATCAACGTGGTGCTCCAAATACCCATAAAAGTTTGTTATATCTTGTGTGAAAATAAAATGAACGATGTTAGAAGAGAAAAAGGCGTGAATGACACAGTGTGGAGAAAGTGATAATTCCAATTTACTAAGGGTGTGTTTGGGAGTGATAGTTGGAGTGGTGATTTTAGTGATAGAGATTTTGGAACAATTTGATTTTATAAAATTGATTTTTAAACAATCAAACCTATGTTTGGTTCCAAACTTTTAAAGTGATTTTCAAATATATAAAAGTGATTTTGAATTTATCATGTTTGGTTCTAAAAGTAATTTCAAAATTACCAAATTACTAAAAATGGTATTTTATATTTGGATTTTTGTTTTAAAAAATAATTATAAAAATATCTAATTTTATTAATTAATTAATTTTTATTTATTTTAATGTTAAATTATTGTATGCATAATTGATATGTGAGGTAAGAAAAATACACATAATAAAAACAAAAGAAAATTCAAAACATATATCTCATCCAATCTAAAATTTTTTGTATCATTACAAAATACTTAAACTAGATATTATCTATTGAAATACAAACTGTATAACAAAAACATTAACAAGATATAAGAAGTCTTGCAATTTTCTCCCGCTCCATCAGAAAAGTAGAGAGACTAAAAAAAATCAACAAAGATTGAAGACAATGATTGAAATATCCAAAAAAATTGTTCATATAGAGAGGAAGAGCCACGAAAGGAACATAGTAAATAGTAACAAAAAAACTAAGGAACGATACAGTGAAAAAGCAACAAAAACTGCTAAAAATTGAAGCTCATTCATGTGAAAAGAAAATTACAAAAAAACAAAAACTTACTGAAATCAGCACTACCACGGATAGTTAATGGAACCAAGCGACGGACACGAGAGAGAGGATGTATCGGCTGAAAGAGAAGGAGGAAATGGATTAGGGCTAAATCCTATCCTGAAATATGAGGGGTAAATTTGGTGTTCTAAATCTTTTATCTGATTCCCCGATAATCACCCCCAACTAAATCACCAATAAACTGATACTTGCAAAATCAATTTTTAGTGATTTCAAATTTTTTGAAAAATCAATTTTATGTGAGTGCGAAACATCAACGTTTTATAAAAAAAAAAATGATTTTGACAAGGGAAAAAGTGATTTTGGCCATGTCAAAATTACTCCCAAACACACCCTAAACATGTTTTTAAGTAGGCTTACAAAAGATAACTATAGAATATGTAAAGAAATCATAAATATTACTAAAGGCTCATAACTTCCAACACAAAACACCAAGTCACAAATAATAAAGTTTAATGCTTTAACCTTTCATATTATTCATTAAATAATAAAACCTTTCGTATTCTCAACCATGGAAAAGGTAGCTGGTCTTTTCTCTTATTTGGTAAGGACTTCTAAATTGTTTTCGTTTAAAGACGGTGAAAAGGCTGTTGGAGTTTTTCTTATTTGGTAAAGGATTTAGGTTTTGCTTTTGGTTATGAGTCTTATGACTTGATTCGGCTGCCAACAAGCTTCAGTGGTTGTTTGTTCCTTTCTCTTTGTATCGTAAGCTCATGGTGATTGATACACAAATCTGTATGATTATTAATGTCCTAAATTGTAAGGATGGAATAATTTGTTGTAATTTTTTAATAGGAATATGTGGATAGATGTAAGCTTTTAACAGTTATAGTATTCTATAAAAATGACATCTTGCATAGACAAAAATTTCAGGATGGACGAGTGGTGTAAGGCGTCAGACTCAAGTTCTGGTCTTCGTGAGAAGGCGTGGGTTCAAATCCCACTTCTGACATGATATAAAGCTAAACATTTTGTTACTGTTCATTTTTCTCAGTCAATTCTTGTTTTCTACCATCAATATTATTATTAGGGTTGTTCAATTGTTGGGTTCCAATAATGAAAGTCCTTGTTGCTGTTATTAATATTTTTACAATTATGACCCAACATTTCATAACTTATCTCACAATGATTATTATATATTTAATTCCTAATCCTAATATGCAATAAGTAGATTTTTTTAGTACCATAAGCAGTGTAGGAAGGCATTTGATCCTCCAACCTCAACAAAATATACATATTTCAATCACCACTAAACTTCACTTTTGATATCAATTGATTTTTAATTTTAATTTTAAAAACTTTGAACCCAACATCAAAATTATAACATTCATACTTTCCATTAATTTTTTATTAGAGAAAGATACTAAAAGATGTGAAAGTCAGTAGGTGCAACGAAATATGTGAACTAGGTTGACGCATTCGTAGTATCCATTAATTTGATCATTTTCATTTTCATTATTATTTATTATTATTATTATTTTGTAGATGAGACCCTAGTTTTCTGGTTACTTTTAAAATCATATTTACCTCATTCTTTTTATACAAAAAAGACTTATTTTTTTAGGAGAATTTTTAAAAATAGAAAAATATTTACACAAAATAGCAAAATTTTTAAATAGTTGTGATAAACGCGGATAGAAGTCTATCAACGACAATGTTTTTTTTCTCTATTTTCTGTAAATAGTTTGACATTTTTTTTATCTGTGAAAATTTCTCTTTTTTATTGTTATTAAATTTTAGCTTTTTTCTTTTTTTCCAAACATGAAAAAGAAAATAGAAAATAAATAAAGATAAATTTAAAAAATGACATAAAAGAAGTCCATCAACATTGGCTTTTGTTTTGGTCACTCTTAAAATTGGGAACATGCATTATTATTATTATAAGATAAATAATTCATATAATAATGTTAATTTAATAGGACTTTTTTGGTTGGTTAGTGAAGTTTGAAATTTGTGTTATATTATATAACACAAATTTCAAACTAATGGGAAAAAATTTGTGTTATATTATTATAAGACGACAACAAATCTAATCTAAATTTGATATATGAGTCGTCACAACCTAAATAAAAAAAACTAAATTAATCAAACAAGAAATCAAAATAAAAAGAAATCCAACAAAAATTGAAACCATAAAATAACAAAGAAAAAAACAAATGTGGAAATTATAGGCAGATGATTGAGAGAGAATAAATAAGATACGATGAAAATAGAAAAAATTCAAAAACTGAAAAAGTAAGTACCTAAAGCAAAGAAGTTTCTTGAAGACCTAAACAATGTCACAAAAACATCAACTAACAGAAAAAATAGAAGAAAAAAAAATTGCACGCAGTAAGATACATAAAAGGGTGAAATTGAAAGTACTTAAAAATACAAAAAATAGGATTTGAATATTTTGTTATATTTACAAAATAAAAAAAGATTTTAGAATATTCCATATTTGCCCTCCCTATCTAACTTCTTTCAATATTACTCTATAATATAAAAATATAAAAAGAAAATGATAATGTTTTCAATGTTAATTATAACCTTTAGTTATTATTAAATGTTTAAAAAAGCATATTAGATTCTACTAAATTTTAGGACTGTGGAGAATACTTTAAATCCATCCTGGGACAAGGAATATGAAGGGAAAAAAAAAGGGTACAATGGACATACGGAAAAAAAAGAAAATGGAAAATTAAATTTTTTTGATATATTTGCAAAATCCAAAAAATCCTTCATGTAATTTTTGTAGTTGGTTTTGTGACCCAGCAATTCATCAATATCATTAAGTTCATAACATACTTTTAAAATCAAATCAATTGAAAAAAAATATAATTTATAAACAATAACTTCAATACATTTACAATAATTTTGAAGATTAGCATCAAAGGATTAAAACTCGAATAAAAATTATGAGCAAAAACAAATTGTTTTCTTTAGAGAAAATATCATTATCATTTTTCCTTCTCTCATTTTATTTTGTTCTTGGTGAAAACGAGATCTAGATGTTTGGCAAAAGGGTGATTTCCGATGGATCAAAGTTTATATCTTTAACACATTATTTAAAAACAAAACAAAACAAATACGAATACACAAAAAAACAAAACAAAATCATCACATTTTTTATTTATAGGATATATATATGTGGAGGGGTGCTATTTATTTGAAGAAAAAAAAAGGATATTATCTCCATCATGGTCCATACGACTAATAATGAAAGTCGGCCGAAAAATGGATCAACTGTAATCAATTTGTAATTTTAAATTGTATCCATTGTATGATTGCCTTGGAAGTTAAAAGAAAATTGAACAACGCAATCTAGTGTCAAGCCACTGACACTCCGACACTCAAGTTAGTAAGGGATTAAGATGAATATTGGTAGTAGAGAGTAATATAAAGTGTCTTTTTTCTCGTACTTTTGACAAATGAATATAATCTCATCGCTTATATAGACTTAATTTTACCTAGACAGAAACTTTAATAAAATTTCATTAAGAAATTCTAATATATGTATATATATATGATCCAAACCTAACCCAAATTCAACCCAAACTTTGATCCAAGAAGCCAAGCCGAAGAGTTGAGCCATGAGCTTGGTTATTGAAGGTTGGGTCGACCCGATCCAAGCTCAAACAATATGTTAAGCCCTTGGGCTTGGGCCGATCTTGAATCTTCACTTTTTAGAGGTAAGTCAACTCACTGATGAGGATGACTAAGAGTATGACTCGTTAAAATATTCTTATTAATTTATTTTTTTTTTTGGTTTTCTAATTTAGGCAAATAATTTTCTTTATTTTTGTTTATTTACCATTTCAAAGTTGTACTTTTATTAGGTAAGAATTTGTTTTTATTGTTATGCGTTGTTTCTAAAAAGTTTGGCCCCTAACTACAAGTGGGTGGAAGCTCACACCATGTTTGGGGCTCTAATTATAATAATTAGTGTTTCCAACTATTATATCTGATAGCATAAAAAATGTGTTATCTTGCTCCGCTTAATTTGAGATTGTTCTTGCATTTTATGTCTCTATTTGATTATTTTGTAGCTTTCGAGCACCTAAAGGGTAGAATGAGGCATTGGTGATGAAATGGAGCTAAAACGGAGCTTAATTACATCAATCGGAAAAGAGAAGGCCAAAATCACGATATTTGCCCCTACCTACAAAGTGCCACGACGCTCTATGGCGCCATGCTTGGCACTGTATAAGGCAGAATGCCTAGTTTTGTATTAAATTAGTTGATTAGGACAAATTAATTGGCTTTTTCAATTAATTTAGTTAGGTTAAAACAATTACTTAATTCCTGTAATGAGAATTTATGATCAAATATGTTGAATAGGTAATTTCGTTTTAATCCGAGCTAGACCTTTTGATATTGAATTTTAACTCTTTGCTCTCTGCCTTTAATTTTATGTGATTTATTATTCTTGCAATCCAATCAAACTTCCAACCCCCCCCCCAATCAATTACCCTCGGGCTATAAATAATTCAATTAAGAACTTCGAGGACTCCTTGTATTCGACCTGGTCTTGTCCCACTACTACGATTTTGGTGAGAACAGTTAATTATTTGGAACGGATTTGGGCGACGAAATCCGCTTTCCAATAACCTACAATTAATTACAGGATTATTATTCAAATTCTCCTTTGTTTCAGCGTTTATTATTTGTTATAGTATTTATTATTTTCTACTCATCATCTCTTTCCTTCTTTCATACTGTGTTAAATATTTACTAGTCTAAACCAAATACAAACTATTATTAACTCATACTAAAATAGTCAGCACCAACATTGACTATTATAGCCCACTATAATAATCAACGCAGCGCTCCAAATACCCATAAAAGTTTGTTATCTCTTGTGTGAAAATAAAATAGATGTTAGAAGAGAAAAAGAGGTGAATGACACAAGTGCGGAAAAAATGATAATTCCATTTACCTAAACATGTGCCTTTATATAGCATTTGGCTCACAAAAGACAACCATAGAATTTAAATGATAAAGAAATCATAAATATTACTAAATGCTTGTAACTTCTAATACAAATATAACTTCCAAAGAAAAAAAAAAAAAAAACTCAAAAGCCACTATGGTTACAAAACACCAAAAGTCACAAATAATAAAGTTCAATGCTAAAACCTTTCATATTATTCATGAAATAATGAAACCTTTCATATTCTCAACCATGGGAAGGGTTGCTGGTCTTTTCTCTTAATTTTGGTAAAGACTTTTAAATTATTTTCGTTTAAAGACGGTAAAATAGGCTGTTGGAGTTTTTCTTAGTTCGTAAAGGATTTAGATTTTGCTTTTGGTTATGAGTCTTATGACTTGATTCGGCTGCCAACAAGCTTCAATGGTTGTTTGTTCCTTTCTCTTTGTTTGGTAAGCTTATGCTGATTGATGCACAAATCTGTATGATTATTAATGCCCTAACGAATATATATATTCAATTTAGCCTTTTTTTTTTCTTCTCAATCTCTAAAATCCTTCGTCTACTTTATTTATTTATTATTATTATTATTTTAATATTATATATCATCTAACACTCTCTTTCACCGTTTAATAGTTTTTTTTTCTTTTTGAATGTTTTTTTTTTACAATATGAGAGGAAGAAATCGAACCTCTAACATCGAGAGGTAAATAGTACAAGCACTATATCAGTTGAGGTATACTCATTTTGACTAGTATTTGATTTTTTGAAAAGCTCATTTTAGGTTGCAGGAGTCCTGGTCTTTCACATGTTTTTTGAAACAAGTTTTCCCACCATTTTTATATTCTCTAGTTGTTCATCTTAAATCTAAAAAGAGACAATTTTATGTGTGATTTTGTGTTCATCTACTTTAAAACATTTGATAAATGTATCCACCCGTTTTTTAGAAGAAGAATTTGGTTGATACATCAAACAAAGAAGGGAGTTCTTTGAACCCAAATCTACAAGGAAAGATCGTAGATAATCCATCTCGAAAATAAACATAAAATAACAAAAAAAAATCAAGAAAAATGGAATTCTTGTTCTTTTTGTTTATTATTTGATTTCTTAATATTGTAATTATTGTTGGAAAAAAAACTAACTAAGAAATTAAAAGAAAGCAATAAATTAGAAACATAAGAATTTTGAAAAACTCGAAACTTGAGAAAAAAATCACATAAAAAAAATTCACTACGTGAAAAATTGCTACAATCACACAGAATAATTTTCTCTCCTGACTCCAATTACAATAGCAATCTCTCAAAACTTTTGACTACTCACACCTTTTTTCCCATTCTCAAACTAGAGAATACAAAAGGAATTTTATTAGAGTTAGCACATCAAGTTCAAAGTGTTTCTAACTAGGACGACTTGAAACTAGAGCCATGAGCTCCTTTTATAGGCTTGGAGTTCATCCTCATTCTTCAATTTAACCGATGTGGATCAACTGCACTTCAAATATTTTGCCAAAAATCCAACAAATTCCACCTTGGCAAGATATTTGAAGAATCCACAACTTCTGCAACATCCATCGTCTTCACCGACAATCATAATTTTTATCTCATAGAATTATAACCTACTCCACCATAAAAAGTAGGCCACTTGGAATACCACCTTCCAAGATTTCTTTTTTCATCACATGCTGATAAACTTTTGTTGATATTTACGGTGCAACTTCCACCTACTTGGCTCACTTGGAAATCCTTCAGCCATCGACATAACTTCCACCACATACCTTGCATAACCTCCAAGTCAATACTTGTGTGAAAATCTATGGAACCGCTAACATCACATCCTTTATCATGGTAAAACAGACATACCATGGGGATGAATATTGTCTTGCTTCAATGGAAGAGATTGTCAGCTTCCGTGACGACGGAGACAACGTTAGCATCCGCCTCAAAGACTTTTGACAAACTTGCTCTGTTAGGACAATCCATTTTTACGTATCTAGATTGTCCACATTCCTAACAAACATTTTTCTGCATGAACTCTTTCTTCTTCCTCCACTTGCTAGCCATTGAACCCTCTTATGAAGTATGTCCCTCACTATTCAGTCTTCTTTCCTCTGACAAAAGTTTACTAATAACCTCAGCAAAATTTAAAGTTTCCTTCATGTACAAGATTGACTTCATGTGTTCATAAGAAGTAGGAAGTGACCAGATGAGTTGGAGCGTCTTATCTTCATCTTCTATCTTCATTTCTATCACCTCCATCTCAGAAACAATGTCATTGAGAGTACTTAGATGATCTGAGATTTTTGTACCTTTCACCATTCGTAATGTATGCAACTGCTCCTTTAGGTATAATTAAATTGAAATGCTCTCTGCTTGATACATTGCTTCAAGTTTCTTCTAAAGCTATTTAGCTATCGAAATTTCCTACATATTTGCAAGAACATTTTTAGCCAAATTTAGTCTGATTGCACTCGCAGCTCTCAAATCCATTTCCTCCCAATCTTCATCACTCATGCTAGACTTCTTAGAACCTTTACTAGAACTGCCGTTGGATTCTCCTGGATCACCATCACTATTTAACTCTTTAGAAGTACCACTGCTTGGTCTTCCCTTCAAGGCCTTGTATAACCCAACTTGTATCAACACATCCCTGACTTGCACTTACCACAAGCCGAAGTTGATCCTTCCATCAAATTTCTCCACATCAAACTTTACATAATTCATAAAGCTTGACATATCTGCTACTCTTCCTAGCAAAACAGCAAATAGTGAACAACTCACACTTTTCACAGTACCACAATCCGTTTCAAGAATTCTTTTTTGATGTGGAAGTTCATACAATGCTGCAACCATAGAGTATACTCATAAATTCAAGAAACTCTGAACTTAAAGCTCTAAATTATTATTAATTATTAATATTATTTTTATTTTAGATAAATTATTTTAAATGACAAAATTGCTTAAAATATTTACAAATATAATAAAATATCATAGTCTATCAGTGTCTATCAATATTTATTAGTACTAGATGATAGTAGTCTATCAATGTGAGTGATAGACAGTAAATATTTTAGTTCATTTTGTTGTATTTAAAAACCAACTCTTTATTTTATTTAATCATTTACCATTATTCCCCCATTGTTCAAGGCAGTAAATTTGGTTATGACGTTACGGGGGTGGTGATGTCCATAAATAGCTCCTTTTTTTAAGCAGAGAATTGCAGCCTAAAGCGAACAGCCACTGACTTATTAGTCTATTATTAACCTTTCTCCTATTCTCTCTCTCTCTCTCTTTCCCTTTCTCCGATGGATGATGAATCTCTCCATCGCACATTATCAGGCAACCTCCATGCGCCGCTTCTAAACGGAGACAAGCAAAACGACGTCGAACAGCAACGAATCACCGCCACCAATGGCGGTGGCGCCACCTCCTTCATCAAAACCTGCTTCAATGGACTCAACGCTCTTTCAGGTTCTAATTTTCTCTCTCTATATATATATTTTTTGTTTGATTTTGTTTGTTGTTGCCGCCACCGCTTCTCCGCCGCCTATGGTTTTCCTTTTCTTCTAGGGTTTCCAAATGCTTGGATTTGATCTTATCTTCTCTCTGTTTTATTCACCAAGTGAAATTGAGAGTTTACAGATAAGAATGCTAGTTGAATCTTATTTTAGACACATGTTTAGGAATTAAAAAAGAATAATAATAGACCCAAGTTGAGAATTTAATACATATTAATGGATCTGCATCTTAAATTACCGTCGAGCTAAACTAACTTAAAAAAAAAAAAGATAGTAATGCCTCTTATTTCAATGATGTAATTTATATATTAATTTTTTTCTTAAGTAGAAAAGTTAAGCTTTTAACTTCAAAATTGATAGTACAAATAGGAAGATATTTGTTTTCTCACTAGCTGCTGATCTTACGAGGCTCGTCTCTTCAAAGATTACAGTCCTTCTACTATAGCAATAAATTTATAAGCTTGTTGTAACAATTAGATCGTTGGGGTTTTTTCTTCTAGTCCTTTTGTGTACTTATCCTACTCTTTTCATGCTTATTGAATATCAATGTAAAGGGAGATGATGAGGGTGCTAAGATGGTGTCTACCTAGTGGAGATAATTAGGTGCACTTTTGTTCTAATGTATCTTTTTTTTAAAAAAAAAAAAATACAGCCTAGAGAGCACTAAGTATACTAGTAGAAATAGATTTTTAAAATATTACAACTAAAATTACTTTTTGTTTAGAAATAGATTAAACAGGTGTTTTGGAAAAATTACCTGGTGTAGCTAGATAAATAATTAGAGACATATTAGAATGTTCTTAGTGTGGTTTCAAGGTAATGGTGTGAATTTATTAACCACTTTAATTATTTCAGTCTCTTCAAATAATTGATACCTAATTCTACTGATTTTTTTTGTTTTTTTTTTGTTTTTTTTTTTGTCTACCATGTTCTATGAAAACAAATTTTTCTAACCACATTATTACGCAGAAGAATCTAGAAAATGAAGAAAAAAAATTACTAAATAGATTTTTATTGGAATTTCTCAAAAGCTTTTGAAAAATTATAAAGAAAACATTAAATCAAATTAGGATAAAAAAACAAGAAGCATCGTTTTTTGAATGAGTTGATTCTTAGCGGTCGGACTCTACTTTTTTGCTTTCTCAGAGCTCTGGAGTTTCTGAATAAAAAACGAGAAAATGACAAGAGGAAAAACAAAATAGTTTCTGTACTAGAGTTCTTTATTTCTTTTCTAAAATAAAAAATAAAAATATATATAATAAAACAGAAATAGTAACAAAAAAGCTTTAGTTATACATTTTCCTAAAAAGTAAACGACTTGCAATCATTTTGCTTTTTCTATTACTAGATTTTATAACAAAATTCAAAAAAATTTAGAACCTTTTGTTAAGGTTTCCTAATTAACAAAAAAAAAAAATAACTAAGTAAATAATCAGTAATCAATAATCAATAATTATTTTTAGTAAGAATTAAGACTTGGAAGTTAGTTCCGATGTGAATGTCTACGGAAAAACGATATAGTTGAAAAATATAAAACAATAAGAATTAAATTAAAAAGTTTATTATACTAGAGATTAAATTGAAAAAAAATGTCCAATTATTATAAACGAAAATATTTATTTAAAAAATTATTATAAATAGAAAAAATATCAAACTATTTATAAATGTAGAAAAAATTCACTAGAAGTTTATTGTGTCTTCAAAACTTTTTTTAAAAAAACCTATTTATTTTGTCTAAAAACTTTAGAAACATTCATAATTTAGTATTAGTTTAAGAGAGAGAAAAAAAAAGAGAAATCGAACTCTAAATATGAAAATAGAAGCGAAAAAAATTAGAAAAGAAAGAACATATTTGTTCCTTATTGATTTGAATTTATAATTTCTTTAGTATGAAATACGAGTCTAAAATAATTGAGGGGAAGACAAAGGAAAAATAGACAAAACTTTGTAGAATAATTTTTGTCGATAGCCAAAATTTTGATAAAGTGATGGCTTTAGGGAAAGTCATACGTGCCAAACAAGGCTCTAGTGAAATTGTCAATAATGGAGCTTCCCAATCCAACGAGACCTTTTGTTTTTCTTTTTTCCAAATATTTGATTTAAGCTTACTTTTTTGCTTCTCATGATCAAGCTAAATGGACGATGATCTTCATTTGGCTTTTTCTACTTGGTTGAGTTTCTTTAAAATTCTTTTATTGTTACGTGTTCAATTGCTATATGATTACTATTTTGTTTTACTTTATGATTATGTGGATAAGAATTCACTTTTCTTTTATGATTATTATTAGCTTAAGTTATCAGTTTGGTAAATAAACTTTTAAAGTTCTTAATAGGTAAGCATTTTCATTCGGTTGGGTTTGGTTGTTTTGGATTGGTTCAAACAAGTATAAATTGGGAGTCACTCCAAACTAATGTCTAGTGAGCATAAGACACTATTCAAGCCAAATGACTTTAATTGATCTCTCAAATATGAAATTAAATTTTGTGTGGAAAAAGCTTTCAACAACTGAGAATGAACACTACCTACAATAGTCTTATGGATTAATTTTTTTTTTTTTTTTTTGATATCCGTGAGTGTCTAGGTCAACTTACGCACACCTCGATTAATCTCAATTTCTCCGTAGGATATTAAATCTTAAGAAAGTGGCCACCATGGATTGAACCCACAACCCTTTAGCCCTCGCCTTTTTTAAATGTTCCCACCACCACTAGGTCAACCCATGATGGTTATAGATTAACCCTTTTTGAAGGATGATTAATGAAAAATAAGTAATTCAACTGCCAAACTAGCTCAAGTGTGTTTAGGAAGGAATAAAGGTGCCTAACCCACTTTCAAATCCTTTAAAACTAATTTTGTGCGCCAAACTAGCAACACCCAAATTAGAGGACTTAAAGTTAGTTTCAAAACTAATTTTATCTATACTAAAGTAAGCATAACTCAACTGACATAAATTAGATCAACTTCAATGTGAAATGTTCAAATCTCCAACTCTATATTAAACTCAAAAAATAAAAATAAAAAATAAAAAATCTAATTCTATTGGTCATTTAGATTTGAGCACAGTGCATCGGTAATTGACATGTGCTTCTTTTCTTGATATTGGAAGTTAGTCTCACATAATTTTCTATTATCAATTACTATATAATAAATAGAATCTGTCTCGTTTTTTAACCTTTTGGTCTTTTATTTTTTTTATTTTTTAATAGTTAAGCTCAGAGATGTCCAATTAATTCGTGGAATTAGGGCCCTGCCCCAAATGGGGTGGGCAATTCCCAATTAGACGGGGAATGGGGAGGAAATTTTCTCCATTAGCTAAATGGGAAAGGGGACGGGATTATATTCTCCGCCTTTGTCCCCATCTCCGCCCTGCCCCACTTCGCTTAAATATATATATATTAATTAAACATAATTATAATTATAATTTCTTATTTGATATATATTTTTTAATTAAGTTGAGATTATGATAGGTTGGTGTTATATTTAAAATTTAATTTTTAGAAATTATGAAAATTAAACATTTTAATTATATCTTTGTTATATATGAGTGAGATATTTAACTATTTAAGTAAAAAAAATTCATAGTAGTGATTTAAGTTAATTAATTTTTTTTAAAAAAAAATCCAAACGGAGAAAATTTTTTCGTGAGGAATCCTTGCACAGATCCTTATGGGAAATTTAGCGAGGATGGAGAATGAAATTGGTAGCGAGAACGGGGATGGAGAAGCCATCCTCGGTCCCACCCTACCGCGTGGACATCTCTAGTTAAGCTTATAAAAACTACAACCATTCTTAAGTTTCTATGTTTTGTTTTTAATCTATTCATATTTTAAAAAATCAAGCTAAGTTTTGAAAACTGAAAATATATATATATATATAGTTTTCAAATATTGTATTTTTTTTTTTTAGCATATGACTAAAAATTCAAATGTTTCTTTCAAATAGATGAAACCCATATTAGAATAATGGAAAGAAGACAAACATAAATTTTAAAAACAGAAAACAAAAAATGAAATTGTTTTCAAACATGACATGAGAATCTTAAATATGGTAGCAAATAAAGATATTCACAAAACTTTAAGAAGTTAACACGTGATTACGAATCAGAATCATCTTTTCTTTGTTCCAAAGTGATAGGCAGAAATATGAAGAATAAGAAAATTAGGGCCCGTTTGATAACGTTCCCGTTTCCTGTTTCTTGTTTCTCGTTTCCTGTTTCTTTTTCTTGTTTCTTCTTTTTTTAGAACAAGAAACAGGAACATGTTTGATAACTATTCATGTTTCCTATTTCTTGAAAAAAAGAAACATAAAGAAAAACTTGTTTGATAACTCTTTCTTGTTTCTTGTTTCTAAAGAAGATATGTCATACATTAAACATTGAACAAGATATTATCAAAAGTTTGTGTCATCTAATACAAGTAAGTTTCGATGACAACTAAATATAATAACAAAGTTGTGTCCTATTCTTGCCCAAATTTGATCGGCGTTGTCATCTCCAATTCGAGTAATTTGTCTTAAGTGATGTCGAGTCAAATTCAATTTAATTATATTATTATGTAAATTTTGTGATTGTAACATATTAAAATAAAGCTAAATAAATGTCTTAGTCAGCAAAATTTTAAAATTCTACTCGATTTTATATATACTAAAAATATTAGAATTAAAATAATATATAAACATGCATATTGCAAATTTTAATACTCAAAAGTTGAATTATAAAAAAAATTAATATACAAATTAAAAATTAAAATAATATATAAATCTAATTATTGGAGAATTTTTAAATTCAAAATTAAAATAAAATATAAATATAGCAAAATTAATAAATAAAATATAAAAGATGGAAATAAATATAAAAAAATCAAAATGCGCATCTTTGGAGTTGAAATTTGAAATGTAAAAAATTAATAAAAATATTGAAAATTAAAATAATATATAAATATAAATATTAGAGAAATTTAAAATTCAAAATTAAATCTTCGTTCTTCCTAATTGATTTTCAGTCTTCACTCTTCACTCTAGTGTCACAGTTGAGTTGTGTTGGATTAAGGATTTTTTTGGAACCAACTTAAAAATTTTGGTTGGTCGGATTGATAACAAGACCCAAACAGGGTCTTCAACCCAACCCAACCCTTAAATTTTGGATTGGGTTGGGTTAGATTGTCGGGTTATTATTATTTTTTTCTTATTAATTTAAAATACCTAAAGTTATCAAAAACACATGTTTAACAACTAAAATCTCATAAAACTCAAATGTTAAATACCAAATATTTATTATATTTATTACAAACTTTAAACAAAGTCAACCTTTCCTAAAAAAAAAATGCTAAAAATTCACAAATTTATCATTAAAGAGAAATGTATTTTTTTTTATTAATATATATGTAATTGGGTCGACAAAAATAGAAAAATTAATTCAACCCAATTCAAAAACAAAACTAATCCAACTCAAGTAGGGTAGTCTAGATTGTTCGGATGTCAGGTCATTTGAACATTCCTACTTCACTCCTATCTCATTCACCATTATTGGGAGCATTCTCTAATCGATATTTTCTCATCCTTTGGCTACTCTTTCTCCTTAATTAGATCTTGCTCATTAATTGCTTACCACTTATCTCAATGTTTCTCACATTGTCACACTCATTGTTCAAGAGATTATAGAGGTAATAGAGATTCCGATCAATCAAGGCGATATAAGTGTAGAGTTGAGTTGGATTTGCATATGGTATTTGGTTCATTCAAGTAATTGAACCAATGAAGTTCACAATTTAGATTGGTCCACAAATTATTGACGCAATCCAACCTTATGTACACCTGTAAGGCTAGCTACAGTGGTCCACTCATAATTATGATCAGCATCTACAATTCCCATAAATTGATAGAATTTCTTATGGTTTTTATTGTACTCATGTTTCTCACATGTGTGAAGAGAAAAACAAATTGTAGGGCTAGCTTGATGTACTCCAAAAATTGGACTAACTTAGATTAAATCAAGATTTAGAAAATTAATCATGAGTTGACTTAGTGGCAGTAGAAACATAAAAAAAGACAAGAGGGCCAAAGGGTTAATTTAATATCCTACGAGTTTTTTTTACACTCAAATGTTGTAGGAAAAGTTCAACAATAAACTAACTATAAAGAGTACTTTAATTTTAAGATATATATCGAAACTAGATTTGAACATTTAAAAGTATAAAGACTAAAATAGAACAAGTTTCAAAGTATATAAACTAAAATTGTAGTTAATTAACCTATATTTTAAAGTAATTGCAATGGGTATCACTTTTAGGGTTAATAATTAAGTTTATAGCCGCATCTTTAAAGAATTGTAAATATAGCAAAAATTTATCAATAATAGACTCTATCACTGGGAGAGCTAGTTAAACATAAAATTGAATCTAATATATTACATATATTATATATGTTTTGAAGTTTGAATATTGGTTTGATGTGACAGTGAAAGTTTAGAGCATGTTGGATAGAAAATTTAGATTTTTTTTTTTTTTTTTTATATTTACTGAGTTTAGCAAATATGTGTTTGGTAGACAACTCTTTTGAAAATTATTTTGAGATTTTATGATTCAAATAATGCAAGTTCTAAAAATAACAAACAAAATCAATAATATATTACATTTTTTTTTTGCTATATTTGTAAATAGTTGTTCATTTTTCTATCTTAAATAAAGATAAAAACATTTAGAGATACAACACGTCATGTTATAAACTCAATTCATGTTTTAAAAAATGTAATATGTATTATGTAATGTACTATAAATTATATAATATTACAAAATAATAGTTATATAATTTTTTTAACATAAATCATATTCATAAATAAATTAATAATAATTTATTGTTAAATAAATATTATTAGGTAGCTACAACTAGTTTTATGATTTATAAACATATAGTATCAAACACATTTTAAACAACTATTTAAATTAGAATCTAATTTTTGAATATGCTAATAAATACATAATTGAAAACATAAAATACAGCTTTATTTTCTTTGAATCTCTTGTTTTCATATTTCTGTTTTCAAACTTCCTACCAAATCGGCCGTGAGAAACATAGGAAATTTCAAAACTTTATTTAGAGTAGAGTTTAGGTAGTTGACACATCTAAGCAGTGTCATACTTCAAAAGATTTTTCACACTGGAAAACAAATTATTATAAACTTAATGCTACAAAGACTACTATATTGTTATTTGCTACTATATTAATAAAGTTTAAAGATATATTTCTTATAAATTATCATAATTTATAGATTAAATATTAAATTTCAAGTTTTATTTCTCAACTTTCAAGTTTATGATCAGAACATAATTCAACTAACATAGAGATATGTTAAAGATTAAAAGTTTTGTAGTTTGAATCCTTCAACCTCATTGTACTAAAAAAAAATAAAAACTTTCAAGTTTATGTTAGTAGGTCTCTAAACTTTAAAAAGAGTCTACCAAATTTTAAAACTTCACGAACTTATTAGACTAAAAATTAAAAATTTAATGTCTTATTAGACTTAATAGTATTTTTTGGTTAATAGATTTTTTAATTTTAAAAAGGGTTAGAATGTGAGGGAGCGTATTATACACCAAATTAATATCTTTTAAGTTTAGTGAGTAACAATTAAAAGTTAATCAATGTATTAAACATGAACAAAAACGTTTAAGGACTAATAAACTTGTAATAATTTAACCCATACAAAGGATGTGAAAGATCTTTTTGTGATTGAGGGATATATTGTTACTTTAGCAAAAATGGCACCACAATTATTTTCACTTTTCCTTTCTACTGCACAACAAATGTCCTGTCTTGCCAAAAGACATGAAACGAGAGGAACACGTTTAGAAGAGAGACGATGGGCTCCATGTGAAAAAAAAAGTTGAATAATGGCAATAGATAACATTTTTAAGACTAATAATTAAGTGTATAACAATATTTTTAAAGAATTGTAAATATAACAAAATCTATTCATGATATACTCTGATACACTCTATTTGATAGACTTTAAACGTTAGATCTAAATTTTGTTATATCTACAAATTATTATCAAAGTCTATCAATACTTTAGACATGATTAGTATATTTGTATCTGTCTCAAAAAAAATTCACTTGATAATAAGGTTTTTCATTTATAATTTTTAAAAAATTAAGTCTATTTTTTCTATAAAATAAGTTTTTAAAAATTATTTTTTTTAGTTTTCGACTTGAATTTTGTAAAAACTTATTTTTTCAGTTTTTATAACTTGAATTTTAAAAACATTGGATAATAAAGTAAGAAGAAATACTTCATTTTTAAAAACTAAAAAATAAAAATGAGTGATTCGATTTGCTTTATTAAGTTGAAACTAATTGAAAAGTATTTTGATTGTTTAGTGCACTTAATTTAATTTTGGTTGGTTTACGTATTTCAAAGTATGAGTTTGTGCAAATTTATTTAAATTTCTGAAATTCATTTTTATACTATATACTAATTATAACAAATCATTAATCAATAAATTAAACAAATGTATACAAGTTTAAATTTAGAGGATGAGGTTCTTGTTTGTTGCCCATCCACGGTCTGAATTCTTGTTCTAGTGATTTCTCTTGTTCTAGTGATTTCTCTTTTTTTGTTGTCTATCGGACTGTTTAAGTTCTTATTTGATTGGTCTGTTTCACAAAAAAAAAAAAAATAGAGGATAAGGTGGGACAGAAGGGAAGGAGGGACTGTTTAAGTTCTTATTTTTCTTATTTTTAAAAATAGAAAAATAAGAAAAATTATTCATAAAAATAGCAAAATTTTTAGATAGTTGTAACATGATAGAAGTCTATCAGGGTCTGATAGAAGTATATCACTGATAGATGCTGATAGAAATCTATCAATGTCTATCAATATTTTTTGTTTACTATTTTATATAAATAATTTGACATTTTTTCTATTTATGAAAATTTTCCTTATCATTCTTTTTCATTTTCTCCTTTCTCAATTTTTTCATATCATCTAAAAAATTGGTAAGATAGTTTAGTATAATAGTGGTTTATTTTTGGGGTGTTTTTAAATATAGAAAAATGATTGTCAAATTATTTACAAATATAGAAAAATGTTACTGTCTATCAGCGACTATCGCGGTCTATCGTTGATAGATAGTGAAATTTTTCTATATTTCTAAATAGTTTGATATTTTTTTTGTTTATAGTAATTTTTCTTTATTTATTATTATTAGTAATAAGAATTTAAGTTGAAATAGGAAAATATATAAGGGAAATTGTTGTGTATAGAAAAAAAAACAAAACTAATTACACATATAGAAAAAAGCCCAGTCTATGCTTTTCTATTTCCTACTGTTTTTTTCTATATGTGTAATTAGTTTTAGTTTTTTTCTATTTTTGAAAAGACCCCAAAATATAATTTATTTTAGAATGTAAAACTATAAACATAGATGATAAGGATTTAAACCTTTGACTAATAAGGAATGTCAATAATACCTTAAACCTTAAAAAAAAAAAAGCAAAAAACAAAAAACAAAAAAAATAAACTAAGAAAATACACTTACAGTTAAGGGTACATATGCAATTTTTTTAAACTTCAGAAATATTTTTAAAACGAAATATTTATAGTTTTTGTCTATTGATTAACGATAAATATATTTTTTTTAAATTTTTTTTAAATTTAAGGGTTTTATTGAAATTTTTGAAAGTTTATAGATATTTTTGAAACAAAGTACAAAGTTTAGAAATATCTTCTATAATATTTAGCTCATTTTTTTATTCAACTCTCCCATACGTATTCAAAACTGAGTGATTGCATCGTTTGCACTTTTTGAAATTGAATAACATTTGGTCCCTATGATTTTTGTGTTTCCATCACGTGTATTTGGTGCAAATTTTATCACACATGTACAATGCTGAAGTTATCTAAGTCAACAAATTAAAGCCATCCAACACCCTAATATATGTTTTTCCCATTATTCAAGGAAGAGAAAACTCAAACACTTTGCTCAAACTCAAACACTTTGCTCATCTCACTCCCTAAAAATACTTCTTTCTTTGGCATTTTGAGTTCATTTTTGTTGGTAGCCTTTGTTTTTTTTTTTTTTTTCTACACACAAAAATGAAGGTGAAGATGTTCTTAGATTCACTTTTGAGGGTACCCCTCTTGGTTGGAGAGAAGTTTGAGAGTGAAGTATTGACTTTGGAGGAAGTTGAATCAAATATTATTCACAATTCTTGCAATTCCCAAAAAACCTCTTTCCTCCAAACCTCTTTCAACCTCCTCAATACTCTATCAGGTTCTACTTGCAAAACATTACCCAACCATTTACAACTTATTTGCCGTTTTTTTCTTTTATTTATTATTATTATTATGATTCTTGGCTATATTTAAAAAAAAAAAAAATCCCAAAAATTTGTTTGAAAAGATATAGCTTTTTGTAGTATGCTTTTTGTGTGGTTCAGACATCACATTTTATCCAAAACTAAAGCTTTTGGATCACATGAAGTATTAAGGACCACGAAAAGAAGACCCCACCAACGTTATTGTAGTTGGCTTCTCTTTAATAATAAGCTCATCAAGTAGAGCTTTTTTTTATTATTATTATTTTTAATCCATTCCTTTTTTTTTTTTTTCCTTTTAAACTATAATAAAGAGTGAATTCAAAATAACTTCTTTTTTTTTTTTTGAATGACAACCACTTCTAAGAACTCAAACTAAAAAAACTTATATCTCTAATTTCACTCAAAAGTACTTTTTCGAAATTCCTCTCAAACTCACTTTAAATCTAGTCGACATTGATGCTTGATTTTCTTTGTAATATACTAATGATCACATGGTTGTACCTATCTTGCAGGAGTTGGAATTCTATCCGTTCCCTATGCCCTTGCGTCGGGCGGATGGCTAAGCCTAATACTCCTATTCGTGATCGCCCTCGTGACGTTTTACACGGGGCTGCTAATCCAACGATGCATGGATGCAAAATCTGATATAAGAACCTATCCAGAGGTTGGAGAGCTAGCATTTGGAAACAATGGGAAGATAATAGTATCAGTTTTCATGTATGTTGAACTATACTTGGTTGCCACAGGATTTCTAATTCTTGAAGGCGATAACTTGAACAACATGTTCCCCGACGTTGGGTTTGAACTCCTCGGCTTTAGAATTGCGGGCCAAGCGTTCTTTGTTTTGGTCGTGGCACTCATTATCTTGCCGTCGGTTTGGCTTGACAACATGAGTCTTCTCTCTTTCGTGTCGGCAAGCGGGGTTCTCGCATCGGCTGTCATCATCGGGTCGGTTTTCTGGTGTGGTGCCTTTGATGGAATTGGATTCCAACACAAAGGAACAACTCTTATCAACTGGAAAGGGATTCCAAATTCCATCAGCTTATTTGCATTTTGTTACTGTGCACATCCGGTTTTCCCAACCTTGTACACTTCCATGAACAACAAACGACAATTCTCCAATGTAAGTGCAAAACAAATTCCCTTGTCCTTTAATTTCTCTTTATGTTTCTATTTCATCTTATTGGTTTGCAAAAAAAACTTGTTTATGTTTTTTTTAATTGGACTATAAATTTAAATGTTTCACTAGAAAAAGATGAAAACCACTGTATACAAGTACAGTTGTCAAAAATAAAAAATCAAATAGTTGTCAAACAAAACCATAATTATCCAACTTTTCATATTAACAAATATTTGCAAGTCAAGCATATTTAAAAATACTTGGGTTCATCTCCCGTTGTACTTATCCTTATGCAGCCCATGCAGTTATCCAATCAATGTCTCCGATATGGCAAACTTTTTGAAAAAAATGAATTAAATGAATGCGCAGCCAAGTATTTCTCTTATACAGTATTTACAACTCAACAAATAGTATTTTAACATTACATAATCATTTTGTTGATTAATTATAACATAATTTGTCTATTAATTTTAACGTTAGGACTAAAACAAAAATATTTAAGCCTTTTCTTCAACTTTTTGGTTGTTTTCCACTTGTGCAGGTTCTAACTTTCTGCTTCATCATTTGCACATTTTGTTATGCCTCGATGGCTATAATGGGATACGCCATGTTTGGCTCAGACATTCAATCACAAATAACCTTAAATCTTCCAACAGGAAAACTCAGCTCTTTGGTTGCAATCTACACAACATTAGTAAACCCCATTTGTAAATATGCATTAATGACTCTTCCAATTGTCACTGCCATTAAGAATCGCTTTCCATTGAACTACAACACAAAGCCCTTGACTATGTTAATTAGTACCAGCGTGTTAGTCAGCAATGTCATTGTAGCTCTCGCAATTCCATTCTTTGGGTCCCTGATGTCGCTCGTCGGAGCGTTTCTGAGCGTGACCGCTTCCATTATACTTCCGTGCGTTTGTTACTTGAAGATTTCGGGCAGTTACAAGAGGCCGTTCGGATTCGAGACGGTGATAATAAGTAGTATCATATTGATAGGTGTTGTTGTTGCCATAGTTGGCACATATGTAGCTCTTGTAGAAATTGTAGGAAAGATATAATTAATTTATTTTTCTTGATGTAGCTGAAATGGAATGTATTTATACATCTGTAGTAGTATTTTATATTAGATAAACATGAGATTACAAGAGATTAATTGATGTATTTTTTAAAGATGGTTTTTCGTAGGATCTTTTAAAAACAGAAATATTCACTATCAAAGAAAATTTTCTAAGTCATCCTTTTCAACGCCTTGCTATTTGTAGTCTATTTGGATTGAAAGAAATAATTGCACTTTCAGTAACTGCATTAACAATATCACTCAAATATAGGAGAATTCGCATACTTTGGCAAGACTATGGACTCATAGATCAAAATTCTTCAAAAATTTTGGATTACTATTGCTCTCAACCTCATTGCTTTAATGTAATAACTATATAATTATCGCTACCTTTTGTGTTGGGCTTAACTCGGCCCTTTGTCTCTTGAGCTCATTTTCTGCTCCTCATTGTACATATTTATTTTGATTAATATATCTGATTTGGGGCGTAATGAGAGTGCTAAGAATGTCTCAACCTAATTGAGATATTATAGTGTATTTACTGATCCCTCGATCCACTAGTATCTTTCTTGAGAAAAAAAAAATTAAGTATAAATTTTTGATGCATTAGTTACCTCATTTGTGAGGAAAGGAATGAGATTTACCATGTCTTTACGATGTCTTTTATGTCATATAAATTTACTTTTAAAGATATAATATTCATCCCAATTTTTGAAAGATATAATAATATTTCAAGATTCGTTGTAATTAATGGTAAATCTTTACTTTAGTGATGAAGAATGCAATCCATTTTGTTTTTCTGGAAAAAAAAAAAATCCTCAAGACAATATTTAGAACTTACCTTTTCATTATTAGTTGTCAACATGTCAACAAGCTCTAGTCTTTTCAAAGCATGAGAACCCTCTTTTCCCTTTTCTTTCGCACACACAATTAGTTGAATTTAACTACTACACCGTTGTGAGTTTAGCCTAGTTGGGTTGACAAGTTTAGTTGAAGACCCCAAACTTATTTATCAAAGCAACAATTATATTCCACATATTTATGTCTTCGTTCTTTATGTCAATAGGGACATTGACCTCATCAAGTTTGGAAAGGAGGTGAGTATTATATGAGTGTTATTCGCTGCTAGTATATATGTTAAACTTAGAAAGTATGCCAAATTTGCTTACAACGCGAAAGTATGAAAAAATTTGTCAGAAGTGGGATTTGAACCCACGCCCTCTTACGAAGACCAGAACTTGAGTCTGGCGCCTTAGACCACTCGGCCATCCTGACATTTTGTGTTTAAATTTGTAATTCATATTATTTAATTTTTTTATTATAATATTTTGGGTTGTGGGGTCCAAAATAATTTTGAAGTTTCTTGAGCTGTTTTGTATATCTGGTAAAATTGAATATTATGAGCCTTAAGAAAAACATTAGTTTGTTTACACAAGATCAATTTTTTATTTACCTTGGAGTAATAATTTAGTGCTACGCTACACTTGTCCTTATATATCTTCTTAGGTAATAATTTAGTGTTACGCTACACTTGTCTTTATATATCTTCTTTAATTAAAAAGAATATAATTTTTTTAAAAATAAATTTTGCACAACTTAAAAATATAAATTTCACTCAAATATGACGTAAATAAAAGATAAAATTTGGAAAGTGAGACTTAAACCTCACCCTCGATATAACTCAAGTCTAGTGTCTAGACCACTCAACTATCTTAACATTTTGTTGAATATTTGTAATTCATATTACTTAATTTGGTTATTATAACATTTTAGGTCGTGGGCTCCAAAGTAATATTAGATTTTCTTAAACTATGTTGTGTATTTGGTAAAATGGATTATTAGTTAGTTTATATCCAATCTCTATACATTCCTTCAATCAAAAAGGAAAAAAAAATATTTTTATTCGAAATCAACTTTTTTTTAAGAAAATATGTTGTCTCATGTTTGTTTTCCTTCCCTATCTTATACTATTTTGTACTTAAATTGTGATAGACATTGATTTAAATCATATAAAATTTTAAATAATTATCCATAAAAAAATTAGGTATTATATCAATATAATGATAATTAAAATAATATGTCTAATTTTATTATATAGCTAATTAAAAGGGGTCTTTTCACAAATAAAAAAAAAAAAAAAAAAAAAAAAAAAAAAAAAACTCATTACACATATAGAAAAAAAAGTAGAAAATACAAAAGCATTGGGTGCACTTTTTTCTATATGTGTAATTAGTTTTGTTTTTTTTTCTATACACAACAATTTCCCTAACTAAAATACACCCATTTCATCTTCTTAAAAAAATCACATGCAACAATTTAATATATTAATTTACCAAATATAGTAACCTACATTTTCGAGTTAAAATTTAGAATTAAGTAAAAACTAATAACCCATATCATAATGTTGCTGTTTCTGGTTTCTTATTTATGTTTTTTTGTTTTTCAAAAAACACTTATGATCATTTCTAAATAAGATAATCATTTCTATTTCTTAGTTTCTAGATTTTAAAAAGCATTCCTAATCTAAAAAGAGGTCACATTTTAGTTTCTGTTATAAAATAAGAACAATACAATGAATAAAGGAAGAACAAAAGTAGTAAAGTAGAGAGAAATAAAAAAGTAGAAATGACAATTGAACTCAATTGTGGTGTGTATTACAAAGGTAACATATACCACTATTTATAGGATATGAGATGGTGTATGTTACAAGATTGAATTCAATGGGGAGGTATGTTACAATATCAAATTCAATGGGAGTTTTATGATATTTTGTAACCTATATAGGTTATGGATATCTACATTTATATATTACATTTATAATACTCCCCCTTAGATATCCATATTATATAAAATAAATGCCTCGTTAAAACCTTACTAGGAAAAAACCCAATGGGAAAAAAAATCCTAGTGAAGGAAAAAGAGTACATTATTTTATATACTTTCCTGCCTCATTAAAAAAACCTTGCTACAAAAACCCTATGGGGAAAAGCATAGCCAAGGGAAAAAGAGTACAGTAATTCTACTCCCCCTCATGAATATATCACTTGAGTTCTCTGAGTCGTCGCATTCCAATGTTGTGCACCAACTTTTCGAATGTCGATGTGGGTAATGCCTTTGTAAATAAGTCTGCCAAGTTATCTTTTGAAGAAATTTGTTGAACATTAATGTCGCCATTTTCTTCGAGGTCATGCGTGTAGAAGAGTTTTGGTGAGATATGTTTTGTTCTATCTCCTTTTATATACCCTCCTTTGATTTGGGTTATACATGCGGTATTGTCTTCATATAATATTGTTGGTAAAAATTTTCCAGAAGACAAGCCACATGTTCCTCGAATGTGATGAGTCATTGACCTCAACCATACACATTCTCTACTAGCTTCATGAATTGCAAGAATTTCTGCATGATTTGAGGAAGTGGCTGTAATGGTATGTTTTACAGACCACCAAGATATAGCAGTTCCTCCACATGTAAACAGATAACCTGTTTGAGATCTAGCTTTGTGTGGATCAGATAAATATCCAGCATCTGCATAACCAACTAGATCAAAATTTGATTTGTTTGAATAAAACAAACCCATATCAATCGTTCCTCGAAGATAACGGAGTACATGTTTAACTCCGTTCCAATGTCTTTTTGTTGGAGAAGAACTGTATCTTGCTAATAACTTCACTGAGAATGCTATATCTGGTCTTGTGTTGTTAGCAAGATACATTAGTGCACCTATTGTACTAAGATATGGTACTTCAGGACCAAGTAGTTCTTCATTATCTTCTCGAGGTCGAAAGATATCCTTTTTCACGTCTAGTGATCGAACTACCATTGGAATGTTCAATGGGTGTGCTTTGTCCATGTAAAACCTTTTTAAAATCTTTTCTGTATATGTCGTTTGATGAATAAAAATTCCATCAGCTAAATGTTCAATTTGCAAGCCAAGGCAAAATTTTGTTTTTCCAAGGTCTTTTATCTCAAATTCTTTTTTGAGATAGTTTATTGCCTTTGAAAGCTCTTCAGGAGTTCCAATTATATTTAAATCATCAACATATACAGCTATAATAGCAAATCCTGATTGTGATTTCTTAATAAACACACATGGACAAATTGGATTATTTTGATAACCTTCTTTCAATAAATATTCACTTAGACGATTGTACCACATCCGTCCTGATTGTTTTAATCCATACAATGATCTCTGTAATTTGATTGAATATAATTCTCTAGATTTTGAATTATATGATTCAGGTATCTTAAATCCTTCAGGGATTTTCATATAGATTTCATTTTCCAGAGATCCATATAGATATGCTGTGACTACATCCATAAGATGCATGTTAAGCTTTTCATATACAGTCAGGCTAATTAAATATCTTAATGTAATAGCGTCCACCACAGGTGAATATGTTTCCTCATAATCAATGCCTGGTCTTTGAGAAAATCCTTGTGCAACCAATCGTGCTTTGTATCTCGTGACCTCATTATTTTCATTTCTTTTACGTACAAATACCCATTTGTATCCCACAGGTTTTACACCTTCAGGTGTATGGACTACAGGTCCAAAAACTTCACGTTTTGAAAGTGAGTTTAATTCTGCTTGGATGGCTTCTTTCCACTTAAGCCAATCCTTTCTATGGCGACATTCTTCAACAGATCTAGGTTCACAATCCTCATTTTCATGTATAATATCATGAGCAACAGTATAAGCGAAAATGTTGTCTATGGCTACATCAGTTCTATTCCATCTTTTTCCTGTCATTACATAATTTATCGAGATCTCACTGTTATCTTCATATACTTGAGTCTCTTCAACATTTTTATCAATAGTCATGTCTGGAGATTCTTTTTGAATCTTCTCATTTTCAATTGAGTCATTTTGACTATTGATTACTTTTCTTTTTCGAGGATTTTTATCTTTTGAACCTACTGGTCTACCACGCTTCTGGCGTACTGTTGACTCATTAGTTGTAACAACTTGCTGAGTTGGAATTTCAATTCTAGATGGAGCATTAACAGCTGGAATATATGACTTGGTCACTTTCTTAACATTTGTAAAAACATCTGGCATTTTGTTTGCTATGTTTTGTAAATGAATTATTTTTCGAACTTCCAGTTCGCATTGATTTGTACGAGGGTCTAAATGAGACAATAACGATGCGTTCCAGGCAATTTCATTTTCCAACTTCTTAATTCCTCCCCCTAATGTTGGAAAAGTTGTCTCATTAAAATGACAATCAGCAAATCGTGCAGTAAATACATCACCCGTCAGGGGTTCAAGATATCTAATAATTGATGGGAATCAAATCCGACATATATTCCTAATCTCCTTTGAGGTCCCATTTTAGTACGTTGTGGTGGGGCAATTGGAACATATACTGCACAACCAAAAATTCACAAATGGGAAATATTTGGCTCTTGACCATAAGCTAATTGCACTGGGGAGTACTTATGATAAGATGTCGGTCTTATGCGTATAAGTGACGCTGCATGCAAAATGGCATGACCCCATACAGATATTGGAAGTTTTGCTCTCATAAGTAATGGTCTAGCAATTAATTGTAAATGTTTGATGAATGATTCTGCTAATCCATTTTGTGTATGAACATGAGCTACAGGATGTTCAATACTTATCCCAATTGACATACAATAATTATTAAATGCTTGGGATGTAAACTCACCAGTATTATCAAGTCGAATGCTTTTGATTGTATAATCAGGGAACTGTGCCCTTAATTTGATTATTTGAGCAAGTAATCTTGCAAATGCAAGGTTTCGACTTGATAATAAACACACATGTGACCATCTACTGGATGCGTCAATTAAAACCATGAAATATCTAAATGGTCCACTTGGTGGATTAATAGGTCCACATATGTCACCATGAATTCGTTCTAAAAATGTAGGTGACTCAATTCCCACTTTAGCTGGTGATGGCCTAATTATTAATTTTCCTTGAGAGCAAGCAACACATGATAATTCATTAGATTGAAGAATCTTCTGGTTCTTTAGTGGATGTCCATGAGAATTCTCAATAATTCTTCTCATCATTATTGATCCAGGATGACCCAATCGATCATGCCAAACGATGAATATATCTGGATTCATGAACTTCAAGTTCATTGTTGTGTATGTTTCAATTACTCGTATATGTGTATAATATAATCCAGAAGAAAAAGCAGGCAGTGTTTCCAATATACGTTTTCCATGTGAAACAATAGATGTAATATAGAGATATTCTATATTATTTTTATTGTTAGTTTCAACATGATAACCATTTTGACGTATATCTTTGAAACTCAATAGATTTCTTTTCGATTTACTAGAGAACAAAGCATTATTAATTGTGAATTTTGTTCCTCTAGGTAAAATAAGGTTTGCTTTTCCAAAACCTTCAATCAAGTTTGCAGAACCTGATATTGTATTGACATTTGCTTCAAGCATTGTCAATTTAGAAAATTATTTTCTATTTTTAAGTATTGTATGCGTAGTTGCACTATCTGCCAAGCATAAGTCTTCATTATTCATCTTTGAGTCAGCCAAAATATGAGAAATGTCCATGATTCTTCATTATAAAAAAAAAAGGATTACAATAATTCTAAAAATTAAAGACAAAACTACTATAAATATTCAAAAATTAGCTTGCAAATGTAAAAGAAAGAGAAAACTAAAACAAAACTACTTTTGGACATTATCATAATCAAATGAAGTATTTGCGACTCCTTCAATAGCATCAATTTTCTCTTCAGGAGACTCAAAAAAATCAGCAACATCTAAATGCGTCATGTTGGAAGGGTCAAATACATCATCTTGATATGCAAAATTTGCTTCCACATTTTTTCCTTTCTCCTTTAATGAGGCTTGATAGAGATCAACTAAGTGTTTGGACGTACGACAGGTACGAGACCAATGCCCCTTCATACCACATCGGAAGCATTGATTTTCAACACTTTTAAAACTCTTATTTTGTGGAGTTTTTCTTCTTTGATCATCAGTATTTGTGATTTTCTTGAAATCTGAATAATTATTGCCACGAAAAGAATAGTTATTTCTTCCTCTACCGCGGTCACGACCTCGACCACGACCACGACCATGACCTCGACCTCGACCATGATTATTTGAAATTATAGCATTCACTTCAGGGAATGGTGTTGCTCCAATTGGTCGAGACTCATGGTTTTTCATTAATAGCTCATTATTTTGTTCAGCCACAAGAAGACATGATATAAGTTCAGAATACTTTTTAAAACCTCTTTCTCGATATTGCTGCTGCAGGAGCATATTCGAGACATGAAATGTAGAAAATGTCTTCTCTAACATATCTTCATCAGTAATTTTTTCTCCGCATAACAACAATTTTGAACTAATTTTAAATAGTGCGGAATTATAATCACTTACTGATTTAAAATCTTGCAACCTTAGGTGCATCCAATCATAACGAGCTTTAGGAAGAATTACTGTTTTTTGATGATCATACCTTTCCTTTAAACTTTGCCATAGAACATAGGGATCTTTTACTGTAAGATATTCAGTCTTTAGCCCCTCATGAAGATGATGTCGAAGGAAAATCAAGGCTTTTGCCTTTTCTTGACTAGAAGTCGTATTTCCTTCTTTAATTGTTTCTCCAAGATTCATGGCATCCAAATGAATTTCAGCATCAAGTACCCATGATAAATAATTGTTACCATTGATATCAAGAGCTAAAAACTCTAATTTGGTAAGACTTGTCATGGTAAAACTTTTGCAAATGAAAGTGGTAGAGTCGTGCTGATAACGTATTATAAAATAAGAACAATACAATGAACAAAGGAAGAACAAAAGTAGTAAAGTAGAGAGAAATAAGAAAGTAGAAATGACAATTGAACTCAATTGTGGTGTGTATTACAAAGGTAACATATACCACTATTTATAGGATATGAGATGGTGTATGTTACAAGATTGAATTCAATGGGGAGGTATGTTACAATATCAAATTCAATGGGAGTTTTATGATATTTTGTAACCTATATAGGTTATGGATATCTACATTTATATATTACATTTATAATAGTTTCTTCCTTTTGTTTCTATTTTTTTATTATAAAAATGTTGAAGTACGTATCAAGTTTGGCTCTTTACCATAGGGGAGGCTTATCTTCTCCTTGAAAGTCAGGGGTAAAGTTGGGGTTCAAATGCTTCTCGATATTTTATTTCTTTACATATTATTCTAATTTATTTTCTGCCTTTACCATATTTATATGTTGATGGAAAAATAAGACTCATCTGACCTTCACGTGCCTTCAATAGTAAATTTATAATTTTGGAAAAGAGGTTACCTGCCAAATAGTAAAAAAAAAAAAAAAGTACATCGGCATGATGTTTGCCACAAACACTCCGAAACTTAAGTTAGATCTTAGCACAAGAGTTAGAGCAAACAGTTTAGGGAGGAAGATGAACTTACCTTATGATGGGTTGTCATCCTCTATTTATAATGGATATGTCAGAAGTTTCCCTCATCCTTTTAGGGTTAAAATTCTATTTCCTTTACCCTTTTGAAACAAGATGCTCGTGGACTGGATTGGGCCACTAGGAAGGTTCTAAATAAAGAGGCTATTGTAGATAGGCCTCACATGCGAGATTCACCAACCTCGACCTCAGCCTCCAAGATTAAGGTGGGGCAATTGGGCCTCCGGCCCAATTGCTCTTCCCACTCTCCAATGGAACCCACCCTAGGTTGTTTCCTGTCAATCTTAGGTGCATTAAGGATAAGGTAACTCTTTTGGTTTTACTTTATCTTAGGTTTACTTATTGGTCCAAAATTACCCATTGTATTTTCATATTTTTTTAATTTTCAATTGCGCTATATATATAAATATAATCTCAATTTTTAGTTTTATTTGACAATAGGTGTGATAGAGAATATTCAAACCTCTAGCCTCTAGGTCGATAGTACAAGTTTTATGGCAGTTAAATTAAACTCATTTTGACTTTTAATTTTAAATTTAATTTTTGCAATATGTTTACTTTAGTATTTTCTACCACAACTTTTACATAACAATATAGTTGAGTTGAATTTAAGTCGACATCATTTAAGACAAAGGTCTCGAGTGAGAGAACATTATATACCAAATTTTGGCAACATTTGAAGAATATAAACATGATTAATATTCTTGTTACTTTTACATCGAAATTGTTTTGTATTAAATAATGTAAGTTTTTTATCATTTCTTTTTAATACGTTTGGATGCATATATTATGTATTTTACATTATATAACTAAATTATATGGTTATCAAATGTTTTTGTTTCTTTTTTTTTATAAAAAAAAAAAAAAACAAAATTAGTTATCAAACACAGTCTCATTTTTACTTTTTAAAAAATAGGAACATGAAACAAGAGACATGATAAGAAATAAGAAACAGAAACATTATCAAACAGGGTACCTTATTACATATTATTATGTAAAGCACAATCGCTTACATTTATTTCAAAAGCTACAACAATTTAATAAACTTTCTATTTTGTTGGTAAGTTTTACTTTTTTTAATTGAATGTTAAATAATAGATAAAATACATCTTTTGAAACAAGAATCATAGAAAATTAGCTCACTAGTTTTACTTTTACAAGTTAGTTTTATAATTTAAGTTTATTAATTAAAATTTCAAGAAGCAAAGACAATGGAAGTAGGGAGATTCGAACCTCCCATTTTAACGGTAGATGTCAATTACCTTCAATTTTAAAAAGGATAATAATTGTCTAATGATGATGGTATATTAAGGAAAATTATTGGCAAAGGAAAAAAAAAATTTGCAAAGGAATATTATGTTGAACAACATTACAATTGAAGAGAATTGGGTGGATGGATTCGAACTAGGCCGGCCTCAATAAATCTATATTAAACATGAGAGAATATAAACAATAAAAGTTTCAAGAAAGTTACTAATCAATCCCTTGCCCATTTCGATTCCTTCTCTACCTCCTTGAGTCAAAAACCTTAGAGTTGAACAAATCAATCTCCCTTGACAAGGATTGAGCTTGACGAGTAGCTTAGTCCTTTATGGTTTTCTTCCTTCTCATAAAAAAAATATCCTATTACAAGTCGTTTAAAATTTCCATGTAGGACTAAATCACTACAAGTTACAAACTAAAAGCTAGTACAATTACATTGGCTAAATCATCAGCCAACATAGATGACCAAATGTACATTTTAACCATTAAATAAACATATATAATCATCATCAGAAGTTTATCATTTGCATATGCAGGTTCAATCCATCAAGCAAATCGTAAATGCCATCAGTAGCAGCACGAGCATCAAAACCTGAAAAGAACTTACGCAAAGAGCCACCCAATTCAATGCAACTCTCCCCAGCCATCTTTTTTATTCCTCTATCTTTCATCGCCCTACGACAATCTGCTGCCTGCTTCCACATCCCAACTTCAGCAAACTTATTTGCAACAATCACCACATTCCCGCCCCTCTTCGGTTCAAGCTCAAGCAGCCTCTTCCTTGCCTCCTCTGCAATCTGAGCCCCGCCATCCACGTCACGAGCACTGCACGCACTCAGCAATGTCCTCCACACAATTGGATCAGGCTCCACAGGCATGCTCATAATGAGCTCATAAGCTTCCTTGACTCGACCTGCACGTCCTAAAACATCCACGAGCGACCCGTAATGTATCATCATCGGCTTAATCCCGTAAACTCTCTCCATAATGTGGAAGTAGTGGTAGCTTTTATCCACCAATCCGGCATGGCTGCAGGCACATAGGACACCAACGAAAGTGACATAGTTAGGGACTACAGAGGAGCTCATCATATTTGTGAAAAGTTTGATGGCTTCATTGGCAAATCCATGTTGGGCAAGCCCCAAAATCATTGCACTCCATGTCCACACACTTCTTTGTTTCAAACAATTGAATACAAGCCTAGCACATCCCACATCGCCAGATTTTGCATACATATCAACGAAGGCAGTGCCCAATTGTACATTCAAAACCATCCCTCTTCCCACCACTTGAGAATGAACCCATCTCCCTAAGCTCAAGTTACCAAGCTCTGCACAAGCTGATAATATAACCACCATTGTAGTTTCATCCGGCTCAAAACCATGATTTCCCATTTTCAAAAAGTAGTCAATCGCTTCATCAAAGCAATAATTCTCAACACACGCTGTAATAATCGCATTCCACGAAACTAAAGTTCTTTCAGACATTTCGTCGAACATCTTTCGTGCACCAGACATTCTTTTGCAGGACCCATAGAAATTAATCAGAGTGTTCCGAACATAAACATCTAAATCTAAACCACACTTTATGGCAACAGCATGAAACTGCTTACCTTGTTGGAGAGTCGCGAGCGTCGCACAGGCCTTGAGAAGGAAGGGGAAAGTGAGGTTATTGGGTCTGATTCCTCGTCTTCGCATTTCCCCAAATACCGAAATGGCCTCTTGTGGAGAATCACTCGAGGCATATCCCCTGATGATGAGATTCCATGGCAAAGGGGCGGAATGAAAGTGGGAATGGAAGAGGAGAGAGCGGCCATAGCTGAGATTTCTGGAAGGCGATAGAGCAGCGATGCGGAGGAGTTCAGTGGTGAGAAATGGGTCATTTTGGAGGCCAGAGACGAGGATTTGCGCGTGGATTTGAGATAGGTGATTCGTTGAGGAACAGAGGTTGAGAAGGGAGAGGAATTGATGCTTTGTGGAGAGGAAATTGGGATTTGAATTGTAATTGTGGGCGTTGGGGGGAAAAATTTGATGGACGGCAGAGATCCGGAGCCGAACCATGCAACTGAAATTGGTATGGCCTCAAAACCCCAGCCTGCGGACTTCAGCAAGCTCAATGGTATTGGTTGCCCATGGCTGTAGGATTGAGCGTTAAATTATGCAGACAATGGGGCAAATTGGAAGGGTCCGGCCGATGGATGACCTTAAATCGGGAGAAAATTAAATTTGTGATACTTTTCAAATTGAGTTTTTTTGACCATTTGTTGGTATCATATTTGAGTTAAATTACTAAGACGAAATTAGTGATATCTACGGGCTGGGGCGAGGTTAGAATGACTTTTTTGCTTCTCGTCCCCGTAAAATTCCTTATCGAGTTCTTCGTGAGAACTTTTCTGAGTTTTTTTTAAAAAAGAATCAATTAGCTTAAAATCACTACTATACAAATTTTGATTGAATAGTTAAATTCTAAATTTTTTAATATCATTGTTTCCACATGGACAAATTGAATTTAAAGAGAAATTACTCAAAGATTTTTAGTAGAAAGAAATAATTACCAATCAAACTATTCATATATACAATCTAAATTTAAAGCTTAAATTCAAACATATTTAATATCTTAACCATTAAACAATAAAAACTTGAAATTTGGATATAAATATTTATATAATAATAATAACATAACATTAAATTATTATAATAAATAAATAAAATAGGTCAACAAGGCGAGGACGGGGAATAAGGATGGGAGGGGGACGGAGACGGGAAATCCCCACCCGTTCGGGATGGGTTCCCTAGGGGCCTCGTCATGTGGGGAAAATAAACATCTCTAGAAGAAACTTCATGCGCGTGGATTAGATCTCTTGCTCTTTTGCTCAACGGTCGATCCAAAATTTTATATTAGGGGTACAATTTTAGATAAGGTTAAAATTTTAGTCCATAAATTTTTAAATTTGTATTAATTCTTGAATTTAAAAAATATTATATATAATAGATCCCTAAATTCATAATTTTTATGTATAATAGGTTGTATTGGACATTATTTTTTTAAAATAATGTAGTAATGGCACTTCCACGCAGCTCCAAACACCAAAAGTTCACATCCTAACCACCGAAGCAAATATAGTTTTAGAACTTTGAGAACACCAATTTATATATATATTCAATTTAACTACAGACTTTTTATATTTAATGAAAAACATGAACTTTTGCTTTCGCTCCATTTTTCTCTCTCCTTTCCCTCACGATCTCACTCTTTAGCTTTGTGCGGTTGAACGTAGCTCGTAGCGTGGTCTTGCGCGTAGTTGGGGTATGACTTGAGAAGAAAAGCAAACTAAAGGGGAATGTTCGTGCAGATGAAAAGAGGGAGAGGGACAGAGGAGAGAAAAAAGGGATAAGGACACAGAGAAAGAAGGGAAAATTGTCCAAACTAATCCATAATTGACATTTTTTTTAAAACATGTTTTTTTTTTTACCTTTTAAAGATGTGAAATACAAATACTCATTTTACCCTAAGTTTAATTTAAATGAATCACTTCTCACTTCTCCCTCAATTTTTGGATTTCTTCGATATGTGTTCTTCTTATATTACCAAAATATTACATACCAAAAACAATCTAAGTTCAAACTTTGTGAAGCCATTTAAAAGTAAAGATGCTTTAACATTTTGTTCAATTTATAAGCATGGTTAGAAAGAACACAAAAAAACGTAGGAAAACGAATTGTCATTAGTTAAGATGAAGTTGTATAGACGAAGATATAATAAAAAAAACATTAGCATTCACGCAACAAAAGCTGCTCGATCGCTATCTTCGAGTGCGCTATCACTATGTTCTTGCTTTGCAATTTTGTTTTCGTCATATCTACATCAATACAACTTTGTTTTAGTTAAATGATCAGTCATTATCATGTGTTCTTTCGTATTTTTTCCAACCATACTTGTAAACTGAACAAAACCTTAAACAATCTTTGACTTTAATACTCTAAAACTCAAATTTATATAAGTTTAAACGTTGTAAGACCATTTAAATTCAATATTGTTTTAAATTTTGCTCTTTTAATAAGTATGGTTGGAAAGAACACGATAAAGCGTATAAAAAGTGGGGCAAAAACTATTTTAGACTTTGAGATTGAGTCTATTATACAATTATCTCACATTTTAAGGCTAGACCTAGAGGTTTGCTATACACTAAATTTTCTTTTTAAATATTATATTTAACTACACTTCTTTTTAAAATTTAATGAAGTAAAATATTTAATCATAAATAAAAAAAAATTCACAAATAGAAAAAATGTCAAACTATTTACAAAAAATAGCAAAAAAAAAAAAAAAAAAAAAAACTGATAGACATTGATAGACTTCTATCAGCATCTATCAATGATAGACTTCTATCATTTCTATCACTGATAGACCCTGATAGACTTCTATCAGCATCTATCACCACTATCTAAAAATTTTGCTATTTTTTCTGTAAATAGTTTCTCATATTTTTCTATTTTTAAAAATCTCTCCATAAATAATCTCATTTTTTTTCTCAGTAGTTATTACAACTATGGTGAGAATGAATGGATCTTAAAGAAGAGATCTAAAAAATTGCACAGGTAGTAATTATAAATTTAATAGTTTTGGTTTTGAAAGCATTTCCTACAATGTTCATAAATAGTGTTTAATAGAAGCTTAATTTTTAAAAATTTAACTAAAAATCAAATAGTAATTAAATAAGACTTAAATAATTATTAACGAAAGTGGAGATAGCTAAATGTATTTTAAAACCAAGTGGCAAATTAAATGGTATAAAGACAAAAGAAAGGTAGCTATGTACAATTTATCTCTTACACTATGATTTTATAAAATAATATATCCGTTGGCTTATCATATTTTTTTTTTTTTTCTTTTCCTCTAAAACATAATCTTAAAGTTGTTACACGGTCCAATTTTCCTATATTTTAAGGTAGATACAATTGGCCAATTGGCGTTTTAGTAGTTATCAGTCCCTCCCATTGGCCTCTTTAATAATTATCAATCCCTTGATGATGAAGTATTTTCAATTAAATAGTTTGCTTTAACAAACATTAATTTGTCCCATTAGTCATTTGTCTTTCTCAAAATAATAAATAAATAAATAATTGTCTCATTGCATTTCCCATGAATTTGTTCTCTCTCTTTAGTAATAACTAGTGTGAATATGAAAAATTTCAACCTTCAATTTCAAAAGAGATTGTACATGTGTAATAATCTTTAAATTATACTCACTTAACAATTCATTAGATTTATTCAATACAAAAGTTTTTATAGAAAACTGCACCAAAGGCATCTATGTGATTATCTATTTACACAAGATCAGTATATTATTATAAATATGTGGCCAAATAATGCTTCAGCTATTGGTTTTATTGTTGTTGGAAAATTTAAGGGGTTGTTTTCAAATATATAAAAATGAGCCAAATTATTTATAAATATAGAAAAAATTTACTGTCTATCAGTGAAAGACCGCGATAAAATTCTATCGTTTTCTATTACTCAAACAAATAAATTCTATCGCTTGAACGATAGAACGCGATAGAATTCTATCGCGTTCTATCACTGATAGACGGTAAAAATTTTCTATATTTATAAATAATTTGATATTTTTTCTATTTATAATAATTTTCCAAAATTTAAGTTCTAACTTCTCAGTTGGTTATTTAATTTAATGGTTAGCTAAAATGATGGTTTAGTTGGCTATTGTGTGAACTTGACATGTTTTCTATAGACTTGACGAAAATAAGAGAGGTGATATAAAAATTATAAATTATTTTATTAATAATCATAAAGATATCATTATTTTTTATTAATAATTATAAAAAATAGATTGTTTTTAAATATAAAAAAATGAGCCAAAATATTTACAAAATATAGAAAAAAATTTAGACTACCAACAATTGACCATGATAAACTTCTATCACTGAGTGATAGACCGCGATAGAAGCGATAGAAGTCTATCATAGTCTATCATTGATAGACAATGAAATTTTTTTATATTTGTAAATAGTTTGATATTTTTTTCATTTATAATAATTTCCCTAAAAAATATCATTATTTGCCAAGCTTGTCATTTCTCTACCTTCAATTTTAATATGAGACATGTGTCAATCTATAACTGATTTCAAATTCAATCATTTGTAATTTTGTCATTAATTTAAGAAATGATGTGACAACTGTGATTGACTAAAATTTCTTATTCAACAATAAGTTTTTGAAAACTATCTTTTTAATTTTTTAATTTAAATTTTAATAACAGTCATAGAAAATAGATAATATAATATATGTATCCATAGGTGGGAGTGGCGAAGTAGTATTTATAAGTTTAATTTTTAAAAATTTTAAAAAATTCAAAATGTTTATTAAATGAAGCCTAAATTATTTTTGTTAAGTTTCTTGAAGGCGTGAGCTTTGTCATCTTTATTTTATATATGGTTTCTAATTTTCTTCATCTCTAGATCAAGTTATTAAATTTCTAAGATAATTAAGTCCAGATTCAAATACATGTGCATTTTAATATATTTGATAACGATGTAGATAAATTGAGAACTTCTCATTAATATTGATAGAAATTGAGAAGTCTATGAGAGATGGAAAAAAAATAACAACAAATTATCAATGATGTGAACATGAGATTGAGAAGTTCGAGGAAAAGAGCAAATAAATTAATCCCTAGGGATAGAAAAGTCAAGAAAGATTGCGAGTGAAAATTCATTTATAAGCCTAACAATCATTTTCATTTGGCTAATTCCAAACGTTGTGAACAAATTAAACCCATCATGGCTAAAGCTCTGTTAGTGATCTCCATATTCAGCTTGGCTCTATTGATGTTCTGTGTGAGGGCTCAATATGATTACTTTCAAATGGTTCAACAATGGCCTCCGGCTACATGTAGCGGCCTCAGAGTTACATGTCGTGGTCAACCTCCAGCTATGTTCACAATTCATGGTTTGTGGCCAAGCAATTACTCGACTGTCCATCTTGTTTGTACGGGACTTCCATTTAGTTCAACTCAGGTTCTTACCTCTCGCTAATAGATCTCTAAATTTTCATTTTTTCTTGTTTAATAATACGTCTCCAAATTTTAAGAGTATTTAATAAGTCTCTAAACATATATTCATGAAATATTCGATATTTTATTTAAAATTAGTATATATAATTCACATAAATTCGAATGTTATGTATAATATATAATTATGTATAGAATGAAAGTACACCAAGTTAAGCTTCATCATTTGTTATATATATATTTAAAACGGCTGCATCATTAGGCTAGAATGACCTAAAAAATTAAACATACATACTCGCCCCGATCCTGCAGGCTTCAAGTATTTAGTGTAATTAGTGCTATATAAGTCTTTTGAATATCGCTAGTTTAGATCAGGCTTGGCCAACTCATTCTCCCATACTGAGATATATATAGCCAAATCCATGGGCTTTATACAATAGGCCAATTTGATGGGACTTGGTTTGACCCTTTGAGTAATTTATTTATTTTTAATATTTTTCTCAAACCATGTTTTTAAGTTTTAATTAGATCATCCATGGTCCTAGCCATCTGCCACCTGTTTTTTTTTTTTTTTTCATAACCTAAAATCTAAAGTTCTAATATGTTGAGTTTAAAAAGTCAAAAATAAAAAATACAAGTAAAACTTTAAAGATTAAAAATATATATTTTTTTTTAAGAAAAAGGCTTAAGTCAAAGACTTGATAGAAACAAAAGTTGAAATTTAGTGACCAATTAAAAAAAAATTGAAAGTTTAAGAAGATGATATTAGAAAAATGGAAATTCTAAAGACCTACTAAACACAAAATTAAAAGTAATAAAAACCTATTAGATAAACGTGATAGTTCATGTAATAAACTTGTAATAATTAAATTAATCTTTTCCTAGGCTAAATTTTTTTTACGAATAATATCACATAATATTCATAAAATACAAAACAAAGTACTTAAGAGTAATTGTCGTTGTCTTTTTAAGACAATTTTATTTGTCTTTCAAGATAAAATAGAGTACATACAATTTTTATAGAAACAACACTCTGTCTACGAGATCCAACGAACTCAAATTTATAGAATAAATCGAACTTTAAAGACCTCTACATTAGGCAACATTAAATAACTCTTAATTTTGTTTTAGATTGCAGCAATAAGACCTCAACTAAACACATATTGGCCAGATGTGATTCGAAGAAACAACCAAAGGTTTTGGCAGCACGAATGGGATGACCATGGAACATGCTCGGATCCCCCTTTCAACCAACTTCAATATTTCCAAACAAGTTTGAACATTCGCACGAACCCCAACTACAATCTCCTCGCCATCTTGAACGCTGCTGGGCTTGGCCCGACCACGACTACAGTCAGGCAATACCGAGACATCGAAAGTGCCATTCAAGCTGCGACCGGAAAGATTCCAGGTCTACGCTGCAACAGTAATGCCCTAACAGGACGTCGCCAACTATTTGAAATCATTTTGTGTTTTGACAAAAATGGTGTCACTCTCATTGATTGTACTCACTATGCTGGCATCACCTGTCCTTCACAGTTTGTGTGGCTCCATCGACAGCCTTGGAGTTTGGTCGCTGTTGTTGAGGAGCTTAAGGATTCTTTGGTCTATGCGGCTTCTATTCCCAAGTTTCTGTTTCTTTCTACTGTTCCTCTTTCCATTGTCTTTGTGTTTTGGAAGAAATTTTATCAAACACGTAGAGGTGTTATTAGAGGTGGTGGGAAGCAGGAATAATGTCTATCAAAACAGTTATGTTTCTATATATTATTATAACATCCAATAAGAATATATAGCATGTGCTATGCTTTTATTCAAAATAGACCCATTTATATATTACCACACAAATAGTTTTTGAAACATTTTTAAAATATATTTTAAATTATTTTTATTAAAAGACTTTAAATAATAATAACTTTTTTAAACAACATTTTTTTCTCCGATCAATCCAAACATATATTTAGTTTCTATTGCTTGTTTATTGTTGATTTTTTTGAATTTTTTTTTTTGTTATTTATTAGCATTTTCACTCTAAATTTTAAAAACATATTCACATATTATATTTTTTTTGTATGAAATTTATTTTTATTATTTAACTAATTTTGGTAGAAATTAATTTTGAATGACTAAATTTAAGATTTATTAAAAGTATAAGAACTAAATTGGACATTTAAAAGTATAAGTAGAGATGTTCACTTTCTCCAAGAAGACGGGACCCGCCCCGAATGTGGCGCGATTCTCCGTTTAGGCGAGGAATGAGGGAGGGAGTGTGGGAAAAAAATTACGTGAAAGTTAAATGGGGATAAGGAATGCATTCCTTGGTTCTGCCCCGACCTCGTTAGGTTATAAGGTTATGTTATTTTTATTTTGTAAATATTATATTTAATTTTCAAGATTTATTGTTTAATAGTCAAAATAATGAATATGTTTGAATTAGTGTAAAAAAAATGATATGTTTGAATTTTAATAAATTTAGATTAATATATGAATAATTTGATAGATAATTATTTCCTACTTGAAAATTTTGAGTAATTTCTCTAAATTTTAATTGTCTATGTAGGATTAATCATTTAATTTAAACTTTTCCGTAATAGTGATTTATGTTAATTGATTTTTTTTTTAAAAAAAATTAAACTGGTAAATATTTTTCGAGGAATTCTTAGGGAATCCCGACCCCCGTGGGGAATTTGGCCGAGAGAAGGAATGAAATGGAGAACGAGATAGGGAGCGCGGAAGTCATCTCTACCCCGTGAACATCTTCAAGTATAAAGACTAAAATTGAACAAACAAATTATAGGGACTAAAATGATATTTTAACATTCTATTATTTTTAATTTTTTTATTATATATATATATATAGTAGAAAATTTCCATCAAAATCTCGAAATTTCGAGGGTCTCGAAATATTGATTGGAGGAAAATTTCGTTTTTCCCCCAATTTCGATGAAATTTCGAGATTTCGAAAAATTTTGACATTCCGAAAAAATTTCGAGAAAATTTCAATTTTTTTTTCTGATTAACTATTTTAGCTCAATTCAAAATTTTCAATCTTATGGTTCTCTCATATACAATTTTATAGTTTCACACACCAATGTCATTTTCGACAAAGGATTAAACATTTGTTATGTGCTACTTTTTTTAATTTCCAACTTTTCTCAAGTTTTAGCTTTAGTTTTTACCCAAAACTTCTATTTATAAATAAATTGAATTTGAAAGAACCACACAAAATAATCTATATTTATTTTTAAACTCAATCAAACTTTTTTTTTTTATTAAATTTTCACATCACTTTACCTTAAAATTGAATTTATGTGAGTTTTTTCTTTTACCATCCAAAACTTTAATAATTTTCACATTATTTTATCTCAAAATATTCATAAACATTTTATTATTGTGTAATTATTTTTTCATTTCCTTTTTAAATTTATGCTCTCGTATCAACAGTTACTTAAATATTTACAATAGACATCTAAATATTGTCTTAGTTTATAGAAATTGTGATAAAAAATGGTTAGTTATAGTTTAATTAAACCACAATCAAAGTTTCATTAATTAATTAATTATAACAATTTTTATCAATTTCCATAAATTTTTCTAAAATTTCTATCGATATCGATATTTCCATAAAATTGGAACTTCGATATTTCCATCGATATTTGGAATCTTATATATATAAAAAAAAAAAAAAGCACGCACAGGTCTATTTTCATTTTCCATAAAGCGTGTGATCAGTGGAGTTAAATAAGGAAAAAGAGCTTTTTAAAAATAAAAAATTTAGAATTCATTTGGTAACTAATTGAATTATTTGGTAACCAATCGAGAGTTTTTGTTTTTTGTATTTATAATTTTGTTAATAAATTCTGAAAACGTTTTTGAATTCTAAAGAGTTTTTTAAAAACGAACAAAAAAGTATTTGGAAAAACGTATTTTCGTTTTCAGAAAACGCACACTTCTCAAAACCCTAAATCCTCATGCCTCTGGAAACCAACGAAGAAAGAAGTCCTGAAGATCCATCGATCGACCTCGCTCCTCCTGCCGCTCAAGGTTTTTATTTTATTTTACTTTACTTTCTTCTTATTTTTAAGTATGATTGAATCATTTGAAACTGATTGGCATGGTTCAAATTCTATTGTATATAGCCTCAATTTCTTCGTATGTGATCTATTATATATGTTCAAACAATTTCTATTTAAATTAGAGTAGTCTCTAGAAGAACACAAATGTTATTGGCTAATAGTGAAGTTTTCTTCAAAGGAAGAAAAATGAATCAACCTAAAGAGACATAGTGTGCCTTTTACTTTATGTCTCAATCTTTGGAGTAGAGAGATTTCACTTACAAGTTTTCTTTCTGAGAGGGAAAACAAAAAAATCGTCCCACAAATTTGAAAATAAATGTTGAAGCTCGACCTTCAATCTTCATGTTCATGGCGGCTTGGCGAAAATCTAGGAGACGTGTTGGAAAGTCCTATTGCTGATTTCTAGGCTTCGTTATTTTTTGTTCTCTCCTTCGAATCTGCCTCTCTCTGGTATTGGTTTGAAATAGATCCGTATTGGTTATCAATTGGTGAGTTCCTTCCCCTTGGGCATCGTGGCAATGCCTGAGTGCTCAATATTTGGTTCATTGGATTATGTAATTGGATGAAGAAGAGGATCTTCGAGTTTTCCTTTACCATATAACAAGTTTATGTACGGGTAGGTAGATTATTAGTCTAGGGCGATGTTTTTGTTATCAATTTTAATTGTGATTTTTATCATGTGATTGTCGTCGGGATCAGTTTTGTCGTAATTGAAGCAGAGTGGTAATCGGTCTGGGTCTAGGCTTAAGAAGCACAAGAGGCTTGATGCCATATGCGAGAAAGAGTATAGTCGAAACCATGGCTATGTGAATGAGAATGTCAGTGGGTTGGGGACTGTGGAGGCTGATCTTGGGCTTAGGCAGAGCAACCATGTTCGTCGGCCCCAGTCCTGCTGGATGCTTGTTCTATGTCAAAGAAGAATCAGGAAAAGGAAACTTTTTGATGAGACGCATGGGAATTGGAGATCAAGGAACAGAAATTTGGGGACTAGAGTGGACAAAGGTACTCGGGAAAGCAGGAAAAGGAAACTTTTTGATGAAATTATTGTTGTGAAAGTAAGAAACAATGGAATGAGGATGGATTTGGCTGAGGAAAAAGGGAAAATGGAATACGTGGAATCTATGGTTGGAAGGTCTGTCTAACAGATCGAGGAGGAGGTTTGGGGTGACGAATGATCCAATTAAAATAGAAAAGGTGGTAAAGTCTCCTCAAATTAAGGATGATTGTTGCAGGGAAGACATGTTGGCAATCAATAATGAAGATGAGGAGGAGGAAGAAGTAGAAGAAGTAGAAGAAGAAGAAGGGGAAGAAGGAGGAGGAGGAGGTGGTGGTGGTGGAGGGCAAAGTAGTCATGACTGCGAAGAATGAGGAGGAGGTGGTGGTGGAGGGCTTGTAGTGGTGATCATAATGAAGAACCAACCAATGTGGTGGAGAATGCAAACGATGGTGAGATACAGTTGGTAGAATTAACACAGCTACATGAAAGTACAAATGAAATTCATGATGTAGAAGCTGCCTTAGTTTCAACAAATGAAGTGGTAGGTGGAAGGTCTTGCAGTGAGAAAGCTGTTGATTTGGGTAAGTTTGCTGAAAAGTCTAGGCAACATGGTGGCTATTTAAATTTAAAGAAGTTTACAGACAGTTCCATAGGTACTTTGGGTAAGGCTCGCATTCAAGAGGGCAGAAGGTGTGGATTGTGTGGAGGAGGAATTAATGGTAACCTCTCAAGAAGTTGGTTCAGGATTCGGGTGAGAGTGGAAATGAAGCTTGTAGTGGCTCTTCAGCTTCAGAGGAACAAAATTATGACAAGTGGGATGGTTTTAGGTCGAATTAATGATCGTTATGACATTGCTGAAATATGGATCCATCGACACTATGCAGTTTGGAGCTCCGAGGTTTATTTTGCTGGATTGGGATGCTTGAAAAATGTAAGGGCTGCTCTTTGCAGGGGAAGAGCATTGAAGTGCACTCGGTGTGGGAGACCTGGTGCAACCATCGGATCGTGTTGATGAATGCCTAAAAACTTACCACTTCCCTTGTGCACGTGCTAATGGTTGCATATTTGATCACCGGAAATTTCTTATAGCTTGCACAGATCATTGCCATATCTTCCAGCCTCATTGTAATCAATACTTAGCTTGTATAAAAAGATTAAAGGCCAAGAAAATGAAATTGGAAAAGAAAAAGCAATCAAAAGATGCTTGGTGAAGGGATGTTGGTAAGAATTGCACTTGTATATATTGGTGGCTCAAGCTCAGAAGGAGAGAACTTATTTCATGGTTGGGAGTTAGTTGCAGAACGTCAGTTAAGACTTCTATTTCAAGTTGTAGAGAGATGCCACCTTCTATTATATTTTTTGATGAGATAGATGGGTTGGCACCTTGTCGCACAAGGCAACAGGATCAAATGCATAATTCAGTTGGGTCTACATTGCTTGCTCTATTAGATGGTCTACAATCTTGGGGGTCTGTTGTAGTTATTGGTGCCACAAACTGCCCTGCGGCAGTTGATTCAGCTTTAAGGAAGCCTGGGTGATTTGACCGGGAGATTTATTTTCCTTTGCCATCGGTTGAGGATAGGGCTGCTATTCTCTCCCTTCACTCTCAAAGGTGGCCAAAGCCAGTTGATGGACCCTTGCTCCAATGGATTGCTAGAAGAACTGCAGGCTTTGCTGGTGCTGATCTTCAGAGGCTCTGTGCCCAAGCAGCCATGAGTGCTTTGAAAAGAAATTTTCCTCTTAAAGAAGTTCTGTCAGCTTCTGCGGAACAAGTTTTGAGGGATAACCACCCTCCTTTTCCGTCCATTTTAGTGGAGGAGCGAGATTGGTTAGAAGCTTTATTATATTCTCTCCACCTCCATGCTCATGTAGAGAAGCAGGGATGGCTGCTAATGATGTGGCATCCTCTCCTCTTCCCTTCCATCTCATTCCTGGTCTGTTTCAACACTTATGACATTATGAGCTCCAAGGCTTTCATATCGTTTTCACTGCTCGGATTATGCAACTGGTCGAGCAGCATACTGATATCATCTTGAGTTACTATATCCCTCCTTTGAGCGAGACCACTGTCAACTTTTCCTGTCTCCCTTTATCTTGATGACCACATCAGCTTGCCGACTAATCTTTTCAAACCTGCAACTTTAATTAAAAGTGTGATTGTTACTGCTTTGGATGGAAGGAAAATTGTCACTAGTTGCTGGTGGTTGCATGTTCATGATTTCGTTTAGGATGTTGATATTGCAAATGAGATAGAGATAAATATGCAGGGTTCTGGAGTGTTACTTGAGGATTCTACTTTTGGTGGTTCTGTTGTTCTCAACAATGACACGAGCATCGGTAGTTCCAAGTTTGAAAATGTAGGTCATTGTGGTGGTCCACCCACTATCATGGTTGAGCACACATCATTATGTTAGGAACCAAGGTAGTATGAGCTACCTTTGTCCCAGATCGGTTAGAATGGAATGACCAATGTGGTACTTAAGTGGCTTGGCTCTCTCACCTCAATAGCCGGCGGAGGGTTTTTGACTTGGTGTTTCTGAGTGAAGTACCGTCGGTCTCGTCGGATTTCCGAGGATGGGGGGAACCAAGGTAGTATGGGCTACCTTTGTCCCACATCGGTTAGAATGGGATGACCAATGTGGTACTTAAGTGGCTTGACTCTCTCACCTCAATGGCTGACTTTTGGAGTGTGGTTCTCCAAGTTGCTTAAGTACCAAACACATTCACCAAAGGAAAGCTTTCGTATTTTGAATGCTAGGAATCCCAGAATTGGACCAAGGCATCTTGCTTATTGTCTTCTTCACTGTTATATTCAACAAGTTGAAATTTGAAAGGTGTATATAGGCTATAGCTATTATTTCACAAGAAGGTCATGGTGATTTGGTGCAAGTGCAAGGCATATCACAGATATTATTGAATTCACAGATATTATTGAATTGCCCTAGCATGGGGTCGTGTCTGGTGTTCATGCCAAGAATTGACTTGTGGGCTATTGAGACACAAAGTCAAACATCTAAGGAGTGTGGCTTTTATCTGAACGAGGATCAGTACCCCAATGATGGAACTATTGTCAAAGATGGTTACCTTGGTGGAAGGGAAAACCATTGTTATTCAGACCAAAGCGAATCAACCAAGAGGACTGGACTTCAAGACAAATTTCTCTCTAGTGTTTCATATTCTTGGAGTTCATTTGTTGAGCAAGTTGAATCGCTATCGACACCCTTGATGATTTTGGCCACATCAGAAGTTCCATTTTTGCTACTTCCACAAGAGATACGGCAGTTCTTCAGGAACGACTTGTCAATTTGTCGGCCAACTACTTCGGAGCATTCAGCACCTAGGTTCTCTGTGCAGATTGATGGAGTTTTCAACCATGACATGGTAATCACTCAGTCTGCTGCAGAATTGTCAAAGGACATAGTGAAATTGCTTGTTCATTTGATTCACCAAAAGTCTCACACCAAAACATCTACATGCACAAAGAACCAAATTTCTGTTATAATTGATAAAGAAAATGCCAGCGAGCACAATGGAGAAAAGAAGTCCCCTGATGTGTCTTCTGTTAGAATTGCATCACTACCTGGCAGTAGAACCATGAGAGTGAAATCAAACTTGATATCGGTAATATCTACTTTTGGCCATCAAATTCTGCGATTCAGTCGCTCAATCTTACGAGACTGTTTTCATTTCAAGTACTTAAAAGTTATATTCACCACTTCTCCTAGAAACCTGCTTTATACTTCAAAATACAAATTAAGTTTCCTATAGAGGTAGGCCAAGAAAACTTCAACCCTACTTTTCTTGGAAAGTTTTGAAGAAGAAGAAAGTAGACTAGGAAGAATAGTATTATTGATTAAGAAGGGACCTCAGACTCTTATATTCAAGAACATGGCCCTGGAAATTGGAGGGACTGTTCGTACTAATTCATGTTTATTCTATTCATTATTTCTCAACAATCCTTGGAACAGAGATCAAATTACTTTCAATTTACTGAAAGTCTTAATTTATTTTTTAATTGCTAGTAATTGAAACGACTATGTTTTCTCCCTTCGAAAGCCCTTTATTTGTTAACAGAAAAAGAGTGGCTTAATGGATTAATGAGTTGTCCACGCCTAAATTTGATCGGGAATCAAAAAACAATTTTTTTTTGGTGAACTTTTAGAATTATTCTAACGTGGGGCCTCTGTGAACTATTTATGTTCCTTTATGCAATCCATTTATATAGATGAAGATATTAAAGTAAGATTGTTATTTTCAGGATTCATGAAGACCAATGGTATTGAAGATGTTATACAAATTGATGCATCAAAATTTGATGGGCCTTGGTCTTTTAAAAATGAGACAATTTTTATTGATTTGATGGAAGAAGAAGTTGCGAAAGGAAATCGCCCAACTACAACCTTTACTCGAACTAGTTGGACGTATATAAAGGCACAACTATATGTTAAAACAGGATATGCTTATACCCATGATCAATTGAAAAACAAGTATAACAGTCTTAGACATCGTTATAAAGAATTCAAAAGGTTGTTGAGTGATATTAGTGGAAAAGGTTGGGATCCTGTCTTGGGAACTATTACTTTAGAAGAGGAGCAGTGGACTAATCTCATTAAGGTACTCTTTAAATTACTATTGTTAATCTTTGTCATTACTTTAGGATAAATTGTTTTACTAAGAGCGATAAGTTGGTAATTCTTTGTAGGTTAACAAGAAAGCTAAGAAGTTCAAAAAGAGTGGATGTCCGCATTACGAGAAATTGATGAGAATATATGGAGATACAATTGCAGCTGAGTTCCATGCTCTTCCATCAACAAAACTTTCATCAGATTCTGAATACGATAATAAAACAGAAAGTGATACTCCCATGAGCAACGAATGTTATGGGAATAATAGAGATGAAAATCATGGTCAGAGTAGCATGAGTAAGAAATCTAAAAGAAAGAGAGAAGTCATAAATGATATAATGTCATCTTTGAAGGAAGTTTATGTTGAGAATTTAAAGAAGAGAAATGATATACTTGAAGGAAGACTTTTTGAGATTTCATCAGCTGACTTTAGTGAGACTTCGTCGAAAGCAAGAGATGATGAAGACTTAAACAAATGCTTCAAAATTTTAAATAGCATGGTCGATATTGATGATAAAGCCTATACAAAAATGTTGAAACAATTGCTTGCAGACACTACTTGGAGAAAAGCATTTCTGTGCATTCCTGAATCAAGAAGGAGAGGATTTATTAATAACTTTTAACTAATTAATAATTAGGTCGGATGATACGTTAGTCTTTTTTTTTTCGTCTACAAGTTTATGATATTTTTATGGATATGATTACAACAGGTGTGTTCTCAATATGGATGTTGTTGAGAATCATTTGTTTTGAAGCCGGTTACGTTTGGTTAATGATGAAATGTGCTTGTTAAAAAGAAGATGAATATGAGGATGAAGTTATATTGATTATTTTTTCATTAATTAATAACAAAAATTGCATGAAGACAATTCTATGATAGTTGTTTAAGGGCCTCTTTGGTAGGCAAATATTAATATATACATTTAGTAACAAGAGTATCAATAAAAACAGTTGTATTTTATACTTTCAAATATGTGTTTTGTAGAGCATTCATAAATTTAATTTTAATTTAAATAGTTGTTTTATATGCGTTTGATACTATATTTATGAATCATAAAACTAGTTGGAGTTATCTATTCATTATAAATTATTATTAATTAATTTATGAATTTGTTTTATGTTATTATTTTTTGTTGTAATATTGTAATTTATAATACATTACGAATACATATTTAAATTTGAAAAAAATTAATTGAGTTTATAACATGAAATATTATATTTCTAAACGTGTTTTCTTTATTTAATAGAATTCTACATTTTAAAATTTTAAATTCAATCTGAATACACTAAAAGCATAAAATGTTGTTTTCAGATTTGCACTACTTGAATTATAGAGTTCGAAAACTGTTTTCAGAAATTAGAATTAAGATTATCTACCAAATACATTTGCTCAACTAAGTGAATCTAAAAAGGCTAAATTATACAAAATACTCCTAAACTTTTGTATTTTGTGTTAAAATTAACCTTGAACTTTCAAAAGTTTCAAAAATACCTTAAACTTCTAAAAAAGAGTTCAAAAATACCCTTATCGTTAGTTTTGGATAGAAACTGTTATTACAATACCCTTGAACTTTCAAAAGTTTCATAAATACCCTTAAAAAAGTTTTAAAAAAAATACCTTTACTAATGTGTGATTGCTGTCAAAATGTGAGATTGTTGTCAGATATACCACACTAATATAGTTGGAATGTTGATTGATGTTTGATATACTACCGATACACTTATGTTTCACTTCAAGTATTTACTGATTGATATTTGATATACTCCTGTGACATTGTTTTATATCTGATATACTACTGATACAATATTATGCTTATAAAATGGAACATACATGCTTTACTTGAAAATAAATTACTGATTGAATATTGATTGTTGTTAGATATATAACTAATACACTTGAAATGTTGATTGATGTTAGATATATTGTTGATACACTAATATTACTTCAAGTGTTTGATGACTGATACACTCATGTCTTTTGTTTGATATACTGCTGATACACTTTACATATTTAATATTCTTGCTTTTTGATATTTAATTAATATGTTGATGAACTAGAGATTTAATATATTTGCTAAATTGATATCTGACATACTAATGATTGTACTTGTCGAAAATTTAATATGTTTGTTAATTGATGTCTGTTAAATTAGTAATGTACTCTACAATTTTGATATACTGTTGATATACTAAAAAAATCGATAGATTATAAAGTTAAATAAGAAAAAAAAATTGAAAAGCTAAAACTTGCTTGTGAAAAAAAGGATGTTATAGAGAAAAAATAGGAAAAAATTCGCTAAGGGAAGTTAGATAGAGAAAACAAAAAATAATGAAACAAAATTTAATAATACTTTTGCTACCATGCTGGTGGAATATTAAATCTAAGTAGGTGGAATATTAAATCTAAGTAGGTGGCGTGGTTCTTGCTGGTAAATAATATAAAATTCTTAAAAGCATAATCTTCCTCGTAAAACCCAATACTTTGCTAACAACTTCTAGGTTTAAAAGACTGACATAATCGGCAAAAACCAATTCCTTAGAGAAAATTAATAATGTATATTTAGAGATAAAGACTAATTGGAAATTCTTTTTTAATCAAATAATGGATAACTTACCAAGAAGAAACAAAAATGAAAATTGTTCAACCGTAATTGACACATAATCTTTTGAAATCAAAGGATTACATTTTATATCTCTATTAATTTGTTGTATTAAAAAATTTTGGATGGAATAATTCGTTGAATTGTTTATAAGAATAATATTCTATAAAAATGACACAACTTTTTAATAAAAATGTCAGGATGGCCGAGTGGTCTAAGGCGCCAGACTCAAGTTTTGGTCTTCGTGAGAGGGCGTGACATTTTCTATTCTTAAATACAATAAATATTGTTGATTCTAATCTGGACAATCAATAAAACAAATTTTAGTTATATAGATTTTGTGTATAAGACCATGAAATAATTTTTGGATAAACGATCCCAAGTCATTCTCTGTGTGGTTTTAATTTTTTAAAACTTTCAATTCTACCTTTCTATTTGTTAGCGGGTGTAGCAAATCAAATAGAAAATTTGAGATGAGTTTTTGATGTTGTATTGAGGGGAGCTCAATCAAAGTTCGAAAAAAACTTGCTTATGAAGGTGAAGGAATCTCACACACTTAGAGGGAGCCTAAACACGTTATATCAAGGGGATCTCATACAAAGCTCGAAGAAGTGTTATTGCAGAAGTGAGGGGAGCTCAAAATGAGAGGGAGCCGAAGTTGAAACAGAAGAGTAAGTTAAATTGAAAAATCCATAAAATGAACTTTTTTTTTTTTTTTTATATCCGTAAGTTTTTAGGCCAGCTTACGCTCACAAAAAAAAAACACTTTCAAAAGTGTAGATATATAGATTTAGGCACTCACAATGATTTATCACTCAAAATAAACTTTCTAAAAAATGAATCTATCTTCTATATTTTCTTTTTCATGTTTGGGAAACAAAGCTAAAATTTAATTAAAAAAAAACACGTAATTTTTTTTTTGTATAAAAAGAATGAAGTATATATGATTTTAAAAGTAACTAGAAAATAGAGTCTCATTTACAAAATAATAATAATAATAAATAACGAAAATGATCAAATTAATAGAGGCTAGAATGTGTCGACTTAATTGAGATATTTCAATGCACCCACCGACTCCTACATCCTTTAGTATCTTTCTTTTAAAAAAATATATTAATGAAAAGTATAAATATTATAATTTTGATGTTTTTGATGTTGCATTTAAAGTTTTTGGAATCAAAATTAGAAACCAATTGATATAATATCAAAAGTGAGCATAGTTCAATGGTAATTGGAATATGTGCATTTTTTTTAAGTTACAGGGTCAAATACCTTCGTATACTCCACTTATGATACTAAAAAAAATCTACTGATATTGTTTACTTGTATTAGGATTAGGAATTAAACAAATAATAATCATCGTGAGATAAGTTATGAAATGTTGGGCCATAAATGTAAAAATGTTAACAAAAGCAACAAGGACTTTCGTTATTTGTTGTATGAACCAGAAGGAGATTATTAGCACAGGTAATTTTACATAATATAATTTAGAAGTGCGATAAGGAACCTTAATTCGATATTTTAAAATAACTCAATAGATGTTTATTTGAATAAGTCAAATATTTTACGGTTGAATTGGACTAAATTGATCTAACAAAAATATTTTATGATTAAAATTGGTCTAGTTGAATTTTGAGTTTAATATGTAACAAAAAGTTGTTTGAGTTGAATAAATTTACAATCTAAATAGTTGGGTTGGAATTAAAAGTTATTGGTACCCAGCAGTTGAAAATCCCTAACAATAAATATTGATGGTTGAAAAAAATAATTGATTGAGAAAAATGTATGTTGAATTTTTTTTTCGAATACAACAATTATAGGGATGTGGAGGATCGAACTTCTGACTTTTAAAGAAGGAGGTGATGTTGATTATCGTTGAGCTAATGTTGAAAAACATAGGATTGAATTAAAATTATTTGTGAGATGAAAACTTTGGCCAGATTGATAACATTAAAATTCTTAAGCATAATTTTTTTTTTTTTTTTTTTTTTTTTTTTGTTAAGAACCAATTATACCTTGCTAAAACCTATTCTAGGTTTAAAAAGACTTTATTGGCAAAAAAATCAATACATTAGAAATAAAATCAATAGTTTTCAAAAGATTAAAGACCAATTGAGATTTTTTTTTATATATATAAAATATAATGGATAACTAATTACCAAAAAAAAATAAAGAAAAAAAACTAAGTCAAATTATGCATTGCTCAACCGTAATTGACGTATAATCTTTTGAGTTCAAAGGTTTACACATTTTTTTTAATTGTCTCCTATCCTCATTTGTTGTAAGGATGAAATCATTTATTGTAATTTTTAATAGGAATATGGGGATAGATATAAGCTTTATCCGTCATACTATTCTATGAAAATGTCATAACAATTATTCTATCATATACTTGAACCTGCTCGAATCCAACTCCTCCCATGATTATAATATTTAAAAATTAAATAGGTGATCAATTGATATCAGAGCAATAATCTTTGAACGTTAATTTAATTTAAAAGGAAAAAGAAAAGAAAAGAGTTTGATCATAATTAAGCATCATTATTTTCATTCACTATAAATTAAAGAAGTCCCAAACGAAAATGAATTTACAAAAATCCATCATTCATTTATTCATATTTCATCCCCTCCATGAACTCATGAAGAAGGCATTATTGAAAACATAAAAAGCTTAGTAAAGTATATATATATAAGAGCCACGACTATATGAACTAGGAGGGCCTTTTTACAATTTTAATATTTATAGGTTTTATTATTTAGATAGATAAAGCCTTAGCAGAGCTCCATGGATACCACACAAAATTATTGTCACATTTGTTGGCATTCAAAGGGCAGTCCACAAAAGCCGTAGCATTCCAATTATAACAAAGACTTATTTCATGCAATTGTTGAAGTTCAGTCCAATAATTGTAGTTGCATCGAACGGCTGGTGTTTTTCCAGTTCTTGCTCTTATTGCTGCATAAACTTGATCCCTTGAATAGTAAACTTGTCCACTTGGTGTAATTTGGCTATTCCCAAGAATAAACAACAGATTGTTTTCAATATATGTGTCCATTGCAAAACTGAAATATTGTTCTTGGTCAAATAAAATTGGCTCAGTACAAGTTCCATGTTTGTCCCACTCATGTCCCCATAGCCATAGATTATCTCCTGTTGCAACATTTGGCCATATTTCACTAATTCCAGGTTGGAGTATGCTAATCTGGATAATCAATAAAATAATTTTTCTGTTGGTCTCTTTAGAATGAAAGAAATAATCTCACTTTCAAGAACACCAACATTAGTAATGTGCAGATTTGAGAAGCTGTTAGAAATCTTGTTCGTCTTTGGTCATACAGATCAAAGCATTAAAAAAAAATATAGCATTTTATAAATTACAGCTCTCCATCTATTGCCTCTGTAACTTATTTGCATTTTTTTTGTAACTATGTCGTATGTTTCTCACATTGTGATCTTTCTAACAACAAATTTTGTTTTTGCCTTTCTAGCTATATGTTAAAAGTTTTTAGATAGATTCTTAAAAAGTTTTTAAATATATTATTGGGTTGTTTTCAAATATAGAAAAATATAAGCTAAAATATTTATAGATATAAAAAAATTTCACTGTCTATTAGCGATAGACTTCTATCACTGGGTGATAGATCGCTATAGACTTCTACCGTGATGGAAGTCTATTGCGGTCTATCACATTTTATTGCTGATAGATAGTAAAAAAAATTTATATTTGTAAATAGTTTGATATGTTTTTTATTTATAATAATTTCATTAAATTCTTCGTAGCTTAGATTAAAAAAAAGGGGGTTCCATCTCAAACAATTAGTTATATAGAAGTAGCACATGTATCTTATATTGTCTAGTTCAAAACTAATTGAAAATGAGAAAAGTAACTTATATATCTTAAAAAGATTGTGAGGTATCTCCATTTTTTCAATGTGTGGGATCTTCAATATGCTCCCTCGAGATAGTGTCTCTTTAGGTTTGTCATTCTTGGATTTGATTTGATTATTATTATTATTATTATTATTATTATTATTATTATTATTATTATTATTATTATATTGGGATTGAATGCTTGTTTGGACTTCATGGACTTTTACAACATATTAGATAAATATGATATTTCATCTCAAAACCAATCAATAATATGTAAGAAGAGTAACCCAAATACCTCATAAAATTATGAAGTCTACTCATTTTCTTCAAATAAAACAAATCTTAAAATTATTATGTCACTTGAAAGAATAAGGATTTTTGTTGATGGACAAATTAAATTTTTGCCAATAGATAGATTAGGTGTCATATATTAAATATCATTTGAGTTGCATATCAACACGTGTATATATGTTTTTTTTTATTTAGAAAAACATGTGTATATATGTTAACACAACACTAATTTAATAACAATTCTAACTTGTGATTAGCGATACTTTGAGTAATAATTGAGAATATTAGTTCAAAAAGTGTAAATTTTACCTGGTTTACATCGAATGGACGACCAGAGCAATAAATTTGGTCGCCGTTATATAGGCTAGGCCACACGCCATGGATACTGAATCTATTATCTGGGTTTCGAATACAATAAAGATTAGGCTTAGTCCAATCACTACATGTGGCAGGCTGCCATTGGATTACAACTTGCAAATAGTCAAACTCATTGACCCCCTCACAACAACTTACTATCATTGCCAACATACTCAAAATCAACACAATTTCTTTCTTCCCCATTTTTGAAAACTTTGATGAATTGATATCTGAATTGCTTGTGAATGATCTAATGGAGGAAGGGTATTTATAATAGTTCTAATGTGTCCTTTTTAAACTTAAAATATTTGCAATTTTACACATAGAACTTGTGGCTTTATTGCTCACTTGAATAAATATTTAATTAATATGAAAGAGAGAAAAGGCTTACACAATTTTAAATGGATTTTTGTAAATATATATATGATCAATGATGAGCCAAAGTGTAGATACCTTTTTTGTTTTTGTTTTATTTATTTATTTATTTGAAGATAAGTGTAGATACATTTACTACCAATGTCCACGTGACATAATTTGAAAGGTATTGATAAAAGTTGTACATGTGGAGAGATAAGAATTTGGATATATATTGGCATGTCATCATTTAGACTCTCATCCTATCTTAGGACACACAATTTTAAAAACTCACTTTCAATAATTCATATAAGAGATCGGTATGTGAGACGATACAAGATAATTTTGATGTAGGAAACAAATTACTATATTTGTAAATTCGTTTGTAAAACAAAAAATTATTGCTAACTTTTGTATAGAAATTATATGTAATAATTATTAGTGATTTATTTTAGTAACCATAACTAAGAATATGGAGATTAATTTGTATCATTAATTTAGAAGGAATTACATGTCAATTATAATCCAACTACACTAAAAATATTTAATATTTAATTAATATCTCTCCAAGTCATTAATTTTAAATTAAATGGCCTAATAACAAAGTTTATATGTTTTCTTAAGGTTGTTTTAGTAAAATAAATTTTGGTATGCAATAAATTTAAAATATATAAATCATAAAAAATAATAACCAAATCTGATTTAGAAAATTGAAAATTAATCCTATACAAATTCAATACACAAAATAAAAGAAAGGTAGAATATATCAAAACCTATTAACTTAAACTTTTAATGTCACGTTTAATCTAAACGTGGTTAGTTCAATTAATTCAAATATACATTTTTAACTTAAAGGTTAGAGGTTGGAATTTCCACCATCTATTATTATTGGACTAAAATAAATTAAACTTTTAGTTATATTGTTGGATTTCAATTTTATATTAAAATAGAAATTTCTAAGTTTGAGTCTCTTCCATATCACATGCCAACACAACTATAGTTCAATTGGTCAATAAATAATTTACAACTTTTAATATTCTAGGTTTCATGTGTGTAGCATTACATTTACAAGAGGTAATGAATGCATCGACCTAGTGCGTGAGGTGAAATTGAGTTTCTGAATTAAACTCATGATGGTCCTATACACCGTTGGGAGAAGAGTACAATGCCTGACAAAAACTCAACACACCGTCGGGAGTACTTATCTCCTGACGACGTGTACTACGCATCGAGAGTTTAGCCTATCAGCGTCGGGAGTTGATCTACCTACTTGTTTTTACCTATTTTCCGGCGAATTTAGGCATCGAAAAATTACTGTTTTCTTGCCGTGTCTCTAAGGGATCGTTTGGATTGCAGATATTGTTTCATGGGTATAGATATTAAATGTCTAGAATTTAAATGATTGGATTTTAAATGTATGGAATAATTAATGTTTGTGTTTGGATTTGTAGGATAATTAATGTTTGAAAGTTAAATGAATGTGTTTGATTTACCAATTTTGTGTGTAAAAATTAAAACTAAATAATTATTTAATGATATTTCGATGCACCTTCTGACTCCCACATCCTTCAGTATCTTTCTTTTAAAAGAAATATATTAATAGGAAGTATGAATATTATAATTTTGATGTTGCATTTAAAGTCTTCGAAATCAAAATTAGAAATCAATTGATATAATATAAAAAATGAGCATAGTTCAGTGATAATTGAAATATGTGCATTTTTTTTAGGTTGGAGGGGCAAATACCTTCATACCCCGCTTATAATACTAAAATAAATCTACCGATCATATTGTTTACTTGTATTAGGATTAAGAATTAAACATATAACAATCATCGTGAGATCAGCTATGAAATGTTGGGTCATAAATGTAAAAATATTAACAAAAGCAACAAGGGACTTCCATTATTTGTTGTATGAACCAGAAGGAGATTATTACCATAGGTAATTTTAAATAATATAATTTAGAAGTGCGATAAGAAACAATTCAATATTTTAAAGTAACTAAATAGATGTTTTAGACTTCAAATATTAATTTGAATAAGTCAAATGTTTAAGGGTTTAATTAAACTGAATTGATCTAACTAAAATGTTTTATGATTAAAATTGGTCTAGTTTAACATGTAACAAAAAGTTGTTTGGATTGAATAAATTTACGATCTAAATAGTTGGGTTAGAATTAAAAGTTATTGAAACCCAACCGTTAAAAATCCCTAACAATGAATATCGATGGTTGAAAAAATAATTGATTGAGAAAAATGTATGTTGGAATTTTTTTTCGAGTACAACAATTGTAGGGATGTAGAGGATCGAACCTCCGACCTTTAAGAAAAAAGATAATGTTATATTATTGTTGTGCTAATGTTGGAAAACATATGATTGAATTGACATTATTTGTGTGGATGAAAACATTGGCCCGGTTAATAACATTAAAATTCTTAAGCATAATCTTTTTGTTAAGAACCAATTATAGTCTGCTAAAACCTATTCTAGGTTTAAAAAGACTTTATTGGCAAAAATCAATACATTAGAAATAAAATGTGATTAAAGACCAATTTAGATTTTTTTATATATAAAATAATGGATAACTAATTACCAAAAAAAAAAAAAAAAAAAACTTAGTTAAGTTGAGCATTACTCAGACCGTAATTGACATGTAATCTTTTGAGTTTAAAAGTTTACCTACTTTTTTTTTTTTTAATTATCCTCTATCCTCATTTGTTGTAAGGATGAAATAATTTGTTATAATTTTTAATAGGAATATGGAGATAGATGGAATTTTTAAGTGTTATAATATTCTATAAAAATGACATTACAATTAAATAAAGGTGTCAGGATGGTGGTCTAAGGCGCCAGACTTAGTTCTGGTCCTCGTGAGAGGGCGTGGGTTCAGATCCCACTTTTTGACAATCTATTCTTTCTTTACCTACCTGCTTATAATAATAATAATGTCAATAAATATCATTTTAACTAGCATAATAATATATAAAACTAAACATATCACATATTGAATAGATTTTTAATTTGTGCAGTTGATATAGGTCTCTAAAGTTTAGAGTAGTATGTTAAAATATTCTTTCACTATAAACTAAATAAGTCCCAAACGAATATGAAATCCATCATTCATTTATTCATATTTCATCCCCTCCATGAACTCATGAAGAAGGCATTATTAGAAACATAAAAAGCTTAGTAAGGTACACATATATATAAGAGCCACAACCATATGAACTAGGAGGGCCTTTTTACAATTTTAATATTTGTAGGTTTTATTATTTAAATAGATAAAGCCTTAGCAGAGCTCCATGGATACCACACAAAATTATTGTCGCATTTGTTGGCATTCAAAGGGCAGTCCACAAAAGCCGTAGCATTCCAATTATAACAAAGACTTATTTCATGCAATTGTTGAAGTTCAGTCCAATAATTGTAGTTGCATCGAACGGCTGGTGTTTTTCCAGTCCTTGCTCTTATTGCTGTATAAACTTGATCCCTTGAATAGTAAACTTGTCCATTTGGTGTAATTTGGCTATTCTCAAGAATAAACAACATATTGTTTTCAATATATGTGTCCATTGCAAAACTGAAATATTGTTCTTGGTCAAATAAAATTGGCTCAGTACAAGTTCCATGTTTGTCCCACTCATGTCCCCATAGCCATAGATTGTCTCCTGTCGCAACATTTGGCCATATTTCACTAATTCCAGGTTGGAGTATGCTAATCTGTATAATCAATATAAAATAACTTTTAGTTATATATATTCCAATATCTTCGTCTCTTTGGAATGAAAGAAATAATCTCATTTTCAAGAACACCAACAGTAATAATGTGCAGATTTGGGAAGCTGTGTTAGAAATTTTGTTGGTCTTTGGTCATACAGATCAAAGCATTTTACAAATTACAGCTCTTCATCTATTGCTATGAATTTATCTGTTTTTTTTTTTAACTATGTCGTATGTTTCTCACATTCTGGTTTGTTAATGGAATAACGACCCTTTTCTAACCCAAAAAAAAAAAAAAACTTACCTTTCTATATGTTAAAAGTTTTTATATAGATTCTCATATCTTAGATAAAAAAAAATAGGGTTCCATTCTATATGAAAATCAATTAGCTAGGTTAGAAGTAGCACATGTATCTTATAGTTCAAGACCAATTAACAATGAGAAAAGTAACTTATGTATCTTATAAAGATTGTGAAGTATATCTTCATTGTTTCAATATGTGAGATCTTCGATATGCTCCCTCAAGATAATCTCTTTAATTAGGTTTGTCATTCATGGAATTTGATTTTTTTTTAACCGAATGCTTGTTCGGACTTCATGGATTGTAATATCATATTAGATAAAAATGAGGTTCTATCTCAAAAGCAATCAATAATGAGAGGACTAACTCGAATATCTCATACAAATACAAATGATGAAGTCTACTCTTTTTTTTTTCAAATACAATCTTAAAATTACTATGTCACTTAGAAAGAATAAGAATTTTTGTTGATGGGCAAATTGAGTTTTTGACGATAGATAGCTTAGGTGTCACATATAAAATATCATTTGAGTCGCATATCAATACATGTATATATGTTAACAAAACATTAATTTAATAATAGTTCTAACTTGTGATTAGCGACACTTTGAGTAATGATTGAGAACATTAGTTCAAAAAGTATGTAAATTTTACCTGGTTTACATCGAATGGACTACCAGAGCAATAGGTTTGGCCGCCGTTATATAGGCTAGGCCACACGCCATGGATACTGAATCTATTATCTGGGTTTCGAAAACAATAAGGATTAGGCTTAGTCCAATCACTACATGTGGCAGGCTGCCATTGAATTACAACTTGCAAATAGTCAAACTCATTGACCCCCTCACAACAACTTACTATCATCACCAACATACTCAAAATCAACACAATTTCTTTCTTCCCCATTTTTGAAAACTTTGATGAATTGATATCTGAATTGCTTGTGAATGATCTAATGGAGGAAGGGTATTTATAATAGTTCTAATGTGTCCTTTTTAAACTTAAAATATTTGCAATTTTACACATAGAACTTGTGGCTTTATTGCTCACTTGAATAAAAATTTAATTAATATGAAAAAGAGAAAAGACTTACACACTTTTAATTGGATTTTTGTAAATATATATATGATCAATGATGAGCCAAAGTGTAGATACCTTTTTTATTTTTTGTTTTTTTTGTAAGAGACGTGTAGATACATTTACTACTAATGTCCACGTGACATAATTTGAAAACTATTGACAAAACTTGTATATATGGAGAGATAAGGATTTGGATATTGGCATGTCATCACCTAGAATCTCATCCTATCTTAGGACATAATTTTAAAAACAAACCTAAGGTATTCTTATTACCTATAAACTCATGATCTTTTCATGTTAAGTTGATTTTAAAGTTTCTTAAATAATAATATATTGAATTTTAAAAAATGAAATTTTGATACTTGTTTGAAATTCCATGTAAAAAAAAAAAAAACCTTAAACAAATAAATTTAGTATCTTATATGGCCATTGTTACAAAATAATAAGAAAAATTTTCACACATAGAAAAAAAAATGTCAAACTATTTACAGAAAATATATAGCAAAAAAGATACTAATAGACATTGATAGATTTCTATCAGCATCTATCAATGATAGACTTTTATCATTTATTTCACGAATAGACCCTAATAGATTTCTATTGGTATCTATCACAACTATAAAAGAATTTTACTATTTTATGTAAATAATTTCTCTTATTTTTCTATTTTTAAAAATTCTCTGAACAATTACAATGATAAAAGGTGGGAGACGCGAATTTGCGGACTTTAATGTATGCACGTAATGTCTTGAATAGTTTATGTTTAACTGTATTTAGGTCCGTGAGTATCTTCGCTCCATCTAATAACATTATGTTCCTTTTTCTAGTTTTCTATTTTCTTGTATATATATATATTTGTTTCTTAATAATTGTAGTACATGTTTAAAATATTTGACAAATGAGGACCACTTTTTAATTCCTAAGGGAAGATAATCATTATCTTATCATGTGTCAATCTTAATAAGGTTGTTGAACACAAACAAATTAAATACGTCATCAGAAAATTATAAATCTATCCATAATTTCTAATTGCCTTGTCTTCACCTAAGCACATGAAAAATACATATGAAACCAATATTTATTGTTTCTTTTATACAATTAATTTAAGACACAGAAATAATTTAATCGACCGGATCGACTTGGTTTCTTGATAACTTTCTTGGAACTTTTATTATTTGTAATCTCTCATGTTTAATGTAGATTTATTGAGGCCGGCCTAGTTCAAATCCATCCACCTAATTCTCTTCAATTGTAATATGTTCAACATAATATTCCTTTTGCAAAAAAAAATATTTATTTTTTCCTTTGCAAAAAAAAAATATTTTTTTTTAAGTTCAACATAATATTCCTTAATATACCATCATCGTTAAACAATTATTATCTCGTTTTTTTTTTTTTTTTTGAATTGAAGGTAATTAACCTACACTGTTAGAGTTGTAGGTTCAAATTCCTTACCTCCATTTAATTGAAGGTAATGTATTTCCTACCTAGTCTTATTGTCTTCATTCTCAAAAACTTAATTATATTTTAATTGTGTGTATTTAATTTCAATTTTCTTAATTAATAAACTTAACTTATAAAACTAACTAGCAGGCTAGTTTTCTATGATTCTAATTTTAAAATAAGTATTTTATATATTATTTGACCTTCCATTAAAAAAATAAAAATTAACAAGAAAATAGAAAGATTATTAAAATATAGGTTTGATATCTCAAAATTCTATATTGTATTTTAGCTTAGTTTGAGATTGTGGTATCTTTTGAAATAATTGTAAGTAATTGTGCTTTCCGCTGTAATATGAAGTAATAAGATCCCGTTTGGTAATGTTTCTGTTTCTTGTTTTATGTATCATGTCTCTTGTTTCCTATTTCCTATTTTTTAAGAACTAGAACGAGAATATGTTTGGTAACTATTTTTGTTTCTTAATTTTTTAAAAAAAGAAACAAAAACAAAAACTTAACTATATCACGTGTTTTTTTTTTTTTTCCTTTTTCTAGAATTTAGTAATATAATATAAAAATACATAATATGCATCTAAAGAAATTATCAAAAGCTTACATTATTTAATACAAATCAGCCTCGATAAAAAATTAACAAGAGTAATAAGAATGTTTTTATCCTTAAGTGTTGCCAAAATTTGATCTGCAATGTCTTCTCTCACTTGAGGCCCTTGCCTTAAACGATGTAGACTCAGATTCAATCCAATTATATTTGCTGTTATGGTTGAAAATACTAAAGTATATATATTGCAAAATTTAAATTCAAAATTAAAAGTCAATTGAACATATAGTTTAACTGCCATAAAGTTTGTACTATCAACCTAAAGGTAAGAGGTTTGAATCTTCATTAAAATTGAAAATTGAAAATTTTATATATATATATATGAAGATTAAAAATATGACAAAGTAAAGAAATGAACTAAAAAAAAATTAAAATAACATGTAAAGAAATAAAATTTTAAAAATTACACTTATTTCGCAAAGGATTTGAATCTTAGCCCCTGGCTATCAAGGACAAGCTAAGGCACCTCTATGGCAAAGAGCCAAACTTAATATTTTAGCATTTTCGGAATAATAAAAATAGAAACAAAACAGGAATCTAGCCCCAAAAATGTAAATTTCAACCCGAAAATGTTGGTTCCTATACTTAATAAATTAATATATTAAATTGTTGAGTTTTTTATTTTTTATTTTTTATTTTAAGAACAATCAAATTGTTGTCTTTTAATTAGCCATATATATAATAATAAAAGTAGACATATTAATTAGCTATGTCTCAAGAAGTTGTAATAGAGTAGCTCATAATTTGGCCATTAATCATGCTATCTCTTATTTTGTTAATTGCCTTTAGACAAATTACCTTTAGAATGGCTTTTTCAAATTGTAGGACTTGAGAAGGTTGAGTCTGTTAGTTCTTTTATCCTGTATTATCTTTAAATAAAACAATAATAATAATAATAACAATACTAGACATATTATTTAAATTATTATTATTTTATTGCTAAAACATATTATTTTAATTATTATTCTATTGGTATAATACCTAAATTTTTTATGGATAATTATTTAAAATTTATATGATTTAAATCAAGACCTCGTTCCAATTTAAATACAAAATAATATTAAAAATATATATATTGGAGGAAAAACAAACATGAGATAACATGTTTTTTAAAAAGTTGATTTGAAAAAATCAACTATATGATTTTGCAAGTAAAAAGTAAAAGAAAAATATTTGAATGCATCTGGAATTGCACCTATTTTTATATAGTCTACTTAAATATTCAATCACAAATTGTCACGTGGCAAATATATTTTCTTAAACAAATACTTTTTTTTATATATATTTTTCTTCTGTGATTGAAAGAGGTGTATAAAGATGAGTGTAGTTTATGCCGCATCAAATATTATTTAAAAGTAAATAAAAAAGTGATTTTGTATAAACAAACTAAGGGTGTGTTTGGGAGTGATTTTGACATGGCTAAAATCACTTTTGCCATTGTCAAAATCACTTTCCTCTAAAATAATTATGTTTGGCAAGAAAATAAAGTTGATTTTGGAAAATAAAAAATTACTATCAATTGATTTTTGAAGTATCACTAACCAAGTGATTTTCCCTTTTGGTGATTGACCGGGAATCACCTCAAACTTTTTTTTCTTTTTAGCCCATCAACCATCATAGTACAACAAAAAAAAGCCAAACTTTTGATGTGATTGGACCATTATGGGCTTTAAAAGTCTTTAGCAATTAAAGCCCTCTCATCCCCTCAAATAATTTTTCAAAGGGTAAAAATATCATATTGGTTTATGCAATTTGGATTTTTGTTCCATATTGGTTAATGTATTTTTTTTTAATAATTTTTTTTATCCATATAATTTCAATAAATCTTAAAACTAGTCGTCATGCAGCTAGTTTATTGTAGTTTTTTTCTTTTAAAAAAATCTATTATTTATCATAAATTGTGAAATTATATTCACTAGTATTTTTTCTTTGTTTATGAAAATTATTATTATTTAACTGATTTTGATACAAATTAACTTTGAAGAACTAAATTTAAAGTTTATTGAAAGTATAAAGACTAAATTTAGCAATAAAACAAAATAAAAAAATAAATTAATAAAAATAAATATGTATTATAATTATTTAGTTAAATAAATTTATAATTATAAAATACCATTTTTAGTAATTTAGAACCAAACATAATAATTTAAAATCACTTTTAAATATTTAAAAATCAATTTTAAAAAATTGGAACCAAACATAAACATGATTGTTTAAAAATCAATTTTACAAACTCAATTGTTTTTAAATCTCTTGTTATCAAATCACTATCCCAACTATCACTCTCAAACATGCCCTAATAAATCCTTTTACCAAATACACAAGACAGTTTTTTCTTAAAAAAAAAATCTAAAATTATTTGAACTCCACAACCCAAAATGTTATAGTAACTAAACTAAATAATACAAATTACAAACATCTAAACAAAATGTTAGGATGGCCGAGTGGTCTAAGACTCAAGCTCTGGTCTTCGTAAGACTTCAAGTTCTTTTCCATTTCCCATTTTTTTCCTATTGATTTCTATAGATTTTGTCTCCTATATATTAATTTTTTTTGCATGAGAATAGTTTTCGGTGGTGTCTGATTACTTTTGATTGGGTTAAAAAAGTGAAAATTTCTCTTCAATAAAAAAAAAAAAAAAATGCTCACATAATCAAACAACCAGGAAGAAACCAGTTAAAATCTCAACATTTCTCTTTAATTTTGAACTCTAAAAAAAATAACGGATTAGCTAGTTTCACTTTTACGCATAAATTAAAGCGAGCGTATCCTCTCTCCCCCCATTTCTTATCTTTTAATATCCTATTAAACCCTATTGCATAATTTATAATCAAGTTTTAAAATATTGATGTCAACGAAAAATATCAACATCGAGATATTTTTAGAAGAATTATAAAAACAAAAAATTAAAAAAATAAATAAATTAAATTAAATTAGTAAATAAACCTTTCATAATATTTAAATAAGCTAATATGTCTATTATTAGTAATATTTTGTTACTTATTTTTATATGTAAATATCGATTCACTCCTCAAGCTGATATCAACTCCATATAAAAATATAGAAACATGGATGAAAATATCAACATGTCGATGAAAATTTAATCCTAAAATTATAATTGAACTAAAAAAACATCTTTCATAATTAAGCATACATAATTTATTTCCATTTATGATCTTTACCTTATTCCATCCATCCCCCTTCACAAACTGACGAAGGCATTATTTAGAAACATAGTTATACAAGTTTACAATTTAACTAGTAGGGAGAGGGATACCACATGGCAGAATAACCATTGCATTTGTTGGCATTGGAGGGACAATCCACAAAAGTTGAACCATCCCGAGTAGTACAGTAGCTTATTTCATGCAATTGTTCATATGAAGTCCAATGATCGTAATTGCAGCTAATGGCTGGTAATTTTCCAGTTTTTGCTCTGATTGCATTCTTAATTTCATCCAATGTGTAGTATCCTTCTTGAGTAGGCCAAATTCCACTGTTCTTTAGAATTTCCTCAGGATTGAAATAATAGAGTGTGTTCATTGCATATTCAAAATATCCTGATTGATCTAATAACATGTCTTCTATGCAAGTTCCATGTTTATCCCATTCGTGTTTCCATAGCCATTGGTTGTCTCCTGTGATAATGTTTCCCCACATTTCACTCAGTCTGGGTTCTAGAACCTTAACCTAGACAAAGTAATATGTAGAGAGTTATAATGGAATGGTTTAGGGTTAGAAAAACCGAAACATCATTCATAATTGGATAGACTCTATTTGATAACCGTTTGATTTTTTTATTTTTGATTTTTTAAAATTATGTTTGTTTTCTTACAAAGAATTTTCATGTTTCTTAATTGAATACTTGAATTTTTAGCTAAATTTTTTATTTAAAAAAACACGTTTTTAAAAATACTACTTTTTTTAAGTTATCAAAAGTTGGTTTGGTTTTCTTAAAATGATATATTCCTACGTAACTAGATAACAAATTAAAGAAATTATAGTCGGAAGTAGTGTTTATTTAAAAACTAACTGGTCGTTGGTAATTTTCGATTGTCAACATGAATATAGTTTAATTCGTTAAGGCACTATTACTTGGATCTAAAAGCAGTTTGAGATTTGATTAATGATAATCCCTGCATAGCTTAACTAAAAAAATAATAATAATATACTTTTCAATTTCATTTTTGATCTTCTAAAATGTTGAAATTTAATGTTCATGTTTATAAGAATTGATCTATTGGGCCTATATGTCAAAATATTGTTAAAATTTGTTTACAAAAATTAATATGATGTATCAATATGAGTATAACTCATCGGTTATACATTGTAGGCCTAAAAAAACATCAATTTTAAGTCTTATTAATTCTTTATACACTGTAAGCCTCAGGAGTTCACAACTCTCCAAACTTGTATTTATGATTCACAAATAATAATTGTGATAATGTAATTACCTGGTTTATATCGAAGGAACTACCAGAACATTGGGTTTGACCATTGTATAGGCTAGGCCACATCCCATGGATACTGAATCTATTTTGTGGAGCTTGATTGCAATAAGGATAAGGCTTGGTCGCATCACCGCAAGTGGCTGGCTGCCATTGAAACACAACTCGCAAGTAGTCATACTCGTTAACTCCCTCACACCTTGCTATGAATGCCAATATACTCAAGGCCAATATAATTTCTCTCCTCACCATTTTTTGAAACCCTTGATAAAAATTTGTGTCAGTTGCTTTGTAAATGATCTAATGGTCAAACCTTATTTATAATAGTTTCATGTATCCTTTATTAATATTATTATTTTCTTTTGGTGATACTAATGATATTTGCATTACACACAACTTGTTTTTATTTTATTTTTGTTGCCTCAATATAATTAGTTTAAGGAGATCAAAGGGTTACACATCATCATCCATTGGCTTTTTAAATATGATCATGATGAGCTAAGGTATATGCGTGCAAAATGTCCTTATGACATTAATTTGAAAGATAGTGCTAAGTTTGGAGGAATCATGAATTTATTTTAAGTTTGAAAATGGTAGAGTAATCATCGAGATGTAGAATGATATAGTTTGTTTCTTTTTTAGATAAATAATTAAGATGATAATTGATGTCTTATTCATTAATTTATACTTAAATTAGCAAGAACGGGAGATGACATTGGAATCACAAAAACAGGTAGATTTGGAGGTGATCGTTGTGGTGCAATGATGATGGCGAACTGGGTGGGAAAATAGCTAGGACCGAAAGCACGGGAGGAAGAGGTGCACTCGGTACACAAAAGATTTGTTCTTGAACATGAGATTTTGAAAAGAATTTGATATATTTTTAGTACTTATAAATTATAATGATATTTCTCACTTCCAATCGTATGAGAGATATGAGAGATGACTTGGGATTATTCTCCCACTAAACCACTATCCCCTTAAAATTATTAAAATAAAAAAAATAAAAAAGGAAAAAAGGGGAAACAAAAATTAAAATGGTCTCACTGGGAGTTTATAAGCTTTTAATTTACTTTCCAATGTAGGTTATTGTCTTTTTTTTTTTTTTTTTTAATATTATTATTATACATCTACATATTAGAATAAATCATTGATAATTATTTGGTAGGCAAATATTTCATCTCTATTTAATTTAGTTTTGTAATTAATTACTAATATTTGATATTATTTTTTTTTTAATTTAATTTTTGCTCTCGCATCGACATTTACACAAACATATTTACTATACATTTAAATGTTGTCTTACTTTATAGAAATAATGCTTAAGAATAGTCAATTACAGTCTAATTAAGCCATAACCAAAGTTTCATTAACTAATTAAAACAATTTTTATCTATTTTCCATAAAGTTTTTCGAAATTTCTTTCGACATTAATATTTTCATAAAATCGGGACCTCAATATTTTCATCGACATCAATATTTCAAATCTTATTTATCAATACATATTTGCTAATTTTGGTAAACTTAATTTTTTTCACCTTAATTGAATTTTTGTGAATTTCGAAAATGTAACATTTACCCACTCTTCACTCTTTTTCACCTTAGTTTGAAAATTTGTCGTGCATTCATTATAAAGTTATTTTTAGGGACCACAGCATTCAGTCCAATTTTCCTTATATTTACTTAATTTCACACGCCACCTAACGAACTTTGTCAAAAATTCTAACAAATCTAAGAGAAAAGATCCAGCCCAAAATGAGAGGCCCATAAAGAGATCTTCTAGAAGACTTCCAGCTGTGGCCCAAAATTCTAACAAAATATTGAAAATATTTTCAAATATAGCAAAATATCACTATAGACATTTATCAATATTCATCACTAAAAAATAATGGTTGATGATATTAGTATATCAATGTCTATTAGTATTTATCACTAATAGACAATGACATTTTGTTATATTTGTAAATATTTTAGCTCATTTTTTTATATTTGAAAATAACCTTCTTTTTTTTTTTTATACAATATGTAGGGTGGGAGAATCTAATCTTTGACCTCAAAGTTTAGTATAAGTTTCAACATTTTTAATATTTAATAGTTTTTTAAATATGACTTTCCAAATATTAAAGGTTGAGTTATAATTTTGAGTGTTTAAAGAAGAAAACATAACAAAGTTAAAAACTTTTCATTAATTACTTGGTTTTGTATTAGATATTATAAATTCAAAGTAGCCTATAAATACTCCACTTACCTTTCTCTCAAAACGCACAAATAAATATTCAATATATCTTTCTCTCTTATTTTCTCTAAATAGCTGTTTTAAAAGCAATTAGTCTAAAGAATTGTGTTTTAATTGTAGAGCTTTGAGTTCAATATTTTAGTATAGTGTACTTTGAGCTACACAACATTTTAGTTGCATTGTTGTATTCTGGATGACATATTAAAGAATATTTGTTGCACTAGTGGTTTTTATAAAAAAATTCGATATACATTATTGAAGGCTTGAATCTCCTAAAAGAAGTGAGATATTTATCCTATTTTTCTGTCTTTAATTCAATGAAATTGTTGACAGAAAGCTAGTCTTTAATACAAGCCGAGTTTGAAGTTGAAGGGTAGAAATGGAAGTTTCAAAACTCAACTTTATGACTATTTTGTAATTTAATAGGGAAAATTAAAAAAGTATAGTGCCTGCTGGCATAGCTCGACTAGTCTTTAACTGCAAAATCAGTGCCTTACTTACTGAGAAAGGTTATCCACGTAATCAATGACGTTGCAATCGGAGAATATATATTATTTTTTTTCTTTCTTTTTATATTTTCTTTTGAATTAATTACAGATGGAGACAAGTTAGATGGCTCCATTTTTTTTCTCCGGATGTGGTTCATGGACCTTATCTACCGACTACACCTAGGCTTTAACATTATTTTTCGTTCAATTTTAAAACTCACTAATAAAAAAAAATATCAAACTATTTATAGAAAATAGTAAAAAAAAGAAATATTAACGGATATTGATAGACTTCAGCATCTATCAATAATAAATTTTAATCATTTTTATCACTGATAGACTCTAATAGACTTCTATCAACTTTTATCACAACTATCTAAAAATTTTGCTATTTTATGTAAATTGTTTTCCTTATTTTTTTATTTTAAAAAATTTCTCTTAATTGAATGGTTTTAAAATTTATTTGCACGGTTTTAAAATTCATTTGCACTATATTGAGACTAAATTATTTACTCAATTTAACAAAATATTTTTTAGTATAACGATGTAGAAAATTGAATTTTTGTTAATTAAAAGAAAATTAATATAAATAGAAAAAATATCAAACTATTTATAAATATAGAAAAATTTCCTGTCGGACCATCTTCCATCCAACAGGAAACTTTTTTATGTAGGTGGATTCCATTTTTGTCTTTTATTTTTTTTTTTGAAAAGAATATTTATATTTTTTCTTCAATCCTAAACGCCCTCGTTAGTAATTCCTATTGTTTTTTTTACCATTTTATTTTCTTAAAGGCTAAGTGACACAGTTGAAACTAAATACTCTTTATCACATAGAAAAAGGATTAAAACTAAATAAACTATACAAAATGTATTGTTGATTTATTGGTTTTAATTTTATTCATTGAAAAATATCGAAGTTATTCTTAGTGTGTGTGTTCCACATCATTTTTAAATTGCATTTTCCTACGACTTGCCAAAGCACCGACAAATGAATAAAGTTTCTTATATTAATATTACAGAGAAAACGTCGGATGAGTCTCTTCATGCTAGCTCGTGAACGGAAGAATTCCAAGCACAAACCAAAATTAACATTTTCGAAAGAAAAATACTTACTATTTTCGGAGAATACTTATCTTTGTGCATTTCACTTAATTGTCCTATTATAATGTGACATATGACAAATTATTTTTATTTATTTTTAATATATATTAATTATTTTTTTGGTGTGAGTAATGGAAGAGGAAACATAGAGATAGGTACATCTTGAAATGCCCCTAAATATTACCTTATTCGAAATTGTGAATATTGGTATCATAATTTTATAAACATATATCAATAAAAATATCAATGATGGTGACATATATTCATAAACAAACTAAAATCAAATATTGAAAAAAAGTATCCAAATTAATAAATAAACACCTTGCATTAACATTTCTAGAATCTATTGTTATTAATATTATGATTGTTTTTAAATATAGTAAAATGAGCTAATTTATTTATAAATATAACAAAATATCACTCGATAGATAGTGATATTTTGCTATAGTAAAATCTAGGTTAAAAAACTATTTTGGTCTTTGTATTTTAAAATTGGTCAAATTTTAATTCTTATATTTTTAAATGTCCTCCTTCATGTACTTTAAAAAAATCTTAAATTTAGTCTTACTGCTTATTTATTGTTGAATTTAAAAAAATATTACTTATTAGCATTTTTATTTCAAAATTTAAAAATATATTCACATATTATATTTTATTGTACGAAGATTGTTAATATTATTCTGTTAATTTTCAGAGATTAAATTTAAACTTTATTGAAAATGAAAGACATCTGAAAATTGAAGAAGTGAAATTGAATAAACTTGAATTTGAAATTTAAACTTTATGGAAAATAGAAGACATTTGAAAATTGAAAGAAGTGAAATTGAATAAACTTGAAATTATGGAGACATAAATGGTTATTTTAACCAAAAATTTATATCCCCACCATGTGTATATTAACTAACATTAAAAGAAAAAGGGAATCTTTAAAGTTGTAAACTCACTTTATCTTGTAACGGGCGCTCAAGCCCATGCCTAGTAATTCACACAATCGGGAGAAAAAAAAAAATTAATTTTTATATATATATATGTCTGTGTTGGGAAGTGTAGAGTGGGAAAGTGGGGAAAATAGAGAGGATGTGGAATTGGATATGGGTGGTGGGTTTATTGTGGTTATTGGGATTATGGGGATGGAGAATTGCGAATTGGGTTTGGTTGAGGCCGAAAAGGCTCGAAAAGTACTTGAGACACCAAGGCCTCGCCGGCAACTCTTATCGCTTTCTGTTTGGGGATACAAAGGATATTGCGGCGGCCGTCCGCCAAGCAAGATCGCACTCCATGACCTTCTCCCATGATATTGCTCCACGCGCCACCCCTACCTCTCATCTCACCATCCACAAATACGGTACTTCCTCTCATTTAATTCTCCTTTTTCGCTCTTCGTTTTAGTCGAAAGTCTACAAAAATTGATGGTTTGAACTTAATTTGTTTTCGTCTTGGTATTAATGGAGATGAACTGAGATAAGCTCTCAAAATAATTGGCCAAAAAAAGATGCTATTTGTGGAAAGGAGGAAAATTTTGAGTGTTATTTCTAATGATTATTCTATCTTTTTTTAGTGTTTTCTCTTTTAGTCAGATTATATTGTTTTGTTTTTAATTCAACCATGAAAATTTTGAATATTTGATTTTCTGATAAAAAAAAAAATTATATTTTATGTTAGTTGAACTATGTATATATTTGTTATTAATTGTATAAGAGTTGGAGTTTGTAAAAAAAAAAAAAAAAGTGTATTAGTACACTCTAATTTTTTTTTCTTTCAGTTGACTATGATAACCTTGGAATTGAGAATAAAATTAAGAGAAGATGAATGGGTTTTTTGAGTGAGTGAAGAATGGTTAGTGATTTGGTTGTGAGATTCAACTAATTTATTGGGATCAAATTTAGAACTTTTTTCTTTATAATTATCAAATTTGGAACTTTTTTCTTTATAATAATCAAATTGGAAATAAGTCTATGTTTAGATCAAATAGATTTTTTTTTTTTTTTTTTTTTTTTTAGATTTAACAATAGCAAAGGTGGGAGGACATCACAATTGTAGACATTTGAAATGATAATTGATTTTTTATTCATTAATATGTTTCCTCAAATTGACTAGAACATTGAAACCAAATTGCTCACATTTGAAATCCTATAGACTCAATATTAATTAGTAAAATTAGACTTTTTTTCTTTCAATTAAAATGCAAAAGATATGTTATATAGCTTTTTCCTTTTTTTTTTTTTATTTTTTTATTTTTATCATGAAGCTCGAACCTTGAGATTTTCATTCATTATTTGTTTAAGATGAAACTTGGTAGGTAAGGATTCTTTCACATGGGTTGGCACAACTCCAAGAGTATATATAACAGAGCCTGAACAAGTGAAAATTGTTTTCTCTCAAATAAATGATATTCGTAAGACATCTTCTTTTCCCCTTAGACGAAGAATTGGAGGTGGGCTTGTCTCTCTTGAGGGTTCTAAATGGGCTAAACATAGAAAAATCATCAACCCTGCATTTCACATGGAGAAGTTGAAGGTATTCTTCTTCTTTCTATTTTTTTTTCCTAAAAAAATAAAAATAAAAATAAAAAATAAATCCGAAAACAAAAATATGAATTTTACCTGAGAATGGTAAACTTAAAGGAGGCATCATCTTAATGGAGTATGTTAAAGATGTTGCAAAGATCGATGGACCTCACTAATCCTTATAAGATTTATAAATCTTTACTCTTCTCATTGTCAATTGGTTGTGATAAAGATAAAGTTGATGATGTTTAAATTGTGAAATTTTTGCAGGAAATGTTCCCAGCATTCTCCAAGAGTTGTGGAGAGATGGTTAACAAATGGGAAAAGATGATTCCTGAAGAAGGATGTTGTGAAATAGATGTGTGGCCTGATTTGCAAAATATGGCTGCAGATGTGATTTCTAGAACTGCATTTGGAAGTAGTTTTGAGGAAGGAAAAAAGATTTTCCAGCTCTTGAAAGAGTGGGCTAAGCTATTGATGACATACCTAACAAAAAGAGCTTATTACATTCCAGGGTTTAGGTAAGATATAATTTTCAATGGATTATGAATCTGTTGCTATAATTTAAACTGATGTCAATTAAATAAATGCCCATTTATTTCCAAAAAAAAAAAAAAGTTAAATCAATGCTGATTTGATCTTTATGGAAAAATATCATAATTTTGGTTCATATGTTTTTAATATAGTTTTCATTTGGTGTTTATGTTTCAAAATGTCGTTTCGTTATTACTCAGTAACTAATTGACAATAAAAGAAGTAGTCTAAGACTTGTTTGGATTAATTTAAAAAATAAATATTTTTCAAAAATTCATTTCATTTAAACACTTTTGACAAGAGCTGTTTAAAATAAAAATACTAATGGCTTTTAAAAATGACTTGTATTTCTTTCCAAATGACTTATTTTTTAAATTAAACATTTAAAAAGGTATTCTAAACACACTCTTAAGTATTTTTTTTAAAGATTGTGAGGTCTCCTTAATTTTCTAATGTAGGATTCTGATCAATGCGTCCTTTCAAGATGATACCTCTTATGCGTTCACCATTTTTTAGTCGGATCCCAATTTTTTGGACGATCGAATGCCCATTTGAGTTTCATGGGCTATGATAGCATATTATATTTAGTTCCTCTTTGATGATATCTTTATGTTTCAAAATTTACCTTTTTAGTCTTAGATTTTCACTTATGCTCACCTATTGGCTCTTGGTGCTAACTTTTTAGTCAATTAGTTTTAAATAATTATGATAATTTATTTATTATTTTTAATAGAGATGAAAAATTAGTGAAATCTAATTTAATTATAATTAATTGAATTATTTTTAAGTAATTAATAAAAGAATGAATATAAATGACAAAAATGCAACTTTTGAAAACCTAAAATCAAATGGAAATTGATGGTAACCAAAATAAAAACGAAACTCAAAACATAGAGATAAAATATACTCAAAACTTGTGAATTAATATGATATATTTTTTTCTTCGACTAGAAATAAACTAATTCTTTCGAGAAAGTAATCTTTGTGCAATCTTTCGATTGAAAAATTGTGTAAAATATAAACTAAGAAAGTATTTTCATTGAATATATTAATTCTTGATGAATTGTATACTTTTTTTTAGGTATATACCAACAAAATTAAACAAGAGGATGGAAGAGATTGATAGGAAAATACGAGATATGGTTTGGGGTATTATAAGCAAAAGACAAAATGGTATGAAGAAAGGTGAAGCTTCCAATAATGAAGATCTATTACGCATCCTTTTAGAATCAAATGCAAGTCAAATTGAAGAACAAAAAATCAAGAATAAAGAAGTTGGAATGAGCATTGAAGAAGTAATAAGTGAATGCAGACTTTTCTATTTTGCTGGCCAAGAAACCACAGCTGCATTGCTTGCTTGGACAATGGTTCTACTTGGTCGATATTCAGAGTGGCAAGATCGAGCAAGAGCAGAAGTCTTGGAGGTTTTTGGTGATAACAACAAATTGGATTTTGATGGTCTAAGTCGTCTAAAAATAGTAAGTAATAATCATTTAATTTATATTACCTTCATTTTTTTTTAGAAAAAAATAATTACAAGTTTTACTCATCTACTTTTATATTTATATTTATGTCTATTTAGTAAGTATTTAATCTTTAAAAGTATTTAATCAATCTCGGAATTTAATTTTGTTAACAGTTGATCTGTAAACATTAAAAAGCATCTAATAGGTACTTAAAAAACATTCAATTTTTTGTCCGATATGTTTCTAAATATTCAAGTTGTATCTAATAGGTCATCGACCGAATTGACATTTCTAAAAATTGATGAATCTACTAGACTCAAAATTGAAAGTTTAGGATACTATTAGACATCAAATTCAACTTTTACATTTAATAGATCACTTTATTTTTAAAATCCTAAATTAAGTAAGTAGGCATGTTTTATTAGACAGAAAATTCATAAAGTTCAATAACCTATTAGACATTTTAAAGTTCAGAAACTTATAGGTATAAAAATTTAAAGTCTAATGGTTTTTGGATCTTAAAAATTAAGCCTACAAATACTACTTTTGTTTGTTTTGTTGTTTACATTTTAGGAGTGTTTTCAAAATCCAAGTCAATATTTGAAAATTAATAAAAAATAACTTTTAAAAAAATATTTTTGTTTTAAATCATAATAGGTTGACCTAGCAGTAAATAGGGGGCATGATCTTGATAAACCGCTAATAGGTCATAGATTCAATCTAGGGTGGCCACCTACCTAAGATTTAATATCTTACAGAGTCAGGCAAGTTGTCCTTGAGATTAGTCGAAGTGTGCGTAAACTGACCTGAACGCTCATAAATTAAAAAAAAAGTATTTAGACAATTTATAAGTACAAAAACCTTTTAGATACAAACTTGGAAATTCATGAACTATATATTACTAATGCTCTTTTAAGTTCAATCTTTAAAGCTGTTCTTTTCTTTTTTTCTTATTCACTTAATGTTTAAAGGGAAATGTAAAAATTTTGCCTCAAATTTTGGTGATCAACTTAGATAGTTGGCCTGAATTAGTATATTGTTATATATTGATTAATCCTTTATTGATGTGGATAACACAGGTAACTATGATACTAAATGAAGTTCTTAGGCTATATCCTCCTGTTGGAATGCTAGCTCGAGAGCTTCACAATGAAACAAAATTGGAGAATTTGACATTACCAGTTGGAGTATCAATAGGAATACCAATTTTATGCATACACCGAGATTCCAAAATATGGGGTGAAGATGCAAGTGAGTTCAAACCAGAAAGATTTTCGGAAGGAATTTCTAAAGCAACAAAGAATCAAGTATGCTTTATCCCTTTTGGATGGGGTCCTCGAATTTGTGTTGGTCAAAATTTTGCAATGATTGAAGCCAAAATAGCATTATCCATGATTTTGCAACAATTCTCATTTACAATTTCTCCAACTTATACTCATGCTCCTATCTCAAACATCACTATTCAGCCACAACATGGGGCTCATCTCATCCTTCGTAAGCTGTAATTATTAACACTTTTGGTTTCATCTTTCTTAAGCTATAGCTTTTTATTTTTCTGTGGTACAAGCTTGATCAGGCGATTCTATAAAACCTCTTTCAGTTACAATATTATTATAAATAAAAAGCTTGAAATAGTATATACTAAAGTTTAACTATCTCACAATTACATGTGGTTTTCATTTATGTTACCCTTCTTCTCGAGAAAATGTTTAGGACCAATGGAGTATCTACTTTGTTTATTTCTACTATAGTTTTGATTTTCTAAATTGGTTCTTTAATGTTAGTTGACTCGTAGGAACAGTTACAAAAATATAGCAATCAGGCCCAAAGTATTAGAAGATATAGCATAATGAAAAAAAAAATCATATATGGCAAAATTTAGAATCAACTCTCGAAATCTACCAATGATAGATTTTGCTATCAGTAGATCAACAATAGAGTCTATCACTGATAGATTTTGCTATCAGTAGTAATAAACTTGTATCACTGGTAGATTCATATCAATGATAGACTTTTATCACCGATAGCAAAATCTATCAATGATAGACTTTTATCACCGATAGTAAAATCAATCGCTAAATGAAGTCTATCACTGATATTCTATCATGTGTGGCTCTACTAGTGATACGAGGTATTATCGATAGATTTTATCAGTGATATGAGGTATCACCAATAGACTATATCGGTGATTAGAGTCTATGACTTATATGCTTATATTATTTGAAATCTATCAACGATAGTTAATGATTTCACATAGCATATATAAATCTATTACTTATATAGAAGACTACTTATATATTTTTATTTTGTACTTTTAAGCTTCAATCCATAGATAGTTTAGCTGCAATTTAGTTGTTTCTATAATTCTTATAGTTTCTTGGAAAAAAATATTGCATCAAATTACTTTGAATATCTTTTTGAGTTATCAATGAAAAAGATGGAGAAAACAAAAAAAATTGAACGAAAAAAGTGAGAAAATGGAGAAGAAAAAAAAAAAGAAAAATACTATAATTCACTCCAACTCATTTCAAATTGGTATACTAAACACCTTCTATTATAAGGTTAGAGAATTAAGAAGCTCGTAGAGAACTCCAAAGACTAAAGTAACTTAAATTCTTTTAGAATCGAGAACTTCGAAGACTAAAGTAACTTAAATTATTTTGAAGATTCTAGAGACCTAAAGACTAAAATTTAACTTAAAAGCCTTCAAACTTAAATGCCTTCAAACTTAAATCCTTAGGAAGACTTGAAGATTGAAATTACCTTAAATCCTTATAAACAATTTAAATTATTTTTAAAGGTGAAAGACTTTTAGGGATCATTTGTTTCATAGGATTCAAGATTTCTATAGAATAGACATTTAGATTATTACATTTGTTTTACGATAAATGTAAAATATCCAAGAATTTGGAGATGCCCTTACGGTGGGCATCTCAATAGTTTTGGTTATCCTCCTAAAAACACGGGTTTCAAAATTTCCATGCTGAGAGTATCCTATTTTTACTTTTTTATCCTTCTTTTTTTTTCTTATATATTTATATCACTCTTCTTTATTTGCATTTTATAATTAAAATCAATACAAACCTTTCTATAAATTTTTTCATGACTTATTATCTTATTTATAAATTAAAGTTATAGTATTAAACTTTTATAATTGAAGTATTATTTTAAACTTTACAATAAGCTTGTAAAACACGTAGTATCAAACTAGTATTTTGAAGGTTTGATTTTTCAATAAAGAAATTTTTTTGATGTAGTTTGGATTACACTTGTCTATTGTGATGTTCTTGCTGTAAAAAGAAAATTATCATCTGACAATTTGTTTTTTTAAAAAAAATTATTTTTTTGTGTAAAAAAATTCTCAATATGAATTGTTTTCCAAAAGAAATAGTAGCTTTTTGTAATGAGAAAGGTTATGATGTAATCAATGACGTTGCAGTTGGAGACAACTTTTTCTCTCTTTCTTTTTGGACTAACTACTGATGAGACTCCTAGAAAAAAACTACTGATGAGACTTCCCATAAAAAAAAATAATTAAATTAACTTTTTTTTTAAAAAAAAAAAACTGATGAGACAAGTTACGTGGTTCCATATTCTTTGAGGTCATCGACCTTATCTACTCACTATAGTTAAATTATTTTTCGTTGATATTTTTATATTTTCATACTTTTATAGTTTTTATAGCGAACCAAGAAATAAATAAATTGGCATTTTTATTATAACATAAAAAATCACAAAACTTAAAAATTAAGTAATAAATTTAAATGCAATACAAATTATAAATATGAAACACAAAATATTTTTTTATTTTTTTTAGCTTTTATAAATTTTTGAAATATCTATCGATATCATTATCAACATTTTATCGATTTTTCTATATACGTTATCGTTAAAGTATGACTTTAATATTATCATTGATATTGCAATTTTAAACTTTGGTCGATATGTTTATTATATAATATTCAAATTTTAAGGGGACGTAATTGAAAGTTTTCATATTGAGGGTAGATTATTTACTTATTTTAACAAAATACCATTTATAAATCATTTTGTTATTGTTATTCATTTAAAATAAAAATAGAGATTCAACTTCTAAGGAGAGAGTATATAAAAATTATTCAAGTTAGGTTCAGAAAATAACTTTGATTTATATAGATGTATTTCACTTTTGTCTTTATCGTTTTAAAATATTTACATTTTGCTTCCAATCCTAAGCTCTTGATTAATAATTTGTATTATTTATTTTACAATTTAATTTTCTTAGAGATAGTGATATACAATTATGTATGGTTGATCTATATAGTTGGTTTCTATTTTATTCATTGAAAAAATATCAAAGAGATTTTTCTTCTCATGATTCTTAATGTATGTTTAAATTTAAGAATCATTAGAATATTCTCCTTGATCATGATTCTGAATGTATATTTAAAATTATCTTGGACTTTGGGTTCTCTTGCTTTTATATATTCTTCTTGATCAATATATTTTTTTAGATCGGGGTGTGATGAGAGTGCTGAGAATATGTCAACCTAGTTGAGATATTCGAGTGCACTTACTCATTCATCTACCTCTAGTAATCTTTTAAAAAATATGTATGTTTAACGTTTTAGACAATAATTTCACTATATTTTCAATAAATAATAAAAAAAAAGAAATGATAAATTCCAAAAATAGATAAGAAAGAAACTTTATAGGATGTTTTAAACTTTTTTTAAAAAAAATAAAAACTCATTGTTTCTATTTTCATGGAGTATTTTAACTTTGATTTCTCAAAAAAAAAAAAAAAGAAAGAAATAAATGTGGAAATCAAGAATATCAAGAATATAATTGAACTTTATTAAACAAAATAAGAACCATATGCTTTTTCCTTTAGGGAAATTATTTTAAATAATAAAATGCTAAAAATATTTATAAATATAGTAAAATTTTACTATCTATCTGTGATAGATTGCGATAGACTACTATCTGTGTTGTGATAGACTACAAATAGACATAGATAATAGTTTATCGTGACCTGTCATAGAAAAATAGTAAAATTTTGCTATATTTATAAATATTTTGATTCATTTTTCTATTTTTTCAAAAAAAAGAACCTTTTTTTTTATGTATATCAATTTTCTTCTGAAAAGATGTATAACAAAATTTTAAATATCAACAATGACGTAAATTATTAGTATTTGATATCCAATTTTATTAGCATATATTAATAAAAATATCAATATACGTTGACAAATATTCCCAACAAATTAAAACAAATTATTTTAAAAAAAATCTAAATTAATAAATAAACATCTCACATTCACATCAAATAAGTTAAAAAAAATTTAGGAAAATTTTTTAAAATAGAAAAATAACTAAAATTATTTAGCAAAATTTTTAGATAATTGTGATAGACGCCGATAGAAGTATATCAAAGTTGTCTATCAGTGATGATATCTATCATTGATAAATGCTGTCTATCAATATTTTTTAGTATTTTTCTTTTCTGTTAATAGCTTGACATTTTTTCAATCGGTGAAAATTTTCCAACTTTTTATTGTTAATGTCATTTCATATTTCTAAAAAAAACAAAAATTATTATATTAGTCATTTCATGTTTCTTCCAAAAAAAAAATTTATTTAAGTCATTTCATGTTTCTTCAAAAAAACAAAAATTATTATATTAGTCATTTCATGTTTCTTCAGAAAAAAATTAATTATTTCATGTCAGTGATATGTCTGTATTCATATTAAAAAAAATCACAAAAAAATTAGGGAAAAATAATGGAGAATCTTTTAGGAAACGTTTAGAACGCGTATAATACGTGAGTTATAATAATTTGTGTTTGTGATGCATATTATTTTAATTTGAGTAAGAAAATAATAAATACGGTAACATAAAGAGAGAAGATAGCTAGAAAATAGCAAACACGGTAAGAAAGAGATAGTTCAAATAGAATTACTTAGTTAATCTTGACTTATAATAGTTGAAAGAAATATTTAGAGAATTAGCCTACTATAAAACTAATATTTCACAAATGTCCTAAACTTTAGTAATATTTCGTAACTAGGTTTCAGCAACATATTGGGATATGTTTAACCTTTTGATAGAATTCCCTCTCATCTTTTAATTTTTTTAGAAAAATATATTAACTTGGGATTTACTATTAATAATATAAAGATCTTATTTTTTGAAATATCATTAATTACATTATCTCTCATTAATAAATTTTCAAAGTTTTTTTCGTCAGATTTTGACTTTGTTTTTGTTGTTTTTTAATTTCTCTTGATATTCATTTAATATTGTAAGATATTTCAAATTATCATTTTCTTCATTTTAGGAGATTTCGTTTATTTTCTTCCATATCCCTAGTTTAAAACTATTTCCATCTTCACTAAGATCTCAAGTATATGTCGAATATATTGGTAATATATTAGAAAATGTAAATACACATCACATATATTACTCGGTATATAAGACAACATATTGTACAAATTGTCTTGTTCATGCACTTATTAAATATATCTTAGTTTTTATTTCTAGAAATTTCAAATATATAGTGTTGTAAATATCAAATATACATTATTTTCTCTCTTGAAGCTTTTTGCCGATTCTTGCTTTCATTTATGAGAACAACAATTTTTGGATTTAGAGAATTTTTCCTTACCTGTGTAGATTTTGAAAAGAAAACCGTTTTGAGAAGCATATAACTACAAGAAATTTTCCTTACATGCTTCTTTTCGTATCAATATTATTATATTTTTTTAAAAAAAAAAACTCAATGGTAAGGAAGGCTAATTGGGCCAAACTTTTATGTAAAACAATAGATCATTAAGTTCTTCATGTAAAAAAAAAAGTTTAGACAATTATGTAATTAGACCTATTTATTTAGGTTATATGTATCGAAAGTAATAGTTAAAAATACCAACTATTATAATTAGAGGCCCAAATATTTAGTGAACTATAATTGGCCTTTAAGCTTTCAAACACCTATATCTTGCAGTGGGTGCTCAAAGTCCATGCTTATATGTATGGGTAATATATGATTTCCCTTCCATCACTCGCACAAAAAAAATAATTAAAATATTTCAATAAATAAATAAAAATAGTTTGTTGCATGTCACGTTATAATAGAATAGTTTGATGGGATGCATAAAGATAGATACTATCCGAGATGTACCTAAATATTTTTCTATATATATAGTTTGTTTTGGGAAGTCTAATAAGAGTGGAAAAGTGGAAAGTAGTGAAAAAAAATAAAAGGAGGAGAAAAGTAGTGATGATGTGGAATTGGATATGGGTAGTGGGTTTATTGTTGCTATTGGGATTATGGGGATGGAGAGTTGTGAATTGGGTTTGGTTTAGGCCGAAAAGGCTTGAAAAGTTCTCGAGACACCAAGGCCTCGCCGGCAACTCTTATCGCTTTCTCTTTGGGGATACAAAGGATATTGCGGCGGCCGAACGCCAAGCAAGATCGCAGCCAATGACTTTCGCTTTCTCTTTGGGGATACAAAGGATATTGCGGCGGCCGAACGCCAAGCAAGATCGCAGCCAATGACTTTCTCCCATCATATTGCTCCACGCTCCACCCCTTCCACTTATCCCACCATTCACAAATACGGTAATTATTAGGGTTATTTTTAAATATAGTAAAATGAGTTAACTTATTTATAAATATAGAAAAATGTCATTATTTACCAATAATAGATACTGCTAAACTACTATCATTTGTCTCTGTCTTTCACATCTAGTGAAAGACAATGACATTTTGCTATATTTGAAAATATTTTTATTTAAAACAATTACAATAATTATTATCTTTTTTTATACAATGAAAACTAACATTTTACTTATGTCACATTTTGTGCTCGCTACTTTGAGCTCTATCCTTCTCACCCATGATCCTTTCTCCTTTTCGCACTCGCATTACCTTCTTCCCTCTCTTCTTTATCACAAGTGCAAGGAACTACTCTACTTTCAGTGTTTGAAGAGGAGAGGGAAAAAGTAGAATGGATCTAAGGGAGGAGTGCAAACGAAAGAGGTAGATAAAGAGCCAATATGATCTAATTACTTTGTAATGTAAGTAAAATGGTTGTTTTCATTCATTTCAAAATTCGGGACATTTGGTATTACCGCAACAAAATTTGGGCAATTTGTATGAAACTTCCTCTTCCAATTCTCTTTTTACTGTTTTTTAGCCCACTAACGAATCTCTTTTGGAGTGATTTGAACATAAAATGACTTGATCCTTAAGGGTAGTTGCAAATATAAGAAGTGGACTCAAAATATTAGTTGATATAGCAATGCAAAAGAATTTGCAGGTATAACAAAATTTAGATTCTACTCTCATAGTCTAGCAGTGATGTTCTATATCGTTGATAGAGAGTCTATCATGGATAGATTTTATTATATTGCAATTCTTTAAAAATATTGCGAAATTACCCTTGATTTAATTTATTAATCAAAGCTAATTCATAGCATGTTTAAAATGAAACTTGGTAGGTTAGGATTCTTTCACATGGTTTGGAACAAGTCCAAGAGTGTATATAACAGAGCCTGAACAAGTGAAGATTGTTTTCTCTCAAATCAATGATATTCGTAAGCCATCTTCTTTTCCCTTTAGAAGAAGAAAGGGAGGTGGGCTCGCCTCTCTCGAGGGACCTAAATGGGCTAAACACACAAAGATCATCAACCCTGCATTTCACACGGAGAAGTTGAAGGTATTTTCTTCATTGTTCATATAATTAAATTTACCATAATAATATGATGGTTTGTAATGACATTTAAAAAGAAAAAAAAAATTGTGAAATTTTTGCAGGAAATGTTTCCAGCATTCTCCCAGAGTTGTACGGAAATGGTTAATAAATGGGAAATGATGGTTCCTGCTGAAGAAGGATGTTGTGAAATTGATGTGTGGCCTGATGTGCAAAACATGGCTGCAGATGTGATTTCTAGAACTGCATTTGGAAGTAATTTTGAGGAAGGAAAAAAGATCTTCCAGCTCTTGAAAGAGTCGGCTTCGCTGTTCATGACATACCTAACAAATAGAGTTTATTTCATTCCAGGGTTTAGGTAAGATGATTCAATGGATTATTTATATATGTTGGTTTAATTTAAAGATGATGCCTCTTTAGATTGGGATTTGAGTGTTCGTTTGGGCTACATGAGCTTTTGATATCATATTAGTTAACATGGAGTTTTATCTCAAGACCACTTAGTCTAAGAATGATATCAAAACTCATATAGTACAAACGGACATTCAGTCTAAAAAAAATTAGAATCATATCCAAGAATGATGAACCCAAAGAGACACCCATCTTAACGGGTATGTTGAGGATCCTACATTGGAGAAAAAAAAAAAGACTCTTTTTAAGATAGATGAGAGAAGTTTAAGATAGATGAGTTACTTCTCTTGTTGATAATTAATTTTGAGATAAAACTTTCTGTTATCTAATATCTATAGAAAAAATTTGTACGGATTGCCCCGGTCTTTGCGCAATTCAGCAAACCAATAAAAATCTTTCATGTGGCAGATTTTTTTAAAATATATATATATAATTTTTTTTCATGGGAATAGGTGCAATCATTGTCCACATATATATACTTTGAGTATAGATTCTATTTGTCTTTTAAAGTTTTAAAATGCTTCATTTTGTTACTAAACTTATCAAAGCTCATGTAGTTTCTTTATTTGATACAAATAAACAAATTCCTTCTAATCCTTGTGCAATCTTCCAATTGAAAAATTGCGTAAAATATAAAATAATAAGTGAAACTGTTGGAATATTTTAAATTTGTTATCTGACGCTCTAATTGACCAATTATAGGGTTTTGCTGCCTGATTAGCGAGTCGAAGACTAGGAGCGATGTGCCCTGGTGGGGACTCAAGGGCAACACTCCCAGAACCTAAATTGTATTCTTTTATGTTATCTATAATTATGGGCCTAAGGTTTAAAGATGTGTCATATATAAATCCTCTAACATTATTATTGTCCTTGCAATCTGTATTATCTGATATTTCTCTTTATTAATTAACTAATCTCTACCTCTACCCATAGACGCAGTTAACACACTGTTAGTGAACCACGTAAATCTCTGTGTTGATCTTTACTGTTAACGTTTTCTAATTTTTTTTTTTTTTTTTTTTGTCGATTTCATAACAGAAACTATTTTCATCGAATAAATTAATTCTTGATGTATTGTACACATTTTCTTTTAGGTATATACCAACTAAATTGAACAAGAGGATGAAAGAGATTGATAGAAAAATACAAGATATGATCTGGGGTATTATAAGCAAAAGACAAAATGATATGAAGAAAGGTGAAGCTTCCAATAATGAAGATCTATTAGGCATCCTTTTAGAATCAAATGCAAGTCAAATTGAAGAACAAACAAACAAGAAAGAAGTTGGAATGAGCATAGAAGAAGTAATAAATGAATGCAGGCTTTTCTATTTTGCTGGCCAAGAAACCACAGCTGCAATGTTTGTTTGGACAATGGTTCTACTTGGTCGATACTCAGAGTGGCAAGATCGAGCAAGAGCAGAAGTCTTGGAGGTTTTTGGTTATAACAACAAATTGGATTTTGTTGGTCTAAGTCGTCAAAGAGTAGCAAGTAAAATCATCATTTTTCTTATTCCACATTAAGTTATTTAATTACTTTTTTCCCATTTATATATTTTTATCGATTTGGTTCTTAAACTTTAAAAACTATTTGATAGGTAAGTATGATACTAAATGAAGTTCTTAGGCTATACCCTCCAGCTGGAATGCTAGTTCGAGATATTCACAATGAAACACAATTGGAAAATTTGACATTACCAGTTGGAGTATCAATAGGAATACCAATTTTATGCATACACCAAGATCCCAAAATATGGGGTGAAGATGCAAGTGAGTTCAAACTAGAAAGATTTTCAGAAGGAATTTCTAAAGTAACAAAGAATCAAGTATGCTCTATCCCTTTTGGATGGGGTCCTCGAATTTGTGTTGGTCAAAACTTTGCAATGATTGAAGCCAAAATAGCATTATCCATGATTTTGCAACAATTCTCATTTACACTTTCTCCAACTTATACTCATGCTCCTATCTCAAACATTACTATTCAGCCACAACATGGGGCTCATCTCATCTTTCGTAAGCTATAATAATAGTTTAGTGTTCATCTTCCTAAGCTATATCTTTTTTGTTTTTGTAAAACCTCTCCAATTACAATATTATAAATGTACTGAAGTTCATAAGCTATGTACGATTACATATGGTTTCCATTTGTGTCACCTTTCTCTTCATAGGGAAAGTTTTTATGACTACAAAGAGTACCTACCTTGTTTGTTTCTATTAGGGTTTTGATTGAAACCAAACTTAATGAGAGATTTGGATTTAGATTTTAAGGCAAATTTGATGAAGATTTGAGTTTCAAATTTTGCAAGGCAAAATTGTAAACAGAATCAAATACTAGAATGTTTATCTAGCTTTAAAACCAATGGCTAGATAAAATTCAAATTTAGTACTTTTGGTCAATTTATGATAAACAAAATCAAGTTATGAACCAAATACATGTTTTTGGTCAAGGAAGTTGAAGTTATTGCTCTAAGACCACATTTACCAATCTGTAATGAAAATTAGTCACTAATCGTAATAGAATTTCATTGATAGATCAATTGTAATGGGTCAGAATCACAAATATAATTGGATTATTTTTTTTATCACGTTTACTTAGAATTATGGATCCGTTACATTTACTGTTATCGTTACCATTAGCATTACCGTTTGACCCTAAACAGTAACAGTAGATGTGACCGATTCATACTTCTTATACTGCAGTACACTAACGATAATAATAATGATAACGATAACGTAATTTTGAAATACAAACGGATTGATCATCCTTTGCTCGTCAATTAGTTTGCGTTTTTTATTACAGATTAGACAGTGGACTCCACATGTCAATACTTAGTACGGAACATAGGGTAAACAACAACAAATGTAATTCATTGGAACCCATTTTTCATATTACTATTCATTTATTACGTTTTTCGTGGTGTAAACATGACCTAATTACACAATATTTTTTAATCCATCCACCACTTGTCGAGCATAAATTTCAAAAATGAAACATTTGTTGGAGAAGAAAAATCACTTTAGTCGATTGAAGTTAAATATTAATGTATTTGCCAAATTAAAATTTATAGATATGGAAAATCCAAACACGTTGTGTGTCCTCTTTATGGTCATATGCAACGCCATACGAACTCAATGTCGCCATACAAACTCAAGTCCAAAGAATGGCTTCAAAAAGCTCATGTAATAATGTTTTATGTTAAAACTCTATCAACGGAGGGCTCGCTCTTCATTTAGGTTGGAGGATTGAAGAAGTTTCATAGTAACTTAAGATTCTTTTTGAAGATTTGAATGCTAAAATTTTCTAAACAATTGAGATTCTTCATCTTGTAATTCGCCTTCATTGTTGGATCCCTCAAAGAAAAAAAAAACTATCCAATTAAAATCATCTTTTATTATTAACTAATTAATTTAGAACATTGAGCGCAATGCGTTGATTGACAGGAGAGGAGATGTGTTAACCCTAGTAAAATCGATGGTGGAAGATATTATGGACATGGGAGTGCATCAACAGATCAAATTTCGTTACATTCAATGTTCACAGAATTTGGTGGCATATGGTATAGCTCGTTGGGCTGTAAATGAGGTTGATTCCAATAGTTGATGGGATGATTTTTTTAATTTGGCTTAATCTATTAATTGAGGCAGATTGGGCCTTGTGCTTGTCTTGTTTTTCTAAAAAAAAATAATTAATTTTGGATTGTTTTATAAATTAACTATTAAAATTATATGAGATTACCATGATTAATTTATAAGATAAATACATGCAACCAAATACATCCCGTAATCGATTTTTCTCATTAATCTTATTCTTAGGTATCTATAAATTCTTAAACCAAATGACCCATAATTACTATAAACATAAAAAATATCAAATTATTTACAAATATAGAAAAATTTTACTGTCCATCAGTGATAGACATAAAATTTTACCGTGGTCTATCGCTGAAAGACGGAAAAAAATTTCTATATTTGTAAATATTTTAGATGTAACATAATTAATTTCAACTCCAAATCCATTAATCAAGTTGCTCACAATTTAGCTATTTGGGCTTGATCTAATGAGGAGTGTGGTGTGTGGGTTGGAAGCCCATCTAGTTGGTTAATTTCTTATATTTTTGTTGATGTAGCTAGTTGTAAACCTTATTTTGGGGCTTATTGATTAATTTTAGGGTAATTATAGTGAGTAGTAATTTTAGGGATAATAACCAAGTATATAGCATTATTTAAAAAAAATGTTAATATAGCAAACTTTATCAACGATAAACTTCTATCGCTAATAGACTCTTATGTTCTACTAGTGATAGACCATCTAGACTATAAAATTCTATCAGCAATAGAAGTCTATTACTGATAGACTTTGCTATATTTACAATTGTCCCTTAATTTTATGTAAAAAAAACATTGAATTAATTTATAAATTTCTAAAATACCCTTTAGTTGAATTTCCTTTATTTTATTTCTCCTCTCCCTTCATCACTTAACTATCTCATTAAAATTTAAAATATTATTTTGGTCTTTACGTTTACAATTGGTTTCATTTTAGTACTTTCAAATATTTAATTTTATTTTAGTCACCGTAACTCTTACTAAATCTTATATTTAGTCCTTCAAAATTAGTTTTTATTTAAATCGGCTAAATAATAACAATAATTCTTATGTAAGAAAATATAATATTTAAAATATTTCTTTTTCTTTTTGGATAAGAAATATTTAAAATTTGAATTGTTTTCAAATATAGCAAATGATCCAACTTATTTAAAAATATAGCAAAATGTCACTATCTATTAGCGATTCGTGTTATCACTGTCTATCATTGATAGCAGTAATATTTTGCTATATTGGAAAATATTTCTAGCAGTTTTGTCATTTAAAACAATTACTCTTAACAATTTTCTTTTTCTTTTATCTCACACTTGATTTCTTTTTTTTTTTTTATGCATTTATCCATCACCAATTATCTAAGGGTCGTTTTGATTGACTTGAGAAAAAAATGTTTTTCAAAAATCTCATTTTTATTTAAACTCTTTTGATAAAAATTGTTTAAAATACACTTCAAAAATTATTTTAAACGGTTGCCAAACACTTCCATTTTTTTCAAAATGACTTATTTTTAAAATTAAATAGTTGAAAATGTATTCCAAACACACCCTAACTTGTTGAAATTAATAAAAAAAAAATGAATAATCTTTGAAAAACAAAGAGGAAAGAAGAGTTCCTCACATAAAAAATTGAGTACTTTTAATGAGTATCAATTTTAGAGATAATAACTACGTGTATAGCAACATTTAAAAAAAAATTATAAATATAGCAAATTCTATAAGTGATAGACTTATCGCTGATAGACTTCTATGGTCTACCAGTGATAGACTTGTATCGCTGATAGATTCTTATGGTCTATCAATGATAGACTTGTATCGCTAATAGACTCTTATGGTCTATCAGTGATAGACTACCTAAACTATAAAAGTCTATCGTTGATAAATTTTATTATATTTATAATTTTTTAAAAATGTTACTATATATATGTTAATACTTTAAATCTAATTGCTATATTTGCAATTGTTCCTAAAAAAATTTTAAACACTTATTTTGTTAAGTCCAAGTCAGTAACAGCAATTATTTTTCAAGTCCAATTTTGTCATTAGATAAGGCATGTGCGCCCACCAATACGTTCACATATCTCCGACGGCTTAAAATCAGGCCGCCGCATTTGATTTTATGAAAAATTGGAAGATGGGTGTAGCCCAATTATTTCATTTTTTAAGTTCAAAATCTCTTAAATCATATTCAATATCTGTCAAAAATAATATATATAAAATAAAATATATATCTGATTCAATGAAACATATGCATAAGCCGCCCACGTCTCCATAACTCCGACTGCCGCGGGTCAAATCTTATGGTGTAATGTCGACAAATTTGGATATTCAAATCTCCAAATTTATTCCAATTAAAGCGGCAAATCTTAGCTTCCCAGGATCTTTTGTTGCCCAATCTAGGTTCTAACCATTCTAAATATGATAAATTTTGTTCAAAATATCCATTCTCATTTAAACACTTTTTAAAAAATTATTATAATTATTATTATTATAATTATAATTTTTTAATACAGCACGAAAGATATGAAGATATTAACCTCCCACATCAAAGAAATAAGTACGTGTCAATTATTACTAATAGGTATGTACTCAAATTAGAAATTTCTAGTACACACCCATAATACCATATTTACTTTATTCACACTATAAATTTGTCTTCATAAACGTCATTAGATTCCACTCTATTTTTAAAAGCATGCTAATATACACACAATAAATGGGGAGAGTGAAAATTTTTCTAGTATATACTCTTTGGCTTATCAAAATCATCTTCAATTTTCTTTTTTTTTATTTTTTGTTAGGAAAATTTTCACCGATAGAAAAAATGTCAAACTATTTGCAGAAAATAACAAAAAAAAAATACTGATAGGCATTAATAGACTTCTATCAGCATCTATCAGTGATAGACTTCTATAATTTCTATCACTGATAGACCTTGATAGACTTCTATCCACGTCTATCACAACTATCTACAAAATTTGCTATTTTGGGTAAATAGTTTTCCTCATTTTTCTGTTTTTAAAAACTCTACTTTTTGCTATTTCTTTAATTAAAAATAGGATAAATATCAATTTATATTCTTAGACTTTGAAGTTGCATCAATTAAAACCCTAAACTAATAATAATATCATTTTAAACTATAAATTTTTGTAAATGCATCAATTTACACTTTCTTTCAAAAAAAAAAAAATTCAAAAAATATCGTATGAAGTTTATAATTTATATGAGTTCAACTCCTAAATTTTTATGAGTGGATGAATTTAGATTTTATTTTATATTAATTTCAATAAGATAAAATAAAAAGAGTAAAACACTTGATTTTAATTTAAAACCTCGTAAAGCTCTCTAATTTAATGAACATCAAAATGGAAATTTAAACAATTTTAGAAGCACAAACAGCGGAATCAATGATGAATAATTATTATAATAAATTGACAAATATTTGTTGTATGCAATGGGCATCCCGTAGACGCCACTTTCAATATACAATTTCGATGGTTAGCTAAACTTTAGAAATGAATGAACTCAACGTTTTAAATGTAATATTTAAGCTTTCGATAATTCATAATTCTTTATTGTTTATTGTTTATTATATTCAAAGGCCATAACCACAATAATTGTAATGAAACAGAAAGATCAAACATTTTAGTATAAATAGAGAGGTCCATAAAAAACACCATCTTCACCAATCTAGCTCCCACAACTTGAACATTTGGGTGACATAGAGAGAGCAATATAATGGCAACAACAAAGAGAGATATTGTGTTCTTCGTGTTTGCATTAACCATTTTGTTTCCTATTGTTAAATCACAAACTTTTGATGATTTTTCGTTTGTACAACAATGGCCACCCGCTGTTTGCGCTTTACAATCAGGACGATGTGTAGGACGAGGGACACGATCGTTCACAATTCATGGTTTGTGGCCTCAAAAGGGAGGAAGTTCTGTAACTAATTGCGGTGGCACTCCCTTTGATTTCACTAAGGTAAAACTCAAACGTTCAAAATCTCTAATTTTTCTTGATTATTAATCATACATTAGTTCTAATAACTATTATGAGTGTAGTTCAACTAGTTAATTTATCATGAAGTTATTTTCGAAAGAAAAAAATATCTCTTTTAAAAACTCAATTTTCTTTCAATGCTCATTTGTTTTGCTATCTGAAATCTCTCTCTTTACCATTTTCATCAATGTATAATTTTTATTTTTCTCTATAATTTTTCTCTCTCTAATTATATTATTTTCAATTCTCTTTCTAATATATCTTTCATTTATCAAGTGAACATATTTATCTCCTTAGTTTTCACTCATTACAACTTTGGTTTGTTTTTTACCTTTATCTTTATTCTTTATTTTCTAACATGTATTTTTTTTTATATATTTTCAAATATAGAAAAATGAGTGAAACTATTCACAAATATAGAAAAATTTCACTGTTTATCAGGAATAGACTGCAATAGATTTCTATCGCTTGAGTGATAGACAACAATAGATAGTAAAAAAAATTTATATTTGTAAATAGTTTAATATTTTTCTATTTATAATAATTTTTCTTTTCTTAACATATTTCTCTTTAAAATTTTCTCTATTAATATTTTTCTTTCTTCGGTCTAAAATTTACAGTGCATGATCATTTCTATATAAATAATTTATCACTTCTTTAAATTTTATTTACCATATTTGTACATATTTTTCTCTTTGGAAAGTATCTCATTCTCCTCTCTCAATCTAAAGAAAAATTGAGAACAAAACGATCTAATCTCGTAAGAAATTTGAAACTTACTGTGTGGATGTTTCAGATTGCACATTTAGAAAATGATCTAAATATAGTTTGGCCGAATGTGGTAACGGGAAACAACAAATTCTTTTGGGGTCACGAGTGGAATAAACATGGAATTTGTTCAGAAAGCAAGTTTGACATGGCAAGGTACTTCCAAACAGCGATAAACATGAGGCACAGTATCGACCTTCTTAGTGTCATGAGAACTGGCGGAGTTGTACCAAACGGAGCCTCAAAGGCAAAGCAAAGAGTAGAAAGCGTCATCTCATCCCATTTTGGTAGGGATCCAATTCTTCGTTGTAAAACAGCACAAAATGGCCAAGTCTTATTGACAGAGATTGTTATGTGCTTTGATGACGATGGTATCACCCTTATACACTGCAACAAAGCAAGATCCAATTGTGCTCGAAGCTTTATTTTTTGAGAATTATAAACTCTTCAATAATTCTCATGCAATAATGTTATTAATAATGTGGTTCTATCTATACTTTATGATTGTTATCTATAATATCTATCTATAATTGAAATAAGTTGCTATTGTTCATCATTGTCTCTCTTCTTTGTTTAACGTGTGCTGAAGTTTTTTTTTATACTTTAAAGATAAATAATTAGTAATATTTTGAAAAGTAAACATTTTCAATTTTTTATGTTTTTTTAACAGATTTTGTTTATTTATTGCCTAATTGGACATATCTCAATCACAATCAATTAAGACACTAGTTATCTCCTTCAAAAAGAAAAAAAAATTACACTAGTTGAGATCTTTGATTAGTTTAAGTTTGAATATAGGTCGCGTTTACCAATTTGTAATAAAATTGATAGTAATCGTAATGAGATTCTATTGATAGATCAATTGTAATGGACCTGAATCACAAATGTAATTGGATTGCTTTTGATCGTGTTTACTTAGAATTATGAATCTGTCATATTTTATTGTTACCGTTACTGTTACTGCTTGACTCTAATAGTAACAGTAAATGTAAAGATAATAATAAATGTGGCAAATTCACAATTTTGATACTATACAAGAACAATATATTTGTGACGATGATAACGATGACGATAAAGGTAAAGGTAGTGGGTCCTACGTAATTTTTTCAACCACAATCAGATTGAGCACCCTTCATTCCTCAATCAATTTATGTGTTGTGATTACAGATTTGGACGCGAGCTCCACAGTTCATTACGATTACAGAATATAGGTAAGCAACAATAAACGTAATCAACTAGGAACCACACTTTTCAGATTACCATTAATAGATTATGTTTAACATGAGGTAAATGTCGCCATAATCCCTTTTGATTCCAATCCTCGTTTATTTAATTATCCATGCATGTTATGACTAAATTAAATTAAATTAAATATACTAGCTATTTAAATATATTGCAAAAAGTGTCATCTATTTGATTTACAATTATGAGGATATAATAGTAGACACTTTTAGATCCATTTGAAACAAATTGAATACTCGAGAAAATCAGGAAACCCTACACTCCTTAAGAGATAGATGAGTTATACTTCTCTCCTTATTAATTGGTTTTGAAATGGAATCTCATACTTACTTAATAAAAATAAATAAATGTTAAATTCAAACTTTGAGAGGAATTTGAAAACTTAACAAATAAATTATGTTGATATTGCTTTTCATTTTCAACTTAGATTTGGTTAATTAAACATTTGAATTTTTTCTTTGAAAAAATTCTCCACTTAGATTAATATATTTTAACAGATAAATTATAGAAAATAACTCCAAACTTTGTACTTTGTATTAAAAATACTTTTGAACTTTCAAAAGTTTCAATAATATTCTTTAACCTTTTAAAAAATATATCTTTACTATTAGTTTTGGATGAAAATTGTTAGTACTTTGTATTAAAAAATACCCTTAAAATTTCAAAAGTTTTTAATAATACCCCTAAAGTCTAAGGGAAAAAAAAACTCTTATATCTCATCATTTAGTATATGAACGGAGACGTTACGTTAATACCTCATTTTAAAAATATCCTATAACTTTTAAAAGTTGTATTAATATTTTTAACAACTTTAAAAAAAAAATAATAATTTAATGCTCCTACTATAGTCAATTTCTTTAAAGTTATCTTGAGTTGAAAATAAACCAATTTTAAAATAACATAACTCTTACATGTACCCTTCATTTTATTCATAAAGATACTCTCATTTTTCTTCCATTTATTCAATTCTTACGCAATTTTCGTAGCAACCGAACATAAACAAAAACTCTACATAAACAAAAACTTCAAATTAAAGCATAGGATTCCACAAATTGTTACAAATTCTCATTATTTATCCAATTATTATTTTCATTCTCCCATTTTTCAAAGTGAGTTTTTCCTTTTCTTTTTTCTTCTCTTTTTTCTCCATTAAAAACAACATTTTTAGAAAACACTTTCTTAATAAATAAAAAAATGCATGTGGTTATCTAGTCGTGTACATTAATTAGAGGGGTTTTTTTTTTTTTTTTTTTTTTTTTTTTTTTGCTGAATCAATGCAAGCAAAATGTTATAGAGATAGAAGGAAGAGAAAGTTTGGTTGATCAAGTGAGCTAGAAAAACGCGAGAATCGTAAAGAATGAGAGCTATAGTGGAAAAATTATAAGACCAAATATAGATAGTTGGTAGATGTGTCCTGCAAAACCTACTACCTTAAAAGTAAAATATGGATCAAACTTGGTGCTCAACTGCAAAGTCAGTTGCTCTCCAAGATTGACACAATGCCCTGCCTCTGAAGTGCCTTCATGGAGAAGGGTTGAAATTAGATAGAAAATTGCTCAGAAACAACAGTACAAAACCAAAGAGGATGAATGTTTTTTGTATTCTTCTCTGTGTTTTTCAAAACCAAGAATCATAGCATATAATGAAGGAAACAACAGTTTTAAATTGAGAATTAATTTCAAGAATTAATATTAGATTCATAAAATCATAAAACATTTTTATAAATGGAAATAAAACAGTAACTTTTTGATAAAATGTGATTACTTATTCCTTCATCCAGATGAACAGCTGCCGCGGCGCGCATGTGAGGAAATTTTTTTTACTTCCCCCATAACCACAATTCGAAAATACCTAGCAAGCCTTTGTATATAAAACCATTTAACAAATCAAAGTCTTCACACAAATAGGGTTGGTCATGTTAAACATTAACCCTAATTTAAGAAAAAAAATCAAGAAGATCATCTCTTACCGAATTGATCGTTTTATCAATTTTTATTTTTATTTTTAAGGAAGTTGTTTCTTCAAGGACGATACATTTATGTATCCTATAAAACTACTATATTTCTCTAACAAGTTTTAGAACTTATATAGTTTTATAAAAAGTTTTCAAACTTGCAATATTAAAAATAAAACCCTTTTCTTTACCATAATATTTTATCTAATACATCATCTCATTAACTCTTCCTCTCTTTTAACTCTGAAAATTCTTCTCCTTTCAAAGTTTTCAATCGCTTACTTTGTGGAACATTTACTCATCATCATTTAATTATATTTAATGGTATATATATTAGACTATCTTAGATTAAATTTTTGTAGCTCATTTCAAGAAAATATTGAACAATTTTTTAAAAAAATAAAAAAAAAATTGTCACGTTGAATGTAACTTAAATTGGCCCTAATATTTTTAGATTCCTATCAACAACTGCAATTATTTCGTTGAGTCCAAAATATATTATTAAATGAGGCATGTGAATACGCCTACCTAAGTTCATATATCTCCGAGGGCTTAAAATGAGGCCGCCACATTTGACGTACTTGTATTTATCAACACCAATTATTATTTCATATTTTTAGTTCAAATATCTTGATCTTATTCAATGTTTGTGAAACTAATATGAATATATATTTATATCATATTCAATGAGTATGTGGATAAGACCCACGTCTCCATAACTCCGACTGCCGTGGTCAAATCTTATGGGATAATGTCCACACATTTGGATAAACAAATGCCTAAATTTGTTCCAATTAAAGAAATGCCCACTCTTTGGCAAACCTCAGCTTCCCTAGATTTTTTGTTGCCCAATCCTAACCATTCTAAATATGACAAGTCAAGTTTTGTTGGGCATATCTTCTTGTTTAAACTTTTTTTTATTAAAAATAAAAATAAAATCATTAGGATTAGTTGATCTCTATTAAATTTCAATCGACATATCGATATATTTCATGTTTTTATGGATTTGACATCGACATGCAGAGTGAATCGATATTTTCATTGTACCGTAGAAAGATCTACGAAACATAAAAAACAAGTAACAAAATGTCAATAATGTAAACATAATATAAACAATAGACTTTTAATAATAAAAAGCGTTTATTTATTGATTTAAATTTATTTTTTTTAATTTTTCAAAAATATCCCTAGAAAGTTATATTTCCATAAAAAATTTCGTAAAATTAAGGCTTCAATATTTTCGTCGACATCGACATTTTAAACTTTAGTTCACAGGCAGATCTATGAAGGGATGAGTACATCTCTCAAAATTTGTGCATTTTTTATTTGTATTTCAATATTCGAAATATATTAAAAAAATTCCCGATTGCTTTGTTGGTAAGAGGGTCACCGAATAAGTTTATGGACTATTACAAACATTTTAAAGTTTAGGAACTTTATATACACAAATCTTAAATTTAAAGAGTTAAACCTACCATTTAACCTTATTTGAATTGTGCCCTTGTGACATATATTCCTAAATCCGCCACAAGTTAGATTGTGAATTCTCTTTAAGAGATTACCTCAATAAAAATAGTACATATCAATTACTATTGAGTTATATTCTTTTTGGATTAACAAAATTATTTTCATTAAAAAGGTTTTTATATTTTACATTTTATTTAAAAAGTGCTTTAAATATTTTTTTGTTGCATTATATTTAAAAGTGATTTCATTAATTGAAAATATGGAAAATATCAATTTATGCCCTAAAACTTTGAGATTGTATCAACTAAAATTCTAAACTAATATTTGTATCAGTTTAAACTTTAAACTTCTATATGTAAATGTATCAATTTATACATTGCTTACGATTTCGTGTGAAAATCATCATTTAAAAATTATAATTTGAATCAACTAAGCTCTAAAATTTTTACTAGTGAATCAATTTATACCTTTCATTATGATTACATTTGAAAACCATCAGTGCACCAATTTTCACATTCGTGTAGACTTTTTCAAATGTTGATTTTTACAAAATTGATGTATATGGACGATTCTCAAAGGAAGCCCTAACTAAGAGTTTAATTAAATTGATTCACGTATGAAAATTTATGAATTTAACCGATACAGTTATAAGTCTCACACTATATATTTTTTGACAGAACGTAGTGAAGGGTATAAATTGATATATTTAATTACAGCAGCAGTTGAGAGTTTAAATTGATACATTTATTAGTTTATGAATTCTAATTGTTATAACTACGGTTATAAATGATATTTTCTTTAAAATTATTTTTTTCCTCACTGCATACTTTTTTTTTTTTTTAATTTCCTCACTACATACTTGTTAATATTTTCGATTAAACACTATAAATTAATTTTTAGTGATCTATATCTCTCAGTGTTTCTTCACAAATAAATTTTATATTAATTCATTTCTTAAGATACTTTTTATTTAGTCAAAAGTTCGTGAACTTTCATACAAGTAAAAAATTTAGTTCCTAAACTTTTGTTAGTAACAATTTAGTCTATGTAATTTCAAATTTACAACAATTTATTTTTTGAACTTTAATTAGTAAAAATCCAGTCGCACTATTTTACCATTTGTAACGATTTAGTTTTTATTATAAAAAATATTATTAAAATTTAATTACACAGGTAGATTGATAAATTGATTAGGATTCAATTTTTTTTATATAAATCATAAAAACATAGTCATTACAAATTTTAGGGTATACAAACGAAATTGTTACTCATTTCAAAGTATATAGATTAAATTATTACTTATTAAAGTTTAATGACTAAATTATTACAAATTTAAAAGTAGACCAAATCGTTGCCAACTAAAGTGGACTAAGTTGTTACTTTTATGGAAATTTTGATACCAAAAATGTCTCTTTTTTTAAATAAAAAAGTTGTTTCATGAAGTTTATAAAACTTCATGAAAAAAAATGAAGAAAAAAAAAACATTAGTTAACAAAAAAAATGTTTTTTTAACAACATTTTAAAAAATAAGTTTTATCCTCTAGAATCTTTCAGTGCACCATGCAAATATTTTCGATAGCAATAGACTCTTTTTTTTTTTTGAGGTAGTTTATTTATATTTTGTTTGGTTTGACCTTCTGAATTTAATTTTTCCCTCTTTTTGGTATTTAAATATTTTTCTGTATCATAAAATATAAAATTATTTATGTAAGAGTTGTATCAATTTAAACTCTAAACCATTAATTGTATCAATTTAAACCTTAAGTGGATCAATTTAAACTTCAAAATATTAATTGTATCAATTTAAATCCTAAACGTTCGTTAGTTTATCAATTTAAACATTGAACTTTCATTAGTATATCAATTTAAACCTACAATTATGTTATTTTAATACATTTATAAAAGTTTAAGATTTAAATTGATATACATAATGAAAGTTCAGGGTTTATATTGATACAATTATTAGTTTAGGGTTTAAATTAATACGATCTTCAAAGTTTAGATGTGTAAATTGAAATTTTCTACCATTTTATTTCATAAGATTTTGGATTTTTTTTTTAGAAAGTAAAATCCAAATAAGTATGCTACAAAAAATGAATGAAATTTGGTTATAATTGTTTCAAGAAAATTATATATTGAAATAAATTTTTATCAATTTAACCATGATAAAATAAAAAGTAAAGCACTTAATTTTAATTTTTTAAAAAAAAATTAAAACGCCTTGTAAAAGTAAGAATAAGGCACTTGGGAATCAAATCAAAACTTTTCAAACTTTCAACATTAAAATTGAAATTCAACTTGAAGAGGCGTATCAATTTTAATTACAAATAATTTAGCTAAATGTTACAATTTTCAACTTTCAACATTTTGAATGAATTTTAGTTTAAGATGAATCTTTTACTCAACAATTAAAAAAAATCTTAAAAAAATTAATTTGAAAGAATGTCATCTCATATGAGATTGTTACTTTAAAACTACGATAGTTTCTTAATATTTTCCTACCTTGCAATTTTAAGAAAAATCTCCCAATTTAAGGTATATAAAAATAAATAAAACATTTATAAAAGATATAAAAAAAAAACTATCAGACAAAACCCTAAAATAGAAAATTATAAAAGATGAAACAAATTAAAACAAAAAATTTCTAAATTGGTTTAAAAAAAACAAAATTGAATAAAAAAAAAACAACTGAAAATGGTGAATAAGACAAAAAAAAAAAAAAAAAAAAAAAAAGTAATGATCCTAAACAAGTGGATAAATATCATGCCGTACACTTTTTCTCAAACAAAAAATTGATGATATATAGATGCTACTTTTTTTTTTTTTTTTTTTTTTTTCTAAACCCGAAAGTGAATTAAACACGCAAGCTGTTACTTTAAGCATACAATTTTCTAGAATTAGCTGAGCTTCAGAAATAAATGAGCTCATTTCTCAAACAAACAAATAAATAAAGCATTCAAGTATTAGATGAGCTCAAAATTTCAAGTGTAATATTTAAGCTTTGGATAATTTTTGGTTTTATGGCCATATACGCACAATGTAATCCATTAATAAAAATGGTTAGACTCACCTCATATCTATTCACTGTATTTACTACTCTTTTGTAATGGAAATCTACCGTAGGTCCCATACTAAAAAAAAATGTAATTTAATCTTACGCCACATTTACCAAATCGCAATAAAAATTGGTATAATCGTAATGAAATTTTATTGATGGATCAATCAGTATGAGTCTGAATCGCAAATGTAATTAGATTACTTTTGATTGCATTTAGTTAGAATTACAAATTAGTAACATTTACGGTTACAGTTACCATTTGATCCTAACGGTAATAGTAAAGATAAAACTACCCGTAAATGTGACATTCATAGTTCTTATACTGTTACAATAACAATATATGTAATGGTAATAGTAAAGGTAGTAGGGGTAATAGTAAAGGTAGTAGGTCCCATGTAATTTTCAAGTGCAATCAGATTGAGTACCATTCGTTCCTTAATTAGATTGTGCGTTTTGATTATAGATTTGGCGGCAAACTCCACAGTTCATTACTATGATGAAATACAAGTAAATAACAACCAACGTAATCAACTTGGGCCCACTTTTTATTTTATCATTGATGGATTACGTTTCAGTTGGAGTAAACGTGGCCGTATTACAATAAATCTCATTCCCATTGATTATTACGTGAGACCCTCGTAATCTAATATTTGTTTTACTAACTTTCCATCTTTTACCACTTCTTTCTAAATTCATACTCATTCATATTAATAATCAGTATCAAGATTTTAGGTTTAATATCTGAATAAGTAAATAAAAATAAAAATAAAAATCTGAATTAGTAAATAAAAATGATAAGAGGATATTACAATTTTTATAATATACTATTAATAAGTTTGTACATTTTCATTAATTAGAAATATCAAAATAACATTTCAGTAATCATCTATATTCTATTACATTTTTATATAGAAGGAAACAATATCAATAGATTTTTCATTATAATTATAACCAGTTTATACTGAACATCGTCAAAGGAATCTCATTTCATTTGCGATTGATTTTTATTACGATTGAATCAAATTTTAATTGATGAAAGACCATAACCACAGTAATTGTTGTGAAATAGAAAGTTCAAACATTCTAATATAAATGGTGGTCAATAGGAACACAATATTCACCAATCTCTCACAATTGAACATTTAGCTGAGATAGAGAGAGAGAGCAATGGCAAGGCCAAAGAGAGAAATTGTGTTCTTCGTGTTTGCCTTAACCATCTTCATTCCTATTGTGAAATCACAAACTTTTGATAATTTTTGGTTGGTTCAACAATGGCCACCAGCAGTTTGTACTTTACAGTCAGGACAATGTATAGGCAAGGGCTACGATACTTCACAATTCATGGTGTGTGGCTTCAAAAGGGAGGAGGCTCTGTAACTAATTGCCCGGGCAATTCCTTTGATTTCAATAAGGTAAAATTTAAACATCTAATTCATTTCTTTTGATTCTAATTTTCAATGAACCAATATGAGTTTAGTTGAATTAGTTAATGTATAATACATTACTTCTCAGACAAAAGTTAAAGGATAGCTTGTTTTTGTATTATGTTTTTGTTTTTATATTTTAAATAATATACAGGAAAATTTTAAATTATTTATACAAAATAGAAAAAAATACTAGTAGATATTAATAGACTTCTATCATCGTCCATTACAACTATCTAAAAATTTTGCTATTTTGTGTAAATAGTTTCTTTTATTTTTCTATTTTTTAAAATTTTCCAAAAAATAATGTCTATTAACTTTTTTCACGTGAACATGTTTTTCCCCTTAATTTTCACTCACCACAGCTTTTCTTTGTTTTTCACATATTCATCTTTATTTTTTAACATATTTTTCACTTCACTCTCTTTCTTTTTCCAAACATATTTCCTTTAAAATTTTTCTCTATTAACTTATATTTCCTTCATCTATCTAAATTTACTATCTTCATTTTCATGTTTCTACACATTTTCAATTTATCTCCATGTCTTTATTTTCATGTTTCTACATATTTTTCACTTAAATAAAACATAGATAATTGTAATGAGTAACAATTTTAAAAATGATAACTAAGTATATAGCAACATTTTTAAAAAATTGCAAATATAGCAAAATCTATCAGTGATAGACCACCTAGACCATAAAAGTCTATCGCGATAGAAATCTATCACTTATAAACTTGACTATGTTTGTGATTATTTTTAAATGTTGTTATATATGCTAATGTTTTGAATTTTATTGTTATATTTGCAACTGTTCCTAAAACATATCTACGTCTCTCTTATAAAAAAACTACAATAATAATAATAACTAGTAGTTAAAAAAGTTTGGTTTCCTGTTAAGAATTAAAATAAAAAATGAGCTATCAAAATGGAGCCACAATAGATCAAATCCCACCCTGAATATTGTTTAAATGATTTTAAATTAGAAATATATATATATATATATATAGTTTAGTCTCCAACATTTAATATTTGAGTGAAAGTGAACTTAGCTCAATAGTAATTAACATGATGTTCCTCTTTAAAGATTGAAGATTCGATCTTCATTCCTACAGTGTTGTACTAAAAGCATATTTAATATTTGAAAGTAATGCTCCCTTACATATATATTAATGTTTTGAAATTATTTTTTTATGGTTAGTAATTTTTTTAAAAAAGAAAATATTGACTAATCACAAAATTTAGAATCTTGAACAATTTTTTGAACAATATTGAAAGAAATATCAAATTTAAGGCGTGCTTCGCAATGATTTTATACTAACTTAAATCACTTTTAATAAATCTAAAATCATATTTTTTTCTCCAAAATTGTGATGTTTGGAAATTATGAAAAAGTGATTCTCGGATGTCTTTGAAAACTATTAGTTATTTCATATTAAAAATAAAAAAATAAAAATAAATAAATAAAACTCCTATTTCACCTTATTTTATCCTAAAATTTTTAGATAAATTATTTTTTCTTGTTAAAAGTTTTGTCCATTTTTATCTTTATTTCTCTCTGGCTTTTACTTTTCTTAAGTTTCTCCCTCTAAAGTTTTTATAATGTTTATTCTATTTTTTTTCTTCAAAATATCATTTTTTTTGCAACTTTTCTCTCTCCATTATTCTTAACTCTTTCTAGTTTTTTTTTCTCTAACTTTTTCTCACTTTTTTTCTCTCTAGTTTTTTTTTTTTTTTTTTTTTTAATCTTTCTCTAACCTTTTGCTATTGAATTTTTTTATTGTCACTCTTAAGTGTTTTCTCTCTTTAGAGTTATTCTCCATAAATTTTTATTTTTGTTATTTTCGCTAAAACAAAAAATTATCTTTTTTATATCTATGTAATTTTATTTCTCTATCTTCAAACTTTTGTTGTCTCTATTAAATCTCTCTCTAAATTTCTCCAGCGTCTATGATTTTTTTCTCTTTGAAAATTTTTTTAGGTCTATTTTTTTTCTTAAATTTTTATTTTTCTCTACATAATTCTGGTCTGCTACCCTCTAATTTTTTTTCAATCGTGAACGTAATATTTTTTAGTAATTAATTTATCATTCTAAAATTACATTTGAAAACAAAATATTGATCTTTTTAATTAAATTTAAATTTCTCTCAAATATTAATATAATGTAATTATAACATTTTTCTAATATATATATATATATATATATATATATATATATATATATATATATAATTAAATAATTTAGCTTAAAACAATTATTCTAAAAGTCAATGGAAACTATGTTTTTAAGTCATTGAAAATTACTTTTGATTAATCAATTTTGTTCCTAAAAACACTCCCAACCAAACATGCTCTAAATTCATTTTCAAAAAAACTTTCTCAACTCTTTAAATATTATATGTTGGGAGTTTCAGATTGCAAATTTAGAAAGCACTCTGAAGACAGTTTGGCCGAATTTGATAACGGGAGACGACCAATTCTTTTGGGGTTACGAATGGAACAAACATGGAATTTGCTCAGAAAGCAAATTCAACCAAGCATCATACTTTCAAATGGCTATAAACATGAGGAACAATATCAACCTTCTTAGCACCATGAGAGTTGGTGGTGTAACACCAAATGGAGGCTCAAAGGCGAAACAAAGAGTAGAAAGTGCAATCTTTGCTGGTTATAAGGCATATCCAATTCTTCGATGTAAAACAGCATCAAATGGCCAAGTCTTATTGACAGAGATTGTTACGTGCTTTGATGATGATGGTGTTACCCTTTTAAACTGCACTAGATCAAAATCCAATTGTGCTACTAGCTTTATCTTTTGAGAATAGACTCTTTAATTCTCATCCAATAATGTTATTAAATAATGTGTGTGCTACTATACTTTATATGCTTCCCATAAACATAAACAACAACATATGTTGTTATCTATCTTTCTACAATTAAAATAACTTGGTGCTATGTTCACCATTGGCTCTCGTTTATATAATGTGGGTTAATGTTGTTGTTTTTTCTTAAACCTAAAAACTTAAGTTAATGGGTGAAAGTAAATTTAATTTTTATATCACTAACATTTTCCATAATTTAAAGATAAATAATGAGTAATATTTTGAAGAGTATTGAAAAATTATTATAAATGAAAAAATATCAAACTATTTATAAATATAGAAAAATTTTACTGTCTATCAGCGATAGACTTCTATCAATGATATAAGTCTATTGTGGTCTATCGCTGATACACACTGAAATTTTTATATATTTATAAATAGTTTGACTTATTTTTCTATATTTGAAAACAGCCCTAGACAATTTTCATTTTGTGATATTTTATTTTTCTTTTAACAAATTTTGTTTATTTATTGTCGGCTACAACGTGACTCAATCAATTAATTAAGATACTTCTAATTATCTCCTTCTAAAGAAGACACTAGTTATATCTCTTTATTAAGTTCGAATTTGAATATAATCCTTATAATTACTTTCAGTTTCTTTTTCTCACAAAGAAAGAAAAAAAAGAAAAAGGGAAAAATACATTTTAGGCCCCAAAGTTTTGAGTTTAGTTTTTATTTGGTTTCTAAGTTTCAAAATATTACACTTTAAGTTCTTAAGTTTTGGGTTTGGTTTCAATTTAGTCCCTTGGTTCCAAAACGTTACAATTTTACTCTTGAGATTTGAATTTTGTTTCAATTGTTCGTATTAGCTAGGTTTTAAGATTTATATTTTTAACTTCAATTTTTTACTAAATACTCACTATATTTTTAGTGTTAATGTCTATTAATAATTTAATTAATTTAATTTTTTTTTTTTTTTTTTTTACAAATTTTGTCAACAATTCTATTTATTTATTGGCGAATTCAATGTAACTCGATTAAGATACTAGTTATCTCTTTAATTGGTTTGAGTTTGTAAATATTATCCTTATTACTCCCCATTCCTTGTTTAAACTAAAAATAAAAGAAAATAAAATAAAAGATTGTTGTTGATTGTGGAAATATTTAATTATTGACGTTAAGAATAATTTAAATTTAAGTAATTATACTAAATATATTGCAAAATGTGTTATCTATTTGATTTACTATTAAGAGGATATTATGGACACTTCCAAGTTCTAAGTCCATTTTAAACAAATTGAAATTAAGTTCAAACTATAGACTCATTTAGATACATATAGCTTCGCATTTTCAAGTTAGATTGGTTAAGGATTTAATTTTTTCCTTGAAACTGGTGCTAGGTAGTACCATAGAGGATCTATGGAATAGTACCATGGAGGTCCTAGTAGTACCTAGCAATATCATATGACGTCTTAATAGTACCCTGGGAGAACCCATATAGTCGTACCTAGTGATACCATGAAAGTCCCATGAGACACGTTTGCAAAGAACTTAGCAGTATCATGGAAAACAAAGGAAATATATTCTTTTGTCATAGTGTGTGATTTTAGAAGGATTATGGAATGTGGTCTCGTGGGTGTAGTTACCTTTAGTGGTGGAATTGAATTGCATAACAATTGTTCAAGGTGTTGACTAGAGAGGAGGAGATGCTAACTCCTATTAAATCAGTGGTAGAAGATATTATGTCTATAGGGACGCATTATGAAATTCAACGTCAACACATTAAATGTTCTTAGAATGTGGTAACAAATAGGTTGACTCGATGGACAGTGGATGGGGTCTCAATCTCACTATTGGAGAGATAATTTTCTTGTTTGATTTTGTCGTTTAGTTGAAGCTGATATGACCTCGTTGGCATTGTAATTTTTGAAGGTTTTGCGCGAAAAGAAAAAAAAAATACTTTATTGACTTTGAACATTCTTCTCTTCCAAATTTTCTATCACCTAGATTGTAAAACACATTTACCTCATCATCATTTAATTATATTTAATGGTAGAAAATATTTACAACATCCTCATTTTCTACTATACGACTATAAAAGGCTCAGTTCTTCTCATTTTCAATAAGAATTTAATATTTTTCTTTATTCTTTTTCTCATACTTGATTTTATTTTATAACTTTCTCCATCACAATTATTAGCAAGGGGATTTTGAAGCAATGTTGTTTAGCATATATATTCTCCAAGTTGTAAAAAAAAATCTAGTCGAATAATACCTCATTGTGTTTTGAATTGCACTCAACCTTTTGCAACTCATTTCAATTATAAAGAAAAAATTAAAATAAAAAGCAGAAAAAGAAAAAATTATCACGTTATAAAAAATAATTGGACAAGTAGGTTATTGATTAAAAAAAATAATTATATGTAACTCAAGTTTGCATCTAAATATACTTTTAAAAAAAATAGTTGTGCTATTCAATGAGACATGTTCATACGCCCACTACGTTCACATATCTCCCACGACTTAAAATCAAGCCGCCGCATTTGATGTGCTTGTATACATCATCACCAATTATTTCATTTTTTTCAGTTCATATCTCTCTTATTCAAAGTGTATATATATATAAAGAAGCTGCCCATGTCTCCATAACTCTGACTGTCGTAGGTCAAATATTATGAGGTCGTGATAAATCCCCAAATTTGTTCCAAAAATAAAACAATGTCCATACTTTTTGAATAAATTTTAGGGCATGTTTGGTTCACAATCCAGATTTTGTTTTATGTTTTTAGATTTACTGAATTCAGCAAATATGTGTTTGGCAGACAACATGAATTTTGTTTCTAAAAACTGTTTTCGGATACTATGATTCAAATCGTGTAAATTCTGAAAACAACATTTTTATGTTTACATTGTTTTTAGAATTTGAATTTTAAAATTTAAAATGTAGAATTATATTAAATAAAGATAAAAATATTTAAAAATATAATGTGTCATGTTATAAACTCAATTCAATTTTTTTAATTAAAATATGTATTATAAATTAGGTTAAATTTCAAATTTGGTCCCTATAATTTGGATAAACTTACAAGTTAGTTCATATGGTTTTAAAATTTAGAATTTAGTTCCAATAGTTTGATACAACTTCATATATTGTCCCTATGGTTTGTTAAATTCTCTTAAATAATTCCTGCATGGATTATTTATGAAGTTTTTATCAAACCATAGGAGTTAAATGCTAATTTATAAACCTTAAGACCTAAATTTTAACTTCTTCCAAACCATAGGAACAAAAATTTCAATTTATCTCATAAATTATATAATATTACAAAACAATAATTAAATAACTTTTTTAACATAAAATCATGTTCAAATAAATTAATAATAGTTTTATTGTCAATTGATATTTAGTGGTTAACTAAACTAGTTTGCAATTGTTTAAATTAGAATCTGATTTCTAAATTCTGCTACCAAACACATATATGAAAACATGAAATACAACCTTATTTTCATTTAATGCCTTATTTTCAAATTTATGTTTTCAAATTCTCTACCAAACATGTCCTTAGCTTCTCTACATTTTTCTTCCCTAATTCTGTGAATTCTAAGTATGATAAGTTTATCGTTTAAAAAGTTATACTAGACACAGATCAAATGATTGATTTTTTTTTCTTTCTTATAAGTACATAGATGAAATTTTATTATGTTTAGAAAGAGATTTTTTTTTAAAAGATATTTCAAACACATCGATTGCAATAAACTTTTTCATTAGCTAATTTTTAGGGTAATTATTTTAATAGGCAGTAATATTTTGGTATATTGTAAATATTTTAGTTATGCTATATTGAAAACAATCCTTTTAAGAGATCCTAATTAACATTTTAATATAATATAGATATTACTTTAGGAGAGTTACAAATATAGCAATTAGGTTCAAAGTGTTAGCATATATAACAACATTTTAAAAAGAATTGCAAATATAGTAAAGTCTATCACTAATATTAAAAAACACACCATCTTTATGGTTTAGGTGGTCTATCACTGATAGACCATAAGAGTCTATCAACGATGGAAGTTTATCACTAAAAGAATTTTCTATATTTACAATTTTTTAAAATGTGTTTATACACTTGGTAATTATCCTTAAAATTGTTACTCATTACAATTAGTCTGTTACTTTATTCTTTGAGGCCCATATAATATTTAAATATTTCTTATGACAAACAATGAATGATGGTAGTATGAAAGTTTTTTCATGCTAAGATAATACTAGAAATTTTATAATATACTTTGGTCCAACTTAGGATAATTTATTGGAAAATTTTCATATATTATTTTGATGATTTTTTTTTTTCTAATTTCTCCCATGACATTTGTCAAAATATTAAAAAAATGAACGTTAAACTATTTTAAAAGCACAATCATCAGAATAATATGATGAATAATGATTATATTAAGTTGATAAATATTTGTTGTATGCAATAGCTAGGCAAAGCCGTAGGACGCCACTTTCAGCATACAATTTCGACGGTTACCTCAAAATTTGAAGTGTAATATTTAAGCCTTTGGATGATTGATTGTTTATTGTTTATTATACTCAAAAGGCCATAACCACAATAATTGTAATGAAACAGAAAGATCAAACATTTTAGTATAAATAGAGAGGTCCATAGAAACACCATCTTCACCAATCTCCCACAACTTGAACATTTGGGTGACATAGAAAGAGCAATATAATGGCAACAACAAAGAGAGATATTGTCTTCTTAGTGTTTGCATTAACTATTTTGTTTCCTATTGTTAAATCACAAACTTTTGATGACTTTTGGTTTGTACAACAATGGCCACCTGCTGTTTGCGCTTCACAATCAGGACGATGTGTAGGAAGAGGGACGCGATCCTTCACAATTCATGGTTTGTGGCCTCAAAAAGGAGGAAACTCTGTGATTAATTGCGGTGGCACTCCCTTTGATTTCACTAAGGTAAAACTTAAACACTCAAAAGTCTCTAATTCTTCTTATTAATCATGCATCCATTCTAACTATGAACCATTATGAGTATATAATTAAGTGTTCAACTGGTTAATGATCTAATCTTGTACTTATTATGTGGATGTTTCAGATTGCACATTTAGAAAATGATCTAAACGTAGTTTGGCCAAATGTGGTAACGGGAGACCACAAATTCTTTTGGGGTTACGAGTGGAATAAACATGGAATTTGTTCGGAAAGCAAGTTTGACATGCCAAAGTACTTCCAAACAGCAATAAACATGAGGCACAGTATCGACCTACTTAGTGCCATGAGAACTGGTGGAGTTGTACCAAATGGAGCCTCAAAGGCAAAGCAAAGAGTAGAAAGCGTAATCTCATCCCATTTTGGTAGGGATCCAATTCTTCGGTGTAAAGTAGCACCAAATGGCAAAGTCTTACTGACAGAGATTGTTATGTGCTTTGATGATGATGGTGTCACCCTTATACACTGCAACAAAGCAAGATCCAATTGTGCTGGAAGTTTTATTTTTTGAGAATTATGAACTCTTTAATAATAATAATAATGTGGTTCTATATCTATACTTTATGATTCCATAAACAGAAACAACAGGATGTGTTGTTATCTATAATATCTATCTATAATTAAAATAATTAAGTTGGTGCTATTGCTGATCATTGTCTCTCTCTCATTTGATTAACGTTGTTTTTTTATTTTTAAACTCAAATTAGTAGTAATATTAAAAAGCTTGTTATCTATTTAATTTTGTATTAGGATCAGGAGGATGTAGTGGACAGTTCTAAGTCCATTTTAAACAAATTGAAATTAAGTTCAAAATATTGAGACCAATTATTTGGACAACTTTGCACTTTAAATTAGATTGGAAAAGAATTTGATTTTTACTATGAATTCTTGGGGGGGGGGGAGGGGGACATTATGATAATTAATGACAACAAAACCCTCATTCTCAACTTCCGAAATTGAGAAGACCTTTTTATAGATTTAGAAGGTGGGAATAATTGCATAGAGGACTTTTTTATTGGGACAAATGAAAATTAACCCCAAATTTAAAAATAAATGAATTTTGGTCCTTTGCTTATGTCAGCACCACGAGAAATTACCACTTTAACTCCAAATGCATTTTTTGTTATGCCGCTGCTCGATCTGAAAAAAAAAAAACTTTTTTTTCTGCGTTTCTATTCTTTTCTCTTTTGCATTCTTCTTCTTTTGTTTCTTCTTGATCTTCTAGTTATGCGTTGTCATCATCTTCTTCTTCCATTTTCTTCTTCTTTTGTAGTTTCTTTAAAAATTGCAATTATGTCCGATGAGGAACTAGAGTGAGAATCGAGAAGTTAGAGCGATAATCCAAAAAGGGAAAAAAAATCAAAGAAAAGATTGAAGTTGGTTGAGGAACTATAGCAAGTAGCTAGAGCAAGAAACTAGAGCGAGAATTGATAAGTTAGGGTGAGAATCTAAAAAAAAGAAAAAAATTAAAGAAAAGATTAAAATTGTATATGATGAAGAACTAAAGTGAGGAGTGAGTAGCCAAAGCAAGAATCGAGAAGCTAGAGCGAGAGTCTAGGCCATTGCGCGTGTCTTGAGATCAAATAGATTAGGTAGTTTCACATATGGCTGACTCACAAGGCTATTTTTCATTCGTTTTTTAACCTTTTGAACTATTTTTCATTTGGACCCTTGAAAAGGGTCATCCGTACAAAATTCCTAGAAGGTGATCAAAACTATTTTGTTAAAGACGAATTCAAGCCCAAACGATTATGATTGGGGTATTGTTTCTATGTTGTTCCATTGAACCAATTTCAACTCTTTTTTTTTTTTTTTTTTTCCTATTTGAATCTTTATCCTATGAGCTCGAAGTTTCTCAGCATAGTGTAGAACAACTTTGAAATTTCATATTCATAAACATTGTCCTGTAAAGATTCTTTATTAAGTTGAAAAGCAGTCTGTAAATTACACTCATACAGGGAGACTAAGGGAATAACAAGGAAGCAGATGATTGAGTGTAGAAGCTAAAACATTAATTCAAAATTCATAAGAAATGTTATTTCCTCCCTTCACAGATAGCAAACTCTTCACAAAAACAGTAGCTTGAAACCTGGCTGGATGCCCTTTTACAGGAAGCTCTTTCAACTGTTGGCTTCTAATATTATACAAAATCACTTGCCCCTCATTAGCCTCCATCAAAAGTTCATCAGAACTCACAAACAACAATGGCTTCTTAATTCCAGAAACAGGGCCAATTGTCAATAGCTTTGACCATGAAACCCCACCAGATTCATCCTTCTCCATTCCCCACATGTCGAAGCTTCTTTCATCTCCTCTCGATGGATAATGAAACAGAACAATCGATCCATCCAAAACCCCTAAACTCCTATACCTGTCACCTGTCCCTTGGAAACTCTCCGGCACCGGAATCTGGCCGAAAACCTCCTCGCTCATGTTGAAGGTTTGTATAATTTCTGTACCTCCTTCACTATCCGCCCACCAGTAATATGTTCCTTCGTGATACATCTCAAAGCAAGGGGCCCAGAATACATGGCCACAAACAGGGGTTTTAATTTCTCTCCATCTATCTTTGCTCAAATCATAAACTTCTACTCTAGGAGGGTAAAAATAGCCAGGTCCTTCCACAAAATCCACAACCCTAACCACTTTGAAATCCCTAGATTTCGAATCGTAACCAAATCCAACGGCATTCGTGGACGAATCGTACCCGTCGGGCTCAACCGGAGGTTCAGTGAGGAGAAGAATCGACGGCGGGAGTTTATGAAACTCTCTGGTGGAGGGATTGCAGAGGAAAATGTCCTTACGAAGATCGGTGAGGCAAAGTAAGCCGTGAGAATGGCCGCGGATTTCGAAAAACCGAAAATCCTCATCCAATGGTAAATCGATATCGGAAACGGACACAGATCGATCCAGTGAGAGGGGGAATTTGAGGAAGGAGAAGATATTCTCCTTGTTGCCAGAGTTCTTGGTAACAAGACGCTTGAGAAGAACGTGTTTGTGTTGAAGAGAATTGGAGAAATGTTTTGCTTTGAATTTAGGGTCGCTGATTAGGTCATACCAGGATTTTCGAACGCACTTGAATCGAAGCAGAGACTCCGGCGGAAGTCTGGAGAGAATCTCGATCATCACTTCTTCAGGAAGATTTCCAAGAGACGCCATTAGAGAGGTTGTGAAGAAGTTCTTAGTGGTTTCTGATTGTAATAAAGAGAAGATTGTAACGGCGGTTGGAAATTTGATTGATTGTGATCTCTTCGTTGTTAAGAGAGAGGTGGGAAATATTGGGTGCGGGCAAGTCTAGAGTAGACTAATCCCAGCTCCATGTTGTACGCTTGTACAAGATGTGAAGATTATATATAAAATTATAAATATAATGTATAAGGTATGACTTTTATTGCCGACTTTATATCTGCTTTCTTAAATTAATTGAATTCGATTACGTAATATAATTTTGTAAATCCCCAAAATTCATCAATATTTAATATGTAAGGACAAAATTTATTTTGACGTTCGAAAAACGTAAAAGAGCAAAACGATGTCGTTATAGTTACAGAAAAAAGGAGTTAAAGAACAATTGTTAAGCCAGGGAACAATATGAACGTATCACTAGCTACTGCCGTCTTTGATCTGCTATGATCAGTTGGGCCTGTTGGGCTTATACTTTAGCAAGAGCATTCTGTTTGCCTTTTATCTCGCAAAACTTCCTTTAAAAGGAGAGTTGAGTTAGCCCATAACTTCTTTAATACACGACTTGCTAGTTTTCAATAGGGGTTCTCCTTTCTTCTCAAATCCTGTTGGTTGGGCACTTTCTATTGCAGATTTGTTTGATAGTTGGTCCAGCTCGTTGCTTTTGGAGCAGGTTATTCATGATCCATGATCCTTCTTCCATAGTTATGGCAAAATGGATGGCCCCTCCTCCTGCATCTTTCAAACTAAATTTCGATGCAGTAAATTGGAAATGGTGAGGTAGCTATTGAAGTTATCGTTCGAATTCTATTGGCGAGACTCTATTGGTTATGGAAAAAATTCCTACCTTTCATTGGTTCTATGGAGTTTGTTGATGCCTTAGCCCTCTATAAAGGCATTACCAAAGCTCTAGAAGCTGGCATTAAAAAAATTAAAAAAAAAAAAAAAAGAAAAGTATTTGGGGTAGGGACGGAGACCCTCCTCGTCCCCAATTCGGAGGACCCATTTTGTGTCCCTAGTTTGACCCTATTCTCGGTCAAACTGGGGATTCCCTGCCCAATCGGGGCAGGTACGTGCGGAGACCCAACCTCGCAGGGATTTTTAACAACCCTATATATACCTTAATTGAAGGGGGCAATTATCTTTTAATCTTATATTATATATATCTTAATTGAAGGGATTTTTTTAATGAGATAAACAAAAGTCAAACATCCAAGAGGAGAGGAAAAAAAAAAAAGTGTTAACTTAGATTGAAATAGGGGAGAAAAAGGAAATGGGAGAGGGAGGTGATGGGGTATAGATAAACAGTAAGAACATATTTTACTTTTTTTAAGATAAAGGTATTAATACAACATTTGAAAGTTTAGAGCTATTTTTGCAACGAAATATTAACGGTTTCTTTGATTGGTAAATGAAATATGATAATAATAGATAACTGATAAAGAAAACGAAACTTTTATCTATTTTTACAATAGTATGATATTACTGTTACTTTAAACATTTACTTTATAGTATGATATTGCCATTATTTTAGACATACAACCTTACGGTTTTGTTGATACCCAATGAAAATGATTGTCCATACTTATATATTATGGATCTCTCTCTTCCTTAATCAACATGAGACTTTGTTTGTAACGTAGGACTTTACTTGCATCATTTAATACAAATACCTATTTGTCAAAATTGAGAAGATAAACAACATTATGATTTTTGAAGGTGGTCAAAACAAATTAAGTTAAAGACGGATTCATTCCCAAATCTTGCTTTAAGAAAATTTCATGAATTAAAATATCCCCCTCTCAAAAACTTAGATAAAGTAGAGTATTGAAGGATTGTTGAGCAAGAATTAAAAATAGAAATATTTCTAAAGTCGTTTATATGATTGATTCCACATGAAGGTTAGATTATGTTTTCCAATAAGAGACCCTAAGTTTCACAATTTGTTCCACCGATTATGATTAGTATTGTTTCTAATTTTGTTCCACCAAACCAATTTCAAAATTTTCTATTTGAATCTTCATTCTACGTGCTAAAGATTTCTCTAACATATTGGTGTAGAACAATTTAAAGATTCTTGATAGGTATTAAAAATAGTTTGAAAAAAAGAAACAAAGAGGCTATATAAAGAAAAAAAAGAAGTAAAGTACAAAAAAGAAAGTATGAAATGATTTGTAGACAAAATAGGAATTGTTAGAACATCTAGAGAATGTAAAATTAAATGGAGAAAAGAGAAAGAAAACATGAAAAGTTCATACAAAACACCCACGAAGAGTTGTACTTGTAAGGGCAAAAAAGATATTTTAAAAAAAATAAGGGTAAAATGGGAACCTAAAAATTATCTACATTATATATATATATATATATATATATATATATATATATATATATATATATATATATATATATATAGTAAGATGTATTTTTTTTTACCTTTTTCAGAAGTGAAATTATCCTTTTATCCTTATATTACCAAAAAAAAAATATGAAATATCATAAATTTGATCATAGCTCTCTTATATGATTTTGTTTTTGGTAAATGACCACATTTTTTTCATACATTTTAGTGTTTTTTTTATGTAAATGAATCTTGAATTTAAATGGCTTTACAAAGTTTAAGTTTAGATCAATTTAGCTTTCAAAGTATTAAAGTCAAAGAGTTTTTAAGTTTTTGTTCATTTTACAAGGATGATTAGAAAGAACACAAAAAAATGTATGAAAATGAGTGATCATTTAGCTAAAACGAAGTTGTATTGACAAAGTCGTATTAATAAAAGTCGTAAGTATCCATCTAAGTAATTTGAGGATTTAATTGAAAAAATTGTATAAAGGGTCCAAAATAGGAGGCCCAAATAAAATTTGAGTTTTAAAAACAAACGATTTTTGGCTTTTTACTTACGTCATCCTTTTGTGAAATTAACAATATCGATTCTTCCTTCCTCTTGCTCGTTCGGTCTCTACACGTTTGCTTCTTCTTGTTATTTGCAACTTTTTTCTTGAATTCTTCTTCTTCATCTTCTTCAACTTTTTTTAATCCTCTTCTTTCTCTGTAACTTTTTTTTTAATCATATGTTATCGTTTTTCTTCTCTGCAACCTTTTTTTTGAATCCATTGTTCTTTCTATGCAATTTTTTTTAGTCTTTCGTTCTTTCTCTACCATTTTTTAGTCCTTCTCTTCTTCTTGGAACTGGAGTGAATCAGAGCAAGACCAAGGAGTGAGAGGAAGAAGCAATAGAAGGAATCGAGCGAGAGGAAGAATTCGTAAGGGAGCGTGAAGCAGATTTGATGAGGGAAAAAAAAATCAAAGAAACAAGATGCGAGAGGAAGAAGCGAGATTTACGTTTGCTCCTCAGTTCATCGAGTTGAATTAGTAATTTCACAGTCGCTTACATGAGTAGAATGTCAAATTTCATTCAAATTCAAAGTGTGGGTCGAATTTCATTTGTGCCCCTGAAAATAGGTCATTCGTATGATAATTTTGTTTTTATTTTAGAGTAATTATTTTAAATGACAAAACTGCTAAAAATATTTTAAAAAATAGCAAAATTCACCGTGTCTATCAATTTATATCACTGACAATGACATTTTGGTATATTTATAAATAAATTGACTCATTTTGTTATATTTAAAAATAAACATTTATTTGATCCCAATTCTAAATTTAAGAATATAAATGGATGAAGCCACAATTCCAATTTAGCAATTCAGATAATTTTTCTGAATTTAAATAACTTCCATTTTTTTTTTTTCAAAATTTCCTTCCACGTCAATATTCCCATAAATGGAGACTCGATTTCCATAAAACCTTATGTCAATGTCGAGAAAATGAAATTATTAACTTTACGGAAGAAAAAAAAAACGTTTTTCCAAATCTGAAAACGTGGCCAATTATACTGTTAATAAGCCCAAATTATGAGTAAATGGACAGTGGAGGATGTGTGTCTCTCAATTGAGCATTTTTATGGACACCCCTCAGCGCTGACAATCTTCCAATTCCTTGCCACCAATTTTCTGTTCCTAATTTCTCAGTTGATTTCAGCCTCACAGATTCACATCCCCATTACCCATCTTTGATTCTCCCATTCGTGGGTCCAATTTCACTGCTCTTTCAATTAGATTCTCCATCTCTGATTCCCCCGTTGTTGCTCTTCAAAACCTCTCTTCATTCCTTCTTCACTCCTTTCAATTTTTTTTATGTGGACTTCATCTGGGTCTCCTTGAATTCCCATTTTCTCACTTGGGTTTCTTTTCTTTCCTTGAGAAATGGCGTCTTTAGGGTCTCTGCCATTCACCATCGAGGCCAAGACAGAGAGCTCCATGTTCGTTCTTAGTAAGAACTATCATCGGACTTTCTGTTTTCTTAAGCAGCAGAATCAGAGGCCTGCGGAAGGCTTGGGGTTTTTAGGGGATAAAATGGTTGTGAGGAGTGGGAAATGGCCTAAGCCTGTGCAAGCAAAAGCAGCTACTTCGGATTCTAGTGGTCAAAGGAATGATGATCCGGACGAAGCAATTCAAGCCACCATTGAAAAGAGTAAGAAGGTACTTGCAATGCAGCAACAGCTACTCGAGCAGGTATATTGCCTTATTTTTTCCCCCGAAATTCTAATTTTGTGGAAGATTTCATTTCTCCTCGCTATGTATGCATTGTTGGACTCGATTTTAGCTTGCTATCAGATAAACTAATTAATCAAATGTGATGCCAGAGTTCCCTGATGGTGATCAGCTAGCTAGTTAGGAAATCCCCAAATTTTGTGATAGTACTAGAGATAATGACAACCTTTTGTGTTTTTTTTATAAGAAACTGATAATAAATTGATCAAAGAGGTGTACTAAAGAAGGGGAGTAAGATATTCACACAAAGCCAAAGGGTTACAAAAAGGCCTCCCAATTGGCAAAGATATGTAAGAAATCATATTTACAACCTTTTATTGAAATAGTCAAATGGAGTTACAAACCCTGATCAAACGGTTGAGAGGTCTAATGCTCTCCCCTAATTCTACCAGGAAAAAAGTGACAACACCTTCTTGCTGATAAACTCACATATAGACTGACAAGAAACTAATACATATCTTAAGTAAAATGTTCTTCCTAAAAGAACAAACATCAAACTACGTTCGTGCGATGATCAGGGAATTCCTCCTCCATCCGCCTTTCCGATAGAAAGGTCGTTTTTTGTAGTTTACTGGGGTGTGTGGGGTGTTATGGGATATTTGGTGGAAGAGGAACAATAGAGTGTTCAGAGGTAGGGATGGGGGACCATGTGAGGTTTGGTCCTTAGTGAGGTTTCATGTGTCCATTTGGGCTTCGGTATCGAAGCTTTTTTATAATTATTCCCTTGGTAACATTTTACTTAGTTGGAATCCCTTCCTTTAGAAGGAGTGTTTTGGTAGGTTTGTTTTTAGTATGTCCCGTATTCTTTCATTTTTTTCTCAATGAACGTTGTTGATTCTAAAAAAAAAAAAAAACAACTTACATGTAACTGGTAAACATGTAAATAACAAACATAAACTAAAAACGGTAATCCTAGGAATCACTTTGCCTTGTGTAAACTTCTAGTTCTAACTACGGTAAAATGGATTGGAGGCCTAACATAATGCCGAAATATTTCTGTGACGTCAGTTGTGTGTTTTTCAGAAGTACTCTTACACTTCAAAATGCAAACAAAAAATGATTTTGTTATCCATCTTCAGATTCATGATTTCCTGAGTTTCCATTTGTAGGAGCTCAAAGTTTGACATTGAATTTAACTTTCCTGTATTCTGCAGATTGCAGAGAGAAAGAAATTAGTTTCATCCATAAAAAGTACTTCTGTTGACTCCAAGGAAGAACAAGATTCAAATGAACAAGTGGATGGCTTATTCCCCATTCCTGATTTTCCTTCACGTAATGATGAAAGTGGTGTTGATGTTTTGAATGGAAGTAGTCTATCCGTCAGCAATGGCAACGTAGCTGTAAGAGAGCAACTGGATGTTGCACTGTCTTCTTCCAGTAGGTCTTCTGATAAAAATGATGAGAAGCCAGTTGTAGATCTTAAAAAGAAAATATATAGTGCAGATCCCAAAGATCAGCTGAAAGGCAGTTCAAAGACAAAATATTCTGATATTCTTCCTGATCTCAAAGATCAGCTGAAAGAAAGTTCAAAGACAAAATCTTCTGAAGTTCTTCCAGATCCTAAAGATCAGCTGAAAGGCAGTTCAAAGAAAAAATCTTCTGATATTCTTCAAGATTCCAAGGATCAGCTGAAAGGCAGCTCAAAGAAAAACTCCTCGGATTTTGTTCCAGCTTTTCTTTCCAGTAAATCTTCGTATTCCACTGTAAAAGAAGTAAAGGACGAACAACCAAGTGAACCAACTTTGAAGGTTGATAGTGATGCTGTTGAAACTGCTAGTGTGGATGTTAAGCCTTCTCCTTTGGCTGGGGTTAATGTTATGAATGTCATAATAGTTGCTGCAGAATGTGCTCCATGGTCAAAAACTGGTATTTCACTATTAAACGGATTATCCTAACCTGTGAAATCCTTTTAGAAATATTTTCCTTTTTTCTTCCGTGAAAACATTTAAAACATTTTAGGATTCCTACATAACATCATATTCTTTGATTCTTACAAAAAGAACTTTTTAACCATTTTCCCTTTTTCTTCCGTGAAAACACTCTAAATAATTTCCAGTTCAATATTTGCGATTTATGAAATTCACCAAGCATTTCAGACATTCAAACTTTGATATGAATGCATTTGCCTCATTAGGGAAGACTGATGAGAATATTATAAATTGGATAAAGATCTAGATACTGCTCTGCCTTGGTTGTTGTCCTTCACCAATCATTCCAGCAATATAGACAAATCTCTCGTTTAATTTGTAGAAAACATGATCCTTCTCCATTAATTGCATCAAATACCTCTTAGCCATTTTTTATCCTTCAACTTCAGCTTGGCTTCCTATGATTATGATTCTGATTATTGCTATTAAATTATTGAAGACGTCAGTAAACAATAAATTTTTTTTGCAAATATGTGTCTACACACCCTGCCTGTTTGTATATACTTCCGTTCACATTCTTATTTATGGATTATGAACTGATATTTGAAGATTTCTTACAGGTGGACTTGGAGACGTAGCTGGCTCTTTACCAAAGGCTTTGGCTCGTCGTGGGCATAGGGTTATGGTAGTACTTTTCACTTTTATACATAAAAAATCTCCCCTTGCATACATCAGCTACATTTTTGTCAGTCAGTTCTTTTTGGCTCTTTAAACAAAAATTCGAAAAGATGCATTTGACAATCTTACTACAAACGCCAATGTTAGTTGTAATTGTTTCTTAATAATATATGTTAGTCTCAGCTCTGGTCCCCGTTTATATTTCATTTCTTCTTTGTAGGTTATAGTACCTCGATATGCAAATTATGCCGGCCTCCAAGATACCGGTCTTCGGAAAAGATATAAAGTGGATGGACAGGTGCAACAACTTTTACTTTGAGCTGTAATGTTATGTTCAATTTTTTTCAGTATCTTATCACCTTTATGTGAATTTTTTACTCTTGCAGGACCACAAAGTTTCATATTTCCAGACATATGTAGATGGAGTGGACTTTGTCTTCATTGACAACAACATGTTTCACCACAGGGAGCAGAATATATATGGAGGAGACCATCTGGTAAGATGATGACACCTGTTATTTTACCTTAACAACTTATCCAAAGGGATCGCCTTGGTTTAGTAGTTAGATTTTTTTGTTCAGAGTTGATTTCAATTTGATATCCCATGACCCATTTTAATGCCATGGAAAATTCGCTATGTGACCTTAGTTTATCTTCAATTTCATTGTCTCTAGCCTGATTTTTCTGCATAAATACAATGGTGGCCTATCCAACTTTACTGGAAATACAATATTTTGATCTTCTTTGGATTATTATGTTTCTTCATCTTTGGTCTATAACCATAACCCCGCTTTTATACTGTAAAACTTCAGTTTAAGGCTAGGAGATTAATAAATAATTAATGTTGATAGTGATTATAATACTAAGATTATTATTATAATCGATAGAGCTATGATATTAATTTTTCTGATATCCATTAGTCATTACAATAATTGGCTATAAAGGGGCATCAAAATATCGGTGTTTGGCTTTCAGCTTCTTGCTACTAATTTTTTAAGGCACTACATTGACAGTCTTGGCCAAATCTTATTACCCTCCAAGTTATCATCCAAGCAATGAATTTATTATCATTTTCAAGTATTCACGTTTTACATGTTTTTTTGTTCATTGGTTCAGGATATATTAAAGCGTATGGTACTCTTTTGCAAGGCAGCTGTTGAGGTAAAACTGGCAAACATGTATATCTATCTATATATGTATACACATGTTTGAAAAGGAAACAAATTTCATCAATGTTATGGAATATTCAAAAGTGAGGGACAAATATTGGTAAGCAAATAATGACAAATGATGTGTCTTACACCAAGTGGCTGCTGTATACAAAACGAGATCTAAAAAATCGATGAGGTTTCTCTCCTTACCAATGAAAATTATCTTGTTCCTTTCAAGCCATGTGTTTCAAAGAAAGCTTCTAATCAGATACAGCCACAACTTTTTTCATCTTTCTGAAAAGGTGATTCTGCAGCAGGGAATGGAGGTTGCTTGAGATATGGCAATGAAAGAGCTGCTCCCTACCAAAAGTCTCAAGGAGAGAGTTTCAAAGAGTTCGCAAAAAAGAGCAATGGACAAACAGATGCTCCTGGGATTGATTATCCCACTTACAGGAAGGATTGGCTTCAAGAAAGAGCTAGAGATGGGGATTCTTCTTTGGATGTTGTGAATACATGAGCAACTCTCGCTTTTTTTCTTTTTTCTTTTTTTAATCTTCTTTGGGTACTTACCTCTCCAAAAAACTGAATCGAACTCTTGGTAGAGAGAGGAGTTCCTTGAGGGAATGCTTTGAAGGGGAGATTAGCAGTTGAAGATTCCCAATAGTTAAGCCAACACCATGAATCCAGCAGGGATTAAGAGAGAGAGGCCCTCAAGTTTGCTCATGAGAGAAGCCAGTCAACAAAACCCTCTTTTAAGATTCCTCTGAAGGATAGGTCCCAGAATCTTGAGTTGCTTGACTTAAGGCTGACTATTGTTAACATCTGCAAACAAAGAAAATGTTAAGATAGAGAGAGCTTAAAGACATGTTATCAGTCCATGGATCTTCCCAAAATCCGATATTCTGACCATTACCAGTTTTGTAGGATATGTTAGAGGTGATGAAGACCATAGTTGTCCATATGTCTCTCCGCAGATCTTTTTAGATTTCCATGGAGCAATCATTGAGCCACCAATTATGAGGGGAGGCTCAATATTTGTCATGGATACTTTTTCTCCAAAGGGCTAATTTTCTATGGGCATATCTCCAACACCATTCAACAAGAAGTGATTGATATTTCAATAAAATGCTACCCGAACTGAGCCCACCTTGAAGAGGGGAGGATTACCTTGTTCCAAGCAATAAAGTGGCTAGGGGGCCTAGATAATGAGGCATGAATTAATGTCGACCTTCTTCCTTCAGAGAAAAGGAAAGTTTTTCAACCTTGAACTTGAAGTTTGTTTTGAACTTCAACGAAGATAGGTTGCAAAAGGGTAGGTGCTTGAGTTGCCATGGAGGGGGAGGAGCCATGTTAGTTAATGCTCAATAGGACAGTGGTAAATCTTGACAATTTCTTTGGTTATAGAGTCATTACAGTTGATCCAGAGGATTTTGGTTCTGTTGAAGTTGGCATCCAGGCCTGAGGGAGCCTATTTTCAAAAACCTTCTTATGGTGTTGAGAATACAATGGAGTTGTCTGCTAATTGGGGGTGAAGGAGAGTACTTGCTGACCCATAGGAAAATTGATATAGGAATCGGAAATTGAAGTGAAAAATAATATTCACAAAAAGAAGGAAGAAAATGTCCAGCTCTTCAAGAGGCCAGCCTGGACTCTCCCACAGACTTTTCCCATAAACTGCCTGCCCTAAACCTTCTTATCCTCTCTAAGATGCAAACATAAACCAATTTCTAAAGCTCCATTTGGTAACTATTTGGTTTTTGGTTTTTAGCTTTTGAAATTTAAGTCTCTACTTGAAAAAATTTAGAGGTGGAAGGAGTGTTTATAGACTTAATTTTAAAAAACCAAATGGTTACAAAACGGGGTCTAAGTAATTGCAAATGTGTCACAACAAATTTTCCTGTAATAATACTCTAACTATTTTCCTATTTATAATCTAACAAAAACCTTATGGGAAGCTTATTATTATTATTACTCCTCTTTTATAAGTTTAACATCATGTAGGTGGAGGATTCGAACATCTGACAGTATATGCTTTAACCAGTTGAGTTATATTCAGGTTGACAATCTTTGAATAAGCTTGAATTCAAAACAATTTGGAAGGACGATTGAATTAACCCCATCACCTAAGTGAATTTAAGGGTAAAGAGAGGACAACCTTGTCCAATACCTTTGGAAGTCGTGATTATACCCTGAGGTCTGCCATCGTAACCTCCATTATATCCTCAAGATGAAAAATGAGAAACAAGTTAGACGACAGTTAACGAACACGTAGATTTTATAAAATTGGAACTTGGAAACATAAAATGAGAATGTTATTAAGAGACCCCTAATACATTAGTATTAGTACTTCGATATAATTTCTGAAGATGCGAATAATGACAAGGCATCTGGCTGATGTGAAAAAATATATCGATTTATGTTGCGTCCTATATTTGAAAGTTGCTATTTTCCAATAACGTTCTCAGCTTTTTGTGATACAACTAAATGCTGAATCCTGATCATATGCTATTTGAAAGTAATGTTTTGCCTCCTTTTTTCCAGGTTCCTTGGTATGTCCCATGTGGTGGTGTATGTTATGGAGATGGGAATTTAGTGTTCGTCGCAAATGATTGGCATACTGCAATGTTACCTGTATATTTGAAAGCATATTATCGAGACAATGGTATTATGACATTCACAAGATCCATCCTCGTAATTCACAACATAGCTCACCAGGTATGTTATAGTTGTTTGGTGCAGTTTATTTGATTCAGTCATAATTCTTTT